>JAWNPJ010000001.1:10000000-14800000 GCA_035047585.1 Drosophila monieri
TACGAGGATTTTAAGGCCATCTACGAGGAATTTGAGGAGTTGGATATTGCTGAGATAAGCAGCGACTTGCGATGGACAGTGTCTGAGCTTGTAGCGACGATGCATGCCGACATCGAGCACGAGACGTCGTTACGCTCTTCTCGAATTGCTGCCCATTCCACCCTTGCCAGCGGAGTTTCCAGTATTCAGGTGGACTCAGCGCTGAGTCGGAGTTTTCAAGCCTTGCCTCCTCTTCCTCTTCCTACTTTTAGCGGAGGATACTCGGAGTGGGCTGAGTTTCACTTGGCTTTCTCAACGATCGTGGGCTGCAATCCTCACATAAGTAAGGTGGAAAAGCTGCAGGGGTTGCGATCTGGTCTTCGGGACTCAGCATTAGAAGCAGTTCGTTCCTTGGAAATCTCCAAGGAGAATTATTATGTCGCGTTGCGTCTTTTGGAAAAACGATTTAAAAACCGTCGGTTAATATTTCAGGCTCATGCGAACGGGATACTGGGCCTCAGTCTATTGGTAGGTGGCTCAGTGGCATCGCTGCGAGGGCTTTTCGATAAATTCAATGCCCACATGCGAGCCTTGCAAAATGTGGGGACGACAATGCAGATCGCCAGCAGTATCATTGTCCAAGTGATCCTTCAAGGGTTGGACCTAGCTACCCAGGCCAAGTGGGAGGAATGTCAAAATGCGTCGAACTTGGACCTCATTCCTACCTGGGAGTCCATGGCAGAATTTTTGGTGCAGCGATGCAGGACTCTGGAGGCTATGGATGTGTCCAAGACCGCCTACGTGCCAGGCACTCAGATGGGAAGATGTAGAGTCTCAAACAATAATAGTAGATCGTCCTTTATCGTCACTAATTCACCTTCCCCTGCTTGTAGATTATGTGGTGGGTGGTCCCACGTAGTGTCTGCATGCCCCAGATTTTTGTTAATGCCCACTGAGAGCCGCCTTGGTGAGGCTGGGCGACTCGGTCTATGTCGGAAATGTCTCCAACCTGGTCATCACCTGCGTGAGTGCCTCGCTGCTAATTGTCGCAATTGTGGGAGGAGGCATCACAGCCTGCTGCATTTTTTGGAAGTACAGTCATCCAGTAGCCAGCCTTCTATTGTATCATCTACGTCAGCCACAACCGAGGGCGCCAAGCCAATAAGCGCTTCACCATCCGCGGCTAATGCACTAGTTGCCCAAGATCGCTGCAGTGAGGTAGCCTTACTGGCTACAGCGGACATTCTCGTTCGGAGTCGCACTGGAGTTTTTGTTCCTTGCCGAGCTGTATTGGATTCAGGATCGCAAGTGCACGTGATTACTTCCCGACTGGCTAGTCAGCTGCTGCTTCGTGACGCAAATCTTACATGGCAGTGTCTGGAATTGGCGACACTGGCTTCGCGACAGACGAGTTCTCAGTCGATGTGCTCCTGCGGTCCCGTTGCTCCGAATATTCGGCCTTTGTCAACGCTGTCATCGCCCCCAACATCACGGATCACCAGCCTAGTTTCAGCTTGGACGTCTCCAGCTGGAATATTCCGGCCAACCTCACTTTAGCCGATCCAAAGTATTTCCGGCCACAACGTATCGATTTGCTTATCGGAGCCAGTCTATTTTATGAACTATTGTGTGCTGGGCAAATCCAGCTTTCAGCTGGCCTACCGTTGTTGCAGAAACAAGGCTTGGATGGGTTGTATGTGGGGGCGGTTCACACGTGGAGAGAATGTCAATCGCTCCCACAGCTCAATTTATGAAGTGGCCGTTGGGGAGAAGTATGGTTCTAGCCCCCGGCCGGGATGGAGTGTCTCAAGTGGCCGATAATAGAACCGCATCTGGAACTACCAAGCGCGCAGTGACTAAGTTTTCGCTAACTGCCCCTTAAGGATGAAGTTGAAGGACAGGCCTCAACTGGTGGGGGGGAGGGGGCACGGCATAAATAAATCAATATAAATGTAACATATATATATAAATGTAATAATTATAGTTAAGCATATATTCATTATCTCATCGCTGTTGTTGCTCGCAAGCCGACTCTTCTCGGCCGCTTGGCTTTATTTATGTTTATCATTAAGTTAGCGAGCTTTCGCCCGGCCTATGCTCTAAGGCGGGCACTCACTTGTACTTTCCAAAAAAGGAAAAGGTCATTGAAAAGACTCTATGACCAACAACCTCCTTCGTGGACTTCCCTAACGGCTTCATCAGCGATTGAAAGTCTACCATGAATTCCTTGAAGGGTTGCCTTCGTTGTTGCTTCCGCTGCAGAACCCGGTCCGCCAACATCTCGAAGTATCCTTACGGCAGGAAGAATGACTCGAAACTCCGCCTGAACCCTTTCCATGTTGGCCACTCTTCATTTTTTTTATGAAGCGTCCGAGGGACGCTAGCGCATAACGTACGACACGAATCGCGGGGATAGATCCGAGAGAGTATAAAGAGAAGGAGTAGAGTATTACGAGGAAGAGTGTTGCACAGATAAGGCGTTTAGTATAAAGGATTTAAGATTGTTAGTAGAGAAAGTGGCAAGATGTTGTAGAGACCATTGTAGTCCGAGCATAATACCCTGATCGGATCGTGTTGGTCATATGTCGAGCTACAATGGCTAAGGAGTAGAGGACGAAAGTTTCTAGTCCTTCTACTAGGAACGTTAAAATTTAAGCGCGTTAGTAAATGCCCATTTATATGCATTACCATTAATAAGATTAAACAGAAATATGACAACCAGCATCGTTCCACGGCTTGTTAATGATGATAAGTTTATTAATAAAAGTCTACAATGATAGGAGGGAAGGTGAAGATTTGCATCCCAATTAAGTCCCCTAAGTGCGAAGATAAGGAAGATTTTTTGTACAGATTCTTGGTGTACTCCAGACACACGATCACACGATCCATACTCAAGAATCGGACGGACCAATGATGTATATAACGTTTTTGTAATGTACGGGTCATTAAATTTTTTTGACCATCTTTTAATAAAACCAAGCACACCCATAGCCTTACTAACCATGCTGGATATATGGTCGGTAAATTTAAGTTTCAAATCTAATAGGACACCCAGATCGTTAACCTAAGTTAATCGTTCTAAGGCATTCTCATGAAAGTACGTAGACTGGTGAGGACTAGATCGATAAAATTACATAAGTTTACATTTCGATCCATTAAGCTTTAGGTTATTTGCTAAACACACCGATTTTGAAATTTATCCAAATCGGATTGAAGTCTAGATTAGGCACTAGTGAATTTATACTGAAAACAAAGTTTAACGTCCTCAAGGTACATAAGTACAAGTGAATCAGTTAAAGTAAGGGACAAGTCGTTAATAAATAATGTAAAAAGTAATGGTCCAAGATGGCTTCCTTGGGGCACCCCAGATGTGACTGCGGACTAAACGCGAAGTAACATCTTTAAAGAAAACACGTTGGGTTCTTCCAGATAAGTAACTCGAAATCCAAATCAGGAGATCAGTTGGGAATCCCAAAAGACTGAGTTTACTTATAAGAAGCGAATGGTTAACAGAGTCAAAGGCTTTACTGAAATCAGTGTAAATGACGTCTGTTTGTAAGCCATTCCGGAACCCATCCATGACAAAAGATGTTAGCTCCAATAAGTTGGTGGTGATGGAGCGGCGCTGCATAAAGCCATGTTGGCACGGGGATATTATTGAACTACATAGGAGTTGCAAATGTAGAGTTATAAGTTTTTCGAAAAGCTTCGGAATTGCTGACAATTTAGAAATGCCTCTATAATTGGCAGCATCGAATTTTTTCCCTTTTTGTATGAAGAGGAATAATGTAGGATTCCTTCCACATAAGGAACTGTACAGCCAGATAATCTATGTTTATTTAAAAGTCTATTCATTACGTTCTTTAAATTTAACAGGTGCTTTGTATACCAAGGCGGATTAGTTGAAGCGGACGGTTATTTCCACGGCACGCAAGCGTCGAAGAATATATTTGGGTATATTATAATATAATTATTATAATTTTATAATAAGCTATTGTGAATTAGACCTTATCGATAACGATTGTAATTAAGCTTCACTTTATCTTCATTAAAAGTGCTTGAAAGAATAAGATCAACTTTTCCTCAATAAATCTCGAATCTCAACATGGTAGCTGTTTGGTCATTAAGCCTTTTTAATGACCTTTTTCCCTTTTTTCCAAATAACACAAAAAGGGGAAATTGTTTATTTTCACAACGTTATAAATTTTTGTTTATTCGCATATGGCAGGGAGTGAGAAAGCTCCAATTATATGATGCGTATGCACTGATATAAAGAGTACGAGTGAGCCCGCCTTAGAACATAGGCAGGGCGAAAGCTCATTAACTTAATGCTAAAGATAAAGCGGCCGAGAAGAGTCGGCTTGCGACCAACAATAGCGATAAGATAAATAAGACAAATATAAATGAGAAACTATAATTGTTGTATTAGTTGTATATTAGTGATAGCTGTGGCTGCTGCCTGACCCGACATTCCCCCCCAGTTGAGGCCTGTCCTTCAACTTCATCCTTAAGGGGCAGTTAGCGCAAACTTAGTCAGTTCCGCTTGGTAGTTCCAGATTCGGTTCTATTATCGGCCATTTGTTGCTGCTTTAGTGTTGCGGCGTGCCAATGCGTCGAACTAAACGCATATTCTCTCAAAACTTTTCTATGAAGTTTCGTGGATTCATTGGTTTAGAGATGTCGTCGTAAAAATCGTTCGGGCCGAGTGGGACTGTGGGAAGGAGTTTTATCCAAGGAGTCTCAGGTGTGCACATTAAAGCGGTCTTAAAGGAACGATGCCATCTCTCAATGATTCCGTTTGACTGAAGATGGTAAGGCGTGGTATGAATTCACTCTGCTCCGACCAAGTCACAAAGAGCTCCATATAATTCTGACTTGAACTGTGTCCCTTGATCTGTCGTGGTGATGTTGGGGCAGACGAAACGAGTAATCAAGTTTTCCCAAAACCTGACGAGACAGCCAGTTGCCTAAAGCTGTTCCAATAAAGGACATGACAGCGGACACAGTCGTCACTGCCTGGAAGGATACCGTTACTGCCTAAAAATAATTGACAGATTTTCGAGCTGTTCCAATAAAGACATGACAGCGGATGTAGTCGTCACTGACTGACTGAGTAACGGTATCCTTCCACCAATGGCATAACGACAATGTCCAAATGTACACGTTAAAAGTGGTTCTTCGGCATGCCGATTTTTTCAGGGATCATGCGATCATAAGTGCTGTAGTTCCTTTCGGTCGGTGTAAGTTTAAGTGACAAGAATCTTTGCCCTTTCTGTAGGATTTTCCTGTGGTGTGTATAGTGCGGTAAATTGATGCCGTACCCCGAGCTCCTCAAGGAACTTTTTGAACCTCCTACTGGTGAACTGGATACCATTACCTGTCACCATCACCTTTGGCACCCCGTACCGAGCGATAATTCTTTCGCGGATTGCCTTCTGCACCGCCGCGGTTGTGGCTTTCCGCACAAGAACCATCTCTGTCCATTTAGAGAATCTGTCAATCATTACTAACCGCATGGTGTTTCCATGTTTGGACCTTGGCAATGGTCCTACAAAATCCGCACATACCGTTGCTCATGGCTCCTCTGGGATCTGAGTCAGCATTTTTCCTGCGGCCTGCATCTGACTTCGTTTGTACCGCATTCATGTCTCGCACTGCCTGACATACTTTCTTATGTCCCTTTGCATCTATCGTCTTTCTTCCGCCTAGGTGCCCAGCTGTTGGTGCGTCGAGGTTCTCCTTCAGAACCTGCTGTTTCATGTCTACCGGTACACACAGCTTCCACGATGCCACTTCCTCACTTCCGGCTCTATGTGGAACATGTCGTTAGACCAGGCCAACTTCCTCTATGTACTCTGGACATTTCTGTGGGTTTTTTCGTATTTTCTCCTTCAGTGCGCTTATCTATATGCACTCAAGGACTTCGCCTGCTGTGGCCCTCAATTGTCCTATTATCGGCCGGCGGGAGAGTGCATCGAACCGACATTCAGCTTACCTTTTCTGTAGCTGATTATGTAGTCGTACTGTTGCAGCTCAAAGACACATCTCGCAATCCTACCCAGTGGGATTTCTATGTTGTTCAGCCATTTCAACCATGTGATCCGTGGTTGAATTTCAACCATGTGATCCGTGGTGGTTAATTCAAACGCTTCTTGGTGGCAGGCTATTCACTCCCATTTTTTCCCTTTTCGCAAGAGATCGTTCAGTAGCTTCGCAACTCCGGCGAAGTCTGGGACGAAACGCTGATACCAAGATACCATTCCGGTGAACTGTCGGACTCCCTTCACGTTTGTTGGGGGTTGAGCTCCGTGATTGTAGCAACCTTTCCGGGATCCATGATTCCCTGGCTCGTTATTTGGTGGCCCAGGTACAGCTGCTCTTCCCTGAAGAAATGACACTTGTCCGAATTTATCTTCAAGTTCGCCGTCTTCAGTCTCCGGAATACTTCCTTCAAGTTTGCCATTTGCCTCCCTTGTGCGCCCGATCACGATGATGTCATCCTGGTATGCAAACCATATCCGTAGCCATATCCGGGCCTATGACCTGGTCCAAAGCTCTTTGGAACATTGCCGAGGCTGAATGCAAGCCAAACGGCATCACCTTCCATTGGTACAGACCTTTCCCTGGTACAGTGAAGGCCCTGTACTTCCTGCTGTTCTCCTCCAGTGAAATTTGCCGAGTTCAGGTCGAGGCTGCTGAAAAATCGTGCCTCCAAAAAATTATTATTTTGTGGACTCGGGTTCGCATCCTCTTATTGATCTTGCGTTTATTTGCCGGAAGTCGACGCACATTCTCCATTGACCTGTCTTTTTTTTTAGCATGATGAGCAATATGCGCTATTTGACGGCTCGATGCATCCTTTCTCCAGTAGCCTTTGCGTTGATTTCCCCTTTTATTTTGGGGTTCTTCGGATAATACTTCTATTTTATTGGGATGTCGTCCTTCATTGTAATTCTGTGCTGCATTCGATGTTCGAACATCCTTTCTGGTTTACGAACGCCACTAGCTCCTCCTCGATGAACCTCCTGTCACGCTCTTTTCCTGCTCCTCCGATGGTCCTGACATCGCAACTGATAGCCTATCCACCAGGCACCCACTCCATTTTTCTCTTTTCGGGATCGTGACGCGCGGGCCACCGCATGTTATTGTCGTGCCAAGTATTAAATGCCATTTCCTCTAGGGCTAACTCCTCGAACTCCTCGGCTAGGCTCATCACCTTTTCTTGCGACGCGCATGCATACGGCCTTATGAACATTTTCATGCGTGGCATACAGTTCTCCACGAGCCTTTCTATCACCTTTGTCGGGTCAGGCAGCAGCACGGCATAAATAAATCAATATAAAAGTAATATATATATATATAAATGTAATAATTATAGTTTAGCATATATTCATTATCTCATTGCTGTTGTTGGTCGCAAGCCGACTCTTCTCGGCCGCTCGGCTTTATTTATGTTTATCATTAAGTTAGCGAGCTTTCGCCTGGCCTATGCTCTAAGGCGGGCACTCACTTGTACTCTCTATCTCAGTGCATACGCATTCTAAATCAGAGCTTTCTCGCACTTCATTTCATATGCGAAAAAATAAACATTTTATAACGTTGTAAAATAAATAATTCCCTTTTTTGTTATTTTGGAAAAAAGGAAAAGACTCAATGACCAAACATTGGTGACCCCGACGTGATTTAATTAATAAAACAAGAATCGAAAGCTAACTTCGGGCGGAGCCGAAGTTGATATACCCTTGCAGATATGTGGCAGCTTATATTATTAGATATATATCGGATCTTATATAGTCGGCCGATCCTTATAAAACTCGGCAGATCAAATTAGTTTGCCGAAAGTAGAATCCATACAAAGTCCCAGTCTTCTAACTTAAAAAACAACAGAGATATGGCATTTCCGATCAATCAGTTATATGGCAGCTATAGGATATAGTTGACCGATCCCGGCCGTTCCGACTTATATACTGCCTACTAAGGAAAGAAGAATGTGTGCAAAGTTTGAAGTCGATAGCTTTAAAACTGAGAGACTAGTTTGCGCAGAAACAGACAGACAGACGGACATGCTTATATCGACTCAGGAGGTGATCCTGATCAAGAATATATATACTTTATAGGGTCGGAGATGTCTCCTTCACTGCGTTGCACACTTTTGACCAAAATTATAATACCCTCTGAAAGGGTATAATTAACAATTTCACGAACATTAAATATAACTAGTGGAAATATATTCGATTCAGTTTTGCGCAGTGTCTTAACATATTTCAATTATAGTGGCGATGAACTCCAGCAGCGCCGTCACAGGAGAACCCACTCCAGCTCGGAGAGTGATTTTGAAATGCAAGGCAAAGGGTATCCTCCAGGATTTGAAGAGAATCTAAGAAGCCCTCCAGCCAGTGTCCAAGGTGGAAGATGCTATGCTCCATGTGCGTCATGGCCAGTTGGTCGCCATGTACGAGGATTTTAAGGCCATCTACGAGGAATTTGAAGAGTTGGATATTGCTGAGATAAGCAGCGACTTGCGATGGACAGTGTCTGAGCTTGTAGCGACGATGCATGCCGACATCGAGCACGAGACGTCGTTGCGCTCTTCTCGAATTGCTGCCCATTCCACCCTTGCCAGCGGAGTTTCCAGTATTCAGGTGGACTCAGCGCTGAGTCGGAGTTTTCAAGCCTTGCCTCCTCTTCCTCTTCCTACTTTTAGCGGAGGATACTCGGAGTGGGCTGATTTTCACTCGGCTTTCTCAACGATCGTGGGCTGCAATCCTCACATAAGTAAGGTGGAAAAGCTGCAGGGGTTGCGATCTGGTCTTCGGGACTCAGCATTAGAAGCAGTTCGTTCCTTGGAAATCTCCAAGGAGAATTATTATGTCGCGTTGCGTCTTTTGGAAAAACGATTTAAAAACCGTCGGTTAATATTTCAGGCTCATGCGAACGGGATACTGGGCCTCAGTCTATTGGTAGGTGGCTCAGTGGCATCGCTGCGAGGGCTTTTCGATAAATTCAATGCCCACATGCGAGCCTTGCAAAATGTGGGGACGACAATGCAGATCGCCAGCAGTATCATTGTCCAAGTGATCCTTCAAGGGTTGGACCTAGCTACCCAGGCCAAGTGGGAGGAATGTCAAAATGCGTCGAACTTGGACCTCATTCCTACCTGGGAGTCCATGGCAGAATTTTTGGTGCAGCGATGCAGGACTCTGGAGGCTATGGATGTGTCCAAGACCGCCTACGTGCCAGGCACTCAGATGGGAAGATGTAGAGTCTCAAACAATAATAGTAGATCGTCCTTTATCGTCACTAATTCACCTTCCCCTGCTTGTAGATTATGTGGTGGGTGGTCCCACGTAGTGTCTGCATGCCCCAGATTTTTGTTAATGCCCACTGAGAGCCGCCTTGGTGAGGCTGGGCGACTCGGTCTATGTCGGAAATGTCTCCAACCTGGTCATCACCTGCGTGAGTGCCTCGCTGCTAATTGTCGCAATTGTGGGAGGAGGCATCACAGCCTGCTGCATTTTTTGGAAGTACAGTCATCCAGTAGCCAGCCTTCTATTGTATCATCTACGTCAGCCACAACCGAGGGCGCCAAGCCAATAAGCGCTTCACCATCCGCGGCTAATGCACTAGTTGCCCAAGATCGCTGCAGTGAGGTAGCCTTACTGGCTACAGCGGACATTCTCGTTCGGAGTCGCACTGGAGTTTTTGTTCCTTGCCGAGCTGTATTGGATTCAGGATCGCAAGTGCACGTGATTACTTCCCGACTGGCTAGTCAGCTGCTGCTTCGTGACGCAAATCTTACATGGCAGTGTCTGGAATTGGCGACACTGGCTTCGCGACAGACGAGTTCTCAGTCGATGTGCTCCTGCGGTCCCGTTGCTCCGAATATTCGGCCTTTGTCAACGCTGTCATCGCCCCCAACATCACGGATCACCAGCCTAGTTTCAGCTTGGACGTCTCCAGCTGGAATATTCCGGCCAACCTCACTTTAGCCGATCCAAAGTATTTCCGGCCACAACGTATCGATTTGCTTATCGGAGCCAGTCTATTTTATGAACTATTGTGTGCTGGGCAAATCCAGCTTTCAGCTGGCCTACCGTTGTTGCAGAAACAAGGCTTGGATGGGTTGTATGTGGGGGCGGTTCACACGTGGAGAGAATGTCAATCGCTCCCACAGCTCAATTTATGAAGTGGCCGTTGGGGAGAAGTATGGTTCTAGCCCCCGGCCGGGATGGAGTGTCTCAAGTGGCCGATAATAGAACCGCATCTGGAACTACCAAGCGCGCAGTGACTAAGTTTTCGCTAACTGCCCCTTAAGGATGAAGTTGAAGGACAGGCCTCAACTGGTGGGGGGGAGGGGGCACGGCATAAATAAATCAATATAAATGTAACATATATATATAAATGTAATAATTATAGTTAAGCATATATTCATTATCTCATCGCTGTTGTTGCTCGCAAGCCGACTCTTCTCGGCCGCTTGGCTTTATTTATGTTTATCATTAAGTTAGCGAGCTTTCGCCCGGCCTATGCTCTAAGGCGGGCACTCACTTGTACTTTCCAAAAAAGGAAAAGGTCATTGAAAAGACTCTATGACCAACAACCTCCTTCGTGGACTTCCCTAACGGCTTCATCAGCGATTGAAAGTCTACCATGAATTCCTTGAAGGGTTGCCTTCGTTGTTGCTTCCGCTGCAGAACCCGGTCCGCCAACATCTCGAAGTATCCTTACGGCAGGAAGAATGACTCGAAACTCCGCCTGAACCCTTTCCATGTTGGCCACTCTTCATTTTTTTTATGAAGCGTCCGAGGGACGCTAGCGCATAACGTACGACACGAATCGCGGGGATAGATCCGAGAGAGTATAAAGAGAAGGAGTAGAGTATTACGAGGAAGAGTGTTGCACAGATAAGGCGTTTAGTATAAAGGATTTAAGATTGTTAGTAGAGAAAGTGGCAAGATGTTGTAGAGACCATTGTAGTCCGAGCATAATACCCTGATCGGATCGTGTTGGTCATATGTCGAGCTACAATGGCTAAGGAGTAGAGGACGAAAGTTTCTAGTCCTTCTACTAGGAACGTTAAAATTTAAGCGCGTTAGTAAATGCCCATTTATATGCATTACCATTAATAAGATTAAACAGAAATATGACAACCAGCATCGTTCCACGGCTTGTTAATGATGATAAGTTTATTAATAAAAGTCTACAATGATAGGAGGGAAGGTGAAGATTTGCATCCCAATTAAGTCCCCTAAGTGCGAAGATAAGGAAGATTTTTTGTACAGATTCTTGGTGTACTCCAGACACACGATCACACGATCCATACTCAAGAATCGGACGGACCAATGATGTATATAACGTTTTTGTAATGTACGGGTCATTAAATTTTTTTGACCATCTTTTAATAAAACCAAGCACACCCATAGCCTTACTAACCATGCTGGATATATGGTCGGTAAATTTAAGTTTCAAATCTAATAGGACACCCAGATCGTTAACCTAAGTTAATCGTTCTAAGGCATTCTCATGAAAGTACGTAGACTGGTGAGGACTAGATCGATAAAATTACATAAGTTTACATTTCGATCCATTAAGCTTTAGGTTATTTGCTAAACACACCGATTTTGAAATTTATCCAAATCGGATTGAAGTCTAGATTAGGCACTAGTGAATTTATACTGAAAACAAAGTTTAACGTCCTCAAGGTACATAAGTACAAGTGAATCAGTTAAAGTAAGGGACAAGTCGTTAATAAATAATGTAAAAAGTAATGGTCCAAGATGGCTTCCTTGGGGCACCCCAGATGTGACTGCGGACTAAACGCGAAGTAACATCTTTAAAGAAAACACGTTGGGTTCTTCCAGATAAGTAACTCGAAATCCAAATCAGGAGATCAGTTGGGAATCCCAAAAGACTGAGTTTACTTATAAGAAGCGAATGGTTAACAGAGTCAAAGGCTTTACTGAAATCAGTGTAAATGACGTCTGTTTGTAAGCCATTCCGGAACCCATCCATGACAAAAGATGTTAGCTCCAATAAGTTGGTGGTGATGGAGCGGCGCTGCATAAAGCCATGTTGGCACGGGGATATTATTGAACTACATAGGAGTTGCAAATGTAGAGTTATAAGTTTTTCGAAAAGCTTCGGAATTGCTGACAATTTAGAAATGCCTCTATAATTGGCAGCATCGAATTTTTTCCCTTTTTTATGCAGAGGAATAATGTAGGATTCCTTCCACATAAGAGGAAAAGTCGAAGTCTCCAGCGATAGATTAAAGAGTCTAAGGAGCGGTTTGCACAGTGCCTCGGCGCAGTTCTTCAGAACGCATCCTGGTACTCCATCAGGGCCTGGCGAATACACGGGCTTGACCTTAAGAAGATCCGATAACACACCACTTTGATCAAAAGATGGGCAAAATATCGGGTTGGGTGATTGGATCTTATAAGTGTAAGACTGAGTTGAAATGGTGCTGTATGAATACGTTGTTTGAAAAAACTTTGCGAAGAGATCGGTCATTGCCAGATCAGTGTTCGCATATGAGTTCTCAAACGTAAGCAGAGGAGGAAAAGATACATGTTTGCGCTTAGTGTTTACGAAGTTATAAAACTGCTTCGGGTCCTGAGTAAACTTTGGACCGAGCCACTAAATATCTTGAATAACTAACTGTACAGCCAGATAATCTATGTTTATTTAAAAGTCTATTAATTACGTTCTTTAAATTTAACAGGTGCTTTGTATACCAAGGCGGATTAGTTGAAGCGGACGGATATTTCCACGGCACGCAAGCGTCGACGAATATATTTAGGGTATTATAAAATCTCTGTAAGGCAATGTTTATGTCATCGCATGCCAGTAGATCGGACCAATCAAATTCCAAAAGTAATTTATTTAGTTTTATAAAGTCTGCCTTACGGAAGAAACGAATTTTATTACCTTTACGTGTAGACTTAAGGTCAATTAAGATATTGGTTTCGATTGAAACCTCAAGAGTGGGATGATATGGATCCTCAGGGTTAGAAAGGGGCAAAGTTCTGGAAACAGTAATTCCATCAGGATCAGAAACGAAACACAAGTCCAACAGCCGACCTAAAGAATTTCTAACGTGATAATTTGCCCGAGTGACATGTCGAACATACCCGCAGGGAAGTCGTGGTGCGAGTTAAGCAGTAAGGACGGAGAATTCTCAACATTAGACCACATGAGTTCTGGTATATTGAAGTCCCCTAGAGCTATCAGCTGCTATCAGCTATCAGTCGGACAGACGGTCCGAAATGTGACGAATAGCGGACAAATGTTGCCAGTATGTAGGCGGTTCCGACGAAGGTGGTATGTAAGAACAGGTAACGTATAAAGATTGACCGGACCAAATGATTTTAATGCAAAGAAATTCTATGTCACCAACCTCTTGTGATTGTACCTCTTCAGAAGCGTATTTGGAGTCTACATAAATTAACACTCCTCCTCCCCTTCGCAGTGTTCTATCACATCTAAAAGTGGTGTACTTACTTGGAAAAACTTCGGAGCTTAAGATCTCCGGCTTTAACAAAGTTTCTGTAAAGATTATAATGTGAGATGCAAAGGAAGAACTATCAGAATACAGTTTGGGTAGTTTACTACGTAACCCTCTAGTATTCTGATAGGTAAGTGTTAGTGTAGAAATTCGTTTTTTGAAGATGAGGTGGAAGGTTGGCATGTGGTAGTTTCACTCCCACAGGTTTGGTAATTTTTCTCTTTACCGTACTTGGCTGATGTTCCTGGACGAAAATGTTCTCTGGCCAAAAGCTGGCGGATCAAATCGTCTTGAACATCTGCACAGACACACGTATTTTGAAAGATGACGTGTAGGTGGTGTAGGTGTATTTGAATTTTGTAATATCTGCCACCTTTATGTCGGCTTTTGCTTTGGCTTTGATGTAAGCCGATATATCAATCTACGAAGTATCAGGGGCAAGCCGTGAAATAAATATGCGTTTCGATGGCGGGATTACCTGAAAGGATTTTGGTGCCGCCGTAACTAATACGGCAGCATCAGTTCGTACCGGGGGTCCGGATGGTACCTTACCCTTTTCACCCTGAAGTAATTCTGGCATTGCCCGCGGGATGGTGTTTTTGTTCAATCCGTATGTCTCTCATGATTTTTACTGTCCCCTCTACTGGGAGACCGAGCTCTCTACATACTTCACTCAGCTCCTCCTTGCGTAGTGTGTAAATCCATTTTTTCTTCCCCATCTTGAATCTGCGTTACGTCTAGACTCGAATGCAATCACGTAGGTTAGGCACCAGGTGTAACGAACTATTTTCTTGCGTTCAAGCTCGCAACAAGTGCCGCGGATAGCTCACAGAGTTTGTGGGTCGTTCCACCGAATTTATAGATCCGACGTGATTGCCCGAGCCCAGAAATAACACCGACTTGCTTCCTTTCCGTAACACTTCGTTTTATTCTTTCTAATATACAGAATTATTTCAATGGTGAATCTCACCGGCGTTGACTCCACCGGTGTATCCTCGCTGCCACCTCAGTCGAATCCGCTCGGCTTCGCCGTCGGTCACCCTTCTGGGTTGGTGCCAATATACACACCCCCCCAAGCTCTCGCCCGGCAGGATATGTGGTCTTGGTGCCTGGCGCCGGCTCAGCTAACGAATCCCTTGGTTTGGACTCACGTGCTCCAGCTGCGGGGCCTATACTGCTCCTCTCCTGCTGCTGACCCTATTCCTCGATCCTGTCCCTCGTTGCTGTCTATTGCCGGTGTTCCCGGCTTGTTAATTCTGCCCTTTCTCCGTGTCCGGCACCTAACCCGTGCTGATCACCAATGGGCACACCTACCAGGCATACGACGGGCAGTATCCGCCTACCTGGAGCCTGGCAGCCTGATCAGGGCACGAAGGGCCTTCCTACTCCTCAAGATACACCCCCGGTTGCGTTCACCACTCGTCGCCAAATATCGGCATGCATACGCTTTGCAGGATTTATGGCCGAACAGAGGTTGGGAATCGGGCCACCTTCCCTCCAGGTGATCGCTGTGCGAACGCCCCAGTGAGCCTGGATCAGGAGTCTACTGACTTGACCGGGGTGTCCCTGATTGGTTTTATCTGAGGGCTTGAGTTCCCGAGCTGGTCACCCCTCGCGGTACAGGATCACACCTGGTCGTCGCGGTCAGGAATTGATAAGGCGTACGCCAGACCAATCCGTCACTATTGCTCCGACACCAGGATACCTTTTATGTCCGGGACATGCACCAACCCGACTCGGTTTACCCTGAGCTGAAGCCCAGGCTGAAGGCTGAAGCCTTGCATTGGATCCCGGATCCTTTTCGCACTTGCTCCTTGATGTATCCTTTCTCTTGATTCGCGTACAGCCGCTGGACTTACCAACGGGGGGTCCTTGAGACACAAATCACAGATCCTTTTCGCACTCGCTCTAGATCCCGCACTTGAGACCGTCGGACTTACCTACGGGGGATCCTTTAGCCTATACTCCTTGATTAGAAATTAGAGTGCGGTAAGTTAGATCTGTATTTATTTGGGTTCACTGAATATTTATTATCCATTATTCCTGATGCTCTGGGCTTGCATTGGTAGCAAATATGTGACTGACTTAAAATTACGTGGCTTTGTCATAGGAACAAGAATAAGAACAAGAAAAGCTTAAGAAAAGATAAGATAAACATAAACGCCCAAGTGGCGTGATTATGAATACCTTACAAAGAAAAGCCCAAATCGTATGCGCTTTGTGTAAGGTGTACAAATCTAGAATCTGATAAGAGCTGGGCTTCAAATACATAGGAAATTATAACAAAAGATAATGATAAATGTAAGCTTAAATACAGGGTGTCTCGTTCCCTAACATACTGCCATGGCAAACACTTGTACCATGGCTTATAATTGGTTCCATAGTTCCAAACGATTCAATGGAACATCCAACATACTTGGTTTGGAGAGTGATGTGTAGGGCGTTCCGGTCAAAAAATGGGCCGGAGTAAGTGGATCCAAAGACTGATCCCCATCTGAGCAGAGTGGGCGAGAATTGAGAATCGCCTCTATCTGCGTAAGCACCGTGGTTAGCTCTTCAAATGTTAAAGCTGTAGATCTTATGATGCGTCGCATGTGGAGTTTAATTGAACGTACTCCAGTTTCCCATATTCCTCCAAAGTGCGGCGCAGATGGGGGGATAAAATGGGCGTTGCATGTCGTCCATGATGCGTTTTGTAGTATGAATGGGTCATTATAGTAAGCATCCACTGTAGCAATATAATAATGTGCTGCAGTGTTGTTACATAAACATAATGCCCCGGCCAAAGAGCAAGTGAATATATGTTCATATATATATGTCTTAAAGTTTCACTTATGGGAGGTGCATTGGTCAGAAAATTCCCATGAGTTGACAACGCATACAAGTGAGCCATACATACTACACCCTTCCGCTCGCGCTGCAAAAAGTCTTATATACGAGCATAGAAATATATGTATATGTACATAGCTGCGACTGAAACTGCTCGACTGCTGTCGAGAAAAAATAAACACAAGAAACAACAAAACCCATTACAATTCAAAACTTCAATTAAAACGTTATTCTAAAGAAAAAAAAAAATATGTAACACAACAAAGACTAAGTGAAAAAAAAAAACATGCGAAATTAAGATGCGTTGTAATCTTATTAAAGTCAATAAATACGAATCGATGAAAAAATTGGTTTTGCAACCAAATCGCTAAACATGCAATCAATAATAAAGTAAACGACACAAACAAAAAAAAAACAAGAATGGAAAGCTAACTTCGGGCGGAGCCGAAGTTGATATACCCTTGCAGATATGTGGCAGTTTATATTATTAGATATATATCGGATCTTATATAGTCGGCCGATCCTTATAAAACTCGGCAGATCAAATTTGTTTGCCGAAAGTAGAATCCATACAAAGTCCCAGTCTTCTAACTTAAAAAACAACAGAGATATGGCATTTCCGATCAATCAGTTATATGGCAGCTATAGGATATAGTTGGCCAATCCTTATGAAATTTGACAGATCGAATAAGTCTGCTAAAAGAAGAGTCCACAGCAAGTCCCAACCTTATAACTTTAAAAACAATGAAGTTATGGCATTTCCGATCAATCAGTTGTATGGCAGCTAAAGGATATAGTTGACCGATCCCGGCCGTTCCGACTTATATACTGCCTGCAAAGGAAAGAAGGATGTGTGCAAAGTTTGAAGTCGATAGCTTTAAAACTGAGAGACTAGTTTGCGTAGAAACAGACAGACAGACGGACAGACGGACAGACGGACATGCTTATATCGACTCAGGAGGTGATCCTGATCAAGAATATATATACTTTATAGGGTCGGAGATGTCTCCTTCACTGCGTTGCACACTTTTGACCAAAATTATAATACCCTCTGCAAGGGTATAAAAAAACCGATGCATGAAAAGCATCCCGCTTTTTATGCGAATGAGGGAAGAAGAAAAAAAAATAATAAAAAGAAGCAACGACTAAAATAACTACGTCTACACGGAGTGCGAGGAACAGGCCGTCGAAAGAAAAAAATGCCAACTAATGAGCAGCGAGGGATTCGGAGAAACTGCTCCTGTCGAGCAAAGGGATGCACCAGGAGGCACTAGAGGTGTGTCCATACGATGGACCACGCCCACTTGCAATAGCTGTGTACAGGGCACGGCAGAAAAACAATGAAAAGAAACCAAAGAAGAAGAGGATTGGACGGAGGATCAAACTCCTCCAACAGCGACGACTAATCAAGGACTACATCAAAGCGGCAACCAACGACGAGAAAAAAAATCAACACGAGAAGAACTTAGAAACCATCGAGGACCAACTTTGCAAAAGGGCGAAGTAACGCAACCTGGCTGCATTTATGCCAATGCCCAAGTTGCCATTATTATAATAAAAATCTACCTCAAGTCGATGCGCGAAAGCGCATATAACTGATGTTGATTTATATAGAGCAAAATATTGTAAATCAGATATATGTGAATTAACACCTTTTTTTTCTCTTTCTTCATTTTTTTTATAAATAAACCCTACGCAATTGCGCACGGGAATTCAAGATTTTGTCTTTCTCTTAATTTTTTTTTATTATGAATAATAGCATTAATAAGTTAGACTTCAATAATAAAAACAAGAATGGAAAGTTAACTTCGGGCGGAGCCGAAGTTGATATACCCTTGCCGATATGTGGCAGCTTATATTATTAGATATATATCGGATCTTATATAGTCGGCCGATCCTTATAAAACTCGGCAGATCAAATTAGTTTGCCGAAAGTAGAATCCATACAAAGTCCCAGTCTTCTAACTTAAAAAACAACAGATATATGGCAATTCCGATCAATCAGTTATATGGCAGCTATAGGATATAGTCGGCCGATCCTTATGAAATTTGGTTGATAGCTTTAAAACTGAGAGACTAGTTTGCGTAAAAACAGACAGACAGACGGACAGACGGACATGCTTATATCGACTCAGGAGGTGATCCTGATCAAGAATATATATACTTTATAGGGTCGGAGATGTCTCCTTCACTGCGTTGCACACTTTTGACCAAAATTATAATACCCTCTGCAAGGGTATAATAAGCCACATATATTTGGCATAAAATATAGAATTTTAGAACAAACCCCAAATATGGGTTTAATAGAGACGAAAACTGTCGATTCAACGGCAAACGTCATAAACAAAATAGAATCAGAAAAAAATAGGAATGGAAAAAGTTACTATATTATTAATAATAATAGACGTTGTAATGCTAGCAAATGTATTTATCAAATTATGCAAGCTCCATAACAAATGCTGGCGTAAAAGATTCCAAAGATTTAAAATTAATACCTACACATTTCAACTACAATTATTATTAATAGTAACATATATTTTCCATTTAAAAAAAAAAAAAAACTTTCACTGAAGTTTTTTGTTCACTGAAACTTTCACTTTCACAGGTTTACGAAAGGGATGCTTATTTTAAAGAACATGTTAAACAAATAGTCTCAACGACTCCAATAAGCATCAACAAATTAGGATACCTTCTAATTGAAACATTTAATTTCGAAAATTCTCCATTAATACATTGCTCAAAAACACAAAAAGCGATTGTATTAAGCACCATCCCAGGTGTCCAAATAAAATCAGTACTGGAAGAACATGAAACATTAGGCAAAACACTTGTTATGGTAGTATTCAGAAAATAATTCACCATATTAACAAAAATTCAATGGAATGAATTATATACCGAATTGAATAAATTAAAAACCCATTTTGACAATCATATAAATCCTTAACTTAAAATCGTACAATTCAACAGAATACCATACACAAACACGCTGAAATATTAGTATCCCGTTTCAATAAAGCGCGGATATTAATATATGACCATAGAGATAGGCTAGATAAAAATCGATGGTCACAAGTTTCAAAGTTCTTAACAAGATTGCGATCTAACCTAATAAATATAAAAGAAAGATATGTCTTGTCTATTTCAGTGCCAAGTATCTTAAACACACCATTAACAGTAGAACCTGGGGACGAATTAGAATCGCGAGAACTACCAACCATAGACCAAGTAGAGTTGAAAGATTCAGATTCTGATAGATTAGAAATAGAAGAAAAAGATTTAAACAATCTAACTATCCCCGCAGTCCTTTTGCAATCTGAATTATCAGATCAAGAAGAAGAGGATATAGATTCAAGCAGCATAAAAGACCAAAAACCTATTATAATGGCAGATGAAACAATTGCCCAACGGGCATACATAAAAGATATTTCAAATGCCATCCCAGAGTTCAATGGCCAAAAACTAAATCTTCAAAGATTTATCATAGCCTTGAATTTGGTGAATTTAACAAAAGGCACATTCGATCATATAGCGGTAGAAGTAATCAAATCAAAAATTGTGGGATCAACCCTATATAAAGTCCAAAATGAAAGCACTATAAATGGAATAATTAAAAAACTAAAAGACAGTATAATAGGAGATACATCAGATGTCATCAAAGCAAAAATGTCAAAAACACTTCAAATAGGTAAAACGGCTGAAAAGTTCACAACTGAAATCGAATACTTGCGAAAGCTTCTTGAAGCATCGTATATCGATGAGGGATTGCCTGCCGAACATGCTGATAAATTCAGCACAAAAGAGGCAATCAGCACAATGACTGAAAATTGTGAACATGGACGCCTTAAAACAGTACTTGAAGCAGGCAATTTTTCAACAATGAACGAATCCATCGCTAAATACATACAATGTAGTACTTACATGACAGGCAATCCGAGTACAATTCTATATAACCAAAGAGGACAACCCTACCATAATAATAACTTCAGAGGAAATTACAGCGGAAGAGGTTACGGAAGAGGTTATTATAACAATAATTACCACCAAAACAACGGTTATAACCAAAATAATGGGTATAACCCAAACCAGAATAACCACACCAATAATTATAGAGGTCGTGGAAGTTTTAGAGGTAATAACCGTGGTGGAAATAACAGCTACAATAACAGTAACACTGGTGGAAATACCAATTCCCAAGCTCGAACTGTTGAATCCCAGCAGGAAAACTAAAGACTTCCCTTAACAAAAAGCCACAAAACCTACAACTGTATAAAATAAACCTCAGCCTTAACATTTATGTAACCATTAAAAATTACGTTACAAAAACACCCCCAACTCTGTTAATAGATACAGGCTCAGACATTAGCATTTTAAAAATAAATTCAGATCAATATAATGAAGTAGATTCAACAAAAACCATAACAATGTCTGGTATAGGAGAAGGTACTATTCAATCTCAAGCCTTAACTTTTGTAGAAATACAAACAGGAAAATTCATAATTCCATTTCATTTTCATTTAGTAAACAACGACTTCCCAATACCATGTGACGGCATATTGGGAATGGATTTCATAAAAAAGTTAAATTGTCAACTATATTTTCAAATAGATCAAGATTGGTTAATAGCAAGACCTTTAGATTTCAATCAAGACATAAATATTCCAATTACGCATTCAATTAATAATAACTTAATTATCCCAGCACGATCTGAAGTCGTGAGACAAATTAATAAAAAACCACTCACAAAGAAGTTCTTATTAAAAATCAGTGTATAGATGAAGGCATCATTATAGCCAGCACTATAACTGATTCAAGCAACACATTTGTCCGAATACTAAATACGACCAATAAAAATAAAAGTATAAACATTTATAAAATAAAGTACGAACCATTGGAAAATTATCAAATTATCCAAAGCAACGAAACTAAAACCATAAAAGAAGATGTCCTTTCAAAACTAACGAAAAACTTTCCTACAATGTATAAAAGTACCCTCATCAAACTATGCACCGAATTTACAGATATATTCGGATTAGAAACCGAACCAATCTCAGCAAATAATTTCTATAAACAGAAGCTGAGATTAAAAGATTCTGCACCAGTCTACATTAAAAACTATCGAACACCCCATAGCCAAAAAGATGATATAAATAAACAAGTAGAAAAGCTAATAAAAGATGATATTGTAGAACCCTCAGTATCAGAATACAACAGCCCATTGCTGTTAGTACCCAAAAAGTCCTGGCTCAGAACAAAAACATTGGAGACTAGTTATTGACTATCGTTAAATAAACAAAAAGCTACTATCTGATAAATTCCCACTACCAAGAATCGAAGATATCTTAGATCAACTTGGTAGAGCAACATTTTTTTTCCTGTCTAGATATAATGTCTGGATTTCACCAAATTACCCTAGAAAAAGAATAAGAGATATTACCTCTTTCTCTACAAGCACTTGGTCATTCAGATTTAAAAGACTACCTTATGGAGTAAAAATAGCACCAAATTCATTCCATAGAATGATGACATTAGCATTTTCGGGATTAGAACCATTCCAAGCTTTCCTTTATATGGACAACTTAGTAGTTATAGGTTGTTCAGAAAATCATATGATAAAAAATCTAACTAATGTATTCAATCTATGTAGAAAACACAACCTTAACTTACACCCGGAAAAATGCTCTTTCTTTATGCACGAAGTCACATTTTTGGGACACAAATGCACAAATAAAGGAATTTTACCCGATGATAAAAAATTTAACGTAATAACAAACTATCCTGTTCCGTCCGATGCAGATGAATCAAGAAGATTCGTAGCCTTTTGCAATTACTATAGACGATTCATACCAAATTTCTCCAATTATTCATTCATTACATTTGTGCAAGAAAAATGTAAAATTCAATTGGACTACTAATAGTGTCAAGAAGCTTATGAATATCTTAAAAACGCACTAGTCCAACCCACATTATTAAAATGTCCAGATTTTAATAAAGAATTTTGTATAACAACAGATGCTAGTAAACAAGCATGCGGTGCAGTTTTAACCCAATCATATGATGGGATAGACCTCCCGGTAGCATACGCCTCAAGAACATTTACAAAAGGCGAAAGTAATAAGTCTACAACTGAACAGGAATTGACAGCTATAAATTGGGCAGTTAACTATTTTAGACCACACATATATGGCAAACATTTCACTATAAAAACAGACCACAAACCATTAACATATCTATTTTCAATAAGAAACCGAACTTCCAAATTAACAAGAATGAGATTAGACTTGGAAGAATATCAATTTATTGCAGTATACCTTAAGGGAAAAAACAATTATGTGACAGATGCCTTATCAAGAATAAGCATCGATGAACTAAATGAAATGAATAGACAAATGTGACTAAAAGTCACTACTAGATCCCAAAGTAAAAAGAAAAATAACTAGTTCGGATTTGCAAAAGCAACCGACAGCTTCTAAGCCCAAGGTATTTGACGTCATTCATAACAAAGATGTTAAAAAAGTAGTGACCTTGCATTTAACAATATCGAAGTGTTCTTTCAAGAAGGGGAAACAGATATATGCAAGAATAAACGTTGATGATCTATATACCAATGGAATATTCGATTTAGATCACTTTTCCAAAGACTTGAAAAAATAGCTGGTATAAACAAGATTAGACAACTTAAAATGGCACCGAGTGAAAATATCTTTGAATTCGTTTCAATTGATAAATTTAAAAATACGGGTAATGAAATATTATTAAATTTAAGAGTAGCGCTACTCCAGCCGGTGACCATAATAAAAACCAAAAAAGTAAAGGAAGCTATTCTGTTTACATTACATGACAATACATTACAAGGCGGACACACATGCATAACAAAAACGCTAGCAAAAGTAAAAAGACATTACTATTGGAAAAACCTGACACGTGACGTTGCAAACCACGTAAAGAAATGTCTTGAATGCCAAAAATCAAAAACCACGATCCATACAAAAACCCCTTTGACGATAACAGAAACACCATTAAAAGCGTTTGATATATTATTAGTGGATACGATCGGTCCATTACCTAAATCAGACGAAGGCAACGAATATGCAGTTACTCTAATCTGCGACTTAACAAAATATCTCGTTACAATCCCTATATAAGACAAAAGTGCAAGAACAGTAGCGAAAGCTATATTCGAAACTTTTATTCTAAAGTACGGTCCAATGAAGACGTTCATTACGGACATGGGAACTGAATATAAGAATTCAATTATTAGATCAATGTTAGATCATACGTCTTATCAGATAAAACAGACTGGGATCTTTGGCTTATATACTTTACATATTGTTTTAATACAACACCCTCTGTGGTACATGGATACTGTCCATATGAACTTGTGTTTAGTAAAACCGCAACCATGACATTCAAAAGCAGAGAATACATTGCACCACTATATGACATAGAAAACTATGCAAAAGAATCGAAATTCAGACTCGAAAACTCATATAAAAGAGCGAGAATGATGATCGAACAGAACAAGCAAAAACAAAAAGAGACCTACGATAAAAAATCAAATGATTTAAAATTAGAAGTAGGAGATAAAGTTTTACTAAAAAACGAAGTAGGGCATAAAACAGACTTTAAGTATACAGGACCCTATATGATAGAAAATATAGGAGAACGAGATAACATAACAATCTCAAACGAAAAGAGTAAAAATCTAACAGTTCATAAAGGTAGATTAAAGAAATTTTATTCATAAATTCTATGGTGGCCACCAATCAAAAACAAAAAAACAATAAAAAAAAAAAATGTATTTATTTTCCGTTTACATTTAACATAGTATAATAACGAAAATAAGTAAAATAATTATTTTTTCTGAGATACATATGATGATAAAAAAAAAAATATATATATATAACGTTTTCTACAAATTTTCTAAAGTTCTAGATTTTAAGTCGTAAACCTACGTAAACCTTAAGTCTTATTTACGAGCATAGAAATATATGTATATGTATATAGCTGCGACTGATCGCTGTCGAGCTTATGTAGGCAGCGCAGCCAAGAGTAACAGAATATCAAGTCACTCTCCAATGTAAGTTCAAAGAATAAAGTACCAATCGGCCGAATGGCCCAAAACCAAAAACTAAATTTATCCAAATTATTTCAACTATTCATAACCATGATATCTACCTGCACAGTTTGCCTCCGTGAAATGTCGTCCCATTGTCCGAATAAAGGTCTGTCGGCTTTGAGCGTCGTGATATAAAACGCTGAAAAGCCGCGATAAATGATTTTGACGTCAGATCGCTAACCACCTCGATGTGGAGTGCCTTTGTGGATAGGCAGACGAAAATAGCGAACCAGGCTTTTCCTATCCTGGGAGTTCGCCCCTTTGATTCCTTCATTGATATGGGCCTTGCGTAATCAAGTCCTGTATGCATGAAGCATCTTGTCGGTTGGACTCGTGGAACTGGAAGCTGTTCTATGACCTGTGTAGTAGAAGCCTTTCGCAATAGAAAACAAGGCTTGCACCGAAATATAGTTTTCCGAATAATATTTCTTGCTCCAAAGACCCAGTATTGTTGTCGAATATGTTGAATGTGGCATCAACGCCAGTATGTTGATATTTAACGTGAAAATGTTGAGCTATTAGGTCCGCTAGCGGTGAGTGTTTTGGGATCAAGATAGGATGCTTGATATTGTAGCTGACGGCGGCTCGTTCAATTCGTCCACCAACTCGCATTATTCCTTGTGAATCGATGAATGGTGTGCAGCGACTAAGTTTGGACTTGCTAGGAAGTTCGCCACCCTTCTCAATCTGTTCGTACTCCTTTGAAAACTCCTTTCGTTGAACGTGACGAATGAGGCGAAATCTTTTTTCCTCTAGCTCCTTTGATGTAAGGAATTGTGCCTATTGGTTCCGGCCTCGGATGCGAAGGAGGCGGGTTCACTATGAAATCTTCCTGATCAGCAACTCCTCCATACTTTCATCCGGAAAGCTATCTAGAGTTGTGGGCTCTGACAGTCGTTCTTCGGTGCTGCATTCCTCAGGAACAGAGAGATTGGCCTTTGAGACTGGCCACTCAAGTTGAGGGTTAGCCAACCATGGGGGTCCGTTTTACCAGATGCTATGTGAGATGGGGTTGGAATGCGGGAGTCCTCCGGAAGCACAGTCAGCCGGATTGTCTTCTGAAAGAACGTGATTCGAGATTGTTCGTGGTGCTGTGCTTAGGATTTTCGCAATTCTATTGCAGACGTATGTGTTCCAGCGTTTGTGGGGTGAAGATAGACAATGCAGAACGATCTCGGAATACGTCCACCATGAAGTGCTGTAAATAGGAATCGTTAGTGACGATTTAACAATAAGAAGTAACCGGGTGAGGAGGAGCGCAGCATTAAGCTCCAAACGTGGTATAGATACTGCTCTCAGTGGAGCCACTCGTGTCTTGGCAGCTACCAAGGTAAGGAGATATCTGTCACCGTTAGAAACTCGGCGATATATAAAGGCTCCATATGCGTTGGACGACGCGTCTGAGGACCTATTCAGCAATCGGTTGACCAGAAAAGGCAATGTTTCGAGGAACACGGCAGCTCGACAACATTGGCCACTGGTCCATAAGAGTTCGCCATCGTCCAATCAGAGCATTGGGAAGTGGTTCATCCCAATGAAGCGCAGCAGTCCAGCTCTCCTGAAAGAGTAGCTTTAGCACGACAGTGGCTGGAGCGATAAGTCAGAGTGGGTCGAATACTCTTACGGTAGGAAGAAACTTGACAAACATCTCATCCAAGCCAGGGTTCCAATGAATTCCAAGTGTTTTTACAGTAGTTAAGTTGTTAAGTTGGCTGGGGTCAGAGGGAATTACAGTTTTAGCTTCACTTCCGCAGTTTAAAATGAGCCTTGCCCAACAGTTTAATTAAGTTCTCCTTGAATGCCACCAAATCCTCCAGGATGTTGCTTCCAGTCGGGATGTCATCCACATGGACATCGTGGCTGAGAGCGCGTGCTGCTGCTGGATGCTCATTGATATAGTCATCGGCTAATTGCTTCAAAACTCGAACGGCAAGAAATGGTGAGGGGGCTAGGCCATAAGTGACTGTCAGGAGTCTGAAGTGACGAATGGGCTGGCTCTCGTCCTTTCGTCAAATGATGCGTTGAAAATTCGTGTGTTTCCAAGTGACTTCTATTCGACGGAACATTTTCTCAATGTCCGCACAGAACACATATCGATGTTGTCTAAATCGCAGGCAAACTCCAATGAGATCCCGCTGAATAGGAGGTCCAACGTGGAGGCGATCGTTGAGTGAAGATACAAAACTGTCCTTTCCGAAACCATCAAACACAACTCGACACTTGGTTGTGAGACTGCCGTAAATAGGTAAATAGAAGTGGTAAATAGAAGCCAATAGAAGCCACTATCTTAGCTGCTGGGAGCTGCTCCAGGTGACCACCCTCGAGGTAGTCATCCATAAAATTCACATATTGCTTCTTGACATCTGGACAGCGACGAAATTTCCTCTCCAGTGAGGCCAACCGGTTTATGGCCTGGGGTAGGGTTGCCCCGATGGGTGATGTAGACTCTTTGAATGGGTATTCCACAACGAATTTTCCCTCCTGGGAACGTGTGTTCGTCGATAAATTCCTTAATGGGGTCCACCTCCATGAATGATTATAAGACACTGTCTAGGTCCGCATGTTGCGTGGTGGCAATGTGATTGTCGTCACAGGTATTGTTAGAACCTGTAATGATCCAACCAAAGAGTGTATTAATTGCACACGGATAGCCCTTACCGAAATCTCTACTTTCTCCTCCAATGGCTCCAATGAGAACGTCGATTCGACCGGGAGTGCTGAACGTAGGATCAGCCAATGGTAACGCGCAGATCTGCTTCCATGATGAAGAAGATGTGTCTATGGAATGGGCCGGTAGAGAAGTCATCAATGAGGACAAAATAAATTAATAGAATATATTTTATTCTATTAAATAAAATATAAATAGAATCCAAGTCTAAGGTGTGCTTGGAGAGTCAAGTCTGTAGTTTTAGCTGAGCGCGTCCTTGAGTATACCGGCGCTGTTGCCTGCAAGACCCAGGGCTGAGATTCAGCCCTGAATGCTTCCGAAGCCAGTAGTAGCATCCTGCAGGTAGTAGTTCTGCCCCATGAGTCGACGACATTTACTAGGATGGTGGAAAGAAGAGCCTTGAAGCCTGGTGCAGGAATATGTTCCCACGTGTTGAGTGACGATTGGGTCTCCTGGTCTGGCTGCAATTTGATGAGATGCTCCGTGAAGTAGTTTACGCCGGCACTCGCGGCAAGCATGCTTTGATGTGCAATTCGAAACCATGTCAGCTAAGACAGTTGAAGCACAGCTTGTGAGTCATGACGAAATTACGGCGCGCTTCGAGATTCAATCCCAAAAATTGGGCGCATCTGTATAGTTGATGGGCTTGATTGCAAGAAATGCCATTTCCTCTTGGCCATTCTGAACTTGCGTGTAAGGTAGCAGCTGATCGTCGAACTGGCGGAGCTCTTGAGTGTTGAGAAGCCTCCAAAGTATCACAGCGAGTAGTGTGGAAGTCCAAAAATTGCGTGATGGTGACACTGGTCTCGTCAAACTCGTTGCACTCGTTCCAAGCTTGGCGGATATCGAGGTCCAATTTGGATGGCAAATTGAAATTTAACCATGGTTCGCAATCCAGCGCTCGAAGTCCTCGAATCACCTCGTCGGCCCCATCTGCTAGTTTGCGTAAAGTACTGATGTTTCCACCTGTGGCACTGGGAAGTGTCATAAAGTTGTTGAAGAATGATCGCAGGATGAGTGATCGTTTTTCCAACCTATCCCACGCTTTGCTGTAGTTGTCGTTTGTCACGGCGATAAGTTTGATTAAGGCTAGGGCTTCTGCATGTAAATATGATTTTAAGTAATGAAACCATTGGCAGTCGGTCAGCCGCTGATTATTGCCGATGGATCCCTTGAACACATCTGAAAAATGCTTCCAATCCTCGTAATTTCCAGAAAACGTGGGCAGTTTTATCCGCTCCAACTGCAAAACTGCTCCTAGTCGCTCCGAAGGCCGTGTTGCGTTGATAGTAGCCACTCCAATTTCAGCTCCGCTAGGGTGCTGCTTAGATGAGCATGAGTGAGATATATACATCGAGGTCATCGTCAGGGTTCTCCCAATCTGGGTCATCTTGGAACGTGTAGAGTTCCTCCGAAAGTCGGAGAAAACGTCATGTAAGAACAATAAAAAATGGGTTCCTAATGGGTGCCAATTCGGCCTAAAAAAAAAAAGTAGAATAGAAAAAAAACACGTGAGGCCGAAAACAAAGGTTTTATTTACCTTGAATTGGTACCACAAAAAAATGTAATTCACTTTTAATGCACTGAGCGCTGCTCACTTCCCTCGGCGTTTAAGTTTTGGCAGCACCGGGGAAGTGGATCGCGCGGCCATGCGCGGATGCAGGAGAAAGCGGAGACAACGTGGAACGTAACGGTTCCGGACGAGCCTCTGTGACGGCCGTGCGCGGATGCAGGAGGAAGCGGAGACAACGTGGAACTTAACGGTTCCGGACGGGCCGGCGCGACAGCCGTGCGCGGATGTAGGAGAAAGAGAAGGGGGCGGGGAAAATAGCGGCCGCAATGGCCGAGGTGTTTAGAAAGTACGGAAGGAGAGAAATGCGATTGGAGCGACCAAAAGGGGAGCGCGGCACAATAACAATGCGGGTCGGTGGCGAAAGGGGGAGCACGGGGGAAGTGCCGGTAGAAGAGCCAATGCCCGGCATAATAACAATGCGGGCCGGTGGCCAAAGGGGGAGCGCAGGGGTAAGCCCCGGAAAAAAGACGCTGCCGCGGCATAATGCGGGCCGGCAGCCAAAGGGGGAACCCCCCTTTCCCGGGAAACGGGAGCCGCCGGTGCGACTAATTGGAAAGTGGGATTAACGGCGGGAATAGAAAGCTGAAGGATTAACGGCAGGAAGAAAGAGTTGCAAGGATTAACAGGCGCCTCTGGAGCTATATAAGGAGGGCCCCTGGAGTAAATCGAAACCGAGTCTTCTAGGGAAGCTGGCAGAGTTCAGTGAAAGACCCCCGTGGGTAAGTCTAACATTCAAGCGAGAAAGTTTCCTTGGAGGAATTAGGAGTATAGGCTGAAGGACCCCCCCTGGGTAAGTCCGACAGTCTCAAGTGCGAGAATTAAAGCGAGTGCGCAAGGATCTACGATCATTGGCTCAAGGACCCCCTGTGGGTAAGTCCGGCGGATGTACGCGAGTCATCGGAAGAGGATAAATCAAGGAGCAAGTGGGAAAAGGATCCAGGATCCGCGGTGGAACTGAAGCCCAAGGGTAAATAGAGTCGGGTTGGGTTACTCCCGGACACGATAGGTATCCTGGTGTTATAGCAAGAGCGTCGGATCGGACTGGCGTACGCCTTACAGATTCCTACCCGTTGTGACCAGGTGTGATCCTGTATAGCGAGGGATAGCCAGCTCGGGAACTCAAGCCCATCAATAAAACCAAACAGAAACGTCCCGGTAAAGTCCAGAGATTCCTGATCCAGGCGCTGGAGCGTATGCACAGCGTATTGCCTGGAGTCAAAGGAAGCGCGACGCCAAACCACTGGTCGTCCATAGATCCTGCGGAGCGTATGCACGCCGGTGTTTGGAGGCGAGTGGCAGACGCAACCGGGGGCGTATCCTGTGGGGTAGGTAGGCCCTTCGTGCCCTGATCCGGCCGCCAGGCACTAAGAAGCGTATCCTGCCCGGCGTACGCCTGGGAGGTGAGCCTATTGGTCCGCCAACACGGATCAGGTGCCGGCCACGGAGAAAGGGCAGTCTCAGTGAGCCAAGGGTAACAGCGATCCACGCACCCACGGAAGAGGAGCAGCGACAACAGGAGCGGCGACAACGAGAGCAGCGACAACGGAAGCAGCGTCGACGAACACGACGACCAAGCAGCGGCGACACGCAAGAGAGGGACATCAGGAGCAGCGTCACCGGTACGAGAGGGGCAACATAGGCCCCGCAACTGGAGCACGTGAGTCCAAACGGAGGAAACCGTGAGCCGAACCGGCGCCAGGCACCGAGACCACACGTCCTGCTGGGCGAAAGCTTTGGGGGGGGCGTGTGTATCGGCACCAGCCCGGAACGGTGAACGAGGGGAGGACGAGCGGTCGATTGGCCGAGCCGAGCAGCCGGTGAGATTCACCCTTTTATAAACTTTGTGCAAATATCGTGTAAATAAAAGGTACATTTTTTGAACGAAGCAATCCTGTGTTATTTCTGGGCTCGGGCAGTCACGTCAAATCTATAAATTCGGTGGAACGATCCATAAACTCTTTGAGCTAGCCGCGGCATTTGTTGCAAGCACCGATCAATAAGAACAGTTCGTTACGAGGCATTTGGTTTTTTATATATTTTTTGTTGTTTGTTAAGTTACAACAATCGCATTACAAGCACCAAAATTGAAATTTATTCAAATCGGATTTAAGTCTAGATTGGGCACTAGTGAATTTTTTCTGAAGATAAAGCTTAAAATCAGTTAAGTCGAGAGGCAAATCGTTAATAAACAATGTAAAAAGTAATGGTACATGTAACTTCCTTGGGGCACCCCAAATGTGGCGCACATCGGCGACCCCTCGGCGCAGTTCGTCAGGACACAACCTGGTACTCCGATGGGCAACCTTAAGAAGACGGCTTAACCTTATGAAGATACTACCTTACGGATTAACCTTAAGAGGATCCGATAACATACCACTATAATCAAAAGATGGGAAAAGTATAAGATTGACTGATTGCATATTATAAGTGTAAGGCTGAGCTGGAATGATGCTAGGTGAATACGTTGTTTGAAACAACTGTGCAACGAACTCGGTCATTGCCGTATCAGGAGGAAAAGATAAATTTTTGCGCTTTATGTTTACAAAGTTATAAAACTGTATCGGATCCTGAGTAAACGGAATCCGGCAGCGGCAAATATAACTGTTATAACACTGTAGCATCTTAGGCTGTGTAAATTGTGGCGTGGTAAACTTTATATTCTAGAAGGTTTTGATCTTGATCGAACCTATCTACTTTCTCGTGTATACTCGCTGCATTGAGAGATTTAGATTAAGAGGGATTTAAGATTAAGAGAGAAGTACGAGGCTTTCGAGCGCGTTTGCTATAAAATGGGGCCGGGGCTTGACTTGGGGCTTAATTTTGCCACTTACAGAGAGACCGTCTGCTAGGTGGCGCTAGTAAGCTTAAAATCTGTGGTTTTCAACCCCAATACAATAATAACATTGCAGCCGAAGCCGGGCTGGAAGCCAAATATTAACCAAAGCCCAACATAGAGGGGAAAAAATGAAATGCATTCGTCAACAAATTTGCAGAGTTGGTCGGTAAACAAAGGGGAACATTTCCGAGACAAACTTCAAACAAAATCTGAAGAGCAAAGGCTTGAAAGTGATATCAAAAGGTATTGAACGTTCCGGTGGGTCACATAGCGGAGGTTCTACAGAAAAAAAATATTTCTACAAAACAATATTTTTAATATATTAAAAAAGGAAAAAACCGCAACCACTATTTAAGATCGAGCTAGAGCCAGAGGGTTAAAATCCAACTATAAACGAAGATTCTTCTCTTTATAAGCTGCAATACCTGATGCACCGTCGGATTAAAGTGGAAGAACATCACGAGCGGAATGGTCTAATCTAATGCCAGGAGTATGAGCACTCCAAAATATGCTACACACTTAAATATCCGTATCGTTTCGCGACTACAGTGCTTTATTTGGAGGTAAAATAATAAATTTATTAATTTTCTTCTAAAAATAGCTCTGCTCTATTTCTTTATCTTTCTGTGTTGCTTATTTTGTCGCTCAGATTTTTATCTCTGCACATTTACTAACTCTCACTAATCGCTCTCTTTAAGCTCTCTTTGTTTCCCTGGCACTGTGGTTCAAGGTACTTAAATAAAATAATAATAACTTAATAAAATAATAAGTCTTATAATAAAAAAATCTCCTCATCCCAGCCTACCATCTACTGCAGGCTCTGTGAAAATGTTGTACACTCAGCGTGTGCCGTTTTCACGGTTTCAGTATCGGATGCCACTTCGCGTAGGTCTAGTCTCCACTGTTGCTGTGACGGCTGTCGTTGTGTTCAGAACGAAATGAGGTCGTTCATGAGACAGACTAAAATCGGATTTAAAGAGTTGATCAGAGTTTTGGCAAAATCAATGATCGAGCTCGATTCACAGTTTAGTAGTCTTCAACTGCTAAATGAGTCTCCAAAGCGTACGAAATCCGCTGTTAGTGACGTGCTTGTGGCGAATAATCTCCAGCCTGTTCAGCCGACAATTATGGAGCCGCTCATATCTCTGGCCACACCAAGGGCCACATGGGAAAAATCGGCTTCCGAAAATCTCTGTATATATAATTGCTCAAATATATAATTGCTCATATATACTGAGATAGTCGTCCGATGTGTCCTCTGTGGCATCGCTGCAAGTGATACCTCCAGTCCCAATAATTCAAACCGTCCGAATTCAAGCTTCCGGACCCCCGGTATGAATTGATGCTGAAGTATTAGTTACGGCGGCACCAAAACCCTTACAGGTGATCCCATCATCAAAACACATATTTGTTTCCCGGCTCTTCCGTGATACTTCTGATAAAGGGGTAGCGCGGCGGCTGAAGAAAGCGGAGACAACGTGAAACGTAACGGTTTCGGGCGGAGCAGCGAAACCGGAAGGGGTGAGAATGCGAGGGTGAGAATGCGGAGACAGCGTGGAACGTAAAGTTCGGATGAGGAGAAATGCTGTCAGAAGGGTCAGGGGGTCCCTGGAAGGGATCCGGTGCGTCGCACAGTGACAATAAGAGTTTAGGACTCAGGAGGGTCGAAGGGGGGATGTTAAGAAAGGGAACCCCCCAATGGGAGTGTGGCGTACTTTCTGGAAAGAAGGATGAACGGCGGGACCCGAAGCGAGAAGGATTAACGGCGGGAAGCGAGATCAAGGAATAAATACCATAATACCAGAATGCTGGTCGGCCATAAATCCTGCAGAGCGTATGCATGCCGATATTTGGCGTGGACCGTCCCTTCGTGCCCTGATCCGGCTGCCAGGCTCCAAGAAAGCGTATCCTGCCCTACTGCCCGGCGTATGCCTGAAAGGTGCCGGCCACGGCGAAAGGGCAAGAATCAGTAAGCCAGGAGCGGAAACGCGGCTATACGAGATCGGCCGCATCGAAGGAGCAAGAGAAGCAGCGTCAACCAGGAGCTAGGACGCCGCGGGAGCAGAACGAAGGCGGCGACAACGATAGGCGCAGCGACTGCAGCAGCGGAGTAGCAGCGGAGGAGCAGCGTAGGCCCCGCAGCCGGAGCACTTGAGTCCAAACTGAGGGAACCGTGAGCCGTACCGGCGGCAGGCACCAAGACCACATATCCTGCCGGGCGAGAGCTTGGAGGGGTGTGCATATTGGGACATACCCGGCCGGTGAACAACGGGAGGACGGCGGAGCTGAGTAAAGCGACCGAAGGAGCAGCGAGGATCCGGCGGAGGAATTAGCTCCGGTGAGACCCACCATTGTAATGATTATATTTATAAACAAACCAAGCCTAAAATAAAGGAGGCATTGGCAAATAAAAGCTTTCGGTGTTATTTCTGGGCAAAGGAACGTCCCACAAACTCTGTGATCTAGCCGCGGCCATTGTTGCGAGCACAAACAAAATAACAGTTCGTTACAATCCGTCTGGTTCAACAAATACGCCTTGGTATACAGGCCACCTATTAAATTTAAAGAATATAAAGACTAAACTCTTTAATAAACATAAAATATCTGGCTGTACAATAAGTTATTCAAGATACTTGGTAGCTCGGTCCAATTTCACCATGCATTACCAGAATGTTATAAGAGTTATATTCGGTCTTCTTAAGGTAAAGCCCATTTATTCGCCAGGCCCCGATGGAGTACCAGGTTGTGCCCTGAAGAACTGCGCCGAGGAGTCGCCGAGGTGCGTCACATCTGGGGTGCCCCAAGGAAGCCATCTAGGACCTTAACTTTTTACATTTTTTATTAATGATTTGCCTCTTGGCGGACCAACTGAATTGGTCCGTCCGATTCTGGAGTACGGATCGTGTGTCTGGAGTCCTCAATACGGAGTACACCATGATCACATAGAATATGTACAAAAAAACTTCCTAATATTCGCCTTTAGAGGACTTATTTGGGATGCAAATCTTCAGTTTCCATCCTACCATAGTAGACTCTTATTAATCAACTTACCATCACTTAAAAACCGTAGAACAATGCTGGGTGTCGTGTTTCTATATAATCTCATTAATGGTAATGTAGACAGCCACCATTTACTAACACGCCTAAATTGTAACGTTCCTAGTAGAAGCCCACGAAACTTTCGTCCTTTACTCCTTACCCACTGCAGTTCGGCATATGCCCAACATGATCCCTTTACGGTATTATGTTCGGCCTACAATGGTCTCTATTTTGTCACTATGCTTCACTTAACAATCTTCTTCGTAACATTTTACTCCTACTCTATTCTTTCAATATCTCGGATCTATCCCCTCGTTCGAGCACTTATTACCTGATTTAAAATTTCACGGGCACTTATTAAATTGTAGTTGTTGCAAGAATCCCTTATTAGTAAACTCTCCGTTCCAGAATGAAAGAAAAATAGTAGAGTCGACTCACCGGAGTCAATCAATGTTCCTATTTGCTCAAATGCACCATACGAATGAGTACATTTCTCAAAATAATTTTCCGGATCTTTGCAACATTCATTTTGAAACCCGTTGCTAGTCTTAATAGAAATCTTAGGTGCTTTACAGACTAGTGCGTTACAGCTTAGCGTCTATTCATCCTTGAGATTCCCTGTCATTCCTACGGAGCAAATTTGTAAGAAATTTGTTAAAATTTAACAAATTTTACAAGAAATAAATTTGTAACAGTTATATCCACCACCCTCAAATGATATGTTTAGTGCTACGAGCAAAGTATAGAATAGAATTCTTAGACCTATTTAGGTCTAATAGACCTTTTTCTTTTTCCAAAATAACAATTATTTATTTTCACAACGTTATAAAAATGTTTATTTTGTTCGCATATGAAATGGAGCGCGTGAAAACTCCGATTTAGAATGCGTATTTACCGAGATAAAGGGCAAGAGAGAGCCCGCCTTAGAACATAGGCCGGGCGAAAGCTCGCTAACTTAATGATAAACATAAATAAAGCCGAGCGGCCGAGAAAAGTCGTCTTGCGACCAACAACAGCGATAAGATAATGAATATATGCCAAACTATAATTATTACATTTATATATATATTACATTTATATTGATCTAACTGTGCCGTGGCTGCTGCCTAACCCGACATTCCCCCCCTGTGGAGGCCTATCCTTCAACTTCATCCTTAAGGGGCAGACACTCCATCCCGGCTGGGGACTAGATCCATACTTCTCCCCAACGGCCACTTCATAATATGAGCTGTGGGCGCGATTGACCTTCTCTCCACGTGTGAACCGCCCCCACATACAACCCATCCAAGCCTTGTTTTCTGCTACAACGGTAGGCCAGCTGAAAGCTGGATTTGCCCAGCACACAATAGTTCATAAAATACACTGGCTCCGATAAGCAAATCGATACGTTGTGGCCGGAAATACTTTGGATCGGCTAAAGTGAGGTTGGGCGGAATATTCCACGTGGAGACGTCCAAGCTGAAACTAGGCTGGAGATCCGTGATTTTGGGGGCAATGACAGCGTTAACAAAGGCCGAATATTCGGAGCAACGGGACCGCAGGAGCACATCGACAGAGAATTCGTCTGTCGCGAAGCCAGTATCGCCAATTCCAGACACTGCCATGTAATATTTGCATCTACGAAGCTGCAGCTGACTACCCAGTCGATCGTGAATCCAAAAAGAGCTCGGCAAGGAACAAAAACTCCAGTGCGACTCCGAACGAGAATGTTCGCTGTAGCCAGTGAGGCTACCTCACTGCTGCGACCTTTGGCAACTAGTGAACTAGCAGCGGATGGTGCAGCGCTTATTGGATCGGCGCCCTCGGTTGTGGATGACGTAGATGATACAATAGAAGGCTGGCTACTGGATAACTGTATTTCCAAAAAATGCAGCAGGCTGTGATGCCTCCTCCCACAACTGCGACAATTAGCAGCGAGGCTCTCACGCAGGTGATGACCAGGTTGGAGACATTTCCGACATAGACCAAGTCGAGGCTAGGCGACCAAGGCGGCTCACAGGGGGCATTAACAAAAATCTGGGGCATGCAGACACTACGTGGGACCACCCACCATCTACTACCCACGTAGGCGGTCATGGACACATCCATAGCCTCCAGAGTCCTGCATCGCTGCACCAAAAATTCTGCCATGGACTCCCAGGTAGGAATGAGGTCCAAGTTCGACGCATTTTGACATTCCTCCCACTTGGCCTGGGTAGCTAGGTCCAACCCTTGAAGGATCACTTGGACAATGATACTGCTGGCGATCTGCATTGTCGTCCCCACATTTTGCAAGGCTCGCATGTGGGCATTGAATTTATCGAAAAGCCCTCGCAGCGATGCCACTGAGCCACCTACCAATAGACTTAGGCCCAGAATCCCGTTCACATGAGCCTGAAATATTAACCGACGGTTATTAAATCGTTTTTCCAAAAGACGCAACGCGACATAATAATTCTCCTTGGAGATTTCCAAGGAACGAACTGCTTCTAATGCTGAGTCCCGAAGACCAGATCGCAACCCCTGCAGCTTTTCCACCTTACTTATGTGAGGATTGCAGCCCACGATCGTTGAGAAAGCCAAGTGAAACTCAGCCCACTCCGAGTATCCTCCGCTAAAAGTAGGAAGAGGAAGAGGAGGCAAGGCTTGAAAACTCCGACTGAGCGCTGAGTCCACCTGAATACTGGAAACTCCGCTAGCAAGGGTGGAATGGGCAGCAATTCGAGAAGAGCGCAACGACGTCTCGTGGTCGATTTCGGCATGCATCGTCGCTACAAGCTCAGACACTGTCCATCGCAAGTCGCTGCTTATCTCAGCAATATCCAACTCTTCAAGCTCCCCGTGGATGGCCTTAAAATCCTCATACATGGCGACCAACTGGCCATGACGCACATGGAGCATAGCATCTTCCACCTAGGACACTGGCTGGAGGGCTCATTAGTTCTCTTCAAATCCTGGAGGATACCCTTTGCCTTGCATTTCAAAAACACACTCTGAGCTGGAGTGGGTTCTCCTGTGACGGCGCCGCTGGAGTTCATCGCCACTATAATTGAACTTATAATTTATTTTATTATATATAACTATAATTGTGCGCAGCGAACACGTTTATCCCACTGTGCGCTCAGAACCGTACACTGAGTTGTGGAATGTATATATATATGAATGCTTGTGTGAGGCGAATGCACTTGCAAGTGGAACGTATCTATGTATGTATGTTATAATTCGCAGATCGGATAACAATTGTATTGAATGTTTATGTATTTATTTATATTATTAAACGATTTATAAATACAAAATACTTGTTTCCAGACACTGATGCACTGTATGAAATTTATGTTCAAAATGTACATACATATGTTAAGATACTGCGCAAAACTGAATCGAATATATTTTCACTAGTTATATATTTAATATTATATTATTATATTATTATAAAAACTTAGCCCGAAGATTAAAGTACTACCAACTGGCAACAAGAACGACAGGAGCGACAACAACAACAGGATCAGCGTCAGCCGCAGGAGAGGAGCAGCATAGGCCCCGCAGCTGGAGCACGTGAGTCCGAACCAAGGGATACGCTAGCCGAACCGGCGCCAGGCGCCAAGACCACATATCCAGCCAAGCGAGAGCTTGGGGAGGTGTATATTTTGGCATCCGGAACGGTGACCGGAGAACGACGGGAGGACGAGCGTCCGACGGCTGAGCCGAGCGGCATCGATTGAAGAGGCAGCGAGGATCCACTGGAGGAGTCAACTCCAGTGAGATTCACCATTACAATAATTTAGTACCTTAAAAAAAATGAAACGAAGTGTTACGGAGAGAAAGCAAATCGGTGTTATTTCTAGGCTCGGCAATCATGTCGGATCTATAAATTCGACCCACAAAACTCTGTGAGCTAGCCGCGGAAATTGTTGCGAGCTTGAACGCTAAGAAAACAGTTCGTTACACCAGTGGAGAATGTGCATGGGAGCGTGACTTCTCCAACGGGAGAAATGATGCCCGTTGGTTTGCATTCAGTCTCAGCAACGTTCCAAACCAGGTTTGGACCAGGTCATAGGCCCGGATGCCTCTGCATGCCTTTGTATACCAAGATGACATCATCGTAATCAGACTCACGATGGAGGAGTATATGGTGAACTTGAAGGAAGTATTAAGGAGACTGAAGGCGGCGAACTTGAAGGAAGTATTCCGGAGAATGAAGGCGGCGAACTTGAGGATAAATGCAATGGAAAAGTGCCATTTCTTTAGGGATGAGCTCCTGTACCTGGGCCACCGAATAACAAGCTAGGGGATCGGCATGGACACTGGAAAGGTTACCGCGATTACAGAGCTGCGGCCGAAGGTTTCGCGGCAAAATTAGCATCATGGTACGACGTGCCGTACACGGTGGTAAATTTCGTGTCGCCAGTAATTGCCGTGCTATGGCAGAAGAGGGCACATCTGAGTAAGCTCAAAGCCCAAGCAGAAGAGTCGGTGCCACAAGCATAGGCAAATTAAAACAACGAAAAAAACATAGATATGATCATTAATTAAAAAAAAAAAAACAAAAACGAAAAAATAACAAATAATGAATAAAAAAAAAATAAACTGAAACAAGAAAGGAAAGTTAACTTCTCGCGGAGCCGAAGTTGATATTTCCTTGCAATTAAGTGGAAATTTGGCAGATCGGATAAGTTTGCCCAAAATGGAATCCATAGAACGTCCCATCGTTCTATCTTGAAAAACAACAAAGTAATGGCATTTCCGATCAATCAGTTATATGGCAGCTATAGGATATAGTCTGCCGATTGTTATGAAATTTGCCAGATCGGATAAGTTTGCCGAAAGTAGAACCCATAAAGAGTCCCATTCTTCTAACTAAAAACAACAAATTTATGGTTGACCGATTCTTATGAAACTCGGCAGATCGAATAAGTTTGCCCATAGTGGAATCCATAGGAAGTGGAAGCTGGAAGCTGGAAGTGTTGAGTTGGAGGACCGCCTTTGGAGAGTCCGCCATTCAAGCAGTAAGGTTTCCTTGGAGGAATTAGGAGTAATAGGCTGAAGGACCCCCCGTGGGTAAGTCCGACAGTCTCAACTGCGAAAATTATATCGATTAGATTAGTACTCGGGTACAGAACAAGGAGACAGTATGCGAAATCAATAAATGCAATGGTAAAGCAACCCATGGCCAAGCAATCTGAGTCAGCAGACTCAGAGGTAGGTGACACTTCGCTAAACATGATGGGACACGAACGTAACTGACCTTCCCTAACTTTCACTGTCTATATATTTTATATATTTATATCTATCTATTTTATAAGTATATATATATTTAGCATGTTATGGTACTGTAGCATTTTATATAAGATTTGTGTTTCAGAAATAAAGATAGTTGCGGAGAGTTAATCGTCTCGTTACTCAGTGCTAACTATGGTACTTAAAACTAACCTAAATCGAGTGTTGCTCCCGTGAATCGGACCACAAGTAGAATCCGTTATATAGCCTCCGTGTGTTGCTCCAGACCGAAAGACCACCGGAGGAATCATTACCCAAAATACCACAACCACAGCTGCCGACAGCCAACCGGACCTCAGCTCCCCGCTACAGCAGAGCGATCTCATCCAGATCACAGCAAGCGACTGTTCATCCCGAGCAGACCCTTGTGCAATCCAGGTCATTAAGTCAGACTTTCATAGGTTTTTGACCACGACTCCGAGAACTACCGTTACACCCGCGAGTTTACGTTAGACGATAGTGGCCGCATTACGGACTACGGACGAACAGTCACCGATAATGAAACCAGCTGTATATGCGTTGTAGTCCAAAATCGAGTTCTATGCATTCTTTTCCATTCGTATGGATCTTTGATTGGTTTGCTGCAAGCAGGTTGAGTTTATATAAATTTGTTTTAACTCGTGATCCGGAGTCCACCAAGAAAACTATCTTTGATTTTCGTTCGAGGATGTGTATCCGCAGATGGCATGAAGAATTGGGTTTCATGTTATGCTGGTGGTCGTGCAGCTGCCGAGTACCATCGCCGGCGCCAGCTGCACTAGTTTGACGAAGCTGTGAATTTGCATCCCGGTCGACATTTGCGGTCTACATTTCCGAACTTTTGATGATACCAGCAGTAGTCGTCACGGATTTTGACTTCTCTTTGGAGCTGTTTGATCGAGTCCAGCAGTACTTCTAGGATGGGATCTCTATTACCTCCTTTACTTGCCTGGGTATTAACGTCCACACTTGCTATATGGCCCGCCTTACTAGCCTCCAACATTTTGCCAGCTGTTTCGGCGAGGGTGCTCAAATCATTTTTCTTCCAGACTGCTAATAGTGGCATCAGAGTTACTAAGGCTGAATGAAAGGTTCGGTTGCGCGAAACATAATACAACGTTAGACTTGTTGAACTTTGGACAATTAACGCGTTGTATTGGCGAATTAGTGCGTTTCATGATAGCTGCGCTGATTTTTAGCATGTTGTTCTCCATGCCATCCAGTAGAACCTTAATGTTTTCGGTCGTCATAACGTCGCTTGAGTCGAAGAACTGGTCTTCAGTGTTAATGTCGTCTGGCTCCCTGGCGGTACGCAAATTGTAACGTTTCATTGACAGCAATATGCGCACTTATGGTTCTTGCGTGTTTTGAGATGAGACGGCCAGTGTCGATGTTGAATTTGTCCCTTGGTAGGCGAGGTCACCACTTTAGTTTAAACGTGGAGGTTTAATTATGCTTTATTGACGAACTTACACTTATAAGTATTTTAATACATATTTCGGCGCGTCGTGATGGCGTTGCTACCATTTAGTGTTCCATTGGAGGTGGTTCCATCCGTGGAATTGCTTACAACCGAAATGTTTAGTGATTTTATCGACTCGGAAGGTAATGGTTACCCACCATTTAGACCGACTTTTATAAAATGTATAATTAATGTTGGCACCTAATGCGAGTCCACCCGGCTCCCATACATAGCCATGGTGACAGACCGAAGCAAGCTAAAACAGTGAAATCAGGTGAAACTAAATACCAAGCGATCTAAGTCAATGGACCAAGCTGACCAACCACTTACATGCACTTTCTTTAACATTGACCTACTAACCATATGTTACATGAGTAAACATACATATACCTCATAAAAGATCACTTTATTCAAAATAAATAGTCTCGAACTAAAACCGAGCACGATTCTTTGCTCAGTTCCCGTAACGGCACTTAAAATATCCTTAACGAACCATAGGTCCTCCCGATATCCCGTCGGAAGGACCACCAGCTGGATCATTTAACCGATACAAAATCTACACTCTCCCAAGGCCAGCCATCCGTTGCAAGACCTCAGCTCTCTTCCCACACTCTTTTTACCATCCTAGACTCAGCAAAACCAGGTCCAGGATATCCAGGAATCAGAAAAATCATAAGTCAGGTCTTCAATAGGTTTTGACTAAAACTCGAAAAAAAGTGTCACTTCTGATTCACTAAATAATATTTTACTTCTGATTCACTAAAAAATATTATTTTTAAGCATGTCCATCTGTCTGTCTGTTTCTACGCAAACTAGCCCAGTTTTAAAGCTATCGACTTCAAATTTTGCACACATCCTTCCTTTGCAGGCAGTATATAAGTCGGAACGGCCGAGATCAGTCAACTATATCCTATAGCTGCCATATAACTGATCGATCAGAAAAGCCATAACTTTGTTGTTTTTTAAGTTAGAAGAATGGGACTTTCTATGCATTCCACTTTGGGCAAATTAATTGAATCTGCTAAATTTCATATGGATCGGCCGACTATATAAGATCAGATATATATCTAATAATATAAGCTGCCACATATCTGCAAGGGTATATTACCCTTGACTCCACCCGAAGTTAGCTTTCCATTCTTGTTTTAAATTACTTAATGTTACCTTAGAATAAAAAGACTCTTAAATGTAAGAAACGCGTAACTTTACAACCAATGCACCTAACTTCACATGCTATATTTAGTTAGAAAGGTTTTTAAATATTTTTTTCACTTTCTTTAAGATCAAAGGTCTAAATGTAAGAAAAAAAATAAACAGAAATGAAATTTTTTTATTGAGAAAACATGTTTTTTTCCAAAATTCTCTAACGAGCCAATTCATATTGCATGTAGGGATAGCCCGTAAGATAACACAACTTTTGATATATCATTCATATCTGGGAAAAGTCGCTTACTCATGATATAGTTCGATAAGTAGAGCTTCCCATGGTGCTGGCTATAGCTATAAATAATGCATTTAATTTATTTAATTTAAATAAAAAGTTTTTTATTAAGAACTGTCCGCGACCGCACTCTGAAAAAAATACTCCCAAACAATTCACAAACACCTGATGGGGCTTTGCATGGCGGCGACCACACTCCGAAAAGAATATTCCAAACAATTTGCAATTTTTTCAGATCTAGATCCAGAGAACGCTTTTTTTTTTCGAAGATTTTTAGAGTAGCACGGAGCAACTCAGTTGTGCTCCAGAAAATTTTCGCGCGAAACCTTGTCAGGGATAGCCCAACGGTAGAATTCTCGGCTTATGTGTGAAGTGTATCGGGTTCAAGCCGAGTTAGACAATTCAACTTTTTTTTTTCAACGTTTTTTTACTCATAAATTTTTGTTTTTATTAAATTTTTGTTATAAAAACACCTGGTGTTTAAAAAAATAAAGTTTAACAAATCACATAAAAAAAGAATAGGTATTTATTAATGAATAATATTTTTTTTATATAATTTATGTTGTTTTATTCTGTACGAAAAGAATTTTTCACGCCTAAATCAAGAATTTTCGTTCTCTTAAATGAATAATTTTTTTCTTGAATTAACTAAAGTAGTTCTTGGTCGACTTCCAAGTGCTTTCGTATTTGGTTTAAGTACGAAATTCAAGGTTTTTCTTTGAGTGCGGTGACAAACGTTAATGCAACGCCCAAAATATCTGATATCATATAAAAAAACCTCTTGAAGAGGTAAAATAACCTCGAGGTAACCACGAGGTAAAATAACCATTATATGTATAAAAAATTATACATTAAATATATTCTTTTTCAGCACGAGGAAAAATTACAAAAGACGATATAAACACGTGCCGGGTCATTTTTAATTCATACCTTAGAAATGGGCATCACTGGATTTTTCTTGACATTCAACCATTGAATATTTGGCTGTGGGTTCCCGCGTGCCATGCAGTCTATTATTACTCCTGCAAAATTCATAAATTCAATATTGCCCGGTGGTTCGATAGAGAATGTTGGTCCTTGTTCATCAATGTTGTTTGGAAAGCCTTAAAATAGATACCAGCAAATGACTCTTATTATATTGTTAACATTATAATAAAAAAGAATGGAAAGGTAACTTCGGGCGGAGCCGAAGTTGATATACCCTTGCAGATATGTGGCAGCTTATATTATTAGATATATATCGGATCTTATATAGTCGGCCGATCCTTATAAAACTCGGCAGATCAAATTAGTTTGCCAAAAGTAGAATCCATACAAAGTCACAGTCTTCTAACTTAAAAAACAACAGAGATATGGCATTTCCGATCAATCAGTTATATAGCTGCTATAGGATATACTTAACCGATCCCGGCCGTTCCGACTTATATACTGCCTGCAAAGGAAAGAAGGATGTGTGCGAAGTTTGAAGTCGATAGCTTTAAAACTGAGAGACTAGTTTGCGTAGAAACAGACATACAGACGGACATGCTTATATCGACTCAGGAGGTGATCCTGATCAAGAATATATATACTTTATAGGGTCGGAGATGTCTCCTTCACTGCGTTGCACACTTTTGACCAAAATTATAATACCCTCTGCAAGGATATAAAAACATAATCTTATGACGAGGACAAACAAATAAAGTAAGGCAATATTAGTGGGGTGTTACCCTGCCTTAGTTTGCAGCGGCTTGCCGAGTGCTCTATAAAAGTATTCAAAACTTTCATGAATGGCCGACAGCCAACACTTTTTTTAAATTCAGTAAAGTACCTCCCGCAATTGAGAAACTTCTCAACTGAAAAATTTATGATATTGTGAAATCCGCTAATCAAGTACCTAATGGTAAAATAGCTATCTAATAGTAAAATATCTTATTTCTCTCTAAGAGAAATTCAAGCAAAGGGATGACAGGGTTGATAGAAAATCTTGATAAGTATAAGCAAAAGATATAGATTTCTTGTCTCTTTTCGGCACCGCTTCCGAATCTCATTTCATATATACAGTTCAAATATGGACTATTTGAGTCTTTGTTTTTTGGTCATCTCCTCCGCGTATTTTTTATTAATTAATTACTCTCGAACACAGCAGCAACTGAAATATTGAAAATGTATTTAAGATAGTACAGAGGACGAGCAGCAGAAAGTATATCATCTGGAAAGCAGTGCCAGAAGCAGCAGTATGACCAGAAACGGAATTTTGGAGAGAGACGTCTGGGAACAAGGAAAAGCGGAAGTGGCTTGTTAAAGTAAAAGTACTGCCTAATGTCGCGACTTTTCTTCAAGCCACTTCCGCTTTTCCTTGTTCCCAGACGTCTCTCTCCAAAATTCCGTTATGTTTTAGAGTGGCCCATATTCTATGCTGAATTTGAAAATAATACAAAAACTTGTAATTTTACTAATCATGAAAACGTAAGTAGACTTAGAAAGGCTCTAGTAGGACGTGCTAAAGAATGCGTTCAGTCACTATTGGTTTTACCAGATAATGTCGACTCAATTCTACAATCCTACAAGAGCGCGATGGGGATCCATCTTACATAATAAGACTGCTTCTTGACAAGATTAAACAACTACCAGTAGTTAGGGACGACAAATTCGAAAAGCTTTTTGCATTCTACGACATAATCAATAATCTTATTCACACTTTGATAAATGTAGGAGATGTGGATCAATTAAGAAACCCATTAATTTTTGCAGAAATTTTAGACAAACTACCCGTACCTCAACGTATCGCCTTCATCAAACATTATCAAAAGCTAAAACCTTCTGACCCAAAAATAATTGTATGTCAATCATGGCTGGCCAACCAGTAGTAGAAAAACCACGCCAGACAGCAGGCAGCAGTACAGAAGTTGAAAGGCCGACAACAACAGCAGCAGACAGACAGAAATCGTGCACATTTTGGCAAAAACAACGTTTACTTAAGGTCACAATAAGCTGTGTATTATATTTCTTTGGTTAACTTGCCGGCTTAGGATTTTATAATTATTGCAAGCTGAGTGATCATTATGTTACAACTTGTTTCAAATTTAAAGATTTACATATCGACAAGCGCTGGGAGCATGTTTCTCAAAATGGCTTGTGTATCTCTTGCCTCGGTAAAAATCATTTACTAAAAGATTGTAAACTTAAAAGGCAATGCAATATTAACAATTGTAAATACCATCATAACAGCCTTTTGCACAAAGACAATTTTGAAAACATAAAAACAAACAAGTCTGACGATGGTGATCAATCAGTTTCCAACAACATAGAAAAAAACTGTAACGTAAACTTGAGTGCAAGCAAAGTTTTGTTAAAAGTGGTACATGTCACCCTTATAGGACCAAATAATACTATTGACACATGTGCTCTCCTTGATGAGGCTTCAACCATATCATTGATTGACGAGAACTTGGCTAACAATTTAGGTCTTAGGTCCAAACCATTGAAAATGCAATGGACTAACAATGAAGTTTATGAACAAGATAACTCTAAAGTAGTTAGCGTACGCATTATAGGTATTGGCATGAATACTAAGACACACATGATGAGAAGAGTAAGAACTGTTTCCAATCTTAATTTGCCCCAACAAATTTTAATCATAGACCACATGATAGACAACTTTAAGTTTTTAAAGAATTTTACACATTGCTCTTACAATCAGGCAAAGCCAAGAATTCTAATAGGACAAGATAACTGGTCTCTTATAGTGTCCCGCAAACTAAAGTACGAAACCTTTAGCGGCCCAGTTGCTAGCAATACATTGTTAGGTTGGATCGTACATGGCTTAACACAACCTGAAAGACTTCTTGCCGAGACAAATCACACCTTTCACGTAAATGAACATTTTCCCGAAAAGGACGATCTAGATGAAGTACATAACCTAGTTAAGTCTAACTGGTCAATTGAAAAGGAATTCGCAACTCAAAAAGATTTTCCTATGTCTGTAGACGACAAAAGATGCATGAATATTGTTAACAACACCTTAATCCGGAAAGCTATAAAAACGCTTTTTCTAGGCTACTGTCATGTGAGAAAAAAATTGACAAAATTCCTTAGTATGGTCAAAAATATAATGAAGTCATGCAGTCTTATATTTCGAAAGGATATTTAAAAATGTTGAATCCCACAGAAGCTAAATACGAAACAAAACTAACCTATTATCTGTCCCATTTCGGTGTGCAAACTATTAAAAAACCAGAAAAATTGCGAATAGTATTCGATGCCGCTTCTTAAAGCCATAACTACTGCTTGAATGATTTCTTATTACCCGGACCCGATCTTTATACTCAACTATCTTCAGTTCTCATGATTTTTAGAAAAAATAAAATAGCCTTTGTGGGAGATATAATAGAAATGTTTTTACAAATTCAAGTACCAGAAAAAGACAGACAAGCTCAAAGAATTTTATGGAGAGGGAATAAAAGACATGACCCTCCGGACGTATACGAAATTCAAGTTTTATTTTTTGGAGCAAAATGCAGTCCGTGTATTGCACAACAAGTTAGAAAAAAGTTACAACAAGTTACTTAGGCGGAGCTGATAACATAAACAACGCCGTTCAACTGATTAAAGACGAATTATTTGTTCACAAACAAGGCGGATTCCAGATGTGTAACTGGATATCAAATTTAGTAGAGGTCCTCAATCAAAAAGATCCACTCAATTGTCACAACAAAGCTCAGGCTTCGCCCAAAATGAAAACACTAACAGAAGAACGTGTCTTGGGGTTAATTTGGAATTACGAAAATGACACATTTACCTATAATCTACAATTCAATAAATCACATAATGAAATAGATAACGCATCCCGACGACCAACTAAGCGTGACGTTCTGAATATTACAATGTCTATCTTCGACCCATTAGGTTTCTTGTCAAACCTTCTTATAACAAATAAGATACTTTTACAAGCCATATGGGACAGTGGTATTGGCTGGGACGACGAAATAATAGACGAGCATTTTTTGGTTTGGAAATCGCTCTGCGAATCATTCCAAATAATCAAAAACTTTACAATACCAAGACTTATGACAAAATTACCTTTAAATGATTGTGACATTCAGATACATATGTCGGGAAATGGTGGTCGTTTTTCTCAGCCATTTTCTTTTTCACTACGCGCAGCGAGTCGCAACGATATTCTTTCTTGTCCGTTCACCTCGGATGGCTGTTCTTGATTGCCTTCCCTTTCCTCTTCCTTCTTTCCATCATTGCGCCACGCTCAGCAGGGTTTTACTCTCCTACCCTACCGCGCTCTTATTCAAATAAGCTTCTCTCTCTTCATTGTCTCTTCATTTGCAATGCTTATTTATTTCGTCTTAGACTATACACTTAACTTATAATCAATCAGTAAATAATATTTTAAATTAAATCTAACTCATCTCCGACACGGCCTTCCTGACTATAACACGTCCTCGTGTTGCCTTGCCTAGTACAAGACTTATCCGAACACATCATTGTCAACATCTTATATTACTTATCTTATCCCTATGATTACAAAGTTCACTTCTACTTCAAAACAAATTCAATTGCACTTCTTGTGCCTTCAAGCGTAAGTTTGACGGGATAAAACTTCTCAAATTCTCTAGAGTACACGCTCTCTTCCGTACAAACTCATCCACTTGGATATCCATCAGAGATTAGCTTAGCAGGATAACTTTCTTCTCTTTCAGATATTTTAGAGTACACGCTCTGTTCCGCTCAAGCTCAATCATCTGGTTACCAATTCACTCATCATCAAATTATAATTTTATCAGGCTTCTCTCATACAAATCAAAGTACTACGCTCTCTTCTGCATAAAATCTTTCCTCTGCACCCCTCTTAGGTCACAGATCTCTTGCTTGCACGCACTCCTTTTTTGCCGTCGTCAAGCTCTTCTTCTAATTCCACAGTCTCTCGATCTTTAGGCACACTATGCACACTATCATGCGGATATTTATACACTCTTCTAGTCCTCAATGATTTTAACAAATATCGGTCACCATCTAGCAATTGTACAATTTCGAATGGTCCCTTGAATTTTGGATCCAACTTCGTTTGCCGCTCTTCGTTTTTCAGTAATAAATGATCGCCAATTAAATGCCTTACTACCTGAGCATGCTTTTTATCCACTCTTGCCTTATCATACTGAGCATTCTTACTTATGCCTTCCTTAGTTTCCATCCTAGCCTTATTCAGGTCAATGCGCTCTTCCTCATTTACAGTGAGCATTCCCAAGGGCCTCGCTTCTTTGCCAATCATCAGCTCTAATGGACTATGGTTAGTTACTCGGTTCATGGTACAGTTTATTGCCAATTGTACTTTGCCCAATGCCTCTTGCCATGTTCGTTTACTCGTCTCTACAGCCGTTAGCATGCCTTTTAGCACACTCATGACTCGCTCCACCTGGCCATTTGCCCTACTGGCACCCGTTGCTACTACATGAAGGTCAATTTTGTTATTGGAACAGAATTTTCGAAACTCGCTACTCGTGAAGCATCTACCTTGGTCCGCTATAATTCTGTTAGGAACACCAAATATTGATATCGCAGATTTTATTGAATGTATACAGTTCACCGTGTCCAAGTTCCACGTGTGGTACAGGTAGACAAATTTGGTGAAGGCATCAATTTGAACTATGACGTATTCCTTTTCGTCCTTTTTTCCGCTTAATTTTCCACTAATATCGATTGGATTTTACCTGACACCGATTTTGACAATTTACATGACAATTTACATTTAATTTTCTACAAATCTTCGCACGTATTTTGACATTCCATCAAACCAATATTGCTCGTAAATCTTATCCAGGGTTTTTTGCCACCCCAAGTGCATTACAGCCTCGGGAACATGATTAACCACCGACCACCTAAATTCCCTGGGTACGACTGGCAAGCATCGTGTCTTCCCATTTCTTTGAATTTTACGATGCAGCAAACTATTCCTGATTTCATAACAGCCGCGGTGTCAATGCCGCTTTCTTTTGACTTAACTAACAGAATTACAATCCGTTACAATATTGGTAAATTGGGATCGAATATGATCAACACGGGGTCACTAGTTAGTACCTTAATGATTTTTCTTCGAATTTCCTCATGCTTTTCGCTCCACACAAAATCGTTCATTTTTGATGTTAGCAGATAAAGAGGCTTCATTATTTCTGAGAAATGTGGGACAAATTTCCTAAAGTAAGATGCTAAACCCATGAATTGTCTAGTTTGTGTGACTGATTCTGATTTGGGCAGTTGGGTTAGTGCTTGTATTTTTCGAGGATTGGGTTTTAGCTCGCCACCTCTTATAAGAAAACCTAAGTACTCTATCTCCGTTTGTTGAAATTTTCACTTTTTAATGTTAAAGGAAAAGCCTGACTTTGATAACACGCTTAGAACTGTTCCCAATCTGTCAAATGCTTCCTCTATAGTACTAGAAACAATTAATACGTCATCGATGTAGACTACTGCGTATTTATTAACCAAATCCCCTAAGGCTTGAACTATGGCACGTTGAAAGACTGAAGAAGCGTTTATGAGGCCAAAGGGCATAGCTAAAAATTCATATTGACCCTCTGGGGTCACGAATGCAGTTCGCTCAACCGAATCGGGGTGAATTGGCACCTGATAGAAGCCACTGGTCATGTCTAGGCTAGAGAAATATTTACCGCCTTGCAGGCGATCTATTTGGTCTGATATTAATGGCAAGGGGTATCTATCTGACACAGTATTTGCGTTTAGTTCTCGATAATCTATGCATAGTCTGTCACTTTTTTACAAGTAACATTGGACTAGAGAACGGGGAGCGACTTGGTCTAATTACGTTGGATTCTAGCATTTTCTGAATCTTTTCTCTTACTATTTCTTTCTCACTCTTGCTAAGACGATATGGTGGTCTCTGTACTGTTTTGTTTACGTCCACTAAACGGATTTCTAAAGAGCCTGTAGTAACACGTCTACTTGGAATGCCATCAATGAGAAATTTTGAATATTTGGCCAGTATGTCGTTTAATTTTAACTTATCACTATTACTTAACTCCAAATTAACATTACTTTTATGTTCTATCGCATTTACATTTTTATCATTGTTTAAAGACAATACGGTTTAAGTTCTGTAAATATTGAATCTATCTCTTTCTAAAGTTACTCCAAAACCAAGCTCAAAAATGTCTTGTCCAATTATCATATCATATTTAAGGCACTTATTATCTACTACGTGAAATGACAATTCAAAATTAAATTCAGAAATTTGTATGGTGGACAGAATTTGCATATTGCTCTTGACAATATTGTCGCCTATGCCTCTCAAAACAACCATGTTATGGATTCTTTTACCGGCCAGCTTGGCGCCGACTGTTTCTTTCACCAAAGAGCATTCTGATCCAGAATCAAAGGAAAATGGAAACTTCTCACCAAATCGAATTGCAGTCCCGTTAGGCTGATGTACTGCGCACATGTCTACTCTTCTTTCGTTGCTGCTTCGGCTCGCTGTTGCTGTTCCCCTCGTTCCCCTTGGCCTGGTCTTCTGTTCTCCTCTTGCGACACTCCATTGCCTTATGTCCATGGGGTCAATTTGGGATGCATGAGCCAAGACTAGGGATATGGCGATCTCCTTATGGGTCATTGATTTCCACTTGGTCAATAATGATGTAATTAGGCGTATTCCAGTCGCCACCGAGTGCCTACTCATTTGCATTGGGACGTCCCTTGAGCATATTGAGCAACACTGCTGCCGGCGTGTCGTTGCCTTCGTAGCGTTCCATGAACAATTCTCGGAATTGGGACCAGCACATTCCAGGAAAACAAATTTGCGACAGCCACTGCGATGCACTACCGAGCAGCGATTTGCTGAGAGTCATCACCAAGGATGCACCTTCTTGTGGATGTTCATTTAAAATCATGTCCGCCGTTTTGCACCATGCTGCCGCGTCGGCTTCTGCAGCTTCGGGATTGAATGTCGGTAACATCGCGGATGCGGCGCGCGTGTCAGGTTGCGGCGTTGCTTTTAGTAGTTCGGTTAACACTCTATTTTGCGATTTTAATAGTCTGCGCCAGCTATTTTCCGAGTTATCTTGTAGGGGCGGTGATCCCACTTCTAATGTTGGGAAATGGTGGTCGTTTTTCTCAGCCATTTTCTTTTTCACTACGCGCAGCGAGTCGCAACGATATTCTTTCCATCATTGCGCCACGCTCAGCAGGGCTTTACTCTCCTTCCCTACCGCGCTCTTATTCAAATAAGCTTCTCTCTCTTCATTCGTTCTTCATTTGCAATGCTCATTTATTTCGTCTTAGACTATACACTTATCTTATAATCAATCAGTAAATAATATTTTAAATTAAACCTAACTCATCTCCGACGAATATATTCTCTGACGCCTCCAAATATGCATACGCGGCATGTGCATACATTCGTTTTAAAAGAGATCGGTCCTTACTAGGAGCTATAATGAGCAAATCACTATTGGAATCGTTACAATTACCAATAAGTAAGGTATATTTATGGACGGACTCTCAAATTGTTTTGTACTGGCTAAAGTCTAGCAGCAATCGATTTAAAACCTTTGTAGCTCAACGTTTAGGTGAAATACAAGAAACAACTAATGTCGGCAACTGGAGATACGTTCCTTCTAAAATAAATCCTGCTGATGAAGCAACGAAGTTCACAAAGGTAGACTTTAATTCCTGTAAAAAGATATTGTCGAGTGGCCAAAAAGTAAAATAACCTCAGAAGACGACTCAAACGAATATGTAAATGCTATGACTGAAGCAAAACATGAACCGATTCTACCTGATGTGAACAGATTTTTTAGTTGGACGAGGTATTTACGAACAACAGCTTGGTTACTACGATTTGTGAACAATGTCAAAGGTAATAAAGAACATCGAGCTTGTGGCGAACTTACAGCAAAGGAATTGAATAATGCCGAAGACGTATTTATAAAATGATACAATCGGATTCCTTTCAAGCTGAAATTCAAAGTGTACAAAAAGGAAAAGCTATAGGGAATTCAAGTCGTCTAAAATCATTGCCACTGCAGTTATCCATTGATGGATTGCTTAGATTAAAAGGTAGATTGGATAATTTAAATGATGATGAGTATGACATGAACGCTAAAAATCCGATTCAATTGAGTAATGACCACCCAATAACTACACTTCTAATCTATTTCTATCATCAACAAAACTGTCACATTTGTACCGAAACCGTCATTTCCAATTTACGAAGAAAATATTGGATAATAAAATGTAGAAATTCAGTCAAGAAAATAATTCGTAACTGCCAATTTTGTAAAAATAGGCGTGCCAAACCACAGACTGTTTTAATAGGACAACTTCCAAAATGTAGAATTAATCCAACCGAAAGAGCTTTTTTAAAAATTGGTTTAGATTATTTTGGTCCCATCGAGGTGTTGGTAAACAGGAGTCATATGGGGTAATTTTTACTTGTATGGCCACCCGGGCTGTTCGTCTAGAAATAGCAGAGGACTTGTCTTGCGCATTTATGCATGTTTTTCGTCAGTTCGGTTGCCGTCGTGGTTTTCCAATAGAATTATATTCAGACAATGGAACCAATTTTAAACGAGCAAGTAAGGATCTTAAATTGATTATAGATAATTGGTCAAAAAACGAAATGACTCAATTCTTGTCACAATAAAATTGCACATGGACATTCATGGACAAGGGGGGGTTTGTCGCCTCATATGGGAGGAGCATGGGAAAGATTAATTCAATCAGTTAAGAAATATTTATGTTTTTTACTTAAGGAACGATTTCCAAAGGAACATTCCTTTAAAACATTATTTTACGAAATTTAATTCATGATGAATAGTCGTCCTCTTTTGTTTGTGTCTTCTGCTTTACCGGATTCTGAAATAATTACTCCAAATGACTTATTGATCGGACCGAACTATAGAGAATCTTTCCACTGTGATGTATCGGATGGAGACATGAAATTGTTAAACATGTGGAGGGCTTCTCGAAGACTGGCTGATATTTTTTGGGTTAAGTGGAGAAAAGAATATAGACAATTTCTATTGTGCAGCCGCAAGTGGGTTAAGAAATTTGATAATTTGAAAGAAGGTGATATTGTGCTGGTCATGGATCCAGATTTACCAAGAAATGTTTGGCCTAAAGGCATTATTGTTAAAACTTATCCATCCAAAGATAATTTTGTTCGAATCGTAGATGTTAAGATAAAAGACAACATTTATAAAAGACCTATCGTTAAGTTAATTAAATTAGACGTTAAGAAAACTTTGTAAAACTAAGTAAGTATTGCCAAATTGAATATTACCCGGCAATACTTGGGAGGAGAATGTTATATTAATATTACTAATTCTTATTATTTGGTTTTAAAAAGATGACAACGGAAAAAGACAGTGTTCAAAAATACCTAAAAATTAAGTTTTAGAAGATTAATTATAAAAATAAGAATGGTAACACTAAAAATAAGTTATATATATATATATAAAAAAAAGCGTCAACAGCGGAATAGACAAAAATCCAAAGTTCCCCCTCGTTGAGCTGAGAAGTAACTTAATATAAAAAAAAAAAAAAAATCCAAAGTCAAAAGCTTGCGTATTATTTTCGGACGTTCGATCCGGATTTTAATACATAACTACAGGTAAACCCCCAACACCAACATACACCCACTCTTCAACAAAATTATAGAAGCAATCTAGAGCTGTTTCGAAACACTTATGTATATGGACTACCTAAAATTATTAAATTGATATGACTAACTTCGGGTCCTACGGTCCGCCAATCGGCATGGATCTGGCTCCGGCTAGCTCATCCAGGGCCGTGGCCCCCCTCACCCTTCACACTAGACCGCTAACAACAAAAATTTCAACACAACCGCCCCTTATTATTCTCTTACTCGGTCTTCATTTTCATTTTTGTTTTAATATCTAAATTTGACAAATATTTTAATTCTTTACCTTAATTTTTCTTTTAATGGATCCGTTCCAGAGCTTTTGATGAATGGCATAATTACCAATTCATTATTTAAATATAAAAATAAAATAAAACAATAAATAAATAAAAACAACAAATGTTATAAATACGAAAAACACATATAAATACGTATTAAAATATATATAAATTTTTATATCTTAAAACTATGCTTCCAAAGCTGGATTTCCTATTTTTATTTATCCGTTACTGCTCCTCAGGTGGATAAAGCTTCCAAGAGGACGGGGAAAATTTACAGTGAGATTTGCACGGATTAGAGGTAATGGCCAGTCACCCTTCACCCTATCTTCTCTTTTAGGCGGGCCATGTTTAGAACCTTATGCCAGCTTTCCCTAAATATCAGGTTAGGCGCCAATTAAAATGAGGCGTCAAGCAAAAAAATCGGGCTTGCCAAGCAAGCCAAGTAGATTTTCATCAACAAAAAATACTCCAGGCCGAATTTGGGTTCTTAGGCCTGGCTTCTCTTCCGGATATACGGGTCTGGTCGGTCCTGGAATGAAGAAGCCCATTAATTACGGGTCTCCTCCCTGGATAGACTCTTACCTTATATTCCTGCTTCCCGCCTCGGGCTCCTTGGATGCTTCCTCCTTACAGCTCCTTTGAAATTTTTCCTGGTTAATCATTTGAATTTTTTATTTTTTTTGCGCATGTACTGGCTTATCTGGACTTCGCCTTTTTTAATCCTTATCGCTTTTTTAATCCTTATATTTTAATCCTTATACCGACCCTATCTACAGCACCCAACGTGGGAGATTCCACCCTTTGTTTTGGACTCTCATAGACAAGCCATAGCGCTTGGTTCCTTACATCTGACGGCGTCTTCCTGTCCCGTAAGTACCTCCGTATCGACTAGGTGCCGGATTCATACTTTTCCTTCTCTTCCAGGAACCTCCTCGTTGGTAGTTCTTTTCCTCCTACCTTGATCGAGTCACTGTCTGAGGTCCTTTACGTGAAATATTCCCGCAGTCTTTCCGTCCAGAATCTACACCTCATACATGTGGTCCCCGATTGGCCTTCCGACTATGAATTTTAAAAGTTTCTGTGCGAATTTGGCATTAAAGCTCTTCCCAAAGTCGCTTAGGACAAAATTCCTTCGGAAGACTTCCTGGCGAAACCGAACCATTCGTATTTTCCTATTGTAGCTTCTGTCCCTTGCTTCATGCGCCCCGTGTAAGTTTCTCCTTACCGCGTCTCTGATCAACGCGATCCTTTCCGACGGCGGCAAACACAGGAGCTCATTGGCCTCCAGCGCCATTAGCTTCAAAGCCACCTGATAGTTGTTACCATCTGTGAACATGTGCTGTCCAAACTGAGCAAAATGCGGGGTTACTCCCATCGCAGTATGCACTGTAGTTTTCAATGCCGCTTCAATTTCCGTCAGGTATAGGTTCCAATCCCTGATTTGGTCTAGGTATGCTGTAAATGCGTTCAGCACAGACTGGTTTATCCTCTCTGACGCATTCGATTAGAGGAATAAACCGCTATTTTGACGTGCCGAATGTGGATCTCCTGCCCCATCTCCCTGAATCGCTTTGCCACAACTGTTTCCCATTGTCCGAATGAATGGTCTCCAGTACTTCACAGGAGAACCTAACCACCTTTGCAGTCGTTACTTTCTTCATGGTTTTAGGAACACGAACTTTTAAAAGTGGTCCACCACAATATGTACGCATGCCCTTTCCGAGATCTCGGACATTTGTCCAGGAAGTCTAATTAGAGCTTTTGGAATGGCCTGTAGGTCACCGTTTCTCCTCCTAGACCTGGCCGCGGACCGCTTTTCGTAGGTTTCGTCTCCTCGCAAGTCCGACAATCCCTCACAAAAGCCCAAGCCTGAGTACAACCCCTTCCACCATGAGACTTATTAGATGGAGAGTGCGTCCTGGTCTATTTTGGCCGCACTTAGCAATTTCCAGGTGTTCTCTTCCAACTTTTTTTTACGCTTTTACACTCTCTTCTTTTAAACACGAAGCAACTCACAATCTTGACATCCGGGAACCTATCTTTCTCCGCCCGAGCAACTGCCTTAACTCCACGTATTCTGGGATACGGATTCAAATTCTATAGTTTTGAATCCGAGCATCCAGCATTCCTCTGGTTCCTCGGCGGCTTCCACCTGGAGAGCGTGTCGGCCACCATGTTCTCTGACCCTTTACAGTTCCCGATTGCCATCTGATACGGTTGCAGTTTGAACGATCACCTCGCTAACCTCCCGCCAGGTTCTTGACGGACATGATCCAGGCTCCGAGGTTTCAGGCTCGAATGAGCCGTGAGCAGCTCGACATTAATTGACATTAGCTCAATGTATGGACGACAATGTTCCATTGCCAGCACTGCTGTTAAACACTCTCTCTCCGTCACGCTGTAATTGGTTCGCTGTGCTGGGTTCAGTTTCTGCAAAAAGAAGGTTATGTGATCTTCGCTTTTATTCTCCGCTATCTGGACAGTACCACTTCTACCCCAGTATCTAATGCATCGCACTGTATATAAAACATCCTTTTAAATTCCGAATGTCTCAACACTGGTGATGTAATCAGAGCCTCCTTCAGCATCTTTACGGATCTCTCCACCTCCACCGTCATCATAAATTTTCCCTTCTTCAGGGTGTCCGAGGTTTCGGGGTTTGAAACCATTTTATTGCCTCGACTTTCTTCGGGTCTGGCCGCAGAATTCCTCCGCCAATCACATAGCCTAGGTAACGCAACTCCTTGAAGCAGAAGTGCGACTTCTTTTGGCCAATCGTCAGCCCTGCTGCCTCCAGGCTCTTGGATATCTCCACCAGCATCTCCATGTGTTCTTAAAAATCCATGAGCCGACCCATCTGCTCAAGATCCACTCGATGTTCTTTTGCTGATATGCGTTCTTGACCGTAATCTTGTTCAGCTTTCGGGCGACAAGACTGAGGCGATTCTTTCCTGGCTTTCGGACTAACGTGATGGTGTTACTCCATGCACTGTCACTCTCTTTTATAACTCCAAGTCGTAGCATCTCATCTATTTTCTGGTAAATAAGTGCCTGAACAGCTAGCTTGTGACACTGGATAGTGCCGTATTTCTCAAAGTTCAGGAACGATTTTTGGACTTCCTCTACTTCTGCGGACTTCTCCGCTTCTCCCAGTTTATGCTGCTCATGACCATCCTTCTCTGCCCCTGTCCTGCTCGTTTCTTCTTCGGCCATTTCCATGTCGTCTACTCCAAACAATTCTGTCGCGATTTTAAAATCCTGCCAGAAATTCACTCCAAGGTATAATTCCTGCTCCGATGATGAACATAAGTAAAATAGGATTTCTCTCTATTATCTATTATTATATTCAACTCTATTATCGCAATACCTGTGTTGCAGGGCTTCTTTTAGATCTCTAGAGTCCTGTGGCGGCTTTATCCTTATAAGCAGCCAGTACCACTCGGATGAACTTCGGTGTCTCAAGTTATTCGGCGATGGTGGGAACTCCCAATTTCTATTTCGTTCGGCCCTTTGGCTGCTTTCCGCCAGTACCCGGTTCAGCAAGGCGTCCGGTTCACCATGGCTCCTGCTGTTCCCTGTACCCGAACTTGGTGGGACAAGGAAAGTCGCAGCCAACTCTGCCTTTTGTTTGTCTTCCTGACGCTTTCCTAAATTAGGAGAACCGCCTGCTGACCCGATATGCAGTTGATTCTTAACCTGAGTTGCAATGAAGGACTCTAAGGACCTGGAGGAAGGACCCTTTTGTGAATTTTGTTCCAGTTTCTGGATTATTTAGTCAAATCCCCTCCTCATGCAAAGGTCGATCCTTCGATCCACTAGCTGGCTGATATCTACCGTCAGCTGCGGTTGGCAGATGTGTATGAGGGTTTTAATCTCTCGCCGATTAAAGGATGCATAGGCCTCTGCGATCTCCTATGATGCTCTAGAATGGCATCCAATTGGACATGATAATAGGTCCCAAATGAAGTGGATGCTTGCTCCAGGCTGGGGTTCCTCGGGATTGCTCCCCTTCGTTGTACGCTGAGCCGACTCTCTACTATGCTCGGTACCGCCCTGTCCACCCTCTTCCGGTTCTTTTCGCTTTCCCCTTCGAGCATCGCCAGGCTTGGTCTGCCCATGGAGAGCATTCGCTCGGCCATGTTCAAAGGTGGGCTGACTCGTGCTTTTTATCATAAATCGGAGCTTTTGTCTTACTCCATTTCATATGCGGACAAAAATAAACAATATTATAACGTTGCGAAAATAAATAGTTCCGTCTTTTTTTTATTTGGAAAAAAAAGGTCATTGAAAAATCTCTATGACCAAACAGAATAAAATGACCTGAATTACGGACTCATGCACTTCTATCAAAACACAACTATATTTGAAACACAACTATTTTTGAATACCTTATCCAATCCTCATCAATTGATTCACAACTTCATATATTTGGCCCCCTATTTGGGGGCTATTAGGTAGGATATTCGGGTTCCATTCTAACCATCAATTTTATTGATGGTTGATAGTCAATATGCTGGCCCTTCTTGGAGCAACGACAGGTCTATTTGGGTTTAGCCGTTTGCGACTTCAGACTTTGGTTGAAATCCCTTCAAACAAAAAAAAGACTTATTCTGTATTTTCTAATCCTTTCCTATATCCACAAGCTGCAATGCTTCTTATCTTTTTACCAACGCATACCATTCCATATTTTTTTTTTATCGTGACGTGTTTTTAACCCCTTCCAACACTATGAAAGGATTTATTGTTTTAGACACAGTCTTCCTTCGCATTCTAGAGATTGGCTATTTGTGGTCCTCTCGTTACCTGTTTTGCTCTCTGCACCAGCTTCAGGTTCCACCGTCCGCCAATCGGCATGGATCTGGATCCATAGTCATCCTCCATCTTACTACAGATGAAACGGCCTGCCCTCCCGTTCTTAGCAGAACGCTGACCAATTCCGCCAGTTATTTGTCAATTCCGCCAGAACGCTGGCGCGTCCGCCAGTTATTTATTGCCCCTCAATCCCCTACTCCTACATTCCCATTATTCCTTCCACAGCCCCCACCAATCTCTACTCGGTCCTCATTTTTTTTTCTGTATCATTATCTAAATTTGACAAATATTTTAATTCTTTACCTTAATTTCTTTTAATGGATCCGCTCCGGAGCTTTGGTTTTGCTTTCTGGCTTAATTAAAAAAATGCATCTTTTAGTCTGGACTTATACCCCTACCTACGAGAACTCTCCTTACGATTTAGGGACTACCGCTAAAGAAAGGGAAAATACTTTTATAAATATAAATAGAATAGAAATAAATAAGTAGAATAAATAGAATGCTTCTTAAATAGAATGCGGCCGCTTCCGGAACTTAAAATATATATCATATATTTTTATATAAAAAAAATCTTTAAAATAAATTTATGAATAACACAATTACCAATAATGAATATTTAAATATAAAAATAAAATAAAACAGAATGAATAAATAAAAAAACATATGTAACAAAAAAAAAAAATACAAATTTATATTAAAAACTATGAAATCTTATATTAAAAACTTATACTTAAAACTATGCTCCCAAAGCTGGATTTCCGATTTCAATTTATCCTTTACTGCTCCTCGAGTTAATTCCACCTCCGAGAATGCGGGGAGAATTTGTACGGATTAGAGGTAATGGCCAGTCCTTCCTTACACGCTTGCTTCCCTTTTAGGCGGTCTATGTTAGACTTCTAAAAAAAAAATCTGGTTAGGCGCCAAAAAAAAACCAATCGGGCTTGCCAAGCAAGAGGATTTTCATCCACAAAAAATACGCCAGGGCCAACTAAATTTTGACTGAATTTGAATTACTTTATTTATCTTAATGAACTAGAACTAGAATGCCAAAAACAAACAAAAGAAACTGGTTGTCGTCACTCGGGTGGGAATTACGTACAACATACGCGCCATATGGGAATCCCGCCTCAAATACCCAAGTCACCAGTATACATTCAAAAGTATTTTTTATTCAAGTGGTTAAAAAAAAGGCAAAGATAAAAAAAGGAGTAAGCCTCGGACTTTTCGGCGCAAGCAGCATTCTGCTGTCGCCTGGTGAGTGATTTTTCCACACGTTTTCCCCTTGCATGCAGACATCGAGGAAATTTGTTCCCTTTTCAAAGCAATTGCTCTGAAAAAAGGGGAAAATTTTCATCTCGCTTGGGACTTAGAATTTTTGCGTGGAACTTTTAAAAAAATGAAAAAATTTGAAAAAATTCAGTAATGAAAAAATCAAAGTTAGATTATTTAAGTTTACCAATTTATGGTCTATAATAATTTTATTGAGGCATTAACATGTGAACATAGGTCAACTTTTAATAAACAATATTTTTTCAATATGCAATTTGTGTGACTAATGGCAGTAAAAAAATCCCGCGTAATTGTGTGCATTTTGTGCATCGTTTTTATGTGAAATAAACCTTAACCGAAACGGTCACATTGGGTTGTTAATAGTGCGTCGTATTTGTTTATTATTGTGAACGGGTAAGTTTATTGTTTTGTTCATTTAATTATACCTATTTTATTAATTTAATACTGATGAATAAACCATTTTTTATTAAACAGATATTTTCAGTTCTGCCTGTACTAGAAATTTGGACGTATTATTTAATATCTTCATTAGTAAATTTCTTAAATAATTTATTTACAGCTTTTGTTCATTTCTTTTTTATCTTTTCAGTTTTAGTTATTGCTTTTTAAGTTAAGTTAAACATCACGGACCTCCAGCCAAGTTTTAGCTTGGATGTCTCCAGCTGGAATATTCCGTCCAATCTCACTTTGGCTGATCCCCAGTTCTTTTGACCGCAGCGGATCGATTTACTTATCGGAGCCAGTCTATACTATGATCGGCTGTGTGTTTGTCAAATCCAGCTCTCAGCTGGCCTACCGGTGCCGCAGAAAACCCGGCTTGGATGGGTTGTGTGTGGCGGTGGTTCACATCTGGAGAGAAATTCGTTCGTAGCCACAGCCTGCAAGGACGTTGTGAAGAGCCCAAACAAGCTGGATGAGCGCTTAGAGTGTCTGCTCCGTAAATATTAGGAAATCGAAGACTGTTCCGAGCCCATTGTGAAGTGGACGAAAGAGGAATTGAATTGCAAGACGCATTTCGTGCAACATTCTGCTCGGCTCGAGTCAGGCGCCTACTCGGTGAAGCTGCCGTTAAAAAGCTCTGAGTTGCTAGGTGAATCGTACTCCCGAGACGTGCGGCAATTTCTCTCCCTCGAAAGGAAGCTTTGCCGTCAGCCTCAATTGAAGGATCAGTATGCTGCGTCTATAAAGGAGTATTTCGATTTGGGGCATATGTCTACAGTCCCGCCTAGTCCACGACCTGCCAGACAGCATTTCCTACCGCATCACTGCGTTTTGAAGGAGGACAGTTCAACAACCAAGCTCAGGGTTGTTTTTGATGGTTCGGCTGCCACTACGTGTGGGTTTTCGTTGAATGACGTTTTGATGTCTGGTCCAGTTATCCAACCAAAGCTGCTGCACATTCTTCTAAGTTTTCGTTGCCATCGAGTGGCCATTACAGGAGATATTTGCAAAATGTACCGATGCGTCAGAGATTTCCCGAGGATAGCTACCTGAAGTACATTCTTTGGCGGAATTCCACCCAGGATGAGTTCCAGGTTTTTAGTCTACCTCAAGTTCTTCACTCCGATTGGAACATAATTTGTTGCAGCTTCGCCATGGCGCAGCGTACTGAATTCCCTAGATGGTCGCTATCATCACAGTCTGAAGTGGAGATTCATGGGTTTTGTGATGCCAGCATCGAGGCTTATGGTGCTTGCATTTATGTCGTATCGAAGGGTAGAAGGTCAGAAAGTCATTTACTCTACTTAAAGTCCTGAGTCGCACCTCTAAAAACAGTTACGGTACCGAAACTGGAGTTATCTGGAGCAGAGTTTCTGTCTCGGCTTATGTCGGAAGTAGCTCAGTTGAACGATGGGAGGTATTTCTGCTGGTGCGACTCTGCTGGGGCGCTGTCCTGGATTCGGGAGGAGCAACCCAGGAATTGACCAGAACGATGGAATGGCGTTATGTTCCTACTTTTTGAACCCGGCACACAGTGACAAGGGTGTCCCTGCTAGCGACATCAAGGCTGGAACCAACCTACTATTGCGACTAGTGCAGCGTGTGTATTTTTGGGATGACATAAAGGAATGGAAGGGAAATTTCGTCAGCCAGCATACTTGCCACATCCTCTCCTTTTTGGACAAGTTTGGCCTGTTCCGTGTGGACGGTTGTTTAAGAAATTCTACATTGGATTTTGATAGTCGTCATCCAATTATATTACCTAGAAGCCAGTCAGTTACTCGGGCTATAATTGTTGATTTCCATGAGCGGAATCTACACACGGGGCCTCGTGCTCTGTTAGCTATTATTCGATCCCAATACTGGCCTATCGGGGGGAGGAAAACGGTGACCGATGCTTCCGCACCAAGCCTCGGTTGCTGGAGCACATTATGGCTGATCTCCCGGAGCAAAGAGTCAGCGGCTGCCACGTTTTCGGAGTGACTGGTGTGGATTTTTGCGTCCCATTTTATTATAAGAGAGAAGTTCGCAATAAAGCTCCCGTAAAATGTTACGTGAGTGTTTCATTTGCTTTGCTACTAAAGCCGTGCACTTAGAGCTTGTAAAGGATCTATCCACATTTGCGTATTTACATGCTTTAAAACGGTTTCTGTGCACTCGCTGAAAGCCGCAGCACATTTGGTCTGACAATGCGACCAATTTTGTTGGAGCTTAAAACGAGCTAAAGGAGCTGCTCCAACTCTTCATAAGCGATGAGCATCAACGAGCGCTCCTGGAGTTTTGCGCCATTGAGTCTATCGAGTGGCATTTTATTCCTCCTCGATCTCCGCATTTTGGTAGACTCTGGGAAGCGGCTGTCAAAACCGCAAAGCATAATTTTTACCGGGCTGATGGATCCTCAGTTCTTGGATTTGACGAGCTGCGAACTCTGCTTTGTCACATTGGTGCTGTCATCAACTCGCGGCCTTTATTGTCTCTTTCAGAGGATCCAGCAGACCTTGATGTCCTAACGCCATGTCCAAATATGTATATAATTTTTAGTTATAGTTGTTATATTTACTTATTTTATGTGTATATTTTGTTATGTAAGGATCATTAAATTCTTTTGACCGTTTTTTAATAAAACCAAGCACACCCATTGCTCTATTAACCATGGTGGATGTATGGTCGGTAAATTAGCGTTTCAAATCTAATAGGGCACCCAGATCATTAATCGTTCTAAGGCGTACCCATAGAGAAAGTATTTAGCCTGGTGAGGGCTAGATCAATAAAATGACATGAGTTTACATTTCGATCCATGAAGCATTATTTGCTAAACCCCAATTTTGAAATTTATCCTAATAGGTATGAAGTCTAGATTGTTTTTATTATTGACGTACCATGAACCACTGTGCCAGGGAAACATAAAATGGAGATTAATAAGAGCGATTAGTGTGAGTAAACCGCAAAGAATAGAGATATTTCTCCTATAATAGTCGCTCCATTAAAGCACCGAAAAAGATAAAGAAGCAGAACGCAGCTATGTTTGGAAGAAAATTAATAAAATTATTATTTTACCTCCTAATATACTACTGCACACACGAAGCGATACGGATATTTGAAATGCAAAAGATTGATTATTATAAATATTAATAAATATAAATAAGCACCGGGGTTTAAACTTATCAATTAAAATATTTATTAACAATGCAGTGCGCACAAAAAAAAAAATCGTCCATTCGCTTTAAGATAAGAGGGGGAAGGGGATTGGCCACTAGTGAATCTATACTAAAGACAAAGCTTAACGTCATCAGCGTACATAAGTAAAAGTGAATCAGTTAATAAACAATGTTGAAAATAAGGGTCCTAGATGGCTTCCTTGGCGCACACCAGATATGCACGAACTAAACGCGAGGTAATATCTTATCGCGAGGTGATTAGTTTTTCAAAAAGCTTTGGAATTTCTTACTATGTAGAAATAGGATTTTTTCCCTTTTTATGCAGAGAAATAATTTTATATTCCTTCCACATGAGGGGTCTCCAGCGATAAATTAAAGAGTTTCTGGAGAGGCTTGCACAGTGCCTCGGCTCAGTTCTTCAAGACACAACCAGATACTCCACCGGGACCTGGCGAATACACTGGCTTAAAAAGATTCCATAACGCACCACTTTTAAAAAAAGATGGTCAAAATATAAGGTTGGCTGATTGTATATTATAAGTGAATACGTTTAAAAAAACTATGCAAATAGATTGGCCAGTGTTCGCGTATGAGTTCTCAAGCGTAAGCAGAGGAGGAAAATATACATGTGTGCGCTTTGTGCGCTACAAAGTTGTAAAACTGCTTCGGATCCTGAGTAAACTGAATCCGGATCCTGCGTTATGCACGGCGAAACTGGACCGAGCTACTGAGTATCTTGAAGATCTAATTGTACAGCCATATATTTTATGTTTATTTATAAGTCTATTCATGACGTTCTTCAAATTTAATAGGTGATTTGTATACCATGGCGGATTTGTTCAACCGGAAGGATATTTTTACGGCAGGCAAGAGTCGAAAAATATATTTAAAGTTTAATACAATTTATGTAAGAAAATGTTTATATCTTCACATGCCAGTAGATCGTACCAATCAAATTCCAAAATTAACTTATTTAGGTTCATAAGATCAGTTTACGGAAGAAACTAACTTTTAGACATTTACGTGTAGGCCTAAAATAAATTAAAGTAGTGATTTCGATTAAAACCTCAAGAGTGGAATGATATGGATCCTCAGGAATAGAGAGGGGCAAAGTTCTGGAAAGGGTAATTCCAGTAGGATGTGAAACGAAACTGAAGTCCAGTAGAGGACCTATCGAATTTTTAACGTGGTTAATTTGACCGAGTGACATGTCAAACATGCCCACGGGAAAGTCGTGGTGCAAGTTAAGCAATAATGACGAAAATTTATCAAAGCCACCTAGAGCTACTGCTGGTCACCATCAGCGGACGAAGGTGAATATTAAAATAAATATTTTTACATAGTTATAGTTTTATACTTATAGAGTTTAATTAAATATTATTCAATTCTTCTTAAAATTCAATTCCTCTTAATTCAATTTTGCGAGCGAAAATTCTTAATTTAACCGTCATAAATGATTTTCGTGGGAATAAAAAATACTTAATATGACGTGAAGTAATTTTAAAACCTTTAAAAAAAGGGAGCAATCGATTGTCCATAAAATGGACAGCTGGCAGCGTGTGTCTTTCCTGCAGCAGTCTTTCTGGGCCCGATGGAAGGAGGAGTAGTTAAGCCTTCTTCAGCAGCGCTCCAAATGGCGTGCGTCCGGCCCTGCCTTGGCGATTTACGATGTGGTGCTAGTCAAGAATGTGAACGTACCCCTCAAGAAGTGGCCGTTGGCTAGAATTCTGGATCTAGTCCCTGGTCGGGATGGAGTGCCTCGAGTGGCGGTGGTTAGAACAGAAGGTGAATATTTGCATCCCAATTAAGTTCTCTAACTGCGAAAATAAGGATGTTTTTTTGTACAAATTCTATGTATTTGAATACATAGAATACATAGAAACACGATACTCAAGTATCGGACGGTCCAAATAGGTATATAATTTTTAGTTATACTTGTTATATTTACTTATTTTATGTGTATATTTTGTCAAATCCCCAACAATATTTTCAAATGCACACCTCCCGTTTGGAAATTATTCAAAATTGGAATTTTTTTTTAAATGTTCGAAATTTTAAAATTTGCCTTTTTTAATTTTTATACCCTTGCAGAGGGTATTATAATTTTGGTCAAAAGTGTGCAACGCAGTGAAGAAGACATCTCTGACCCTATAAAGTATATATATTCTTGATCAGGATCACCTCCTGAGTCGATATAAGCATGTTCGTCTGTCCGTCTGTCTGTTTTTACGCAAACTAGTCTCTCAGTTTTAAAGGTATCGATTTCAAACTTTGCACACATCCTTCTTTCCTTTGCAGGCAGTATATAAGTCGGAACGGCCGGGATCGGTCAACTATATCCTATATCTGCCATGTAACTGATTGATCGGAAATGTCATAACTTTGTTGTTTTTAAAGTTAGAAGGATGGGACTTTATATGGGTTCTACATTGGGTAAACTAATTCGATCTGCCAAATGTCATATGGATCGGTTATAACTATATAAGATCCGATATATGTAAGATGGGAGATGCGGTTATGCGGCGTGTGCGAGTATTAGGTGCGAATCGGAGTCAGCAATGAACAGTTGTCGGAGCAACCGAATCAGCAGTCGGAGTGAACAATCAGTAGTCAGCCGTCGAGAGAGAGAGCAGTCTGTGGTCAGCAGTAAGAACGAGAAATCGCTGATCAGCAGTCAGCAGTGCGCGTCCGCAGTCGTCCAGTCGAACATTATACGTCTAGCGTTTTGCTTATTTCATTTGTTATTGCATTTCAATTATATTGTACGTTACTATAATATATTCTATTGGCAATAATGGCAATTTGCCTTATATTTGGGGGCTCAACCAAAAACAACGACAGAAAAAATTAAAGAGTGCATAAGTAAATTTGGTGCCTGTCTAATTCTTGCATATGAACGGAAAAAAAACAAGAACCGACGACGAAGAAAAAACGACAGTGAGAAAAAGTAAGGCAAAATTACTGCAATCAGCCGCCAAAGAAAAAGCAGTCACACAAAAAGAAGTGAAGCCAAACGTAAAGCCGATAATTGTGCAAGCGAGAGAATTATACTCGCTGCGATCACGCATAAGAATGTCAGAGACAAAAGAAACTGAAAAAGTTGCAAAAGCGATGGAAAATAAATTTGAAAATAAAGAGAACAAGGGTGTACAAGTGAAATGAATTTGGTTACACAAAATAATGAAATGCTCCAGCAGTTAGTACAGTTGTTAACTTTAAAAATTCGGGCAGACGAAGTCCAAAAAGATGAGGGAAATTATTGTGGAAAACTTCGCAAAAATTATACCCGAATTCGATGGTAATAATATGCAAGTGAAGGCGTGGTTTCAAAACTTTGAGTTAAATGCCGACGCATATGGACTCAGTGAAAAACAACAAGAATGGAAAGCTAACTTCGGGCGGAGCCGAAGTTGATATACCCTTGCAGATATGTGGCAGCTTATATTATTAGATATATATCGGATCTTATATAGTCGGCCGATCCTTATAAAACTCGGCAGATAAAATTAGTTCGCCGAAAGTAGAATCCATACAAAGTCCCAGTCTTCTAACTTAAAAAACAACAGAGATATAGCATTTCTGATCAATCAGTTATACGGCAGCTATAGGATATAGTCGGCCGATCCTTATGAAATTTGGCAGATCGAATAAGTCTGCTAAAAGAAGAGTCCACAGCAAGTCCCAACCTTATAACTTAAAAAAAAAATAGAGATATGACATTTCCGATCAATCAGTTATATGGCAGCTATAGGATATAGTCGGCCGATCCTTATGAAATTTGGCAGATCAAATAAGTCTGCTAAAAGAGGATTCCACAGCAAGTCCCAACCTTATAACTTTAAAAACAACAGAGATATGGCATTTCCGATCAATCAGTTATATGGCAGCTATAGGATATAGTTGACCGATCCCGGCCGTTCCGACTTATATACTGCCTGCAAAGGAAAGAAGGATGTGTGCAAAGATTGAAGTCGATAGCTTTAAAACTGAGAGACTAGTTTGCGTGGAAACAGACAGACAGACGGACAGACGGACATGCTTATATCGACTCAGGAGGTGATCCTGATCAAGAATATATATCCTTTATAGGGTCGGAGATGTCTCCTTCACTGCGTTGCACGCTTTTGACCAAAATTATAATACCCTCTGCAAGGGTATCAAAATATGTGCAAGCTCGTGCCAAGATGACCCACACAGCTGCACTATTTTTGAAGGCGGCTATTGTGTATGAATACGATACATTGCGGAAAGTGCTGATTGATGAATTTGCTAGAGTAAAAGTAGGCAGCGCCGAAATAAAGAAGCAATTGATGGAGCGTGTGAAGCTCAAAAGTGAAAGTTTTCATGAATACCTTCTTCAAATGAAACGCATTGCTGCGCGTGGAGAAAATATGTGGTAGATGGTCTGAATCTCAAAAGTGACTTCAAATTTACGCTTTACGACTGTTCATCATTTAAAGAACTGAGAGAAAAGTATGAAGTGTTTGAAAGTAACCAAACCAATGAGAAAGAGGAGAAACGACAAATTCAGCCGAATAAAAGTAAATACAGCGCACAGGCAAATTCTGAGAACAAGTAGCATTGTTTTAATTGTGGCGCCCAAGATCACATTCGAAAAGACTGCAAAAGTGAGGCTAAGTGTTTTCGTTGCAACATGGCGAAAAACTGTGGTACAGCACCAAAAATAAAAATTGCATATGAGAAACGTCGACTTAAAAAGTTTAGCATCGGGGTCATCTGGGTGGAAGCTCTAGTGGATATTGGAGCTGACGTCTCAATCATTAAAAAAGCCGTGGTCAAGAAAATGAGTGGTGTTAATCTACAGCAGAGTGTCTCTACCCTACGAGGTCTTAGAAATGGTGTGACGCGCCCGCTTGGTCAATTCAATGCAGAGGTCAAAATCGACGAAATGAAGCTTACACACAAGTTCCTGGTCGTGCCGGAAAATGCCATTGTTTGTGATGCCTTACTAGGATACGACTTTGTGGCAAAGTTTCGAGTAAAGATGACTGCAGCCGGCTTCGAGTTTTCTCCCCCTGCTGAGGGGGGGCGTAATTCGGCAGTGTGAAGAACTTGGCTGCAGAGGGCCAAGTTCTTCACAGTCATGAATTTGGAAAACGGGTCAACATCAAATTTTGCCAGCCGCCTAGTTTTTGTCAAAAAGAAGGATGGAAGCAACCGCATTTGTGTCGACTACCGGCAGCTCAACAAAATGGTACTTAAAGATTGCTTCCCGGTACCTGTTATTGACGACGTGCTGGAAAAGCTGCAGAGGGCCAAGTTCTTCACAGTCATGAATTTGGAAAACGGGTTTTTCCATATGCCGGTCGAAGAAAATAGCAGAAAGTACACCGCTTTCATTAGAAAAGAGGGCCTTTTTGAATTCCACAAAGCACCATTTGGGTTTCGCAATTCTCCAGCGGTATTTATTCGTTTTGTCAACCATGTTTTCCAAAAGCTAATGAACGATGATGTGTTGGATCTGTATATGGATGATATAATCATACATGCAGTAACAGCGGACGAATGTCTGAGGAAAATGGAGAGCGTGTTCAAGAAGTCAGCAGAGTATGGCCTAAAGATAAAATGGAAGAAGTGCCATTTTCTCCAGACGAAAATCCATTTTCTCCAGACGAAAATCCATTTTCTCGGCCATGTAATTGAAGAAGGCCAAATCAAGCCGGGAACAGAGACAACAAAAGCAGTCGAAAAATTTCCAGTGCCGCAGAATATTAAAGCTCTGCAGTCTTTTCTGGGTCTCACTGGTTTTTTTCGCAAGTTCATTCGAAGATATTCCCAGATCGCAAAGCCGCTGACAAACCTTTTGCGCAAAAATGAGTTGTTCCGAATGGAGTATGCCGAGTTAAGTCGCTGAAAGAATTGAAGGATGCACTTATCTCGAAGACTGTTCTAAGAATTTATAATAGAGATGCCAGAACAGAGCTCCACACAGATGCCTCGAAGGATGGGTTTGGTGCCACATTGCTGCAGTGGTACGACGAGCAGTTGTATCCAGTCTGCTACTGGAGTAAGAAAACTACACCGGCCGAATCGAAGAAGCACAGTTATATACTGGAGGCAAAAGCAGTGTATTTGGCATTGATGTTTAACCTTATTTATTGAAAATAGAGCTGGCTCAATCTCTTGATTTCGCCATCTGTCACAACAAAGCAAGCAAAAAACTCGCACGCCAAATTTGCAACCGACGCTTCTAGTACCTTCTTCTTCTCTACATAAACTTTTTTGTGTGACCAGTTTCCAAACCGAATTGTGGATTAATGCAGTTTCCAGTCTGAAGTGACCGTTCATCAACATCCCGGCCTCCCCTGAAACACTGTTTCAGAATTTGGTAATAGGGCGATCTTGACAATTGGACGGGTGGTTTCTCCAGTTGGAGTCCTAAGTCGTACAGCGCGGACCATTCCATCCTTCCCTGGATATGTTTCGATGACTCTTCCGAGAGCCCATGCTGCTGGCGGGGTGTGAGAATCCTTAAGGAGCACGATGTCATCCTTGGCAATGTTGACCGATTTGTTCATCCACTTTGGCCGATGCTGGAGTGATGTAAGATATTCCATGTGCCATTGTTTCCAGAAGCCTTGCAGCATAGCTTGAGTCTGTTGCCAATAATCCAAACGGTTGATTGGTACATTTGATAGATCGCCTTCTGGTACGGTCGTGTAGGGACGACCAATGAGGAAGTGTGCTGGCGACAGATAATTGACCTCAGTGTCCGAAGTTGAGAATAGTGGACGTGAGTTGACCACAGCTTCTATTTGGGCGAGAAGTGTGTGCATTTTCTCAAAGATGCAATTTGACAGAGCGCACAGCTGATTCCCATTTGCCACCCCAGTGTGGTGCATGGGGGGGAATGAAATTCCAGTTGATTCCTTCGTCTGCCAGGGCCTTCAGTACGGCGTTGTTGTGTTCGTCTGACTTCAGAAGAGTTTGCATTTCGTTTAATGCCCTTTTTGCCCCGACGAAGTTTCGCCCGTTGTCGCTATACATTTGCGAGCATTTTCCGCGGCGAGAGATGAATCGTCTGAGGGCCGCCAAGAATGTATCGGTTGTAAGATCTGTAGCCAATTCCAAATGCAAGGCAGAAGTGGCTAGGCATACGAATAGACAGATGTAACCCTTTTCTTTGCGTGGATTTCGTCCCTTGTGGACCTTGAGGGTGATTGGCCCGGCGTAGTCGCAGCCAGTGTTTGCAAACGGAAATGCCTGTCGAACCCGGACAGACGGAAGATCTGACATGAATTGGTGAGATGTGTGTTGGCGTTGTCTGAAGCATTTTAGACAGTCATGCGTGATCCTTCGAATGAGGTTGCGTGCGCCAAATACCCAGTAGCGTTGGCGTGCGATCACGAATAACACCGATACACCAGGATGTAAGTGAATCCGGTGCTCATGTTCCAGAATGAGCTTCGTTATGCGATGAGATTTGGGCAGAATTATTGGATGCTGCACATCCGCTGGCAGTTCTGAATTACCTAAGCGGCCACCCACTCGCAGGAGTCCATGTTTGTCGATTTGCGGTGAGAGGGTGCGCAATTTTGATTTGTGTCCCAAATCTTTCTGGTTGAGGAGTCGCTTGTAGTCAGCTTGGAATTCGTCTTGGGCATGGCGCAGGTACAGGATCCGTGCGTCATGGATTTCCTCAAATGTCAGCGTAGCGGTGTTGGATTTTCCGCGATTGCGTCAGATGAACTTGAGAACGTAGGCGAGAATACGAAGTAGCTTTGGCCACGAGGAGACACGGTCGATCAGTTGGCCCAATAGTGAGGTTTCAGTGTTGTATGTGATTGTCGTGAAGGCGGAACCCTTTACTTCAGCCTGGACTTGTTCATCTGAAACAAGACTAGAATGTGGAGTGCTAGGTGTTTTTACCCATTCAGCTTCGGTTGAGTATAGCCAGTGTGGGCCCTTCCACCATAGGTTGTGGTTTACTAAGTCAGCAGCTAGCATGCCTCTTGAAGCGCAGTCAGCAGGGTTGTCATCTGATTTGACATGTTGCCAGTGATCTCGTGGAATGATGCTGAGGATTTCGGCAGTGCGGTTTGCGACGAAAGTCTTTAGTTTGGCAGGTATGTGCGAGAGCCAAGCCAAAACAATGGTAGAGTCGCACCAGGCGTAAACAGTGACGTTGTAGTTTTTCAGTGCAGCCTTGACTGAGTTGATGAGTCGACTTAGTAGCAGTGCGCCGCACAATTCCAGGCGTGGAAGTGATTGTGTTCTGAGCGGTGCAACACGAGTCTTTGCAGCTATAAGAGTAACCTGTATGTTACCATCAGGGAGAGTGACTCTACTGTAAACGGCAGCGGCGGTGGCTTTTATAGATGCAATTCAATTGTGTCAGTAGAGTTGCCAATGTAGCGTGGAACCTCAAGTTCATTGAGCGTGTTGATATCGTGTTTGCATTTGAGATACCAATCTTCCAGGCTGAGCGGTAGCGGGCTGTCCCAGTCTAAGTTGAGAACCCAAAGTTCTTGGAACAGGATTTTGAATTGAATAACCACTGGAGCCAGCAATCCAAGTGGGTCGAAAATGCGAGACACGTCTGATAAAACTTGCCGTTTTGTAATCTTTCCCTCGCTGGGCAAAGATACCTTGTATGCCAATGTGTCCGTGTGCGGTTGCCAATGAATTCCCAAAACCTTGTTCGTAGTTTCGAGTGGACTGTATGATGTGTTGTTTGTGATTGTTGTCTCAGGGTCGACAACGCGGTTGCTGTTGGAAATCCATTTTCCAAGTTCGAGTTGAGCACATGACATTAGTAGAATTAGTTCTTGTTTGTATTGTAGAAGCTTCTCCTCGGTGTCAGCTCCTGTTAAAACGTCGTCAACATAGAAATCATCAAGTAGAATGCGCGCAGCAGTTGGATACAAATGTTGGTAGTCTCTGGCCAGTTGCTCAAGAACCCGTGCAGCCAGAAATGGTGCACACGCAGTGCCATAGGTTACAGTGCAGAGTTGGTAATGTAGAAGTGGAGCTGAAGGATGTTCTCTCCAAACGATAAGTTGATAGTTGCGGTGATGCTTGTTGATCCAAATTTGCCTGAACATCTTGATAATGTCCGCAGAAAAAACGTATTTATGTAAACGAAAGCGTACGCATACATCAAACAGGTTTCGTTGAATGCTCGGCCCAACGTTCAGGGTGTCGTTTAAAGATTGACCAGAAGAATCTTGGAATGAACCGTCAAAAACTACTCGTAGTTTCTTTCCAAGTACAGGGTGATGTGGCATAAAGAATACCCTTCCATCGTTGGTGAGAATTTCGTCAGGGTTCAATTGGCGCATGTGGCCTAGCGAAATATACTCTTGCATGAATTGTACATACCGTGAGTGCAGATCTGTGTCTCTATGTAGACGGCGCTCCACAGAAGCAAAGCGTTGGGTTGCTCCCTGCAGAGTGTCAGTGAATTGAGGATCTGCATCCTTGAATGGAAGCTCTACGGTGTATCTTCCCTTGAGGTCGCGTGAGTGCGTGGTTTGAAAATGCTCTTCAACCTTAACATTTTCAGGATCATGGTGAGTGGTGATTTGGGAGTCCTCGATTTCCCAAAACCTTTGTAGAGTAGCATGGATATCGACTGTAGACAAAAATGACGTGGTGATTGATGGATTTTGATACGCAATCGATGTGATAACCCATCCAAAGATTGTTGAAATACCTATTATGTTGCCTTGCGCATCCAGCTTCCTGTTGCCGGTTAAAATAGCCCATACAGAATCGGTGCCTAATAGAACGTCTATAGGCGATGCCGAGTTGAATTCCGTGTCTGCAAGCGGAATCCCATTGAATATCTCAAGCGCAGATGCATCGATGTTTTCCCTTGCCAGCGTAGATGTGATTTTTCCTAGAATATGAGCTTTTACTTGTAGCGAGTGATCAGAAACTCGAGACTTGATCGTGAGTGTGCTGAATCCCCTCGTGGTATCAGCCTTGATTGAAGAAATGCCGGAAATGAGAATCCGGCCAGGAGCCCGACTAAGACCCAGTGCCTTAATACAGCGTTCCGATACATATGATAACTCCGAGCCCGTGTCGAGTAGCACCCGGCAGTTTGTGTATGTGCCTTGAGAGTTGCGGATGTGTACCAATGCAGTTGGCAAGGTTCATGTTCGTCCTACTTGCCCATGTGACAATAGGGTTGGCGTGAGTAGTGCCTGTGACATGTGACTCGCAGTCACCGATGTCGTGTCTGGATCCTTGCGATCGTTTGAAGACGTGGATGTGATTTGACCCTCGTTGGTCTGCATAGCATGCGTGTGTATGAGTGTGTGGTGTCTGCTGCCACACTGCTGACAGTTGTACTTTGAGCTACAGTTTGATGACCTGTGACCTGGTTTGAGACAGTTAAAGCAGAGAGATTTGTGCTTTAGAAAAGACCGGCGTTGGTCGATAGACAAACCAATGAATTGAGGACACTTAGACAGTTGACGCCCATCCGCATTACAATTCACGCATTTTGTCAGCGCAGCAGTTACCATGGCACTGCTTGTCTTCTTGTTGTTACCACCCTGTTTCGGTACAGGATCGCTTTAACACAGCTCAAATTCTTCACATCGTGCGTCCAGGAACTTGAAGAACTCTTCGACTCTTGGTGAATTTGAAGCACGGCTTGCATCTACCTATTTGCGGCGTGACTCTGGATCGATTTTATTCAGCAATAAATGGATAACCGAGCAGTCTCGGTCCATATGGCCAATTGAGTCCAATGCACGGATGACTTCATTTGCACCATCTGACACGCTACGCAATATGGATACCTCTCCATTGTTAGTCGATGGTAGCTCCATAAAGGTGTCCAACAGGTTGTGAATAATTTGCCGTGGTCGATCGTATCTCTCGTTGAGGCGCTCCCAAGCGTTGTCATATGCCGTCTCAGAAATCGGCAAATGGCGTACCAAACTTGCAGCCTCGTCCACGAGGAACGATTTTAGATAGTGGTGCTTTTGTATCTTACCAAGATGTTGCTTGCTATGTACAGTGCTTATGTACAGTGCTTTGAAGGCTGGCCACTCCTTGTAAATGCCACCAAACGGTTTTATGTGAATTTTCGGTAATTCTGTCTCCCTTACTGGCGCCGCGGCGTCAGCCTGGGTTGGTGTTGTCGGCTCCTGTGAGCGCTTGAGGGAAAACAAAAGCGCACGGGCTTTTATGTACTTCGCCTCATACTCGTCGTAGTCATCCGCAGGATCAACCCAGCCCTCGACGTCGTCAAGCACGCTCAGATCATCTCCGGCAAGTTCGAAATCATTCCAAACCTTGTCGAGCCTGGCTAGCAGTACCTCTACGGCGTCAACGCCGATTGATGCGGAAGAGTTTTCTGCTGTGTGTAGCAGTTTGGTGAGGCTGGATTTGAGACGGCTCCTCACTCCCTTTAGCCGTTTGAGTTGTTCCATCGCAATGGTGCTTTACTTTTAGTTACTAACAATAACGAATCTGGATTTATTGAAAATAGAGCTGGCTCAATCTCTTGATTTCGCCATCTGTCACAACAAAGCATGCAAAAAACTCGCACGCCAAATTTGCAACCGACGCTTCTAGTACCTTCTTCTTCTCTACATAAACTTTTTTGTGTGACCAGTTTCCAAACCGAATTGTGGATTAATGCAGTTTTCAGTCTGAAGTGACCGTTCATCAACAGGCATTTAAAAAGATTCGCCAATACCTACTAGGCATTTCATTCAAGCTGATTATCGACTGTGCCGCGTTCAAGCAACCCCTTAAGAAGCGGGATGTTCCGCGTGACGTGGCAGAATGGGTTGTATACATGGAGCAGTTTGATTTCGAAGTGGAACACAGGCCTGTCACCCGATTGAAGCACGTTGATTGTTTAAGATAATGATGGTCTCTGCAGAAGTTTCTGCCAGACTGCAGAAAGCGCAGCACGATGATGCCATTATCAAAGCGATTTTAGAAATTTTATCCAGCCGACCTTATGAAAATTTCAAAATCAAAGGATGTTTATTGTACAGATCTGTCAAAGACACTGATGTGCTTCTAGTCACAAAGATTATGGAAAAGGAGGTCATCACAGAAGCACACAAAGTTGGCCATTTTGGTAATTAGAAAACAATGCATTCTATCCAACAAAACTATTGGATTCCACATTTGGAAGGAAAGGTGGCTAAGGTCATCAATAACTATATCAAATGCATCATCTACAACAAAAAATTGGGCAAGAAAGAGGGATTACTTCACAGTAGCGACAAAGGAGTAGAACCGTTACACACCGTACACATAGACCACTTGGGGGTAATGGATGTCTGGCTGTATCCAACTAAAACCACCAGCAGTGAATAGGTTTTGCAAAAGCTGAACAACTGGTCAGATGTTTTCGGTAATCCTAGCCGAATCATCAGTGATCGTGGATCGGCATTTACGTCAGCTACTTTTGAGGCGTACGCTAAGGAAAACGGGATCGAGCATGTATGGAGCACCACAGGGGTCCCAAGAGGAAACGGTTAAGTCGAACGCGTGAATCGTTCCATTTTGGCCATAATCTCAAAGCTGTCAGCGGATAAGCCTGATAAGTGGTTTCATTTTGTGCCAAAGGTACAGCAAGTCATCAATGGCACAATACACAAGTCTACGAAGCGCTCGCTATTCGAGCTTATGTTTGGCATTAAGATGAGGAATGATGCTAATGGTAATATTCTGCAAATGCTAGAGGAGGAGTTTTACAACAGTTTCGACGAAGAGCGACAGAAAACCCGGCATGAAGCTAAGGTGGAAATTCAGCAGGCACAAGAGGACTACAAAACAGCGTTTGATAGAAAAAGAAAGAGCAATTAGGGCTACAAGAAGGGGAAACGCAGCGGTCGTTATGAGGTCCGTAAAGTTGGCGACTCAAAAGGGCCTATGAACGTCGCTACAAGCAACGACAATATGAAGCTATGGCGTTATGCGGAGGACAACGATGAAGCTTGGTTATCAGAGGCCGATGACTAATCAGGATGGCCGAATGTAAGATGGGAGTTGCGGTTATGCGGCGTGAGCGATTATTAGGTGCGAATCGGAGTCAGCAGTGAACAGTTGGAACCAGCCGTCGGAGTGAACAATCAGTAGTCAGCCGTCGAGAGAGAGAGCAGTCAGTCGTCAGCAGTAAGAACGAGAAGTCGGTGATCAGCAGTCAGCAGTGCGCGTCCGCAGTCGTCCAGTCGAACATTATACGTCTAGCGTTTTGCTTATTTCATATGTTATTGAATTTCAATTATATTGTACGTTACTATAACATATTCTATTAAATAATGGCAATTTGCCTTATATTTGGGGGCTCAACCAAAAACAACGACAGAAAAAATTAAAGAAAATTTAAACTTTAAAAATTAAAAATTAAAGTGCATAAGTAAATTTGGTGCCTGTCTAATTCTTGCATATGAAAGGAAAAAAACAAGAACCGACAACGAAGAAAAAACGACAGTGAGAAAAAGTAAGGCAAAATGACTGCAATCAGCCGCCAAAGAAAAAGCAGACACACAAAAAGAAGTGAAGCCAAACGTAAAGGCGATAATTGTGCAAGCGAGAGAATTATACTCGCTGCGATCACGCATGAGAATGTCAGAGACAAAAGAAACTGAAAAAGTTGCAAACTTTAAAAATTCGGGCAGACGAAGTCCAAAAAGATGAGGGAAATTATTGTGGAAAACTTCGACAAAAGTTTTATTGTGGAAAACTTCGCAAAAATTATACCCGAATTCGATGGTAATAATATGAAAGTGAAGGCGTGGTTTCAAAACTTTGAGTTAAATGCCGACGCATATGGACTCAGTAAAAAACAAAAATATGTGCAAGCTCGTGCCAGTATGAAGTGTTTGAAGTAACCAAACCAATGAGAAAGAGGAGAAACGACAAATTCAGCCGAATAAAAGTAAATACAGCGCACAGGCAAATTCTGAGAACAAGTAGCATTGTTTTAATTGTGGCGCCCAAGATCACATTCGAAAAGACTGCAAAAGTGAGGCTAAGTGTTTTCGTTGCAACATGGCGAAAAACTGTGGTACAGCACCAAAAATAAAAATTGCATATGAGAAACGTCGACTTAAAAAGTTGAGCATCGGGGTCATCTGGGTGGAAGCTCTAGTGGATATTGGAGCTGACGTCTCAATCATTAAAGAAGCCGTGGTCAAGAAAATGAGTGGTGTTAATCTACAGCAGAGTGTCTCTACCCTTTCACCCGATTGATTTGATTGTAATGTCCAATTCCTAATCCTGATCCCGGGACGTATTCGACAGCTCCACTTAAAATATAAGTTTTTTGTTGTATTTTAATTATTTCGGGAAGTTGCTGCAGTTAGTCTGATCCTGGCGCATTGGCATATAGTTCTCGTTGAATATCTTAAAATTGCAAGAATCTTGAAACTGTTTAAATTTTTAAGTTTTAAAGGATGGGCAATGATGGGCATAGATTTTCTTGTTAAATTAAAAAAAGAAAAAATTCATTCTTGAAAAATTTGGTGGGCAACGGGAGGTGGGCATTTGAAAATATTGATGGGCATTTAATGGGCAATTGATTTTTTTTTCTAAAAATATTTCACCCGACCCAACTTCTCGTAGCTGGAATTCTCTATGTTAAGTTACCGTGCGTTTTCCGGAGCTTTAAATAATGTTTAGAATTATATATAAACGCAATTCATTTTTTCTAACTTGATGATTTTTGTGCCTCGCTTAATTTGTGCTTGTGATTTTTGTGCTAACTTAAGGACAACGCTTGATGCTGCGGAGCGACCGAGAGATACCTCGAGAGAGCGAGACAACGATAGCGCATGACGGCAGATTCAGGTGGCCGATCAAATGCACGAGAGCAGGCGACGCGAGTAGGGATATAAAGATAAAAGTAAGTGCCGTCACGTGTTTAATAAATTATTGCCGGCCAGACTTTCCGGCGGCTGCTTGACCCGACATACTCCCCCTGTTGGAAGATGAGCTTTCTACACCATCATGAAGGGGCAACCGGCACAATTTGTTGCCTGCCCGCCTAGTAGTTCCGGACGCCGTCCTCAGCAGAGCCACCCGACACACTCGATGACCATTTCCGTCACCCTCACCTCGTCACCCTTGTTTTCGTCCTTCACCTGCACAATGTCATTCACAGCTATGCCTTGACGCGAGTCATCGGTACGCGAGTCATCGGAAGAGGATAAATTGAGGATCAAGTGGAAAAAGGATCCAGGATCCGCGGGGGAACTGAAGCCCAAGTGTAAATAGAGTCGGGTTGGGTTACTCCCGGACACGACAGGTATCCTGGTGTTATAGCAAGAGCGTCGGATCGGTCTGGCGTACGCCTTACAGATTCCTGCCCGTTGTGACCAGGTGTGATCCTGTCAAGGAACTCAAGCCCATCAATAAAACCAAACAGGAACGTCCCGGTAAAGTCAAGAGATTCCTTATCCAGGCGCTGGAGCGTATGCACAGCGTATTGCCTGGAGTCAAAGGAAGCGCGACGCCAAACCTCTGGTCATCCATAGATCCTGCGGAGCGTATGCACGCCGGTGTTTGGAGGCGAGTGGCAGACGCAACCGGGGCATATCCTGTGGGGTAGGTAGGTCCTTCGTGCCCTGATCCGGCCGCCAGGCACTAAGAAGCGCATCCTGCCCGGCGTACGCCTGGTAGGTGAGCCTATTGGTCCGCCAACACGGGTTAGGTGCCGGCCACGGGGAAAGGGCAGTCCCAGTGAGCCAAGGGTACCAGCGATCCACGCACCCCCAGAAGAGGAGCAGCGACAGCGACGAGAGGAGCAGCAACAACGGGAGCAGCGTCGACGACGAGAGCAACGACGACGACCAAAGCAGCGGCGACACATCGGAGAGGGACGTCGAGAGCAGCGCCACCGGCAGGAGAGGGGCAACACAGGCCCCGCAACTGGAGCACGTGAGTCCAAACGGAGGAAACTGTGAGCCGAACCGGCGGTATTGGCACCAACCCGGAACGGTGACCGTTGACCGAGGGGAAGACGAGCGGTCGATCGGCCGAGCCGAGCAGCCGGTGAGATTCACCCTTTTATAAACTTTGTGCTAATATCGTGTAAATAAAGGGTACATTTTGCAAAACGAAGCATCCTGTCGAATACGTCGAATATATAACTTCGGTGGAACGATCCATAAACTCTTTGAGCTAGCCGCGTCATTTGTTGCGAGCACCGATCAATAAGAAAAGTTCGTTACACCTGGCGCCCAAACTACGTGACTGTTTTCGAGGCTAGAAATAACGCAAGCTTCAAGATGGGAAGGAAGAATTGGATATACGCGCTTCGCAAGTAGGAATTGAGCGAAGTGTGTAGACAGCTAGGTCTCCCAGCAGAAGGAACGGTTGAAAACATGAGGGCACTAGTTGCAAAGTGGGTCGACGAGACTAAGGACGACGAGGTGTTGGCGTTCACGCGTGGATTTGAGGAAAACAGCACACACAGGTCCACGCCGAGACAAAGAGCGGTGAGCGAATCAGAGAAGCTCATTCAAAGTCTGGCGGTTCCAGAGATGAAAAGTACAAGGAGCATGGAGCCACAAGTGCCGAAGCCGGTCCCGGTGCAAGTGGACTACGCAAAAGTGGCCAGACAAGTCCGGGAGTGGTCATTCCGATTCGACGGCACAGGAGATCCACTAGAATTCGTGGACCGAGTGGCATGGTCCGCCAGAACGTACGGGTTGGACATAAACACGATCCCGCGGGCTATGCCGGAATTAATCCACGACTCATAATGAACGATGAGGAATGGCCAACTTGGAAAGCGTTCAGAAGGAGCTTCGAGTCCTTTTTTCTGCGGAAAGGTTACTTTGAAAAATTGGCAGACCAGGTTCGGCAGCGGAAGCAGAAACGAGGAGAACCTTTCAAGGAGTATATGGTGGACCTTCAGACTCTAATGAAGCCACTAGGGAAATCCACGAAGGAGGTAAAGAAAGACTGGTGGAGAACTCCATACCACGCATGAAAATGCTTATGAGGCCATATGCATGCGCGTCGCTGGAAGAAGTAATGGGCCTAGCCGAAGAGTTTGAGGAGTTAGCCCAAGAAGAAGAGGCGTTTAACATGCAAGCCTCCATTGAACCACGCTGGGATCGCAAACAGCCGGCGACCGGAAATAAATGGCAGAAGGATGAACCGCAACAGGACCCGCCAGAGCGACAGAACCCCCAAGACAAGGATGGAGGCAGAAATGGCAGGCAGAAGGGCAGAGGCAAATGGTACAGCAACAGCCGAGTCACCACCAGCAATGGGATACAAGCCACGAACAGCAACAGCCAAATTAGCAATGGGCAGCAACGCCGAGACAAGGACATGTCGATAACCCGGCGCAGGCATGCAACAGGTGTGGAGGCATGGGCCATTGGGCGAGTGGGTGCAGGAACCCCAGAATTTTGTTCTGCAGGATGCGCGGCGCAATAGGGGTAAGGAGCACAGCGCGGTGCTAGGATTGGATTTCCTCGCAGGATTTGGCACAACAATAACATGCGCAGGCCACAAAGTCACGATCCCGAGAAGAGAACGATGGGGCGGATGCCTAGAGGATATGCTGTCGATAGCAGTGACTGGATCATCTGAGGAATGGGAGAGCGAGCGGGACAAAAGATTGATTGAGGAGGAGCTAGTGGCGTTCACAAACCAAAAGGGTTGTTCGAACGTTACGCAGCACAGGATCACTATGAAGGACGACATCCCCATAAAACAAAGGTACTATCCGAAGAACCCCAAAATACAGGGGGAGATAAATGCAAAGGTAGAAGAGCTGCTGGAAAAGGGATGCATCGAGCCTTCGAATAAATCTTATAGCTCACCCATCGTTATGGTGAAGAAGAAAACGGGTTAATGGAGAATGTGCGTGGATTTCCGACAAATAAACGCAAAATCGGTAAAAGATGCGTACCCGATGCCACGAATAAACTTCATACTGGAGCAACTAAGGGAGGCAAAGTTTTTTAGCAGCCTTGACCTTAAGGACGGCTATTGGCAAATCCCACTGGAGGAGGGAAGCAGAAAGTACACGGCTTTTACGGTTCCAGGAAAAGGTCTGTTCCAGTGGAAGGTGATGCCGTTCGGTTTACATTCGGCATCGGCAACTTTCCAAAGGGCGTTGGACCAGGTTATAGGCCCGGATATGGCGCCGCACGCGTTTGCGTATCAAGATGACATCATCGTGATCGGACGCACAAGGGAGGAGCATATGGCGAACTTGAAGGAAGTGTTCCGAAGACTGAAGGCGGCAAATTTAAGAATAAACACGGAAAAGTGCCATTTCGTCAGGGAAGGAGCTGCTGTACCTGGGCCACCGAATAACAAGCCAGGGAATTGGCATGGATCCCGGAAAGGTTGCGGCAATTACGGAATTGAAACCCCCAACAAACGTAAAGGGGGTACGTCAGTTCATTGGTATGGCGTCGAAGTATCGTCGGTCCTTCCAGACTTCGCAGGGGTCGCAAAACCATTAAACGATCTCCTACGAAAAGGGTCAAAGTGGGAGTGGACGGCCAGACACCAAAAGGCGTTTGAGAATCTAAAGTCACGATTGGCAGAGGATCCAGTGCTGGCATGACCGGATTTCTCAACGAAATTTGTGCTGCAAACAGACGCTAGCGACTACGGCGTGGGTGCAGTGCTGACGCAGGACACGGATGAGGGCGAGCGAGTGGTCGCTTACGCCAATCGGACGCGGATAGGAGCGAAAAAATTACTCGGCGACTGAGAAAGAATGCCTGGCCATAATATAGGCAATTCGGCAAATGAGACCATACCTGGAGGGGTACCAGTTCGACGTGATCACGGACCATATGGCACTAAAATGGCTAAATAATATCGAGAGCCCACTGGGAAGGATTGCAAGATGGGTATTTGAGCTGCAACAATACGATTATGTTATCAGCTACAGGAGAGGGAAGCTGAATGTGGTTGCAGATGCACTTTCCCGCCAGCCGATGATGGAAAAGCTGACGAGTGCCACAACAAGCGAAGACGGCGAATGCATGTAGATAAGCGCACTGACGAGGAAAATAGGAGAAAACCCACAGAAATATCCAGAGTACATAGAAAAGGCAGGCCTGATTTACCGTCATGTGCCACACAGAGCCGGAAGCGAAGAAGTGGCATCATGGAAGTTGAGTGTGCCGATCAACATGAGACAGCAGGTGCTAAGGGAGAACCACCACGCACCGACAGCGGGACATCTAGGCGGAAGAAAAACAATTGCGCGGATAGTAGCAAGGTACTTTTGGCCAGGGATGCAAAGGGACATAAGGAAGAATGTCAGACAGTGCGAAACGTTCATGCGGTACAAACCGAATCAAATGCAGGCTGCAGGGAAGATGCTGACACAGATCCCAGAGGAACCATGGGCGACGGTATATACAGATTTCGTTGGACCATTGCCAAGGTCCAACCATGGAAACACCATGTTGTTGGTTTTAATTGCTGCGTTGATAGTAGTACCTTGCGCTGATAGTAGCAAGGTACTTCTGGCCAGGGATGCAAAGGGACATAAGGAAGTATGTCAGACAGTGCGAAACGTGCATGCGGTACAAACCGAATCAAATGCAGGCTGCAGGAAAGATGCTGACACAGATCCCAGAGGAACCATGGGCGACGGTATGTGCAGATTTCGTTGGACCATTGCCAAGGTCCAAGCATGGAAACACCATGTTGTTGGTTTTAATTGATCGATTCTCAAAATGGACGGAGATGGTTCCAATGCGGAAAGCAACCACTGAGGCGCTGCAGAAGGCAATCCGCGAAGGATTATCGCCAGGTACGGGGTGCCAAAAGTGATGATAACGGATAATGGAGTCCAGTTCACCAGTAGGAGTTTCAAAAAATTTCTCGAGGAGCTCGGAATCCGGCATCAGTTTACAGCACCATACACGCCGCAGGAAATTCAACGGAAAGGGCGAACCGAACGGTCAAGGATCGCCCAGTTTGCAGGCGAGGATCAGAGGACATGGGACGAGCACTGGCCTGAGTTGATGCTGGCAGTGAACTCAAGCGTGTCCGAATCGCCATGTTTCATAACCCAAGTCAGAGAGCCGAGAATGCCGAAGGCGTTATACGATAAAGAGGCATTGGGGACAGGAGCATCACAAACCACGCCCTCAGAGAATGCGATGAAGCTACAAGAAGTGTTTGAGCTGGTGCGAAGGAACATGGAGTGAGCGGCGCAGGAGCAAGCTAGGCACTACAATCTGAGGAGGCGGCAGTGGAGCCCAAAAATTGGCGACATACTATGGGCAAAAGAGCACCATCTGTCAAAAGCAGCCGAAGGGTTCGCGGCGGGCCGTACACGGTGGCGAATTTCATATCGCCAGTGATTGTTGTGCTACGTCGCGTCGGCACAAAGAAAGAAAGGAGGGCACACATAAGCGAACTAAAAGCCCAAGCAGAGGAGTCGGCGCCGGCGTAAATAGCGGGCAAAAACAAAACAAAAAAAATAAATAAAACAAAAAAAAAAAAAAAAGAGCAACCCAAAGGAAATAGGAGGTCGCGAGGATCAGGCGGATGACGGGCCCGAGTCGAGTGTGGCCGAGTCGGAAGTGGCAGCCGGCAAGGCCACCCACCCCGCACCCCCAGGAGAAGAGGAGGACCCGGAGCCGTGGACTCGCGGGCCATGGGTATGGCCGACCCCGGCAAGGCCGGCACTAGAGAGGCAGACGTCCAGCCGGAAAACAAGAGGCCGCCGAGGCCAGTTCTCAAAAGGTCAAACTCGTCAGGAGGCCTGCGCGACAGCCATGCGCGGATGTAGGAGAAAGAGAAGGGGAGCGGAGAACATAGCGGCCGCGGTGGCCGAGGTGTTTAGAAAGTACGGAAGGAGAGAAATGCGAGGGAAGGAGAGCACTGGGGGAAGTGCCGGTAGAAGAGCCAATGCCCGGCATAATAACAATGCGGGCCGGTGGCCAAAGGGGGAACGCGGGGGGAGCGCCTGGAAGAAAGACGCTGCCGCGGCATAATAAAGATGCGGGCCGGCAGCCAAAGGGGGATAAGGGGGTACGTACGGGAGCCGCCGGTGCGACTAAGTGGGTGGGATTAATGGCGGGAATAGAAAGCTGAAGGATTAACGGCGGGAAGAAAGAGTTGCAAGGATTAACGGGCGCCTCTTGAGCTATATAAGGAGGGCTCCTGGAGTAAATCGGGACCGAGTCCTCTAGGGAAGCTGGAAGAGTTGAGTGAAAGACCCCCCGTGGATAAGTCTAACATTCAAGCGAGAAAGTTTCCTTGGAGGAATTAGGAGTATAGGCTGAAGGACCCCCCCTGGGTAAGTCCGACAGTCTCAAGTGCGAGAATTAAAGCGAGGATCTACGATCATTGGCTCAAGGACCCCCTGTTGGTAAGTCCGGCGGATGTACGCGAGTCATCGGAAGAGGATAAATCAAGGAGCAAGTGGGAAAAGGATCCAGGATCCGCGGCGGAACTGAAGCCCAAGGGTAAATAGAGTCGGGTTGGGTTACTCCCGGACACGATAGGTATCCTGGTGTTATAGCAAGAGCGTCGGATCGGACTGGCGTACGCCTTACAGATTCCTACCCGTTGTGACCAGGTGTATAGCGAGGGATAGCCAGCTCGGGAACTCAAGCCCATCAATAAAACCAAACAGGAACGTCCCGGTAAAGTCCAGAGATTCCTGATCCAGGCGCTGGAGCGTATGCACAGCGTATTGCCTGGAGTCAAAGAAAGCGCGACGGCAAACCTCTGGTCATCCATAGATCCTGCGGAGCGTATGCACGCCGGTGTTTGGAGGCGAGTGGCAGACGCAACCGGGGGCATATCCTGTGGGGTAGGTAGGCCCTTCTTGCCCTGATCCGGCCGCCAGGCACTAAGAAGCGCATCCTGCCCGGCGTACGCCTGGTAGGTGAGCCTATTGGTCCGCCAACACGGGTTAGGTGCCGGCCACGGGGAAAGGGCAGTCCCAGTGAGCCAAGGGTACCAGCGATCCACGCACCCCCAGAAGAGGAGCAGCGACAGCGACGAGAGGAGCAGCAACAACGGGAGCAGCGTCGACGACGAGAGCAACGACGACGACCAAAGCAGCGGCGACACATCGGAGAGGGACGTCGAGAGCAGCGCCACCGGCAGGAGAGGGGCAACACAGGCCCCGCAACTGGAGCACGTGAGTCCAAACGGAGGAAACTGTCAGCCGAACCGGCGCCAGGCACCGAGACCACATGTCGGTCTGGGCGAAAGCTTTGGGGGGGCGTGTGTATCGGCACCAACCCGGAACGGTGACCGTTGACCGAGGGGAGGACGAGCGGTCGATCGGCCGAGCCGAGCAGCCGGTGAGATTCACCCTTTTATAAACTTTGTGCAAATATCGTGTAAATAGAGGGTACATTTTGCGAAACGAAGCATCCTGTGTTATTTCTGGGCTCGGGCAGTCACGTCGAATATATAAATTCGGTGGAACGATCCATAAACTCTTTGAGCTAGCCGCGGCATTCGTTGCGAGCACCGATCAATAAGAAAAGTTCGTTACAATTGTTTTCTTAAAAAAAAAATTTTTTTTTAGTGTATTTCTTTTTTTACGATTTAGAAATTTGATCTTAAAGAAAGCGAAAAAGATATTTAAAAAACCGTTTTGACTAAATATAGCATGTGAAGTTGGGTGCATTGGTTGTAAAGTTTCGAGTTTCTTACATTTTAGAGTCTTTTTAATTTTTTAAGGTAACCTTAAGTAATTTAAAACAAGAATGGAAAGCTTACTTCGGGCGATGCCGAAGTTGATATACCCTGCAGTTAAGTGGCAGCTTATTTTATTAGATAAATATTTTGGATCTTATAAAGTCGTCCGATCACTATGAAATTTGGCAGATCGAATTAGTTTTCCCAAAATGGGACGCATATAAAGTCCCATACTTCTAACATAAAAAACAACAAAAATGTGGCATTTCCGATCAATCAGTTATATGGCAGCTATAGAATATAGTTGACCGATCCCGGCCGTTCCGACTTATATACTGCCTGGAAAGGAAAGAAGGATGTGTGCAATATTTGAAGTAGCTTTGAAACTGAGAGACTAGATTGATTAGAAACAGACAGACAGACGGACATGCTTATATCGACTCAGAAGGTGTGCCTGATCAAGAATATATATTCTTTATAGGGTCGGAGATGTCTTCTTCACTGCGTTGCCCACTTTTGACCAAAATTATAATACCCTCTGCAAGGGTATAAAAATCGTTGAAATCGTAGAACAATAGCTCTGCTCTGGTTCTATATCTATCTGTGTTGCTTCTATTGTCGCTGAATAGATGCTCATCTTTATTATTTGCACATTTACTAACTCTCACCAATCGCTCTATTTAAGCTCTCTTTTTTTCAAGGTACTTCAATAAAAATAAAATAATAATAATAAATATTTAATCATTTACACTGACTTTAGTAAAGCATTTAACTCTGTTTACCATACTCAGTCTTTTGGTGCTCCCAGTTGATACACTGAACGGAATTTTAAAGTACTTATCTGGAAGAACCTAACGTGCCCTCTTTAAAGCTGTTATCTCGCGCTTAGTCCGAGTGCGCGACTTACCTGTTTCACTTGTACGAATTATTTAACTGATTATGTACAATGATGACGTTAAGCTTTGTCTTCAGTATAGATTCTTTAGTGCCCAATCTATACGTCAATCCGATTTGGATAAATTTTAAAATTGGTGTTTAGCAAATAACCTAAACATAACAAAAAACATACATAAATACATAATAAAAACTTTATACACTTCATTAGTCCGCCCGATTCTTGAGATCCATTCTCGTGTGTCTGGAGTCATCAATACGGAGTACACCGTGATCACATAGAATCTGTACAAAAAAACTTCCTAATATTCGCCCTTAGACGACTTAATTGGGATGCAAATCTTCACCTTCCCTCTTACTATAGTAGACTCTTATTAATCAACTTACCATCACTAACAAACAGAAGAATAATACTGGGTGTCGTGTTCCTATATAATGTCATTAATGGTAATATAGACAGCCAGCATTTACTAACACGTCTAAATTTTAACGTTTCTAGTAGAAGGACTATAAACTTTCGTCCTTTACTCCTGACATATTGCAGTTCAACATATGCCCAATATGACCTCTTCAGGGTATTATTTTCGGACTACAATGGTCTCTAACCTCTTGTCTCTTTGCTCTACTTACAAGATTAAATCCTTTATTTTACACGCGTTATCTTACTCCTAATCTATTCTTACACTATGTCGGATCTATTCTCATGGTTCGAGCCGTAAGTTATGTGGCAGCGTCCCAAAGTCGGTTGGCGTGAGGGATACGTCCCAAGTACGTATGCAAAAGGAGCCGCGCGATCCTGCGCAGGAAATAAAATTAAAGAAAAGTAATTGCCAACGAAAACCCTTGAAAAAGTATATAAAGCCAAAATACATAACGCCATTCGCAATGAAGATGTGAAAAAAGGTAATTTTTGTTCTCTTAAAAAAAGGAATTAATGTTGATGACTTTATAGAATAAAATGTAGTAATAAAATAAAAGTAATAAAAAAATAATACATTTTTGTTAAAAAATAAAAGTAATAAAGTAATAATGTTTTAAGTAATAAAAAAAATTATAAAAAGATAGAAATAATATTAAAAAGAGTACAGAGAATGATGAAGCACCTATAGTCCATAAGAATAGGCTAAAAGGAATTAGCTCATAACACTATGACACCAAAAAAAAATTATTTTTATTTATAACAATATTAATAACTATATATATAACATTTGCATACAAGTATCTTTTATTTTTTCATATTATCTTAAATTTTAAAATTTGTGAAGCATTATTAGCATTATCATATGGATTAGTATTTTTACATAGGATAAAAAAAACACGGACAAATTAAATATATATATATATATATAGGCCAGGTGGGGACATGTTTTTGTTGTATCCATCCCTTGTACCGTTTCTAGTGCTTCCGATGCCACAAGCAGGGAATGGCTTCTGCGAAGAGGAGAAGAGGTGAGCTACCCAGTGGCCCAATGGTGGTCCCAGTGCTCTTCAATGGAGGTCCTCCATGTCGCGTGCTGCTGCCAAAGTTGCTGCTGCTCCAGCCCGAAAGGCCATCAACGCGCTAGATCCTTCGAAGCGCTTTGTTTTTCTTTGTTGCGCATGCGATTTGTGAACTTCCCACGGTGGATTTTGCCAAGGTCGGGTAGATATAATGTACATCTTATTACCCTACAACTGATCTGAATCATTCTCTCTCTCTGTCTGTGTAAACCTTTTTGTATCTTAGGGGAAGAAGAAAAAACACTTCTTAGAAATTTATTTTGTTTTCATTTGAATGTTCTCTTTGATTTATTTTCTAATTAGTACCCTTTAACATATATTAGTAGTGAGCTAGTATGGGTACGTGACAAGTACCTCCCCTATCCTTCGAGCTAGTCCAGGACCACTAGAAATGCACGCCGCCACTCCTTACTTATGGATGTCACTAAAAACACCTTGCATAAGAATTTTCAAAACCTCGTTCTGTTCTAACAGAACACCTACAAGCTACAAGGTTGGGACTTCATGTAACTTCTACTTTCGGTTTATTTCCGTTTATTAATCCATTCTACCAAAAATACATAAGAATCCGCCGACTATATTTTATAGTTTCCATATATAAGTGATCGATCGTCAATAATAAAACAAATGTTTTGGAAAATAAAATATATGGATTCTTTTATGAAGTGAGTTTTGTGTTTTTTATAAAATAATTCTCAATTCTATGATTCAACTTTAAGCTTTCAGTTTCACTCCAGACCTCACAGAGTAAAGACGTGCAACTACGATTAACCAAACCACCAGCGACAAGTGCCTATCAGCAAAATTCGCATAAACATACAGAGGTTCAAAAGAGATACAAAAACTAACAACAACTAACGATCACGCAATCATAGAACCGCGAACAGGGGCTCGCCCCACCAAATCAAAATGATGCCACTGGACAAAAACAAACTTTTTCTCAAAATCACAACCATAGAACAAAAAATACATAATTATCAAGAGAAAAGTCAACACATCCCTTGAACACACTAACCCATTTATTATTAAAAAATCAATTGACTACACCTACGGAGCTGAAATCGATAAATGTAAAACAACAAGAGCTGTGTCCTAGTTCTAACAAAAAAAATACAACAAAGCCGAAAAACTATTCAAAATTAAACAAGAATGGAAAGCTAACTGCGGGCGGAGCCGAAGTTGATATACCCTTGCAGATATGTGGCAGCTTATATTATTAGATATATATCGGATCTTATATAGTCGGCCGATCCTTATAAAACTCGGCAGATCAAATTAGTTTGCCGAAAGTGGAATCCATACAAAGTCCCAGTCTTCTAACTTAAAAAACAACAGAGATATGGCATTTCCGATCAATCAGTTATATGGCAGCTATAGGATATAGTCGGCCGATCCTTACGAAATTTGGCAGATCAAATAAGTCTGCTAAAAGAGGAGTCCACAGCAAGTCCCATCCTTCTAACTTGTCTAAAAATAACGAAGTTATGGCATTTCCGATCAATCAGTTATATGGCAGCTATAGGATATAGTTGACCGATCCCGGCCGTTCCGACTTATATACTGCCTGCAAAGGAAAGAAGGATGTGTGCAAAGTTTGAAGTCGATAGCTTTAAAACTGAGATACTAGTTTGCGTAGAAACAGACAGACGGACATGCTTATATCGACTCAGGAGGTGATCCTGATCAAGAATATATATACTTTATAGGGTCGGAGATGTCTCCTTCACTGCGTTGCACACTTTTGACCAAAATTATAATACCCTCTGCAAGGGTATAAAAAACAAACATAGATCCCTGAATGAAACCAAAGGAGTAATCTATTGCAATTTACTCAGGTATGTTACAGAAGAAGAAATATTAACCGAATTAGAATCCCAAAAAGTCACCCATGTATAAAAATGGACAAAAATGGTAGATCAAACTCGACTACTAAGAGAACACATCACCCTCACTTTTGCCACTACAAATGTTTGGTCTTTGAGTCTTTTCAATGACCTTTTCCTTTTTCCAAAATAACAAAAAGGAATTATTTATTTCAAAACGTTATAAAAATGTTTATTTATCTGCATATGAAATGGAGCGCGAGAAAGCTCCGATTTAGAATGCGTCTTCACTGAGATAAAGTATACAAGTGATAAAGTATATCAAGTGGGCGAAAGCTCGTTAACTTAATGCTAAAGATAAAGCCCGTTGAAGCCGAGCGGCCGAGAAGAGTCGGCTTGCGACCAACAATAGCGATAAGATAAATAGTACAAATATGAAATGACAAACTATAATTATTATATTTTTGTGGTAGTCTATGCTGTGGCTGCTGCCTGACCCGACAACAAATCTTCCTGAAAAAGTAATGATGGGCTATGAGGTAGTGTTCACTCGCCCGTACATACCACGCCCAATGCAATGCAAAAAATGCCTCCGCCTTAACCACCCACAAACCTTTTGCAAGCAAGAAAACCCTACATGCAAACACACACACAAACGACATCATTGAAAGCAAGCAGGAACATAAATGCATTAATTGCAAGAACAACCACTCCTCCTCAGACAAAAAATGCCCAGTCTTCCTTAAAGAACAGGAACTCATAGCTATCAAAGTCACTGAAATTGACTTTGTTGTGTGGACCACAAAACGGCACGCTCAATATACCTCGCTCGTCATAATCCCAGTCAGGAAACCTCAGCACCCAGCAAGGAATGCAGCACCCACAATACGCCCCTCCAAAATACTAGAAGTTCAACCCCAAAAAACAAAAGAAAACAAGGCGAACACAAACTCTATTGACGATCTCCTTAAAAAATTAAACAGCAAAATTCCAAGAACTAACAACCCCTACGATTTATACGACGAAGACAAAGAAATTGACTTAATCACTAGCTATGACTCTCAAAAACCTTCAACATCAGCTAACGCCCGCATACTCAGAAGCCAAACCCTAAAAGCCAAAGAACAAAGAACAAACCCTACTAACACAAATACTTTAAAACAAACAGAAGCAAATCATTAAATTATGTTATTAAAAATAATACAATGGAATATAAAGTATAATATATATTCCATATAGTCCATATAGTGGAATATATACTCCAACAACTACAACCAGCTACTACTATTCATTAAAACACATTCGCCACACATCATCTCACTACAAGAAACCCACATAAAACACCTTCACAGCATACCTTCACCGATAAACTACGAAATACTAACAAACACAGGAGGACACAATACTAACAGATTTGGAGGAGTAGCCCTACTAATCCACAAATCTATCCAACACTCACAAAGTAAAATCAACAAAACAAAACATCGATCAAAAATCGAAAGGGTTTTGTAAGCGACGTCGATCGTAAGCGTTGAAACAAAAAATGGTGGGCACATATTTGCCCGAGCAATTCTGGACTTAGGGTCACAAATGAATTTCATTACTGAAGATCTTGCTCAACGATTACAGATCCCTAGGGAGGAATTGTGTATTAACTTGCTTGGAATTGGTCAAGCTAATTCAAAAGTAATGAAAAAGTACTAATGGTAGCGAGTTTCCGTTCGACTTTTGGATTTTGAAAACCTTTTCTGGCTATCACCCTGAGCAGTCAGTGAACGTGAAAGATTATACCCTACCAAAATCTTACCATTCGCAGAAGCATATTTTTAAATATGACCCATTGGGAAAATATATGTCAAGTTCCCCAACTCCCAAAAAGAAATACTAGAATCGATGGACAATAATTTGAAAAATTCTGGTCGTTGGAAGAAGTTCCACCTCCAAAAAAAATAGGAGTCGCCTGAATAGGAGTTATGAACATTTTCAGAAGTAGGAACATTATCAGAATTATACTAGAACACTGCCTTCAGTCGATTTGAAGTCGTCTGACTTTCATTTAAGTCAGATTTTCGGTTTCGGCTAAATAAAACAGATGTATCGCCAAGTAATGGTGAATGAAGCAGACAAGCGATACCAGTTAATAGTGTGGAGAAAATACCCGTCTGAGTCCTTTGACTTGTGCTCAACACCGTTACATATGGCACTGCACCAGCCCCATTCCTGACGATACGGTGTTTGAAGAAGTTGAATAAATCCGCGAAAAATACATTCCCTCAAGCTGCTAAAGTTATTGGGTCTGATGGGTCTTTTACGTCGACGACAAGTTAAGGGGTGCTGGTTGCGTGGAGGAGCTAAAGACAATTAAGTCTAAAGTAACTCAGGTTCTTCAAAACGCTGGGTTTGAATTGAGAAAGTGGTTTTCAAACTCGCCCGAAGTTACTGCATCCGAGAGCACGGTTAAGCCAATAACACTTTCGGACTCAGAGCTGACAAAAACACTAGGAATCGCTTGAGTTCCTAAAGATGACGTATTTAAATTTGAAATTGATTCACTTCACTTATGGGTCAAAGGGTGACTAAGCGAAACATCGGTGACGTCAAAGCTATTTGAATCCCTTGGCTTATTGAGCCGAATACTTAGTAACGGAAAGATCCTGCAGGAACTGTGGCTTAATAAGCTAGATTAGGATGAGTCGATATCACTACACTTGGAAACAGAATGGAAAAAAATTCAACTTGCCTTGTGGCATCGATGAGAGCCTATGGAGCCTGCGTCTTTCGTCGTTGCAAATCTGCAGAAGGTATTAAAGTTTCGTTGTTGACTGCAAAGTCGAAAGTAGCGCCGCTCAAGATAAAGACGCTTGCCCGTCTTGTGCTATGCTGCTCACCTTCTCGCAGACCTCTGCCACCATATCAAGCCTCTTATTAAAGTACCGATCGAGCGAAGTATATATTAGTCGGATTCAGATGTTTGTCTTCATTGGATTCGTTCCCATCCATCGTCGTTGTCAACGTTCGTATCAAATAGAGTTGCTGAGATTCAAGAATGGTCAGAGAATAGCACGTTGCGTCATATACTAACTAAACAGAACCCGGCAGATATTGTGCCATGAGGTGGAGACGTAAAGGAGACGGTAGAATCGTTCTGGTTTTTAAAGGAGCCGAAAGATAAGTGATCAACGACTACCCGGTTCGATCTGTCAGCTGGAAGCAAAAAGGAATGCGGACGGATTAACCACAATAGTCTCCAACATATATTTATTGGAAGTGATACAAGGATTTTCCTCTCACCTAAAACTGCTGTGAGTGTTCGTTTACTTGTTCCGTTTTATAAAGAAAAGTACAAAATAAGTAGTTACTTTCAATAGTGTACCTTAACCTGTCGAATATCAAGATGCTTTTAATAAAATTGTCCAGATAGTTCACGATCACGAGTATCATGGGGAAATTAAAAATATTCGAAAAAAACTGGTTGTTAGCCCAAATCTACAGACGCTAAATCCATTTGTCCATGAAGCCTCAGAGGCTCGGCTTACCCTTTCGTTGTTGCGAGTCGGGGAGCGACCCAGTATTGTTGACGAAGCGCTCTCAATTTGTTCAGAGCTACGTCTGATACTTGCACGAGTCGACAGCGTGTTTGGGTAGTAAATGCGTAAAATGTCTAGTATGGTCATGAAAATGCAAGCCTCATCTGATGACTGAAATCATGAAAGATTTACCCATAGATCGAATTCGTGCATTCATCATATGTGGCGTTGATTTCTGTATTGAGACGACATTGAAAATTTGTGGTAGGCCACCCTATAAGTCCTTCATTGTCCTTTTTGTTTATTTTGCATCCAAAGCAGTTCATTTAAAAGTAGTTTCCGATTTGTCAATTGATTTCTTTTTATTGGCATTTCGAAGGTTCGTTGGGCGCCGAGGATGTCCGCAGACCGTTCACTGCGACAACGAGACGAGTTGTAATCGAGGCCGTCTTGAACTCGAGGCCCCTGAGTGCTCTCAGTCAGGACCAAAGCGACGGCGAGGCGTTGATTCCCGGGCACCTGAGGACAGTCTTGGGTCTACAGGTGCGGTCGAAGTGGCATCTGGAGCACATCGTGAAGTGCGAGCTGGTCTTGGTCGCACAGAATCCCAAACCGCCCCATCACTGAAAGGGTCGTCGAAGGTCACGCCCGCGCGGATCGCCGTAGTGAGGACTAGCTCTGAAGAATTTTTTAAAAAAACAGCCCACAAGCTGGCGAGGTGGACAGTTGTTTGAGGTACCAGTTGGTTGAAGACCGGTGTAAAGATATAGATTTTGTAATTAGATATAGATCAGTAAATAAAGATTAGTATATGTTCGGACAGAGCGGAGCCGGAGCGTAAGAAAAGCTTAGATGCAAAGATGGAGGTGATAGCTAAGCGTTCGTAAGCTTGTAAGGTGTTGAACATAAGCTTGTTCAAGGAAATAAGCCACGTATGCTGCCACAACCAAAGCCCTTCAACAAAATGCAAGATGTGAAAGAATTTGAAAAAACCTCAACAATTTGACAGAATTGTGTGAAAATCTGGTGAGAATAATTTAAATCGCTCTTTAATTAGTCGTAACAGAAATAAAATGGTTGTTTTAATTTTTTTTTATTTTAAAGGAGGCAGAAATGTGAAATGTGAAACATTTCGGATCTTGCTAAATTTGTGCTCGCTATATTTAAGACCATTTTTCTTGATGAGGTTTTCACCAAATATTCGTGGAAGGGGACTAACAAAAAAACAAGTATTTTAAGCATGGCAATATCAACTGCTATTAGAAGTAATACATTACATTTTATTACATAGCAATAAATTTAATAATAAATTTTGATATATAAGTAATTAAGTTTTGAAATCCATCCTATTCTAGAAATTTGTAAATATTTTGTAATATTTTCCTAATCTTTTTATTATTAGTCACATTTTAAGTCAAATAATTTTGCAATAATATATAAAAATTATCTCCTAAGACAAACTATTAAACAATCTAACATGAGTCAGAAAATTGTCCTTTTCTGAGCGATATACGATAAGTAACATACATAACATAAAAGGAAGGATATGTTTGGGCGAAGCCGCAGTTTATAATGAAGTTTATATACTAAGGAGCTAAGGAGCAGCTTATATTATAAGATATATATCGGATCGTAAATAGTTGGCCATATGAGAGTTTCAAATCAAATACATTTTCTAATATAAATGTTTAAAAAAGCCAAGGTTGTGCCATTAAACTGATAGACTAGTTTGCGCAGAAGCACACAGAAGGACAGACGGACATGACAGACAAACAAAATGTATATATGTATATGTATATAAGCAAAAGTAGCTGTGGTAAAGGTAGAGCTAAACAGAAAAAATGTTTATCTATTGTGAGTCATTATCCAATGCTCTGTCTCTGTTTCTTGTCCGGGAGCTTCTTGGTATATTAGCTGCTGTGTGTTCCGACTGAGTTTTGCTCCCGCTCCTGCTTTACAAGGTTTTTTGGGTCTTTATCTTTATCTTTTGGATCTTTGACTTTAAGCATAGGTTCAAGGTTTAAAAATTTCTGATTTTAGAATCAAATTCTGAAATTTGATTGACTGTGAACTGCCGATTTTTTATTGAAAACTCGGAGCTGTTAAAAACGCTAATATTTGGCAACAACAACACGGAAAATACTTGGAAAGCAACAACGGCAGGAGTGACAGCAACAACAGGATCAGCGACAGCCGCAGGAGAGGAACAGCATCGGCCCCGCAGCTGGAGCACGTGAATCCGAACCGAGGAATCCGCTGCCGAATCCGGCGCCAGGCACCAAGACCACACATCCTGCTAGGCGAGAGCTTGGGGGGTGTGTATTGGCACTAGCCCGAAACGGGGACCGCGGAACGACGGGAGGACGAGCGTCCGACGGCGGAGCCCAACGGCATCGACTGGAGGGGCAGCGAGCGTCCACCGGAGGAGTCAACGCCAGTGAGATCAATGGTGCATTGCATTATTTTGTAATTCAACAAGAATAAACGAGGTGTTATTGAAAGGAAGCAAAACGGGCGATCACGTCGGATCCATAATTTCGGTGGAAAGACCCTGTATGGCCATTGAGATTTTTCAGTGACCTTTTTTCCAAATAACAACACGAAGTATTTATTTTTGGAACGTTATAATATTGTTTTTTTATTTTGCATATGAAATTGGAGTGAGAAAAAGCTCCAATTTACTTTGGGTAAGCAGTGAGATAAAGGGCAAGAGTGCCCACGCCTTAGAACATAGGCCGAACGAAAGCTCGCTAGCTTAATGCTAACGATAAGGCCCGTTAAAGCCGAACGACCGAGAAGAGTCGGCTTGCGGCCAACAATCGCGATAAGATAAATATGACAAATATGAAATGACAAACAATAATTATTATATTTTAGTGATATAATCTATGCCGTGGCTGCTGCCTGACCCGACATTCCCGCCCCAGTTGAGGCCTGTCCTTTAACTTCATCCTTAAGGGGCAGTTGGCGAAAACTTAGTCACTGCGCGCTTGGTAGTTCCAGATGCGGTTCTATTATCGGCCACTTGAGAAACTTCATCCCGGCCGGTGGCTAGATCCATACTTCTCCCCAACGGCCACTTCATAATATGAGCTGTGGGCGCGATTGACCTTCTCTCCACGTGTGAACCGCCATAGCCATGTTCCAAGCCGTGTTTTTTGCAATAACGGTAGACCAGCTGAAAGCTGGATTTGCCCAGCACAAAATATTTCATAAAATAGACTGGCTCCGATAAGAAAATCGATACGTTGTGGCCGGAAAAATTTTGGATCGGCTAAAGTGAGTTTGGCCGGAATATTCCAGCTGGAGACGTCCAAGCTGAAACTAGGCTGGAGATCCGTGATGTTGGTGGCGATGACAGCGTTGACAAAGGCCGAATATTCGGAGCAATGGGACCGCAGGAGCACATCGACTGAGAACTCGTCTGTCGCGAAGCCAGTGTCGCCAATTCCAGACACTGCCATGTAATATTTGCGTCACGAAGCAGCAGCTGACTAGCCAGTCGGAAGTAATCACGTGCACTTGCGATCCTGAATCCAATACAGCTCGGCAAGGAACAAAAAGTCCAGCGCGACATCGAACGAGAATGTTCGCTGTAGCCAGTAAGGCTATCTCACTGCTGCGACCTTGAGCAACTAGTGAATTAGCAGCGGATGGTGAAGAGCTTATTGGCTCGGCGCCCTCGGTTGTGGCTGACGTTGATGATATAATAGAAGGCTCGCTACTGGATGACTGTGTTTCCAAAAAATGCAGAAGGCTGTGATGCCTCCTCCCACAACTGTGACAATTAGCAGCGAGGCACTCACGCAGGTGATGGCCAGGTTGGAGACAGGTTGGGGGCATTAACAGAAATCTGGGGCATGCAGACACTACGTCGGACCACCCACCACATAATATACAAGCAGGGGAAGGTGAATTAGTGACGATAAAGGACGATCTACTATTATTGTTTGAGACTCTACGTCTTCCCATCTGAGTGCCTGGCACGTAGGCGGTCATGGACACATCCATAGCCTCCAGAGTCCTGCATCGCTGCTCCAAAAATTCTGCCATCGACTCCCAAGTAGGGATGAGGTCCAAGTTCGACGCATTTTGACATTCCTCCCACTTGGCCTGGGTAGCTAGGTCCAACCCTTGAAGGATCACTTGGACAATGATACTGCTGGCAATCTGTATTGTCGTCCCAAAATTTTGCAAGGCTCGCATGTGGGCATTGAATTTATCGGAAAGCCCTCGAAGCGATGCCACTGAGCCACCTTCCAATAGACTGAGGCCCAGAATCCCGTTCACATGAGCTTGAAATATTAACCGACGGTTATTAAATCGTTTTTCCAAGAGACGCAACGCGACATCATAATTCTCCTCGGATTGCAGCCCACGATCGTTGAGAAAGCCGAGTGAAACTCAGCCCACTCCGAATATCCTCCGCTAAAAGCAGGAAATGCATGAGGATGCAAGGCTTGAAAACTGCGACTGAGCGCTGAGTCCACCTGAATACTGGAAACTCCGCTGGAAAGGGTGGAATGGGCAGCAATTCGAGCAGAGGGCAACGACATCTCGTGCTCGATTTCGGCATGCATCGTCGCTACAAGCTCAGACACTGTCTATCGCAAGTCGCTGCTTATCTCCGTAAAATCCAATTCTTCAAGCTCCCCGTGGATGGCCTTAAAGTCTTCGTACATGGCGACCAACTGGCCATGACGCATATGGAGCATAGCATCTTCCACCTTGGACACTGGCTGGAGAGCTCCTTGGATTCTCTTCAAATCCTGGAGGATACCCATTGCCTTGCATTTTAAAATCGCACTCCGAGCTGGAGTGGAGCTGGAGATTTATTTTATTATATTTAACTATAATTGTGCGCGTCGTACACGATTTATCCCACTGTGCGTTCACAACCATAACACTGAGATGTGGAATGTATATATAATTAAATATCTTCTCCAAAATAGTTTGAAAAAAATATATTTTTATTTGAGTTCCGTTTTTAATACATTGTGATATAAAGCTGCTTAGACTTTAGAATATCAGAACTTTAGAACTAGCTTAACTTTGGGGCTCTAAGTCCTTTTTATAGCTACCCTTGCTGAAGCTTTTTGCAGATCAAAGCTCTAAATAAGCTTTTCTCTCTGAGAGGCTTTGTTCTCTGAAGGGAGTCGATTGAATCGAGACTATTACTATTATGTCAGTTGACGTAGAAGGCTTGGGTCTCAATTAGTCGAGGTGTCAAGAAACATGTGAGATTTGCTTTCAAGTGGGTGGCCATGGTTTAGTTTTATTTCACTTAAGAGGAGTGAGAAAGATTTGAGTCGGGATTCTGTTTACCAAAATATTGTTTTGGTTTTCAATCTGAAGTGACTCTTAGAAATCGGGACTCCGAAATGAGGCTGTTTTCAGTCGAATTGGAACAAATAAATGTTTATGTTTTTTAAAAAAATTGGAATAAGACTATTTGCTTCAAAACAAAAGGCTTCAGCTTCGTTTTACAAAATTTATTGATATACACTTAAAGAAATTTTGTTGCTATGTTACTTCCCTATCCTTAAAAATTTAGCCTGTTCTCATGGGTTAGTTTGGTGTATAACTGTAGGTCATGTTCTTTATTTTCTGAACTCTTAGTTTCTTCTTCGGGACTTATAACCTTTTTTTTTATAATTAATTATTATTCTCCTTGGGATGTTCTTAAATTTTTCAAGCCAAATATATGATTATAATAATAATAATTAAAGCTAGTAGTATTATTAAAATTGTTTGGGCTGTGAAATATTGTTTTGAGTGATTTTGTAATATTTCTTTGGGTACGATATAAGATAAAGGTTCGATTTTAGTTACGTTGTTGTTTACATAATTAGTTCGGGTGTAATCAAGCATAGTATTTGTTATTATTACATCTTCTATTTGAATAATTTCTATTTGAATGCTTTTATTATATTGTTTTCCCCTGCTATTAGATCTTTATTTATACAATTCTGATTTAACAAAGTTTATGGCAAATTCCATGTTATAATGTTGGGTTCAATATAATTTAATTCGAAGTTCTTGTACATTTTTGTATATCTGCATTCTGCATTTGTTTTTCTTAAGAGACCTACTGTGAATTTATTATTTACTATTTCTTTTGTTTTCACTTTAAAGACTTGCTGATTTTTAATGTAATATTTATCATGTAATATTTCGGTTATTATATTCTTATTCTGATCCGAATAAGGTAAAATTTTATAGATGGGGGTTTTGATAATAGTACGAGGAATATGAGAAATTATCAATATTTCGTGAGTATTAACTTGTAACCAAGTAGATGTTTTGATATTTAACAATTTTTCTGAATTAATATATTTAAGCGGGTCATGTTTTAGGAGCTTTGCGTTGAATTTGCCTAATCTTGTAAATGGCATTCCTAATTCAATATCTTCTATGTATTCTGTAAACTCTTGTATATTGAAAATAAGGATTGCTAACCTTTGGTTTTCGTTTTGGATTTCATTTAAACGATTAACGGTTTCTATTCCTTTATTTATTGCATCAATTACTTTATTTAATTCGTTGATCTGTATACTATTTTCGGGCAAGTAATCAATTTTTTATTCTAATTCTTCCTTATCTTGTTGATCTAATTTGCCAAATAAATATTTATGAAAGGTACCTACGAAATTTGCAAGTCCTCTTTTGTTTCGTTGAGCAATTTTGATTCCGTTCATTTCCCTATTTCATTTTTCTTTTAAATATTGATGTTGGGCCAAGCAGCCAAAGGCGAAAATGTTAAAATGATATAAAAGACGCTGAAAAGGAGGAGCAGCGGCGGATTATCAGCAGTTTCTATTTTGTTTTTTTTCTCCCAGTTTCGCATGCGCTTTGCTGGTATTTGTAAGGCATGCACTTTTAAGAGCTTTGTAAAACTGCTGCACACTAGCTCATCTTGTGCCTGTGTGCGTTTCCCCGCCTCACCTCTTGCCCTCGGAACTATGGACAGCTGCATGGCTTGAGGTTTTATTGCTTAGCTTTTCATGTACTTGTATTGCTGGTTTTTGGGGTTAAAATTGATCCCTCAAATAAAATTGAAATTAAATTAACAAATCGTGTATTTATTCGTCCGCTATAAAAAACTATTAATAGCGTAACAATTGAACTTGATCCAAATGTTCAAATTCTCGGGATTGTTCCATTAGATTTTTAAACCCTTGCAGAGGGTATTATAATTTTGGTCAAAAGTGTGCAACGCAGTGAAGGAGACATCTCCGACCCTATAAAGTATATATATTCTTGATCAGGATCACCATCTGAGTCGATATAAGCATGTCCGTCTGTTTGTCTGTTTCTACGCAAACTAGTCTCTCAGTTTTAAAGCTATCGACTTCAAAGTATATAAGTTCTTATATACTTCAAGTATATAAGACGGAACGGCGGGGATCGGTCAACTATATCCTATAGCTGCCATATAACTGATTGATCGGAAATGCCACATCTCTGTTGTTTTTCAAGTTAGAAGGATGGGACTTGCTATGGATTCCTCTTTTAGCAGACCTATTCGATCTGCCTAATTTCAAAAGGATCGGTCTACTATATACTATAGCTGCCATATAACTAATTGTTCGGAAATGCCATAACTTTGTTGTTTTTTAAATTAGAACGATGGGACTTGCTATGGATTCCACATTTGGCAAATTTATTCGATCTGATAAATTTCATATGGATCGGCCGACTATATCCTATAGCTGTCATATAACTGATTGATATGAAATGCCATAACTTTGTAGTTTTTTAAGTTAGAAGAATGGGACTTTCTATGCAATCCACTTTGAACAAATTAATTCGATCTGCCAAATTTCATATGGATCGGCAAACTATATAAGATCCGAAATATATCTAATAATATAAGCTGCCACATATTCGCAAGGGTATATCAACTTCGGCTCCGCCCGAAGTTAGCATTCCATTCTTGTTTTGCTTGAATTAGATTGATATATATGCTCTGACACATGTAATATACAAGACATAATAAACTTATTATATAAAAGATAATTGTATTAAGCTGGTTTGTCTTCCGGTGGAAATCTGGAATTATTATATTTGCTGTATTTTCTTCTTCTTTTTGAATTTCGATTTATAGTGTGTAATTTCTCTATTTTTATTTTCCTCAACATAATGATTTATAAGTGGGGCTTGTCTATACCTAGTATCAATATCAAATGCATGACGATTTGTATTGAGCTTGTTTATTTTCTGTGTTTTATTCAATTGAGTATTATAATCTGGAGTTCCGGCAAAAATAAAAATTTCAGCTGGTGTTCTGCCTGTGGTACTATGTTTTGTTTTATGAATATAAATATAAACGTTTGTTTTAAATTTAGTTATTATATTTTCAGGATTCCGTTCATTATTTATAATTCTTAATTTTTCTCTCTCTCTATGTTAGAAACTGCATTTTAACTTGTGGTTATTGTTATTATTACATCTTCTGATTGAAGCCAAAGTTGCAATGCTGAGCACAAAAATGCAGAATCTTTGTCAGCTTTAAATTCTTGTGGTTTACCCATTTCATTAAATATCCTGAGTAATGCCCTTTTTGCTTCTAACCAATCCCTACTGTTGACATTTATCAAAGCAGCATATTTTGAATAAATATCAATGCAAGATAAGAATTGTTTATTATCGATCATGTAAAAATCTATAACATATTTTTCCCTGGGGTTAAAGGTTTCTGGGGTAATTTCAAATGTAAGTTTTGTATCTCTGTGTTCTGTTTTAGCAAGGTTATAAATTTCACACTCATTAATTATATTTTGAATTAATCTCTGATAAACGGGAAAATAATACTTTTCTTTAAATAGGCTTGTTTGTTTTTGTATTCCTGAAAGTAATAATTCTACATGAGCTTTATGGATAATTTCCTTGAATTCAGAATGTTTGGACATCTGTTAATATTGTACTGCTTTTCATTTTGAAATATTAGGAAGTCTATTTCACAAGGAAAATAAATAACAATTTTTTTGGAACAGATATATTCTTTAATTAATTCTTTTGCATATTCATGGGTCATTTCTTTATAAATTATTATAAGGTTGGTTTTATTGGGTCAAGAAAGAATTGGGTCAATTTAACTTCATTTGAATTCCCTCTTTGAAATTCATTTTGTATATTGTAATAGTTTAAAGGTCTTTCCGTTATTTGTATATAATTCTGATTGTCTTCTTGTGCACTATGTTCTGTTGATACTGTGGGGAAAGACTAGTACCCAGTCGACGATTCTCCTAAAAAGTTTTCTTCTAGCTTCACTCTTGACAGAGCATCAGCTACCTGGTTTTCCTTTCCCGGCAAATATTTAATAGTGAAGTCAAACTCGTTTAATTTTATTCTCCATCTCTGTTGGTTCTTTTATATTATAAAGCCAAACTAATGTACTATGATCGCTAAGAGTTTCAAATTTTCTACCAAAGAGATCAGACCTAAAACATTTAGTGGCCCAGATTATAGCCAGAAGCTCTTTATTATTGCTGAATAGTTTGTTTCGTGTTCATTAAGAGTTCTACCAGCATAGCAAATGGGTTTATGATTTTGTGATAATACTGCGCCTATGACGACATTGCTAGCATCTGTTGTTAAAGAAAATAATTTTTCAAAGTTAGGGTAAATTAAAATTGGGTCTGATGTAATAAGAAGTTTTATTTTCTCAAATGCTTCTTGTTCGTCCGTCAAAGCTCATCGCTACACCCTAGCGACCTCAAACCAAAATATTCGTCTGTAGAGCGATTGCGGCCACTATCGTCGAACTTGAACTCACGGGCGTAACGGTAAGTCACGCGGAGGCTACGTAGCGTCCGTTTCACGGGAGCAACACTCAGAGGCGCTACGTAGGAGTGATTCCTACTTGTGGTCCGTTTCACGGGATCAACACTCGAAATAGGTTCGAAGTTTTAAGTACCGCACTTGGCACTGAGTAACGAGAAGATTAACTCTGGTTTCGCAACTATCTTTATTCTCATGATGCTACAGAACCTTACGATGCTAAATACATATACTTATATACGATACTAACATAGATATTACGTGACCGTTGAGGGAGGTCAACGTTACGGACGTGCCCCCCATCAAGGTTAGTGAAGTGTCACCTACCTCTGAGTCTGCTGACTCAGGTTGCTTTATCGTTGTATTTCTCACTTCTGCTGGTTCTTGATCGACCTGATCAGTATTGCTGACATTGCTGCATCAGGTTTCATTGGCCGCCTTTGTAGCTGGATTACTCGGTCGGTTTTAAGGCAAATCAACTATGCGGATTCCCCCCATTGAGGGACTCAATCCAATGCAACTGTACGTTGTTGTTGGACCATTTTAGTGATCCATTGTGTGCCTTCGCACCTTGTGTACCTTGTACTTTAGCAAATTTTGCGACTCTTAAACTAATAACTTAATCTAATATTAATATAAAAAAAAAATAATCGAATTCGATTTCGATTTCACCGATACCCTTTCGTGGCTTGTTAGCTCCCGTTAGATTTGTTTTTGAAAATCAGTGGTTACTGATAGGGTCAACACATCCTTTTTTCGTGATCTTTTAGTTGTCCCTCCAGGGCAGCGATTTTCAGGGTTGATGGCTCCAATTGGAGTCCCAGTGTGTCAGCCATTCTTCTGGAGATTATATTGACCTGTGATCCAGAATCTAGGAGAGTGCTGCATTGCTGAGGGGGTCCGGCTGGTCCATGTATTGCCACTTGCGCGGTTGGTAACAGAACGGCAGGTTCATTTGTAAGAGGAACTGTGGCTGAACACATCACTGGTGATGAGCTGGATTGACGTGGAGCGGTAGACATATTTTTCCGGATTGTTACTTGACTGGTTGCCTGACGCTCAAGGTGTTCTAACATCAGCTTCAGGGATTGTCGAGTGGTTGGAAGTTCGTGTTCGTGTTTTTAACCGCTGCCAGGCATCCTTGTAGTTGGGATGCCCCCCAATTGTTGAGGAGATCAGGTTCTTGGCCTCACCGGTCACATGGTTTTCCAAGTGCCGGAATTTTACAGTCTCGCTATAATCTTGACTGTCGACGAGTTCCATGAATATGTAATGGAACCGGGGCCATTGTAGATAATCTCCGTCAAATGTTGGTATATCTACTGGAATATCACTCTCTTCCTTCACTTCATAGCGAACGGTCGTGATTATTTTTTGCGCTTGCGATAAATTTTATTCTTGTCAAACGCGGGTTTGAAACCTTAATTTATACACTTATTTTTTAATACTAATATTGTGTCTTAATATTAAAGTTATACCCGTATCGCTACGCGCTTGTGCAGTGCCATATTTGGGTGAGCATTTAATAAAATTAAAAAGTCGCAATCCAAACATAGCTCTGCTTCTTTTTCATTCTCTGTCTTTTGAATTTTTGCAGATAATTCTGCTCTTATTTTTCTGCATGCATTTCTTTACACTTCCGCTCTCCCGTAGCTCTCTCTTTACTAACTCCCTCCTCTACCTACCTTTTATTAACCTTAGTTGGTACAGTGGTTGAAGGCTAATTTGTTTAATTAAAAAAAAAATTAATAGAAAATTTAAAAAAATTATAAATTCATTTTTGCTAATTTGTAATATTTTTAAAATGGAATACAATGTTGTCTGCTCTTTAAAATCTTCGTCCCAGGCCAACATCTATTATTGGCTGTGCGAAAGTGTCTCACATGCCAAATGTGCTGGCCTTACTGCATCTGTCTCGGATGCCGTATCCCGCCGTGTTGGCCTCCATTATTGCTGCAGTGGGTGCCGAGCTGTCCAAGATGAAATGCTCGGCATTTCATCCAACGAAACCAACGATCAATTTAAAGATTTGATCGTTGGTTTCCATAAAATCAACGATCAGCTCAGTGCGCTGGATGTTCAATTCAATAGCCTTCAGCTGTTGAATGAACCTCCTAAGCGGAAAAAATCTGCTACTAGGGAAGTTGCAGCTCCAGAGATCGCGGGTCAGCTGGATCCTCCCGCAATAATGCAGCCGCTCATTTCCCTTGCTACTCCAAGAGCAGGGACGGTAAATGGAAAGTCGGCACCCGAATTTACCGTAGCAGAGCATAACTCGTCTGCTTTGTCCTCCATGGAATCACTCCAAGTGATAACCCCCATAGCTTCCACTAGAAATGGTAACCCGCCGCCCGGACCCCCGGAACGGACTGATGCTGCGGAATTACCGACCGTGGCACCAAAACCATTACAGTAATCCCACCTGTTAGACAAATATTTGTCTCACGGCTAGCCCCCGATACCTTGGAGATTGATATCTCGGCTTATATCAAAGCCAAAACCAAGGCCGTTATTAGAGTGGAAGACATTAGGAAATTTAAATAAAAAGAGGAAGACAGAAGCCAGAGAAGCCTCTGGCTTCTGGCCAGAGGACATATTTGCACAAGAGCATCAGCCGAGTAAGGTAAAGAAAAAAATTCGAAGCCTGCTGGAGTCAAGCTCCCAACATCTGTCCAATCCGACTCTTCAAAAAACTACCATCTCCTATCAATCTTACCTATCAGAATTGTAGGGGCCTATGTAGCAAGCTCCCTAGACTCTATTCTGATAGTCTTTCCTTTGCGTCCCATATTATAGTTTTTACTGAAACCTGGTTAAAGCCGGAGATCTTTTGCTCCGAAGTTTTTCCAAGTAGGTACACCACTTTTAGACCTCTTCGAAGAGGAGGAGGAGTCTTAATTTCTTTTGACTCCAATTTCGTTTCTGAAGAGGTAAGTTACCAGAGTTTGGTGATTTCGAATTCATTTGCGTTAAAGTCATATTGTCTGCTCAATATTTGTTTATTACATGTTCTTACATTCCACCATCTTCCGAGCCGCCTACATACTGGCTTCACTTGTCGGCTATACAGTCTGTTTCCAATCTTATGTCCGATAGTGACCTTCTAGTAGTTCTTGGTGACTTTAATTTACCAGCACTCACTTGGTCAAATACTGAAAATGTATCTTTCTTATCACTTTCCACCCATCATGATTTCATGGCGGGCATCTTTGACTTGTCCCTAGGCCAGATCAACCATGTTAGAAATTCGTTTGGTCGTTTTGTATCTGATCCAGATGGTACCACACTTTCCAGAGCTTTGCCCCTCTCAACCCCTGAAGATCCATACCGACCTACGCTTGATGTTTCAATCGAAACCAATTCTGGTGTCAATCAGAAGCCTTCCGGCGTATCAAAGAAGATTCGTTGTTTTCGTAAGGCTGATTTTCGTAAACTTAATTTGTTAATCGATACTTTTGACTGGTCCGATATTCTGGCATGCCGAGGGGCGCTACTGCATAACGTACGGCTCGAATCGCGGGGATAGATCCGAGAGAGTATAAAGAGAAGGAGTAGAGTATTACGAGGAAGAGTGTTGCACAGATAAGGCGTTTAGTATAAAGGATTTAAGATTGTTAGTAGAGCAAAGTGGCAAGATGTGGTAGAGACCATTGTAGTCCGAACATAATACCCTGAACGGATCGTGTTGGGCATATGTCGAGCTACAATGGCTAAGGAGTAGAGGACTAAAGTTTCTGGTCCTTCTACTAGGAACATTAAAATTTAAGCGTGTTAGTAAATGCTGGCTGTCTACATTTCCATTAATAAGATTAACTAGAAACATGACACCCAGCATCGTTCTACGGTTTGTTAATGTTGGTAAGTTTATTAATAAAAGTCTACAATGATAGGATGGAAGGTGAAGACTTGCATCCCAATTAAGTCCCCTAAGTGCGAAGATAAGAAAGTTTTTTTGTACAGATTATATGTGATCTTGGTGTACTCCGTATTGAGGACTCCAGACACACGATCCATACTCAAGAATCGGACGGACTAGTGAACTATATAAAGATTGTGTTAAGTACGGGTCATTGAATTCTTTTGACCATCTTTTAATAAAACCAAGCACACCCATAGCTTTATTAACCATGGTGGATATATGGTCGGTAAATTTAAGTTTCAAATCTAATAGGACACTCAGATCGTTAACCTGAGTTAATCATTCTAAGCCATTCCCATAGAGAAAGTACGTAGCCTGGTGAGGTCTAGATCGATTAAATTACATGAGTTTACATTTCGATCCATTAAGTTTAGGTTATTTGCTAAACACCAATTTTGAAATTTATACAAATCGGATTGAAGTCTAGATTGGGCGCTAGTGAATCTGTACTGAAGACAAAGCTTAACGTCATCAGCGTACATAAGTAGCAGTGAGTCAGTTAAGGCAAGGGGCAAGTCGTTAATAAGTAATATGAAAAGTAATGGTCCAAGATGGCTTCCTTCTTGCACCCCAGATGTGACGCGGACTAAACGCGAGGTAACATCTTTAAAGAAAACATGTTGGGTTCTTCCAAATAAGTAGCTCCAACCCCAAAAGACTGAGTTTACTTATAAGAAGCGAATGGTTAACAGAGTCAAATGCTTTACTGAAATCAGTGTAAATGACGTCTGTTTGTAAGCCATTCCGGAACCCATCCATGACAAAAGATGTTAGCTCCAATAAGTTGGTGGTGATGGAGCGGCGCTGCATAAAGCCATGTTGGCACGGGGATATTATTGAACTACATAGGTGTTGCAAATGTGGAGTGATACGTTTTTCGAAAAGCTTTGGAATTGCTGACAATTTAGAAATGCCTCTATAATTGGCAGCATCGGATTTTTTCCCTTTTTTATGAAGAGGATTAATGTAGGATTCCTTCCATATAAGGGGAAAAATCGAAGTCTCCAGCAGGGCCTGGCGAGTACACGGGCTTGACCTTAAGAAAATCCGATAACACACCACTTAGATCAAAAGATGGGCAAAATTCTGGTTGGCTGATTGAATCTTATAAGTGTAAGGCTGAGTTGGAATGGTGCTACATGAATAAGTTGTTTGAAAAAACTTTGCGAAGAGATCGGCCATTGCCAGATCAGTGTTCGCATATGAGTTCTCAAACGTAAGCAGAGGAGGAAAAGATACATGTTTGCGCTTAGTGTTTACGAAGTTATAAAACTGCTTCGGGTCCTGAGTAAACTTTGGACCGAGCCACTAAATATCTTGAATAACTAACTGTACAGCCAGATAATCTATGTTTATTTAAAAGTCTATTCATTACGTTCTTTAAATTTAACAGGTGCTTTGTATACCAAGGCGGATTAGTTGAAGCGGACGGATATTTCCACGGCACGCAAGCGTCGAAGAATATATTTAGGGTATTATAAAATCCCTGTAAGGCAATGTTTATGTCATCGCATGCCAGTAGATCGGACCAATCAAATTCCAAAAGTAATTTATTTAGTTTTATAAAGTCTGCCTTACGAAAGAAACGAATTTTATTACCTTTACGTGTAGACTTAAGGTCAATTAAGATATTGGTTTCGATTGAAACCTCAAGAGTGGGATGATATGGATCCTCAGGGTTAGAAAGGGGCAAAGTTCTGGAAAGAGTAACTCCATCAGGATCAGAAACGAAACACAAGTCCAACAGCCGACCTAAAGAATTTCTAACGTGGTTAATTTGCCCGAGTGACATGTCGAACATACCCGCAGGGAAGTCGTGGTGCGAGTTAAGCAGTAAGGACGGAGAATTCTCAACATTAGACCATATGAGTTCTGGTATATTGAAATCCCCCAATGCTACCAGATGGTCGTTGTCGGACAGACGATCCGAAATAAGACGAATAGCGGACAAATGTTGCCAGTATGTAGGCGGTTCCGACGAAGGTGGTATGTAAGAACAGGTAACGTATAAAGAATGACCGGACAAAATGATTTTAATGCAAAGAAATTCTATGTCACCAAACTCTTGTGATTGTACCTCTTCAGATGCGAAATTGGAGGCTACAGAAATTAAGACTCCTCCTCCCCTTCGCAGTGTTCTATCACGTCTAAAAGTGGTGTAATTACTTGGAAAAACTTCGGAGCTTAAGATCTCCGGCTTTAACCAAGTTTCTTGGCACCTTGAACCACTGTGCCAGGGAAACGAAAAAGGGGGATTGAAGAGAGCTATTAGTGCGGGTTAGTAAACAGTAAAGAATAGAGATAAGAATCTCTATTGAGCGACGATAGAAGCAACACCGTAAAAGATGAAGAAGAAGAGCAGAGCTATGTTTGAATTAAAATTAATAAAGTTATTATTGACCTCCAAATATACCACTGCATACACGAAGACATACGGATATTTGTAATGCAAAGGATTGTTTATTATAAATATTAATAAATCTAGATAAACACCGGAGTTTTAAGTTTTGAGATCAAATATTAAATAGAAAAGCAGTGCGCACAAAAAAAACACGTCCGTTCGCTTTAAGATAAGAGAAAGAAGTTCAGATATGAATATCATCCTAGATACATTTTATTTCACATTAAATACATTCTTTGACTTAAGTGTGCCGTGGAAATATCCGTCCGCTACAAATAATCCTCCTTGGTTTACAAGGTGCCTCACAAAATTAAAAAAAGATAAAGCCTGTTAAATCTTAAAAAAGATTTAAAAGCCTGTCTTAAATAAATATAAAAGAACCTGTAGCAGCATAGATTTCTCAAAATACTAAATAGCTCGGCTAAATTTCACCGTGCATAACGCCGAATGTTATAAAAATTATATTCGCCGCTGTCGGATTCAGTTCACTCAGGATACAAAGCAGTTTTATAACTTTGTAAACACGAAGCGTAAACATGTATCTTTTCCTTCTCTACTTACGTATTAAAATTTATCTACGACTTCAGATCAGGCCATTGCCCATTTATTCGCAAAATTTTTCCAAACAACGTATTCACCTCCTAAAACTTCAGATCAGCCATACGCTTACAACATTCAACCAACTAATCGTATATTTGTTCCATTTCTTTCTGAAAACAATTTATTATTGAATCTTCAAAAGGTAAAACCAGTTTATTCGCCAGGCCCCGACGGAGTAGCAGGCTGTGTGCTAAAATACTGTGCTAGGGCTCTGTGCAAACCTCTTTAAAAACTTTTCAACTTATCTTTGAAATCTTCGATTTTCCCCTTTAAATGGAAGGAATCTTTCATAATTCCTCTGCACAAAAAGGGGAAAAAATCCGATGCTGCCAACTACAGAGGCATCTCAAAATTGTCAGCGATTCCAAAGTTATTCTAAAAATTAATAACTCCTCATTTGCAACACCAATGCTCATCAATAATTTCTCCATGTCAGCATGGTTTCATTAAGCGTCGCTTCACCACCACTAATTTATTGGAGTTTCGTTGTTTTAGATGGCTTCCAAAAGGGACTTCAAACTGATGTTATTTACACAGACTTAAGTAAAGCATTTGATTCAGTTAATCACTCACTCTTGTTGAGTAAACTAAATGTTTTGGGATTCTCAACCGACCTCATTACGTGGATCTCCAGCTATTTAAATGGAAGAACACAGAGAGTCTTATTTAAAAATCAATATTCCCGCTTAGTCCGTGCCACATCTGGAGTCCCTCAAGGAAGCCATCTTGGCCCATTACTGTTCACTCTATTTATAAATGACTTGCCCCCATCCTTAACGAACGCGCTGGTACTAATGTACGCAGACGATGTTAAGCTTTGTCTGCAATATAAGTTCCCGTCTGCCAAAAACAAACTCCAGTCCGATCTCGATAATTTTCAAAAATGGTGTTTAGCTAATACTGACTTAAGCTGACTTAATACTTAATGGATCAAAATGCAAACTTATGTCTTTTTATCGTACTAGTCCTCACCAGGCTTCGTACTATCTCTCTGGGATTGTCTTAGAAAAATTAACTCAGGTTAATGATCTTGGTGTCTTTTTAGACATAAAACTTAAATTTTCCGACCATATTTCTTCAATGGTTAATAAAGCTAAAGGTGTTCTCGGTTTTATCAAAAGATGGGCTTAAGAATTTAACGACCCTTATATTACTAAAAGCTTATTTATATCCTTGGTCCGTCCGATACTGGAGTACGGTTCATGTGTCTGGTGTCCCCAATACGGTGTTCATCAAGACCACATAGAATCCGTACAAAAGAACTTCTTATTATATTACCTCCTTAACAAATCGTAGATCAATGCTGTGTGTCGTTTTCCTACACAACCTTATTAATGGTGATGTAGATAGCCAGCACTTACTAACACGCTTACAGTTTAACGTTCCGAATAGAACGACCAGAAACTTTAGTCCTTTATTCTTAAGCCATTGTAGATCGACATATGCACAGCATGATCCCCTTAGGATTTTATGTTCGAACTATAATGGTCTGTATTATATTATTTCTCTTTCATCCCTTTCAAATATAAAAACCTCCATTTTAAATTACCTTCAAGAGAATACTAATTCTTCCTCGTTTTCTTTATAATCCTTCTATTTATATTTATATTTACCAACTCGAATTTATTCCCGCGATTCGAGCCGTACGTTATGCGGCAGGCGCTCCTCGGTCGGTTGGGCGGGAGGTGGACTGTACGTATGCAGTGGGAACCGCGCGCAAAAATCTACTGGTGGCATCACGAACGTGGGTGTAGCAGTGAGTTTTTGCGATGGTGCTGCATTGGATGGTGATTCTTCGCTTAGAAATGAAAAATATTCCGCTCGCACGATATGAAATTGATCGTTCGTATGTCCATCAATAAGGTCATGATGGCCGTCCACAATCTTTTTCCATAACTCCTTCAAATGTTGTCTGATGTGTGTCGACACTTCTCGTCCTTCAGTGCGGTGGTACAAGAAAGCTTCAAGATCATCTAAGTGCCCTTCATGTCTTCGTTTTAATGATGCGATTTGAGGGTCTTCTATACTTTCTGTTCCGCTCTCCCTCGGATGTACCTTCGGCTCCAGATTTTCACCGGTTTTTCGGGGACGCTGTGACGGGCCTGACCGTGATGGTATTTCATCCGAAAATTTCGCTTCATATTTTCTGACCAGATCTGTGAGTGCCTTGGCCTTTGAAAAGTATTCATTGTCTGGGCTGAGTGCCAGCTCATGGAGCTTGGCATCATTTTTTTTAAACTGGTTCCATAAATGGGTGAGTTGTTTTAGTCGCTCTTCGAAGTACCCTTCTGAGTCGTCGTTCTGCTAAATCTTTTGTGAAGTTTCTTATCAGTCTTTGGATAAGAATTTGCTCATCAATGAGCATCTGTATTAAGGTTTGATGGGGTTCGGATCCCATGGTTGCGGTATGTGTTTATTGATGTTTTTTAACGTTGAATTACCGGCTGTGTTCAGGTTGTGATCCAATAGAAAAAGGATCACGTCGGGGTCACCAAAATGTTCGTCCGTAGAGCGATTGCGGCAACTATCGTCGAACTTGAACTCACGGGCGTAACGGTTAGTCCCGGAGTCGAAGTCAAAACCTTATTGAAAGTCTGACTGAATTACCTGTTCAAGGTTCTGCTCGGGCTGAACAGTCGCTTGCTGTGATCAGGATGAGGTCGCTAGGGTGTAGCGATGAGCTGAGGTCCAGTTGGTTGTCTGCAGCTGTGGTGGTGGTATGTTGGATAGTAATCCCTCCTGCAATAGATAGCAGCACACGGAGGCTACGTAGCGTGTTGGTCCTACTGACGGTCCGTTTCACGGGAGCAACACTCAGAGGTACTACGTATTGTTCAACCAACTAATCGTATATTTGTTCCATTTCTTTCTGAAAACAATTTATTATTGAATCTTCAAAAGGTAAAACCAGTTTATTCGCCAGGCCCCGACGGAGTAGCAGGCTGTGTGCTAAAATACTGTGCTAGGGCTCTGTGCAAACCTCTTTAAAAACTTTTCAACTTATCTTTGAAATCTTCGATTTTCCCCTTTAAATGGAAGGAATCTTTCATAATTCCTCTGCACAAAAAGGGAAAAAATCCGATGCTGCCAACTACAGAGGCATCTCAAAATTGTCAGCGATTCCAAAGTTATTCTAAAAATTAATAACTCCTCATTTGCAACACCAATGCTCATCAATAATTTCTCCATGTCAGCATGGTTTCATTAAGCGTCGCTTCACCACCACTAATTTATTGGAGTTTCGTTGTTTTAGATGGCTTCCAAAAGGGACTTCAAACTGATGTTATTTACACAGACTTAAGTAAAGCATTTGATTCAGTTAATCACTCACTCTTGTTGAGTAAACTAAATGTTTTGGGATTCTCAACCGACCTCATTACGTGGATCTCCAGCTATTTAAATGGAAGAACACAGAGAGTCTTATTTAAAAATCAATATTCCCGCTTAGTCCGTGCCACATCTGGAGTCCCTCAAGGAAGCCATCTTGGCCCATTACTGTTCACTCTATTTATAAATGACTTGCCCCCATCCTTAACGAACGCGCTGGTACTAATGTACGCAGACGATGTTAAGCTTTGTCTGCAATATAAGTTCCCGTCTGCCAAAAACAAACTCCAGTCCGATCTCGATAATTTTCAAAAATGGTGTTTAGCTAATACTGACTTAAGCTGACTTAATACTTAATGGATCAAAATGCAAACTTATGTCTTTTTATCGTACTAGTCCTCACCAGGCTTCGTACTATCTCTCTGGGATTGTCTTAGAAAAATTAACTCAGGTTAATGATCTTGGTGTCTTTTTAGACATAAAACTTAAATTTTCCGACCATATTTCTTCAATGGTTAATAAAGCTAAAGGTGTTCTCGGTTTTATCAAAAGATGGGCTAAAGAATTTAACGACCCTTATATTACTAAAAGCTTATTTATATCCTTGGTCCGTCCGATACTGGAGTACGGTTCATGTGTCTGGTGTCCCCAATACGGTGTTCATCAAGACCACATAGAATCCGTACAAAAGAACTTCTTATTATATTACCTCCTTAACAAATCGTAGATCAATGCTGTGTGTCGTTTTCCTACACAACCTTATTAATGGTGATGTAGATAGCCAGCACTTACTAACACGCTTACAGTTTAACGTTCCGAATAGAACGACCAGAAACTTTAGTCCTTTATTCTTAAGCCATTGTAGATCGACATATGCACAGCATGATCCCCTTAGGATTTTATGTTCGAACTATAATGGTCTGTATTATATTATTTCTCTTTCATCCCTTTCAAATATAAAAACCTCCATTTTAAATTACCTTCAAGAGAATACTAATTCTTCCTCGTTTTCTTTATAATCCTTCTATTTATATTTATATTTACCAACTCGAATTTATTCCCGCGATTCGAGCCGTACGTTATGCGGCAGGCGCTCCTCGATCGGTTGGGCGGGAGGTGGACTGTACGTATGCAGTGGGAACCGCGCGCAAAAATCTACTGGTGGCATCACGAACGTCGGTGTAGCAGTGAGTTTTTGCGATGGTGCTGCATTGGATGGTGATTCTTCGCTTAGAAATGAAAAATATTCCGCTCGCACGATATGAAATTGATCGTTCGTATGTCCATCAATAAGGTCATGATGGCCGTCCACAATCTTTTTCCATAACTCCTTCAAATGTTGTCTGATGTGTGTCGACACTTCTCGTCCTTCAGTGCGGTGGTACAAGAAAGCTTCAAGATCATCTAAGTGCCCTTCATGTCTTCGTTTTAATGATGCGATTTGAGGGTCTTCTATACTTTCTGTTCCGCTCTCCCTCGGATGTACCTTCGGCTCCAGATTTTCACCGGTTTTTCGGGGACGCTGTGACGGGCCTGACCGTGATGGTATTTCATCCGAAAATTTCGCTTCATATTTTCTGACCAGATCTGTGAGTGCCTTGGCCTTTGAAAAGTATTCATTGTCTGGGCTGAGTGCCAGCTCATGGAGCTTGGCATCATTTTTTTTAAACTGGTTCCATAAATGGGTGAGTTGTTTTAGTCGCTCTTCGAAGTACCCTTCTGAGTCGTCGTTCTGCTAAATCTTTTGTGAAGTTTCTTATCAGTCTTTGGATAAGAATTTGCTCATCAATGAGCATCTGTATTAAGGTTTGATGGGGTTCGGATCCCATGGTTGCGGTATGTGTTTATTGATGTTTTTTAACGTTGAATTACCGGCTGTGTTCAGGTTGTGATCCAATAGAAAAAGGATCACGTCGGGGTCACCAAAATGTTCGTCCGTAGAGCGATTGCGGCAACTATCGTCGAACTTGAACTCACGGGCGTAACGGTTAGTCCCGGAGTCGAAGTCAAAACCTTATTGAAAGTCTGACTGAATTACCTGTTCAAGGTTCTGCTCGGGCTGAACAGTCGCTTGCTGTGATCAGGATGAGGTCGCTAGGGTGTAGCGATGAGCTGAGGTCCAGTTGGTTGTCTGCAGCTGTGGTGGTGGTATGTTGGATAGTAATCCCTCCTGCAATAGATAGCAGCACACGGAGGCTACGTAGCGTGTTGGTCCTACTGACGGTCCGTTTCACGGGAGCAACACTCAGAGGTACTACGTATTGTTGAGAAGATCTCCGGCGGTCCTTGGGTCTGGAGCGTATGGACGTATTGGACGTATTGGTCCTACTGACGGTCCGTTTCACGGGAGCAACTTGTGATCCGTTTCACGGGATCAACACTCGAAATAGGCTCGAAGTTTTAAGTACCACACTTGGCACTGAGTAACGAGAAGATTAACTCTGGTTTCGCAACTATCTTTATTCTCATGATGCTACAGAACCTTACGATGCTAAATACATATACTTATATACGATGCTAACATAGATATTACGTGACCGTTGAGGGAGGTCAAAGTTACGGACGTGCCCCCCATCAAGGTTAGGGAAGTGTCACCTATCTCTGAGTCTGCTGACACAGGTTGCTTTATCGTTGTATTTCTCACTTCTGCTGGTTCTTGATCGACCTGATCAGAATTGCTGACATTGCTGCTGGTTTGACCTTCTTTTGGTTTTTGGACTCAATTTTTTGGAGGTATGGCTTAATTCCTTCTGTTGTTATTACATGTCCAAGGAATTCGGTTTCTTTTTTCATAAACTCACATTTGTCAAGTTGAAGTTTAAGATAAGCTTCTGGAAGTTTTGAAAACACCTTTTTTAGGGACAATATGTGTTCCTCTAATGAAGTAGAAAATACAATTATGTCATCCATATAAACAAGGCAATGCTGATATATTTAATCTTCTAATGAATTGTTCATGCAACGTTGGAAAGTTGCAGACGCATTTTTCAGACAAATGGCATTCGTGTGTATTCGTAATGTCCATTTTTGGCTGAAAAATCTGTTTTTGAAATGGAATTCTCATACATTTGAATTTGATCAAGACCTTAGCAAGGTCAATTGTTGTAAAATATTGACACTTTCCACGTTTATCAAGTATTTCATCCATAACTGGTATCGGATATTTATCATCAATAGTTATTTCATTGAGATTTCGATAGTCTATTACTATTCGAAATTTCCTTTTCCCTTCCTTTTCCTCTTTTCTTGGGACTATCCATATTGGTGAACACTAAGAGGATTTCTATTTACGTATTATTCCCTGATTTATCATTTCTTTTATTTGGACTTCGACTTCTTAATCATAATCTTGGGGGTATTAATAAGGTTTTTTTTAATAGGATTTTCATGTTTAGTTTGGATTGAATATTTTATAGCACTGGTAAAGGTCAAATTTTGACCTTCCCTGTATTGAATATCACTAAATTCAAATAAAATTTTATTTAATTTAGTTTTTTCTTCTTTATTAAGGTGATTTATTCGAAATTTATTGTTTTCTTCTAAGTCATTATTAATTGCAAAGTTAAAAGATTTATCCTTAGATAAAGGTGGACTGAGATAATCTTCCAAAGATTCTCCTATCTTTTCCGTTTTGATTTGTATTATGTTGTGATTTAATTTTATCAGAACCAGATTCATAACAGCCTTCTTGTTGTGCTACTTGTTTAAGTTTACTAGCTGTAGTTATATCGTGCCTGGCTAATGTCATGAATAACCTGTCAGGAAGTTTTTTCATTATTACATCTTTTACAGTATTATTCATGGCATTAGTATAAATCATTGTATTTAAATTATTGTTTTCTAACGACAATTTGTTTGCTATGACAAATATGTTATATTCTAATTCCTCGACGAACTTACGAATGCTTCCATTAAAAGGGGTGTTGTAGAGTCGTCTTAGTAATTTCTCGCATGGAGCTTGGGTTTTGTACTCATCGATGAGAGCAATCCTTAGATCGGGCCAATTGGTTGCTGCTGGGACACTCGCTGGGCATCTTCTGATAATTGCATCTCAATTGCACTGAAGAATACAGCTGTATGACGTGGATCAGTTGATGAATACAAATTTAAAATGTATTCGATCCGTCAGATGAATGCACTTAATTCTCTGGTGTTTCCACTAAAAATGGGAACTTGCCTAATCTGGCCTAAAGCATGATTAAGGTGTAGCTCGGAGATTAACTGGATTTGTTCCACTGGTTCAGCCATTTTACTGTTTTGTGTTTCTTATTTATTTCGGTAGTGGTCACACTATGAAAGCGGGCTACAAGTTCAAAGTAACATTAATTTATTTTAAGTTTTTATGTTTTGTATATTTTTAGTAGAGGTCACACTGCGAAAAGTGGGCTACAAATTGAAAATAACACGTAAGTTCTTTTGCGGGTGTGAATAGTGATTAACACTCGCGGTAAGTATTATAGCTGCAGTTTCATTAGCATAAAATACTTCAACGATGTTCTATGATCTCGATTGATCACTGGTCACTTTTACACATCCTACCGACTGCGCCAATTACATATCTTCTCCAAAATAGTTTGAAAAAAATATATTTTTATTTGAGTTCCGTTTTTAATACAGTGTGATATAAAGCTGCTTAGATTTTAGAATATCAGAACTTTAGAACTAACTTAACTTTGGGGCTCTAAGTCCTTTTTATAGCTACCCTTGCTGAAGCTTTTGGCAGATCAAAGCTCTAAATAAGCTTTTCTCTCTGATAGGCTTTGTTCTCTGAAGGGAGTCGATTGAGAGTCGCCAGTTGACGTGGAAGGCTTGGGTCTCAATTAGTCGAGGTGACAAGAAACATGTCAGATTTGCTTTGAAGTGGGTGGCCACTTAAGAATTGTTTGAGCTGTTTAGTTTTATTTCACTTAAGGGGAGTGAGAAAGATTTGAGTCGGGATTCCGTTTACCAAAATATTGTTTTGGTTTTCAATCTGAAGTGACTCTTAGAAATTGGGACTCCGAAATGAGGCTGTTTTCAGCCGAATTGGAACAAATAAATGTTTATGTTTTTACAAAAATTGGAATAAGGCTATTTGCAGCGGGACTAAGAACTTCAAAACAAAAGGCTTCAGCTTCGGTTTACAAAATTTATTGATATACACTTAAAGAAATTTTTTGATATGTTACTATATATATGAATGCTTATGTGAGGCGAATGCACTTGCAAGTGGAACGTATGTATGTATGTTATAATTAGCGGACCAAAAACCAATTGTGTTGAATGTTTATGTATTTAATTATATTATTAAACGATTTATAAATAAAAAATACTTGTTTCGAGACACTGATGCACTGTATGCAGTTTATGTTCAAAATGTACATACATATGTTAAGACACTGCGCAAAACTGAATCTAATATATTGTTAATTTTATTAATTATATCACGTCGGGGTCACCAATGTTTGATCATTGAGATTTTTCAATGACCTTTTTTCCAAATAACAACACGAAATATTTATTTTCGGAACGTTATAATATTGTTTTTTTAGTTTGCAGATGAGATTGGAGTGAGACAAAGCTCCAATTTATGATGCGTATGCAGTGAGATAAAGGGCCCACGCCTTAGAACATAGGCCGAGCGAAAGTTCGCTACCTTAATGCTAAAGATAAAGCCCGTTGAAGCCGAACGACCGAGAAGAGTCGGCTTGCGACCAACAATCGCGATAAGATAAATATGACAAATATGAAATGACAAACTATAAATAATTTTAGTGATATAATTTATGCTGTGGCTGCTGCCTGACCCGACAGACCCACAAAACTTTGTGAGCTAGCCACGGCAATTGTTCGTTACACCTGGCGCCCAACCTACGTGATTGCATTCGAGTCTAAAAATGGACTAGATCCTAGCTTCAAGGTGGGGAAGAAAAATTGAATAAACACGCTGCACAAGGAGGAGCTGAGTGAAGTATGTAGAGAGTTCGGACTCCCAGCAGAGGGAACAGTAGAAACCATGAGGGCACTAGTAGGTCGGTAGAGGGTCGACGTGACAAAGGAGCATGAGGAGCTGGAGCCACAATTTCGAAAGCCGGTGGGCTATGCAAAAGTGGCCAAACAAGTGGTCATTCCAGTTCGACGGAACGGAAGACCCTTTGGAATTCGTGGACCGAATGGCATGGTCCGCCAAGACATACAGATTGGACATAAACACTATCCCGCGGACAATGCCCGAATTACATCAGGGCAGAGTGTAGAGATGGTTCATAATGAACGATGAAGAGTGGCCAAACTGGAAGGAGTTTCGAGTTCTTCTTCCTGCGGAAAGGATACTTCGAGAAGTTGGCGGACCAGGTTCGGCAGCGGAAGCAGCAACGAGGGGAACCCTTCAAGGATTACATGGTGACCTTCAATCTCTAATAAAGCCACTAGGGAAATCCACAAAGGAGGTTATAGAAAGGCTTGTGGAAAACAGCATGCCACGCATGAAAATATTCATGAGACCATATGCATGTGCGTCGCTAGAAGAGGTGATGAGCCTAGCCGAAGAATTCGAGGAGTTAGCCCTAGAAGAAGAGGCACTCAATAGACAATCCTCCACAGAACCACGCTGGAATCACAGACAGCCGGCGGTCGACAGGAGGTGGCAGACAGAGGACCGCACCAGGACCCGCGAGAGCAACAGAGCCCCCAGGACAAGGGTGGATGCAGAGATGGCAGGCAGAGGAACAAAGCCAAATGAGGCAGCAACAGCCGAATCAGCAATGGGCGGCAGGCCAAAGGCAACAACAGCCGAGTCAACATTGGGCGGTAGACCCTGGCAGTAGCAGGCGGGCGAGTCAGCATGGGCAGCAAGCCCCGGACAGCAACAGCCGAATCAGCAATGGGCAGCAACGCCTTGGCAAGGACGTGTCGAAAATCCGGCGCAGGCATGCGATAGATGCGGAGGCATGGGCTATTGGGCGAGTAGGTGCAGGAACCCCAGGATTTTGTTCTGCAGGATGAGTGGCGCAAGAGGTGTGAGGAGCACAGAGTGCTGCCAACGAACGGGAAACGCGCTGCGATCTCAGCCATAGAGAGGAAAGCAGAGATCGCGAGGTACTGCCTCTCAAAGCTAGTTGGAGGTTTATCAGGGGACGATCAGCAGTTGTCGGCGGTCGTCAAGATCGGAGGATCAGAAATCAAGGCCATGCTCAACAAGGGGGCAATGGCTAGCTTCATTTCAGAAAAATTCACGGAGAGCCCGAAAATCACCGGAGAACGAGCAGCAACGAGGAGATTGGTGAAGTTGGCCAATGGGAGTCACACGGAAACAAGAACGCTACTTCATACGAATGTAAGATATGGCAACAGGGAAAAGAAATTGAGCATGCTGGTGTTGCCAGGCATGGGAGATAGTGCGGTGCTACGATGAGATATCCTGATGAGAAGAGGAGCTAGTGGCGTTCGCAAACCAGAAAGGTTGTTCGAACATAACCAAGCACAGGATTACCATGAAGGACAACATCCCAAAAAAAAAGAGGTAATATCCGAAGAACCCCAAAATAAAAAGAGAAATCAACGCAAAGGTGGAAGAACTACTGGAGAAGGGATGCATCGAGCCTTTAAATAGCATGGTAATAAAAAGACATGTCAATGGAGAATGTGCGTGGACTTCCCACAAATAAACGCAAAATCAATAAAGGATGCGTACCCGATGCCATGAATTAATTTTATATTGGAGCAACTTAGGAAGCAGCCTCGACCTAAAAGACGGATATTAGCAAATCCCACTAGAGGAGGGGAGCAGAAAGTACACGGCCTTTACGAGAAAGGTATGTACCAATGGAAGGATATGTCGTTTGGTTTGCATTCAGCCTCGGCAACGTTCCAAAGGGCTTTGGACCAGGTCATAGGCCCGGATATGGCTCCCCACGCATTCGCATACCAGGATGACATTATCATGATCGGATGCACAAGGGAGGACCATATTGCAAACTTGAAGGAAGTATTCCGGAGACTGAAGGCGGCAAACTTGAGGATAAATGCGGACAATGTACCTGATATTTCATCAGGTAAGAGCTACTGTATCTGGGTCACCGAATAATGAGCCAGGGAGTCGGCATGGATCCTGGAAAGGTTGCCGCGACCACGGAGCGGCAACCCCCAAGAAACGTGAAGGGAGTACGACAGTAGGATGGCGTCATGGTATCGTCGAAGGTCACGTCTGTGCGGAGGGATGGGTCAGGATCGCCGTCGTGAGGACTAGCTCTGGAGCATTTTTTAAAAAAGCAGTCCACAAGCTGGCGAGGTTGAGAGTTGCCAGTTGGTTGAAGACCGGTGTAGAGAGAAAATATATAGATTTTGTAATTAGATATAGATAAGTAAATAAAGACTAGTATATGTTCTGACAGAGCGGAGCCGGAGCGTAAGAAAAGCTTAGATGCAAATTTGCATCTATTAGGAGGTGATAGCTAAGCGTTCGTAAGCTCGTAAGGTGTTGAACATAAGCTTGTTCAAGGAAATAAGCCACGTATGCTGCCACAACCAACACCCTTCAACAAAATGCTAGATGAGAAAGAGTTTGAAAAAACATCAACAATTTGACAGAATTGTGTGAAAAACCGGTGGGAATAATTTAAATCGCTCTTTAATTAGTCGTAACAGAAATAAAATGGTTGTTTTAATTTTTTTTTATTTTAAAGGAGGCAGAAATGTGAAACATTTCGGATCTTGCTAAATTTGTGCTCGCTATATTTAAGAGCATTTTTCTTGATGAGGTTTTCACCGAATATTAGTGGAAGGGGACTAACAAAAAAACAAGTATTTTAAGCATGGCAATATCAACTGCCGTTAAAAGTAATTATTGTATTACCCAGGAATAAATTTAATAAAATATTTTTAAATATAAGTAAATAAGTTTTGAAATCCATCCTATTCTATAAATTTGTAAAACTTTTGTAATATTTTCTCATATTTTTATCGTTTGTCACATTTTAAGTCAAATAATTTTGCAATAAAATATAAAAATTATCTACTAAGACAAACTAATAAACAATCTAATAAGATTCAGAAAATTGTCTTTTTCTGGGGGATATACGAAAAGTAACATACATAACGTAAAAGGAAAGAAAGGAAGGATATCTTTGGGCGAAGCCGCAGTTTATATACTAAGGAGCTAAGGAGCAGCAGTTAACCAACTACGGATCGTAAATAGTTGGCCATATGAGAGTTTCAAATCAAATACATTTTCTAATATAAATGTTTAAAAAAGCCAAGGTTGTGCCATTAAACTGATAGACTAGTTTGCGCAGAAGCACACAGAAGGACAGACGGACATGACAGACAAACAAAATGTATATATATGTATATAAGCAAAAGTAGCTGTGGTAAAGGTAGAGCTAAACAGAAAAAATGTTTATCTATTGTGATTCATTATTCTTTGCGCACTATCCAATGGTCTGTATCTGTTTCTTGTCCGGGAGCTTCTTGGTAGATTAGCTGCTGTGTATTCCGACCGAGTTTTGCTCCCGCTCCCAGTCGCTTTGGCTTTGCATGGTTTTTTGGGTCCTTATCTTTGACTTTAGGCTTGACCCCCGAATAGGTTCAAGGTTTAATAATTTCTTGTCTGCAAAATAAATTTGATTGACTGTGAACTGCCGATTTTTTATTGAAAAATCGGGGATGTTAAAAACGCTAATATTTGGTCACCTCGACGTGATACGTGTTTCCGTTTGTTAAAGATACAAGTGATTGTGCGCTCGCTTGAACTTTTACATTATTGCCATGTGCACATTCGCCACAAGACACATGCTTTCAATCCCAAGCAGATATTATTTCTGCAATGAAACTGTGTATTTAAAATTGGAAGAGTGGCATTCCCTGGTTGTGCGTGCCTATATTCGCGGCTCCCTCCACTAAAACCATTGGAGAAAGTCTTTAGGCCCAAGTCGCAGCCCTTCACGATGGATTAGAAGAAGAAAATCATGCGGAAATCGGCAACCTATTGTTCTGGAAGCTCACCCGCCTGTCCACTAAGGCAATATCACGTCTTTGGAGCCTGAGATCGCCAAACGATCCATTCGTTTGTCGACGCACTCTACATTGCTTTATAGTGCCAATGCATCCTCGGTGGTGTGTTTCAAGCCCGCTACCCCCGTTGCCACTTCCTACATTCAGTGATGGATTTACAGAATGGTCTGAGTATCGACAGGCATCCTCAGCTTACGAAGATGCAGAAGATCTCTTGTTTAAGAGACTCTACTCTGGAAATGGTCCATGCGTTAAACATTTCAGATGAGAATTATTCTGTGGCTGTTGATCTATTATAGGTTGATCCATTCTAAGTTTAATAATTGTCTATTAATGTTCCAGACCCATATAAATGAGATCCTCTACCTTAATGTTGTCCACCTTAAGGTACTAGGGTGGTGGAGTCCGGATACTTCGCAAGACAGGTTTATCGGACTCATGGGGGTATTGATGTGTTCTGAATCGCCGCAGGAAATACAAGGGTGCCTCCTGGTAAAGATTTTGGTCGAGAAACTGTATTCTTTAAGATAGGACAAGTGGAAGGAAGCTCAGGCTGCCCTCAAGGAGGATACGAACAGGGTTCTAGAGTAGTGGTGTCGAACGGGTTGGGAACTGATGCCTTTGCTGATACAGCTCAATGACTATTTTGACCGCTGCAGTTGTACAGACCACCTCCCGTCCAACTGACAAAGGGCCGCTGCAGCATAACGTACAGAATCGCGGGGATAGATCCGAATCTTCAGATACATTAATAGAATAGATACATGAATAGAAAGATACAGTGAAATTGCTGTGCTCGCATAAGAAATTTAAGATAGATGTTTTAAATTTAAGGGAGAATTATTAGATGCTGGATATCTACATCATCACTGGTTCTCAGAATTTGCAATTTGCATATTTTGAACGAATTAAGTTATTTGAATTCCGAAAACACCAAAATTCATTTCAATGAATAGATAGTAAAAACGATCGGCATATTTTTGTTTTTTGTGCATATTTGCATAAAATACATTTGAAAAAAATATGCAGAATATGCAAAATATATGCAAAATACATGCAAAGGAAAGGAGGAGATTAAATCTCCCACCCGCCAAAACAGATGGCAAGAGGGGGGCCGCAGCGGGGAAAGGGCGGTGCGCGGAAGCAGGCGGAGACAACGTGGAACGTAACGGTTCCGGATGGGCCAGTGCACGGCGTTCCGAAGGTGTAGGAGAGAGCGAGGCAGCGGGGAATGTACCGGCCCACGGTGGCCGCTACGGAAAGGAAAGAAATTCGTTTGGAACGGTCAAAGGGGGAGTACGGGGGGAGTGTCTGGAAGAGAGCCGATGCCCTGCATCATAACAATGCAAGTCGGTGGCCGAAGGGAGGAAAAGGGGGTAAGAAAGAAAGGCTGCCAGTGGGGATGCGACTCATTGGAAATTTGGATTATCGGCGAGAATAGAAACCAGGATTAACGGAAGGAAGCGAGAGTTACAAGGATTAACGGGCGCATCTGGAGCAGATCGAGACCGAGTCTTCTAGGAAAGGTGGATGTGTTGAATTGAAGTACCCTCCTTGGGTAAGTCTAACATTCAAGAAGGAAAGTTTCCTTGAAAGCGTTAGGAGTAAAGGGTGAAGGCTGAACGAGAGTCTAGAGCGAGAATAAATCAAGGATCGAGTGTGACGACCAGGTGTGATCCTGTAAAGCAAGGGGTGACCAACTCGGGAACTCAAGCCCAAATATAAAATTACGCAGGGACACCCCGGTCAAGTCTGCAGACTCCAGATCCAGGCTCGCTGGGGCGTACGTCGCCGATCTCTGATCCTACGGAGCGTATGCACGCAGGTGTTTAGCGGCGAGTGGCGAACGCAACCGGGGCTGTGTCCTAAGGGGTAGGAAGGGCCTTCGTGCCCTGTCCGGCTGCCAGACTCCAAGAAAGCGGATCCTGCCCGGCGTATGCTTGGTAGATGTGCCTATTGGTGACCAACACGGATTAGATGCCGGCCACGGCGAATGGGCAAAATCAGTAAGCCTGAGACACCGGCAAGGCGACGTAATAGATTAATATTTGATTGTTTATTATCAATAGTTATTTTTATTAATAAGGTAAAAGTTATTTTTTTTAATAAGGGTATGTAGAAAAAGGACACCCAGCATCTTTTTACGTTTTGTTAAGTTGGTTAAATTTCTATTTGCTAGCTCTAGAAGGCACTGCTGTAATCGTTTGCTGTAATTGTAATCACCATATAAATATTATCGTGGTAAGGTAGAGCATTAACGATATGGGTAGTTTTGGGTTTGGGCCCAAATTAAAAGAATTTTCTGTTTTTTTTTTATTGGTGGCCACCATAGAATTAATGAATAGAATTTCTTTAATCTTTCTTTATGAACTATTTGATTCTTATTCTTTTCATTTAAGATTTTTATGTTATCTCGTTCTCCTGTATTTTATACTTTATAGGGTCCCGTATACTTAAAGTCTAGTTTATGCCCCACTTCGTTTTTTAGTAAAACTTTATCTCGTACTTCTATTTTTAAATCATTGGATTTTTTATCGTAGGTTTCTTTTTGTCTTTTCTTGTTTTATTCAATCATCATTCTTGCTCTTTTATACGCGATTTCGAGTCTGAATTTTGATTGTTTTTCATAGTTTTCTATGTCGTATAGTGATGCAATGTATTCATTGCTATTGAATGTCATGTTCAAGGTTGGGGTTTTACTAAACACAAGTTTGTATAACAAGTTTGTGTTGTATAACATCCCAGTCTGTTTTGTCTGATGAGATGTATGATCTAACGTTTTCGTTAAATGATCTATGGCTTCTTTCTATTGTCCCAAAGGTTTGGTGATGATATACAGTTGATGTTTAATTATGAATTTTGAGATATTTGAATAAATCATTAATAATTGAAGTCTTATATTCAGGTCCCATGTTTGTAATGAACGTCTTTATTGGACCGTATTTTAGAATAATAGATTCGAATATAGCTTTTGCTACTGTTCTTGTACTGTTGTCTTGTATAGGAATTGTAACAAGGTATTTTGTTAAGTCGCAGATTAGTGTAACTGCGTATTCGTTACCTTCTTCTGATTTAGGTCATGGACCGATCGTATCCACTAACACTATATCAAACGCTTTAAACGGTGTTTCTGTTATTGTCAAAGGGGTTTTTGTATGGTTCGGCGTTTTTGATTTTTGGCAGTTAAGACATTTCTTTACGCGGTTTGCAACATCACGTGCCATGTTTGTCCTCCTTGAAATGGATCGTCATATAGTGTAAACAGAATAGTTTCTTTTTATGGAAAGTATATATATTCTGGATCAGGATCACCTCCTGAGTCGATATAAGCATGTGCGTCTGTCTGTTTCTACGCAAACTAGTCTCTCAGTTTTAAAGCTATCGACTTCAAAATTCGCACACATCCTTCTTTCCTTCTTTCCAGGCAGTATATCAGTCGGAACGGCCGGTATTGGCACCTAGTGTCAAGACCTAAGAACCCAGCCCCAATAGATGGCCCCAGAAATCACCAAAATCGGGCCAGAAACCGAATTGAGCAATATCAGCGGTAAGAATGACCGACTGACCGGAGCGAGCAAAACCAGTGAATCCCAATACCAAGCGATCTGAGTCAGCAAACCCAGAACCAGTACTTAGCACGTACTTTCTTTAATATTGACCTTACGGAGCGGACTTTCATTAACACTTACCAACTAACCATAGTTAAGCCACCACATATGTAATTATCTGATCTTATAAAAGATCTCCTGGTCCAAAATAGTTGCGAAATCAGAGTTAATCGTCTCATTACTCAGTGCCAAGTGCGGTACTTAAAACTAACCTACTTCGAGTGTTGCTCCCGTGAAACGGACCGTCAGTAGGATCAATACGTAGCCTTCATGTGTTGCTCCAGACCCAAGGACCGCCGGAGATCTCTCACCCCTACGTAGCGCTTTTGAGTGTTGCTCGCGTGAAATGGACCGTCAGTAGAACCAATACGTTACATAGCCTCCGTGTGTTGGACCAGACCCATGGACCGCCGCAGATCTTCTCACCTATACGTAGTACCTCTGAGTGTTGCTCCCGTGAAACGGACCGTCAGTAGGACCAATACGCTACGTAGCTTCCGTGTGGTGCTGTCAACTGCCGGAGGGATTATTATCCAACATACCACCACCACAGCTGCAGAAAGCCAACCGGACCTCAGCTCATCGCTACAATATAGCGACCTCATCCTGATCACCGCAAGCGACTATTCAGCCCGCGCAGACCCTTGGACAGGTAATTCAGTCAGACTTTACATAAGGATTTGACTACGACTCCGGAACCTACCGTTACGCCCGTGAGTTCAAGTTCGACGATAGTGGCCGCAAACGCTCTACGGACGGACAGCCGGGTTCAGTCAACTATATCCTATAGCTGTCATGTAACTGATTGATCGAAAATTCCATAACTTTGATGTTTTTAAAGTTAGAAGAATGGGACTTTCTATGAATTCCACTTTATACAAATTACTTCGATCTGCTAAATTTCATATGGATCGGCCAACTATATAAGATCCGATAGTTATCTTATAATATAATCTGCCACATATCTGCAAGGGTATATCATGTTCGGCTCCGCCCGAAGTTAGCTGCCCATTTTTTTGAAATTTTTATTGAAACTTGTTTAATGATATTTTCCCACAGTGCCACTTTTAGTTGACTGATATTATATTTACCGGCTTGCATTTCAAGCCATCGGAAAAATTGACCGAAGTCCAAAATTCCATTGGTAAATAAATCGCTGACATTATATCTTTCAGTAATTTTTTTCCATGTTTAAAATAACCAGTCATATTTTTTTAAGTGTCACGATCCAGATTCCGAAGTGAACAGACGTGCCTTCCGTGCGCTCCGTGTGTAAAATCGTTTCCGGCCGAACTACACATCTAAGAAAGTCGTGCTGTGTTGGATCGCGTGCGCGAGCTTCGGCTCCACCGAACAGACATATTTTTGTGGCAGCCACATTGACAATACGCTGTTTAATTGCGTTTTTTTTATATGAATAAAATTTTGACAAGTGCCGTAAAGACGAGAAAAAAAAAAAAAAGTGTGACCAGAGGCCAAAGTCTTGAAAATACATCTAGCAGAGTCCGGTTCGGTATATCGATATATCGATATATTTATCGGTTCATTTTATACCGTTTCAACCAAGTATCGAATCAACTTTAACTCGATATCTTATCGATAACTTTGGTAGTTTGGCGAATTTCGAGACTCATTTTAAAACTCAAATTCGCGCCCAAGCCCAAGGATGGACTGGCAAGGATTGCCCAGTTCATCTACTCAACCGCCAAGAAAAAGAGGCAGCGGTAGAATTGCCAGTACTGACTCCAATGACTCCTGCGAGCCTTGGGATATCAGAAGGAAGACAGCCAAAAAGAAGTCGGATGACGAAAAACCCAGCACCAGCGCGGCAGCTAGAGCCGCTATTTTGACCAAGCTCAAGCTCAAAGGTAATTCCTTTGCCCTTCTCTCGGACGACGATGAGCTTTCGGACTCCGAAGCTGAAATAGAAACTCCTCCAACGGCTTCAAAGACCGACGCTCCCAAGAAGACCCCCAAGGAAATAAAGCCGCCTCCGATTTTTATACCAGACGTGACCAACATTAAAGCCTTTTCTAAAGCCATCTACGACGTCCTCGGCGATAACGTTGACGTCACTTTTAAGACCAGCATGAACAACACCACAAGAGTTATGACTCCGAACAAGGAGACATACACTAAATTGAAGCAATTCCTAAGTGAAAACAACAAGCGATACCACACTTTTCAGCCCAGAGACGAACGCGCCTACCGAGTAGTCGTAAAAGGCCTTCACTTCTCCACTGTCCCGGACGACATTAAGGAGGGCTTCAGCTTCCACGGGCACAACGTCAGGGACATACACAATCCCACACAAAAAGGAACGAAGAAGCCGTTGAACCTCTTCTTCGTTAACCTCGAGCCTGCGAAAAATAATAAAGAAGTCTTCCAAATTAAACGGCTATGCAGCACCGTTGTCACCGTCGAGCCGCAAATCAAATTCAATGACGTGCCTCAATGCTATCGTTGCCAGGCGTTCGGCCACACTCAGCGCTACTGCCAAATGGAACACCGATGCGTCAAGTGCGGAGATCGCCACCCCACCGCTGAGTGCACTAAGGCCTCTAGCGAACCAGCCCTTTGCCTCCACTGCAATGGGCCTCACACAGCCTCATACAAAGGTTGTCCAACCTATAAAAGGGCCAAAGGCGCGTTCGCCCCAAAGCCGACAGTACCACGAGTCCTGCAACCTCATTTCAGCAAGGTCAACCCAAATATAAGCTATGCCAGCGCTGCCAAAAGCGGAGTTCCACAGATGGACTTCAATGCCAATCCCGACTCTAGTCCTACAGGCAATCTGATGGACGCCTTAATGGCCAGAATGGAATCAATGTTTGAGCGCATGATGGAGAAGGTCATGAGCCAAATGACCAAAATGATGGCCACCATCTGCAGCTCCCTATGCAAACGGGACTAGATGTCACAGTTTGGAACGCCAACGGTCTGGTCAATTCCAGGCCAGAAGTCGAACTCTACTGTAGGACCAATCAAGCCGACGTTCTCCTAATTTCGGAAACGCACTTTACCACCCGATCATATTTAAAAATCAGAGGATACGACATCATTGCCGCCAACCACCCCAACGGCAGAGGTCGTGGGGGCGCCGCTATTCTGATCCGAAGCAGTATAAAATATGAGGCCCTTCCTGCCATCACAGAAGACTGGGTCCAATGCGCACAAATTCAGGTCACCACCACCAACGGAGCCATCACCATTGCTGCTACCTACTGCCCACCCAGACACAACGTTAGCGTCGAGGACTTTGGTTTGCTCCTTGATTGTCTTGGTGCCAAATTCATCATTGGCGGGGACTTCAATGCCAAACACCCCTGGTGGGGCTCTAGGATCAGGAACCCGAAAGGCACTGCACTGTACAGGCAAATACAGTCCAGAAATCTGAGTTGTCACGCGACAGGGGCACCCACATACTGGCCCACGGATCCACATAAGATCCCAGACGTGCTGGACTTCGTAATCTCAGGAGGACTGGATTCTGCTGGAATCCAAACCAGAGAAGTGGTCGATCTCATTTCGGACCACAGCGCTTTCGCCATATCACTCTACAGCCCTGCCCTGCTCAGGTCAGCCCGTAAAAGGCTAATTTTTAAAGCAACAGATATTGGCAAGTACCAATCTCACCTAAACATCTTCACCGACCCCAGCCTGCCTCTTGACTCTCCTCATGACATCGAAACGGCCGTGGAAACAATGACCGCTTACATCCAACAAGCAGCCTCAGTAGCTGCACCAAGACCCTCCAACCGCCCAAGAGCTAGCGACAGAGATATTCACTTCTGGAGCCCGGAAGTCGAAGAGCTCAAGCTCGAAAAGCGGCGACTCCGGAGAGTATGGATGCTTTCAAGGAACCCCAGAGATAAAACCGCCCTTAACAGAGCGTCCAAACTTCTGTCGGATACGCTGGCGAGGATAAGGAAGGAAGCTTTCGACGGGTTCGTTGAGCAACTCGAGCCAGGTGACCCTCAGCACAACCTATGGCGGGTCACAAAAAGCATCAGACGGCCCCTGAAAAGGATCCCACCCGTAAAAAGAACCGACGGCATCTGGTGCAGATCTGAGACTGACAGGGCCAATGCCTTCGCCGAACACCTAGAAGAGGTCTTTACGCCCCACAATCGTTGCTCAACTGAGGACGCAGCGGAAACCGCGCGGCTACTAGCTGAGCCTCTCCAGGATGCCGACCCGATTCGTCCAGTCACTACTGAAGAAACAGCCGAGCTTATATCCATCATGAGCAACACCAAGGCCCCGGGTGATGATGGTATCAATGCAATTGCATTAAAGCTTCTACCACCATCAAGCATCCAGCTAATCACCAGAATCTACAATAGATGCTTGGAAATAGGATACTTCCCGTCTTCATGGAAACGTGCCCAAGTAGTCATGATACCTAAGCCTGGTAAACCTGAAGCCAACCTCGCATCATACCGCCCAATAAGTTTGCTTCCAATGCTCTCCAAAATACTCGAAAGAGTGTTTTTGAATAGGGCATTGCCTGTACTGGACGAGGCTGGACTGATCCCTGATCACCAGTTTGGCTTCAGGCGGCGACACGGAACACCTGAGCAGTGCCATAGGGTCGTGCAGTACATTCTGGACGCCTTTGAAACCAAAAAGTACTGCATGGCCGTCATGCTGGACGTCAAGCAAGCCTTCGACCGGGTCTGGCATCCCGGACTCCTCTACAAACTCAAGACAGCCCTCCCCCGACCATACTTCCTATTCTTGAAGTCATTTTTGGAAGACCGTAAATTTGCGGTAAGATGCGGCGAAGCCATCTCACAGCTCAGAGTGGTTCACGCCGGAGTGCCCCAAGGCAGCGTTCTTGGTCCACTGCTCTACAATTTATACACGGCTGACCTCCCCGTTCTACAGAACCGGGACCTGATGACTGCAACTTATGCAGATGACACCGCATTTTTGACCGTTTCGGACAGCGCCATAGAGGCTGCCGCCGTCATGCAAACACAGCTCGACCTGCTCAACAGATGGTAAACGCGGTGGAATATTGAAGTTAGCAATGAGAAGTCCACCACCACCACATTCTCCCTCCGGCCAGGCAACTGCCCTACAGTCTACCTAAACGGCTTCCCAATCCCGCAGGTGGACACTCCCAATTACCTGGGGTTCACACTTGATAGGAGGCTCACCTGGAGGCCGCACCTACAGAAGAAACGTAAGCAGGCCTGCGAAAGACTTCGTTCCTTCTACTGGCTTATGGGCAAACGATCGAAGCTCCGAACGTCTTCGAAGCTTCTTGTGTACAAGGCCATAATACGTCCAATCTGGACATATGGCATCCAACTCTGGGGCACTGCTAAGCCATCGAATGTACAAATCATTCAAAGGTTTGAAAATAGAGCTCTGAGGATCGCCACTGGGGCCCACCCCTTCCACGACAACCACACCATCCACGAGGTCCTGAAGTTCCCATGGGTGAGAGATGAAATCAAGAAAAGCAGCGAGCGCTACATACAGAGGCTGCACGACCACCCAAATCGGACGGCCATCGCCTTGCTGGACAACTCAGAGCAGCCCAGAAGATTAAAAAGGAAGCACCCAATAGACCTCGCCTGTACTTAACATAGATGTAACAGATTTATACTAAACTAGAATAACGGCCTTGTGCTCCTACATTTATAGCTCCACATTCTACATTTTGTTAATATACCCTAATGTACCCTAGTCTAGAATTACTTAGTTCAACATGTATTGCTAATGATGAGTGAAGTCGATGTAAAACAATTTAATGGTTGTCCGCAACGGACAGTTTTAAATAAAAATATGTACCCTGCTAAAAAAAAAAAAAAAAAAAAAATATTTTTTAAGTGCAAGGTCACTACTTTACGTACCTCATCGTTGGTAATGACTTCGAATACGTTGGGCTTTGAAGCTTTTTCTATAGATTGCCTCTATTTGTTTTTCGCCTGCGCAGGATTTCTGTCGACTTTGATATCTAGTAGTGACTTTATTTACATTTCTGGTAATTTCTTTTAAGTCCTGTATTGTACTGTAATGTATTGTATCTTGATAGCGCATCGGTTATATGATTGTCTTTCCCCTTTAGATACTCTACTGTAAAATTATACTCTTCGAATTCAAGCCTTATGCGTGTTAATTTTGAACTTGGATTGGTCATTGAGGACAGATATATAAATGGTATATGGCCATTTTTGATTGTAAAGAGAATTCTTCTTCTTCAAAATAAGAATCCCTTTCGTAAATCTTTCCCATAACTTCAATGTTGGTCATCTTCATTAGCTTTAAAATGGAACCATTACCTTTATCAATAATTGAAGTTCCAATGTGCAGTTTTTTAATTTTGGGTTTTTAGATTTTATCCAAGTCGTTGGCTTGGCTTTGGAATCTTTTTCTGAAGCATTTGTTGAGTAGCTTGAATAGTTTAATAAAGACATTTTCTAACATTACAACGACTATTATTATAAAAAATATGGTAATTGTTTCCAAGTCTATTTTTATTGATTCTATTTTATTTATGACTTTTGCCGGAGAATCGAGTAGTTTTCGTCTCTATCAAACCTATGTTTGGGACATGTTCTCAAAGTCAATATTTTATGCCAAGTTATGTGGCTTACTATTATTAAGAAAGTCGATCTTATTAATGATATTTTGTAGAATGCACACATATTGTATAGCCACTGTACCAAGAGTACTTAAAGAGTACACACTGTAACACTTTGTTGCAGTGTAAACATAACTTAAATGGTCGAAATATGAACCGATCGTTATGCACAGAAAGTGCTAGAGCCGGCACAATTATAACACGAACGGACCTCATGTGCATATACCTCGCGCTCCCGCTTAAGAGAGCATAGCATATACACATAAGCATATACATAGCCGTCTTGCTGCCGCCGTCTATGGGCAGCGCAGCGACGAGATTTAGCCTTACTTAGAACTAAAAGAATAATATAAAATCACCATTGGAGCACCATTGCTGCTCCAATAACCCAAAAGAAGAAATTAAAAAAACGTAATCCACTTATGGCAAGTACACAAAGTGCATCATTTTAATCACATCACGGCGACCGTGACAATCTTCGGACACGAACTGTCGGAAAAAGCGTAAACAAGTGCAGACCGAATTAAATTTTGTTAATTAAATTACAATAACTGAAGGACTGGAAATGACACATTGGAGTGATATCGACGATAAAAGTGCTTAAATAGACTGAGCATAAGTAATGCAAATTTTAACATATTGCATTTTGTTACTAAACAAAAATTCCGCATGGAAAATAAAGAAATAGAATTGCCTAAGGGATCTATTGAAAAAGCTTCTAAGCCCAACGTTTATGAAGTCATCAACAATGACGAGGTACGACATTGCAGTAGTGACATTGCAGATTAAAAATATGCTGTTTCCTTTAAAAGCTTCTAAGCCCAACGTATATGAAGGCATCAACAATGACGAAGTACGACATTGCAGTAGTGACATTGCAGATTAAAAATATGCTATGTTTCCTTAAACATGGTAGGAAAATAATCGCACGATATGATGTTAGCGATTTATATACTAATGGCATTATTGACTTAGGTCAATTCTTCCAAAGGCTTGAATGCAAGCCAGTATAAATAAAATCGGCTAACTAAAACTGGCACCGTGGGACTTTGATCAAATATCAATTGATACTTTCAAAAATATGGGCAATAAAATATTAAAATCTTTAGGAGTAGCGCTACTCAACCCGGTGACCCAAATAAAAAGTTTAAAAGAAAAAGAATCAATACTGTCTACATTTCATGACGATCCAATTCAAGGAGGCATACTGGCATATCAAAAACTTTGGCCAAAGTAAAAAGACACTATTACTGGAAAAGTATGCCTAAAGATATAACTGAGTACGTAAGAAAATGTCAAAAATGTCAGAAAGCAAGAATTATATCGCATACAAAGACCCCATTAACAATAACTGATACACTTATAAATGTTTTCGACAGAGTGATAGTGGACACTATTGGTCCATTACCAAAATCAGAAAATGGTAATGAATATGTAGCCACGTTAATATGTGACTTAACAAAATATCTAGTTGTCATACCAGTTGCAAAAAAGAACGCAAATACTGTCGCTAAAGCAATTTTTGAATCGTTTATTCTGAAGTACGGTCCAATGAAGACGTTCATGGACGGACATGGGAACAGAATAGATGAATTCAATTATAAATGACTTGTGCAAATATTTGAACATCAAATCGAAGAAGTCAAAGAACTTTTAATGAATACATACGATCTTACATATCAGTTGATAAAACTGATTGGCATGTATGGCTTCATTTCAACACGACCTTTTGTTTCAACACGACCGCCTCTATGGCACATTATTATTGTCCATATGAGTTAGTATTTGGCAAAAAAAATAATTTACCAAAAGAATTTAATAGTATAGATAACATAGAAACAATATATAATATAGATGACTATGCTAAAGAGTGTAAATATAGACTCGAAGTAGCATATAAAAGAGCTAGAACTATGTTAGAAGAAAATAAGTATAGAAATAAAAAACTATATGATCAGAAAGTAAAAAATATAGATATATTAGTGGGAGATAAAGTTTTACTTAAAAACGAAACAGGTCATAAGTTAGATCCTAAATACACTGGTCCGTATAAGGTAACGGAAATAGGAGATAGAGATAACATTATAATATCAAATAATAAAAATAAAAAACAAACAGTTCATAAGGATAGATTAAAAATGTTTATTTCATAATTGTATTTAGCGAGGCCATGCATAGATACAAATATTTTTCGTAATTTCATTTTCTTTGTTGCTAATATTAATTAAAAATTATTATTATTATTAAAATAACTTGTAGTATGGGAGATGTAGTATGCACACATATTGTGCAGCCACTATAGTAATATAGTAATATATAGTAAGCCACAAATAGTAATTAAAGAGTACACACTTTAACACTTTGTTGGGCCGTCAGCAAACGGGTACTACAGGGGGAGAAACGCATGAGTATTCATGTGCCGTAACTGTGTACACCGCTGGTAGTACGACTATACTCTCCACGTGAGGGCGGCTGGTAACAGGTCCCGGTAAGGTCATGTCTCTGCCGCTCCCTTCCTCAAATTACCCCAATCCAAGGAGGAACAGCATAGGCCGAGGGATGCATGTCCGGGGGGGTGCACGGACGTTAATATGCGGACTCTCCAAGGCAGATAGAGGCCAAAGAGATGTTAGGATGGCGAAGATCCCTGAGGGACAACTTCCGGAGGCGAGCTGCGCCGGTGTAGGGGGTGATGCCAAGGCACCAACGGGGCCCACTATGGGATTACCGAATGGTGTGGGATCCCAGGATCGAGCTCCTCTCGCACCGGCGGAAAGTCCCGGCCCGGCGGCTGCTGGCTCCTTGCAGCGTAAGGGCTCCCATAAGAATAGGAGGAGAGCGGCCTTCATTTTGATGAGGGTGTACCCATCGGCGGAATCCAACCCCGACCAGGCTGAGATCTTTAAGTGGGCGAGAGAAATCTTGGCTAACTTCCAGCCAGGAGCCGTCTACAGTAGGTGACTCTGCCAAGGAAATCGCACAAAGTGCGAAGAGGCAGAGGTCGACTGACGGTGGAGCGCCCCAAACGAAGAAGAAAAAGGTGCAGACACAACCGGGTAACAGATCCTTCGCTGAAGTAACGAATGGTGGGACCATCATTGGGGTCGTTGGCAACGGCTCCAAGGATGGCCTGATCCCCAAGGAGTTTTGGCGGAGGGTGGTGAATGAGCTGCATGGGCGCTTCATGGAGGAGATGCTCAGAAGCGGAGGACCTCCACCGGACTGCGAAGATGCAGGATGGTACCAAGGTAGCATCAAGGTGATAGCGTGCCAAGATGCGAGGTCAGTAAGCCTCTAAAAGCGCATGATTGCGTCGCTTGGAGAGGTGTACCCAGGAGCTAGTTTCGAGGCGGTTGACTGGGACAAGATCCCCAGCAAACCAAGGGCCCGCGTATGGCTGACAGAGAAGCCGGCGGACCCTGCAACCATACTGGCCATGTTGAAGATGCGCAACCCCACACTCCCTACGGCGGACTGGAGAGTCGCCAAGGTGGAGGAGGCAGTGGAATTAAGAAGACAGGTTGTCCTCACACTAAATGAGGAAACCACAAAAATCCTGGAGGGTGCCGGTAGCCGTATAAAATACGGGTTCGAGCACGTGGCAGTGAGGATCTACAAGACGGATGCGAAGGGCAAGCAAAGGCCCTTCTGGAGTTGTGGTCTGGTGGCCTGCACTGGACAACTCCTTATGCAGCGATAGGTTCCGGAAGACGCAGAGCATGGCGGAAGTCTGTATAATAGGCAGTCTACGCACTACGCCTAGCGACGCCCTCGATTTCATCCTTGACTTACTACCAGTGGAATTGATGGTGGTAAAAATAGCCACTCTGGCGGCAATAAGACTGCGTGAGGCGAATCTATGGAGCAGGAATAGTTTTGGTCATACCAGACTGGACCTGCATCACTTCATGCCAGAGGGGGGCACGGACTACTGCGTATCCGTCGACCAACCCACCACTAATTACAAAATCATCATCCCCTCGAGGGAGGAATGGGATGCCCGGACACCGGGACCAGAGGGCTCCCTTCATATCTGTGCCTAAAGGAGTCCTTCAGATTCCCTGCCCACTGCACTATTTTCCAGGCTGAAGTAATAGCCATCAGGGAAGCACTCGAATCCCCAGCACTTATGGAAAATCGGGGTACAATAAGTATTTCTCGGATAGTCAGGCAGCGCTCAAGGCACTTGACGGATTCTCGTCCAACTCCAGGACAGTCAATGACTGTCGCAGATCTCTCAATGAGATGGCTGAACAGCATGACATCTACCTCATATGTGTTCCCGGTCATAGGGATCACGAGAGAAACTGCGCTGCAGATGAACTAGCTAGGGCAGGGACTACCAACTCTTTACTTCCGGAGAAAGAACTTATAGGCAACTTGGCTACTTGCAGGCTAAAGTGCAGGGAGTTTTTCGACCTGGCAGCCACTACGAAATGGAGCAATCTCCAGACCTGTAGAACCTCACGTCTGATCTGGCCGACACGCTCTCAGAAAAGATCGGAGAGACTTACCGCTATCAGCACTATGGGCACTTTGGTGAACCCTTGCCTTGCGGTAGCACAAGGAGCCCCAGCGGCTCAAGTGGAAGCGGGGGGCCCTCTATGATCCCTTAGCATCGCCGCCCTAACCTAACCTAACACTTTGTTTCAGTGTAAACATACATAACACAAACGGATCTCATGTGCATATACCTCGTGCTCCCGCTTAAGAGAGCATAGCATATACACATAAGCATATACATAGCCGTCTTGCTGCCGCCGTCTGTGGGCAGCGCAGCGACGAGACTTAGCCTGACTTAGAATTAAAAGAATAATGTAAAGTCAGACACTATATAAGCGTTGGAGCGGCACCACTGCAGCTCCTAAAACTTGAAAGAAGAAATTCATTAAAACATAATCCACTTATGCCAAATACACAAAGTGCATCAATTTAATCACATCAATTGTTCATCGGGTGAAGAAAAAAATTAAAAGAGAAGCAAAACCTTGTATACCCGAGAGCGATTGCGTAAGGGTTTATTTATAAAAATTGAAGGAAGAGAAAAGAAAATGTGTTAATTTATATTTATTTTTTTTATTTATATAAAGCCTAACAGTGGTTAGTGTTTTTAAAGCAGCGCTTTCGCGCATCTGCTTAAGGTAGAATTTTTATTAAAAACAAGAATGGAAAGTTAACTTTGGGCAGAGCCGAAGTTAATATACCCTTGCAGATATGTGGCAGCTTAAATTATTAGATATATATCGGATCTTATACAGTTGGCCGATCTATATGAAATTTGGAAGATCGAAATAATTTGTTCAAAGTGGAATGCATAGAAAGTCCCATCCTTCTGGGGATCCTTCTTCTTTGTTATACCCTTGCAGAGGGTATTATAATTTTGGTCAAAAGTGTGCAACGCAGTGAAGGAGATATCTCCGACCTTATAAAGTATATATATTCTTGATCAGAATCACCTCCTGAGATATAAGCATGTCCGTCTGTCCGTCTGTCCGTCTGTCTGTTTCTACGCAAACTAGTCTCTCAGTTTTAAAGCTATCGACTTCAAACTTTCCACACATCCTTCTTTCCTTTGCAGGCAGTATATAAGTCGGAATGACCGGGATTGGTCTACTATATCCTATAGCTGCCATATAACTGATTGATCGGAAATGCCATAACTTTGTTGTTTTTAAAGTTAGAATCCATATAAAGTTAGATGGGACTTTATATGGATTACACATTGGGCAAACTAATTCGATCTGCCAAATGTCATATGGATCGGTTAACTGTATAAGATCCGATATATATCTAATAATATAAGCTGCCACATATCTGCAAGGTTATATCAACTTCGGCTCCGCCCGAAGTTAGCTTTCCATTCTTGTTGTAATTGTATTCGCCACGTAAATATTGCACTATTGAATATTTGGCATTTATTGGGGCATTATTTTTATGTAACAATTTATGTACGTGGTGCTATGCTGGCATGGTGAAATAATTAGACTACAAAGGTGAATAACTTTGGAATGGCTGACAATTTAGAGATACCTCTAAACAGATTATAAATTTTAATGAAAATGACCGTTTCTCCAAATAACAACACGAAATTATTTATTTTCAGAACGTTATAATATTGCTTATTTATGTCTGCATATGAAATGGAGTGAGACAATAGCTTCAATTTATGATGCATATGCACTGAGATAAAGGGCAAGAGTGCGCCCGCCATAGAACATAAGCCGAGCGAAAGCTCGCTAGATTAATGATAAATATAAGAGAGAAGAGTCGGCTTTTGGTGATCGAACCTATGCCGTGGCTGCTGCCTGACCCGACACTTCTATTGCTTGATATTTTCAAAGACCTGTTATTTTTTAGTGGCTGTGCTCTTTCGACCGCAAATTTAAAATGAATGAATAATTGTATTCTCACTCGTCGCTACGCAACCGTGAAAATCTCCGGACTTTCAATAACGGGACAACTCCTGATATTCTCTCTATCAGTAGCTCCGTTCTCTCTCATTGAGTATGCCGGAGAAAGAAAATAAGAATGGAGCTTCCATGAGTTAGAGCTATTAAATAACTTATCCTCGTCTCCTCGTCTTCCGTTTCCAAATTTTCCTCCCCTACTGATCATTGTGCATTAATTTACTGATTGGTGCGAGTCTCTTCTTTGACCTTTTATCGGTTAGCCAAGTCCAGTTGGGACCTGGCCTTCCAATTTTAAAGAAATCGAGACTGGGATGGGTTGCTAAGATGGATGGCGGTCGATCTCAAGATGCCACCCTTAAAGATTCTTGCCACGAGGGCAAGAATTCGCTCATCTCCATATAAACTGGACATCGACGCATATTCGGTTGGTCAAGAACTCATTAAGTCTATGGAGTGCCCATATGTTCCCACGGCATCCAATCTAACAGATCTGACATATCTAACATATTGTCCAGAAGAGCTTTTCCCACTGAGCTTTAAGAATCTGCCCACTAGATATTTGCACTAGAGGAAGACCCATTCTTATTTTGCCAGATAACGCAACAAGATTTTAGAAGGAAATAATGAGTTGGAGTTGGAATGAGTTGGAGCTTCAGTAGTTCAGTCAGGCTAAGATAATTGACTGGCGGTGAAAACAGCTCTTTCAGCAAAAACAGCCATTACCTTTACTGTTCAGCCAGAACATTACCCTGTCAGAATTTCGCGATAATTAACACAAGGCTAGTCTCCCTTTTAGATGAACCGGCTGACCTTAACGGTCTGACTTCAGCAAATTTCCTTCAGGGTGTCCCGCGCGGTTCCCACTGCATACGTGCAGCCCACCTCCCGCCCAACCGACCGAGGGGCGCCTGCCGCATAGCGTACGGCTCGAATCGCGGGAATAAATTCGAGTTAGTATATATAAATATAAATATAAATAGAATGATTATAAAGAAAACGAGGAAGAATTAGTATGTTCTTGAAGGTAGATTAAAATGGAGGTTTTTATATTAGAAAGGGATGAACGAGATATAATATGATACAAACCATTTATTAGTAGGAGTCTACTACTATACGAAGGAAGGTGAAGATTTGCGTCCCAGTTAAGTCCTCTAAGAGCAAATATTAAGAAGTTCTTTTGTACGGATTCTATGCGGTCTTGATGAACACCGTATTGGGGACACCAGACACATGAACCGTACTCCAGTATCGGACGGACCAAGGATATAAATAAGATTTTAGTAATATAAGGGTCGTTAAATTCTTTAGCCCATCTTTTAATAAATCCGAGAACACCTTTAGCCTTATTAACCATTAAAGAAATATGGTCGGAAAATTTAAGTTTTATGTCTAAAAGGACACCAAGATCATTAACCTGAGTTAATTTTTCTAAGGCAATCCCAGAGAGATAGTACGAAGCCTGGTGAGGACTAGTACGGTAAAAAGACATAAGTTTGCATTTTGATCCATTAAGTATTAAGTCATTAGCTAAACACTGTTTGGTCATTAAGCCTTTTTAATGACCTTTTTCCCTTTTTTCCAAATAACACAAAAAGGGAAATTGTTTATTTTCACAACGTTATAAATTTTTGTTTATTAGCATATGGCAGGGAGTGAGAAAGCTCCGATTATATGATGCGTATGCACTGATATAAAGAGTACGAGTGAGCCCGACTTTGAGCATAGGCAGGGCGAAAGCTCGTTAACTTAAAATGACAAAGAAAAGATAATAAAGTCGAGCGGCCGAGAAGAGTCGGCTTGCGACCAACAATAGCAATGAGGAAATGATTCTAGACTATAGTTATTACATTTATTAATATAAGTTACATTTCTATTGATTCAATTTATGCCGTGGCTGCTGCCTGACCCGACATACTCCCCCCAGTTGAGGCCTGTTCTTCAACTTCATCCTTAAGGGGCAATAGGCAAAGCTTGGTCACTGCGCGCTTGGTAGTTCCAGATGCGGTTTTAACCACCGCCACTCGAGGCACTCCATCTCGACCAGGGACTAGATCCAGAATTCTAGCCAACGGCCACTTCATGGGGGGTAGGTTCTCGTCCTTGACTAGCACCACATCGTTAATCGCCAAGGCAGGGCCAGACGCACGCCATTTGGAGCGCTGCTGAAGAAGGCTTAAATACTCCTCCTTCCATCGGGCCCAGAAAGACTGCTGCAGGAAAGACACACGCTGCCAGCTGTCCATACGATTGAAATTCAGCTTTGTGACATCAGGCTCGATAAAACTGACTGACGGGCCACCAGTTAAAAAATGGGATGGCGTTAGAACATCAAGGTCTGCAGGATCCTCTGAAAGAGACAATAAAGGCCGTGAGTTTATGACAGCACCAATGTGACAAAGCAAAGTTCGCAGCTCGACAAATCCAAGAACTGAGGACCCAACAGCCCGGTAAAAATGATGCTTTGCGGTTTTGACAGCCGCTTCCCAGAGTCCACCAAAATGCGGAGATCGAGGAGGAATAAAATGCCACTCGATGGACTCAATCGCGCAAAACTCCAGAAGCGCTCGTTGATGCTCATCGCTTATGAAGAGTTGGAGCAGCTCCTTTAGCTCGTTTTTAGCTCCAACAAAATTGGTGGCATTGTCAGACCAAATGTGCTGAGGCTTTCGGCGAGTGCATATAAACCTTTTTAAAGCATGTAAAAACGCAGATGTGGATAGATCCCTTACAAGCTCTAAGTGCACGGCTTTAGTAGCAAAGCAAATGAAGACACTCACGTAACATTTTACGGGAGCTTTATTGCGAACTTCTGGCTTATAGTAAAATGGCCCGCAAAAATCCACACCAGTCACTCCGAAAACCTGGCAACCGCTGACTCTTTGCTCCGGGAGATCAGCCATAATGTGCTCCAGCAACCGAGGCTTGGTGCGGAAGCATCGGATACACTTGTGCAATGCCTTCGTCACCGTTTTCCTCCCCCCGATCGGCCAGTATTGGGATCGAATAATAGCCAGCAGAGCACGAGGCCCCGTGTGTAGATTACGCTCATGGAAATCAACGATTATAGCCCGAGTAACTGGATGGCTTCTAGGCAATATAATTGGATGACGACTATCAAAATCCAACGTAGAATTTCTTAAACGACCGTCCACACGCAACAGGCCAAACTTGTCTACAAAAGGAGAGGATGTGGCAAGTATGCTGGCTGACGAAATTTCCTTTCCATTCTGAAGCGCCTTTATGTCATCCCAAAAATTCACACGCTGCACTAGTCGCAATAGTAGGTGGGTTCCAGCCTTGATATCGCTAGCAGTGACACCCTTGTGACGGACTCGCTGTGAGAACTTGTACACATAAGCGAACACACGCTGCAGTGCTGGAAACGAGTTGGCATACTTGGAACCAGCTGTCACGTCAACGTACGGGGATTTGATTAGCAGAACCCTTGCCCTTAGCTCCAGAGTGGGTTTTTCAGATGGAACCGCTGCTGGCCACTGATCTTGAAGTCCAAGATGAAACGCAGGACCATGGGACCACAGGTTGTCAGTAACTAGCTCCTTGGGAAGAGCACCACGCGAGAGGATGTCTGCCGGGTTCAAAGACGTAGGAACATAACGCCATTCCATCGTTCTGGTCAATTTCTGGATTGTTGAAACTCGATTGGCGACGAAAACATTAAACCGAGCGGGCTCCTCCCGAATCCAGGACAACGCCACAGCAGAGTCGCACCAGCAGAAATACCTCCCATCGTAGACCTTCAACTGAGCTACTTCCGACATAAGCCGAGCCAGCAACTCTGCCCCAGATAACTCCAGTTTCGGTACCGTAACTGTTTTTAGAGGTGCGACTCGGGACTTTGAGCAGAGTAAATGACTTTCTGACCTTGTACCCTTCGATACGACATAAATGCAAGCACCATAAGCCTCGATGCTGGCGTCACAAAATCCATGAATCTCCACTTCAGACTGTGATGATAGTGACCATCTCGGGAATTCAGCACGCTGCACCATGGCAAAGCTGGAACAAATCATGTCCCAATCGGAGTGAAGAGCTTGAGGTAGACTTTCATCCCAGGACAACTTCTCACGGCATAGCTTCTGAAGAAAGATCTTCGCCTTCGTAATGACAGGTCCAACAAGCCCTATCGGATCATAAAGCCGGGCGATTGAGGAGAGGATGATGCGCCTAGTGGGCTTCGAGGTTGACTGAAGCCCTTCAAACGAAAATAGCAAGCGATCAGTAGAAGGATCCCAAGCGAGGCCAAGAGTCTTCGTAAAGTTGCTGCCATCATCAAACCTTAGGAACGACTCTCGATCCTCTTCCGGCACGTCAGAGAGCACTTCAGAAACATTGGAGCACCACTTTCTCAACCGAAATTGGCCCTTGGCGAGGATCCCCGATGTTTGCTGCATTATGTTGGTAGCCTCCTCTATGGAGTCACCTCCGGAAATTAGATCATCAACATAAAAATCGCGACGCAGAATTTCGGCACCCTTTGGAAACATAGACTGCTCATCCTCTGCCAACTGATGCATTGCTCGAACTGATAAAAATGAGGCCGGCTTTGTCCCATAAGTGACCGTATCCAGTTTAAAAACCTGCAACTCATCTTGGGTGGAATTCCGCCAGAGAATGCACTGCAGATAGCTGTCCTCGGGGAAAACTCTGACGCATCGGTACATTTTGCAAATATCTCCGGTAATGGCCACTCTATGGGAACGAAACCTTAGAAGAATGTGCAGCAACTTTGGTTGGATAACTGGACCAGACATCAAAACGTCATTCAATGAATACCCGGACGTAGTAGCAGCCGAACCATCAAAAACAACCCTGAGCTTGGTTGTTGAACTGTCCTCCTTCAAAACGCAGTGATGTGGCAGGAAATGCTGTCTGGCAGGTCGTGGACTAGGCGGGACTAGAGACATATGCCCCAAATCTAAATACTCCTTTATGAACGCAGCATACTGATCCTTCAATTGAGGCTGACGGCAAAGCTTCCTTTCGAGGGAGAGAAATCGCCGCACGGCTCGTGAATACGAATCACCCAGCAACTCAGAGCTGACCTTCAACGGCAGCTTCACCGAGTAGGCGCCTGACTCGAGCCGAGCAGAATGCTTCACGAAATGCGTCTCGCAATCCAATTCCTCTTTCGTCCACTTCACAATGGGCTCGGAGCAGTCTTCGATTTCCCAAAATTTACGGAGCAGACACTCTAAGCGCTCATCCAGCTGGCTTGGGCTCTTCACAACGTCCTTGCGGGCTGTGGCTGCGAACGACTTTCTCTCCAGATGTGAACCACCTCCACACACAACCCATCCAAGCCGGGTTTTCTGCAGCACCGGTAGGCCAGCTGAGAGCTGGATTTGACCAACACACAGCAGTTCATAGAATAGACTGGCTCCGATAAGTAAATCGATCCGCTGCGGTCGAAAGAACTGGGAATCAGCCAAAGTGAGGTTTGATGGAATATTCCAGCTGGAGACATCCAAGCTAAAACAAGGCTGGAGGTCCGTGATGTTGGTGGCGATTACAGCGTTGACGAGGGCCGAATATTCAGAGCAATAGGATCGTAAGAGCACATCAACAGAGAATCCGTCTGTCGCCACATCCAAGCGCCAAGGCCTCGGCCAAGGCTGCATCCATAGCCTCCATAGTCCTGGAGGCTGTTCCAAAAACTCCGCCATCGTCTCCCAAGTAGGGATGAGATCCGAGTTCGAGGCATTTTGACCTTCCTCCCACTTGGCCAGGGTAGTTGGATCCAACCTTTGCAGAAGTACCTGGACGATGATGCAGCCGGCGATCTGAACTGTCGTACCCAAATTTTTTAAGGCTCGCATATGGGCATTGAACTTATCGGACAGCCCTCGAAGCGCTGCCACTGACCCACCTTCCAATAGATTGAGGCCCAGAATCTCGTTCACATGAGCCTGAAATATCAACCGACGGTTATTAAATCGATTCTCCAAAAGCTGCACTGCGACATCATAATTCTCCTCGGAGATTTCCAAGGAACGGACTGCCTCTAAAGCGGAGTCCCGAAGACACGATCGCAACCTCTGAAACTTTTCCACCTTACTTATATAAGGATTGCAGCCCACGATCGTCGAAAAGACCGAATGAAACTCAGCCCACTCTGAATATCCTCCGCTGAAAGTAGGAAGAGGAAGAGGAGGCAAGGCTTGAAAACTCCGACTGAGCGCTGGGTCCACCTGGATACTGGAAACTCCGTTGGCCAGGGTGGAATGGGCAGCAATTCGAGCAGAGCGCAACGACGTCTCGTGCTCGATTTCGGCATGCATCGTAGCTACAAGCTCAGCAATATCTAACTCTTCCAGCTCCCCGTGAATGGCCTTAAAATCCTCGTACATGGCGACCAATTGGGCGTGACGCACATGGAGCATAGCGTCCTCCACCTTTGACATTGGCTGCAGGACGCCTTGGATCCTCTTCAAATCCTGGAGGATACCTTTTGCCTTTCATTTTAAAATCGCACTCCGAGATGGAGTGGGTTCTCCTGTGACGGCGCCGCTGGAGTTCATCGCCACTATGATTGAAATTCGCTCACTTTAAGTAAAAACACGCACAAATTAATTTTGGCGCCAAATTATAGCTCTTGATTATTTTATTATATTTAATTTTATTTGAGCGCAGCGAACACGATTTATCCCACTGTGCGCTCAGAACCGTACGCTGAGTTGTGGAATGTATATATATATGAACGCTTGTGTGAGGCGAATGCACTTGCAAGTGGAACGTATATATGTATGTATGTATGTATGTATGTTGGCGAACCGGATAACAATTGTATTTTATCCCTATGTATTTATTTATGTTATTATATGATTTGTGTATAAATACAAAATAATTGTTTCACTGATGCACTGTATGCCGTTTATGTTCAAATGCACATACATATGTTAATACACCGCACAAAAACTGAATCAGGTATGTTCGCACTGGTTCTGTTTTATGATCGTGGAATTGTTAATTTTATTATAATTTATAATTTTATTAATTAGATCACGTCGGGGTCACCAATGTTTGGTCATTAAGCCTTTTTAATGACCTTTTTCCCTTTTTTCCAAATAACACAAAAAGGGAAATTGTTTATTTTCACAACGTTATAAATTTTTGTTTATTAGCATATGGCAGGGAGTGAGAAAGCTCCGATTATATGATGCGTATGCACTGATATAAAGAGTACGAGTGAGCCCGACTTTGAGCATAGGCAGGGCGAAAGCTCGTTAACTTAAAATGACAAAGAAAAGATAATAAAGTCGAGCGGCCGAGAAGAGTCGGCTTGCGACCAACAATAGCAATGAGGAAATGATTATATTCTAGACTATAGTTATTACATTTATTAATATAAGTTACATTTCTATTGATTCAATTTATGCCGTGGCTGCTGCCTGACCCGACAAACACCATATTTGAAAATTATCGAGATCGGACTGGAGTCTGTTTTGGGCAGACGGGAACTTATATTGCAGACAAAGCTTAACATCGTCTGCGTACATTAGTACCAGCGCGTTCGTTAAGGATGAGGGCAAGTCATTTATAAAGAGAGTGAATAGTAATGGGCCAAGATGGCTTCCTTGAGGGACTCCAGATGTGGCACGGACTAAGCGGGAATATTGGTTTTTAAATAAGACTCTCTGTGTTCTTCCATTTAAATAGCTGGAGATCCACGTAAGGAGGTCGGTTGAGAATCCCAAAAGATTTAGTTTACTCAACAAAAGTGAGTGATTAACTGAATCAAATGCTTTACTAAAGTCTGTGTAAATAACATCAGTTTGAAGTCCCTTTTGGAAGCCATCTAAAACAAAGGATGTCAACTCCAATAAATTAGTTGTGGTGGAGCGACGCTTAATGAAACCATGCTGACATGGAGAAATTATTGAAGAGCATAGGTGTTGCAAATGAGGAGTTATTAATTTTTCGAATAACTTTGGAATCGCTGACAATTTTGAGATGCCTCTGTAGTTGGCAGCATCGGATTTTTCCCCTTTTTGTGCAGAGGAATTATGAAAGATTCCTTCCATTTAAAGGGAAAAATCGAAGATTCCAAGGATAAGTTGAAAAGTTTTTGAAGAGGTTTGCACAGAGCCCTAGCACAGTATTTTAGCACACAGCCTGGTACTCCGTCGGGGCCTGGCGAATAAACTGGTTTTACCTTTTGAAGATCCAATAATAAACTGCTTTCAGAAAGAAATGGAGCAAATATACGATTAGTTGGTTGAATGTTGTAAGCGTATGGCTGATCTGAAGTTTTAGGAGGTGAATAAGTAGTTTGGAAAAATTTTGCGAATAAATCGGCAATGGCCTGATCTGAAGTCGCTGATAAAATTTTATACGTAAGTAGAGAAGGAAAAGATACATGGTTACGCTTCGTGTTTACAAAGTTATAAAACTGCTTTGGATCCTGAGTGAACAGAATCCGACAGCGGCGAATATAATTTTTATAACATTCGGCGTTATGCACGGTGAAATTTAGCCGAGCTATTAAGTATCTTGAGAAATCTATGCTGCTACAGGTTCTTTTATATTTATATAAAAGCCTGTCTTTATCTATTTTTAATTTTATTAGGCGCCTTGTAAACCAAGGTGGATTATTTGTAGCGGACGGATATTTCCACGGCACACTTAAGTCAAAGAATGTATTTAATGTGAAATAAAATTTATCTAGGATGATATTTATATCTGTGCATGCCAGAATATCGGACCAGTCAAAAGTATCGATTAACAAGTTAAGTTTACGAAAATCAGCCTTACGAAAACAACGAATCTTCTTTGATACGCGAGAAGGCTTCTGATTGACCCCAGAATTGGTTTCAATTGAAACTTCAAGCGTAGGGTGGTATGGATCTTCAGGGGTTGAGAGGGGCAAAGCTCTGGAAAGTGTGGTACCATCTGGATCAGATACAAAACATAAGTCAAGAAGCCGACCTAACGAATTTCTAACATGGTTGATCTGGCCTAGGGACAGGTCAAAGATGCCCGCAGTGAAATCATGATGGGTGGAAAGTGATAAGAAAGATACATTTTCAGTATTTGAGCAATTGAGTTCTGGTAAGTTAAAGTCACCAAGAACTACCAGAAGGTCAATATCGGACATAAGATTGGAAACAGACTGTATAGCCGACAAGTGATGCCAGTATGTAGGCGGCTCGGAAGATGGTGGAATGTAAGAACATGTAATAAACAAAGATTGAGCAGACAATATGACTTTAACGCAAATGAATTCGAAATCACCAAACTCTGGTAACTTTACCTCTTCAGAAACGAAATCGGAGTCAATGGAAATTAAGACTCCTCCTCCTCTTCGCAGAGGTCGGTCACGTCTAAAAGTGGTGTACCTACTTGGAAAAACTTCGGAGCAAAAGATCTCCGGCTTTAACCAGGTTTCAGTAAAAACTATAATATGGGACGCAAAGGAAAGACTATCAGAATAGAGTCTAGGGAGCTTGCTACGTAGGCCCCTACAATTCTGATATGTAAGATTAATAGATGTTAGTTTTTTGAAGAGTCGGATTGGACAGATGTTGGGAGCTTGACTCCAGCAGGCTTCGAATTTTTTTTTCTTTACCTTACTCGGCTGATGCTCTTGTACAAATATGTCCTCTGGCCAGAAGCCAGGCGAACATAGCGTCGCAAACATCGGCACTGGCACACGTATCATGAAGGATGACATGCGCCTCGAGTAGGAGTATTTAAATTTCCTAATGTCTTCCACTTTAATAACGGCCTTGGTTTTGGCTTTGATATAAGCCGAGATATCAATCTCCGAGGTATCGGGGGCTAGCCGTGAGACAAATATTTGTCTAACAGGTGGGATTACCTGTAATGGTTTTGGTGCCTCGGTCAGTAATACTGCGGCATCAGTCCGTTCCGGGGGTCCGGGCGGCGGGTTACCATTTCTAGTGGAAGCTATGGGGGTTAATTCTAGGGCATTCCTAGGAATCACTTGGAGTGATGCCATGGAGGACAAAGCGGACAAGTTATGCTCTGCTACGGTAAATTCGGGTGCTGACTTTTCATTTACCGTCCCTGCTCTTGGAGTAGCAAGGGAAATGAGCGGCTGCATTATTGCGGGAGGATTCAGCTGTCCCGCGATCTCTGGAGCTGCAACTTCCCTAGTAGCAGATTTTTTCCGCTTACGAGATTCATTCAACAGCTGAAGGCTATTGAATTGAACATCCAGCGCACTGAGTTGATCGTTGATTTTTCGGAAACCAACGATCAAATCTTTAAACCCACTCTTGGTCTGTCGCATGAATGATCGCATTTCATCTTGGACAGCACGGCATCCACTGCAGCAATAATGGAGGCCAACACGGCGGGATACGGCATCCGAGACAGATGCAGTAAGGCCAGCACATTTTGCATGTGAGACACTTTCGCACAGCCAACAATAGATGCTGGCCTGGGACGAAGATATCGGCTTATTGCACGATTTTAATGAGCAGACAACATTATATTCCATTTTAAAAATTTTTTAAATTAGCAAAAATGAATTTATATTTTTTTTATTTTAAACAAATTAGCCTTCAACCACTGTACCAACTAAGGTTAATAAAAGGTAGGTAGAGGAGGAGGTTAGTAAAGAGAGAGCTACGGGAGAGCGCAAGTGTAAAGAAATGCGCGCAAAAAGATAAGAGCAGAATTAACTGCAAAGATTCAAAAGGCAGAGAATGAAAAAGAAGCAGAGCTATGTTTGGATTGCGACTTTTTAATTTTATTAAATGCTCACCCAAATATGGCACTGCACAAGCGCGTAGCGATACGGGTATAACTTTAATATTAAGACACAATATTAGTAATAAAACAAGTGTTTAAATTAAGGTTTCAAACCCGCGTTTGAGAAGAATAAAATTTATCGCAAGCGCAAAAAATAATCACGACCGTTCGCTATGAAGTGAAGGAAGAGAGTCCCAACATCATATTTTATTGAACCAAACCTTACCCCTCACCCCTTGGCAGCGGGTATCTTTCATGCAAAATGTTTTTCGGTTGGAAGTTTCCTTCCGTTGGAATCAGGTATTCCTCCACCTGACTCTGCTTCATTAGCACATCAAGTGGCGTGTCCCTTCATAGCTACAGGTGAATAATGGTCACGGATGAGAACCTTCCTCCATGAAGTGAAAGGATGGAGTTCATCGTCTAGCTGCCTTGAAAACAGTGACTTGAACTGAGGGGCTTCGGGAATTTCAAATTTGGGAAATTTAGCCGGAGATATTAAAAACGTTTGGGATGGAGTCGGCTTGTGTGTATTTATTTTTCTCGTAGTATTTTGCCAAAAAACGTCATGTATTCCGCTTACAAATCTTAGTGCCGATTGTCACTATGGTCGCCTTTAACATTTGGTTCAGCATTGTTCAGGTCTTCATAGCACACCAAAATTTTGTCCATTAATCTTTTCATATAGTGCCTGGGTTCCAATGAAACTTTCTTTCCTTCGTCGCAATTGCACAAGCAATCCTCGAGATCGTCTAGTCATCTTTTGTTCCATCGGTTCAGTGCCTCGATCTTAGGGCCATGTGTAACTAGCTAAGCATATCGGTTAACAAGCAGATACATTTTGAGAACTAAAGATAGGAGTAGTTGTGTTTGTTATCATTAATATATATCCTCAGGAGGTCGGTTGCTCGTTTGTAAGAACCGCGGTTATTGTGTATTAAACGGAACGTGATTGATTGGCTTTCGAGACTGTTATTATTTTAGAGAACATATGTATAGCTTAACTTATGGTTAGTACGTATTAGGTTTATGTGGTTTATTTGATTTTGGACCATTAATTTTAACTTTATGGCTCAGTAAATCGCTGTCGCCAATAGTCGCTTCACTAAGACGATCACATACTGATAAACACGCAGTAAACAGCGATTACAAATACGTCGTTTGTCTTTTTTGCCTGCAATAATGAGAATGAGTATTCCAAAGATAAGGTACAAGGCGGTTGTCATTTTTTTTAGTAGCTTATGAAGCAGAAACTATTTTTGTATTTAAAGTTATACAGCCATAAAAATGTAATATATAGTAATATTAATTTTATTTCTGTACTTAGGAAACTGGGGGGAATGGAACCTTTGTTTTTGTGGACTTTGATTCTGGAGCCCTAAGGTTATGGGGCAAGTGAAATTTTGATTGAATTAAAAAAAATGTAACTTTGTCGGTCTGTGTTATTATCTCTATTAAATCAGGTAAAATATTAAATGAAAGCTATCTTGAGACGAAGCCGATATTCATTTCATTTTCGATAGTTAAGTTATATGAAAACTATAGGATATAGGCGGACGATCCAAAGGCCAAAAAGACTTTTATACTGCTTCTCCGTTCCGACTTATATACTGCGTGGAGAGGAGAGAAGGATGTGTGCAAAGTTTCAATAAGAAATCTTATATTGATTAGCTCGTCATTGAAATTTAAATATGATCCCTCTGATCGAACTTGATCCTTCTGATTCAAGCTGCACAATAAAATAATCCGACGGAGAAAAACTCTTTAAAATTAATTGTCAATTATAATGGCGGATAAAAAAAGTATTATGTTCTGTAAAACTGTAATGATAATCTGTAAGTATTTTTGAAATTCTCATTAAAATGGTTTGAGAATCTTAATGGTGAGTATAAAAATGAATAAATAGCTTTTTCACCTACCATTCTTTGGAGAAGATATGGCTACTTTGAGAACGATAGTCAATAATATCACTTTCCAAGCTAATCTAATCATCATAACATTGAAAGCTGAAAATAAAATTAATATATTTAAGTATTATAATTAGGTTTATATAGCTGCAAATTCCGAAATAAAATTTATAAATAGACGATGGCAGTCTTTTCATGTTCCGTTTATTATCAAGAACTTGGTGAAGACCTTTAAATTCAAACGGAAGTCGTAAGGGTAAATTGTTGTAATTAAACTGTCGTCAGTGTAAATGTTAAGTTACAATCGGAGGGACCAATGATGTATATAAAGTTTATGTTTTTTACGGGTCATTAAATTCTATTGCCCACTGTATGTTGCATGTTAAGAAATAAGGATGGTGAATTATCAGCATTAGACCACATGAGTTCTGGGATATTAAAGTCACCCAGAACTACACGCTGGTAACAATCATACAAAAAATTAGATACGAAACGAATAGCGGACAAATGTTGCCAGTATGGGTATGTAAAAGTATGTAAAAGCAGGTAACGTATAAAGATTGACCGGAATAAAGGTTTTAATGCAAAGAAATTCTATGTCACGAAACTCTTGTTTATCTCTTCAAAAGCAAATTTGGAGTCTACAGAAGTATTCTGATAGGTAAGTGTTAGTGAAGAAATTAGTTTTTTGAAGCTGAGGTGGAAGGTTGCAAACTTCCAAAGGTTTGGTTTTCTTCAACACTATTGGCTGATGTTCTTGGACGAAAATGTTCTCTGGCCAAAAGCCGGCGGGACAAATCGCAATAAACAAATCGCACGGGCACACGTGTTTTGAAAGATGACGTGTGCCTGGTGTAGGTAATTTTAAATTTAGTAATATACGCCACCCGGATGTCGGCTTTGATGTAAGCCGATCAGTATGACCTTGTATGGCCATATTCTTGCCAGTTCGCACATTGTACCGGGCCATTGCGCTTGTGCGGTTCCTCTACTGTAGTTCTGCGGTGCAGGTGTGTCTCGAATCGTGTTCCACACTGAAGGATTACAACCACGGCACTCGAATATACATACAAGTAGGGATACAGTGCATGGCCACGGATGATACGCCTGCCAGCGCCCCAGACTAGAAGCTATAGCTATATACATAGCAACCAGCCTGGTACCTTTTGAGTATGTGCTTGCCGGGCAACATACCCCCTCTGGATAAGAGGCGAAGTGTATCTATCACCTCTACTGATCTATGGGTCACAGCGCCCGAGTTGTATAATGCAACCGCGATTTGGGTATCAACCACAGCCACCACGATACTCCCACTAGGGGGCCTACCTCACTGGTAGTGCTTGGACACACTATCCAACCCGTGGTACCGAAGTTTGTGGGCTTGGTGACCCACCCCTTTAGCTCCGACAAGCTCGGATGGGGGGCCCTGCCATGTTAGTCGCCTCTTACGACAAGCTATGGCGAACTTTGGCAGTATTCTACTCCGCTAACCACACGGCGAAGCCGTGCAGTGCAGGCGTGCGGTGCAGTAGGAACTGAAGATTGTAAATAAGGTGTACTTTGTATATCTTCAGGGGCTTGTTTTCTGATTCGAGCTCCACCTTAAGCGGCTGTGGCTTTCTATCCCTGTTAAGGATATTGAGCGCTTTATCCCTTCTCTTGTAGCGCCTTTGTTATTTCTGCAGGCGTTACGTCGGACTCTATGCCCTTAAGTACGACTTGCAGGCCCTTACTGTTTTGTAGCTGATACGTGTAAAAGTTCTTTTTATTCTCTGTGAGATATTTTGATAAAACTCTGTAATTATCTTCAGACTTCATATGAACTATTGTTTCCTTTTTTCTCGTATATAAATAGGGGGAGGCTTTGGCTTCCTTTTCTCTACTTCAGTAGATACGGCCGCCTCAAAATCATACGCGTCTGCCAAGATTTTAAATCGGTTCGAGTTCGTCGGCGTTTCTATTGAAGCTAGGCTAGTATTGCCATGGGTTAATTTGCATTGAGAGTTTAGGGGGCTCAGCGCCCTTTTTATTTGGATGTAGCGATCCATACCAGTCTGCACAGCCGGCTTAACATATTCGTTGTTTTCGTTCTGTTTTTCGGGCAGGCGTCTTTGCGTTGCTAGCGGATGATGTCGTTAAGCGCGATGTCGATACAGTTGCGGTTGTTGTTGTTGTTATGGTTGACGTTGTTAAAAAGATTGCAGTGCTAGTCACGGCTGATGAGCGTAGGTCATTGCATACCTGCATTGGTAGATGTTCAGCGCTCTTCGGCTGCAGAAACATCGATGGTATCGAGGGGGAGCAAGATCGCGCTCTCTCGCTCTTTACGTTTAAATGTTCGGTCAAGTTTGGGGTAATTGACCGCGCTTGATCAGAGCTTGCATTATTTTCGTTTGCTTTAAAAGAGAAGTACGCGTTGTTTCTTTGTACTGAAAGCCGTCTCTCGTATTGCTCACGTTGACGTTATGTGCGAACGTCGTTTAGATTCATTTTAATCGAGGTTGAGTTAATTAGAGTTTTAGTTGTTAGGTTTTATATTAATTGATTGACTAATCAATATAAAAATTCTCGATGTCATCGCAGAAAGCGTCTTTTCGCGTTAATGTAGATTTGTTAAATCAATCACTGCACTTTTATGATTTTATATAATCAAAAAACAAAAAATAAATACACGTCTGCATGCGACGGCGGCGAAAAATACTCTTCCATATTCTCTTATTCCACTCTTCCATACTGAGATATTCGGAAAATTCGGAAGCCGAATTTTTCCCAGGTCCAGCCCTTGGGGTGACTAGAGATAAGAGCTGCTGCATATTTTTCGGCCGAACAGGCTGAAGATTATTCGCCACACGCACATAACTAACGGCGGATTTTTTACGATTTGGAGACTCATTTAGCAGTTGAAGACTACTAAACTGAGATCGAGCGCACAGCGTTTGTCATGGATTTTGCGAAAACTGCTGATCAACTCTTTAAAGCTTCTTTAAGTATGTCTAAAAAACGACCTAATTTCGTGGTGAACATCACGACAGCCGTCACAGCAAAAATGGAGACCGCGAAATGGCATCCGAAACTGAGACCGTGAGCCCGGAACCGTCACAGCAAAAATGGCCTACGCGAAATGGCATCTGAACCCGGCAGATAGAGCCAGCAGTGGATGGTAGGTTGGGATGATAAGATTTTGTTATTACAAGACTTAATGGCACAGACAAGATTGAAATCTATAATCAAAAATTAATAATTTATTAATTATTATTTTATTTTTATTTTATTTTTATTGAGCGATTAGTGAGAGTTAGTAAATGTGCAAGGAATAGAAATAAGAATCTGAGCGACAAGAGTAGCAACACAGAAAGATAAAGAAGCAGAGCAGAACTATTTTTGAAAAAAGATGTATAAATTTATTATTTTACCCCCAAATATACCACTGTTTATATTACATATAAATGTAAAAAATTGGTTTATAAATATATAAATAAATATCAATAAACACCTGCTTATTTATTTATGAAATATCAAGACGAAAAAAAGAACTTGTTCGCTTTAAGATAAAGAGAGGAACTGTTTCTTTGTTTTTTCGAAAGCATGTAACACTTAAGTATTTTCATTAATTCTATACTAGGTACTGAGTTACTGTTGTTATGCTATGTTTCTCAATTGCTTCTTCATTAATTTTATAAGGTAATTTATTTTTTTAATTTTTTTTATTTTTTGTTTTTTTTTTTTTATAAAACAGATTAAAGGCCAAATATACAAGTGACAAAACTAAGAGCATGCGCAGAAGCTTTACAAAAGCTCCCAAAGTGTATTCGCTTCAAAGAACAACAAAGCGCTTGCGAAACTGGGAGAATCAAAGAAGATAGAACTGCTGATAACGGGCAATTAGTGGACCACTGCGGCTAGTTACACTGATAGAATTAGTGATAACTATAATAATTGATGCTGGCACAAGTCCCAACATCCTCCCCCCGTTGAAAATTCAATTTTCTACAAAAAATCGGCAGGGGCATGAGACAGCTCCATCACATTGCCATGATGATGATCTCATGATCCCAAGATCTATAATTCTCGGTTGAAGGCTGTCATGTCCATCCAGTCCCAGAGTCATCCAGCGAGCGCTTGAACCAGACGCAAACAACACATCCAACAAGTTCATTTGAGGCATGACCAACACTCAAAGTAACTGCTGTCTGCGATGCTTATTGACGAGGACTGCAGAATCCTGATCCTGGGAGAATTCGGCTGCTGCAGACACAATCCTGGAAGCGATGAACTTGGCAACGGCGATCTTGGCAGCAGCCGTAACTAAAGGCCTATTGGTTTGGTCAGCGTTAACAGCAAAATAAACGTCGGTGTCCGGACGTTTACAAAAAGTCTTTACAAATAGTGCGGCAAGAGTAATGGGAAACTTCTTTCCGGGATTGCGCCGGGCGGAGGCGCACCTTTCGATTGCTGTAGCAGACTCTTCGACAGTTGAAATGTAACTATCGGCAGTACGGTGAAAGGCGATTGCAGGATCGGGAGCCTTCACGGCTGGAACAGCCACCCCCTTGGCAACTGCAGACCTCCCCCCATTGGAAGGGTGCAGGTTATTGTCTAGAATGGAGTAAGACCTGGACGCCGTTGGCCGTCAGCCAACGGGTACTACAGGGGGAGAAACGCATGAGTATTCATGTGCCGTAACTGTGTACACCGCTGGTAGTGCGACTATACTCTCCGCGTGAGGGCGGCTGGTAACAGGTCCCAGTAAAGTCATGTCTCTGCCGAGGGCGCTGGCGAATCCTAGTCGGGCGGGGAGAAGAACACTCCCTTCCTCAAATTACCCCAATCCAAGGTGGAACAGCCGAGAGATGCATGTCCGGGGGGGTGCACAGACGTTAATATGCGGACTCTGGGGGACCGGCCGACCCCTCAGTTTCAATCAGGCTTGTCATGATAAGCGGGCTATGTCATGATGGACGAACCCCTTTCCGCCTACTCGTGTATAAGAATTCGAACAACAACAAAAAATACAAAAATAATGGAGGACGGAACTCCCTAAGAAAGTCCGAAAATGGGATCATGGATCCGTCGATCTCCAAGGCAGATAGAGGCCAAAGAGATGCTGGGATGGCGAAGTTCCCCACTAAGGGACAACGTCCGGAGGCGAGCTGCACCGGTGTAGGGGGGGATGCAAAGGCACCAATCCCCAAAACGGGGCCCACTATGAGACCACCGAACGGTGTGGGGGGCACGATCCCAGGTTCAAGTTCCTCTCGCACCGGCGGTATCCCTAAGGAAAGCCCCGGCGCGGCGGCTTCTGACTCCTTGCAGCGTAAGGGCTCCTCTAAGGATAGGAGGAGAGCGGCCTTCATTTTGATGAGGGCGGACCCATCGGCGGAATCCAACCCCGACCAGACTGAGATCATTAAGATCACGGTTCTTAGTCCGACCAGTCCGACCAGACTGAGATCACGGTTTGGGGGCGTCGGATTTTAGGCTCTGCACAGCCGATGTAACAGGTAAAAAGCGATCATGCATTCTCGCAAAAAAGAGCCTTAACATTTTCTTGCTACCAAATTTCAGCAACGAAGATCATGTAGCCGCAGCAATAGAAGGCCCAGGTGGCCCCCTCAGAATATGGTCGGCGTATATGGGTCACGACCACATAGGACCTCCCCCGCACTTGCAACTTAGGCAGCTTGTGGAAGGTAGAAGGAAAATCTACCTATTAATAGGATGCGACGCCAACGCTCATCACAATCAGTGGGGAAGCACTGTCACAAACGAGAGGGGTGAGTCAATCTTCGATTTTATCCTCAGCTCTAAGCTTCTAGTGGGTAACTGCCCTATTCTCGCACTCCCTGGCTGATGCAATCACCATCTGGAGAGTCCTAGATAAGTACTCCTTTTCAGACCACCGCTAGATTGAGAAAGCGGTTAACTTCGAAGAATTCACTAGGGAAGCAGTACGCAATCCTAGGAAGGCAAACTGGGAGCTCTATAAAAAGATACTAGATAGATCCTTAGGGGAACCACCTTCAGAGATTATCGAGACCTACGGAGGGCTCAACGCCATGGTAGGCGTTGGTAGTAAGCTTACTGCGGCAAGCGCCAAGGCGTACCTAGGGCCTGCCCCAAAAGAAGAATTGGTAGCAGCAGATCGAAGAAGCCTCCATGGAGGACCTCGGCGTTAGCTCCCTTTAAGAACTCAGGCGGTATAACAAGGAATTGCGAAATGCAAAAAGGGTTGCCTGGGCCAGTTTCTGCACCAACATCCAGGAGACTTGAGAGGCCGCCCGCCTAAGAAAGATTCTCTCTACTACAGCCCCCAACGTAGGTTATATTAAGAATCCGGATTAAACCCTTCAAATCTCCGGGCCCGGTCGGTATTTTACCGGCTCAGCTATCTAGGGCCGGAAGTAACCTAAGGCAATGGATCAAGAAGATCTTCAGCACAGTCTTCACTACTGGTATGGTTCCAGAGACGTCGCTGAGTACGAAAGTTGTATTCATACCCAAGGCTGGCAAACTCTTTCACTGCACCCCTACGACTACAGGCCTATAAGTCTCTCAACCTTTCTCCTTAAGATTATGGAGAGACTCCTAAGTCTCCACCTCCAACTAACCATTAACCCAGGTGACATCTCATGCTCACAGCATGCCTATAAGAGGGGCCGATCGACAGAGACAGCCCTGCACGAGATCACTATGATCGCCGATCGAGCGATCAATCTTAAGGAATATGCACTAATTGCATTTCTGGACATAGAAGGGGCCTTCAACAACATCCTGCCATGTTCAATAATCGACGCACTGACGGGACTTGGAATAGACGACCGATCAGTTCACCCAATACGGCAGATCCTGGTCAACAGGAGTGTCGAGGCGACTCTGGGAGGCTCGTCTATTCGAAGACACGTCAAGAGGGGCACCGCATAGAGGTGTACTGTCACCACTTCTCTGGAACGTGGCGGTTAACAACCTACTGCGATCCCTAGAGGGTGGCGGCTGGGAAATTCCCATAGACGTTATGCGACCTAATGACGGAAAAGCATGAAGTTCTGTCGGTTCTGTTTATTAGGAAGTACAAAATACCGAATCTTAAGCTTCCAACGCTCCTAGGGGTAACTCTAACTCTTAGAAATAGTGCGAAGTACCTAGGCATAACATTAGACAGGAAACTGGACTGGAAGCTGAACACCGCAGAAAGGAAAAATAAAGCGGCAATAGCGCTCTATACCTGCCGTAAGGCGGTAGGCCTGAAATGGGGAATGTCCCCGAAGATAGTCAGATGGTTATACACGGCGATCATCAGACCAATCTTATTTTATGGAGTTGTGGTCTGGTGGCCTGCCCTGGACAACTCCTTATGCAGGGATAGGTTCAGGAGGACGCAGCGCATGGCGGAAGTCTGTATAACAGGCAGTCTACGCACTACGCCTAGCGACGCCCTAGATTTCATCCTTGACCCGTCGACCAACCCACCACTAATTACAAAATCATCATCCCCTCGAGGGAGGAATGGGATGCCCATTCAGAGGGCTCCCTTCATATCTACACAGATGAATCAAAACTTAACGGCCAGGTGGGAGGTTTCTTTTGTGATCATCTGGGTCTAAAGGAGTCATTCAGACTCCCTGACCACAGCAGTGTTTTCCAGGCTGAAGTAATAGCCATCAGGGAAGCACTTGAATCCCCAGCACTTATGGGCAATCGGGGTACAATATGTATCTTTTCGGATAGTCAGGCTGCACTCAAGGCACTTGACGGATTCTCGCCCAACTCCAGGACAGTCAATGACTGTCGTAGATCTCTCAACGAGATGGCTGAACAGCATGACATCTACCTCATATGGGTTCCCGGTCATACGGATCACGAGAGAAACTGCGCCGCAGATGAACTAGCTAGGGCAGGGACTACCAACTCTCTACTTCCGGAGAAAGAATTTGTAGGCATTCTCTTGGCTACTTGCAGGCTAAAGTGCAGGGAGTTCTTCGACCTGGCAACCACTACGAAATGGAGCAATCTCCAGCCCTGCAGAACCTCATGTCTACTCTGGCCGACACGCTCTCAGAAAAGATCCGCGAGACTTACCGCTCCAGTTGGTGAAACCAGGCCTTGCGGTAGCACAAGGAGCCCTAGCGTCTCAAGTGGAAGCGGGGGGGTCTTCTATGATCCCTCAGCATCGCTGCCCTAACCTAACCTAAAACCTGGGCGCTGACTTAGTCGCCAGCGGTGACAATAAACCAAATCCCGGGTCAGATAAGGGATTAGGAAGAGCAGCTTCAGAAAATCCATCGCAGACGACTGCCAGACGCGACATGGAAATAGCGACCACTGGGGTGGCGGTGCATAGCGGGGGCATTTAGAGATGCAATTGGCCACGTCCTCACGAGAACCCGATTGGATGTCGCGGTCCAGCGGGGAATCCTGACTGCATGAGCGACGATTTTCCATTGTCATTGACGCAGCACTGGGAACATTGGTGCCATCGAGACGAGTGGAGTGTGCAGCTAGACCAGTGGTGGGCAAACTCTCATTTCCCATAACTCGCGAGCATAGGGCCAAAAATTCTGCTGCTGCGCTGCCGGCACACGCAAAGTGTAAGCGATCTCTCATTTGCTCTCATTCGGCCTCTCTGGAGAGCCCACGCTTACGAAAAAATATGTTCTCACTTTGAATATTGAATAATGATTCAAAAATTTGGGAGGAACAATATTCTTTATATAAAAATAAGCTCAATGCACTTTTTAAGAACTTTTAAGAACTTTTTAAGAACTGTTACTAGAACAATTCTATTTAATTTTTGAAGGCTCGCAATTAACAAAACAATTAACAAAATAACACACTATCTTTTTGTAACGCTATTAATAGTTTTAATAGCGGCCAAATAAACACACGATTTTATGTTTTAATTTCAATATTTATTTCGAGGGTTCAATTTAACCAAAACCCAGCTGATCAAAACAAATACCGAAAACCAAGTTTTAAAAGCTTGCGCAGAAGATTTACACAAGCTCCCAAAGTGCATGCGCTACAAAGAACAACAAAGGGAGAGACAGACAAGAAATGGCGTATAACAAACGCTGCAGATAAATACAAAACAATTATGCCAAATGTTTTCTTATGGTGGCTGCTTGGCCCAACATCCTCCCCCTATTGAAGGGTGACCCTTCAATAACAATTTTAGAACGGGCAGCAGTCACATCATTGCAATGATTACCCTCTCACGTAGCTCTAAGAATCCACTTCACATCCTCCAGTATAGGCTACTCCAGTCTCCTCTCTAGCACAGGACGCCGACGATTGCCGTGATAGTCCACCGCGTCCAGAAATCACCCAGCCAAATCGAGTATTCTGAGCAATGGGGAGCCCGTGACCTAACTGGATTTGGCCAGCTGACAACAAGTCAAAGAATAAGCTGGACCCAATCAGCAGGTCCACTCGCTGCGTTCGGTGGAAGTTGGGGTCTGCCAGATCCATGTTTCCGGGAATCTTCAACCTCGAATCGTCTATGTTGAGTTTGGGCTGATAGTCCGTAATATGAGAATCCACAACAGCCTCAATTTTCACAGAATATGTGCTAAGGCGGGACTTCACCCACACACTAACAGCGACTCCGTCCGTCTCAAACTCACCGCCGCCGAGGCCGGCTACCGTGGTAGCACATTCTGAGCGGCAAAGCTGAAGTTGACTTGCCAGCCGCGTCGATATGAGATTCACTTGTGAACCGGAATCCAATAACACTCGGCAAGGTAGGAGGGCTCCAGATCGACCACGAACGAGTACATTGGCAGTTGACAAGAGTACTGGCTCAGCATTGCGATACTGGGTCCCGACAGGGCTGATTGAGCGGGATGGTGGGTTCGCGACGAAAACTGCATTGATGCGAGCTGAGATTTGTGTAGGTGAAGCATTGGTAGAACTGGAAAACTTCCCGCAATGGTGCAACAGCAAATGATGACGGCGATTGCACGATGGGCAGCGGGAAGCTGAGCATCCACGAGCGAAATGGCCATCCTTTAGGCACACAAAACAGCGAGTTAGCCACCGCTCTTCGTCGTACCGTTCCTCAATTGGCAAAGCAATGAACTTAGGACAAGCTGGCAAGGGGTGAGCCACAGCACCGCACAGGGTGCACAAAGCAGGACTAGTAGCAACCATGCACGAAGATCGGTTGGTATGCGATCCACATCGGCTCCAGTTTGCTGGTGGCTGCGAAGGCAACGAAAACTCCACACCTTCAAGCGTCCGGCACCTTTGCTCCAAGAATTGAGCCATAGATTCCAAAGTTGGTAGGCTGTCATCACGGCTTCCTGCCAGAGAATCTTCCCACTTGGCCCTTGTGGCAGGATCCGGCTTTTGGAAGATGATCTGGATGAGGAGGCATCCTTGAACTTCGGCTGGTGTTCCGGAGCTCATGAGCGCCCGCATATGTCCATTGAAACGGTCGGATAACTCCCGAAGCGTTGCAACGGATCCTGGCTCAACCACCCTTAGCTGCAAGATCTCGTTGATGTGAGCCTGGAATATTAACCGGCGATTACTAAATCTCTTGCGCAAAAGATCAAGGGCAACATCATAGTTAGCGTCAGTTATCTCCAACGCTCTCACAGTTTCCAAGGCTGACTCCCGCAGACATGAAATAAGCCACCTTAGCTTCTCCATCTTGGTCAAGTGAGGATGGCTGTCGATCGTCGTCTTGAACAAGGCGCAGAAATGAGGCCATTCGGCGTAGCCGCCGCTAAATGTGGGCATCGGCAACGGGGGCAATGAGGGAGCAGACCTGTATGGAGGGGGTGAAATACCAGCACCACTAGTACCATCCAACAGTGTAGAGTGCGCAGCAACTCTAATGGAGCGCTTGACAACCTCTACCTGGATGTCAACATGCACGTCCGTGGTTAGCTGCGAGAATTTCCAATACAGATCGCTTCCGATCTCACTAAAGTTGAGCTCCTCCAGTTTCTCCTGAAGCGTAGTGAATCGCTCGCGCAGGCGCTTTTCCATTGACTCGAGGGTCAGAATGGATAAGTCGTCGGACCGCACCGCAGCCTTGACCTTCTGATGCAGGACCTCCATTTCCTGACATGTAACATCTGCTCGCTTCCGCAGCATCCTCTCCCTGCTTGAAATGGCAGATCCAGTAGCTTCAGCTCCAGACTCCATTATGCAATCACGTAAAATTTTATAAAAACAAAGGCAACAGTTTCCGCGGCACTTATTACCGCTGATCACGACAACCAAATGCGGTTATGTTACGCTATAACAACCAAATGTTACGCTATTAATAGTTTTTAATAGCGGCCGAATAAACACACGATTTTATGTTTTAACTTCAATATTTATTTCGAGGGTTCAATTTAACCAAAACCCAGCTGATCAAAACAAATGCTGAAAACCAAGTGTCAAAAGCTTGCGCAGAAGCTTTACACAAGCTCCCAAAGTTCATGCGCTACAAAGAACAACAAAACGCATGCGAAACTGGGAGACAGACAGACAAGAAAAGGCTGATAACAAACGCTGCAGATAAATACAAAACAATTATGCCAAATGTTTTCTTATGGTGGCTGCTTGTCCCAACACTTTTTTTGCCCAGTGAAAGGAATCCTCTAATTGTTTTTCGCTGCTTACGCACACATTTAAAAGTTTACATGTGTGCATTTTGCCCACTACTGAGCTAGACTCATGGAGTGCTTGGCCATTCCCACCTGGATGTAAACACGCACATCAGCGGCAAGTTGGGACAACTTCCCAAATAATTCACTCTTAATTTCACGAGACCTCATTAGCTCTAACTCATCCTAGAGCGTGGTGAATTTATCGCGCAACAACATTTCCAAATGCTCCAGTACCATGTTGTTGGTTCCAAATGCTCCTTTTGCACTGCAGCCTTGACACTATGATGCAGGGCTTCCATCTACTGGTAGGTCACCTTTGCTCTTTGCAGCAAAAGCCTTACCCTGCTTGTTGGAACCGAGGCACTAGCTACGTCTCCGGAGTCCATTATGTAAGTTATCGTGCAACCATCAACAACAAGTTTTCCGATGCACTTTAATGATCACAAAAGCAAACAGGGGCGCGATCACGTCGGGGTCACCAAATGTAGCGCTACCTGCTTTTTGATAGCGGCCGAATTAAACCCGAATTTCCGATTCAATTTCAATATATATTATGGGTTCAATTTAACACCAATATATACAGCCGCTCCAATCAATGTCAAATATACAAGTGCCAAAATTAAGAGCTTGCGCAGAAGCTTTACAAAAGCTCCCAAAGTGTATTCGCTACAAAGAACAACAAAGCGCATGCGAAACTAAGAGAACCAAAGAAGATAGAACTGCTGATAACGGGCAATTAGTGGACAACTGCGGCTAGTTACACTGAGAGAATTAGTGATAACTATTATAATTGATGCTAGCACAAGTCCCAATAATGCGTATGCACTGAGATAAAAAGCACGAGTCAGCCCGCCTTAAAACATAGGCCGGACGAAAGCTCGCTAACTTAGTGATAAAGATAAATAATGCCGAGCGGCCGAGAGTAGTCGGCTAGGGGGGCATCATAGCCTAGTGGTTAGTGTTCTAGCTCGCTAAGCGTGAGGTCGTGGGTTCAATCGCCACTCGTGTCAAGTGCATGGCCCTGCAAGTTTTCGGCGCTCGCGCTCATGATGTAAATAGTGAAAGTTCTTATTGGATTTTTTCTACTTATAATTATGTGCATGAAACCCGAAATTCGGCATTCCCAGATGTCGTTAGGTGGCAGCCCCACCTCTGAGATAGGTTGCACTCGGCTAATCACCGGATCGATCGAAAAATAACGATTACAGAAACAAACACAAGAGCAGAAAATAACCACCTCCCCAACCCGATGACGACCCTCCGCTTTTCGCAAAGGACACGAATTGGACAATAAAATGTGAGGACCCTAATAGAACCTTCCAGACTTGCGCAGTTTGAAAAGGAGATGGAAAAAATGCAGATCGCAATTGCTGGCATAAGCGAGATGAGGTGGAAAGGCAGTGGGAGGACAACAACAACACACGGCAATCTAGTAGTGCATAGTGGGAGCAGCGATGGGGGCAGGAATGGAGTAGGAATATATGTGTCAAAGCAGTACAAACAGACACTTATCACCTGGAACCCGGTGTCCGATAGAATCATCACTGCTAGATTCCGATGCAACGCTAGGCACATTACCATCGTGCAATGCTACGCCCCGACGAAAGACGCCAGCGATGACATCAAAGACGACTTCTACAATGCCCTCACATCTTCACTCACCAAGAGCAAGCGAGGTGATATAACACGCAGCAACAATGGTGATAGGCTGGCCGACCTATGCCAGACATTTCAACTAGTCATTGGTGGCACTGTATTCCCCCATAAGGATGTGCACAAGTACACGTGGACATCACCGAATGGGCATACACGCAACCAAATTGACCATCTGTGCATAAGTAAGAAATGGAGACACTCCCTGAACGATGTACGGAACAGGAGAAGTGCGTCAATTGACAGTGACCATGAACTATTAGTCGGAGAGCTTTCAATCAAGCTCAGACGAAGCTACACTGTCACCAGAAGCACAAGAAGACCACCCCCCCTGAACTTACACCGACTTGGAGACCCCGCCATATCCACCAGTTTGGCAACAATGCTGCGTGAACAGCTAACAACGCGGCAGAATCACCCCTGGGAACACACATGCAGCACACTGAGGAGCACTGCGGAGGGTTTGCTTGGCACCCGACAACGCAGGAGCACAGACTGGATCTCGACACGCACATGGGAGCTTATCAGCAGAAGAAATACCCTCAAGTCGAAAGCGGATCACGACTGCAGAGCCCGTGACGAATACAAGTAACTCTGCAAGCTAGTGAAGAAATCAGCCAGAAATGACAAGAGAACACTGATAGATAGGCTTGCAGAAAATGCAGAGAGCGCCGCCAACGCCAACAACATGCGCTCACTATACCAGACAATTGGTAAGCTATCTGGAAGCTACCAAAAGCAGAACCATCCAGTACGAGATGTCAACGGAACACTCCTTAGCGATGATGATGCACAGATCCGTAGATGGCGACAACACTTCTCAGAAATCAGCCACACAGTGCATGCGAGCAGCGCAGATAACGATTTCAGAAGTATTGTACCCAACTCCAGAATTCCTCACACGACACCATCTGTTAGAGAAATCCGAGATGCAATCAGGAAATTGAAGAACAACAAAGCAGCCGGAGAGGACGGTTTACCCGCAGAACTGCTCAAAATTGACACGCTTCTAATGGCCGAAACGTTGCATCCGCATTTCGAGAGCATATGGGAGAACGAGCGAATCCCCCCATTTTGGAAGAAAGGCATCATCGTAAAATTACCAAAGAAAGGATACCTCAGTGATTGCAATAATTGGCGAGGAATCAGCTTGCTGAACACCAGCTACAAAGTGCTAGCCACTTTACTGAATGAACGTCTACTGGAAAAAATCGAGCCAACAATACGCGATGAACAAGGTGGCTTTAGGCCACACAGGAGTTGTGTAGACCAGGCGAACACATTACGCGCAATCACCGAACAAGCTGTGGAATGGCGCACGCCGCTGTACCTCCTATTCATCGATTTCCAGAAGGCGTTCGATTCAGTTGATAGAACAGCGATATTTTTTTTTTTTTTTTTTTAGCAGGGTACATATTTTTATTTAAAACTGTCCGTTGCGGACAACCATTAAATTGTTTTACATCGACTTCACTCATCATTAGCAATACATGTTGAACTAAGTAATTCTAGACTAGGGTACATTAGGGTATATTAACAAAATGTAGAATGTGGAGCTATAAATGTAGGAGCACAAGGCCGTTATTCTAGTTTAGTATAAATCTGTTACATCTATGTTAAGTACAGGCGAGGTCTATTGGGTGCTTCCTTTTTAATCTTCTGGGCTGCTCTGAGTTGTCCAGCAAGGCGATGGCCGTCCGATTTGGGTGGTCGTGCAGCCTCTGTATGTAGCGCTCGCTGCTTTTCTTGATTTCATCTCTCACCCATGGGAACTTCAGGACCTCGTGGATGGTGTGGTTGTCGTGGAAGGGGTGGGCCCCAGTGGCGATCCTCAGAGCTCTATTTTCAAACCTTTGAATGATTTGTACATTCGATGGCTTAGCAGTGCCCCAGAGTTGGATGCCATATGTCCAGATTGGACGTATTATGGCCTTGTACACAAGAAGCTTCGAAGACGTTCGGAGCTTCGATCGTTTGCCCATAAGCCAGTAGAAGGAACGAAGTCTTTCGCAGGCCTGCTTACGTTTCTTCTGTAGGTGCGGCCTCCAGGTGAGCCTCCTATCAAGTGTGAACCCCAGGTAATTGGGAGTGTCCACCTGCGGGATTGGGAAGCCGTTTAGGTAGACTGTAGGGCAGTTGCCTGGCCGGAGGGAGAATGTGGTGGTGGTGGACTTCTCATTGCTAACTTCAATATTCCACCGCGTTTGCCATCTGTTGAGCAGGTCGAGCTGTGTTTGCATGACGGCGGCAGCCTCTATGGCGCTGTCCGAAACGGTCAAAAATGCGGTGTCATCTGCATAAGTTGCAGTCATCAGGTCCCGGTTCTGTAGAACGGGGAGGTCAGCCGTGTATAAATTGTAGAGCAGTGGACCAAGAACGCTGCCTTGGGGCACTCCGGCGTGAACCACTCTGAGCTGTGAGATGGCTTCGCCGCATCTTACCGCAAATTTACGGTCTTCCAAAAATGACTTCAAGAATAGGAAGTATGGTCGGGGGAGGGCTGTCTTGAGTTTGTAGAGGAGTCCGGGATGCCAGACCCGGTCGAAGGCTTGCTTGACGTCCAGCATGACGGCCATGCAGTACTTTTTGGTTTCAAAGGCGTCCAGAATGTACTGCACGACCCTATGGCACTGCTCAGGTGTTCCGTGTCGCCGCCTGAAGCCAAACTGGTGATCAGGGATCAGTCCAGCCTCGTCCAGTACAGGCAATGCCCTATTCAAAAACACTCTTCGAGTATTTTGGAGAGCATTGGGAGCAAACTTATTGGGCGGTATGATGCGAGGTTGGCTTCAGGTTTACCAGGCTTAGGTATCATGACTACTTGGGCACGTTTCCATGAAGACGGAAAGTATCCTATTTCCAAGCATCTATTGTAGATTCTGGTGATTAAGTGGATGCTTGATGGTGGTAGAAGCTTTAATGCAATTGCATTGATACCATCATCACCCGGGGCCTTGGTGTTGCTCATGATGGATATAAGCTCGGCTGTTTCTTCAGTAGTGACTGGACGAATCGGGTCGGCATCCTGGAGAGGCTCAGCTAGTAGCCGCGCGGTTTCCGCTGCGTCCTCAGTTGAGCAACGATTGTGGGGCGTAAAGACCTCTTCTAGGTGTTCGGCGAAGGCATTGACCCTGTCAGTCTCAGATCTGCACCAGATGCCGTCGGTTCTTTTTACGGGTGGGATCCTTTTCAGGGGCCGTCTGATGCTTTTTGTGACCCGCCATAGGTTGTGCTGAGGGTCACCTGGCTCGAGTTGCTCAGCGAACCCGTCGAAAGCTTCCTTCCTTACCCTCGCCAGCGTATCCGACAGAAGTTTGGACGCTCTGTTAAGGGCGGTTTTATCTCTGGGGTTCCTTGAAAGCATCCATACTCTCCGGAGTCGCCGCTTTTCGAGCTTGAGCTCTTCGACTTCCGGGCTCCAGAAGTGAATATCTCTGTCGCTAGCTCTTGGGCGGTTGGAGGGTCTTGGTGCAGCTACTGAGGCTGCTTGTTGGATGTAAGCGGTCATTGTTTCCACGGCCGTTTCGATGTCATGAGGAGAGTCAAGAGGCAGGCTGGGGTCGGTGAAGATGTTTAGGTGAGATTGGTACTTGCCAATATCTGTTGCTTTAAAAATTAGCCTTTTACGGGCTGACCTGAGCAGGGCAGGGCTGTAGAGTGATACGGCGAAAGCGCTGTGGTCCGAAATGAGATCGACCACTTCTCTGGTTTGGATTCCAGCAGAATCCAGTCCTCCTGAGATTACGAAGTCCAGCACATCTGGGATCTTATGTGGATCCGTGGGCCAGTATGTGGGTGCCCCTGTCGCGTGACAACTCAGATTTCTGGACTGTATTTGCCTGTACAGTGCAGTGCCTTTCGGGTTCCTGATCCTAGAGCCCCACCAGGGGTGTTTGGCATTGAAGTCCCCGCCAATGATGAATTTGGGACCAAGACAATCAAGGAGCAAACCAAAGTCCTCGACGCTAACGTTGTGTCTGGGTGGGCAGTAGGTAGCAGCAATGGTGATGTCTCCGTTGGTGGTGGTGACCTGAATTTGGGCGCATTGGACCCAGTCTTCTGTGATGGCAGGAAGGGCCTCATATTTTATACTGCTTCGGATCAGAATAGCGGCGCCCCCACGACCTCTGCCGTTGGGGTGGTTGGCGGCAATGATGTCGTATCCTCTGATTTTTAAATATGATCGGGTGGTAAAGTGCGTTTCCGAAATTAGGAGAACGTCGGCTTGATTGGTCCTACAGTAGAGTTCGACTTCTGGCCTGGAATTGACCAGACCGTTGGCGTTCCAAACTGTGACATCTAGTCCCGTTTGCATAGGGAGCTGCAGATGGTGGCCATCATTTTGGTCATTTGGCTCATGACCTTCTCCATCATGCGCTCAAACATTGATTCCATTCTGGCCATTAAGGCGTCCATCAGATTGCCTGTAGGACTAGAGTCGGGATTGGCATTGAAGTCCATCTGTGGAACTCCGCTTTTGGCAGCGCTGGCATAGCTTATATTTGGGTTGACCTTGCTGAAATGAGGTTGCTGGACTCGTGGTACTGTCGGCTTTGGGGCGAACGCGCCTTTGGCCCTTTTATAGGTTGGACAACCTTTGTATGAGGCTGTGTGAGGCCCATTGCAGTGGAGGCAAAGGGCTGGTTCGCTAGAGGCCTTAGTGCACTCAGCGGTGGGGTGGCGATCTCCGCACTTGACGCATCGGTGTTCCATTTGGCAGTAGCGCTGAGTGTGGCCGAACGCCTGGCAACGATAGCATTGAGGCACGTCATTGAATTTGATTGGCGGCTCGACGGTGACAACGGTGCTGCATAGCCGTTTAATTTGGAAGACTTCTTTATTATTTTTCGCAGGCTCGAGGTTAACGAAGAAGAGGTTCAACGGCTTCTTCGTTCCTTTTTGTGTGGGATTGTGTATGTCCCTGACGTTGTGCCCGTGGAAGCTGAAGCCCTCCTTAATGTCGTCCGGGACAGTGGAGAAGTGAAGGCCTTTTACGACTACTCGGTAGGCGCGTTCGTCTCTGGGCTGAAAAGTGTGGTATCGCTTGTTGTTTTCACTTAGGAATTGCTTCAATTTAGTGTATGTCTCCTTGTTCGGAGTCATAACTCTTGTGGTGTTGTTCATGCTGGTCTTAAAAGTGACGTCAACGTTATCGCCGAGGACGTCGTAGATGGCTTTAGAAAAGGCTTTAATGTTGGTCACGTCTGGTATAAAAATCGGAGGCGGCTTTATTTCCTTGGGGGTCTTCTTGGGAGCGTCGGTCTTTGAAGCCGTTGGAGGAGTTTCTATTTCAGCTTCGGAGTCCGAAAGCTCATCGTCGTCCGAGAGAAGGGCAAAGGAATTACCTTTGAGCTTGAGCTTGGTCAAAATAGCGGCTCTAGCTGCCGCGCTGGTGCTGGGTTTTTCGTCATCCGACTTCTTTTTGGCTGTCTTCCTTCTGATATCCCAAGGCTCGCAGGAGTCATTGGAGTCAGTACTGGCAATTCTACCGCTGCCTCTTTTTCTTGGCGGTTGAGTAGATGAACTGGGCAATCCTTGCCAGTCCATCCTTGGGCTTGGGCGCGAATTTGAGTTTTAAAATGAGTCTCGAAATTCGCCAAACTACCAAAGTTATCGATAAGATATCGAGTTAAAGTTGATTCGATACTTGGTTGAAACGGTATAAAATGAACCGATAAATATATCGATATATCGATATACCGAACCGGACTCTGCTAGATGTATTTTCAAGACTTTGGCCTCTGGTCACACTTTTTTTTTTTTCTCGTCTTTACGGCACTTGTCAAAATTTTATTCATATAAAAAAAACGCAATTAAACAGCGTATTGTCAATGTGGCTGCCACAAAAATATGTCTGTTCGGTGGAGCCGAAGCTCGCGCACGCGATCCAACACAGCACGACTTTCTTAGATGCGTAGTTCGGCCGGAAACGATTTTACACACGGAGCGCACGGAAGGCACGTCTGTTCACTTCGGAATCTGGATCGTGACTAGAACAGCGATATGACGGGCGCTTGCAAGGAAGGGAGTACCACACAATATCATAAACATAGTGAAAGCTATGTACGATGATGCGGATTTGGCGGTACTGCACAATGGTAAAATCAGTGCGCCCTTGCGCATCAAAAACTAAAGCGATGCGGATCCACCACTCCCACCAAGGTAGGATCACCATATGCGGAAAAAGTGTCGAATATGTCGACAGCTTTATTTACCTAGGCAACGTTATATCCGCAAACGGGGGAGTGGAAAAAGACATGGAGAACCGTCTAAGCAAAGCCAGATCTGCTTTCGGGAGATTGCATCGCATATGGAGAAACCAGCAGATCAGCAGAAAAACAAAGCTGAGAATCTTCAATGCGTGCATAAAAGCCGTATTGCTGTACGGATCGGAAACCTGGCTGACATCGCAAAGGATGATAGGGAAGCTGCAAGCCTTCGTCAATAAGTGCCTTAGGATGATATGTGGTATATTCTGGCCAAATAGAATAACCAATAAGGATCTTTGGCACTGCACAAACGAAGCACCAGTCCAGCAAGAGATAAAGAAAAAGAAATGAAAATGGATTGGTCACGCGCTAAGGAAAGAGCGAGACAGAAGAGTGGGACGCCCCAAGCTAACCTGGCGCTGCTCAGCATTACGCGAACTCGCAGACAACAACATCACCTGGGATCTGGCAAAAAGAACAGCGCAGAATAGGGTCCGGTGGAACGCACTTGTGGATGCCCTAAGCTCCCAAGCGGAGCAATAGGAAAAAAAAAAATATATATATATATATATTACATTTATATTGATCTAATCTATGCCGTAGCTGCTGCATGACCCGACATTCTCCCCCCAGTGACAGCACCAATGTGACAAAGCAGAGTTCGCGCTCGTCAAATCCAAAAACTGAGGATCCAACGGCCCGGTAAAAATTATGCTTTGCGGTTTTGACAGCCGCTTCCCAGAGTCCACCAAAATGCGGAGATCGAGGAGGAATAAAATGCCACTCGATGGATCAATCGCGCTAAACTCCAGAAGCGCTCCTTGATGCTCATCGCTTATGAAGAGTTGGAGCAGCTCCTTTAGCTCGCTTTAAGCTCCAACAAAATTGGTCGCATTGTCAGACCAAATGTGCTGCGGCTTTCGGCGAGTGCATATAAACCGTTTTAAAGCATGTAAAAACGCAGATGTGGATAGATCCTTTACAAGCTCTAAGTGCACGGCTTTAGTAGCAAAGCAAATGAAAACACTCTTATAAATTTTCCCGTCCATACACACGCTGCACTAGTCGCAATAGTAGGTGGGTTCCAGCCTTGATGTCGCTAGCAATGACACCCTTGTGACGGACTCGCTGTGAGAGCTTGTGCACATAAGCGAACACCCGTTGTAGTGCTGGAAACGAGTTAGCGTACTTGGAACCAGCTGTCACTTCAACGTACGGATATTGGATTAGCAGATCCCTTGCCCTTAGCTCCAGAGTGGGTCTTTCAGATGGAACCGCTGCTGGCCACTGATCTTGAAGTCCAAGAAGAAACGCAGGATTATGGGACCACAGGTTATCAGTGATTAACTTGGGAAGAGCACCACGCTGACAGGATGTCTGCCGGGTCCCAAGACGTAGGAACATCAAGCCATTCCATCGTTCTGGTCAATTCCTGGATTGTTGAAACTCGATTGGCGACGAAAACATTAAAGCGTGCGGGCTGCTCCCGAGTCCAAGGAATCCCGCATCCAGTTTTAGAGGTGCGACTCGGGACTTTCAGCAGAGTAAATGACTTTCTAACCCTGTACCCTTCGATACGACATAAATGCAAGCACCATAAGCCTCGATGCTGGCGTCACAAAATCCATGAATCTCCACTTCAGACTGTGATGATAGTGACCATCTAGGAAATTCAGCACGTTGCGCCATGGTGAAGCTTCAACAAATCATGTCCCAATCGAAGTGAAGAGCTTGAGGTAGACTTTCATCCCAGGGCAACTTGTCACGGCATAGGTTCTGACGAAAGATCTTGGCCTTCGTAATGACTGGCGCAACAAGCCCTATCGTATCATACAGTCGGGCGATTGAGGAGAGGATGATGCGCCTAGTGGGCTTTGAGGTTGACCCTTCAAACGAAAATAGCAAGCGATCAGTGAAAGGAACCCAAGCGAGGCCAAGAGTCTTCATAAAGTTGCTGCCATCATCAAACCTTGGGAACGACTCCCGATCGTACTCCCCTCTCTTCCGGCACGTCAGAGAGCACTTCAGAAAAATTGGAGAACCCCTTTCTCAACCAAAATTGGCCCTTGGCGAGGATCCACGATGTTTTCTGCATTATGTTGATAGCCTCCTCTATAGAGTCACCTCCGGAAATTAGATCATCAACATAAAATCGGGACGCAGAATTTCGGCACCCTTTGGAAACATAGACTGCTCATCCTCTGCCAACTGATGCATTGCTCGAACTGATAAAAATGAGGCCGGCTTTGTCCCATAAGTGACCGTATCCAGTTTAAAAATCTTCCAACTCATCCTGGGTGGAATTCCGCCAAAGAATGCACTGCAGATAGATGTCCTCGGGAAAAACTCTGACGCATCGGTACATTTTGCAAATATCTCCAGTAATGGCCACTCGATGGCAACGGAACCTTAGAAGAATGTGCAGCAGCTTTGGTTGGATAATTGGATCAGACATCAAAACGTCACTAAACACGTCAAAAACAACCCTGAGCTTGCTTGTTGAACTGTCCTCCTTCAAAACACAGTGATGCGGTAGGAAATACTGTCTGGTGGGTCGTGGACTAGGCGGGACTGGAGACATATGCCCCAAATCTAAATACTCCTCTATGTACGCAGCATACTGATCCTTCAATTGAGGCTGACGGCAAAGCTTCATTTCGAGGGAGAGAAATCACCGCACGGCTCGGGAGTACGATTCACCTAGCAACTCAGAGCTGCCCTTCAACGGCAGCTTCACCGAGTAGGCGCCAGACTCGAGCCGAGCAGAATGTTGCGTAATGCGTCTCGCAATCCAATTCCTCATTCGTCCACTTCACAATGAGTTCGGTGCATTCTTCGATTTCCCAATATTTACGGAGCAGACACTCTAAGCGCTCATCAAGCTGGCTTGGGCTCTTCACAACGTCCTTGAGGGCTGTGGTTACGAACGACTTTCTCTCCAGATGTGAACCACCGCCACACACAACCCATCCAAGCTGGGTTTTCTCCAGCACCGGTAGGCTAGCTGAGAGCTAGATTTAACGAGCCCACAGCAGCTCATAGAATAGACTGGCTCCAATAAGTAAATCGGGACGCAAATCTTCACCTTCCTTCGTATAATAGTAGACTCCTACTAATAAACTTACCCTCCTTAACAAATCGTAGAATAATGCTGGGTGTCGTTTTCCTACACAACCTTATTAATGGTGAAGTAGATAGCCAGCACTTACTAACACGCTTACAGTTTAACGTTCCGAATAGAAGGACCAGAAACTTTAGTCCTTTATTCTTAAGCCATTGTAGATCGACATATGCACAGCATGATCCCCTTAGGATTTTATGTTCGAACAATGGTCTGTATCATATTATTTCTCCTTCATCCCTTTCAAATATGAAAACCTCCCTTTTAATTTACCTTCAAGAGCATACTAATTCTTCCTCGTTTTCTTTATAATCCTTCTATTTATATTTTTACTAACTCGAATTTATTCCCGCGATTCGAGCCGTACGTTATGCGGCAGGCGCCCCTCGGTCGGTTGGGCGGGAGGTGGGCTGTAGGTATGCAGTGGGAACCGCGCGCAAAAAAAAAACTAGGCTGGAGGTCCGTGATGTTTGCGGCGATTACAGCGTTGTCAAGGGCCGAATATTCAGAGCAATAGGATCGTAAGAGCACATCAACAAGGCCACATCCAAGGCCAAGGCCTCGGCCAAGGCTGCATCCATAGCCTCCATAGTCCTGGAGGCTGTTCCAAAAACTCCGCCATCGTCTCCCAAGTAGGGATGAGATCCGAGTTCGAGGCATTTTGACCTTCCTCCCACTTGGCCAGGGTAGTTGGATCCAACCTTTGAAGAAGTACCTGGACAATGATGCAGCCGGCGATCTGAACTGTCGTACCCAAATTTTTTAAGGCTCGCATATGGGCATTGAACTTATCGGACAGCCCTCGAAGCGCTGCCACTGACCCACCTTCCAATAGATTGCGGCCCAGAATGTCGTTCACATAAGCCTGAAATATCAACAGACGGTTATTAAATCGATTCTCAAAAAGATGCAGTCCGACATCATAATTCTCCTCGGAGATTTCCATGGAACGGACTGCCTCTAAAGCGGAGTCCGGAAGACAAGATCGCAATCTCTGAAACTTTTCCACCTTACTTATATGAGTATTGCAGCCTACGATCGTTGAAAAAACCGAGTGGAACTCAGCCCACTCTGAATATCCTCCGCTGAAAGTAGGAAGAGGAAGAGGAGGCAAGGCTTGAAAACTGAGCGCTGGGTCCACCTGAATACTGGAAACTCCGCTGGAAAGGGTGGTGTTTTTGTTTAATTTTGTTTAGCTGCAGCGGATTTAGCTTTTTTGTTTAGCTGCAATTTTGTTTTCGCATGCCCTTTTTTGTTATTTGTAGCGCATGCGCTTTTGGGAGCTTTGGTAGAGCTTTTGCTACTACCAAGCTTTTGATGTTTTATTTTTGGTGTTGATATTAACAAGTCGCTACTTGGTTATATTGCGCGGAACTAACCCAAATAAATATTGAAATTAAAATTGAACTTGTTTAATTCGGCCGCTATCAAAAAGCTGGTATCAACGTTTCGTACTCGATTTCGGCATGCATCATCGCTACAAGCTCAGACACTGTTCATAGCAAGTCGCTGCTTATCTCAGCAATATCCAACTCTTCAAGCTCCCCGTGGATGGCCTTAAAATCCTCATACCTGGCAACTGGCCGTGACGCACATGGAGCATAACATCTTCCACCTTTGACATTGCCTGGAAGGCTCCTTGGATCCTCTTCAAATCCTGGAGGATACCCTTTGCCTTGTATTTCAAAATCGCACTCCGAGCTGGAGTAGGTTCTCCTGTGACGGCGCCGCTGGAGTTCATCGCCACTATAATTGAAATACACTCAATTGAAATAAAGATACGCACAAATTAATTTTGGCGCCTAAATTATATTTTTTACGCATTTTTATTATATTTAATTATAATTGTGCGCGGCGAACACGATTTATCCCACTTTGTGCTCAGAACCGTACACTGAGTTGTGGAATGTATATATGTATATATGATCGCTTGTGTGAGACGAATGCACTTGCAAGTGGAACGTATGTATCTATGTTAACGGACCGGATAACAATTGTATTTTATGCCTTTGTATTTAATTAAATTATTAAACTATTTATGTATAAATACAAAATACTTGTTTCACTGATGCACTGTATGCAGTTTATGTTCAAATATGTACATACATATGTTAATACACCGCGAAAAACTGAATCGGATATGTTCGCACTGGTTCTTTTTTATGCTCGTGGAACCAATGTTTGGTCATTGAGATTTTTCTTTCGCTTGGTATACAAAGAACCTTTTGAATTAAAAGAGCGTCATGAATAAACTTTTAAATAAACATAAAATATCTGGCTGTACAGTTAGCTATTCAAGATAATTAGTGGCTCGGTCTAATTTCACTGTGCATAACGCCGAATGTTATAGGAGTTATATTCACCGCTGCCGGATTCAGTTTACGCAGGACCCGAAGCAGTTTTATAACTTTGCCTTACACACTAAGGGCTGTATGTTTTCCTCCTCTGCTTACGTTTGAGAACTCATATGCGAACACTGATCTGGCAATGGCCGATCTCTTTGCAAAGTTTTTTTAAACTTTCACATAGCACCATTTTAGAATTCACATAGCACCATTCTAGCTCAGTCTTACACTTATAAGATCCAATCAGCCAATCTGATATTTTGCCCATCTTTTGGTCAAAGTGGTGTGTTATCGGATCTTCTTAAGGTCAAGCCCGTGTATTCGCCAGGCCCACATGGAGTACCAGGATGTGTTCTAAAGAACTGCGCCGAGGCACTGTGCAAACCGCTTCCTTCCTTAATCTATCGCTGGAGACTTTGATTTTTCCCGTTATGTGGAAGGAATCCTACATTATTCCTCTACATAAAAAAGGGAAAAAATCCGATGCTGCCAGTTATAGAGGCATTTCTGAATTGTCATCAATTCCAAAGCTTTTCGAAAAACTTATAACTCCAAATTTGCGACACCTATGTAGTTCAATAATATCCCCGTGCTAACATGGCTTTTTGAAGCGCCGCTCCACCACCATCAACTTATTGGAGCTAACATTTTTTGACATGGATGGGTTCCGGAATAGCTTATAAATAGACGTCATTTACACTGACTTCAGTTAAGCATTCGCTTCTTACAAGTAAACTCAGTCTTTTGGGATTCGCAACTGATCTCCTGATTAGAATTTCGAGCTACTTATCTGGAAGAACCCAACGTGTTGTCTTTAAAGATGTTACCTCGCGTTTAGTCCGGGTCACATCTGGAGTGCCCCAAGGAAGCCATCTTGGACCATTACTTTTTACATTATTTATTAACGACTTTCACCATGCCTTAACTGATTCACTTGTACTTATGTACGCTGATGACGTTAAGCTTTGTCTTGAGTTTAGATTCACTAGCGCCCAATCTAGACTTCAATCCGATTTGGATAAATTTCAAAATTGGAGTTTAACAAATAACCTAAACTTAATGGATCAAAATGTAAACTCATGTCATTTTATCGATCTAGTCCTCACCAGGCTACGTACTTTCTCTATGGGAATGCCTTAGAACGATTACCTCAGTTTAACGATCTGGGTGTCCTATTAGATTTGAAACCTAAATTTACCGACCATATATCCACCATGGTTAATAAAGCTATGGGTGTGCTTGGTTTATTAAAATATGGTCAAAAGAATTCAATGATCCGTACATAACAAAAACTTTACACACTTCATTAGTTCGTCCGATTTTGGAGTATTGATCGTGTGTCTGGAGTCCTCAATACGGAGTACACCAAGATCACATAAAATCTGTACAAAAAAACTTCCATTTTTTCGCACTTAGGGGACTTAATTAGGATGCAAGTCTTCCCCTTCCCTCTTATCATTGTAGACCTTTATTAATAAACTTACCATCATTAACAAATCGTAGAACAATGCCGGGTGTCATGTTTCTATTTAATCTTATTAATGGTAATGCATATAAATGGGCATTTACTAACACGCTTAAATTTTAACATTCCAAGTAGAGGACACGAAACTTTCGTCCTCTACTCCTTAGCCATTGTAGCTCGACATATGCCCAACACCTTCCGTTCAGAGTATTATGTTCGGACTACAATGGTTTCTACAACATCTTGCCACTTTGCTCTTCTAACAATCTTAAATCCTTTATACTAAACGCCTTATCTGAGCAGCACTCTTCCTTATGATACTTTACTCCTACTCTTTATACTTTCTCGTATCTATCCCCGCGATTCGTGCCGTACGTTATGCGGCAGCGTCCCTCGGTCGGTTGGGCGGGAGGTGAGCTGTACGTATGTAGTGGTATCCGCGCGAACAAAAAAATCGTATAGTCACACGCGCGTAAGTACTTAATAACAACGGAAATAGAGCTTACGCAACCACATTGAATGTACCGTGCACCAGACGCAATATGATGCCATGGCACCAATAAGGGTCTGTGGCGATTCAACCGACACAATTTAAAATAGCAACGATTAAAAGCGACGAATCAATAGTACGACGCTACTGGATCAAACGTTTGCCTCCTCCCGTGCGGGGAAGAATATCACCAAAGACCAAACTCTCGCAACTGGCCACAGCAGCCGATGCAGTTATGAACTCACTAAACGACGATACGGCTGACCACATATATGCCTTTTCAAAAACAAGCAACAGCAGTCCCATCAAGAAGAACGCGTCATAACACTGACCAGACGACTCGACGATTACGACAAGGCTCTTCAGCAGATCAAAAGCATACTAGGTCAGTTACTAAACAGCAATCAGGCACGTGGCAGAAATAATTAGCGACCCCTAAATCATTACCGCAACAACGCAACCTCTAACGACGGATCGTCACACCAACTGTGTTGGTACCACAACAAATACGGCAGAGATGCAGCCAACTATGCTCCTTTACAGCGTTCATCGAGGACGACCAAAAAAACTAAAGGCAACCGTCATAGGATCAAGAGAGAGCTTTGACGGATTAAGACATTTCGCCTCTTCTTATCATCAAGCATTCCAAATCAATGTTAACAGAATTGCATACTGCCACCGACTTTTCGTACCAGACGCCCAATCTGGCAGAAAGTTTTTAGTCGACATCGAAGCCAACATTTCGATCATTGCATCCAACACTACTCACAAGAATATTCATAACGCCAACCACCATACACTCTTTGCAGCGAACGGCACAGAAATAAAAACATACGGCACCATCCGCTTGACACTGGACCTAGGACTACGTCGTCCTTACACTTGGAACTTCGTTGTTGCTGAAACCAATACTCCAATCATTGGATCAGATTTGCTACATCACTACAACCTCCTCGTCAATATCAAGGAGGCTAAATTAGTTGATGCCCAAACACCCTTGACATGCTGTGGCATCCACTCACCAACTTCATCAATTATCAAAACATTCAATACATCCAATGCATTCGCTCAACTGTTGGAGGAATTAAAAGACATCACAAAATTTAAAAAAATCACAAATCACCACCAAAGGAGCACCACCTTTCGCGCGACCACGAAGACTGATTCCAGAGAAACTCCGAGCAGCAAAGAACGAGTTCCAATATTTAATGGATATGGGAGTATGCAGACCTTCTTAAAGCCCATATGCTTCACCTTTACACATGGTACGTAAACCTACTGATGAATGGAGACCATGCGGCGACTACCGCGCCCTCAATGCGCAAACCATACCGGACCGGTATCCTCAACCACACATACAAGATTGCACACACGAGTTCTACAGAAAAACTATTTTCTCCAAAATCGATCTCAATCGCGCATACAACCAACTCCCTATAGAACCTAAAGACATCCCAAAAACGGCCATTTCACACAATTCACACACATGAAATTTGGACTGTGTAACGCAGCTTAAACATTTCAACGCTATATGCATACAGCATTTAGAGATTTAGACTTCGTCTTTGTTTACGTCGACGATATAGGAGTCGCATCAGCCAACATACAACAACATCACATCCACCTGCGCTAAGTATGTGAGAAACTGCAAGAGTACAATCTCACAATAAACCCCAGCAAATGTAATTTCGGAAAAGAATCAATTGAATTCTTAGGTCATCAAATTAACCACCAGGGTGTTATACCTCTACAGAAAAAGGTAAAAGCCATTATAAATTTCCCCTTACCCAAGGTGTCCAAAGAGATACGATGATTCCTCGCAATGATAAACTTTTATAGAAGATTCCTCCCTAATACTATTCGTCATCAAGCTCCATTAGTGCAGGTAATACCAGGAAATAATAAAAACGATTCCACCCCAATCAACTGGACAAAAGAAACGATCGAGAATTTCAATAATTGTAAAGATTCTTTAGCTTAAGCTGCGCTATTGGCACATCCTGCACCGAACGCAAACCTCTCGCTAAGCACACACGAGAGCAACATAGCAGTGGAAGCTGTTCTACATCAAGTTATCAACTCCGAATACCTACAAATGGGATTCTTCAGCATTAAGCTCTCAGAATTCGGTCCGAGGAGTTTGTGGGATGACTCCTAGGATGCCTAGCTTAGGGCTACCGAACGGGTAGCGGATATAGAAAGGCCTTTTTCTATTTAAGGTTAGCTGTGAATAAAGCGAAGGATTCCACTGCAGGCCCTCCCCGGGGATCCTCCTCGCAAATAAACAGCCCCGGACAGCTAGCGGGTATCCGCGCCGTAAGCGGTGCCGACGATGCGCTTGTGTTGCCGCCTCTATAAAGTAGCCTCATACACTTCCCCTCTTTTCCTACACAATATACCTACCCACCTCCTTTCCCAAAACACTATCTCACACCTGGCCGGAATAAGGTGTCACTCGACCCGTGCCGAGAGTCAGCCTGGCTGGGGGTCCGGTATATAAACTCTGCCCAGTCTCAAACGGAGGGCTCAGGGTACCTGGCGACCCCTGTTCTAATAAGCCTTACCGGACCGTCCCTTATCCGCAACTCGTGGGAACAAATTATGGAGCAAAATACAATTACAAATAGCAATAAAACACACAAAACAATCAAGGAGTCGGGATCTCCCAAAAAAACACGAAAAACTGGCATTGACGAGTAAGTCTGGCCAAAAGTCGACGACGGTGCAGATGGCGAGTGAGCCATCTTGGTCAAATCAGGCATACCTACGCCGAGAAAAGAACGGCAGGGCAGATCTTGCGCAGCCACGGCAGAGCCAAGTCGGAAAAGACTTAAACGGAGTGGCTCAAGAAGGTGGAATGGGCCAAAGGAGTCCTTCCTCAATATGGCAAGACTCCGACACCGCCAGCTCCGAAAAAGGAGCCAAAACCACATCCCAAGAGGGAAAGGTCACAGGACGTGCCGGGAGGACCAACGGCAAAGCGGAGATCACAATGGTGGAGGATAACCTGCCAGATGTCATTACGGATTCTGCAGATAAACCTCCACCATTGTAAGGCAGCCTCAGCTGCCCTACTGCTCCATCTGGCCGAGGATGGTGCCGACATAGTCCTAGTCCAGGAACCATGGATAGCAGGAGGTAGGGTTTCTGGACTAGCGACTAGGGAGTACAAGCTACTAGTAGCTAATACTGAAGGTAAAGTCAGAGCCTGCATCTTAGCTAAATAGCACCTCAGCATTTTCTTGCTCCATAATTACAGCGACGCGGATAATGCGGCAGTCTCCGTGGAGTCACAGACGACCTCTATCCGGGTACTGTCGTCCTACGTGGCTTACGAAAGGCCAGAACCCCCCGACGAGCTAGTGGGCAAACTAGCAACGGATAGGGAAAGGCTAAATATAGGCCTCCTTATAGGTTGTGACTCCAACGCTCGTCACTAGCAATGGGCGAGATCCAACACAAACGACCGCGGTGAGTTTTTAACCTTATTCTAAGGTCAAACTCTTCCTTTGCAATAAGGGAGACGACCCCACCTTCATAATAGAAAATCGCAGGGAATCCATTGACCTCACGCTCGTATCTAGACAGCTACTCAGCAACGTAACCAAATGGAGGGTCCTAGAGACCACAGATACCTAGAAACATCCCTTAGTTTAAAAAACCCCGATACTGCGGTTTTTAGAAATCTCAGGAAAACCAACTGAGTCAAATACCATCAAGTCCTCTTAAACAACATTGCTCCACAGCCACCTGACTATCCCCAAACCGTGGAAAGTCTAAACACCCTGGTGCAAGTTTTCACTCAAGCCTGTAATAATGCCCTCAGAAGAGCATGCCCAAAAACTAAACCACGCAAGCGAAATAGGCCACCCTAGTGGTCTACGGAGCTAGCAACCCTACAAGCAGCAAGCAGAACCCTATTCAACAGGGCCAAAGCCGGAAGCGAGGAGGCACTCTGGACCGAATACAAGGTCTCTTTGGCCTCCTACAAAAAGGCCATCCGAAAAGCGAAGCGCTCCTCATGGAACTCCTTCTGCTCGGATATCGAAAGCACTACCCAAGCTGCGAAGCTTAGAAAAATTCTATCCCAAACAGCCACAACTCTTGGCTATCTTAAAAAAGAAGATGGAACTTGGACCAACACTAGCGAGGAATCACTAGATGCACTCCTAGAAACCCATTTTCCAGGCTGTACCCCGGTACCAGGGAAATTCCGCGAAAGTGGCTTAAATCGCGAATAGTTTTCATACCCAAAGCGGGCAAGCCATCGCATACGACCCCTAAAGATTTTAGACCAATAAGTCTATCATCCTTCCTGCTCAAGACGCTAGAAAGAGTCATAGACAACACCTTAGGCCAACTCTAAACCCCACCCACATCTCCAATGCACAGCATGCATACAAAAAGGGTAAATCTACCGAAACTGCCCTCCACGCGATCATATACAGAATAGAGAGAGCTTTAATCCAGAAGGAATACGCCCTAGTAGCCTTTCTAGACATAGAAGGGGTCTTCAATAATGTTCTCCCAAACACCATAACTAACTCACTAAGAACTCTGGGGGTAGATGAACACCTGATAGGATTCATTGACCAGCTGTTAACACGCAGAACTGTGACGTCCTCTCTAGGAACATCTTCCCTAACAAAGGCCGTCAATAGAGGCACACTGCAAGGCGGGGTCCTATCCCCTCTCCTATGGAACATAGCAGTCAACTCAATTCTATGCAAGATGGAAGAAGGAGGCTGCAGGATAGTGGCGTACGCAGATGACGTCGCAATCCTGTTCACAGGTAAATACCCTCAAACGCTCTGCGATCTCAGAGCGAGAAATTGCAAACCCTAGTCGAATGGACAAGCAATAATGGCCTAGGAGTAAATGCGCAGAAAACGGAGTTAGTCCTCTTCAGCAGGAAATACAAACTCCCACCCCTCGTCCCACCAAGACTAAACAACCAAAGGCTCTCTTTCAGCAGCAGCGCCAAATACCTAGGTTTAATTTTGGATAGGAAGCTAACCTGGAACTCTAACGTAGAAGAAAGGTCAAAAAAGGCTGCTACAGCCCTTTTTACATGCAAAAAAGCCATAGGAAACAAGTGGGGCATGTCCCCTAACATAGTAAGCTGGATCTACACTGCCATAGTCAGACCCATACTACTTTACGGAGTTCTGGTATGGTGGCCAGCCCTCAAAAAGAAAAGCACACTTAAAAAGCTGGAAAAAATCCAGCGATCAGCAGCACTTTGCATCAGCGGTGCACTAAGATCCAGACCAAACGAAGCCCTAAACGCCATACTTAGCTTACAAAATCCAGGACGAGCTGGAATAGAACAAGCGAAAGTATCGGCAATCAGGCTTAGGGAAACTCAGCAATGGAGCCTCCTAAATAAGGGCCACTTCACCATTCTGCTGAACGATCCTCTCATTCCTAGCAGTACAGACTACTGTACTCCAAGGGAGTACACACAAACACCTTTCCAAGCCCTCATTCCTAACAGAGCGGAATGGGGAGACCAAATACCAGGCCCAGAGAACGCAATATGCTTTTACACTGACGGCTCCAAACTAAACAACAGAGTAGGAGGGGGAATTTACTCCGAGCAACTAGGCATTAAAACCTCTTTCAGACTTCCAAATCACTGCAGCGTATTCCAAGCAGAAGTGATTGCCATAAGGGAAGCGCTAAAATTCCTAAACCTACACAACTCCACACAAAGAGGAGTCAACATATACAGCGACAGCCAAGCGGCTATAAAATCGATCAGCTCGGTCACAAGTAACTCCAAAACTGTCTCAGACTGCAGATCATCTCTCCACAAGATGGCAAACCAGTATGACATAAGCCTCATCTGGGTCCCAGGTCATAGGGACATCACAGGCAACTGCATAGCAGATGAACTGGCACGCAAGGGACCACCACACCACTCCAGGGAGAACTGGAGGGCACTGGTGAACCACTAGCCTCATGCAAGCTCCAACTTAGGGAAGCAAATAAGGAAAAAAAAATATAAAATCGATCAGCTCGGTCACAAGTAACTCCAAAACTGTCTCAGACTGCAGATCATCTCTCCACGAGATGGCAAACCAGTATGACATAAGCCTCATCTGGGTCCCAGGTCATAGGGACATCACAGGCAACTGCATAGCAGATGAACTGGCACGCAAGGGACCACCCCACCACTCCAGCAAATAAGGAAAAGAACCAGCTTAGCTGGGAAACCGTCCCAAACTGCCGGTTGGCCCGACAACTATGGCCCAAAATCTCTACAAAAAGAACATCCCAACTACTTAGGATGGATAGAACCCGCATCGGCACGGCGATAAGAGTCATCACGGGGCACTGGCTAGTGGGAACACATGCTAGGCGAATGAATTCACCCCACAACGACTACTGCCGCAGCTGCAGGGATGAAGAAGAACCTCTTCTCTGCCACTGTCCAGCGCTGCAGTCTCTCAGACTTAAGCACCTAGGCGACAGATTCCTTAACAGCATCTCAGCGATGTCAGAAATAGACCCGAACAGGATAGAAAGGTTCACCAAAGCCTCAGGGTGGGGGAACTGCTAGACCATAAGACCTTCAGCGTGTAAAGGGATTTTTAGATTCAGATCACGGTATCACAAGGGACCGAACACGGTCTAAGTGTGGCCATTGCCTCCATCAGGAGGTGAACGCCAGCCGTCTAACCTAACCTAACCTAGCTCTCAGAAACGCAACGAAAATATAGCACATACGACCGGGAACTGCTAGCAATTTACCTTGGAATAAAACATTTCTGCCACATGCTGAAAGGCAGGGTTTCCACATCCGAACGGACCACAAACCCTTAGTCTACGCATTCGATCAAAAAGCTTCCTCGCGGCAACTTCGCCATTTGGATTTCATAGGACATCCATAAAACACGTAGCATGGGACCACAAAATTCGAGATTCCGAAGCATCTCAGGAAACTATACTGGCCTTAACAGTACTATTAAAAAGCCTCACGACTTAGGCCAAGCATTACATCTTTGCAACCTAGTAGAAAATCAGAACACTAGGAATGGCTACCCCGAACGACCAAAAACAAATTTTAACCAAATCTGTGCTACTATCCAAGCTAAGTACAAAAGCCCGCAATCCCATCAAGGACATATGAAACAATATTTAAAAACCAACCTCATACAAATCGATCAGGAGCGCTCTCCTATGGAACATAGCAGTCAACTCAATTCTATGCAAGATGGAAGAAGGAGGCTGCAGGATAGTGGCGTACGCAGATGACGTCGCAATCCTGTTCACAGGTAAATACCCTCAAACGCTCTGCGATCTCAGAGCGAGAAATTGCAAACCCTAGTCGAATGGACAAGCAATAATGGCCTAGGAGTAAATGCGCAGAAAACGGAGTTAGTCCTCTTCAGCAGGAAATACAAACTCCCACCCCTCGTCCCACCAAGACTAAACAACCAAAGGCTCTCCTTCAGCAGCAGCGCCAAATACCTAGTTTTAATTTTGGATAGGAAGCTAACCTGGAACTCTAACGTAGAAGAAAGGTCAAAAAAGGCTGCTACAGCCTCATACAAATCGATCAGGAGTGCAAGCTTCCTTTAACCCGAACCCACCTCCCAGACCCCAACCAGTGTTACGCGAAAAAAGCCAAACCTCTAACTGTTCTCCGAAGAGGAGAAGAAGGCGCGTATCCAAATGCAAGTTAAGCAGAATAGCTTTTAACCTAGACAAAGAAGCAGCGGGTGCATTCGAAAAATCTAAAAACACTTTTATTTCTAGGGATGTAACGTTACATACCAAGACTTCACGCAAGAGTTTCAACTTACTACAGACGCATTCAATTTTGCTATGGGAGCCGTCTTAGAACAGAACCATAGACCAATAACATTCATATCCCGTACCCTCTTGAAAACGCTCTTTCCTCTTGGGAAATGTTAGCTATCGTATGGGCTCTCCAAAGCTTAAGACATTATCTGTACGGATACTCGAAATCGAAAATTTATACAGACCACCAACCCCTGACCTTAGCTTCAACGAGATATTATTGGCAAATATAGCCCCGAGATTTAATACATGTCCGGTGTAGCTAATGTGGTAGCAGACGCCCTATCCAGAGTTCGACCACAAATTAATTCAATCTATTCAGACTCTACAATTCACAGCGACGAAAGTTCCTAATATAATTTAATATTCTCTGTAGAAGCCCATCGAAGTATTTAAAAACCAAATATTTTTTGTTCGAAAATGTTAAAATGATATAGAAGACGCTGAATCGGAGGAGCAGCAGAGGACTATCAGCAGTTTCTATTTTGTTTGTTTCTCCCAGTTTCGCATGCGCTTTGCTGGTATTTGTAGCGCATGCGCTTTTGAGTGCTTTGTAAAAATGCTGCCCATTAACTCATCTTGTGCCTGTGTACGTCTCCCCAGCCTCACCTCTTGCCCACGGAATTATGGACAGCTGCATGGTTTTGAGGTTTTATTGCTTAGCTTTCATGTACTTGTATTTCGCCATTTGATTTGAGCGGCTGGTTTTGGGGTTAAATTGAACCCCCGAAATAAAAATTGAAATTTAATCAAAAATAATTGGTAAATTTGGTGACCCCGACGTGATTACATCCCGTATTTGGTTGTTGTGATCAGCGCACTTGACCAAGAAGGAGAAATTAAGATGGCTTATTTCATGTCTGCGGGAGTCAGCCTTGGAGACTGTGAGAGCGTTGGAGATTACTGACGCTAATTATGATGTTGCCCTTGATCTTTTACGCAACAGATTTAGTAATCGACGGTTAATATTCCAGGCTTACATCAACGAGATCCTGCAGCTAAGGGTGGTTGAGCCAGGATCCGTTGCAACGCTTCGGGAGTTATCCGACCTTTTCAATGGCCATAAGCGGGCCCTCATGAGTTCCGGAACACCAGCCGAAATTCAAGGATGCCTTCTCATCCAGATCTTTCCATCAATCTTTCAAATGCTGGATCCTGCCACACAGGCCAAGTGGGAAGATTCTCTTCTTGATGACAGCCTACCAACTTGGGAATCTATGGCTCGGTTTTTGGAACAAAGGTGCCGTACCCTTGAGACTGTGGATTTGGCCCTAGCTCCGCATCTGCCAGCGAGTCAGGTGGGCAGACGTAGGCCGTTTAATAATCGATCATGTATGCTCCTGAATGCTCCGCCTGCGTCGTGTGCCGTGTGCGGCAGTCTGGCACATGCTGTGCCTTCTTGCTCGAGATTCCTCGCCTTGCCAGTTGAGGAACGATACGATGAGGTTCGGCGTCGTTCCCTCTGCTTTGTTTGCCTCAAGTCTGAGCACTTAGCCCGAGGATGCTCATCCATTCGCTGCCCAACGTATAATCACCGACATCATGCTCTGTTGCATCCTTGCGAACAGTTATCCAGCACGGTCTCCGTTCCCGCTTCTGGTTTGGATCCTGCCAATAAAACTGTAGTTGCAACCCCTCAGGCTTCGGCAGCTACCATGTTTGTGACCCAGAATCGCTGCGCTGAAGTAGTGTTCTTGCCAACCGCCAACATTCTCGTCCTTTGCCGATCAGGAGCCTTCCTTCCTTGCCTGGCTCTACTTGACTCCGGCTCCCAAGTTCATCTCATCACATCACTCCTAACTTCAACTTCATCGATCCAAATGCTCTGTAGCTGTGACTGGTCTTGGAGACGCTGAATTCACTACGGATGGAGCATCGGTTAATGTCTGCCTGAAGTCTCGAATATCCACGTATTCTGTGTACATTGAGGCAGTTGTGGCGTCTCACATCACAGAGCATCAACCTGGTCTAAACATAGATGTCTCCAACTGGAAGCTTCCTGCCAATGTGGTTCTGGCAGATCCGAATTTACTTATTGGAGCAAGCCTGTTTTTGATCTGCTCTCAGTTGGGCCCAGCTAGGAGACGGTCTGACTCTTGTGCAAAAGACGCGTTTTGGATGGGTAGTTTCTGGAGGTGGCGGCACCCCAGGGAAGCCTCGTTAGCCGCTTCATGTAAGGTGATTCCTGCTGACTCTGCAAACAGTTTCGACGATCAATTATCTGCTCCACCAATTCTGGGAAGTGGAGGATTGCGCTGCGTCGATCGATCATGCTACTAAGGAGGAGCTTGATTGCGATGCCCACTTCGCCATGCACCACGTCCGTCTTGAATCAGGTGCTTATTCAGTTCGTCTTCCAATCAAGCACAGCGTGGAGCTGTTGGGAGAATCCTACTCACAGGCCTCGTAATCCAAATTTAAGAGCCCAATATTGTTAGTTCTTCAAGGAGTACTTGGATCTAGGTCACTTGTCTCTGGTGCCTCAGGAATTGCGAGATAAGTGCCTGTATTACCTACCCCATCACTGCGTCCTGAAGGAAGACAGCTCCACTACTTTTCCATAGCTTTTCCATATCTTGCTTCGGGTTCGGTCTTACCTAGTTGCTTAAACGGGAAACATTTGCAAGATGTATCGCTGCGTAGGAGTCGACCCAGATGATAGCTTGCTGCAGTGCATTCTCTGGAGAGATTCTATCCATGATAAAGGTAAAGGTTTTTAAGCTCGACACCGTGACGTATGGCACAAAGCCAGCGTCTTTTCTATCTGTTCGCTCATTGCATCAGCTGGCTAAGGATGAAGGTGCCGGTTTTTCCGTTGGCTCTCGTGTTATCCTCAAGGATTTTTATGTGGACGACCACATATCTGGTGCCCCAACGAAGACCGAAGCTGTAGAAATAATAGCCCAGACATCGAGCCTTTTGAACAAAGGTCAGTTTCCATTAAGGAATTGAAGCTCCAGCTCCAAATGGAGCTACTTAAAATTCGACGATGGCAGTCCGTTCACGAAAACTCTTGGATTAGCCAGGTACCATTTTACTGACCTTCTGTTGTTTTCCTTTGGAGCCCTTCAGCCAACTGCCAAACCAACCCGGAGATCTATCCTATCGTCCGTCGCTCGGTTTTATAACCCAATGGGCTTGGTAGGTTCTGTCGTCACCAGGGCAAAGATTTTATTCCAGAAGCTGTGCAGGGAAAATTTGTCATGGGATGAAAGCCTTCCCCAATCCCTTCTCTCCGAATGGCTGCAATTCTGTTCCAGTTTTAATCACACTCAGCGAATTAAGTTTCCTGGTTTAGTCATTCCCTGCCACGGAAGGTTGGAGATCCACGGATTCTGTGACGCTAGCTTGGATGCGTATGGAGCTTGCATATATGTCTTGCCAGGGTCTGATTGTCGACTGTTATGCTCAAAGAGTCGAGTGGCACCCATTAAGACTCAGATAATACCTGGAATTATCTGGGGCTGAATTGTTGGCTAGGCTGATGGCTGAAGTTGCTGACCTTGGGACCTATAACGGAGATTATTATTATTGATGTGACCCCTCGGTTGCCCTGTCCTGGATTCAAGACGAACCTGCTCGATTTAACGTGTTTGTGTCTAATCGCGTCTCTTCCATACAGGAACTCACCAAGGCAATGAAATGGCGTTATGTCCCTACTGCGTTCAACCCAGCCGATTAACTGTCCAGAGGTGCTATTCCCACAGAGCTATTGAACTCCCAGCTTTGGTCCCATGGCCCTCCATTTGTTCGTGGCTCCAAGGATGAGTGGCCTATCGGTATTGTGGCCGAAAAGGCAACCATCGAACTTCGCGCCCGGACCTTATTGGATACGGCTCCACCAAAGGACATCGCATCATTGTCAAGGTTTGCCAACTCGTTTCCGGCCTTACAGAGGGTGTTCGCGTACATCTACAAATTTTGCCACCGCATCCGTCACGAAGGCATTTTTGTCCAGGATCTCCAAGGAGGAAACCATCTACTGATGCTCGTCATCCAGCTTACTGAGTTTAAGGAAGAGATGAGCTTGTTAGAGTCGCGCAGATTGGTTCAACCCTCAAGCCCGCTTGCTTCGCTTGCTCCTTTTGTAGACGATGTTGGTTTGCTTCGTGTTGACGGACGACTGCGGAATTCTGCGTTAGATTTTGATGGACGCCATTCTATTATTCTTCCAAGAGGCCATCCCGTCACACTCTGGCCCTCGGGTGTTAGTTGCAAAAATCCGTTCACAATACTGGCCCATTGGGGGGAGGAAGACCGTTTCAAGGGTGTTAAACAAATGCATACGCTGTTTTCGCACTACGCCCCGGCTTCTGGAACATATCATGGCTGATCTTCCAACCGAGAGGGTTGAAGGATTTCAAAGCTTTGACGTAACAGGTGTGGATTTTGGCGGACTGTTTTTCTACAAGGCAGAGTCTCGGAATAAAGACCCTATCAAATGCTACGTTTGCGTGTTCATCTGCTTCAGTTCGAAGACGATACATTTGGAGTTATTCAAGGACCTTTCCACAGCTTTGTTCCTGAGCGCGCTCACACGGTTTATTTGTACGCGACTTAAACCCAGGCAGATATGGTCTGATAATGCTACCAATTTTGTGGGTGCCAGAAATGAGCTCATCGAGTTGAAGCGAAGATTCCTCTGTCAGGATCACCAGACTTCTCTGCACGAATTTTGCCTGTCTGAAGCTATTGAGTGGCAGTTTATTCCTCCATGCTCTCCTCATTTTGGCGGTCTGTGGGAAGCAGCAGTAAAGACGGCAAAACATCACCTATATCGTGCAGTTGGTCTCGCAATTCTTAGTTTCGAGGAATTGAGGACTTTGTTATGCCACATAGCCTCAATCGTTAATTCCAGACCCCTTGTGACGATTTCAAAAAATCCAGCTGACCTCGATGTGCAAACTCCGGCTCATTTTTTAAATGGCGGTCCGCCTTCAACATTCATCGAAGCAGACCTTACTGCCCTAAACTTCAACCGTCTAGATGGGAGGCAGAGAGTCTCCTTCTTACAGCAAGTTTTCTTGGCGCGTTGATAGGAGGAGTATCTTACGCTGTTGCAGCAGCGTTCCAAATGGCGCTCCCATAGTCCCGTAGTGTCTGTTGGTGAAATGGTCTTGGTGAAGGATGAGAATCTACCCCCAATGAAGTGGCCTCTAGCCAGGGTACTGGAGCTGATTCCTGGGCTTGACGGAGTGAACCGTGTAGCCATATTAAGGACTGCTGTTGGAACGACTAAGCGTGCGGTGTCAAGGCTGTGTCTGCTGCCCCTTCAGGATTCTGTTGAAGGGCCAGCCTTCAACGGGGGGAGGATGTTGGGCCAAGCAGCCAAAGGCGATAATGTTAAAATGATATAGAAGACGCTGAAACGGAGGAGGAGCGGCGGATTATCTGTAGTTTCTATTTTGTTTTGTTTCTCCCAGTTTCGCATGCGCTTTGCTGGTATTTGTAGCGCATGCGCTTTTGAGAGCTTTGTAAAAATGCTGCACACTAATTCATCCTGTGCCTGTGTACGTCTCCCCCGCCTCGCCTCTTGCCCACGGAATTATGGACAGCTGCATGGTTTTGAGGTTTTATTGCTAAGCTTTCAACTCTTATATTTCGGAATTTGATTTGAGCGGCTGGTTTTAGGGTTAAATTGAACGCTCGAAATAAAAATTTAAATTGAATCAAAAATTCGTTTATTTATTCGGCCGCTATTAAAAAACATTAATAGCGTAACACACTGATTCGTATAATTTCGAAATTCCTTTTTTCACTTCTTATCGTCTCGTAATAAACAAGAAAGGAAAGCTAACTTCGGGTGGCCAAAGTTGATATTCCCTTGCAGTTAAATGGCAGATTACATTATATAATATAATTCCTTAATTTGACAATCAAATAAATTTTCTAATAATAATTTTGGAAACAGCCCCAAGCTTCTTTAGAATAAGCACGCATCTTTAAAATAAATACGTTTTCTTCATTTCCGATCGTTCAGTTATATGGCGGCTTTAGGATATTTTAACGTTCCCGTCGAAACGACTTATGTACTGCCTGCAAAGGAAAGAAGAATGTGTACAAAGTTTAAAGCCGAAAGCTTTTAAAATGACTTGTTTGCGTAAAAACTGACAGACTTATATGACTCAGGAGGTGATCCTTATCAAGAATATATATACTTTATAGAGTCGTAGATGTCTCCTTTACTACATTGCACACTTTTGACTAAAATTATAATACCCTCTGCATGGGTATAAAAAGAATTGTAAAACGAAACAGGAAATCATAAATATACTACGAGTCCGATTATATCCTAGATTTATAAATGTATCTACAATTCAGAAGAAATAACGGGAAAAACTCAAGCTATTTACCCTACTTTCTTTCCGAAAGCTCAAAGAAAAATTCAAGCATTAGTCCAATCCTGTCAAACCTGTAGAGAATCCAAATACGATAGACACCTACCTAAGGGTGGGTGAGTATGCATAACTCCTATGCATAAGTACTCAGGAGAAACCACCTACATAAACATTTATATTACGGAAAAAAATAGTTTTCTGACTGGTCTCGACAAGATCTCTAAATACGCCCAAATGAAGGCTTTACATTTTTAAATTAAGGGCCTCCGAGGATATTAAAACTGCTCTGAGAGAAATGCTGATAAATAACGAACGCGACTAAACTCTGCTGCGATTTGATTCCGTTGAGAAGATCAGCTTAAAATATCAGTCCATACAACGACCATACGCTTCAACATGTAACGGCCAAGTAGAACGATTTCATTCAACACTTTCCGAAATCATGAGATGCATAAAAAAGATAATGGAAGTATGACATTCGAATCAATTAGCCGACTTAGAATACCACAATCAGGATACAGAACAGCCAAAACAATACAAGACAGGATATTTAATTCATGTAAAAAGCGACAAAAGACTAGGTACCAAACTTACCCCACCCTATAGAAAAGAAGAAGTAAAGGAAAATAATAACACTACAATTAAAACCCAATCCAAGAAAGTAATACACAAGAATAAAATTAGAAACTAACCTTCAGAATATTCAAACTAAATTTCCTGGGTCTGTCTACAGTCCTCGACTATTCTAACTCATAAGTGATTTCACTTGGAACCGAAAGTGCGGCCAAACAAGAGGGAACATTTAAAATCATTCATACATTCGACCTAAAGAAATACGACAATACATTTGAACAACTTAAAAAAGGACTAAACAACCTCATCCCATCATCACGTCATTTATACCCCTCCCTGTCTTACGAATTAAATTAAAAATCATAATGTTGTCACACATGGGTTTCGGAATGGCTTACAAACAGACGTCATATATACTGAGTTCAGTAAAGCATTTCACTCTATTAATTATTCGCTTCTTGTAAGAAGAAAATATATATAACTAAGACTTATAGTAAACTCAGTCTTTTGGGATTCCCAACTGATCTTCTTATCTGGATTTCAAGCTACTTATCTCGAAGAACCCACCGTGTCTTTTTTAAAGATGTTACCACGCGTTTAGTCCGCATCACATATGGTGTGCCCCAATGAAGCCATCTTGGACCCTGACTTTTTACACTGTTTATTAACGACTAGCCTCTTGCCCTAACTGATTCATTTGTGCTCATGTACGCTAATAAAGGTTTGTATTCGATATAGATTCACTAGTGCCCAATCTAGAATTCAATCCGATTTGGATAAATTTCAAAATGGGTGTAGTGAAATATGATCGTCTATAGAATATAGTCGGACGTTCCTTGTGCTATTTGGCAGATCGGATTACTGTCCTAAAGTGGGATCCATAGAAGTTGGTGGGATCCTTCAAAGTTATAGCATATCCGATCAATCAGTTAAATGGAAGCTATAAGATATATATGATCGATCCCGGCCGTACCAACTTATATACTGCCTGCAAAGGAAAGAAGGATGAGGGCAAAGTTTGAAATCGATAGCTTTAAAACTGAGAGACTAGTTTGCGTAGAAACAGGCAGACATACAGACGAACGTGCTTCTAACCACTCAGGAGGTGATCCTGATCAAGAATAAATAGGGTCGGAAATGTCTCCTTCACTGAGTTGCACACTTTTTACCAAAATTATAGAGGGTATTATAAGGATATAAAAATATATATCGATCTGGACGGCAGTCCACAGGGTGATGAATCACATCCTTAGCGTGCGCGTGAAGACACTATATATAGCAGAAGAATTAATTTTTTTTATTATTATTGCTTTCTACCGATTCCATTTTGGCCAAATTAATCTGATCTACCCAATTTTAAAAGGATCGGCGACTATATCCTATAGCCGATCATATTTCACTATATATCCTATAGTGAAATTCTTTTTAGGATAGGCCTGGATGGGAATAAACTTCGGCTCCGATCGAATTTAGCTTTCCCTTCATGTTTTTGTTTGTCTTAAATATTGTCTTATGTATTGCTTTAAATAAATAATTTTTACCGAAACATTTGCCAAAAAGTCATTTAGTTTGTGAGAAATTTCAGTAGAAGATCAAAAAATTCATTAGTTTGATTTACTAATTTGGGGATAGTGTTAGAGTCCAAACATAAAATGTATTCTTTATCTTTTATCGTACTCTTTAATACTCGTCGACGTTAAAAAATAAAAAAAACGTTCTAAATTAAAGAGCATATAACTTTAGAACAAATAAAGCTATATAAACATTCAATACTTGGTTTGAAAGGTTTTTAAATATCTGTTCTACTTTCTTTACGACCAAAAATCTAAACAATCAGAAAATATAAATACTGAGAGAGATTTTTTCTCTTAAGAACCTAAAGAAAAAAATATCATTTTTCAAAATTGGCTCTAACGATTTGATTTATTTTAATTTTTGGATATAGTCGTTGATATGGCCTATTACACAATATCGTTTGTATCTGGAATAGCCCGGTTACTCATTGTCGTGTCAAGCAGCCGCCAAATAAACACAATAAATAAAATTTTTTTAATCAGGAGATTATTCGGCGCGTAAGCTTTTTGATAAATTTAATTAGATGAAGATTACTAGCTGCATCATAATACTAGTGTTGTTGCAGAAGGTTGATGATACCACACAGTCCAAGTGGAAAGAAATTCAGACTGACTCGGATTTCTTGGATTCCATTCAAACGTGGGAGTCCATCGCCAGTTTCCTCGAGCACAGATGCCGGACTTTGGAGAGCACGGATTTGCCAACGATGTCATATGCACCAAACCTTGCGGTAGGACGACGTCTAGGTAACTCTTCATGCATGATCTGTGTTGGCCCTTCCCACATGGGCGTGTGGACGCAGCCATCATTTTGGTGAAAACTCTCCAGCTGGTATCCGAGGCCAACATCCCTCTTCCATAGATTCCGCATCTAGCGACGCTGTTTCTCGTTCAGCGCTCTGGAGTTTTACTGCCCTGCCAAGTGATGTTCGATTCATGCTCGCAGGTACACTTAGTCGCTTAAACTTCCTCTCGTTATCTTAAAGCGAACGGACGTGTTTTTTTGCACACTGCTTTTATATTAAATCTTGCTATTTTATAAATAAACAAACTGGTGTATAATGATAGTTTTATAATCCAATATTTAACATTCATATATCCGAATCGCTTTTCGTGTGCAGTGGTATATTTGGAGCTAATCAACTTATAAATATTCTTCCAAAAATCTCTTTTCTCTCTTCCTTCACTTCATAGCGAACGGTCGTGATTATTTTTTGCGCTCGCGATAAATTTTATTCTTGTCAAACGCGGGTTTGAAACCTTAATTTAAACACTTTTTTTTTAATACTAATATTGTGTGTTAATATTAAAGTTATACCCGTATCGCTAAGCGCTTGTGCAGTGCCATATTTCGGTGAGCATTTAATAAAATTAAAAAGTCGCTATCCAAATATAGCTCTGCTTCTTTTTCATTCTCTGCCTTTTGAATTTTTGCAGTTAATTCTGCTCTTATCTTTTTGCGCGCATTTCTTTACACTTGCGCTCTCCCTTTACTTTGCGCTTTACTAACTCCCTCCTCTACCTACCTTTTATTAACCTTAGTTGGTACAGTGGTTGAAGGCTAATTTGTTTAAAATATAAAAAAAATAAAAAATTAAAAAAGGTATAAATTCATTTTTGGTAATTTGTAATATTTTTAAAGTGGAATACAATGTTGTTGTCTGCTCATTAAGTTGGCTGTGCGAAAGTGTCTCACATGCCAAATGTGCTGGCCTTACTGCATCTGTCTCGGATGCCGTATCCCGCCGTGTTGGCCTCCATTATTGCTGCAGTGGGTGTCGGGCTGTCCAAGATGAAATGCGATCATTCATGCGATAGACCAAGAGTGGGTTTAAAGATTTGATCGTTGGTTTCCCTAAAATCAACGATCAACTCAGTGCGCTGGATGTTCAATTCAATAGCCTTCAGCTGTTGAATGAATCTCCTAAGCGGAAAAAATCTGCTACTAGGGAAGTTGCAGCCCCAGAGATAGCGGGACAGCTTGATCCTCCCGCAATAATGCAGCCGATCATTTCCCTTGCTACTCCAAGAGCAGGGACGGTAAATGAAAAGTCGGCACCCGAATTTACCGCAGCAGAGCATAACTCGTCTGTTTTGTCCTCCATGGCATCACTCCAAGTGATTCCTAGGAATGCCGTAGAATTAACACCCATAGCTTTGCATTAAAGTCATATTGTCTGCTCAATCTTTGTTTATTACATGTTCTTACATTCCACCATCTTCCGAGCCGCCTACATACTGGCTTCACTTGTCGGCTATACTGTCTGTTTCCAATCTTATGTCCGATAGTGACCTTCTAGTAGTTCTTGGTGACTTTAATTTACCAGCACTCACTTGGTCAAATACTGAAAATGTATCTTTCTTATCACTTTCCACCCATCATGATTTCATGGCGGGCATCTTTGACTTGTCCCTAGGCCAGATCAACCATGTTAGAAATTCGTTAGGTCGGCTTCTTGACTTATGTTTTGTATCTGATCCAGATGGTACCACACTTTCCAGAGCTTTGCCCCTCTCAACCCCTGAAGATCCATACCGACCTACGCTTGATGTTTCAATCGAAACCAATTCTGGTGTCGATCAGAAGCCTTCCGGCGTATCAAAGAAGATTCGTTGTTTTCGTAAGGCCGATTTTCGTAAACTTAATTTGTTAATCGATACTTTTGTCTGGTCCGATATTCTGGCATGCACAGATATAAATATCATCCTAGATACATTTTATTTCACATTAAATACATTCTTTGACTTAAGTGTGCCGTGGAAATATCCGTCCACCTCAAATAATCCTCCTTGGTTTACAAGGTGCCTCACAAAATTAAAAAAAGATAAAGACAGGCATTTAAATAAATATAAAAGAACCTGTAGCAGCATAGATTTCTCAAAATACTAAATAGCTCGGCTAAATTGTTATGTTATAAAAATTATATTCGCCGCTGTCGGATTCAGTTCACTCAGGATCCAAAGCAGTTTTATAACTTTGTAAGCACTAAGCGTAAACATGTATATTTTCCTTCTCTACTTACGTTTAAAAATGATTCAGCGACTTCAGATTGCCGATTGCAGATTGCCATTGCCGATCAGCTATACGCTTACAACATTCAACCAACAAATCGTATATTTGTTCCATTTCTTCCATTTCTTCCAAAGGTAAAACCAGTTTATTCGCCAGTCCCCGACGGAGTACCAGGTTGTGTGCTAAAATACTGTGCTAGGGCTCTGTGCAAACCTCTTCAAAAACTTTTCAACTTATCTTTGGAATATTCGATTTTCCCCTTTAAATGGAAGGAATCTTTCATAATTCCTCTGCATAAAAAGGGGAAAAAATCCGATGCTGCCAACAACAGAGGCATCTCAAAATTGTCAGCGATTCCAAAGTTATTCGAAAAATTAATAACTCCTCATTTGCAACACCTCTGCTCATCAATAATTTCTCCATGTCAGCATAGATTCATTAAGCGTCGCTCCACCACCACTAATTTATTGGAGTTGACATCCTTTGTTTAAGATGGCTTCCAAAAGGGACTTCAAACTGATGTTATTTACACAGACTTAAGTAAAGCATTTGAATCAGTTAATCACTCACTCTTGTTGAGTAAAGTAAATCTTTTGGGATTCTCAACCAACCTCATTACGTGGATCTCCAGCTATTTAAATGGAAGAACACAGAGAGTCTAATTTAAAAATCAATATTCCCGCTTAGTCCGTGCCACATCTGGAGCCCTCAAGGAAGCCATCTTGGCCCATTACTGTTCACTCTATTTATAAATGACTTGCCCCCATCCTTTACGAACGCGCTGGTACTAATGTACGCAGACGATGTTAAGCTTTGTCTGCAATATAAGTTCCCGTCTGCCCAAAACAGACTCCAGTCCGATCTCGATAATTTTCAAAAATGGTGTTTAGCTAATGACTTAATACTTAATGGATCAAAATGCAAACTTATGTCTTTTTATCGTACTAGTCCTCACCAGGCTTCGTACCATCTCTTTGGGATTACCTTAGAAAAATTAACTCAGGTTAATGATCTTGGTGTCCTTTTAGACATAAAACTTAAATTTTCCGACCATATTTCTTTAATGGTTAATAAGGCTAAAGGTGTTCTCGGTTTTATTAAAAGATGGGCTAAAGAATTTAACGACCCTTATATTACTAAAAGCATATTTATATCCTGGTCCGTCCGATACTGGAGTACGGTTCATGTGTCTGGTGTCCCCAATACGGTGTTCATCAAGACCGCATAGAATCCGTACAAAAGAAATTCTTATTATTTGCTCTTAGAGGACTTAACTGGGACGCAAATCTTCACCTTCCTTCGTATAATAGTAGACTCCTACTAATAAACTTACCCTCCTTAACAAATCGTAGAACAATGCTGGCTGTCGTTTTCCTACACAACATAATTAATGGTGATGTAGATAGCCAGCACTTACAAACACGCTTACAGTTTAACGTTCCGAATAGAAGGACTAGAAACCTTAGTCCTTTATTCTTAAGCCATTGTAGATCGACATATGCACCTAAGAGGATACTCTTAGGATTTTAAGTTCGAACTATAATGGTCTGTATCATATTATTTCTCTTTCATCCCTTTCAAATATGAAAACCTCCATTTTAAATTACCTTCAAGAGCATACTAATTCTTCCTCGTTGTCTTTATAATCCTTCTATTTATATTTATATTTACTAACTCGAATTTATTCCCGCGAGCCGAGCGTTATGCGACAGGCGCCACTCGGTCGGCTGGGCAGGAGGTGGGCTGTACGTATGCAGTGGAAACCGCGCGAAAAAAAAAAAAAAAAAAAATAGCTCTGCTCTGCTTCTTTATCTTTCTGTTTTACTACTTTTGTCGCTCAGATTCTTATCTCTATTCCTTGCAGATTTACTAACTCTCACTAATCGCTCTATTTAAGCTTCCTTTGTTTCCTTGGCACAGTGGTTCAAGGTACTTCAATAAAAAAAAAAGAATATTTCTTGTAATAAGACTATCTCATCATCCCAGCCTGCCATCCACTGCTGGCTCCATGAAAACCTTGTACACGCTAAGTGTGCCTGGTTCACGGCTTCAGTTTCGGATGCCATTTGGCGTAGGTCTGGTGACTACTTTTGCTATGACGGCTGTCGTGCTATTCAGGACAAAATGAAATCGTTCATGAGACAGACTAAAAGAGGATTTAAAGATTTTATCAGCGGTTTTCGCAAAATCAATGAACAACTCTGTGCGCTCGATTCACAGTTTAGTCGTCTTCAACTGCTGAATGAGTCTCCACAGCGTAAGAAATTCACTGGTAATGATGTGCTTGTGGCGAATAATCATCAGTCTGTTCAGCCGACAATTATGCATCCGCTCATAGAGATATGAGCCACCCCAAAATTCACTGCTAATGATGTGCTTGTGGCGAATAATCATCAGTGTGTTCAGCCGACAATTATGCTGCCGCTCATAGAGATATGGCCACCCCAAAGGCTGGACCTGGGAAAAATTCGGCTTCCGAATATCTCAGTATGAAAGAGAAATTGTCATAGGGCAATTGCTAGCTACTAGTCTATCAGTTTTAAAGCTATCTAGTTGAACCTTTGTACACTTCTTTCTTTTATTTGTAGGCAGTATATGTATGTCAGAACGGCCAGGATCTTTGAACTATATCCAATAGCTGCCATATGAATGATTGATCGGAAATGCTATAACTATGGTGCTGTTTAAGTTAGAAGATTTGGATCCATTAGAAGGATTTTATTTGGGTTAAATAATTTAATTTGCCAAATTTCATACGGATCGCATATCCTATAGCTGCCATATAACTGATCAGAAATGCAGAATCCTTGCTATTTTTTAAAATGCTTAGGACTGTTTTCAAAATTTTTATTAGAAAATTGATTTTATAGTGTTATTTTATAAGGATCGGCCAACTATACACGATATATTCAATAATATTAGCTGTTTCTTAATTGCCTGGGTATACCAACATCGTCGCCACCCGAAGTTAATTTAAATTTTGTTTTGTTAATTTTTTAATGTAACCTAAAAATGAACATGTTACTCAAATTTTTATAACAAACATAACCACATTTTTTCAAAATTTTAACAGAAAAAATAAGGACTTAAGCAACATATTCATGAATGACCCATTATTATTGTAGTAAGGATGACGTACTAGGGTCATCTCTTACTATCGATACGGCTATACTAGCAACCGTGTTGTCCCTTCGTTTATAACGAGATTGTTTCGTCATAAATGAATATCACCAAGAACTTTTAAACAAGGCATTTTAACAATTGAGGAACACCAATGTACCATTATCCTGGAATTTTGAACAAGATAAAATACCCATTAAATATTGCTCCAATGATAAAAAAAAAGTTGATTTACAATAAAAATTTTAATTATTCATAAATGTAGAATCGTTTCAGGTTCAGAGCCATTAAGCTTACCTGAAACGAGCTGTCATTTAATATACTTATAAGAAATTGACCCTAATTCATTGACCGACGAAAACATAAGCCTTAACGTTGGTATCTAACTAATAACAAGAATGAAAAGCTAACGTCGGGCGGAGTCTAAGTTGATATACCCTTGCAGTTATGTAGTAGCTTATATAATTAGATATATATCGGTCGGCCGATCCTTATGATATTTGGCAGATCGAATTAGTTTGCCTAAAGTAGAACCCATATAAAGTCCCATCCTTCTAACTTAAAAAACAACAAAGATATGGCATTTCCGATCAATCAGTTGTATGGCAAAGGATAAATGTATAATTTTTAATACACAAAAACCAAGAATTTCGCACTTGGAAGTCGACCAAGAACTACTTTACTTGATTCAAGAAAAAAATCTTCATTTAAGTACGAATGTTTTTTCCTAAAGTTCGATGTTGAGAACGAATATTCTTGATTTAAGCGTAAAAAATTATTCTCGTATAGAAGAAAAATACATAAATTGAAAAAAAATGTATTTATTAATAAATATCTCTTAATTTTTATTTATTTTATTAGTTAAGCTTTTTATTTGTAATTATTAAACTGATTGAATGTGCTAGGAGTCGCGCCAGAGAGCCTTCCGGGTCAATTAATGCGACTTTTTAACCATTCGGCTATTGTCCAAAACGTAATACCACTCTACAAATTACCCTTGGTGTTTCGAAAATACCAGGTGTTTCTATAAAAAAAGTTAAAAAAAAAAATTTATGAGTAAAAAATAACAAAAAAGTTTAATTTTCGAACTCGGCTCGAACCCGGTACACTTCATACATCAGCCGAGAATTCTTCCGTTGGGCTATCCCTGACAAGGTTTCGCGCGAAAACTTTCTGAAGTTCAGTTGTTGCTCCGTGCTACTCAAAAAATCTTCGAAAAACTTCGAAATTGAAAGGAGCTTCTAGTGGTGAAAACAAGAAACTGCAAATTGTTTCGGATATTTTTTTCGGAGAGCAGTCGCCGCCAGGTGGAGCGCCATCAGCTGTTTGTGAAATGCTTGGGAGAGTGCAATCGCGGCCAGTAAAACTTCTTAATAGAAAACTTTATATTTATATGTTCGCAAACTACAAAAAGCCAATCGGCAACCGAATATGCTTATCTATTGCTATGAATATGCACCTTAGCGTCACTGCTAGCACTATGGGTAGGTCTACTTATCGAACTATATCTTGAGTAAGAGACTTTTACCAGATATGAATGATATATCAAAAGTTGCGTTGTCTCAAGGGCCATCTCTACATGCCAATTTTGAAATAATATATAAAAATATATATATAACTAAATATAGCATGTGAAGTTAGGTGCATTGGTTGTAAAGTTAAGCGTTTCTTACATTTAAGAGTCTTTTTAACTTTTTGAGGTAACCATGAGTAATTTTAAAAAATTGTAGAACAAACGTTTCTTATATTTTATTAACTAACATACTCACATTTTTTTTATATTTTAAGAGACAAAATAAGGCAAACGCGAACTGGAAATTTTTTTGGAAGTAAAATATGTAAAACATTTTTATTTGGGAAATTCTTTATAAACCGTTTTTCCTGAATAACTTTTGAAAGAAATGTCGGATCGGGATAGTTGAAATACCAATCAACGCGTATTTTGGAGCAAAATCTGTATATATGTAGGATTCGAGAGATAAGAAGAAGAGCAGATCAACGAGATAATCACTAGAAGCGGCAACGTTCATCGCTGTTCTCAGAGCAATGATCAACGAGTACCAAGCCAAATGAAGTCAGACGGTGCCAGAATCTCATAGCGAAAGAACGTGTCAAGCAAAAGCATTATGGAAAACGCATTATGTTAATTGCCCAATATTAATAATAAACTATACTTATAATAAAACATCAACAATTCTGGAGTTTTCTGCAACAACGGAGGTCAGGATTTTACAATTGGGGGCTCAACCGAGAATATTGAGTACCTGATTAACAAAGTCATCAAACTTAAAGTGCGTTTCAAAAGTGTGTGGCTGTAGCTGGCAATAGAAATTCGGGAAACTGTGAACAATTAGACACTGGTCAATATTGAAGAAGCAATTGAACAAGTGCGGAATAGTGGTTGTGACAATTATATTTTGGCAACATTGAAGCATCGGGCTGAAACCGACCAAATCAACGTGGGAGCAGGCAAGGCGGCGCAAGAATAAGGATCGAAGCTTGAGGAGCATACACTAGTGGGTGATCAGTCAAATACAAGAGACTGAATTTGGACGGTGATCATCTAGACGAGTGAAAGGCGTGGAGCATTTTCGTCGAGGGAAAGCATACCACAAGCAAAGCAACATATTAACGGCGGCGTGGGAACACATTTAGAGAAGTTCAACAGAAGTTCGATAGAGTGGAGTTGCATACAACGAGCAAAGCGACAAATTAACGACGGCGTGGGAACACATTTAGAGAAGTTCGATAGAGCGGAGTTGCATACAACGAGCAAAGCGACAAATTAACGGCGGCGTGGGAACACATTTAGAGAAGTTCTATAGAGCGGAGTTGCATACCACAAGCAAAGCGACAAGTGAACGGCGTCGAAGAAACACACATAGAAGAAGGCCGAGAAAGCGGAATTTCATTTCTATTGGGGAGAGCTGGAATCAGGAAACTTGGTTAGATGCAAAGAGAAAGAAACAAGAAATAAAATTGCATGAGGAAACTGTAAAACTAAAAAGTAAAAAGGATTGTACATTAAATTTAATTTTATCATTATATTCCTTTTTATATATTATATTCCTGAACTTAGTGTATAAGATACCCATAAGTTTGTAAAATGAATAAGGAAGAGATTTTGGCATTGCGTGTGACCGATTTGCGCAAAAAGTTAGTTGAGTTAGGATTAAACAAAAATGGAATAAAAAAGGAATTGCAACAGCGGCTACTCGCTCACTATGGAATTCAGATGGAGGAAAATTAAGTAGAAGGGTTAGAACATGTTGATGAGGAGGCAGACGAATCATTTGCAACCGTAACTTCTGGAGAAGCAGTAAATGAGGGCGAATGTGTTAGACTCTCCGGAAGAGGTAGTTTAGAAGAAAATCGGCAACGAGAACCCATCTTTACAGGAATGTCTTGGTTTACATTAAAAGATGTAGAAGGAAGTGTGTTACAATTTTCAGGTAACAGTGGATCCAAGAACTAGAAGAATGTGCACTGACGGTACAATGGAGCCAATTGCAATTATTTATTTATGGGAAGCAATTTCTTAGTGGGGCAGCCAAATTATTTATACGAAGTCAGAGAGATATTGGGAATTGGAAACTATTAAAAAAGTCGTTAATAGATGAGTTCGGAGCGACAGTATCGTAAGCAGAGATACATCGTATGCGAGGAAAACGACCTCAAAGAAAAAAAGAAACGTTGCATGAATATTTGTATGCATTGATGGATTTAGCTAAACCAATTGATCTCGACGATGAGAGCTTAATTGAATACTTTGTAAATGGAAGCCCAGACTCAAAATCAAAAAAAGCTTTGCTGTATCAGGCTACAACCATGAATCAGTTAAAAACTTATATTGGGGCATATCAAATGATGCGAGAACGAGAAAACCACAGAATAAGGCAGAATATAACCTCAACAAAGGTGAACATGAATCATATAAGCAGGAAAAGTTCGAGAAGACTAGGAAATGCTATAGCTCTGGAGATGAATCTCATATAAAGAGGAATTGCCAATTTAAAGCACTAATAGATACAGGTGCGGATTTGTGTTTAATGAGCGCAAAAATATATTTGAAATTGTGACTAGGTATTTTAAATGGGGAAGAAAAATGCTTGACAGGAATTGGTAAGAGACAAAATACGACTTTTGGTAGTATTGTTGAAGTCGTAAAAGTATTTTGGCAATACCTGTGAAAATAGATAGATTACAACTAAGAGTAGAATTTCATATCGTTTCAGAAAAAGACATGTCATTCGATGCTATATTAGGTAGGACGCTGTTAGAAAGTGTAGGTCTGATGGTGCAGAAAAATGGAACACAGCTTAGGCCCAGAACAAGAACACAGATTGTGGAACAACCGAAGAATAATAATCCATGCAGTGAATTATTTAAAGTATTTCTAAACTTATGTATGATGAGTCTAGAAGCATCAGCGTCAGTAGAAGTGGATTTAAAACACCTATCTTATGGAAACAGAGTGAAAGCAAGGGACTTAGTTGAAAGATACCAGCCAAATCGGAATGTAAGTTCTCCGGTAGAAATGAAACTAATTTTAACGGACAATATACCCGTGTATCAACCAACACGGCGGTTACCTTATAGTGAACAGCAGATAATAGACAAGAAAATTAGTGAATGGCTTGAACAAAAGATAATACAAACGAGCACCTCCGAGTATACATCACCGATTGTGTTAGTTGCGAAAAAGGACGGATAAAACCGATTATGTTGTGATTATCGTAAATTAAACGGGAAAATAGTTAGGGACAAGGAGCATCCATTTTTACTACGTTAGATTTAAAGACTGGTTATTTCCATGTGCCAGTAGAGAAAAATTCACAAAAGTATACATCCTTCGTTACACAGACCGGACAATACGAGTTCCTTTACGTTCCTTTTGGAATTTCGAATTCGCCAGTGGGTTTTAATCGCTTTATTATGTCAGTGATGAGAGAGCTCATACAGGAGAACGTGGCAGTGGTATATATGGATGATATAATTATTTTATATAGCAAGGGTGTCGACGACGGATAAAAAAACTGAAAGTATATCTTAGAATGTACAGGAAAAAATGGATTAAGAATTATTTGGTCAAAGTGTCAGATACTAAGAGAGAAGGTTAATTTTTAGGTTACATTATAGAAAATGGGAAAATTAGTGATGAAAAAACACAAGCAGTAACCAATTTTCCAATACCCACAGATAGAATGCCAGTTCAGCGATTTCTCGGATTGACCTCGTATTTTAGAAGATTTGTAGATGGATACGCATGTATAGCTAAACCATTGTCAGATCTGTTAAGAATGGAAAGCAAGTTTGAATTTAAAGAATTGTAACAGATATCGTTTGAACAATTAAAAACAGCACTCACGTGTAGCCCTGTTTTAAGACTTTATGACCCGAAACTGCAGATAGTGATACACACTGACGCTTCAAAACATGGGTTCGGAGCAGTTTTATTGCAAAAGGATCCGGAAGATAATCAGTTTCATCCGGTCATGTACATGAGCCGTAAAACCACACCAAGTGAAGAGAAATATCACTCATACGAGTTAGAAGTGTTAGCAGTTATCGCGGCATTGACAAAATGGGGTGTGTACATATTCTAGTGTATACTACTCCTAGTAGAGTTCAAGGTAATTACAGACTGTGATGCGATTGTATTGACAATGAAAAAGAAATTTACAAGACTATCAGTGCAAAACCAAAAACTGAAAGAAGCACAACTGACCGACGAATGGACAAAAGTTATTAGGAAGTTAGTATAGAGTCAGGGATATGAAGATTTTTATATTTACAATCAGATCTGGTTCAAGGATCCGAATCGCGAATTGATAGTTGTTCCATTACAAATGGAAATTGGGATAATTCAAATCGCGCATCGACAGGGTCATTTCGCAGCAAAGAAAACTCAGGATTTGGTGGAAAAATCATATTATATCCCCAAACTTAAGCATAAGGTAGCTCAGGTGATAGGCAATTGTGTAGCATGGATTGTGGTTAATGCAAAGGCAGGTAAGCTTGAGGGATTTTTAACTTCTATTGATAAGGGAGATAAACCACTCGTAACTTACCATATCGATCACGTCGGCCCAATGGAAGTGACTAAGAAAAGTTACAATCATCTTTTAGTAATAGTGGATGCGTATACCAAATTTGTGTGGATGTATCCGTCAAGGAGCACTGGAGTAGAATAAGTCATCAATTGTTTAGAAAGGCAGGCAGTTATTTTTGGCAACCCATTGCGAATTGTATCAGATCGAAGAGCTGCGTTTACATCACATCTATTTAAAGAGTATTGTGAACAACAGAATATACAACATCTATTGATAGGAAAAGGAGTTCCGAGAGGTAATGGACAAGTAGAGAGGATGCACAGGATCATTGTGCCAATGCTGTCGAAATTAAGTATCGAGAATCCAGCAAGTTGGTATAGATACGTAGGAAAGGTGCAGCAACTAATAAACTATGTCGAGCCTAGAAGAATAAACCCCTTTCAAGCTATTGACTGGTGTGGGTATGCAAACGTTTGATTCGTCAGAGTTCAGAGATATGATACGTTCGAAGATGAACGTAAACAGATTCGCCAAGACGCAAAAGAAAATATTCAAGGTGTTTGGTCATTAAGCCTTTTTAATGACCTTTTCCCTTGTTTCCAAAATAACACAAAAAGGGGAAATTGTTTATTTTCACAACGTTATAAATTTTTGTTTATTCGCATATGGCAGGGAGTGAGAAAGCTCCGATTATATGATGCGTATGCACTGATATAAAGAGTACGAGTGAGCCCGCCTTAGAACATAGGCAGGGCGAAAGCTCATTAACTTAATGCTAAAGATAAAGCGGCCGAGAAGAGTCGGCTTGCGACCAACAATAGCGATAAGATGAATAGGACAAATATAAATGAGAAACTATAATTGTTGTATTAGTTGTATATTAGTGATATCTGTGGCTGCTGCCTGACCCGACATTCCCCCCCCAGTTGAGGCCTGTCCTTCAACTTCATCCTTAAGGGGCAGTTAGCGAAAACTTAGTCAGTTCCGCTTGGTAGTTCCAGATTCGGTTCTATTTGAGACACTCCATCCAGGCCGGGGGCTAGATCCATACTTCTCTCCAACGGCCACTTCATAATATGAGCTGTGGGCGCGATTGACATTCTCTCCACGTGTGAATCGCCTCCACATACAACCCATCCAAGCCTTGTTTTCTGCAACAACGGTAGGCCAGCTGAAAGCTGGATTTGCCCAGCACACAATAGTTCATAAAATAGACTGGCTCCGATAAGCAAATCGATACGTTGTGGCCGGAAAAACTTTGGATCGGCTAAAGTGAGGTTGGCCGGAATATTCCAGCTGGAGACGTCCAAGCTGAAACTAGGCTGGAGATCCGTGATGCTGGGGGCGATGACAGCGTTGACAAAGGCCGAATATTCGGAGCAACGGGACCGAAGGAGCACATCGACGGATAATTCATCTGTCGCGAAACCAGTGTTGCCAATTCCAGACACTGCCATGTAAGATTTGCGTCTAGGAAGCTGCAGCTGACTAGCCAGTCGGGAAGTTATCATGTGCACTTGCGATCCTGAATCCAAAAGAACTCGGCATGGAACAAAAACTCCAGTGCGACTCCGAACGAGAATGTTCGCTGTAGCCAGTAAGGCTACCTCACTGCTGCGACCTTGGGCAACTAGTGCATTAGCCGCGGATGGTGAAGCGCTTATTGGCTCGGCGCCCTCGGTTGTGGCTGACGTAGATGATACAACAGAAGGCTGGCTACTGGATGACTGTACTTCCAAAAAATGCAGCAGGCTGTGATGCCTCCTCCCACAACTGCGACAATTAGCAGCGAGGCACTCACGCAGGTGATGACCAGGTTGGAGACATTTCCGACACAGACCGAGTCGCCTAGCCTCACCAAGGCGGCTCTCAGGGGCCATTAACAAAAATCTGGGGCATGCAGACACTACATGGGACCACCCACCACATAATCTACAAGCGGGGGAAGGTGAATTAGTGACGATAAAGGACGATCTATTATTATTGTTCGAGACTCTATGTCTTCCCATCTGAGTGCCTGGCACGTAGGCGGTCATGGCCACATCCATAGCCTCCAGAGTCCTGCACCGCTGCTCCAAAAATTCTGCCATCGACTCCCAGGTAGGGATGAGGTCCAAGTTCGACGCATTTTGACATTCCTCCCACTTGACCTGGGTAGCTGGGTCCAACCGTTGAAGGATCACTTGGACAATGATACTGCTAGCGATCTGCATGGTGGTCCCCAAATTTTGCAAGGCTCGCATGTGGGCATTGAATTTATCGGAAAGCCCTCGAAGCGATGCCACTGAGCCACCTTCCAATAGGCTGAGGCCCAGAATCCCGTTCACATGAGCCTGAAATATTAACCGACGGTTATTAAATCGTCTTTCCAGAACACGCAACGCGACATCATAATTATCCTCGGAGATTTCCAAGGAGCGAACTGCTTCTAAGGCTGAGTCCCGAAGACAAGATCGCAACCTCTGCAGCTTTTCCACCTTACTTATGTGAGGATTGCAGCCCACGATCGTTGAGAAAGCCGAGTGAAACTCAGCCCACTCCGAATATCCTCCGCTAAAAGTAGGAAGAGGAAGAGGAGGCAAGGCTTGAAAACTCCGACTGAGCGCTGAGTCCACCTGAATACTGGAAACTCCGCTGGCCAGGGTGGAATGGGCAGCAATTCGAGCAGAGCGCAACGACGTCTCGTGCTCGATTTCGGCATGCATCGTAGCTACAAGCTCAGACACTGTCCATCGCAAGTCGCTGCTTATCTCAGAAATATCTAACTCTTCAAGCTCCCCGTGGATGGCCTTAAAATCATCGTACATGGCGACCAACTGGCCGTGACGCACATGGAGCATGGCGTCTTCCACCTTTGACATTGGCTGCAGGGCGCCTTGGATCCTCTTCAAATCCTGGAGGATACCCTTTGCCTTGCATTTTAAAATCGCACTCCGAGATGGAGTGGGTTCTCCTGTGACGGCGCCGCTGGAGTTCATCGCCACTATAATTGAAATACGCTCAATTGAAGTAAACCGCGCACAAATTAATTTTGGCGCCAAGATTTTAGCTCTTGTTTATTTTATTATATTTAATTATATTTGAGCGCAGCGAACACGATTTATCCCACTGTGCGCTCAGAACCGTACACTGAGTTGTGGAATGTATATATATATGAACGCTTGTGTGAGGCGAATGCACTTGCAAGTGGAACGTATATATGTATGTATGTATGTATGTATGTTGGCGGACCGGATAACAATTGTATTTTATGCCTATGTATTTATTTATATTGTTAAATGATTTGTGTATAAATACAAAATAATTGTTTCACTGATGCACTGTTTGCCGTTTATGTTCAAAATGTACATACATATGTTAATACACCGCACAAAAACTTAATCGGGTATATTTGCACTAATTATATTTAATGTTCGTGAAATTGTTTTTATTAATTTTATTAATTAGATCACGTCGGGGTCACCAATGTTTGGTCATTAAGCCTTTTTAATGACCTTTTCCCTTGTTTCCAAAATAACACAAAAAGGGGAAATTGTTTATTTTCACAACGTTATAAATTTTTGTTTATTCGCATATGGCAGGGAGTGAGAAAGCTCCGATTATATGATGCGTATGCACTGATATAAAGAGTACGAGTGAGCCCGCCTTAGAACATAGGCAGGGCGAAAGCTCATTAACTTAATGCTAAAGATAAAGCGGCCGAGAAGAGTCGGCTTGCGACCAACAATAGCGATAAGATGAATAGGACAAATATAAATGAGAAACTATAATTGTTGTATTAGTTGTATATTAGTGATATCTGTGGCTGCTGCCTGACCCGACACAAGGTTTACAAGAAGAAAATCGGCGAGGTTTTAATCTAAAACGTAGGAAGGAAAGAAAATACAAGCTTGGCGATTTAGTCGAGATAAAGCGAACTCAGTATGGGGTGGGCTTAAAACTAAGAGGGAAGTACTTTGGGCCATACAAAATAGTTAAAGTTAATAATCATGGGAGGTATGAAGTGGAACGAGTAGGGGATACTGAGGGACCTCTAAAGACATCAACTGTAGCAGAATACATAAAGGAGTTCGGGACAAACCCCGTGTCAGGAAGGCCGAATGTAGGATTCGAGAGAAAAGAATAAGAGCAGATCAACGAGAGAGTCACTAGAAGCGGCAACGTTTATCGCTGTTCTTAGAGTAATGATCAACGAGTACCAAGCCAAATGAAGTCAGTCGGTGCCAGAATCTCATAGCGAAAGAAAGTGTCAAGCAAAAGCACTATTGAAAACGCATTAAGTTAATTACCCAATATTAATAATAAACTATACTTATAATAAAACATAAACAATTCTGAAAATTTCTGCAACAACGGAGGTCAGGATTTTACATATATAAAAATATTTTAGTCTGTAGTAGTAAATGGTCTGGTGATACCAGTGTCCCCACTATCTTCAATTTAGTGAACCGAAAGCGTTTTACATTTAAGCCAATTTTTCCCAAGCCAAACTACTTTTGGCAAATGTTTGAATAAAATCCCTCTAATGAAAACATTACGTTTCATTTTGTATATAACTCATTAAGATTGAACGCACACAGAAAACGTTTAATTCTTCGGCTATATATAGTGCCTTCACGCGCCTGCTACAAGCAGGGCATGCATGTCGCCACCTAGCGGACTGCCGTGCTCTGTGACAAGCTTTTTTAATTCCTTAAGGATAGCTTTTTTCACGAACCAAAAGAATGTCGAACGATTCTTGTTGGCCGGTATGGCCGCCAGTATGCCGGCCAGTAAGCCTTTTTAATGGCCTCTACGTCTGCATAATGCCTTCCTTTTATGGGCAAATGCATTTTTACACGACTACTTTGAAAAGTTTGAAGCCAATCGTGCACTCTGCTACGGGATAAGCAATCATCGCCATGATTCTAACGCATCAGCCGACATATAGATTTTGAGTTCTCCTTCGCTGTTGTGATTAAAGTTTCCAGTGTATTATCGATGTTGCCTTGCTGCTAAGCTGTGGACATAGATTTATATGGGAGCAAATATATTTTTTATATTTCACACAATTTGTTGCGTTTGATGTTATATAATTCGGACCTACTTGTTTTTAAGGGCATAGAGAGAGAAGTAGTATTTGTGAATGTTTTAATGATTTTAATGACTTAATGTCATTCAGTGCAAATGAGACTCCGTGAAATTTTCCTGGCAATTGTGAACTTAATAATAATTATGGGGCATTTATTGGGACATGATGTCCATTATGTATAACTTAATAGCTATTACTTCCATGGCATGAGAAAAAATACAACATTTGACCCATAATTATTGTAGTTAGGATGACATACTAGGGTCATCTTACTATCAATACGGCTATACTAGCTACCGTGTTGTTACTTCGTTTATAAAAATATTGTTTCTTCATAAATGAATATCTCAAAGAACATTTAAATAAGGATCTTATGTAGTCGGGCGATCCTTATGAAATTTTGGGAGATCGAATTAGTTTGCCGGAAGTGTAACCCATAGAAAGTCCCATATTTCTAACTTAACAACCGATCCCAGGCGTTCCGACTTATATACTGCCTGCAAACGAAAGAAGGATGTGTGCAAAGTTTCAAGTCGATACCTTTAAAACTGAGAGACTAGTTTGCGAAGAAACAGACAGATGAACAGACGGGCAGACGGATCGACGGACAGACGGACATGCTTATATCGACTCAGGAGGGGATCCTGATCAAGAATTTATATACTTTATAGGGTCGAAAATGTCTCCTTCACTGCGTTTCACACTTTTGACCAAAATTATAATTCCCTCTGCAAGGGTATAAAAAAAAATGCTAACTTCGGGTGGAGCCAAAGTTTATATACCCTTGCAGTTACGAAGAAGTTTATATCCTTAGTCGATCGCTAATATCGACTTAACTTTCTTATAATCAAATTTTGATATTCAAATGGGTGTAAAATGAAATTCAAACCGAATTTTCGAACATCTGGTATGTTGGAAATTAGGATTATGCTTATATGTATATAAACCTTTTACATATATACATATAAGAAGAAAATATTATAAATATTAATATAGATAGAGATTAATATTATTAATCTAAATATATGTTTTATGGTACTTTTTGAGGAACTCATATCCTTTCTTACGATGTATACAAATAACCATGGCAACTCTGATCACCGCGTAGTCGTTTCTTATATATGTACTTTGATAACTCCCCTACTGATACACGTATACATATAAGTATACATACTGCGTCAATGCGCTGCGTCTTAAGTCGGTTATTCTTTAGCCGTCTATCCATACATACAAACCTGTATATCTTCTATACAGTCCACTAATAAAGAAGATGTTTTCTAAGAAACAATCAAGGATCATTTTCATTTCTGACTACTACTTGTATGTATATATAGGTAAAAAGCCGTAGTAACGCAGGCTACTCAGTCAACATAAGTGGACCCTGTGATACCCCTTCAATCGACGTGGTATACCATTGTAAGCACTTCGACAAGTGATTGACTTTTGCTAATTTTATTAGTATTAGGGTAAACTCATTTGGGTTTTTCGCCACGCAAGCTCAGCAGGAAAAACTACTTTAAAAGGCGATTGTACAAAATGGCAATAAGCAATAATAGGATTTTCTGTATAATTATCCACATTTAAATAATTTTTCCATCACATGAAAAATTCACAAATACCTTATATTTCGCGGAAGTTTATCTGACTTGTGAACTGACGACTGAATTTTTAACATCGAATAGAATGAATTAGCAAAGATACAAAAAAAATAAAGTACTTAGATCAACCCAAATCTAATCATCAAGACCACAAGCTAACCTCGGTAGGAGCCGAAGTTGATATTACCTTACAGTTACATTTTTAAAAAGTCTCAACCTTTTAGGTTAAACATAAAAGGACGGCTTTAGTCAACTTTTCCGACTATCTTCGGAAATCTTCAAAATGTAGATTCCCCAAAAAAATTGTATTTTGCGTACTTTATATATTTTGGATTAAACAAATCCAACCAAATAAGAAGCAGAATGAAAATCCTATAATTCCTCTAAAAAAATACAGGTTTGGCTGAATTTTGTTTTATAGTTATATATTATGCATTTAAATTTAGCAACATAAAAAAAAAGCATATTTGAGCAGGCGCTACATGAAGATTTAATTTTTAGGATTCTGCACATTTCTGACACAAGTTTGATCTGCTAAGGTACCATATCAGTGACAAATCTGTTTCATATACTGCAAGCCAATATGGGAACCAGAAAATAAATTTTTATTTGAAATTTCCAGATATAAAACTGTCGCTACAGATATATTCCGTTTTTGGGGTGTGGTTGATATAAGAATTTGCATGTAGATCCACGTAGATAACGATTTAACCACCCCACAAACGGCATTTTTATGTAAAGAACAATTTTTGATGACAAACTATTTTAAATGCTAATTTATAAATGGAAAACACATTTCAACTAAATCGGCCCAAATTTAGAGAAGTTTTATGTAATAATTTTGATTTCCATTCTGGCTTGTATTTTTGAACGAGAGGATCTCAGAGACTTCTTGTATATTGAGACAGACTTGGCACATAGACCCCTACCTATGGTACTTTGGTAAGTTTGTGAGAAAAGATGAGTACCGTGTTTCATATAGTCGGGAAACTCGACTACAGTCGTAAGGTAAGCTTTAGAAATTACATTGTATTGATTGTTTAAAAAAAGTTGCTCACATTTCAGTACCGAACATCCTCAATTCCTCAGTTATTCTTAAAATTGTAGTTCAATAAATCAAATAGACAAACAGACAACCGAAAACCAGATGGACAAACTAGACAAATTTTTCATTTGTGAAATGCTGTAAAAATCGTATTTCTTAAATAAGCTTTGAACGAGAAGGATCGGTTGATTTGTCAATCGATGCGTATTTAAGACTAGTATGTAAAAAAAGGAATATATCTGGTATCTAATATAACAAATGTATAAAATTTATCAGAGGGCTGTAATATCCCCACTAGCCCCAATTGATTGAATACAAATTTTTCCACTTTTATCAAAATTTCTCCCAAACTAAATGATTTTTGGCAAATTTTTTGATAAAAATGTATTAATAAAATCTTCTTCGATTATTTATTCGGATCGGACGCACACAGAAAATTTGTAAAGTTATGACAGCAAGAATTTAAATACACATGTATTCTCTCTTTGGCCATCCATGTTCTAAACGTAAAAAGTGACTAAAGTTTTTTTTCTCTCACATTAATTGTTCGGGTACTGTCTGGATAAAAAGCCGAAGTCTGTTTGGCACCCATGGGGTGTTGGCTGGATTTGTTATAAAATCAATTTCTTAAAAATTCAAATTTTTAGTTAAAGTTAGTTTAGTTAAGTTTAGTTTAGTTTTAGTTATTTTAGTTAAGCTGGCGGACATGCTTATATCGACTATAAAGGTGATGCTGATCGCAAATATACATATTTTATAGGGATAAATCTTTTCCACTGCGTTTCACACTTTTGATCCAAATTCTAATATCTAAACTAAGTTCCTCAACTTCAACGAATACACCGGTGAAAACCCATTTCACAAATTATCCAAAAGCCCAAATATTCCGCAATATTTTAACGGCACCTTTGAAATAATTTATAAAACAATAATTACCACAAAATGTATTTTGTTCGAATCGTTTAGCTTTTTTTAAAATTATGTATTCATTTATTTATTTGATAATCACATTTATACTTTTTATAACATCTATTCATTTAAAAATAAGTTTAAGTATGTAAATAAGTATCGTGCGAGAACACAGCGATAACTGACTGAATAAGATATCGATAGCTTAAATATGCGCACACCCTATGCGCAATAATTTGCAATATTTCAATAAAGCTATTAAGTTTCATTCAATACATTTTATGTGTTAATAATTAATTTATTCTATTGGCAATGTCAAGTTTTTCCATCTACATATTTCTCTGTTTATCCAAATTTCTTAGCTTTGTTCAGCTTTAGTTTGTTTTTGAAAATCCTGAAACAATGGGATAGTTTTCTACCTATTTGTTCTACAACTTTTCTGCTACTTATCTAAGGGCAATTCATATTATAGAATATTTATCGGATTTGATTTATACCGGATAAATATTCGGTATAATCAGATCCTTATGAGGATTTCATTATCATTATCACTCTCTTCCTTCACTTCATAGCGAACGGTCGTGATTATTTTTTGCGCTTGCGATAAATTTTATTCTTGTCAAACGCGGGTTTGAAACCTTAATTTAAACACTTGTTTTATTACTAATATTGTGTCTTAATATTAAAGTTATACCCGTATCGCTACGCGCTTGTGCAGTGCCATATTTGGGTGAGCATTTAATAAAATTAAAAAGTCGCAATCCAAACATAGCTCTGCTTCTTTTTCATTCTCTGCCTTTTGAATCTTTGCAGTTAATTCTGCTCTTATCTTTTTGCGCGCATTTCTTTACACTTGCGCTCTCCCGTAGCTCTCTCTTTACTAACCTCCTCCTCTACCTACCTTTTATTAACCTTAGTTGGTACAGTGGTTGAAGGCTAATTTGTTTAAAATAAAAAAAATATAAATTCATTTTTGCTAATTTTAAAAATTTTTAAAATGGAATATAATGTTGTCTGCTCATTAAAATCGTGCAATAAGCCGATATCTTCGTCCCAGGCCAGCATCTATTGTTGGCTGCGCGAAAGTGTCTCACATGCCAAATGTGCTGCCTTACTGCATATGTCTCGGATGCCGTATCCCGCCGTGTTGGCCTCCAGTATTGCTGCAGTGGGTGCCGTGCTGTCCAAGATGAAATGCGATCATTCATGCGACAGACCAAGAGTGGGTTTAAAGATTTGATCGTTGGTTTCCGAAAAATCAACGATCAACTCAGTGCGCTGGATGTTCAATTCAATAGCCTTCAGCTGTTGAATGAATCTCCTAAGCGGAAAAAATCTGCTACTAGGGAAGTTGCAGCCCCAGAGATAGCGGGACAGCTTGATCCTCCCGCAATAATGCAGCCGCTCATTTCCCTTGCTACTCCAAGAGCAGGGACGGTAAATGAAAAGTCAGCACCCGAATTTACCGTAGCAGAGCATAACTTGTCCGCTTTGTCCTCCACGGCATCACTCCAAGTGATTCCTAGGAATGCCCTAGAATTAACCCCCATAGCTTCCACTAGAAATGGTAACCCGCCGCCCGGAGTTTTTATAGTTTTTACTGAAACCTGGTTAAAGCCGGAGATCTTTTGCTCCGAAGTTTTTCCAAGTAGGTACACCACTTTTAGACGTGACCGACCTCTGCGAAGAGGAGGAGGAGTCTTAATTTCCATTGACTCCGATTTCGTTTCTGAAGAGGTAAAGTTACCAGACTTTGGTGATTTCGAATTCATTTGCGTTAAAGTCATATTGTCTGCTCAATCTTTGTTTATTACATGTTCTTACATTCCACCATCTTCCGAGCCGCCTACATACTGGCATCACTTGTCGGCAATACAGTCTGTTTCCAATCTTATGTCCGATATTGACCATCTGGTAGTTCTTGGTGACTTTAATTTACCAGAACTCAATTGGTCAAATACTGAAAATGTATCTTTCTTATCACTTTCCACCCATCATGATTTCACGGCGGGCATCTTTGACTTGTCCCTAGGCCAGATCAACCATGTTAGAAATTCGTTAGGTCGGCTTGTTGACTTATGTTTTGTATCTGATCCAGATGGTACCACACTTTCCAGAGCTTTGCCCCTCTCAACCCCTGAAGATCCATACCACCCTACGCTTGAAGTTTCAATTGAAACCAATTCTGGGGTCAATCAGAAGCCTTCTCGCGTATCAAAGAAGATTCGTTGTTTTCGTAAGGCTGATTTTCGTAAACTTAATTTGTTAATCGATACTTTTGACTGGTCCGATATTCTGGCATGCACAGATATAAATATCATCCTAGATAAATTTTATTTCACATTAAATACATTCTTTGACTTAAGTGTGCCGTGGAAATATCCGTCCGCTACAAATAATCCACCTTGGTTTACAAGGCGCCTAATAAAATTAAAAATAGATAAAGACAGGCTTTTATATAAATATAAAAGAACCTGTAGCAGCATAGATTTCTCAAGATACTTAATAGCTCGGCTAAATTTCACCGTGCATAACGCCGAATGTTATAAAAATTATATTCGCCGCTGTCGGATTCTGTTCACTCAGGATCCAAAGCAGTTTTATAACTTTGTAAACACGAAGCGTAAACATGTATCTTTTCCTTCTCTACTTACGTATAAAAATTTATCAGCGACTTCAGATCAGGCCATTGCCGATTTATTCGCAAAATTTTTCCAAACTACTTATTCACCTCCTAAAACTTCAGATCAGCCATACGCTTACAACATTCAACCAACAAATCGTATATTTGCTCCATTTCTTTCTGAAAACAGTTTATTATTGGATCTTCAAAAGGTAAAACCAGTTTATTCGCCAGGCCCCGACGGAGTACCAGGCTGTGTGCTAAAATACTGTGCTAGGGCTCTGTGCAAACCTCTTCAAAAACTTTTCAACTTATCTTTGGAATCTTTGATTTTTCCCTTTAAATGGAAGGAATCTTTCATTATTCCTCTGCATAAAAAGGGGAAAAAATCCGATGCTGCCAACAACAGAGGCATCTCAAAATTGTCAGCGATTCCAAAGTTATTCGAAAAATTAATAACTCCTCATTTGCCACACCTATGCTCTTCAATAATTTCTCCATGTCAGCATGGTTTCATTAAGCGTCGCTCCACCACCACTAATTTATTGGAGTTGACATCCTTTGTTTTAGATGGCTTCCAAAAGGGACTTCAAACTGATGTTATTTACACAGACTTTAGTAAAGCATTTGATTCAGTTAATCACTCACTTTTGTTGAGTAAAGTAAATCTTTTGGGATTCTCAACCGACCTCATTACGTGGATCTCCAGCTATTTAAATGGAAGAACACAGAGAGTCTAATTTAAAAATCAATATTCCCGCTTAGTCCGTGCCACATCTGGAGCCCTTAAGGAAGCCATCTTGGCCCACTACTGTTCACTCTATTTATAAATGACTTGCCCCCATCCTTTACGAACGCGCTGGTACTAATGTACGCAGACGATGTTAAGCTTTGTCTGCAATATAAGTTCCCGTCTGCCCAAAACAGACTCCAGTCCGATCTCGATAATTTTCAAATATGGTGTTTAGCTAATGACTTAATACTTAATGGATCAAAATGCAAACTTATGTCTTTTTATCGTACTAGTCCTCACCAGGCTTCGTACTATTTCTCTGGGATTGCCTTAGAAAAATTAACTCAGGTTAATGATCTTGGTGTCCTTTTAGACATAAAACTTAAATTTTCCGACCATATTTCTTTAATGGTTAATAAGGCTAAAGGTGTTCTCGGTTTTATTAAAAGATGGGCTAAAGAATTTAACGACCCTTATATTACTAAAAGCTTATTTATATCCTTGGTCCGTCCGATACTGGAGTACGGTTCATGTGTCTGGTGTCCCCAATACGGTGTTCATCAAGACCGCATAGAATCCGTACAAAAGAACTTCTTAATATTTGCTCTTAGAGGACTTAACTGGGACGCAAATCTTCACCTTCCTTCGTATAATAGTAGACTCCTACTAATAAACTTACCCTCCTTAACAAATCGTAGAATAATGCTGGGTGTCGTTTTCCTACACAACCTTATTAATGGTGATGTAGATAGCCAGCACTTACTAACACGCTTACAGTTTAACGTTCCGAATAGAAGGACTAGAAACCTTAGTCCTTTATTCTTAAGCCATTGTAGATCGACATATGCACAGCATGATCCCCTTAGGATTTTATGTTCGAACTACAATGGTCTGTTTCATATTATATCTCGTTCATCCCTTTCTAATATGAAAACCTCCATTTTAATCTACCTTCAAGATCATACTAATTCTTCCTCGTTTTCTTTATAATAATTCTATTTATATTTATATTTATATATACTAACTCGAATTTATTCCCGCGATTCGAGCCGTATGTTATGCGGCAGGCGCCCCTCGGTCGGTTGGGCGGGAGGTGGGCTGTACGTATGCAGTGGGAACCGCGCGCAAAGATTAAATTTCCTATAAAATGAATTTTGAAAAAGTGCCAAGCTTCTATACTCAAAAACCCCAAATTGTCATTTCCGATCAGTTATATAGCAGCTATAGGATATAGTCAACCGATCTCGGTTCCAACCAGAGAACGTCAGGGGTTTTGGCACCCGAATCACACTTATAAATTTAGAGTGCTTGTTGCACTCACAAACAGCAAGAAAAGAATAACACACCCAAACGCAAATTTTTTTATTTTTGCATTTCGTCACTCCCTCAAACAGTAAGCGTCGATTCTATTTCACCAGACACCCACAAATTTTGAGTACACAAGTGAACGGCAAAATGCACTTAAAGCATATGCTCGAACAACAATGATAGATCACAAAAAGGAATGCGCAATAATGAGAGCGAAACACTCATGTTTTACAGCTTTGTTTTGTTGTCGCTTCATTTCAGTTGTTAATTGATGGCTTAAAAGGACTAATCAAAATGACCAAAACGCCGGACTCAATAAAAAGTAAAATTGATTTTGGAACGTACACTTTAACACAAAAACATAAGGGAAGAAGTGTTTTTAGGAAAATTTTTCTTTCCATTGTTAAGGAAGATGAAGTACTAAGAAGGGTAGCTATTTTGCAGCACCTGCCGAAAATTCCTGACACATCAAATTTGTTTCGGCATAAATGTTTCATGACATTAAGGCAACCAAGAGAAGTGAGAAGTGTATCTACAACGGACAAAGCAGAAACTATCAAAAAATGCTGTCAATGGATTGTACAAGATTTTCAGCCATTTCATCAGTAGCCGGACCCGGATTTAAAAGCATGGTGCAGTTTTTTTTATTAAAATTGGTGCCGCCTATGGGGAACACATAGATGTGGATGACTTGCTGCCTAGTCCATCAACCTTAAGTCGAAAGGTCCACAAAGATGCTAGAGAAAAAATTGCTTCGATATCATCGAAAATTAAAATAGCTGCTGATACATCAGGATTAGCTGCCACCGTCGATATGCGGTCTGACCAATATCTATCATCTATCTTATCTATCTATCTATTTTTTTTTTATATTGACCAATATAATTATCAAAAAACAACATTCTTTGATATTTAATTTTGGGTCTTCATAATGGGAGATCATAATTGTAACAGATAGGGGCAGAAAAATTATAACAAATAATAAAACAACATTAGGCTGAACTGCAGCAGTCATCTTTTTAATAAATGTTTAGAACAATCATTTAAAGAATCATCGGATCCTGACGATACAGTGACGACATGCAAAAAAATTGTAAGGGCCCGAAAGATTGATGGATGTCAATAGGTCAACTTTAAAAATATTAGTTGGGTTGCTGGAATCCTTCGAAAGCATTTTTAAAGAACTTCAAACTTGAAGCTCGCCTTCAATTTGTTTTGTGCTGCCAGCAATTAAAAAAAAATTGTGTGCTATGTGACCCCTATATATGGGATATCTCATCAATTGAAATATTAAAAGATACAATGAAAACAAAAGTTATTGGCATATGGTCAACAAATTTTTCCATAAGGCACAAGGTGGCGTTTTTTCTGTATCCCCCGGCTGCACACAAGCAGGATACACACGTGGCCGTCATTAAAGAGAGATGTGTTTTATAAATGCTAAAATTTTATATTTAAAATTAAAGTGATACATCACAATATGCTTCTAGTCCATATACAAATTAACTTTTTCCTTATTGATTTTTTTTTTTTAAATAGAACATTTGTTATTTTATTTTTTTGGAGTTAGACTTTTATTCACAAACGTATTAAAACATCAAGACACTTATTATTGCTGATTGCTTATGACCGATCGCTACTGCATCCAGGAAAGGACTGGCTTCTTAATTCTAAAATCTTCTCCAATCTAAAATCTTCTCCAACCTCGGCCAGAAGCTTTTCTTTTTTAAGCTTCCAAAACTTTTCTTTTTGTTTTAAATAAAAGCTTATGCTATAACTGTCGCATCTCGTTGTGAAATTAAATTATGCTGAGCGATGCAATTTGATTGAAAATCGGAACTCAATATTCTGGGCTTCGATCGTCAGAACGGAAGCTTGTGTTTACTTTACGATTGGTTTGTTTATATCTAGCCAGATAGTCAAGAGCGGCTCTTGAAGTTGCTGAGATTGAATTTTAAAATTTGTTTATTAATTCCATAAGTGGAATAAGCAAAGGCAAAGGTAATAAGCCGAGATTAAATTTTAAAATTTGTTTATTAATTCCATAAGTGGAACTGTTTGATGGGTTGGATAACTCTAAAAAAATGGATCGTCCCCCTTCTAAAATGGATCGTCCCGATTCATTATGGATTTCGTTTAAATGATCTCTTAATTCGGTTATAAAAATGTCTTCGGTAATAGGTTTTTCTAGTTCTGGCCGTTGTTTTTTGGTTACAAATATGTTTTTGTATTTAAGAATAGTTAAAGAAATCAAGTATATAATGATTAAAATTAATAATATAAATGATATAGATATTTTGGTATTCTTAATTTTAATGAATGGATTTAAAATGTTTATATTATCCAAAGACAGTTCCGAGTTATTTGATAATATATAATCGGATATTTCTTAATTTTTGAAGTGGTTTGTAGTTACATAGCTTAGAATTTTGTTCTCTAGATTAGTATATGAAACATTATTAATTATGATTGTACCATTAAATGTTATTAAAAATGAACCATTTAATTCGGAGTTGTTGACAATATTGTTACCATTTATGAAAATGGCACCATCTTGGATAAGGTATATTTTTTTATTTTTTTCTCTTATTTTTTTACAAATTGATTTCTTACCGTTTAATATTCGGGTAAAACATGTTTTTTCTAAACTTAAAGTGCAATAATTATTAAAGAGTTGTTTCTTAAATGTAGACATTTCATAATATGTATTGTCGCATTTTGCAACTTGATTACTTATTAATAGTTTTCCATTGGTTTGGGAAATGGATCGAGCTTAAAATATTTCACATCTATTATTTATTATTGGGTATTTTATATAAATTATTAATAGTAATTAATTAATAGTAATATATAAATTATAAATTAGAAATAGTAGTACGATTTTGAACACAGAGATATCCATTAAGTCAGCGATAATTACTGGCTTTTGTTCGTGTTCTAATATTTTTCTTATATCTTCATTGTTTAAAATTTTTGTATTGAAAACATAAATTTTGGCAAGGGTAATGGTATCTATTAAATTTTGTAGGTCAAATGTTAACAATCGTAAGCGATGTTTTCTTAGTGGCAAATCTTGATCAATAAAAACATTTTTAAAATCTTCGGAAAGTGATTTTATTTCTTTAAACAATTTGGAATTTATAATGAATTGTTTATTATTATTTTCAATTAAGTCATTCATTTTATTTTGTACTTTAATGAAATCATCATGATCTGGAGTTCCAGCTAACCACTTCCACACGGTGCCCAACTCATTTATTCCCCTTTTTGGTGAAGTCCCCTATGAGCTCGCCTGTGTGTTTCTTCTATTATAATAGCTTTATCTTCGGTGTTTTCTACGTCTTGCAGAAATATTCGTGTAAACAGAAATTTGTTAGTAAAACTGTTTTTGAAAGGTACTTGAATGTGGTATAAATCTTCTAAGCTACACTGAATTCCAACCGTTATATTAGGTGGAAGATATTCCCTTAATATAATTACTAAGTTCTCAACTGTATCATATTCGATGATGTGTCTTGATTTTCCAAAAACTACCAGTGACTCATGTATTGTATACCTCCCCTTTGTTAATAACAATTGTTGTTTAAATTGATTTAATGGTTTTCGGGTCTCTTGTATTACATTTTCAAAACTACTTTCAACAGAGTGCTGTGTGTCTTGATCTGAGTTTGACTGTTCGGATTCGTCTAAATCGCTATTTGTAATATTATTGATTTGGATTCGTGATAATGCATCGGCTACAACATTTGTTGTTCCAGGTTTATACTTTATTTTTGGAGTAAAGCTCTCAATAAAAGAATACCATTTTTTCATATCTACGTTTGGATTTTTATCTGAAATAGTGAATGAAAAGGATTGATGGTCTGTTTAAGGCCCATACTATGGCTAACAATTCCTATTTATTTGTTGCATAAAGTTGTTCCGTTTTCTTTAATGTTTTAGAAATAAACGTAATTGGTTTTTCATCTTGTAATAGTACTGCCCCGATAGCTACGTCTGATGCGTCTGTTGTTAAAACGAATTTTTTATTATAATCTGGCTGAACCAATTCAATTTGGCTTATTAGATTCTCCTTCAGCTCGTTAAAAGCTTGTACAGCTGATTCATCAAACTGTATTGCAATTTTTGTAGACATTCTTTTAGAAACTTTTCCATTTTCCCCACCTAAATATTTTGTTAATGGTTTAGCTATTTTTGCATAGTTTCGGACAAATTTCCTGAAATACCCTGATAGACCTAGAAAACTTCGGAGTTGTCTTATATTGCGTGAAATTGGATACTTGGAAATTGTGGAAATTTTTTCTGGATCAGTTTTAATTACATTATAAGAAACCATGTAACCTAGAAAGGCGGTTTCTAATTTAAAGAATTTCGATTTTTTGAGAGAAATTTTCATATTTGCTTTTTGTAAAATATTTATTATTTTAATTAAGTCAGCGTAGTGTTGTACGATGGAGTTTGAAAAAATAATAATATCGTCCATATAAACATGGCAAGTTTTTCCTACTTGTTCCCTTAAGATATCATCCATGGCTCTTTGAAAAATTCTGTGTGCGTTTGTTAATCCAAATGGCATTCTCAAGAATTCAAATTTCCCATTATTTATGGAAAACGCTGTCTTTTCAATGTCTGAGTCCTTCATTAAAATTTGGTGGAATCCTGATTCCCAATCGATTGTTGAGAAATACTTAGCCTTTCCTAAATTTGCTAATATTACAGACGGATCTTGCATCGGATATCTGTCTGGAATAGTATTCTCGTTTAATTTTTTATAATCTATAACTAATCTATGTTTGGGTGTTCCATCCTCATTTTGACCCATTTTTGGTACTACCAATACTGGTGAATTATAAGGACTTCTACTTGGTCTTATTATTTGATCATTTAGCATTCGATTGATTTCGTTGATAACAAAATCTGAAACTGACAAGGCGTAAGGATATTGCTTAATATATATAGCCCTGTCATTTATCGTATTTATTTCACCGCGAATGTCCGTTCTGAACGGTATTTGTAAATTTATTTTAGAATGCTCTTCTTCAATTTTGTTAATTATTTTTCCAAAAATTGTTCCAAAAACTCTACTCGATTTTCGTTTGCGATATGAGTATTATTTATTTTGTCTCGATTGGACCCTCTTGTTCCTACCTTTTCTAATTTCTTATTGACGGATAATTCAACTTCGGGGTATTCGGGATTTGTTGATCCCAAACTTTTCTCGCTGCTTTCCACTAATATTGAATCTGTGTTTTTGCAACCTTTATCGGCAAAATATTTTTTTAAAATAAATTCTTTTAGCGGAAGAGTATTCTTTGTCTCGATTAAACTTTGTTCATCTTTTTCTTCACTATCATGATATATCTGTTATGCTATTAATCGTTTTTAATAGCGGCCAAATGAATTATAATTCCAGAGGTTTATAATTATTTATTTTATTTATTTTCGAGAGTTCAACTCTAACCCAACTTGCAATCAAATCAATAACAAAATTACAAGAAGCAAAGCTTAGCAATATGAATTTAGCAATATGAACGCACACAAATGCAATATTTGCTAGTGTGCAGCAGCTCTACAAAAAAGCTCCCCAAAGCGCATGCGCTACAACTACCACCAAAGCGCATGCGAATGGGGGAGAAGTAAACAAAACCAGAACTGTCGATAACCCGCCCCCGCTACTCAGACTTATAATATATATAACTTATTTTACGCAGCTTCGCCCTTTTCTGCTTGGCTCAACATCCTCCCCCCGTTGAAGGCTGGATCTTAACCGAATCCTTGATAGGCAGCAGACACAACCGTGACACCGCACGCTTAGTCATTCCAACCGCTGTTTTGAGAACGGCTACACGGTTCACTCCGTCACGCCCAGGAACCAGCTCCAGTATCCTGGCCAGAGGCCACCTCATTGGGGGTAGATTTTCATCCTTCACCAGGACTATGTCTCCAACAGCAATTACAGGGCCAGGGGTGCGCCATCTGGAACGCTGCTGCAACAGCGTGAGGTACTCCTCCTTCCAACGAGCCCAGAAAACCTGCTGCAGGAAGGAGACTCTCTGCCACCCATCCAACCGATTAAAGTTTAGCGCAGTAAGGTCCGGCTCGATGAATGTTGAAGGCGGTCCGCCATTTAAAAAATGAGACGGCGCCAGAACATCTAGATCCGCAGGATTCTCTGAAATCGACACAAGGCGCCGAGAATTAATAATTGAGGCGATGCGGCACAACAAAGTCCTTAATTCCTCGAAGCCAAGAACTGCGGGACCAACTGCACGATAAAGATGGTGCTTAGCCGTCTTCACTGCTGCCTCCCACAGACCACCAAAATGGGGAGAGCGTGGAGGAATAAATCGCCCCTCGATAGACTCTGACAGGCAAAAATCGTGCAGAGAAGCCTGATGATCCTGGCTGAGGAATCTTCGCTTCATCTCCATAAGCTCATTCTTGGCACCCACGAAATTGGTGGCATTATCCGACCATATCTGTCTGGGTTTACGTCGCGTACAAATAAACCGTTGGAGGGCGCTCAGAAACGAAGCGGTGGAAAGGTCCTTAACTAACTCCAAGTGGATTGCCTTCGTGCTGAAGCAGATGAATACGCTTACATAACACTTAATAGGGCCCTTATTCCGAGTCTCTGCCTTGTAGAAAAACGGTCCGCAAAAATCCACACCTGTGACATCAAAACATTGGAATCCTTTAACTCTCTCGGTAGGAAGATCGGCCATGACATGCTCCAGTAGACGAGGCTTTGCGCGAAAACAGCGTACGCATTTAATCACAACCCTTGAAACGGTCTTCCTCCCCCCAATGGGCCAGTATTGAGAACGGATTTTCGCAACTAGTGCCCAAGGGCCAGAATGCAGGTTCTTCTCGTGAAAGTGAGTTACTATAGCCGAAGTGACGGGATGGCCTCTGGGAAGAATGATCGGGTGACGTCCGTCAAAATCCAATGCAGAGTTCCGCAATCGCCCGTCAACACGAAGCAAACCATCATCATCCACAAAGGGAGCAAGCGAGGCCAGAGGGTTTGAGGGCGGAACCAATCTGCGTGACCTTAGTAAGCTTATCTCTTCCTTAAACTCGGTAAGCTGGACGACGCGCAACAGCAGATGGGTTCCTCCTTTGAGATCCTGAACAGAAATCCCTTCGTGACGGATGCGGCGGCAAAATTTGTAAATGTAGGCGAACACTCTCTGTAGGGAGGGAAACGAGTTGGCAAACCTTGACAATGCGGCGATATCCCTGGGTGGAGCCGTAGCCAATAAAGTCCTGGCGCAAAGTTCGATGGTTGCCTTTTCGGTCACAATAGCGATGGGCCAATCATCCTTGGAACCACGAAGAAATGGAGGGCCTTGGAACCAAAGCTGGGTATTTAATAGCTCAGTGGGAAGAGAACCTCTTGACAGTATATCGGCTGGGTTGACGGCAGTAGGAACATAAAGCCATTTCATTGCCTTGGTGAGCTCCTGAATGGAAGAAACGCGATTAGAAACAAACACGTTAAACCGAGCAGGTTCATCTTGAATCCAGGATAGGGCAACCAAGGAGTCACACCAACAATAATAATCTCCTTTATATGTTCCAAGATCAGCAACTTCAGCCATCAGTCTTGCTAGTAACTCAGCTCCACATAGCTCTAGCTTCGGTATTGTCTGAGTTTTAATGGGTGCCACTCGACTCTTTGAGCATAACAGCCGACAATCAGAACCTGACACTACATACACGCAAGCTCCATACGCATCTAAGCTAGCGTCGCAGAATCCGTGGACCTCCAGCCTTTCTTGGCAGGGAATGACTAAACGAGGAAACTTAATTCGCTGAATTTGGTCAAAACTGGAGCAGAACTGTAACCACTCGGAGAGAAGGGATTGAGGAAGGCTTTCATCCCATGACAAATTTTCTCGGCACAGCTTCTGCAATAGGATATTTGCTCTAGTGACGACAGGACCTACCAAGCCCATTGGGTCATAAAACCGAGCGACGGAAGATAGTATAGATCTCCTGGTTGGTTTGGCGGTGGGCTGAAGAGCTTCAAAGGAGAACAGCAGCAGGTCAGCAGAAGGCTCCCATGCTAATCCAAGAGTCTTTGTGAACGGACTGCCATCGTCAAATTTCAAGTATGACTCTCTATCACTTTCGGGTATGCCTTCCAAAACCTCTGGGATGTTGGAGCACCATTTCCTTAATTGAAACTGACCCTTGTTCAACAGGCTCGATGTCTGAGCTATTATCTCAAGCGCTTCAGTCTTCGTTGGGGCACCAGATATAAGGTCATCCACATAAAAATCCTGAAGGACAACACGAGAGCCAACGGGAAAACCGGCACCTTCATCCTTAGCCAGCTGGTGCATTGAGCGAACAGATAGAAAAGACGCTGGCTTTGTGCCATACGTCACGGTGTCGAGCTTAAAAACCTTCACGTCATCGTGGATAGAATCTCTCCAGAGGATGCACTGCAGAAAACTATCATCCGGAAAGACCCTTACGCAGCGGTACATCTTGCAAATGTCCCCAGTCAAAGCTACAAGGTGAGACCGAAACCGAAGCAATGTGTGAAAAAGCTTAGTCTGAATCACGGGGCCGGACATCAGGACATCATTGAGGGAATAGCCAGAGGCCGTAGCAGCCGAACCATCGAACACAACTCTCAGCTTAGTAGTGGAACTTTCTTCCTTCAGGACGCAGTGGTGGGGAAGGAAATACTGGCACTTACCTCGCAATTCCTGCGGCACCAGAGACATGTGACCCAGATCCAAGTATTCCTTGATGAAAGACGAATATTGGGTCCTTAAATTCGGATGACGATCCAGCTTGCGCTCAAGTGAATGGAACCGCCGCAAAGCCTGTGCGTAGGATTCCCCTAACAGCTCCACACTGTGCTTGATTGGAAGGCGAACTGAATAGGCACCTGATTCAAGCCGGACGTGGTGCATAACGAAGTGGGCCTCGCAATCAAGCTCCTCCTTAGTAGTCTGAACGATAGGCGCAGTGCAGGCATCCACTTCCCAGAATTGGCGGAGAAGATAATCGAGGCGATCGTCAAAAGAGTTTGCTGGGCCAGCAGGAATCATCCTACATGAGGCGGCCAAGCGAGGGTTTCCCGGGGTGCAACCTCCTCCAGAAACTACCCATCCAAAACGTGTCTTCTGCAACAGAGGCAGACCATCTCCTAGCTGGATTTGCCCGACTGAGAGCAGATCAAAAAACAGGCTTGCTCCAATCAGCAGATCCACACGCTGAGCTCTGTGGAAGTCCGGGTCAGCTAGAACCACATTGGCGGGAACCTTCCAATTGGACACATCTAAGTTCAGGCCAGGTTGACGCTCTATGATGTGAGACGACACAATTGCCTCAATGTAAACGGAATACGTGGATAGGCGAGACTTCAGGCAAACGTTAACCGAGGCTCCATCCGTAGTAAACTCAGCGTCTCCAAGGCCAGTCACTGCTACAGAACATTTGGACCGATGAAGCTGCAGTTGGCTGGCCAGCCGTGATGTGATGAGGTGAACTTGGGAGCCGGAGTCAAGTAGCGCTCGACAAGGAAGAAAGGCTCCTGATCTGCCACGGACGAGAATGTGGGCGGTGGGCAAGAACACTATTTCAGCGCTGCGATCCTGTGCAACAAGGAGGAGCTAGATAAACGCTCGCAAGGATGCAATAGCGCATGATGTCGGCGATTGCAAGTTGGGCAGCGAGAGGATGAGCATCCGCGAGCTAAGTGATCAGACTTGAGGCACACAAAGCAGAGGGCAAGACGTCTGACCTCATCGTATCGTTCCTCAACTGACAAGGCGAGAAACCTTGGGCAAGAAGGCACAGCGTGTGCCAGGATGCCGCACAGGGCACACGAAGCAGGCGGAGCATTCAGAAGCATGCAGGATCGGTTGTTAAATGGCCTACGTCGGCCCGCTTGATTCGCTGACAAATGCGGAGCTAAGGCCAAATCCACCGTCTCCAGGATACGGCACCTTTGTTCCAGAAACCGAGCCATAGATTCCCAAGTTGGCAGGCTATCATCAGTGCTTCCTGCCAGAGAGTCTTCCCATTTGGCCTTTGTGGCAGGGTCCAACTTTTGGAAGATGATCTGGATGAGGAGGCATCCTTGAATTTCGGCCGACGTCCCGGAACTCATAAGGGCCCGCATATGTCCATTGAATCGGTCGGATAATTCTCGAAGAGTAGCAATGGATCCCGGCTCAACCACCCTTAACTGCAGGATCTCGTTGATGTGAGCCTGGAAGATTAAGCGACGGTTGCTGAAACGGTTGCGCAAAAGGTCGAGGGCAACATCATAGTTCGCGTCGGAAATCTCAAGCGCCCTCACAGTCTCAAGTGCTGAGTCCCGCAGGCAGGAAATGAGCCACCTGAGCTTCTCCATCTTGGTCAGGTGCGGGTGGCTGTCAATGGTTGTCCTAAATAGGGCGCAGAAATCCGGCCACTCGGCATAGCCGCCGCTAAATGTTGGCATTGGCAACGGGGGCAATGAGGGAGCAGGCGTATATGGAGCGTTTGACATCCCAGCACCACTGGTAGCATCCAAAAGCGTAGAGTGAGCAGCAACCCGCATAGAACGTTTGGCCACCTCCAACTGGATGTCAACGTGCACGTCCGTAGCCAGCTGAGAGAATCGCCAATATAAATCGCTCCCGATCTCGCTGTAGTTTAGCTCCTCCAATTCCTCCTGCAGCGTGGTGAAACGGTCGCGCAGACGCTTCTCCATAGACTCGAGGGTCAGAATGGTTGAATCGTCGGTCTGCATCGCAGCCTTGACCTTCCGATGCAGTAACTCCATTTCCTGACATGTTACCTTCGCGCGTCTCCGCAGCATCCTTTCACGGCTTGACGCAGCAGATGCAGTAGCTTCAGCTCCAGATTCCATTGTGCAATTAAATTGAAATGCAACCTTGCGACAACAAAACCAACAACGGTGTTTCAGTGGCACTTTTAATGCTGATCACGATAATTGAACGGGATGATATCACGTCGGGGTCACCAAATGTTATGCTTTTAATCGTTTTTAATAGCGGCCAAATGAATTATAATTCCAGAGGTTTATAATTATTTATTTTATTTATTTTCGAGAGTTCAACTCTAACCCAACTTGCAATCAAATCAATAACAAAATTACAAGAAGCAAAGCTTAGCAATATGAATTTAGCAATATGAACGCACACAAATGCAATATTTGCTAGTGTGCAGCAGCTCTACAAAAAAGCTCCCCAAAGCGCATGCGCTACAACTACCACCAAAGCGCATGCGAATGGGGGAGAAGTAAACAAAACCAGAACTGTCGATAACCCGCCGCCGCTACTCAGACTTATAATATATATAACTTATTTTACGCAGCTTCGCCCTTTTCTGCTTGGCTCAACAATATAAATTTTTCTGTTTTTCCTTTATACTCCAACACTCCCTTCTCTGTATTTATTATAGCTCCAATTTTCCTTATTAAGTTAATTCCAATAAAAAGATCTGATTGAAATGTCTTGTTTCGAATATATTTATATAATGGTAATATTTAATAATTGAGTACCCATGAACTGTAGATACCTTTTTGTAAATTGGTAATTTATTTTTATTTTCGTAAATTCCCTTCCTAATATAACAAGCTGTGGCTCACGTGTCTATTAAAATGTTTAACTCCTTCTTAGTTTTTCTATCTACTCTTTTTACATAAGGCATTCCTCCGTAGGGGTCTGATCTAAAAAATGATCTTCATTTATATTGTTTAATCTTGTCACTTTATTAGCAGGTTGGTTAGATGATACTTCTGGATCTCTTTTTTGAGCTTGAGTTTGCTCCCTGGTTTGGTTCGGGCCGATAATATTTTGGGCGATTATTGTTTTGGTAATAATTATTATTATACCTGACTTGGTTGTTATTCGTCTGCCAATTATTCCTAGGCCTATTTTGAATTTGGAATGATGGGTCAACCTCCATTTTCTCAATAGTTTGCTGTTTTGGATTGGTATTTTGGTTTTTTGTTTGCCAAAAATTCCTGTTCTGTGGCCAATTATTATTTTGGTTATGGTTCCAATTATTTCCTACCCCCTTTGTATTATTATGTTGTATAGAATTTACTGGATTGAATCTTAAATTGTTTCCGTGATTTTTATTTTCATTTTTAAATCCATAATATCTGTGTGCGAATTGAGCACGGAAATTGTTTGATTCTAATTCCTGGACCTTTGCCAAAGCATTGGGTAAGTCCGGTGGATTTAATGAAAAAAGTGTTTCTGATATTGAACCATTTAGTCCAGAGATAAAAATCCGTAGGGCATTGCTTCTAATCGTTTTGTTTGTTTCTTTGGTAATTACATTGTCCTTCCCGTATGTCATTATAGTTTTGTTTATTAACAAAGTCATTTTTTTATTGACTTCATTATAGAATTCAGTAACTGTCATTCTACCTTGTCTAAGAATACTTAATTCGGACTCCAAAACATGAATTGGTCGTTTGTCATTGTATATAAAATCTAGTCTTGATATGATTGCTTGAAAATTTAATACAGTACCATGATTGGTTAAAGCGTCATGTGCTGCGCCCCTGATTTTATTCCGTAAAATTGTTAAAGCAATAAAATACTGCTGACTCTGAATTTTCGGTTCGGGCGGCTGCTTCTCTCCAACCTACGTATTGTGTTGGCTCTCCGGTAAACTTCGGTAATGATTTGATTACTTCTAGAGTAGTTTCACATTTAACATTAGGGTCGACCTCTTGAAGTTTATAGACTTCTACAATGTTTCTGAAACTATCTTTAATTCTATCCCATCTATTTTTTTGTAAACTTCACTCAATTGGACAATAATTAATCTGTTAATTAATTCCACCGTTAAATTACTGGATGTAGCTAAGCTACCTGCAGAAAAATTAGCCGAACCTCCAGTTGCCATGTTTAAGTTAAGTTCACTGAAACTATCTATTAAATTTTCCAGATTGTTTTTTTTTCTTTTTTTTTATTGTGTTTTTGCTCTGATCCTTTTTTATCTAAACGGTTATCTATCTTAAAATTTATAGAACTTACTAAAAATTATAATTATCCTCACGATAATGTTTGATAAGGTCTTCCTTTAAATTGGGGATGTTCTGCAAATCTTCCTTCCGTCCTTGGATTTCCTCGGTAGTTTTTACGGTAGAGGATGGTTTCTTTGGTATTGTTATTTAAAATATGTTATGCCGCTTTGAATTTTTAAGTGTCTTGATGTTTAATTGATTACTTTTTAGTCCACCTTTTATAAAACTTTAATGGATTATTTGATTTATTGTTTTCTATTAATTTGTAGATGGATGTTTTAATTTTTCCACTAAAAATCTGTGTTCTTGACTGCGCGAGTTCCGTTTATTCATTTAACTTTTATTTCGTTAAATTTTTTATTTTTAGAACTTTTTATGACGCAGACCCACGTTGGGCGACAATTAACTTTGTCCTTATTGATTTTAAATTTATTTTTTTTATTTTTTTTTTTTTGGTGTTAGACTTTTATTCACAAACGTATTAAAACATCAAGACTCTTATTATTGCTGATTGCTTATGACCGATCGCTACTGCATCCAGGAAGGACTGGCTTCTTAATTCTAAAATCTTCTCCAACCTCGGCCAGAAGCTTTTCTTTTTTAAGCTTCCAGAACTTTTCTTTTTGTTTTTAATAAAAGCTTATGCTGAAACTGTCGCATCTCGTTGTGAAATTAAATTATGCTGAGCGATGCAATTTGATTGAAAATCGGAACTCAATATTCTGGGCTTCGATCGTCAGAACGGAAGCTTGTGTTTACTTTACGATTGGTTTGTTTATATCTAGCAGATGGTCAAGCGCGGCTCTTGAAGTTGCTGAGATTGAATTTTAAAATTTGTTTATTAATTCCATAAGTGGAATAAGCAAAGGCAAAGGCAATAAGCCGAGATTGAATTTTAAAATTTGTTTATTAATTCCATAAGTGGAACTGTTTCATGGGTTGGATAACTTACATGCAGCACAGTAAGCTATAATTCATCAAAAACAGAATTTTTTTCCCAACATTAGTTGCTGCACAATATGCTTGTTAGATTAGATAATCTTGTTAGATTAGAGAGCTGTTGCTCTAGACAATCTCCAATAGAAAAAATAGAAAAATATTCTCGGGAAAGGGTTATTTTAAGTCATGATTTCAATGTATTGCAGTGGTGGGGAGTAAATGAAAATCGTTACCCTCTTCTGTCAAAGGTGGCATTGAAGTTTTTTCAATACCTGCAAATAGTGGACCGGCTAAAAGAGTTTTTTCATTAGCAGGCAATGTTATTACTGAAAAGCGGAATAGATTGGGACCAACATCGGTTGACAATCTACTATTTTTACACTCTTATTACTTATCGGGGGATGTCCCTGCGGGACGAAGGTTTCCAACCAGGCCAATAGCCTTATGGCCAAACTTTCATGTCACGCAGGGAAAGAGCAGCTCGCATCCTTTCTCCGGATCAGGAAAGGTAACCTCTGGATCCCAGAGGATTAAAGACGCCCCCGAGTGGAGACTAGTAGGTCCCAAAAAGGGCAGAAGATTCAGCCTAACCCAGTGTCCAAGCCGAAGCCGAACGCACTGGCGAGGCTAGCTACGCCGACATTCTGCGACGGGTGAAGCAGGATAAAAAGCTGCAGGGGCTAGGAGAGGCAGTGCCAAGGATCAGGAGGACTGAAAAAGGTGAGCTACTTCTCCAACTGAAAAAATCTGAAGAGGACACAGATGGGTCCAGAGCACTGGTCTCTGAATCGATCGGGGATCAGGTGGAAGTGCGCTCTCTGTCCCACAAGATAGAGATCGAGTGCAGAGACCTGGACGAGATCACCACAAGGGTGGAAGTCTTAGAAGCAATCGGGAAGCTGGTGGAAATGCCAGGATTGCCGGCGACCGACATCCATTTAAGGAAGTCGTTTGGGAAACGCAGACAGCCATAGTCAGGCTGCCTGCAGGGAGCGCTAGGAAAGCTCTAGAAATAGGCTGGCTGGGTGCGAAACAATGCCAGAGCGCCATCGATCGCTCCCATATGTGCCGAAGATGTGGCGAAGATGGCGCGTTCTGCTGCAACGCCGGGAGGTAGGCGGGATACGTGACTGGAAGGGAGGAACACAGATCGTTCTCATCTCGGAGCCGTACAGGAGGATCCCAGGAAATGGATGGCTTTCAAGTAGCTGCAAGAGAGCGGCTATGGTCGACGGATACGGCTTCTCAGGACATTAGGACATCCTGCGAAGGTTTTGTCCGAGCAAATATCAAGAGTGTAACCTTTTATAGCTGCAAAGGATGCTGAGGAGCCTGGTCTCGGACGAAAGAGGCAGATCGCCAGTCTTCATTGGAGGAGATTTCAATGCTTGGTCCCCAGAGTGGGGAAGCCGAGCATCCAATGAAAGGGGCACCTGCCTCTTGGAGCACTTTGCGACCCTGGATGCGGTCCTGGCAAATCGAAGCCAAATGCTGACCTACAGCAAGGCAGGGCGATCATCGACATCACGTTCGTCAGCAGCGGACTTACAAGGAAGTGAGACAGGGAGGTCAGAGACACTTTTACTTTCAGCGACCACCAAGCCTTACACTTCACCCTTGGAGGAGTAAGTAGGAAACATGTCCCAAAAGTGACAGGACCGAAATGGAAAGACAAGTCCCTGGACCGAGAAATACTTTCGTTAGCTCTCCAGTCGCTCAACTGGACCCCATCATCCTCCTCTGAGAATTCAACGAACGAGCTTGATAGCTCATCAGCAGCCGCCTGTGACTGCGCCTTGCCCGAGAGGACACCATGCAGGAGAAGAGCCCCAGTGTACTGGTGGAACCAGGACATCCAACGATTAAGGACGACGTGACTGCGCGCAAGGAGGCGATATCAAAGGACAAGGGGCATAGAGGATCGAACCGCCAAAATGGAGGAGTTCAAGGCAGCCAAGAGGGCCTTGAAACTGGCAATAAAATCCAGCAAGCGTAAGTGTTTCAGGAAGATCTGCGACGGGGCAGAGGTGGACCCATGGGGAATCCCCTACAAAGTGGTCATGAAACAATTCGCTTTGGCTAACATGCCCTATCCTACTAAAGAAATTAGTAGAATCGCTTTTCCCAAAACACCCACCCAAGCGGGAAATACAAATTCCTGGTGACATGGAGCACTTCACTCCAGTCTCGGAGGACGAAGAAAGGAAATACGCGAAGAAAATTGGCACTAGCAAGACCCCAGGGCCCGACGGAGTCCCAAACGTTGCTCTAAAACAGGCAATTGTGGAAAACCCGGAGGTTTTCGCAGAGACCTCCAACAAGTGCCTCCACTCCACTTGTGCCTTTTGCAAGGCACCTTTCCAAAGAAAGGGAATAATCCAATGGACGACCCATCAGGATACAGGCCCATATGCCTCTAAGACACGGTAGGGAAAGTCCTCGAGATGGCCATCGCTACTCGCATTACGAAAACCATCGAGGAGAAAGGGGCGCTCTCGACCAACCAGGAACCAGGTGGAAATTGGGCGACAAGGAGTACTGCGCGATGGTAACACTGGACATCCGCAACGCCTTCAACTCGGCAAATTGGACACGCATCCACAGAGCCGTGTTCTTGACAGGAACTCCGGTTTACCTGCAACGAATTATATCCAGCTATCTGTCAGACACGACACTGGTTTATGATACGGGTGAAGGAGCGATCGGTTCTCGGACCGCTCCTCTGGAACATCATGTATGATCAGGATCGATCTGCCGGAGAGATGCCAGCTCATCGGCTTCGCGGACGACCTTGCCCTGGTAGTGGTGGCCAAGGAAACTAAGAAAGGAAGGAAGGAAGGAACCGAGGCCAAGGCGAACGACGCGATAAGGCACATATCTTCGTGGATATCGGACTCGGGACTAGATTTGGCGGCACACGAAACCGAAGCTCTCCTCTTCACGAACAGAAAGAAGCTGGATTATATTAACATCCAAGTGGGCAACTGCTCAATAGATCCAAGGATTCAATCAAGTACCTAGGAGTATTGCTGGACAACAGGCTGTCATATGGAGCTCACGTGGAGTTCGTGACTTAAAGAAATGTTTCGAGCTCCTGGCCAAGGAAGCAGGCCCCCCTTCTGTCTGCAAAGACGTGGGATGGTTCCAAGGCTGGGTGAAAGTCATAGCCTGCGTCGACGAGAGGTCAGCAGAGCTTTACAAGGCTGCGATAGGGGAGCTTGAAGAAGTCTACGAGGGCGCCAAGCTTGTTGCGCTGAGCTGGCGGGATGTCCCTAGTAGACCAAGAGCAAGGATATGGATCCCGGCCTCCATAAAGGAACCGGGCCAGATCCTCACAATGCTACAAAGATGCAACCCACATCTTCCCACGACGGACTGGCGTGTGGCGAAGGTGGAGGAGATGGAAGGGCCAACGAACCAGGCGGTCCTCATTATAAACAAAAAAGAGAAAGAGGCTGCTCACGGGGAACTAAACTTTGGTTTCAGCGCCGTGACCGTAAATGTCTACAAGTCAGACTCAGGCGATGGAGCAAAAACAGCCTATACTCAGGAGGAACTGGCCTCCGAGATAGAGGCCTCAGACATAGAGGACGGCTACAGCACCGATGCGTCGCTGCTGCGAAGAATGGCCGCGAGTCGAGTTATCGACGAAGACATCTCCAACGACGAAGAGCGGAGATCACAATGGTGGAGGGTAACCTGTCAGATGTCCTTACAGATTCTGCAGATAAACCTCCACCATTGTAAGGCAGCTTCAGCTGCCCTACTGCTCCATCTGGCCGAGGATGGAGCCGATATAGTCCTAGTCCAGGAACCATGGATAGCAGGAGGAAGGGTTTCTGGACTAGCGACTAGGGAGTACAAGCTACTAGTAGGTAATACGGAAGGTAAAGTCAGAGCCTGCATCTTAACTAAAAAGAACCTCAGCATTTTCTTGCTCCATAATTACAGCGACGCGGACAATGCGGCAGCCTCCGTGGAGTCAGAGACGACCTCCATCCGGGTATTGTCGTCCTACATGGCCTACGAAAGGCCAGAACCCCCCGACGAGCTAGTGGGCAAACTAGCAACGGATAGCGAAAGGCTAAATATAGGCCTCCTTATAGGTTGTGACTCCAACGCTCATCACTCGCAATGGGCGAGTTCCAAAACAAACGACCGCGGTGAGTCTCTTTTTAACTTTATTCTAAGGTCAAACCTCTTCCTTTGCAATAAGAGAGACGACCCCACATTCATTATAGCAAATCGCAGGGAATCCATTGACCTCACGCTCGTATCTAAACAGCTACGTAACCAAATGGAGGGTCCTAAAGAAACACTCTTTTTCCGACCACAGATACCTAGAAACATCCCTTAGTTTCAAAAATTCCGATACTGCGGTTTTTAGAAATCTCAGGAAAACCAACTGGGTCAAGTACCATCAAGTCCTCTCAAACAACATTGCTCCACAGCCACCTGACTATCCCCAAACCGTGGAAAGTCTAACACTCTGGTGCAAGTTTTCACACAAGCCTGTAATAATGCCCTCAGAAGAGCATGCCCAAAAACCAAACCACGCAAGCGAAATAGGCCACGAATAAGCGAATAAGCAGCAAGCAGAACCCTGTTCAACAGGGCCAAAGCAGGTAGCGAAGAGGCACTCTGGACCGAATACAAGGTCTCTCTGGCCTCCTACAAAAAGGCCATCCGAAAAGCGAAGCGCTCCTCATGGAACTCCTTCTGCTCGGATATCGAAAGCACTACCCAAGCTGCGAGGCTTAGAAAAATTCTGTCCCAAACAGCCACAACTCTAGGCTATCTTAAAAAAGAAGATGGAACTTGGACCAACACTAGCGAGGAATCACTAGATGCACTCCCAGAAACCCATTTTCCGGGCTGTACCCCGGTACTAGCGGGGACCACAAACAGTAATGCCACCCACACAAACTTCAAACTCGATATTGACCAGAAAACCCTACACTGGGCAATTCACAGTTTCAACCCCTATAAATCGGCGGGTCCTGATGAGATAATACCGGCACAAATCCAACAAGCGGGAGACTTTGCCATCAACTGGCTCCAAAACATCTTTAACAGATCCCTTACGCTAGGCGAAATTCCGCGAAAATGGCTTAAATCGCGAATAGTTTTCATACCCAAAGCGGGCAAACCATCGCATACGACCCCTAAAGATTTTAGACCAATAAGTCTATCATCCTTCCTGCTCAAGACGCTAGAAAGAGTCATAGACAACACCTTAGGCCAACTCTAAACCCCACCCACATCTCCAATGCACAGCATGCATACAAAAAGGGTAAATCTACCGAAACTGCCCTCCACGCGATCATATACAGAATAGAGAGAGCTTTAATCCAGAAGGAATACGCCCTAGTAGCCTTTCTAGACATAGAAGGGGTCTTCAATAATGTTCTCCCAAACACCATAACTAACTCACTAAGAACTCTGGGGGTAGGTGAACACCTGATAGGATTCATTGACCAGCTGTTAACACGCAGAACTGTGACGTCCTCTCTAGGAACATCTTCCCTAACAAAGGCCGTCAATAGAGGCACACTGCAAGGCGGGGTCCTATCCCCTCTCCTATGGAACATAGCAGTCAACTCAATTCTATGCAAGATGGAAGAAGGAGGCTGCAGGATAGTGGCGTACGCAGATGACGTCGCAATCCTGTTCACAGGTAAATACCCTCAAACGCTCTGCGATCTCAGAGCGAGAAATTGCAAACCCTAGTCGAATGGACAAGCAATAATGGCCTAGGAGTAAATGCGCAGAAAACGGAGTTAGTCCTCTTCAGCAGGAAATACAAACTCCCACCCCTCGTCCCACCAAGACTAAACAACCAAAGGCTCTCCTTCAGAAGCAGCGCCAAATACCTAGGTTTAATTTTGGATAGGAAGCTAACCTGGAACTCTAACGTAGAAGAAAGGTCAAAAAAGGCTGCTACAGCCCTTTTTACCTGCAAAAAAGCCATAGGAAACAAGTGGGGCATGTCCCCTAACATAGTAAGCTGGATCTACACTGCCATAGTCAGACCCATACTACTTTACGGAGTTCTGGTATGGTGGCCAGCCCTCAAAAAGAAAAGCACACTTAAAAAGCTGGAAAAAATCCAGCGATCAGCAGCACTTTGCATCAGCGGTGCACTAAGATCCACACCAAACGAAGCACTAAACGCCATACTTAGCTTACAAAATCCAGGACGAGCTGGAATAGAACAAGCGAAAGTATCGGCAATCAGGCTTAGGGAAACTCAGCAATGGAGCCTCCTAAATAAGGGCCACTCCACCATTCTGCTGAACGATCCTCTCATTCCTAGCAGTACAGACTACTGTACTCCAAGGGAGTACACACAAACACCTTTCCAAGCCCTCATTCCTAACAGAGAGGAATGGGGAGACCAAATACCAGGCCCAGAGAACGCAATATGCTTTTACACTGACGGCTCCAAACTAAACAACAGAGTAGGAGGGGGAATTTACTCCGAGCAACTAGGCATTAAAACCTCTTTCAGACTTCCAAATCACTGCAGCGTATTCCAAGCAGAAGTGATTGCCATAAGGGAAGCGCTAAAATTCCTAAACCTACACAACTCCACACAAAGAGGAGTCAACATATACAGCGACAGCCAAGCGGCTATAAAATCGATCAGCTCGGTCACAAGTAACTCCAAAACTGTCTCAGACTGCAGATCATCTCTCCACGAGATGGCAAACCAGTATGACATAAGCCTCATCTGGGTCCCAGGTCATAGGGACATCACAGGCAACGGCGATAAGAGTCATCACGGGGCACTGGCTAGTGGGAACACATGCTAGGCGAATGAATTCACCCCACAACGACTACTGCCGCAGCTGCAGGGATGAAGAAGAGGAAGAAACAGTCGAGCACCTTCTCTGCCACTGGCCAGCGCTGCAGTTTCTCAGACTTAAGCACCTAGGCGACAGATTCCTTAACAGCATCTCAGCGATGTCAGAAATAGACCCGAACAGGATAGAAAGGTTCACCAAAGCCTCAGGGTGGGGGAACGGCTAAACCATAAGACTTTCTGCGTGAAAAGGGATTTTTAGATTCAGATCACGGTATCACAAGGGACCGAACACGGTCTAAGTGTGGCGGTTGCCTCCACCAGGAGGTGAACCTAACCTTCTTACCTAACCTAACCTAACCTCAGTGAACTTAACTTAACCATGGCAACTGGAGGTTCGGCTAATTTTTCTGTAGGTAGCTTAGCTACATCCAGTAATTTAACGGTGGAATTAATTAACAGATTAATTAGTGTCCAATTGAGTGAAGTGAACAAAAAAATAGATGGGATAGAATTAAAGATCGTTTCAGAAACAAATATTGTAGAAGACTATAAACTTCAAGAGGTCGACCCTAATGTCAAATGTGAAACTACTCTAGAAGTAATCAAATCATTACCGGAGTTTACCGGAGAACCAACACAATACGTAGGTTGGAGAGAAGCAGCAGAGACTGTAATGAGCCTTTAAAATTCAGAGTCAGCAGTATTTTATTGCATTAACAATTTAACGGAATAAAATCAGGGGCGCAGCACATGACGCTTTAACCAATCATGGTACTGAATTAAAATCTCAAGCAATCCTATCAAGACTAGATTTTATATACAATGACAAACGACGAATTCATGTTTTAGAGTCCGATTTAAGTATTCTTAGACAAGGTAGAATGACAGTTACTGAATTCTATAATGAAGTCAATAAAAAAATGACTTTGTTAATAAACAAAACTATAATGACATACGGGAAGGACAATGTAATTACCAAAGAAACAAACAAAACGATTAGAAGCAATGCCCTACGGATTTTTATCTCTGGACTAAATGGTTCAATATCAGAAACACTTTTTTCATTAAATCCACCGGACTTACCCAATGCTTTGGCAAAGGTCCAGGAATTAGAATCAAACAATTTCCGTGCTCAATTCGCACACAGATATTATGGATTTAAAAATGTAAATCCAGTAAATTCTATACAAAATAATACAAAGGGGGTAGGAAATAATTGGAACCATAACCAAAATAATAATTGGCCACAGAACAGGAATTTTTGCAAACAAAAAACCAAAATACCAATCCAAAACAGCAAACTATTGAGCCAATGGAGGTTAACCCATCAGTCCAAATTCAAAATAGGCCTAGGAATAATTGGCAGACCAATAACAACCAAGGCAGGTATAATAATAATTATTACCAAAATAATAATCGCCCAAACTATTATCGCCCGAACCAAACCAGGGAGCAAACTCAAGCTCAAAAAAGAGATCCAGAAGTATCATCTAACCAACCTGCTAATAAAGTGACAAGATTAAACAATATAAATGAAGATCATTTATTAGATCAGACCCCTACGGAGGAATGCCTTATTTAAAAAGAGTAGATAGAAAAACTAAGAAGGAGTTAAACATTTTAATAGACACGGGAGCCACAGCTTGTTATATTAGGAAGGGAATTTACGAAAATAAAAATAAATTACCAATTTACAAAAAGGTATCTACAGTTCATGGGTACTCAATTATTAAATATTACCATTATATAAATATATTCGAAACAAGACATTTGTTTTATGAAATAGAAGGGTTGGAATCAGATCTTCTTATTGGAATTAACTTAATAAGGAAAATTGGAGCTATAATAAATACAGAGAAGGGAGTGTTGGAGTATAAAGGAAAAACAGAAAAATTGATATATCATGATAGTGAAGAAAAAGATGAACAAAGTTTAATCGAGACAAAGAATACTCTTCCGCTAAAAGAATTTATTTTAAAAAAATATTTTGCCGATAAAGGTTGCAAAAACACAGATTCAATATTAGTGGAAAGCAGCGAGAAAAGTTTGGGATCAACAAATCCCGAATACCCCGACGTAGAATTATCCGTCAATAAGAAATTAGAAAAGGTAGGAACAAGAGGGTCCAATCGAGACAAAATTCCTAGCAGTACAGACTACTGTACTCCAAGGGAGTACACACAAACACCTTTCCAAGCCCTCATTCCTAACAGAGAGGAATGGGGAGACCAAATACCAGGCCCAGAGAACGCAATATGCTTTTACACTGACGGCTCCAAACTAAACAACAGAGTAGGAGGGGGAATTTACTCCGAGCAACTAGGCATTAAAACCTCTTTCAGACTTCCAAATCACTGCAGCGTATTCCAAGCAGAAGTGATTGCCATAAGGGAAGCGCTAAAATTCCTAAACCTACACAACTCCACACAAAGAGGAGTCAACATATACAGCGACAGCCAAGCGGCTATAAAATCGATCAGCTCGGTCACAAGTAACTCCAAAACTGTCTCAGACTGCAGATCATCTCTCCACGAGATGGCAAACCAGTATGACATAAGCCTCATCTGGGTCCCAGGTCATAGGGACATCACAGGCAACTGCATAGCAGATGAACTGGCACCCAAGGGACCACCACACCACTCCAGGGAGAACTGGAGGGCACTGGTGTACCACTAGCCTCATGCAAGCTCCAACTTAGGGAAGCAAATAAGGAAAAAAACCAGCTTAGCTGGGAAACCGCCCCAAACTGCCGGTTGCCCCGCCAACTATGGCCCAAAATCTCTACAAAAAGAACATCCCAACTACTTAGGATGGATAGAACCCGCATCGGCACGGCGATAAGAGTCATCACGGGGCACTGGCTAGTGGGAACACATGCTAGGCGAATGAATTCACCCCACAACGACTACTGCCGCAGCTGCAGGGATGAAGAAGAGGAAGAAACAGTCGAGCACCTTCTCTGCCACTGGCCAGCGCTGCAGTTTCTCAGACTTAAGCACCTAGGCGACAGATTCCTTAACAGCATCTCAGCGATGTCAGAAATAGACCCGAACAGGATAGAAAGGTTCACCAAAGCCTCAGGGTGGGGGAACGGCTAAACCATAAGACTTTCTGCGTGAAAAGGGATTTTTAGATTCAGATCACGGTATCACAAGGGACCGAACACGGTCTAAGTGTGGCGGTTGCCTCCACCAGGAGGTGAACCTAACCTTCTTACCTAACCTAACCTAACCTCAGTGAACTTAACTTAACCATGGCAACTGGAGGTTCGGCTAATTTTTCTGTAGGTAGCTTAGCTACATCCAGTAATTTAACGGTGGAATTAATTAACAGATTAATTAGTGTCCAATTGAGTGAAGTGAACAAAAAAATAGATGGGATAGAATTAAAGATCGTTTCAGAAACAAATATTGTAGAAGACTATAAACTTCAAGAGGTCGACCCTAATGTCAAATGTGAAACTACTCTAGAAGTAATCAAATCATTACCGGAGTTTACCGGAGAACCAACACAATACGTAGGTTGGAGAGAAGCAGCAGAGACTGTAATGAGCCTTTAAAATTCAGAGTCAGCAGTATTTTATTGCATTAACAATTTAACGGAATAAAATCAGGGGCGCAGCACATGACGCTTTAACCAATCATGGTACTGAATTAAAATCTCAAGCAATCCTATCAAGACTAGATTTTATATACAATGACAAACGACGAATTCATGTTTTAGAGTCCGATTTAAGTATTCTTAGACAAGGTAGAATGACAGTTACTGAATTCTATAATGAAGTCAATAAAAAAATGACTTTGTTAATAAACAAAACTATAATGACATACGGGAAGGACAATGTAATTACCAAAGAAACAAACAAAACGATTAGAAGCAATGCCCTACGGATTTTTATCTCTGGACTAAATGGTTCAATATCAGAAACACTTTTTTCATTAAATCCACCGGATTTACCCAATGCTTTGGCAAAGGTCCAGGAATTAGAATCAAACAATTTCCGTGCTCAATTCGCACACAGATATTATGGATTTAAAAATGTAAATCCAGTAAATTCTATACAAAATAATACAAAGGGGGTAGGAAATAATTGGAACCATAACCAAAATAATAATTGGCCACAGAACAGGAATTTTTGCAAACAAAAAACCAAAATACCAATCCAAAACAGCAAACTATTGAGCCAATGGAGGTTAACCCATCAGTCCAAATTCAAAATAGGCCTAGGAATAATTGGCAGACCAATAACAACCAAGGCAGGTATAATAATAATTATTACCAAAATAATAATCGCCCAAACTATTATCGCCCGAACCAAACCAGGGAGCAAACTCAAGCTCAAAAAAGAGATCCAGAAGTATCATCTAACCAACCTGCTAATAAAGTGACAAGATTAAACAATATAAATGAAGATCATTTATTAGATCAGACCCCTACGGAGGAATGCCTTATTTAAAAAGAGTAGATAGAAAAACTAAGAAGGAGTTAAACATTTTAATAGACACGGGAGCCACAGCTTGTTATATTAGGAAGGGAATTTACGAAAATAAAAATAAATTACCAATTTACAAAAAGGTATCTACAGTTCATGGGTACTCAATTATTAAATATTACCATTATATAAATATATTCGAAACAAGACATTTGTTTTATGAAATAGAAGGGTTGGAATCAGATCTTCTTATTGGAATTAACTTAATAAGGAAAATTGGAGCTATAATAAATACAGAGAAGGGAGTGTTGGAGTATAAAGGAAAAACAGAAAAATTGATATATCATGATAGTGAAGAAAAAGATGAACAAAGTTTAATCGAGACAAAGAATACTCTTCCGCTAAAAGAATTTATTTTAAAAAAATATTTTGCCGATAAAGGTTGCAAAAACACAGATTCAATATTAGTGGAAAGCAGCGAGAAAAGTTTGGGATCAACAAATCCCGAATACCCCGACGTAGAATTATCCGTCAATAAGAAATTAGAAAAGGTAGGAACAAGAGGGTCCAATCGAGACAAAATAAATAATACTCATATCGCAAACGAAAATCGAGTAGAGTTTTTGGAACAATTTTTGGAAAAATAATTAACAAAATTGAAGAAGAGCATTCTAAAATAAATTTACAAATACCGTTCAGAACGGACATTCGCGGTGAAATAAATACGATAAATGACAGGGCTATATATATTAAGCAATATCCTTACGCCTTGTCAGTTTCAGATTTTGTTATCAACGAAATCAATCGAATGCTAAATGATCAAATAATAAGACCAAGTAGAAGTCCTTATAATTCACCAGTATTGGTAGTACCAAAAAAGGGTCAAAATGAAGATGGAACACCCAAACATAGATTAGTTATAGATTATAAAAAATTAAACGAGAATTCTATTCCAGACAGATATCCAATGCAAGATCCGTCTGTAATATTAGCAAATTTAGGAAAGGCTAAGAATTTCTCAACAATCGATTTGGAATCAGGATTCCACCAAATTTTGATGAAGGACTCAGACATTGAAAAGACAGCCTTTTCCATAAATAATGGGAAATTTGAATTCTTGAGAATGCCATTTGGATTAACAAACGCACCCAGAATTTTTCAAAGAGCCATGGATGATATCTTAAGGGAACAAGTAGGAAAAACTTGCCATGTTTATATGGACGATATTATTATTTTTTCAAACTCCATCGAACCACACTATGCTGACTTAATTAAAATAATAAATATTTTACAAAAAGCAAATATGAAAATTTCTCTCGAAAAATCGAAATTCTTTAAATTAGAAAGTGTGGCGGTCGAGCGCCTCACAGTTACCAAGGGATGTCCACGTTCCCTACTAATTGTGGAAAACAAAACATTGAAACGTTTGCAAACCATGCAAAATGAAACATAAACCGTTGCTAATGATGTAATTTGTCGCCACAACGTTATATAATCCAAGGATTCATCCTTCAATCACTTCGAAAGCCCACAAAAAAAGGGGGATGAAATAATTCTCTCTTCAACTTCTCCCCTCCTCCCAGAAAAGAAAAGTTTATTTGAGAGAAGCATTGGCGATGCTCACCAAGATACAAGATTTGCGATTTATGTATCGATAAAATACGCTCGCGCGTGATGCCGCAAGGTTAACACCCATCCCGAGATGAAGCGCCACCCGCCTCTTACACTCTCCGGAATTGGCGGGAAAGGTGTTTAAGGGCTAAATTCATTCAAACCGCCTTTCTAGGTTACATGGTTTCTTATAATGTAATTAAAACTGATCCAGAAAAAATTTCCACAATTTCCAATTATCCAATTCCACGCAATATAAGACAACTCCGAAGTTTTCTAGGTCTAACAGGGTATTACAGGAAATTTGTCCGAAACTATGCAAAAATAGCTAAACCATTAACAAAATATTTAGGTGGGGAAAATGGAAAAGTTTCTAAAAGAATGTCTACAAAAATTGCAATACAGTTTGATGAATCAGCTGAACAAGCTTTTAACGAGCTGAAGGAGAATCTAATAAGCCAAATTGAATTGGTTCAGCCAGATTATAATAAAAAATTCGATTTAACAACAGACGCATCAGACGTAGCTATCGGGGCAGTACTATTACAAGATGAAAAACCAATTATGTTTATTTCTAAAACATTAAACAAAACGGAACAACTTTATGCAACAAATAAAAAGGAATTGTTAGCCATAGTATGGGCCTTAAAAACTCTCAGGAATTATTTATATGGAGTAATTGGCATAGAAATACAAACAGACCATCAATCCTTTTCATTCACTATTTCAGATAAAAATCCAAACGTAGATATGAAAAAATGGTATTCTTTTATTGAGAGCTTTACTCCAAAAATAAAGTATAAACCTGGAACAACAAATGTTGTAGCCGATGCATTATCACGAATCCAAATCAATAATATTACAAATAGCGATATAGACGAATCCGAACAGTCAAACTCAGATCAAGACACAGCACTCTGCTGAAAGTAGTTTTGAAAATGTAATACAAGAGACCCGAAAACCATTAAATCAATTTAAACAATTGTTATTAACAAAGGGGAGGTATACAATACCTAAGAAGATTTAGAACATTTATACCACATTCAAGTACCTTTCAAAAACAGTTTTACTAACAAATTTCTGTTTACGAATATTTCTGCAAGACGTAGAAAACACCAAAGATAAAGCTATTATAATAGAAGAAACACACAGTCGAGCTCATAGGGGACTAGACAAAAATTATAAACAAATCAGTAATTATATTATTGGCCAAATTTATATACAAAACTAAAAGAATACATAAAAAATTGTAAAATTTTGCAATGAGAACAAATACAACAGACACCCCATTAAAATTCCAATAGGAGAATCCCCAATACCAACTAAAGAAGGAAAAAATTTTCATATTGACATATACTATGCCCAAAGTCTAACTTTTATAACTTGTATTGACGCATACTCTGAATTCCTCGTAGTTAAGGAAATTCAAAACAAATTAAATATTGAAAATAAAGTAATGGAACTAATTCAACAATTTCCCCAAGCCAAAGTACTTATGGCAGATAATGAACCTAGCTTTACATAAGCCCAGTTTAATTCTTTTGCACAAAGGTGCGGATTAACTTTACACTACGCAGACCCGAGGCACAGTACCTCAAACGGACAGGTTGAAAGAGCACATTCGACACTGACAGAATTAGCACGATGTATAAAGGAAGAATTTAATCTAATCGATTATTCCGAAATTGTAATAAGAGCCGCTCAGGAATATAATCAAAGTATTCATTCCACAACAAATCAAAAACCTAACAAAATAATAATAAACAGTAGGAACAGAACTATACATAAAGATAATATTAAGAATTAACAAATTTTTTTTTTAACTTACAGAAAATGCATTCTTTAATACATATATTATTAGTAATCAAATTAATTTTATCCCAGTTAATATCAGCTAGACCAAAAAGGGGAATAAATGAGTTGGGCACCGTGTGGAAGTGGTTAGCTGGAACTCCAGATCATGATGATTTCATTAAAGTACAAAATAAAATGAATGACTGAATTGAAAATAATAATAAACAATTCATTATAAATTCCAAATTGTTTAAAGAAATAAAATCACTTTCCGAAGATTTTAGAAATGTTTTTATTGATCAAGATTTGCCACTAAGAAAACATCGCTTACGATTGTTAACATTTGACCTACAAAATTTAATAGATACCATTACCCTTGCCAAAATTGATGTTTTCAATACAAAAATTTTAAACAATGAATATATAAAAAAAATATTAGAACACGAACAAAAGTAATTATCGCTGACTTAATGGATATCTCTGTGTTCAAAATCGTACTACATAACGAACTATTAATAATTTATATAAAATACCCAATAATAAATAATAGATGTGAAATATTTTAAGCTCGATCCATTTCCCAAACCGATGGAAAACTATTAATAAGTAATCAAGTTGCAAAATGCGACAATACATATTATGAAATGTCTACATTTAAGAAAGAACTCTTTAATAATTATTGCACTTTAAGTTTAGAAAAAACATGTTTTACCCGATTATTAAACGGTGACAAATCAATTTGTAAAAAAATAAGAGAAAAAAATAAAAAAATATACCTTATCCAAGATGGTGCCATTTTCATAAATGGTAACAATATTGTCAACAACTCCGAATTAAATGGTTCATTTTTAATAACATTTAATGGTACAATCATAATTAATAATGTTTCATATACTAATCTAGAGAACAAAATTCTAAGCTATGTTACTACAAACCACTTCAAAAATTAAGAAATATCCGATTATATATTATCAAATAACTCGGAACTGTCTTTGGATAATATAAACATTTTAAATCCATTCATTAAAATTAAGAATACCAAAATATCTATATCATTTATATTATTAATTTTAATCATTATATACTTGATTTCTTTAACTATTCTTAAATACAAAAACATATTTGTAACCAAAAAACAACGGCCAGAACTAGAAAAACCTATTACCGAAGACATTTTTATAACCGAATTAAGAGATCATTTAAACGAAATCCATAATGAATCGCGACGATCCATTTTAGAAGGGGGAGAGTTATCCAACCCATGAAACAGTTCCACCTATGGAATTAATAAACAAATTTTAAAATTTAATCTCGGCTTTTTGCCTTTGCCTTTGCTTATTCCACTTATGGAAACAAATTTTAAAATTCAATCTCAGCAACTTCAAGAGCCGCACTTGACCATCTGGCTAGAAATAAACAAACCAATCGTAAAGTAAACATAAGCTTCCGTTCTGACGATCGAAGCCCAGAATATTAAGTTCCGATTTTCAATCAAATTGCATCGCTCAGCATAATTTAATTTCACAACGAGATGCGACAGTTTCAGTATAAGCTTTTATTAAAAACAAAAAGAAAAGTTCTGGAAGCTTAAAAAATAAATGCTTCTGGCCGAGGTTTATTGGAGAAGATTTTAGAATTAAGAAGCCAGTCCTTTCCTGTATGAAGTAGCGATCGGTCATAAGCAATAAGCAATAATAAGTGTCTTGATGTTTTAATACGTTTGTGAATGAAATTCTAACACCAAAAAAATAAAATAAAAAATGTTCTATTTTTAAAAAAAAAATCCAAAAGGACAAAGTTAATTGGCATGTCGCCACCTAGCGGACGGCCGTCCGCTGTGAAAGCGCCAAAGAAATGGCATTTCCGATCATTCAGTTATATGGAAGTTATAAGATAAAGTCGGCCGATCCTTATGAAATTCGGCAGATCAAATTAGTTTGGAAAAAGTAGAATCCATAAAAAGTTACTCTTTTCTAACATAGAAAACAACAAAGTTACGGCATTTCCGATCAATCAGTTATGTATATGACAGCTATAGGATATAGTCATCCGATCCTTATGAGATTTGGCAGATCGAATAAGTGTGCCCAAACCAGAATCAATAGAAAGTCCCACTCTTCTAACAATAACAACAAAGTTATATAAAAACAAGAATGATAAGCTAACTTCGGGCGGAGCCGAAGTTGATATACCCTTGCAGATATGTGGCAGCTTATATTATTAGATATAAATCGGATCTTATATAGTCGGCCGATCCTTATAAAACTCGGCAGATCAAATTAGTTTGCCGAAAGTAGAATCCATACAAAGTCCCAGTCGTCTAACTTAAAAAACAACAGAGATATGGCATTTCCGATCAATCAGTTATATGGCAGCTATTGGATATAGTCGTCCGATCCTTATGAAATTTGGCAGATCGAATAAGTCTGCTAAAAGAAGAGTCCACAGCAAGTCATATCCTTCTAACTTAAAAAGCAACGAAGTTATGGCATTTCCGATCAATCAGTTATATGGCAGCTATAGGATATAGTTGACCGATCCCGGCCGTTCCGACTTATATACTGCCTGCAAAGGAAAGAAGGATGTGTGCAAAGTTTGAAGTCGATAGATTTAAAACTGAGAGACAAGTTTGCGTAGAAACAGACAGACAGACGGACAGACGGACATGCTTATATCGACTCAGGAGATGATCCTGATCAAGAATATATATACTTTATAGGGTCGGAGATGTCTCCTTCACTGCGTTGAACACTTTTGACCAAAATTATAATACCCTCTGCAAGGGTATAACAAGATAAACAAAGCTAACTTCGGGCGGAGCCGAAGTTGATATACCCTTGCAGATATGTGCAAGGCTTATATTATTAGATATATATCGGATCTTATATAGTCGGCCGATCCTTATAAAACTCGGAAGATCAAATTAGTTTGCCGAAAGTTGAATCCATACAAAGTCCCATCCTTCTAACTTAAAAAACACCGAAGTTATGGCATTTCCGATCAATCAGTTATATGGAAGCTATAGGATATAATTGACCGATCCCGGCCGTTCCGACTTATATACTGCCTGCAAAGGAAAGAAGGATGTGTGCAAAGTTTGAAGTCGATAGCTTTAAAACTGAGAGACTAGTTTGCGTAGAAACAGACAGACAGACGGACAGACGGACATGCTTATATCGACTCAGGAGGTGATCCTGATCAAGAATATATATACTTTATAGGGTCGGAAATGTCTCCTTCACTGCGTTGCACACTTTTGACCAAAATTATAATACCCTCTGCAAGGGTATAAAAACGACAAAGAAATGGCATTTCCGATCATTCAGTTATATGGAAGTTATAAGATAAAGTCGGCCGATCCTTATGAAATTCGGCAGATCGATTAAGTTTGCCCAAAATAGAATCAATAGAAAGTCCCACCTTTCTAACTTCAAAAAAAAGAAAGGAAAGCAAACTTCGGGCGAAGACGAAGTTGATATAGCCTCTCAGTTATGCGGCAGTTTATATTAATAAATATATAGCGGATCTTAAATAGTCGGCCGATACTTATGCAATTTGGCAAATCGGATAAGTTTTCCCAAGGTTGAATCTACAGAAAATCCCCTACATCTAACTTAAAAAACAACCATATTATGGCATTTCCGATCAATCAGTTATATGACTGCTATAGGATATAGTCATCCGATCCTATTGAGATTTGGTAGATCAAATAAGTTTGCCCGAAATAGAATTAATAGAAAGTCCCACTTTTCTAACTTAAAAAAAACAAGAATGGAAAGCTAACTTCGGGCGGAGCCGAAGTTGATATACCCTTGCAGATATGTGGCAGTTTATATTATTAGATATATATCGGATCTTATATACTCGGCCGATCCTTATAAAACTCGGCAGATCAAATTAGTTTGCCGAAAGTAGAGTCCATACAAAGTCCCAGTCTTCTAACTTAAAAAACAACAGAGATATGGCATTTCCGATCAATCAGTTATATGGCAGCTATAGGATATAGTCGGCCGATCCTTATGAAATTGGCAGATCGAATAAATCTGCTAAAAGAAGAGTCCACAGCAAGTCCCATCCTTCTAACTTAAAAAACAACGAAGTTATGGCATTTCCGATCAATCAGTTATATGGAAGCTATAGGATATAGTTGACCGATCCCGACCGTTCCGACTTATATACTGCCTGCAAAGGAAAGAAGGATGTGTGCAAAGTTTGAAGTCGATGGCTTTAAAACTGAGAGACTAGTTTGCGTAGAAACAGACAGACAGACGGACAGACGGACATGCTTATATCGACTCAGGAGGTTATCCTGTTCAAGAATATATATACTTTATAGGGTCGGAGATGTCTCCTTCACTGCGTTGCACACTTTTGACCAAAATTAAAATACCTTCTGCAAGGGTATAAAAAGGAAAGCAAACTTCGGGCGAAGACGAAGTTGATATAGCCTCTCAGTTATGCGGCAGCTTATATTAATAAATATATAGCGGATCTAGTCGGCCGATCCTTATGCAATTTGGAAAATCGGATAAGTTTTCCCAAGGTTGAATCTACAGAAAATCCCATCCTTCTAACTTGAAAAAACAACAATATTATGGTATTTCCGATCAATAAGTTATATGACTGCTATAGGATATAGTCATCCGATCCTGTTGAGATTTGGTAGATCAAATCAGTTTGCCCGAACAAGAATCAATAGAAAGTCCCACTCTTCTAACTTCAAAAACAAAAAATTTATGGCATTTCCGATCAATCAGTTATATGGCAGCTATAGGATATAGTTAACCGATCCCGGGCGTTCGACTTATTTACTGCCTGCAAAGGAAAGAAGGATGTGTGCAAATTTCAAAGATCAAAGGCGGATCAAATTAGCTTGCCGAAAGTAGAATCCATCCAAAGTCCCAGTCTTCTAACTTAAAAATCAACAGAGATATGGCATTTCCGATCAATCAGTTATATGGCAGCTATAGGATATAGTTAACCGATCCCGGGTGTTCGACTTATTTACTGCCTGCAAAGGAAAGAAGGATGTGTGCAAATTTCAAAGATCAAAGGCGGATCAAATTAGCTTGCCGAAAGTAGAATCCATCCAAAGTCCCAGTCTTTTAACTTAAAAATCAACAGAGATATGGCATTTCCGATCAATCAGTTATATGGCAGCTATAGGATATAGTCAGCCGATCCTTATGAAACTCGGCATCCAAAGTCCCATTCTTCTAACTTAAAAAACAACAGAGATATGGCATTTCCGATCAATCAGTTATATGGCAGCTATAGGATATAGTCGGCCGATCCTTATATAATTTGGCAGATCAAATAAGTCTGCTAAAAGAGGAGTCCACAGCAAGTCCCAACCTTATAAATTTAAAATCAACGAAGTTATGGCATTTCCGATCAATCAGTTATATGGCAGCTATAGGATAGAAAGTTTGAAGTCGATAGCTTTAAAACTGAGAGACTAGTTTGCGTAGAAACAGACAGACAGACGGACAGACGGACATGCTTATATCGACTCAGGAGGTGATCCTAATCAAGAATATATATACTTTATAGGGTCGGAGATGTCTCCTTCACTGCGTTGCACACTTTTGACCAAAATTATAATACCCTCTGCAAGGGTATAACAAGAATTGAAAGCTATCTTCGAGCGGAGCCAAAGTTAATATACCCTTGCAGATATGTGGCAGCTTATATTATTAGATATATATCGGATCTTATATAGTCGCCCGATCCTTATAAAACTCGGCAGATGAAATTAATTTGCCGAAAGTAGAATCCATACAAAGTCCCAGTCTTCTAACTTAAAAAACAACAGAGATATGGCATTTCCGATCAATCAGTTATATGGCAGCAATATGATATAGTCGGCCGATCCTTATGATATTTGACAGATCGAATAAGTCTACCAAAAGAGGAATCCATAGCAAGTCCCATCCTTCTAACTTTAAAAACAACAGAGATATGGCATTTCCGATCAATCAGTTATATGGCAGCTATAGGATATAGCCAACCGATCCTTATGATATTTGGCAGATCGAATAAGTCTACCAAAAGAAGAATCCATAGCAAGTCCCATCCTTCTAACTTTAAAAACAACAAAGTTATGGCATTTCCGATCAATCAGTTATATGGCAGCTATAGGATATAGTTGACTGATCCCGGCCGTTCCGACTTATATACTGCCTGCAAAGGAAAGAAGGATGTGTGCAAAGTTTGAAGTCGATAGCTTTAAAACTGAGAGACTAGTTTGCGTAGAAACAGTCAGACAGACGGACAGACGGACATGCTTATATCGACTCAGGAGGTGATCCTGATCAAGAATATATATTCTTTATAGGGTCGGAGATGTCTCCTTCACTGCGTTGCACACTTTTGACCCTAATTATAATACCCTCTGCAAGGGTATAACAAGAATGGAAAGCAAACTTCGGGCGGAGCCGAAGTTGATATACCCTTGCAGATATGTGGCAGTTTATATTATAAGATATATATCGGGTCTTATATAGTCGACCGATCCTTAAGAAATTTGGCAGATCAAATAAGTCTGATAAAAGAGGATTCCACAGCAAGTCCCAACCTTATAATTTTAAAAACAACAGAGATATGACATTTCCGATCAATCAGTTATATGGCAGTTAATGGATATAGTCGTCCGATCCTTATGAAATTTGGCAGATCGAATAAGTCTGCTAAAAGAAGAGTCCACAGCAAGTCATATCCTTCTAACTTAAAAAGCAACGAAGTTATGGCATTTCCGATCAATCAGTTATATGGCAGCTATAGGATATAGTTGACCGATCCCGGCTGTTCCGACTTATATACTGCCTGCAAAGGAAAGAAGGATGTGTGCAAAGTTTGAAGTCGATAGCTTTAAAACTGAGAGACAAGTTTGCGTAGAAACAGACAGACAGACGGACAGACGGACATGCTTATATCGACTCAGGAGATGATCCTGATCAAGAATATATATACTTTATAGGGTCGGAGATGTCTCCTTCACTGCGTTGAACACTTTTGACCAAAATTATAATACCCTCTGCAAGGGTATAACAAGATAAACAAAGCTAACTTCGGGCGGAGCCGAAGTTGATATACCCTTGCAGATATGTGCAAGGCTTATATTATTAGATATATATCGGATCTTATATAGTCGGCCGATCCTTATAAAACTCGGCAGATCAAATTAGTTTGCCGAAAGTAGAATCCATACAAAGTCCCAGTCTTCTAACTTTAAAAACAACAGAGATATGGCATTTCCGATCAATCAGTTATATGGCAGCTATAGGATATAGTCGGCCGATCCTTATGAAATTTGGCAGATCGTATAAGTCTGCCAAAAGAAGAGTCCCTAGCAAGTCCCAGTCTTCTAACTTTAAAAACAACAGAGATATGGCATTTCCGATCAATCAGTTATATGGCAGCTAACGGATATAGTCGGCCGATCCTTATGGCCGATCGGCAGATCGAATAGGTCTGCTAAAAGAGGAGTCCACAGCAAGTCCCATCCTTTTAACTTAAAAAACAACGAAGTTATGGCATTTCCGATAAATCAGTTATATGGCAGCTATAGGATATAGTTGACCGATCCCGGCCGTTCCGACTTATATACTGCCTGCAAAGGAAAGAAGGATGCGTGCAAAGTTTGAAGTCGATAGCTTTAAAACTGAGAGACTAGTTTGCGTAGAAACAGACAGACAGACGGACATGCTTATATCGACTCAGGAGGTGATCCTGATCAAGAATATATATACTTTATAGGGTCGGAGATGACTCCTTCACTGCGTTGCACACTTTTGACCAAAATTATAATACCCTCTGCAAGGGTATAAAAAACGCCAAAGAAATGGCATTTCCGATCATTCAGTTATTTGGCAGCTATAAGATATAGTTGATTCTCGTTTGGCAGATAGAATAAGTTTGCCAAAAATAGAATCAATAGAAAGTCCCACCTTCCTAACTTAAAAATCAAGAAACGAAAGCTAACTTCGGGCGAAGCCGAAGTTGATATACCCTTGCAATTATGCGGCAGCTTATATTATTAGAAATATATCGGATCTTATATAGTCGGCCGATCCTTAAGAAATTTGGCAGATCGGAAAAGTTTTTTCAAGGTTGAATCTAGAGAAAATCAAATCCTTCTAACTTAAAAAACAACAATATTATGGCATTTCCGATCAATCAGTTATATGGCAGCTATAAGATATAGTTAACCGATCCCGGCCGTTTCCACTTATATACTGCCTGCTAAGGAAAGAAGGATGTGTGCCAATTTGATTTGTTGGTGAAAAATTAAATCTGTGGAAAGTCTCAACCTACCTCTAACTTAAACAAGAATGGAAACCTAACTTCGGGCGGAGCCGAAGTTGATATACCCTTGCAGATATGTGGCAGCTTATATTATTAGATATATATCGGATCTTATATAGTCGGCCGATCCTTATAAAACTCGGCAGATCAAATTAGTTTGCCGAAAGTAGAATCCATACAAAGTCCCAGTCTTCTAACTTTAAAAACAACAGAGATATGGCATTTTCGATCAATCAGTTATATGGCAGCTAAAGGATATAGTCGGCCGATCCTTATGGCCGATCGGCAGATCGAATAGGTCTGCTAAAAGAGGAGTCCACAGCAAGTCCCATCCTTTTAACTTAAAAAACAACGAAGTTATGGCATTTCGGATCAATCAGTTATATGGCAGCTATAGGATATAGTTGACCGATCCCGGCCGTTCCGACTTATATACTGCCTGCAAAGGAAAGAAGGATGTGTGCAAAGTTTGAAGTCGATAGCTTTAAAACTGAGAGACTAGTTTGCGTAGAAACAGACAGACAGACGGACAGACGGACATGCTTATATCGACTCAGGAGGTGATCCTGATCAAGAATATATATACTTTATAGGGTCGGAGATGTCTCCTTCACTGCATTGCACACTTTTGACCAAAATTATAATACCCTCTGCAAGGGTATAAAAAACGCCAAAGAAATGGCATTTCCGATCATTCAGTTATATGGCAGCTATAAGATATAGTTGACCGATCCTTATGAGATTTGGCAGATAGAATAAGTTTGCCAAAAATAGAATCAATAGAAAGTCCCACCTTTCTAACTTAAAAATCAAGAAAGGAAAGCTAACTTCGGGCGAAGCCGTAGTTGATATACCCTTGCAATTATGCGGCAGCTTATATTATTGGAAATATATCGGATCTGATATAGTCGACCGATCCTTAAAAAATTTGGCAGATCGGAAAAGTTTTTTCAAGGTTGTATCTAGAGAAAATCCCATCCTTCTAACTTAAAATTCAACAATATTATGGCATTTCCGATCAATCAGTTATATGGCAGCTATAAAATGTAGTTAACCGATCCCGGCCGTTTCCACTTATATAATGCCTGCTAAGGAAAGAAGGATGTGTGCAAATTTGATTTGTTGGTGAAAAATTAAATCTGTGGAAAGTCTCAACCTAACTCTAACTTAAAAAAACGCCAAAGAAATGGCATATCCGATCATTCAGTTATAAGATAAAGTCGGCCGATCCTTTTGAAATTCGGCAGATCGAATAGTTTGGGAAAAGTAGAATCCATAAAAAGTCCCTTTTTTCTAACATAGAAAACAACAAAGTCACCGCATTTCCGATCAATTAGTTATATGACAGCTATAGGATATAGAAAGTCCCACCTTTCTAACTTCAAAAAAAAAGAAAGGAAAGCTAACTTCGGGCGAAGACGAAGTTGATATACCCTTGCAGATATGTGGCAATCTATATTAATAGATATATATCGGATCTTAAAAAGTCGGCCGATCGTTATGCAATTTGGCAAATCGGATAAGTTTGCCCAAGGTTGAATCTACAGAAAACCTCATCCTTCTAACTTAAACAAAACAATAATATGGCATTTCCGATCAATCAGTTATATGACAGCTACAGGATATAGTAATCCGATCCTTATGAGATATTGCAGATCGGATAAGTTTTCCCAAAATAGAATCAAGAGAAAGGCCCACTCTACTAACTTAAAAAAGAACAAACATATCATTTCCGATCAATCAGTTTTATGGCAGCTATAAGATATAGTTAACCGATCCCGGTCGTTTATACTTATATACAGCTTGCAAAGGAAAGAAGGATGTGTGCAAAATTAATTTGTTGGTGAAAAATTAAATCTGTGGAAAGTCTCAACCTAACTATAACTTAAAAAAACGCCAAAGAAATGGCATTTCCGATCATTCAGTTATATGGCAGCTATAAGATATAGTTGATCGATCCTTATGAGATTTGGCAGATAGAATAAGTTTGCCCAACATAGAATCAATAGAAACTCCCACCTTTCTAACTTAAAAATCAAGAAAGGAAAGCTAACTTCGGGCTAAGCCGAAGTTGATATACCCTTGCAATTATGCGGCAGCTTATATTATTAGAAATATATCGGATCTTATAAAGTCGGCCGATCCTTATGGAATTTGGCAGATCGGATATGTTTGTCCAAGGTTGAATTAACAGAAAATCCCATCCTTCTAACTTAAAAAACAACAATATTATGGCATTTACGATCAATCAGTTATATGGCAGCTATAAGATATAGTTAACCGATCCCGGCCAGTAGGGAGTAAATAGGCAATCGTCTAATTTTCTCGAATACACATGCATGCGCGTGGGATCCTATACACATACACAAACAAATATACATTTATATATATTCCCATGCTAGCAGACGACGCCTGACCTTTCTTTTAACCCTGTCATAAATATACCACCAGAGTTTAATTGATAAAAAAGCGCCGCAACAGGTCAGCAATTGTTCAGAGGTTTAAAAGGAATTTTACTTTCTTGGGATCATTGTTTCTTTTTATACTTGTTTCAACCCTTGTAATATTTTATTATGGGAATTTAATTTCTGCGTATAATTCCAAAATATTTTTTAATATATTACAATAGACTTGGAGGGAAAAATCATTTCAAATGATATGCAACAACATATATTTATTTTTCATAGTTATTTTTTCTTAGCAATATCATTTATTTTTTATGAATCCTCGTGTTACATAGGTTGCTCAAATGATCATAGTGAATTAGTTGGACATAAATATATTTTTTTAATAATTATTTAATTATTTAATAATTATTATTTTTTCTTAACCAATTTCTCAACCAATTTCATTTATTTTTTCACAATCCTCATAATATAGGTGGCGCAAGTGATCAATTACATTGATAGAGAATTAGGCAAACGGCGTAAAATGGGGAAAAAAAGAAGAAAAATGTATATTTAGGCAAACGGCGTATACCACAAATGTACTAGCGACACCTATGTGTCAAATGTAAATTACGGCAATTTTACTAGCGCCATCTACATGTCAATTTGACATATACATACATATACAATTAAAAATTGATTATGGGTTATTTCTATACGGAAAGGCACCCAAATCAAAACTTAATATAATAAAAACGATATACCACTCAGCCATTAGAATAGCCTTCGGGGCATTTCGCTCCTCACCAATAAACAACCTGCTATACGAAGCTAACATAAGCACTATAGAACAGAGAACTAAACATGCCATATTAAAAAACTTCAAAATGATTTCCACCTCCAAGAAAACGCCTCTCGAACAGATCATTAAAAAAATATCAAAAATAAAACGTATTCCTAAATTTTCATCAACATTATAAGATACAATTGACCACTGCAAAGCAATGCTACTATACCCTATCCCCATAACAATCAAAAAGAAACCACGCGTGGTCCTATAACTATACTAAAATAAACAAAACCTTACACACTTCTACGAAACCAAACACACCTCCAATAGTATACAATCAAAAGTTCCAAGAAATAAAGGATACCCTCAAACAGCACACATTCTTATACACAGACGGTTCCAAGTCCGCCAATGGAGTCACCTCCACACAACACATCATAACACAGCAAATTCTGCCACCTCACTCATCCATTTTCACTGCTGAAATAGCAGCCATTCTCCATGCATGTAAATATGCCGAAAAACAAATAGGAAAATTCGCTAAATGCACCGACTCTCTCTCAGCCCTTACAGCACTAGAAAACCCAAATAACTCTACCTACTATATATTAGAAATTAGAAAAATTATCTATAGATACAAATATAAATGCACCCTGATATGGGTCCCAGGCCACTCCGGCATTATGGGCAACGAACTTGCAGACCAAGCTGCTAAACAAGCACTCACACTGCCATTAATAACAGAGATAAACTACAACGTACCAGATACCCTTAAATACATCAGTAATCACATAAAAGCCCAAAACGACCTTATATGGAACAACACATCTGTACACTACAAACTCATCAATACCAAAAAACAGAAAAATATCGAACTTTTAAAACCAACTATATCTCGAATAGATACCATTAAATTTATGAGACTCCGAATAGGACACACTAAACTGACACACAGCTATCTATTCGACAAAACACCTCCACCCATATGCCAACAATGTAACCTTAACCTAACTCTATCACACATATTCCTAGAATGCCCTACCTACATTGAACACAGACGTAAACTCCTCCAAAAAACTCTAGAAGAAATAGTAGATCCCTTAAATATAACCACAACTATCCAATTCCTAAAATCCATAAACCTTTACAACAACATATAAGCTTAACCTACTGTACATAACTAGAATAAGTTCACACATTTATATGTAAATATACATATAGACTCGATAGCATACATGTAAATACCCATTCAAGTAAAAAAAAAAACCGTTATTGTTACAAATATCATATTATATACTATCCATCTATCCGTCATTGTAACATAACACATAGTACATATTATAAAATAGATTTTAAGCAGAAGGCCATTGTAGCTATTGCTTAACACAAAGCAAAAATTGCCCACACTTTATAATTGTTGGTAATTTCTTTATAATAATAATAATAATAATAATTAATTTCCAATATAAAATTTTACAAGGGTTGAAACAAGTATAAAAAGAAACAAGAATGGAAAGCTAACTTCGGGCGGAGCCGAAGTTGATATACCCTTGCAGATATGTGGCAGCTTATATTATTAGATATATATCGGATCTTATATAGTCGGCCGATCCTTATAAAACTCGGCAGATCAAATTAGTTTGCCGAAAGTAGAATCCATACAAAGTCCCAGTCTTTAACTTAAAAAACAACAGAGATATGGCATTTCCGATCAATCAGTTATATGGCAGCTATAGGATATAGTTGACCGATCCCGGCTGTTCCGACTTATATACTGCCTGCAAAGGAAAGAAGGATGTGTGCTAAGTTTGAAGTCGATAGCTTTAAAACTGGAAGATTAGTTTGCGTAGAAACAGACAGACAGACGGACCGACGGACAGACGGACATGCTTATATCGACTCAGGAGGTGATCCTGATCAAGAAGTCTGCTTCTTTTAGCAGACTTATTTGATCTGTCAAATTTCATAAGGATCGGCCGACTATACCCTATAGCTGCCATATAACTGATTGATCGGAAATGCCATATCTCTGTTGTTTTTTAAGTTAGAAGACTGGGACTTTGTATGGATTCTACTTTCGGCAAACTAATTTGATCTGCCGAGTTTTATAAGAATCGGCCGACTATATAAGATCCGATATATATCTAATAATATAAGCTGCAAGGGTATATCAACTTCGGCTCCGCCCGAAGTTAGCTTTCCATTCTTGTTTATCAATTAAACTCTGGTGGTATATTTATGTCAGGGTCAGGAGAAAGGACAGGCGACGTCTGCTGGCATGGGATAAATGTATATTTGTTTGTGTATGTGTATAGGATCCCAAGTGCATCCATGTGTATTCGAGAAAATTAGACGATTGCCTATTTACTCCCTACTGGTGGCTCCGGGCTCTAAGCGTTATCTCATGTATCGAGTCTTTTGATTGGTTTTCCCAATTCATTGACTTGGGGAAATTGAGGGGCGGTTTTCAAGAGTTTCCATTTAAGACCCCAACACATTCAAACACAAGAACCTGTTTTCATTTTTCAAGGATCAATAGGTTTCTATGATTATTTTAGAGATCCAATTTTTAGTTTAAATCTCGCCTTGCCGGTTTAAGCATTTTTTACACACATTTATTTTTCCGTAAATAAGACCCCAAACTATTAATATGGATATAAAAGTAACCTGCGATTTATGCCAAGCAGATATCATTTTGAATGAGTTTTTCACTCATTATGATGAGTGTATTCAAACTCATTCAAAATGATATCTGCTTGGCATAAATAGCATGGTATATACCGGGGGCAGATAAATCGTTACATCCCCCAAATTTTATTGAAATTCTTTCATCCGATGATGACGATGAGGATGAAGAGGGTTTACCATTTTACAAGTGGGGATGATTCGGGGCTTGAGGACACCTTGCACTCAACACGTTATCGATATGATCAATATGATTCTGGAATGGAATCAGATCCAGCAGGATTGTACGATACTGTGTATGGAACAGGTTATTTTTTAATTTGGGATTAATGTAAATACTATGTAAAAATGCAATTATTTAAAATCCTTACAAAATAAAAACGATCAAAAAAGAAAAAAATGTTGTCTTTCTGTCTCCACATCTTCCTATCCTGTCTTTCATGTCTTCCCTGTCTTTTGATTGGTTTTCCTAATTCTTTGACCTGGAAAATTGGGGTTGTTTTCAGGTATTTTATTCTTACACGAATCATCCATATAAACCGGTTTTAATTTTTCAATGATCAATAGGTTTCTTTGATGATTTTAGAAATCCAATATTTAGTTTCATTCTAAAATCAGAACAAGGTGTTTCTATTACAACTATGAGTCAATTTGATATTGTTTTCTTTGATACTCAAAAGAGTAATATTGACATATTTATGTCACAGGAGGACCTTTTACCACTTTCGAGCATTGGGGTTAAAACCCAATCAGATATTTACAATGATTTAAAGAATTGCTCTTTTACATCATTGTTGGAACTTCTATCGCCGACTTGGGACTACCAAGAACATCCAAATTCTGATTTGGATGATGAGATGTTTGTTCCAAACACTCAAACTGATTTGGATGATGAGATGTTTGTTCCAAACACTCAAGAACCTGCAATGAGTGAATACCCCGGACCTGATTCACCATGTTTTATTCCCGAGACACAAGAGGAAAATCGAGGCACTCCAACTTTCCCTGATGATGAAATTTTTTTAGAATTATTTGAAGATAGAGATTATTTTTTTAAATTAATGACCGAAGAAGATGATGTTGTATTAAATGAATGTATGAAAAATATGGACCAATATTAACTATAAATAATTCTTAATAAATTAAAAAATTATATAAAAATTTAACTATGGTTTTTTTATTTTTATTAAAGTTGAGATTAAATGATCTAAGATACAGCATTAGTCAATATTACATCAATATTTAAATAATTTGATAAATGTTGAAATATATAAGATTTATTTTGATTTTTTTGCTCTTAAATTAATTAATTCCATTAATATCTTGGGATGATCCGTTAAAAAATGAAAATATAATTCATTTCAACTTCAGTACTTTTAGAATGTGACGTTTTAATCCATAAAGATATTTAAAAGAGGGGCTGTCTATACAAAGATCACAAACGAATTTTTCCATTTCGATATTTATGTTATAAACTGATATGAAGAATAAACTAGAACTCCTTTTATAGGGTTTTATGCGAGAAAATTTTCAATATGTATATAATATTATACATACATAGATATAATAAAATGAAAGAATCATATAACCATCTCTTACATTCTTATTATCCATTATTACATTAATAGTTATAAAACCCTTATATAAATAAGTAAAATATAAAAAGAAATATGTTGTCATCTCTTTTTACCGATTTATATAAAAAGTATATTATGTAATTTCAATATTGAAAAGAATAAAAGAGCGAGATCACTGAATCTATGGATCAGTACCTACCAGTATTATTTTAAATTATTAAAATAATTTAAATATTATTTAAAAATTTGTCCTCCAATGAAAGAACTCGAATCACTTATGTATTGTTCTGTGCATCAAAGTCTTTCTTAGATTCTCTAAATGATCATAAGCCTGCTATTGGCTACACAAAGATCGAGTACCTATGTATTAATTTTGATCATTGGATGTAAGATAAAGAAAACAACATATGGAACTAAAGTCCCTATTTATTTCACTAAAAAGGATGAAGAAGCACTATGGATATTTTTACCAAAGAGTTATTTAAATAAATTTTCAACCAAAACACCATTTAAGAAATTGAAGGAAAATGGAATAACGCATCTAGTATATAAAGGAAAAGAGATGAATAGATATAGTACACCATTTTTACAATTTATATCAAAAGAGTGATGGTATAAAAGAGTCTATTCATTCTTTTGGTTCATCAGTCTTGTGAATTCAATAAAATCTTATACATCTCGAGAGCATAAAATGTATTCGCATCAAATTAAATTATTTTTGCTGCAATTCGAGGATATGCTTTTCGAGGAACACCATAAAAAACTGGAATATTTAAAAACATCCCTAGAAGATTTGGAAGAAAAGGTGCTCCTGTACTCCAAATATGGCTTTCATTATAAAATATGCCCCTGGATTGATGACGAAGCAATTGAGGGTCCCGACACTTGTAATTGCCACAAACTTCCAATATATATAAAGGAAGCTATGGATATTATGATAAGATATTATAAAATAACTAAAAGAATGTATCAAGAACCCCAAAAATAAAAATTGATTTTTTATATATTATATAAATTGTTTATTTTTCATATTATGATTTGTAATGAACTTTTCTTGCTGATCGATGCTCGCAACAAATGCCGCGGCTAGCTCAAAGAGTTTATGGATCGTTCCACCGAATTTATAGATTCGACGTGACTGCCCGAGCCCAGAAATAACACCGGATTGCTTCTTTTACAAAATATACCCTTTATTTACACAATATTTGTACACAGTTCATGAAAGGGTGAATCTCACCGGCTGCTCGGCTCGGCCGATCGACCGCTCGTCCTCCCCTCGGTCCCCGGTCACCGTTCCGGGTTGGTGCCGATACACACGCCCCCCCAAAGCTTTCGCCCAGCAGGACGTGTGGTCTCAGTGCCTGGCGCCGGTTCGGCTCACGGTTTCCTCCGTTTGGACTCACGTGCTCCAGTTGCGGGGCCTATGTTGCCCCTCTCGTGCCGGTGACGCTGCTCCTGATGTCCTTCTCTCGTTGACGCTGCTTCTGTTGACGCTGCCCTCGTTGCCGCCGCTCCTGTTGTCGCTGCTCCTTTCGTCGCTGTCGCTGCTCCTCTTCAGTGGGTGTGTGTGTGTGTGGATCGCTGTTATCCTTGGCTCCCTGGGATTGCCCTTTCGCCGTGGCCGGCACCTGACCCATGTTGGCGGACCAATAGGCTCACCTCCCAGGCGTACGCCGGGCAGGCTACGCTTCTTAGTGCCTGGCGGCCGGATCAGGGCACGAAGGGCCTACCTACCCTACAGGACCCGCCCCCGGTTGCGTCTGCCACTCGCCTCCAAACACCGGCGTGCGTACGCTCCGCAGGATTTATGGGCGACCAGAGGTTTGGCGTCGCGCTTCCTTTAACTCCAGGCGATACGCTGTGCATACGCTCCAGCGCCTGGATCAGGAATCTTCCGACCTTACCGGGACGTTCCTGTTTGGTTTTATCTGTTGGGCTTGAGTTCCCGAGCTGGCTATCCCTCGCTTTACAGGATCACACCTGGTCACAACGGGAAGGAATCTGTAAGGCGTACGCCAGACCGATCCGACGCCCTTGCTAACACACCAGGATACCTGTCGTGTCCGGGAGTAACCCAACCCGACTCTATTTACCCTTGGGCTTCAGTTCCGCCGCGGATCCTGGATCCTTTTCCTATTTGCTCCTTGATTTATCCCGATGATTCGCGTACAGCCGCTGGACTTACCCACAGGGGGTCATTGAGCCAATGCTCGTATGTCTTTACGCACTCGCTTTTATCCTCGCACTTGTGACTGTCGGACTTACCCACGGGGGGTCCTTCAGCCTTTACTCCTAATTCCTCCAAGGAAACTTTCTCTTGAATGTTAGACTTACCCACGGGGGGTCTTTCACTCAACTCTACCAGCTTCCCTAGAAGACTCGGTCCCGATTTACTCCAGGGGCCCTCCTTATATAGGTCCAGAGGCGCCCGTTAATCCTTGCAACTCTCTCTTCCTGCCGTTAATCCTTCGGCTTTCTATTCCCGCCGTTAATCCTACTTTCCAATCCGTCGCACCGGCGGCTCCCGTTCACACCCCCTTTTCCCCCTTTGGCCACCGGCCTGCATGGTTATTATGCCGCTGCAGCGTCTTTCTTCCAGGCGTTCCCCCCGTGCTCCCCCTTTGGCCACCGGCCCGCATTGTTATTATGCCGGGCATTGGCTCTTCTACCGGCACTTCCCCCGTACTCCCCCCTCGGCCACCGACCCGCATTGTTATTATTCCGTGCTTTCTAAATGTTCCCCGCCCCCTTCTCTTTCTCCTACATCCGCGCACGGCTGTCGCGCAGGCCCGACCGGAACCGTTACGTTCTACGTTGTCTCCGCTTTCTCCTGCATCCGCGCACGGCTGTCGAGCAGGCCCTTTCCCCGCTGCTGCCCCTGCATCCGCGCACGGCCGCGCGATCCCTTTCCCCGCTGCTGCCCCTTCTTGCCACCTGTCTTGGTGTGTGGGAGATTTAATCTCCTCACACTTCCCCCCTTCTTCGGGAACGACAGAAGTTACGTGGTTCCAGCTTCATATTTGGTGTTTTTTTTTTTTTTTCCTATATTCTTCTCTCCGTCCTGTGCGCTTGTTTTTGATTCCTTTTTTTTTTGTTTGATGCGTGGATAGACTTATCCACCTCCCCCCTTCTTCGGGAAACGGACAGGTCGTTCCCCTTCATTATTACTCAAATTTCTTCTTTCCCCCCCTTTTTTTTTTTTTTAGTGTACATAAATCTATTTATATTTTTTTTGTGTGTTTTTTTGTGTACATCTTTATTTATATATTTTTTTTGGTTTCTTTTTTTTTGTTCATATTTATTATTGTTGTTTTTTCTTTTTTTTTTTTTGGTGTACTATATTTTTTTTTCTCCATATATATATTTTTATTCCCTTGTTTAATTTCATTTTTTTTTTCTTTTTTTATATGTTTTTTTTTTTGTTTGTGTTTTTTTTTCTTTATTATATATATTTTTTTTTTGTTTGGTTTTTTTTTTTGATATATATTTTTTTTTTGTTTGTTTTTTTTTTTATTATATTTTTTTGTTTGTTTTTTTTTTTTATTATTATATATTTTTATTTTGTTTGTTTTTTTTTTTTGTTTTCCCCCCTTATCCCCGATTTTTTTTTTTTTTTGATTTTTTTTTTTTTTTATTGTTTACTTTTTTTTTCCAAGTTCTTTCAAAATTTCGTTTTATTTATATATTTTTATTATTATTTATTATTTTCTTTCCGCCCGCTACTTGCGGGTGACGCGAACTCCACTCGAGCCCCCGCGCACCCGAAAGCATTCGCCGCCGACTTGCCAAACCAGGCTCCAACGGCCCGTCTTTTTCCGCCGTCGCCTTTCCTCCTCCTCCACTTTGCGGCGCAGCTCCGGTGGCCAGGCCTCTTGCGGGACTGCTCCTCCGCCTCCTGCTGAGTTGGTCCTCTTTAGAATCGGCCTCGGCGGCCTCTTCTCCGGGCAGGACGCCTGCCTTTCCAGTGCCGGCCTTGCTGGGGTCGGCCATATCCATGGCCCGCGAGTCCACGGCTTGTTTCTCTTGGGGGTGCGGGGTGGGTGGCCTTGCCGGCTGCCACTTCCGACTCGGCCATACTCGTGGCCCCGTCATCCGCCGGATCCTCTTGTCGATCTCCTCCTTCTTTGCCCACCTGATCCTCCGGGTGGCCCTGCTACATTGGCATCTCCGGCCTGCCGCTCTCCGTAGCATCGCGGCGCGATGCCCTGCCCCTTCGGCTCTCCTCCGCCGGGCCGCTTCCTCGGCCATTGCCGTGGCCAATTTCAACCTGGCCCTCGCCAGCGCCAGTGCTGCCTCCAATTCCTCCTTCTCTTGGGTCCTCCGCTGTGTTTGACGAAGCGCCGCCAGTTCCTCGCTCGGCTGCCGGATTTCCTCGACGGGGGTCGTGCCTACCGGGATCCATCGTAATCCCGGTGCTCTCCCGGTCATGGCCCGCACGACCCTCCTTGTAGCCCGGATCCTCCGGACATCACATCCGGGCACGCCGACGAGCTCCACGTCGCTCTCGTCTGATGACACTATGGGTGTTGTGCACGGCGATTCCATTGTAGAAAGAAAGGCCGGCTGGTGCCCATCCCCGCCTTTTTATAGGCCTAGATTTCGGCCGCCTGGAAGTTCCGTTCCGGAATAGCGGATCCTATGCCCAGTTCCGTAATTTCGCTTTGCCTCTCCTCTTTATGATGGCACCTGTTTCCTTTGGGTTTCTCCCCTTTTTTTTTTTTTTGTTTCCCTGTTTGTTTGGGCGCCCGCGGCGCCGACTCCTCTTTTTGGGCTTTTAGCTCACTTATGTGTGCCCTTCTTTCTTTCTTTGTGCCGACGCTACGTAGCACAACAATCACTGGCGAAATGAAATTCGCCACCGTTTATGGCCCGCCGTATCTTGGCGCTAATTTCGCCGCGAACCCTTCAGATGCTTTTGATAGATGGTGCTCTTTTGCCCATACTATGTCACCAATTTTTGGGCTCCACTGCCGCCTCCTCAGATTGTAGTGCCTAGCTTGCTCCTGCGCCGCTCTCTCCATGTTCCTCCGTACCAGCTCAAACACTTCTTGTAGCTTCTTTGCATTCTCTGAGGGCGTGGTTACTGATGCTCCCGTCCCCAATGCTTCTTTATCGTACAACGCCTTCGGCATTCTCGGCTCTCTGCCTTGGGTTATGAAACATGGCGAGTATTCCGTCGAGTCGGACACGCTTGAGTTCACTGCCAGCATCAACTCAGGCCAGTTAGAGTTGAACTCTCGAAAATAAATAAAATAAACAATATAAACCTCTGGAATTATAATTCGTTTGGCGGCTATTAAAAACGAGTAATAGCCTAACATTTGGTGACCCCGACGTGATTTCATCCCGTTCAATTATCGTGATCAGCATTAAAAGTGCCACTGAAACACCGTTGTTGGTTTTGTTGTCAAAAAGTTGCATTTCAATTTAATTGCACAATGGAATCTGGAGCTGAAGCTACTGCATCTGCTGCGTCAAGCCGTGAAAGGATGCTGCGGAGACGCGCCGAGGTAACATGTCAGGAAATGGAGTTACTGCATCGGAAGGTCAAGGCTGCGATGCAGACCGACGATTCAACCATTCTGACCCTCGAGTCTATGGAGAAGCGTCTGCGCGACCGTTTCACCACGCTGCAGGAGGAATTGGAGGAGCTAAACTACAGCGAGATCGGGAGCGATTTATATTGGCGATTCTCTCAGCTGGCTACGGACGTGCACGTTGACATCCAGTTGGAGGTGGCCAAGCGTTCTATGCGGGTTGCTGCTCACTCTATGCTTTTGGATGCTACCAGTGGTGCTGGGATGTCAAACGCTCCATATAAGCCTGCTCCCTCATTGCCCCCGTTGCCAATGCCAACATTTAGCGGCGGACCTGACCAAGATGGAGAAGCTCAGGTGGCTCATTTCCTACCTGCGGGACTCAGCACTTGAGACTGTGAGGGCGCTTGAGATTTCCGACGCGAACTATGATGTTGCCCTCGACCTTTTGCGCAACCGTTTCAGCAACCGTCGCTTAATCTTCCAGGCTCACATCAACGAGATCCTGCAGTTAAGGGTGGTTGAGCCGGGATCCGTTGCTACTCTTCGAGAATTATCCGACCGATTCAATGGACATATGCGGGCCCTTATGAGTTCCGGGACGTCGGCCGAAATTCAAGGATGCCTCCTCATCCAGATCATCTTCCAAAAGTTGGACCCTGCCACAAAGGCCAAATGGGAAGACTCTCTGGCAGGAAGCACTGATGATAGCCTGCCAACTTGGGAATCTATGGCTCGGTTTCTGGAACAAAGGTGCCGTATCCTGGAGACGGTGGATTTGGCCTTAGCTCCGCATTTGTCAGCGAATCAAGCGGGCCGACGTAGGCCATTTAACAACCGATCCTGCATGCTCCTGAATGCTCCACCTGCTTCGTGTGCCCTGGGCGGCATCCTGGCACACGCTGTGCCTTTTTGCCCAAGGTTTCTCGCCTTGTCAGTTGAGGAACGATACGATGAGGTCAGACGTCTTGCCCTCTGCTTTGTGTGCCTCAAGTCTGATCACTTAGCTCGTGGATGCTCATCCTCCCGCTGCCCAACTTGCAATCGCCGACATCATGCGCTATTGCGTCCTTGCGAGCGTTTATCTAGCGCCACTTCCGTTCCTGCTTCTGGATCAAATCCGGCCAATGTAGCTGGGGTTGCGAACTCTCAGGCTCCTCCTGCTAATGCTCTTGTTGCACAGGATCGCAGCGCTGAAATAGTGTTCTTGCCCACCGCCCACATTCTCGTCCGTGGCAGATCAGGAGCCTTTCTTCCTTGTCGAGCGCTACTTGACTCCGGCTCCCAAGTTCACCTCATCACATCGCGGCTGGCCAGCCAACTGCAGCTTCATCGATCCAAATGTTCTGTAGCAGTGACTGGCCTTGGAGACGCTGAGTTTACTACGGATGGAGCCTCGGTTAACGTTTGCCTGAAGTCTCGCCTATCCACGTATTCCGTTTACATTGAGGCAATTGTGTCGTCTCACATCATAGAGCGTCAACCTGGCATGAACTCAGATGTGTCCAATTGGAAGGTTCCCGCCAATGTGGTTCTAGCTGACCCGGACTTCCACAGAGCTCAGCGTGTGGATCTGCTGATTGGAGCAAGCCTGTTTTTTGATCTGCTCTCAGTCGGGCAAATCCAGCTAGGAGATGGTCTGCCTCTGTTGCAGAAGACACGTTTTGGATGGGTAGTTTCTGGAGGAGGTTGCACCCCGGGAAACCCTCGCTTGGCCGCCTCATGTAGGATGATTCCTGCTGGCCCAGCAAACTCTTTTGACGATCGCCTCGATTATCTTCTCCGCCAATTCTGGGAAGTGGATGCCTGCACTGCGCCTATCGTTCAGACTACTAAGGAGGAGCTTGATTGCGAGGCCCACTTCGTTATGCACCACGTCCGGCTTGAATCAGGTGCCTATTCAGTTCGCCTTCCAATCAAGCACAGTGTGGAGCTGTTAGGGGAATCCTACGCACAGGCTTTGCGGCGGTTCCATTCACTTGAGCGTAAGCTGGATCGTCATCCGAATTTAAGGACCCAATATTCGTCTTTCATCAAGGAATACTTGGATCTGGGTCACATGTCTCTGGTGCCGCAGGAATTGCGAGGTAAGTGCCAGTATTTCCTTCCCCACCACTGCGTCCTGAAGGAAGAAAGTTCCACTACTAAGCTGAGAGTTGTGTTCGATGGTTCGGCTGCTACGGCCTCTGGCTATTCCCTCAATGATGTCCTGATGTCCGGCCCCGTGATTCAGCCTAAGCTTTTTCACACATTGCTTCGGTTTCGGTCTCACCTTGTAGCTTTGACTGGGGACATTTGCAAGATGTACCGCTGCGTAAGGGTCTTTCCGGATGATAGTTTTCTGCAGTGCATCCTCTGGAGAGATTCTATCCACGATGACGTGAAGGTTTTTAAGCTCGACACCGTGACGTATGGCACAAAGCCAGCGTCTTTTCTATCTGTTCGCTCAATGCACCAGCTGGCTAAGGATGAAGGTGCCGGTTTTCCCGTTGGCTCTCGTGTTGTCCTTCAGGATTTTTATGTGGACTACCTTATATCTGGTGCCCCAACGAAGACTGAAGCGCTTGAAATAATAGCTCAGACATCGAGCCTGTTGAACAAGGGTCAGTTTCAATTAAGGAAATGGTGCTCCAACATCCCAGAGGTTTTGGAAGGCGTACCCGAAAGTGATAGAGAGTCATACTTGAAATTTGACGATGGCAGTCCGTTCACAAAGACTCTTGGATTAGCATGGGAGCCTTCTGCTGACCTGCTGCTGTTCTCCTTTGAAGCTCTTCAGCCCACCGCCAAACCAACCAGGAGATCTATACTATCTTCCGTCGCTCGGTTTTATGACCCAATGGGCTTGGTAGGTCCTGTCGTCACTAGAGCAAAGATCCTATTGCAGAAGCTGTGCCGAGAAAATTTGTCATGGGATGAAAGCCTTCCTCAATCCCTTCTCTCCGAGTGGTTACAGTTCTGCTCCAGTTTTGACCAAATTCAGCGAATTAAGTTTCCTCGGTTAGTCATTCCCTGCCAAGAAAGGCTGGAGGTCCACGGATTCTGCGACGCTAGCTTAGATGCGTATGGAGCTTGCGTGTATGTAGTGTCAGGTTCTGATTGTCGGCTGTTATGCTCAAAGAGTCGAGTGGCACCCATTAAAACTCAGACAATACCGAAGCTAGAGCTATGTGGAGCTGAGTTACTAGCAAGACTGATGGCTGAAGTTGCTGATCTTGGAACATATAAAGGAGATTATTATTGTTGGTGTGACTCCTTGGTTGCCCTATCCTGGATTCAAGATGAACCTGCTCGGTTTAACGTGTTTGTTTCTAATCGCGTTTCTTCCATTCAGGAGCTCACCAAGGCAATGAAATGGCTTTATGTTCCTACTGCCGTCAACCCAGCCGATCTACTGTCAAGAGGTTCTCTTCCCACTGAGCTATTAAATTCCCAGCTTTGGTTCCAAGGCCCTCCATTTCTTCGTGGTTCCAAGGATGATTGGCCCATCGCTATTGTGACCGAAAAGGCAACCATCGAACTTCGCGCCAGGACTTTATTGGCTACGGCTCCACCCAGGGATATCGCCGCATTGTCAAGGTTTGCCAACTCGTTTCCCTCCCTACAGAGAGTGTTCGCCTACATTTATAAATTTTGCCGCCGCATCCGTCACGAAGGGATTTCTGTTCAGGATCTCAAAGGAGGAACCCATCTGCTGTTGCGCGTCGTCCAGCTTACCGAGTTTAAGGAAGAGATAAGCTTACTAAGGTCACGCAGATTGGTTCCGCCCTCAAACCCTCTGGCCTCGCTTGCTCCCTTTGTGGATGATGATGGTTTGCTTCGTGTTGACGGGCGATTGCGGAACTCTGCATTGGATTTTGACGGACGTCACCCGATCATTCTTCCCAGAGGCCATCCCGTCACTTCGGCTATAGTAACTCACTTTCACGAGAAGAACCTGCATTCTGGCCCTCGGGCACTAGTTGCGAAAATCCGTTCTCAATACTGGCCCATTGGGGGGAGGAAGACCGTTTCAAGGGTTGTGAATAAATGCGTACGCTGTTTTCGCGCAAAGCCTCGTCTACTGGAGCATGTCATGGCCGATCTTCCTACCGAGAGAGTTAAAGGATTCCAATGTTTTGATGTCACAGGTGTGGATTTTTGCGGACCGTTTTTCTACAAGGCAGAGACTCGGAATAAGGGCCCTATTAAGTGTTATGTAAGCGTATTCATCTGCTTCAGCACGAAGGCAATCCACTTGGAGTTAGTTAAGGACCTTTCCACCGCTTCGTTTCTGAGCGCCCTCCAACGGTTTATTTGTACGCGACGTAAACCCAGACAGATATGGTCGGATAATGCCACCAATTTCGTGGGTGCCAAGAATGAGCTTATGGAGTTGAAGCGAAGATTCCTCAGCCAGGATCATCAGGCTTCTCTGCACGATTTTTGCCTGTCTGAGTCTATCGAGTGGCGATTTATTCCTCCACGCTCTCCCCATTTTGGTGGTCTTTGGGAGGCTGCAGTGAAGACGGCTAAGCACCATCTTTATCGTGCAGTTGGTCCCGCAGTTCTTGGCTTCGAGGAATTAAGGACTTTGTTGTGCCGCATCGCCTCAATTATTAATTCTCGGCCCCTTGTGTCGATTTCAGAGAATCCTGCGGATCTAGATGTTCTGACGCCGTCTCATTTTTTAAATGGCGGACCGCCTTCAACATTCATCGAGCCGGACCTTACTGCGCTAAACTTTAATCGGCTGGATGGGTGGCAGAGAGTCTCCTTCCTGCAGCAGGTTTTCTGGGCTCGTTGGAAGGAGGAGCAGCAGCGTTCCAGATGGCGCACCCCTGGCCCTGTAATTGCTGTTGGAGACATAGTCCTGGTGAAGGATGAAAATCTACCCCCAATGAGGTGGCCTCTGGCCAGGATACTGGAGCTGGTTCCTGGGCGTGACGGAGTGAACCGTGTAGCCGTTCTCAAAACAGCGGTTGGAATGACTAAGCGTGCGGTGTCACGGTTGTGTCTGCTGCCTGTCAAGGATTCGGTTGAAGATCCAGCCTTCAACGGGGGGAGGATGTTGAGCCAAGCAGAAAAGGGCGAAGCTGCGTAAAATAAGCTATATATATTATAAGTCTGAGTAGCGGCGGCGGGTTATCGGCAGTTCTGATTTTTGTTTACTTCTCCCCCATTCGCATGCGCTTTGGTGGTAGTTGTAGCGCATGCGCTTTGGGGAGCTTTTTTTGTAGAGCTGCTGCACACTAGCAAATATTGCATTTGTGTGCGTTCATATTGTTAAGCTTTGCTTCTTGTAATTTTGTTATTGATTGGAGCGATTGCAAGTTGGGTTAGAGTTGAACTCTCGAAAATAAATAAAATAAACAATATAAACCTCTGGAATTATAATTCGTTTGGCGGCTATTTAAAACGAGTAATAGCCTAACAATCACCTTTGGCGCTCCGTATCTAGCAATAATTCTTTCGCGGATTGCCTTCTGCAGCGCCTCCGTGGTTGCTTTTCGCATCGGAACCATCTCCGTCCATTTTGAAAATCGATCACTCAAAACCAATAACATGGTGTTTCCATGCTTTGACCTTGGCAATGGTCCTACGAAATTTGCACATACCGTCGCCCATGGTTCCTCTGGGATCTGTGTCAGCATTTTCCCTGAAGCCTGCATTTGATTTGGTTTGTACTTCATGCACGTTTCGCACTGTCTGACATACTTTCTTATGTCCCTTTGCATCCCTGGCCAGAAGTACCTTGCTACTATTCGCGCAATTGTCTTTCTTCCTCCTAGATGTCCCGCTGTCGGTGCGTCGTGGTTCTCCCTTAGCACCTGCTGTCTCTTGTTGATCGGCACACACAACTTCCATGATGCCACTTCTTCGCTTCCAGCTCTATGTGGCACATGTCGGTAAACCAGGCCTGCCTCCTCTATGTACTCTGGATATTTCTGTGGGTCTACTCCTATTTTCTTCTTCAGTGCGCTTATCCACATGCACTCGACGTCTTCGCTTGTTGCGGCACTCCTCAGCTTTTCCATCATCGGCTGGCGGGATAGTGCATCTGCAACCACATTCAGTTTCCCTTTCCTGTAGCTGATAACATAATCGTATTGTTGCAGCTCAAATACCCATCTTGCAATCTTTCCCAATGGGCTCTCTATATTGTTTAGCCATTTTAGTGCTATATGGTCCGTGATCACGTCGAACTGGTACCCCTCCAGGTATGGTCTCGTTTGACGAATTGCCCATATTATGGCCAGGCATTCTTTCTCAGTTGCCGAGTAATTTTTTTCCGCTCCTATCAGCGTCCGACTGGCGTAAGCGACCACTCGCTCGCCCTCCTCCGTGTCCTGCGTCAGCACTGCACCCACGCCGTAGTCGCTAGCGTCTGTTTGCAGCACAAATTTCTTTGAGAAATCCGGGCATGCCAGCACTGGATCCTCTGCCAATCTTGACTTTAGCTTCTCAAACGCCTCTTGGTGTCTAGCCGTCCACTCCCACTTTGTCCCTTTTCGTAGGAGATCGTTTAATGGTTTCGCGACCCCTGCGAAGTCTGGGACGAATCGCCGATACTACGATGCCATACCAATGAACTGACGTACCCCCTTTACGTTTGTTGGGGGTTTCAATTCCGTAATCGCCGCGACCTTTCCGGGATCCATGCCAATTCCCTGGCTTGTTATTCGGTGGCCCAGGTACAGTAGCTCTTCCCTGAAGAAATGGCACTTTTCCGTGTTTATTCTCAAATTTGCCGCCTTCAGTCTTCGGAACACTTCCTTCAAGTTTGCCATATGCTCCTCCCTTGTGCGTCCGATCACGATGATGTCATCTTGATACGCAAATGCGTGCGGCGCCATATCCGGGCCTATAACCTGGTCCAAAGCCCTTTGGAAAGTTGCCGATGCTGAATGTAAACCGAACGGCATCACCTTCCACTGGTACAGACCTTTTCCTGGTACCGTAAAAGCCGTGTACTTTCTGCTTCCCTCCTCCAGTGGGATTTGCCAATAGCCGTCCTTAAGATCGAGGCTGCTGAAAAACTTTGCTTCCCTTAGTTGCTCCAGTATGAAGTTTATTCGTGGCATCGGGTACGCATCTTTTACCGATTTTGCGTTTATTTGTCGGAAATCCACGCACATTCTCCATTGACCCGTTTTCTTCTTTACCATAACGATGGGTGAGCTATAAGCACTATTCGAAGGCTCGATGCATCCTTTTTCCAGCAGCTCTTCTACCTTCGCATTGATCTCCCCCTGTATTTTGGGGTTCTTCGGATAGTACCTTTGTTTTATGGGGATGTCGTCCTTCATCGTGATCCTGTGCTGCGTAACGTTCGAACAACCCTTTTGGTTCGTGAACGCTACTAGCTCCTCCTCAATGAATCTTTTGTCCCGCTCGCTCTCCCATTCCTCCGATGATCCTGTCACTGCTATCGACAGCCTATCCTCCAGGCATCCGCCCCATCGTTCTCTTCTCGGGATCGTGACTTGGTGGCCTGCGCATGTTATTGTTGTGCCAAATCCTGCGAGGAAATCCCATCCTAGCATGTCTCCCATGTCTGGCAACACCAACATATTTAGTTTGTTTTCCATGTTGCCAAAGCTTACCGTCGTCAGGAGTACCGTTCCAGTTTCCGTATGGCTCCCATTGGCCAACTTTATCTGTCTCCTTGTGGATTTTCGCTCTCCGGCGATTTCCGGGTTCTCCACTAGCTTCTCAGAAATGAAGCTAGCCGTTGCCCCGGTGTCTATCATGGCCTTAACTTCTGCTCCTCCGACCTTGACGACCGCCGACAATTGCTGATCGTCTCCTGATAGTCCTCCAACTAGTTTTGAGAGGCAGCACCTCGCGATCTCTGCCTTCCTCTCTACGGCTGAGATCGCTGCGCGTTTCCCGATCTTTGGCAGCACTCTGTGCTCCTTAACCCTATTGCTCCGCACATTCCGCAGAACAAAATTCTGGGGTTCCTGCACCCACTCGCCCAATGGCCAATGCATCCACACCTGTTGCATGCCTGCGCCGGGTTCTCGACATGTCCTTGTCTCGGCGTTGCTGCCCATTGCTGATTTGGCTGTTGCTGTTCGTGGCTTGTACCCCATTGCTGGTACGTTTGTTGCCTTGGGCCCCCAGCCCAGTGTATATTCGGTTGTTGCTGTCTGGGGCTTGCAACCCATTGCTGACTCGGCTGATGCTGTACCACTTGCCTCTGCCCTTCTGCCTGCCATTTCTGCCTCCATCCCTGTCCTGGGGGGCTCTGTCGCTCTGGCGGGTCCTGATGCAGTTCATCCTTCTGCCATTTATTTTCGGTCGCCGGCTGTTTGCGATCCCAGTGTGGTTCAATGGAGGCTTGCCTGTTAAACTCCTCTTCTTCTTGGGCTAACTCCTCAAACTCCTCGGCTAGGCCCATTACTTCTTCCAGCGACGCGCATGCATATGGCCTCATAAACATTTTCATGCGTGGTACGCAGTTTTCCACCAGTCTTTCTATTACCTCCTTCGTGGATTTCCCTAGTGGCTTCATTAGAGTCTGAAGGTCCACCATATACTCCTTGAAAGGTTCTCCTCGTTTCTGCTTCCGCTGCCGAACCTGGTCTGCCAATTTTTCAAAGTAACCTTTCGGCAGAAAAAATGACTCGAAGCTCCTTCTGAACGCTTTCCAAGTTGGCCATTCCTCATCGTTCATTATGAACCACCTCTCTGCTCTGTCCTGGAGTAATTCCGGCATCGCCCGCGGGATCGTGTTTATGTCCAACCCGTACGTTCTGGCGGACCATGCCACTCGGTCCACGAAGTGAATCTCCTGTTCCGTCGAATCGGAATGACCACTCCCGGACTTGTCTGGCCACTTTTGAGTAGTCCACTTGCACCGGGACCGGCTTCCGCACTTGTGGCTCCATGCTCCTTATACTTTTCAACTCTGGAACCGCCAGACTTTGAATGAGCTTCTCTGATTCGCTCACTGCTCTTTGCCTCGGCGTGGACCTCTGTGTGTTCCTTTCTTCGACTCCACGCGTGAACGCCAACACCTCGTCGTCCTTAGTCTCGTCGACCCACTTTGCAACTAGTGCCCTCATGTTCTCAACAGTTCCTTCTGCTGGGAGACCTAGCTCTCTACACACTTCGCTCAATTCCTCCTTGCGAAGCGCGTAAATCCAATTTTTTCTTCCCATCTTGAAGCTTGCGTTATTTCTAGCCTCGAAAACAGTCACGTAGTTTGGGCGCCAGGTGTAACGAACTTTTCTTGCTGATCGATGCTCGCAACAAATGCCGCGGCTAGCTCAAAGAGTTTATGGATCGTTCCACCGAATTTATAGATTCGACGTGACTGCCCGAGCCCAGAAATAACACCGGATTGCTTCTTTTACAAAATATACCCTTTATTTACACAATATTTGTACACAGTTCATGAAAGGGTGAATCTCACCGGCTGCTCGGCTCGGCCGATCGACCGCTCGTCCTCCCCTCGGTCCCCGGTCACCGTTCCGGGTTGGTGCCGATACACACGCCCCCCAAAGCTTTCGCCCAGCAGGACGTGTGGTCTCAGTGCCTGGCGCCGGTTCGGCTCACGGTTTCCTCCGTTTGGACTCACGTGCTCCAGTTGCGGGGCCTATGTTGCCCCTCTCGTGCCGGTGACGCTGCTCCTGATGTCCTTCTCTCGTTGACGCTGCTTCTGTTGACGCTGCCCTCGTTGCCGCCGCTCCTGTTGTCGCTGCTCCTTTCGTCGCTGTCGCTGCTCCTCTTCAGTGGGTGTGTGTGTGTGTGGATCGCTGTTATCCTTGGCTCACTGGGATTGCCCTTTCGCCGTGGCCGGCACCTGACCCATGTTGGCGGACCAATAGGCTCACCTCCCAGGCGTACGCCGGGCAGGCTACGCTTCTTAGTGCCTGGCGGCCGGATCAGGGCACGAAGGGCCTACCTACCCTACAGGACCCGCCCCCGGTTGCGTCTGCCACTCGCCTCCAAACACCGGCGTGCGTACGCTCCGCAGGATTTATGGGCGACCAGAGGTTTGGCGTCGCGCTTCCTTTAACTCCAGGCGATACGCTGTGCATACGCTCCAGCGCCTGGATCAGGAATCTTCCGACCTTACCGGGACGTTCCTGTTTGGTTTTATCTGTTGGGCTTGAGTTCCCGAGCTGGCTATCCCTCGCTTTACAGGATCACACCTGGTCACAACGGGAAGGAATCTGTAAGGCGTACGCCAGACCGATCCGACGCCCTTGCTAACACACCAGGATACCTGTCGTGTCCGGGAGTAACCCAACCCGACTCTATTTACCCTTGGGCTTCAGTTCCGCCGCGGATCCTGGATCCTTTTCCTATTTGCTCCTTGATTTATCCCGATGATTCGCGTACAGCCGCTGGACTTACCCACAGGGGGTCATTGAGCCAATGCTCGTATGTCTTTACGCACTCGCTTTTATCCTCGCACTTGTGACTGTCGGACTTACCCACGGGGGGTCCTTCAGCCTTTACTCCTAATTCCTCCAAGGAAACTTTCTCTTGAATGTTAGACTTACCCACGGGGGGTCTTTCACTCAACTCTACCAGCTTCCCTAGAAGACTCGGTCCCGATTTACTCCAGGGGCCCTCCTTATATAGGTCCAGAGGCGCCCGTTAATCCTTGCAACTCTCTCTTCCTGCCGTTAATCCTTCGGCTTTCTATTCCCGCCGTTAATCCTACTTTCCAATCCGTCGCACCGGCGGCTCCCGTTCACACCCCCTTTTCCCCCTTTGGCCACCGGCCTGCATGGTTATTATGCCGCTGCAGCGTCTTTCTTCCAGGCGTTCCCCCCGTGCTCCCCCTTTGGCCACCGGCCCGCATTGTTATTATGCCGGGCATTGGCTCTTCTACCGGCACTTCCCCCGTACTCCCCCCTCGGCCACCGACCCGCATTGTTATTATTCCGTGCTTTCTAAATGTTCCCCGCCCCCTTCTCTTTCTCCTACATCCGCGCACGGCTGTCGCGCAGGCCCGACCGGAACCGTTACGTTCCACGTTGTCTCCGCTTTCTCCTGCATCCGCGCACGGCTGTCGCGCAGGCCCTTTCCCCGCTGCTGCCCCTGCATCCACGCACGGCCGCGCGATCCCTTTCCCCGCTGCTGCCCCTTCTTGCCACCTGTCTTGGTGTGTGGGAGATTTAATCTCCTCACAGATTATAAGTTCATTTAAAACATTTTCTAAACATTTTTGAAATTAGCTTATCATTATAGGCGAAATCTTTTGTTTTAAAATTCCGGATAAAACTCTTTATAGTTTTTCGATTGCTTTTGTAAAGAGCAAAAAGCATACAGTAATGTCCGCAGGTATTGGAAAAGTATCCTTGCAATTGCTGTTTGTTATAAGTATATTTTGATGCATTTCTCTTTAAAAATGTAACAAATTCATTTTTCTTTTTTTTTTCATTTTTCAACATACTTTTTGATATAGAAGTAAAATGCAACCCAATGCATGCCTGGTTGGTTTGAATAATCAGTGTTCGCCACAATTAATGCTGGGTATTCACTAATTTCTTTCGGTAGCAGCAGTTAAATCAAATGCTAATATAAAACTATTTTTGTCAAACATTTCCTTGGAAATTTGCAGACCCCGATCATAATGTTTAATTCCGCATGCTCTAAATAGTAAATTATATGCTCTTGAACTCTGTACATTATTAGAATTCGAGAAATCGAATTCAAGTGCCTGTGAAGGTACTTGTACTCCATTAACTAATAGATTAAATCGTTGAGTTTTAAAATTTTCAAAATTAAAGGGATCTAATCCTCGATTTCCTGAATATGCTCGGTTTTTTACCATACAAAAAGCCAAAAAATTTAGAATTTGTCCAATAACAGCATTATCGATTGATAATGTATTAATTCCTGGGTATATTGTAAATGATTTTACCTCAACTTTATTGTATGGGTACATTGCATTTTTTGATTGTAAAACGTGGTGATGAGCTAATAAAATAATAGGGTTAACCACTACATGATTCATAAAAAGCTGCGCTTCCAATATCTTAAGATTCGATTCAGTCCCGTCTTCCAATAAATAAAATGCCGTTTTTTCAATATTAAAAGTAATGCGCAAATCAAAATTATTTTCAAGAAGCTTTGGCTGGTTGAAAATATCACCATGAACTTTTCCAAATAATTCCACCTTGTTACTATTTTGGAAGATATTTTTAAGAATTAGGCAACCATCACTTTTAAATGGTGTTTGAGTTCCATAATTTGTAAAATATCCCTGTGTTGCTAAATGACTGCATCACATCCATAGTTTAAAATGGTTTGTAAATATGATCTATAATGATAATTGTTGTCGCTTTGTGAAATCAGAGAATTATTTAAATTCACCGGCGAGCTTCTAAATATTGAGTGCAAAATATTATTGGCAACTCCAACAGCATTTCCTTCAATATTATTATTGTCAATTTTTTTAAGTTGCACAATGAGTTTTAGGTAAACACTTGAAAGGTCTCTGTATGTTTCACCATTTCCTAAACAAACGAATTCAATTGATGAGGCACTATCCAAAGAGGCAATAGGATTGTATGATACTTCTTCGGTTTTCAAAATACAGCTTTGAGTTGGATGCGGTTCAAAAAGATCCAATTCGCTTTTCATGCATTCAATGTGATTACTCATTTTGACTTTGAAAATATATCACTAATCTTAAATTTTTTTGTTGATTTTTTTCTTGATTTTTTTGAATATGTATGATTACGTCCTTGTTTAGATGTTGAATGACAGCGTTTTTTTCTTGTTTTCCTCTTTTTATGTCTTTTTCCCTTACCATTTTGTAATTTCGTAATTTTATTAATTGCTTTATCTGATAAATTATGTAAAGCGATTTTATTTTGTTCTTGAATTATATTACGTAATGGTTTACGGCCCAAATCATTTATAACAGCCTTTCCGGTTTCATCAGCTTGATTTTTTAATGCATTTATCCCCAAAAGAAAAAGTGGTTTAATATAATTAAAAAGTCCGCTAAAGAAATTTCCAATACTTCGTCCTTGCTGAACAACTCTGGGTGAAATATATAGACTACCAATGTGACTTAAGCTCCCACCACACTGATTTAAATAGTATTGATGATAACATTTCGCCATGATTGATAAATTAGTTCTAATTACTAGTTTCCAATAACGATTATATTTATAGAATTTTTCTTCTCTTTCTAAAATGTAGTGTCAGAAAAATTGGTATAGATGAAGTTTCAAAGGGGATTTTATAACCACTGGAATCTGTTATTAATATCGAAATTTCATTTGGTGAATAATATGCAATAGGATAATATTCAACATTTCTGAGTTGCATAAATTTTTCTCTTCCATTTGTGAACAAAACTCTTAGACAACGAGGTCTTTTGCTTCCTACACATCGAGGCTTATTAATTTCCGTGTAAATAAAGATTGGGCCATATTCAATCTCATCCGTTTTTAATGGAACCGCTTTGTAACGGAATGTTTCAGAGTTTACTAAGCTTATAAATTCTGTTGAAGTAGAGCTAGATTCTTCTGATTCTATTTCTTTTGTCTCTCTCCTTAACTTTTTATCATATTTTCCAAAACAATTATTTAAATATTTATCAGTTATACCAACTTCCCATTCCTCAGACATTGTTTCTGGAATGTTTACAATATTGGTAAAAGCACACTTAACATTATCAGGAAACACATTTACGGAGTCATTGCTGAGCACTGTAACAAAAATCTCGTTTTGAAAAAACATTTTAGAATCTTGACTTAAGAATATGAAATCCAATTTAATTTATTTTTGCCAATTTGAATATTTTTTTCTTTGCGGTTTGATCTATGCAATTTTTCTAAATCATTTATATACTTTAGATTTCGAAGCGGATAGGGGTTATCTCTATTCTTTTTAACCATATTTCTCAGTTTCAGTTTCTTTTCAGTATCAGGTCCTTTAATTATTTTTTTATCCTCCACTAATGGTTTTTTTTAATACCTTATCATCTATGAAAGAAGTATCTGTGATGCTCAATTGGAAATGCAACTGATTTTTCCGGTGAAAGTTCTTCATCATCACTGGATAAAGCGGATAAATCAACTCTTTTTAGTGATGACTCGTTCTTGTTTACTTTAGAAGTACTGATAATGGAATCATTCCAATCATCCATAATATACGTTTGAGTTTCAGCATTTTGTTTTAATGAAACCGGTGACTTCGATACCGATTGATGTGAAAAAGATTTGTTTCTCTTTTTATTTTGGTATGCACATAAATCTTGCTGATGTTTAATCCATTTATCAAAATCACTAATTTTTGTATTATTTAAAATTGGTAAAAATTTTAAATTTATAAGATTATTACCTCGATAATTCATTAAAAGTTTATGGTATGCATTTGGATGCATTAAAATTACTTTGTTTAGCTGATGCTTGCTTTTAATCATGATTCAATATTTTACCAAAAATTCCAGAAAGTAATGAACTTATTAAAATAGGTAAAAATCCTCCCTTTTGAATTAGAATTTTTCTCTTAGAATTTAAAGAGTGTTTTGAACTGGAAATATGACGTAATACATTTTTATACTTTTTTAATGACTTCAAGATATTTTTTGAAATTTTATGGTTTCCTTTTAAAGTATTTAACACTATCTCAGACAATACTTTTACTAGCTCGCTATCACTATTACAAATAATTGCTTTTCGAAGATTATTATTTGCTTTTTTGAGCACATACAATACATGTTTGTTCGCTTTCAATCGCCTTATTCTCCTTTTGCAAACCATTTTCATCAGAATAACAAACTGAATATAATGGATTAAAAATCTCAGTTCGAAATCTTAACAGGTCATTTATTCCTTGAGTAAGATCAATAAGTAAATAACCATGAGGTTCATTCGTTACTTCCTTATATATTCTAAAAAGTTCTTGTGGGTTTTCAGGATATATCTGTCTAGCCAAACATTGAAATTATAATATATCTCTGGGATTTTTAAACGCAACAATTTATTTTGTATTTAGTGATATATCTCTGGTGTGGGAAGATTTATGAAATATATTTTGAGTTACAACTATTACATATAAGTTTGGATGATGTGATCCTTTCGCAAAAAGTTCACATACATTTTTATTGAATGCACCTATCATCAAATCATCTAATACCAAAAGTATTGGTTCATTATTCTCATTTTCAATAGATTCAGGAACTCCATGGAAATATTCTATGTTGCTAAAATTTGGCTTCGCTTGTTCTTCACCATAACACCATATTATTCGATCTATTGGATCACTTATTAGATCATTCCTTCCATTTATTAAGTTTTTTAAAAATGTTGTTTTACCCGAACCTGATGGGCCACAAATAAGCATCGTAAAAGGATGAACAAATTGTGTAAACATTTTGATAAAAGATTTTTTTATTATTCAATGTTTATTATCATCATTTAATGATTCTAATGTTTTTTTTCCTGGTCCCGTTTTTTAGCAAAATTCTTTTCAAAATGAGTATCAGAAGTTGACTGTATCCTTTTTTACTAGGATCATTCCCAAAGAGGCCTTCCATTTTTCCCAATCAACTTCTCAATTAAGTTCCAAAATCATACTGATTCTTTAGTAGAGTAATTTATACATATGATTCTCCATTAAAATATATATCATAATTGCAGTTTTCTAAAATTACAGTCTAAATAAATTATTTAGACCACATCTTAGCTTTACTTTTTTGTGAATTTTACAGCTAGTAAAAAAATTTGGATAGCATGTAAGACTCTTTCCAATATATATATCGATAATATTATTCGATAGAAACTTGGATAAAAATTCCTTTTTTACTTCACCACGTACAATTACATTGGTGAACTTGTTAAGTGGTGAAAGTATATCACTTAAGCAGTTTCTCCATCCATCCAGTCCAATCCATGAATGTTTTTTCGATGTACATTGTGTTGCTGCAAAGTTTCGCTATCCAATTCCTTTAAGTTGTATGGAGGTTTGAAGTGAAAGAAGTTTGGTATTACAGTTCCTCCAGGCATGAAAGCCAATTCTTTAACAAATATTTGTTTGTTATTTCCAACAACATATTGAAAATCTACTATTACGGAATTGTTCCTCTCAAATTTGATAATTTTAGACTGAGTTTTGAATGTAAACTGTCTTTTGAGATCGAATCTTAGGTCTTTATATACCACTTACTATATAATACCTACATTGTTTACTACCTGTTATGCTATATATATATTTCAGTATATAAAGCATTATGTATAATATATATATATAAAATGAAATTTGAATGCGTATCCCCAACGCTTTATAAGAGGTCCATTTCAGTTTTTAATTTTAGTTTGTTAATATCATTCGGTTTCAATGGATACGCTCCAAGCTAAAAGAGATAAGGCCACAAGAAAAAAGCAGAACCATGAAGTTATATTTGGTTTTGAATATGTTGTTGTTCAAAATTTAAAGTTAAAATGTGGATTTTCAACATCAAGAAAATTTACTCCAATGATCTGGATGCAGCAGCACAAAAACAACTATATTGGTATTGATAAAGAAGAATGAATGCAGTTGCTCACATACAAGGAATTTATACAGCTAAAGCTTGATCAGTATGATTTTCTTATGTCTGATACAATTTTGGATCACCCCACTTTATCTTCTATTAAATGTAGTTTTAGATTTAGAAAGTCAGATAAACAGTATGATCTGGTACTAAATCAATTCGGTAATAAAATTGAGATCGATAGTGAGTCTTTGCGGTCATTAATACGTCTAGCAATATTTTTTTCTACATTTTTATGCTGGAACACTGTATTAAAACAACAAATAACCTATCTGTACTATAATCATATTATTCCTAAGTGCGTCTCTTTACAAAAATGTTATATTCAATTATCCGATTTAGAAGGTAATTATGATAAAAATGTCCAAATTGATTTAACGCGTTTATGCTTAGAAAATTCTAAAAAATGAATAAAGAAATAAAAGAAGATGTACTACATTTGTAGTATGCACACATATTGAATAGCCACTGTACCAAGAGTACTTAAAGGGTAAATACTGTAACACTTTGTTGCAGTGTAAACAAAACTTAAATGGTCAAAACATGTAACGGCTAGGTTTGAAAAGAAGGGATTTAGGAATACGCCATCTAGCGGGGGATAGATGAACCACTCCAGTATTGCCATATGCGGGTTACGAATCACCCGAAGGTAGTCAGAATTCGTATGCAGACTATCGATAACATGACTTATCGAAAGCTGCAGAGTATATATGTATAGATATATATATATATATATATATATATATATATATATATATATATATATATACGAGCAGCCTTGATGTCCCTCGTGGATTTCTTTTCGATCTGACCCTCCAGAGGAAAGGTACGGCTAGTGAAGTGTTGTGCTCAGTAAATTCAGTTAGCTAAGATCATAAGATCAGCTTTAAGTGCGTCTAAAGTCTAAAATCCCTGGCATAGTTTAAACCATCCTGTGGTTCATCTGGGTGAGTGGTTGAGAAAGTGTTTTTTTTAAGAAGGGTATTAACTCAGATTTTCACATTTAGGCGACCTACAAAAAGTTAGAGCCTGCCCCTCCAAATTGTCGGTGTTCGCAAGACCAGCTCGAACGCCGAGTCAAGCGCCGTTCCCTAATACACTGGGAAAAGGGAAACATTGGAAAAGTGGATTCAGGAGTCTTAGTGCGGCCCATCAGGAGCCGTCAGCAGCATCAAGAATAAATAGATAAAATTAAAGTTTAAAAACAACAAAGAAAAACAAGAAAAGCATGAATTAAAATTAAAATGTTAAAGAAAAGTTTGAAAAGATTAAAAATATTATATTAAAAATTTTCTCACAGTGTGTTATGTGACGAAATTATGACTAGTTCTACGTTTAAAATCAGTTAAATAGTTTTATAAATAATGTTATGTAAAATTGAATTGCTAGAAATTTCTCTCAGTGCGGCATAAAACTATGAAATATAAACATACATTAAAACACATGCTTTAGAAGAAATAGAAAAGAATTAAAAAAATGAAAGAAATACTGGAATTTTGAATACCAAGAAGTGAACAAAGATTGTAATTAAGTGTTAGCTAAATTCGATTATAAAAACTCAACTTAGTACCTGCCAAGAAGTGTGTATAAGATAAAATTCTTGCAAGGTCAAGTAAAAGTAAAAGCTCTCATGTAGAATATTAAGAGAAGAAATTATATTATAAGATCGCATAAATACCAATGAATAATTCAATGAGCATTATATGAGAATTTGTAAACAGAGAATTAGCCTACATCTACCATCGTAGAAGAGAACTAGTAGATGAAGAGCTGCTAAGAATAATGTAAACGGCGAGTGCATATTTTAAAGGCAAGATAATCTTAAGATTTGTTTTTGTGCTATTCCCTTATGCCTAAGTTTTCAGCTGCAACACTCATGGAAGCGCTTTCATCGTGGATCAGCAGGTGAGCGATTACGCTAAATAATGTTTTGGTGAGTGTTGGCACAAAAACAAAACTATGTTTATATGCATCAGCTGTTCTGCAGACTCTCTTGTCTTTATACCATTTCATTAGTAACAAGAATGGAAAGCTAACTTCGGGCGGAGCCGAAGTTGATATACCCTTGCAGATATGTGGCAGCTTATATTATTAGATATATATCGGATCTTATATAGTCGGCCGATCCTTATAAAACTCGGCAGATCAAATTAGTTTGCCGAAAGTAGAATCCATACAAAGTCCCAGTCTTCTAACTTAAAAAACAACAGAGATATGACATTTCCGATCAATCAGTTATATGGCAGCTATAGGATATAGTCGACCGATCCTTATGAAATTTGGCAGATCAAAGAAGTCTGCTAAAAGAGGAGTCCACAGCTGGGACTCGCTTACTCCCTTCTTACTTAAAAACGAAGTTATGGCATTTCCGATCAATCAGTTATATGGCAGCTATAGGATATAGTTGACCGATCCCGGCCGTTCCGACTTATATACTGCCTGCAAAGGAAAGAAGGATGTGTGCAAAGTTTGAAGTCGATAGCTTTAAAACTGAGAGACTAGTTTGCGCAGAAACAGACAGACAGACGGACAGATGGACAGACGGACCGACGGACAGACGGACATGCTTATATCAACTCAGGAGGTGATCCTGATCAAGAATATATATACTATATAGGTATATATCTACGACCTATATAGGTCGGAGATGTCTCCTTCACTGCGTTGCACACTTTTGACCAAAATTATAATACCCTCTGCAAGGGTATAAAAACACAGAATGATATTCAATTAACGTAAAGTACAGTTTAAAATTTAAAAGTAAACTCAATCAAATTTAAAATTCTATTTACATATACATTTTCCTTGTTCTCTTCTGAAATTCAGTTTGAAGAATTTTCGTAAATCTATTATCGATAAAAACTATTAATTGGTTATATGTAACGAAATGTTCTGTTCAAATTTATTAAAACGAATTCTCGATCTTCCACTGATTTATAAAATTTACATATATGAATAACAAAACACGCACACATATACACACCTATCTTAAGATAATTCGTATTTTTAATTGATAATAAACCATGTTTAACCATATAATGTATGAATAATTAACCCTGTTCTCCATGCTGATCGAGAAGCCGTCGTAGAAGCTTGCAAGAAGAAAGGGGCCTAGCAAATATGATAGTCGGAAGTATAGGCCATGGTAGGGTGGGCCAAAAACGCCCCAATGCAACCTGGGGGTGAAAGATCGTTTATTATTTTGGTTTTTCATCTGTCTCTTAGCCCTCTCTATTTTCTGTGTTGAGCTTATCTCTCTTTTTCCGGCCAGAATGACAAATTTTTTCGCACGCATATTTCGAATATTTAGGATTCTAAGAGCATCCCAAGACTGCAGCTCTTCGAACACCACTACACTTGCCGACGAGACAGAGCCGGATTACAAATGCGTGCAGCGCTCAGTCGGGGCTAGCATCTGCTCTGGGTTATCCGTTACAGGAATAATTATTATAAAATCCTAATATTTGTGGCGCCCAACGTGAGGGGCCTCACTGTACAGTGGGACTCATGAATAAGCGAACAACACAGTTAAATATTTCACCTCTTTAACCTTCTACACTTTACAATCTAATTGAAATCCTGAGTATCCTCTCGTATAAGTATGGAGGTAGAACCATTTTTTTTAGTTAGTTGAAACTGTCCTTTAGTCAGCTCTCTATTCTTTCAACTAAGGTGGAAAGCGTTCACCACGGGGAAAGTAAATGAGAAAGCTGACTCCTTTTTCCTATATACTTATGCTACATGAAGCTAAGTGCGCTGGAAACGCAGAAAATATATACTCATGAAAGAGTATCTGACCGCGCATTAGTAGTGGATGGTGACATAAGTCTACTTCCTAGAACTCGCTCTCCCATTTGAACTACAGATATTATGCTCCAGAGAAATTTATCTGGCCAAATAAGAAAAAGGCGAAATCCAAATGGAAATCCACAAAAGCTAAAACTAATGAAGGGTGGTTTGCTTGGATAACAACCAGAATTTACTGTCAAGTAGGTCGGTTAACCGCAAGCTACAATAGAGTCGTCTAGTTGGTATGGCTACTTAGTTTTTGTGCCTCTTTTCATATTCTCTTTCAAACACCTATCTATCGAAGAATCTTTTAATCAACAATCTCTAAAAGTACAAAAGTAAAGCTTCAAGGGTGAGCTTTCGATCACGCATGGAGTAAAATAATTGTATTATCTTATCTTTTCGCACTCACATATATATATTGCTAATTTGGCATTTTGTCTCATAAATTATTAGTTATAAATTCTAAATAATACCTTAATTTTCGTTAGAAATATTTTTTTTTGGAAATTGTGAAACCTGCAAAATAGAATACATTGAATATTAAATTCATTTAGGTGGATTTTATAGATCTAATAGAGTAATCTAGATAGCCTGAGGCAGGAAATATTAGGAGTAAGATGGGTCTTGATCACTTAGATACCGAGGAGGCAAGTGGTTCATCAGAATTTTGTGCTCTATGTAAAACTCGAGCTTCATCAACGGAATTGTATAGAACCAAATGCGGACATAGTTTTCACAAGACCTGCATAAAGACACATTTCACAAAAGAAAAGAATTGCCCGATCTGCAAAATATCCTGTCAAGGGGAACCAGAGGGAAGAACAGATAGTGTCGCACATCAAACGAGGCAGAAACAGAGGGTCGCAAGTTCACAGGTAGAGAACGTAGAGAAAAGAGTGGCAGCTATGGAGGATGCCAGTCGAGAACAAGCAAGTGGGCGAGAAAACATAGAAAGCATGTTTTGTGATGCAGTCAAGGGTATGCAAAACGAGTTGCTCACAAAGTTAACAGAAAAAATGTCCCTTTTAATTCAGTCAAATCTAGCTGCCGTATCCCAAGAATCCACATTTCAAGGCGTACCTAACGCAAGCCCTTCTTTCGACCAAATGCTAGGTATAGATGCAGGGCTAGCAAATGAATTGTCACCCAGGTCAAACGCATCTGACCTTTCACAAAGACCTGACAAGGTCTCCCATATAAAGAGTGGGTGGAAGTGGCGCTTTAGTGGTGCCGATGGAGGCATAAGCATTGATAATTTTATTTATCGAGTTCAGGCTTTAACTCATCAGACACTTGGCGGAAGGTTCGATATTCTATGTGGAAACGCAAGTGCTCTGTTTGAAGGAAAAGCAAACGATTTCTTTTGGCGGTACCATAAATCTGTTCAGGTCGTAAGATGGAATGATTTATGTACTACACTTCGCCGTCAGTTCAGAGACACGAGAACTGACGTTGACATTCGAGAAATGATAAGAGATCGAAAGCAAAAAGAAAAAGAAACTTTCGACTCGTTTTATGATTGACAGATAGTTTAGAAATTAATTAGAAGAGAGGGAGTTAATAGAAATTCTCCGGCGAAATTTAAGACCAGAGATAAGGCACGAAATTTTAAATATTCCTGTAGGTTCAATTTCGAGGCTCCGTGAAATTTGTAGAAAGCGGGAGTGTTTCCTTGAAGAGCTTAAGCGAGAGCAAGTGTACAAAAAGGGACCTCCATTCAAAAGCCACGTTTCTGAGCTCCTTGGAAATACTCGAGAGGAAGACGAACCGGAGTTTTTCGAAGAGTTAGATGGCGCTGTAGAGGCCATATCGTTAGTCTGCTGGAATTGCAGAAAAGAAGGACACAGATATCGAGACTGCACAGCATTTCGAAAAGTGCATATAAACCGTCTTGTCAAAGGTGTTTAAAAAACTTCCAACAGAACACCCAAGCCGTTCGTTCTCGGACTGTTCTGAAGGCACAGGGAACGAACAAGGAAAGGCCGGAAGAGTAGAAGGGGAAGAGAGTATTCCTCATAAAAATCCCCTAGACCAAGTTGAGGCCACCTCAGAGGGATGGCATCAAAGAGTTTGTATGGTGAACAATTTTGGAAATGATAGTATTCGAAAAATTTATAAAAATGTAAGGATTAAAAGTAAATCTAGGAATACTAACAGGCTAAGGAAATTTTGGAGAGTCACAAAGGATTTGAATGCGCTCCGAAATAGTTGTGTCGACACTCGACCATATGCGATAGTTAGAGTCCTTGACAGGGAAGTCAAAGGACTAATGGATACAGGAGCAGCGATGAGTTGCATTGGCGGTCGATTAGTAATGTTTCGACTGCAGATGGCAGTAAGCAAAACATTGTCGGGCGGATAAAAACTGGAATTGAGTATAAAGGCCAAAGCAGGATTATTGAATTATATGTAGTCCCTTCGTTAACGCAGGACCTTTATTTGGGCATTGTGCATTATGAGCTGAGTGCTCATAATCTGTCAGAAGAGCAGAGAAAAATTCTGCAGACGGTAGTAGAAAAGTTTCCGTCTTTTGAAGTTTCGGGATTAGGCAAAACTAGCCTGCTTTCGCACCAAATTGATGTTGGGGAAGCGAAACCCATTAAGCAGAGACATTTTCCGGACATTCGCCAGCCGTAGAGAAATTACTTTATGCAGAAGTTGATCGAATGCTGCAGTTAGGGATAATTGAGGAGTCCGACAGCGCCTGGTCATCACCAGTAGTCCTGGTTCAAAAGCCCGGAAAGGTTAGGCTCTGTCTCGATAGCCGAAAAGTAAACGCGGTGTCTGTCAAGGACCGTTTTTATCAGCAGTTTAGATCTTAAGGACGCATTTTGGCAGATACCATTAGATCAAGCATCTTGGGATAAAACAGCCTTCACGATCCCTGGTCGTCCACTTTACCAGTTCAAGGTGATGCCGTTTGGACTCTGCAATGCGGGCCAAACTATGTCACAATTGATGGATGAGGTTATCCCAGCAGCCTTACGAAATGAGGTCTTCATCTATCTCGACGATCTTCTAATAGTCTCCGAAAGCTTTGAAGCGCATATGGAGATACTTGAGACAGTTGCAGATTGCATCCAAAAAGCAGGTCTGACTATTAATGTCAAGAAGAGTCATTTTTGCGTGCAACAGGTCAAATATTTGGGGCATGTGATTGGGGAAGATGTTATACGCACAGACCCAGATAAAGTGGCGGCAATAGAAAGGTTTCCACTACCGAAAACTCTTAAGAGTTTGAGAAGCTTCTTGGGTATGGCTGGCTGGTACAGAAAGTTTATTGACAATTTCGCAGCAGTTTCCGCACCTTTGACCGATTTGTTGAAAACAAAGAGGAAGTTCCAGATGACGGATGAGGATGAGAATGGCATTCGAAGAATTAAAGTCTAGGTTGTGTTCAGCACCAGTTCTTAGAAGTCCAGATTTTTGCAAGCCTTTTTATATTCACTGCGACGCAAGCAAAAGCGGAGTAGGAGGCGTTTTGGTCCAGAAGACAAACGATGGAGATTAGTACCCAATCGCTTATGTGTCTAAAAAGCTTAGCAAAGCCCAGCGAAATTACTCTGTAACAGAACAGGAGTGCCTTGCGGCAATAATAAGTGTTAATGTCGTTCAATGTCGTTCCGGATGCCCTTTCTAGAGTAAATGAGGACGAGTTGGCAAGTATAGATGCCTCCCATGGGTTGTTAGTAGATACCGCCTCGGAACATTTTAGAAGTCCCGAGTATATGAGTCTGATAGATAGTTTTGAAGGCAATAGTGCGAAATTTCCTGACATAAAGGTTGTGTATACATATATATATATATTCGGATTAGTATATAGGCGCTCAGAACATGCAACAGGTGAGCCGCTCCACGACGTATACATTTGGAAGCTGTGGGTACCCGTACAACTGATACGTGATGTTTTGAAGAACGCGCATGATCATCCTCTTGCATCTCACGGCGGAGTTCATAAGACGCTTGAACGAGTAAGACGCTATTATTACTGGCCCGGCTTGGTGGGAGACGTTAAGGCGTATATTGGCGGGTGTGAATCTTGTAAGACTTCTAAGGCACCCAACAGTCCCTTAAGACCTCCAATGGGTGAGGCTCCAGAGTCTGAAAGATTCTTTCAACGGATTTATATTGATTTCCTAGGTCCATATCCTCGTTCAAGGAGTGGGAATATTGCTATCTTTATAGTCTTAGACCACTTCTCAAAGTTTGTATTTATTAAAGCCGTTAAGAAATTGGAAGTAGCAGTCGTTATTAAGTATCTAAAAGAAGAGTTATTTCACCTATGCGGGGTTCCAGAAACAGTTGTATCTGATAATGGTTCACAGTTCAGATCAGAACAAGGGAACATAGGATTACCCACAAGCCACAAGCAAATCCATTCGCCACAAGCAAATGCGTCAGAACGCGTTAGTCGATCAATAATTACGGCAATTCGATCTTATGTTGATATCTGCCAAAAAGACTGGGATGCAAATTTAAGCAGCATTTGCTGTGCTTTAAGGTCATCCACCCATTCAGCAATTGGTACTTCACCCTATTATATGGTGTTTGGCCAGCATATGGTAACATCAGGAGGTACATATGCTTTGTTAAGGTCGCTTGAGATTTTGCAGGATAGAGGAGTAGCATTCAGTACGGAAGACTCACTTGAATTGGCTCGAGTTAAAGCAAAGAAACTTTCTCAACAGCAGGACAGCAAGAACAGGGAGCGTTATAATCTGAGATCAAGGGAAGTAAGTTTTGCTAATGGCCAAGAAGTCTTTCGCCGTAATTTTAAGCAAAGTTGCTTTCAATCCGGCTACAACGCAAAATTAGGGCCAGCATTTCTGAAGGCACGCGTGCGGCATAAATTGGGAAATTCCTATTATGAGATTGAAGATCTGCAAGGAAAATTAGTCGGACGCTATCATGCAAAAGATTTGCGCCAGTAATTATGGCGGGATCTGCCTTGGTGAGTTTACCCCCAAGTCAGATTTTGGTGGGGGGGTGTTCTAACGGCTAGGTTTGAAAAGAAGGGATTTAGGAATACGCCATCTAGCGGGGGATAGATGAACCACTCCAGTATTGCCATATGAGGGTTACGAATCACCCGAAGGTAGTCAGAATTCGTATGCAGACTATCGATAACATGACTTATCGAAAGCTGCAGAGTATATATGTATAGATATATATATATATATATATATATGAATATATAAAACGGATATAACCTGTCGAGCAGCCTTGATGTCCCTCGTGGATTTCTTTTCGATCTGACCCTCCAGAGGAAAGGTACAGCTAGTGAAGTGTTGTGCTCAGTAAATTCAGTTAGCTAAGATCATAAGATCAGCTTTAAGTGCGTCTAAAGTCTAAAATCCCTGGCATAGTTTAAACCATCCTGTGGTTCATCTGGGTGAGTGGTTGAGAAAGTGTTTTTTTTAAGAAGGGTATTAACTCAGATTTTCACATTTAGGCGACCTACAAAAAGTTAGAGCCTGCCCCTCCAAATTGTCGGTGTTCCCAAGACCAGCTCGAACGCCGAGTCAAGCGCCGTTCCCTAATACACTGGGAAAAGGGAAACATTGGAAAAGTGGATTCAGGAGTCTTAGTGCGGCCCATCAGGAGCCGTCAGCAGCATCAAGAATAAATAGATAAAATTAAAGTTTAAAAACAACAAAGAAAAACAAGAAAAGCATGAATTAAAATTAAAATGTTAAAGAAAAGTTTGAAAATATTAAAAATATTATATTAAAAATTTTCTCACAGTGTGTTATGTGACGAAATTATGACTAGTTCTACGTTTAAAATAAGTTAAATAGTTTTATAAATAATGTTATGTAAAATTGAATTGCTAGAAATTTCTCTCAGTGCGGCATAAAACTATGAAATATAAACATACATTAAAACACATGCTTTAGAAGAAATAGAAAAGAATTAAAAAAATGAAAGAAATACTGGAATTTTGAATACCAAGAAGTGAACAAAGATTGTAATTAAGTGTTAGCTAAATTCGATTATAAAAACTCAACTTAGTATCTGCCAAGAAGTGTGTATAAGATAAAATTCTTGCAAGGTCAAGTAAAAGTAAAAGCTCTCATGTAGAATATTAAGAGAAGAAATTATATTATAAGATCGCATAAATACCAATGAATAATTCAATGAGCATTATATGAGAATTTGTAAACAGAGAATTAGCCTACATCTACCATCGTAGAAGAGAACTAGTAGATGAAGAGCTGCTAAGAATAATGTAAACGGCGAGTGCATATTTTAAAGGCAAGATAATCTTAAGATTTGTTTTTGTGCTATTCCCTTATGCCTAAGTTTTCAGCTGCAACACTCATGGAAGCGCTTTCATCGTGGATCAGCAGGTGAGCGATTACGCTAAATAATGTTTTGGTGAGTGTTGGCACAAAAACAAAACTATGTTTATATGCATCAGCTGTTCTGCAGACTCTCTTGTCTTTATACCATTTCATTAGTAACAAGAATGGAAAGCTAACTTCGGGCGGAGCCGAAGTTGATATACCCTTGCAGATATGTGGCAGCTTATATTATTAGATATATATCGGATCTTATATAGTCGGCCGATCCTTATAAAACTCGGCAGATCAAATTAGTTTGCCGAAAGTAGAATCCATACAAAGTCCCAGTCTTCTAACTTAAAAAACAACAGAGATATGACATTTCCGATCAATCAGTTATATGGCAGCTATAGGATATAGTCGACCGATCCTTATGAAATTTGGCAGATCAAATAAGTCTGCTAAAAGAGGAGTCCACAGCGAGTCCCATCCTTCTTACTTAAAAACGAAGTTATGGCATTTCCGATCAATCAGTTCTATGGCAGCTATAGGATATAGTTGACCGATCCCGGCCGTTCCGACTTATATACTGCCTGCAAAGGAAAGAAGGATGTGTGCAAAGTTTGAAGTCGATAGCTTTAAAACTGAGAGACTAGTTTGCGCAGAAACAGACAGACAGACGGACAGATGGACAGACGGACCGACGGACAGACGGACATGCTTATATCGACTCAGGAGGTGATCCTGATCAAGAATATATATACTATATAGGTATATATCTACGACCTATATAGGTCGGAGATGTCTCCTTCACTGCGTTGCACACTTTTGACCAAAATTATAATACCCTCTGCAAGGGTATAAAAACACAGAATGATATTCAATTAACGTAAAGTACAGTTTAAAATTTAAAAGTAAGCTCAATCAAATTTAAAATTTTATTTACATATACATTTTCCTTGTTCTCTTCTGAAATTCAGTTTGAAGAATTTTCGTAAATCTATTATCGATAAAAACTATTATTTGGTTATATGTTCAAATTTATTAAAACGAATTCTCGATCTTCCACTGATGGAGAACCCTGTTCTCCATGCTGATCGAGAAGCCGCCGTAGAAGCTTGCAAGAAGAAAGGGGCCTAGCAAATATGATAGTCGGAAGTATAGGCCATGGTAGGGTGGGCCAATGCAACCTGGGGGTGAAAGATCGTTTATTATTTTGGTTCTTCATCTGTCTCTTAGCCCTCTCTATTTTCTGTGTTGAGCTTATCTCTCTTTTTCCGGCCAGAATGGCAAATTTTTTCGCACGCATATTTCGAATATTTAGGATTCTAAGAGCATCCCAAGACTGCAGCTCTTCGAACACCACTACACTTGCCGACGAGACAGAGCCGGATTAAAAATGCGTGCAGCGCTCAGTCGGGACTAGCATCTGCTCTGGGTTATCCGTTACAAACATGAACCGATCGCTATGCACAAAAAGTGCTAGCGCCGGCAGAATTGTATCACGAACGGACCTCATGTTAAGGGAGCATAGCATACATATATACATAAGCACATACATAGCCGTCTTGCTGCCGCCGCCTGTGGGCAGCGCAGCACGAGACTTAGCCTTACTCAGAATTAAAAGAATAATGTCAAAGCAGATACAATTGAAGCGTTGGAGCGGCACCTTTGCTGCTCCTCCAATTAATAAAACAATAAATACTAAAAATTATCAAATGGATTTTTACATCACACCATCGTCTAATCAATACACATTATAAGAAATCATTAATCTCTAAGAACTCAAACGTTAATAACAAAAAATAAGATTTGTGAAAATATAAACATGAGTAAGCATCAAGTTGTTGATGAAATACATAAACCTTGTAGAAAAAATTTCTTACGTCGAAGATTTGTTCAAAAAGGGCTTCACGATACTTGTCAAATTGATTTGGTTGAAATGATTCCATATTCCAATCAGAATGGCGGATATAAATATTTATTAACCGCTATTGATACATTTTCAAAATATGCTTTTGGTAGACCGGTGAAATCTAAAACGGCCATGGATGTTGCAACAGTTATGAAATCTATATTGAAAGATTTTAAATATAAACAAAAAAATATACAGTCCGATCAAGGAAAAGAATTTTTTAATCATCACATTTACACACCTTAAAGCATCTATTTGTGAACGATTCTACAGAACTTTAAAAAATAGAATGTGGAAAATGTTTAGCTTTAATGGAAATTATCGATGGATTAGCCATATAAATACACTTGTTGAAGACTATAACAATTCTTATCATAGAACTATAAAAATAAAAAAGACCAGTTGATGTTTGCAAGCAGAATGAGGAGTTTATTTTGAAAACATTGTTAAGGTATTTCCTAGACATAAATTTTTAGTTGGAGACCATGTAAGAAGCAAATACAAAGGTGTATTTGTAAAGGGATATGAACCTAACTGGACAACAGAAATATTTAAAATTTCTAAAATTAAGACTACTTTTCCAGCTACTTACGAGCTCATTGACTATAAAGGTGAACCCATAAAAGGAACATTTTATGAGGCTAAAATACAAAAGGTCAAAGACAAAAACGCATTCCTAGTAGAAAAGATAATAAAAATGAAAAAAGACCATGTTTGGTTAGGATTTGATAAATCGCATAACTCATGAATAAATAAAACAGATTTATTAAAGTGAACATATAAAAATTATATTTATTTACAATTATTATTTACAATAATTACAATATCTATATACACTTTTTTATTTACAATTTACATCTTCTAATTTAATCAAATGTATTTATAATTTCTCTTAATAAATAATGTCCATATGCTAATGTATTAATATTATCCAGTAAAACATTTATTTTATCATCTTTATAATAAAGACTTATTTTATTAATAACCTCAGTATACAATTGGTGCCCTCTACTTCTTATACATCTTTGTTCACCGTAATATGTTTTCTTATATCTAATGCATTCAATATAATCAAAATGACAAAGTTTTTTTTACTACTGAATACTTAACCCCCTTAACTTTCTTTATATTTAAGTCTTCATTGTTTGTCTCCACTAAAAATGAATATTCTTTCGCTTTTAAAAATGCGAAAAAGGTCATAATTTTCCCAGCATTTTTAACTTAAAATAACCCCAATTCTTTATTATTAGCTTGAATTATATTAAACGGGTTAATGCTCTCATAGTTAGAGTTATCGAATCGGCTTGAATCGACATGAAACGATAAATGAATCGGTGTCCATATATATTATTTTTGCTGATGGACATTCAACCAAAAGAAAGTTATAAAAATAATCATACATCAACCACTTGGATAATTCAAGAACTGTAAAACCAATGTAAATTGGTTTATCATAAAGAATTGAGGTTTTAGTGGATTATATTGCTGCTAAGTTCTCTCCAAATATTTCTAAGCTATGGAAATTATGCATTGCAACTAGTTGTCTAAAGCCTGGTGAGTTTTGCCTAGACTCATAATGAGTTACTAACGCTATCTCCCGTCGCTTTTCAACGTTTTCCATAGTTTTCCCATACACCGCATCATCAACTTAAAAAAATTTTTCTCAAAATCATTTTTTGCTAATTTCCTATGCTTAGTATTTAATTCAATATAAGGCTTTAACCAGTATGATTGACTAAAAGATAGTATTCTATGTACTTTCTTTAAAATCATACCATGCTGTAAGCATAATTGCAACTGCTTTAAGTGAATTATATAAAGTTTTTTATCATTCGGAATCTTTCCTCCTGGGGGTATCTTGTTTTCGGGACAAAATGGCAAACAATTATGTTTGTCATGAATATCATCAGGATATTCTAGATTTACTTCTAGAACATATCCTGTATCTCCTGATAAATCAGTATTTATGATATCAAATAAATTTATTTCATTTTCGCTTAAAAATTTAAAATTAGAATATGGAATTTTTTGACTCATAGCCCAGCCATATAAATTATTTGCATCAATATAGGATAAATAATTTTTCGGTTTTGAAGCATTATAATTTTTCATGTACTCATTATTTGCATTAGCAATTCTTTGAGTACATTGAGTTAGTCCACCACGTATTCCTCTTTTTATTAAGTTGTACATATTCGGATCGCTTATTAATTCTAAGTTTACGTTGGTGTATTTCAGCATAGCATCCCAAGAAATAGATGGGGCTGAAACATAATTAACAGGGTCTAGCTTGTAAATTTTATTGCATATATTTCGGAAGATTTCAAAAAAATCCGCCAAAATTAGCACATCGCTTTCTTAATAGAGCTTCATATAGTCTCTTAAAGATCTGCAATTAAAATATTCCCAAATTCGTTTAGCGAAATTTTAATCATTTAGACTGCACTCTTCATCAGTTAGCGTATTGTAAAAATATTCCCGAGGAGGAAGCTCCGTTTCATTAAATTTATCGAAACTGTCTCAATAATCAAAAGGAAACACTCCTTTTTGCCTCATTTGAGTGAATTTCTCATAACAAAATTTAGATTTTAATATTTTAAAATCTTTATCTTCCATATTAGCTAATTTTTCTAGACTAGCACTCAAAAACCTATTAGAATCAATCTAATGGAATGGAATAATTTGCTATATATATAACGCTATATATAGTTCTTTGGTTGATGGGATTGGTTTAAGCTCTCCACCTAATTCATTAATAAATAAATGTATATCATACCTTGACAAGTTATGAAATACAACAGGGAAATATGAACTACTTAACTTAAAACTATCTTTACACTTTTTATGCATTGGGCCTTGGTCTTCACCCGTAAATTGGCTAAAATATTGAACGCGATCGTCCATCTCAATGCTTTCTTCGCAGGCATAACAGTTTCCATGCTCCTGGTAATCCTCATCAGCAATGTCGAAATTATATATTGGCTTCTTGGGTTCCTTCCAATATTTTTTATATAGATCCATTGTTTCATCTTTTAATGTTTTTACAAATATCTTCATACAGTCAGGTCCTGTAATTTATAAAAAAAGACAATTATATTTAAATTTATTTACCTTCATAAGTCCATAATTTATTCAGTTCAGGGTTAAATTTATGTGCAACGTAAAACGATACAGCAAATGCTTTATGTTTTTGTATAGGCACTGTATATGACGACTCTGGGTTATTTGTGGCCGTTGGGTAATTTTCCAAAACGGCTTCAATATCTGCATATATTATCCACTGGAGGTGATAATTTTTTACAATGCATTTTAAATGATGATTTTGTTTTGGGTTCTGGGTAAATTGTTGCCACTTGACCACACTCCTTAATATTGTGGGTCTTATTGGTTACGCAATAAAATTGTAAACAATTTCGGCAAAAATATCTCTCTGAATTTGAGGAATTGATTTGCGATTTGCATAATGATTTTATGCTTGTTATGAATGCATAATGCATGCAGCTCTCCTTTGGGTTTTTAATCCCCAATATATCAATATGGTGGGTTTTAACCTCTTTGGTTCTAATAGTCGGTCCAATGATTCGACCATTTAAAATTTCATAAATATTTATGCTGTAATCAACGTTATTTTTTTCGAAAAGCTGTATGCCCTTCTTGGTAATGGGAAATTCTATTCCCGAAAAGTTTAAGCGCTGTTGCTCATGCGTTATAATGGGTTGACTGATGTCAAAAACCCTATAAAATGATGTTCTCACAAGTTTCTCAGATTTTTTTTCTGCTGATGTGGCAAAGTTTTGTTGAAGATGCCTCATATATGATATGTGTGTTAAAACACACCACTTAAAACAATAAACGTCATTATTTTTAACGTTTATTAGAGCATTTTTTCTAATGCCTTGAGGAGCCTCAACATATCCAGAACCTGGAAAGTGTTGCAATTTAACAATTTAAATTTCATAAAATTTAAATTTTTTTATTGACCAACCTGAGTCCTTTTCCTGGAATTCATCGGTTCTTGCAATTAGCAAATCATTGCAATTATTTAAAATTTGTTCAATATCCTCATACTCATTTTCATAAATTGAGCAATAAGGAGTAGCAAAATATTTTATTACCTCTATAAATGTATTTTCTTCATCGGTTGGTTTTATATACCAACCAATATATACCAATATTTATTTTATATACCGTGAACAGATACCATTACTTTAAGAGATCTATGTTCGCTTATTCCGTGTTTTATAATATTTAAAATATTTTTTTGCATTTATTATAAAATTCTTTTAAACAAATATCGCTCTCACCAACTACTTTAAAATTTTCTACATGAAAAGTATTATTTTCAATTATGGGGAAAATTTTTTTATTTCTACATACAAGATTTTTTACTACTGTTCTATACTTAGCAGAATTTAAATGCTCCATTTCATTATTGCAAGTATAATTTTCCTTGCAATCCATACATATTTTCGAATCGTTGGCATCATTTGTATTAGATATTCTAGCTCTTTTTGATGTTGTCGGTTGTTCTCCCATATCAATTCCTTCAGCATCGTAATTCATAGCTTCATGTTGTCTTCCAGCCTTTCGTTTTAAATTTTGGATTGATTTAACGTTTTCTCCTTGTAGTCCGCCGCCTCGCATCACTGTTACATTATGTAAAGGTTTTTTAGCAACCTTTCCCTGCTCTTTTGCAGGAATCGTGGTTCGCGAACGATAAAACTTGTTAACCAAAGAATTAGTTGATTTCGGTTTATTTTGTATAAGCACATTGAAGGCATTTCGCGGGCCTTCGCAAGAATCGTAATGAGTTATAAACTCATTAACGCTAATACCCTTTTTGCATTGATCACACAAAATTTTTGACTCCATTTTAATGATAATTGGGGTGTTTTTGTTTTAAATTTTCAGAAAAAATTGACGTAAAAATGCTTAAACCGGCAAGGCGAGATTTAAACTAAAAATTGCATCTCTAAAATAATCATAGAAACCTATTGATCCTTGAAAAATGAAAACAGGTTCTTGTGTTTGAATGTGTTGGTGTCTTAAATGGAAACTCTTGAAAACCGCCCCTCAATTTCCCCAAGTCAATGAATTGGGTAAACCAATCAAAAGACTCGATACATGAGATAACGCTTAGAGCAATCGTCTAATTTTCTCGAAAACACATGCATGCGCGTGGGATCCTATACACATACACAAACAAATATACATTTATATATATTCCCATGCCAGCACCCATGTCATAAATATACCACCTGAGTGTAATTGATAAAAAAGGGCCGCAACAGGTCAGCAATTGTTCAGAGGTTTAAAAGGAATTTCACTTCCTCATTCCTAAGAAGAAGTCCAAACTATTTTTTAATATATTACAATGGACTTGGAGGGAAAAATCATTTCAAATGATATGCAACAACATATATTTATTTTTCCTAGTTATTTTTTCCTAGCAATATCATTTATTTTTTATGAATCCTCGTGTTACATAGGTTGCTCAAATGATCATAGTGAATTAGTTGGACATAAATATATTTTTTTAATAATTATTTAATTATTTAATAATTATTATTTTTTCTTAACCAATTTCTCAACCAATTTCATTTATTTTTTCACAATCCTCATAATATAGGTGGCGCAAGTGATCAATTACATTGATAGAGAATTAGGCAAACGGCGTAAAATGGGGAAAAAAAGAAGAAAAATGTATATTTAGGCAAACGGCGTATACCACAAATGTACTAGCGCCACCTATGTGTCAAATGTAAATTACGGCAATTTTACTAGCGCCATCTACATGTCAATTTGACATATACATACATATACAATTAAAAATTGATTATGGGTTATTTCTATACGGAAAGGCACCCAAATCAAAACTTAATAAAATAAAAACGATATACACCTCAGCCATTAGAATAGCCTTCGGGGCATTTCGCTCCTCACCAATAAACAACCTGCTAAACGAAGCTAACATAAGCACTATAGAACAGAGAACTAAACATGCCATATTAAAAAACTTCAAAATGATTTCCACCTCCAAGAAAACGCCTCTCGAACAGATCATTAAAAAAATATCAAAAACAAAACGTATTCCTAAATTTTCATCAACATTATAAGATACAATTGACCACTGCAAAGCAATGCTACTATACCCTATCCCCATAACAATCAAAAAGAAACCACGCGTGGTCCTATAACTATACTAAAATAAACAAAACCTTACACACTTCTACGAAACCAAACACACCTCCAATAGTATACAATCAAAAGTTCCAAGAAATAAAGGATACCCTCAAACAGCACACATTCTTATACACAGACGGTTCCAAGTCCGCCAATGGAGTCACCTACAGCGTAACCTCCACACAACACATCATAACACAGCAAATTCTGCCACCTCACTCATCCATTTTCACTGCTGAAATAGCAGCCATTCTCCATGCATGTAAATATGCCGAAAAACAAATAGGAAAATTCGCTAAATGCACCGACTCTCTCTCAGCCCTTACAGCACTAGAAAACCCAAATAACTCTACCTACTATATATTAGAAATTAGAAAAATTATCTATAGATACAAATATAAATGCACCCTGATATGGGTCCCAGGCCACTCCGGCATTATGGGCAACGAACTTGCAGACCAAGCTGCTAAACAAGCAATCACACTGCCATTAATAACAGAGATAAACTACAACGTACCAGATACCCTTAAATACATCAGTAATCACATAAAAGCCCAAAACGACCTTATATGGAACAACACATCTGTACACTACAAACTCATCAATACCAAAAAACAGAAAAATATCGAACTTTTAAAACCAACTATATCTCGAATAGATACCATTAAATTTATGAGACTCCGAATAGGACACACTAAACTGACACACAGCTATCTATTCGACAAAACACCTCCACCCATATGCCAACAATGTAACCTTAACCTAACTCTATCACACATATTCCTAGAATGCCCTACCTACATTGAACACAGACGTAAACTCCTCCAAAAAACTCTAGAAGAAATAGTAGATCCCTTAAATATAACCACAACTATCCAATTCCTAAAATCCATAAACCTTTACAACAACATATAAGCTTAACCTACTGTACATAACTAGAATAAGTTCACACATTTATATGTAAATATACATATAGACTCGATAGCATACATGTAAATACCCATTCAAGTAAAAAAAAAAAACCGTTATTGTTACAAATATCATATTATATACTATCCATCTATCCGTCATTGTAACATAACACATAGTACATATTATAAAATAGATTTTAAGCAGAAGGCCATTGTAGCTATTGCTTAACACAAAGCAAAAATTGCCCACACTTTATATTTGTTGGTAATTTCTTTATAATAATAATAATAATAATAATTAATTTCCAATATAAAATTTTACAAGGGTTGAAACAAGTATAAAAAGAAACAAGAATGGAAAGCTAACTTCGGGCGGAGCCGAAGTTGATATACCCTTGCAGATATGTGGCAGCTTATATTATTAGATATATATCGGATCTTATATAGTCGGCCGATCCTTATAAAACTCGGCAGATCAAATTAGTTTGCCGAAAGTAGAATCCATACAAAGTCCCAGTCTTTAACTTAAAAAACAACAGAGATATGGCATTTCCGATCAATCAGTTATATGGCAGCTGTAGGATATAGTTTAGTTTATCCATATAGTTAGGATATGACTTTATAAAACTAAATAAATTACTTTTGGAATTTGATTGGTCTGATCTACTGGCATGCGATGACATAAACATTGCCTAAGAGGGATTTTATAATACCCTTAATATATTCTTCGACGCTTGCGTGCCGTGGAAATATCCGTCCGTTTCAACTAATCCGCCTTGGTATACAAAGCACCTATTAAACTTAAAGAACGTAATGAATAGACTTTTAAATAAACATAGATTATCTGGCTGTACAGTTAGTTATTCAAGATACTTAGTGGCTCGGTCCAATTTCACCGTGCATAACGCCGAATGTTATAGGAGTTATATTCACCGCTGCCGGATTCAGTTTACTCAGGACCCGAAGCAGTTTTATAACTTCGTAAACACTAAGCGCAAACATGTATCTTTTCCTCCTCTGCTTACGTTTGAGAACTCATATGCGAACACTGATCTGGCAATGGCCGATCTCTTCGCAAAGTTTTTTCAAACAACTTATTCATGTAGCACCATGCCAACTCAGCCTTACACTTATAAGATTCAATCAGCCAACCAGATATTTTGCCCATCTTTTGATCAAAGTGGTGTGTTATCGGATCTTCTTAAGGTCAAGCCCGTGTATTCGCCAGGCCCGGATGGAGTACCAGGTTGCGTTCTGAAGAACTGCGCCGAGGCACTGTGCAAACCGCTCCTTAGACTCTTTAATCTATCGCTGGAGACTTCGGTTTTTCCCCTTATGTGGAAGGAATCCTACATTATTCCTCTTCATAAAAAAGGAAAAAATCCGATGCTGCCAATTATAGAGGCATTTCTAAATTGTCAGCCATTCCAAAGCTTTTCGAAAAACTTATCACTCCACATTTGCAACACCTATGCAGTTCCATAATATCCCCGTGCCAACATGGCTTTATGAAGCGCCGCTCCACCACCACCAACTTGTTGGAGCTAACATCTTTTGTCATGGATGGGTTCCGGAATGGCTTACAAACAGACGTCATTTACACTGATTTCAGTAAAGCATTTGACTCTGTTAACCATTCGCTTCTCATAAGTAAACTCAGTCTTTTGGGATTCCCAACTGATCTCCTAATTTGGATTTCGAGTTACTTATCTGAAAGAACCCAACGTGTTTTCTTTAAAGATGTTACCTCGCGGTTAGTCCGCGTCACATCTGGGGTGCCCCAAGGAAGCCATCTTGGACCATTACTCTTTACATTATTTATTAACGACTTGCCCCTTGCCTTAACTGACTCACTTGTACTTATGTACGCTGATGACGTTAAGCTTTGTCTTCAGTATAGATTCACTAGCGCCCAATCTAGACTTCAATCCGATTTGGATAAATTTCAAAATTGGTGTTTAGCAAATAACCTAAAGCTTAATGGATCGAAATGTAAACTCATGTCATTTTATCGATCTAGTCCTCACCAGGCTACGTACTTTCTCTATGGGAATGCCTTAGAACGATTAACTCAGGTTAACGATCTGGGTGTCCTATTAGATTTGAAACTTAAATTTACCGACCATATATCCACCATGGTTAATAAAGCTATGGGTGTGCTTGGTTTTATTAAAAGATGGTCAAAAGAATTCAATGACCCGTACTTAACAAAAACTTTATATACTTCACTAGTCCGTCCGATTCTTGAGTATGGATCGTGTGTCTGGAGTCCTCAATATGGAGTACACCAAGATCACATAGAATCTGTACAAAAAAACTTCCTTATCTTTGCACTTAGGGGACTTAATTGGGATGCAAGTCTTCACCTTCCATCCTATCATTGTAGACTTTTATTAATAAACTTACCATCACTAACAAACCGTAGAACGATGCTGGGTGTCATGTTTTTAGTTAATCTCATTAATGGAAATGTAGACAGCCAGCATTTACTAACACGCTTAAATTTTAATGTTCCTAGTAGAAGGACTAGAAACTTTCGTCCTCTACTCCTCAGCCATTGTAGCTCGACATATGCCCAACACGATCCGTTCAGGGTTTTATGTTCGGACTACAATGGTCTCTACAACATCTTGCCACTTTGCTCTACTAACAATCTTAAATCCTTTATACTAAACGCCTTATCTGTGCAACACTTTTCCTCGTAATACTTTACTCCTTCTCTTTATACTCGGATCTATTCCCGCGATTCGAGCCGTACGTTACGCGGCAGCGCCCCTCGGTCGGTTGGGCGGGAGGTGGGCTGTACGTATGCAGAGGGAACCGCGCGAAAAAATTATGCGGCAGCTTATATTATTAGAAATATATCGAATCTTATATAGTCGACCGATCCTTAAAAAATTTGGCAGATCGGAAAAGTTTTTTCAAGGTTGTATCTAGAGAAAATCCCATCCTTCTAACTTAAAATTCAACAATATTATGGCATTTCCGATCAATCAGTTATATGGCAGCTATAAGATGTAGTTAACCGATCCCGGCCGTTTCCACTTATATACTGCCTGCAAAGGAAAGAAAGAAGTGTGCAAATTTGATTTGTTGGTGAAAAATTAAATCTGTGGAAAGTCTTAACCTAACTCTAACTTAAAAAAACGCCAAAGAAATGGCATTTCCGATCATTCAGTTATATGGCAGCTATAAGATATAGTTGACCGATCCTTATGAGATTTGGCAGATAGAATAAGTTTGCCAAAAATAGAATCAATAGAAAGTCCCACCTTTCTAACTTAAAAATCAAGAAAGGAAAGCTAACTTCGGGCGAAGCCGTAGTTGATATACCCTTGCAATTATGCGGCAGCTTATATTATTAGAAATATATCGGATCTTATATAGTCGACCGATCCTTAAAAAATTTGGCAGATCGGAAAAGTTTTTTCAAGGTTGTATCTAGAGAAAATCCCATCCTTCTAACTTAAAATTCAACAATATTATGGCATTTCCGATCAATCAGTTATATGGCAGCTATAAGATGTAGTTAACCGATCCCGGCCGTTTCCACTTATATACTGCCTGCAAAGGAAAGAAAGAAGTGTGCAAATTTGATTTGTTGGTGAAAAATTAAATCTGTGGAAAGTCTTAACCTAACTCTAACTTAAAAAAACGCCAAAGAAATGGCATTTCCGATCATTCAGTTATAAGATAAAGTCGGCCGATCCTTTTGAAATTCGGCAGATCGAATAAGTTTGGGAAAAGTGGAATCCATAAAAAGTCCCACTTTTCTAACATAGAAAACTACAAAGTCACCGCATTTCCGATCAATTAGTTATATGACAGCTATAGGATATAGAAAGTCCCACCTTTCTAACTTCAAAAAAAAAGAAAGGAAAGCTAACTTCGGGCGAAGACGAAGTTGATATACCCTTGCAGATATGTGGCAATCTATATTAATAGATATATATCGGATCTTAAATAGTTGGCCGATCGTTATGCAATTTGGCAAATCGGATAAGTTTGCCCAAGGTTGAATCTACAGAAAACCCCATCCTTCTAACTTAAACAAAACAATAATATGGCATTTCCGATCAATCAGTTATATGACAGCTACAGGATATAGTCATCCGATCCTTATGAGATTTGCCAGATCGGATACGTTTTTTTTAAGGTTGAATCTAGAGAAAATTTCATACTTCTAACTTAAAAAACAACAATATTATGGCATTTCCGATCAATCAGTTATATGGCAGCTATAAGATATAGTTAACCGATCCCGGTCGTTTATACTTATATACGGCTTGCAAAGGAAAGAAGGATGTGTGCAAATTTAATTTGTTGGTGAAAAATTAAATCTGTGGAAAGTCTCAACCTAACTATAACTTAAAAAAACGCCAAAGAAATGGCATTTCCGATCATTCAGTTATATGGCAGCTATATGATATAGTTGACCGATCCTTATGAGATTTGGCAGATAGAATAAGTTTGCCAAAAATAGAATCAATAGAAAGTCCCACCTTTCTAACTTAAAAATCAAGAAATGAAACCTTGCAATTATGCAGCTTATATTATTAGAAATATATCGGATCTTATATAGTCGACCGATCCTTAAAAAATTTGGCAGATCGGAAAAGTTTTTTCAAGGTTGAATCTAGAGAAAATCCCATCCTTCTAACTTAAAAATGTAGGGATATAACAAATGTCCCCTGAAGTAGAACACCAACACTTTGCTTTTTATAATTCCTTTATTAGTTTTTACTAGATCCGCTTCGGCTCGCTGCTGGTGTTCGACTGACTCCGCTCTCATCCCGCGATCCGCATCAACCCACATAACTCGCTGAAAGAGCAATGAGATCGATGAGAGCACAAGAGAGAGAGAGAGCCAGAACCGACAACAAGCAACGACACCGACTTATACTAACAACAGTTTACAGTTATGCAACACACTTATAGTTTATATATATATACATTATGTAGCAATCCTGCTACAATTCGGCCGTCATGACATTTAAAGATCCCCTGATCTTGTGATATTTTACAATTGATTCTTACATCTATTTGACTTAGATACTATTAGTTATTTATTTACAACAGTTTACATAATATTTGAGCTTTTTAATAAAAAAACAAGAATGGAAAGCTAACTTCGGGCGGAGCCGATGTTGATATACCCTTGCAGATATGTGGCAGCTTATATTATTAGATATATATCGGATCTTATATAGTCGGCCGATCCTTTTAAAACTCGGCAGATCAAATTAGTTTGCCGAAAGTAGAATCCATACAAAGTCCCAGTCTTCTAACTTAAAAAACAACAAAGTTATGGCATTTCCGATCAATCAGTTATATGGCAGCTATAGGATATAGTCGGCCGATCCTTATGTAATTTGGCAGATCGAATAAGTCTGCTAAAAGAAGAGTCCACAGCAAGTCCCAACCTTATAACTTTAAAAACAACAGAGATATGGCATTTCCGATCAATCAGTTATATGGCAGCTATAGGATATAGTCGGCCGATCCTTATGAAATTTGGCAGATCGAATAAGTCTGCTAAAAGAGAAGTCCACAGCAAGTCCCATCCTTCTAACTTTAAAAACAACAAAGTTATGGCATTTCCGATCAATCAGTTATATGGCAGCTATAGGATATAGTTGACCGATCCCGGCCGTTCCGACTTATATACTGCCTGCAAAGGAAAGAAGGATGTGTGCAAAGTTTGAAGTCGATAGCTTTAAAACTGAGAGACTAGTTTGCGTAGAAACAGACAGACAGACGGACAGACGGACAGACGGACCGACGGACAGACGGACAGACGGACAGACGGACATGCTTATATCGACTCAGGAGGTGATCCTGATCAAGAATATATATACTTTATAGGGTCGGAGATGTCTCCTTCACTGCGTTGCACACTTTTGACCAAAATTATAATACCCTCTGCAAGGGTATAACAAGAATGGAAAGCTAACTTCGGGCGGAGCCGAAGTTGATATACCCTTGCAGATATGTGGCAGCTTATATTATTAGATATATATCGGATCTTATATAGTCGGCCGATCCTTATTAAACTCAGCAGATCAAATTAGTTTGCCGAAAGTATAATCCATACAAAGTCCCAGTCTTCTAACTTAAAAAACAACAGAGATATGGCATTTCCGATCAATCAGTTATATGGCAGCTATAGGATATAGTCGGCCGATCCTTATGAAATTTGGCAGATCGAATAAGTCTGCTAAAAGAGGAGTCCACAGCAAATCCATCCTTTTAACTTAAAAAACAACGAAGTTATGGCATTTCCGATCAATCAGTTATATGGCAGCTATAGGATATAGTCGGCCGATCCTTATGAAATTTGGCAGATCGAATAAGTCTGCTAAAAGAGGAGTCCACAGCAAGTCCCAACCTTATAACTTTAGAAACAACAGAGATATGGCATTTCCGATCAATCAGTTATATGGCAGCTATAGGATATAGTTGACCGATCCCGGCCGTTCCGACTTATATACTGCCTGCAAAGAAAAGAAGGATGTGTGCAAAGTTTGAAGTCGATAGCTTTAAAACTGAGAGACTAGTTTGCGTAGAAACAGACAGACAGACGGACAGACGGACATGCTTATATCGACTCAGGAGGTGATCCTGATCAAGAATATATATACTTTATAGAGTCGGAGATGCCTCCTTCACTGCGTTGCACACTTTTGACCAAAATTATAATACCCTCTGCAAGGGTATAATAAAAAAAAGTTAAATGAATAAACGGAACTCGCGCAGAAGAAGAACACAGATTTTTAGTGGAAAAATTAAAACATCCATCTCTAAATTAATGGTAAACAATAAATGAAATAATCCATCAAAGTTTAATAAAAGGTGGACTAAAGATCAAACAATTACTTATAAACAGACACTTATAAAATAAAAATTCGAAGCGGCATAACATATTTTAAACAACAAAACCAAAGAAACCACCCTCTACCGTAAAAACTACCAAGGGAATCCAAAGAAGGAAGGAAGATTTGCAGAATAAATATTTTAAACAACAAAAGCAAACAAACCACTCTCTACCGTAAAAACTTCCAAGGAAATCCAAAGACGGAAGGAAGATTTGCAGAATAAATATTTTAAACAACAAAACCAAACAAACCAGCCTCTACCGTAAAAACTACCAAGGAAATCCAAAGACGGAAGGAACATTTACAGAACAACCCCCAATTTAAAAGAAGACCCCATCAGATACTATCGTGAGGATAATTATAATTTTTATTAAGTTTTATAAAATTTAATATAAAAAAGGATCAGAGCAAAAACAAAAAAAATAATCTGGAAAATTTAATAGATAGTTTCAGTGAACTTAACTTAACTATGGCAACTGGAGGTTCGGCTAATTTTTCTGCAGGTAGCTTAGGTAGCATCCAGTAATTTAACGGTGGAATTAATTAACAGATTAATTAGTGTCCAATTGAGTGAAGTGAACAAAAAAATAGATGGGATAGAATTAAAGATAGTTTTAGAAACAAATATTGTAGAAGACTATAAACTTCAAGACTTCGACCCTAATGTTAAATGTGAAACTACTCTAGAAGTAATCAAATCATTACCGGAGTTTACCGGAGAGCCAACACAATACGTAGGTTGGAGAGAAGCAGCAGAGACTGTAATGAGCCTTTACAAAATTCAGAGTCAGCAGTATTTTTTTGCATTAACAATTTTACGGAATAAAATCAGGGGCGCAGCACATGACGCTTTAACCAATCACTGTTTTAAATTTTCAAGCAATCCTATCAAGACTAGATTTTATATACAATGACAAACGACCAATTCATGTTTTAGAGTCCGAATTAAGTATTCTTAGACAAGGTAGGATGACAGTTACTGAATTCTATAATGAAGTCAATAAAAAAATGACTTTGTTAATAAACAAAACTATAATGACATACGGAAGGACAATGCAATTACCAAAGAAACAAACAAAACGATTAGAAGCAATGCCCTACGGATTTTTATTTCTGGACTAAATGGTTCAATATCAGAAACACTTTTTTCATTAAATCCACCGGACTTACCCAATGCTTTGGCAAAGGTCCAGAAATTAGAATCAAACAATTTCCGTGCTCAATTCGCACACAGATATTATGGATTTAAAAATGAAAATAAAAATCAGGGAAACAATTTAAGATTAGGAAAATAATTGGAAGTAGGAAATTATTTTCCTAATCTTAAATTGTTTCCCTGAGTTTTATTTTTTATTGGCCATAGAACAGGAATTTTTGTCAAACAAAAAACCAAAGTACCAATCCAAAACAGCAAGCTATTGAGCCAATGGAGGTTGACCCATCAGTCCAAATTCAAAATAGGCCTAGGAATAATTGGCAGACAAATAACAACCAAGGCAGGTATAATAATAATTATTACCAAAATAATAATCGCCCAAAATATTATCGCCCGAACCAAACCAGGGAGCAAACTCAAGCTCAAAAAAGAGATCCAGAAGTATCATCTAACCAACCTGCTAATAAAGTCACAAGATTAAACAATATAAATGAAGATCATTTTTTAGATCAGACCGCTATGGAGGAATGCCTGATTTAAAAAGAGTAGATAGAAAAACTAAGAAGGAGTTAAACATTTTAATAGACACGGGAGCCACAGCTTGTTATTAGGAAGGGAATTTACGAAAATAAAAATAAATTACCAATTTACAAAAAGGTATCTACAGTTCATGGGTAATCAATTATTAAATATTACCATTATATAAATATATTCGAAAGAAAACATTTGTTTTATGAAATAGAAGGGTTGGAATCAGATCTTCTAATTGGAATTAACTTAATAAGGAAAATTGGAGCTATAATAAATACAGAGAAGGGAGTGTTGGAGTATAAAGGAAAAACAGAAAAATTGATATATCATGATAGTGAAGAAAAAGATGGAACAAGTTTAATCGAGGCAAAGAATACTCTTCCGCTAAAAGAATTTATTTAAAAAAAATATTTTGCCGATAAAGGTTGCAAAAACACAGATTCAATATTAGTGGAAAGCAGCGAGAAAAGTTTGGGTTCAACAAATCCGGAACACGCCGACGATGATATTACCGTCAACAAAAAAGTTAGTTTTTTGGGATCAACAAATCCCGAATACCCCGACGTTGAATTATCCGTCAATAAGAAATTAGAAAAGGTAGGGAACAAGAGGGTCCAATCGAGACAAAATAAATAATACTCATATCGCTAACGAATATAGAGTAGAGTTTTTGGAACGAAAAATAATTAACAAAATTTAAGAAGAACATTCGAAAATAAATTTACAAATACCGTTCAGAACGGACATTCGCGGTGAAATAAATACGATAAATGACAGGGCTATATATAGTAAGCAATATCCTTACGTCTTGTCAGTTTCAGATTTTGTTATCAACGAAATCAATCGAATGCTAAATGATCAAATAATAAGACCAAGTAGAAGTCCTTATAATTCACCAGTATTGGTAGTACCAAAAATGGGTCAAAATGAGGATGGAACACCCAAACATAGATTAGTTATAGATTATAAAAAATTAAACGAGAATACTATTCCAGACAGATATCCGATGCAAGATCCGTCTGTAATATTAGCAAATTTAGGAAAGGCTAAGTATTTCTCAACAATCGATTGGGAATCAGGATTCCACCAAATTTTAATGAAGGACTCAGACATTGAAAAGACAGCGTTTTCCATAAATAATGGGAAATTTGAATTCTTGAGAATGCCATTTGGATTAACAAACGCACACAGAATTTTTCAAAGAGCCATGGATGATATCTTAAGGGAACAAGTAGGAAAAACTTGCCATGTTTATATGGACGATATTATTATTTTTTCAAACTCCATCGTACAACACTACGCTGACTTAATTAAAATAATAAATATTTTACAAAAAGCAAATATGAAAATTTCTCTCAAAAAATCGAAATTCTTTAAATTAGAAACCGCCTTTCTAGGTTACATGGTTTCTTATAATGTAATTAAAACTGATCCAGAAAAAATTTCCACAATTTCCAAGTATCCAATTTCACGCAATATAAGACAACTCCGAAGTTTTCTAGGTCTATCAGGGTATTTCAGGAAATTTGTCCGAAACTATGCAAAAATAGCTAAACCATTAACAAAATATTTAGGTGGGGAAAATGGAAAAGTTTCTAAAAGAATGTCTACAAAAATTGCAATACAGTTTGATGAATCAGCTGTACAAGCTTTTAACGAGCTGAAGGAGAATCTAATAAGCCAAATTGAATTGGTTCAGCCAGATTATAATAAAAAATTCGTTTTAACAACAGACGCATCAGACGTAGCTATCGGGGCAGTACTATTACAAGATGAAAAACCAATTACGTTTATTTCTAAAACATTAAAGAAAACGGAACAACTTTATGCAACAAATAAATAGGAATTGTTAGCCATAGTATGGGCCTTAAACAGACCATCAATCCTTTTCATTCACTATTTCAGATAAAAATCCAAACGTAGATATGAAAAAATGGTATTCTTTTATTGAGAGCTTTACTCCAAAAATAAAGTATAAACCTGGAACAACAAATGTTGTAGCCGATGCATTATCACGAATCCAAATCAATAATATTACAAATAGCGATTTAGACGAATCCGAACAGTCAAACTCAGATCAAGACACACAGCACTCTGTTGAAAGTAGTTTTGAAAATGTAATACAAGAGACCCGAAAACCATTAAATCAATTTAAACAACAATTGTTATTAACAAAGGGGAGGTATACAATACATGAGTCACTGGTAGTTTTTGGAAAAACAAGACACATCATCGAATATGATACAGTTGAGAACTTAGTAACTATATTAAGGGAATATCTTCCACCTAATATAACGGTTGGAATTCAGTGTAGCTTAGAAGATTTATACCACATTCAAGTACCTTTCAAAAACAGTTTTACTAACAAATTTCTGTTTACACGAATATTTCTGCAAGACGTAGAAAACACCGAAGATAAAGCTATTATAATAGAAGAAACACACAGGCGAGCTCATAGGGGACTTCACCAAAAAGGGGAATAAATGAGTTGGGCACCGTGTGGAAGTGGTTAGCTGGAACTCCAGATCATGATGATTTCATTAAAGTACAAAATAAAATGAATGACTGAATTGAAAATAATAATAAACAATTCATTATAAATCCCAAATTGTTTAAAGAAATAAAATCACTTTCCGAAGATTTTAAAAATGTTTTTATTGATCAAGATTTGCCACTAAGAAAACATCGCTTACGATTGTTAACATTTGACCTACAAAATTTAATAGATACCATTACCCTAGCCAAAATTGATGTTTTCAATACAAAAATTTTAAACAATGAAGATATAAAAAAAATATTAGAACACGAACAAAAGCCAGTAATTATCGATGACTTAAATGATATCCCTGTGTTCAAAATCGTACTACATAACGAACTATTAATAATTTATATAAAATACCCAATAATAAATAATAGATGTGAAATATTTTACGCTCGATCCATTTCCCAAACCGATGGAAAACTATTAATAAGTAATCAAGTTGCAAAATGCGACAATACATATTATGAAATGTCTACATTTAAGAAAGAACTCTTTAATAATTATTGCACTTTAAGTTTAGAAAAAACATGTTTTACCCGATTATTAAACGGTGACAAATCAATTTGTAAAAAAATAAGAGAAAAAAAAAAATAGACCTTATCCAAGATGGTGCCATTTTCATAAATGGTAACAATATTGTCAACAACTCCGAATTAAATGGTTCATTTTTAATTACATTTAATGGAACAACCATAATTAATAATGTTTCGTATACTAATCTAGAGAACAAAATTCTAAGCTATGTAACTACAAACCACTTCAAAAATTATGAAATATCCGATTATATATTATCAAATAACTCGGAACTGTCTTTGGATAATATAAACATTTTAAATCCATTCATTAAAATTAAGAATACCAAAATATCTATATCATTTATATTATTAATTTTAATTAATTTTAATTTCTCTAACTATTCTTAAATACAAAAACATATTTTTAACCAAAAAACAGCCAGAACTAGAAAAACCTATTACCGAAGACATTTTTATAACCGAATTAAGAGATCATTTAAACGAAATCCATAAAGAATCGGGACGATCCATTTTAGAAGGGGGAGAGTTATCCAACCCATAAGAGTTATCCAACCCACATAAGCTTCCGTTCTGACGATCGAAGCCCAGAATATTAAGTTCCGATTTTCAATCAAATTGCATCGCTCAGCATAATTTAATTTCACAACGAGATGCGACAGTTTCAGTATAAGCTTTTATTAAAAACAAAAAGAAATGTTCTGGAAGCTTAAAAAAGAAATGCTTCTTGCCGAGGTTTCTTGGAGAAGATTTTAGAATTAAGAAGCCAGTCCTTTCCTGTATGAAGTAGCGATCGGTCATAAGCAATAAGCAATAATAAGTGTCTTGATGTTTTAATACGTTTGTGAATAAAAGTCTAACTCCAAAAAAATAAAATAAAAATATTTCTATTTAAAAAAAAAAAAAAACAACAAGCACAAAGTTAATTTGTATGCGTGCTCACACATTCACATACACGGTTTCATTAGTGTGTGTTCGATTTCGTTTTGAAGACAGCCAAAATTTTGATTTTTGTAACTTTTCAGGCTTGCTACCCTAAGAAAATTGGGGTATACATTATTGAGTTTATATTTTATTTTTTAATTTTTCAAAATAAATTTTATATTTGTTTGGGAATACTATGAAGTGTAAGCAGTAAAATGTTTTTCATATATATATACATACATATATGATTACCCGATTTTTTTAAAGTTGTTTTTGTTCTGCCCGCCTATGGTGCTTGCATACCCTTCTGATAGATGATTTTTAGGGGAGTAAGCAAAAACAGTTGATTTTTCGTTTGTGTGGTCATCAGTAGGGTATGAAAGCATCATCCGTTTGAAAAACATAAACTCAATTTGGGTGTTAAGTGAAACCGACTGAGATACCCTGTTTCTATCGTAGTACAATGATTAAGTATAAAAATATATTAAAAAAATTTAAATATATATATATATATATGTAAAGCCTTTTACTGCTACCATTTAATTGTTTTTCTAAACATATATAAAATGTATGATGAAATATTAAACAAGAATGGAAAGCTAACTTCGGGCGGAGCCGAAGTTGATATACCCTTGCAGATATGTGGCAGCTTATATTATTAGATATATATCGGATCTTATATAGTCGGCCGATCCTTATAAAACTCGGCAGATCAAATTAGTTTGCCGAAAGTAGAATCCATACAAAGTCCCAGTCTTCTGGGAAACAACTTAAAAAACAACAGAGATATGGCATTTCCGATCAATCAGTTATATGGCAGCTATAGGATATAGTCGGCCGATCCTTATGAAATTTGGCAGAACGAATAAGTCTGCTAAAAGAAAAGTCCACAGTAAGTCCCAACCCTATAACTTAAAAAACAACGAAGTTATGGCATTTCCGATCAATCAGTTATATGGCAGCTATAGGATATAGTTGACCGATCCCGGCCGTTCCGACTTATATACTGCCTGCAAAGGAAAGAAGGATGTGTGCAAAGTTTGAAGTCGATAGCTTTAAAACTGAGAGACTAGTTTGCGTAGAAACAGACAGACAGACGGACAGACGGACATGCTTATATCGACTCAGGAGGTGATCCTGATCAAGAATATATATACTTTATAGGGTCGGAGATGTCTCCTTCACTGCGTTGCACACTTTTGACCAAAATTATAATACCCTCTGCAAGGGTATAAAAATAGAATATAACATATAATAAAATTGTTTCATCATTAACACAATAATGCATACCATCATTTTGAGGGTAGCAAGCCTAAAAAGTTACAAAAATCTAAATTTTGGCTGTTTTCAAAACGAAATCGAACACACACACATGAAACCTTGTATGTAAATGTGTGAGCACGCATACATATAAAGATCAATTTAACCGCGGATCAACCTTCTTGATGATGCGCCCCTCAGCGACTGAACAACCAAAAATTTTCAGTGAGATTATGAGCGTAAGAAAGAGCGTAAGAATGAGAGTAAGATTCTCTCTGGGGCCTGCTGGGGCCTGTCGCAAGAAATTTTTGCGTCCATTTTCGTTGTATGAAATGGGTAGTCTATATGTTGTATGGTTAGTGATATAACCTAACATATTTTGTAAACACGTCTATGACAACAAAAAGATGTTTATTTGACCTTCCCTTATCCACTGGCCCGTAGTGATCAATATGTATGATATCGAATGGTACATTCCCTTTTGGAATGCTGTGTAAAAATCCTTCTTCTTTTCCTGACTTTGGTGAAAGCGCTACACACCTCAAACAATTATCAATATGTCTAACAACTTTCTCTTTCATGTTTGCAAACCAATACGTCCTAACATTGCATCCATAACCTTATCTCTACCTAAGTGTCCTAACTCATTGTGATATTTATACAGTATATTGTCTTCCATTTCTTCTGGAACATAAAACAACAATTTTCCATCATTTGCTTTCCTATAAATTACTCCATTTCTCATCTCAAACATTTTGTCATCTTCTTTTTCTAACCTCATTCTAATTTTCTTTAACTTTTCATCTTTCGCTGACATATAACTAAATAGTCTTCAAAACTCACCGTTTCTACTACACATATGTTAGTATTCCTACTTAAAGCATCTACATGTTGCATAAGCTTTCCCGACTTATGAACTAACTCAAAGTCATACTCGAGTAACTCTAACGCTCACCTCGCAATACGAGGGTTAAGTTCTATTCTGTTTAACGTCAACGTCAATGAATTACAATCAGTAACAATTCTAAATCGTCTACCTTGCACATAAATTCGGAACCTTCGTAGAGCATAAATAATGGCTAACGTTTCAAGCTCAAAGCTATGATATTTTGCTTCATCTTTCGTTGTAGCTTTCGAAAAATAAAATATAGGATGCAATTTCTTGTCCTCTTTCCTCTGTAATAATACCGCACCCAAAACCATGTGCCCTTGCGTCTGTATGTAGTTCTACCTCATCCTTATAATAATATAAACCTAGTACCGGTGCTTCTATGAGCTTCTTTTTTAGCATTTCAAAACAATCTAACTCTATTTCTTCAAACACGAATTCACAATCTTTTTTCAACAAATCATATAATGGTTTTGCAATCCTCGAAAAATCCTTTATGAATCTTTTAAAATATGAACACAATCCTAAAAAGCTTCTAACTCCATGCACTTTGTTGGGGACTGGAAAATCTCTGATGGCTTCAATTCCTTTATCATTTGCTTGTATTCCTTTACTCGACACCAAAAAGCCTAATTATTGAACACTCGCTTGTAGAAACTCGCATTTATCCATTCTTAGTTCTAATTTGTTTCTCGCTAATCTTTCAAAAACTTCTTTAAGTACACTCAAATGCTCTTCCATTTCTTTACTTGCGATCATAATATCGTCCATGTATATAACCACTTTTCCTTCTCTTATCATGTCTGCAAAAATTTTATTGATAAATCTTTGAAACACCGCCGGTGCGTTTTTTAGGCCCATTGGCATTCGCATGAATTCGAACTGCCCTAGCGGCGTCATAAATGAAGTATATTTAATTGATTCATTCTCAACAAACACATGAAAGTATCCATGTTTAAGGTCTAATTTCGAAAATATAGTCTTAGTTACTAATGTGTCCAATAAATCATCAATTAAGGGTAATGGATAATTATATTTAATCATTGTCTTATTAAGCTTCCTGTAATCCACATATAATCAAAAATCACCTGTTTTTTTCTTAACTAACACTATTGGAGATGCATATTCTGATTCGCTCGGCCTAATAAAGAGGGAATCTCTTTTAAGTACTCGTGTAATATGCTCTGTAACTTTTCGCTCTCTGTATAAGCGAACCTCGGAGAACTGCTAAAAGGTTTCGAGTCATCCAACCTCAGCTTTTTTTTCACACTTAACCTTGGTCTTTGTTTATTAACATAAATATTTTCTATAATTTTAATAAATTGCTGTCTAACCTTATAATCCACTTGTTCACCAATTTTGTATTCTACAGATTCATCTTCAATATTAATATTCATCATATCCTTTTCCACTACATTTATGTCAACTTTCGTTGCTTCTTGTAACCTAACTGCATTTCTAATCTTTTGTTTATTACTAACTATTACCTTTTTGCTTATGATCCGACTTTCATCACTAACCTTATTAACATCACTAATTCTTTTCTGATTTTCGTCAACATCAACATCACTGACTATTTGCTCTTAATCACTAACATCATAACTGTTTTTAACATTCTCTAAATTTCCTACCGTAACCAACTTCAAGGTGTCAAGGTTCAGATTTAGATCACATGCTTCCATAAAATCCCTTCCCAGGACTACATCATGACTCATAGTTTGTTTGCCACAACAACTAAATGAAAATGTACTTTATTGAATTTTTTTTTATATAACATAATATTCTGCCATAAGTTTCCAAACAACTTTTATTTATTCCATGATATGAACTTAAAACTGGCATTTTACAAACATTTTCGGGTACTTTAGAAATTTTAATAAACGAAATTGGGCTTCCTGTATCTATGAGGCATTCTGTAATTAACCTGGTATTATTCCTAACCTAAATTTCAAAATATCTTACATAGTTGTTCTTGACCTCGTTCTTAATTTTGTTTTTTAGGCACTTCGCCACAAAATGTCCCATTTCGCCACATGCATAGCACGATCCTTTCTCCCGTCTTGGCTTCCTGCACTCCTGCGCCCAATGTCCTTTAGCATTGCAATTATAGCAACGCGTGTCCTTGCTGTCCTTCTCGTCCTTGTTCACTGCTGCCTCCTTTTTGTCACCAAAAGATTTAGGCAACTTCACCTCCGCAAATGCACGTTTGATATGTGCAACATTTTCGAAGCACTGAATATGTGCTTGATTACGCAGCCCTTGATTAGGAATTCCTTCAATGATGCGACTTATCATCTCTTCTGCATCTATGTTGATTCTCTGAACAAGCATCACTTTATGGTCCACGTAACTTCCAAAACTTTCACCGGAACTTTATTTACGGTTCTCGAATTGACGCCTTGCCTCTAACTTCGAAACTTTATCCGAAAAGATTGAAATTAGCTCAGCGGTTAACTCATCCAACGGTAGCATGATGCGTTCAGGGCTTGCATGTAGCCACACGTTTGCTTTTCCTTTGATTTTACTAATCATCAACATCTTAACATATTGTCCACTAATTCCATAAATGGTTGCAATATTATTCAGTTGCGTAATCCATTTTCGTTTCACCCGAAAATTCACCCACAACCTGTGTTGCCATACCCAACGACATGTCGATGCTTGGGTTGTGAAATTCCAAAAGCTTCGACTTCGCAACGTTACCTTTTTTCACCTCTTCACTGGCGCCTGCTTTTGCGCTGCTGCTGCCGGCTTCATTCCTGTCATTGCGTGCATAACTTTCATCTTTGTCTTCTCCCTTGCCGCCGTCGTCGTTGTTGTTTTCACCGCCGTCTTTGCTGCTGCTCTCGTCTACATCTTTGCTGTTCCTTTTAGACGGAGGCAAACCCTTTTCGCTTCGATCGCCGCCAACTTTACTCTCATTTTTTTCGCCATCTTTTTCTTTAGTTTCACCTCCGCGTTTGTCGTTTCCTTCGCCTCCGGCTTTGTCGTTGTTTTTGACTCCTTCTTCCTCGCCATTATCGTTGTCATCTTGGTTGTTCTCTAATTCCAGATCTTCTTCATATTCGTCTTCACCGTTGCTTCCATCGCCGTCTTCGTCTTGATTACTAATTGATTCCAGATAATTACGCGATTTCGTTGACATTTAATCCATAGTATAGTTAATATATATATACATTATGTAGCAATCCTGCTACAATTCGGCCGTCATGACATTTAAAGATCCCCTGATCTTGTGATATTTTACAATTGATTCTTACATCTATTTGACTTAGATACTATTAGTTATTTATTTACAACAGTTTACATAATATTTGAGCTTTATCTTCGATTACCTATCCAATGTTTAATGTTCTGACTACTCCAAACACCTTGATATGGAATACGTGACAATTGAAAACCTTCAACATCTTTATTAAATACCTATCATTTCCTAAAACTTTGTCTATTACGAATGGACCCTTATGTTTGGGTATTAACTTTCTTGCATCACCAACAGTCCAATCAAAATTCTTAACCACGATATAGTCACCTACCTTGTATTCTGAACTCGCTTTCTTTTTCTCATTGTAATTTCTTTCATTGTCTTTCTGCAACTTTGTTTGAAACTCTGTTCCTTTTTTTCTAATTTCGTCTAAATTCCTAACATCAGTATTATCTAATTCTTCTAACTTTTGCCTTAATTCATCTATAATTTTTCCTTTTTGTGCGATTCCAAATAACATTTTGCTTGGCATTTGCGCAATGCTTCTCTGCTTTGTATTGTTTAACGAAAACTCAACATCTTCAATAACTGAATCCCAATGCAATCACTTTTCTGAGTCTGCCAATTTCGCTATCATCGGTCCTATTATTCGATTAATTCTTTCCACCTGACCATTAGCTTGAGGTGACCCTGTTGCTATTTTGACGTGCTTAACATAATAATCTTCGAGAAATTTCTGAAAATCCTCAGATCTAAAACAACTGCCTCTATCCGAATCGATACAAGTCGGTCTACTATACGATCTAAAATAATCTTTCAATGCTATAATAACTTCCTTTGTGTTTGTTGTTTTTGTTCCATATAACCACTAACCATACAACATATAGACTACCCATTTCATACAACGAAAATGGACGCAAAAATATCATGCGACAGGCCCCAGAGAGAATCTTACTCACATTCTTACGCTCATAATCTCACTGAAAATTTTTGGTTGTTCAGTCGCTGAGGGGCGCATCATCAAGAAGGTTGATCCGCGGTTAAATTGATCTTTATATGTATGCGTGCTCACACATTCACATACACGGTTTCATTAGTGTGTGTTCGATTTCGTTTTGCAGACAGCCAAAATTTAGATTTTTGTAACTAAAAAGATGTTTATTTGACCTTCCCTTATCCACTGGCCCGTAGTGATCAATATGTATGATATCGAATGGTACATTCCCTTTTGGAATGCTGTGTCAAAATCCATCTTCTTTTCCTGACTTTGGTGAAAGCGCTACACACCTCAAATAATTATCAATATGTCTAACAACTTTCTCTTTCATGTTTGCAAACCAATACGTCCTAACAATTGCATCCATAACCTTATCTCTACCTAAGTGTCCTAACTCATTGTGATATTTATACAGTATATTGTCTTCCATTTCTTCTGGAACATAAAACAACAATTTTCCATCATTTGCTTTCCTATAAATTACTCCATTTCTCATCTCAAACATTTTGTCATCTTCTTTTTCTAACCTCATTCTAATTTTCTTTAACTTTTCATCTTTCGCTGACATATAACTAAATAGTCTTAAAAACTCACCGTTTCTACTACACATATGTTAGTATTCCTACTTAAAGCATCTACATGTTGCATAAGCTTTCCCGACTTATGAACTAACTCAAAGTCATACTCGAGTAACTCTAACGCTCACCTCGCAATACGAGGGTTAAGTTCTATTCTGTTTAACGTCAACGTCAATGAATTACAATCAGTAACAATTCTAAATCGTCTACCTTGCACATAAATTCGGAACCTTCGTAGAGCATAAATAATGGCTAACGTTTCAAGCTCAAAGCTATGATATTTTGCTTCATCTTTCGTTGTAGCTTTCGAAAAATAAAATATAGGATGCAATTTCTTATCCTCTTTCCTCTGTAATAATACCGCACCCAAAACCATGTGCCCTTGCGTCTGTATGTAGTTCTACCTCATCCTTATAATAATATAAACCTAGTACCGGTGCTTCTATGAGCTTCTTTTTTAGCATTTCAAAACAATCTAACTCTATTTCTTCAAACACGAATTCGCAATCTTTTTTCAACAAATCATATAATGGTTTTGCAATCCTCGAAAAATCCTTTATGAATCTTTTAAAATATGAACGCAATCCTAAAAAGCTTCTAACTCCATGCACTTTGTTGGGGACTGGAAAATCTCTGATGGCTTCAATTCCTTTATCATTTGCTTGTATTCCTTTACTCGACACCAAAAAGCCTAATTATTGAACACTCGCTTGTAGAAACTCGCATTTATCCATTCTTAGTTCTAATTTGTTTCTTGCTAATCTTTCAAAAACTTCTTTAAGTACACTCAAATGCTCTTCAATTTCTTTACTTGCGATCATAATATCGTCCATGTATATAACCACTTTTCCTTCTCTTATCATGTCTGCAAAAATTTTATTGATAAATCTTTGAAACACCGCCGGTGCGTTTTTTAAGCCCATTGGCATTCGCATGAATTCGAACTGCCCTAGCGGCGTCATAAATGAAGTATATTTAATTGATTCATTCTCAACAAACACATGAAAGTATCCATGTTTAAGGTCTAATTTCGAAAATATAGTCTTATTTACTAATGTGTCCAATAAATCATCAATTAAGGGTAATGGATAATTATCTTTAATCATTGTCTTATTATGCTTCCTGTAATCCACATATAATCAAAAATCACCTGTTTTTTTCTTAACTAACACTATTGGAGATGCATATTCTGATTCGCTCGGCCTAATAAAGAGGGAATCTCTTTTAAGTACTCGTGTAATATGCTCTGTAACTTTTCGCTCTCTGTATAAGCGAACCGTCTCGGAGAACTGCTAAAAGGTTTCGAGTCATCCAACCTCAGCTTTATTTCACACTTAACCTTGGTCTTTGTTTATTAACATAAATATTTTCTATAATTTTATTAAATTGCTGTCTAACCTTATAATCCACTTGTTCACCAATTTTGTATTCTACAGATTCATCTTCAATATTAATATTCATCATATCCTTTTCCACTATATTTATGTCAACCTTCGTTGCTTCTTGTAACCTAACTGCATTTCTAATCTTTTGTTTATTACTAACTATTACCTTTTTGCTTATGATCCGACTTTCATCACTAACCTTATTAACATCACTAATTCTTTTCTGATTTTCGTCAACATCAACATCACTGACTATTTGCTCTTCATCACTAACATCATAACTGTTTTTAACATTCTCTAAATTTCCTACCGTAACCAACTTCAAGGTGTCAAGGTTCAGATTTAGATCACATGCTTCCATAAAATCCCTTCCCAGGACTACATCATGACTCATAGTTTGTTTGCCACAACAACTAAATGAAAATGTACTTTATTGAATTTTTTTTTTATATAACATAATATTCTGCCATAAGTTTCCAAACAACTTTTATTTATTCCATGATATGAACTTAAAACTGGCATTTTACAAACATTTTCGGGTACTTTAGAAATTTTAATAAACGAAATTGGGCTTCCTGTATCTATGAGGCATTCTGTAATTAACCTGGTATTATTCCTAACCTAAATTTCAAAATATCTTACATAGTTGTTCTTGACCTCGTTCTTAATTTTGTTTTTTAGGCACTTCGCCACAAAATGTCCCATTTCGCCACATGCATAGCACGATCCTTTCTCCCGTCTTGGCTTCCTGCACTCCTGCGCCCAATGTCCTTTAGCATTGCAATTATTGCAACGCGTGTCCTTGCTGTCCATCTCGTCCTTGTTCACTGCTGCCTCCTTTTTGTCACCATAAGATTTAGGCAACTTCACCTCCGCAAATGCACGTTTGATATGTGCAACATTTTCGAAGCACTGAATATGTGCTTGATTACGCAGCCCTTGATTAGGAATTCCTTCAATGATGCGACTTATCATCTCTTCTGCATCTATGTTGATTCTCGGAACAAGCATCACTTTATGGTCCACGTAACTTCCAAAACTTTCACCGGAACTCCATTTACGGTTCTCGAATTGACGCCTTGCCTCTTCGAAACTTTATCCGAAAACATTGAAATTAGCTCAGCAGTTAACTCATCCAACGGTAGCATGATGCGTTCAGGGTTTGCATGTAGCCACACGTTTGCTTTTCCTTTGATTTTACTAATCATCAACATCTTAACATATTGTCCACTAATTCCATAAATGGTTGCAATATTATTCAGTTGCGTAATCCATTTTCGTTTCACCCGAAAATTCACTCACAACCTGTGTTGCCATACCCAACGACATGTCGATGCTTGGGTTGTGAAATTCCAAAAGCTTCGACTTCGCAACGTTACCTTTTTTCACCTCTTCACTGGCGCCTGATTTTGCGCTGCTGCTGCCGGCATCATTCCTGTCATTGCGTGCATAACTTTCATCTTTGTCTTCTCCCTTGCCACCGTCGTCGTTGTTGTTTTCACCGCCGTCTTTGCTGCTGCTCTCGTCTACATCTTTGCTGTTCCTTTTGCCTCCGTCTTTTTCGCTTCGATCGCCGCCAACTTTACTCTCATTTTTTTCGCCATCATTTTCTTTAGTTTCACCTCCGGTTTGTCGTTTCCTTCGCCTCCGGCTTTGTCGTTGTTTTTGACTCCTTCTTCGTCGCCATTATCGTTGTCATCTTGGTTGTTCTCTAATTCCAGATCTTCTTCATATTCGTCTTCACCGTTGCTTCCATCGCCGTCTTCGTCTTGATTACTAATTGATTCCAGATAATTACGCGATTTCGTTGACATTTAATCCAAACGCAATATTAATTCGCGCCTTGTTCCCGTTGTTGGTAGCCGTAACACACTTAACCACTTTTTTAATTGCGCAGTTGATGCGTTACTATCGTCCATTTTCGTTTTACTTAATTGTTTTTAATTGTTTATTTGGCACGAGATCGGCCCACTTCTGATTTTGTAGGGATATAACAAATGTCTCCTGAAGTAGAACACCAACACTTTGCTTTTTATAATTCCTTTATTAGTTTTTACTAGATCCGCTTCGGATCGCTGCTGGTGTTCGACTGACTCCGCTCTCATCCCGTGATCCGCATCAACCCTCATAACTCGCTGAAAGAGCAATGAGATCGATGAGAGCACAAGAGAGAGAGCCAGAACCGACAACAAGCAACGACACCGACTTATACTAACAACAGTTTACAGTTATGCAACACACTTATAGTTAATATATATATACATTATGTAGCAATCCTGCTACAATTCGGCCGTCATGACATTTAAAGATCCCCTGATCTTGTGATATTTTACAATTGATTCTTACATCTATTTGACTTAGATACTATTAGTTATTTATTTACAACAGTTTACATAATATTTGAGCTTTATCTTCGATTACCTATCCAATGTTTAATGTTCTGACTACTCCAAACACCTTGATATGGAATACGTGAAAATTGAAAACCTTCAACATCTTTATTAAATACCTATCATTTCCTAAAACTTTGTCTAATACGAATGGACCCTTATGTTTGGGTATTAACTTTCTTGCATCACCAACAGTCCAATCAAAATTCTTAACCACGATATAGTCACCTACCTTGTATTCTGAACTCGCTTTCTTTTTCTCATTGTAATTTCTTTCATTGTCTTTCTGCAACTTTGTTTGAAACTCTGTTCCTTTTTTCCTAATTTCGTCTAAATTCCTAACATCAGTATTATCTAATTCTTCTAACTTTTGCCTTAATTCATCTATAATTTTTCCTTTTTGTGCGATTCCAAATAACATTTTGCTTGGCATTTGCGCAATGCTTCTCTGCTTTGTATTGTTTAACGAAAACTCAACATCTTCAATAACTGAATCCCAATGCAATCACTTTTCTGAGTCTGCCAATTTCGCTATCATCGGTCCTATTATTCGATTAATTCTTTCCACCTGACCATTAGCTTGAGGTGACCCTGTTGCTATTTTGACGTGCTTAACATAATAATCTTCGAGAAATTTCTGAAAATCGTCAGATCTAAAACAACTGCCCCTATCCGAATCGATACAAGTCGGTCTACTATATGATCTAAAATAATCTTTCAATGCTATAATAACTTCCTTTGTGTTTGTTGTTTTTGTTCCATATAACCACTAACCATACAACATATAGACTACCCATTTCATACAACGAAAATGGACGCAAAAATATCATGCGACAGGCCCCAGAGAGAATCTTACTCACATTCTTACGCTCATAATCTCACTGAAAATTTTTGGTTGTTCAGTCGCTGAGGGGCGCATCATCAAGAAGGTTGATCCGCGGTTAAATTGATCTTTATATGTATGCGTGCTCACACATTCACATACACGGTTTCATTAGTGTGTGTTCGATTTCGTTTTGCAGACAGCCAAAATTTAGATTTTTGTAACTAAAAAGATGTTTATTTGACCTTCCCTTATCCACTGGCCCGTAGTGATCAATATGTATGATATCGAATGGTACATTCCCTTTTGGAATGCTGTGTCAAAATCCTTCTTCTTTTCCTGACTTTGGTGAAAGCGCTACACACCTCAAATAATTATCAATATGTCTAACAACTTTCTCTTTCATGTTTGCAAACCAATACGTCCTAACAATTGCATCCATAACCTTATCTCTACCTAAGTGTCCTAACTCATTGTGATATTTATACAGTATATTGTCTTCCATTTCTTCTGGAACATAAAACAACAATTTTCCATCATTTGCTTTCCTATAAATTACTCCATTTCTCATCTCAAACATTTTGTCATCTTCTTTTTCTAACCTCATTCTAATTTTCTTTAACTTTTCATCTTTCGCTGACATATAACTAAATAGTCTTAAAAACTCACCGTTTCTACTACACATATGTTAGTATTCCTACTTAAAGCATCTACATGTTGCATAAGCTTTCCCGACTTATGAACTAACTCAAAGTCATACTCGAGTAACTCTAACGCTCACCTCGCAATACGAGGGTTAAGTTCTATTCTGTTTAACGTCAACGTCAATGAATTACAATCAGTAACAATTCTAAATCGTCTACCTTGCACATAAATTCGGAACCTTCGTAGAGCATAAATAATGGCTAACGTTTCAAGCTCAAAGCTATGATATTTTGCTTCATCTTTCGTTGTAGCTTTCGAAAAATAAAATATAGGATGCAATTTCTTATCCTCTTTCCTCTGTAATAATACCGCACCCAAAACCATGTGCCCTTGCGTCTGTATGTAGTTCTACCTCATCCTTATAATAATATAAACCTAGTACCGGTGCTTCTATGAGCTTCTTTTTTAGCATTTCAAAACAATCTAACTCTATTTCTTCAAACACGAATTCGCAATCTTTTTTCAACAAATCATATAATGGTTTTGCAATCCTCGAAAAATCCTTTATGAATCTTCTAAAATATGAACACAATCCTAAAAAGCTTCTAACTCCATGCACTTTGTTGGGGACTGGAAAATCTCTGATGGCTTCAATTCCTTTATCATTTGCTTGTATTCCTTTACTCGACACCAAAAAGCCTAATTATTGAACACTCGCTTGTAGAAACTCGCATTTATCCATTCTTAGTTCTAATTTGTTTCTTGCTAATCTTTCAAAAACTTCTTTAAGTACACTCAAATGCTCTTCAATTTCTTTACTTGCGATCATAATATCGTCCATGTATATAACCACTTTTCCTTCTCTTATCATGTCTGCAAAAATTTTATTGATAAATCTTTGAAACACCGCCGGTGCGTTTTTTAAGCCCATTGGCATTCGCATGAATTCGAACTGCCCTAGCGGCGTCATAAATGAAGTATATTTAATTGATTCATTCTCAACAAACACATGAAAGTATCCATGTTTAAGGTCTAATTTCGAAAATATAGTCTTATTTACTAATGTGTCCAATAAATCATCAATTAAGGGTAATGGATAATTATCTTTAATCATTGTCTTATTATGCATCCTGTAATCCACATATAATCAAAAATCACCTGTTTTTTTCTTAACTAACACTATTGGAGATGCATATTCTGATTCGCTCGGCCTAATAAAGAGGGAATCTCTTTTAAGTACTCGTGTAATATGCTCTGTAACTTTAGTGTGTGTTCGATTTCGTTTTGCAGACAGCCAAAATTTAGATTTTTGTAACTAAAAAGATGTTTATTTGACCTTCCCTTATCCACTGGCCCGTAGTGATCAATATGTATGATATCGAATGGTACATTCCCTTTTGGAATGCTGTGTCAAAATCCTTCTTCTTTTCCTGACTTTGGTGAAAGCGCTACACACCTCAAATAATTATCAATATGTCTAACAACTTTCTCTTTCATGTTTGCAAACCAATACGTCCTAACAATTGCATCCATAACCTTATCTCTACCTAAGTGTCCTAACTCATTGTGATATTTATACAGTATATTGTCTTCCATTTCTTCTGGAACATAAAACAACAATTTTCCATCATTTGCTTTCCTATAAATTACTCCATTTCTCATCTCAAACATTTTGTCATCTTCTTTTTCTAACCTCATTCTAATTTTCTTTAACTTTTCATCTTTCGCTGACATATAACTAAATAGTCTTAAAAACTCACCGTTTCTACTACACATATGTTAGTATTCCTACTTAAAGCATCTACATGTTGCATAAGCTTTCCCGACTTATGAACTAACTCAAAGTCATACTCGAGTAACTCTAACGCTCACCTCGCAATACGAGGGTTAAGTTCTATTCTGTTTAACGTCAACGTCAATGAATTACAATCAGTAACAATTCTAAATCGTCTACCTTGCACATAAATTCGGAACCTTCGTAGAGCATAAATAATGGCTAACGTTTCAAGCTCAAAGCTATGATATTTTGCTTCATCTTTCGTTGTAGCTTTCGAAAAATAAAATATAGGATGCAATTTCTTATCCTCTTTCCTCTGTAATAATACCGCACCCAAAACCATGTGCCCTTGCGTCTGTATGTACTTCTACCTCATCCTTATAATAATATAAACCTAGTACCGGTGCTTCTATGAGCTTCTTTTTTAGCATTTCAAAACAATCTAACTCTATTTCTTCAAACACGAATTCGCAATCTTTTTTCAACAAATCATATAATGGTTTTGCAATCCTCGAAAAATCCTTTATGAATCTTTTAAAATATGAACACAATCCTAAAAAGCTTCTAACTCCATGCACTTTGTTGGGGACTGGAAAATCTCTGATGGCTTCAATTCCTTTATCATTTGCTTGTATTCCTTTACTCGACACCAAAAAGCCTAATTATTGAACACTCGCTTGTAGAAACTCGCATTTATCCATTCTTAGTTCTAATTTGTTTCTTGCTAATCTTTCAAAAACTTCTTTAAGTACACTCAAATGCTCTTCAATTTCTTTACTTGCGATCATAATATCGTCCATGTATATAACCACTTTTCCTTCTCTTATCATGTCTGCAAAAATTTTATTGATAAATCTTTGAAACACCGCCGGTGCGTTTTTTAAGCCCATTGGCATTCGCATGAATTCGAACTGCCCTAGCGGCGTCATAAATGAAGTATATTTAATTGATTCATTCTCAACAAACACATGAAAGTATCCATGTTTAAGGTCTAATTTCGAAAATATAGTCTTATTTACTAATGTGTCCAATAAATCATCAATTAAGGGTAATGGATAATTATATTTAATCATTGTCTTATTATGCTTCCTGTAATCCACATATAATCAAAAATCACCTGTTTTTTTCTTAACTAACACTATTGGAGATGCATATTCTGATTCGCTCGGCCTAATAAAGAGGGAATCTCTTTTAAGTACTCGTGTAATATGCTCTGTAACTTTTCGCTCTCTGTATAAGCGAACCGTCTCGGAGAACTGCTAAAAGGTTTCGAGTCATCCAACCTCAGCTTTATTTCACACTTAACCTTGGTCTTTGTTTATTAACATAAATATTTTCTATAATTTTATTAAATTGCTGTCTAACCTTATAATCCACTTGTTCACCAATTTTGTATTCTACAGATTCATCTTCAATATTAATATTCATCATATCCTTTTCCACTATATTTATGTCAACCTTCGTTGCTTCTTGTAACCTAACTGCATTTCTAATCTTTTGTTTATTACTAACTATTACCTTTTTGCTTATGATCCGACTTTCATCACTAACCTTATTAACATCACTAATTCTTTTCTGATTTTCGTCAACATCAACATCACTGACTATTTGCTCTTCATCACTAACATCATAACTGTTTTTAACATTCTCTAAATTTCCTACCGTAACCAACTTCAAGGTGTCAAGGTTCAGATTTAGATCACATGCTTCCATAAAATCCCTTCCCAGGACTACATCATGACTCATAGTTTGTTTGCCACAACAACTAAATGAAAATGTACTTTATTGAATTTTTTTTTATATAACATAATATTCTGCCATAAGTTTCCAAACAACTTTTATTTATTCCATGATATGAACTTAAAACTGGCATTTTACAAACATTTTCGGGTACTTTAGAAATTTTAATAAACGAAATTGGGCTTCCTGTATCTATGAGGCATTCTGTAATTAACCTGGTATTATTCCTAACCTAAATTTCAAAATATCTTACATAGTTGTTCTTGACCTCGTTCTTAATTTTGTTTTTTAGGCACTTCGCCACAAAATGTCCCATTTCGCCACATGCATAGCACGATCCTTTCTCCCGTCTTGGCTTCCTGCACTCCTGCGCCCAATGTCCTTTAGCATTGCAATTATTGCAACGCGTGTCCTTGCTGTCCATCTCGTCCTTGTTCACTGCTGCCTCCTTTTTGTCACCATAAGATTTAGGCAACTTCACCTCCGGAAATGCACGTTTGATATGTGCAACATTTTCGAAGCACTGAATATGTGCTTGATTACGCAGCCCTTGATTAGGAATTCCTCCAATGATGCGACTTATCATCTCTTCTGCATCTATGTTGATTCTCGGAACAAGCATCACTTTATGGTCCACGTAACTTCCAAAACTTTCACCGGAACTCCATTTACGGTTCTCGAATTGACGCCTTGCCTCTTCGAAACTTTATCCGAAAACATTGAAATTAGCTCAGCAGTTAACTCCTCCAACGGTAGCATGATGCGTTCAGGGCTTGCATGTAGCCACACGTTTGCTTTTCCTTTGATTTTACTAATCATCAACATCTTAACATATTGTCCACTAATTCCATAAATGGTTGCAATATTATTCAGTTGCGTAATCCATTTTCGTTTCACCCGAAAATTCACTCACAACCTGTGTTGCCATACCCAACGACATGTCGATGCTTGGGTTGTGAAATTCCAAAAGTTTCGACATCGCAACGTTACCTTTTTTCACCTCTTCACTGGCGCCTGCTTTTGCGCTGCTGCTGCCGGCTTCATTCCTGTCATTGCGTGCATAACTTTCATCTTTGTCTTCTCCCTTGCCGCCGTCGTCGTTGTTGTTTTCACCGCCGTCTTTGCTGCTGCTCTCGTCTACATCTTTGCTGTTCCTTTTGCCTCCGTCTTTTTCGCTTCGATCGCCGCCAACTTTACTCTCATTTTTTTCGCCATCTTTTTCTTTAGTTTCACCTCCGCGTTTGTCGTTTCCTTCGCCTCCGGCTTTGTCGTTGTTTTTGACTCCATCTTCGTCGCCATTATCGTTTTCATCTTGGTTGTTCTCTAATTCCAGATCTTCTTCATATTCGTCTTCACCGTTGCTTCCATCGCCGTCTTCGTCTTGATTACTAATTGATTCCAGATAATTACGCGATTTCGTTGACATTTAATCCAAACGCAATATTAATTCGCGCCTTGTTCCCGTTGTTGGTAGCCGTAACACACTTAACCACTTTTTTAATTGCGCAGTTGATGCGTTACTATCGTCCATTTTCGTTTTACTTAATTGTTTTTAATTGTTTATTTGGCACGAGATCGGCCCACTTCTGATTTTGTAGGGATATAACAAATGTCTCCTGAAGTAGAACACCAACACTTTGCTTTTTATAATTCCTTTATTAGTTTTTACTAGATCCGCTTCGGATCGCTGCTGGTGTTCGACTGACTCCGCTCTCATCCCGTGATCCGCATCAACCCTCATAACTCGCTGAAAGAGCAATGAGATCGATGAGAGCACAAGAGAGAGAGCCAGAACCGACAACAAGCAACGACACCGACTTATACTAACAACAGTTTACAGTTATGCAACACACTTATAGTTAATATATATATACATTATGTAGCAATCCTGCTACAATTCGGCCGTCATGACATTTAAAGATCCCCTGATCTTGTGATATTTTACAATTGATTCTTACATCTATTTGACTTAGATACTATTAGTTATTTATTTACAACAGTTTACATAATATTTGAGCTTTATCTTCGATTACCTATCCAATGTTTAATGTTCTGACTACTCCAAACACCTTGATATGGAATACGTGAAAATTGAAAACCTTCAACATCTTTATTAAATACCTATCATTTCCTAAAACTTTGTCTATTACGAATGGACCCTTATGTTTGGGTATTAACTTTCTTGCATCACCAACAGTCCAATCAAAATTCTTAACCACGATATAGTCACCTACCTTGTATTCTGAACTCGCTTTCTTTTTCTCATTGTAATTTCTTTCATTGTCTTTCTGCAACTTTGTTTGAAACTCTGTTCCTTTTTTCCTAATTTCGTCTAAATTCCTAACATCAGTATTATCTAATTCTTCTAACTTTTGCCTTAATTCATCTATAATTTTTCCTTTTTGTGCGATTCCAAATAACATTTTGCTTGGCATTTGCGCAATGCTTCTCTGCTTTGTATTGTTTAACGAAAACTCAACATCTTCAATAACTGAATCCCAATGCAATCACTTTTCTGAGTCTGACAATTGCGCTATCATCGGTCCTATTATTCGATTAATTCTTTCCACCTGACCATTAGCTTGAGGTGACCCTGTTGCTATTTTGACGTGCTTAACATAATAATCTTCGAGAAATTTCTGAAAATCCTCAGATCTAAAACAACTGCCCCTATCCGAATCGATACAAGTCGGTCTACTATATGATCTAAAATAATCTTTCAATGCTATAATAACTTCCTTTGTGTTTGTTGTTTTTGTTCCATATAACCACTAACCATACAACATATAGACTACCCATTTCATACAACGAAAATGGACGCAAAAATATCTTGCGACAGGCCCCAGAGAGAATCTTACTCACATTCTTACGCTCATAATCTCACTGAAAATTTTTGGTTGTTCAGTCGCTGAGGGGCGCATCATCAAGAAGGTTGATCCGCGGTTAAATTGATCTTTATATGTATGTATGCGTGCTCACACATTCACATACACGGTTTCATTAGTGTGTGTTCGATTTCGTTTTGCAGACAGCCAAAATTTAGATTTTTGTAACTTTTAGCTTGCTACCCTAAGAAAATTGGGGTGTACATTTTGAAATTATATTTTTACTACTAAAAATATAATACTATGAAGTGTAAGCAGTAAAATGTTTTTCATATATATATACATACATATATGTCTACGAATGAATACAAATCTATATACTAAGGTAGAAACGGGGTACATTTCAGTCGGTTTCAAAACCCGATTTTATAAAGTTGTTTTTGTTCTGCCAGCCTATGGTGCTTGCATACCCTTCTGATAGATGATTTTTAGGGGAGTAAGCATAAACAAAAACTAAACTGATTTTTAGTTTGTGTGGTCATCAGTAGGGTATGCAAGCATCATCCGTTTCAAAAACAACAACATAAAAACAATTTGGGTGTTAAGTGAAACCGACTGAGATACCCTGTTCCTATCGTAGTACAATGATTTTCATACTTTTTTAAATATATGTATATATAGTGACATATTCACAAATTCTGTTATGTTCCAAGAAATATGAATCTGCAGCGTAGGCGATCCCACGCTGAACCAATGTAAACAATCCACATCCGGAGCAAGCAATGCTCCTTCTCAATAACATAAATAATTCTTCAATCAATATCCCAAGCGGGCGATCTCGCTCCCCAACTTTTGTAAACAAAGGGCAGTAGAAGTAAGATTTTTTGTCACAATAATTTAGTCTTAAGCTGAGATCATTTGAATAAAGACGTGAATTACGCAAAACGTTTTAAAACACTTCAACTTGGATTATAATTCCAATTCGGTTGTCCAACAAAAATTGGAAGAACAAAACAAAACAAAAATACAATAAGTCCAACGGCACCTAAAAGTTAATAACAACAAATAAATTTTAAGAAAATTAATTTAAACAAACACTTCAACTTTAAAAAGTGAAGTCAAAAATAAACTAAAATAAATTTTTATTTTACTATAACAACAAATTTACTGTAACAATGGCACAACCAGTTATCGCCGCACCCCAAATCGTTGCACTAAGCGACAACAACCTTGCTGAAGCTCGTCGGCAACTAAAAGACATAATGCCATTTAAGGGTGATCCAGAAACTCTACACTTTCGTCAGCAGAGTGGACTATGTAATTTCACTCTACCAAACTAATGATGTGCGACAACAGAGGATTCTTCTTGGAGCCATCGAAAGAAACTTGGACGGACACGTAACACGATCATTGGGCCTTCCGAACATTGAAGATTGGCCTACCCTTAGATCGAGACTAGTTGCAGAATTTAAACCCCAAACACCGAACTACAAACTACTGGAGAACTTCAGGGAGACACCTTACAAGGGAAATCTGAGAGCATTCTGCGAAGAAGCAGAAAGATGGCGGCAAATACTAATTTCAAAATTGCATCTAGAAGGTAACCAGCCAGATTTTCTTATTTATATTCAGGCGATTAAAGATTCCATTAAAATATTGATCAGAAAATTACCAATACAATTATTTATTATTTTGGCTCATCATGACATTGAAGACTTAAGATCATTAATCACTATCGCACAAAATGAGGGAATATATGAAGAACATGTTAATTTTGAATTAAATAAAATTCCAGAAAATCGTAATAAAAACTCAAACCCTAATCAGAATTCTAAACCACACAAATTCAATATAAATACACAAACCCAATATCGACCAAGTTACCCACAATATTCTCAACCATTCCAACCTAATTTTAATCAATACACGCAATCATTTAGACCCACCTATACACAACAGATACCTAACAACCAAACTATGTAGCCAAATCATTTCGGACCCAACCAATACATGAACACACAACCATTTACTCACAAAAATCCTTTTCCACAATATTCAAATAAAATTCAAAATCCTCAAGCAGCACATTTTAAAGAAAATACATACCCTCAACAACAACAACCCTCTACATCTAAAAATACTAACTTCCCGGTTACCAAACGACTAGGACCATCGGACAGTGAACAAACCAAAATGTCTATTGACGAATTAAGATTTCAAGATGCACACGAACACGAATACGAAGAAATACAACCTAATTATTATGAACAACAGTATTATGACCACAACCAATACCATAGGTTAATTAATGAACAACAACAGCAACAACAGGTCCAATACACCCAAAATAAAGATGAACAAAATCTAAATAGCTCAGAACCAAACGAAAATTTTCAGTTAACAGCCCCGGACAACACCAATAGAAATAGCATACAAAGGTTGCACATACAGTTGCCTTATAGACACAGGATTCACAATAAATATGATCAATAAAAATATATTTTGTCTTCCTATTCAAAATATTATATGCGAAGTTTTGACATCAAATGGCCCTATTACATTGAACAATTTAATTATGTTACCCAGCAATAGTATTTTTAAAACAACTGAACCATTTTATGTACACAATTTTTCTAATAATTATGATATACTAATTGGCAGAAAATTGTTGAAAAATGCACAATCAATTATAAATTACAAAAATAGCACAGTTACCCTTTTTGATAAAACATATAAATTAATAACTTCAAAATCAGAAAAGAACCACAATTTTTATATCCAAAAGCCAATAGATCCAATTAAAAAATCACCTCAGGAATCAACAAAAAAAATTGATTTTGGATTATTTCGATTAGATCACCTGAATCAGGAGGAAACTTCTAGGTTGAAAGGTTTATTAAATAAATTCAAAAATCTTCAATATGAAGAAGGAGACAATCTGACATTTACAAATACCATCAAACACGTACTAAATACAACACATAACTCCCCAATTTATTCAAAACAGTACCCACTTGCTCAAGCGCACGAAATTGAAGTCGATAACCAAGTACAGGAAATGCTTAATCAGGGATTAATTAGGGAAAGTAATTCACCTATTGTATGGTCCTACCTGGGTAGTACCCAAAAAACCCGATGCATCTGGAAAAATTAAGTATAGAGTAGTAATTGATTACAGAAAGCTAAATGAAATAACTATTCCCGTCCAATACCAAACATGGACGAAATCCTTGGTAAACTAGGTAAATGCCAATATTTTACAACTATCGATTTGGCAAAGGGATTTCATCAAATAGAAATGGACTCAGAATCAATACCTAAAACTGCATTCTCCACCAAAAGCGGTCATTACGAATACCTTCGAATGCCATTTGGCCTTAGAAATGCACCTGCTACTTTTCAAAGGTGTATAAATAATATCCTTCGACCGTTGCTCAATAAACACTGTTTAGTGCATTTAGATGACATCATAATTTTTTCCACTTCCCTTACCGAACATTTAAATTCATTACAGCTATTTTTTTCCAAACTTGCAGAAGCAAATTTAAAGTTACAGTTAGTCAAATGTGAATTCTTAAAAAAGGAAGCTAGTTTTCTTGGTCACATCGTAACCCCCAATGGTATAAAACCAAACCCCCTTAAAATAAAAGCCATAGTTTCATATCCCATTCCAACAAAAGTAAAAGAGATCAGGGCTTTCCTTGGATTAACCGGTTATTATCGTAAATTTATCCCAAACTACGCAGACATAGCAAAACCAATGACCAAATGTTTAAAAAAAGGAGCAAAAATAGATACACAAAATATCGATTACATAGAAGCATTCAAAAAACTTAAAACATTAATAATTAGTGAACCAATTCTCCAATTACCCGATTTCGAAAAAAAATTGACTTTAACCACAGATGCCAGTAATCTAGCCCTTGGAGCCGTACTTTCTCAAAATGGTCATCCTATATCCTTTATTAGCAGAACACTTAATGAACATGAATTAAATTACAGTGCTATCGAAAAGGAATTACTTGCCATTGTTTGGGCCACTAAAACTTTTCGACATTATTTATTAGGACGACATTTTCTCATTGATAGTGACCATCAACCTCTTAGGTGGGTGCATACTTTAAAAGAACCAAATGCCAAGTTACAAAGATGGAAAGGCAAGTTAATCGAATACCAATTTAAAATCGACTATATTAAAGGGAAAGAAAATTCAGTTGCCGATGCATTATCAAGAATTAAAATTGAAGATAATCACCATAGTGAAGTTACTCAACATAGTGCAGAAGAAGATAATAGTAACCTAATTCATTTAACAGAAAAACCAATAAACTATTTCAAAAAACAAATAATTTTCATTAAATCCGATAACAATAAAGTAGAGCATTCAACAATATTCGGTAACTCCATTACAACAATCCAATATAATGTAATGACACTCGACAAGGCCAAACAAATTTTACTTGATCATTTTATTCATAAAAACATTACCATTCATATTGAAAGCGATGTAGATTTTGAAATCATTCAAAGAGCACACAGAGAAATTATTAATACCACTTACACTAAAGTAATTCGCAGCCTCCACTTATTAAAAAATGTTTGTTCATACGCCGAATTCAAAGAAATTATACTTCAATCACATGAAAAACTTTTACATCCAGGTATACAGAAAATGACTAAATTATTCAAAGAAAATCACTTTTTTCCAAATAGCCAACTATTAATTCAGAATATAATAAATGAATGCAACATATGCAATTTGGCTAAAACAGAACATAGAAATCCAAAATGCCTCTTAAAATCACACCCAATCCTGAACATTGTCGAGACAAATTTGTGGTAGATATTTATTCATCTGAGGGAAAACATTAGGTTAGGTTAGGTTATACGGCTGGCGTTCACTTCCTGGTGGAGGCATCCGCCACACTTAGACCGTGTTCGGTCCCTTGTGATACCGTGATCTAGATCTAAAAATCCCTTTTTCACGCAGAAGGTCTTATGGTTTAGCAGTTCCCCCACCCTGAGGCTTTGGTGAACTTTTCTATCCTGTTCGGGTCTATTTCTGACATCGCTGAGATGCTGTTAAGGAATCTGTCGCCTAGGTGCTTTAGTCTAAGAGACTGCAGCGCTGGACAGTGGCAGAGAAGGTGCTCTACTGTTTCTTCCTCTTCTCCGTCCCTGCAGCTGCGGCAGTAGTCGTTGTGGGGTGAGTTCATTCGCCTAGCATGTGTTCCCACTAGCCAGTGCCCCGTGATGACTCTTATCGCCGTGCCGATTCGGGTTCTATCCATCCTAAGTAGTTGGGATGTTCTTTTTGTAGAGATTATGGGCCATAGTTGGCGGGCCAACCGGCAGTTTGGGACGGTTTCCCACCTAAGCTGGTTCTTTTCCTTATTTGCTTCCCTAAGTTGGAGCTTGCATGAGGCTAGTGGTACACCAGTGCCCTCCAGTTCTCCCTGGAGTGGTGTGGTGGTGCCTTTACGTGCCAGTTCATCTGCTATGCAGTTGCCTGTGATGTCCCTATGACCTGGGACCCAGATGAGGCTTATGTCATACTGGTTTGCCATCTCGTGGAGAGATGATCTGCAGTCTGAGACAGTTTTTGAGTTATTTGTGATCGAGCTGATCGATTTTATAGCCGCTTGGCTGTCGCTGTATATGTTGACTCCTCTTTGTGTGGAGTTGTGTAGGTTTAGGAGTTTTAGCGCTTCCCTTATGGCAATCACTTCTGCTTGAAATACGCTACAGTGATCTGGAAGTCTGAAAGAGGTTTTAATGCCTAGTTGCTCGGAGTATATTCCCCCTCCTACTCTGTTGTTTAGTTTGGAGCCGTCAGTATAGAAGCATATTGCGTTCTCTGGGCCTGGTATTTGGTCTCCCCATTCCTCTCTGTTTGGAATGAGGGCTTGGAAAGGTGTTTGTGTGTACTCCCTTGGAATACAGTAGTCTGTACTACTGGGAATGAGAGGATCGTTCAGCAGAATGGTGGAGTGGCCCTTATTTAGGAGGCTCCATTGCTGAGTTTCCCTAAGCCTGATTGCCGATACTTTCGCTTGTTCTATTCCAGCTCGACCTGGATTTTGTAAGCTAAGTATGGCGTTTAGTGCTTCGTTTGGTGTGGATCTTAGTGCACCGCTGATGCATAGTGCTGCTGATCGCTGGATTTTTTCCAGTTTTTTAAGTGTGCTTTTCTTTTTGAGGGCTGGCCACCATACCAGAACTCCGTACAGTAGTATGGGTCTGACTATGGCAGTGTAGATCCAGCTTACTATGTTAGGGGACATGCCCCACTTGTTTCCTATGGCTTTTTTGCAGGTAAAAAGGGCTGTAGCAGCCTTTTTTGACCTTTCTTCTACGTTAGAGTTCCAGGTTAGCTTCCTATCCAGAATTACTCCTAGGTATTTGGCACTGCTGCTGAAGGAGAGCCTTTGGTTGCTTAGTCTTGGTGGGACGAGGGGTGGGAGTTTGTATTTCCTGCTGAAGAGGACTAGCTCCGTTTTCTGCGCATTTACTCCTAGGCCATTATTGCTTGTCCATTCGGCTAGGGTTTGCAGTTCTTCGCTCATGAGATCACAGAGCGTTTGAGGGTGTTTACCTGTGAACAGGATTGCGACGTCGTCTGCGTACGCCACTATCCTGCAGCCTCCTTCTTCCATCTTGCATAGAATTGGGTTGACTGCTATGTTCCATAGGAGAGGGGATAGGACCCCTCCTTGCGGTGTGCCTCTATTGACGGCCTTTGTTAGGGAAGATGTTCCCAGAGAGGACGTCACTGTTCTGCGTGTTAACAGCTGGTCAATGAGTCCTATCAGGTGTTCATCTACCCCCAGAGTTCTTAGTGAGCTAGTTATGGTGTTTGGGAGAACATTATTGAAAGCCCCTTCTATGACAAGAAAGGCTACTAGGGCATATTCCTTCTGAAGGAAAGCTTTCTCTATTCTGTATATGAGCGCGTGAAGGGCAGTTTCGGTAGATTTACCCTTTTTGTATGCATGCTGAGCATTGGAGATGTGGGTGGGATTTAGAGTTGACCTAAGGTGTAGTCCTATGACTCTTTCTAGCGTCTTGAGCAGGAAGGATGATAGACTTATTGGTCTAAAATCTTTAGGGGTCGTATGTGATGGTTTGCCCGCTTTGGGTATGAATACTATTCGCGATTTAAGCCATTTTCGCGGAATTTCGCCTAGCGCAAGGGATCTGTTAAAGATGTTTTGGAGCCAGTTGATGGCATAGTCTCCCGCTTGTTGGATTTGTGCCGGTATTATCTCATCAGGACCGGCCGATTTATAGGGGTTGAAACTGTGAATTGCCCAGTGTAGGGTTTTCTGGTCAATATCGAGTTTGAAGTTTGTGTGGGTGGCATTACTGTTTGTGGTCCCCGTGAGTTCCGGGGTACAGCCCGGAAAATGGGTTTCTAGGAGTGCATCAAGTGATTCCTCGCTAGGGTTGGTCCAAGTTCCGTCTTCTTTTTTAAGATAGCCTAGAGTAGTGGCTGTTTGGGACATAATTTTTCTGAGCCTTGCAGCTTGGGTGGTGCTTTCGATATCCGAGTAGAAGGAGTTCCATGAGGAGCGCTTTGCTTTTCGGATGGCCTTTTTGTAGGAGGCCAGAGAGACCTTGTATTCGGTCCAGAGTGCCTCTTCGCTACCGGCTTTGGCCCTGTTGAACAGGGTTCTGCTTGTTGCTTGTAGGGCTGCTAGCTCCGTAGACCACCAGGGTGGCCTATTTCGCTTGCGTGGTTTGGTTTTTGGACATGCTCTTCTGAGGGCATTGTTACAGGCTTGAGTGAAGACTTGTACCATAGTGTTTAGACTTTCCACGGTTTGGGGATAGTCAGGTGGCTGTGGTGCAATGTTGTTTGAAAGGACTTGATGGTACTTGACCCAGTTGGTTTTCCTGAGGTTTCTAAAAACCGTGGTATCGGAATTTTTGAAACTAAGGGATGTTTCTAGGTATCTGTGGTCGGAGAAAGAGTGTTTCTCTAGGACCCTCCATTTGGTTATGTTACTGAGTAGCTGTTTAGATACGAGCGTGAGGTCAATGGATTCCCTTCGATTTGCTATTATGAAAGTGGGGTCGTCTCCCTTATTGCAAAGGAAGAGGTTTGACCTTAGAATAAAGTTAAAAAGAGACTCACCGCGGTCGTTTGTGTTGGAACTCGCCCATTGCGAGTGATGAGCGTTGGAATCGCAACCTATAAGGAGGCCTATATTTAGCCTTTCGCTATCCGTTGCTAGCTTGCCCACTAGCTCGTCGGGGGGTTCTGGCCTTTCGTAGGCCATGTAGGACGACAATACCCGGATGGAGGTCTTCTCTGACTCCACAGAGGCTGCCGCATTGTCCGCGTCACTGTAATTATGGAGCAAGAAAATGCTGAGGTGCTTTTTAGCTAAGATGCAAAGTTTAGCTCCCCGTGGGCAGCCTCTATGGGAGCTAGACTTTCCTTGTTTATTATAAGGCCCTTCGTTGTTGGCCCTTCCATCTCCTCCACCTTCGCCACACGCCAGTCCGTCGTGGGAAGATGTGGGTTGCATCTTTGCAGCATTGTGAGGATCTGGCCCGGTTCCTTTATGGAGGCCGGGATCCAGATCCTTGCTCTGGGTCTACTGGGGACGTCCCGCCAGCTCAGCGCAACAAGCTTGGCGCCCTCGTAGACTTCGTCTAGTTCTCCTACTGAAGCCTTGTACAGCTCTGCCGACCTCTCGTCATCGCAGGCTATAATTTTTACGCAGCCTTGGAACCATCCCACGTCTTTGCAGACAGGAGGGGGGCCTGGTTCCTTGGCCAGGAGCTCGAAGCATTTCGCGGCCAGGGCTGCTTCCACCCATCTCCACTTATCCCTGGGGATTTTTCCGTCGGGGTTACCCCTGTCAATAACCCCGAGCAGGATGCGACTTTTCGCAATCTCTGCGAAGGACCTCTTCGGCTGTGTGCGCAGCCGCTTTGCCGTTGGTCTTCCCGGAACGTCCTGGGACCTTTCCCTCTTTGGGTGTGGTTTTGGCTCCTTTTTTGGAGCTGGCGGTGTCGGCGTCTTGCCATATTGAGGAAGGACTCCTTTGGCCCATTCCACCTTTTTGAGCCACTCCTCGGAGGTCTTCTTCGACTTGGCTCTGCCGTGGCTGCGCAGGATCTGCCCTGCCGTTCTCTTTTCGGCATAGGTGTGCCGGATTTGACCAGGCTTGCTGGCCGCTTCAGGCTCGCCGCCCTTTACCGCACCTGAAGGCGGAATCATGGCACTTAGGCCGGGAGATGCCGTCATGGTGGCGGTAGTGGGTGGTTTACCTTTGGCCACCCCAGACTTGGGGTGAGGTCCGCCCGGACCCTGCCAAGCTAGCGTGGTCGGACTGGAGGGCTCACTCGCCGTCTGCACCGTCGTCGACTTTTGGCCAGACTCACTCGTCAATGCCAGTTTTTCGGGTTTTTTGGGAGATCCCGACTCCTTGATTGTTTTTTGTGTTTTTTTGCTATATATTTTCTCCATAATTAGTTCCCACGAGTTGCGGAGAAGGGACGGTCCACCCGGGCGGAGATCCGCGACGCCCGGGTAAGGCTTATTAGAACAGGGGGTCGCCAGGTACCCTGAGCCCTCCGTTTGAGACTGGGCAGAGTTTATATACCGGGCCCCCAGCCAGGCTGACTCTCGCCACGGGTCGAGTGACACCTTAGTCCGGCCCGGTGTGAGATGGTGTTTGGGAAGGGAGGTGGGTAGGTAATTTGTGTAGGAAGGGAAATTGTGTGAGGCTACTTTTTAGAGGCGGCAACACAAGCGCATCGTCGGCACCGCTTACGGCGCGGATACCCGCTAGCTGTCCGGGGCTGTTTATTTGCGAGGAGGATTCCCGAGGAGTGCCTGCAGTGGAATCCTTCGCTTTATTCACAGCTAACCTTAAATAGAAAATGGTCTTTCGCTATCCGCAACCTGCGACCCGTTCGGTAGCCCTAAGCTAGGCAGCCTCGGAGTCATCTCACAAACTCCTCGGACCGAGGGAAAACATTACATCAGTTGCATTGAAATTTATTCAAAATTCGCTACACTTGAACATATTAAATCAAAGGATTGGATAGAATCCAGGAACGCACTAATGCGTATTTTCAATCAGTTAGGTAAACCCAAATTACTAAAGGCAGACAGAGACGGAGCTTTCACCAGCTTGACTCTAAAGCGATGGCTTGAAGCAGAAGGAATTGAATTACAACTTAACACGGCAAAAACCGGTGTAGCAGACGTCGAAAGACTACATAAGACAATAAATGAAAAAATTCGAATAATCAACTCATCCAATGATGAAGAAGTAAAATTAAGCAAGATAGAGACAATTCTTTACACATACAATCATAAAATAAAACATGATACCACTGGACAAACACCTGCTCAAATATTCTTATACGCGGGACATCCAATATTAAACACTCAAAATATTAAAGAAAGGAAAATAGATAAAATAAATGAAGATCGACAGGAATTTAACATTGACACTAGATACAGAAAAGGTCCACTTCAAAAGGGAAAATTAGAAAATCCATTTAAAGCAAATAAAAATGTAGAAAAAATAGACGAAGACCATTACAAAATTATTAATCGAAATAGGGAAATCCAATACTACAAAACACAATTTAAGAAACAAAAGAAAACTAATGCCGTTAAACTTCCACAGGAATCTTCTGTACGATGATGTTATTTCTATTATTCACCACAGGTCACACTCAACAAATTCAAATAACCAACACAGATTCCGACCTTGGCTATTTACTCTTCTCAAGCGTTCCAATTCAAATACCGGTAGTATATGAACATCACTGTTTAAGAATTAATCTAACAGAAATCAATATTATCACTGAATCTTTTGGTAACAAAATCAAAGACTCGCCCAGAATGAAATATTTGTACAATAAACTACTAAAAGAATTAAATGGTATAACTATTCATCAGCAAAATAGGCAGAAACGTGGACTATTTGACATAATAGGTTCATCTTTTAAATTTCTTTTTGGCACACTTGATGAAAAAGATAGGATAAACATTAACAAAAAAATTGACATAATTGCAGAAAATTCAATTCAACTTCATAAATTAAATGATGTCGTAAAGTTTGTGAATGAAGGACTGGAGAAACTTACTAACTACCAAAATAACCGCAATAGTATTGACACACTTGTTTATGAACTCATGCAATTTATTGAGTACATTGAAGACATCGAAATGGGCATGCAACTTTCACGTCTTGGACTTTTTAACCCAAAGTTACTCAATTGCGACAAACTAGAACGCATTAACAGCCAAAATATACTTTTAATCAAAACATCTACGTGGATTGACTACAAAAATAACGAACTGTTACTTATTTCACATATCCCTATTAACCACAAAACCATTAACACCATTAAAATAATTCCTTATCCCGACCACAACGGATATCAGTTAGACTATTCAGATCAACAATCATATTTTGAAGATAAGAATAAAATTTATAATCAAGACAATAAAGAAGTTAATAATGAATGCATTAAAAATATAATTAAGCGTAAAAACCCAATTTGTAATTTTATACCAACTCCTTCAAAGGAAATGATTCAATATGTAGAATTTGATTTAACAGCATTGTATTCACCGATTAATGTAACTAAGATAAAGATAGTAGAACATAATGACGTTTTAAAACTAATTTCAGAAAACAATACCACACTTTACGTAATTATAATATTAGTAGTTATCGTTCTTATTATTTTTGTTGTCCTATCAAAATTGTATACACAAAATCCACTTACCTTTTTATATACAAAATTTAGAAAACAAGCAAAAAATAATAAAGAACCACAACAAGAAATAGAACCGGCACAAAACCAGTTGCCTGCATTGTACCCTGAAATGCCAGCCCAAACATAGGCAACCCTTTTAAGGGGAGGGAAGTGACATATTCACAAATTCTGTTATGTTCCAAGAAATATGAATCTGCAGCGTAGGCGATCCCACGCTGAACCAATGTAAACAATCCACATCCGGAGCAAGCAATGCTCCTTCTCAATAACATAAATAATTCTTCAATCAATATCCCAAGCGGGCGATCTCGCTCCCCAACTTTTGTAAACAAAGGGCAGTAGAAGTAAGATTTTTTGTCACAATAATTTAGTCTTAAGCTGAGATCATTTGAATAAAGACGTGAAGCGGAATATTCGTTTTATTAATTCAACTTAGCGTTGTCCTTAGTCAACTGACGGGACATTAGTTCGACTCACAAAACAAAAAACACTTTACTATATATATATATGTAAAGCCTTTTACTGCTACCATTTAATTTTTTTTCTAAACATATATAAAATGTATGATGAAATATTAAAAAATAGAATATAACATATAATAAAACTGTTTCATCATTAACACAATAATGCATACCATTATTTTAAGGGTAGCAAGCCTAAAAAGTTACAAAAATCTAAATATTGGCTGTTTTCAAAACGAAATCGAACACACACACATGAAACCTTGTATGTAAATTTGTGAGCACGCATACATATAAAGATCAATTTAACCGCGGATCAACCTTATGGATGATGCGCCCCTCAGCGACTGAACAACCAAAAATTTTCAGTGAGATTATGAGCTTAAGAAAAAGCGTAAGAATGAGAGTAAGATTCTCTCTGGGGCCTGCTGGGGCCTGTCGCAAGAAATTTTTGCGTCCATTTTCGTTGTATGAAATGGGTAGTCTATATGTTGTATGGTTAGTGATATAACCTAACATATTTTGTAAACACGTCTATGACAACAAAAAGATGTTTATTTGACCTTCCCTTATCCACTGGCCCGTAGTGATCAATATGTATGATATCGAATGGTACATTCCCTTTTGGAATGCTGTGTAAAAATCCTTCTTCTTTTCCTGACTTTGGTGAAAGCGCTACACACCTCAAACAATTATCAATATGTCTAACAACTTTCTCTTTCATGTTTGCAAACCAATACGTCCTAACATTGCATCCATAACCTTATCTCTACCTAAGTGTCCTAACTCATTGTGATATTTATACAGTATATTGTCTTCCATTTCTTCTGGAACATAAAACAACAATTTTCCATCATTTGCTTTCCTATAAATTACTCCATTTCTCATCTCAAACATTTTGTCATCTTCTTTTACTAACCTCATTCTAATTTTCTTTAACTATTCATCTGTCGCTGACATATAACTAAATAGTCTTCAAAACTCACCGTTTCTACTACACATATGTTAGTATTCCTACTTAAAGCATCTACATGTTGCATAAGCTTTCCCGACTTATGAACTAACTCAAAGTCATACTCGAGTAACTCTAACGCCCACCTCGCAATACGATGGTTAAGTTCTATTCTGCTTAACGTCAACGTCAATGAATTACAATCAGTAACAATTCTAAATCGTCTACCTTGCACATAAATTCGGAACCTTCGTAGAGCATAAATAATGGCTAACGTTTCAAGCTCAAAGCTATGATATTTTGCTTCATCTTTCGTTGTAGCTTTCGAAAAATAAAATATAGGATGCAATTTCTTATCCTCTTTCTTCTGTAATAATACCGCACCCAAAACCATGTGCCCTTGCGTCTGTATGTAGTTCTACCTCATCCTTATAATAATATAAACCTAGTACCGGTGCTTCTATGAGCTTCTTTTTTAGCATTTCAAAACAATCTAACTCTATTTCTTCAAACACGAATTCGCAATCTTTTTTCAACAAATCATATAATGGTTTTGCAATCCTCGAAGAATCCTTTATGAATCTTCTAAAATATGAACACAATCCTAAAAAGCTTCTAACTCCATGCACTTTGTTGGGGACTGGAAATTCTCTGATGGCTTCAATTCCTTTATCATTTGCTTGTATTCCTTTACTCGACACCAAAAAGCCTAAGTATTGAACACTCGCTTGTAGAAACTCGCATTTATCCATTCTTAGTTCTAATTTGTTTCTTGCTAATCTTTCAAAAACTTCTTTAAGTACACTCAAATGCTCTTCAATTTCTTTACTTGCGATCATAATATCGTCCATGTATATAACCACTTTTCCTTCTCTTATCATGTCTGCAAAAATTTTATTGATAAATCTTTGAAACACCGCCGGTGCGTTTCTTAGGCCCATTGGCATTCGCATGAATTCGAACTGCCCTAGCGGCGTCATAAATGAAGTATATTTAATTGATTCATTCTCAACAAACACATGAAAGTATCCATGTTTAAGGTCTAATTTCGAAAATATAGTCTTAGTTACTAATGTGTCCAATAAATCATCAATTAAGGGTAATGGATAATTATTTTTAATCATTGTCTTATTAAGCTTCCTGTAATCCAAACATAATCGTAAATCACCTGTTTTTTTTTTAACTAACACTATTGGAGATGCATATTCTGATTCGCTCGGCCTAATAAAGAGGGAATCTCTTTTAAGTACTCGTGTAATATGCTCTGTAACTTTTCTATCTCTATATAAGCTAACCGTCTCGGAGAACTGCTAAAAGGTTTCGAGCCATCCAACCTCAGCTTTATTTTACACTTCCTTTGTCTTTGTTTATTAACATAAAAATGTTCTATAATTTAATAAATTGCTGTCTAACCTTTTTTGTATTCTACAGATTCATCTTCAATATTAATATTCATCAGTTCCTTTTCCACTACATTTATGTCAACTTTCGTTCCTTCTTGTAACCTAACTGCATTTCTAATCTTTTGTTTATTACTAACTATTACCTCTTTGCTTATCCGACTTTCATCACTAACCTTATTAACATCACTAATTCTTTCTGTTCAACATCAACATCACTAACTATTTGCTCTTCATCACTAACATCATAACTGTTTTTAACATTCTCTAAATTTCCTACCGTAACCAACTTCAAGGTGTCAAGGTTCAGATTTAGATCACATGCTTCCATAAAATCCCTTCCCAGGACTACATCATGACTCATAGTTTGTTTGCCACAACAACTAAATGAAAATGTACTTTATTGAATTTTTTTTTATATAACATAATATTCTGCCATAAGTTTCCAAACAACTTTCATTTATTCCATGATATGAACTTAAAACTGGCATTTTACAAACATTTTCGGGTACTTTAGAAATTTTAATAAACGAAATTGGGCTTCCTGTATCTATGAGGCATTCTGTAATTAACCTGGTATTAGTATTATTCCTAAAGTAAATTTCAAAATATCTTACATAATTGTTCTTGACCTCGTTCTTAATTTTGTTTTTTAGGCACTTCGCCACAAAATGTCCCATTTCGCCAAATGCATAGCACGATCCTTTCTCCCGTCTTGGCTTCCTGCACTCCTGCGCCCAATGTCCTTTAGCATTGCAATTATAGCAACGCGTGTCCTTGCTGTCCATCTCGTCCTTGTTCACTGCTGCCTCCTTTTTGTCACAATAAGATTTAGGCAACTTCACCTCCGTAAATGCACGTTTGATATGTGCAACATTTTCGAAGCACTAAATATGTGCTTGATTACGCAGCCCTTGATTAGGAATTCCTTCAATGATGCGACTTATCATCTCTTCTGCATCTATGTTGATTCTCTGAACAAGCATCACTTTATCGTCCACGTAACTTCCAAAACTTTCACCGGAACTCCATTTACGGTTCTCGAATTGACGCCTTGCCTCTAACTTCGAAACTTTATCCGAAAACATTGAAATTAGCTCAGCGGTTAACTCCTTCAACGGTAGCATGATGCGTTCAGGGTTTGCATGTAGCCACACGTTTGCTTTTCCTTTGATTTTACTAATCATCAACATCTTAACATATTGTCCACTAATTCCATAAATGGTTGCAATATTATTCAGTTGCGTAATCCATTTTCGTGCGCAAGTTTCACCCGAAAATTCACTCACAACCTGTGTTGCCATACCCAACGACATGTCGATGCTTGGGTTGTGAAATTCCAAAAGTTTCGACATCGCAACGTTACTTTTTTTCACCTCTTCACTGGCGCCTGCTTTTGCGCTGCTGCTACCGGCTTCTTTCCTGTCATTGCGTGCATAATTTTCATCTTTGTCTTCTCCCTTGCCGCCGTCGTCGTTGTTGTTTTCACCGCCGTCTTTGCTGCTGCTCTCGTCTCCATCTTTGCTGTTCCTTTAGCCTCCGACTTTATCGCTTCGATCGCCGCCAACTTTACTCTCATTTTTTTCGCCATCTTTTTCTTTAGTTTCATCTCCGCGTTTGTCGTTTCCTTCGCCTCCGGCTTTGTCGTTGTTTTTGACTCCTTCTTCGTCGCCATTATCGACATCTTCGTTGTTCTCTAATTCCAGATCTTCTTCATATTCGTCTTCACCGTTGCTTCCATCGCCGTCTTCGTATTGATTACTAATTGATTCCAGATAATTACGCGATTTCGGTGACATTTTATCCAAACGCAATATTAATTCGCGCTTTGATCCCGTTGTTGGTAGCCGTAACACACTTAACTTAATTGTTTTTAATTGTTTATTTGGCACGAGATCGGCCCACTTCTGATTTTGTAGGGATATAACAAATGTTCCCTGAAGTAGAACAGCAACACTTTGCTTTTTATAATTCCTTTATTAGTTTTTACTATATCCGCTTCGGATCGCTGCTGGTGTTCGACTGACTCCGCTCTCATCCCGCGATCCACATCAACCCTCATAACTCGCTGAAAGAGCAATGAGATCGATGAGAGCACAAGAGAGAGAGAGCCAGAACTGACAACAAGCAACGACACCGACTTATTCTAACATCAGTTTACAGTTAGCTTTCGAAAAATAAAATATAGGATGCAATTTCTTATCCTCTTTCCTCTGTAATAATACCGCACCCAAAACCATGTGCCCTTGCGTCTGTATGTAGTTCTACCTCATCCTTATAATAATATAAACCTAGTACCGGTGCTTCTATGAGCTTCTTTTTTAGCATTTCAAAACAATCTAACTCTATTTCTTCAAACACGAATTCGCAATCTTTTTTCAACAAATAATGGTTTTGCAATCCTCGAAAAATCCTTTATGAATCTTCTAAAATATGAACACAATCCTAAGAAGCTTCTAACTCCATGCACTTTGTTGGGGACTGGAAATTCTCTGATGGCTTAAATTCCTTTATCATTTGCTTGTATTCCTTTACTCGACACCAAAAAGCCTAAGTATTGAACACTCGCTTGTAGAAACTCGCATTTATCCATTCTTAGTTCTAATATGTTTCTTGCTAATCTTTCAAAAACTTCTTTAAGTACACTCAAATGCTCTTCAATTTCTTTACTTGCAATCATAATATCGTCCATGTATATAACCACTTTTCCTTCTCTTATCATGTCTGCAAAAATTTTATTGATAAATCTTTGAAACACCGCCGGTGCGTTTTTTAGGCCCATTGGCATTCGCATGAATTCGAACTGCCCTAGCGGCGTCATAAATGAAGTATATTTAATTGATTCATTCTCAACAAACACATGAAAGTATCCATGTTTAAGGTCTAATTTCGAAAATATAGTCTTATTTACTAATGTGTCCAATAAATCATCAATTAAGGGTAATGATAATTATCTTTAATCATTGTCTTATTAAGCTTCCTGTAATCCAAACATAATCGTAAATCACCTGTTTTTTTTTTAACTAACACTATTGGAGATGCATATTCTGATTCGCTCGGCCTAATAAAGAGGGAATCTCTTTTAAGTACTCGTGTAATATGCTCTGTAACTTTTCTATCTCTATATAAGCTAACCGTCTCGGAGAACTGCTAAAAGGTTTCGAGCCATCCAACCTCAGCTTTATTTTACACTTCCTTTGTCTTTGTTTATTAACATAAAAATTTTCTATAATTTTAATAAATTGCTGTCTAACCTTATAGTCCACTTGTTCTCCAATTTTTTATTCTACAGATTCATCTTCAATATTAATATTCATCAGTTTCTTTTCCACTACATTTATGTCAACTTTCGTTGCTTCTTGTAACCTAACTGCATTTCTAATCTTTTGTTTATTACTAACTATTACCTCTTGGCTTATCGCTAACCTTATTAACATCACTAATTCTTTTCTGTTCAACATCAACATCACTAACTATTTGCTCTTCATCACTAACATCATAACTGTTTTTAACATTCTCTAAATTTCCTACCGTAACCAACTTCAAGGTGTCAAGCTTCAGATTTAGATCACATGCTTCCATAAAATCCCTTCTCAGGACTACATCATGACTCATAGTTTGTAGTTTGACTCAACAACAATGAAAATGTACGATATGTGCAACATTTTCGAAGCACTGAATATGTGCTTGATTACGCAGCCCTTGATTAGGAATTCCTTCAATGATGCGACTTATCATCTCTTCTGCATCTATGTTGATTCTCTGAATAAGCATCACTTTATGGTCCACGTAACTTACAAAACTTTCACCGGAACTCCATTTACGGTTCTCGAATTGGCGCCTTGCCTCTAACTTCGAAACTTTATCCGAAAACATTGAAATTAGCTCAGCGGTTAACTCCTTCAACGGTAGCATGATGCGTTCAGGGTTTGCATGTAGCCACACGTTTGCTTTTCCTTTGATTTTACTAATCATCAACATCTTAACATATTGTCCACTAATTCCATAAATGGTTGCAATATTATTCAGTTGCGTAATCCATTTTCGTACGCAAGTTTCACCCGAAAATTCACTCACAACCTGTGTTGCCATACCCAACTGTCGTTGGGTCATGTTGGACATGTCGATGCTTGGGTTGTGAAATTCCAAAAGCTTCGACTTCGCAACGTTACCTTTTGTCACCTCTTCACTGGCGCCTGCTTTTGCGCTGCTACTACCGGCTTGTTTCCTGTCATTGCGTGCATAATTATCATCTTTGTCTTCTCCCTTGCCGCCGTCGTCGTTGTTGTTTTCACCGCCGTCTTTGCTGCTGCTCTCGTCTCCATCTTTGCTGTTCCTTTTGCCTCCGTTTTTATCGCTTCGCCGCCAACTTTACTCTCATTTTTTTCGCCATCTTTTTCTTTAGTTTCACCTCCGCGTTTGTCGTTTCCTTCGCCTCCAGCTTTGTCGTTGTTTTTGACTCCTTCTTCGTTGCCATTATCGTCATCTTCGTTGTTCTCTAATTCCAGATCTTCTTCATATTCGTCTTCACCGTTGCTTCCATCGCCGTCTTCGTATTGATTACTAATTGATTCCAGATAATTACGCGATTTCGGTGACATTTTATCCAAACGCAATATTAATTCGCGCTTTGTTCCCGTTGTTGGTAGCCGTAACACACTTAACTTAATTGTTTTTAATTGTTTATTTGGCACGAGATCGGCCCACTTCTGATTTTGTAGGGATATAACAAATGTTCCCTGAAGTAGAACAGCAACACTTTGCTTTTTATAATTCCTTTATTAGTTTTTACTAGATCCGCTTCGGATCGCTGCTGGTGTTCGACTGACTCCGCGCTCATCCCGCGATCCACATCAACCCTCATAACTCGCTGAAAGAGCAATGAGATCGATGAGAGCACAAGAGAGAGAGAGCCAGAACTGACAACAAGCAACGACACCGACTTATTCTAACATCAGTTTACAGTTATGCAACACACTTATGGTTAATATATATATACATTATGTAGCAATCCTGCTACAAAAAACAACAATGTTATGGCATTTCCGAACAAAAAGTTATATGACAGCTATAGGATATAGTAATCCGATCCTTATGAGATATTGCAGATCGGATAAGTTTGCCCAAAATAGAATCAATAGAAAGGCCCATTCTTCTAACTTAAAAAAGAACAAAGTTATGGCATTTCCGATCAATCAGTTATATGGCACCTATACGATATAGTTAACCGATCCCGGCCGTTTCCACTTAAATACTGCCTGCAAAGGAAAGAAGGATGTGTGCAAATTTGATTTGTTGGTGAAAAATAAAATCTATGGAAAGTCTCAACCAAACTCAAACTTGCATTTCCGATCATTCAGTTAAATGGAAGTTATAAGATAAAGTCGGCCGATCCTTATGAAACTCGGCAGATCGAATTAGTTTGGCAAAAGTAGAATCCATAAAAAGTTCCACTTTTCTAACATAGAAAACAACCTAGTTACGGCATTTCCGATCAATCAGTTGATAAGTTTTTTCAAGGTTGAATCTACAGAAAATACCATCCTTCTAATTTAAAAAACAACAATATTATGGCATTTCAGTTATATGACAGCTATAGGATATAGTCATCCGATCCTTATGAGATTTGGCAGACCGAAAAAAATTGACCAAATGGAATCAATAGAAAATCCCATCTTTCTTACTTAAAACAAGAATGGAAAGCTAACTTCGGGCGGAGCCGAAGTTGATATACCCTTTTTTTTTGTTTTTTTTTTTTTTTTTTTTTTTAGCAGGGTACATATTTTTATTTAAAACTGTCCGTTGCGGACAACCATTAAATTGTTTTACATCGACTTCACTCATCATTAGCAATACATGTTGAACTAAGTAATTCTAGACTAGGGTATATTAACAAAATGTAGAATGTGGAGCTATAAATGTAGGAGCACAAGGCCGTTATTCTAGTTTAGTATAAATATGTTACATCTATGTTAAGTACAGGCGAGGTCTATTGGGTGCTTCCTTTTTAATCTTCTGGGCTGCTCTGAGTTGTCCAGCAAGGCGATGGCCGTCCGATTTGGGTGGTCGTGCAGCCTCTGTATGTAGCGCTCGCTGCTTTTCTTGATTTCATCTCTCACCCATGGGAACTTCAGGACCTCGTGGATGGTGTGGTTGTCGTGGAAGGGGTGAGCCCCATTGGCGATCCTCAGAGCTCTATTTTCAAACCTTTGAATGATTTGTACATTCGATGGCTTAGCAGTGCCCCAGAGTTGGATGCCATATGTCCAGATTGGACGTATTATGGCCTTGTACACAAGAAGCTTCGAAGACGTTCGGAGCTTCGATCGTTTGCCCATAAGCCAGTAGAAGGAACGAAGTCTTTCGCAGGCCTGCTTACGTTTCTTCTGTAGGTGCGGCCTCCAGGTGAGCCTCCTATCAAGTGTGAACCCCAGGTAATTGGGAGTGTCCACCTGCGGGATTGGGAAGCCGTTTAGGTAGACTGTAGGGCCTGGCCGGAGGGAGAATGTGGTGGTGGTGGACTTCTCATTGCTAACTTCAATATTCCACCGCGTTTGCCATCTGTTGAGCAGGTCGAGCTGTGTTTGCATGACGGCGGCAGCCTCTATGGCGCTGTCCGAAACGGTCAAAAATGCGGTGTCATCTGCATAAGTTGCAGCCATCAGGTCCCGGTTCTGTAGAACGGGGAGGTCAGCCGTGTATAAATTGTAGAGCAGTGGACCAAGAACGCTGCCTTGGGGCACTCCGGCGTGAACCACTCTGAGCTGTGAGATGGCTTCGCCGCATCTTACCGCAAATTTACGGTCTTCCAAAAATGACTTCAAGAATAGGAAGTATGGTCGGGGGAGGGCTGTCTTGAGTTTGTAGAGGAGTCCGGGATGCCAGACCCGGTCGAAGGCTTGCTTGACGTCCAGCATGACGGCCATGCAGTACTTTTTGGTTTCAAAGGCGTCCAGAATGTACTGCACGACCCTATGGTACTGCTCAGGTGTTCCGTGTCGCCGCCTGAAGCCAAACTGGTGATCAGGGATCAGTCCAGCCTCGTCCAGTACAGGCAATGCCCTATTCAAAAACACTCTTTCGAGTATTTTGGAGAGCATTGGAAGCAAACTTATTGGGCGGTATGATGCGAGGTTGGCTTCAGGTTTACCAGGCTTAGGTATCATGACTACTTGGGCACGTTTCCATGAAGACGGAAAGTATCCTATTTCCAAGCATCTATTGTAGATTCTGGTGATTAGCTGGATGCTTGGAGGTGGTAGAAGCTTTAATGCAATTGCATTGATACCATCATCACCCGGGGCCTTGGTGTTGCTCATGATGGAGATAAGCTCGGCTGTTTCTTCAGTAGTGACTGGACGAATCGGGTCGGCATCCTGGAGAGGCTCAGCTAGTAGCCGCGCGGTTTCCGCTGCGTCCTCAGTTGAGCAACGATTGTGGGGCGTAAAGACCTCTTCTAGGTGTTCGGCGAAGGCATTGGCCCTGTCAGTCTCAGATCTGCACCAGATGCCGTCGGTTCTTTTTACGGGTGGGATCCTTTTCAGGGGCCGTCTGATGCTTTTTGTGACCCGCCATAGGTTGTGCTGAGGGTCACCTGGCTCGAGTTGCTCAACGAACCCGTCGAAAGCTTCCTTCCTTACCCTCGCCAGCGTATCCGACAGAAGCTTGGACGCTCTGTTAAGGGCGGTTTTATCTCTGGGGTTCCTTGAAAGCATCCATACTCTCCGGAGTCGCCGCTTTTAGAGCTTGAGCTCTTCGACTTCCGGGCTCCAGAAGTGAATATCTCTGTCGCTAGCTCTTGGGCGGTTGGAGGGTCTTGGTGCAGCTATTGAGGCTGCTTGTTGGATGTAAGCGGTCATTGCTTCCACGGCCGTTTCGATGTCATGAGGAGAGTCAAGAGGCAGGCTGGGGTCGGTGAAGGTGTTTAGGTGAGATTGGTACTTGCCAATATCTGTTGCTTTAAAAATTAGCCTTTTACGGGCTGACCTGAGCAGGGCAGGGCTGTAGAGTGATACGGCGAAAGCGCTGTGGTCCGAAATGAGATCGACCACTTCTCTGGTTTGGATTCCAGCAGAATCCAGTCCTCCTGAGATTACGAAGTCCAGCACGTCTGGGATCTTATGTGGATCCGTGGGCCAGTATGTGGGTGCCCCTGTCGCGTGACAACTCAGATTTCTGGACTGTATTTGCCTGTACAGTGCAGTGCCTTTCGGGTTCCTGATCCTAGAGCCCCACCAGGGGTGTTTGGCATTGAAGTCCCCGCCAATGATGAATTTGGGACCAAGACAATCAAGGAGCAAACCAAAGTCCTCGACGCTAACGTTGTGTCTGGGTGGGCAGTAGGTAGCAGCAATGGTGATGTCTCCGTTGGTGGTGGTGACCTGAATTTGGGCGCATTGGCAGGACCCCACTGTGATGGCAGGAAGGGCCTCATATTTTATACTGCTTCGGATCAGAATAGCGGCGCCCCCACGACCTCTGCCGTTGGGGTGGTTGGCGGCAATGATGTCGTATCCTCTGATTTTTAAATATGATCGGGTGGTAAAGTGCGTTTCTGAAATTAGGAGAACGTCGGCTTGATTGGTCCTACAGTAGAGTTCGACTTCTGGCCTGGAATTGACCAGACCGTTGGCGTTCCAAACTGTGACATCTAGTCCCGTTTGCATAGGGAGCTGCAGATGGTGGCCATCATTTTGGTCATTTGGCTCATGACCTTCTCCATCATGCGCTCAAACATTGATTCCATTCTGGCCATTAAGGCGTCCATCAGATTGCCTGTAGGACTAGAGTCGGGATTGGCATTGAAGTCCATCTGTGGAACTCCGCTTTTGGCAGCGCTGGCATAGCTTATATTTGGGTTGACCTTGCTGAAATGAGGTTGCTGGACTCGTGGTACTGTCGGCTTTGGGGCGAACGCGCCTTTGGCCCTTTTATAGGTTGGACAACCTTTGTATGAGGCTGTGTGAGGCCCATTGCAGTGGAGGCAAAGGGCTGGTTCGCTAGAGGCCTTAGTGCACTCAGCGGTGGGGTGGCGATCTCCGCACTTGACGCATCGGTGTTCCATTTGGCAGTAGCGCTGAGTGTGGCCGAACGCCTGGCAACGATAGCATTGAGGCACGTCATTGAATTTGATTGGCGGCTCGACGGTGACAACGGTGCTGCATAGCCGTTTAATTTGGAAGACTTCTTTATTATTTTTCGCAGGCTCGAGGTTAACGAAGAAGAGGTTCAACGGCTTCTTCGTTCCTTTTTGTGTGGGATTGTGTATGTCCCTAACGTTGTGCCCGTGGAAGCTGAAGCCCTCCTTAATGTCGTCCGGGACAGTGGAGAAGTGAAGGCCTTTTACGACTACTCGGTAGGCGCGTTCGTCTCTGGGCTGAAAAGTGTGGTATCGCTTGTTGTTTTCACTTAGGAATTGCTTCAATTTAGTGTATGTCTCCTTGTTCGGAGTCATAACCCTTGTGGTGTTGTTCATGCTGGTCTTAAAAGTGACGTCAACGTTATCGCCGAGGACGTCGTAGATGGCTTTAGAAAAGGCTTTAATGTTGGTCACGTCTGGTCTTCTTGGGAGCGTCGGTCTTTGAAGCCGTTGGAGGAGTTTCTATTTCAGCTTCGGAGTCCGAAAGCTCATCGTCGTCCGAGAGAAGGGCAAAGGAATTACCTTTGAGCTTGAGCTTGGTCAAAATAGCGGCTCTAGCTGCCACGCTGGTGCTGGGTTTTTCGTCATTCTACTTCTTTTTGGCTGTCTTCCTTCTGATATCCCAAGGCTCGCAGGAGTCATTGGAGTCAGTACTGGCAATTCTACCGCTGCCTCTTTTTCTTGGCGGTTGAGTAGATGAACTGGGCAATCCTTGCCAGTCCATCCTTGGGCTTGGGCGCGAATTTGAGTTTTAAAATGAGTCTCGAAATTCGCCAAACTACCAAAGTTATCGATGAGATATCGAGTTAAAGTTGATTCGATACTTGGTTGAAACGGTATAAAATGAACCGATAAATATATCGATATATCGATATACCGAACCGGACTCTGCTAGATGTATTTTCAAGACTTTGGCCTCTGGTCACACTTTTTTTTTTTCTCGTCTTTACGGCACTTGTCAAAATTTTATTCATATAAAAAAAACGCAATTAAACAGCGTATTGTCAATGTGGCTGCCACAAAAATATGTCTGTTCGGTGGAGCCGAAGCTCGCGCACGCGATCCAACACAGCACGACTTTCTTAGATGCGTAGTTCGGCCGGAAACGATTTTACACACGGAGCGCACGGAAGGCACGTCTGTTCACTTCGGAATCTGGATCGTGATCCCCTTGCAGATATGTGGCAGCTTATATTATTAGATATATATCGGATCTTATATAGTCGGCCGATCCTTATAAAACTCGGCAGATCAAATTAGTTTGCCAAAAGTAGAATCCATACAAAGTCCCAGTCTTCTAACTTAAAAAACAACAGAGATATGGCATTTCCGATCAATCAGTTATATGGCAGCTATAGGATATAGTCGGCCGATCCTTATGAAATTTGGCAAATCGAATAAGTCTGCTAAAAGAGGAGTCCACAGCAAGTCCCATCCTTCTAACTTAAAAAACAACGAAGTTATGGCATTTCCGATCAATCAGTTATATGGCAGCTATAAGATATAGTTGACCGATCCCGGCCGTTTTCACTTATATACTGCCTGCAAAGGAAAGAAGGATTTGTGCAAATTTGATTTGTTGGTGAAAAATAAAATCTGTGGAAAGTCTCAACCTAACTCTAACTAGAAAAAACGCCAATGAAATGGCATTTCCGATCATTTAGTTATATGGAAGTTATAAGATAAAGTCGGCCGATCCTTATGAAATTCGGCAGATCGAAAAAGTTTGCCCAAAATGGAATCAATAGAAAATCCCATCTTTCTTACTTAAAAAAACATGAAAGAAAAGCTAACATCGGGCGAAGCCGAAGTTGATATACCGTTGCAATTATGCGGCAGCTTAAATCATTAGAAATATATTGGATCTTATACAGTCGGCCGATCCTTATAAAATTTGGCAGATCGGATAAGTTTTTTCAAGGTTGAATCTAGAGAAAATCCAATCCTTCTAACTTAAAAATCAACAATATTATGGCATTTCCGATCAATCAGTTATATGACAGCTATAGGATATAGTCATCCGATCCTTATGAGATTTGGCAGACCGAAAAAGTTTGCCCAAAGTGGAATGAATAGAAAATCTCATCTTTTTTACTTAAAACAAGAATGGAAAGCTAACATCGGGCGAATCCGAAGTTGATATACCGTTGCAGTTATGCGACAGCTTATATTATTAGATATATATCGGATCTTATATAGTCGGTCGATCCTTATGAAATTTGGCAGATCGGACAAGTTTGCCCAAAATAGAATCAATAGAAAGGCCCACTTTTCTAACTTAAAGAACAAGAAAGGATAGCTAACTTCGGGCGAAACCGAAGTTGATATACCCTTGCAGATATGCGACAGCTTATATTATTAGATATATATCGGATCTTATATAGTCGGTCGATCCTTATGAAATTTGGAAGATCGGATAAGTTTTTTCAAGGTTGAATCTAGAGAAAATCCCATCCGTCTAACTTAAAAAACAACAATATTATGGCATTTTCGATCAATAAGTTATATGACAGCTATAGGATATAGTAATCCGATCTTTATGAGATATTGCAGATCGGATAAGTTTCCCCAAAATAGAATCAATAGAAAGGCCCATTCTTTTAACTTAAAAATGAACAAAGTTATGGCATTTCCGATCAATCAGTTATATGGCAGCTATAAGATATAGTTAACCGATCCCGGCCGTTTCCACTTATATACTGCCTGCAAAGGAAAGAAGGATGTGTGCAAATTTGATTTGTTGGTGAAAAATAAAATCTATGGAAAGTCTCAACCAAACTCAAACTTGAAAAAACGCCAAAGTAATGGCATTTCCGATCATTCAGTTAAATGGAAGTTATAAGATAAAGTCGGCCGATCCTTATAAAACTCGGCAGATCAAATAAGTCTGCTAAAAGAGGAGTCCACAGCAAGTCCCAACCTTATAACGTTAAAAACAACAGAGATATGACATTTCCGATCAATCAGTTATATGACAGCTATAGGATATAGTCAGCCGATCCTCATGAAATTTGACAGATCGAATAAGTCTGCTGAAAGAAGAGTCCACAGCAATTCCCAACCTTATAACTTTAAAAACAACGAAGTTATGGCATTTCGGATCAATCAGTTATATCGCAGCTATAGAATATAGTTGACCAATCCCGGCCGTTCCGACTTATATACTGCCTGCAAAGGAAAGAAGGATGTGTGCAAAGTTTGAAGTCGATAGCTTTAAAACTGAGAGACTAGTTTGCGTAGAAAAAGACAGACAGACGGACAGACGGACAGACGGACATGCTTATATAGACTCAGGAGGTGATTCTGATCAAGAATATATATACTTTATAGGGTCGGAGATGTCTCCTTCACTGCGTTGCACACTTTTGACCAAAATTATAATACCCTCTGCAAGGGTATAAAAACATGAATGAAAAGCTAACATCGAGCGAAGCCGAAGTTGATATACCGTTGCAGTTTTGCGACAGTTTATATTATTAGATATATATCGGATCTTATATAGTCGGCCGATCCTTATGAAATTTGGCAGATCGGATAAAACGTTATAAAATTTATTCATGGTTATTAAGTTGCATAAGGCAAAAGAAGGAAATTTAAATTAAGTATTTAAATTAAATGTAATTAGTAGATATGTTATGATCGAAAAAAAATTATCTTAGAATTTATATCTCTATTAGTTGGTATAAGAAATAATGAGTCGAATTAATATGCAATATTATTATATATGTCTATATAAAAACAATATTAAGAGTCAAGTTTTGAATTTGTCGATTTAGTCGGTGTTGTATAATTTAAGTTTCATGTAGTCATGCCCAACACTAAATAGGAAAATAGTGTAAGAAAAGTTAGCAAACGCCATTAGTAAATGTAAAGAGCGGCAAACCACAAGTGTAAGCAAGAAAAGCTTCTATTTTATTAACATTTAAATAAAGATTTCAGCGCTTCGTTCAGAAAAGTCGGCTTGATTTACGTGGAAGGCTCTAAAGACCTGGGAGTGTCCCAACATTCTGAAATACTTTGCCATCCGGAAAACCACGCTGCAAGAGTGTACGGGTTCTGGAAAGCATTCCTTTACCAAGGGTGTGAAAGGAGTGAGGACGTAGTATACAGGACTATCTGAATCAAGATCTGTTGACGCATTACCAGCCAGTGAAGAGTGGCGTCAAATTTCTGAAATGGATGATGAAATTAGAAACGAGTCTGGCGATCTAAATATTGGAGTTGAAGACGGTTCATGGAGAAGCTCTGGGTGTAGTCTCACTGGACCGTTTGCAAGATTCGACAACGGAACTTTGTCAAGACAAACAGTGATAAACTCAGGTCAGTTCGTGTCGCTTGAAGGTACAAGCACGCCAATAAGTGCGAACCCAACAAATTACGTTGTGTCTCAACCATATGGTGAAATAGCTACACAGATGTTCGATCATCACACGAACACGGGTATCGCTCGAAATGTTCATTATGTAACAGCTCCTAATATGCAGGAAAGTACTGCGCGAAGTCCCATCCCGACCACGGTTACCCATGTTCACGGTCAAAGTATTAATGCAATGCAAGCAGCACCAGTACCACAAATGAGCGCAGCCGGATTTATACCAAGCAATGAAACACAAACAGTTCCAATGTGGAATACGGCTGGATACATGGCAAATGATGTTGCACACACTGCACCACCCAAGGGTGCGGCAGTATGCATGTCGTATAGTGCTGCGCAGACGGCTCCACCTCAGAATGCCGGTATATGGATGGGAAACGACGCAGCCAAATTTGGATTCCAAGGCAACTCAGCAGGATTTGTACCGTCAGCTGCTAGATTAGGTCTTACACCGAATGTCAATCCCAACACGGTGGGTTCAAACCCTAACAGTGCAGCATTTAATACTGGTGGAATAGGCGGTCTCATGCCGCCGTTTGCGAATACTCAGTTCGTACATGCAGGGTCAAGTACTACAATGTTGACGCCGGCCCAAGTAGCGGCGCGACAAGTCAAATCGCGCGAATTACCTGTATTTACTGGTAGCCCGGAAGTGTGGCTGCTTTTTATAAGTAACTACGAACAATCGACGGAAAGATGTGGATTTAGCAACGAAGAAAATCTCATCAGACTTCAAAAGTGCCTTAGAGGAGCTGCTCTTGAATCGGTACGAGGAAAACTCATGGTGCCAGCCATGGTACCATATGCGATCGGTACTCTAAGAATGTTGTATGGACGTTCAGAAATCGTACATGCTAGCCTACAACGTAAGCTGAAAGATGAGCCTGCAATGAAACCGAATAACCTGGAGTCTGCAATACGACTAGCACTCGCTGTGCAGAATTATTGTGCCACAATGCTTTCAGTGGGGCTACAGGAGTACCTAAACGACTCTACCCTATTGAGTGAACTGGTTGCTAAGCTGTCCAGTGATCTAAAGCTGGATTGGGGCAGACATCGTTTAGCAGCAGGTGGGGGCAATATAGTTACATACGACAACTGGCTATTTGGCGTATCAATGTGTGCTACAATGGTTACGCCGTACGATTACCAAACAACGGAAAAGGATAAAGGAAGCAGACATATTAAGGAGCGCTTGCTAGTGCACAATATAGCGGAAGGGTCGAGCAAGCACAAGCAGAAAATTGAAGATCCACAAGAATCATTGTGCCCAGTATGTGACGGCGAGCACCATCTGTCTGAATGTGAAGGATTTTTGAGTATGTCAATCAGGACTAGACTAGAAGTCATTAAGGCTAAACGACTATGTTTCTGCTGTTTTGGAAACCATACTGCTCGAAACTGCAGAGTGAAGAAGCCGTGCAATTTTAATGGATGTAAATTACTGCATAATGAGCTTCTGCACTCGGAACGCCCTACGATAAAGTTCGACGTCGGTTCGGAGGAACTCAAAAAGGAAGAAACAAAAGAGTCGGCACTATTCTTTCATGGCAGATCAACAAAACGGGTACTGTTCCGTTATATACCCATAACCTTGTATAATAAAACTAAAAGAGTGAATATTTTTGCTCTCTTGGACGAATGATCTTCCTGTACTCTAATGGAGCGAAAATTAGCTGATGAGTTAGGCTTGGACGGGCCTGAAGAGCAGCTCTGTTTGAAATGGACCGGTGATTTGACGCAGACTGAAACCAAATCAAAGGTTGTCTGTACCAGTGTTTTCTCCGGTGATCACCCGCACTTAAAGTATGTGCTAAAAGGTGTGCGCACTGTGGGAAATCTGGACCTGCCAGTGCAAAGTATAGACGACCAAATGCTCAACGACCATCGACACCTTAAATCGGTACCTGTGTCAACGTATATAGGTGTCAAGGCTCAAATGATCATTGGACTGGAACATATAAAGATTTGCGTACCGCTAGAAGTACGAGAAGCTGAAAATGATGAACTTGTTTCTGTGCGATGCAAACTGCGATGGTCTGTTTATGGGCGATATGGACTGGACGAGATCATTCCTCCGCGTGTACTGGATATTTGCCAGTGTACAGGTTGTTCGCGAACCCTTGATGAAGCGGTAAAGGCGTATTTTTCGTTGGACTCAATCGGCGTAAGCGTTCCTCTAAAGCCACTGAGATCCAAGGAAGACGAGCGGTCGCTAAAAATTATGAACGTCACTACAAAATACATTGCCAATGAACGTCGTTGGGAGACCGGTCTGTTGTGGAAATATGAGAATGTAAACTTGCCTGATTCTTACCCTATGGCTCTTAAACGTCTTAAGTGTCTCGAATCAAAAATGATCAAGGACCAGATCTAAACAATTTCCTGATCGAAAACATGCAAAAATACGCCGAACCCTTTTCGTTCGGCGAACATTCGAAAACTGCAAAAGGGTGAGTTAGCGACTAGCCGATGTTCTTGGTACATTCCTGTATTCGCAGTAACTAACTCCAACAAGAAAAAAAAACGTCTAGTCTGGGACGCGGCTGCACAAGTGAATGGACTATCGCTGAATGATACCCTCATGAAAGGACCGGATTTGTTGGTGTCCCTGCCAGGAGTACTGTTGCGATTCAGAGAACGCCCTGTCGCTGTAACAGGAGATATTCGAGAGATGTTTCACCAAATTAAAGTTCGTGCCTCCCACCAGTCCGTACAGAAGTTCTTATGGCGAAATGGAGAGAACGATCGCCCCCCGGATACTTTTGTGATGTCAATGTCAAGATGATCCACGCGAAAGGCGGATTCGAAATGAGAAATTGGTTATCAAATTCCAAGAGCGTCCTTCAATCTCTCAACAGTTCCCCAGCAGCGTCCCCGAAATACCTGGGTAAAGAACAAGAACTTCAGGAGAAAGTTCTGGGCATGTGGTGGCTTCCCGAGTCAGACATGCTAACGTTCGTAATTCGACATGAGTTTCTGCAGAAGTCCGTAATCAGCACCCACACGAAGCGTAGGGTACTGAGTATAGTAATGTCAATTTTCGACCCAAAATAATGCTTCAGAACATTTGGAGATCCGGTGTGAGCTGGGATGACACAATTAAAGACTCGGATGAGAATGACTGGCGGGCTGGTAATCGTCGTCCAAGCTGAGTAATTTGCGAGTCCCACGATACATGTATGGCTCAAAGGCTGCTGAAAATGTCCAACTGCACATATTTGTTGACGCGAGCTTGGATGCCTATGCTGCGGTAGCATACTTGCGGGTTGAACTTGGCGGCGAAATCAGATGCTCCCTTGTCGCGTCGAAGAACAGAGTCGCCCCTTTGAAACCCATATCGGTGCCAAGAATGGAATTGATGGCAGCCATTTTGGGTTTGCGACTTTCAAAGTTTCTAGAGACTGAACTATCAATCAGGATTGAAAGGCGCATCTTTTGGACAGACGCTCAAGATGTTCTATTTTGGATAAAGTCGGACGTTCGTAAGTTTCCTCAGGTCGTGGCCCTACGAGTCGGAGAAATCCTGTTAGGATCGGAGATTGTCGATTGGCGCTGGATACCTTCGGAGCTTAATGTGGCGGACGAAGGAACCAAATGGACAAAAAACTGTGAAATGACCAGCTCGATAAGGTGGTTTACTGGTCCCGAATACTTATTGCAGAACGAGTCAAGATGGCCGTCACAAATCGGAACCGCTGTGAGCTGCGATGGTACACTGCTATATCACGACGATATGGTGCGGACGCACCCGTCACCCGTGTTCGCCGTATCTTGACGAGTCAGGAGTGATTCGTATGCGAGGTCGAATCGAAACTATCGACCACGTAGAAGTAGACGTGAAGCGACCGATTTTTCTTCCACGTCATCACCAAGTAACGTATCTAATAGTCGAATACTATCATCGCAATTTTCACCATCTGCATGGAGAAATAGTCGTAAACGAAGTTAGGCAACGTTTTTGGATACCAGGCCTGAGAGCACTCGTCAAGGAAACTGTAAAAAAATGTGTAGGTTGCTCCATCAGACGAGCACAGCCACTGCCACCGGAAATGGGATATCTACCAAAGGAACGTATATCACCATATACCTTGCCCTTCACGTACACTGGAGTCGATTACTTCGGACCAATAGAAGTCGCTGTTGGAAGACGACGAGAGAAAAGATGGGGAGTATTATTCTCGTGTATGACAGTTCGCGAAGTACATTTGGAATTGGTCCCTTCTCTGTCTCTCTGGCGAGGGGTACCTATTAAAATGCTATCAGATAATGGAACGAATTTTCGGGGCGCTAGTAGAGTATTGGCAAAGGAGATCAAGCGCATATTGACTTTGGATGTGCAAAGTAAGTACCCGCAAATGACCTTTGCATTTATTCCACCTGGTTCACCCCACATGGGCGGCGCTTGAGAACGCATGGTGCGTTCATCTAAGTCAATCTTATCGGAGATTCTGTCAAACGTCGTTCTGAGAGAAGAAGTACTACGCGGGGCATTTGCGGATGTGGAAAACACGTTGAACTCAAGACCGTTGACATATATTCCCTTGGAATCCGAAAACTCCGAAGCCTTGACGCCGAATCATTTCTTAATTGTAACTCAAGCGGTCTGCGTGAACGTGGAACGATGGAAGTCACTGGACATGGATTAGCAAAGCAGTTTCGAATCGCAGGGCAATTGGCGGATCGCTTCTGGAAAAGATGGATTCGAGAATATTTGCCCACATTAACAAGAAGGACGAAATGGTTTCATCCGAACCCAACTCCGCTTGCAGAAGGTGATCTAGTCCTGGTCGTGGATGAGACGAGCAAGCGGAACACTTGGCCAAAAGGAGTTGTTATAGATGTTAATCGTGCTAAGGATGGCCAAGTCCGGAGTGCTGTAGTACGTACTCCTGATGGACTCGTTACTCGACCTGCAGTGAAGTTGGCCAAATTGGACATCGTGAGAAATGGTAATTCTCGGCGTGGGCACTCAGAAGAATTACGAGGTGGGGAATGTTACGAGGCGTACGATGCAGCTACGAAGTAACGGCCCAATTTGTATAATTTAAGTTTAATGCAGTCATGCCCAACACTAAATAGGAAAATAGTGTAAGAAAAGTTTGCAAATGCCATTAGTAAATGTAAAGAGCGGCAAACCACAAGTGTAAGCAAGAAAAGCTTCTATTTTATAATTTTCTTAGCATTTAAATAAAGATTTCAGCGCTTCGTTCACAAAGTCGGCTTGATTTACGTGGAAGGCTCTAGGGACCTGGGAGTGTCCCAACAATGTTTATGAAGAGAATTTTATCTTCCATAGCGGGTATTCTCTAATATTATTTCCTAAATTTATATCTTAAAATGTCTCCAAAGTAACTTATTTATTTTCAATTCAAATTTGATAGCAAGGGATTATGATTAACTTTAGCAAGGTTTTTAATGGAACACTGCAAAAGCATTAAAAATAATGTTCCAAGATTCCATTAATTTTTATTAATTATTAATTAATTAATTTAAGATAAAAAAAAACTAATTCATTTTTTTTTCTTATGTCATTGCGGAAGGCCATTTTTAAATATTGGGAATATAAAAAAAGGAAAATATATATATATAATCATTAACTGTTAGCATTCACGCGCCAGAAATTTTTTTTTTTTGTTTCCCCGTGTACCATTGCTCTGTATTTTAATTTCAAACCTCATGGTTCGATTTCACCGTTTGGGAAATAAAAATCTTTCATGTAAAGCTTTTAGTACACTGAGAAAAATCGGCCTAACCACAAACAATTTTTAATTTGGGGTAATGTGTTTTTTTTTTTTTTTTCACTTACATCGAGTTTATTTTTCACATCCAAAAGATCTTTTGTCGGGTTGAGCGATGCATATATATTATATATATATTCACCAAACTATTTAATATTTCCGAACCATTCATTTTTAGTATTTAAGTAATTAAATAAGAAATACAAAATTAAGGGAACTGGAAACGTTATTTTCCTTCATTATTAAACGCCAAGCTCCAAAAAAAATAATTTCTACCAAAATAAAAAAAATAACTAAATCAAATTAATAATTCCAGAAACCAATATGGGACAGGCGTAACTGTCTTGGGGCGATGAGTGACGTCATTGGACAATGAGAATAATTCGGGTGCATATGCTGGCCATTGGCGGGTTTTAGTTAATGAGGGAAAATTATTGGGACATGCACCTTACTTCCAAAGAAAATTGTATCTCTCACACTAATTATAATTAATCCATCTGATCCCGCGGTGTGGCGCTGCGAGCCCTTCTTAGGGTAAAACTGGCTAGTTGGGGACTTATAAACTTATTCCCAATGTAAGAACAATAAAAAATTTAATTCAATTTTAATGCACTGAGCGCTGCTCACTTCCCTCTGCTTTTAAGTTTTGGGAAACTTATGTGGAAATTTCCCACCACTTGTCTTTTTTTTCCGGGGGTTAAATATATACTTGAGTTTAATCGCGAGCGATGCGCTTATCTTAGCAGCCACAAAAGAAAAGAACTTGGCCGCTGCTTATTCTATGCTTAGACCGATACTTAAATGATCAATTCTATGTAGATAATTGATTTTCAATAGATAAGGAACTTTAAGCTTAACCAAGCTTTTTGTATTGTTATTTTTGGTTATTCCAAGCTTAACTAAATGGGGTTTACTTTTAGGCATTTGTTTTTTTTATATATTTTTGTTTTGTTTGTTAAGTTACAACAAGCGCATTACATTCTGTATTCTGGGCTTTGCTGCGTAAAATGTCTAGGAAGTTTTCCTTATTAAATTGGACACTTCGATCTTCTAGCATACCTAAATCTCGTAGTAGTTTAAAAGTTTCGCCGTTCGTGACCATATGTTGACCAAACGTTAACTTATACGGGCTCGTGTTTATGGCCAGATGAACTCCAGATCGTAGAGCGCAGTTGATGCTACTAAAGTTTTCGTCCCAGTTACTCTGATTTGGGATTATGTAAGCCTTTATGGCTAAAAGAACTGATCTATTCACTCTTTCCGACGCGTTTGCCTGTGGGGAATAAAATGCCGTATATGTTTGACAAATTGACAAATGTTTTTACGTCGATAACCATGATAGGCCAGAAATAATATCGTCGAATCCTTTCTATGGTTTTGTTTATACCACCATGGGCATGTAATGGATCTCCATGAGCAGTCTTAATGGCATTCGGTACGAGTGGGCGTAGAACCCAAAGTTTCCAGCATTGGTCATCGGAAATTTTGGTATCCTCTGCATGTTTGGAGCGTCGGTATATATGTTTACCTTGGATTTTGAGATCCGGTAGGGAAGAGTTCTTAAGTCGGATTTTACTCCTAAGCGAATCGTATTCGGTTGAATCGAATTCGGAGGAATTGACGTCAACTATTAGGCTATCACAAGCAAGGGTTGACAAGTCTTCGGCAAAGATTCGCGAGAGAGCGTCTGGGACTACATTGTGAGTACCTTTTCGATGATGTATCTTGAATTGTAATCCTTGAAGCTTAAGAGACCAACGAGCGAGACGCGAGCTTAGATCTGCCTGGGTCATAAGCCATTTTAAGGAGGCATGATCTGTGACTATTACGAAATCCTGTCCTTCGACATAAGCTCTACATTTTTTTACGGCCAACACAGCAGCATAACACTCCTTCTCGGTAACGGTGTATTGACGTTGACAACGATTTAGCTTCTTTGACATGAAAGCGATCGGCACCTCTGCGCCATCTTTATTCACTTGCATTAAGACTGCACCTACTCCTGTGTGTCTTGCGTCACAATGAAGTGAAAACGGGAGAGAAAAATTGGGGCTGTGCAGTACTGGGGCTGTGCAGTACTGGGGCTGCACACATGCTTGCCTTTATGGACTCAAAAACCCACGTCTTTCCGACAGAATTTACTTTTTTCAACATTAATTGTAAGATTCGCACGAGCCAGGTTGGAAGCGACTACCGATAAGACTTAAAGATGTCGTTCGAAGGTATCGAAGACAATGAGTAAGTCGTCTAAATATATAAAAACCTCATTACGTAAGTAGGCTGGAACTATTTTATCCATAAGTCGCGACATGGACTGCGGGGCATTAGTGAGGCCAAATGGCATGACCACAAATTCATACAACGGACGTCCGGGTACTGAGAAAGCCGTTTTATCGCGAGATTTCAGGTCTAGAGGTAATTGCCAAAAAGCATTTTTTTTTTAATTTTGGCTTTTGGCAATCTACTTAGGATACCATCGATTATCGGCATTGGATATGTATCCTTTACGGTGATGGAATTCACCTTCCTACTATCAACGCAGGGTCTTACTTTTCCTGGTTTCTTCACTAACACTACTGGAGATGACCAAGAGCTGTTAGATTCTTGAATAACTCCTAATTCGAGCATTCGATCGAGCTCGTCATACATAAGTTTTTCAATTGCCGGCGACACGGCATAATGCCGCTGCTTAATTGGTTTAGCTTCTCCCACATCGATCGAGTGTGAAATTAACGATGTACGTCCTAGTCCCTGCTTTGAAAATGACGGGAATAATTTGATAACATTCTGCAATGAATTCTGTTGATCCTTAGAAAGTTCTCTCATACTTGGATCGCTGATGGAGGCTAGATTAAGATTTTTGGTTAACAGATGCAATGGGAGTAAGTCAAAGGCGGTCCAAAAGTCAATTCCCAGATATAAGTCTTCGACTAAAGTAGGAACTAAATAAAAATACAGGGTTTTTGTTTCTCCTCTGTAAGTAATGTCAGATGAAAATTTTCCGACTATAGTTTGACTTTTCCCGTCAGCAGTTTTGGTTTTGGAGGTCATTAACTTGTATTTAAGGTTTTCCTGAAGTAGATTGTTTGCAAGCCTACCACCTATGCAACTTACAGAAGCACCAGTGTCCATTAACCCAACTACAGACTTTCCACAAAGCATCACTTGAGCGTGAGGACGTAAGTCAAGAGGATTATCTAATATGGATGAAAGGATTAATTTCTTTTCTATTTTACATTGTTTTTTTAAAGCTTCTCGACGACCAGTAGACTGTTTTCTTTTAACGTCTATCTTAGATATAGGGAATGGTATACATTTAGGTTGCGGTAGGGAGCATACAGACGTGGGGTCGTCGGAAAGTGTTACTCTGTATTGGTCGCTATGCTGATTTACTGTTTGCGTGCACTTTTCTGTGGTGCAAATTATATCTTAATGTTACCTCTAGGGAAGCTTCAGATAGTGGGTTTGAAAGTTTGTCGGCTAGGGCCACTATGACACCATAGAAATCGTCAAACAGTTCATTATGACGTTGCTTGCTGTGTTCTATTTCTGACCTAATACTCCTATCGGTCCTATCATCGCTAAATTGTCCACGAAGGGCCTGACACAGACCTGGCCAGTTAAGTACAGTGACACTTTTGTGATATCGCCAGAACCATTCGCTAGCGCTGCCCTCGAACAAATTACTGGCATATTTGGCCGTTAAATTAAAATCCCCCTCTAAAGTTTGGATCGTCAGAGCCTCTACACGATAGATAAAGTCTTCAATTGACATTGAAGACCTTCCAGTGAATCTGAGTTTCCAATTTGCCATTATTTGGCTTATCCGATCGGATCGTACTTCATTATGATTTGGATGGGGCAATTGAGTTGGTAATCCTATGAAAGGTTCTGATCTTGTTTCCGGTGGATTCTGTAATGGCAAACCCGATTGTGCCCCCGTTGGCCTACTAGATGGAGATTCATGGGCTGAACCAGCTAAACTACTATCACTAAGACAACTTGAGAGTGCTTGGATTATCTTGTTAGGCTGATCGGTCAAGCTAGAAGCTATCATCTGAGTTTGTTCTATCATGGCTGCTTTTATTGCTTCGGCAAGAGTTGAAGGTACCGTTTCAGCCGTATTGGTGGGTTCTTGCGGTTGGTTGGTGATAGTCTGAACCTTATTATTCGAGTCTAAATTAGGAACCTCTGACTGTTGTACGGCAGCCATACGTTTTGTTTGAAGTCGAGTCTGTAGGGATTTTGATGTTGAAGCCAAGAGGGTGCTTGTAGTGGATAATCGATCTGAACTAAGGTTTTCAACAGACACTGAATTAGATTGCGTTAGTTCCTGCTTACAGACGGGACACCTTTTTGACTTTCCTGCTTTGGAATTGTAACACGCACTGTGAAAGATATGCCCACAAGATGTAGATAATAATTGCGCTTGGTAAACTATTATTTCGGAGCAAATAAAACAATGTTCTCCTGTATCACTCGTATGAGACAAATTCTCCGTGCTATGGGATAACACCATTTCGGGTGTTATCGGGTATAGTATAATTTTTTTACCTAATAATTTTTAGAATTTAAGTTTACTTCTAACCTACTATGTGGAATATACTGTCATCAACCTCACAAGAATGAATTTATAAAAATAAAAATATAAGAATATATGAATTTAAGAGTTAAAAATTTCAAAAAAAATCAAGGAGTCATACATTCTGCTTCTGGCTGGTAGGAAATAATTTGTATTTTTGTTTTTATATGAACGAAAGTTTTGCAAGATCCTAATTATTGTTATAATCATTAACCTCGTAAAACTTCGCCGGCCAATCTTCCGAATCATTTGACATCTTCCAGAAGAATTTTCAAGGCTTTGAATATAAGGATTGAGCCATGGCCATTATGTATTTCGTTGGAAAAGTGTCTGTATCAGAAAAAGGTAAATTCCAAGTCGGTATACTCTTCGAGCCACCATGTAAGCGGGCAGATGGTTGTTTAGCTGCAAGGAGGTTGCACGCGCTGTTTCCGTCTTATTGGTCGGTAGAAGGGAGTGGATCCCTAGGGTCCTTGTGCTACTCGCTCGCATTTATCAATCGATTATTTAAAAGAAATTCGCGTGCGGGGGGGGAAATACGTATTGAAGGAAATAGCGGGAAGTGGGACAAAAAGTCATTAAGGCATTAAGTAATTAAGGCCGTTGTGACAGCGCTGGAGTTGGTGGAGTTGCAGCAGATGACGTAAAGCTGGGCGGATGTTTTGTTTAGCCGTTGCCCACCCTTCCATGATCACCAGTTCCGCGAAATAATTATTGATGATCCCAAAAAAAAATAGGCCATTTAATTTCACTTGCCATCTTCATTCTGCATGACTCCTCCAGATAATAAATTAGCAATTCATTTTTAAACCTTATAAAATTTATTCATGGTTATTAAGTTGCATAAGGAAAAAGAAAGAAATTTAAATTAAGTATATAATTAAATGTATTTAGTAGATATGTTATAATCGAAAAAAAATTAACTTAGAATTTATATCTCTATTAGTTGGTATAAGAAATAATAAGTCGAATTAATTTGCAATAATATTATATATGTCTATATAAAAAAGAGAATCTTGTCTTCCATAGCGGATATTCTCTAATATTATTTCCTAAATTTATATCTTAAAATATCTCCAAAGTAACTTATTTATTTTCAATTCAAATTTGGTAGCAAGGGATTATGATTAACTTTAGCAAGGTTTTTAATGTTGGAACAGTGCAAAAGCATTAAAAATAATGTTCCAAGATTCCATTAATTTTTATTAATTATTAATTAATTAATTTAAGATAAAAAAAAACTAATTCATTTTTTTTCTTATGTCATTGCGGAAGGCCATTTTTAAATATTGGAAAATCTATATATATATTTATTTATTAATTTTTAATAAAAAAGGAAAATCTATATATATAATCATTAACTGTTAGCATTCACGCGCCAGAAATTTTTTTTTTGTTTCCCCGTGTATCATTGTTCTGTATTTTAATTGCAAACCGCATGGTTCGATTTCACCGTTTGGGAAATAAAAATCAAAAAATTCATGTAAAGCTTTTAGTACACTGAGAAAAATCGGCATAACCACAAACAATTCTTAATTTGGGGTAATGTGTTTTTTTTTTTCACTTAAATCGAGTTTATTTTCCACGTCCAAAAGATCTTTTGTCGGGTTGAGCGATGCATCTATAATTTTGGGGTTTAAAGGTTATTTTTATGTATGTATGTATATATATATTCACCAAACTATTTAATATTTCCGAACCATTCATTTTTAGTATTTAAGTAATTAAATAAGAAATACAAAATTAAGGGAACTGGAAACGTTATTTTCCTTAATTATTAAACGCCAAGCTCCAAAAAAAATAATTACTACCAAAATAAAAAAAATAACTAAATCAAATTAATAATTCCAGAAACCAATATGGGACAGGCGTAACTGTCTTGGGGCGATGAGTGACGTCATTGGACAATGAGAATAATTCGGGTGCATATGCTGGCCATTGGCGGGTTTTAGTTAATGAGGGAAAATTATTGGGACATGCACCTTACTTCCAAAGAAAATCGTTATAATTAATAATCCATCTGATCCCGCGGTGTGGCGCTGCGAGCCCTTCTTAGGGTAAAACTGGCTAGTTGGGGACTTATAAACTTATTCCCAATGTAAGAACAATAAAAAATTTAATTCACTTTTAATGCACTGAGCGCTGCTCACTTCCCTCGGCTTTTAAGTTTTGGGAAACTTATGTGGAAATTTCCCACTACGTCTCTTTTTTTTCCGGGGGTTAAATACATATATACTTGAGTTTAACCGCGAGCGATGCGTTTATCTTAGCAGCCACAAGAGAAAAGAACTTGGCCGCTGCTTATTCTATGCTTAGACCGATACTTAAATGATCAATTCTAGGTAAATAATATATTATCATTAGATAAGGAAATTTAAGCTTAACCAAGCTTTTTGTTTTGTTATTTTTGGTTATACCAAGCATAACTAAATGGGGTTTACTTTTAGCATTTGGTTTTTTTATATATATTTTTTTTGTTTGTTAAGTTACAACAAGCGCATTACAAAGCCTCTACCAAACTCTAACTTAAAAAAACGCCAAAGAAATGGCATTTCCGATCATTCAGCTATATGGAAGTTATAAGATAAAGTCGTCCGATCCTTATGAAATTCGGCAGATCGAATTAGTTTGGCAAAAGTAGAGTCCATAAAAAGTACCACTTTTCTAACATAGAAAACAACAAAGTTACGGCATTTCCGATCAATCAGTTAATAAGTTTGTCCAAGGTTGAATCAACAGAAAATCCCATCCTTCTAACTTAAAAAACAACAATATTATGGCATTTCCGATCAATCAGTTGAATGACAGCTATAGGATATAGTCATCCGATCCTTATGAGATTTGGCAGACCGAAAAAGTTTGCCCAAAATGGAATCAATAGAAAATCCCATCTTTCTTACTTAAAACAAGAATGGAAAGCTAACTTCGGGCGAAGCCGAAGTTAATATACCCTTGCAGATATGTGGCAGCTTATATTATCAAATATATATCGGATCTTATAAAGTTGTCCGATCCTTATGAAATTTGGCAGATCCGATAAGTATGTCCAAGGTTGAATTTACAGAAATCACATCTTTCTAACTTAAAAAACAACAATTTTTGGGCCAAGCAGGCAAATGCGAAATGTTAAAATGATATAAAAGACGCTGAAACGGAGGAGCAGCAGCGGATTATCAGCAGTTTCTATTTTGTTTTGTTTCTCCCAGTTTCGCATGCGCTTTGCTGGTATTTGTAGCGCATGCGCTTTTGAGAGCTTTGTAAACTGCTGCACAATAGCTCATCTTGTGCCTGTGTGCGTTTCCCCGCCTCGCCTCTTGCCATCGGAGTTATGTACAGCTGCATGGTGTGATGTTTTATTGCTCAGCTTTACGGGTACTTGTATTTCGGCATTTGAGTTGAGCGGCTGGTTTTTGGGGTTAAAATTGAACCCTCAAATAAAATTGAATTGAAACATAGCAAATCGTGAATTTTTTCGGCCGCTATTAAAAAACATTAATAGCGTAACAACAATATTATGGCATTTCCGATCAATCAGTTATATGACAGCTAACTTCAAAAAAAAGAAAGGAAAGCAAACTTCGGCCGAAGACGAAGTTGATATAGCCTTTCAGTTATGCGGCAGTTTATATTCATAGATATATATCGGATCGTATATAGTCGGCCGATCCTTAAGCAATTTGGCAAATCGGATAAGTTTGCCCACGGTTGAATCTACAGAAAATCCCATCCTTCTAACTTAAAAAAAAACAATATTATTGAACTTCCGATCAATCAGATATATGACGGTTATAGGATATAGTCATCCGATCCTTATGAGATTTGGCAGATCGAAAAAGTTCGCCCAAAATAGAATCAATAGAAAGTCTCACCTTTCTAACTTATAAATCAAGAAAGGAAAGCTAACTTCGGGCGAAGCCGAAGTTGATATACCCTTGCAATTATGCAGCAGCTTATATAAGTTTGTCCAAGGTTGAATCTACAGAAAAGCCCATCCTTCTAATTTAAAAAACCACAATATTATGGCATTTCCCATCAAACAGTTATATGACAGCTATAGGATATAGTCATCCGATCCTTATGAGATATTGCAGATCGGATACGTTTGCCCAAAATAGAATCAATAGAAAGTCCCACCTTTCTAACTTCAAAACCAAGAAAGGAAATCTAACTTCGGGCGAAGCCGAACTTGATATACCCTTTCAGTTATACGGCAGTTTATATTCATAGATATCTATCGGATCTTAAATAGTCGGCCGATCCTTATGCAATTTGGCAAATCGGATAAGTTTACCCACGGTTGAATCTACAGAAAATCCCATCCTTCTAACTAAAAAAACAACAATATTATGGCATTTCCGATCAATCAGTTTTATGACGGTTATAGAATATAGTCATTTGATCCTTATGAGACTTGGAAGATCGAATAAGTTTGCCCAAAATAGAATCAATAGAAAGTCTCACCTTACTAACATAAAAACAAGAAACGAAAGCTTACTTCGGGCGATGCCGAAGTTGATGTACCCTTGGAGATATGCGGAAGCTTATATTAAGAGATTTATATCGGATCTTAAATAGTCGGCCGATCCATATGCAATTTGGCAAATCGGATAAGTTTGCTCAAGGTTGAATCTACAGAAGTCCCTTCCTTCAAACTTAAAGAACAACAAAGTTACGGCATTTCCGATCAATCATTTATATGACAGCTATATGATATAGTCATCCGATCCTTATGAGACTTGGCAGATCGAATAAGTTTGCCCAAAATAGAATCAATAGAAAGTCTCACCTTACTAACATAAAAACAAGAAACGAAAGCTTACTTCGGGCGATGCCGAAGTTGATGTACCCTTGGAGATATGCGGAAGCTTATATTAAGAGATTTATATCGGATCTTAAATAGTCGGCCGATCCATATGCAATTTGGCAAATCGGATAAGTTTGCTCAAGGTTGAATCTACAGAAGTCCCATCCTTCTAACTAAAAAAACAACAATATTATGGCATTTCCGATCAATCAGTTTTATGACGGTTATAGAATATAGTCATCCGATCTTTATGAGATTTGGCAGATCGAAAAAGTTTCCCCAAAATGGAATCAATAGAAAGTCCCACCTTTCTAACTTAAAAACCAAGAAAGGAAAGCTAACTTCATGCGAAACCGAAGTTGATATACCCTTGCAGTTATGCGGCAGCTTATATTATGAAATCCTTTTGAAATTTAGAAGATCGGATAAGTTTTTCTAAAGTTGAATCTACAGAAAATCCCATCCTTCTAACTTAAAAAAAAACAATATTATGTTATTTCTGATCAATCACTTTTATGACGGTTATAGAATATAGTCATTTGATCCTTATGAGATTCTAATCAATAGAAAGTCCCACTTTTCTAACTTATAAATCAAGAAAGGAAAGCTAACTTCTGGCGAAGCCGAAGTTGATATACCCTTGCAGATATGTGGCAGCTTATATTATTAGATATATATCGGATCTTATATAGTCGGCCGATCCTTATAAAACTCGGCAAATCAAATTAGTTTGCCGAAAGTAGAATCCATACAAAGTCCCAGTCTTCTAACTTAAAAAACAACGAAGTTATGGCATTTCCGATCAATCAGTTATATGGCAGCTATAGGATATAGTTCACCGATCCCGGCCGTTCCGACTTATATACTGCCGGCAAAGGAAAGAAGGATGTGTGCAAAGTTTGAAGTCGATAGCTTTAAAACTGAGAGACTAGTTTGCGTAGAAACAGACAGACAGACGGACAGACGGACATGCTTATATCGACTCAGGAGGTGATCCTGATCAAGAATATATATACTTTATAGGGTCGGAGATGTCTCCTTCACTGCGTTGCACACGGGCGGAGCCGAAGTTGATATACCCTTGCAGATGTGTGGCAGCTTATATTATTAGATATATATCGGAACTTATATAGTCGGCCGATCAAATTAGTTTGCCGAAAGTAGAATCCATACAACGTCCCAGTCTTCTAACTTAAAAAACAACAGAGATATGGCATTTTCGATCAATCAGTTATATGGCAGCTATAGGATATAGTCGGCCGATCCTTATGAAATTTGGCAGATCGAATAAGTCTGACAAAAAAAAGAAGAGTCCACAGCAAGTCCCATCCTTCTAACTTAAAAAACAACGAAGTTATGGCATTTCCGATCAATCAGTTATATGGCAGCTATAGAAATGGCATTTCCGATCATTCAGTTTTATGGAAGTTATAAGATAAAGTCATCCGATCCTTTTGAGATTTGGGAGATTGAATAAGTTTGCCCAAAATAGAATCAATAGAAAGTCCCACCTTTCTAACATAAAAAACAAGAATCGAAAGCTAACTTCGGGCGAAGCCGAAGTTGATATACCCTTGCAGTTATGCGGCAGCTTATATTATCAGATATATATCGGATCTTATATAGTCGGCCGATCGTTATGAAATTTGGCAGTTTGTCAAAGGTTGAATCTACAGAAAATCTTACTCTTCCAACTTAAAAAACAACAATGTTATGGCATTTCCGATCAATTAGTTATATGGCAGCTATAGGATATAGTCATCCGAACCTTATGAGATTTGGCAGATCGAATAAGTTTGCCTAAAATAAAATCAATAGAACGTCCCACCTATCTTAATTAAAAAAAATTAAAGGAAAGCTAATTTCGGGCGTAGCCGAAGTTGAAATACCCTTGCTGTTATGCGGCAGCTTATATTATTAGATATATATCGTAACGAAGTTATGGCATTTCCGATCAATCAGTTATATGGCAGCTATAGGATATAGTTGACCGATCCCGGCCGTTCCGACTTATATACTGCCTGCAAAGGAAACAAGGATGAGTGCAAAGTTTGAAGTCGATAGCTTTAAAACTGAGAGACTAGTTTGCGTAGAAACAGACAGACAGACGGACAGACGGACATGCTTATATCGACTCAGGAGGTGATCCTGATCAAGAATATATATACTTTATAGGGTCGGAGATGTCTCCTTCACTGCGTTGCACACTTTTGACCAAAATTATAATACCCTCTGCAAGGGTATAACAAGAATGGAAAGCTAACTTCGGGCGGAGCCGAAGTTGATATACCCTTGCAGATATGTGGCAGTTTATATTATTAGATATATATCGGATCTTATATAGTCGGCCGATCCTTATAAAACTCGGCAGATCAAATTAGTTTGCCGAAAGTAGAATCCATACAAAGTCCCAGTCTTCTAACTTAAAAAACAACAGAGTTATGGCATTTCCGATCAATCAGTTATATGGCAGCTATAGGATATAGTTGACCGATCCCGGCCGTTCCGACACAAGGATGTGTGCAAAGTTTGAAGTCGATAGCTTTAAAACTGAGAGACTAGTTTGCGTAGAAACAGACAGACAGACGGACAGACGGACATGCTTATATCGACTCAGGAGGTGATCCTGATCAAGAATATATATACTTTATAGGGTCGGAGATGTCTCCTTCACTGCGTTGCACACTTTTGACCAAAATTATAATACCTTCTGCAAGGGTATAAAAAAAGTCCCATATTTCTAACATAAAAAACAAGACAAGAAAGCTAACTCCGGGCGAAGCCGAGGTTGATATACCCTTGCAGTTATGCGGCAGCTTATATTATTAGATATATATCGGATTTTATAAAGTTTGTCGATCCCTATGAGATTTGGTAGATCGGATAAGTTTGCCCAAAATAGAATCAATAGAAAGTCCCAATCTTCTAACTTAAAAAAAAAACAAGAATGGAAAGCTAACTTCGGGCGTAGCCGAAGTTGATATACCCTTGCAGATATGTATATTATATTATTAGATATATATCGGATCTTATATAGTCGGCCGATCCTTATAAAACTCGGCAGATCAAATTAGTTTGCCGAAAGTAGAATCCATACAAAGTCCCAGTCTTCTAACTTAAAAAACAACGAAGTTATGGCATTTCCGATCAATCAGTTATATGGCAGCTATAGGATATAGTCGGCCGATCCTTATGAAATTTGGCAGATCGAATAAGTCTGCTAAAAGAAGAGTCCACAGCAAGTCCCATACTTCTAACTTGGATGTCCCATCCTTCTTACTTAAAACAACGAAGTTATGGCATTTCCGATCAATCAGTTATATGGCAGTTATAGGATATAGTTGACCGATCCCGGCCATTCCGACTTATATACTGCCTGCAAAGGAAAGAAGGATGTGTGCAAAGATGTGTGCAAAAGTCAAAAATAAAATCTGTGGAAAGTCTCAACCTAACTCTAACTTAAAACAAGAATGGAAAGCTAACTTCGGGCGGAGCCGAAGTTGATATACCCTTGCAGATATGTGGCAGCTTATATTATTAGATTTATATCGGATCTGAAATAGTCGGCCGATCCTTATGCAATTTGGCAAATCGGATAAGTTTGCCCAAGGTTGTGCGCAAATTTGATTTGTTGGTCAAAAATAAAATCTGTGGAAAGTCTCAACCTAACTCTAACTTAAAAAAACGCCAATAAAATGGCATTTCCGATCATTCAGTTATATGGAAGTTAAGAGATAAAGTCATCCGATCCTTTTGAGATTTGGGAGATTGAATAAGTTTGCCCAAAATAGAATCAATAGAAAGTCCCACCTTTCTAACATAAAAAACAAGAATCGAAAGCTAACTTCGGGCGAAGCCGAAGTTGATATACCCTTGCAGTTATGCGGCAGCTTATATTATCAGATATATATCGGATCTTATATAGTCGGCCGATCGTTATGAAATTTGGCAGTTTGTCAAAGGTTGAATCTACAGAAAATCTTACTCTTCCAACTTAAAAAACAACAATGTTATGGCATTTCCGATCAATTAGTTATATGGCAGCTATAGGATATAGTCATCAGAACCTTATGAGATTTGGCAGATCGAATAAGTTTGCCTAAAATAAAATCAATAGAACGTCCCACCTATCTTAATTAAAAAAAATGAAAGGAAAGCTAATTTCGGGCGAAGCCGAAGTTGAAATACCCTTGCTGTTATGCGGCAGCTTATATTATTAGATATATATCGGATCTTATATAGTCGGCCGATCGTTATGAAATTTGGCAGTTCGTCCAAGGTTGAATCTAGAGAAAATCCCATCCTTCAAATTTAAAAAACAACAAAGTTATTGCAATTCCGTTCAATCAGTTATATGACAGCTATAGGATATAGTCATCCGAACCTTATGAGATTTGGCAGATCGAATAAGTTTGCCCAAAATAATATCAAAAGAAAGTCCTAATTTTCTAATTTAAAAGACAAAAATCGAAAGTTAACTTCGGTCGAAGCCGAAGTTGATATACCCTGGCAGATATGTGGCAGCTTATATTATTAGATATATATCGGATCTTATATAGTCGGCCGATCCTTATAAAACTCGATCCTTATGAGATTTGGCAGATCGAATAAGTTTGCCTAAAATAAAATCAATAGAATGTCCCACCTTTCTTACTTAAAAAACATGAAAGGAAAGCTAACTTCGGGCGAAGCCGAAGTTCAAATACCCTTGCATTTATGCGGCAGCTTATATTATTAGATATATATCGGATCTTATATAGTCGGTCGATCCTTATGAAATTTGGCAGATCAGATAAGTTTGTCCAAGGTTGAATCTACAGAAAATCCCACTCTTCTAACTTAAAAAAAACCTAAAAATTTTATGGCATTTCCGATCAATCAGTTCTATGACTGCTATAGGATTTAGTCATCCGATCCTTATGAGATTTGGCAGATCGAATAAGTTTGCCCAAAATAGAATCAATAGAAAATCCCACCTTTCTAACATAAAAAACAAGAAACGAAAGCTAACTTCGGGCGAAGCCGTAGTTGATATTCCCTTGGAGTTATGCGGAAGCTTATATTAAGAGATATATATCGGATCTTAAATAGTCGGCCGATCCATATGCAATTTGGCAAATCGGATAAGTTTGCCCAAGGTTGAATCTATAGAAGTCCCATCCTTCAAACTTAAAGAACAACAAAGTTACGGCATTTCCGATCAATCATTTATATGACAGCTATATGATATAGTCATCCGATCCTTATTAGATTTGGCAGATCGAATAAGTTTGCCCAAAATAGAATCAATAGAAAGTCCCACCTTTCTAACATAAAAAACAAGAAACGAAAGCTAACTTCGGGCGAAGCCGAAGTTGATATTCCCTTGGAGTTATGCGGAAGCTTATATTAAGAGATATATATCGGATCTTAAATAGTCGTCCGATCCTTATGCAATTTGGCAAATCGGATAAGTTTGCCCAAGGTTGTGCGCAAATTTGATTTGTTGGTCAAAAATAAAATCTGTGCAAAGTCTCAACCTAACTCTAACTTAAACAAGAATGGAAAGCTAACTTCGGGCGGAGCCGAAGTTGATATACCCTTGCAGATATGTGGCAGCTTATATTATTAGATATATATCGGATCTTATATAGTCGGCCGATACTTATAAAACTCGGCAGATCAAATTAGTTTGCCGAAAAGGGAATCCATACGAAGTCCCAGTCTTCTAACTTAAAAAACAACAGAGATATGGCATTTCCGATCAATCACTTATATGGCAGCTATAGGATATAGTCGGCCGATCCTTATGAAATTTTGCAGATCGAATAAGTCTGCTAAAAGAAGAGTCCACAGCAAGTCCCAACCTTATAACTTTAAAAACAACAGAGATATGACATTTCCGATCAATCAGTTATATGGCAGTTCCAACTTATATACTGCCTGCAAAGGAAAGAAGGATGTGTGCAAAGTTTGAAGTCGATAGCTTTAAAACTGAGAGACTAGTATGCGTAGAAACAGACAGACAGACGGACAGACGGACATGCTTATATCGACTCAGGAGGTGATCCTGATCAAGAATATATATACTTTATAGGGTCGGAGATGTCTCCTTCACTGCGTTACACACTTTTGACCAACATTATAATACCCTCTGCAAGGGTATAAAAAAACGCCAATGAAATGTCATTTCCGATCATTCAGTTATATGGAAGTTATAAGATAAAGTCATCCGATCCTTATGAGATTTGGGAGATCGAATAAGTTTGCCCAAAATAGAATCAATAGAAAGTCCCACCTTTCTAACATAAACAACAAGAAGCGAAAGCTAACTTCGGGCGAAGCCGAAGTTGATATACCCTTGCAGTTATGCGGCAGCTTATATTATCAGATATATATCGGATCTTATATAGTCGGCCGATCGTTATGAAATTTGGCAGTTTAACCAAGGTTGAATCTACAGAAAATCCCATCCTTCTAACTTAAAAAACAACAAAGTTATGGCATTTCCGATCAATCAGTTATATCAGTAATCAGTTATATGACAGCTATAGGATATAGTCATCCGATCGTTATGAGACTTGGCAGATCGAATAAGTTTGCCTAAAATAAAATCAATAGAACGTCCCACCTTTCTTACTTAAAAAACATGAAAGGAAAGCTAATTTCGGGCGAAGCCGTAGTTGAAATACCCTTGCTGTTATGCGGCAGCTTATATTATTAGATATATATCGGATTTTATATAGTCGGCCGATCGTCATGAAATTTGGCAGTTTGTCCAAGGTTGAATCTACAGAAAATCCCATCCTTCTAACTTAAAAAACAACAAAGTTATTGCAATTCCGTCCAATCAGTTATATGACAGCTATAGGATATAGTCATCCGAACATTATGAGATTTGGCAGATCGAATAAGTTTGCCTAAAATAAAATCAATAGAACGTCCCACCTTTCTTACTTAAAAATAAGAATGGAAAGCTAACTTCGGGCGGAGCCGAAGTTGATATACCCTTGCAATTATGCGGCAGCCTATATTGAGAGATATATATCGGATCTGAAATAGTCGGCCGATCCTTATGCAATTTGGCAAATCGGATAAGTTTGCCCAAGGTTGTTTGATTTTATTTGTTGGACAAATATAAAATCTGTGGAAATTCTCAACGTAACTCTAACTTAAAAAAAACGCCAAAGAAATGGCATTTCCTATTATTCAGTTATATGGAAGTAATAAGATAAAGTCATCCGATCCTTATGAGATTTGGGAGATCGAATAAGTTTGCCCAAAATAAAATCATTAGAAAGTCCCACCTTTCTAACTTAAAAAACAAGAAGCGAAAGCTAACTTCGGGCGAAGCCGAGGTTGATATACCCTTGCATTTATGCGGCAGCTTATATTATCAGATATATATCGGATTTTTATAATCGGCCGATCGTTATGAATTTTGGGCAGTTTGTCCAAGGTTGAATCTACAGAAAATCCCATCCTTCTAACTTAAAAAACAACAAAGTTATTGCAATTCCGTCCAATCAGTTATATGACAGCTATAGGATATAGTCATCCGAACCTTATGAGATTTGGCAGATCGAATAAGTTTGCCTAAAATAAAATCAATAGAACGTCCCACCTTTCTTACTTAAAAACAAGAATGGAAAGCTAACTTCGGGCGGAGCCGAAGTTGATATACCCTTGCAATTATGCGGCAGCTTATATTATCAGATATATATCGGATCTTATATAGTCGGCCGATCGTTATGAAATTTGGCAGTTTGTCCAAGGTTGAATCTACAGAAAATCCCATCTTTCTAACTTAAAAAACAACAAAGTTATTGCAATTCCGTTCAATCAGTTATATGACAGCTATAGGATACAGTCATCCGATCGTTATGAGACTTGGCAGATCGAATAAGTTTGTCTTAAATAAAATCAATAGAACGTCCCACCTTTCTTACTTAAAAAACATGAAAGGAAAGCGAAGCCGAAGTTGAAATACCCTTGCTGTTATGGGGCAGCCTATATTGAAAGATATATATCGGATCTGAAATAGTCGGCCGATCCTTATGCAATTTGGCAAATCGGATAAGTTTGCCCAAGGTTGTTTGATTTTATTTGTTGGTCAAATATAAAATCTGTGGAAATTCTCAACGTAACTCTAACTTAAAAAAAACGCCAAAGAATTGGCATTTCCTATTATTCAGTTATATGGAAGTAATAGATAAAGTCATCCGATCCTTATGAGATTTGGGAGATCGAATAAGTTTGCCCAAAATAAAATCATTAGAAAGTCCCACCTTTCTAACTTAAAAAACAAGAAGCGAAAGCTAACTTCGGGCGAAGCCGAGGTTGATATACCCTTGCATTTATGCGGCAGCTTATATTATCAGATATATAACGGATCTTTATAGTCGGCCGATCGTTATGAATTTTGGGCAGTTTGTCCAAGGGTGAATCTACAAAAATCCCATCCTTGTAACTTAAAAAACAACAAAGTTATGGCATTTCCGATCAATCAGTTATATGACAGCTATAGGATACAGTCATCCGATCGTTATGAGACTTGGCAGATCGAATAAGTTTGCCCAAAATAAAATCAATAAAACGTTCCACCTTTCTTACTTAAAAAACATAAAAGGAAAGGTAATTTCGGGCGAAGCCGAAGTTGAAATACCCTTGCTGTTATGCGGCAGCTTATATTATTAGATTTATATCGGATCTTATATAGTTGGCCGAAGTTGATATACCCTTGCAGTTATGCGGCAGCTCATATTATCAGATATATATCGGATCTTATATAGCCGGCCGATCGTTATGAAATTTGGCAGTTTGTCCAAGGTTGAATCTACAGAAAATCTTACTCTTCCAACTTAAAAAACAACAATGTTATGGCATTTCCGATCAATTAGTTATATGACAGCTATAGGATATAGTCATCCGATCGTTATGAGACTTGGCAGATCGAATAAGTTTGCCCAAAATAAAATCAATAAAACGTTCCACCTTTCTTACTTAAAAAACATAAGAAACATATAAGGATTGTAATACCCTTGCTGTTATGCGGCAGTTATATTATTAGATATATATCGGATCTTATATAGTTTGCCGATCCTAATGAAATTTGGCTGATCAGATAAGTTTTTTCAAGGTTGAATCTACAGAAAATCCCATCCTTCTAACTTAAGAAACAACAATATTATAGCATTTCCGATCAATAAGTTATATGAAAATTATAGGATATAGTCATCCGTTCCTCATTAGATTTGAGTTTGCCCAAAATGGAATCAATAGAAAGTCCCACCTTTCTAACATAAAAAACAAGACAGGAAAGCTAACTACGGGCGAAGCAGAAGTTGTTATACCCTTGCAGTTATGCATCAGCTTATATTATCAGATATATATCGGATCTTATATAGTCATCCGATCCTTATGAGATTTGGGAGATCTAACTCTAACTTAAAAAAAACGCAAAAAAAAGGGGCATTTCCGATCATTCAGTTATATGGAAGTTATAAGATATAGTCGGCCGATCATTTTAAAATTTGGCAGATCGTATAAGTTTGCCCAAAAAAAATCAATAGAAAGACCCACCTTTCTAACTTAAAGAACAAGAAACGAAAGCTAACTTCGGGCGAAGCCAAAGTTGATATACCCTTGCAGTTATGCGGCAGCTTATATTATCAGATATATATCGGATCTTAGATAGTCGGCCGATCGTTATGAAATTTGGCAGTTTGTCCAAGGTTGAATCTACAGAAAATCCCATCCTTCTAACTTAAAAAACAACAAAGTTATTGCAATTCCGTTGAATCAGTTATATGACAGCTATAGGATACAGTCATCTGAACCTTATGAGATTTGGCAGATCGAATAAGTTTGCCTAAAATAAAATCAATAGAACGTCCCACCTTTCTTATTTAAAATTCAAGAAACGAAAGCTAACTTCGGGCGAAGCCGAAGTTGATATACCCTTGCAGTTATGCGGCAGCTTATATTATCAGATATATATCGGATCTTATATAGTCATCCGATCCTTATAAGATTTGGCAGATCTAACTCTAACTTAAAAAAACGCCAAGGAAATGGCATTACCGATCATTCAGTTATATGGAAGTTATAAGATAAAGTCGTTCGATCCTTATAAAATTTGGCAGATCGAATAAGTTTGCGCAAAATAAAATCAATAAAAAGTCCCACCTTTCTAACTTAAAAAACAAGAAACGAAAGCTAACTTCGGGAGAAGCCGAAGTTGATATACCCTTGCAGTTATGCGGCAGCTTATATTATCAGATATATATCGGATCTTATATAGTCATCCGATCCTTAAGAGATTTGGGAGATCTAACTCTAACTTAAAAAATCGCCAAAGAAATGCCATTTCCGATCATTCAGTTATATGGAAGTTATAAGATAAAGTCGTTCGATCCTTATAAAATTTGGCAGATCGAATAAGTTTGCGCAAAATAAAATCAATAAAAAGTCCCACCTTTCTAACTTAAAAAACAAGAAACGAAAGCTAACTTCGGGAGAAGCCGAAGTTGATATACCCTTGCAGTTATGCAGCAGCTTATATTATCAGATATATATCGGATCTTATATAGTCATCTGATCCCTATAAGATTTCGCAGATCTAACTCTAACTTTAAAAAACGCCATAGAAATGGCATTTCCGATCATTCAGTTATATGGAAGTTATAAGATAAAGTCGGCCGATCCTTATAAAATTTGGCAGATCGAATAAGTTTGCGCAAAATAAAATCGAAATAAAACGAAAGCTAACTTCGGGCGAAACCAAAGTTGATATACCCTTGCAGTTATGCGGCTTATATTATCAGATATATATCGGATCTTAGATAGTCGGCCGATCGTTATGAAATTTGGCAGATCAAATAAGCCTGCTAAAAGAAGAGTTCACAGCAAGTCCCATCCTTCTAACTTAAAAAACTACGAAGTTATGGCATTTCGGATCAATCAGTTATATGGCAGCTATAGGATATAGTTGACCGATCCCGGCCTTTCCGACTTATATACTGCCTGCAAAGGAAAGAAGGATGTGTGCAAAGCTTGAAGTCGATAGCTTTAAAACTGAGAGACTAGTTTGCGTAGAAACAGACAGACAGACGGACCGACGGACAGACGGACAGACGGACATGCTTATATCGACTCAGGAGGTGATCCTGATCAAGAATATATATACTTTATAGGGTCGGAGATGTCTCCTTCACAGCGTTGCACACTTTTGACCAACATTATAATACCCTCTGCAAGGGTATAAAAAACGCCAATGAAATGTCATTTCCGATCATTCAGTTATATGGAAGTTATAAGATAAAGTCATCCGATCCTTATGAGATTTGGGAGATCGAATAAGTTTGCCCAAAATAGAATCAATAGAAAGTCCCACCTTTCTAACATAAACAACAAGAAGCGAAAGCTAACTTCGGGCGAAGCCGAAGTTGATATACCCTTGCAGTTATGCGGCAGCTTATATTATCAGATATATATCGGATCTTATATAGTCGGCCGATCGTGAAATTTGGCAGTTTAACCAAGGTTGAATCTACAGAAAATCCCATCCTTCTAACTTAAAAAACTACAAAGTTATGGCATTTCCGATCAATCAGTTATATCAGTAATCAGTTGTATGACAGCTATAGGATATAGTCATCCGATCGTTATGAGACTTGGCAGATCGAATAAGTTTGCCTAAAATAAAATCAATAGAACGTCACACCTTTCTTACTTAAAAAACATGAAAGGAAAGCTAATTTCGGGCGAAGCCGAAGTTGAAATACCCTTGCTGTTATGCGGCAGCTTATATTATTAGATATATATCGGATTTTATATAGTCGGCCGATCGTTATGAAATTTGGCAGTTTGTCCAAGGTTGAATCTACAGAAAATCCCATCCTTCTAATTTAAAAAACAACAAAGTTATTGCAATTCCGTCCAATCAGTTATATGACAGCTATAGGATATAGTCATCCGAACCTTATGAGATTTGGCAGATCGAATAAGTTTGCCTAAAATAAAATCAATAGAACGTCCCACCTTTCTTACTTAAAAATAAGAATGGAAAGCTAACTTCGGGCGGAGCCGAAGTTGATATACCCTTGCAATTATGCGGCAGCCTATATTGAGAGATATATATCGGATCTGAAATAGTCGGCCGATCCTTATGCAATTTGGCAAATCGGATAAGTTTGCCCAAGGTTGTTTGATTTTATTTTTTGGACAAATATAAAATCTGTGGAAATTCTCAACGTAACTCTAACTAAAAAAAAACCCCAAAGAAATGGCATTTCCTATTATTCAGTTATATGGAAGTAATAAGATAAAGTCATCCGATCCTTATGAGATTTGGGAGATCGAATAAGTTTGCCCAAAATAAAATCATTAGAAAGTCCCACCTTTCTAACTTAAAAAACAAGAAGCGAAAGCTAACTTCGGGCGAAGCCGAGGTTGATATACCCTTGCATTTATGCGGCAGCTTATATTATCAGATATATAACGGATTTTTATAATCGGCCGATCGTTATGAATTTTGGGCAGTTTGTCCAAGGTTGAATCTACAGAAAATCCCATCCTTCTAACTTAAAAAACAACAAAGTTATTGCAATTCCGTCCAATCAGTTATATGACAGCTATAGGATATAGTCATCCGAACCTTATGAGATTTGGCAGATCGAATAAGTTTGCCTAAAATAAAATCAATAGAACGTCCCACCTTTCTTACTTAAAAACAAGAATGGAAAGCTAACTTCGGGCGGAGCCGAAGTTGATATATCCTTGCAATTATGCGGCAGCTTATATTATCAGATATATATCGGATCTTAAATAGTCGGCCGATCGTTATGAAATTTGGAAGTTTGTCCAAGGTTGAATCTACAGAAAATCCCATCCTTCTAACTTAAAAAACAACAAAGTTGTGGCATTTCCGATCAATCAGTTATATGACAGCTATAGGATATAGTCATCCGATCGTTATGAGACTTGGCAGATCGAATAAGTTTGCCTAAAATAAAATCAATAGAACGTTCCACCTTTCTTACTTAAAAAACATAAAAGGAAAGATAATTTCGGGCGAAGCCGAAGTTGAAATACCCTTGCTGTTATGCGGCAGCTTATATTATTAGATTTGTATCGGATCTTATATAGTTGGCCGAAGTTGATATACCCTTGCAGTTATGCGGCAGCTTATATTATCAGATATATATCGGATCTTATATAGTCGGCCGATCGTTATGAAATTTGGCAGTTTGTCCAAGGTTGAATCTACAGAAAATCCCATCTTTCTAACTTAAAAAACAACAAAGTTATTGCAATTCCGTTCAATCAGTTATATGACAGCTATAGGATATAGTCATCCGATCGTTATGAGACTTGGCAGATCGAATAAGTTTGCCTAAAATAAAATCAATAGAACGTTCCACCTTTCTTACTTAAAAAACATAAAAGGAAAGGTAATTTCGGGCGAAGCCGAAGTTGAAATACCCTTGCTGTTATGCGGCAGCTTATATTATAAGATTTATATCGGATCTTATATAGTTGGCCGAAGTTGATATACCCTTGCAGTTATGCGGCAGCTTATATTATCAGATATATATCGGATCTTATATAGTCGGCCGATCGTTATGAAATTTGGCAGTTTGTCCAAGGTTGAATCTACAGAAAATCCCATCTTTCTAACTTAAAAAACAACAAAGTTATTGCAATTCCGTTCAATCAGTTATATGACAGCTATAGGATACAGTCATCCGATCGTTATGAGACTTGGCAGATCGAATAAGTTTGCCTAAAATAAAATCAATAGAACGTCCCACCTTTCTTACTTAAAAAACATGAAAGGAAAGCGAAGCCGAAGTTGAAATACCCTTGCTGTTATGCGGCAGCCTATATTGAGAGATATATATCGGATCTGAAATAGTCGGCCGATCCTTATGCAATTTGGCAAATCGGATAAGTTTGCCCAAGGTTGTTTGATTTTATTTGTTGGTCAAATATAAAATCTGTGGAAATTCTCAACGTAACTCTAACTTAAAAAAAACGCCAAAGAAATGGCATTTCCTATTATTCAGTTATATGGAAGTAATAGATAAAGTCATCCGATCCTTATGAGATTTGGGAGATCGAATAAGTTTGCCCAAAATAAAATCATTAGAAAGTCCCACCTTTCTAACTTAAAAAACAAGAAGCGAAAGCTAACTTCGGGCGAAGCCGAGGTTGATATACCCTTGCATTTATGCGGCAGCTTATATTATCAGATATATAACGGATCTTTATAGTCGGCCGATCGTTATGAATTTTGGGCAGTTTGTCCAAGGGTGAATCTACAAAAATCCCATCCTTGTAACTTAAAAAACAACAAAGTTATGGCATTTCCGATCAATCAGTTATATGACAGCTATAGGATATAGTCATCCGATCGTTATGAGACTTGGCAGATCGAATAAGTTTGCCCAAAATAAAATCAATAAAACGTTCCATCTTTCTTACTTAAAAAACATAAAAGGAAAGGTAATTTCGGGCGAAGCCGAAGTTGAAATACCCTTGCTGTTATGCGGCAGCTTATATTATTAGATTTATATCGGATCTTATATAGTTGGCCGAAGTTGATATACCCTTGCAGTTATGCGGCAGCTTATATTATCAGATATATATCGGATCTTATATAGCCGGCCGATCGTTATGAAATTTGGCAGTTTGTCCAAGGTTGAATCTACAGAAAATCTTACTCTTCCAACTTAAAAAACAACAATGTTATGGCATTTTCGATCAATTAGTTATATGACAGCTATAGGATATAGTCATCCGATCGTTATGAGACTTGGCAGATCGAATAAGTTTGCCCAAAATAAAATCAATAAAACGTTCCACCTTTCTTACTTAAAAAACATAAGAAACATAAAAGGATTGTAATACCCTTGCTGTTATGCGGCAGTTATATTATTAGATATATATCGGATCTTATATAGTTTGCCGATCCTAATGAAATTTGGCTGATCGGATAAGTTTTTTCAAGGTTGAATCTACAGAAAATCCCATCCTTCTAACTTAAGAAACAACAATATTATAGCATTTCCGATCAATAAGTTATATGAAAGTTATAGGATATAGTCATCCGTTCCTCATTAGATTTGAGTTTGCCCAAAATGGAATCAATAGAAAGTCCCACCTTTCTAACATAAAAAACAAGACAGGAAAGCTAACTACGGGCGAAGCAGAAGTTGTTATACCCTTGCAGTTATGCATCAGCTTATATTATCAGATATATATCGGATCTTATATAGTCATCCGATCCTTATGAGATTTGGGAGATCTAACTCTAACTTAAAAAAAACGCAAAAAAAAGGGGCATTTCCGAACATTCAGTTATATGGAAGTTATGAGATATAGTCGGCCGATCATTTTAAAATTTGGCAGATCGTATAAGTTTGCCCAAAAAAAATCAATAGAAAGACCCACCTTTCTAACTTAAAAAAAAGAAAGGAAAGCTAACTTCGGGCGAAGCAGAAGTTGATATACCCTTGCAGTTATGCGGCAGCTTATATTATCAGATATATATCGGATCTTATATAGTCGGCCGATCGTTATGAAATTTTGCAGTTTGTTCAAGGTTGAATCTACAGAAAATCCCATCCTTCTAACTTGAAAAACAACAATATAGCATTTCCGTTCAATCAGTTATATGACAACAATAGGAAATAGTCATCCGTACCTTATGAGATTTGGCAGAATAAGTTTGCCTAAAATAAAATAAATGGAAAGTCCCACCTTCTTACTTAAAAAACATGAAAGGAAAGCTGATTTCGGGCGAAGCCGAAGTTGAAATACCCTTGCTGTTATGCGGCAGCTTATATTATTAGATATATATTGGATCTTATATGGTCGGTCGATCTTTATGAAATTTGGCAGATCGGACAAGTTTGTCCAAGGTTGAATCTATATGAAAGTTATAAGATAAATTCGGCCGATCCCTATAAAATTTTACAGATCGTATAAGTTTGCTCAAAATAAAATCAATAGAAAGTCCCATCTTTCTAACATAAAAAACAAGAAACGAAAGCTAACTTCGGGCGAAACCAAAGTTTATATACCCTTGCAGTTATGCGGCATCTTATATTATCAGATATATATCGGATCTTAGATAGTCTGCCGATCGTTATGAAATTTGGCAGTTTGTCCAAGGTTGAATCTACAGAAAATCTTACTCTTCCAACTTAAAAAACAACAAAGTTATTGCAATTCCGTTCAATCAGTTATATGACAGCTATGGGATACAGTCATCCGAACCTTGTGAGATTTGGCAAATCGAATAAGTTTGCCTAAAATAAAATCAATAGAACGTCCCACCTTTCTAACTTAAAAAATAACAAGAAAGGAAAGCTAACTTCGGGCGGAGCCGAAGTTGATATACCCTTGCAGATATGTGGCAGCTTATATTATTAGATATATATCGGATCTTATATAGTAGGCCGATCCTTATAAAACTCGGCAGATCAAATTAGTTTGCCGAAAGTAGAATCCATACAAAGTCCCAGTCTTCTAACTTAAACAACAACAGAGATTTCCGATCAATCAGTTATATTGCAGCTATAGGATATAGTCAGCCGATCCTTTTGAAATTTGGCAGATCGAATAAGTTTGCTAAAAGAGGAGTTCACAGCAAGACCCATCCTTCTAACTTAAAAAACAACGAAGTTATGGCATTTCCGATCAATCAGTTATATGGCAGTTATAGGATATAGTTGACCGATCCCGGCCTTTCCGACTTATATACTGCCTGCAAAGGAAAGAAGGATGTGTGCATAGTTTGAAGTCGATAGCTTCAAAACTGAGAGACTAGTTTGCGTAGAAACAGACAGACAGACGGACAGACGGACATGCTTATATCGACTCAGGAGGTGATCCTGATCAAGAATATATATACTTTATAGAGTCGGAGATGCGGACCGACAGACAGACGGACAGACGGACATGCTTATATCGACTCAGGAGGTGATCCTGATCAAGAATATATATACTTTATAGAGTCGGAGATGCCTCCTTCACTGCGTTGCACACTTTTGAGAGCCTACTTTATAGAGTCGGAGATGCGGACCGACAGACAGACGGACAGACGGACATGCTTATATCGACTCAGGAGGTGATCCTGATCAAGAATATATATACTTTATAGAGTCGGAGATGCCTCCTTCACTGCGTTGCACACTTTTGACCAAAATTATAATACCCTCTGCAAGGGTATAATAAAAAAAAAGTTAAATGAATAAACGGAACTCGCGCAGAAGAAGAACACAGATTTTTAGTGGAAAAATTAAAACATCCATCTCTAAATTAATGGTAAACAATAAATGAAATAATCCATCAAAGTTTAATGTCGTGTCCGGGAGTAACTCAACCCGACTCTATTTACCCTTGGGCTTCAGTTCCGCCGCGGATCCTGGATCCTTTTCCCACTTGCTCCTTGATTTCTCCTCTTCCGATGACTCGCGTACAGCCGCCGGACTTACCCACAGGGGGTCCTTGAGCCAATGATCGTAGATCCTTGCGCACTCGCTTTAATTCTCGCACTTGAGACTGTCGGACTTACCCACGGGGGGTCCTTCTGCATATACTCCTAATTCCTCCAAGGAAACTTTCTCACTTGAATGTTAAACTTACCCACGGGGGGTCTTTCACTCAACTCTGCCAGCTTCCCTAGAAGACTCGGTCTCGATTTACTCCAGGGGCCCTCCTTATATCGCTCCAGAGGCGCCCGTTAATCCTTGCAACTCTTTCTTCCTGCCGTTAATCCTTCGGCTTTCTATTCCCGCCGTTAATCCCACTTTCCAATTAGACGCACCGGTGGCTCCTGTTCACACCCCCTTTTCCCCCTTTGGCCACCGGCCTGCATCGTTATTATGCCGCGGCAGCGGCTTTCTTCCAGGCGCTCCCCCGCGCTCCCCCTTTGGCCACCGGCCCGCATTGTTATTATGCCGGGCATTGGCTCTTTTACCGGCGCTTCCCCCGCGCTCCCCTTAGTCGCCCCAATCGCATTTCTCTCCTTCCGTGCTTTGTAAACACCTCGGCCACCGCGTCCGCTATCCCCGCGGCCCTTCTTTTTCTCCTACATCCGCGCACGGCTGTCGCGCAGGCCCGACCGGAACCGTTACGTTCCACACGTTCCACGTTGTCTCCGCTTTCTCCTGCATCTGCGCACGGCCGCGCGATCCCTTTCCCCGCTGCTGCCCTCTTCTTGCCACCTGTCTTGGCGTGTGGGAGATTTAATCTCCTCACACTTCCCCCCTTCTTCGGGAACGACAGAAGTGACGTGGTTCCAGATTCTTCATCTTTGGGTCTGGGTATAAACTTTTTTCTCCGTCCCGTGTGCTTGTTTTGACTCCTCCTTTTTTTTTGCGAGGAACCTTATCCACCTCCCCCCTTCTTCGGGAAACGGACAGGTCGTTTCCCTTCATTATTACTCTAAATTTTTCTTTCCTTTTTTTTTGTGTACATATCTTTTTATGTTTTATTTTCTTTTTGTTCCTGTTTTTTTTTTTTTTTATGTACATATTTATTTATTTTTTTTTTGTTTTTTTTTTTTGTGTATGTATTTTTATATTTTTTTTGTTGTTGTTTTTTTTTGTGTATAATATTATATATTTTTTCTTTCTATATATATATTTTTTTTTTGTACTTCCATTTTTTTTTCTTTTTATATTCCTCTTTTTTTTTTATTCCATTTGTTTTTCTTTTTATATTCAATTTTTTTTTTTTAAATTCCATTTTTTTTGTTTTTTTTTCTTTTTATATTTAATTTTTGTGTTTACTTCTTTGTTTACGCCTCTGGCGCCGACTCCTCTTTTTGGGCTTTTAACTCACTTATGTGTGCCCTTCTTTCTATCTTTGTACCGCTGAGACGCAGCACAACAATAACTGGCGATATGAAATTCGCCACTGTGTATGGCCCGCCGTATCTTGGCGCTAATTTCGCCGCGAACCCTTCAGATGCTTTTGATAGATGGTGCTCTTTTGCCCATACTATGTCACCAATTTTTGGGCTCCACTGCCGCCTCCTCAGATTGTAGTGCCTAGCTTGCTCCTGCGCCGCTCTCTCCATGTTCCTCCGTACCAGCTCAAACACTTCTTGTAGCTTCTTTGCATTCTCTGAGGGCGTGGTTACTGATGCTCCCGTCTTCAATGCTTCTTTATCGTACAACGCCTTCGGCATTCTCGGCTCTCTGCCTTGGGTTATGAAACATGGCGAGTATCCCGTCGAGTCGGACACGCTTGAGTTCACTGCCAGCATCAACTCAGGCCAGTGCTCGTCCAATGTCCTCTGATCCTCGCCTGCAAACTGGGCGATCATTGTCTTGATCGTTCTGTTCGCCCTTTCCGTTGGATTTTCCTGCGGAGTGTACGGTGCGGTGAATTGATGCCGAACTCCGAGCTCCACGAGAAAATTTTTGAAACTTCTACTGGTGAACTGGACCGCATTATCCGTTATCATCACCTTTGGCACTCCGTATCTAGCAATAACTCTTTCGCGGATTCATTCCGTCCATTTTGAAAATCGATCAATCAAAACCATTAACATGGTGTTTCCATGCTTGGACCTTGGCAACGGTCCTACGAAATCTGCACATACCGTCGCCCATGGTTCCTCTGGGATCTGTGTCAGCATTTTTCCTGCAGCCTGCATTTGATTTGGTTTGTACCGCATGCACGTTTCGCACTGTCTGACATACTTTTTTATGTCCCTTTGCATCCCTGGCCAGAAGTACCTTGCTACTATTCGCGCAATTGTTTTTCTTCCTCCTAGATGTCCCGCTGTCGGTGCGTCGTGGTTCTCCTTTAGCACCTGCTGTCTCATGTTGATCGGCACACACAACTTCCATGATGCCACTTCTTCGCTTCCGGCTCTATGTGGCACATGTCGGTAAATCAGGCCTGCCTCTTCTATGTACTCTGGATATTTCTGTGGGTTTTCTCCTATTTTCCTCTTCAGTGCGCTTATCCATATGCATTCGACGTCTTCGCTTGTTGTGGCACTCCTCAGCTTTTCCATCATCGGCTGGCGGGATAGTGCATCTGCAACCACATTCAGCTTCCCTTTCCTGTAGCTGATAACATAATCGTATTGTTCAGCTCAAATATCCATCTTGCAATCCTTCCCAGTGGGCTCTCTATATTATTTAGCCATTTTAGTGCCATATGGTCCGTGATCACGTCGAACTGGTACCCCTCCAGGTATGGTCTCATCTGCTGAATTGCCCATATTATGGCTAGGCATTCTTTCTCCTTCGCCGAGTAATTTTTTTCCGCTCCTATCAGCGTCCGACTGGCGTAAGCGACCACTCGCTCGCCCTCCTCCGTGTCCTGCGTCAGCACTGCACCCACGCCGTAGTCGCTAGCGTCAGTTTGCAGCACAAATTTCTTTGAGAAATCCGAGCATGCCAGCACTGGATCCTCTGCCAATCTTGACTTTAGCTTCTCAAACGCCTCTTGGTGTCTAGCCGTCCACTCCCACTTTGTCCCTTTTCGTAGGAGATCGTTTAATGGTTTCGCGACCCCTGCGAAGTCTGGGACGAATCGCCGATACTACGATGCCATACCAATGAACTGACGTACCCCCTTTACGTTTGTTGGGGGTTTCAATTCCGTAATCGCCGCGACCTTTCCGGGATCCATGCCAATTCCCTGGCTTGTTATTCGGTGGCCCAGGTACAGTAGCTCTTCCCTGAAGAAATGGCACTTTTCCGTGTTTATTCTCAAATTTGCCGCCTTCAGTCTTCGGAACACTTCCTTCAAGTTTGCCATATGCTCCTCCCTTGTGCGTCCGATCACGATGATGTCATCTTGATACGCAAACGCGTGCGGCGCCATATCCGGGCCTATAACCTGGTCCAAAGCCCTTTGGAAAGTTGCCGATGCTGAATGTAAACCGAACGGCATCACCTTCCAGTGGGATTTGCCAAAAGCCGTCCTTAAGATCGAGGCTGCTGAAAAACTTTGCTTCACTTAGTTGCTCCAGTATGAAGTTTATTCGTGGCATCGGGTACGCATCTTTTACCGATTTTGCGTTTATTTGTCGGAAATCCACGCACATTCTCCATTGACCCGTTTTCTTCTTTACCATAACGATGAGTGAGCTATAAGCACTATTAGAAGGCTCGATGCATCCCTTTTCCAGCAGCTCTTCTACCTTCGCATTGATCTCCCCCTGTATTTTGGGGTTCTTCGGATAGTACCTTTGTTTTATGGGGATGTCGTCCTTCATCTTGATCCTGTGCTGCGTAACGTTCGAACAACCCTTTTGGTTTGTGAACGCTACTAGCTCCTCCTCAATGAATCTTTTGTCCCGCTTGCTCTCCCATTCCTCCGATGATCCTGTCACTGCTATCGACAGCCTATCCTCCAGGCATCCGCCCCATCGTTCTCTTCTCGGGATCGTGACTTGGTGGCCTGCGCATGTTATTGTTGTGCCAAATCCTGCGAGGAAATCCCATCCTAGCACCCATGTCTGGCAACACCAACATATTTAGTTTGTTTTCCATGTTGCCAAAGCTTACCGTCGTCAGGAGTACCGTTCCAGTTTCCGTATGGCTCCCATTGGCCAACTTTATCTGTCTCCTTGTGGATTTTCGCTCTCCGGCGATTTCCGGGTTCTCCACTAGCTTCTCAGAAATGAAGCTAGCCGTTGCCCCGGTGTCTATCATGGCCTTAACTTCTGCTCCTCCGACCTTGACGACCGCCGACAATTGCTGATCGTCTCCTGATAGTCCTCCAACTAGTTTTGAGAGGCAGCACCTCGCGATCTCTGCCTTCCTCTCTACGGCTGAGATCGCTGCGCGTTTCCCGATCTTTGGCAGCACTCCGTGCTCCTTACCCCTATTGCTCCACACATTCTGCAGAACAAAATTCTGGGGTTCCGGCACCCACTCGCCCAATGGCCCATGCCTCCACACCTGTGGCATGCCTGCGCCGGGTTCTCGTCATGTCCTTGTCTCGGCGTTGCTGCCCATTGCTGATTTGGCTGTTGCTGTTCGTGGCTTGTACCCCATTGCTCGTACGTTTGTTGCCTTGGGCCCCCAGCCCAGTGGAGATTCGGTTGTTGCTGTCTGGGGCTTGCAACCCATTGCTGACTCGGCTGTTGCTGCACCATTTGCCTCTACCCTTCTGCCTGCCATTTCTGCCTCCATCCCTGTCCTGGGGGGCTCTGTCGCTCTGGCGGGTCCTGATGCGGTTCATCCTTCTGCCATTTATTTTCGGTCGCGGGCTGTTTGCGATCCCAGTGTGGTTCAATGGAGGCTTGCTTGTTAAACGCCTCTTCTTCTTGGGCTAACTCCTCAAACTCCTCGGCTAGGCCCATAACTTCTTCCAGCGACGCGCATGCATATGGCCTCATGAACATTTTCATGGGTGGTATGCAGTTCTCCACCAGTCTTTCTATTACCTCCTTCGAGGATTTCCCTAGTGGCTTCATTAGAGTCTGAAGGTCCACCATATACTCCTTGAAAGGTTCTCCTCGTTTCTGCTTCCGCTGCCGAACCTGGTCTGCCAATTTTTCAAAGTAGCCTTTCGGCAGAAAAAAGGACTCGAAGCTCCGAAGCTCGAAGATCGTTCATTATGAACCACCTCTGTGCTCTGTCCTGGAGTAATTCCGGCATCGCCCGCGGGATCGTGTTTATGTCCAACCCGTACGTTCTGGCGGACCATGCCACTCGGTCCACGAATTCTAGTGGATCTCCTGTTCCGTCGAATCGGAATGACCACACCCGGACTTGTCTGGCCACTTTTGCGTAGTCCACTTGCACCGGGACCGGCTTCCGCTCTTGTGGCTCCATGCTCCTTATACTTTTCATCTCTGGAACCGCCAGACTTTGAATGAGCTTCTCTGATTCGCTCATTGCTCTTTGTCTCGGCGTGGACCTCTGTGTGCTCCTTTCCTCAACTCCACGTGTGAACGCCAACACCTCGTCGTCCTTAGTCTCGTCGACCCACTTTGCAACTAGTGCCCTCATGTTTTCAACAGTTCCTTCTGCTGGGAGACCTAGCTCTCTACACACTTCGCTCAATTCCTCCTTGCGAAGCGCGTAAATCCAATTTTTTCTTCCCATCTTGAAGCTTGCGTTATTTCTAGCCTCGAAAACAGTCACGTAGTTTGGGCGCCAGGTGTAACGAACCTTTCTTGATTGATCGGTGCTCGCAACAAATGCCGCGGCTAGCTCAAAGAGTTTATGGATCGTTCCAACGAATTTATAGATTCGACGTGACTGCCCGAGCCCAGAAATAACACAGGATTGCTTCGTTCACAAAATGTACCCTTTATTTACACGATATTTGTACAAAGTTCATAAAAGGGTGAATCTCACAGGCTGCTCGGCTCGGCCGATCGCCCGCTCGTCCTCCCCTCGGTCACCGGTCACCGTTCCGGGTTGGTGCCGATACACACGCCCCCAAAAGCTTTCGCCCAGCAGGACGTGTGGTCTCGGTGCCTGGCGCCGGTTCGACTCACGGCTTCCTCCGTTTGGACTCACGTGCTCCAGTTGCGGGGCCTATGTTGCCCCACTCTTGCCGGTTACGCTGCTCCTGATGTCCCTCTCTTACGTGTCGCCGCTGCTTGGTCGCCGTCGACGCTGCTTCCGTTGGCGCTGCTCCTCTCGTTGCTGCCGCTGCTCCCCTTCCTTGGGTGCGTGGATCGCAATTACCCTTGGCTCACTGGGACTGCCCTTTCGCCGTGGCCGGCACCTGATCTGTGTTGGCGGACCAATAGGCTCACCTCCCAGGCGTACGCCGGGCAGGATACGCTTCTTAGTGCCTGGCGGCCGGATCAGGGCACGAAGGGCCTACCTACCCCACAGGATACGCCCCCGGTTGCGTCTGCCACTCGCCTCCAAACACCGGCGTGCATACGCTCCGCAGGATTTATGGACGACCAGAGGTTTGGCTTCGCGCTTCCTTTGACTCCAGGCAATACGCTTTGCATGACTCGCGTACAGCCGCCGGACTTACCCACAGGGGGTCCTTGAGCCAATGATCGTAGATCCTTGCGCACTCGCTTTAATTCTCGCACTTGAGACTGTCGGACTTACCCACGGGGGGTCCTTCTGCATATACTCCTAATTCCTCCAAGGAAACTTTCTCACTTGAATGTTAAACTTACCCACGGGGGGTCTTTCACTCAACTCTGCCAGCTTCCCTAAAAGACTCGGTCTCGATTTACTCCAGGGGCCCTCCTTATATCGCTCCAGAGGCGCCCGTTAATCCTTGCAACTCTTTCTTCCTGCCGGCTTTCTATTCCCGCCGTTAATCCCACTTTCCAATTAGACGCACCGGTGGCTCCTGTTCACACCCCCTTTTCCCCCTTTGGCCACCGGCCCGCATTGTTATTATGCCGGGCATTGGCTCTTTTACCGGCGCTTCCCCCGCGCTCCCCTTAGTCACCACAATCGCATTTCTCTCCTTCCGTGCTTTCTAAACACCTCGATCACCGCGGCCGCTATGTTCCCCGCCCCCTTCTCTTTCTCCTACATCCGCGCACGGCAGTCGCGCAGGCCCGACCGGAACCGTTACGTTCCACGTTGTTTCCGCTTTCTCCTGCATCTGCGCACGGCCGCGCGATCCCTTTCCCCGCTGCTGCCCCCTTCTTGCCACCTGTCTTGGCGTGTGGAAGATTTAATCTCCTCACACGAAGTTGAAATACCCTTGCTGTTATGCGGCAGCTTATATTATTAGATAAATATCGGATCTTATATAGTCGTTCGATCTTTATGAAATTTGGCAGATCGGATAAGTTTGTCCAAGGTTGAATCTATATGGAAGTTATTAGATAAATTCGGCCGATCCCTATAAAATTTGGCAGATCGTATAAGTTTGCTCAAAATAAAATCAATAGAAGTCCCATCTTTCTTACTGAAAAAACAAAAAACGAAAGCTAACTTCGGGCGAGCCAAAGTTGATATACCCTTGCAGTTATGCGGCAGCTTATATTATCAGATATATATCGGATCTTAGATAGTCGGCCGATCGTTATGAAATTTGGCAGTTTGTCCAAGGTTGAGTCTACAGAAAATCCCACCTTTCTAACTTAAAAAACAAGAAACGAAAGCTAACTTTGGGCGAAGCCTAAGTTGATACACCATTGCAGTTATGCGGCAGCTTATATTATCAGATATATATCGGATCTTATATAGTCATACGATCCTTATGAGATTTGGGAGATCTAACTCTAACTTAAAATAACGCCAAAGAAATGGCATTTCCGATCATTCAGTTATATGGAAGTTATAAGATAAAGTCTGCCGATCCTTATAAAATTTGGCAGATCGTATAAGTTTGCCCAAAATTAAATCCATAGAAAGTCCCACCTTTCTAACTTAAAAAACAAGAAATGAAAGCTAACTTCGGGCAAAGCCAAAGTTTATATACCCTTGCAGTTATGCGGCAGCTTATATTATCAGATATATATCGGATCTTATATAGTCGGCCGATCGTTATGAAATTTGGCAGTTTGTCCAAGGTTGAATCTACAGAAACTTCCACTCTTCTAACTTAAAAAACAACAATGTTATGGCATTTCCGATCAATCAGTTATATGACAGCTATAGGATATAGTCATCCGAACCTTATGAGATTTGGCATATCGAATAAATTTGCCTAAAATAATTCAATAGAACGTCCCACCTTTCTTATTTAAAAAACATGAAAGGAAAGCTTATTTCGGGCGAAGCCGATGTTGAAATACCCTTGCTGTTATGCGGCAGCTTATATTATCAGATATATATCGGATCTTATATAGTCGGTCGATCCTTTGAAATTTGGCAGATCGGATAAGTTTGTCCAAGGTTGAATCTACAGAAAATCCCATCCTTCCAACTTAAAAAACAACAAAGTTATTGCAATTCCGTTCATTCAGTTATATGACAGCTATAGGATACAGTCATCTGAACCTTATGAGATTTGGCAGATAGAATAAGTTTGCCTAAAATAAAATCAATAGAACGTCCCACCTTTCTTACTTAAAAAACAAGAAACGAAAGCTAACTTCGGGCGAAGCCAAAGTTGATACACCATTGCAGTTATGCGGCAGCTTATATTATCAGATATATATAGGATCTTATATAGTCATCCGATCCTTATGAGATTTGGGAGATCTAACTCTAACTTAAAATAACGCCAAAGAAATGGCATTTCCGATCATTCAGTTATATGGAAGTTATAAGATAAAGTCTGCCGATCCTTATAAAATTTGGCAGATCGTATAAGTTTGCCCAAAATTAAATCCATAGAAAGTCCCACCTTTCTAACTTAAAAAACAAGAAATGAAAGCTAACTTCGGGCAAAGCCAAAGTTTATATACCCTTGCAGTTATGCGGCAGCTTATATTATCAGATATATATCGGATCTTATATAGTCGGCCGATCGTTATGAAATTTGGCAGTTTGTCCAAGGTTGAATCTACAGAAACTTCCACTCTTCTAACTTAAAAAACAACAATGTTATGGCATTTCCGATCAATCAGTTATATGAAAGCTATAGGATATAGTCATCCGAACCTTATGAGATTTGGCATATCGAATAAATTTGCCTAAAATAATTCAATAGAACGTCCCACCTTTCTTATTTAAAAAACATGAAAGGAAAGCTTATTTCGGGCGAAGCCGATGTTGAAATACCCTTGCTGTTATGCGGCAGCTTATATTATTAGGTATATATCGCATCTTATATAGTCGGTCGATCCTCATAAAATTTGGCAGATCGGATAAGTTTTTCCAAGGTTGAATCTACAGAAAATCCCATCCTTCCAACTTAAAAAACAACAAAGTTATTGCAATTCCGATCAATCAGTTATATGACAGCTATAGGATATAGTCATCCGAACCTTATGAGATTTGGCATATCGAATAAATTTGCCTAAAATAATTCAATAGAACGTCCCACCTTTCTTATTTAAAAAACATGAAAGGAAAGCTTATTTCGAGCGAAGCCGATGTTGAAATACCCTTGCTGTTATGCGGCAGCTTATATTATCAGATATATATCGGATCTTATATAGTCGGTCGATCCTTTGAAATTTGGCAGATCGGATAAGTTTGTCCAAGGTTGAATCTACAGAAAATTCCACTCTTCTAACTTAAAAAACCACAATGTTATGGCATTTCCGATCAATCAGTTATATGACAGCTATAGGATATAGTCATCCGAACCTTATGAGATTTGGCATATCGAATAAATTTGCCTAAAATAAAATCAATAGAACGTCCCACCTTTCTTACTTAAAAAACATGAAAGGAAAGCTTATTTCGGGCGAAGCCGAAGTTGAAATTCCCTTGCTGTTATGCGGCAGCTTATATTCTTAGGTATATATCGCATCTTATATAGTCGGTCGATCCTCATAAAATTTGGCAGATCGGATAAGTTTTTCCAAGGATGAATCTACAGAAAATCCCATCCTTCCAACTTAAAAAACAAGAAAGTTATTGCAATTCCGTTCATTCAGTTATATGACAGCTATAGGATACAGTCATCTGAACCTTATGAGATTTGGCAGATAAAATAAGTTTGCCTAAAATAAAATCAATAGAACGTCCCACCTTTCTTACTTAAAAAACAAGAAACGAAAGCTAACTTCGGGCGAAGCCAAAGTTGATATACCCTTGCAGTTATGCGGCAGCTTATATTATAAGATATATATCGGATCTTATATAGTCGGCCGATCGTTATGAAATTTGGCAGTTTGTCCAAGGTTGCATCTACAGAAAATCATATCCTTCTAACTTAAAAAACAACAAAGTTATGGCATTTCCGTTCATTCAGTTATATGACAGCTGGGGGATATAGTCATCCGATCCTTATGAGATTTGGCAGATCGAATAAGTTTGCCTAAAATAAAATCAATAGAACGTGCCACCTTTCTTACTTAAAAAACATGAAAGGAAAGCTAATTTCGGGCGAAGCCGAAGTTGAAATACCCTTGCTGTTATGCGGCAGCTTATATTATTAGGTATATATCGCATCTTATATAGTCGGTCGATCCTCATAAAATTTGGCAGATCGGATAAGTTTTTCCAAGGTTGAATCTACAGAAAATCCCATCCTTCCAACTTAAAAAAAAAAACAAAGTTATTGCAATTCCGTTCATTCAGTTATATGACAGCTATAGGATACAGTCATCTGAACCTTATGAGATTTGGCAGATCGAATAAGTTTGCCCAAAATAAAATAAATAGAAAGTCCCACCTTTCTAACTTAAAAAACAAGAAACGAAAGCTAACTTCGGGCGAAGCCGAAGTTTATATACCCTTGCAGTTATGCGGCAGCCTATATTATCAGATATATAGTCGGCCGATCGTTATGAAATTTGGCAGTTTGTCCAAGGTTGAATCTACAGAAAATTCCACTCTTCTAACTTAAAAAACCACAATGTTATGGCATTTCCGATCAATCAGTTATATGACAGCTATAGGATATAGTCATCCGAACCTTATGAGATTTGGCATATCGAATAAATTTGCCTAAAATAATTCAATAGAACGTCCCACCTTTCTTATTTAAAAAACATGAAAGGAAAGCTTATTTCGGGCGAAGCCGATGTTGAAATACCCTTGCTGTTATGCGGCAGCTTATATTATTAGGTATATATCGCATCTTATATAGTCGGTCGATCCTCATAAAATTTGGCAGATCGGATAAGTTTTTCCAAGGTTGAATCTACAGAAAATCCCATCCTTCCAACTTAAAAAACAACAAAGTTATTGCAATTCCGATCAATCAGTTATATGACAGCTATAGGATATAGTCATCCGAACCTTATGAGATTTGGCATATCGAATAAATTTGCCTAAAATAATTCAATAGAACGTCCCACCTTTCTTACTTAAAAAACAAGAAAGGAAAGCTAACTTCGGGAGAAGCCAAAGTTGATATACCCTTGCAATTATGCGGCAGCTTATATTATCTTATATAGTTGGCCGATCGTTATGAAATTTGGCAGTTTGTCCAAGGTTGAATCTACAGATACTTCCACTCTTCTAACTTAAAAAACAACAATGTTATGGCATTTCTGATCAGTTATATGACAGCTATAGTATATAGTCATCCGAACCTTATGAGATTTGGCAGATCGAATAAGTTTGCCTAAAATAAAATCAATAGAACGTCCCACCTTTCTTACTTAAAAAACATGAAAGGAAAGCTAATTTCGGGCGAAACCGAAGTTGAAATACCCTTGCTGTTATGCGGCAGCTTATATTATTAGATATATATCGGAGCTTAAATAGTCGGCAGATCCTTATGCAATTTGGCAAATCAGATAAGTTTGCCTAAGGTTGTGCGCAAATTTGATTTGTTGGTCAAAAATAAAATCTGTGGAAAGTCTCAACCTAACTCTAACTTAAAATAAACGCCAAAGAAATGGCATTTCCGATCATTCAGTTATATGGAAGTTATAAGATAAATTCGGCCGATCCTTATAAAATTTGGCAGATCGTATAAGTTTGCCCAAAATAAAATCAATAGAAATTCCCACCTTTCTAACTTAAAAATCAAGAAACGAAAGCTAACTTCGGGCGAAGCCATAGTTGATATACCCTTGCAGTTATGCGGCAGCTTATATTATTAGATATATATCGGATCTTATATAGTGGGTCGATCCTGATGAAATTTGGCAGATCAGATTGGCAGATCGAAAAATCGATAGAAAATCCCACCTTTCTAACTTAAAAAACAAGATATATCGGATCTTATATAGTCATCCGATCCTTATGAGATTTGGGAGATCTATCTCTAACTTTAAAAATCGCCAAAGAAATGGCATTTCCGATCATTCAGTTATATGGAAGTTATAAGATAATGTCGGCCGATCCTTATAAAATTTGGCAGATCGTATAAGTTTGCCCAAAATAAAATCAATAGAAAGTCCCACATTTCTAACATAAAAAACAAAAAGGAAAGCTAACTTCGGGCGAAGCCGAAGTTGATATACCCTTGCTGTTATGCGGCAGCTTATATTATTAGATATATATCGGATCTTACATAGTGGGTCGATCCTTATGAAATTTGGCAGATCAGATTGGCAGATCGAAAAATCAATAGAAAATCCCACCTTTCTAACTTAAAAAACAAGATATAACGGATCTTATATAGTAATCCGATCCTTATGAGATTTGGGAGATCTAACTCAAGAAACGAAAGCTAACTTCGGGCGAAGCCGAAGTTTATATACCCTTGCAGTTATGCGGCAGCTTATATTATCAGATATATAGTCGGCCGATCTTTATGAAATTTGGCAGTTTGTCCAAGGTTTAATCTATCGAAAATCCCATCCTTCTAACTTAAAAAACAACAAAGTTATTGCAATTCCGTTCAATCAGTTATATGACAGCTATGGGATATAGTCATCCGATCCTCATGAGATTTGGCAGATTGGATAAGTTTGCCCAAAATAGAATCAAAAGAAAGTCACACATTTCTAACATAAAAAACAAAAAAGGAAAGCTAACTTCGGCCGAAGACGAAGTTGATATACCCTTGCTGTTATGCGGCAGCTTATATTATTAGATATATATTGGATCTTAAATAGTCGGCAGATCCTTATGCAATTTGGCAAATCAGATAAGATTTCCTAAGGTTGTGCGCAAATTTGATGTGTTGGTCAAAAATAAAATCTGTGGAAAGTCTCAACCTAACTCTAACTTAAAAAAAACGACAAAGAAATGGAATTTCCGATCATTCAGTTATATGGAAGTTATAAGATAAAGTATGCCGATCCTTATAAAATTTGGCAGATCAAATAAGTTTGCCCAAAATAAAATAAATAGAAAGTCCCACCTTTCTAGCATAAAAACAAGAAACGAAAGCTAACTTCGGGCGAAGCCGAAGTTTATATACCCTTGCAGTTATGTGGCAGCTTATATTATCAGATATATATCGGATCTTATATAGACGGCCGATCCTTATAAAACTCGGCAGATCAAATTAGTTTGCCGAAAGTAGAATCCATACAAAGTCCCAGTCTTCTAACTTAAAAAACAACAGAGATATGGCATTTCCGATCAATCAGTTATATGGCAGCTATAGGATATAGTCGGCCGATCCTTATAAAATTTGGCAGATCGTATAAGTTTGCCCAAAATGAAATCAATAGAAAGTCCCACCTTTCTAACTTACAAAACAAGAAACGAAAGCTAACTTCGGGCGAAGCCGAAGTTTATATACCCTTGCAGTTATGCGGCAGCTTATATTATCAGATATATAGTCGGCCGATCGTTATGAAATTTGGCAGTTTGTCCAAGGTTGAATCTACAGAAAATCCCATCCTTCTAACTTAAAAAACAACAAAGTTATTGCATTTCCGTTCAACCAGTTATATGACAGCTATAGGATATAGTCATCCGAACCTTATGAGATTTGGCAGATCGAATAAGTTTGCCTAACATAAAATCAATAGAACGTCCCACCTTTCTTACTTAAAAAACATGAAAGGAAAGCTAATTTCGGGCGAAGCCGAAGTTGAAATAACCTTGCTGTTATGCGGCAGCTTATATTATTAGATATATATCGGATCTTATATAGTGGGTCGATCGTTATGAAATTTGGCAGATCAGATTGGCAGATCGAAAAATCAATAGAAAATCCCACTTTTCTAACTTAAAAAACAAGATATATCGGATCTTATATAGTCATCCGATCCTTATGAGATTTGGGAGATCTAACTCTAACTTAAAAAATCGCCAAAGAAATGGCATTTCCGATCATTCAGTTATATGGAAGTTATAAGATAAAGTCAGCCGATCCTTATAAAGTTTGGCAGATCGAATAAGTTTGCCCAAAATAAAATAAATAGAAAGTCCCACCTTTCTAGCTTAAAAACAAGGAACGAAAGCTAACTTCGGGCGAAGCCGAAGTTTATATACCCTTGCAGTTATGCGGCAGCTTATATTATCAGATATATAGTCGGCCGATCGTTATGAAATTTGGCAGTTTGTCCAAGGTTGAATCTACAGAAAATCCCATCCTTCTAACTTAAAAAACAACAAAGTTATTGCATTTCCGTTGAACCAGTTATATGACAGCTATAGGATATAGTCATCCGATCCTTATGAGATTTGGCAGATCGAATAAGTTTGCCCAAAATAAAATAAATAGAAAGTCCCACCTTTCTAGCTTAAAAACAAGAAACGAAAGCTAACTTCGGGCGAAGCCGAAGTTTATATACCCTTGCAGTTATGCGGCAGCTTATATTATCAGATATATAGTCGGCCGATCGTTATGAAATTTGGCAGTTTGTCCAAGGTTGAATCTACAGAAAATCCCATCCTTCTAACTTAAAAAACAACAAAGTTATTGCATTTCCGTTGAACCAGTTATATGACAGCTATAGGATATAGTCATCCGATCTTTATGAGATTTGGCAGATCGAATAAGTTTGCCCAAAATAAAATAAATAGAAAGTCCCACCTTTCTAGCTTAAAAACAAGAAACGAAAGCTAACTTCGGGCGAAGCCGAAGTTTATATACCCTTGCAGTTATGTGGCAGCTTATATTATCAGATATATATCGGATCTTATATAGACGGCCGATCCTTATAAAACTCGGCAGATCAAATTAGTTTGCCGAAAGTAGAATCCATACAAAGTCCCAGTCTTCTAACTTAAAAAACAACAGAGATATGGCATTTCCGATCAATCAGTTATATGGCAGCTATAGGATATAGTCGGCCGATCCTTATAAAATTTGGCAGATCGTATAAGTTTGCCCAAAATGAAATCAATAGAAAGTCCCACCTTTCTAACTTACAAAACAAGAAACGAAAGCTAACTTCGGGCGAAGCCGAAGTTTATATACCCTTGCAGTTATGCGGCAGCTTATATTATCAGATATATAGTCGGCCGATCGTTATGAAATTTGGCAGTTTGTCCAAGGTTGAATCTACAGAAAATCCCATCCTTCTAACTTAAAAAACAACAAAGTTATTGCATTTCCGTTCAACCAGTTATATGACAGCTATAGGATATAGTCATCCGAACCTTATGAGATTTGGCAGATCGAATAAGTTTGCCTAACATAAAATCAATAGAACGTCCCACCTTTCTTACTTAAAAAACATGAAAGGAAAGCTAATTTCGGGCGAAGCCGAAGTTGAAATAACCTTGCTGTTATGCGGCAGCTTATATTATTAGATATATATCGGATCTTATATAGTGGGTCGATCGTTATGAAATTTGGCAGATCAGAGTGGCAGATCGAAAAATCAATAGAAAATCCCACTTTTCTAACTTAAAAAACAAGATATATCGGATCTTATATAGTCATCCGATCCTTATGAGATTTGGGAGATCTAACTCTAACTTAAAAAATCGCCAAAGAAATGGCATTTCCGATCATTCAGTTATATGGAAGTTATAAGATAAAGTCAGCCGATCCTAATAAAGTTTGGCAGATCGAATAAGTTTGCCCAAAATAAAATAAATAGAAAGTCCCACCTTTCTAGCTTAAAAACAAGAAACGAAAGCTAACTTCGGGCGAAGCCGAAGTTTATATACCCTTGCAGTTATGCGGCAGCTTATATTATCAGATATATAGTCGGCCGATCTTTATGAAATTTGGCAGTTTGTCCAAGGTTGAATCTACAGAAAATCCCATCCTTCTAACTTAAAAAACAACAAAGTTATTGCATTTCCGTTGAACCAGTTATATGACAGCTATAGGATATAGTCATCCGATCCTTATGAGATTTGGCAGATCGAATAAGTTTGCCCAAAATAAAATAAATAGAAAGTCCCACCTTTCTAGCTTAAAAACAAGAAACGAAAGCTAACTTCGGGCGAAGCCGAAGTTTATATACCCTTGCAGTTATGCGGCAGCTTATATTATCAGATATATAGTCGGCCGATCGTTATGAAATTTGGCAGTTTGTCCAAGGTTTAATCTATAGAAAATCCCATCCTTCTAACTTAAAAAACAACAAAGTTATTGCAATTCCGTTCAATCAGTTATATGACAGCTATGGGATATAGTCATCCGATCCTCATGAGATTTGGCAGATCGAATAAGTTTGCCCAAAATAAAATAAATAGAAAGTCCCACCTTTCTAACTTAAAAAACAAGAAACGAAAGCTAACTTTGGGCGAAGCCAAAATTGATATACCCTTTCAGTTATGCGGCAGCTTATTTTATCAGATATACATCGGATCTTATATAGTTGGCCGATCGTTATGAAATTTGGCAGTTGGTCCAAGGTTGAATCTACAGAAAATCCCATCCTTCTAACTTAAAAAACAACAAAGATATTGCAATACCGTTCAACCAGTTATATGACAGCTATAGGATATAGTCATCCGAACCTTATGAGATTTGGCAGATTGGATAAGTTTGCCCAAAATAGAATCAAAAGAAAGTCACACATTTCTAACATAAAAAACAAAAATGGAAAGCTAACTTCGGGCGAAGCCGAAGTTGATATACCCTTGCTGTTATGCGGCAGCTTATATTATTAGATATATATCGGATCTTAAATAGTCGGCAGATCCTTATGCAATTTGGCAAATCAGATAAGATTTCCTAAGGTTGTGCGCAAATTTGATTTGTTGGTCAAAAATAAAATCTGTGGATAGTCTCAACCTAACTCTAACTTAAAAAAAACGACAAAGAAATGGAATTTCCGATCATTCAGTTATATGGAAGTTATAAGATAAAGTATGCCGATCCTTATAAAATTTGGCAGATCGAATAAGTTTGCCCAAAATAAAATAAATAGAAAGTCCCACCTTTCTAACTTAAAAAACAAGAAACGAAAGCTAACTTCGGGCGAAGCCGAAGTTGATATACCCTTGCTGTTATGCGGCAGCTTATATTATCAGATATATATCTGATTATGAGATTTGGGAGATCTAACTCTAACTTAAAAAATCGCCAAAGAAATGGCATTTCCGATCATTCAGTTATATGGAAGCTATAAGATAAAGTCGTTCGATCCTTATAAAATTTGGAAAATCGAATAAGTTTGCCCAAAATAAAATAAATAGAAAGTCCCACCATTCTAACTTAAAAAACAAGAAACGAAAGCTAACTTCGGGCGAAGCCAAAGTTGATATACCCTTGCAGTTATGCGGCAGCTTATATTATCAGATATATATCGGATCTTATATAGTGGGTCGATCCTTATGAAATTTGGCAGATCAGATTGGCAGATCGAAAAATCAATAGAAAGTCCCACCTTTCTAACTTAAAAAACAAGATATATCGGATCTTATATAGTCATCCGATCCTTATGAGATTTGGGAGATCTAACTCTAACTTAAAAAATCGCCAAAGAAATGGCATTTCCGATCATTCAGTTATATGGAAGTTATAAGATAAAGTCGGCCGATCCTTATAAAATTTGGCAGATCGTATAAGTTTGCCCAAAATAAAATCAATAGAAAATCCCACCTTTCTAACTTAAAAAACAAGATATATCGGATCTTATATAGTCATCCGATCCTTTTGAGATTTGGGAGATCTAACTCTAACTTAAAATATCGCCAAAGAAATGGCATTTCCGATCATTCAGTTATATGGAAGTTATAAGATAAAGTCGGCCGATCCTTATAAAATTTGGCAGGTCGAATAAGTTTGCCCAAAATAAAATAAATAGAAAGTCCCACCTTTCTAACTTAAAAATCAAGAAACGAAAGCTAACTTCGGGCGAAGCCGAAGATTATATACCCTTGCAGTTATGTGGCAGCTTATATTATCAGATATATAGTCGGCCGATCTTTATGAAATTTGGCAGTTTGTCCAAGGTTGAATCCACAGAAAATCATATCCTTCTAAATTAAAAAACAACAAAGTTATTGCAATTCCGTTCAATCAGTTATATGACAGCTATAGGATATAGTCGGCCGATCCTTATAAAATTTGGCAGATCGTATAAGTTTGCCCAAAATGAAATCAATAGAAAGTCCCACCTTTCTAACTTACAAAACAAGAAACGAAAGCTAACTTCGGGCGAAGCCGAAGTTGATATACCCTTGCAGTTATGCGGCAGCTTATATTATCAGATATATAGTCGGCCGATCGTTATGAAATTTGGCAGTTTGTCCAAGGTTGAATCTACAGAAAATCCCATCCTTCTAACTTAAAAAACAACAAAGTTATTGCATTTCCGTTCAACCAGTTATATGACAGCTATAGGATATAGTCATCCGAACCTTATGAGATTTGGCAGATCGAATAAGTTTGCCTAACATAAAATCAATAGAACGTCCCACCTTTCTTACTTAAAAAACATGAAAGGAAAGCTAATTTCGGGCGAAGCCGAAGTTGAAATAACCTTGCTGTTATGCGGCAGCTTATATTATTAGATATATATCGGATCTTAAATAGTCGGCAGATCCTTATGCAATTTGGCAAATCAGATAAGATTTCCTAAGGTTGTGCGCAAATTTGATTTGTTGGTCAAAAATAAAATCTGTGGATAGTCTCAACCTAACTCTAACTTAAAAAAAACGACAAAGAAATGGAATTTCCGATCATTCAGTTATATGGAAGTTATAAGATAAAGTATGCCGATCCTTATAAAATTTGGCAGATCGAATAAGTTTGCCCAAAATAAAATAAATAGAAAGTCCCACCTTTCTAACTTAAAAAACAAGAAACGAAAGCTAACTTCGGGCGAAGCCGAAGTTGATATACCCTTGCTGTTATGCGGCAGCTTATATTATCAGATATATATCTGATTATGAGATTTGGGAGATCTAACTCTAACTTAAAAAATCGCCAAAGAAATGGCATTTCCGATCATTCAGTTATATGGAAGCTATAAGATAAAGTCGTTCGATCCTTATAAAATTTGGAAAATCGAATAAGTTTGCCCAAAATAAAATAAATAGAAAGTCCCACCATTCTAACTTAAAAAACAAGAAACGAAAGCTAACTTCGGGCGAAGCCAAAGTTGATATACCCTTGCAGTTATGCGGCAGCTTATATTATCAGATATATATCGGATCTTATATAGTGGGTCGATCCTTATGAAATTTGGCAGATCAGATTGGCAGATCGAAAAATCAATAGAAAGTCCCACCTTTCTAACTTAAAAAACAAGATATATCGGATCTTATATAGTCATCCGATCCTTATGAGATTTGGGAGATCTAACTCTAACTTAAAAAATCGCCAAAGAAATGGCATTTCCGATCATTCAGTTATATGGAAGTTATAAGATAAAGTCGGCCGATCCTTATAAAATTTGGCAGATCGTATAAGTTTGCCCAAAATAAAATCAATAGAAAATCCCACCTTTCTAACTTAAAAAACAAGATATATCGGATCTTATATAGTCATCCGATCCTTTTGAGATTTGGGAGATCTAACTCTAACTTAAAATATCGCCAAAGAAATGGCATTTCCGATCATTCAGTTATATGGAAGTTATAAGATAAAGTCGGCCGATCCTTATAAAATTTGGCAGGTCGAATAAGTTTGCCCAAAATAAAATAAATAGAAAGTCCCACCTTTCTAACTTAAAAATCAAGAAACGAAAGCTAACTTCGGGCGAAGCCGAAGATTATATACCCTTGCAGTTATGTGGCAGCTTATATTATCAGATATATAGTCGGCCGATCTTTATGAAATTTGGCAGTTTGTCCAAGGTTGAATCCACAGAAAATCATATCCTTCTAAATTAAAAAACAACAAAGTTATTGCAATTCCGTTCAATCAGTTATATGACAGCTATAGGATATAGTCATCCGAACCTTATGAGATTTGGCAGATCGAATAAGTTTGCCTAAAATAAAATCAATAGAACGTCCCACCTTTCTTACTTAAAAAACAAGAAAGGAAAGCTAATTTCGGGCGAAGCCGAAGTTGAAATACCCTTGCAGTTATGCGGCAGCTTATATTATTAGATATATATCGGATCTTAAATAGTCGACAGATCCTTATGCAATTTGGCAAATCAGATAAGTTTGCATAAGGTTGTGCGCAAATTTGATTTGTTGGTCAAAAAATAAATCTGTGGAAAGTCTCAACCTAACTCTAACTTAAAACAAGAATGGAAAGCTAACTTCGGGCGGAGCCGAAGTTGATATACCCTTGCAGATATGTGGCAGCTTATATTATTAGATATATATCGGATCTTATATAGACGGCCGATCCTTATAAAACTCGGCAGATCAAATTAGTTTGCCGAAAGTAGAATCCATACAAAGTCCCAGTCTTCTAACTTAAAAAACAACAGAGATATGGCATTTCCGATCAATCAGTTATATGGCAGCTATAGGATATAGTCGGCCGATCCTTATAAAATTTGGCAGATCGTATAAGTTTGCCCAAAATAAAATCAATAGAAAATCCCACCTTTCTAACTTAAAAAACAAGAATGGAAAGCTAACTTCGGGCGGAGCCGAAGTTGATATACCCTTGCAGATATGTGGCAGCTTATATTATTAGATATATATCGGATCTTATATAGTCGGCCGATCCTTATTAAACTTAGCAGATCAAATTAGTTTGCCGAAAGTATAATCCATACAAAGTCCCAGTCTTCTAACTTAAAAAACAACAGAGATATGGCATTTCCGATCAATCAGTTATATGGCAGCTATAGGATATAGTCGGCCGATCCTTATAAAATTTGAAGATCGTATAAGTTTGCCCAAAATGAAATCAATAGAAAGTCCCTCCTTTCTAACTTAAAAAACAAGAAACGAAAGCTAACTTCGGGTGAAGCCAAAGTTGATATACCCTTGCAGTTATGCGGCAGCTTATATTATTAGATATATATCGGATCTTATATAGTGGGTCGATCCTTATGAAATTTATCAGATCAGATTGGCAGATCGAAAAATCGATAGAAAGTCCCACTTTTCTAACTTAAAAAACAAGATATATCGGATCTTATATAGTCATCCGATCCTTATGAGATTTAGGAGATCTATCTCTAACTTCAAAAATCGCCAAAGAAATGGCATTTCCGATCATTCAGTTATATGGAAGTTATAAGATAAAGTCGGCCGATCCTTAAAAAATTTGGCAGATCGAATAAGTTTGCCCAAAATAAAATAAATAGAAAGTCCCACCTTTCTAACTTAAAAAACAAGAAACGAAAGCTAACTTCGGGCGAAGCCGAAGTTTATATACCCTTGCAGTTATGCGGCAGCTTATATTATCAGATATATAGTCGGCCGATCGTTATGAAATTTGGCAGTTTGTCCAAGGTTCGATCTACAGAAAATCATATCCTTCTAACTTAAAAAACTACAAAGTTATTGCATTTCCGTTCAACCAGTTATATGACAGCTATAGGATATAGTCATCCGATCCTTATGAGATTTGGCAGATCGAATAAGTTTGCCTAAAATAAAATCAAAAGAACGTCCCACTTTTCTAACATAAAAAACAAGAATCGAAAGCTAACTTCGGGAGAAGCCGAAGTTGATATACCCTTGCAGTTATGCGGCAGCTTATATTATTAGATATATATCGGATCTTAAATAGTCGGCCGATCCTTATGCAATTTGGCAAATCAGATAAGTTTGCCGAAGGTTGTGCGCAAATTTTATTTGTTGGTCAAAATTAAAATCTGTGGAAAGTCTCAACCTAACTCTAACTTAAAAAAAACGCCAAAGAAATGGCATTTCCGATCATTCGGATCTTATATAGTCGGTCGATCCTTAGGAAATTTGGCAGATCGGATAAGTTTGTCCAAGGTTGAATCTACAGAAAATCCCATCCTTCTAACTTAAAAAACAACAATGTTTTGGCATTTCCGATCAATCAGTTATATGACAGCTATAGGATATAGTCATCCGATTCTTATGAGATTTGGCAGATCGAATAAGTTTGCCCAAAATAGAATCAATAGAAAGTCCCACCTTTCTAACATATAAAAGAAGAAACGAAAGCTAACTTCGGGCGAAGCCGAAGTTGAAATACCCTTAGAGTTATGCGGCAGCTTATATTATCAGATATATATCGGATCTTATATAGTCATCCGATCCGTTTGAGATTTGGCAGAACTAATAAGTTTGCCCAAAATAGAATTAATAGAAAGTCCCACCTTTCTAACTTAAAAAACAAGAAACGAAAGATACCCTTGCTGTTATGCGGCAGCTTATATTATTAGATATATATCGGATCTTAAATAGTCGGCAGATCCTTATGCAATTTGGCAAATCAGATAAGTTTGCCCAAGGTTGTGCGCAAATTTGATTTGTTGGTCAAAAAAAAAAATCTGTGGAAAGTCTCAACCTAACTCTAACTTAAAAAAAAAGTCAAAGAAATGGCATTTCCGATCATTCAGTTATATGGAAGTTATAAGATAAAGTCGGCCGATCCTTATAAAATTTGGCAGATCGTATAAGTTTGCCCAAAATTAAATCAAGTCAAAGTCCCACCTTTCTAACTTAAAAAACAAGAAACGAAAGCTAACTTCGGGTGAAGCCAAAGTTGATATACCCTTGCAGTTATGCGGCAGCTTATATTATTAGATATATATCGGATCTTATATAGTGGGTCGATCCTTATGAAATTTATCAGATCAGATTGGCAGATCGAAAAATCGATAGAAAGTCCCACCTTTCTAACTTAAAAAACAAGATATATCGGATCTTATATAGTCATCCGATCCTTATGAGATTTGGGAGATCTATCTCTATCTTTAAAAATCGCCAAAGAAATGGCATTTCCGATCATTCAGTTATATGGAAGTTATAAGATAAAGTCGGCCGATCCTTATAAAATTTGGCAGATCGAATAAGTATGCCCAAAATAAAATAAATAGAAAGTCGGCCGATCCTTAAAAAATTTGGCAGATCGAATAAGTTTGCCCAAAATAAAATAAATAGAAAGTCCCACCTTTCTAACTTAAAAAACAAGAAACGAAAGCTAACTTCGGGCGAAGCCGAAGTTTATATACCCTTGCAGTTATGCGGCAGCTTATATTATCAGATATATAGTCGGCCGATCGTTATGAAATTTGGCAGTTTGTCCAAGGTTCGATCTACAGAAAATCATATCCTTCTAACTTAAAAAACTACAAAGTTATTGCATTTCCGTTCAACCAGTTATATGACAGCTATAGGATATAGTCATCCGATCCTTATGAGATTTGGCAGATCGAATAAGTTTGCCTAAAATAAAATCAAAAGAACGTCCCACTTTTCTAACATAAAAAACAAGAATCGTAAGCTAACTTCGGGAGAAGCCGAAGTTGATATACCCTTGCAGTTATGCGGCAGCTTATATTATTAGATATATATCGGATCTTAAATAGTCGGCAGATCCTTATGCAATTTGGCAAATCAGATAAGTTTGCCGAAGGTTGTGCGCAAATTTTATTTGTTGGTCAAAAATAAAATCTGTGGAAAGTCTCAACCTAACTCTAACTTAAAAAAAACGCCAAAGAAATGGCATTTCCGATCATTCGGATCTTATATAGTCGGTCGATCCTTAGGAAATTTGGCAGATCGGATAAGTTTGTCCAAGGTTGAATCTACAGAAAATCCCATCCTTCTAACTTAAAAAACAACAATGTTTTGGCATTTCCGATCAATCAGTTATATGACAGCTATAGGATATAGTCATCCGATTCTTATGAGATTTGGCAGATCGAATAAGTTTGCCCAAAATAGAATCAATAGAAAGTCCCACCTTTCTAACATATAAAAGAAGAAACGAAAGCTAACTTCGGGCGAAGCCGAAGTTGAAATACCCTTAGAGTTATGCGGCAGCTTATATTATCAGATATATATCGGATCTTATATAGTCATCCGATCCGTTTGAGATTTGGCAGAACTAATAAGTTTGCCCAAAATAGAATTAATAGAAAGTCCCACCTTTCTAACTTAAAAAACAAGAAACGAAAGCTAACTTCGGGCGAAGCCGAAGTTGAAATACCCTTGCTGTTATGCGGCAGCTTATATTATTAGATATATATCGGATCTTAAATAGTCGGCAGATCCTTATGCAATTTGGCAAATCAGATAAGTTTGCCCAAGGTTGTGCGCAAATTTGATTTGTTGGTCAAAAAAAAAAATCTGTGGAAAGTCTCAACCTAACTCTAACTTAAAAAAAAGTCAAAGAAATGGCATTTCCGATCATTCAGTTATATGGAAGTTATAAGATAAAGTCGGCCGATCCTTATAAAATTTGGCAGATCGTATAAGTTTGCCCAAAATTAAATCAAGTCAAAGTCCCACCTTTCTAACTTAAAAAACAAGAAACGAAAGCTAACTTCGGGTGAAGCCAAAGTTGATATACCCTTGCAGTTATGCGGCAGCTTATATTATTAGATATATATCGGATCTTATATAGTGGGTCGATCCTTATGAAATTTATCAGATCAGATTGGCAGATCGAAAAATCGATAGAAAGTCCAACCTTTCTAACTTAAAAAACAAGATATATCGGATCTTATATAGTCATCCGATCCTTATGAGATTTGGGAGATCTATCTCTATCTTTAAAAATCGCCAAAGAAATGGCATTTCCGATCATTCAGTTATATGGAAGTTATAAGATAAAGTCGGCCGATCCTTATAAAATTTGGCAGATCGAATAAGTTTGCCCAAAATAAAATAAATAGAAAGTCCCACCTTTCTAACTTAAAAAACAAGAAACGAAAGCTAACTTCGGGCGAAGCCGAAGTTTATATACCCTTGCAGTTATGCGGCAGCTTATATTATCAGATATATAGTCGGCCGATCGTTATGAAATTTGGCAGTTTGTCCAAGGTTGGATCTACAGAAAATCATATCCTTCTAACTTAAAAAACTACAAAGTTATTGCATTTCCGTTCAACCAGTTATATGACAGCTATAGGATATAGTCATCCGATCCTTATGAGATTTGGCAGATCGAATAAGTTTGCCTAAAATAAAATCAAAAGAACGTCCCACTTTTCTAACATAAAAAACAAGAATCGTAAGCTAACTTCGGGAGAAGCCGAAGTTGATATACCCTTGCAGTTATGCGGCAGCTTATATTATTAGATATATATCGGATCTTAAAAAGTCGGCAGATCCTTATGCAATTTGGCAAATCAGATAAGTTTGCCGAAGGTTGTGCGCAAATTTTATTTGTTGGTCAAAAATAAAATCTGTGGAAAGTCTCAACCTAACTCGAACTTTAAAAAAACGCCAAAGAAATGGCATTTCCGATCATTCGGATCTTATATAGTCGGTCGATCCTTATGAAATTTGGCAGATCGGATAAGTTTGTCCAAGGTTGAATCTACAGAAAATCCCATCCTTCTAACTTAAAAAACAACAATGTTTTGGCATTTCCGATCAATCAGTTATATGACAGCTATAGGATATAGTCATCCGATTCTTATGAGATTTGGCAGATCGAATAAGTTTGCCCAAAATAAAATCAATAGAAAGTCCCACCTTTCTAGCATAAAAAACAAGAAACGAAAGCTGTTGCAGCCCAGGATGTGGTAAAGTTAAACAAGGGTTTATAGCACGCTTTTTTGCATATTTTTAATGTTTATTAGATCAAAATTTTTCGAGCTTTAAAAAATCTTGTTCGTCGCTTTCGGCTTCTTCTGTGACTGTGACGATTAGAGATGGCATGAGATAGTATTCTCGAATTCGGTGTTCAGCTACCGCCCGCAAAAAGCTCGTTAGCTTCTGTTGGTCTTGTTGGCGCTAACATTCTCCCCCCCAATAAACGCCTGCAGGGGTTTATCCGTTCTTCACGTCCAACACAGCTATTTTGGTTGCTGGCCGCACAAGAGTTCCGTAGTGGGTCTTCACTGTAGCCGAACGTACCTGTCCGTCCTTGGCTATGGCTACAGCGATTATACGTCCCTTTGGCCAAAGGTTCCTGGGAAGGCTCTCATCCACGAGTACGACAACATCTCCGATTGCTAATGGTGGCCGCTTTGGGAACCACTTGGAGCGACGAGTTATTATGGGAATATACTCCTTGAACCAGCGTTTCCAGAAAAGATCTGCAACCTCATTGGCCTGGTGCCGCCGTTGCCTGGCATCCGAGTCCTTGGTGACGACTGGCTTATATCCGTCTGCAGACCCTAACAATAAATGATTTGGGGTGAGGGCATCATCATCTTTTGCGTCCAAGGATACGAATGTTAGGGGACGGGAGTTGATCACGTACTCAGCATTCGTCAGGGCGTTTCTTAGGCTTTCATCGTAATTGCTGTAATTGGGAGAGATGCTTTTCAATACAACTTTAATTGATCGTATTAAGCGCTCCCAAGCTCCTCCCATGTGTGGAGCGCCTGGAGGATTGAAGTTCCATTTAATCTCGTCGTACTTGACGGTTAGGTTATGGAAGTCTACATTCTTCAGCTCTTCCTTAAAAACTTTCTCAGTTGCCCTGAAATTAGTTCCATTATCCGAATATATTTCTCTTGGTGTTCCTCGTCGGGCCACAAAGTTTGAGAGGCACATTACACATGAGCTTGTATCGAGGCTATACGCTATCTCTATATGTACGGCGCGTATAGTAAGGAATGTAAATATCACGCCCCAATTTTTCTCCTTGAGTCGGCCTACTTTGACAGCAATAGGACCAAAGAAGTCCACTTCAGTATAAGTGAAGGGTCTTTGAAAGCTGGCGATCCTGACTGCAGGCAATGGGGCCATTTGCGGCGCAATTGGGGCTGCTGCATCGTTTTTACATTTCGGGCACTCTTTTCGAACAGACTTGTATACCACGCGTAACTGGGGTATAAAGAACTGACTCCTGATTATGTTTATAGTTCCCTCATGCAGCAAATGGTGGTTGCTCTCGTGAAAGTGCTTGACGAGGAGATGCGTAACCGAGTGGCGTTTTGGTAGTACTATTTGGTCGTCGTTGGGGTTTATAGTTTGTGACCTTCCTTGGGTGCGAATTATGCCCCAATCGTCTAGGTAGATGTTTAACCCAATAAGCGGGCTCGTCCTTTGGATGTTGTTATTTTTTTGGAGAGAATCTAATTCATCCTTGCATTCATGCTTCGCTTTGCGCTACTTTATAAAGTAGGTTCTTTCCTTGGATAAATATTTCATCGGACAACGTTTTGATGATGATTTCTCCTCGACATTTCGCTTTCAGGTTTTTTACATACATGATGAAAGTCGCTGTGGCACGGTAAAGACTTTTCCAGTTTGAAAACGGTTCAATTTTTAGTTTTAGAAGCACTGGACTGTGTACTTTGGTTACTAAAACTAACTGTACTTTGAGCTTGTTATTATTGTTTTCCAGTTGTAGGATAGGTTGATGATTTGGCCACTGGTCTTTAGGTCTTTTCAGGAATCCCGGTCCGCTGGTCCACTGGTCCAGGTTTGGCTTGGCGATAACTTTCGAAGCCATATCGGCGACGTTTTCGTGTGTAGGAATCCAGCGCCACTGTGCGGCACTTGTTGTTTCCATAATCTCACCAATTCGATGCATCACGAAAGAGTGGAACTTCCGTGGATCCATTGTCATCCAAGACAGGACGGTCTTGGAGTCTGTCTAAAAGGTGCATTCGCCAATGTTCAAGTTTCGTATGAGTTGTGTTTTATGAGCCAGGCGGACGCCGACGACGGCGGCTAGAAGTTCCACTCGTGGTAGCGAGAGCGGTTTCAAGGGAGCGACTTTACTTTTGGTAATGACTATGTTTGTCGTGATGTCATTTCCTTTGATCACACGCAGGTAGCACGCAGCTGCATAGCCATATTCGCTCGCATCGACGAAGGTATGTAGTTCGATGCTATCGGCGGTATGTAAAAATGGTGAGTAATGGCGTGGAATATGCACGGACTTAGCCTGTGACAGTATTTTCAGCCATTTTGTCCAACAACTCTGTTAAGGTTCTGGTAATTCGTCATCCCATCCAATCCCTGATCGCCATGTTTCTTGTAGAAGAATTTTAAGTCCGATAGTGTAACAGGACAAAAATCCTAGATCCAATTTATGACCATACATTGACATCAGAACCTGCAGAGCTTCCCTTTTAGTGGGGCGTGCCGTCTCACTTAGTACGTTCCGTTTTAGTTTTGCGAATATGAAAAAATATTTAAATGAATCACTCGTCGAATCCCAAAATATTCCCAAAACTTTCTTAGCGTCTCCTAGGTCCTTTGTGGGATGTGTTGGGGTTGACTCTTCATTTAATGCGTTTGGGTCTTCGGGTGAGTTGGAGTGTCTGATGTGGAAACCCCCAGCTGAATGTATTTGTTTGACTCGCTTCGACACTTTAATAGCTTCCTCCTCGTCGTTTAGACTGTCTATATAATCGTCGACGTAATGAGCTTGGGTGATGGCTTCATAGGATCTTGGATACTGCATCTTGTAGTCCTCCGCATTTTTATCCCGGACCTAATGAGCTATACAAGGGGCGCATGATATTCCGAACGTCATTGCTCGCATTACGTAAGCCTTTGGGCTTTGCGTTCGCTCGTCGATCCACAGGAAACGCTGTGCATGGTGACATCACTTTCCTTTATCCTTATCTGGTGGAACATTTCTGCTATATCTCCGCAGACCGCTATCTTGCCAACTCTGAATGCCATCAAAACGTCGGACAGTGGATGTAAAAGATCCGGGCCGGTAAGCATGAAGTCGTTTAAGGAGACGCCATGAGATTTAGCTGCGGCATCCCAAACCAGTCGAATCTTACTGGGTTTGTTGGGGTTATGAGCTATGAAAATTGGAAGGTACCAAATATGATTGTGTTAAACTTCCTTATTTTTTAGCTCGATGGCATAGCCTTTTTCTAGCAGATTGTTGACTTGCTCCTGAATTTTTACTCGTAGATATGGTTCTTTTTCAATTTTAGCTATCAAACAATTTAGGCGTTTTAGTGCATTTGAGTATCTTTCAGGAAGTACGGTATCTTTACGACGCGTCCGTGTGGACCGCCTGAGCCCCTACAGGCAGTACGACCCGCCTGCGCCCCTACAGGCAGCTCGGCCCGCCTGCGCCCCTACAGCCAGTAGGGCACGCATGAGCCCCTACAGGCAGTAGGGCCTGCCTGCAGCCCCATAGGCAGTAGGGCCCGCCTGCAGCCCCATAGGCGGGAAGGCCGCCAGCTCCGCTACAAGCAGTAGGGCCCGCCTGCTCCCCAACAGGCAGTAGGGCCCGCCTGCTCCCCAACAGGCAGTAGGGCCCGACTGCGCCCCTGCAGCCAGTAGGGCCCGCCTGCAACCCCATAGGCGTGTGAACCGCCTGCTCATCAACAGGCAGTTTGACCCGCCTGGGCCCCTACAAGCAGTAGGGCCCGCCTGCGCCCCTGTAGGCAGTTGGGCCCGCCTGCACCCCCACAGGCAGTAGGGCCCGCATGCGCCCCTATAGGCAGTTGGGCCCGCCTGCACCCCCATAGGCAGTAGGGCCCGCCTGCGCCCCCACAGGCAGTTGAGCCCGCCTGCCAGTAGGGACCCCCATAGGCGTTTGAACCCGCCAGTAGGGACCCCCATAGGCGTTTGAACCGCCTGCGCCTCTACAAGCAGTAGGGCCCGCATGAGCCCCTACAGGCAGTAGGGCCCGCCTGCAGCCCTATAGGCTGGAGGGCCGCCAGCTCCCCTACAGGCAGTAGGGCCCGCCTGCGCCCCTATCGGCAGTAGGGCCCGCCTGCGCCCCCACAGCCAGTAATCGTCGACGTAATGAGCTTGGGTGATGGCTTCATAGGCTCTTGGATACTGCATCTTGTAGTCCTCCGCATTTTTATCCCGGACCTAATGAGCTATACAAGGGGCGCATGATATTCCGAACGTCATTGCTCGCATTACGTAAGCCTTTGGGCTTTGCGTTCGCTCGTCGATCCACAGGAAACGCTGTGCATGGTGACATCACTTTCCTTTATCCTTATCTGGTGGAACATTTCTGCTATATCTCCGCAGACCGCTATCTTGCCAACTCTGAATGCCATCAAAACGTCGGACAGTGGATGTAAAAGATCCGGGCCGGTAAGCATGAAGTCGTTTAAGGAGACGCCATGAGATTTAGCTGCGGCATCCCAAACCAGTCGAATCTTACTGGGTTTGTTGGGGTTATGAGCTATGAAAATTGGAAGGTACCAAATATGATTGTGGTAAACTTCCTTATTTTTTAGCTCGATGGCATAGCCTTTTTCTAGCAGATTGTTGACTTGCTCCTGAATTTTTACTCGTAGATATGGTTCTTTTTCAATTTTAGCTATCAAACAATTTAGGCGTTTTAGTGCATTTGAGTATCTTTCAGGAAGTACGGTATCTTTACGACGCGTCCGTGTGGACCGCCTGAGCCCCTACAGGCAGTACGACCCGCCTGCGCCCCTACAGGCAGCTCGGCCCGCCTGCGCCCCTACAGCCAGTAGGGCACGCATGAGCCCCTACAGGCAGTAGGGCCTGCCTGCAGCCCCATAGGCAGTAGGGCCCGCCTGCAGCCCCATAGGCGGGAAGGCCGCCAGCTCCGCTACAAGCAGTAGGGCCCGCCTGCTCCCCAACAGGCAGTAGGGCCCGACTGCGCCCCTGCAGCCAGTAGGGCCCGCCTGCAACCCCATAGGCGTGTGAACCGCCTGCTCATCAACAGGCAGTTTGACCCGCCTGGGCCCCTACAAGCAGTAGGGCCCGCCTGCGCCCCTGTAGGCAGTTGGGCCCGCCTGCACCCCCACAGGCAGTAGGGCCCGCATGCGCCCCTATAGGCAGTTGGGCCCGCCTGCACCCCCATAGGCAGTAGGGCCCGCCTGCGCCCCCACAGGCAGTTGAGCCCGCCTGCCAGTAGGGACCCCCATAGGCGTTTGAACCCGCCAGTAGGGACCCCCATAGGCGTTTGAACCGCCTGCGCCTCTACAAGCAGTAGGGCCCGCATGAGCCCCTACAGGCAGTAGGGCCCGCCTGCAGCCCTATAGGCTGGAGGGCCGCCAGCTCCCCTACAGGCAGTAGGGCCCGCCTGCGCCCCTATCGGCAGTAGGGCCCGCCTGCGCCCCCACAGCCAGTAGGGCACGCATGAGCCCCTACAGGCAGTAGGGCCTGCCTGCAGCCCCATAGGCAAGAGGGCCGCCAGCTCGCTTACAGGCAGTAGGACCCGTCTGCGCCCCTACAGGCAGTTGAGCCCGCCTGCAGCCCCATAGGCGTGTGGACCGCCTGCGCCCTGCAGGCAATAGGGCCCGCCTGCGCCCCCATAGGCAGTAGGGCCCGCCTGCAGCCCCATAGGCGGGAAGGCCGCCAGCTCCGCTACAAGCAGTAGGGCCCGCCTGCGCCCGACAGGCAGTAGGGCCCGCCTGCAGCCCCATGGGCGGAAAGGCCGCCAGTTCCCCTACAGGCAATAGGGCCTGCCTGCGCCCCCACAGGCAGTAGGGCCCGCCTGCGCTCCCAAAGGCAGTTGAGCCCGCCTGCGTCCCTGCAGCCAGTAGGGCCCCCCATAGGCGTGTGAACCGCCTGCGCATCTACAGGCAGTTTGACCCGCCTGGGCCCCTACAGGCATAAGGGCCCGCCAGCACCCCCATAGGCAGTTGAGCCCGCCTGAAGCCCCATAGGCGTGTGGGCCGCCTGCGACCCTGCAGGCAGTAGGGCCCGCCTGCAGCCCTATAGGCAAGAAGGGCCGCCTGCTCCCGCCTTGGAGGATGGACCACATGAGCCCCTACAGGCAGTAGGGCCTTCCTGCAGCCCCATAGGCGTGTGAACCGCCTGCGCATCTACAGGCAGTTTGACCCTCCTGGACCGCTACAAGCAGTAGGGCCCTATATTCAGTTGGGCCCGCCTGTGCCCCTACAACCAGTAGGGCCCGCATGAGCCCCTACAGGCATTAGGGCCTGCCTGCAGTCCCATAGGCAAGACGGTCGCCAGCTCGCTTACAGGCAGTAGGACCCGTCTGCAGCCCCATAGGCGGGAAGGCCGCCAGCTCCCCCACAGGCACTAGGGCCCGCCTGCAGCCCCATAGGCGTGTGAACCGCCTGCGCATCTACAGGCAGTTTGACCCGCCTGGACCCCTACAAGCAGTAGGGCCCGCCTGCAGCTCCATTGGCTGGGATGGCCGCCAGCTCCCCTTCAGGCATAAAGGCCCACCAGCGCCCCTATATCCAGTTGGGCCCGCCTGAACCCCCTTAGGCAGGAAGGTCCGCCTGAACCCCCCTAGGCGGATGGACCGTCTGCGCCCCTACAGGCAGTAGGATCCGCCTGCACATAGGCGGTAAGGCCGGAAGCTCCCCTACAGGCAGTAGGGCCCGCCTGCGCCCCTATAGGCAGTTGGGACCGCCTGCACCCCCACAGGCAGTAGGGCCCGCCTGCGCTCCCACAGGCAGTTGAGCCCGCCTGCGTCCCTGCAGCCAGTAGGGCCCCCCATAGGCGTTTGAACCGCGTGCGCCCCTACAAGCAGTAGGGCCCGCATGAGCCCCTACAGGCAGTAAGCCCTGACTGCGCACCTGCAGGCAGTGGTGCCCGGCTGCGTCCCTACAGGCAGCTGGGCCCGCCTGCACATCCATAGGCAGTTGAAGCCCCATAGGCGTGTGGACCGCCTGCGTCCCTGCAGGCAGTAGGGCCCGCCTGCAGCCCCATAGGCGGAAAGGCCGACAGCTTTCCTACAGGCAATAGGGCCTGCCTGCGCCCCTAAAGGCAGTAGGATATGCCTGCGCCCCTAAAGGCAGTAGGATATACCTGCGCCCCTACAAGCAATAGGGCCCGCCTGCGCCCCTACAACAGGTAGGGCCCGCATGAGCCCCTACAGGCATTAGGGCCTGCCTTCAGCCCCATAGGCAAGAGGGTCGCCAGCTCGCTTACAGGCAGTAGGACCCGTCTGCAGCCCCATAGGCGGGAAGGCCGGAAGCTCTCCTGCAGGCAGTAGGGCCCGCCTGCGCCCCTATAGGCAGTTGGGCCCGCCTGCGCCCCTATAGGCAGTTGGCCCCGCCTGCACCCCCATAGGCAGTAGGGCCCGCCTGCGCCCCTACAGCCAGTTGGGCCCGCCTGTAACCCCATAGGCGGGAGAGCCGGCAGCTCCCCTACAAGCAGTAGGACCCGCGTGCGCCCCTACAAGCAGTAGGGCCCGACTGCGCACCTGCAGGCCCGCCTGCGCCCCTACAGCCAGTTGGGCCCGCCTGCGCCCCTACACCCAGTAGGGCCCGCCTGTAGCCCCATAGGCGGGAGAGCCGCCTGCGCATCTACAGGCAGTTTGACCCGCCTGGACCCCCACAAGCAGTAGGGCCCGCCTGCAGCTCCATTGGCTGGGATGGCCGCCAGCTCCCCTACAGGCATAAGGGCCCGCGAGCGCCCCTATATCCAGTTGGGCTCGCCTGAACCCCCTTAGGATGGAAGGTCCGCCTGCATCCCCCTAGGCGGATGGACCGTCTGCGCCCCTACAGGCAGTAGGATCCGCCTGCGCCCCTACAGGCAGTAGGGCCCACCACGCCTCGACAGGCAGTTGGGCCCGCCTGCGCCCCTATATCCAGATGGGCCCGCCTGTGCCCCTACAACCAGTAGGGCCCGCATGAGCCCCTACAGGCATTAGGGCCTGCCTGCAGCCCCATAGGCAAGAGGGTCGCCAGCTCGCTTACAGGCAGTAGGACCTGTCTGCGTCCCTACAGGCAGTTGAGCCTGCCTGCAGCCCCATAGGCGTGTGAACCGCCTGCGCATCTACAGGCAGTTTGACCCGCCTGGGCCCCTACAAGCAGTAAGGCCCGCCTGCAGCCCCATAGGCGGGATGGCCGCCAGCTCCCCTACAGGCATAAGGGCTCGCCAGCGCCCCTGTATCCAGTTGGACCCGCCTGAACCCCCTTAGGCAGGAAGGTCTGCCTGCACCCCCCTAGGCGGATTGACCGTCTGCGTCCCTACAGCCCCTTAGGCAAGAGGGTCGCCAGCTCGCTTACAGGCAGTAGGACCCGTCTGCAGCCCCATAGGCGGGAAGGCCGCCAGCTGCCCTACAGGCAGTAGGGCCCGCCTGCGCCCCTACAAGCAGTACGGCCCGCGTGGGCCCCTACAGGCAGTTGGGCCCGCCTGCGCCCCTATATCCAGTTGGGCCCGCCTGTGCCCCTACAACCGACAGGCAGTTGGGCCCGCCTGCGCCCTTACAGGCAATAGGGCCCGCCTGCAGCCCCATAGGCGTGTGAACCGCCTGCGCCCCTACAGCCAGTTGGGCCCGCCTGCAGCCCCATAGGCGGGAGAGCCGCCAGCTCCCCTACAGCCAGTAGGGCCCGACTGCGCACCTGCAGGCAGTAGTGCCCGCCTGCGCCCCTACAGGCAGTATGGCCCGCCTGCGCCCCTACAGCCAGTTGGGCCCGCTTGCGCCCCTACAGCCAGTAGGGCCCGCCTGCAGCCCCATAGGCGGGAGAGCCGCTAGCTCCCCTACAGGCAGTAGGTCCCGCGTGCGCCCCTACAGCCAGTAGGGGCCGCCTGCAGCCCCATAGGCGGGATGGCCGCCAGCTCCCCTACAGGCATAAGGGCCCGCCAGCGCCCCTACAGGTTGTTGGGCCCGCCTGAACCCCCATAGGCAGGAAGGGCCGCCTGCACCCGCCTTGGGGGATGGACCGCATGAGCCCCTACAGGCAGTAGGGCCCGCCTGCAGCCCCATAGGCGTGTGAACCGCCTGCTCGTCTACAGGCAGTTTGACCCGCCTGGACCCCTACAAGCAGTATGGCCCGCCTGAAGCTCCATTGGCTGGGATGGCCGCCAGCTCCCCTACAGGCATAAGGAACCGCCAGCGCCCCTATATCCAGTTGGGCCCGCCTGTGCCCCTACAACCAGTAGGGCCCGGATGAGCCCCTATAGGCAGTTGGGCCCGCCTGCACCCCCACAGGCAGTAGGGCCCGCCTGCGCCCCCACAGGCAGTTGGGCCCGCCTGCACCCCCACAGGCAGTAGGGCCCGCCTGCGCCCCCACAGGCAGTTGGGCCCGCCTGCGGCCCTACAGCTAGTAGGGCCCGCGTGTGAACCGCCTGCGCCCCTACAAGCAGTAGGGCCCGCATGAGCCCCTACAGGCAGTAGCATCCGCCTGCGCCCCTACAAGCAGTAGTGCCCGCCTGCGCCCCTACATCCAGTTGGGCCCGCCTGCGCCCCTATATCCAGTTGGGCCCGCCAGTGCCCCTACAACCAGTAGGGCCCGCATGAGCCCCTACATAGCCCGCCAGTGCCCCTACAACCAGTAGGGCCCGCATGAGCCCCTACATAGCCCCATAGGCTGGAGGGCCTCCAGCTCCCCTACAGGCAGTAGGGCCCGCGTGCGCCCCTACAGGCATTAGGACCTGCCTGCAGCCCCATAGGCAAGAGGGTCGCCAGCTCGCTTACAGGCAGTAGGACCCGTCTGCGCCCCTATAGGCAGTTGGGCCCGCCTGCACCCCCATAGGCAGGAAGGGCCGCCTGCACCCCCATAGGAGGATGGACTGCCTGCGCCCCTACATGCAGTAGAACCCGCCTGCGCCCCTACAGGCAGTAGGGCGCGCCTGCGCCCCTACAGCTAGTAAGGCCCGCCTGCGCCCCTACAGGCATTAGGACCTGCCTGCAGCCCCATGGGCAAGAGGGCCGGCAGCTCGCTTACAGGCAGTAGGACATGTCTGCGCCCCTACTGGCAGTTGAGCCCGCCTGCACCCCCATAGGCAGGAAGGGCCGCCTGCACCCCCATAGGCGGATGGACCGCCTGCGCCCCTATAGGCAGTAGGACCCGCCTTCGCCCCTACAGGCAGAAGGGCCCACCAGTACCCCCATAGGCGTATGCACCGCCTGCGCCCCTACAGCCATTAGGGCCCACCTGCGGCCCTACAGGCAGTTGGGCCCGCCTGCGTCCCTCCAGCCAGTAGGGCCCGCCTGCAGCCCCATAGGCAGGAAGGGCCGCCTGCACCCCCCCAGGCGGATGGACCGCCTGCGCCCCTACATGCAGTAGGACCCGCCTTCGCCCCTACAGGCAGTAGGGCCCGCCTGCACCCCCATAGGCGTGTGGACCGCATGAGCCCATACAGGCAGTAGGGCCCGCCTGCAGCCCCATAGGCAGGAAGGGCCGCCTGCACCCCCATAGGCGGATGGACCGCCTGCGCCTCGACAGGCAGTAGGACCCGCCTTCGCCCCTACAGGCAGTAGGGCCCGCCTGCACCCCCATAGGCGTGTGGACCGCATGAGCCCCTACAGGCAGTAGGGCCCACCTGCGCTCTTAAAGGCAGTGGGGCCCGCCAGCAGCCCCATAAGCGTGTGGACCGCCTGAGCCCCTACAGGCAGTACGACCCGCCTGCGCCTCTACAGGCAGCTGGGCCCGCCTGCACCCCCATAGGCAGGAAGGGCCGCCTGCACCCCCATAGGCGGATGGACCGCCTGCGCCCCTATAGGCAGTAGGACCCGCCTTCGCCCCTACAGGCAGTAGGGCCCACCTGTACCCCCATAGGCGTGTGGACCGCATGAGCCCCTACAGGCAGTAGGGCCCGCTTGCGCCTCTACAGGCAGTATGATTCGCCTGCGTCCTTGCAGGCAGTAGGGCCCGGTGCGCACCCATAGGCAGAAAGGGCCGCCTGCACCCCCATAGGCGGATGGACCGCCTGCGCCCCTATAGGCAGTAGGAACCGCCTGCTCCCCCATAGGCAGAAAATGTCGCCTGCACCCGCATAGGCGAATAGACCACATGCGCCCCTACAGGCAGTACGAAACGCCTGCGCCCTACAGCCAGTAGGGCCCGCATGAACCCCTACAGGCAGAAAGGCCTGCCTACAGCACCATAGGTAAGAGGGCCGCCAGCTCTCTTACAGAGAGTAGGACCCGTCTGCGCCCCTACAGGCAGTTGAGCCCGCCTGCAGCCCCATAGGCGTGTGGACCACCTGCGTCCTTGCAGGCAGTAGGGCCCGATGCGCACCCATAGGCAGAAAGGGCAGCCTGCACCCCCATAGGCGGATGGACCGCCTGCGCCCATATAGGCAGTAGGACCCGCCTGCTCCCCCATAGGCAGAAAGGGTCGCCTGCACCCGCATAGGCGGATTGACCACATGCGCACCTACAGGCAGTAGGAACCGCCTGCGCCCTACAGCCAGTAGGGCCCGCATGAGCCCCTACAGGCAGTAGGGCCTGCCTACAGCACCATAGGTAAGAGGGCCGCCAGCTCTCTTACAGAGAGTAGGACCCGTCTGCGCCCCTACAGGCAGTTGAGCCCGCCTGCAGCCCCATAGGCGTGTGGACCACCTGCGTCCTTGCAGGCAGTAGGGCCCGATGCGCACCCATAGGCAGAAAGGGCAGCCTGCACCCCCATAGGCGGATGGACCGCCTGCGCCCATATAGGTAGTAGGACCCGCCTGCGCCCCCAAAGGCAGTTTAACCCACCTGCTCCCCCATAGGCAGAAAGGGTCGCCTGCACCCGCATAGGCGGATTGACCACATGAACCCCTACAGGCAGAAGGGCCTGCCTACAGCCCCATAGGCAAGAGGGTCGCCAGCTCGCTTACAGGCAGTAGGACCGGTCTGCACCCCTACAGGCAGTAGGACCCGCCTGGGCCCCTACAAGCAGTAAGGCCCGCCTGCAGCCCCATAGGCGGGATGGCCGCCAGCTCCCCTACAGGCATAAGGGCTCGCCAGCGCCCCTGTATCCAGTTGGACCCGCCTGAACCCCCTTAGGCAGGAAGGTCTGCCTGCACCCCCCTAGGCGGATTGACCGTCTGCGTCCCTACAGCCCCTTAGGCAAGAGGGTCGCCAGCTCGCTTACAGGCAGTAGGACCCGTCTGCAGCCCCATAGGCGGGAAGGCCGCCAGCTGCCCTACAGGCAGTAGGGCCCGCCTGCGCCCCTACAAGCAGTACGGCCCGCGTGGGCCCCTACAGGCAGTTGGGCCCGCCTGCGCCCCTATATCCAGTTGGGCCCGCCTGTGCCCCTACAACCGACAGGCAGTTGGGCCCGCCTGCGCCCTTACAGGCAATAGGGCCCGCCTGCAGCCCCATAGGCGTGTGAACCGCCTGCGCCCCTACAGCCAGTTGGGCCCGCCTGCAGCCCCATAGGCGGGAGAGCCGCCAGCTCCCCTACAGCCAGTAGGGCCCGACTGCGCACCTGCAGGCAGTAGTGCCCGCCTGCGCCCCTACAGGCAGTATGGCCCGCCTGCGCCCCTACAGCCAGTTGGGCCCGCTTGCGCCCCTACAGCCAGTAGGGCCCGCCTGCAGCCCCATAGGCGGGAGAGCCGCTAGCTCCCCTACAGGCAGTAGGTCCCGCGTGCGCCCCTACAGCCAGTAGGGGCCGCCTGCAGCCCCATAGGCGGGATGGCCGCCAGCTCCCCTACAGGCATAAGGGCCCGCCAGCGCCCCTACAGGTTGTTGGGCCCGCCTGAACCCCCATAGGCAGGAAGGGCCGCCTGCACCCGCCTTGGGGGATGGACCGCATGAGCCCCTACAGGCAGTAGGGCCCGCCTGCAGCCCCATAGGCGTGTGAACCGCCTGCTCGTCTACAGGCAGTTTGACCCGCCTGGACCCCTACAAGCAGTATGGCCCGCCTGAAGCTCCATTGGCTGGGATGGCCGCCAGCTCCCCTACAGGCATAAGGAACCGCCAGCGCCCCTATATCCAGTTGGGCCCGCCTGTGCCCCTACAACCAGTAGGGCCCGGATGAGCCCCTATAGGCAGTTGGGCCCGCCTGCACCCCCACAGGCAGTAGGGCCCGCCTGCGCCCCCACAGGCAGTTGGGCCCGCCTGCACCCCCACAGGCAGTAGGGCCCGCCTGCGCCCCCACAGGCAGTTGGGCCCGCCTGCGGCCCTACAGCTAGTAGGGCCCGCGTGTGAACCGCCTGCGCCCCTACAAGCAGTAGGGCCCGCATGAGCCCCTACAGGCAGTAGCATCCGCCTGCGCCCCTACAAGCAGTAGTGCCCGCCTGCGCCCCTACATCCAGTTGGGCCCGCCTGCGCCCCTATATCCAGTTGGGCCCGCCAGTGCCCCTACAACCAGTAGGGCCCGCATGAGCCCCTACATAGCCCGCCAGTGCCCCTACAACCAGTAGGGCCCGCATGAGCCCCTACATAGCCCCATAGGCTGGAGGGCCTCCAGCTCCCCTACAGGCAGTAGGGCCCGCGTGCGCCCCTACAGGCATTAGGACCTGCCTGCAGCCCCATAGGCAAGAGGGTCGCCAGCTCGCTTACAGGCAGTAGGACCCGTCTGCGCCCCTATAGGCAGTTGGGCCCGCCTGCACCCCCATAGGCAGGAAGGGCCGCCTGCACCCCCATAGGAGGATGGACTGCCTGCGCCCCTACATGCAGTAGAACCCGCCTGCGCCCCTACAGGCAGTAGGGCGCGCCTGCGCCCCTACAGCTAGTAAGGCCCGCCTGCGCCCCTACAGGCATTAGGACCTGCCTGCAGCCCCATGGGCAAGAGGGCCGGCAGCTCGCTTACAGGCAGTAGGACATGTCTGCGCCCCTACTGGCAGTTGAGCCCGCCTGCACCCCCATAGGCAGGAAGGGCCGCCTGCACCCCCATAGGCGGATGGACCGCCTGCGCCCCTATAGGCAGTAGGACCCGCCTTCGCCCCTACAGGCAGAAGGGCCCACCAGTACCCCCATAGGCGTATGCACCGCCTGCGCCCCTACAGCCATTAGGGCCCACCTGCGGCCCTACAGGCAGTTGGGCCCGCCTGCGTCCCTCCAGCCAGTAGGGCCCGCCTGCAGCCCCATAGGCAGGAAGGGCCGCCTGCACCCCCCCAGGCGGATGGACCGCCTGCGCCCCTACATGCAGTAGGACCCGCCTTCGCCCCTACAGGCAGTAGGGCCCGCCTGCACCCCCATAGGCGTGTGGACCGCATGAGCCCATACAGGCAGTAGGGCCCGCCTGCAGCCCCATAGGCAGGAAGGGCCGCCTGCACCCCCATAGGCGGATGGACCGCCTGCGCCTCGACAGGCAGTAGGACCCGCCTTCGCCCCTACAGGCAGTAGGGCCCGCCTGCACCCCCATAGGCGTGTGGACCGCATGAGCCCCTACAGGCAGTAGGGCCCACCTGCGCTCTTAAAGGCAGTGGGGCCCGCCAGCAGCCCCATAAGCGTGTGGACCGCCTGAGCCCCTACAGGCAGTACGACCCGCCTGCGCCTCTACAGGCAGCTGGGCCCGCCTGCACCCCCATAGGCAGGAAGGGCCGCCTGCACCCCCATAGGCGGATGGACCGCCTGCGCCCCTATAGGCAGTAGGACCCGCCTTCGCCCCTACAGGCAGTAGGGCCCACCTGTACCCCCATAGGCGTGTGGACCGCATGAGCCCCTACAGGCAGTAGGGCCCGCTTGCGCCTCTACAGGCAGTATGATTCGCCTGCGTCCTTGCAGGCAGTAGGGCCCGGTGCGCACCCATAGGCAGAAAGGGCCGCCTGCACCCCCATAGGCGGATGGACCGCCTGCGCCCCTATAGGCAGTAGGAACCGCCTGCTCCCCCATAGGCAGAAAATGTCGCCTGCACCCGCATAGGCGAATAGACCACATGCGCCCCTACAGGCAGTACGAAACGCCTGCGCCCTACAGCCAGTAGGGCCCGCATGAACCCCTACAGGCAGAAAGGCCTGCCTACAGCACCATAGGTAAGAGGGCCGCCAGCTCTCTTACAGAGAGTAGGACCCGTCTGCGCCCCTACAGGCAGTTGAGCCCGCCTGCAGCCCCATAGGCGTGTGGACCACCTGCGTCCTTGCAGGCAGTAGGGCCCGATGCGCACCCATAGGCAGAAAGGGCAGCCTGCACCCCCATAGGCGGATGGACCGCCTGCGCCCATATAGGCAGTAGGACCCGCCTGCTCCCCCATAGGCAGAAAGGGTCGCCTGCACCCGCATAGGCGGATTGACCACATGCGCACCTACAGGCAGTAGGAACCGCCTGCGCCCTACAGCCAGTAGGGCCCGCATGAGCCCCTACAGGCAGTAGGGCCTGCCTACAGCACCATAGGTAAGAGGGCCGCCAGCTCTCTTACAGAGAGTAGGACCCGTCTGCGCCCCTACAGGCAGTTGAGCCCGCCTGCAGCCCCATAGGCGTGTGGACCACCTGCGTCCTTGCAGGCAGTAGGGCCCGATGCGCACCCATAGGCAGAAAGGGCAGCCTGCACCCCCATAGGCGGATGGACCGCCTGCGCCCATATAGGTAGTAGGACCCGCCTGCGCCCCCAAAGGCAGTTTAACCCACCTGCTCCCCCATAGGCAGAAAGGGTCGCCTGCACCCGCATAGGCGGATTGACCACATGAACCCCTACAGGCAGAAGGGCCTGCCTACAGCCCCATAGGCAAGAGGGTCGCCAGCTCGCTTACAGGCAGTAGGACCGGTCTGCACCCCTACAGGCAGTAGGACCCGCCTGCGCCCCTACAGGCAGTAGGACCCGCCTGCGCCCCTACATGCAGTACGACCCGACAGCGCCCCTGCAGGCCGTAGTGCCCGAAAGCGTCCATACAGGCACCTGGGCCCGCCTGCACCCCCATAGGTAGGAAGGGCCGCCTGCACCCCCATAGGCGTGTGGACCGCCTGCGCCCCTACAGCCAGTAGGGCCCGCATGAGCCCCTACAGGCAGTAGGGCCTGCCTACAGCACCATAGGTAAGAGGGCCGCCAGCTCGCTTCAGAGAGTAGGACCCGTCTGCGCCCCTACAGGCAGTTGAGCCCGCCTGCAGCCCCATAGGCGTGTGAACCGCCTGCGCCCCTACAAGCAGTAGCGACCGCCTGCGCCCCTACAGGCAGTACGACCCGACTGCGCCCCTGCAGGCCGTAGTGCCCGACAGCGTCCATACAGGCACCTGGGCCCGCCTGCACCCCCATAGGTAGGAAAAGCCGCCTGCACCCCCATAGGCGTGTGGACCGCCTGAGCCCATACAGGCAGTAGGGCCCGCCTGCGCCCCTACAGGCAGTTGGGCCCGCCGGCACCCCCACGGGCAGAAAGGCCCGCCTGCGCCCCCAAAGGCAGTTGGTCCCGCCTGCGCCCCTACAGGCAGTTGGGCCCGCATGAGCCCCTACAGGCAGTAGGACCTGCCTTCGCCCCTACAGGCAGTAGGGCCCGCCTGCACCCCCATAGGCGTGTGGACCGCATGAGCCCCTACAGGCAGTAGGGCCCGCCTGCGCCCCTACAGGCAGTAGGGCCCGCATGAGCCACTACAGGCAGTTGGGCCCGCCTGCGAACCTACAGGCAGTATGGCGCGACTGCGCCCATACAGACAGTAGGGCCCGCCTGCGCCTCTATAGCCAGTAGGGCCCGCCTGCGCCCCTACAGGCAGTAGGGCCCGCCTGCGCCTCTACAGGCAGTAGGAACCACCTGCGCCCTACAGCCAGTAGGGCCCGCATGAGCCCCTACAGGCAGTAGGGCCTGCCTACAGCACCATAGGTAAGAGGGCCGCCAGCTCGCTTACAGAGAGTAGGACCCGTCTGCGCCCCTACAGGCAGTTGAGCCCGCCTGCAGCCCCATAGGCGTGTGGACCACATGCGTCCTTGCAGGCAGTAGGGCCCGATGCGCACCCATAGGCAGAAAGGGCAGCCTGCACCCCCATAGGCGGATGGACCGCCTGCGCCCCTATAGGCAGTAGGACCCGCCTGCGCCCCCAAAGGCAGTTTAACCTACCTGCTCCCCCATAGGCAGAAAGGGTCGCCTGCACCCGCATAGGCGGATTGACCACATGAACCCCTACAGGCAGAAGGGCCTGCCTACAGCCCCATAGGCAAGAGGGTCGCCAGCTCGCTTACAGGCAGTAGGACCGGTCTGCACCCCTAAAGGCAGTAGGACCCGCCTGCGCCCCTACAGGCAGTAGGACCCGCCTGCGCCCCTACAGGCAGTACGACCCGACTGCGCCCCTGCAGGCCGTAGTGCCCGAAAGCGTCCATACAGGCACCTGGGCCCGCCTGCACCCCCATAGGTAGGAAGGGCCGCCTGCACCCCCATAGGCGTGTGGACCGCCTGCGCCCCTACAGCCAGTAGGGCCCGCATGAGCCCCTACAGGCAGTAGGGCCTGCCTACAGCACCATAGGTAAGAGGGCCGCCAGCTCGCTTACAGAGAGTAGGACCCGTCTGCGCCCCTACAGGCAGTTGAGCCCGCCTGCAGCCCCATAGGCGTGTGGACCACATGCGTCCTTGCAGGCAGTAGGGCCCGATGCGCACCCATAGGCAGAAAGGGCAGCCTGCACCCCCATAGGCGGATGGACCGCCTGTGCCCCTATAGGCAGTAGGACCCGCCTGCTCCCCCATAGGCAGAAAGGGTCGCCTGCACCCGCATAGGCGGATTGACCACATGCGCCCCTACAGGCAGTAGGAACCGCCTGCGCCCTACAGCCAGTAGGGCCCGCATGAACCCCTACAGGCAGAAAGGCCTGCCTACAGCACCATAGGTAAGAGGGCCGCCAGCTCGCTTACTGGAAGTAGGAGCCGTCTGCGCCCCTACAGGCAGTTGGCCCTCCTGCACCCCCACAGGCAGTAGGGCCCGCCTGAGCCCCAACAGGCAGTTGGGCCCGCCTGCTCCCCCATAGGCAGAAAGGGTCGCCTGCACCCGCATAGGCGGATTGACCACATGCGCCCCTACAGGCAGTAGGAACCGCCTGCGCCCTACAGCCAGTAGGGCCCGCATGAGCCCCTACAGGCAGTAGGGCCTGCCTACAGCACTATAGGTAAGAGGGCCGCCAGCTTGCTTACAGAGAGTAGGACCCGTCTGCGCCCCTACAGGCAGTTGAGCCCGCCTGCAGCCCCATAGGCGTGTGGACCACCTGCGTCCTTGCAGGCAGTAGGGCCCGATGCGCACCCATAGGCAGAAAGGGCCGCATGCATCCCCATAGGCGGATGGACCGCCTGCGCCCCTATAGGCAGTAGGACCCGATGCGCCCCCAAAGGCAGTTTAACCTACCTGCTCCCCCATAGGCAGAAAGGGTCGCCTGCACCCGCATAGGCGGATTGACCACATGAACCCCTGCAGGCAGAAGGGCCTGCCTACAGCCCCATAGACAAGAGGGTCGCCAGCTCGCTTACAGGCAGTAGGACCGGTCTGCGCCCCTACAGGCAGTAGGACCCGCCTGCGCCCCTACAGGCAGTAGGACCCGCCTGCGCCCCTGCAGGCCGTAGTGCTCGAAAGCGTCCATACAGGCACCTGGGCCCGCCTGCACCCCCATAGGTAGGAAGGGCCGCCTGCACCCCCATAGGCGTGTGGACCGCCTGCGCCCCTACAGCCAGTAGGGCCCGCATGAGCCCCTACAGGCAGTAGGGCCTGCCTACAGCACCATAGGTAAGAGGGCCGCCATCTCGCTTACAGAGAGTAGGACCCGTCTGCGCCCCTACAGGCAGTTGAGCCCGCCTGCAGCCCCATAGGCGTGTGAACCGCCTGCGCCCCTACAAGCAGTAGCGACCGCCTGCGCCCCTACAGGCAGTACGACCCGACTGCGCCCCTGCAGGCCGTAGTGCCCGACAGCGTCCATACAGGCACATGGGCCCGCCTGCACCCCCTTAGGTAGGAAGGGCCGCCTGCACCCCCATAGGCGTGTGAACCGCATGCGCCCCTACAGGCAGTAGGGACCGCCTGCGCCCCTACAGGCAGTACGACCCGACTGCGCCCCTGCATGCCGTAGTGCCCGACAGCGTCCATACAGGCACCTGGGCCCGCCTGCGACCCTATAGGCAGTTGGGCCCGCCAGCACCCCCACAGGGAGTAGGGCCCGCCTGCGCCCCTACAGGCAGTAGGGACCGCCTGCGCCCCTACAGGCAGTACGACCCGACTGCGCCCCTGCATGCCGTAGTGCCCGACAGCGTCCATACAGGCACCTGGGCCCGCCTGCGACCCTATAGGCAGTTGGGCCCACCAGCACCCCCACAGGGAGTGGGGCCCGCCTGCGCCCCTACAGGCAGTAGGGACCGCCTGCGCCCCTACAGGCAGTACGGCCCGACTGCGCCCCTGCAGGCCGTAGTGCCCGACAGCGTCCATACAGGCACCTGGGCCCGCCTGCGACCCTATAGGCAGTTGGGCCCGCCTGCACTCTCACAGGGAGTAGGGGCCGCCTGCGCCCCCACAGGCAGTTGGGCCCGCCTGCGCCCCCACAGGCAGTTGGGCCCGCCTGCGCCCCTACAGGCAGTTTGGCCCGCCTGCACCCCCATATGCAGAAAGGGTCGCCTGCACCCGCATAGGCGGATTGACCACATGCGCCCCTACAGGCAGTAAGAACCGCCTGCGCCCTACAGCCAGTAGGGCCCGCATGAACCCCTACAGCCAGTTGAACCTGCCTGCGCCCCTACAGGCAGTACGACCCGACTGCGCCCCTGCAGGCCGTAGTGCCCGCCTGCAGCCCCATAGGCGTGTGACCCGCCTGCGCCCCTACAGCCAGAAGGGTCGCATGAGCCCCTACAAACAGTAGGGCCTGCTGTAGGCGGATTGACCACATGCGCCCGAACAGGCAGTAGGAACCGCCTGCGCCTTACAGCCAGTAGGGCCCGCATGAACCCCTACAGGCACAAGGGCCTGCCTACAGCACCATAGGCAAGAGGGCCGCCAGCTCGCTTACAGGCAGTAGGACCGGTCTGCGCCCCTACAGGCAGTAGGACCCGTCTGCGCCCCTACAGCCAATTGGGCCCACCTGCGCCCCTACAGGCAGTAGTGTCCGCATGAGCCCCTACAGCCAGTAGGGCCCACATTAGCCCCTACAGACAGTAGGGCCTGCCTACAGCACCAAAGGCAAGAGGGCCGCCAGCTCGCTTACAGGCAGTAGGACCCGTCTGCGCCCCTACAGGCAGTAGGGCCCGCCTGCGCCCCCATGGACAGCAAGGGCCGCCTGCACCCGCCTTGGCGGATGGAGCCCCTACAGGCAGTAGGGCCCGCCGGCACCACTATAGGCGTCCCATAGGCTCGAGCCATAACAGGCAATTGGGCCCACCTGCAGCCTGTTAGGCGAGTGAACCGCAAGCGCCCCTACAAGCAGTAGGGCCGCCTGCGCCCCTACAGCCAGTAGGGCCCGCATGAACCCCTTCAGGCAGAAAGGCCTGCCTACAGCCCCATAGGCAAGAGGGTCGCCAACTCGCTTACAGGCAGTAGGACCCGTCTGCGCCCCTACAGGCAGTTGAGCCCGCCTGCAGCCCCATAGGCGTGTGAACCGCCTGCGCCCCTAAAGGCAGTACGACCCGACTGCGCCCCTGCATGCCGTAGTACCCGACAGCTTCCATACAGGCACCTGGGCCCGCCTGCACCCCCATAGGTAGGAAGGGCCGCCTGCACCCCCACAGGCGTAAGGACTGCCTGAGCCCCTACAGGCAGTAGGGCCCGCCTGCGCCCCCACAGGCAGTTGGGCCCGCCTGCGCCCCTACCGCCAGTAGGGCCCGCATGTGCCCCTGGGGGCCTGCCTACAGCACCATAGGCAAGAGGGCCGCCAGCTCACTCACAGGAAGAAGGACCCGTCTGCGCCCCTAGAGGCAGTTGAGCCCGCCTGCAGCCCCATAGGCGTGTGGACCACCTGCGTCCTTGCAGGCAGTCGGGCCCAACTGAACACCCATAGGCAGAAAAGGCCGCCTGCACCCCCATAGGCAGAAAAGGTCGCCTGCACCCGCATAGGCGGATTGACCACATGCGCCCCTACAGGCAGTAGGAACCGCCTGCGCCCTACAGCCAGTAGGGCCCGCATGAACCCCTACAGGCAGAAGGGCCTGCCTACAGCCCCATAGGCAAGAGGGTCGCCAGCTCGCTTACAGGCAGTAGGACCGGTCTGCGCCCCTACAGGCAGTAGGACCCGCCTGCGCCCCTACAGGCAGTAGGGACCGCCTACGCTCCTGCAGGCAGTACGACCCGACTGCGCCCATGCATGCCGTAGTGCCCGACAGCGTCCATTCAGGCACCTGGGCCCGCCTGCACCCCCATAGGTAGGAATGGCCGCCTGCACCCCCATAGGCGTGTGGACCGCCTGCGTCCCTGCAGGCAGTAGGGCCCGCCTGCACCTCTACAGCCAGTAGGGCCCGCATGAGCCCCTACAGGCATTAGGACCTGCCTGCAGCCCCATGGGCAAGAGGGTCGCCAGCTCGCTTACAGGCAGTAGGACCCGTCTGCGCCCCTACAGGCAGTAGGGCCCGCCTGCGCCCCCATGGACAGCAAGGGCCGCCTGCACCCGCCTTGGCGGATGGAGCCCCTACAGGCAGTAGGGCCCGCCGGCACCACTATAGGCGTCCCATAGGCTCGAGCCATAACAGGCAATTGGGCCCACCTGCAGCCTGTTAGGCGAGTGAACCGCCTGCGCCCCTACAAGCAGTAGGGCCGCCTGCGCCCCTACAGGCAGTAGGACCCGCCTGCGCCCCTACAGGCAGTAGGGACCGCCTACGCTCCTGCAGGCAGTACGACCCGACTGCGCCCATGCATGCAGTAGGAACCGCCTGCGCCTTACAGCCAGTAGGGCCCGCATGAACCCCTACAGGCACAAGGGCCTGCCTACAGCACCATAGGCAAGAGGGCCGCCAGCTCGCTTACAGGCAGTAGGACCCGTCTGAGCCCCTACAGGCAGTAGGACCCGTCTGCGCCCCTACAGCCAATTGGGCCCGCCTGCGCCCCTACAGGCAGTAGTGTCCGCATGAGCCCCTACAGCCAGTAGGGCCCACATTAGCCCCTACAGACAGTAGGGCCTGCCTACAGCACCAAAGGCAAGAGGGCCGCCAGCTCGCTTACAGGCAGTAGGACCCGTCTGCGCCCCTACAGGCAGTAGGGCCCGCCTGCGCCCCCATGGACAGCAAGGGCCGCCTGCACCCGCCTTGGCGGATGGAGCCCCTACAGGCAGTAGGGCACGCCGGCACCACTATAGGCGTCCCATAGGCTCGAGCCATAACAGGCAATTGGGCCCACCTGCAGCCTGTTAGGCGAGTGAACCGCCTGCGCCCCTACAAGCAGTAGGGCCGCCTGCGCCCCTACAGCCAGTAGGGCCCGCATGAACCCCTTCAGGCAGAAAGGCCTGCCTACAGCCCCATAGGCAAGAGGGTCGCCAACTCGCTTACAGGCAGTAGGACCCGTCTGCGCCCCTACAGGCAGTTGAGCCCGCCTGCAGCCCCATAGGCGTGTGAACCGCCTGCGCCCCTAAAGGCAGTACGACCCGACTGCGCCCCTGCATGCCGTAGTACCCGACAGCTTCCATACAGGCACCTGGGCCCGCCTGCACCCCCATAGGTAGGAAGGGCCGCCTGCACCCCCACAGGCGTAAGGACTGCCTGAGCCCCTACAGGCAGTAGGGCCCGCCTGCGCCCCTACAGGCAGTTGGGCCCGCCTGCGCCCCTACCGCCAGTAGGGCCCGCATGTGCCCCTGGGGGCCTGCCTACAGCACCATAGGCAAGAGGGCCGCCAGCTCACTCACAGGAAGAAGGACCCGTCTGCGCCCCTAGAGGCAGTTGAGCCCGTCTGCAGCCCCATAGGCGTGTGGACCACCTGCGTCCTTGCAGGCAGTCGGGCCCAACTGAACACCCATAGGCAGAAAAGGCCGCCTGCACCCCCATAGGCAGAAAAGGTCGCCTGCACCCGCATAGGCGGATTGACCACATGCGCCCCTACAGGCAGTAGGAACCGCCTGCGCCCTACAGCCAGTAGGGCCCGCATGAACCCCTACAGGCAGAAGGGCCTGCCTACAGCCCCATAGGCAAGAGGGTCGCCAGCTCGCTTACAGGCAGTAGGACCGGTCTGCGCCCCTACAGGCAGTAGGACCCGCCTGCGCCCCTACAGGCAGTAGGGACCGCCTACGCTCCTGCAGGCAGTACGACCCGACTACGCCCATGCATGCCGTAGTGCCCGACAGCGTCCATTCAGGCACCTGGGCCCGCCTGCACCCCCATAGGGAGGAATGGCCGCCTGCACCCCCATAGGCATGTGGACCGCCTTCGCCCCTACAGGCAGTAGGGCCCGCCTCCACCCCCATAGGCGTGTGGACCGCATGAGCCCCTACAGGCGGTAGGGCCCGCCTGCGCGCCTACAGGCAGTTGGTCCCGCCTGCGCCCCTACAGGCAGTATGGCGCGACTGCGACTCTACAGGCAGTAGGGCCCGCCTGCGCCCCTACAGCCAATTGGGCCCGCCTGCGCCCCTACAGGCAGTAGTGTCCGCATGAGCCCCTTCAGCCAGTAGGGCCCACATTAGCCCCTACAGACAGTAGGGCCTGCCTACAGCACCAAAGGCAAGAGGGCCGCCAGCTCGCTTACAGGCAGTAGGACCCGTCTGCGCCCCTACAGGCAGTAGGGCCCGCCTGCGCCCCCATGGACAGCAAGGGCCGCCTGCACCCGCCTTGGCGGATGGAGCCCCTACAGGCAGTAGGGCCCGCCGGCACCACTATAGGCGTCCCATAGGCTCGAGCCATAACAGGCAATTGGGCCCACCTGCAGCCTGTTAGGCGAGTGAACCGCCTGCGCCCCTACAAGCAGTAGGGCCGCCTGCGCCCCTACAGCCAGTATGGCGCGACTGCGACTCTACAGGCAGTAGGGCCCGCCTGCGCCCCTACAGCCAGTAGGGCCCGCCTGCGCCCCTACAGGCAGTTGGGCCCGCCTGCGCCCCTACAGACAGTAGGGCCCGCATGTGCCCCTGGGGGCCTGCCTACAGCACCATAGGCAAGAGGGCCGCCAGCTCACTCACAGGAAGAAGGACCCGTCTGCGCCCCTACAGGCAGTTGAGCCCGCTTGCAGCCCCATAGGCGTGTGGACCGCCTGCGTCCCTGCAGGCAGTAGGGCCCGCCTGCGCCTCTACAGCCAGTAGGGCCCGCTTGCGCCTCTACAGCCAGTAGGGCCCGCATGAGCCCCTACAGGCATTAGGACCTGCCTGCAGCCCCATGGGCAAGAGGGTCGCCAGCTCGCTTACAGGCAGTAGGACCCGTCTGCGCCCCTACAGGCAGTAGGGCCCGCCTGCGCCCCCATGGACAGCAAGGGCCGCCTGCACCCGCCTTGGCGGATGGAGCCCCTACAGGCAGTAGGGCCCACCGGCACCACTATTAGCGTCCCATAGGCTCGAGCCATAACAGGCAATTGGGCCCACCTGCAGCCTGTTAGGCGAGTGAACCGCCTGCGCCCCTACAAGCAGTAGGGCCGCCTGCGCCCCTACAGGCAGTAGGACCCGCCTGCGCCCCTACAGGCAGTAGGGACCGCCTACGCTCCTGCAGGCAGTACGACCCGACTGCGCCCATGCATGCCGTAGTGCCCGACAGCGTCCATTCAGGCACCTGGGCCCGCCTGCACCCCCATAGGTAGGAATGGCCGCCTGCACCCCCATAGGCAAGTGGACCGCCTTCGCCCCTACAGGCAGTAGGGCCCGCCTCCACCCCCATAGGCGTGTGGACCGCATGAGCCCCTACAGGCGGTAGGGCCCGCCTGCGCGCCTACAGGCAGTTGGTCCCGCCTGCGCCCCTACAGGCAGTATGGCGCGACTGCGCCTCTACAGGCAGTAGGGCCCGCCTGCGCCCATACAGCCAGTAGGGCTCGCCTGCGCCCCTACAGGCAGTTGGGCCCGCCTGCGCCCCTACCGCCAGTAGGGCCCGCATGTGCCCCTGGGGGCCTGCCTACAGCACCATAGGCAAGAGGGCCGCCAGCTCACTCACAGGAAGAAGGACCCGTCTGCGCCCCTACAGGCAGTTGAGCCCGCTTGCAGCCCCATAGGCGTGTGGACCGCCTGCGTCCCTGCAGGCAGTAGGGCCCGCCTGCGCCTCTACAGCCAGTAGGGCCCGCATGAGCCCCTACAGGCATTAGGACCTGCCTGCAGCCCCATGGGCAAGAGGGTCGCCAGCTCGCTTACAGGCAGTAGGACCCGTCTGCGCCCCTACAGGCAGTAGGGCCCGCCTGCGCCCCCATGGACAGCAAGGGCCGCCTGCACCCGCCTTGGCGGATGGAGCCCCTACAGGCAGTAGGGCCCGCCGGCACCACTATAGGCGTCCCATAGGCTCGAGCCATAACAGGCAATTGGGCCCACCTGCAGCCTGTTAGGCGAGTGAACCGCCTGCGCCCCTACAAGCAGTAGGGCCGCCTGCGCCCCTACAGGCAGTAGGACCCGCCTGCGCCCCTACAGGCAGTAGGGACCGCCTACGCTCCTGCAGGCAGTACGACCCGAGTGCGCCCATGCATGCCGTAGTGCCCGACAGCGTCCATTCAGGCACCTGCCTGCCTGCAGCCCCATAGGTAGGAATGGCCGCCTGCACCCCCATAGGCATGTGGACCGCCTTCGCCCCTACAGGCAGTAGGGCCCGCCTCCACCCCCATAGGCGTGTGGACCGCATGAGCCCCTACAGGCGGTAAGGCCCGCCTGCGCGCCTACAGGCAGTTGGTCCCGCCTGCGCCCCTACAGGCAGTATGGCGCGACTGCGCCTCTACAGGCAGTAGGGCCCGCCTGCGCCCCTACAGCTAGTAGGGCCCGCCTGCGCCCCTACAGCCAGTAGGGCCCGCATGAACCCCTTCAGGCAGAAAGGGCTGCCTACAGCCCCATAGGCAAGAGGGTCGCCAGCTCGCTTACAGGCAGTAGGACCCTTCTGCGCCCCTACAGGTAGTTGAGCCCGCTTGCAGCCCCATAGGCGTGTGGACCGCCTGCGTCCCTGCAGGCAGTAGGGCTCGCCTGCGCCCCCATAGGCGCCCGCCAGCATCCCCATACGCGTGTGAACCGCCTGCGCCCCTACAGGCAGTAGGGCCCGCCTGCGCCCCCACAGGCAGTTGGGCCCGCCTGCACCCGCCTTGGCGGATGGACCGCATAAGCCCCTACAGGCAGTAGGGCCCGCCTGCAGCCCCATAAGCGTGTGGACCGCCTGAGCCCCTACAGGCAGTACGACCCGCCTGCGCCCCTAAAGGCAGCTGGGCCCGCCTGCACCCCCCATAGGCAGGAAGGGCCGCCTGCACCCCCATAGGCGGATGGACCGCCTGCGCCCCTATAGGCAGTAGGACCCGCCTTCGCCCCTACAGGCAGTAGGGCCCGCCTGTACCCCCATAGGCGTGTGGACCGCATGAGCCCCTACAGGCAGTAGGGCCCGCCTGCGCCTCTACAGGCAGTATGATTCGCCTGCGCCCCTAAAGGCAGTAGGTCCCGCCTGTGCCCCTACAGGCAGTAGGACCTGCCTGCAGCCCCATAGGCAAGAGGGCCGCCAGCTCGCTTACAGGCAGTAGGACCCGTCTGCGCCCCTACAGGCAGTTGAGCCCGCCTGCAGCCCCATAGGCGTGTGGACCACCTGCGTCCTTCAGGCAGTAGGGCCCGACTGAACACCCATAGGCAGAAAGGGCCGCCTGCACCCCCATAGGCAGAAAAGGTCGCCTGCACCCGCATAGGCGGATTGACCACATGCGCCCCTACAGGCAGTAGGAATCGCCTGCGCCCTACAGCCAGTAGGGCCCGCATGAACCCCTACAGGCAGAAAGGCCTGCCTACAGCACCATAGGCAAGAGGGCCGCCAGCTCGCTTACCGGAAGTAGGACCCGTCTGCGCCCCTACAGGCAGTTGAGCCCGCCTGCAGCCCCATAGGCGTGTGGACCACCTGCGTCCTTGCAGGCAGTAGGGCGCGATGCGCACCCTTAGGCAGAAATGGTCGCCTGCACCCGCATAGGCGGATTGACCACATGCGCCCCTACAGGCAGTAAGAACCGCCTGCGCCCTACAGCCAGTAGGGCCCGCATGAACCCCTACAGGCAGAAAGGCCTGCCTACAGCACCATAGGCAAGAGGGCCGCCAGCTCGCTTACCGGAAGTAGGACCCGTCTGCGCCCCTACAGGCAGTTGAGCCCGCCTGCAGCCCCATAGGCGTGTGGACCACCTGCGTCCTTGCAGGCAGTAGGGCCCGATGCGCACCCTTAGGCAGAAAGGGTCGCCTGCTCCCGCATAGGCGGATTGACCACATGCGCCCCTACAGGCAGTAGGAAACGCCTGCGCCCTACAGCCAGTAGGGCCCGCATGAACCCCTACAGGCAGAAAGGCCTGCCTACAGCACCATAGGCAAGAGGGCCGCCAGCTCGCTTACTGGAAGTACGACCCGACTGCGCCCCTGCATGCCGTAGTGCCCGACAGCGTCCATAATGGCACCAGGGCCCGCCTGTGCTCCCATAGGTAGGATGGGCCGCCTGCCTACAGCACCATAGGCAAGAGGGCAGCCAGCTCGCTTACAGGAAGTAGGACCCGTCTGCGCCCCTACAGGCAGTTGGGCCCTCCTGCACCCCCACAGGCAGTAGGGCCCGCCTGAGCCCCTACGGGCAGTTGGGCCCGCCTGCTCCCCCATAGGCAGAAAGGGTCGCCTGCACCCGCATAGGCGGATTGACCACATGCGCCCCTACAGGCAGTAGGAACCGCCTGCGCCCTACAGCCAGTAGGGCCCGCATGAACCCCTACAGGCAGAAAGGCCTGCCTACAGCACCATAGGCAAGAGGGCCGCCAGCTCGCTTACTGGAAGTACGACCCGACTGCGCCCCTGCATGCCGTAGTGCCCGACAGCGTCCATAATGGCACCAGGGCCCGCCTGTACTCCCAAAGGTAGGAAGGGCCGCCTGCCTACAGCACCATAGGCAAGAGGGCAGCCAGCTCGCTTACCGGAAGTAGGACCCGTCTGCGCCCCTACAGGCAGTTGAGCCCGCCTGCAGCCCCATAGGCGTGTGGACCACCTGCGTCCTTGCAGGCAGTAGGGCCCGATGCGCACCCTTAGGCAGAAAGGGTCGCCTGCTCCCGCATAGGCGGATTGACCACATGCGCCCCTACAGGCAGTAGGAAACGCCTGCGCCCTACAGCCAGTAGGGCCCGCATGAACCCCTACAGGCAGAAAGGCCTGCCTACAGCACCATAGGCAAGAGGGCCGCCAGCTCGCTTACTGGAAGTACGACCCGACTGCGCCCCTGCATGCCGTAGTGCCCGACAGCGTCCATAATGGCACCAGGGCCCGCCTGTGCTCCCATAGGTAGGAAGGGCCGCCTGCCTACAGCACCATAGGCAAGAGGGCAGCCAGCTCGCTTACAGGAAGTAGGACCCGTCTGCGCCCCTACAGGCAGTTGGGCCCTCCTGCACCCCCATAGGCAGAAAGGGTCGCCTGCACCCGCATAGGCGGATTGTCCACATGCGCCCCTACAGGCAGTAGGAACCGCCTGCGCCCTACAGCCAGTAGGGCCCGCATGAACCCCTACAGGCAGAAAGGCCTGCCTACAGCACCATAGGCAAGAGGGCCGCCAGCTCGCTTACTGGAAGTAGGACCCGTCTGCGCCCCTACAGGCAGTTGGGCCCTCCTGCACCCCCACAGGCAGTAGGGCCCGCCTGAGCCCCTACGGGCAGTTGGGCCCGCCTGCTCCCCCATAGGCAGAAAGGGTCGCCTGCACCCGCATAGGGGGATTGACCACATGCGCCCCTACAGGCAGTAGAAACCGCCTGCGCCCTACAGCCAGTAGGGCCCGCATGAGCCCCTACAGGCAGTAGGGCCTGCCTACAGCACCATAGGTAAGAGGGCCACCAGCTCGCTTACAGGCAGTAGGACCGGTCTGCGCCCCTATAGGCAGTAGGACCCGCCTGCGCCCCTACAGGCAGTTGAGCCCGCCTGCAGCCCCATAGGCGTGTGGACCACCTGCGTCCTTCAGGCAGTAGGGCCCGACTGAACACCCATAGGCAGAAAGGGCCGCCTGCACCCCCATAGGCAGAAAAGGTCGCCTGCACCCGCATAGGCGGATTGACCACATGCGCCCCTACAGGCAGTAGGAATCGCCTGCGCCCTACAGCCAGTAGGGCCCGCATGAACCCCTACAGGCAGAAAGCCCTGCCTACAGCACCATAGGCAAGAGGGCCGCCAGCTCGCTTACCGGAAGTAGGACCCGTCTGCGCCCCTACAGGCAGTTGAGCCCGCCTGCAGCCCCATAGGCGTGTGGACCACCTGCGTCCTTGCAGGCAGTAGGGCCCGACTGAACACCCATAGGCAGAAAGGGCCGCCTGCACCCCCATAGGCAGAAAAGGTCGCCTGCACCCGCATAGGCGGATTGACCACATGCGCCCCTACAGGCAGTAGGATTCGCCTGCGCCCTACAGCCAGTAGGGCCCGCATGAACCCCTACAGGCAGAAAGGCCTGCCTACAGCACCATAGGCAAGAGGGCCGCCAGCTCGCTTACCGGAAGTAGGACCCGTCTGCGCCCCTACAGGCAGTTGAGCCCGCCTGCAGCCCCATAGGCGTGTGGACCACCTGCGTCCTTGCAGGCAGTAGGGCCCGATGCGCACCCTTAGGCAGAAAGGGTCGCCTGCACCCGCATAGGCGGATTGACCACATGCGCCCCTACAGGCAGTAGGAACCGCCTGCGCCCTACAGCCAGTAGGGCCCGCATGAACCCCTACAGGCAGAAAGGCCTGCCTACAGCACCATAGGCAAGAGGGCCGCCAGCTCGCTTACCGGAAGTAGGAACCGTCTGCGCCCCTACAGGCAGTTGAGCCCGCCTGCAGCCCCATAGGCGTGTGGACCACCTGCGTCCTTGCAGGCAGTAGGGCCCGATGCGCACCCTTAGGCAGAAAGGGTCGCCTGCTCCCGCATAGGCGGATTGACCACATGCGCCCCTACAGGAAGTAGGAAACGCCTGCGCCCTACAGCCAGTAGGGCCCGCATGAACCCCTACAGGCAGAAAGGCCTGCCTACAGCACCATAGGCAAGAGGGCCGCCAGCTCGCTTACTGGAAGTACGACCCGACTGCGCCCCTGCATGCCGTAGTGCCCGACAGCGTCCATAATGGCACCAGGGCCCGCCTGTACTCCCAAAGGTAGGAAGGGCCGCCTGCCTACAGCACCATAGGCAAGAGGGCAGCCAGGTCGCTTACAGGAAGTAGGACCCGCCTGAGCCCCTACGGGCAGTTGGGCCCGCCTGCTCCCCCATAGGCAGAAAGGGTCGCCTGCACCCGCATAGGCGGATTGACCACATGCGCCCCTACAGGCAGTAGGAACCGCCTGCGCCCTACAGCCAGTAGGGCCCGCATGAACCCCTACAGGCAGAAAGGCCTGCCTGCAGCCCCATAGGCAAGAGGGCCGCCAGCTCGCTTACAGGCAGTAGGACCCGTCTGCGCCCCTACAGGCAGTTGAGCCCGCCTGCAGCCCCATAGGCGTGTGGACCACCTGCGTCCTTGCAGGCAGTAGGGCCCGATGCGCACCCTTAGGCAGAAAGGGTCGCCTGCACCCGCATAGGCGGATTGACCACATGCGCCCCTACAGGCAGTAGGAACCGCCTGCGCCCTACAGCCAGTAGGGCCCGCATGAACCCCTACATGCAGAAAGGCCTGCCTACAGCACCATAGGCAAGAGGGCCGCCAGCTCGCTTACTGGAAATAGGACCCGTCTGCGCCCCTACAGGCAGTTGGGCCCTCCTGCACCCCCACAGGCAGTAGGGCCCGCCTGAGCCCCTGCAGGCCGTAGTGCCCGAAAGCGTCCATACAGGCACCTGGGCCCGCCTGCACCCCCATAGGTAGGAAGTGCCGCCTGCACCCCTATAGGCGTGTGGACCGCCTGCGCCCCTACAGACAGTAGGGCCCGCATGAGCCCCTACAGGCAGTAGGGCCTGCCTACAGCACCATAGGTAAGAGGGCCGCCAGCTCGCTTACAGAGAGTAGGACCCGTCTGCACCCCTACAGGTAGTTGAGCCCGCCTGCAGCCCCATAGGCGTGTGAACCGCCTGCGCCCCTACAGGCAGTACGACCCGACTGCGCCCCTGCAGGCCGTAGTGCCCGACAGCGTCCATACAGGCACCTGGGCCCGCCTGCGACCCTATAGGCAGTTGGGCCCGCCTGCACCCCCACAGGGAGTAGGGCCCGCCTGCGCCCCCACAGGCAGTTGGGCCCGCCTGCGCCCCCACAGGCAGTTGGGCCCGCCTGCGCCCCTACAGCCAGTAGGACCCGCCTGCGCCCCTACAGGCAGTACGACCCGACTGCGCCCCTGCATGCCGTAGTACCCGACAGCGCCCCTACAGGCAGCTGGGCCCGCCTGCACCCCCATAGGCAGGAAGGGCCGCCTGCACCCCCATAGGCGGATGGACCGCCTGCGGCCCTATAGGCAGTAGGACCCGCCTTCGCCCCTACAGGCAGTAGGGCCCGCCTGTACCCCCATAGGCGTGTGGACCGCATGAGCCCCTACAGGCAGTAGGAACCGCCTGCGCCTCTACAGGCAGTATGATTCGCCTGCGCCCCTAAAGGCAGTAGGGCCCGCCTGCGCCCCTACAGGCAGTAGGACCTGCCTGCAGCCCCATAGGCAAGAGGGCCGCCAGCTCGCTTACAGGCAGTAGGACTCGTCTGCGCCCCTACAGGCAGTTGAGCCCGCCTGCAGCCCCATAGGCGTGTGGACCACCTGCGTCCTTGCAGGCAGTAGGGCCCGATGCGCACCCATAGGCAGAAATGGCCGCCTGCACCCCCATAGGCGGATGGACCGCCTGCTCCCCTATAGGCAGTAGGACCCGCCTGCTCCCCCATAGGCAGAAAGGGTCGCCTGCACCCGCATAGGCGGATTGACCACATGCGCCCCTACAGGCAGTAGGAACCGCCTGCGCCCTACAGCCAGTAGGGCCCGCATGAACCCCTACAGGCAGAAAGGCCTGCCTACAGCACCATAGGCAAGAGGGCCGCCAGCTCGCTTACTGGAAGTAAGACCCGTCTGCGCCCCTACAGGCAGTTGAGCCCGCCTGCAGCCCCATAGGCGTGTGAACCGCCTGCGCCCCTACAGGCAGTACGACCCGACTGTGCCCCTGCATGCCGTAGTGCCCGACAGCGTCCATACAGGCACCTGGGCCCGCCTGCACCCCCATAGGTAGGAAGGGCCGCCTGCCTACAGCACCATAGGCAATAGGGCAGCCAGCTCGCTTACAGGAAGAAGGACCCGTCTGCGCCCCTACAGGCAGTTGGGCCCTCCTGCACCCCCACAGGCAGTAGGGCCCGCCTGAGCCCCCACAGGCAGTAGGACCCGCCTGCTCCCCCATAGGCAGAAAGGGTCGCCTGCACCCGCATAGGCGGATTGACCACATGCGCCCCTACAGGCAGTAGGAACCGCCTGCGCCCTACAGCCAGTAGGGCCCGCATGAACCCCTACAGGCAGAAAGGCCTGCCTACAGCACCATAGGCAAGAGGGCCGCCAGCTCGCTTACTGGAAGTAAGACCCGTCTGCGCCCCTACAGGCAGTTGAGCCCGCCTGCAGCCCCATAGGCGTGTGAACCGCCTGCGCCCCTACAGGCAGTACGACCCGACTGCGCCCCTGCATGCCGTAGTGCCCGACAGCGTCCATACAGGCACCTGGGCCCGCCTGCACCCCCATAGGTAGGAAGGGCCGCCTGCCTACAGCACCATAGGCAATAGGGCAGCCAGCTCGCTTACAGGAAGAAGGACCCGTCTGCGCCCCTACAGGCAGTTGGGCCCTCCTGCACCCCCACAGGCAGTAGGGCCCGCCTGAGCCCCCACAGGCAGTTGGGCCCGCCTGCTCCCCCATAGGCAGAAAGGGTCGCCCGCACCCGCATAGGCGGATTGACCACATGCGCCCCTACAGGCAGTAGGAACCGCCTGCGCCCTACAGCCAGTAGGGCCCGCATGAGCCCCTACAGGCAGTAGGGCCTGCCTACAGCACCATAGGTAAGAGGGCCGCCAGCTCGCTTACAGGCAGAAGGACCGGTCTGCGCCCATACAGGCAGTAGGACCCGCCTGCGCCCCTACAGGCAGTAGGACCCGCCTGCGCCCCTACAGGCAGTACGACCCGACTGCGCCCCTGCAGGCCGTAGTGCCCGAAAGCGTCCATACAGGCACCTGGGCCCGCCTGCACCCCCATAGGTAGGAAGGGCCGCCTGCACCCCCATAGGCGTGTGGACCGCCTGCGACCCTACAGCCAGTAGGGCCCGCATGAGCCCCTACAGGCAGTAGGGCCTGCCTACAGCACCATAGGTAAGAGGGCCGCCAGCTCGCTTACAGAGAGTAGGACCCGTCTTCGCCCCTACAGGTAGTTGAGCCCGCCTGCAGCCCCATAGGCGTGTGAACCGCTTGCGCCCCTACAGGCAGTACGACCCGACTGCGCCCCTGCAGGCCGTAGTGCCCGAAAGCGTCCATACAGGCACCTGGGCCCGCCTGCACCCCCATAGGTAGGAAGGGCCGCCTGCACCCCCATAGGCGGGTGGACCGCCTGCGCCCCTACAGCCAGTAGGGCCCGCATGAGCCCCTACATGCAGTAGGGCCTGCCTACAGCACCATAGGTAAGAGGGCCGCCAGCTCGCTTACAGAGAGTAGGACCCGTCTGCGCCCCTACAGGCAGTTGAGCCCGCCTGCAGCCCCATAGGCGTGTGAACCGCCTGCGGCCCTACAGGCAGTACGACCCGACTGCGCCCCTGCAGGCCGTAGTGCCCGACAGCGTCCATACAGGCACCTGGGCCCACCTGCACCCCCATAGGTAGGAAGGGCCGCCTGCACCCCCATAGGCGTGTGGACCGCCTGCGCCCCTACAGGCAGTAGGGCCTGCCTACATCACCATAGGCAAAATGGCCGCCAGCTCGCTTACAGGAAGTAGGACCCGTCTGCGCATCTACAGGCAGTTGAGCCCGCCTGCAGCCCCATAGGCGGGTGAACCGCATGCGCCCCTACAGGCAGTAAGGACCGCCTGCGCCCCTACAGGCAGTACGACCCGACTGCGCCCCTGCAGGCCGTAGTGCCCGACAGCGTCCATACAGGCACCTGGGCCCGCCTGCGACCATATAGGCAGTTGGGCCCGCATGCACCCCCCAGGGAGTAGGGCCCGCCTGCGCCCCCACAGGCGGTTGGGCCCGCCTGCACCCCCACAGGCAGTAGGGCCCGCGTGCGCCCCCACAGGCAGTAGGGCCCGCCTGCGCCCCTACAGCCAGTAGGGCCCTCCTGCTGCCCCATAGGCGTGTGAGCCGCCTGCGCCCATACAGGCAGTAGGGCCCGCCAGCATCCCCATAGGCAGTAGGGCCCGCCTGCGCCCCGACAGGTAGTAGGGCCCGCCTGCGTCCCTACAGGCAGTTGGGCCCGCCTGCGTCCCTACAGCCAGTAGGGCCCGCCTGCAGGCCCTTAGGCAGGAATGGCCGCCTGCACCCTCATAGGCGGATGGACCGCCTGCGCCCCTACAGACCGTTGGGCCAGCCTCCGCCCCTACAGCCAGTAGGGCCCGCCTGCTGCCCCATAGGCGTGTGAACCGCCTGCGCCCCTACAGGCAGTAGGGCCCGCCTGCGCCCCTACAGGCAGTTGGGCCCGCCTGCGCCCCTACAGCCAGTAGGGCCCTGCATCCCCATAGGCAGGAAGGGCCGCCTGCACCCCCGTAGACGGATGGATCGCCTGCGCCCCTACAGGCAGTAAGATCCGTCTGCGCCCCTACAGGCAGTAGGACCCGTCTGCGCCCCTACAGGCAGTTGAGCCCGCCTGCAGCCCCATAGGCGTGTGGACCACCTGCGTCCTTGCAGGCAGTAGGGCCCGATGCGCACCCTTAGGCAGAAAGGGTCGCCTGCACCCGCATAGGCGGATTGACCACATGCGCCCCTACAGGCAGTAGGAACCGCCTGCGCCCTACAGCCAGTAGGGCCCGCATGAACCCCTACATGCAGAAAGGCCTGCCTACAGCACCATAGGCAAGAGGGCCGCCAGCTCGCTTACTGGAAATAGGACCCGTCTGCGCCCCTACAGGCAGTTGGGCCCTCCTGCACCCCCACAGGCAGTAGGGCCCGCCTGAGCCCCTGCAGGCCGTAGTGCCCGAAAGCGTCCATACAGGCACCTGGGCCCGCCTGCACCCCCATAGGTAGGAAGTGCCGCCTGCACCCCTATAGGCGTGTGGACCGCCTGCGCCCCTACAGACAGTAGGGCCCGCATGAGCCCCTACAGGCAGTAGGGCCTGCCTACAGCACCATAGGTAAGAGGGCCGCCAGCTCGCTTACAGAGAGTAGGACCCGTCTGCACCCCTACAGGTAGTTGAGCCCGCCTGCAGCCCCATAGGCGTGTGAACCGCCTGCGCCCCTACAGGCAGTACGACCCGACTGCGCCCCTGCAGGCCGTAGTGCCCGACAGCGTCCATACAGGCACCTGGGCCCGCCTGCGACCCTATAGGCTGTTGGGCCCGCCTGCACCCCCACAGGGAGTAGGGCCCGCCTGCGCCCCCACAGGCAGTTGGGCCCGCCTGCGCCCCTACAGCCAGTAGGACCCGCCTGCGCCCCTACAGGCAGTACGACCCGACTGCGCCCCTGCATGCCGTAGTACCCGACAGCGCCCCTACAGGCAGCTGGGCCCGCCTGCACCCCCATAGGCAGGAAGGGCCGCCTGCACCCCCATAGGCGGATGGACCGCCTGCGGCCCTATAGGCAGTAGGACCCGCCTTCGCCCCTACAGGCAGTAGGGCCCGCCTGTACCCCCATAGGCGTGTGGACCGCATGAGCCCCTACAGGCAGTAGGAACCGCCTGCGCCTCTACAGGCAGTATGATTCGCCTGCGCCCCTAAAGGCAGTAGGGCCCGCCTGCGCCCCTACAGGCAGTAGGACCTGCCTGCAGCCCCATAGGCAAGAGGGCCGCCAGCTCGCTTACAGGCAGTAGGACTCGTCTGCGCCCCTACAGGCAGTTGAGCCCGCCTGCAGCCCCATAGGCGTGTGGACCACCTGCGTCCTTGCAGGCAGTAGGGCCCGATGCGCACCCATAGGCAGAAATGGCCGCCTGCACCCCCATAGGCGGATGGACCGCCTGCTCCCCTATAGGCAGTAGGACCCGCCTGCTCCCCCATAGGCAGAAAGGGTCGCCTGCACCCGCATAGGCGGATTGACCACATGCGCCCCTACAGGCAGTAGGAACCGCCTGCGCCCTACAGCCAGTAGGGCCCGCATGAACCCCTACAGGCAGAAAGGCCTGCCTACAGCACCATAGGCAAGAGGGCCGCCAGCTCGCTTACTGGAAGTAAGACCCGTCTGCGCCCCTACAGGCAGTTGAGCCCGCCTGCAGCCCCATAGGCGTGTGAACCGCCTGCGCCCCTACAGGCAGTACGACCCGACTGCGCCCCTGCATGCCGTAGTACCCGACAGCGCCCCTACAGGCAGCTGGGCCCGCCTGCACCCCCATAGGCAGGAAGGGCTGCCTGCACCCCCATAGGCGGATGGACCGCCTGCGGCCCTATAGGCAGTAGGACCCGCCTTCGCCCCTACAGGCAGTAGGGCCCGCCTGTACCCCCATAGGGAGTAGGGCCCGCCTGCGCCCCCACAGGCAGTAGGAACCGCCTACGCCTCTACAGGCAGTATGATTCGCCTGCGCCCCTAAAGGCAGTAGGGCCCGCCTGCGCCCCTACAGGCAGTAGGACCTGCCTGCAGCCCCATAGGCAAGAGGGCCGCCAGCTCGCTTACAGGCAGTAGGACTCGTCTGCGCCCCTACAGGCAGTTGAGCCCGCCTGCAGCCCCATAGGCGTGTGGACCACCTGCGTCCTTGCAGGCAGTAGGGCCCGATGCGCACCCATAGGCAGAAATGGCCGCCTGCACCCCCATAGGCGGATGGACCGCCTGCTCCCCTATAGGCAGTAGGACCCGCCTGCTCCCCCATAGGCAGAAAGGGTCGCCTGCACCCGCATAGGCGGATTGACCACATGCGCCCCTACAGGCAGTAGGAACCGCCTGCGCCCTACAGCCAGTAGGGCCCGCATGAACCCCTACAGGCAGAAAGGCCTGCCTACAGCACCATAGGCAAGAGGGCCGCCAGCTCGCTTACTGGAAGTAAGACCCGTCTGCGCCCCTACAGGCAGTTGAGCCCGCCTGCAGCCCCATAGGCGTGTGAACCGCCTGCGCCCCTACAGGCAGTACGACCCGACTGCGCCCCTGCATGCCGTAGTGCCCGACAGCGTCCATACAGGCACCTGGGCCCGCCTGCACCCCCATAGGTAGGAAGGGCCGCCTGCCTACAGCACCATAGGCAATAGGGCAGCCAGCTCGCTTACAGGAAGAAGGACCCGTCTGCGCCCCTACAGGCAGTTGGGCCCTCCTGCACCCCCACAGGCAGTAGGGCCCGCCTGAGCCCCCACAGGCAGTAGGACCCGCCTGCTCCCCCATAGGCAGAAAGGGTCGCCTGCACCCGCATAGGCGGATTGACCACATGCGCCCCTACAGGCAGTAGGAACCGCCTGCGCCCTACAGCCAGTAGGGCCCGCATGAACCCCTACAGGCAGAAAGGCCTGCCTACAGCACCATAGGCAAGAGGGCCGCCAGCTCGCTTACTGGAAGTAAGACCCGTCTGCGCCCCTACAGGCAGTTGAGCCCGCCTGCAGCCCCATAGGCGTGTGAACCGCCTGCGCCCCTACAGGCAGTACGACCCGACTGCGCCCCTGCATGCCGTAGTGCCCGACAGCGTCCATACAGGCACCTGGGCCCGCCTGCACCCCCATAGGTAGGAAGGGCCGCCTGCCTACAGCACCATAGGCAATAGGGCAGCCAGCTCGCTTACAGGAAGAAGGACCCGTCTGCGCCCCTACAGGCAGTTGGGCCCTCCTGCACCCCCACAGGCAGTAGGGCCCGCCTGAGCCCCCACAGGCAGTTGGGCCCGCCTGCTCCCCCATAGGCAGAAAGGGTCGCCCGCACCCGCATAGGCGGATTGACCACATGCGCCCCTACAGGCAGTAGGAACCGCCTGCGCCCTACAGCCAGTAGGGCCCGCATGAGCCCCTACAGGCAGTAGGGCCTGCCTACAGCACCATAGGTAAGAGGGCCGCCAGCTCGCTTACAGGCAGAAGGACCGGTCTGCGCCCATACAGGCAGTAGGACCCGCCTGCGCCCCTACAGGCAGTAGGACCCGCCTGCGCCCCTACAGGCAGTACGACCCGACTGCGCCCCTGCAGGCCGTAGTGCCCGAAAGCGTCCATACAGGCACCTGGGCCCGCCTGCACCCCCATAGGTAGGAAGGGCCGCCTGCACCCCCATAGGCGTGTGGACCGCCTGCGACCCTACAGCCAGTAGGGCCCGCATGAGCCCCTACAGGCAGTAGGGCCTGCCTACAGCACCATAGGTAAGAGGGCCGCCAGCTCGCTTACAGAGAGTAGGACCCGTCTTCGCCCCTACAGGTAGTTGAGCCCGCCTGCAGCCCCATAGGCGTGTGAACCGCTTGCGCCCCTACAGGCAGTACGACCCGACTGCGCCCCTGCAGGCCGTAGTGCCCGAAAGCGTCCATACAGGCACCTGGGCCCGCCTGCACCCCCATAGGTAGGAAGGGCCGCCTGCACCCCCATAGGCGGGTGGACCGCCTGCGCCCCTACAGCCAGTAGGGCCCGCATGAGCCCCTACAGGCAGTAGGGCCCGCATGAGCCCCTACAGGCAGTAGGGCCTGCCTACAGCACCATAGGTAAGAGGGCCGCCAGCTCGCTTACAGAGAGTAGGACCCGTCTGCGCCCCTACAGGCAGTTGAGCCCGCCTGCAGCCCCATAGGCGTGTGATCCGCCTGCGGCCCTACAGGCAGTACGACCCGACTGCGCCCCTGCAGGCCGTAGTGCCCGACAGCGTCCATACAGGCACCTGGGCCCACCTGCACCCCCATAGGTAGGAAGGGCCGCCTGCACCCCCATAGGCGTGTGGACCGCCTGCGCCCCTACAGGCAGTAGGGCCTGCCTACATCACCATAGGCAAAATGGCCGCCAGCTCGCTTACAGGAAGTAGGACCCGTCTGCGCATCTACAGGCAGTTGAGCCCGCCTGCGCCCCTACAGGCAGTACGACCCGACTGCGCCCCTGCAGGCCGTAGTGCCCGACAGCGTCCATACAGGCACCTGGGCCCGCCTGCGACCATATAGGCAGTTGGGCCCGCATGCACCCCCAGGGAGTAGGGCCCGCCTGCGCCCCCACAGGCGGTTGGGCCCGCCTGCACCCCCACAGGCAGTAGGGCCCGCGTGCGCCCCCACAGGCAGTAGGGCCCGCCTGCGCCCCTACAGCCAGTAGGGCCCTCCTGCTGCCCCATAGGCGTGTGAGCCGCCTGCGCCCATACAGGCAGTAGGGCCCGCCAGCATCCCCATAGGCAGTAGGGCCCGCCTGCGCCCCGACAGGTAGTAGGGCCCGCCTGCGTCCCTACAGGCAGTTGGGCCCGCCTGCGTCCCTACAGCCAGTAGGGCCCGCCTGCAGGCCCTTAGGCAGGAATGGCCGCCTGCACCCTCATAGGCGGATGGACCGCCTGCGCCCCTACAGACCGTTGGGCCAGCCTCCGCCCCTACAGCCAGTAGGGCCCGCCTGCTGCCCCATAGGCGTGTGAACCGCCTGCGCCCCTACAGGCAGTAGGGCCCGCCTGCGCCCCTACAGGCAGTTGGGCCCGCCTGCGCCCCTACAGCCAGTAGGGCCCTGCATCCCCATAGGCAGGAAGGGCCGCCTGCACCCCCGTAGACGGATGGATCGCCTGCGCCCCTACAGGCAGTAAGATCCGTCTGCGCCCCTACAGGCAGTTGGTCCCGCATGAGCCCCTACAGTAGGGTCTGCCTGCAGCCCCATAGGCAAGAGGGCCGCCAGCTCGCATACAGGCAGTAGGGCCCGACTGCGCCCCTAGAGGAAGTAGGGCCCACCTGCGCCCCCATGGGCGTGTGGACCGCCTGCGTCCCTGCAGGCAGTAGGGCCCACCTGCGCCCCCATAGGCGTGTGAACCGCCTGCGTCCCTGCAGGCAGTAGGGCCCGCCCTCGCCCCCATAGGCGTGTGAACCGCCTGCGCCCCTACAGGCCGTTGGGCCCGCCTGCGCCCCTACAGGCCGTTGGGCCCGCCTGCGTCCCTACAGCCAGTAGGGCCCGCCTGCAGCCCCATAGGCAGTAGGGCCCGCCTGCAGCCCCATAGGCAGTAGGACCCGCCTGCGCCCATACAGCCAGTAGGGCCTGCCTGCAGCCCCATAAGCGTGTGAACCGCCTGCGCCCCTACAGGCAGTACGACCCGACTGCGTCCCTGCAGGCCGTAGTGCCCGACAGCGTTTATACAGGCACCTGGGCCCGCCTGCACCCCCATAGGTAGGAAGGGCCGCCTGCACCCCCCTAGGCGTGTGGACCGCCTGAGCCCCTACAGGCAGTAGGGCCCGCCTGCGCCCCTACAGGCAGTAGGGCCTGCCTACAGCACCATAGGCAAGAGGGCCGCCAGCTCGCTTACTGGAAGTAGGACCCGTCTGCGGTCCTACAGGCAGTTGAGCCCGCCTGCAGCCCCATAGGCGTGTGAACCGCCTGCGCCCCTAAAGGCAGTACGACCCGACTGCGCCCTTGCATGCCGTAGTGCCTGCCTGCGCCCTTACCGCCAGTAGGGCCCGCATGTGCCCCTGGGGGCCTGCCTACAGCACCATAGGCAAGAGGGCCGCCAGCTCGCTTACAGGAAGAAGGACCCGTCTGCGCCCCTACAGGCAGTTGAGCCCGTCTGCAGCCCCATAGGCGTGTGGACCACCTGCGTCCTTGCAGGCAGTAGGGCCCGACTGAACACCCATAGGCAGAAAGGGCCGCCTGCACCCCCATAGGCAGAAAAGGTCGCCTGCACCCGCATAGGAGGATTGACCACATGCGCCCCTACAGGCAGTAGGATTCGCCTGCGCCCTACAGCCAGTAGGGCCCGCATGAACCCCTACAGGCAGAAAGGCCTGCCTACAGCACCATAGGCAAGAGGGCCGCCAGCTCGCTTACCGGAAGTAGGACCCGTCTGCGCCCCTACAGGCAGTTGAGCCCGCCTGCAGCCCCATAGGCGTGGGGACCACCTGCGTCCTTGCAGGCAGTAGGGCCCGACTGAACACCCACAGGCAGTTGGGCCCGCCTGCTCCCCCATAGGCAGAAAGGGTCGCCCGCACCCGCATAGGCGGATTGACCACATGCGCCCCTACAGGCAGTAGGAACCGCCTGCGCCCTACAGCCAGTAGGGTCCGCATGAGCTCCTACAGGAGGTAGGGCCGCCTGCACCCCCATAGGCGTGTGGACCGCCTGAGCCCCTACAGGCAGTAGGGCCCGCCTGCGCCCTTAAAGGCAGTAGGGCCCGCCAGCATCCCCATAGGCAGTAGGGCCCGCCTGCGCCCCTACAGGCAGTAGGGCCCGCCTGCGCCCCTACAGGCAGTAGGGCCCGCCTGCGCCCCTGCAGGCAGTAGGGCCCGCCTGCAGCCCCATAGGCTTGAGGGCCGCCAGCTCCCCTACAGGCAGTAGGGCCCGCGTGCGCCCGTACAGGCAGTAGGGCCCGACTGTGCCCCTGCAGGCAGTAGTGCCCGCCTGCAGCCCCATAGGCGTGTGAACCGCCTGCGCCCCTACAAGCCATAGGGCTCGCCTGCGCTTCTACTTCCAGTTGGGCCCGCCTGCGCCCCTATAGCCAGTAGGGCCCGCATGAGCTCCTACAGGCAGTAGGGCCTGCCTGCATCCCCATAGGCAAGAGTGTCGCCGGCTCGCTTACAGGCAGTACGACCCGTCTGAGCCCCTACAGGCAGTTGAGCCCGCCTGCAGCCCCATAGGCCCGCATGGGCCCCTACAGGCAGTAGGGCCTGCCTACAGCACCATAGGCAAGAGGGTCGCCGGCTCGCTTACAGGCAGTAGGACCCGCCTGCGCCCCTACAGGCAGTACGACCCGACTGCGCCCCTGCAAGCCGTAGTGCCTGCCTGCAGCCCCATAAGCGTGTGAACCGCCTGCGCCCCTACAGGCAGTAGGGACCGCCTGCGTCCCTGCAGGCCGTAGTGCCCGACAGGGTCCATACTGGCACCTGGGCCCGCCTGCATCCCCATAGGTAGGAAGGGCCGCCTACACCCCCCTAGGCGTGTGGACCGCCTGAGCCCCTACAGGCAGTAGGGCCTGCCTGCATCCCCATAGGCAAGAGTGTTGCCGGCTCGCTTACAGGCAGTTCGACCCGTCTGAGCCCCTACAGGCAGTTGAGCCCGCCTGCAGCCCCATAGGCGTGTGGACCGCCTTCGTCCCTGCAGGCAGTAGGGTCCGCCTGCGCCCCTACAGGCAGTACGACCCGACTGCGCCCCTGCAAGCCGTAGGGCCCGACAACGTCCATACAGGCACCTGGGCCCGCCTGCACCCCCATAGGTAGGAAGGGCCGCCTGCACCCTCATAGGCGGATGAACCGCCTGCGCCCCTACAGACAGTTGGGCCAGCCTGCGCTCCTACAGGCAGTAGGGCCCGCCTGCAGCCCCATAGGCTGGAGGGCCGCCAGCTCCCCTACTGCCAGTTGGGCCCGCCTGCGCCCCTATAGCCAGTAGGGCCCGCATGAGCTCCTACAGGCAGTAGGGCCCGCCTGCACCCCCTTAGGCAGGAAGGGCCGCCTGCACCCTCATAGGCGGATGAACCGCCTGCGCCCCTACAGACAGTTGGGCCAGCCTGCGCTCCTACAGGCAGTAGGGCCCGCCTGCAGCCCCATAGGCTGGAGGGCCGCCAGCTCCCCTACTGCCAGTTGGGCCCGCCTGCGCCCCTATAGCCAGTAGGGCCCGCATGAGCTCCTACAGGCAGTAGGGCCCGCCTGCACCCCCTTAGGCAGGAAGGGCCGCGTGCACCCCCATAGGCGTGTGGACCGCCTGCGACCCTACAGCCAGTAGGGCCCGCATGAGCCCCTACAGGCAGTAGGGCCTGCCTACAGCACCATAGGTAAGAGGGCCGCCAGCTCGCTTACAGAGAGTAGGACCCGTCTTCGCCCCTACAGGTAGTTGAGCCCGCCTGCAGCCCCATAGGCGTGTGAACCGCTTGCGCCCCTACAGGCAGTACGACCCGACTGCGCCCCTGCAGGCCGTAGTGCCCGAAAGCGTCCATACAGGCACCTGGGCCCGCCTGCACCCCCATAGGTAGGAAGGGCCGCCTGCACCCCCATAGGCGGGTGGACCGCCTGCGCCCCTACAGCCAGTAGGGCCCGCATGAGCCCCTACAGGCAGTAGGGCCTGCCTACAGCACCATAGGTAAGAGGGCCGCCAGCTCGCTTACAGAGAGTAGGACCCGTCTGCGCCCCTACAGGCAGTTGAGCCCGCCTGCAGCCCCATAGGCGTGTGAACCGCCTGCGGCCCTACAGGCAGTACGACCCGACTGCGCCCCTGCAGGCCGTAGTGCCCGACAGCGTCCATACAGGCACCTGGGCCCACCTGCACCCCCATAGGTAGGAAGGGCCGCCTGCACCCCCATAGGCGTGTGGACCGCCTGCGCCCCTACAGGCAGTAGGGCCTGCCTACATCACCATAGGCAAAATGGCCGCCAGCTCGCTTACAGGAAGTAGGACCCGTCTGCGCATCTACAGGCAGTTGAGCCCGCCTGCAGCCCCATAGGCGGGTGAACCGCATGCGCCCCTACAGGCAGTAAGGACCGCCTGCGCCCCTACAGGCAGTACGACCCGACTGCGCCCCTGCAGGCCGTAGTGCCCGACAGCGTCCATACAGGCACCTGGGCCCGCCTGCGACCATATAGGCAGTTGGGCCCGCATGCACCCCCCAGGGAGTAGGGCCCGCCTGCGCCCCCACAGGCGGTTGGGCCCGCCTGCACCCCCACAGGCAGTAGGGCCCGCGTGCGCCCCCACAGGCAGTAGGGCCCGCCTGCGCCCCTACAGCCAGTAGGGCCCTCCTGCTGCCCCATAGGCGTGTGAGCCGCCTGCGCCCATACAGGCAGTAGGGCCCGCCAGCATCCCCATAGGCAGTAGGGCCCGCCTGCGCCCCGACAGGTAGTAGGGCCCGCCTGCGTCCCTACAGGCAGTTGGGCCCGCCTGCGTCCCTACAGCCAGTAGGGCCCGCCTGCAGGCCCTTAGGCAGGAATGGCCGCCTGCACCCTCATAGGCGGATGGACCGCCTGCGCCCCTACAGACCGTTGGGCCAGCCTCCGCCCCTACAGCCAGTAGGGCCCGCCTGCTGCCCCATAGGCGTGTGAACCGCCTGCGCCCCTACAGGCAGTAGGGCCCGCCTGCGCCCCTACAGGCAGTTGGGCCCGCCTGCGCCCCTACAGCCAGTAGGGCCCTGCATCCCCATAGGCAGGAAGGGCCGCCTGCACCCCCGTAGACGGATGGATCGCCTGCGCCCCTACAGGCAGTAAGATCCGTCTGCGCCCCTACAGGCAGTTGGTCCCGCATGAGCCCCTACAGTAGGGTCTGCCTGCAGCCCCATAGGCAAGAGGGCCGCCAGCTCGCATACAGGCAGTAGGGCCCGACTGCGCCCCTAGAGGAAGTAGGGCCCACCTGCGCCCCCATGGGCGTGTGGACCGCCTGCGTCCCTGCAGGCAGTAGGGCCCACCTGCGCCCCCATAGGCGTGTGAACCGCCTGCGTCCCTGCAGGCAGTAGGGCCCGCCCTCGCCCCCATAGGCGTGTGAACCGCCTGCGCCCCTACAGGCCGTTGGGCCCGCCTGCGCCCCTACAGGCCGTTGGGCCCGCCTGCGTCCCTACAGCCAGTAGGGCCCGCCTGCAGCCCCATAGGCAGTAGGGCCCGCCTGCAGCCCCATAGGCAGTAGGACCCGCCTGCGCCCATACAGCCAGTAGGGCCTGCCTGCAGCCCCATAAGCGTGTGAACCGCCTGCGCCCCTACAGGCAGTACGACCCGACTGCGTCCCTGCAGGCCGAAGTGCCCGACAGCGTCCATACAGGCACCTGGGCCCGCCTGCACCCCCATGGGCAGGAAGGGCCGCCTGCACCCCCATAGGCGTGTGGACCGCCTGAGCCCCTACAGGCAGTAGGGCCCGCATGAGCCCTTAAAGGCAGTAGGGCCCGTTTGCACCCCCATAGGCGTGTGGACCGCCTGGGTCCCTGCAGGCAGAAAGGTCCGCCTGCGCCCTTAAAGGCAGTAGGGCCCGCCAGCATCCCCATAGGCAGTAGGGCCCGCCTGCGCCTCTACAGGCAGTAGGGCCCGCCTGCACCCCCTTAGGCAGGAAGGGCCGCGTGCACTCTCACAGGCGGATGGACCGCCTGCGCCCCTACAGGCAGTAGGACCCGCCTGCGCCCCTACAGGCAGTACGTTCCGACTGCGCCCCTGCAGGCCGTAGTGCCTGCCTGCAGCCCCATAAGCGTGTGAACCGCCTGCGCCCCTTCAGGCAGTACGACCCGACTGCGTCCCTACAGGCCGTAGTGCCCGACAGCGTTTATACAGGCACCTGGGCCCGCCTGCATCCCCATAGGTAGGAAGGGCCGCCTGCACCCCCCTAGGCGTGTGGACCGCCTGAGCCCCTACAGGCAGTAGGGCCCGCCTGCGCCCCTACAGGCAGTAGGGCCTGCCTACAGCACCATAGGCAAGAGGGCCGCCAGCTCGCTTACTGGAAGTAGGACCCGTCTGCGGTCCTACAGGCAGTTGAGCCCGCCTGCAGCCCCATAGGCGTGTGAACCGCCTGCGCCCCTAAAGGCAGTACGACCCGACTGCGCCCTTGCATGCCGTAGTGCCTGCCTGCGCCCTTACCGCCAGTAGGGCCCGCATGTGCCCCTGGGGGCCTGCCTACAGCACCATAGGCAAGAGGGCCGCCAGCTCGCTTACAGGAAGAAGGACCCGTCTGCGCCCCTACAGGCAGTTGAGCCCGTCTGCAGCCCCATAGGCGTGTGGACCACCTGCGTCCTTGCAGGCAGTAGGGCCCGACTGAACACCCATAGGCAGAAAGGGCCGCCTGCACCCCCATAGGCAGAAAAGGTCGCCTGCACCCGCATAGGCGGATTGACCACATGCGCCCCTACAGGCAGTAGGATTCGCCTGCGCCCTACAGCCAGTAGGGTCCGCATGAACCCCTACAGGCAGAAAGGCCTGCCTACAGCACCATAGGCAAGAGGGCCGCCAGCTCGCTTACCGGAAGTAGGACCCGTCTGCGCCCCTACAGGCAGTTGAGCCCGCCTGCAGCCCCATAGGCGTGGGGACCACCTGCGTCCTTGCAGGCAGTAGGGCCCGACTGAACACCCACAGGCAGTTGGACCCGCCTGCTCCCCCATAGGCAGAAAGGGTCGCCCGCACCCGCATAGGCGGATTGACCACATGCGCCCCTACAGGCAGTAGGAACCGCCTGCGCCCTACAGCCAGTAGGGTCCGCATGAGCTCCTACAGGAGGTAGGGCCGCCTGCACCCCCATAGGCGTGTGGACCGCCTGAGCCCCTACAGGCAGTAGGGCCCGCCTGCGCCCTTAAAGGCAGTAGGGCCCGCCAGCATCCCCATAGGCAGTAGGGCCCGCCTGCGCCCCTACAGGCAGTAGGGCCCGCCTGCGCCCCTACAGGCAGTAGGGCCCGCCTGCGCCCCTGCAGGCAGTAGGGCCCGCCTGCAGCCCCATAGGCTTGAGGGCCGCCAGCTCCCCTACAGGCAGTAGGGCCCGCGTGCGCCCGTACAGGCAGTAGGGCCCGACTGTGCCCCTGCAGGCAGTAGTGCCCGCCTGCAGCCCCATAGGCGTGTGAACCGCCTGCGCCCCTACAAGCCATAGGGCTCGCCTGCGCTTCTACTTCCAGTTGGGCCCGCCTGCGCCCCTATAGCCAGTAGGGCCCGCATGAGCTCCTACAGGCAGTAGGGCCTGCCTGCATCCCCATAGGCAAGAGTGTCGCCGGCTCGCTTACAGGCAGTACGACCCGTCTGAGCCCCTACAGGCAGTTGAGCCCGCCTGCAGCCCCATAGGCCCGCATGGGCCCCTACAGGCAGTAGGGCCTGCCTACAGCACCATAGGCAAGAGGGTCGCCGGCTCGCTTACAGGCAGTAGGACCCGCCTGCGCCCCTACACGCAGTACGACCCGACTGCGCCCCTGCAAGCCGTAGTGCCTGCCTGCAGCCCCATAAGCGTGTGAACCGCCTGCGCCCCTACAGGCAGTAGGGACCGCCTGCGCCCCTACAGGCAGTACGACCCGGCTGCGTCCCTGCAGGCCGTAGTGCCCGACAGGGTCCATACTGGCACCTGGGCCCGCCTGCATCCCCATAGGTAGGAAGGGCCGCCTACACCCCCCTAGGCGTGTGGCCCGCCTGAGCCCCTACAGGCAGTAGGGCCTGCCTGCATCCCCATAGGCAAGAGTGTTGCCGGCTCGCTTACAGGCAGTTCGACCCGTCTGAGCCCCTACAGGCAGTTGAGCCCGCCTGCAGCCCCATAGGCGTGTGGACCGCCTTCGTCCCTGCAGGCAGTAGGGTCCGCCTGCGCCCCTACAGGCAGTACGACCCGACTGCGCCCCTGCAAGCCGTAGGGCCCGACAACGTCCATACAGGCACCTGGGCCCGCCTGCACCCCCATAGGTAGGAAGGGCCGCCTGCACCCTCATAGGCGGATGAACCGCCTGCGCCCCTACAGACAGTTGGGCCAGCCTGCGCTCCTACAGGCAGTAGGGCCCGCCTGCAGCCCCATAGGCTGGAGGGCCGCCAGCTCCCCTACTGCCAGTTGGGCCCGCCTGCGCCCCTATAGCCAGTAGGGCCCGCATGAGCTCCTACAGGCAGTAGGGCCCGCCTGCACCCCCTTAGGCAGGAAGGGCCGCGTGCACCCTCACAGGCGGATGGACCGCCTGCGCCCCTACAGGCAGTACGACCCGACTGCGCCCCTGCAAGCCGTAGTGCCTGCCTGCAGCCCCATAGGCGTGTGAACCGCCTGCGCCCCTACAGGCAGTAGGGACCGCCTGCGCCCCTACAGGCAGTTCGACCCGACTGCGCCCCTGCATGCCGTAGGGCCCAATAGCGTCCATTCAGGCACCTGGGCCAGCCTGCAGCCCCATAGGCCCGCATGGGCCCCTACAGGCAGTAGGGCCTGCCTACAGCACCATAGGCAAGAGGGTCGCCGGCTCGCTTACAGGCAGTAGGACCCGCCTGCGCCCCTACAGGCAGTACGACCCGATTGCGCCCCTGCAAGCCGTAGTGCCTGCCTGCAGCCCCATAAGCGTGTGAACCGCCTGCGCCCCTTCAGGCAGTAGGGACCGCCTGCGCCCTTAAAGGCAGTAGGGCCCGACAGCATCCCCATAGGCAGTAGGGCCCGCCTGCGCCCCTACAGGCAGTAGGGCCCGCCTGCGCCCCTGCAGGCAGTAGGGCCCGCCTGCAGCCCCATAGGCTTGAGGGCCGCCAGCTCCCCTACAGGCAGTAGGGCCCGCGTGCGCCCTTAAAGGCAGTAGGGCCCGCCAGCATCCCCATAGGCAGTAGGGCCCGCCTGCGCCCCTACAGGCAGTAGGGCCCGCCTGCGCCCCTACAGGCAGTAGGGCCCGCCTGCGCCCCTGCAGGCAGTAGGGTCCGCCTGCAGCCCCATAGGCTTGAGGGCCGCCAGCTCCCCTACAGGCAGTAGGGCCCGCGTGCGCCCGTACAGGCAGTAGGGCCCGACTGTGCCCCTGCAGGCAGTAGTGCCCGCCTGCAGCCCCATAGGCGTGTGAACCGCCTGCGCCCCTACAAGCCATAGGGCTCGCCTGCGCTTCTACTGCCAGTTGGGCCCGCCTGCGCCCCTACAGCCAGTAGGGCCCGCATGAACCCCTACAGGCAGTAGGGCCCACCTGCATCTCCATAGGCAAGAGGGTCGCCGGCTCGCTTACAGGCAGTAGGACCCGTCTGAGCCCCTGCAGGCCGTAGTGCCCGCCTGCAGCCCCATAGGCGTGTGAACCGCCTGCGCCCCTACAGGCAGTAGGGACCGCCTGCGCCCCTACAGGCAGTTCGACCCGACTGCGCCCCTGCATGCCGTAGGGCCCAATAGCGTCCATTCAGGCACCTGGGCCAGCCTGCACCTCCATAAATAGGAAGGGCCGCCTGCACCCCATAGGAGTGGGGACCACCTGCGCCCCTACAGCCAGTACGACCCGGCTGCGTCCCTGCATGCCGTAGGGCCCAATAGCGTCCATTCAGGCACCTGGGCCAGCCTGCACCTCCATAAATAGGAAGGGCCGCCTGCACCCCATAGGAGTGGGGACCACCTGCGCCCCTACAGCCAGTAGGTCCCGCATGGGCCCCTACAGGCAGTAGGGCCTGCCTACAGCACCATAGGCAAGAGGGTCGCCGGCTCGCTTACAGGCAGTAGGACCCGCCTGCGCCCCTACAGGCAGTACGACCCGACTGCGCCCCTGCAAGCCGTAGTGCCTGCCTGCAGCCCCATAAGCGTGTAAACCGCCTGAGCCCATACAGGCAGTAGGGACCGCCTGCGCCCCTACAGGCAGTACGACCCGGCTGCGTCCCTGCAGGCCGTAGTGCCCGACAGGGTCCATACTGGCACCTGGGCCCGCCTGCACCCCCATAGGTAGGAAGGGCCGCCTGCACCCTCATAGGCGGATGAACCGCCTGCGCCCCTACAGACAGTTGGGCCAGCCTGCGCGCCTACAGGCAGTAGGGCCCGCCTGCAGCCCCATAGGCTGGAGGGCCGCCAGCTCCCCTACTTCCAGTTGGGCCCGCCTGCGCCCCTATAGCCAGTAGGGCCCGCATGAGCTCCTACAGGCAGTAGGGCCCACCTGCATCTCCATAGGCAAGAGGGTCGCCGGCTCGCTTACAGGCAGTAGGACCCGTCTGAGCCCCTGCAGGCCGTAGTGCCCGCCTGCAGCCCCATAGGCGTGTGAACCGCCTGCGCCCCTACAGGCAGTAGGGACCGCCTGCGCCCCTACAGGCAGTTCGACCCGACTGCGCCCCTGCATGCCGTAGGGCCCAATAGCGTCCATTCAGGCACCTGGGCCAGCCTGCACCTCCATAAATAGGAAGGGCCGCCTGCACCCCATAGGAGTGGGGACCACCTGCGCCCCTACAGCCAGTAGGGCCCGCATGGGCCCCTACAGGCAGTAGGGCCTGCCTACAGCACCATAGGCAAGAGGGTCGCCGGCTCGCTTACAGGCAGTAGGACCCGCCTGCGCCCCTACAGGCAGTACGACCCGATTGCGCCCCTGCAAGCCGTAGTGCCTGCCTGCAGCCCCATAAGCGTGTGAACCGCCTGCGCCCCTACAGGCAGTAGGGACCGCCTGCGCCCCTACAGGCAGTACGACCCGGCTGCGTCCCTGCAGGCCGTAGTGCCCGACAGGGTCCATAGTGGCACCTGGGCCCGCCTGCATCCCCATAGGTAGGAAGGGCCGCCTGCACCCCCTAGGCGTGTGGACCGCCTGAGCCCGTACAGGCAGTAGGGCCTGCCTACATCACCATAGGCAAGAGGGCCGCCAGCTCGCTTACTGGAAGTAGGACGCGTCTGCGGTCCTACAGGCAGTTGAGCCCGCCTGCAGCCCCATAGGCGTGTGAACCGCCTGCGCCCCTAAAGGCAGTACGACCCGACTGCGCCCCTGCATGCCGTAGATCCCGACAGCGTCCATACAGGCACCTGGGCCCGCCTGCACCCCCATAGGTAGGAAGGTCCACCTGCACCCCCATAGGCGTGTGGACCGCCTGAGCCCCTACAGGCAGTAGGGCCCGCATGAGCCCTGAAAGGCAGTAGGGCCCGCCTGCACCCCCATAGGCGTGTGGACCGCCTGGGTCCCTGCAGGCAGTAGGGTCCGCCTGCGACCCCATAGGCAGGAAAGGCTGCCTTCACCCCCCTAGGCGGATGGACCGCCCGCGCCCTTACAGGCAGTTTGGCCCGCCTGCACCCCCTTAGGCAGGAAGGGCCGCGTGCACCCTCACAGGCGGATGGACCGCCTGCGCCCCTATAGCCAGTAGGGCCCGCCTGCTGCCCCATAGGCGTGTGAGCCGCCTGCGCCCATACAGGCAGTAGGGCCCGCCAGCATCCCCATAGGCAGTAGGGCCCGCCTTCTGCCCCATAGGCGTGTGAACCGCCTGCGCCCCTACAGGCAGTAGGGCCCGCCTGCGCCCCTACAGGCAGTTGGGCCCGCCTGCGCCCCTGCAGCCAGTAGGGCCCGCCTGCATCCCCACAGGCAGGAAGGGCCGCCTGCACCCCCGTAGACGGATGGATCGCCTGCGCCCCTACAGGCAGTAAGATCCGTCTGCGCCCCTACAGGCAGTTGGTCCCGCCTGAGCCCCTACAGTAGGGTCTTCCTGCAGCCCCATAGGCAAGAGGGCCGCCAGCTCGCATACAAGTAGTAGGAACCGTCTGGACCGACTACAGGCAGTAGGGCCCGACTGCGCTCCTACAGGCAGTAGGGCCCACCTGCGCCCCCATGGGCGTGTGGACCCCCTGCGTCCCTGCAGGCAGTAGGGCCCGCCTGCTGCCCCATAGGCGTGTGGACCGCCTGCGTCCCTGCAGGCAGTAGGGCCCGCCCTCGCCCCCATAGGCGTGTGAACCACCTGCGCCCCTACAGGCCGTTGGGCCCGCCTGCGTCCCTACAGCCAAAAGGGCCCGCCTGCAGCCCCATAGGCAGTAGGGCCCGCCTGCTGCCCCATAGGCGTGTGACCCGCTGCGCCCATACAGACAGTAGGGCCCGCCAGCATCCCCATAGGCAGTAGGGCCCGCCTGCGCCCCTACAGGCAGTAGGGCCCGCCGGCGCCCCTACAGGCAGTTGGTCCCGCCTGCAGCCCCATAGGCAGGAATGGCCGCCTGCACCCTCATAGGCGGATGGACCGCCTGCGCCCCTACAGACAGGTTGGCCAGCCTGCGCCCCTACAGCCAGTAGGGCCCGCCTGCTGTCCCATAGGCGTGTGAACCGCCTGCGCCCCTACAGGCAGTAGGGCCCGCCTGCGCCCCTACAGGCAGTTGGGCCCGCCTGCGCCCCTGCAGCCAGTAGGGCCCGCCTGCATCCCCATAGGCAGGAAGGGCCGCCTGCACCCCCGTTGACGGATAGATCGCCTGCGCCCCTACAGGCAGTAAGATCCGTCTGCGCCCCTACAGGCAGTTGGTCCCGCATGAGCCCCTACAGTAGGGTCTGCCTGCAGCCCCATAGGCAAGAGGGCCGCCAGCTCGCATACAGGTAGTAGGACCCGTCTGGACCGACTACAGGCAGTAGGGCCCGACTGCGCTCCTACAGGCAGTAGGGCCCACCTGCGCCCCCATGGGCGTGTGGACCGCCTGGATCCCCATAGGCAAGAGGGTCGCCGGCTCGCTTACAGACAGTAGGGACCGCCCGCGCCCTTACAGGCAGTTTGGCCCGCCTGCGCCCCTACAGGCAGTAGGGCCCGCCTGCACCCCCTTAGGCAGGAAGGGCCGCGTGCACCCTCACAGGCGGATGGACCGCCTGCGCCCCTATAGCCAGTAGGGCCCGCCTGCTGCCCCATAGGCGTGTGGATCGCCTGCGCCCCTACGCCCGCATGGGCCCCTACAGGCAGTAGGGCCTGCCTACAGCACCATAGGCAAGAGGGCCGCCAGCTCGCTTACAGGAAGTAGGACCCGTCTGCGCCCCTACAGGCAGTTCGACCCGACTGCGCCCCTGCATGCCGTAGGGCCCGACAGCGTCCATACAGGCACCTGGGCCCGCCTGCACCCCAATAAGTAGGAAGGGCCGCCTGCACCCCTATAGGCGTGTGGACCACCTGCGCCCCTATAGGCAGTTGGGCCCGCCTGCATCCCCACAGGCAGTAGGGCCCGCCTGCGCCCCTACAGGCAGTTGGGCCCGCATAAGCCCCTACAGTAGCCCCATAGGCAAGAGGGCCGCCAGCTCGCATACAGGCAATAGGACCCGTCTGGACCGCCTGCTTCCCTGCAGGCAGTAGGGCCCGCCTGCGCCCCTACAGGCCGTTGGGCCCGCCTGCAGCCCCATAGGCAGGACGGCCGCCTGCACCCCCATAGGCAGGAAGGGCCGCCTGCACCCGCCTCGGCGTGTGGACCGCCTGAGCCCCTACAGGCAGTAGGGCCCGCCTGCGCCCGTAAAGGCAGTAGGGGCCGCCTGCACCCCCATAGGCGTGTGGACCGCCTGGCTCCCTGCAGGCAGTAGGGTCCGCCTGCGACCCCATAGGCAGGAAAGGCTGCCTTCACCCCCCTAGGCGGATGGACCGCCCGCGCCTTTACAGTCAGTTGGGCCCGCCTGCGCCCCTACAGGCAGTAGGGCCCGCCTGCACCCCCTTAGGCAGGAAGGGCAACGTGCACCCTCACAGGCGGATGGACCGCCTGCGCCCCTACAGCCAGTAGGGCCCGCCTGCTGCCCCATAGGCGTGTGAGCCGACTGCGCCCATACAGACAGTAGGGCCCGCCAGCATCCCCATAGGCAGTAGGGCCCACCTGCGCCCCTACAGGCAGTTGGGCCCGCCTGCGCCCCTATAGCCAGTAGGGCCCGCCTGCATCCCCATAGGCAGGAAGGGCCGCCTGCACCCCCGTAGACGGATGGATCACCTGCGCCCCTACAGGCAGTAAGATCCGTCTGAGCCCCTACAGGCAGTTGGTCCCGCATGAGCCCCTACAGTAGGGTCTGCCTGCAGCCCCATAGGCAAGAAGGCCGCCAGCTCGCATACAGGTGGTATGACCCGTCTGGAACGACTACAGGCAGTAGGGCCCGTCTGCGCCCCTACAGGCAGTAGGGCCCGTCTGCGCCCCTACAGGCAGTAGGGCCCACCTGCGCCCCCATGGGCGTGTGGACCGCCTGCGTCTCTGCAGGCAGTAGGGCCCACCTGCGCCCCCATAGGCGTGTGGACCGCCTGCGTCCCTGCAGGCAGTAGGGCCCGCCCTCGCCCCCATAGGCGTGTGGACCGCCTGCGCCCCTACAGGCCGTTGGGCCCGCCTGCGTCCCTACAGCCAGTAGGGCCCGCCTGCAGCTCCATAGGCAGTAGGGCCCGCCTGCGCCCCTACAGCCAGTAGGGCCCGCCTGCTGCCCCATAGGCGTGTGAACCGCCTGCGGCCCTACAGGCAATTGGGCCCGCCTGCGCCCCTACAGGCCGTTGGGCCCGCCTGCGTCCCTACAGCCAGTAGGGCCCGCCTGCACCCCCATAGGCAGGAAGGGCCGCCTGCACCCGCCAACTACAGGCAGTTGAGCCCGCCTGCAGCCCCATAGGCGTGTGGACCGCCTGCGCCCCACAGGCAGTTGGGCCCGCCTGCGTTCCTACAGCCAGTAGGGCCCGCCTGCGCCCCTACAGGCAGTTGGGCCCGCCTGCGTCCCTACAGCCAGAAGGGCCGCCTACACCCCCTAGGCGGATGGACCGCCTGAGCCCCTACAGGCAGTAGGGCCCGACTGCGCCCCTACAGCCAGTAGGGCCCACCTGCGCCTTTAAAGGAAGAAGGATCCGCCTGCGCTCCTACAGGCAGTAGGGCCCGCATCAGGCCCTGAAGGAAGCAGGGCCCGCCTGCAGCCCCATGGGCGGCAGGACCGCCAGTAGGTCCCGCCTGCAGCCCCATAAGCAGGACGGGCCGCCTGCACCCCCATAGGCGTATGGACCGCCTGAGCCCCTTCAGACAGTAGGGCCCGACTGCGCCCCTACAGGCAGTAGGGCCCACCTGCGCCCTTAAAGGCAGTAGGGCCCGCCTGCGTCCCTACAGCCAGTAGGTCCCGCCTGCAGCCCCATAGGCAGGTCGGGCCGCCTGCACCCCCATAGGCGTATGGACCGCCTGAGCCCCTACAGGCAGTAGGGCCCGACTGCGCCCCTACAGGCAGTAAGGCCCACCTGCGCCCTTAAAGGCAGTTGGACCCGCCAGCAGCCCCATAAGCGTGTGAACTGCCTGCGCCCCTACATGCAGTAAGATCCGCCTGCGCCCCTACAGGCAGTTGGTCCCGCATGAGCCCCTACAGTAGGGTCTGCCTGCAGCCCCATAGGCAAGAGGGCCGCCAGCTCGCATACAGGCAGTAGGACCCGTCTGGACCGCCTGCGTCCCTGCAGGCAGTAGGGCCCGACTGCGCCCCTACAGGCAGTAGGGCCCACCTGCGCCCCCATAGGAGTGTGGACCGCCTGCGTCCCTGCAGGCAGTAGGGCCCGCCTGCGCCCCCATAGGCGCCCGCCAGCATCCCCATAGGCAGGACGAGCCGCCTGCATCCCCATAGGCGGATGGACCGCCTGAGCCCCTACAGACAGTAGGGCCCGACTGCGCGGATGGACCGCCTGCGCCCCTACAGGCAGTTGGACCCGCCTGCGTCCCTTTAGCCAGTAGGGCCCGCTTGCAGCCCCATAGGCAGGACGGGCCGCCTGCACCCCCATAAGCGGATGGACCGCCTGCACCCCCCTATGCGGATGGACCGCCTGCGCCCCTACAGGCAGTAGGGCCCGCATGAGCCCCTACAGTAGGGTCTGCCTGCAGCCCCATAGGCAAGAGGGCCGCCAGCTCGCATACAGGCAGAAGGACCCATCTGCACCGGGCCGCCTGCACCCCCCTAGACGGAAGGACCGCCCTCGCCCCTACAGGCAGTAGGATCCGCCTGAGCCCCTAAAAGCAGTTGGGCCCGCCTGCACCCCCATAGGCAGGAAGGGCCGCCTGCACCCGCCAACTACAGGCAGTAGGGCCCGCCCTCGCCCCCATAGGCGTGTGAACCGCCTGCGCCCCTAATGGCCGTTGGGCCCGCCTGCGTCCCTACAGCCAGTAGGGCCCGCCTGCAACTCCATAGGAGGGCCGCCAGCTCCCCTACAGGCAGTAGGGCCCGCGTGCGTCCCTACAGGCAGTAGGGCCCGACTGTGCCCCTGCAGGCAGTAGTGCCCGCCTGCAGCCCCATAGGCGTGTGAACCGCCTGCGCCCCTACAGGCAGTAGGGCCCGCCTGCAGCCCAATAGGCAGGACGGGCCGCCTGCACCCCCATAAGCGGATGGACCGCCTGCACCCCCCTATGCGGATGGACCGCCTGCGCCCCTACAGGCAGTAGGGCCCGCATGAGCCCCTACAGTAGGGTCTGCCTGCAGCCCCATAGGCAAGAGGGCCGCCAGCTCGCATACAGGCAGAAGGACCCATCTGCGCCCCTACAGGCAGTAGGGCCCGCGTGCGTCCCTACAGGCAGTAGGGCCCGACTGTGCCCCTGCAGGCAGTAGTGCCCGCCTGCAGCCCCATAGGCGTGTGAACCGCCTGCGCCCCTACAGGCAGTAGGGCCCGCCTGCAGCCCCATAGGCAGGACGGGCCGCCTGCAACCCCATAAGCGGATGGACCGCCTGCACCCTCCTATGCGGATGGACCGCCTGCGCCCCTACAGGCAGTAGGGCCCGCATGAGCCCCTACAGTAGGGTCTGCCTGCAGCCCCATAGGCAAGAGGGCCGCCAGCTCGCATACAGGCAGAAGGACCCATCTGCGCCCCTACAGGCAGTAGGGCCCGCGTGCGTCCCTACAGGCAGTAGGGCCCGACTGTGCCCCTGCAGGCAGTAGTGCCCGCCTGCAGCCCCATAGGCGTGTGGACCGCCTGCGTCCCTGCCGGCAGAAGGGCCCGACTGCGCCCCTACAGGCAGTAGGGCCCACCTGCGCCCTTAAAGGCAACTGGACCCGCCAGCAGCCCCATAGGCGTGTGAACCGCCTGCGCCCCTACAGGCAGTTGGGCTCGCCTGCGTCCCTACAGCCAGAAGGACCCGCCTGCAGCCCCATAGGCAGGAAGGGCCGCCTGCAACCCCCTAAGTGGGTGGACCGCCTGCGCCCCTACAGGCAGTAGGGCCCGAATGAGGCCCTGAAGGCAACAGGTCCCGCCTGAAGCCCATAGGCGGCAGGGCCGCCAGCTCCCGGCAGCTCTCGGCAGCTTCAGGCAGTAGGGCCCGCGTGCGCCCCTACAGGCAGTAGGGCCCGACTGCGACCCTGCAGGCAGTAGTGCTCGACAGCGTCCATGCAGGCACCTGGGCCCGCCTGCACCCCCATAGGTAGGAAGGGCCGCCAGCACCCCCATAGGCGTGTGGACCGCCTCAGCCCCTACAGGCAGTAGGGCCCGCATGAGCCCCTACAGTAGGGTCTGCCTGCAGCCCCATAGGCAAAAGGGCCGCCAACTCGCATACAGGCAGTAGGACCCGTCTGTACCGCCTGCGTCCCTGAAGGCAGTAGGGCCCAACTGCGGCACTACAGACCGTAGGGCCCACCTGCGCCCCCATAGGCGTGTGGACCGCCTGCGTCCCTGCAGGCCCTACAGGCCCGACTGCGTTCCTAATGCCAGTAGGGCCCGCCTGCAGCCCCATAGGCAGGAATGGCCGCCTGCACCCCCTTATGCAGGAAGGGCCGCCTGCACCCTCATAGGAGGATGGACCGCCTGCGCCCCTACAGACAGTTGGGCCAGCCTGCGCCCCCATAGGCGTGTGGACCGCCTTCGTCCCTGCAGGGAGTAGGGCCCGCCTGCGCCCCCAAATGCGCCCGCCAGCATCCCCATAGGCGTGTGAACTGCCTGCGCCCCTACAGCCCGTTGGTCCCGCCTGCATCCCTACAGCCAGTAGGGCCCGCCTGCAGCCCCAAAGGAGGGCCGCCTGCACCCCCATAGGCTTGTGGACCGCCTCAGCCCCTACAGACAGTAGGGCCCGCATGAGCCCCTACAGTAGGGTCTGCCTGCAGCCCCATAGGCAAGAGGGCCGCCAGCTCGCATACAGGCAGTAGGACCCGTCTGGACCGACTGCGCCCCTACAGGCAGTAGGGCCCACCTGCACCCCCATAGGCGTGTGGACCGCCTTCGTCCCTGCAGGGAGTAGGGCCCGCCTGCGCCCCCAAATGCGCCCGCCAGCATCCCCAATAGCGTGTGAACCGCCTGCGCCCCTACAGCCCGTTGGTCCCGCCTGCGTCCCTACAGCCAGTAGGGCCCGCCTGCAGCCCCAAAGGAGGGCCGCCAGCTCCCCTACAGGCAGTAGTGCCCGCGTGCGCCCCTACAGGCAATTGGACCCGCCTGCGTCCCTACAGCCAGTAGGGCCCGCTTGCAGCCCCATAGGCAGGACGGGCCGCCTGCGCCCCTGCACGGAGTAGGGCCCGCCTGCGCCCCCAAATGCGCCCGCCAGCATCCCCATTAGCGTGTGAACCGCCTGCGCCCCTACAGCCCGTTGGTCCCGCCTGCGTCCCTACAGCCCGTAGGGCCCGCCTGCAGCCCCAAAGGAGGGCCGCCAGCTCCCCTACAGGCAGTAGTGCCCGCGTGCGCCCCTACAGGCAATTGGACCCGCCTGCGTCCCTACAGCCAGTAGGGCCCGCTTGCAGCCCCATAGGCAGGACGGGCCGCCTGCGCCCCTAAGGCAGTAGGGCCCGCATGAGCCCCTGCAGGCAGCAGGGCCCGCATGAGCCCCTACAGTAGGGTCTGCCTGCAGCCCCATAGGCAAGAGGGCCGACAGCTCGCATAGAGGCAGTAGGACCCGTCTGGACCGCCTGCGTCCCTGCAGGCAGTAGGGCCCGACTGCGCCGCTACAGGCAGTAGGGCCCGCATGAGCCCCTGCAGGCAGCAGGGCCCGCATGAGCCCATACAGTAGGGTCTGCCTGCACCCCCATTGGCGGATGGACCGCCTGAGCCCCTACAGGCAGTAGGGCCCACCTGCGCCCTTAAAGGCAGGAAGGGCCGCCAGCACCCGCCTTGGCGGATGGACTGTATGAGCCCCTACAGGCAGTTGGGTTCGCCTGCGTCCCTACAGCCAGAAGGTCCCGCCTGCAGCCCCATAGGCAGGAAGGGCCGCCTGCAACCCCCTAGGCGGGTGGACCGCCTGCGCCCCTACAGGCAGTAGGGCCCGCATGAGGCCCTGAAGGCAGTAGAGCCCGCCTGCGCCCCCATAGACAGGAAGGGCCGCCTGCACCCCCATAGGCGGATGGACCGCCTGCGCCCCTAAGGCAGTAGGGCCCGCATGAGCCCCTGCAGGCAGCAGGGCCCGCATGAGCCCCTACAGTAGGGTCTGCCTGCAGCCCTATAGGCAAGAGGGCCGACAGCTCGCATAGAGGCAGTAGCACCCGTCTGGACCGCCTGCGTCCCTGCAGGCAGTAGGGCCCGACTGCGCCGCTACAGGCAGTAGGGCCCGCATGAGCCCCTGCAGGCAGCAGGGCCCGCATGAGCCCATACAGTAGGGTCTGCCTGCACCCCCATAGGCGGATGGACCGCCTGAGCCCCTACAGCCAGTAGGGCCCGCCTGCGCCCTTAAAGGCAGGAAGGGCCGCCTGCACCCGCCTTGGCGGATGGACTGTATGAGCCCCTACAGGCAGTTGGGTTCGCCTGCGTCCCTACAGCCAGAAGGTCCCGCCTGCAGCCCCATAGGCAGGAAGGGCCGCCTGCAACCCCCTAGGCGGGTGGACCGCCTGCGTCCCTACAGCCAGTAGGTCCCGCTTGCAGACCCATAGGCAGGAAGGATCGCCTGCACGCCATCGGCGGATGGACCGTATAAGCCCCTACAGGCAGTAGGATCCGCCTGCGCCCTTACAGGCAATAGGGCCACCTTCGCCCCGACAGGCAGTAGGACCTGCCTGCGTCCCTGCAGGCAGTAGGGACCGCCTGCGCCCCCATAGACAGGAAGGGCCGCCTGCACCCCCATAGGCGGATGGACCGCCTGAGCCCCTACAGGCAGTAGGGCCCACCTGCGCCCTTAAAGGCAGGAAGGGCCGCCTGCACCCGCCTTGGCGGATGGACTGTATGAGCCCCTACAGGCAGTTGGGTTCGCCTGCGTCCCTACAGCCAGAAGGTCCCGCCTGCAGCCCCATAGGCAGGAAGGGCCGCCTGCAACCCCCTAGGCGGGTGGACCGCCTGCGCCCCTACAGGCAGTAGGGCCCGCATGAGGCCCTGATGGCAGTAGAGCCCGCCAGCGCCCCCATAGACAGGAAGGGCCGCCTGCACCCCCATAGGCGGATGGACCGCCTGAGCCCCTACAGGCAGTAGGGCCCACCTGCGCCCTTAAAGGCAGGTAGGGCCGCCTGCACCCGCCTTGGCGGATGGACTGTATGACCCGCTACAGGCAGTTGGGCTCGCCTGCGTCCCTACAGCCAGAAGGTCCCGCCTGCAGCCCCATAGGCAGGAAGGGCCGCCTGCAACCCCCTAGGCGGGTGGACCGCCTGCGCCCCTACAGGCAGTTGGGTCCGCATGAGCCACTACAGTAGGGTCTGCCTGCAGCCCCATAGGCAAGAGGGCCGCCAGCTCGCATACAGGCAGTAGGACCCGTCTGGACCGACTGAGCCCATACAGGCAATAGGGCCCACCTGCGCCCCCATAGGCGTGTGGACCGCCTGCGTCCCTGCAGGCAGTAGGGCCCGCCTGCGCCCATAAAGGCGCCCGCCAGCATCCCCATAGGCGTGTGAACCGCCTGCGCCCCTACAGGCAGTAGGGCCCACCTGCGCCCTTAAAGGCAGGAAGGGCCGCCTGCACCCGCCTTGGTGGATGGACTGTATGAGCCCCTACAGGCAGTTGGTCTGGCAGGCAGCTCGCCTGCGTCCCTACAGCCAAAAGGTCCCGCCTGCAGCCCCATAGGCAGGAAGGGCCGCCAGCAACCCCCTAGGCGGGTGGACCGCCTGCGCCCCTACAGGCAGTAGGGCCCGCATGAGGCCCTGAAGGCATCAGGGCCCGCCTGAAGCCCCATAGGCGGCAGGGCCACCAGCTCCCCTACAGGCAGTAGGGCCCACGTGCGCCCCTACAGGCAGTAGGGCCCGACTGCGCCCCTGCAGGCAGTAGTGCTCGCCAGCATCCATACAGGCACCTAGGCCCGCCTGCACCCCCATAGGTAGGAAGGGCCGTCTGCACATGCTTTAGCTGATGAACCGCCTTCGCCTACAGGCAGTAGGGCTCGACTGCGCCCCCATAGGCAGGAATGGCTGCCTCCACCTGCCTTGGCGGATGGAGCCCCTACAGGCAGTAGGGCCCGCCTGCACCCCCATAGGCGTCCCATAGGCCTGAACCGCCTGCAGCCAGTTAGGCGTTTGAACCGCCTGCGCCCCTACAGCCAGTAGGGCCCGCATGAGCCCCTACAGGCAGTATGGCCTGCCTACAGCACCATAGGCAAGAGGGTCGCCAGCTCGCTTACAGCAGTAGGACCCGTCTGCGCCCCTAAAGGCAGTAGGGCCCGCCTGCGCCCCCATAGGCAGGAATGGCTGCCTCCACCTGCCTTGGCGGATGGAGCCCCTACAGGCAGTAGGGCCCGCCTGCACCCCCATAGGCGTCCCATAGGCCTGAACCGCCTGCAGCCAGTTAGGCGTTTGAACCACCTGCGCCCCTACAGCCAGTAGGGCCCGCATGAGGCCCTGAAGGCAGTAGAGCCCGCCTGCGCCCCCATAGACAGGAAGGGCCGCCTGCACCCCCATAGGCGGATGGACCGCCTGCGCCCCTAAGGCAGTAGGGCCCGCATGAGCCCCTGCAGGCAGCAGGGCCCGCATGAGCCCCTACAGTAGGGTCTGCCTGCAGCCCCATAGGCAAGAGGGCCGACAGCTCGCATAGAGGCAGTAGGACCCGTCTGGACCGCCTGCGTCCCTGCAGGCAGTAGGGCCCGACTGCGCCGCTACAGGCAGTAGGGCCCGCATGAGCCCCTGCAGGCAGCAGGGCCCGCATGAGCCCATACAGTAGGGTCTGCCTGCACCCCCATAGGCGGATGGACCGCCTGAGCCCCTACAGCCAGTAGGGCCCGCCTGCGCCCTTAAAGGCAGGAAGGGCCGCCTGCACCCGCCTTGGCGGATGGACTGTATGAGCCCCTACAGGCAGTTGGGTTCGCCTGTGTCCCTACAGCCAGAAGGTCCCGCCTGCAGCCCCATAGGCAGGAAGGGCCGCCTGCAACCCCCTAGGCGGGTGGACCGCCTGCGTCCCTACAGCCAGTAGGTCCCGCTTGCAGCCCCATAGGCAGGAAGGGTCGCCTGCACGCCATCGGCGGATGGACCGTATAAGCCCCTACAGGCAGTAGGATCCGCCTGCGCCCTTACAGGCAATAGGGCCACCTGCGCCCCGACAGGCAGTAGGACCTGCCTGCGTCCCTGCAGGCAGTAGGGCCCGCCTGCGCCCCCATAGACAGGAAGGGCCGCCTGCACCCCCATAGGCGGATGGACCGCCTGAGCCCCTACAGGCAGTAGGGCCCACCTGCGCCCTTAAAGGCAGGAAGGGCCGCCTGCACCCGCCTTGGCGGATGGACTGTATGAGCCCCTACAGGCAGTTGGGTTCGCCTGCGTCCCTTCAGCCAGAAGGTCCCGCCTTCAGCCCCATAGGCAGGAAGGGCCGCCTGCAACCCCCTAGGCGGGTGGACCGCCTGCGCCCCTACAGGCAGTAGGGCCCGCATGAGGCCCTGATGGCAGTAGAGCCCGCCAGCGCCCCCATAGACAGGAAGGGCCGCCTGCACCCCGACAGGCAGTAGGACCTGCCTGCGTCCCTGCAGGCAGTAGGGCCCGCCTGCGCCCCCATAGACAGGAAGGGCCGCCTGCACCCCCATAGGCGGATGGACCGCCTGAGCCCCTACAGGCAGTAGGGCCCACCTGCGCCCTTAAAGGCAGGTAGGGCCGCCTGCACCCGCCTTGGCGGATGGACTGTATGACCCGCTACAGGCAGTTGGGCTCGCCTGCGTCCCTACAGCCAGAAGGTCCCGCCTGCAGCCCCATAGGCAGGAAGGGCCGCCTGCAACCCCCTAGGCGGGTGGACCGCCTGCGCCCCTACAGGCAGTTGGGTCCGCATGAGCCACTACAGTAGGGTCTGCCTGCAGCCCCATAGGCAAAAGGGCCGCCAGCTCGCATACAGGCAGTAGGACCCGTCTGGACCGACTGAGCCCATACAGGCAATAGGGCCCACCTGCGCCCCCATAGGCGTGTGGACCGCCTGCGTCCCTGCAGGCAGTAGGGCCCGCCTGCGCCCATAAAGGCGCCCGCCAGCATCCCCATAGGCGTGTGAACCGCCTGCGCCCCTACAGGCAGTAGGGCCCACCTGCGCCCTTAAAGGCAGGAAGGGCCGCCTGCACCCGCCTTGGTGGATGGACTGTATGAGCCCCTACAGGCAGTTGGTCTGGCAGCCAGCTCGCCTGCGTCCCTACAGCCAAAAGGTCCCGCCTGCAGCCCCATAGGCAGGAAGGGCCGCCAGCAACCCCCTAGGCGGGTGGACCGCCTGCGCCCCTACAGGCAGTAGGGCCCGCATGAGGCCCTGAAGGCATCAGGGCCCGCCTGAAGCCCCATAGGCGGCAGGGCCACCAGCTCCCCTACAGGCAGTAGGGCCCACGTGCGCCCCTACAGGCAGTAGGGCCCGACTGCGCCCCTGCAGGCAGTAGTGCTCGCCAGCATCCATACAGGCACCTAGGCCCGCCTGCACCCCCATAGGTAGGAAGGGCCGTCTGCACATGCTTTAGCTGATGAACCGCCTTCGCCTACAGGCAGTAGGGCTCGACTGCGCCCCCATAGGCAGGAATGGCTGCCTCCACCTGCCTTGGCGGATGGAGCCCCTACAGGCAGTAGGGCCCGCCTGCACCCCCATAGGCGTCCCATAGGCCTGAACCGCCTGCAGCCAGTTAGGCGTTTGAACCGCCTGCGCCCCTACAGCCAGTAGGGCCCGCATGAGCCCCTACAGGCAGTATGGCCTGCCTACAGCACCATAGGCAAGAGGGTCGCCAGCTCGCTTACAGCAGTAGGACCCGTCTGCGCCCCTAAAGGCAGTAGGGCCCGCCTGCGCCCCCATAGGCAGGAATGGCTGCCTCCACCTGCCTTGGCGGATGGAGCCCCTACAGGCAGTAGGGCCCGCCTGCACCCCCATAGGCGTCCCATAGGCCTGAACCGCCTGCAGCCAGTTAGGCGTTTGAACCACCTGCGCCCCTACAGCCAGTAGGGCCCGCATGAGCCCCTACAGGCAGTAGGGCCTGCCTACAGCCCCATAGGCAGTAGGGACCGCCTGCGCCCCTACAGGCAGTAGGGCCCGAATGAGGCCCTGAAGGCAACAGGTCCCGCCTGAAGCCCATAGGCGGCAGGGCCGCCAGCTCCCCTTCAGGCAGTAGGGCCCGCGTGTGCCTCTACAGGCAGTAGGGCCCGACTGCGCCCCTGCAGGCAGTAGTGCTCGACAGCGTCCATGCAGGCACCTGGGCCCGCCTGCACCCCCATAGGTAGGAAGGGCCGCCTGCACCCCCATAGGCGTGTGGACCGCCTCAGCCCCTACAGGCAGTAGGGCCCGCATGAGCCCCTACAGTAGGGTCTGCCTGCAGCCCCATAGGCAAGAGGGCCGCCAGCTCGCATACAGGCAGTAGGACCCGTCTGTATCGCCGGCGTCCCTGCAGGCAGTAGGGCCCGACTGCGCCCCTACAGCCAGTAGGGCCCGCATGAGCCCCTACAGGCAGTATGGCCTGCCTACACCCCCATAGGCGTCCCATAGGCCTGAACCGCCTGCAGCCAGTTAGGCGTTTAAACCGCCTGCGCCCCTACAGCCAGTAGGGCCCGCATGAGCCCCTACAGGCAGTATGGCCTGCCTACAGCACCATAGGCAAGAGGGCCGCCAGCTCGCTTACAGCAGTAGGACCCGTCTGCGCCCCTAAAGGCAGTAGGGCCCGCCTGCGCCCCCATAGTCAGGAATGGCTGCCTCCACCTGCCTTGGCGGATGGAGCCCCTACAGGCAGTAGGGCCCGCCTGCACCCCCATAGGCGTCCCATAGGCCTGAACCGCCTGCAGCCAGTTAGGCGTTTGAACCACCTGCGCCCCTACAGGCAGTAGGGCCTGCCTACAGCCCCATAGGCAGTAGGGCCCGCCTGCGCCACTACAGGCAGTAGGGCTTGCCTGCGCCCCTACAGGCAGTTGGGCCCGCCTGCAGCCCCATAGGCAGGAATGGCCGCATGCACCCCCTTATGCAGGAAGGGCCGCCTGCACCCTCATAGGCGGATGGACCGCCTGTGCCCCTACAGACAGTTGGGCCAGCCTGCGCCCCTACAGCCAGTATGGCCCGCCTGCTGCCCCATAGGCGTGTGAACCGCCTGCGCCCCTACAGGCGGTTGGGCCCGCCTGCGTCCCTACAGCCAGTAGGGCCCGCATGCATCCCCATAGGCAGGAAGGGCCGCCTGCACCCCCCTAGGCGGATGGACCGCCTGCGCCCCTAAAGGCAGTAAGATCCGCCTGCGCCCCTACAGGCGGTTGAGTCCGCATTAGCCCCTACAGTAGGGTCTGCCTGCAGCCCCATAGGCAAGAGGGCCGCCAGCTCGCATACAGGCAGTAGGACCCGTCTGGACCGACTGCGCCCCTACAGACAGTAGGGCCCACCTGCGCCCCCATACGCGTGTGGACCGCCCGCGTCCCAGCAGGCAGTAGAGCCCGCCTGCGCCCCCAAATGCGCCCGCCAGCATCCCCATAGGCGTGTGAACCGCCTGCGCCCCTACAGGCAGTAGGGCCCGCCTGCGCCCCTACAGCCCTTTGGTCCCGCCTGCGTCCCTACAGCCAGTAGGGCCCGCCTGCAGCCCCAAAGGAGGGCCGCCAGCTCCCCTACAGGCAGTAGGGACCGCGTGCGCCCCTACAGGCAGTTGGACCCGCCTGCGTCCCTACAGCCAGTAGGGCCCGCTTGCAGCCCCATAGGCAGGACGGGCCGCCTGCGCCCCTAAAGGCAGTAGGGCCCGCATGAGCCCCTGCAGGCAGCAGGGCCCGCATGAGCCCCTACAGTAGGGTCTGCCTGCAGCCCCATAGGCAAGAGGGCCGCCAGCTCGCATACAGGCAGTAGGACTCGTCTGGACCGCCTGAGCCCCTACAGGCAGTAGGGCCCACCTGCGCCCTTAATGGCAGGAAGGGCCGCCTTCACCCGCCTTGGCGGATGGACTGTATGAGCCCCTACAGGCAGTTGGGTTCGCCTGCGTCCCTACAGCCAGAAGGTCCCGCCTGCAGCCCCATAGGCAGGAAGGGCCGCCTGCACCCCCATAGGCGGATGGACTGCCTGAGCCCCTACAGCCAGTAGGGCCCGCCTGCATCCCCATAGGCAGGAAATGTCACCTGCACCCCCGTAGACGGATGGACCGCCTGCGCCCCTACAGGCAGTTGGGTCCGCATGAGCCCCTACAGTAGGGTCTGCCTGCAGCCCCATAGGCAAGAGGGCCGCCAGCTCGCATACAGGCAGTAGGACCCGTCTGGACCGACTGCGCCCCTACAGGCAGTAGGGCCCACCTGCGCCCCCATAGGCGTGTGGACCGCCTGCGTCCCTGCAGGCAGGAGGGCCCGCCTGCGCCCCCAAAGGCGCCCGCCAGCATCCCCATAGGCGTGTGAACCGCCTGCGCCGCTACAGGCAGTAGGGCCCGCATGAGCCCCTGCAGGCAGAAGGGCCTGCATGAGCTCCTACAGTAGGGTTTTCCTGCAGCCCCATAGGCAAGAGGGCCGCCAGCTCGCATACAGGCAGTAGGACCCATCTGCGCCCTTACAGGCAATTTAGCCCGCCTGCAGCCCCATTGGCGTGTGGACCGCCTGCGTCCCTGCCGGCAGAAGGGCCCGACTGCGCCCCTACAGGCAGTAGGGCCCAGCTGCGCCCTTAAAGGCAGTTGGACCCGCCAGCAGCCCCATAGGCGTGTGAACCGCCTGCGCCCCTACAGCCAGTAGGGCCCGCCTGCACCCCATAGGCGTGTGGACCGCCTGAGCCCCTACAGGTAGTAGGGCCCGCCTGCGCCCCTAAAGGCAGCAGGGTCTGCCTACAGCCCCATAGGCAAGAGGGCCGCCAGCTCGCTTACAGGCAGTAGGACCCATCTGCGCCACTACAGGCAGTTGAGCCCGCCTGCAGCCCCATAAGCGTGTGGACCGCCTGAGCCCCCCATAGGTAAGAAGGGCCGCCTGCACCCCCATAGGCGGAAGGACCGCCTGCGCCCCGACAGGCAGTAGGACCCGCCTGCGTTCCTGCAGGCAGTAGGGCCCGCCTGCGCCCTAATAGACAGGAGGGGCCGCCTGCATCCGCCTTGGCGGATGGACCGCATGAGCCCCTAAGGAAGTAGGATCCGCCTGCGTCCCTGCAGGCAGTAGGGCCCGCCTGCGCCCCTATAGGCAGGAAGGAAAGCCTGCACCCGCCTTGGCGGATGGACCGCATGGGCCCCTAAGGCAGTAGGGCCCTCCTGCAGCCCCATAGGCGTTTGGACCGCCAGCGCCCCTACAGGCAGTAGGGCCCGCCTGCACTCCCATAGCGTTTGGACCGCCTGCGCCCCTACGGCAGTAGGGCCCGCCTGCACCCCCATAGGCGTCCCATTGGCCTGAACCGCCTGCAGCCAGTTAGGCGTTTGAACCGCCTGCGCCCCTACAGCCAGTAGAGCCCGCATGAGCCCCTACAGAAGGTCTGCCTGCAGCCCCATAGGCAAGGGGGCCGCCAGCTCGCATACAGGCAGTAGGACTCGTCTGGACCGCCTGAGCCCCTACAGGCAGTAGGGCCCACCTGCGCCCTTAATGGCAGGAAGGGCCGCCTTCACCCGCCTTGGCGGATGGACTGTATGAGCCCCTACAGGCAGTTGGGTTCGCCTGCGTCCCTACAGCCAGAAGGTCCCGCCTGCAGCCCCATAGGCAGGAAGGGCCGCCTGCAATCCCCTAGGCGGGTGGACCGCCTGCGCCCCTACAGGAAGTAGGGCCCGCATGAGGCCCTGAAGGCAGTATGGTCCGCCTGCGCCCCTACAGGCAGTTGGGCCCGCCTGTGCCCCTACAGGCAGTAGGGCCCGCATGAGCCCCTACAGAAGGTCTGCCTGCAGCCCCATAGGCAAGGGGGCCGCCAGCTCTCATACAGGCAGTAGGACCAGTTTGTACCGCCTGCGTCCCTGCAGGCAGAAGGGCCCGACTGCGCCACTACAGGCAGTAGGTCCCACCTGCGCCCTTAAAGGCAGGAAGGGCGCCTGCACCCGCCTTGGCGGATGGACTGTATGAGCCCCTGCAGGCAGCTGGGCCCGCCTGCACCCCCATAGGCGGATGGACCGCCTCCATCCCAAAGGCGGATGGACCGCCTAAGCCCCTACAGGCAGTAGTATCCGTCTTCGCCCCTACAGGCAGTAGGATCCGTCTTCGCCCCTACAGGCAGTAGGGCCCACATGCGCCCCGACAGGCAGTTGGGCCCGCCTGCGCCCTTACAGGCAGTAAGGCCCGCCTGCAGCCCCATTGGCGGATGGACCGCCTGCCCTCCTACAGGCAGTAAGACACGCATGCGCCTCCACACGCAGCTGGGCCCGCCTGCGCCCTTACAGGCAGTAAGGCCCGCCTGCAGCCCCATTGGCGGATGGACCGCCTGCCCTCCTACAGGCAGTAGGACACGCATGCGCCTCCACAGGCAGCTGGGCCCGCCTGCACCCCCTAGGCGGATGGACCGCCTCCACCCCAAAGGCGGATAGACCGCCTAAGCCCCTACAGGCAGTAGGATACGTCTTCGCCCCTACAGGCAGTAGGATCCGTCTTCGCCCCTACAGGCAGTAGGGCCCACATGCGCCCCGACAGGCAGTTGGGCCCGCCTGCGCCCTTACAGGCAGTAAGGCCCGCCTGCAGCCCCATTGGCGGATGGACCGCCTGCCCTCCTACAGGCAGTAGGACCCGCCTGCGCCCCCACAGGCAGCCGGTCCCGCCTGCAGACTGTAGGGCCCGCCTGCGTCCCTGCAGGCCGTAGGGCCCGCCTGCGCCCCATAGGCAGGAAGGGCCGCCTGCACACGCTTTGGCGGATGAACCGCATGAGCCCCTACATGCAGCTGGGCCCGCCTGCACCCCCATTGGCAGGAAGGGCCGGCTGCACCCCTAAGGCAGTAGGGCCCGCCTGTGCCCCCATAGGCGGATGGACCGCCTCCACCCCAAAGGCGGATGGACCGCCTAAGCCCCTACAGGCAGTAGGATCCGTCTTCGCACCTACAGGCAGTAGGATCCGTCTTCGCCCCTACAGGCAGTAGGGCCCACATGCGCCCCGACAGGCAGTTGGGCCCGCCTGCAGCCCCATAGGCGTGTGGACCGCCTCCGTCCCTGCAGGCAGTAGGTCCCGCCTGCGCCCCTACAGGCAGTAGGGCCCACCTGCAGCCCCATAGGCGTGTGAACCGCCTGCGATCTACGAGCAGTAGGTCCAACCTGCAGCACCGTAGGCGTGTGAACCGCTATCGCCCCTACAGCGAATTGGGCCCGCCTGCGCCCCTACAGCCAGTAGAGCCCGCATGAGCCCCTACAGGCAGTAGGGCCCGCCTGCAGCCCCATAGGCGGATGGACCGCCTGCCCTCCTACAGGCAGTAGGACCCGCATGCACCCCCATAGGCAGGAAGGGTCGCCTGCACCCCCATAGGCGGATTGACCGCATGCGCCCCTGCAGGCAGTAGGGCCCGCCTGCAGCCCCATAGGCTGGAGGGCCGCCAGCTCCCCTACTGCCAGTTGGGCCCGCCTGCGCCCCTATAGCCAGTAGGGCCCGCATGAGCTCCTACAGGCAGTAGGGCCCGCCTGCACCCCCTTAGGCAGGAAGGGCCGCGTGCACCCTCACAGGCGGATGGACCGCCTGCGCCCCTACAGGCAGTACGACCCGACTGCGCCCCTGCAAGCCGTAGTGCCTGCCTGCAGCCCCATAGGCGTGTGAACCGCCTGCGCCCCTACAGGCAGTAGGGACCGCCTGCGCCCCTACAGGCAGTTCGACCCGACTGCGCCCCTGCATGCCGTAGGGCCCAATAGCGTCCATTCAGGCACCTGGGCCAGCCTGCAGCCCCATAGGCCCGCATGGGCCCCTACAGGCAGTAGGGCCTGCCTACAGCACCATAGGCAAGAGGGTCGCCGGCTCGCTTACAGGCAGTAGGACCCGCCTGCGCCCCTACAGGCAGTACGACCCGATTGCGCCCCTGCAAGCCGTAGTGCCTGCCTGCAGCCCCATAAGCGTGTGAACCGCCTGCGCCCCTTCAGGCAGTAGGGACCGCCTGCGCCCTTAAAGGCAGTAGGGCCCGACAGCATCCCCATAGGCAGTAGGGCCCGCCTGCGCCCCTACAGGCAGTAGGGCCCGCCTGCAGCCCCATAGGCTTGAGGGCCGCCAGCTCCCCTACAGGCAGTAGGGCCCGCGTGCGCCCTTAAAGGCAGTAGGGCCCGCCAGCATCCCCATAGGCAGTAGGGCCCGCCTGCGCCCCTACAGGCAGTAGGGCCCGCCTGCGCCCCTACAGGCAGTAGGGCCCGCCTGCGCCCCTGCAGGCAGTAGGGTCCGCCTGCAGCCCCATAGGCTTGAGGGCCGCCAGCTCCCCTACAGGCAGTAGGGCCCGCGTGCGCCCGTACAGGCAGTAGGGCCCGACTGTGCCCCTGCAGGCAGTAGTGCCCGCCTGCAGCCCCATAGGCGTGTGAACCGCCTGCGCCCCTACAAGCCATAGGGCTCGCCTGCGCTTCTACTGCCAGTTGGGCCCGCCTGCGCCCCTACAGCCAGTAGGGCCCGCATGAACCCCTACAGGCAGTAGGGCCCACCTGCATCTCCATAGGCAAGAGGGTCGCCGGCTCGCTTACAGGCAGTAGGACCCGTCTGAGCCCCTGCAGGCCGTAGTGCCCGCCTGCAGCCCCATAGGCGTGTGAACCGCCTGCGCCCCTACAGGCAGTAGGGACCGCCTGCGCCCCTACAGGCAGTTCGACCCGACTGCGCCCCTGCATGCCGTAGGGCCCAATAGCGTCCATTCAGGCACCTGGGCCAGCCTGCACCTCCATAAATAGGAAGGGCCGCCTGCACCCCATAGGAGTGGGGACCACCTGCGCCCCTACAGCCAGTACGACCCGGCTGCGTCCCTGCATGCCGTAGGGCCCAATAGCGTCCATTCAGGCACCTGGGCCAGCCTGCACCTCCATAAATAGGAAGGGCCGCCTGCACCCCATAGGAGTGGGGACCACCTGCGCCCCTACAGCCAGTAGGTCCCGCATGGGCCCCTACAGGCAGTAGGGCCTGCCTACAGCACCATAGGCAAGAGGGTCGCCGGCTCGCTTACAGGCAGTAGGACCCGCCTGCGCCCCTACAGGCAGTACGACCCGACTGCGCCCCTGCAAGCCGTAGTGCCTGCCTGCAGCCCCATAAGCGTGTAAACCGCCTGAGCCCATACAGGCAGTAGGGACCGCCTGCGCCCCTACAGGCAGTACGACCCGGCTGCGTCCCTGCAGGCCGTAGTGCCCGACAGGGTCCATACTGGCACCTGGGCCCGCCTGCACCCCCATAGGTAGGAAGGGCCGCCTGCACCCTCATAGGCGGATGAACCGCCTGCGCCCCTACAGACAGTTGGGCCAGCCTGCGCGCCTACAGGCAGTAGGGCCCGCCTGCAGCCCCATAGGCTGGAGGGCCGCCAGCTCCCCTACTGCCAGTTGGGCCCGCCTGCGCCCCTATAGCCAGTAGGGCCCGCATGAGCTCCTACAGGCAGTAGGGCCCACCTGCATCTCCATAGGCAAGAGGGTCGCCGGCTCGCTTACAGGCAGTAGGACCCGTCTGAGCCCCTGCAGGCCGTAGTGCCCGCCTGCAGCCCCATAGGCGTGTGAACCGCCTGCGCCCCTACAGGCAGTAGGGACCGCCTGCGCCCCTACAGGCAGTTCGACCCGACTGCGCCCCTGCATGCCGTAGGGCCCAATAGCGTCCATTCAGGCACCTGGGCCAGCCTGCACCTCCATAAATAGGAAGGGCCGCCTGCACCCCATAGGAGTGGGGACCACCTGCGCCCCTACAGCCAGTAGGGCCCGCATGGGCCCCTACAGGCAGTAGGGCCTGCCTACAGCACCATAGGCAAGAGGGTCGCCGGCTCGCTTACAGGCAGTAGGACCCGCCTGCGCCCCTACAGGCAGTACGACCCGATTGCGCCCCTGCAAGCCGTAGTGCCTGCCTGCAGCCCCATAAGCGTGTGAACCGCCTGCGCCCCTACAGGCAGTAGGGACCGCCTGCGCCCCTACAGGCAGTACGACCCGGCTGCGTCCCTGCAGGCCGTAGTGCCCGACAGGGTCCATAGTGGCACCTGGGCCCGCCTGCATCCCCATAGGTAGGAAGGGCCGCCTGCACCCCCTAGGCGTGTGGACCGCCTGAGCCCGTACAGGCAGTAGGGCCTGCCTACATCACCATAGGCAAGAGGGCCGCCAGCTCGCTTACTGGAAGTAGGACGCGTCTGCGGTCCTACAGGCAGTTGAGCCCGCCTGCAGCCCCATAGGCGTGTGAACCGCCTGCGCCCCTAAAGGCAGTACGACCCGACTGCGCCCCTGCATGCCGTAGATCCCGACAGCGTCCATACAGGCACCTGGGCCCGCCTGCACCCCCATAGGTAGGAAGGTCCACCTGCACCCCCATAGGCGTGTGGACCGCCTGAGCCCCTACAGGCAGTAGGGCCCGCATGAGCCCTGAAAGGCAGTAGGGCCCGCCTGCACCCCCATAGGCGTGTGGACCGCCTGGGTCCCTGCAGGCAGTAGGGTCCGCCTGCGACCCCATAGGCAGGAAAGGCTGCCTTCACCCCCCTAGGCGGATGGACCGCCCGCGCCCTTACAGGCAGTTTGGCCCGCCTGCACCCCCTTAGGCAGGAAGGGCCGCGTGCACCCTCACAGGCGGATGGACCGCCTGCGCCCCTATAGCCAGTAGGGCCCGCCTGCTGCCCCATAGGCGTGTGAGCCGCCTGCGCCCATACAGGCAGTAGGGCCCGCCAGCATCCCCATAGGCAGTAGGGCCCGCCTTCTGCCCCATAGGCGTGTGAACCGCCTGCGCCCCTACAGGCAGTAGGGCCCGCCTGCGCCCCTACAGGCAGTTGGGCCCGCCTGCGCCCCTGCAGCCAGTAGGGCCCGCCTGCATCCCCACAGGCAGGAAGGGCCGCCTGCACCCCCGTAGACGGATGGATCGCCTGCGCCCCTACAGGCAGTAAGATCCGTCTGCGCCCCTACAGGCAGTTGGTCCCGCCTGAGCCCCTACAGTAGGGTCTTCCTGCAGCCCCATAGGCAAGAGGGCCGCCAGCTCGCATACAAGTAGTAGGAACCGTCTGGACCGACTACAGGCAGTAGGGCCCGACTGCGCTCCTACAGGCAGTAGGGCCCACCTGCGCCCCCATGGGCGTGTGGACCCCCTGCGTCCCTGCAGGCAGTAGGGCCCGCCTGCTGCCCCATAGGCGTGTGGACCGCCTGCGTCCCTGCAGGCAGTAGGGCCCGCCCTCGCCCCCATAGGCGTGTGAACCACCTGCGCCCCTACAGGCCGTTGGGCCCGCCTGCGTCCCTACAGCCAAAAGGGCCCGCCTGCAGCCCCATAGGCAGTAGGGCCCGCCTGCTGCCCCATAGGCGTGTGACCCGCTGCGCCCATACAGACAGTAGGGCCCGCCAGCATCCCCATAGGCAGTAGGGCCCGCCTGCGCCCCTACAGGCAGTAGGGCCCGCCGGCGCCCCTACAGGCAGTTGGTCCCGCCTGCAGCCCCATAGGCAGGAATGGCCGCCTGCACCCTCATAGGCGGATGGACCGCCTGCGCCCCTACAGACAGGTTGGCCAGCCTGCGCCCCTACAGCCAGTAGGGCCCGCCTGCTGTCCCATAGGCGTGTGAACCGCCTGCGCCCCTACAGGCAGTAGGGCCCGCCTGCGCCCCTACAGGCAGTTGGGCCCGCCTGCGCCCCTGCAGCCAGTAGGGCCCGCCTGCATCCCCATAGGCAGGAAGGGCCGCCTGCACCCCCGTTGACGGATAGATCGCCTGCGCCCCTACAGGCAGTAAGATCCGTCTGCGCCCCTACAGGCAGTTGGTCCCGCATGAGCCCCTACAGTAGGGTCTGCCTGCAGCCCCATAGGCAAGAGGGCCGCCAGCTCGCATACAGGTAGTAGGACCCGTCTGGACCGACTACAGGCAGTAGGGCCCGACTGCGCTCCTACAGGCAGTAGGGCCCACCTGCGCCCCCATGGGCGTGTGGACCGCCTGGATCCCCATAGGCAAGAGGGTCGCCGGCTCGCTTACAGACAGTAGGGACCGCCCGCGCCCTTACAGGCAGTTTGGCCCGCCTGCGCCCCTACAGGCAGTAGGGCCCGCCTGCACCCCCTTAGGCAGGAAGGGCCGCGTGCACCCTCACAGGCGGATGGACCGCCTGCGCCCCTATAGCCAGTAGGGCCCGCCTGCTGCCCCATAGGCGTGTGGATCGCCTGCGCCCCTACGCCCGCATGGGCCCCTACAGGCAGTAGGGCCTGCCTACAGCACCATAGGCAAGAGGGCCGCCAGCTCGCTTACAGGAAGTAGGACCCGTCTGCGCCCCTACAGGCAGTTCGACCCGACTGCGCCCCTGCATGCCGTAGGGCCCGACAGCGTCCATACAGGCACCTGGGCCCGCCTGCACCCCAATAAGTAGGAAGGGCCGCCTGCACCCCTATAGGCGTGTGGACCACCTGCGCCCCTATAGGCAGTTGGGCCCGCCTGCATCCCCACAGGCAGTAGGGCCCGCCTGCGCCCCTACAGGCAGTTGGGCCCGCATAAGCCCCTACAGTAGCCCCATAGGCAAGAGGGCCGCCAGCTCGCATACAGGCAATAGGACCCGTCTGGACCGCCTGCTTCCCTGCAGGCAGTAGGGCCCGCCTGCGCCCCTACAGGCCGTTGGGCCCGCCTGCAGCCCCATAGGCAGGACGGCCGCCTGCACCCCCATAGGCAGGAAGGGCCGCCTGCACCCGCCTCGGCGTGTGGACCGCCTGAGCCCCTACAGGCAGTAGGGCCCGCCTGCGCCCGTAAAGGCAGTAGGGGCCGCCTGCACCCCCATAGGCGTGTGGACCGCCTGGCTCCCTGCAGGCAGTAGGGTCCGCCTGCGACCCCATAGGCAGGAAAGGCTGCCTTCACCCCCCTAGGCGGATGGACCGCCCGCGCCTTTACAGTCAGTTGGGCCCGCCTGCGCCCCTACAGGCAGTAGGGCCCGCCTGCACCCCCTTAGGCAGGAAGGGCAACGTGCACCCTCACAGGCGGATGGACCGCCTGCGCCCCTACAGCCAGTAGGGCCCGCCTGCTGCCCCATAGGCGTGTGAGCCGACTGCGCCCATACAGACAGTAGGGCCCGCCAGCATCCCCATAGGCAGTAGGGCCCACCTGCGCCCCTACAGGCAGTTGGGCCCGCCTGCGCCCCTATAGCCAGTAGGGCCCGCCTGCATCCCCATAGGCAGGAAGGGCCGCCTGCACCCCCGTAGACGGATGGATCACCTGCGCCCCTACAGGCAGTAAGATCCGTCTGAGCCCCTACAGGCAGTTGGTCCCGCATGAGCCCCTACAGTAGGGTCTGCCTGCAGCCCCATAGGCAAGAAGGCCGCCAGCTCGCATACAGGTGGTATGACCCGTCTGGAACGACTACAGGCAGTAGGGCCCGTCTGCGCCCCTACAGGCAGTAGGGCCCGTCTGCGCCCCTACAGGCAGTAGGGCCCACCTGCGCCCCCATGGGCGTGTGGACCGCCTGCGTCTCTGCAGGCAGTAGGGCCCACCTGCGCCCCCATAGGCGTGTGGACCGCCTGCGTCCCTGCAGGCAGTAGGGCCCGCCCTCGCCCCCATAGGCGTGTGGACCGCCTGCGCCCCTACAGGCCGTTGGGCCCGCCTGCGTCCCTACAGCCAGTAGGGCCCGCCTGCAGCTCCATAGGCAGTAGGGCCCGCCTGCGCCCCTACAGCCAGTAGGGCCCGCCTGCTGCCCCATAGGCGTGTGAACCGCCTGCGGCCCTACAGGCAATTGGGCCCGCCTGCGCCCCTACAGGCCGTTGGGCCCGCCTGCGTCCCTACAGCCAGTAGGGCCCGCCTGCACCCCCATAGGCAGGAAGGGCCGCCTGCACCCGCCAACTACAGGCAGTTGAGCCCGCCTGCAGCCCCATAGGCGTGTGGACCGCCTGCGCCCCACAGGCAGTTGGGCCCGCCTGCGTTCCTACAGCCAGTAGGGCCCGCCTGCGCCCCTACAGGCAGTTGGGCCCGCCTGCGTCCCTACAGCCAGAAGGGCCGCCTACACCCCCTAGGCGGATGGACCGCCTGAGCCCCTACAGGCAGTAGGGCCCGACTGCGCCCCTACAGCCAGTAGGGCCCACCTGCGCCTTTAAAGGAAGAAGGATCCGCCTGCGCTCCTACAGGCAGTAGGGCCCGCATCAGGCCCTGAAGGAAGCAGGGCCCGCCTGCAGCCCCATGGGCGGCAGGACCGCCAGTAGGTCCCGCCTGCAGCCCCATAAGCAGGACGGGCCGCCTGCACCCCCATAGGCGTATGGACCGCCTGAGCCCCTTCAGACAGTAGGGCCCGACTGCGCCCCTACAGGCAGTAGGGCCCACCTGCGCCCTTAAAGGCAGTAGGGCCCGCCTGCGTCCCTACAGCCAGTAGGTCCCGCCTGCAGCCCCATAGGCAGGTCGGGCCGCCTGCACCCCCATAGGCGTATGGACCGCCTGAGCCCCTACAGGCAGTAGGGCCCGACTGCGCCCCTACAGGCAGTAAGGCCCACCTGCGCCCTTAAAGGCAGTTGGACCCGCCAGCAGCCCCATAAGCGTGTGGCCAGCCTGGGCCAGCCTGCACCTCCATAAATAGGAAGGGCCGCCTGCACCCCATAGGAGTGGGGACCACCTGCGCCCCTACAGCCAGTAGGTCCCGCATGGGCCCCTACAGGCAGTAGGGCCTGCCTACAGCACCATAGGCAAGAGGGTCGCCGGCTCGCTTACAGGCAGTAGGACCCGCCTGCGCCCCTACAGGCAGTACGACCCGACTGCGCCCCTGCAAGCCGTAGTGCCTGCCTGCAGCCCCATAAGCGTGTAAACCGCCTGAGCCCATACAGGCAGTAGGGACCGCCTGCGCCCCTACAGGCAGTACGACCCGGCTGCGTCCCTGCAGGCCGTAGTGCCCGACAGGGTCCATACTGGCACCTGGGCCCGCCTGCACCCCCATAGGTAGGAAGGGCCGCCTGCACCCTCATAGGCGGATGAACCGCCTGCGCCCCTACAGACAGTTGGGCCAGCCTGCGCGCCTACAGGCAGTAGGGCCCGCCTGCAGCCCCATAGGCTGGAGGGCCGCCAGCTCCCCTACTGCCAGTTGGGCCCGCCTGCGCCCCTATAGCCAGTAGGGCCCGCATGAGCTCCTACAGGCAGTAGGGCCCACCTGCATCTCCATAGGCAAGAGGGTCGCCGGCTCGCTTACAGGCAGTAGGACCCGTCTGAGCCCCTGCAGGCCGTAGTGCCCGCCTGCAGCCCCATAGGCGTGTGAACCGCCTGCGCCCCTACAGGCAGTAGGGACCGCCTGCGCCCCTACAGGCAGTTCGACCCGACTGCGCCCCTGCATGCCGTAGGGCCCAATAGCGTCCATTCAGGCACCTGGGCCAGCCTGCACCTCCATAAATAGGAAGGGCCGCCTGCACCCCATAGGAGTGGGGACCACCTGCGCCCCTACAGCCAGTAGGGCCCGCATGGGCCCCTACAGGCAGTAGGGCCTGCCTACAGCACCATAGGCAAGAGGGTCGCCGGCTCGCTTACAGGCAGTAGGACCCGCCTGCGCCCCTACAGGCAGTACGACCCGATTGCGCCCCTGCAAGCCGTAGTGCCTGCCTGCAGCCCCATAAGCGTGTGAACCGCCTGCGCCCCTACAGGCAGTAGGGACCGCCTGCGCCCCTACAGGCAGTACGACCCGGCTGCGTCCCTGCAGGCCGTAGTGCCCGACAGGGTCCATAGTGGCACCTGGGCCCGCCTGCATCCCCATAGGTAGGAAGGGCCGCCTGCACCCCCTAGGCGTGTGGACCGCCTGAGCCCGTACAGGCAGTAGGGCCTGCCTACATCACCATAGGCAAGAGGGCCGCCAGCTCGCTTACTGGAAGTAGGACGCGTCTGCGGTCCTACAGGCAGTTGAGCCCGCCTGCAGCCCCATAGGCGTGTGAACCGCCTGCGCCCCTAAAGGCAGTACGACCCGACTGCGCCCCTGCATGCCGTAGATCCCGACAGCGTCCATACAGGCACCTGGGCCCGCCTGCACCCCCATAGGTAGGAAGGTCCACCTGCACCCCCATAGGCGTGTGGACCGCCTGAGCCCCTACAGGCAGTAGGGCCCGCATGAGCCCTGAAAGGCAGTAGGGCCCGCCTGCACCCCCATAGGCGTGTGGACCGCCTGGGTCCCTGCAGGCAGTAGGGTCCGCCTGCGACCCCATAGGCAGGAAAGGCTGCCTTCACCCCCCTAGGCGGATGGACCGCCCGCGCCCTTACAGGCAGTTTGGCCCGCCTGCACCCCCTTAGGCAGGAAGGGCCGCGTGCACCCTCACAGGCGGATGGACCGCCTGCGCCCCTATAGCCAGTAGGGCCCGCCTGCTGCCCCATAGGCGTGTGAGCCGCCTGCGCCCATACAGGCAGTAGGGCCCGCCAGCATCCCCATAGGCAGTAGGGCCCGCCTTCTGCCCCATAGGCGTGTGAACCGCCTGCGCCCCTACAGGCAGTAGGGCCCGCCTGCGCCCCTACAGGCAGTTGGGCCCGCCTGCGCCCCTGCAGCCAGTAGGGCCCGCCTGCATCCCCACAGGCAGGAAGGGCCGCCTGCACCCCCGTAGACGGATGGATCGCCTGCGCCCCTACAGGCAGTAAGATCCGTCTGCGCCCCTACAGGCAGTTGGTCCCGCCTGAGCCCCTACAGTAGGGTCTTCCTGCAGCCCCATAGGCAAGAGGGCCGCCAGCTCGCATACAAGTAGTAGGAACCGTCTGGACCGACTACAGGCAGTAGGGCCCGACTGCGCTCCTACAGGCAGTAGGGCCCACCTGCGCCCCCATGGGCGTGTGGACCCCCTGCGTCCCTGCAGGCAGTAGGGCCCGCCTGCTGCCCCATAGGCGTGTGGACCGCCTGCGTCCCTGCAGGCAGTAGGGCCCGCCCTCGCCCCCATAGGCGTGTGAACCACCTGCGCCCCTACAGGCCGTTGGGCCCGCCTGCGTCCCTACAGCCAAAAGGGCCCGCCTGCAGCCCCATAGGCAGTAGGGCCCGCCTGCTGCCCCATAGGCGTGTGACCCGCTGCGCCCATACAGACAGTAGGGCCCGCCAGCATCCCCATAGGCAGTAGGGCCCGCCTGCGCCCCTACAGGCAGTAGGGCCCGCCGGCGCCCCTACAGGCAGTTGGTCCCGCCTGCAGCCCCATAGGCAGGAATGGCCGCCTGCACCCTCATAGGCGGATGGACCGCCTGCGCCCCTACAGACAGGTTGGCCAGCCTGCGCCCCTACAGCCAGTAGGGCCCGCCTGCTGTCCCATAGGCGTGTGAACCGCCTGCGCCCCTACAGGCAGTAGGGCCCGCCTGCGCCCCTACAGGCAGTTGGGCCCGCCTGCGCCCCTGCAGCCAGTAGGGCCCGCCTGCATCCCCATAGGCAGGAAGGGCCGCCTGCACCCCCGTTGACGGATAGATCGCCTGCGCCCCTACAGGCAGTAAGATCCGTCTGCGCCCCTACAGGCAGTTGGTCCCGCATGAGCCCCTACAGTAGGGTCTGCCTGCAGCCCCATAGGCAAGAGGGCCGCCAGCTCGCATACAGGTAGTAGGACCCGTCTGGACCGACTACAGGCAGTAGGGCCCGACTGCGCTCCTACAGGCAGTAGGGCCCACCTGCGCCCCCATGGGCGTGTGGACCGCCTGGATCCCCATAGGCAAGAGGGTCGCCGGCTCGCTTACAGACAGTAGGGACCGCCCGCGCCCTTACAGGCAGTTTGGCCCGCCTGCGCCCCTACAGGCAGTAGGGCCCGCCTGCACCCCCTTAGGCAGGAAGGGCCGCGTGCACCCTCACAGGCGGATGGACCGCCTGCGCCCCTATAGCCAGTAGGGCCCGCCTGCTGCCCCATAGGCGTGTGGATCGCCTGCGCCCCTACGCCCGCATGGGCCCCTACAGGCAGTAGGGCCTGCCTACAGCACCATAGGCAAGAGGGCCGCCAGCTCGCTTACAGGAAGTAGGACCCGTCTGCGCCCCTACAGGCAGTTCGACCCGACTGCGCCCCTGCATGCCGTAGGGCCCGACAGCGTCCATACAGGCACCTGGGCCCGCCTGCACCCCAATAAGTAGGAAGGGCCGCCTGCACCCCTATAGGCGTGTGGACCACCTGCGCCCCTATAGGCAGTTGGGCCCGCCTGCATCCCCACAGGCAGTAGGGCCCGCCTGCGCCCCTACAGGCAGTTGGGCCCGCATAAGCCCCTACAGTAGCCCCATAGGCAAGAGGGCCGCCAGCTCGCATACAGGCAATAGGACCCGTCTGGACCGCCTGCTTCCCTGCAGGCAGTAGGGCCCGCCTGCGCCCCTACAGGCCGTTGGGCCCGCCTGCAGCCCCATAGGCAGGACGGCCGCCTGCACCCCCATAGGCAGGAAGGGCCGCCTGCACCCGCCTCGGCGTGTGGACCGCCTGAGCCCCTACAGGCAGTAGGGCCCGCCTGCGCCCGTAAAGGCAGTAGGGGCCGCCTGCACCCCCATAGGCGTGTGGACCGCCTGGCTCCCTGCAGGCAGTAGGGTCCGCCTGCGACCCCATAGGCAGGAAAGGCTGCCTTCACCCCCCTAGGCGGATGGACCGCCCGCGCCTTTACAGTCAGTTGGGCCCGCCTGCGCCCCTACAGGCAGTAGGGCCCGCCTGCACCCCCTTAGGCAGGAAGGGCAACGTGCACCCTCACAGGCGGATGGACCGCCTGCGCCCCTACAGCCAGTAGGGCCCGCCTGCTGCCCCATAGGCGTGTGAGCCGACTGCGCCCATACAGACAGTAGGGCCCGCCAGCATCCCCATAGGCAGTAGGGCCCACCTGCGCCCCTACAGGCAGTTGGGCCCGCCTGCGCCCCTATAGCCAGTAGGGCCCGCCTGCATCCCCATAGGCAGGAAGGGCCGCCTGCACCCCCGTAGACGGATGGATCACCTGCGCCCCTACAGGCAGTAAGATCCGTCTGAGCCCCTACAGGCAGTTGGTCCCGCATGAGCCCCTACAGTAGGGTCTGCCTGCAGCCCCATAGGCAAGAAGGCCGCCAGCTCGCATACAGGTGGTATGACCCGTCTGGAACGACTACAGGCAGTAGGGCCCGTCTGCGCCCCTACAGGCAGTAGGGCCCGTCTGCGCCCCTACAGGCAGTAGGGCCCACCTGCGCCCCCATGGGCGTGTGGACCGCCTGCGTCTCTGCAGGCAGTAGGGCCCACCTGCGCCCCCATAGGCGTGTGGACCGCCTGCGTCCCTGCAGGCAGTAGGGCCCGCCCTCGCCCCCATAGGCGTGTGGACCGCCTGCGCCCCTACAGGCCGTTGGGCCCGCCTGCGTCCCTACAGCCAGTAGGGCCCGCCTGCAGCTCCATAGGCAGTAGGGCCCGCCTGCGCCCCTACAGCCAGTAGGGCCCGCCTGCTGCCCCATAGGCGTGTGAACCGCCTGCGGCCCTACAGGCAATTGGGCCCGCCTGCGCCCCTACAGGCCGTTGGGCCCGCCTGCGTCCCTACAGCCAGTAGGGCCCGCCTGCACCCCCATAGGCAGGAAGGGCCGCCTGCACCCGCCAACTACAGGCAGTTGAGCCCGCCTGCAGCCCCATAGGCGTGTGGACCGCCTGCGCCCCACAGGCAGTTGGGCCCGCCTGCGTTCCTACAGCCAGTAGGGCCCGCCTGCGCCCCTACAGGCAGTTGGGCCCGCCTGCGTCCCTACAGCCAGAAGGGCCGCCTACACCCCCTAGGCGGATGGACCGCCTGAGCCCCTACAGGCAGTAGGGCCCGACTGCGCCCCTACAGCCAGTAGGGCCCACCTGCGCCTTTAAAGGAAGAAGGATCCGCCTGCGCTCCTACAGGCAGTAGGGCCCGCATCAGGCCCTGAAGGAAGCAGGGCCCGCCTGCAGCCCCATGGGCGGCAGGACCGCCAGTAGGTCCCGCCTGCAGCCCCATAAGCAGGACGGGCCGCCTGCACCCCCATAGGCGTATGGACCGCCTGAGCCCCTTCAGACAGTAGGGCCCGACTGCGCCCCTACAGGCAGTAGGGCCCACCTGCGCCCTTAAAGGCAGTAGGGCCCGCCTGCGTCCCTACAGCCAGTAGGTCCCGCCTGCAGCCCCATAGGCAGGTCGGGCCGCCTGCACCCCCATAGGCGTATGGACCGCCTGAGCCCCTACAGGCAGTAGGGCCCGACTGCGCCCCTACAGGCAGTAAGGCCCACCTGCGCCCTTAAAGGCAGTTGGACCCGCCAGCAGCCCCATAAGCGTGTGAACTGCCTGCGCCTCTACATGCAGTAAGATCCGCCTGCGCCCCTACAGGCAGTTGGTCCCGCATGAGCCCCTACAGTAGGGTCTGCCTGCAGCCCCATAGGCAAGAGGGCCGCCAGCTCGCATACAGGCAGTAGGACCCGTCTGGACCGCCTGCGTCCCTGCAGGCAGTAGGGCCCGACTGCGCCCCTACAGGCAGTAGGGCCCACCTGCGCCCCCATAGGAGTGTGGACCGCCTGCGTCCCTGCAGGCAGTAGGGCCCGCCTGCGCCCCCATAGGCGCCCGCCAGCATCCCCATAGGCAGGACGAGCCGCCTGCATCCCCATAGGCGGATGGACCGCCTGAGCCCCTACAGACAGTAGGGCCCGACTGCGCGGATGGACCGCCTGCGCCCCTACAGGCAGTTGGACCCGCCTGCGTCCCTTTAGCCAGTAGGGCCCGCTTGCAGCCCCATAGGCAGGACGGGCCGCCTGCACCCCCATAAGCGGATGGACCGCCTGCACCCCCCTATGCGGATGGACCGCCTGCGCCCCTACAGGCAGTAGGGCCCGCATGAGCCCCTACAGTAGGGTCTGCCTGCAGCCCCATAGGCAAGAGGGCCGCCAGCTCGCATACAGGCAGAAGGACCCATCTGCACCGGGCCGCCTGCACCCCCCTAGACGGAAGGACCGCCCTCGCCCCTACAGGCAGTAGGATCCGCCTGAGCCCCTAAAAGCAGTTGGGCCCGCCTGCACCCCCATAGGCAGGAAGGGCCGCCTGCACCCGCCAACTACAGGCAGTAGGGCCCGCCCTCGCCCCCATAGGCGTGTGAACCGCCTGCGCCCCTAATGGCCGTTGGGCCCGCCTGCGTCCCTACAGCCAGTAGGGCCCGCCTGCAACTCCATAGGAGGGCCGCCAGCTCCCCTACAGGCAGTAGGGCCCGCGTGCGTCCCTACAGGCAGTAGGGCCCGACTGTGCCCCTGCAGGCAGTAGTGCCCGCCTGCAGCCCCATAGGCGTGTGAACCGCCTGCGCCCCTACAGGCAGTAGGGCCCGCCTGCAGCCCAATAGGCAGGACGGGCCGCCTGCACCCCCATAAGCGGATGGACCGCCTGCACCCCCCTATGCGGATGGACCGCCTGCGCCCCTACAGGCAGTAGGGCCCGCATGAGCCCCTACAGTAGGGTCTGCCTGCAGCCCCATAGGCAAGAGGGCCGCCAGCTCGCATACAGGCAGAAGGACCCATCTGCGCCCCTACAGGCAGTAGGGCCCGCGTGCGTCCCTACAGGCAGTAGGGCCCGACTGTGCCCCTGCAGGCAGTAGTGCCCGCCTGCAGCCCCATAGGCGTGTGAACCGCCTGCGCCCCTACAGGCAGTAGGGCCCGCCTGCAGCCCCATAGGTAGGACGGGCCGCCTGCAACCCCATAAGCGGATGGACCGCCTGCACCCTCCTATGCGGATGGACCGCCTGCGCCCCTACAGGCAGTAGGGCCCGCATGAGCCCCTACAGTAGGGTCTGCCTGCAGCCCCATAGGCAAGAGGGCCGCCAGCTCGCATACAGGCAGAAGGACCCATCTGCGCCCCTACAGGCAGTAGGGCCCGCGTGCGTCCCTACAGGCAGTAGGGCCCGACTGTGCCCCTGCAGGCAGTAGTGCCCGCCTGCAGCCCCATAGGCGTGTGGACCGCCTGCGTCCCTGCCGGCAGAAGGGCCCGACTGCGCCCCTACAGGCAGTAGGGCCCACCTGCGCCCTTAAAGGCAACTGGACCCGCCAGCAGCCCCATAGGCGTGTGAACCGCCTGCGCCCCTACAGGCAGTTGGGCTCGCCTGCGTCCCTACAGCCAGAAGGACCCGCCTGCAGCCCCATAGGCAGGAAGGGCCGCCTGCAACCCCCTAAGTGGGTGGACCGCCTGCGCCCCTACAGGCAGTAGGGCCCGAATGAGGCCCTGAAGGCAACAGGTCCCGCCTGAAGCCCATAGGCGGCAGGGCCGCCAGCTCCCGGCAGCTCTCGGCAGCTTCAGGCAGTAGGGCCCGCGTGCGCCCCTACAGGCAGTAGGGCCCGACTGCGACCCTGCAGGCAGTAGTGCTCGACAGCGTCCATGCAGGCACCTGGGCCCGCCTGCACCCCCATAGGTAGGAAGGGCCGCCAGCACCCCCATAGGCGTGTGGACCGCCTCAGCCCCTACAGGCAGTAGGGCCCGCATGAGCCCCTACAGTAGGGTCTGCCTGCAGCCCCATAGGCAAAAGGGCCGCCAACTCGCATACAGGCAGTAGGACCCGTCTGTACCGCCTGCGTCCCTGAAGGCAGTAGGGCCCAACTGCGGCACTACAGACCGTAGGGCCCACCTGCGCCCCCATAGGCGTGTGGACCGCCTGCGTCCCTGCAGGCCCTACAGGCCCGACTGCGTTCCTAATGCCAGTAGGGCCCGCCTGCAGCCCCATAGGCAGGAATGGCCGCCTGCACCCCCTTATGCAGGAAGGGCCGCCTGCACCCTCATAGGAGGATGGACCGCCTGCGCCCCTACAGACAGTTGGGCCAGCCTGCGCCCCCATAGGCGTGTGGACCGCCTTCGTCCCTGCAGGGAGTAGGGCCCGCCTGCGCCCCCAAATGCGCCCGCCAGCATCCCCATAGGCGTGTGAACTGCCTGCGCCCCTACAGCCCGTTGGTCCCGCCTGCATCCCTACAGCCAGTAGGGCCCGCCTGCAGCCCCAAAGGAGGGCCGCCTGCACCCCCATAGGCTTGTGGACCGCCTCAGCCCCTACAGACAGTAGGGCCCGCATGAGCCCCTACAGTAGGGTCTGCCTGCAGCCCCATAGGCAAGAGGGCCGCCAGCTCGCATACAGGCAGTAGGACCCGTCTGGACCGACTGCGCCCCTACAGGCAGTAGGGCCCACCTGCACCCCCATAGGCGTGTGGACCGCCTTCGTCCCTGCAGGGAGTAGGGCCCGCCTGCGCCCCCAAATGCGCCCGCCAGCATCCCCAATAGCGTGTGAACCGCCTGCGCCCCTACAGCCCGTTGGTCCCGCCTGCGTCCCTACAGCCAGTAGGGCCCGCCTGCAGCCCCAAAGGAGGGCCGCCAGCTCCCCTACAGGCAGTAGTGCCCGCGTGCGCCCCTACAGGCAATTGGACCCGCCTGCGTCCCTACAGCCAGTAGGGCCCGCTTGCAGCCCCATAGGCAGGACGGGCCGCCTGCGCCCCTGCACGGAGTAGGGCCCGCCTGCGCCCCCAAATGCGCCCGCCAGCATCCCCATTAGCGTGTGAACCGCCTGCGCCCCTACAGCCCGTTGGTCCCGCCTGCGTCCCTACAGCCCGTAGGGCCCGCCTGCAGCCCCAAAGGAGGGCCGCCAGCTCCCCTACAGGCAGTAGTGCCCGCGTGCGCCCCTACAGACAATTGGACCCGCCTGCGTCCCTACAGCCAGTAGGGCCCGCTTGCAGCCCCATAGGCAGGACGGGCCGCCTGCGCCCCTAAGGCAGTAGGGCCCGCATGAGCCCCTGCAGGCAGCAGGGCCCGCATGAGCCCCTACAGTAGGGTCTGCCTGCAGCCCCATAGGCAAGAGGGCCGACAGCTCGCATAGAGGCAGTAGGACCCGTCTGGACCGCCTGCGTCCCTGCAGGCAGTAGGGCCCGACTGCGCCGCTACAGGCAGTAGGGCCCGCATGAGCCCCTGCAGGCAGCAGGGCCCGCATGAGCCCATACAGTAGGGTCTGCCTGCACCCCCATTGGCGGATGGACCGCCTGAGCCCCTACAGGCAGTAGGGCCCACCTGCGCCCTTAAAGGCAGGAAGGGCCGCCAGCACCCGCCTTGGCGGATGGACTGTATGAGCCCCTACAGGCAGTTGGGTTCGCCTGCGTCCCTACAGCCAGAAGGTCCCGCCTGCAGCCCCATAGGCAGGAAGGGCCGCCTGCAACCCCCTAGGCGGGTGGACCGCCTGCGCCCCTACAGGCAGTAGGGCCCGCATGAGGCCCTGAAGGCAGTAGAGCCCGCCTGCGCCCCCATAGACAGGAAGGGCCGCCTGCACCCCCATAGGCGGATGGACCGCCTGCGCCCCTAAGGCAGTAGGGCCCGCATGAGCCCCTGCAGGCAGCAGGGCCCGCATGAGCCCCTACAGTAGGGTCTGCCTGCAGCCCTATAGGCAAGAGGGCCGACAGCTCGCATAGAGGCAGTAGCACCCGTCTGGACCGCCTGCGTCCCTGCAGGCAGTAGGGCCCGACTGCGCCGCTACAGGCAGTAGGGCCCGCATGAGCCCCTGCAGGCAGCAGGGCCCGCATGAGCCCATACAGTAGGGTCTGCCTGCACCCCCATAGGCGGATGGACCGCCTGAGCCCCTACAGCCAGTAGGGCCCGCCTGCGCCCTTAAAGGCAGGAAGGGCCGCCTGCACCCGCCTTGGCGGATGGACTGTATGAGCCCCTACAGGCAGTTGGGTTCGCCTGCGTCCCTACAGCCAGAAGGTCCCGCCTGCAGCCCCATAGGCAGGAAGGGCCGCCTGCAACCCCCTAGGCGGGTGGACCGCCTGCGTCCCTACAGCCAGTAGGTCCCGCTTGCAGACCCATAGGCAGGAAGGGTCGCCTGCACGCCATCGGCGGATGGACCGTATAAGCCCCTACAGGCAGTAGGATCCGCCTGCGCCCTTACAGGCAATAGGGCCACCTTCGCCCCGACAGGCAGTAGGACCTGCCTGCGTCCCTGCAGGCAGTAGGGACCGCCTGCGCCCCCATAGACAGGAAGGGCCGCCTGCACCCCCATAGGCGGATGGACCGCCTGAGCCCCTACAGGCAGTAGGGCCCACCTGCGCCCTTAAAGGCAGGAAGGGCCGCCTGCACCCGCCTTGGCGGATGGACTGTATGAGCCCCTACAGGCAGTTGGGTTCGCCTGCGTCCCTACAGCCAGAAGGTCCCGCCTGCAGCCCCATAGGCAGGAAGGGCCGCCTGCAACCCCCTAGGCGGGTGGACCGCCTGCGCCCCTACAGGCAGTAGGGCCCGCATGAGGCCCTGATGGCAGTAGAGCCCGCCAGCGCCCCCATAGACAGGAAGGGCCGCCTGCACCCCCATAGGCGGATGGACCGCCTGAGCCCCTACAGGCAGTAGGGCCCACCTGCGCCCTTAAAGGCAGGTAGGGCCGCCTGCACCCGCCTTGGCGGATGGACTGTATGACCCGCTACAGGCAGTTGGGCTCGCCTGCGTCCCTACAGCCAGAAGGTCCCGCCTGCAGCCCCATAGGCAGGAAGGGCCGCCTGCAACCCCCTAGGCGGGTGGACCGCCTGCGCCCCTACAGGCAGTTGGGTCCGCATGAGCCACTACAGTAGGGTCTGCCTGCAGCCCCATAGGCAAGAGGGCCGCCAGCTCGCATACAGGCAGTAGGACCCGTCTGGACCGACTGAGCCCATACAGGCAATAGGGCCCACCTGCGCCCCCATAGGCGTGTGGACCGCCTGCGTCCCTGCAGGCAGTAGGGCCCGCCTGCGCCCATAAAGGCGCCCGCCAGCATCCCCATAGGCGTGTGAACCGCCTGCGCCCCTACAGGCAGTAGGGCCCACCTGCGCCCTTAAAGGCAGGAAGGGCCGCCTGCACCCGCCTTGGTGGATGGACTGTATGAGCCCCTACAGGCAGTTGGTCTGGCAGGCAGCTCGCCTGCGTCCCTACAGCCAAAAGGTCCCGCCTGCAGCCCCATAGGCAGGAAGGGCCGCCAGCAACCCCCTAGGCGGGTGGACCGCCTGCGCCCCTACAGGCAGTAGGGCCCGCATGAGGCCCTGAAGGCATCAGGGCCCGCCTGAAGCCCCATAGGCGGCAGGGCCACCAGCTCCCCTACAGGCAGTAGGGCCCACGTGCGCCCCTACAGGCAGTAGGGCCCGACTGCGCCCCTGCAGGCAGTAGTGCTCGCCAGCATCCATACAGGCACCTAGGCCCGCCTGCACCCCCATAGGTAGGAAGGGCCGTCTGCACATGCTTTAGCTGATGAACCGCCTTCGCCTACAGGCAGTAGGGCTCGACTGCGCCCCCATAGGCAGGAATGGCTGCCTCCACCTGCCTTGGCGGATGGAGCCCCTACAGGCAGTAGGGCCCGCCTGCACCCCCATAGGCGTCCCATAGGCCTGAACCGCCTGCAGCCAGTTAGGCGTTTGAACCGCCTGCGCCCCTACAGCCAGTAGGGCCCGCATGAGCCCCTACAGGCAGTATGGCCTGCCTACAGCACCATAGGCAAGAGGGTCGCCAGCTCGCTTACAGCAGTAGGACCCGTCTGCGCCCCTAAAGGCAGTAGGGCCCGCCTGCGCCCCCATAGGCAGGAATGGCTGCCTCCACCTGCCTTGGCGGATGGAGCCCCTACAGGCAGTAGGGCCCGCCTGCACCCCCATAGGCGTCCCATAGGCCTGAACCGCCTGCAGCCAGTTAGGCGTTTGAACCACCTGCGCCCCTACAGCCAGTAGGGCCCGCATGAGGCCCTGAAGGCAGTAGAGCCCGCCTGCGCCCCCATAGACAGGAAGGGCCGCCTGCACCCCCATAGGCGGATGGACCGCCTGCGCCCCTAAGGCAGTAGGGCCCGCATGAGCCCCTGCAGGCAGCAGGGCCCGCATGAGCCCCTACAGTAGGGTCTGCCTGCAGCCCCATAGGCAAGAGGGCCGACAGCTCGCATAGAGGCAGTAGGACCCGTCTGGACCGCCTGCGTCCCTGCAGGCAGTAGGGCCCGACTGCGCCGCTACAGGCAGTAGGGCCCGCATGAGCCCCTGCAGGCAGCAGGGCCCGCATGAGCCCATACAGTAGGGTCTGCCTGCACCCCCATAGGCGGATGGACCGCCTGAGCCCCTACAGCCAGTAGGGCCCGCCTGCGCCCTTAAAGGCAGGAAGGGCCGCCTGCACCCGCCTTGGCGGATGGACTGTATGAGCCCCTACAGGCAGTTGGGTTCGCCTGTGTCCCTACAGCCAGAAGGTCCCGCCTGCAGCCCCATAGGCAGGAAGGGCCGCCTGCAACCCCCTAGGCGGGTGGACCGCCTGCGTCCCTACAGCCAGTAGGTCCCGCTTGCAGCCCCATAGGCAGGAAGGGTCGCCTGCACGCCATCGGCGGATGGACCGTATAAGCCCCTACAGGCAGAAGGATCCGCCTGCGCCCTTACAGGCAATAGGGCCACCTGCGCCCCGACAGGCAGTAGGACCTGCCTGCGTCCCTGCAGGCAGTAGGGCCCGCCTGCGCCCCCATAGACAGGAAGGGCCGCCTGCACCCCCATAGGCGGATGGACCGCCTGAGCCCCTACAGGCAGTAGGGCCCACCTGCGCCCTTAAAGGCAGGAAGGGCCGCCTGCACCCGCCTTGGCGGATGGACTGTATGAGCCCCTACAGGCAGTTGGGTTCGCCTGCGTCCCTTCAGCCAGAAGGTCCCGCCTTCAGCCCCATAGGCAGGAAGGGCCGCCTGCAACCCCCTAGGCGGGTGGACCGCCTGCGCCCCTACAGGCAGTAGGGCCCGCATGAGGCCCTGATGGCAGTAGAGCCCGCCAGCGCCCCCATAGACAGGAAGGGCCGCCTGCACCCCGACAGGCAGTAGGACCTGCCTGCGTCCCTGCAGGCAGTAGGGCCCGCCTGCGCCCCCATAGACAGGAAGGGCCGCCTGCACCCCCATAGGCGGATGGACCGCCTGAGCCCCTACAGGCAGTAGGGCCCACCTGCGCCCTTAAAGGCAGGTAGGGCCGCCTGCACCCGCCTTGGCGGATGGACTGTATGACCCGCTACAGGCAGTTGGGCTCGCCTGCGTCCCTACAGCCAGAAGGTCCCGCCTGCAGCCCCATAGGCAGGAAGGGCCGCCTGCAACCCCCTAGGCGGGTGGACCGCCTGCGCCCCTACAGGCAGTTGGGTCCGCATGAGCCACTACAGTAGGGTCTGCCTGCAGCCCCATAGGCAAGAGGGCCGCCAGCTCGCATACAGGCAGTAGGACCCGTCTGGACCGACTGAGCCCATACAGGCAATAGGGCCCACCTGCGCCCCCATACGCGTGTGGACCGCCCGCGTCCCTGCAGGCAGTAGGGCCCGCCTGCGCCCATAAAGGCGCCCGCCAGCATCCCCATAGGCGTGTGAACCGCCTGCGCCCCTACAGCCAGTAGGGCCCGCATGAGCCCCTACAGGCAGTAGGGCCTGCCTACAGCCCCATAGGCAGTAGGGACCGCCTGCGCCCCTACAGGCAGTAGGGCCCGAATGAGGCCCTGAAGGCAACAGGTCCCGCCTGAAGCCCATAGGCGGCAGGGCCGCCAGCTCCCCTTCAGGCAGTAGGGCCCGCGTGTGCCTCTACAGGCAGTAGGGCCCGACTGCGCCCCTGCAGGCAGTAGTGCTCGACAGCGTCCATGCAGGCACCTGGGCCCGCCTGCACCCCCATAGGTAGGAAGGGCCGCCTGCACCCCCATAGGCGTGTGGACCGCCTCAGCCCCTACAGGCAGTAGGGCCCGCATGAGCCCCTACAGTAGGGTCTGCCTGCAGCCCCATAGGCAAGAGGGCCGCCAGCTCGCATACAGGCAGTAGGACCCGTCTGTATCGCCGGCGTCCCTGCAGGCAGTAGGGCCCGACTGCGCCCCTACAGCCAGTAGGGCCCGCATGAGCCCCTACAGGCAGTATGGCCTGCCTACACCCCCATAGGCGTCCCATAGGCCTGAACCGCCTGCAGCCAGTTAGGCGTTTAAACCGCCTGCGCCCCTACAGCCAGTAGGGCCCGCATGAGCCCCTACAGGCAGTATGGCCTGCCTACAGCACCATAGGCAAGAGGGCCGCCAGCTCGCTTACAGCAGTAGGACCCGTCTGCGCCCCTAAAGGCAGTAGGGCCCGCCTGCGCCCCCATAGTCAGGAATGGCTGCCTCCACCTGCCTTGGCGGATGGAGCCCCTACAGGCAGTAGGGCCCGCCTGCACCCCCATAGGCGTCCCATAGGCCTGAACCGCCTGCAGCCAGTTAGGCGTTTGAACCACCTGCGCCCCTACAGGCAGTAGGGCCTGCCTACAGCCCCATAGGCAGTAGGGCCCGCCTGCGCCACTACAGGCAGTAGGGCTTGCCTGCGCCCCTACAGGCAGTTGGGCCCGCCTGCAGCCCCATAGGCAGGAATGGCCGCATGCACCCCCTTATGCAGGAAGGGCCGCCTGCACCCTCATAGGCGGATGGACCGCCTGTGCCCCTACAGACAGTTGGGCCAGCCTGCGCCCCTACAGCCAGTATGGCCCGCCTGCTGCCCCATAGGCGTGTGAACCGCCTGCGCCCCTACAGGCGGTTGGGCCCGCCTGCGTCCCTACAGCCAGTAGGGCCCGCATGCATCCCCATAGGCAGGAAGGGCCGCCTGCACCCCCCTAGGCGGATGGACCGCCTGCGCCCCTAAAGGCAGTAAGATCCGCCTGCGCCCCTACAGGCGGTTGAGTCCGCATTAGCCCCTACAGTAGGGTCTGCCTGCAGCCCCATAGGCAAGAGGGCCGCCAGCTCGCATACAGGCAGTAGGACCCGTCTGGACCGACTGCGCCCCTACAGACAGTAGGGCCCACCTGCGCCCCCATACGCGTGTGGACCGCCCGCGTCCCAGCAGGCAGTAGAGCCCGCCTGCGCCCCCAAATGCGCCCGCCAGCATCCCCATAGGCGTGTGAACCGCCTGCGCCCCTACAGGCAGTAGGGCCCGCCTGCGCCCCTACAGCCCTTTGGTCCCGCCTGCGTCCCTACAGCCAGTAGGGCCCGCCTGCAGCCCCAAAGGAGGGCCGCCAGCTCCCCTACAGGCAGTAGGGACCGCGTGCGCCCCTACAGGCAGTTGGACCCGCCTGCGTCCCTACAGCCAGTAGGGCCCGCTTGCAGCCCCATAGGCAGGACGGGCCGCCTGCGCCCCTAAAGGCAGTAGGGCCCGCATGAGCCCCTGCAGGCAGCAGGGCCCGCATGAGCCCCTACAGTAGGGTCTGCCTGCAGCCCCATAGGCAAGAGGGCCGCCAGCTCGCATACTGGCAGTAGGACTCGTCTGGACCGCCTGAGCCCCTACAGGCAGTAGGGCCCACCTGCGCCCTTAATGGCAGGAAGGGCCGCCTTCACCCGCCTTGGCGGATGGACTGTATGAGCCCCTACAGGCAGTTGGGTTCGCCTGCGTCCCTACAGCCAGAAGGTCCCGCCTGCAGCCCCATAGGCAGGAAGGGCCGCCTGCACCCCCATAGGCGGATGGACTGCCTGAGCCCCTACAGCCAGTAGGGCCCGCCTGCATCCCCATAGGCAGGAAATGTCACCTGCACCCCCGTAGACGGATGGACCGCCTGCGCCCCTACAGGCAGTTGGGTCCGCATGAGCCCCTACAGTAGGGTCTGCCTGCAGCCCCATAGGCAAGAGGGCCGCCAGCTCGCATACAGGCAGTAGGACCCGTCTGGACCGACTGCGCCCCTACAGGCAGTAGGGCCCACCTGCGCCCCCATAGGCGTGTGGACCGCCTGCGTCCCTGCAGGCAGGAGGGCCCGCCTGCGCCCCCAAAGGCGCCCGCCAGCATCCCCATAGGCGTGTGAACCGCCTGCGCCGCTACAGGCAGTAGGGCCCGCATGAGCCCCTGCAGGCAGAAGGGCCTGCATGAGCTCCTACAGTAGGGTTTTCCTGCAGCCCCATAGGCAAGAGGGCCGCCAGCTCGCATACAGGCAGTAGGACCCATCTGCGCCCTTACAGGCAATTTAGCCCGCCTGCAGCCCCATTGGCGTGTGGACCGCCTGCGTCCCTGCCGGCAGAAGGGCCCGACTGCGCCCCTACAGGCAGTAGGGCCCAGCTGCGCCCTTAAAGGCAGTTGGACCCGCCAGCAGCCCCATAGGCGTGTGAACCGCCTGCGCCCCTACAGCCAGTAGGGCCCGCCTGCACCCCATAGGCGTGTGGACCGCCTGAGCCCCTACAGGTAGTAGGGCCCGCCTGCGCCCCTAAAGGCAGCAGGGTCTGCCTACAGCCCCATAGGCAAGAGGGCCGCCAGCTCGCTTACAGGCAGTAGGACCCATCTGCGCCACTACAGGCAGTTGAGCCCGCCTGCAGCCCCATAAGCGTGTGGACCGCCTGAGCCCCCCATAGGTAAGAAGGGCCGCCTGCACCCCCATAGGCGGAAGGACCGCCTGCGCCCCGACAGGCAGTAGGACCCGCCTGCGTTCCTGCAGGCAGTAGGGCCCGCCTGCGCCCTAATAGACAGGAGGGGCCGCCTGCATCCGCCTTGGCGGATGGACCGCATGAGCCCCTAAGGAAGTAGGATCCGCCTGCGTCCCTGCAGGCAGTAGGGCCCGCCTGCGCCCCTATAGGCAGGAAGGAAAGCCTGCACCCGCCTTGGCGGATGGACCGCATGGGCCCCTAAGGCAGTAGGGCCCTCCTGCAGCCCCATAGGCGTTTGGACCGCCAGCGCCCCTACAGGCAGTAGGGCCCGCCTGCACTCCCATAGCGTTTGGACCGCCTGCGCCCCTACGGCAGTAGGGCCCGCCTGCACCCCCATAGGCGTCCCATTGGCCTGAACCGCCTGCAGCCAGTTAGGCGTTTGAACCGCCTGCGCCCCTACAGCCAGTAGAGCCCGCATGAGCCCCTACAGAAGGTCTGCCTGCAGCCCCATAGGCAAGGGGGCCGCCAGCTCGCATACAGGCAGTAGGACTCGTCTGGACCGCCTGAGCCCCTACAGGCAGTAGGGCCCACCTGCGCCCTTAATGGCAGGAAGGGCCGCCTTCACCCGCCTTGGCGGATGGACTGTATGAGCCCCTACAGGCAGTTGGGTTCGCCTGCGTCCCTACAGCCAGAAGGTCCCGCCTGCAGCCCCATAGGCAGGAAGGGCCGCCTGCAATCCCCTAGGCGGGTGGACCGCCTGCGCCCCTACAGGAAGTAGGGCCCGCATGAGGCCCTGAAGGCAGTATGGTCCGCCTGCGCCCCTACAGGCAGTTGGGCCCGCCTGTGCCCCTACAGGCAGTAGGGCCCGCATGAGCCCCTACAGAAGGTCTGCCTGCAGCCCCATAGGCAAGGGGGCCGCCAGCTCTCATACAGGCAGTAGGACCAGTTTGTACCGCCTGCGTCCCTGCAGGCAGAAGGGCCCGACTGCGCCACTACAGGCAGTAGGTCCCACCTGCGCCCTTAAAGGCAGGAAGGGCGCCTGCACCCGCCTTGGCGGATGGACTGTATGAGCCCCTGCAGGCAGCTGGGCCCGCCTGCACCCCCATAGGCGGATGGACCGCCTCCATCCCAAAGGCGGATGGACCGCCTAAGCCCCTACAGGCAGTAGTATCCGTCTTCGCCCCTACAGGCAGTAGGATCCGTCTTCGCCCCTACAGGCAGTAGGGCCCACATGCGCCCCGACAGGCAGTTGGGCCCGCCTGCGCCCTTACAGGCAGTAAGGCCCGCCTGCAGCCCCATTGGCGGATGGACCGCCTGCCCTCCTACAGGCAGTAAGACACGCATGCGCCTCCACACGCAGCTGGGCCCGCCTGCGCCCTTACAGGCAGTAAGGCCCGCCTGCAGCCCCATTGGCGGATGGACCGCCTGCCCTCCTACAGGCAGTAGGACACGCATGCGCCTCCACAGGCAGCTGGGCCCGCCTGCACCCCCCTAGGCGGATGGACCGCCTCCACCCCAAAGGCGGATAGACCGCCTAAGCCCCTACAGGCAGTAGGATACGTCTTCGCCCCTACAGGCAGTAGGATCCGTCTTCGCCCCTACAGGCAGTAGGGCCCACATGCGCCCCGACAGGCAGTTGGGCCCGCCTGCGCCCTTACAGGCAGTAAGGCCCGCCTGCAGCCCCATTGGCGGATGGACCGCCTGCCCTCCTACAGGCAGTAGGACCCGCCTGCGCCCCCACAGGCAGCCGGTCCCGCCTGCAGACTGTAGGGCCCGCCTGCGTCCCTGCAGGCCGTAGGGCCCGCCTGCGCCCCATAGGCAGGAAGGGCCGCCTGCACACGCTTTGGCGGATGAACCGCATGAGCCCCTACATGCAGCTGGGCCCGCCTGCACCCCCATTGGCAGGAAGGGCCGGCTGCACCCCTAAGGCAGTAGGGCCCGCCTGTGCCCCCATAGGCGGATGGACCGCCTCCACCCCAAAGGCGGATGGACCGCCTAAGCCCCTACAGGCAGTAGGATCCGTCTTCGCACCTACAGGCAGTAGGATCCGTCTTCGCCCCTACAGGCAGTAGGGCCCACATGCGCCCCGACAGGCAGTTGGGCCCGCCTGCAGCCCCATAGGCGTGTGGACCGCCTCCGTCCCTGCAGGCAGTAGGTCCCGCCTGCGCCCCTACAGGCAGTAGGGCCCACCTGCAGCCCCATAGGCGTGTGAACCGCCTGCGATCTACGAGCAGTAGGTCCAACCTGCAGCACCGTAGGCGTGTGAACCGCTATCGCCCCTACAGCGAATTGGGCCCGCCTGCGCCCCTACAGCCAGTAGAGCCCGCATGAGCCCCTACAGGCAGTAGGGCCCGCCTGCAGCCCCATAGGCGGATGGACCGCCTGCCCTCCTACAGGCAGTAGGACCCGCATGCACCCCCATAGGCAGGAAGGGTCGCCTGCACCCCCATAGGCGGATTGACCGCATGCGCCCCTGCAGGCAGTAGGGCCCACCTGCGCCCCCATAGGCGGATGGACCGCCTGCGCCCCTACAGGCAGTTGGTCCCGCCTGCACCCCACAGCCAGTAAAGCCCGCATGAGCCCCTGCAGGCAGTAGGGCCTGCCTACATCCCCATAGGCAAGAGGGCCCCCAGCTCGCTTACAGGCAGTAGGACCCGTCTGGGCCGCTACAGGCAGTGGAGCCCGCCTGCAGCCCCATAGGCGTGTGGACCGCCTGCCCTCCTACAGGCAGTAGGACACGCATGCGCCTCCACAGGCAGCTGGGCCCGCCTGCACCCACATAGGCCGATGGACCGCCTTCACCCCAAAGGCGGATAGACCGCCTAAGCCCCTACAGGCAGTAGGATCCGTCTTCGCCCCTACAGGCAGTAGGATCCGTCTTCGCCCCTACAGGCAGTAGGGTCCACATGCGCCCCGACAGGCAGTAAGGCCCGCCTGCGCCCTTACAGGCAGTAAGGCCCGCCTGCAGCCCCATTGGCGGATGGACCGCCTGCCCTCCTACAGGCAGTACGACACGCATGCGCCTCCACAGGCAGCTGGGCCCGCCTGCACCCCCATAGGCGGATGGACCGCCTTCACCCCAAAGGCGGATAGACCGCCTAAGCCCCTACAGGCAGTAGGATCCGTCTTCGCCCCTACAGGCAGTAGGATCCGTCTTCGCCCCTACAGGCAGTAGGGCCCACATGCGCCCCGACAGGCAGTTGGGCCCGCCCGCGCCCTTACAGGCAGTAAGGCCCGCCTGCAGCCCCATTGGCGGATGGACCGCCTGCCCTCCTACAGGCAGTAGGACCCGCCTGCGCCCCCACAGGCAGCCGGTCCCGCCTGCGTCCCTGCAGGCCGTAGGGCCCGCCTGCGCCCTATAGGCAGGAAGGGTCGCCTGCACACGCTTTGGCGGATGAACCGCATGAGCCCCTACATGCAGCTGGGCCCGCCTGCACCCCCATTGGCAGGAAGGGACGGCTGCACCCCTAAGGCAGTAGCGCCCGCCTGTGTCCCCATAGGCGGATGGACCGCCTCCACCCAAAAGGCGGATGGACCGCCTAAGCCCCTACAGGCAGTAGGATCCGTCTTCGCCCCTAAGGGCAGTAGGATCCGTCTTCGCCCCTACAGGCAGTACGGCCCACATGCGCCCCTGCAGGCAGTAGGGCCCGCCTGCGCCCCCATAGGCAGCTGGGCCCGCCTGCACCCCCATAGGCGGATGGACCGCCTCCATCCCAAAGGCGGATGGACCGCCTAAGCCCCTACAGGCAGTAGGATCCGTCTTCGCCCCTACAGGCAGTAGGATCCGTCTTCGCCCCTACAGGCAGTAGGGCCCACATGCGCCCCGACAGGCAGTAGGGCCCACATGCGCCCCGACAGGCAGTTGGGCCCGCCTGCGCCCTTACAGGCAGTAAGTCCCGCCTGCAGCCCCATTGGCGGATGGACCGCCTGCCCTCCTACAGGCAGTACGACACGCATGCGCCTCCACAGGCAGCTGGGCCCGCCTGCACCCCCATAGGCGGATGGACCGCCTTCACACCAAAGGCGGATAGACCGCCTAAGCCCCTACAGGCAGTAGGATCCGTCTTCGCCCCTACAGGCAGTAGGATCCGTCTTCGCCCCTACCGGCAGTAGGGCCCACATGCGCCCCGACAGGCAGTAAGGCCCGCCTGCAGCCCCATTGGCGGATGGACCGCCTGCCCTCCTACAGGCAGTAGGACCCGCCTGCGCCCCCACAGGCAGCCGGTCCCGCCTGCGTCCCTGCAGGCCGTAGGGCCCGCCTGCGCCCTATAGGCAGGAAGGGCCGCCTGCACACGCTTTGGCGGATGAACCGCATGAGCCCCTACATGCAGCTGGGCCCGCCTGCACCCCCATTGGCAGGAAGGGACGGCTGCACCCCTAAGGCAGTAGCGCCCGCCTGTGTCCCCATAGGCGGATGGACCGCCTCCACCCAAAAGGCGGATGGACCGCCTAAGCCCCTACAGGCAGTAGGATCCGTCTTCGCCCCTACAGGCAGTACGGCCCACATGCGCCCCTGCAGGCAGTAGGGCCCGCCTGCGCCCCCATAGGCAGCTGGGCCCGCCTGCACCCCCATAGGCGGATGGACCGCCTCCATCCCAAAGGCGGATGGACCGCCTAAGCCCCTACAGGCAGTTGGGCCCGCCTGCGCCCTTACAGGCAGTAAGGCCCGCCTGCAGCCCCATTGGCGGATGGACCGCCTGCCCTCCTACAGGCAGTAAGACACGCATGCGCCTCCACAGGCAGCTGGGCCCGCCTGCGCCCTTACAGGCAGTAAGGCCCGCCTGCAGCCCCATTGGCGGATGGATCGCCTGCCCTCCTACAGGCAGTAGGACACGCATGCGCCTCCACAGGCAGCTGGGCCCGCCTGCACCCCCATAGGCGGATGGACCGCCTCCACCCCAAAGGCGGATAGACCGCCTAAGCCCCTACAGGCAGTAGGATACGTCTTCGCCCCTACAGGCAGTAGGATCCGTCTTCGCCCCTACAGGCAGTAGGGCCCACATGCGCCCCGACAGGCAGTTGGGCCCGCCTGCGCCCTTACAGGCAGTAAGGCCCGCCTGCAGCCCCATTGGCGGATGGACCGCCTGCCCTCCTACAGGCAGTAGGACCCGCCTGCGCCCCCACAGGCAGCCGGTCCCGCCTGCAGACTGTAGGGCCCGCCTGCGTCCCTGCAGGCCGTAGGGCCCGCCTGCGCCCCATAGGCAGGAAGGGCCGCCTGTACACGCTTTGGCGGATGAACCGCATGAGCCCCTACATGCAGCTGGGCCCGCCTGCACCCCCATTGGCAGGAAGGGCCGGCTGAACCCCTAAGGCAGTAGGGCCCACCTGCGCCCCCATAGGCGGATGGACCGCCTGCGCCCCTACAGGCAGTTGGTCCCGCCTGCACCCCACAGCCAGTAAAGCCCGCATGAGACCCTGCAGGCAGTAGGGCCTGCCTACATCCCCATAGGCAAGAGGGCCCCCAGCTCGCTTACAGGCAGTAGGACCCGTCTGGGCCGCTACAGGCAGTGGAGCCCGCCTGCAGCCCCATAGGCGTGTGGACCGCCTGCCCTCCTACAGGCAGTAGGACACGCATGCGTCTCCACAGGCAGCTGGGCCCGCCTGCACCCCCATAGGCGGATGGACCGCCTCCACCCCAAAGGCGGATAGACCGCCTAAGCCCCTACAGGCAGTAGGATCCGTCTTCGCCCCTACAGGCAGTAGGGCCCACATGCGCCGCGACAGGCAGTTGGGCCCGCCGCGCCCTTACAGGCAGTAAGGCCCGCCTGCAGCCCCATTGGCGGATGGACCGCCTGCCCTCCTACAGGCAGTAGGACCCGCCTGCGCCCCCACAGGCAGCCGGTCCCGCCTGCACCCCCATAGGCAGGAAGGGCCGCCTGCACACGCTTTGGCGGATGAACCGCATGAGCCCCTACATGCAGCTGGGCCCGCCTTCACCCCCATTGGCAGGATGGGCCGGCTGCACCCCTAAGGCAGTAGCGCCCGCCTGTGCCCCCATAGGCGGATGGACCGCCTCCACCCAAAAGGCGGATGGACCGCCTAAACCCCTACAGGCAGTAGGATCCGTCTTCGCCCCTACAGGCAGTAGGGCCCACATGCGCCCCTGCAGGCAATAGGGCCCGCCTGCGCCCCCATAGGCAGCTGGGCCCGCCTGCACCCCCATAGGCGGATGGACCGCCTAAGCCCCTACAGGCAGTAGGATCCGTCTTCGCCCCTACAGGCAGTAGGGCCCACATGCGCCCCGACAGGCAATAGGGCCCGCCTGCGCCCCCATAGGCAGTTGGGCCCGCCTGCGCCCTTACAGGCAGTAAGGCCCGCCTGCAGCCCCATTGGCGGATGGACCGCCTGCCCTCCTACAGGCAGTAGGACACGCATGCGCCTCCACAGGCAGCTTGGCCCGCCTGCACCCCCATAGGCGGATGGACCGCCTCCACCCCAAAGGCGGATAGACCGCCTTTGCCCCTACAGGCAGTAGGATCCGTCTTCGCCCCTACAGGCAGTAGGATCCGTCTTCGCCCCTACAGGCAGTAGGGCCCACATGCGCCCCGACAGGCAGTAGGGCCCACATGCGCCCCGACAGGCAGTTGGGCCCGCCTGCGCCCTTACAGGCAGTAAGTCCCGCCTGCAGCCCCATTGGCGGATGGACCGCCTGCCTTCCTACAGGCAGTAGGACACGCATGCGCCTCCACAGGCAGCTGGGACCGCCTGCACCCCCACAGGCAGGAAGGGTCGCCTGCATCCCCATAGGCGGATTGACCGCATGCACCCCTGCAGGCAGGAGGGCCCACCTGCGCCCCCATAGGCGGATGGATCGCCTGCGCCCCTACAGGCAGTTGGTCCCGCCTGCAGCCCCATAGGCGGATGGACCGCCTGCACCCCACAGCCAGTAGAGCCCGCATGAGCCCCTACAGGCAGTAGGGCCTGCCTAGAGCCCCATAGGCCAGAGGGCCCCCAGCTCGCTTACAGGCAGTAGGACCCGTCTGGGCCCCTACAGGCAGTAGGACCCGCCTGCGCCCCCACAGGCAGCTGGGCCCGCTTGCACCCCCATAGGAAGAAATAGTCGCCTGCACCGCCATAGGCGGATGGACCGCCTGCGCCCCAACAGGCAGTAGGACCCGCCTGCGCCCCTAGAGGCAGTAGGGCCCACATGCGCCCCGACAGGCAGTTGGGCCCGCCTGCGCCCTTACAGGCAGTAAGGCCCGCCTGCAGCCCCATTGGCGGATGGACCGCCTGCCCTCCTACAGGCAGTAGGACACGCATGCGCCTCCACAGGCAGCTGGGCGCGCCTGCGCCCTTACAGGCAGTAAGGCCCGCCTGCAGCCCCATTGGCGGATGGACTGCCTGCCCTCCTACAGGCAGTAGGGTCCACATGCGCCCCTGCAGGCAGTTGGGCCCGCCTGCGCCCCCATAGGCAGCTGGGCCCGCCTGCACCCCCATAGGCGGATAGACCGCCTCCACCCCAAAGGTGGATGGACCGCCTAAGCCCCTACAGGCAGTAGGATCCGTCTTCGCCCCTATAGGCAGTAGGATCCGTCTTCGCCCCTACAGGCAGTAGGGCCCACATGCGCCCCGACAGGCAGTTGGGCCCGCCTGCGCCCTTACAGGCAGTAAGGCCCGCCTGCAGCCCCATTGGCGGATGGACCGCCTGCCCTCCTACAGGCAGTAGGACACGCATGCGCCTCCACAGGCAGCTGGGACCGCCTGCACCCCCATAGGCAGGAAGGGTCGCCTGCACCCCCATAGGCGGATTGACCGCATGCGCCCCTGCAGGCAGTAGGGCCCACCTGCGCCCCCATAGGCGGATGGACCGCCTGCGCCCCTACAGGCAGTTGGTCCCACCTGCAGCCCCATAGGCGGATGGACCGCCTGCGCCCCTACAGGCAGTAGGACCCGCCTGCGCCCCACAGCCAGTAGAGCCCGCATGAGCCCCTACAGGCAGTAGGGCCTGCCTACAGCCCCAAAGGCCAGAGGGCCCCCAGCTCGCTTACAGGCAGTAGGACCCGTCTGGGCCCCTACAGGCAGTGGGACCCGCCTGCGCCCCCACAGGCAGCTTGGCCCGCTTGCAGCCCCATAGGAAGAAATGGTCGCCTGCACCGCCATAGGCGGATGGACCGCCTGCGCCCCAACAGGCAGTAGGACCCGCCTGCACCCCCATAGGCAGAAAGGGCCGCCTACACCCCCCTAGGCGGATCGACCGCCTAAGCTCCTACAGGAAGTAGGATCCGCCTGCGCCCATACAGGCAGTAGGACGCGCCTGCGACACCACAGGCAGCTGGGCCCGCCTGCACCCCCATAGACACAAAGGCCCACCTGCGCCCCCATAGGCGGATGGACCGACTGCACACGCTTTGGCGGATGAACCGCATGAGCCCCTACAGGCAGCTGGGCCCGCCTGCACCCCCATAGGCAAGAAGGGCCGGCTGCACCCGCTAGGCGGATGGACCGCCTGCACCCGCTAGGCGGATGGACCGCCTGCACCCCATAGGTGAATGGACCGCCTAAGCCCCTACAGGCAGTAGGATCCGCCAGCGCCCCTACAGGCAGTGGGACCCACCTGCGCCCCTACAGCCAGTAGGGCCCGCATGAGCCCGTATAGGCAGTAGGGCCTGCCTACAGCACCATAGGCAAGAGGGCCGCCAGCTCGCTTACAGGCAGTAGGACCCGTCAGCGCCCCTACAGGCGGTTGAGCCCGCCTGCAGTCCCATAGGCGTGTGGACCGCCTGCGTCCCTGCCGGCAGTAGGGCCCGCCTGCGCCCCTACAGGCAGTAGGGCCCGCCTGCGCCCCTACAGGCAGTAGGGCCCGCCTGCGCCCCTACAGGCAGTAGGGCCCGCTTGCGCCCCTACAGGCAGCCGCGCCCGCCTGCGCCCCCATAGGCAGCTGGGCCCGCCTGCACCCCCATAGGCAGAAGGGTCGCCTGCACCCCCATAGGCGGATAGACCGCCAGCACCCCATAGGCGGATGGACCGCTTAAGCCCCTACAGACAGTAAGATCCGCCTGCGCCCCTACAGGCAGTAGGGCCCACATGCGCCCCGACAGGCAGTTAGGCCCGCCTGCGCCCTTACAGGCAGTAAGGCCCGCCTGCAGCCCCATAGGCGGATGGACCGCCTGCCCTCCTACAGTCAGTAGGACCCGCATGCGCCTCCACAGGCAGCTGGCACCGCCTGCACCCCCATAGGCAGGAAGGGTCGCCTGCACCCCCATAGGCGGATTTACCGCATGCGCCCTTGCAGGCAGTAGGGCCCACCTGCGCCCCCATAGGCGGATGGACCGCCTGCGCCCCTAAAGACAGTTGGGCCCGCCTGCGTCCCTGCAGGCAGCCGCGCCCGCCTGCACCCCCATAGGCAGGAAGGGCCGCCTACACCCCCTAAGGGGGATGGACAGCCTAAGCCCCTACAGACAGTAGGATCCGCCTGCGCCCCTACAGGCAGTAGGGTCCACCTGCGCTCCTTTAGCCAGTAGGGCCCGCATGAGCCCCTACAGGCAGTAGGGCCTGCCTACAGCACCCCTATAGGCGGATGGACCGCCTGCGCCCCTACAGGCAGTAGGACCCGCCTGCGCCCCACAGCCAGTAGAGCCCGCATGAGCCCCTAAAGGCAGTAGGCAGTCTGCCTACAGCCCCATAGGCCAGAGGGCCCCAGCTCGCTTACAGGCAGTAGGACCCGTCTACGCCCCAACAGGCAGTTGAGCCCGCCTGCACCCCCCTCGACGGATGGACCGCCTGCGCCCCTACAGGCAGTAGGGCCCGCCTGCGCCCCTTCAGCCAGTAGGGCCCGCCTGTGCCCCTACAGCCAGTAGCGCCCGCATGAGCCCCTACAGGCAGTAGGACCCCTCTGCGTCCCAACAGGCAGTTGAGCCCGCCTGCACCCCCCTAGACGGATGGACCGCCTGCGCCCCTACAGGCAGTAGGGCCCGCCTGCGCCCCTTCAGCCAGTAGGGCCCGCCTGTGCCCCTACAGCCAGTAGGGCCCGCCTGCGCCCCTTCAGCCAGTAGGGCCCGCCTGTGCCCCTACAGCCAGTAGGGCCCGCCTGTGCCCCTACAGGCAGTAGGACCCGCCTGCGTCCCTGCAGGCAGTAGAGCCCGCCGGCACACCCATAGGCAGGAAGGGCCGTAGGCGTGTGGACCGCCTGCCCTAGAGCCCCTACAGGCCGAAGGATCTGCCTGTGCCCCTACAGGCAGCTGGGCCCGCCGGTCCCAATAGACCGGATGGAACGCCAGCGCCCCTACAGGCAGTAGGACCCGCCTGCGCCCCTACAGGAAGTTGGGCCCGCCGGCACCCCCATAGGCAGGAAGGGCCGTAGGCGTGTGTACCGCCTGCGCCCCTACATGCAGGAAGGGCCGGCTGCACCCCCCTAGGCGGATAGACCGCATGCACCCCATAGGCGGATGGACCGCCTAAGCCCCTACAGGCCGAAGGATCCGCCTGCGCCCCTACAGGCAGTTGGGCCCGCCGGCACACCCATAGGCAGGAAGGGCCGTAGGCGTGTGGACCGCCTGCCCTTCAGCCAGTTGGGCCCGCCTGAACACCCATAGGCAGGAAGGGTCGCCTGCACCCCCATGAAGGATTGACCGCATGCACCCCTACAGGCAGTAGGACCCGCCTGCGCCCCCACAGGCAGCTGGGCCCGCTTGCACCCCCATAGGAAGAAATGGTCGCCTGCACCCCCATAGGCGGATGGACCGCCTGCGCCTTAACAGGCAGTTGGGCCCGCCTGCGTCCCTGCAGGCCGTAGGGCCCGCCTGCGCCCCAATAGGCAGGAAGGGCCGCCTGCACACGCTTTGGCGGATGAACCGCATGAGCCCCTACAGGCAGTTGGTCCCGCCTGCACCCCCATGAAGGATTGACCGCATGCGCCCCTAAGGCAGTTGGACCCGCCTGCGTCCCTTCAGGCAGTAGGGCCCACCTGCGCCCCTTCAGCCAGTTGGGCCCGCCTGGCGTGTGGACCGCCGGCGCCCCTACAGGCAGTAGAGCCCGCCTGCGCCCCTACAGGTAGTAGGGCCCGCCTGCGCCTGCGTAGGCAGGAAGGGCCGGCTGCCCCCCCCCTAGGCGGATGGACCGCATGCACCCCATAGGCGGATGGACCGAAGGATCCGCCTGCGCCCCTACAGGCAGTTGGGCCCGCCGGTCCCAATAGACCGGATAAACCGCCTGCGCCCCTACAGCCAGTAGGACCCGCCTGTGCCCCTACAGCCAGTAGGGCCCGCCTGCGCCCCCACAGCCAGTAGGGCCCGCATGAGCCCCTACAGCCAGTAGGGACCGCATGAGCCCCTACAGGTAGTAGGGCCAGCCTACAGCACCATAGGCAAGAGGGCCGCCAGCTCGCTTACAGGCAGTAGGACCCGTCTGCGCCCCAACAGGCAGTTGAGCCCGCCTGCACCCCAACAGGCAGTTGAGCCCGCCTGCAGCCCCATAGGCGGATGGACCGCCTGCGCCCTTGCAGGCAGTAGGGCCCGCCTGCGTCCCTGCAGGCAGTAGAGCCCGCCGGCACACCCATAGGCAGGAAGGGCCGTAGGCGTGTGGACCGCCTGCCCTAGAGCCCCTACAGGCCGAAGGATCCGCCTGTGCCCCTACAGGCAGCTGGGCCCGCCGGTCCCAATAGACCGGATGGAACGCCAGCGCCCCTACAGGCAGTAGGACCCGCCTGCGCCCCTACAGGCAGTTGGGCCCGCCGGCACCCTCATAGGCAGGAAGGGCCGTAGGCGTGTGGACCGCCTGCCCTAGAGCCCCTACAGGCCGAAGGATCCGCCTGTGCCCCTACAGGCAGCTGGGCCCGCCGGTCCCAATAGACCGGATGGAACGCCAGCGGCCCTACAGGCAGCCTGCGCCCCTACAGGCAGTTGGGCCCGCCGGCACCCCCATAGGCAGGAAGGACCGTAGACGTGTGGACCGCCTGCCCTAGAGCCCCTACAGGCCGAAGGATCCGCCTGTGCCCCTACAGGCAGCTGGGCCCGCCGGTCCCAATAGACCGGATGGAACGCCAGCACCCCTACAGGCAGTAGGACCCGCCTGCGCCCCCACAGCCAGTAGGGCCCGCATGAGCCCCTACAGCCAGTAGGGACCGCATGAGCCCCTACAGGTAGTAGGGCCTGCCTACAGCACCATAGGCAAGAGGGCCGCCAGCTCGCTTACAGGCAGTAGGACCCGTCTGCGCCCCAACAGGCAGTTGAGCCCGCCTGCACCCCAACAGGCAGTTGAGCCCGCCTGCAGCCCCATAGGCGGATGGACCGCCTGCGCCCTTGCAGGCAGTAGGGCCCGCCTGCGTCCCTGCAGGCAGTAGAGCCCGCCGGCACCCCCATAGGCAGGAAGGGCCGTAGGCGTGTGTACCGCCTGCGCCCCTACAGGCATTAGGGCCCGCCTGCGCCCCTTCAGCCAGTAGGGCCCACCTGTGCCCCTACAGCCAGTAGGGCCCGCCTGCGTCCCTGCAGGCAGTAGAGCCCGCCGGCACACCCATAGGCAGGAAGGGCCGTAGGCGTGTGGACCGCCTGCCCTACAGCCAGTTGGGCCCGCCTGCCCACCCATAGGCAGGAAGGGTCGCCTGCACCCCCATGAAGGATTGACCGCATGCACCCCTACAGGCTGTAGTAACCGCCTGCGCCCCCACAGGCAGCTGGGCCCGCCTGCGCCCCTACAGGCAGTAGGGTCCGCCTGCGCCTGCGTATGCAGGATGGGCCGGCTGCACCCCCCTAGGCGGATGGACCGCCTGCTCCCCATAGGCGGATGGACCGCCTAAGCCCCTACAGGCCGAAGGATCCGCCTGCGCCCCTACAGGCAGTTGGACCCGCCGGCCCGCCCCATAGGCAGGAAGGGCCGTAGGCGTGTGGACCGCCTGCGCCCCTTCAGCCAGTAGGGCCCACCTGTGCCCCTACTGCCAGTAGGGCCCGCCTGAGACCCTGCAGGCAGTAGAGCCCGCCGGCACACCCATAGGCAGGAAGGGCCGTAGGCGTGTGGACCGCCTGCCCTACAGCCAGTTGGGCCCACCTGCCCACCCATAGGCAGGAAGGGTCGCCTGCACCCCCATGAAGGATTGACCGCATGCACCCCTACAGTCAGTAGGAACCGCCTGCGCCCCCACAGGCAGCTGGGCCCGCCTGCGCCCCTATAGGCAGTAGGGTCCGCCTGCGCCTGCGTATGCAGGATGGGCTGGTTGCACCCCCCTAGGCGGATGGACCGCCTGCACCCCATAGGCCCCCAAAGGCAGCTGGGCCCACCTGCAACCCCATAGGCAGAAGGGTCGCCTGCACCCCCATAGGCCGATGGACCGCCTAAGCCCCTACAGGCAGTAGGAACCGCCTGCGCCCCCACAGGCAGCTGGGCCCGCCTGCACCCCCATAGGCAGAAGGGTCGCCTGCACCCCCATAGGCCGATGGACCGCCTAAGCCCCTTCAGGCAGTAGGGCCCGCCTGCGTCCCTGCAGGCAGTAGGGCCCGCATGAGCCCCTACAGTTAGTAGGGCCTGCCTACAGCACCATAGGCAAGAAGGCAGCCATCTCGCTTACAGGCAGTAGGACCCGTCTGCGCCCCAACAGGCAGTTGAGCCCGTCTGCGCCCCAAAGGCAGGTGGGCCCGCCTGCAACCCCATAGGCAGAAGGGTCGCCTGCACCCCCATAGGCCGATGGACCGCCTAAGCCCCTACAGGCAGTAGGAACCGCCTGCGCCCCCACAGGCAGCTGGGCCCGCCTGCACCCCCATAGGCAGAAGGGTCGCCTGCACCCCCATAGGCCGATGGACCGCCTAAGCCCCTTCAGGCAGTAGGGCCCGCCTGCGTCCCTGCAGGCAGTAGGGCCCGCATGAGCCCCTACAGTTAGTAGGGCCTGCCTACAGCACCATAGGCAAGAGGGCCGCCAGCTCGCTTACAGGCAGTAGGACCCGTCTGCGCCCCAACAGGCAGTTGAGCCCGCCTGCACCCCAACAGGCAGTTGAGCCCGCCTGCAGCCCCATAGGCGGATGGACCGCCTGCGCCCTTGCAGGCAGTAGGGCCCGCCTGCGTCCCTGCAGGCAGTAGAGCCCGCCGGCACCCCCATAGGCAGGAAGGGCCGTAGGCGTGTGTACCGCCTGCGCCCCTACAGGCATTAGGGCCCGCCTGCGCCCCTTCAGCCAGTAGGGCCCACCTGTGCCCCTACAGCCAGTAGGGCCCGCCTGCGTCCCTGCAGGTAGTAGAGCCCGCCGGCACACCCATAGGCAGGAAGGGCCGTAGGCGTGTGGACCGCCTGCCCTACAGCCAGTTGGGCCCGCCTGCCCACCCATAGGCAGGAAGGGTCGCCTGCACCCCCATGAAGGATTGACCGCATGCACCCCTACAGGCTGTAGTAACCGCCTGCGCCCCCACAGGCAGCTGGGCCCGCCTGCGCCCCTACAGGCAGTAGGGTCCGCCTGCGCCTGCGTATGCAGGATGGGCCGGCTGCACCCCCCTAGGCGGATGGACCGCCTGCTCCCATAGGCAGATGGACCGCCTAAGCCCCTACAGGCCGAAGGATCCGCCTGTGCCCCTACAGGCAGTTGGACCCGCCGGCCCGCCCCATAGGCAGGAAGGGCCGTAGGCGTGTGGACCGCCTGCGCCCCTTCAGCCAGTAGGGCCCGCCTGTGCCCCTACAGACAGTAGAGCCCGCCTGCGCCCCTACAGCCAGTAGGGCCCGCATGAGCCCCTACAGGTAGTAGGGCCTGCCTACAGCACCATAGGCAAGAAGGCCGCCATCTCGCTTACAGGCAGTAGGACCCGTCTGCGCCCCAACAGGCAGTTGAGCCCGTCCGCGCCCCAAAGGCAGGTGGGCCCGCCTGCAACCCCATAGGCAGAAGGGTCGCCTGCACCCCCATAGGCGTGTGGACCGCCTCCGTCCCTGCAGGCAGTAGGGCCCGCCTGCGCCCCTGCAGACAGTAGGTCCCGCCTGCGCCCCCAAAGGCAGCTGGGCCCGCCTGCAACCCCATAGGCAGAAGGGTCGCCTGCACCCCCATAGGCGGATGGACCGCCTGCGCCCCTACAGGCAGTAGGACCCGCCTGCGCCCCCACAGGCAGCCGGGCCCGCCTGCACCCCCATAGGCAGGAAGGGCCGCCTACTAGGCGGAGCTAGTAGGCCGCCTACTAGCCGCCCCCTAGGCGGATGGACCGCCTAAGCCCGCCCCATAGGCAGGAAGGGCCGTAGGCGTGTGGACCGCCTGCGCCCCTTCAGCCAGTAGGGCCCGCCTGTGCCCCTACAGCCAGTAGAGCCCGCCTGCGCCCCTACAGCCAGTAGGGCCCGCATGAGCCCCTACAGGTAGAAGGGCCTGCCTACAGCACCATAGGCAAGAAGGCCGCCAGCTCGCTTACAGGCAGTAGGACCCGTCTGCGCCCCAACAGGCAGTTGAGCCCGTCTGCGCCCCTACAGGCAGTTGGACCCGCCGGCCCGCCCCATAGGCAGGAAGGGCCGTAGGCGTGTGGACCGCCTGCGCCCCTTCAGCCAGTAGGGCCCGCCTGTGCCCCTGCAGCCAGTAGAGCCCGCCTGCGCCCCTACAGCCAGTAGGGCCCGCATGAGCCCCTACAGTTAGTAGGGCCTGCCTACAGCACCATAGGCAAGAAGGCAGCCATCTCGCTTACAGGCAGTAGGACCCGTCTGCGCCCCAACAGGCAGTTGAGCCCGTCTGCGCCCCAAAGGCAGGTGGGCCCGCCTGCAACCCCATAGGCAGAAGGGTCGCCTGCACCCCCATAGGCGTGTGGACCGCCTCCGTCCCTGCAGGCAGTAGGGCCCGCCTGCGCCCCTGCAGACAGTAGGTCCCGCCTGCGCCCCCAAAGGCAGCTGGGCCCGCCTGCAACCCCATAGGCAGAAGGGTCGCCTGCACCCCCATAGGCGGATGGACCGCCTGCGCCCCTACAGGCAGTAGGACCCGCCTGCGCCCCCACAGGCAGCCGGGCCCGCCTGCACCCCCACAGGCAGCCGGGCCCGCCTGCACCCCCATAGGCAGGAAGGGCCGCCTACTAGGCGGAGCTAGTAGGCCGCCTACTAGCCGCCGCCTAGGCGGATGGACCGCCTGCACCCCATAGGCGGATGGACCGCCTAAGCCCCTACAGATAGTACAGGCAGTTGGACCCGCCTGCGTCCCTTCAGGCAGTAGGGCCCGCCTGCGCCCCTTCAGCCAGTTGGGCCCGCCTGGCATGTGGACCACCTGCGCCCTACAGGCAGTAGGGCCCGCCTGCGCCTGCGTAGGCAGGAAGGGTCGGCTGCACCCCATAGGCGGATGGACCGCCTAAGCCCCTACAGGCCGAAGGATCCGCCTGCGCCCCTACAGGCAGTTGGGCCCGCCGGAACCCCCATAGGCAGGAAGGGCCGTAGGCGTGTGGACCGCCTGCGCCACTACAGGGAGTAACGCCCGCCTGCGCCCCTACAGGCAGAAGGATCCGCCTGCGCCCCTACAGGCAGAAGGGCCCACATGCGTCCCGACAGGCAGCTGGGCCCGCCTGCGCCCCTACAGGCAGTTGGATCCGCAGTAGGGCCTGCCTACAGCCCCATAGGCAAGAGGGCCCCCAGCTCGCTTACAGGCAGTAGGACCCGTCTGGGCCCCTACAGGCAGTAGGACCCGCCTGCGCCCCACGGGCAGCTGGGCCCGCTTGCACCCCCATAGGCAGGAAGGCCCGCCTGCGCCACTACAGGCAGTAGGACCCGCCTGCGCCCCACAGGCAGCCGGGACCGCCTGCACCCCCATAGGCAGGAAGGGCCGCCTACACCCCCCTAGGCGGATGGACCGCCTGCACCCCATATGCGGATGGACCGCCTAAGCCCCTACAGATAGTACAGGCAGTTGGTCCCGCCTGCGTCCCTTCAGGCAGTAGGGCCCACCTGCGCCCCTACATGCAGTAGGGCCCGCCTGCGCCTGCCTAGGCAGGAAGGACCGGCTGCACCCCCCTATGCGGATGGACCGCCTGCACCCCATAGGCGGATGGACCGCCTAAGCCCCTACAGGCCGAAGGATCCGCCTGCGCCCCTACAGGCAGCTGGGCCCGCCTGCGCCCCTACAGGCAGTTGGATCCGCAGTAGGGCCTGCCTACAGCCCCATAGGCAAGTGGGCCCCCAGCTCGCTTACAGGCAGTAGGACCCGTCTGGGCCCCTACAGGCAGTAGGATCCGCCTGCGCCCCTACAGGCAGAAGGGCCCACATGCGTCCCGACAGGCAGTTGGGCCCGCCTGCGCCCCTAAAGGCAGTGGAGCCCGCCTGCAGCCCCATAGGCGTGTGGACCGCCTGCGCCCCCACAGGCAGCCGGGCCCGCCTGCACCCCCATAGGCAGGAAGGGCTGCCTACACCCCCCTAGGCGGATGGACCGCCTTCACCCCATAGGCGAATGGACCGCCTAAGCCCCTACAGATAGTACAGGCAGTTGGTCCCGCCTGCGTCCCTTCAGGCAGTAGGGCCCACCTGCGCCCCTACATGCAGTAAGGCCCGCCTGCGCCTGCGTAAGCAGGAAGGACCTGCTGCACCCCCCAAGGCAGATGGACCGCTTAAGCCCCTACAGGCCGAAGGATCCGCCTGTGCCCCTAAAGGCAGTAGGGCCCGCCTGCAGCCCCATAGGCGGATTGACCGCATGCTCCTCAACAGGCAGTAGGACCCGCCTGCGCCCCACCAGGCAGCCGGGCCCGCCTGCACCCCCCTAGGCGGATAAACCGCCTAAGCCCCTACAGGCAGTAGGATCCGCCTGCGCCCCTACAGGCAGAAGGGCCCACATGCGTCCCGACAGGCAGTTGGGCCCGCCTGCGCCCCTTCAGGCAGTTGGGCCCGCCTGCGCCCCTACAGGCAGTAGGATCCGCCTGCGCCCCTACAGGCAGAAGGGCCCACATGCGCCCCGACAGGCAGTTGGGCCCCTACAGGCAGTAGGGCCCACATGCGCCCCGACAGGCAGTTGGGCTCTCCTGCGCCCTTACAGGCAGTAAAGCCCCCCCTGCAGCCCCATAGGCGGATGGACCGCCTGCCCTCCTACATGCAGCAGGACCCGCCTGCGCCCCCACAGGCAGCTGGGACCGCCTGCACCCCCATAGGCAGGAAGGGCCGCCTGCAGCCCCATAGGCAGATGGACCGCCTGCGCCCTTACAGGCAGTTGGGCTCTCCTGCACCCCCATAGGCAGGAAGGGCCGCCTGCAGCCCCATAGGCGGATAGACCGCCTGCGCCCCTACAGGCAGTAGGGCCCGCCTGCGCCCCTACAGGCAGTAGGGCCCGTCTGCAGCCCCATAGTCGCATGAACCGCCTGCGCCCTACAGGCAGTAGGGCCCGCCTGGCGTATGGCCCGCCTGCAGCCCCATAGGCGTGTGAACCGCCTGCACCCCTACAGGCTGTAGGGTCCGACTGCGCCCCTACATGCAGTAGGGCTCGCCTGCGCCCCTACAGGCAGCAGGGCCGCCTGCACCCCCATAGGAGGATGGACCGCCTGCGCCCCTACAGGCAGTAGGGCCCACCTGCAGCCCCATAGGCGTGTGAACCGCCTGCACCCCTACAGGCAGTATGGCCCGCCTGCAGCCCCATAGTCGCATAGGGCTCGCCTGCGCCCCTACAGGCAGCAGGGCCGCCTGCACCCCCGTAGGCGGATGGACCGGCTGCGCCCCTACAGGTAGTAGGGCCCGTCTGCAGCCCCATAGTCGCGTGAACCGCCTGCGCCCCTACAGGCAGTTGGGCTCTCCTGCACCCCCATAGGCAGGAAGGGCCGCCTGCAGCCCCATAGGCGGATAGACCGCCTGCGCCCCTACAGGCAGTAGGGCCCGCCTGCGCCCCTACAGGCAGTTGGGCTCTCCTGCACCCCCATAGGCAGGAAGGGCCGCCTGCAGCCCCATAGGCGGATAGACCGCCTGCGCCCCTGCAGGCAGTACGGCCGCCTGCACCCCCATAGGAGGATAGACCGCCTGCGCCCCTACAGGCAGTAGGGCCCGCCTGCACCCCCCTAGGCAGAGGGACTGCCTGCACCCCTACAGGTAGTAGGGCCCGCCTTCAGCCCCACAGTCGTGTGAACCGCCTGCTCCCCTACAGAAGTAGGGCCCGCTCCCACCATCAAAGGCAGAAAGGGCCGCCTGCACCCCCATAGGCGGATGGACCGCCTGCATCCCTACAGGTAGTAGATCCCGCCTGGGCCCCTACAGGCAGTTGGGCTCTCCTGCACCCCCATAGGCAGGAAGGGCCGCCTTCAGCCCCATAGGACCCGCCTGCGCCTTTACAGGCAGTAGGGCCCGCCTGCGCCCCCAAAGGCAGGAAAGGCCACCTGCACCCATTAGGCGGATGGACCGCTTAAGCCCCTACAGGCAGTAGGACCCGCCTGCGCCCCTACAGGCAGTAGGGCCCGCCTGCACACACAATGGCCAATGGACCCGCCAGCTCCCCTAAAGGCAGTAGGGCCCGCCTGCGCCCCTACAGGCAGTATGGCCCGCATGCAGCCCCATAGTCGTGTGAACCGCCTGCGCCCCTACAGGCAGTTGGGCTCTCCTGCACCCCCATAGGCAGGAAGGGCCGCCTGCAGCCCCATAGGCGGATAGACCGCCTGCGCCCTACAGGCAGTAGGGCCCGCCTGCACACACAATGGCCAATGGACCCGCCTGCTCCCCTAAAGGCAGTAGGGCCCGCCTGCGCCCCTACAGGTAGTATGGCCCGCATGCAGCCCCATAGTCGTGTGAACCGCCTGCGCCCCTACAGGCAGTTGGGCACTCCTGCGCCCCTACAGGCAGCAGGGCCGTCTGCACCCCCATAGGAGGATGGATCGCCTGCGCCCCTAAAGGCAGTAGGGCCCACCTGCACACACAATGGCCAATGGACCCGCCTGCTCCCCTAAAGGCAGGTGGGCCCGCCTGCACCCCCCTAGGCGGATGGTCCGCCTGCGCCCCTTCAGGCACTAGGACCACCTGCAGCCCCATAGGCGTGTGAACCGCCTGCGCACCTACAGAAAGTAGGGCCCGCTCGCACCCTCAAAGGCAGAAAGGGCCGCATGCACCCCCTTAGGCGGATGGACCGCCTGCGCCCCATTGGCAAGAAGGGCCGCCTGCAGCCCCATAGGCGGATGGTCCGCCTGCGCCCCTAAAGGCAGTAGGACCCGCCTGCGCCCCTAAAGGCAGTATGGCCCGCCTGCAGCCCCATAGGCGTGTGAACCGCCTGCACCCCTACAGGCTGTAGGGTCCGACTGCGCCCCTACAAGCAGTATGGCCCGCATGCAGCCCCATAGTCGTGTGAACCGCCTGCGCCCCTACAGGCAGTTGGGCCCGTTTGCACCATCAAAGGCAGAAAGGGCCGCCTGCACCACCATAAGCGGATGGACCACCTGCGACCCTACAGGCAGTACGACCCGCCTACGCCCCTGCAGACAGTTGGACTCTTCTGCACCCTCATAGGCAGGAAGGGCCGCCTGCAGCCCCAGAGGCGGATGGACCGCCTGCACCCCTACAGGCAGTTGAGCCCGCCTGCACTTCCCTAGGGGGATGGACCGCCTGCGCCCCTACAGGCAATAGGACCCGCCTGCAGCCCCATAGTCGTGTGAACCGCCTGCGCCCTTACAGGCAGTAGGACCCGCCTGCGCCCCTACAGGCAGTAGGACCCGCCTGCGCCCCTACAGGCAGTTGGGTTCGCCTGCACCCCCCTAGGCGGATGGACCGCCTGCGCCCCTACAGGCAGTAGGGCCCGCCTGCGCCCCCAAAGGCAGGAAAGGCCACCTGCACCCATTAGGCGGATGGACCGCTTAAGCCCCTACAGGCAGTAGGACCCGCCTGCGCCCCTACAGGCAGTAGGGCCCGCCTGCACACACAATGGCCAATGGACCCGCCTGCTCCCCTAAAGGCAGTAGGGCCCGCCTGCGCCCCTACAGGCAGTATGGCCCGCATGCACCCCATAGTCGTGTGAACCGCCTGCGCCCCTACAGGCAGTTGGGCTCTCCTGCACCCCCATAGGCAGGAAGGGCCGCCTGCAGCCCCATAGGCGGATAGACCGCCTGCGCCCCTACAGGCAGTAGGGCCCGCCTGCGCCCCTACAGGCAGTAGGGCCCGTCTGCAGCCCCATAGTCGCATGAACCGCCTGCGCCCTACAGGCAGTAGGGCCCGCCTGCACACACAATGGCCAATGGACCCGCCTGCTCCCCTAAAGGCAGTAGGGCCTGCCTGCGCCCCTACAGGCAGTATGGCCCGCATGCAGCCCCATAGTCGTGTGAACCGCCTGCGCCCCTACAGGCAGTTGGGCACTCCTGCGCCCCTACAGGCAGCAGGGCCGTCTGCACCCCCATAGGAGGATGGATCGCCTCCGCCCCTAAAGGCAGTAGGGCCCACCTGCACACACAATGGCCAATGGACCCGCCTGCTCCCCTAAAGGCAGGTGGGCCCGCCTGCACCCCCCTAGGCGGATGGTCCGCCTGCGCCCCTTCAGGCACTAGGACCACCTGCAGCCCCATAGGCGTGTGAACCGCCTGCGCACCTACAGAAAGTAGGGCCCGCTCGCACCCTCAAAGGCAGAAAGGGCCGCATGCACCCCCTTAGGCGGATGGACCGCCTGCGCCCCATTGGCAAGAAGGGCCGCCTGCAGCCCCATAGGCGGATGGTCCGCCTGCGCCCCTAAAGGCAGTAGGACCCGCCTGCGCCCCTAAAGGCAGTATGGCCCGCCTGCAGCCCCATAGGCGTGTGAACCGCCTGCACCCCTACAGGCTGTAGGGTCCGACTGCGCCCCTACAGGCAGTATGGCCCGCATGCAGCCCCATAGTCGTGTGAACCGCCTGCGCCCCTACAGGCAGTTGGGCCCGTTTGCACCATCAAAGGCAGAAAGGGCCGCCTGCACCACCATAAGCGGATGGACCGCCTGCGACCCTACAGGCAGTACGACCCGCCTACGCCCCTGCAGACAGTTGGACTCTTCTGCACCCCCATAGGCAGGAAGGGCCGCCTGCAGCCCCAGAGGCGGATGGACCGCCTGCACCCCTACAGGCAGTTGAGCCCGCCTGCACCCCCCTAGGGGGATGGACCGCCTGCGCCCCTACAGGCAATAGGACCCGCCTGCAGCCCCATAGTCGTGTGAACCGCCTGCGCCCCTACAGGCAGTAGGACCCGCCTGCGCCCCTACAGGCAGTAGGACCCGCCTGCGCCCCTACAGGCAGTTGGGTTCGCCTGCACCCCCCTAGGCGGATGGACCGCCTGCGCCCCTACAGGTAGTAGGGCCCGCCTACAGCCCCATAGTCGTGTGAACCGCCTACTCCCCTACAGAAAGTAGGGCCCGCTCGCACCATCAAAGGCAGGAAGGGCCGCCTGCACCCCCATAGGCGGATGGACCGCCTGCACCCCTACAGGTAGTAAGGTCCGACTGCGCCCCTACATGCAGTAGGGCTCGCCTGCGCCCCTACAGGCAGCAGGGCCGCCTGCACCCCCATAGGAGGATGGACCGCCTGCGCCCCTACAGGCAGTAGGGCCCACCTGCAGCCCCATAGGCATGTGAACCGTCTGCACCCCTATAGGCAGTATGGGCCGCCTGCAGCCCCATAGTCGTGAGAACCGCCTGCGCCCCTACAGGCAGTTGGGCCCTCCTGCACCCCCATAGGCAGGAAGGGCCGCCTGCAGCCCCATAGGCGGATGGACCGTCCGCACCCCTACCGGTAGTAGGGCCCGCCTGCAGTCCCATAGTCGTGTGAACCGCCTGCGCCCCTACAGAAAGTAGGGCCCGTTTGCACCATCAAAGGCAGACAGGGCCGCCTGCACCACCACAGGCGGATGGACCGCCTGCGACCCTACAGGCAGTAGGACCCACCTACGCCCCTACAGACAGTTGGGCTTATCTGCACCCCCATAGGCAGGAAGGGCCGCCTGCAGCCCCAGAGGCGGATGGACCGCCTGCACCCCTACAGGCAGTTGGGCTCGCCTGCACCCCCCTAGGCAGATGGACAGTCTGCGCCCCTACAGGCAGTAGGACCCGCCTGCAGCCCCATAGTCGTGTGAACCGCCTGCGCCCCTACAGGCAGTAGGACCCGCCTGCGCCCCTACAGGCAGTTGGGCCCGCCTGCACCCCCCTAGGCGGATGGACCGCCTGCGCCCCTACAGGTAGTAGGGCCCGCCTACAGCCCCATAGTCGTGTGAACCGCCTACTCCCCTACAGAAAGTAGGGACCGCTCGCACCATCAAAGGCAGAAAGGGCCGCCTGCACCCCCATAGGCGGATGGACCGCCTGCACCCCTACAGGTAGTAGGGTCCGACTGCGCCCCTACATGCAGTGGGGCTCGCCTGCGCCCCTAAAGGCAGCAGGGCCGCCTGCACCCCCATAGGAGGATGGACCGCCTGCGCCCCTAAAGGCAGTAGGGCCCACCTGCAGCCCCATATGCATGTGAACCGCCTGCACCCCTACAGGCAGTAGGGTCCGACTGCGCCTCTACACGCAGTAGGGCTCGCCTGCGCCCCTACAGGCAGCAGGGCCGCCTGCAGCCCCATAGGCGTGTGAACCGCCTGCGCCCCTACAGGCAGTTGGGCACTCCTGCGCCCCTTCAGGCAGTTGGGCCCGCCTGCACCCCCCTAGGCGGATGGTCCGCCTGCGCCCCTTCAGGCACTAGGACCCGCCTGCGCCCCTACAGGCAGTATGGCCCGCCTGCAGCCTCATAGGCGTGTGAACCGCCTGCACCCCTACAGGCTGTAGGGTCCGACTGCGCCCCTACATGCAGTAGGGCTCACCTGCGCCCCTACATGCAGTAGGGCTCGCCTGCGCCCCCATAGGAGGATGGACCGCCTGCGCCCCTACAGGCAGTAGGGCCCACCTGCAGCCCCATAGGCGTGTGAACCGCCTGCACCCCTACAGGCAGTATGGCCCGCCTGCAGCCCCATAGTCGTGTGAACCGCCTGCGCCCCTACATGCAGTTGGGCTCCCCTGCACCCCCATAAGCAAGAAGGGCCGCCTGCAGCCCCATAGGCGGATGGTCCGCCTGCGCCCCTAAAGGCAGTAGGACCCGCCTGCGCCCCTAAAGGCAGTATGGCCCGCCTGCAGCCCCATAGGCGTGTGAACCGCCTGCACCCCTACAGGCTGTAGGGTCCGACTGCGCCCCTACAGGCAGTATGGCCCGCATGCAGCCCCATAGTCGTGTGAACCGCCTGCGCCCCTACAGGCAGTTGGGCCCGTTTGCACCATCAAAGGCAGAAAGGGCCGCCTGCGACCCTACAGGCAGTAGGACCCGCCTACGCCCCTGCAGACAGTTGGACTCTTCTGCACCCCCATAGGCAGAAAGGGCCGCCTGCAGCCCCAGAGGCGGATGGACTGCCTGCACCCCTACAGGCAGTTGGGCCCGCCTGCACCCCCCTAGGCAGATGGACAGTCTGCGCCCCTACAGGCAGTAGGACCCGCCTGCAGCCCCATAGTCGTGTGAACCGCCTGCGCCCCTACAGGCAGTAGGACCCGCCTGCGCCCCTACAGGCAGTTGGGCCCGCCTGCACCCCCCTAGGCGGATGGACCGCCTGCGCCCCTACAGGAAGTAGGGCCCGCCTACAGCCCCATAGTCGTGTGAACCGCCTACTCCCCTACAGAAAGTAGGGCCCGCTCGCACCATCAAAGGCAGAAAGGGCCCGCCTGCACCCCCCTAGGCGGATGGACCGCCTGCACCCCTACAGGTAGTAGGGTCCGACTGCGCCCCTACAGGCAGTATGGCCCGCATGAAGCCCCATAGGCGTGTGAACCGCCTGCACCCCTACAGGCTGTAGGGTCCGACTGCGCCCCTACAGGCAGTATGGCCCGCATGCAGCCCCATAGTCGTGTGAACCGCCTGCGCCCCTACAGGCAGTTGGGCCCGTTTGCACCATCAAAGGCAGTTGGGCCCGCCTGCACCCCCCTAGGCGGATGGACCGCCTGCACCCCTACAGGTAGTAGGGTCCGACTGCGCCCCTACATGCAGTGGGGCTCGCCTGCGCCCCTACAGGCAGCAGGGCCGCCAGCACCCCCATAGGAGGATGGACCGCCTGCGCCCCTAAAGGCAGTAGGGCCCACCTGCAGCCCCATATGCATGTGAACCGCCTGCACCCCTACAGGCAGTAGGGTCCGACTGCGCCTCTACAGGCAGTAGGGCTCGCCTGCACCCCTACAGGCAGTATGGCCCGCCTGCTGCCCCATAGTCGTGTGAACCGCCTGCGCCCCTACATGCAGTTGGGCTCCCCTGCACCCCCATAAGCAAGAAGGGCCGCCTGCAGCCCCATAGTCGTGTGAACCGCCTGCGCCCCTACAGGCAGTTGGGCCCGTTTGCACCATCAAAGGCAGTTGAGCCCGCCTGCACCCCCTAGGGGGATGGACCGCCTGCGCCCCTACAGGCAATAGGACCCGCCTGCAGCCCCATAGTCGTGTGAACCGCCTGCGCCCCTACAGGCAGTAGGACCCGCCTGCGCCCCTACAGGCAGTTGGGCCCGCCGGCACCATCAAAGGCAGTTGAGCCCGCCTGCACCCCCCTAGGCGGATGGACCGCCTGCGCCCCTACAGGTAGTAGGGCCCGCCTACAGCCCCATAGTCGTGTGAACCGCCTACTCCCCTACAGAAAGTAGGGCCCGCTCGCACCATCAAAGGCAGAAAGGGCCTTTACTGCGCCCCTACAGGCAGTTGGGCCCGCCTGCACCCCCCTAGGCGGATGGACCGCCTGCACCCCTACAGGTAGTAGGGTCCGACTGCGCCCCTACATGCAGTGGGGCTCGCCCCCATAGGAGGATGGACCGCCTGCGCCCCTACAGGCAGTAGGGCCCACCTGCAGCCCCATAGGCGTGTGAACCGCCTGCACCCCTACAGGCAGTATGGCCCGCCTGCAGCCCCATAGTCGTGTGAACCGCCTGCGCCCCTACATGCAGTTGGGCTCCCCTGCACCCCCATAAGCAAGAAGGGCCGCCTGCAGCCCCATAGGCGGATGGTCCGCCTGCGCCCCTAAAGGCAGTAGGACCCGCCTGCGCCCCTAAAGGCAGTATGGCCCGCCTGCAGCCCCATAGGCGTGTGAACCGCCTGCACCCCTACAGGCTGTAGGGTCCGACTGCGCCCCTACAGGCAGTATGGCCCGCATGCAGCCCCATAGTCGTGTGAACCGCCTGCGCCCCTACAGGCAGTTGGGCCCGTTTGCACCATCAAAGGCAGAAAGGGCCGCCTGCACCACCATAGGCGGATGGACCGCCTGCGACCCTACAGGCAGTAGGACCCGCCTACGCCCCTGCAGACAGTTGGACTCTTCTGCACCCCCATAGGCAGAAAGGGCCGCCTGCAGCCCCAGAGGCGGATGGACTGCCTGCACCCCTACAGGCAGTTGGGCCCGCCTGCACCCCCCTAGGCAGATGGACAGTCTGCGCCCCTACAGTAGGACCCGCCTGCAGCCCCATAGTCGTGTGAACCGCCTGCGCCCCTACAGGCAGTAGGACCCGCCTGCGCCCCTACAGGCAGTTGGGCCCGCCTGCACCATCAAAGGCAGTTGAGCCCGCCTGCACCCCCCAAGGCGGATGGACCGCCTGCGCCCCTACAGGTAGTAGGGCCCGCCTACAGCCCCATAGTCGTGTGAACCGCCTACTCCCCTACAGAAAGTAGGGCCCGCTCGCACCATCAAAGGCAGAAAGGGCCTTTACTGCGCCCCTACAGGCAGTTGGGCCCGCCTGCACCCCCCTAGGCGGATGGACCGCCTGCACCCCTACAGGTAGTAGGGTCCGACTGCGCCCCTACATGCAGTGGGGCTCGCCTGCGCCCCTACAGGCAGCAGGGCCGCCTGCACCCCCATAGGAGGATGGACCGCCTGCGCCCCTAAAGGCAGTAGGGCCCACCTGCAACCCCATATGCATGTGAACCGCCTGCACCCCTACAGGCAGTAGGGTCCGACTGCGCCTCTACAGCCTACAGCCCCATAGTCGTGTGAACCGCCTACTCCCCTACAGAAAGTAGGGCCCGCTCGCACCATCAAAGGCAGAAAGGGCCTTTACTGCGCCCCTACAGGCAGTTGGGCCCGCCTGCACCCCCCTAGGCGGATGGACCGCCTGCACCCCTACAGGTAGTAGGGCCCGCCTACAGCCCCATAGTCGTGTGAACCGCCTACTCCCCTACAGAATATAGGGCCCGCTCGCACCATCAAAGGCAGGAAGGGCCGCCTGCACCCCCATAGGCGGATGGACCGCCTGCACCCCTACAGGTAGTAGGGTCCGACTGCGCCCCTACATGCAGTAGGGCTCGCCTGCGCCCCTACAGGCAGCAGGGCCGCCTGCACCCCCATAGGAGAATGGTCCGCCTGCGCCCCGACAGGCAGTGGGGCCCACCTGCAGCCCCATAGGCATGTGAACCGCCTGCACCCCTACAGGCAGTATGGCCCGCCTGCGCCCCTACAGGCAGTTGGGCCCTCCTGCACCCCCATAGGCAGGAAGGGCCGCCTGCAGCCCCATAGGCGGATGGACGATCCGCACCCCTACAGGTAGTAGGGCCCGCCTGCAGTCCCATAGTCATGTGAACCGCCTGCGCCCCTACAGAAAGTAGGGCCCGTTTGCACCATCAAAGGCAGAAAGGGCCGCCTGCACCACCACAGGCGGATGGACCGCCTGCGACCCTACAGGCAGTAGGACCCGCCTACGCCCCTACAGACAGTTGGGCTCTTCTGCACCCCCATAGGCAGGAAGGGCCGCCTGCAGCCCCAGAGGCGGATGGACCGCCTGCACCCCTACAGGCAGTTGGGCCCGCCTGCACCCCCCTAGGAAAATGGAAAGTCTGCGCCCCTACAGGCAGTAGGACCCGCCTGCAGCCCCATAGTCGTGTGAACCGCCTGCGCCCCTACAGGCAGTAGGACCCGCCTGCGCCCCTACAGGCAGTTGGGCCCGCCTGCACCCCCCTAGGCGGATGGACCGCCTGCGCCCCTACAGGTAGTAGGGCCCGCCTACAGCCCCATAGTCGTGTGAACCGCCTACTCCCCTACAGAAAGTAGGGCCCGCTCGCACCATCAAAGGCAGAAAGGGCCTTTACTGCGCCCCTACAGGCAGTTGGGCCCGCCTGCACCCCCCTAGGCGGATGGACCGCCTGCACCCCTACAGGTAGTAGGGTCAGACTGCGCCCCTACATGCAGTGGGGCTCGCCTGCGCCCCTACAGGCAGCAGGGCCGCCTGCACCCCCATAGGAGGATGGACCGCCTGCGCCCCTAAAGGCAGTAGGGCCCACCTGCAGCCCCATATGCATGTGAACCGCCTGCACCCCTACAGGCAGTAGGGTCAGACTGCGCCCCTACATGCAGTGGGGCTCGCCTGCGCCCCTACATGCAGTGGGGCTCGCCTGCGCCCCTACAGGCAGCAGGGCCGCCTGCACCCCCATAGGAGGATGGACCGCCTGCGCCCCTAAAGGCAGTAGGGCCCACCTGCAGCCCCATATGCATGTGAACCGCCTGCACCCCTACAGGCAGTAGGGTCAGACTGCGCCCCTACATGCAGTGGGGCTCGCCTGCGCCCCTACAGGCAGCAGGGCCGCCTGCACCCCCATAGGAGGATGGACCGCCTGCGCCCCTAAAGGCAGTAGGGCCCACCTGCAGCCCCATATGCATGTGAACCGCCTGCACCCCTACAGGCAGAAGGACCCGCGTGCGCCCCTACAGGCAGTATGACCCGTCTGCGCCCCTACAGGTAGTAGGTCCCGCCTGCACCCCCATAGGCAGGAAGGGCCACCAGCACCCATTGGGCGGATGGACCGCTTAAGCCCCTACAGGCAGTAGGGCCCGCCTGCACACACAATGGCCAATGGACCCGCCGGCTCCCTTAAAGGCAGTAGGGCCCGCCTGCGCCCCTACAGGCAGTATGGCCCGCATGCAGCCCCATAGTCGTGTGAACCGCCTGCGCCCCTACAGGCAGTTGGGCTCTCCTGCACCCCATAGGCAGGAAGGGCCGCCTGCAGCCCCATATGCGGATAGACCGCCTGCGCCCCTACAGGCAGTAGGGCCCGCCCGCACCCCTACAGGCAGTATGGCCCGCCTGCACCCCCGTAGGCAGGAAGGGCCGCCTGCAGCCCCAGAAGCGGATGGACCGCCTGCACCCCTACAGGCAGTAGGACCCGCCTGCAGCCCCATAGTCGTATGAACCGCCTGCGCCCTTACTGGCAGTAGGTCCCGCCTGCGCCCCTACAGGCAGTTACCCCTACAGGCCCTACAGACGCCTGCACCCCCCTAGGGGGATGGACCGCCTGCGCCCCTACAGGCAATAGGACCCGCCTGCGCCCCTAAAGGCAGTTGGGCCCGCCTGCACCCCCCTAGGCGGGTGGACCGCCTGCGCCCCTACAGGTAGTAGGGCCCGCCTACAGCCCCATAGTCGTGTGACCCGCCTACTCCCCTACAGAAAGTAGGGCCCGCTCGCACCATCAAAGGCAGGAAGGGCCGCCTGCACCCTCATAGGCGGATGGACCGCCTGCACCCCTACAGGTAGTAGGGTCCGACTGCGCCCCTACATGCAGTAGAGCTCGCCTGCGCCCCTACAGGCAGCAGGGCCGCCTACACCCCCATAGGAGGATGGACCGCCTGCGCCCCTAAAGGCAGTAGGGCCCACCTTCAGCCCCATAGGCATGTGAACCGCCTGCACCCCTACAGGCAGTAGGGTCCGACTGCGCCTCTACAGGCAGTAGGGCTCGCCTGCGCCCCTACAGGTAGTAGGTCCCGCCTGCACCCCCATAGGCGGATGGACCGCCTGCGCCCCTACAGGCAGAAGGACCCGCCTGCGCCTTTACAGGCAGTAGGGGCCGCCTTTACCCCCAAAGGCAGGAAGGGCCACCAGCACCCATTAGGCGGATGGACCGCTTAAGCCCCTACAGGCAGTAGGACCCGCCTGCGCCCCTACAGGCAGTAAGGCCCGCCTGCACACACAATGGCCAATGGACCCGCCGGCTCCCCTAAAGGCAGTAGGGCCCGCCTGCGCCCCTACAGGCAGTATGGCCCGCATGCAGCCCCATAGTCGTGTGAACCGCCTGCGCCCCTACAGGCAGTTGGGCCCGCCTGCACCCCCCTCGGCGGATGGACCGCCTGCGCCCCTACAGGTAGTAGGGCCCACCTGCCGCCCCATAGTCGTGTGAACCGCCTGTTTCCCTACAGAAAGTAGGGCCCGCTCGCACCATCAAAGGCAGAAAGGGCCGCCTGCACCCCCATAGGCGGATGGACCGCCTGCACCCCTACAGGTGCCCCTACAGGTAGTAGTGCCCGCCTGGGCCGCTACAGGCAGTTGGGCTCTCCTGCACCCCCATAGGCAGGAAGGGCCGCCTGCACCCCCATAGGCGGATTGACCGCCTGCACCCCTACAGGCAGTAGGACCCGCCTGCAGCCCCATAGTCGTGAGAACCGCCTGCGCTCCTACAGGCAGTAGGACCCGCCTGCGCCCCTACAGGCAGTATTACCCGCCTGCAGCCCCATAGGCGTGTGAACCGCCTGAACCCCTACAGGCTGTAGGGTCCGACTGCGCCTCTACAGGCCGCCTGCACCCCCTATGCGGATGGACTGCCTGCGCCCCTACAGGTAGTAGGGCCCGCCTGCAGTCCCATAGTCGTGTGAACCGCCTGCGCCCCTACAGAAAGTAGGGCCCGCTCGCACCATCAACGGAAGAAAGGGCCGCCTGCACCCCCATAGGCGGATGGACCGCCTGCACCCCTACAGGTAGTAGGGCCCGCCTGGGCCCCTACAGGCAGTTGGGCTTTCCTACACTTCCATAGTCAAGAAGGGCCGCCTGCACCCCCATAGGCGGATTGACCGCCTTCACCCCTACAGGCAGTAGGACCCGCCTGCGCCCCTACAGGCAGTTGGGCCCGACTGCACCCCCTAGGCGGATGGACCGCCTGCGCCCCAAGAGGTAGTATGGCCCGCCTGCAGCCCCATAGTCGTGTCAACCGCCTGCGCCCCTACAGGCAGTTGGGCCCGCCTGCACCCCCCTAGGCGGATGGACCGCCTGCACCCCCCTAGGCGGATGGACCGCCTGCGCCCCTACAGGTAGTAGGGCCCGCCTACAGCCCCATAGTCGTGTGAACCGCCTACTCCCCTACAGAAAGTAGGGCCCGCTCGCACCCTCAAAGGCAAAAAGGGCCGCATGCACCCCCCTAGGCGGATGGACCGCCTCCGCCCCTATAGACAGTAGGGCCCACCTGCGGCCCCATAGGCATGTGAACCGCCTGCACCCCTACAGGCTGTAGGGTCCGACTGGGTCCGACAGGCAGTAGGGCCCGCCTGCACACACAATGGCCAATGGACCCGCCTGCTCCCCTACAGGCAGTAGGGCCCGCCTGCGCCCCTACAGGCAGTATGGCCCGCCTGCAGCCCCATAGTCGTGTGAACCGCCTGCGCCCCTACAGGCAGTTAGGCTCTCCTGCACCCCCATCGGCAGGAAGGGCCGCCTGCAGCCCCATAGGCAGTAGGGCCCGCCTGCGCCCCTACAGGCAGTTGGGCTCTCTTGCACCCCCATAGGCAGTTGGGCCGCCTGCACACCCATAGGCGGATGGACCCCCTGCGCCCCTACAGACAGTATGACCCGCCTGCGCCCCTACAGTCAGTATGGCCCGCCTGTGCCCCTACAGGCAGTATGGCCCGCCTGCAGCCCCATAGTCGTGTGAACCGCCTGCGCCCCCTACAGGCAGTTGGGCACTCCTGCACCCCCATTGGCAGGAAGGGCCGCCTGCAGCACCCATTAATGGGGTCCCCACCCATTAGGCGGATGGACCGCTTAAGCCCCAACGGGCAGTAGGACCCGCCTGCGCCCCTACAGGCAGTAGGGCCCGCCTGCACACACAATGGCCAATGGACCCGCCTGCTCCCCTACAGGCAGTAGGGCCCGCCTGCGCCCTACAGGCAGTATGGCCCGCCTGCAGCCCCATAGTCGTGTGAACCGCCTGCGCCCCTACAGAAAGTGAGGCCCGCTCGCACCCTCAAAGGCAGAAAGGGCCGCATGCACCCCCCTAGGCGGATGGACCGCCTGCGCCCCTACAGGTAGTAGGGCCCGCCTGAGCCCTTACAGGCAGTAGGACCCGCCTGCGCCCCTACAGGCAGTAGGGCCCGCCTGCGCCCCGACAGGCAGTAGGGCCCGTCTGCACCCCCATAGGAGGATGGACCGCCTGCGCCCCTTAAGGTAGTAGGGAGGCGTGTGAACCGCCTCCGCCCCTACAGGCAGTAGGGATCAGTAGCCCAGTGGAACCCGCCTGCGCTCCTACAGGCAGTAGGGCCCGCCTGCAGCCCCAAAGGCGTGTGAACCTCCTGCGCAGTAGGCAGTAGGGCCCAGTAGGGCCTGCACCCCCATAGGCAGGAATGTCCGCCTGCACCCCCCTAGGCGGGTGGACCGCCTGCGCCCCTACAGGCAGCAGGGCCGTCTGCACCCCCATAGGAGGATGGACCGCCTGCGCCCCTAAAGGCAGTAGGACCCGCCTGCGCCCCTACAGGCAGTAGGACCCGCCTGCGCCCCCATATGCAGGAATGGCCGCCTGCACCCCCATAGGCGGTTGGACCGCCTGCACCCCTACAAGTGCCCCTACAGGTAGAAGTGCCCGTCTGGGCCGCTACAGGCAGTTGGGCTCTCCTGCACCCCCATAGGCAGGAAGGGCCGCCTGCACCCCCATAGGCGGATTGACCGCCTGCACCCCTACAGGCAGTAGGACCCGCCTGCAGCCCCATAGTCGTGAGAACCGCCTGCGCCCCTACAGGCAGTAGGACCCGCCTGCGCCCCTACAGGCAGTATGGCCCGCCTGCAGCCCCATAGGCGTGTGAACCGCCTGAACCCCTACAGGCTGTAGGGTCCGACTGCGCCTCTACAGGCAGTAGGGCTCGCCTGCGCCGCAGGGCCGCCTGCACCCCCATAAGAGGATGGACCGCCTGCGCCCCTACAGGCAGTAGGGCCCGCCTGCACCCCCCTAGGCGGATGGACCGCCTGCGCCCCTACAGGCAGTAGGGCCCGCCTGCACCCCCCTAGGCGGATGGACCGCCTGCGCCCCTACAGGCAGTAGGACCCGCCTACGCCCCTACAGACAGTTGGGCTCTCCTGCACCCCCATAGGCAGGAAGGGCCGCCTGCAGCCCCATAGTCGTGTGAACCGCCTGCGCCCCTACAGAAAGTGAGGCCCGCTCGCACCCTCAAAGGCAAAAAGGGCCGCATGCACCCCCCTAGGCGGATGGACCGCCTGCGCCCCTACAGGTAGTAGGGCCCGCCTGAGCCCTTACAGGCAGTAGGACCCGCCTGCGCCCCTACAGGCAGTAGGGCCCGCCTGCGCCCCGACAGGCAGTAGGGCCCGCCTGCGCCCCGACAGGCAGTAGGGCCCGCCTGCGCCCCAACAGACAGCAGGGCCGCCTGCACCCCCCTAGGCGGATGGACCGCCTGCGCCCCTACAGGCAGTAGGACCCGCCTACGCCCCTACAGACAGTTGGGCTCTCCTGCACCCCCATAGGCAGGAAGGGCCGCCTGCAGCCCCATAGTCGTGTGAACCGCCTGCGCCCCTACAGAAAGTGAGGCCCGCTCGCACCCTCAAAGGCAGAAAGGGCCGCATGCACCCCCCTAGGCGGATGGACCGCCTGCGCCCCTACAGGTAGTAGGGACCGCCTGAGCCCTTAGCAGTAACTACTGCCCAGGCAGTAGGACCCGCCTGCGCCCCGACAGGCAGTAGGGCCCGCCTGCGCCCCAACAGACAGCAGGGCCGTCTGCACCCCCATAGGAGGATGGACCGCCTGCGCCCCTACAGGCAGTAGGGATCAGTGGGACCCGCCTGCACCCCTACATGCAGGAGGGCCCAGTGGAACCCGCATGCGCTCCTACAGGCAGTAGGGCCCGCCTGCAGCCCCATAGGCGTGTGAACCTCCTGCGCAGTAGGCAGTAGGGCCCAGTAGGGCCTGCACCCCCATAGGCAGGAATGTCCGCCTGCACCCCCTAGGCGGGTGGACCGCCTGCGCCCCTACAGGCAGCAGGGCCGTCTGCACCCCCATTGGAGGATGGACCGCCTGCGCCCCTAAAGGCAGTAGGACCCGCCTGCGCCCCCATATGCAGGAATTGCCGCCTGCACCCACCTAGGCGGGTGGACCGCCTGCGCCCCTACAGGCAGCAGGGCCGTCTGCACCCCCATAGGAGGATGGACCGCCTGCGAACCTAAAGGCAGTAGGGCCCACCTGCAGCCCCATAGGCGTGTAAACCGCCTGTACCCCATAGGCGGATGGACCGCCAGTAGGACCCGCCTTAAGCCCCAAAGGCGGGTGGACCGCCTGCGGCAGTAGGACCCTCCTGCAGGCCCAAAGACGGGTGGACCGCCTGCGCCCCTTCAGGCAGTAGGAGGCGCCTGAGCCCCTACAGGCAGTAGGACCTGCCTACGCCCCTACAGGCAGTAGGGCCCGCCTACAGCCCCATAGGCGTGTGAACCGCCTGCGTCCCTACAGGCAGTAGGGCCCAGTGGGACCCGCCTGCGCCCCTACAGGCAGTAGGGCCCAGTAGGGCTCGCCTGCGCCCTTACAGGCAGTTGGGCCCGCCTGCACCTCCATAGGCAGGAAGGGGCCACAGGTCGGTCCCTACGACTGCGCCCCTACAGGCAGTTGGGCCCGCCTGCGCCCCTACAGGCCGAAGGACCCGCCTTAAGCCCCAAAGGCGGGTGGACCGCCTGCGCCCCTATAGGCAGTAGGACCCGCCTACGCCCCTACAGGCAGTAGGCCCACATAGGCGAATGGACCGCCTGCGGCTCTGCAGGCACTAGGGCCCGCGTGCACCCTTCAGGCAGAAGGATCCGCCTGCGCCCCTACAGGCAGAAGGACCAGCTTGCGTCCCTTCAGGAAGTAGGACGCGCCTGCGCCCCTACAGGCAGTAGGACCTGCCTGCGCCCCTACAGGCAGTAGGGCCCGCCTGCACCCCCATAGGCGGATGGACCGCCTGCGCCCCTACAGGCAGTAGGACCCGCCTGCATCCCCGTAGTCGTGTGAACCACCTGCGCCCCTACAGTCAGTAGGGCCCAGTAGGGCTCGCCAGCGCCCCTACAGGCAGTTGGGGCCGCCTGCACCCCCATAGGCCGCCTGCACCACTTAGGCGGATGGACCGCCTACGCCCCGACAGGCTGTAGGGTCCGACTGTGCCCCTACAGGCAGTAGGTCCCGCCTGCGCCCCGACAGGCAGTTGGGCCCGCCTGCACCCCTCATAGGCAGGAAGGGCCGCCTGCACCCCATAGACGGATGGACCGCTAAAGCCCCTACAGTCAGTAGGACTCGCGTGCGTCCCAATAGGCAGTAGGACCTGCCTGCGCCCCCACAGGCAGCAGGGCCCGCATGCAGCCCCTTAGGCATGTGGACCGTCGGCTCCCCTACAGGCAGTAGGACCCGCGTGCGCCCCTACAGGCAGCAAGGCCCGCCTGCAGCACCTTAGGCATGTAGAAAGCCGGCGCGCCTACAGGCAGTTGGGCCCGCCTGCACCCCCATAGGCGTGTGAACCGCCTGCACCCCCATAGGCGGATTGACCGTCTGCGCCCCTACTGGCAGAAGGACCCGTCTAGGCCCTTACAGGCAGTAGGGCCCGCCTGCATCCCCATAGTCGTGTGAACCGCCTGCGCCTCTACAGGCAGTAGGACCCGACTGCGCCCCTACAGACAGTAGGGCCCGCCTGTCCCCCTGCAGGCAGTAGGGCCGCCTGTCCCCCTGCAGACAGTACGGCCCGCCTGTCCCCCTGCAGGCAGTAGGCCCCGCCTGCGCCCCTACAGGCAGTAGGGCCCGCCCCTGGACCCGCGTGCGTCCCTATAGGCAGTACGACATGCCTGCGCCCCTACAGGAAGTTGGGCCCGCCTGCGCCCCTACAGGCAGCAGTGCCGCCTGCACCCCCATAGCATGATGGACCGTCTGCGCCCCTACAGGCAGCAGTGCCGCCTGCACCCCCATAGGAGGATGGACCGTCTGTGCCCCTACAGGCAGTTGGGCCGCCTGCACCCCCATACAGGCAGTAGGGCTCGCCTGCGCCCCTACAGGCAGCAGGGCCGCCTGCACACCCATAGGAGGATGGACCGCCTGCGCCCCTACAGGCAGTAGGGCCCACCTGCAGCCCCATAGGCGTGTGAACCACCTGCGCCCCTACAGGCAGTTGGGCTCTCCTGCACCCCCATAGGCAGGACGGGCCGCCTGCAGCCCCATAGGCGGATAGACCGCCTGCGCCCCTACAGGCAGTAGGGCCCGCCTGCGCCCCTACAGGCAGTAGGGCCCGCCTGCGCCCCTTCAGGCAGTATGGCCCGCCTGCAAACCCGTAGGCGGATGGACCGCCACTACAGGCAGTTGGACTCTCCTGCACCCCCATAGGCAGGAAGGGCCGCCTGCAGCCCCAGAGGCGGATGGACCGCCTGCACCCCTACAGGCCGTAGGACCCGTCTGCAGCCACATAGTCGTGTGAACCGCCTGCCCCCCTACAGGCAGTAGGACCCGCCTGCGCCCCTACAGGCAGTATGGCCCCCTTGCAGCCCCATAGGCGTGTGAACCTCCTGCACCCCTACAGGCTGTAGGGTCCGACAGCGCCCCTACAGGCAGTAGGGCTCGCCTGCGCCCCTATAGGCAGCAGGGCCGCCTGCACACCCATAGGAGGATGGACCGCCTGCGCCCCTACAGGCAGTAGGGCCCACCTGCAGCCCCATAGGCGTGTGAACCGCCTGCACCCGTACAGGCAGAAGGACCCGCGTGCGCCCCTACAGGCAGTATGACCCGCCTGCGCCCCTACAGGCAGTAGGGCCCGCCCCTGGACCCGCGTGCGTCCCTATAGGCAGTACGACCTGCCTGCGCCCCTAAAGGCAGTTGGGCCCGCCTGCGCCCCTACAGGCAGCAGTGCCGCCTGCACCCCCATAGGAGGATGGACCGTCTGTGCCCCTACAGGCAGTTGGGCCGCCTGCACCCCCATAGGCAGGAAGGGCCGCCTGCTCTCCCATAGGCAGGAAAGGCCGCCAGCACCCCCATCGGCGGATGGAACGCCTGCGCCCCTACAGGCAGTAGGGCTCGCCTGCGCCCCTACAGGCAGCAGGGCCGCCTGCACACCCATAGGAGGATGGACCGCCTGCGCCCCTACAGGCAGTAGGGCCCACCTGCAGCCCCATAGGCGTGTGAACCACCTGCGCCCCTACAGGCAGTTGGGCTCTCCTGCACCCCCATAGGCAGGACGGGCCGCCTGCAGCCCCATAGGCGGATAGACCGCCTGCGCCCCTACAGGCAGTAGGGCCCGCCTGCGCCCCTACAGGCAGTATGGCCCGCCTGCACCCCCGTAGGCGGATGGACCGCCACTACAGGCAGTTGGACTCTCCTGCACCCCCATAGGCAGGAAGGGCCGCCTGCAGCCCCAGAGGCGGATGGACCGCCTGCACCCCTACAGGCCGTAGGACCCGTCTGCAGCCACATAGTCGTGTGAACCGCCTGCCCCCCTACAGGCAGTAGGACCCGCCTGCGCCCCTACAGGCAGTATGGCCCCCTTGCAGCCCCATAGGCGTGTGAACCTCCTGCACCCCTACAGGCTGTATTGTCCGACAGCACCCCTACAGGCAGTAGGGCTCGCCTGCGCCCCTATAGGCAGCAGGGCCGCCCTCACACCCATAGGAGGATGGACCGCCTGCGCCCCTAAAGGCAGTAGGGCCCACCTGCAGCCCCATAGGCGTGTGAACCGCCTGCACCCGTACAGGCAGAAGGACCCGCGTGCGCCCCTACAGGCAGTATGACCCGCCTGCGCCCCTACTGGCAGTGGGGCCCGCCTGCGCCCCTACAGGCAGTTGGGCCCGCCTGTCCCCCTGCAGGCAGTAGGGCCGCCTGTCCCCCTGCAGACAGTAGGGCCTGCTTACGCCCGTACAGGCAGTAGGGCCCGCCTGGCCCCCGTGCAGGCAGTAGGCCCCGCCTGCGCCCCTACAGGCAGTAGGCCCCGCCTGCGCCCCTACAGGCAGTAGGGCCCGACTGTCGCCCTGCAGGCAGTAGGGCCTGCCTGCGCCCGTACAGGCAGTAGGGCCCGCTTGGCCCCCTGCAGGCAGTAGGCCCCGCCTGCGCCCCTACAGGCAGTAGGGCCCGCCTGCCCCCCTGCAAGCAGTAGGCCCCGCCTGCGCCATTACAGGCAGTAGGGCTAGTGAGTTCCGCCAGCGCCCCTGCAGACAGTAGGGCCCGCCTGTCCCCCTGCAGGCAGTAGGGCCGCCTGTCCCCCTGCAGGCAGTAGGCCCCGCCTGCGCCCCTACAGGCAGTAGGGCCCGCCCCTGGACCCGCGTGCGTCCCTATAGGCAGTACGACCTGCCTGCGCCCCTACAGGCAGCAGTGCCGCCTGCACCCCCATAGCATGATGGACCGTCTGTGCCCCTACAGGCAGTTGGGCCGCCTGCACCCCAATAGGCGGATGGACCGCCTGCGCCCGTACAGGCAGTAGGGCCCGCCCCTGGACCCGCGTGCGTCCCTATAGGCAGTACGACCTGCCTGCGCCCCTAAAGGCAGTTGGGCCCGCCTGCGCCCCTACAGGCAGCAGTGCCGCCTGCACCCCCATAGGAGGATGGACCGTCTGTGCCCCTACAGGCAGTTGGGCCGCCTGCTCTCCCATAGGCAGGAAAGGGCCTGCCTGCGCCCGTACAGCCAGTGCGGCCCGCCTGCGCCCCTGCAGACAGTACGGCCCGCCTGTCCTCCTGCAGGCAGTACGGCCCGCCTTTCCCCCTGTAGGCAGTAGGGCCGCCTGTCCCCCTGCAGACAGTAGGGCCCACCTGTCCCCCTGCAGGCAGTAGGGCCGCCTGTCCCCCTGCAGGCAGTAGGGCCTGCCTGGCCCCCTGCAGGCAGTAGGGCCCGCCTGGCCCCCTGCAGGCAGTGTCCCCTTACAGGCAGTGGGTCCCGCCAGCGCCCCTGCAGACAGTACGGCCCGCCTGTCCTCCTGCAGGCAGTACGGCCCGCCTTTCCCCCTGTAGGCAGTAGGGCCTCCTGTCCCCCTGCAGACAGTAGGGCCCACCTGTCCCCCTGCAGGCAGTAGGGCCGCCTGTCCCCCTGCAGGCAGTAGGGCCTGCCTGGCCCCCTGCAGGCAGTAGGGCCCGCCTGGCCCCCTGCAGGCAGTGTCCCCTTACAGGCAGTGGGGCCTGCCTGCGCCCCTACAGGCAGTAGGGCCCGCCAGCGCCCGTGCAGACAGTACGCCTGCGCCCTGCAGACAGTACGCCTGCGCCCCTACAGGCAGTTGGGCCCTGCCTGCGCCCCTACAGGCAGAAGGCCCCGCCAGCGCCCCTGCAAGCAGTAGGGCCTGCCTGCGCCCGTACAGGCAGTAGGTCCCGCCTGGCCCCCTGCAGGCAGTGTCCCCCTACAGGCAGTGGGGCCTGCCTGCGCCCGTACAGCCAGTGGGGCCCGCCTGCGCCCCTACAGGCAGTGGGGCATGCCTGTCCCCCTACAGACAGTACGGCCCACCTGTACCCCTGCAGGCAGTAGGACCGCCTGTCCCCCTGCAGGCAGTGTCCCCCTACAGGCAGTAGGGCCTGCCTGCGCCTGTACAGCCAGTGGGGCCCGCCTGCTCCCCTACAGGCAGTTGGTGGGCAGCTAGTGGGTCCCGCCAGCGCCCGTGCAGACAGTACGGCCCGCCTGTCCCCCTGCAGGCAGTAGAGCCTGCCTGCGCCCGTACAGGCAGTGGGTCCCGCCAGCGCCCCTGCAGGCAGTAGGTCCCGCCTGTCCCCCTGCAAGCAGTAGAGCCTGCCCGCGCCCGTACAGGCAGTGGGTCCCGCCAGCGCCCCTGCAGACAGTACGGCCCGCCTGTCCTCCTGCAGGCAGTACGGCCCGCCTTTCCCCCTGTAGGCAGTAGGGCCGCCTGTCCCCCTGCAGACAGTAGGGCCCACCTGTCACCCTGCAGGCAGTAGGGCCGCCTGTCCCCCTGCAGGCAGTAGGGCCGCCTGTCCCCCTGCAGGCAGTAGGGCCCGCCTGTCCCCCTGCAAGCAGTAGGGCCTGCCTGCGCCCGTACAGCCAGTGCGGCCCGCCTGCGCCCCTGCAGACAGTACGGACCGCCTGTCCCCCTGCAGGCAGGAGGTCCCGCCTTTCCTCCTGCAGGCAGTAGGCCCCGCCTGCGCCCCTACAGGCAGTAGGGCCCGCCTGTCCCCCTGCAGGCAGTAGGGCCAGCCTGCGCCCGTACAGCCAGTGCGGCCCGCCTGCGCCCCTGCAGACAGTACGGACCGCCTGTCACCCTGCAGGCAGTAGGTCCCGCCTTTCCTCCTGCAGGCAGTAGGCCCCGCCTGCGCCCCTACAGGCAGTGGGTCCCGCCAGCGCCCCTGCAGACAGTACGGCCCGCCTGTCCCCCTGCAGGCAGTACGGCCCTCCTTTCCCCCTGTAGGCAGTATTGCCGCCTGTCCCCCTGCAGACAGTAGGGCCCACCTGTCCCCCTGCAGACAGTACGGACCGCCTGTCCCCCTGCAGACAGTACGGCCCGCCTGTCCCCCTGCAGGCAGTACGGCCCGCCTTTCCCCCTGTAGGCAGTAGGGCCGCCTGTCCCCCTGCAGACAGTAGGGCCCACCTGTCCCCCTGCAGGCAGTAGGGCCGCCTGTCCCCCTGCAGGCAGTAGGGCCTGCCTGGCCCCCTGCAGGCAGTAGGGCCCGCCTGGCCCCCTGCAGGCAGTGTCCCCTTACAGGCAGTGGGGCCTGCCTGCGCCCCTACAGGCAGTAGGGCCCGCCAGCGCCCGTGCAGACAGTACGCCTGCGCCCTGCAGACAGTACGCCTGCGCCCCTACAGGCAGTTGGGCCCTGCCTGCGCCCCTACAGGCAGAAGGCCCCGCCAGCGCCCCTGCAAGCAGTAGGGCCTGCCTGCGCCCGTACAGGCAGTAGGTCCCGCCTGGCCCCCTGCAGGCAGTGTCCCCCTACAGGCAGTGGGGCCTGCCTGCGCCCGTACAGCCAGTGGGGCCCGCCTGCGCCCCTACAGGCAGTAGGGCCCGCCTGTCCCCCTGCAAGCAGTAGGGCCTGCCTGCGCCCGTACAGGCAGTGGGTCCCGCCAGCGCCCCTGCAGACAGTACGGCCCGCATTCCCCCTGCAGGCAGTACGGCCCGCCTGTGCCCCTGTAGGCAGTAGGGCCGCCTGTCCCCCTGCAGAAAGAACGGCCCACCTGTCCCCCTGCAGGCAGTAGGGCCGCCTGTCCCCCTGCAGGCAGTAGGGCTCGCCTGTCCCACTGCAAGCAGTAGGGCCTGCCTGCGCCTGTACAGCCAGTGGGGCCCGCCTGCGCCCCTACAGGCTGTTGGGCCCGCCTGCCCCCCTGCAGCTAGTGGGTCCCGCCAGCGCCCGTGCAGACAGTACGGCCCGCCTGTCCCCCTGCAGGCAGTAGGCCCCCTGTAGCCAGTTGGCCCCGCCTGCGCCCCTACAGGCAGTAGGGCCCACCTGTCCCCCTGCAGGCAGTAGGGCCGCCTGTCCCCCTGCAGACAGTACGGCCCGCCTGTCCCCCTGCAGACAGTACGGCCCGCCTGTCCCCCTGCAGGCAGTAGGGCCCGCCTGCCCCCCTGCAGCCAGTGAGGCCCGCCTGCGCCCCTACAGGCAGTGGGGCATGCCTGTCCCCCTACAGACAGTACGGCCCACCTGTATCCCTGCAAGCAGTAGGGCCTGCCTGCGCCCGTACAGCCAGTGGGGCCCGCCTGCGCCCCTACAGGCTGTTGGGCCCGCCTGCCCCCCTGCAGCTAGTGGGTCCCGCCAGCGCCCCTGCAGACAGTACGGCCCGCCTTTCCCCCTGCAGGCAGTAGGGCCCGCCTGCCCCCCTGCAGCCAGTGAGGCCCGCCTGCGCCCCTACAGGCAGTGGGGCCTGCCTGCGCCCGTACAGCCAGTGGGGCCCGCCTGCGCCCCTACAGGCAGTTTGGCCCGCCTGCCCCCCTGCAGCTAGTGGGTCCCGCCAGCGCCCGTGCAGACAGTACGGCCCGCCTGTCCCCCTGCAGGCAGTAGGCCCCGCTTGCGCCCCTAAAGGCAGTAGGCTCCGCCTGCGCCCCTACAGGCAGTACGGCCCGCCTTTCCCCCTGTAGGCAGTAGGGCCGCCTGTCCCCCTGCAGACAGTAGGGCCCACCTGTCCCCCTGCAGGCAGTACGGCCCGCCTGTCCCACTGCAGGCAATAGGCCCCGCCTGCGCCCCTACAGGCAGTAGGGCCCACCTTTCCCCCTGCAGAAAGTACGGCCCGCCTGTCCCCCTGAAGGCAGTAGGGCCGCCTGTCCCCCTGCAGACAGTACGGCCCGCCTGTCCCCCTGCAGGCAGTAGGGCCCGCCTGCCGCCTGCAGGCAGTTGGGCCCGCCTTCCCCCCTGCAGCCAGTCCCCCTGCAGGCAGTAGGCCCCGCCTGCGCCCCTACAGGCAGTAGGGCCCGCCTGTCCCCCTGCAGACAGTACGGCCCGCCTGTCCCCCTGAAGGCAGTATGGCCGCCTGTCCCCCTGCAGACAGTACGGCCCACCTGTCTCCCTGCAGGCAATAGGCCCCGCCTGCGCCCCTACAGGGAGTAGGGCCCGCCTGCCCCCTGCAGCCAGTGGGGCCCGCCTGCGCCCCTACAGGCAGTTGGACCCGCCTGCCCCCCTGCAGCCAGTCTCCCTGCAGACAGCACGGCCCGCCTGTCCCCCTGCAGGCAGTACGGCCCGCCTGTCCCCCTGCAGGTAGTAGGGCCGCCTGTCCCCCTGCAGACAGTACGGCCCGCCTGTCCCCCTGCAGGCAATAGGCCCCGCCTGCGCCCCTACAAGCAGTAGGGCCCGCCTGTCCCCCTGCAGACAGTACGGCCCGCCTGTCCCCCTGAAGGCAGTAGGGCCGCCTGTCCCCCTGCAGACAGTACGGCCCGCCTGTCCCCCTGCAGGCAGTAGGCCCCGCCTACGCCCCTACAAGCAGTAGGGCCCGCCTGCCCCTCTGCAGCCAGTGGGGCCCGCCTGCGCCCCTACAGGCAGTAGGGCCTGCCTGCGCCCGTACAGGCAGTAGGGCCCGCCTGCCCCCCTGCAGCTAGTGGGTCCCGCCAGCGCCCGTGCAGAAAGTACGGCCGCCTGTCCCCTTCAGGCAGTAGGCCCCGCCTGCGCCCCTACAGGCAGTAGGCCCCGCCTGGCCCCCTGAAGGCAGTAGGCCCCGCCTTCCCCCCTGCAGGGCCTGCCTGCGCCCGTACAGGCAGTAGGGCCCGCCTGTCCCCCTGCAGGCAGTAGGGCCTGCCTGCGCCCGTACAGCCAGAGCGGCCCGCCTGCGCCCCTGCAGACAGTACGGACCGCCTGTCCCCCTGCAGGCAGTAGGTCCCTCCTTTCCCCCTGCAGGCAGTAGGCCCCGCCTGCGCCCCTACAGGCAGTAGAGCCCGCCTGTCCCCCTGCAGGCAGTAGGGCCTGCCTGCGCCCGTTAAGGCAGTAGGCCCCGCCTGCGCCCCTACAGGCAGTAGGGCCCGCCTGTCCCCATGCAGGCAGTATGGCCGCCTGTCCCCCTGCAGACAGTACGGCCCACCTGTCTCCCTGCAGGCAGTAGGCCCCGCCTGCGCCCCTACAGGCAGTAGGGCCCGCCTGCCCCCTGCAGCCAGTGGGGCCCGCCTGCGCCCCTACAGGCAGTTGGACCCGCCTGCCCCCCTGCAGGCAGTAGGCCCCGCCTACGCCCCTACAAGCAGTAGGGCCCGCCTGCCCCTCTGCAGCCAGTGGTGCCCGCCTGCGCCCCTACAGGCAGTAGGGCCTGCCTGCGCCCGTACAGGCAGTAAGGCCCGCCTGCCCCCCTGCAGCTAGTGGGTCCCGCCAGCGCCCGTGCAGACAGTACGGCCCGCCTGCTCCCCTGCAGGCAGTACGGCCCGCCTTTCCCCCTGAAGGCAGTAGGGCCGCCTGTCCCCCTGCAGACAGTAGGGCCCACCTGTCCCCCTGCAGGCAGTAGGGCCGCCTGTCCCCCTGCATGCAGTAGGGCCTGCCTGGCCCCCTGCAGGCAGTAGGGCCCGCCTGGCCCCCTGCAGGCAGTGTCCCCCTTCAGGCAGTGGGGCCTGCCTGCGCCCCTACAGGCAGTAGGGCCCGCCAGCGCCCGTGCAGACAGTACGCCTGCGCCCTGCAGACAGTACGCCTGCGCCCCTACAGGCAGTAGGGCCCACCTGTCCCCCTGCAGGCAGTAGGGCCGCCTGTCCCCCTGCATGCAGTAGGGCCTGCCTGGCCCCCTGCAGGCAGTAGGTCCCGCCTGGCCCCCTGCAGGCAGTGTCCCCCTACAGGCAGTGGGGCCTGCCTGCGCCCGTACAGCCAGTGGGGCCCGCCTGCGCCCCTACAGGCAGTTGGGCCCGCCTGCCCCCCTGCAGCTAGTGGGTCCCGCCAGCGCCCGTGCAGACAGTACGGCCCGCCTGTCCCCCTGCAGGCAGTAGGCCCCGCTTGCGCCCCTAAAGGCAGTAGGCTCCGCCTGCGCCCCTACAGGCAGTAGGGCCCGCCTGTCCCCCTGCAAGCAGTAGGGCCTGCCTGCGCCCGTACAGGCAGTGGGTCCCGCCAGCGCCCCTGCAGACAGTACGGCCCGCCTGTCCCCCTGCAGGCAGTACGGCCCGCCTTTCCCCCTGTAGGCAGTATTGCCGCCTGTCCCCCTGCAGACAGTAGGGCCCACCTGTCCCCCTGCAGACAGTACGGACCGCCTGTCCCCCTGCAGACAGTACGGCCCGCCTGTCCCCCTGCAGGCAGTACGGCCCGCCTTTCCCCCTGTAGGCAGTAGGGCCGCCTGTCCCCCTGCAGACAGTAGGGCCCACCTGTCCCCCTGCAGGCAGTAGGGCCGCCTGTCCCCCTGCAGGCAGTAGGGCCTGCCTGGCCCCCTGCAGGCAGTAGGGCCCGCCTGGCCCCCTGCAGGCAGTGTCCCCTTACAGGCAGTGGGGCCTGCCTGCGCCCCTACAGGCAGTAGGGCCCGCCAGCGCCCGTGCAGACAGTACGCCTGCGCCCTGCAGACAGTACGCCTGCGCCCCTACAGGCAGTTGGGCCCTGCCTGCGCCCCTACAGGCAGAAGGCCCCGCCAGCGCCCCTGCAAGCAGTAGGGCCTGCCTGCGCCCGTACAGGCAGTAGGTCCCGCCTGGCCCCCTGCAGGCAGTGTCCCCCTACAGGCAGTGGGGCCTGCCTGCGCCCGTACAGCCAGTGGGGCCCGCCTGCGCCCCTACAGGCAGTTGAGCCCGCCTGCCCCCCTGCAGCTAGTGGGTCCCGCCAGCGCCCGTGCAGACAGTACGGCCCGCCTGTCCCCCTGCAGGCAGTAGGCCCCGCTTGCGCCCCTAAAGGCAGTAGGCTCCGTCTGCGCCCCTACAGGCAGTAGGGCCCGCCTGTCCCCCTACAAGCAGTAGGTCCCGCCTGGCCCCCTGCAGGCAGTGTCCCCCTACAGGCAGTGGGGCCTGCCTGCGCCCGTACAGCCAGTGGGGCCCGCCTGCGCCCCTACAGGCAGTTGAGCCCGCCTGCCCCCCTGCAGCTAGTGGGTCCCGCCAGCGCCCGTGCAGACAGTACGGCCCGCCTGTCCCCCTGCAGGCAGTAGGCCCCGCTTGCGCCCCTAAAGGCAGTAGGCTCCGTCTGCGCCCCTACAGGCAGTGGGTCCCGCCAGCGCCCCTGCAGACAGTACAGCCCGCATTCCCCCTGCAGGCAGTACGGCCCGCCTGTGCCCCTGTAGGCAGTAGGGCCGCCTGTCCCCCTGCAGAAAGAACGGCCCACCTGTCCCCCTGCAGGCAGTAGGGCCGCCTGTCCCCCTGCAGGCAGTAGGGCTCGCCTGTCCCACTGCAAGCAGTAGGGCCTGCCTGCGCCTGTACAGCCAGTGGGGCCCGCCTGCGCCCCTACAGGCTGTTGGGCCCGCCTGCCCCCCCTGCAGCTAGTGGGTCCCGCCAGCGCCCGTGCAGACAGTACGGCCCGCCTGTCCCCCTGCAGGCAGTAGGCCCCCTGTAGCCAGTTGGCCCCGCCTGCGCCCCTACAGGCAGTAGGGCCCACCTGTCCCCCTGCAGGCAGTAGGGCCGCCTGTCCCCCTGCAGACAGTACGGCCCGCCTGTCCCCCTGCAGACAGTACGGCCCGCCTGTCCCCCTGCAGGCAGTAGGGCCCGCCTGCCCCCCTGCAGCCAGTGAGGCCCGCCTGCGCCCCTACAGGCAGTGGGGCATGCCTGTCCCCCTACAGACAGTACGGCCCACCTGTATCCCTGCAGGCAGTAGGGCCGCCTGTCCTCCTGCAGGCAGTAGTGCCCGCCTGTCCCCCTGCAAGCAGTAGGGCCTGCCTGCGCCCGTACAGCCAGTGGGGCCCGCCTGCGCCCCTACAGGCTGTTGGGCCCGCCTGCCCCCCTGCAGCTAGTGGGTCCCGCCAGCGCCCGTGCAGACAGTACGGCCCGCCTGTCCCCCTGCAGGCAGTAGGCCCCGCTTGCGCCCCTAAAGGCAGTAGGCTCCGCCAGCGCCCCTACAGGCAGTAGGGCCCGCCTGTCCCCCTGCAGACAGTACGGCCCGCCTGTCCCCCTGAAGGCAGTAGGGCCGCCTGTCCCCCTGCAGACAGTACGGCCCGCCTGTCCCCCTGCAGGCAGTAGGGCCCGCCTGCCGCCTGCAGGCAGTTGGGCCCGCCTTCCCCCCTGCAGCCAGTCCCCCTGCAGGCAGTAGGCCCCGCCTGCGCCCCTACAGGCAGTAGGGCCCGCCTGTCCCCCTGAAGGCAGTATGGCCGCCTGTCTCCCTGCAGGCAATAGGCCCCGCCTGCGCCCCTACAGGCAATAGGCCCCGCCTGCGCCCCTACAGGCAGTAGGGCCCGCCTGCCCCCTGCAGCCAGTGGGGCCCGCCTGCGCCCCTACAGGCAGTTGGACCCGCCTGCCCCCCTGCAGCCAGTCTCCCTGCAGACAGTACGGCCCGCCTGTCCCCCTGCAGGCAGTACGGCCCGCCTGTCCCCCTGCAGGTAGTAGGGCCGCCTGTCCCCCTGCAGACAGTACGGCCCACCTGCAGACAGTACGGCCCGCCTGTCCCCCTGCAGGCAATAGGCCCCGCCTGCGCCCCTACAGGCAGTAGGGCCCGCCTGTCCCCCTGCAGACAGTACGGCCCGCCTGTCCCCCTGAAGGCAGTAGGGCCGCCTGTCCCCCTGCAGACAGTACGGCCCGCCTGTCCCCCTGCAGGCAGTAGGCCCCGCCTACGCCCCTACAAGCAGTAGGGCCCGCCTGCCCCTCTGCAGCCAGTGGGGCCCGCCTGCGCCCCTACAGGCAGTAGGGCCTGCCTGCGCCCATACAGGCAGTAGGGCCCGCCTGCCCCCCTGCAGCTAGTGGGTCCCGCCAGCGCCCGTGCAGAAAGTACGGCCGCCTGTCCCCCTGCAGGCAGTAGGCCCCGCCTGCGCCCCTACAGGCAGTAGGCCCCGCCTGCGCCCCTACAGGCAGTAGGCCCCGCCTGGCCCCCTGAAGGCAGTAGGCCCCGCCTTCCCCCCTGCAGGGCCTGCCTGCGCCCGTACAGGCAGTAGGGCCCGCCTGTCCCCCTGCAGGCAGTAGGGCCTGCCTGCGCCCGTACAGGCAGTAAGGCCTGCCTGACCCCCTGCAGGCAGTAGGCCCCGCCTGCCTCCCTGCAGGCCCTGCCTGCGCCCGTACAGGCAGTAGGGCCCGCCTGTCCCCCTGCAGGCAGTAGGGCCGCATGTCCCCCTGCAGACAGTACGGCCCGCCTGTCCCCCTCCAGGCAGTGGGCCCCGCCTGTGCCCCTACAGGCGGAAGAGCCCGCCGGTCCCCTTGCAGACAGTACCGCCCGCCTGTCCCCCTGCAGACAGTACGGCCCGCCTGTCCCCCTGCAGGCAGTAGGCCCCGCCTGCGATCCTACAGGCAGTAGGTCCCGCCAGCGCCCCTGCAGGCAGTAGGGCCTGCCTGCTCCCGTACAGGCAGTGGGTCCCGCCAACGCTCCTGCAGACATTACGGCCCGCCTGTCCCCCTGCAGACAGTACGGCCCGTCTGTCCCCCTGCAGGCAGTAGGCCCCGCCTGCGCCCCTACAGGAAGTAGGGCCCGCCTGTCCCCCTGCAGGTAGTAGGGCCCGCGGCCCCCTGCAGGCAGTGTCCCCCTACAGGCAGTAGGGCCTGCCTGCGCCCGTACAGCCAGTGGGGCCCGCCTGCGCCCCTACAGGCAGTTGGGCCCGCCTGCCCCCCTTCAGCTAGTGGGTCCCGCCAGCGCCCGTGCAGACAGTACGGCCCGCCTGTCCCCCTGCAGGCAGTGCAGACAGTGCAGACAGTACGGCCCGCCTGTCCCCCTGCAGGCAGTAGGCCCCGCCTGCGCCCCTACAGGCAGTAGGCTCCGCCTGCGCCCCTACAGGCAGTAAGCTCCGCCAGCGCCCCTGCAGACAGTGGGGCATGCCTGTCCCCCTACAGACAGTATGGCCCACCTGTATCCCTGCAGGCAGTAGTGCCGCCTGTCCTCCTGTAGGCAGTAGGGCCCGCCTGTCCCCCTGCAAGCAGTAGGGCCTGCATGCGCCCGTACAGCCAGTGGGGCCCGCCTGCGCCCCTACAGGCAGTGGGGCATGCCTGTCCCCCTACAGACAGTACGGCCCACCTGTATCCCTGCAGGCCGTAGGGCCGCCTGTCCTCCTGCAGGCAGTAGGGCCCGCCTGTCCCCCTGCAAGCAGTAGGGCCTGCCTGCGCCCGTACAGCCAGTGGGGCCCGCCTGCGCCCCTATAGGCAGTTGGGCCCGCCTGCCCCCCTGCAGCTAGTGGGTCCCGCCAGCGCCCGTGCAGACAGTACGGCCCACCTGTTCCCCTGCAGGCAGTAGGGCCCGCCTGCCCCCCTGCAGCCAGTAGGGCCTGCCTGCGCCCGTACAGCCAGTGGGGCCCGCCTGCGCCCCTACAGGCAGTTGGTGGGCAGCTAGTGGGTCCCGCCAGCGCCCGTGCAGACAGTACGGCCTGCCTGTCCCCCTGCAGGCAGTAGGCCCCGCCTGCGCCCCTACAGGCTGTAGGCCCCGCCTGTCCCCCTGCAAGCAGTAGGGCCTGCCAGCGCCCGTACAGCCAGTGTGGCCCGCCTGCCCCCCTGCAGCTAGTGGGTCCCGCCAGCGCCCGTGCAGACAGTACGGCCCGCCTGTCCCCCTGCAGGCAGTAGGGCCCACCTGTCCCCCTGCAGGCAGTAGGGCCGCCTGTCCCCCTGCAGACAGTACGGCCCGCCTGTCCCCCTGCAGGCAGTACGGCCCACCTGTACCCCTGCAGGCAGTAGGGCCGCCTGTCCCCCTGCAGGCAGTAGGGCCCGCCTGCCCCCCTGCAGCCAGTAGGGCCTGCCTGCGCCCGTTCAGCCAGTGGGGCCCGCCTGCGCCCCTACAGGCAGTTGGTGGGCAGCTAGTGGGTCCCGCCAGCGCCCGTGCAGGCAGTAGGGCCGCCTGTCCCCCTGCAGGCAGTGTCCCCCTACAGGCAGTAGGGCCTGCCTGCGCCCGTACAGCCAGTGGGGCCCGCCTGCTCCCCTACAGGCAGTTGGTGGGCAGCTAGTGGGTCCCGCCAGCGCCCGTGCAGACAGTACGGCCCGCCTGTCCCCCTGCAGGCAGTAGAGCCTGCCTGCGCCCGTACAGGCAGTGGGTCCCGCCAGCGCCCCTGCAGGCAGTAGGGCCCGCCTGTCCCCCTGCAAGCAGTAGAGCCTGCCTGCGCCCGTACAGGCAGTGGGTCCCGCCAGCGCCCCTACAGACAGTACGGCCCGCCTGTCCTCCTGCAGGCAGTACGGCCCGCCTTTCCCCCTGTAGGCAGTAGGGCCGCCTGTCCCCCTGCAGACAGTAGGGCCCACCTGTCACCCTACAGGCAGTAGGGCCGCCTGTCCCCCTGCAGGCAGTAGGGCCGCCTGTCCCCCTGCAGGCAGTAGGGCCCGCCTGCCCCCCTGCAGCCAGTAGGGCCTGCCTGCGCCCGTTCAGCCAGTGGGGCCCGCCTGCGCCCCTACAGGCAGTTGGTGGGCAGCTAGTGGGTCCCGCCAGCGCCCGTGCAGACAGTACGGCCCGCCTGTCCCCCTGCAGGCAGTAGAGCCTGCCTGCGCCCGTACAGGCAGTGGGTCCCGCCAGCGCCCCTGCAGGCAGTAGGGCCCGCCTGTCCCCCTGCAAGCAGTAGAGCCTGCCTGCGCCCGTACAGGCAGTGGGTCCCGCCAGCGCCCCTACAGACAGTACGGCCCGCCTGTCCTCCTGCAGGCAGTACGGCCCGCCTTTCCCCCTGTAGGCAGTAGGGCCGCCTGTCCCCCTGCAGACAGTAGGGCCCACCTGTCACCCTACAGGCAGTAGGGCCGCCTGTCCCCCTGCAGGCAGTAGGGCCGCCTGTCCCCCTGCAGGCAGTAGGGCCCGCCTGCCCCCCTGCAGCCAGTAGGGCCTGCCTGCGCCCGTTCAGCCAGTGGGGCCCGCCTGCGCCCCTACAGGCAGTTGGTGGGCAGCTAGTGGGTCCCGCCAGCGCCCGTGCAGACAGTACGGCCTGCCTGTCCCCCTGCAGGCAGTAGGCCCCGCCTGCGCCCCTACAGGCTGTAGGCCCCGCCTGTCCCCCTGCAAGCAGTAGGGCCTGCCAGCGCCCGTACAGCCAGTGTGGCCCGCCTGCCCCCCTGCAGCTAGTGGGTCCCGCCAGCGCCCGTGCAGACAGTACGGCCCGCCTGTCCCCCTGCAGGCAGTAGGGCCCACCTGTCCCCCTGCAGGCAGTAGGGCCGCCTGTCCCCCTGCAGACAGTACGGCCCGCCTGTCCCCCTGCAGGCAGTACGGCCCACCTGTACCCCTGCAGGCAGTAGGGCCGCCTGTCCCCCTGCAGGCAGTAGGGCCCGCCTGCCCCCCTGCAGCCAGTAGGGCCTGCCTGCGCCCGTTCAGCCAGTGGGGCCCGCCTGCGCCCCTACAGGCAGTTGGTGGGCAGCTAGTGGGTCCCGCCAGCGCCCGTGCAGACAGTACGGCCTGCCTGTCCCCCTGCAGGCAGTAGGCCCCGCCTGCGCCCCTACTGGCAGTAGGCCCCGCCTGTCCCCCTGCAAGCAGTAGGGCCTGCCAGCGCCCGTACAGCCAGTGTGGCCCGCCTGCCCCCCTGCAGCTAGTGGGTCCCGCCAGCGCCCGTGCAGACAGTACGGCCCGCCTGTCCCCCTGCAGGCAGTAGGGCCCACCTGTCCCCCTGCAGGCAGTAGGGCCGCCTGTCCCCCTGCAGACAGTACGGCCCGCCTGTCCCCCTGCAGGCAGTAGGGCCCGCCTGGCCCCCCTGCAGCCAGTGGGTCCCGCCTGCGCCCCTACAGGCAGTAGGCTCCGCCTGCGCCCCTACAGGCAGTAAGCTCCGCCAGCGCCCCTGCAGACAGTGGGGCATGCCTGTCCCCCTACAGACAGTATGGCCCACCTGTATCCCTGCAGGCAGTAGTGCCGCCTGTCCTCCTGTAGGCAGTAGGGCCCGCCTGTCCCCCTGCAAGCAGTAGGGCCTGCATGCGCCCGTACAGCCAGTGGGGCCCGCCTGCGCCCCTACAGGCAGTGGGGCATGCCTGTCCCCCTACAGACAGTACGGCCCACCTGTATCCCTGCAGGCCGTAGGGCCGCCTGTCCTCCTGCAGGCAGTAGGGCCCGCCTGTCCCCCTGCAAGCAGTAGGGCCTGCCTGCGCCCGTACAGCCAGTGGGGCCCGCCTGCGCCCCTATAGGCAGTTGGGCCCGCCTGCCCCCCTGCAGCTAGTGGGTCCCGCCAGCGCCCGTGCAGACAGTACGGCCCACCTGTTCCCCTGCAGGCAGTAGGGCCCGCCTGCCCCCCTGCAGCCAGTAGGGCCTGCCTGCGCCCGTACAGCCAGTGGGGCCCGCCTGCGCCCCTACAGGCAGTTGGTGGGCAGCTAGTGGGTCCCGCCAGCGCCCGTGCAGACAGTACGGCCTGCCTGTCCCCCTGCAGGCAGTAGGCCCCGCCTGCGCCCCTACAGGCTGTAGGCCCCGCCTGTCCCCCTGCAAGCAGTAGGGCCTGCCAGCGCCCGTACAGCCAGTGTGGCCCGCCTGCCCCCCTGCAGCTAGTGCGTCCCGCCAGCGCCCGTGCAGACAGTACGGCCCGCCTGTCCCCCTGCAGGCAGTAGGGCCCACCTGTCCCCCTGCAGGCAGTAGGGCCGCCTGTCCCCCTGCAGACAGTACGGCCCGCCTGTCCCCCTGCAGGCAGTAGGACCGGCCTGGCCCCCCTGCAGCCAGTGGGCCCCGCCTGCGCCCCTACAGGCAGTGGGGCATGCCTGTCCCCCTACAGACAGTACGGCCCACCTGTACCCCTGCAGGCAGTAGGGCCGCCTGTCCCCCTGCAGGCAGTGTCCCCCTACAGGCAGTAGGGCCTGCCTGCGCCCGTACAGCCAGTGGGGCCCGCCTGCTCCCCTACAGGCAGTTGGTGGGCAGCTAGTGGGTCCCGCCAGCGCCCGTGCAGACAGTACGGCCCGCCTGTCCCCCTGCAGGCAGTAGAGCCTGCCTGCGCCCGTACAGGCAGTGGGTCCCGCCAGCGCCCCTGCAGGCAGTAGGGCCCGCCTGTCCCCCTGCAAGCAGTAGAGCCTGCCTGCGCCCGTACAGGCAGTGGGTCCCGCCAGCGCCCCTACAGACAGTACGGCACGCCTGTCCTCCTGCAGGCAGTACGGCCCGCCTTTCCCCCTGTAGGCAGTAGGGCCGCCTGTCCCCCTGCAGACAGTAGGGCCCACCTGTCACCCTGCAGGCAGTAGGGCCGCCTGTCCCCCTACAGGCAGTAGGGCCGCCTGTCCCCCTGCAGGCAGTAGGGCCCGCCTGCCCCCCTGCAGCCAGTAGGGCCTGCCTGCGCCCGTTCAGCCAGTGGGGCCCGCCTGCGCCCCTACAGGCAGTTGGTGGGCAGCTAGTGGGTCCCGCCAGCGCCCGTGCAGACAGTACGGCCTGCCTGTCCCCCTGCAGGCAGTAGGCCCCGCCTGCGCCCCTACAGGCAGTAGGCCCCGCCTGTCCCCCAGCAAGCAGTAGGGCCTGCCAGCGCCCGTACAGCCAGTGTGGCCCGCCTGCCCCCCTGCAGCTAGTGGGTCCCGCCAGCGCCCGTGCAGACAGTACGGCCCGCCTGTCCCCCTGCAGGCAGTAGGGCCCACCTGTCCCCCTGCAGGCAGTAGGGCCGCCTGTCCCCCTGCAGACAGTACGGCCCGCCTGTCCCCCTGCAGGCAGTAGGGCCCGCCTGGCCCCCCTGCAGCCAGTGGGCCCCGCCTGCGCCCCTACAGGCAGTGGGGCATGCCTGTCGCCCTACAGACAGTACGGCCCACCTGTACCCCTGCAGGCAGTAGGGCCGCCTGTCCCCCTGCAGGCAGTGTCCCCCTACAGGCAGTAGGGCCTGCCTGCGCCCGTACAGCCAGTGGGGCCCGCCTGCTCCCCTACAGGCAGTTGGTGGGCAGCTAGTGGGTCCCGCCAGCGCCCGTGCAGACAGTACGGCCCGCCTGTCCCCCTGCAGGCAGTAGAGCCTGCCTGCGCCCGTACAGGCAGTGGGTCCCGCCAGCGCCCCTACAGACAGTACGGCCCGCCTGTCCTCCTGCAGGCAGTACGGCCCGCCTTTCCCCCTGTAGGCAGTAGGGCCGCCTGTCCCCCTGCAGACAGTAGGGCCCACCTGTCACCCTGCAGGCAGTAGGGCCGCCTGTCCCCCTGCAGGCAGTAGGGCCGACTGTCCCCATGCAGGCAGTAGGGCCCGCCTGCCCCCCTGCAGCCAGTAGGGCCTGCCTGCGCCCGTTCAGCCAGTGGGGCCCGCCTGCGCCCCTACAGGCAGTTGGTGGGCAGCTAGTGGGTCCCGCCAGCGCCCGTGCAGACAGTACGGCCTGCCAGTCCCCAGTGGGTCCCGCCAGCGCCCCTACAGACAGTACGGCCCGCCTGTCCTCCTGCAGGCAGTACGGCCCGCCTTTCCCCCTGTAGGCAGTAGGGCCGCCTGTCCCCCTGCAGACAGTAGGGCCCACCTGTCACCCTGCAGGCAGTAGGGCCGCCTGTCCCCCTGCAGGCAGTAGGGCCGACTGTCCCCATGCAGGCAGTAGGGCCCGCCTGCCCCCCTGCAGCCAGTAGGGCCTGCCTGCGCCCGTTCAGCCAGTGGGGCCCGCCTGCTCCCCTACAGGCAGTTGGTGGGCAGCTAGTGGGTCCCGCCAGCGCCCGTGCAGACAGTACGGCCCGCCTGTCCCCCTGCAGGCAGTAGAGCCTGCCTGCGCCCGTACAGGCAGTGGGTCCCGCCAGCGCCCCTGCAGGCAGTAGGGCCCGCCTGTCCCCCTGCAAGCAGTAGAGCCTGCCTGCGCCCGTACAGGCAGTGGGTCCCGCCAGCGCCCCTACAGACAGTACGGCACGCCTGTCCTCCTGCAGGCAGTACGGCCCGCCTTTCCCCCTGTAGGCAGTAGGGCCGCCTGTCCCCCTGCAGACAGTAGGGCCCACCTGTCACCCTGCAGGCAGTAGGGCCGCCTGTCCCCCTGCAGGCAGTAGGGCCGCCTGTCCCCCTGCAGGCAGTAGGGCTCGCCTGCCCCCCTGCAGCCAGTAGGGCCTGCCTGCGCCCGTTCAGCCAGTGGGGCCCGCCTGCGCCCCTACAGGCAGTTGGTGGGCAGCTAGTGGGTCCCGCCAGCGCCCGTGCAGACAGTACGGCCTGCCTGTCCCCCTGCAGGCAGTAGGCCCCGCCTGCGCCCCTACAGGCAGTAGGCCCCGCCTGTCCCCCAGCAAGCAGTAGGGCCTGCCAGCGCCCGTACAGCCAGTGTGGCCCGCCTGCCCCCCTGCAGCTAGTGGGTCCCGCCAGCGCCCGTGCAGACAGTACGGCCCGCCTGTCCCCCTGCAGGCAGTAGGGCCCACCTGTCCCCCTGCAGGCAGTAGGGCCGCCTGTCCCCCTGCAGACAGTACGGCCCGCCTGTCCCCCTGCAGGCAGTAGGGCCCGCCTGGCCCCCCTGCAGCCAGTGGGCCCCGCCTGCGCCCCTACAGGCAGTGGGGCATGCCTGTCGCCCTACAGACAGTACGGCCCACCTGTACCCCTGCAGGCAGTAGGGCCGCCTGTCCCCCTGCAGGCAGTGTCCCCCTACAGGCAGTAGGGCCTGCCTGCGCCCGTACAGCCAGTGGGGCCCGCCTGCTCCCCTACAGGCAGTTGGTGGGCAGCTAGTGGGTCCCGCCAGCGCCCGTGCAGACAGTACGGCCCGCCTGTCCCCCTGCAGGCAGTAGAGCCTGCCTGCGCCCGTACAGGCAGTGGGTCCCGCCAGCGCCCCTACAGACAGTACGGCCCGCCTGTCCTCCTGCAGGCAGTACGGCCCGCCTTTCCCCCTGTAGGCAGTAGGGCCGCCTGTCCCCCTGCAGACAGTAGGGCCCACCTGTCACCCTGCAGCCAGTAGGGCCTGCCTGCGCCCGTTCAGCCAGTGGGGCCCGCCTGCGCCCCTACAGGCAGTTGGTGGGCAGCTAGTGGGTCCCGCCAGCGCCCGTGCAGACAGTACGGCCTGCCAGTCCCCAGTGGGTCCCGCCAGCGCCCCTACAGACAGTACGGCCCGCCTGTCCTCCTGCAGGCAGTACGGCCCGCCTTTCCCCCTGTAGGCAGTAGGGCCGCCTGTCCCCCTGCAGACAGTAGGGCCCACCTGTCACCCTGCAGGCAGTAGGGCCGCCTGTCCCCCTGCAGGCAGTAGGGCCGACTGTCCCCATGCAGGCAGTAGGGCCCGCCTGCCCCCTGCAGCCAGTAGGGCCTGCCTGCGCCCGTTCAGCCAGTGGGGCCCGCCTGCGCCCCTACAGGCAGTTGGTGGGCAGCTAGTGGGTCCCGCCAGCGCCCGTGCAGACAGTACGGCCTGCCTGTCCCCCTGCAGGCAGTAGGCCCCGCCTGCGCCCCTACAGGCAGTAGGCCCCGCCTGTCCCCCTTCAAGCAGTAGGGCCTGCCAGCGCCCGTACAGCCAGTGTGGCCCGCCTGCCCCCCTGCAGCTAGTGGGTCCCGCCAGCGCCCTTGCAGACAGTACGGCCCGCCTGTCCCCCTGCAGGCAGTAGGGCCCACCTGTCCCCCTGCAGGCAGTAGGGCCGCCTGTCCCCCTGCAGACAGTACGGGCCGCCTGTCCCCCTGCAGGCAGTAGGGCCCGCCTGGCCCCCCTGCAGCCAGTGGGCCCCGCCTGCGCCCCTACAGACAGTACGGCCCGCCTGTCCTCCTGCAGGCAGTACGGCCCGCCTTTCCCCCTGTAGGCAGTAGGGCCGCCTGTCCCCCTGCAGACAGTAGGGCCCACCTGTCACCCTGCAGGCAGTAGGGCCGCCTGTCCCCCTGCAGGCAGTAGGGCCGACTGTCCCCATGCAGGCAGTAGGGCCCGCCTGTCCCCCTGCAAGCAGTAGAGCCTGCCTGCGCCCGTACAGGCAGTGGGTCCCGCCAGCGCCCCTACAGACAGTACGGCCCGCCTGTCCTCCTGCAGGCAGTACGGCCCGCCTTTCCCCCTGTAGGCAGTAGGGCCGCCTGTCCCCCTGCAGACAGTAGGGCCCACCTGTCACCCTGCAGGCAGTAGGGCCGCCTGTCCCCCTGCAGGCAGTAGGGCCGACTGTCCCCATGCAGGCAGTAGGGCCCGCCTGCCCCCCTGCAGCCAGTAGGGCCTGCCTGCGCCCGTTCAGCCAGTGGGGCCCGCCTGCGCCCCTACAGGCAGTTGGTGGGCAGCTAGTGGGTCCCGCCAGCGCCCGTGCAGACAGTACGGCCTGCCAGTCCCCAGTGGGTCCCGCCAGCGCCCCTACAGACAGTACGGCCCGCCTGTCCTCCTGCAGGCAGTACGGCCCGCCTTTCCCCCTGTAGGCAGTAGGGCCGCCTGTCCCCCTGCAGACAGTAGGGCCCACCTGTCACCCTGCAGGCAGTAGGGCCGCCTGTCCCCCTGCAGGCAGTAGGGCCGACTGTCCCCATGCAGGCAGTAGGGCCCGCCTGCCCCCCTGCAGCCAGTAGGGCCTGCCTGCGCCCGTTCAGCCAGTGGGGCCCGCCTGCGCCCCTACAGGCAGTTGGTGGGCAGCTAGTGGGTCCCGCCAGCGCCCGTGCAGACAGTACGGCCTGCCTGTCCCCCTGCAGGCAGTAGGCCCCGCCTGCGCCCCTACAGGCAGTAGGCCCCGCCTGTCCCCCTTCAAGCAGTAGGGCCTGCCAGCGCCCGTACAGCCAGTGTGGCCCGCCTGCCCCCCTGCAGCTAGTGGGTCCCGCCAGCGCCCGTGCAGACAGTACGGCCCGCCTGTCCCCCTGCAGGCAGTAGGGCCCACCTGTCCCCCTGCAGGCAGTAGGGCCGCCTGTCCCCCTGCAGACAGTACGGCCCGCCTGTCCCCCTGCAGGCAGTAGGGCCCGCCTGGCCCCCCTGCAGCCAGTGGGCCCCGCCTGCGCCCCTACAGGCAGTGGGGCATGCCTGTCCCCCTACAGACAGTACGGCCCACCTGTACCCCTGCAGGCAGTAGGGCCGCCTGTCCCCCTGCAGGCAGTGTCCCCCTACAGGCAGTAGGGCCTGCCTGCGCCCGTACAGCCAGTGGGGCCCGCCTGCTCCCCTACAGGCAGTTTGTGGGCAGCTAGTGGGTCCCGCCAGCGCCCGTGCAGACAGTACGGCCCGCCTGTCCCCCTGCAGGCAGTAGAGCCTGCCTGCGCCCGTACAGGCAGTGGGTCCCGCCAGCGCCCCTGCAGGCAGTAGGGCCCGCCTGTCCCCCTGCAAGCAGTAGAGCCTGCCTGCGCCCGTACAGGCAGTGGGTCCCGCCAGCGCCCCTACAGACAGTACGGCCCGCCTGTCCTCCTGCAGGCAGTACGGCCCGCCTTTCCCCCTGTAGGCAGTAGGGCCGCCTGCCCCCCTGCAGACAGTAGGGCCCACCTGTCACCCTGCAGGCAGTAGGGCCGCCTGTCCCCCTGCAGGCAGTAGGGCCCGCCTGCCCCCCTGCAGCCAGTAGGGCCTGCCTGCGTCCGTTCAGCCAGTGGGGCCCGCCTGCGCCCCTACAGGCAGTTGGTGGGCAGCTAGTGGGTCCCGCCAGCGCCCGTGCAGACAGTACGGCCTGCCTGTCCCCCTGCAGGCAGAAGGCCCCGCCTGCGCCCCTACAGGCAGTAGGCCCCGCCTGTCCCCCTGCAAGCAGTAGGGCCTGCCAGCGCCCGTACAGCCAGTGTGGCCCGCCTGCCCCCCTGCAGCTAGTGGGTCCCGCCAGCGCCCGTGCAGACAGTACGGCCCGCCTGTCCCCCTGCAGGCAGTAGGGCCCACCTGTCCCCCTGCAGGCAGTAGGGCCGCCTGTCCCCCTGCAGACAGTACGGCCCGCCTGTCCCCCTGCAGGCAGTAGGGCCCGCCTGGCCCCCCTGCAGCCAGTGGGCCCCGCCTGCGCCCCTACAGGCAGTGGGGCATGCCTGTCCCCCTACAGACAGTACGGCCCACCTGTACCCCTGCAGGCAGTAGGGCCGCCTGTCCCCCTGCAGGCAGTGTCCCCCTACAGGCAGTAGGGCCTGCCTGCGCCCGTACAGCCAGTGGGGCCCGCCTGCTCCCCTACAGGCAGTTGGTGGGCAGCTAGTGGGTCCCGCCAGCGCCCGTGCAGACAGTACGGCCCGCCTGTCCCCCTGCAGGCAGTAGAGCCTGCCTGCGCCCGTACAGGCAGTGGGTCCCGCCAGCGCCCCTGCAGGCAGTAGGTCCCGCCTGTCCCCCTGCAAGCAGTAGAGCCTGCCTGCGCCCGTACAGGCAGTGGGTCCCGCCAGCGCCCCTGCAGACAGTACGGCCCGCCTGTCCTCCTGCAGGCAGTATGGCCCGCCTTTCCCCCTGTAGGCAGTAGGGCCGCCTGTCCCCCTGCAGACAGTAGGGCCCACCTGTCACCCTGCAGGCAGTAGGGCCGCCTGTCCCCCTGCAGGCAGTAGGGCCGCCTGTCCCCCTGCAGGCAGTAGGGCCCGCCTGTCCCAATGCAAGCAGTAGGGCCTGCCTGCGCCCGTACAGCCAGTGCGGCCCGCCAGCGCCCCTGCAGACAGTACGGACCGCCTGTCCCCCTGCAGGCAGTAGGTCCCGCCTTTCCTCCTGCAGGCAGTAGGCCCCGCCTGCGCCCCTACAGGCAGTAGGGCCCGCCTGTCCCCCTGCAGGCAGCAGGGCCTGCCTGCGCCCGTACAGCCAGTGCGGCCCGCCTGCGCCCCTGCAGACAGTACGGACCGCCTGTCCCCCTGCAGGCAGTAGGTTCCGCCTTTCCTCCTGCAGGCAGTAGGCCCCGCCTGCGCCCCTACAGGCAGTGGGTCCCGCCAGCGCCCCTGCAGACAGTACGGCCCGCCTGTCCCCCTGCAGGCAGTACGGCCCGCCTTTCTCCCTGTAGGCAGTATTGCCGCCTGTCCCCCTGCAGACAGTAGGGCCCACCTGTCCCCCTGCAGACAGTACGGACCGCCTGTCCCCCTGCAGACAGTACGGCCCGCCTGTCCCCCTGCAGGCAGTACGGCCCGCCTTTCCCCCTGTAGGCAGTAGGGCCGCCTGTCCCCCTGCAGACAGTAGGGCCCACCTGTCCCCCTGCAGGCAGTAGGGCCGCCTGTCCCCCTGCAGGCATTGGGGCCTGCCTGGCCCCCTGCAGGCAGTAGGGCCCGCCTGGCCCCCTGCAGGCAGTGTCCCCCTACAGGCAGTGGGGCCTGCCTGCGCCCCTAAAGGCAGTAGGGCCCGCCAGCGCCCGTGCAGCCAGTACGCCTGCGCCCTGCAGACAGTACGCCTGCGCCCCTACAGGCAGTTGGGCCCTGCCTGCGCCCCTACAGGCAGAAGGCCCCGCCAGCGCCCCTGCAAGCAGTAGGGCCTGCCTGCGCCCGTACAGCCAGTGCGTCCCGCCTGCGCCCCTGCAGACAGTACGGACCGCCTGTCCCCCTGCAGGCAGTAGGTTCCGCCTTTCCTCCTGCAGGCAGTAGGCCCCGCCTGCGCCCCTACAGACAGTACGGCCCGCCTTTCCCCCTGTAGGCAGTATTGCCGCCTGTCCCCCTGCAGACAGTAGGGCCCACCTGTCCCCCTGCAGACAGTAGGGCCCACCTGTCCCCCTGCAGACAGTACGGACCGCCTGTCCCCCTGCAGACAGTACGGCCCGCCTGTCCCCCTGCAGGCAGTACGGCCCGCCTTTCCCCCTGTAGGCAGTAGGGCCGCCTGTCCCCCTGCAGACAGTAGGGCCCACCTGTCCCCCTGCAGACAGTAGGGCCCGCCTGGCCCCCTGCAGCCAGTAGTCCTCGCCTGCGCCCCTACAGGCAGTGGGGCCTGCCTGCGCCCGTACAGCCAGTGGGGCCCGCCTGCGCCCCTACAGGCAGTTGGGCCCGCCTGCCCCCCTGCAGCTAGTGGGTCCCGCCAGCGCCCGTGCAGACAGTACGGCCCGCCTGTCCCCCTGCAGGCAGTAGGCCCCGCTAGCGCCCCTAAAGGCAGTAGGCTCCGCCTGCGCCCCTACAGGCAGTAGGGCCCGCCTGTCCCCCTGCAAGCAGTAGGGCCTGCCTGCGCCCGTACATGCAGTGGGTCCCGCCAGCGCCCCTGCAGACAGTACGGCCCGCATTCCCCCTGCAGGCAGTACGGCCCGCCTGTGCCCCTGTAGGCAGTAGGGCCGCCTGTCCCCCTGCAGAAAGAACGGCCCACCTGTCCCCCTGCAGGCAGTAGGGCCGCCTGTCCCCCTGCAGGCAGTAGGGCTCGCCTGTCCCACTGCAAGCAGTAGGGCCTGCCTGCGCCTGTACAGCCAGTGGGGCCCGCCTGCGCCCCTACAGGCTGTTGGGCCCGCCTGCCCCCCTGCAGCTAGTGGGTCCCGCCAGCGCCCGTGCAGACAGTACGGCCCGCCTGTCCCCCTGCAGGCAGTAGGCCCCCCTGTAGCCAGTTGGCCCCGCCTGCGCCCCTACAGGCAGTAGGGCCCACCTGTCCCCCTGCAGGCAGTAGGGCCGCCTGTCCCCCTGCAGACAGTACGGCCCGCCTGTCCCCCTGCAGACAGTACGGTCCGCCTGTCCCCCTGCAGGCAGTAGGGCCCGCCTGCCCCCCTGCAGCCAGTGAGGCCCGCCTGCGCCCCTACAGGCAGTGGGGCATGCCTGTCCCCCTACAGACAGTACGGCCCACCTGTATCCCTGCAGGCAGTAGGGCCGCCTGTCCTCCTGCAGGCAGTAGGGCCCGCCTGTCCCCCTGCAAGCAGTAGGGCCTGCCTGCGCCCGTACAGCCAGTGGGGCCCGCCTGCGCCCCTACAGGCTGTTGGTCCCGCCTGCCCCCCTGCAGCTAGTGGGTCCCGCCAGCGCCCGTGCAGACAGTACGGCCCACCTGTTCCCCTGCAGGCAGTAGGCCCCGCCTGCGCCCCTACAGGCAGTAGGCTCCGCCTGCGCCCCTACAGGCAGTAGGGCCCGCCTGTCCCCCTGCAAGCAGTAGAGCCTGCCTGCGCCCGTACAGGCAGTGGGTCCCGCCAGCGCCCCTGCAGACAGTACGGCCCGCCTGTCCCCCTGCAGGCAGTACGGCCCGCCTTTCCCCCTGTAGGCAGTAGGGCCGCCTGTCCCCCTGCAGACAGTAGGGCCCACCTGTCCCCCTGCAGGCAGTAGGGCCCGCCTGTCCCCCTGCAAGCAGTAGGGCCTGCCTGCAACCGTACAGCCAGTGCGGCCCGCCTGCGCCCCTGCAGACAGTACGGACCGCCTGTCCCCCTGCAGGCAGTAGGTCCCGCCTTTCCCCCTGCAGGCAGTAGGCCCCGCCTGCGCCCCTACAGGCAGTAGGGCCCGCCTGTCCCCCTGCAGGCAGTAGGGCCTGCCTGCGCCCGTTAAGGCAGTAGGCCCCGCCTGCGCCCCTACAGGCAGTAGGGCCCGCCTGTCCCCCTGCAGGCAGTAGGGCCTGCCTGCGCCCGTTAAGGCAGTAGGGCCCGCCTTTCCCCCTGCAAGCAGTAGGGCCTGCCTGCGCCCGTACAGCCAGTGCGGCCCGCCTGCGCCCCTGCAGACAGTACGGACCGCCTGTCCCCCTGCAGGCAGTAGGTCCCGCCTTTCCCCCTACAGGCAGTAGGCTCCGCCTGCGCCCCTACAGGCAGTAGGGCCCGCCTGTCCCCCTGCAAGCAGTAGAGCCTGCCTGCGCCCGTACAGGCAGTGGGTCCCGCCAGCGCCCCTGCAAGCAGTAGGGCCTGCCTGCGCCCGTACAGCCAGTGCGGCCCGCCTGCGCCCCTGCAGACAGTACGGACCGCCTGTCCCCCTGCAGGCAGTAGGTCCCGCCTTTCCCCCTGCAGGCAGTAGGCCCCGCCTGCGCCCCTACAGGCAGTAGGGCCCGCCTCTCCCCCTGCAGGCAGTAGGGCCTGCCTGCGCCCGTATAGCCAGTGGGGCCCGCCTGCGCCCCTACAGGCAGTTGGGCCCGCCTGCCCCCCTGCAGGCAATAGGGCCTTCTGTCCCCCTGCAGACAGTACGGCCCACCTGTCCCAGGCAGTAGGGCCGCCTGTCCCCCTGGGCCTGCCTGCGTCCCTGCAGGCAATAGGGCCGCCTGTCCCCCTGCAGACAGTACGGCCTGTCCCCCTGCAGGCAGTAGGGCCGGCTGTCCCCCTGCTGACAGTACGGCCCGCATGTCCCCCTGCAGGTAGTAGGGCCGCCTGTCTCTCTGCAGACAGTACGGCCCGCCTGTCCCCCTGCAGGCAGTAAGCCCCGCCTGCGCCCCTACAGGCAGTAGGGCCCGCCAGCGCCCCTGCAGACAGTACGCCTGCGCCCTGCAGACAGTACGCCTGCGCCCCTACAGGCAGTTGGGCCCTGCCTGCGCCCCTACAGGCAGAAGGCCCCGCCAGCGCCCCTGCAAGCAGTAGGGCCTGCCTGCGCCCGTACAGGCAGTGGGTCCCGCCAGCGCCCCTGCAGAGAGTACGGCCCGCCTGTCCCCCTGCAAGCAGTAGGGCCTGCCTGCGTCCGTAGAGGCAGTGGGTCCCGCCAGCGCCCCTGCAGACAGAACGCCCGCCTGTCCCCCTGCAGGCAGAACGGCCCGCCTGTCCCCCTGTAGGCAGTAGGGCCTGCCTGCGTCCGTACAGGCAGTGGGTCCCGCCAGCGCCCCTGCAGACAGTAGGGCCCTCCTGCACCCCCGTAGGCGGGAGAGCCGCCTGTCCCCATGCAGCCAGTGGAGCCCGCCTGCGCCCCTACAGGCAGTAGGTCCCGCCTGCTCCCCCGTAGGCGGGAGGGCCGCCTGTCCCCCTGCAGACAGTACAGCCCGCCTGTCTCCCTGCAGGCAGTAGGCCCCACCTGCGCCCCTACATACAGTACGGCCCGGCTGCGCCCCTACAGGCAGTAGGTCCCGCCTGCACCCCCATAAGCGGGAGGGCCGCCTTTCCCCCTGAATGCAGTAGGGCCCGCTTGCGCCCGTACAGGCAGTAGGGCCCGCCTGTCACCCTGCAGCCAGTGGGGCCCGCCTGCGCCCCTACAGGCAGTAGGTCCCGCCTGCACCCCCGTAGGCGGGAGGGCCGCCTGTCCCCCTGCAGACAGTACGGCCCGCCTGTCTCCCTGCAGGCAGTAGGCCCCGCCACCCCTGCAGGCAGTGGGTCCCGCCTGCGCCCGTACAGGCAGTAGGGCCCGCCTGTCCCCCTGCAGGCTGTATGGCCGCCTGTCCCCATGCAGACAGTACGGCCCGCCTGTCCCCCTGCAGGCAGTAGGTCCCGCCTGCGCCCCTACAGGCAGTAGGGCCCGCCTGTCCCCCTGCTGGCAGTAAGGGCTTCCTGCACCCCCGTAGTCGGGAGGGCTGCCTGTCCCCCTGCAGACAGTAGGGCCCTCCTGCACCCCCATAAGCGGGAGGGCCGCCTTTCCCCCTGCAGGCAGTAGGGCCCGCCTGCGCCGCTACAGACAGTAAGGGCCGCCTGTCCCCTTGCAGAAAGTACGGCCCGCCTGTCCCCCTGCAGGCAGTAGTCCCCGCCTGCGCCCCTACATACAGTAGGGCCCGCCCTTCCCCCTGCAGGCAGTAGGTCCCGCCTGCGACCCTACAGGCAGTAGGGCCCGCCTGCCCCCCTGCAGGCAGTAAGGCCTTCCTGCACCCCCCTAGGCGGGAGGGTCGCCTGTCCCCCTGCAGGCAGTAGGCCCCGCCTGCGCCCCTACATACAGTAGGGCCCGCCCTTCCCCCTGAAGGAAGTAGGCCCCGCCTGCGCCCCTACATACAGTAGGGCCCGCCTGTCCTCCTGCAGGCAGTAGGTCCCGCCCGTCCCCCTGCAGGCATAAGGCCTTCCTGCACCCCCATAAGCAGAAGGGCCGCCTGTCCCCCTGCAGACAGTACGGCCCGCCTGTCCCCCTGCAGGCAGTAGGTCCCGCCTGCGCCCCTACAGGCAGTAGGGCCCGCCTGCCCCCTGCTGGCAGTAAGGGCTTCCTGCACCCCCGTAGGCGGGAGGGCTGCCTGTCCCCCTGCAGACAGTAGGGCCCTCCTGCACCCCCATAAGCAGTAGGGCCTGCCAGCGCCCGTACAGCCAGTGTGGCCCGCCTGCCCCCCTGCAGCTAGTGGGTCCCGCCAGCGCCCGTGCAGACAGTACGGCCCGCCTGTCCCCCTGCAGGCAGTAGGGCCCACCTGTCCCCCTGCAGGCAGTAGGGCCGCCTGTCCCCCTGCAGACAGTACGGCCCGCCTGTCCCCCTGCAGGCAGTAGGGCCCGCCTGGCCCCCCTGCAGCCAGTGGGCCCCGCCTGCGCCCCTACAGGCAGTGGGGCATGCCTGTCCCCCTACAGACAGTACGGCCCACTGTCTGTACGGCCCACCGCCTGCTCCCCTACAGGCAGTTGGTGGGCAGCTAGTGGGTCCCGCCAGCGCCCCAGCAGACAGTACGGCCCGCCTGTCCTCCTGCAGGCAGTAGGGCCCACCTGTCACCCTGCAGGCAGTAGGGCCGCCTGTCCCCCTGCTGACAGTACGGCCCGCATGTCCCCCTGCAGGTAGTAGGGCCGCCTGTCTCTCTGCAGACAGTACGGCCCGTCTGTCCCCCTGCAGGCAGTAAGCCCCGCCTGCGCCCCTACAGGCAGTAGGGCCCGCCAGCGCCCCTGCAGACAGTACGCCTGCGCCCTGCAGACAGTACGCCTGCGCCCCTACAGGCAGTTGGGCCCTGCCTGCGCCCCTACAGGCAGAAGGCCCCGCCAGCGCCCCTGCAAGCAGTAGGGCCTGCCTGCGCCCGTACAGGCAGTGGGTCCCGCCAGCGCCCCTGCAGAGAGTACGGCCCGCCTGTCCCCCTGCAAGCAGTAGGGCCTGCCTGCGTCCGTAGAGGCAGTGGGTCCCGCCAGCGCCCCTGCAGACAGAACGCCCGCCTGTCCCCCTGCAGGCAGAACGGCCCGCCTGTCCCCCTGTAGGCAGTAGGGCCTGCCTGCGTCCGTACAGGCAGTGGGTCCCGCCAGCGCCCCTGCAGACAGTAGGGCCCTCCTGCACCCCCGTAGGCGGGAGAGCCGCCTGTCCCCATGCAGCCAGTGGAGCCCGCCTGCGCCCCTACAGGCAGTAGGTCCCGCCTGCTCCCCCGTAGGCGGGAGGGCCGCCTGTCCCCCTGCAGACAGTACAGCCCGCCTGTCTCCCTGCAGGCAGTAGGCCCCACCTGCGCCCCTACATACAGTACGGCCCGGCTGCGCCCCTACAGGCAGTAGGTCCCACCTGCACCCCCATAAGCGGGAGGGCCGCCTTTCCCCCTGAAGGCAGTAGGGCCCGCTTGCGCCCGTACAGGCAGTAGGGCCCGCCTGTCACCCTGCAGCCAGTGGGGCCCGCCTGCGCCCCTACAGGCAGTAGGTCCCGCCTGCACCCCCGTAGGCGGGAGGGCCGCCTGTCCCCCTGCAGACAGTACGGCCCGCCTGTCTCCCTGCAGGCAGTAGGCCCCGCCACCCCTGCAGGCAGTGGGTCCCGCCTGCGCCCGTACAGGCAGTAGGGCCCGCCTGTCCCCCTGCAGGCTGTATGGCCGCCTGTCCCCATGCAGACAGTACGGCCCGCCTGTCCCCCTGCAGGCAGTAGGTCCCGCCTGCGCCCCTACAGGCAGTAGGGCCCGCCTGTCCCCCTGCTGGCAGTAAGGGCTTCCTGCACCCCCGTAGTCGGGAGGGCTGCCTGTCCCCCTGCAGACAGTAGGGCCCTCCTGCACCCCCATAAGCGGGAGGGCCGCCTTTCCCCCTGCAGGCAGTAGGGCCCGCCTGCGCCGCTACAGACAGTAAGGGCCGCCTGTCCCCTTGCAGAAAGTACGGCCCGCCTGTCCCCCTGCAGGCAGTAGTCCCCGCCTGCGCCCCTACATACAGTAGGGCCCGCCCTTCCCCCTGCAGGCAGTAGGTCCCGCCTGCGACTCTACAGGCAGTAGGGCCCGCCTGCCCCCCTGCAGGCAGTAAGGCCTTCCTGCACCCCCCTAGGCGGGAGGGTCGCCTGTCCCCCTGCAGGCAGTAGGCCCCGCCTGCGCCCCTACATACAGTAGGGCCCGCCCTTCCCCCTGAAGGAAGTAGGCCCCGCCTGCGCCCCTACATACAGTAGGGCCCGCCTGTCCTCCTGCAGGCAGTAGGTCCCGCCCGTCCCCCTGCAGGCATAAGGCCTTCCTGCACCGCCGTAGGCGGGAGGGTCGCCTGTCCCCCTGCAGACAGTAGGTCCCGCCTGCACCCCCGTAGGCGGGAGGGCCGCCTGTCCGCCTGCAGACAGTACGGCCCGCCTGTCCCCCTGCTGGCAGTAGGCCCCGCCTGCGCCCCTACATACAGTAGGGCCCGCCTGTCCCCCAACAGGCAGTAGGGCCCGCCTGCGCCTGTACAGGCAGTAGGGCCCGCCTGTCCCCCTGCAGGCAGTAGGTCCCGCCTGCGCCCCTACAGGCAGTAGGGCCCGCCTGTCCCCCTGCTGGCAGTAAGGCCTTCCTGCTCCCCCGTAGGCGGGAGGGCCGCCTGTCCCCCTGCAGACAGTAGGGCTCTCCTGCACCCCCATAAGCAGAAGGGCCGCCTGTCCCCCTGCAGACAGTACGGCCCGCCTGTCCCCCTGCAGGCAGTAGGTCCCGCCTGTGCCCCTACAGGCAGTAGTGCCCGCCTGCCCCCTGCAGGCAGTAAGGGCCTCCTGCACCCCCGTAGGCGGGAGGGCTGCCTGTCCCCCTGCAGACAGTAGGGCCCTCCTGCACCCCCATAAGCAGTAGGGCCTGCCAGCGCCCGTACAGCCAGTGTGGCCCGCCTGCCCCCCTGCAGCTAGTGGGTCCCGCCAGCGCCCGTGCAGACAGTACGGCCCGCCTGTCCCCCTGCAGGCAGTAGGGCCCACCTGTCCCCCTGCAGGCAGTAGGGCCGCCTGTCCCCCTGCAGACAGTACGGCCCGCCTGTCCCCCTGCAGGCAGTAGGGCCCGCCTGGCCCCCCTGCAGCCAGTGGGCCCCGCCTGCGCCCCTACAGGCAGTGGGGCATGCCTGTCCCCCTACAGACAGTACGGCCCACTGTCTGTACGGCCCACCGCCTGCTCCCCTACAGGCAGTTGGTGGGCAGCTAGTGGGTCCCGCCAGCGCCCCAGCAGACAGTACGGCCCGCCTGTCCTCCTGCAGGCAGTAGGGCCCACCTGTCACCCTGCAGGCAGTAGGGCCGCCTGTCCCCCTGCAGGCAGTAGGGCCGCCTGTCCCCCTGCAGGCAGTAGGGTCCGCCTGTCCCCCTGCAAGCAGTAGGGCCTGCCTGCGCCCGTACAGCCAGTGCGGCCCGCCTGCGCCCCTGCAGACAGTACGGACCGCCTGTCCCCCTGCAGGCAGTAGGGCCGCCTGTCCCCCTGCAGACAGTAGGGCCCACCTGTCCCCCTGCAGGCAGTAGGGCCGCCTGTCCCCCTGCAGGCAGTGGGGCCTGCCTGGCCCCCTGCAGGCAGTAGGGCCCGCCTGGCCCCCTGCAGGCAGTGTCCCCCTACAGGCAGTGGGGCCTGCCTGCGCCCCTACAGGCAGTAGGGCCCGCCAGCGCCCGTGCAGACAGTACGCCTGCGCCCTGCAGACAGTACGCCTGCGCCCCTACAGGCAGTTGGGCCCTGCCTGCGCCCCTACAGGCAGAAGGCCCCGCCAGCGCCCCTGCAAGCAGTAGGGCCTGCCTGCGCCCGTATAGGCAGTGGGTCCCGCCAGCGCCCCTGCAGACAGTACGGCCCGCCTGTCCCCCTGCAGGCAGTACGGCCCGCCTTTCCCCCTGTAGGCAGTAGGGCCGCCTGTCCCCCTGCAGACAGTAGGGCCCACCTGTCCCCCTGCAGGCAGTAGGGCCCGCCTGTCCCCCTGCAAGCAGTAGGGCCTGCCTGCGCCCGTACAGCCAGTGCGGCCCGCCTGCGCCCCTACAGACAGTACGGACCGCCTGTCCCCCTGCAGGCAGTAGGTCCCGCCTTTCCCCCTGCAGGCAGTAGGCCCCGCCTGCGCCCCTACAGGCTGTTGGGCCCGCCTGCCCCCCTGCAGCTAGTGGGTCCCGCCAGCGCCCGTGCAGACAGTACGGCCCGCCTGTCCCCCTGCAGGCAGTAGGCCCCCTGTAGCCAGTTGGCCCCGCCTGCGCCCCTACAGGCAGTAGGGCCCACCTGTCCCCCTGCAGGCAGTAGGGCCGCCTGTCCCCCTGCAGACAGTACGGCCCGCCTGTCCCCCTGCAGACAGTACGGTCCGCCTGTCCCCCTGCAGGCAGTAGGGCCCGCCTGCCCCCCTGTAGCCAGTGAGGCCCGCCTGCGCCCCTACAGGCAGTGGGGCATGCCTGTCCCCCTACAGACAGTACGGCCCACCTGTATCCCTGCAGGCAGTAGGGCCGCCTGTCCTCCTGCAGGCAGTAGGGCCCGCCTGTCCCCCTGCAAGCAGTAGGGCCTGCCTGCGCCCGTACAGCCAGTGGGGCCCGCCTGCGCCCCTACAGGCTGTTGGGCCCGCCTGCCCCCCTGCAGCTAGTGGGTCCCGCCAGCGCCCGTGCAGACAGTACGGCCCGCCTGTTCCCCTGCAGGCAGTAGGCCCCGCCTGCGCCCCTACAGGCAGTAGGCCCCGCCTGCGCCCCTACAGGCAGTAGGCTCCGCCTGCGCCCCTACAGGCAGTAGGGCCCGCCTGTCCCCCTGCAAGCAGTAGAGCCTGCCTGCGCCCGTACAGGCAGTGGGTCCCGCCAGCGCCCCTGCAGACAGTACGGCCCGCCTGTCCCCCTGCAGGCAGTACGGCCCGCCTTTCCCCCTGTAGGCAGTAGGGCCGCCTGTCCCCCTGCAGACAGTAGGGCCCGCCTGTCCCCCTGCAAGCAGTAGAGCCTGCCTGCGCCCGTACAGGCAGTGGGTCCCGCCAGCGCCCCTGCAGACAGTACGGCCCGCCTGTCCCCCTGCAGGCAGTACGGCCCGCCTGTCCTCCTGCAGGCAGTAGGGCCCGCCTGTCCCCCTGCAAGCAGTAGGGCCTGCCTGCGCCCGTACAGCCAGTGGGGCCCGCCTGCGCCCCTACAGGCTGTTGGGCCCGCCTGCCCCCCTGCAGCTAGTGGGTCCCGCCAGCGCCCGTGCAGACAGTACGGCCCACCTGTTCCCCTGCAGGCAGTAGGCCCCGCCTGCGCCCCTACAGGCAGTAGGCTCCGCCTGCGCCCCTACAGGCAGTAGGGCCCGCCTGTCCCCCTGCAAGCAGTAGAGCCTGCCTGCGCCCGTACAGGCAGTGGGTCCCGCCTGTCCCCCTGCAGGCAGTACGGCCCGCCTTTCCCCCTGTAGGCAGTAGGGCCGCCTGTCCCCCTGCAGACAGTAGGGCCCACCTGTCCCCCTGCAGGCAGTAGGGCCCGCCTGTCCCCCTGCAAGCAGTAGGGCCTGCAGTCCCCCTGCAGACAGTAGGGCCCACCTGTCCCCCTGCAGGCAGTAGGGCCCGCCTGTCCCCCTGCAAGCAGTAGGGCCTGCCTGCGCCCGTACAGCCAGTGCGGCCCGCCTGCGCCCCTACAGACAGTACGGACCGCCTGTCCCCCTGCAGGCAGTAGGTCCCGCCTTTCCCCCTGCAGGCAGTAGGCCCCGCCTGCGCCCCTACAGGCAGTAGGGCCCGCCTGTCCCCCTGCAGGCAGTAGGGCCTGCCTGCGCCCGTTAAGGCAGTAGGCCCCGCCTGCGCCCCTACAGGCAGTAGGGCCCGCCTGTCCCCCTGCAGGCAGTAGGGCCTGCCTGCGCCCGTTAAGGCAGTAGGGCCCGCCTGTCCCCCTGCAAGCAGTACGGACCGCCTGTCCCCCTGCAGGCAGTAGGTCCCGCCTTTCCCCCTACAGGCAGTAGGCTCCGCCTGCGCCCCTACAGGCAGTAGGGCCCGCCTGTCCCCCTGCAAGCAGTAGAGCCTGCCTGCGCCCGTACAGGCAGTGGGTCCCGCCAGCGCCCCTGCAGACAGTACGGCACGCCTGTCCCCCTGCAGGCAGTACGGCCCGCCTTTCCCCCTGTAGGCAGTAGGGCCGCCTGTCCCCCTGCAGACAGTAGGGCCGCCTGTCCCCCTGCAGACAGTAGGGCCCACCTGTCCCCCTGCAGGCAGTAGGGCCCGCCTGTTCCCCTGCAAGCAGTAGGGCCTGCCTGCGCCCGTACAGCCAGTGCGGCCCGCCTGCGCCCCTACAGACAGTACGGACCGCCTGTCCCCCTGCAGGCAGTAGGTCCCGCCTTTCCCCCTGCAGGCAGTAGGCCCCGCCTGCGCCCCTACAAGCAGTAGGGCCCGCCTGTCCCCCTGCAGGCAGTACGGCCCGCCTTTCCCCCTGTAGGCAGTAGGGCCGCCTGTCCCCCTGCAGACAGTAGGGCCCACCTGTCCCCCTGCAGGCAGTAGGGCCGCCTGTCCCCCTGCAGGCAGTGGGGCCTGCCTGGCCCCCTGCAGGCAGTACGGCCCGCCTGGCCCCCTGCAGGCAGTGTCCCCCTACAGGCAGTGGAGCCCGCCTGCGCCCCTACAGGCAGTAGGGCCCGCCAGCGCCCCTGCAGACAGTAGGGCCCTCCTGCACCCCCGTAGGCGGGAGAGCCGCCTGTCCCCATGCAGCCAGTGGAGCCCGCCTGCGCCCCTACAGGCAGTAGGTCCCGCCTGCTCCCCCGTAGGCGGGAGGGCCGCCTGTCCCCCTGCAGACAGTACAGCCCGCCTGTCTCCCTGCAGGCAGTAGGCCCCACCTGCGCCCCTATATACAGTACGGCCCGGCTGCGCCCCTACAGGCAGTAGGTCCCGCCTGCACCCCCATAAGCGGGAGGGCCGCCTTTCCCCCTGAAGGCAGTAGGGCCCGCCTGCGCCCGTACAGGCAGTAGGGCCCGCCTGTCACCCTGCAGCCAGTGGGGCCCGCCTGCGCCCCTACAGGCAGTAGGTCCCGCCTGCACCCCCGTAGGCGGGAGGGCCGCCTGTCCCCCTGTAGACAGTACGGCCCGCCTGTCTCCCTGCAGGCAGTAGGCCCCGCCACCCCTGCAGGCAGTGGGTCCCGCCTGCGCCCGTACAGGCAGTAGGGCCCGCCTGTCCCCCTGCAGGCAGTATGGCCGCCTGTCCCCATGCAGACAGTACGGCCCGCCTGTCCCCCTGCAGGCAGTAGGTCCCGCCTGCGCCCCTACAGGCAGTAGGGCCCGCCTGTCCCCCTGCTGGCAGTAAGGGCTTCCTGCACCCCCGTAGTCGGGAGGGCTGCCTGTCCCCCTGCAGACAGTAGGGCCCTCCTGCACCCCCATAAGCGGGAGGGCCGCCTTTCCCCCTGCGACCCTACAGGCAGTAGGGCCCGCCTGCCCTCCTGCAGGCAGTAAGGCCTTCCTGCACCCCCCTAGGCGGGAGGGTCGCCTGTCCCCCTGCAGGCAGTAGGCCCCGCCTGCGCCCCTACATACAGTAGGGCCCGCCCTTCCCCCTGAAGGAAGTAGGCCCCGCCTGCGCCCCTACATACAGTAGGGCCCGCCTGTCCTCCTGCAGGCAGTAGGTCCCGCCCGTCCCCCTGCAGGCATAAGGCCTTCCTGCACCGCCGTAGGCGGGAGGGTCGCCTGTCCCCCTGCAGACAGTAGGTCCCGCCTGCACCCCCGTAGGCGGGAGGGCCGCCTGTCCGCCTGCAGACAGTACGGCCCGCCTGTCCCCCTGCTGGCAGTAGGCCCCGCCTGCGCCCCTACATACAGTAGGGCCCGCCTGTCCCCCAACAGGCAGTAGGGCCCGCCTGCGCCTGTACAGGCAGTAGGGCCCGCCTGTCCCCCTGCAGGCAGTAGGTCCCGCCTGCGCCCCTACAGGCAGTAGGGCCCGCCTGTCCTCCTGCAGGCAGTAGGTCCCGCCCGTCCCCCTGCAGGCATAAGGCCTTCCTGCACCGCCGTAGGCGGGAGGGTCGCCTGTCCCCCTGCAGACAGTAGGTCCCGCCTGCACCCCCGTAGGCGGGAGGGCCGCCTGTCCGCCTGCAGACAGTACGGCCCGCCTGTCCCCCTGCTGGCAGTAGGCCCCGCCTGCGCCCCTACATACAGTAGGGCCCGCCTGTCCCCCAACAGGCAGTAGGGCCCGCCTGCGCCTGTACAGGCAGTAGGGCCCGCCTGCCCCCCTGAAGGCAGTAAGGCCTTCCTGCACCCCCCTAGGCGGGAGGGTCGCCTGTCCCCCTGCAGGCAGTAGGCCCCGCCTGCGCCCCCGTAGGCGGGAGGGCCGCCTGTCCGCCTGCAGACAGTAGAGCCTGCCTGCGCCCGTACAGGCAGTAGGTCCCGCCTGGCCCCCTGCAGGCAGTGTCCCCCTACAGGCAGTGGGGCCTGCCTGCGCCCGTACAGCCAGTGGGGCCCGCCTGTCCCCCTGCAGGCAGTAGGGCTCGCCTGTCCCACTGCAAGCAGTAGGGCCTGCCTGCGCCTGTACAGCCAGTGGGGCCCGCCTGCGCCCCTACACGCTGTTGGGCCCGCCTGCCCCCCTGCAGCTAGTGAGTCCCGCCAGCGCCCGTGCAGACAGTACGGCCCGCCTGTTCCCCTGCAGGCAGTAGGCCCCGCCTGCGCCCCTACAGGCAGTAGGCTCCGCCTGCGCCCCTACAGGCAGTAGGGCCCGCCTGTCCCCCTGCAGGCAGTAGGGCCTGCCTGCGCCCGTACAGCCAGTGGGGCCCGCCTGCGCCCCTACAGGCAGTTGGTGGGCAGCTAGTGGGTCCCGCCAGCGCCCGTGAAGACAGTACGGCCCGCCTTTCCCCCTGCAGGCAGTAGGCCCCACCTGCGCCCCTACAGGCAGTAGGCCCCGCCTGCGCCTCTACAGGCAGTAGCTCCGACTGCGCCCCTACAGGCAGTAGGGCCCGCCTGTCCCCCTGCAAGCAGTAGGGCCTGCCTGCGCCCGTACAGGCAGTGGGTCCCGCCAGCGCCCCTGCAGACAGTACGGCCCGCCTGTCCCCCTGCAGGCAGTACGGCCCGCCTGTCCCCCTGTAGGCAGTAGGGCCGCCTGTCCCCCTGCAGACAGTACGGTCCACCTGTCCCCCTGCAGGCAGTAGGGCCGCCTGTCCCCCTGCAGACAGTACGGCCCACCTGTCCCCCTGCAGGCAGTAGGGCCGCCTGTCCCCCTGCAGGCAGTAGGGCCCGCCTGTCCCCCTGCAAGCAGTAGGGCCTGCCTGCGCCCGTACAGGCAGTGGGTTCCGCCAGCGCCCCTGCAGACAGTACGGCCCGCCTGTCCCCCTGCAGGCAGTACGGCCCGCCTGTCCCCCTGTAGGCAGTAGGGCCGCCTGTCCCCCTGCAGACAGTACGGTCCACCTGTCCCCCTGTAGGCAGTAGGGCCGCCTGTCCCCCTGCAGACAGTACGGTCCACCTGTCCCCCTGCAGGCAGTAGGGCCGCCTGTCCCCCTGCAGACAATACGGCCCACCTGTCCCCCTGCAGGCAGTAGGGCCGCCTGTCCCCCTACAGGCAGTAGGGCCCGCCTGTCCCCCTGCAAGCAGTAGGGCCTGCCTGCGCCCGTAAAGGCAGTGGGTCCCGCCAGCGCCCCTGCAGACAGTACGGCCCGCCTGTCCCCCTGCAGGCAGTACGGCCCGCCTGTCCCCCTGTAGGCAGTAGGGCCGCCTGTCCCCCTGCAGACAGTACGGTCCACCTGTCCCCCTGCAGGCAGTAGGGCCGCCTGTCCCCCTGCAGACAGTACGGTCCACCTGTCCCCCTGCAGGCAGTAGGGCCGCCTGTCCCCCTGCAGACAGTACGGCCCACCTGTCCCCCTACAGGCAGTAGGGCCCGCCTGTCCCCCTGCTGGCAGTAAGGCCTTCCTGCTCCCCCGTAGGCGGGAGGGCCACCTGTCCCCCTGCAGACAGTACGGTCCACCTGTCCCCCTGCAGGCAGTAGGGCCGCCTGTCCCCCTGCAGACAGTACGGTCCACCTGTCCCCCTGCAGGCAGTAGGGCCGCCTGTCCCCCTGCAGACAGTACGGCCCACCTGTCCCCCTACAGGCAGTACGGCCCGCCTGTCCCCCTGCAGGCAGTAGTCCCGCCTGCGCCCCTACATACAGTAGGCCCCGCCTGTCCCCCTGGAGGCAGTAGGTCCCGCCTGCGCCCCTACAGGCAGAAGGGCCCGCCTGTCCACCTGCTGGCAGTAAGGCCTTCCTGCACCCCCGTAGGCGGGAGGGCTGCCTGTCCCCCTGCAGACAGTAGGGCCCTCCTGCACCCCCAAAGCGGGAGGGCCGCCTTTCCCCCTGCAGACAGTAGGGCCCTCCTGCACCCCCATAAGCGGGAGGGCCGCCTTTCCCCCTGCAGGCAGTAGGGCCCGCCTGCGCCGCAACAGACAGTAAGGCCCGCTTGTCCCCTGCAGGCAGTAGGTCCCGCCAGCTCCCCTGCAGACAGTAAGGCCCGCCTGCCCCCCTGCAGGCAGTAAGGCCTTCCTGCACCTCCGTAGGCGGGAGGGCTGCCTGTCCCCCTGCAGACAGTAGGGCCCTCCTGCACCCCCATAAGCGGGAGGGCCGCCTTTCCCCCTGCATGCAGAAGGGCCCGCCTACGCCGCTACAGACAGTAAGGGCCGCCTGTCCCCTTGCAGAAAGTACGGCCCGCCTGTCCCCCTGCAGGCAATAGTCCCCGCCTGCGCCCCTACATACAGTAGGGCCCGCCTGCGCCCCTACAGGCAGTAGGTCCCGCCTGTCCCACTGCTGGCAGTAAGGCCTTCCTGCACCCCCGTAGGCGGGAGGGCCGCCTGTCCCCCTGCAGACAGTAGGGCCTACCTGTCTCCCTGCAGGCAGTAGGCCCCGCCTGCGCCCCTACATACAGTAGGACCCGCCCGTCCCCCTGCAGGCAGTAGGGCCCGCCTGTCCCCCTGCAGGCAGTAGGGCTCTCCTGCACCCCCGTAGGCGGGAGGGCCGCCTGTCCCCCTGCAGACAGTAGGGCCCTCCTGCACCCCCGTAGGCGGGAGAGCCGCCTGTCCCCATGCAGCCAGTAGGGCCTGCCTGTCTCCCTGCAGGCAGTAGGCCCCGCCTGCGCCCCTACATACAGTAGGAGCCGCCCGTCCCCCTGCAGGCAGTAGGGCCCGCCTGTCCCCCTGCAGGCAGTAGGGCCCTCCTGCACCCCGTAGGCGGGAGGGCGGCCTGTCCCCCTGCAGACAGTACAGCCCGCCTGTCTCCCTGCAGGCAGTAGGCCCCGCCTGCGCCCCTACATACAGTACGGCCCGCCTGCGCCCCTACAGGCAGTAGGTCCCGCCTGCACCCCATAAGCGGGAGGGCCGCCTATCCCCCTGAAGGTAGTAGGGCCCGCCTGCGCCCGTACAGGCAGTAGGGCCCGCCTGTCACCCTGCAGCCAGTGGGGCCCGCCTGCGCCCCTAAAGGCAGTAGGTCCCGCCTGCACCCCCGTAGGCGGGAGGGCCGCCTGTCCCCCTGCAGACAGTACGGCCCGCCTGTCTCCCTGCAGGCAGTAGGCCCCGCCTGTCCCCCTGCTGGCAGTAAGGGCTTCCTGCACCCCCGTAGGCGGGAGGGCTGCCTGTCACCCTGCAGACAGTAGGGCCCTCCTGCACCCCCATAAGCGGGAGGGTCGCCTGTCCCCCTGCAGGCAGTAGGGCCCGCCCTTCCCCCTGCAGGCAGTAGGTCCCGCCAGCTCCCCTGCAGACAGTAAGGCCCGCCTGTCCCCCTTCTGGCAGTAAGGCCTTCCTGCACCCCCGTAGGCGGGAGGGCTGCCTGTCCCCCTGCAGACAGTAGGGCCCTCCTGCACCCCCATAAGCGGGAGGGCCGCCTTTCCCCCTGCAGGCAGTAGGGCCCGCCTACGCCGCTACAGACAGTAAGGGCCGCCTGTCCCCTTGCAGAAGTACGGCCCGCCTGTCCCCCTGCAGGCAGTAGTCCCCGGCTGCGCCCCTACATACAGTAGGGCCCGCCCTTCCCCCTACAAGCAGTAGGTCTTGCCTGCGCCCCTACAGGCAGTAGGGCCCGCCTGCCCCCCTGCAGGCAGTAAGGCCTTCCTGCACCCCTATAGGCGGGAGGGTCGCCTGCCCCCCTGCAGGCAGTAGGCCCCGCCTGCGCCACTACATACAGTAGGGCCCACCCTTCCCCCTGCAGGAAGTAGGCCCCGCCTGCGCCCCTACATAAAATAGGGCCCGCCTGTCCTCCTGCAGGCAGTAGGTCCCGCCCGTCCCCCTGCAGGCATAAGGCCTTCCCTCCCCCCCGTAGGCGGGAGGGTCGCCTGTCACCCTGCAGACAGTAGGTCCCGCCTGCACCCCCGTAGGCGGGAGAGCCGCCTGTCCCCCTGCAGACAGTACGGCCCGCCTGTCCCCCTGCAGGCAGTAGCCCCGCCTGCGCCCCTACATACAGTAGGCCCCGCCTGCGCCCCTACATACAGTAGGGCCCGCCTGTCCCCCTGGAGGCAGTAGGTCCCGCCTGCGCCCCTACAGGCAGTAGGGCCCGCCGGTCCCCCTGCTGGCAGTAAGGCCTTCCTGCACCCCCGTAGGCGGGAGGGCTGCCTGTCCCCCTGCAGACAGTAGGGCCCTCCTGCACCCCCATAAGCGGGAGGGCCGCCTTTCCCCCTGCAGGCAGTAGGGCCCGCCTACGCCGCTACAGCCAGTAAGGGCCGCCTGTCCCCTTGCAGAAAGTACGACCCGCCTGTCCCCCTGCAGGCAGTAGGCCCCGCCTGCGCCCCTACATACAGTAGGGCCCGCCTGTCCTCCTGCAGGCAGTAGGTCCCGCCCGTCCCCCTGCAGGCATAAGGCCTTCCTGTACCCCCGTAGGCTGGAGGGTCGCCTGTCCCCCTGCAGGCAGTAGGGCCCGCCCTTCCCCCTGCAGGCAGTAGGTCCCGCCAGCTCCCCTGCAGACAGTAAGGCCCGCCTGTCCCCCTGCTGGCAGTAAGGCCTTCCTGCACCCCCGTAGGCGGGAGGGCTGCCTGTCCCCCTGCAGACAGTAGGGCCCTCCTGCACCGCCATAAGCGGGAGGGCCGCCTTTCCCCCTGCAGGCAGTAGGGCCCGCCTGTCCTCCTGCAGGCAGTAGGTCCCGCCCGTCCCCCTGCAGGCATAAGGCCTTCCTGTACCCCCGTAGGCTGGAGGGTCGCCTGTCCCCCTGCAGGCAGTAGGGCCCGCCCTTCCCCCTGCAGGCAGTAGGTCCCGCCAGCTCCCCTGCAGGCAGTAAGGCCCGCCTGTCCCCCTGCTGGCAGTAAGGCCTTCCTGCACCCCCGTAGGCGGGAGGGCTGCCTGTCCCCCTGCAGATAGTAGGGCCCTCCTGCACCCCCATAAACGGGAGGGCCGCCTTTCCCCCTGCAGGCAGTAGGGCCCGCCTACGCCGCTACAGACAGTAAGGGCCGCCTGTCCCCTTGCAGAAAGTACGGCCCGCCTGTCCCCCTGCAGGCAGTAAGCCCCGCCTGCGCCCCTACAGGCACTAGGGCCCGCCTGCCCCCCTGCAGGCAGTAAGGCCTTCCTGCACCCCCCTAGGCGGGAGGGCCGCCTTTCCCCCTGCAGGCAGTAGGGCCCGCCTACGCCGCTACAGACAGTAAGGGCCGCCTTTCCCCTTGCAGAAAGTACGGCCCGCCTGTCCCCCTGCAGGCAGTAGTCCCCGCCTGCGCCCCTACATACAGTAGGGCCCGCCCTTCCCCCTGCAGGCAGTAGGTCCCGCCTGCGCCCCTACAGGCAGAAGGGCCCGCCTGCCCCCCTGCAGGCAGTAAGGCCTTCCTGCACCCCCCTAGGCGGGAAGGTCGCCTGTCCCCCTGCAGGCAGTAGGGCCCGCCCTTCCCCCTGCAGGAAGTAGGCCCCGCATGCGCCCCTACAAACAGTAGGGCCCGCCTGTCCCCCTGCAGGCAGTAGGCCCCGCCTGCGCCACTACATACAGTAGGCCCCGCCTGCGCCCCTACATACAGTAGGGCCCGCCCTTCCCCCTGCTGGCAGTAGGTCCCGCCAGCGCCCCTGCAGGCAGTAGGTCCCGCCCGTCCCCCTGCAGGCATAAGGCCTTCCTGCACCCCCGTAGGCTGGAGGGTCGCCTGTCCCCCTGCAGACAGTAGGTCCCGCCTGCATCCCCGTAGGCGGGAGGGCCGCCTGTCCCCCTGCAGGCAGTAGGGCCTGCCTGCGCCCGTTCAGGCAGAAGCGCCCGCCTGTCCCCCTGCAGGCAGTAGGTCCCGCCTGCGCCCCTACAGGCAGTAGGGCCCGCCTGTCCCCCTGCTGGCAGTAGGTCCCGCCAGCGCCGCTACAGACAGTAAGGGCCGCCTTTCCCCTTGCAGAAAGTACGGCCCGCCTGTCCCCCTGCAGGCAGTAGTCCCCGCCTGCGCCCCTACAGGCACTAGGTCCCGCCTGCCCCCCTGCAGGCAGTAAGGCCTTCCTGCACCCCCATAGGCGGGAGGGTCGCCTGTCCCCCTGCAGACAGTAGGGCCCTCCTGCACCCACATAAGCGGGAGGGCCGCCTTTCCCCCTGCAGGCAGTAGGGCCCGCCTGCGCCGCTACAGACAGTAAGGGCCGCCTTTCCCCTTGCAGAAAGTACGGCCCGCCTGTCCCCCTGCAGGCAGTAGGTCCCGCCTGCACCCCCGTAGGCGGGAGGGCCGCCTGTCCCCCTGCAGACAGTAGGGCCGCATGTCCCCTGCAGGCAGTAGGTCCCGCCTGCACCCCCGTAGGCGGGAGGGCCGCCTGTCCCCCTGGAGACAGTACGACCCGCCTGTCCCCCTGCAGGCAGTAGGGCCCGTCTGTCCCCCTGCATGCAGTAGGGCCGCCTGTCCCCCTGCAGGCAGTAGGGCCCGCCTGTCCCCCTGCTGGCAGTAGGGCCCTCCTGCACCCCCATAAGCGGGAGGGCCCTCCTGCACCCCCATAAGCGGGAGGGCCGCCTTTCTCCCTGCAGACAGTAGGTCCCTGTCCCCCTGCAGGCAGTAGGCCCCGCCTGCGCCCCTACAGGCACTAGGGCCCGCCTGCCCCCCTGCAGGCAGTAAGGCCTTCCTGCACCCCCCTAGGCGGGAGGGCCGCCTTTCCCCCTGCAGGCAGTAGGGCCCGCCTACGCCGCTACAGACAGTAAGGGCCGCCTTTCCCCTTGCAGAAAGTACGGCCCGCCTGTCCCCCTGCAGGCAGTAGTCCCCGCCTGCGCCCCTACATACAGTAGGGCCCGCCCTTCCCCCTGCAGGCAGTAGGTCCCGCCTGCGCCCCTACAGGCAGTAGGGCCCGCCTGCCCCCCTGCAGGCAGTAAGGCCTTCCTGCACCCCCCTAGGCGGGAGGGTCGCCTGTCCCCCTGCAGGCAGTAGGGCCCGCCCTTCCCCCTGCAGGAAGTAGGCCCCGCCTGCGCCCCTACATACAGTAGGGCCCGCCTGTCCTCCTGCAGGCAGTAGGTCCCGCCCGTCCACCTGCAGGCATAAGCCTTCCTGTACCCCCGTAGGCTGAAGGGTCGCCTGTCCCCCTGCAGACAGTAGGTCCCGTAGGCTTGAGGGCCGCCTGTCCCCCTGCAGACAGTACGGCCCGCCTGTCCCCCTGCAGGCAGTAGGCCCCGCCTGCGCCACTACATACAGTAGGCCCCGCCTGCGCCCCTACATACAGTAGGGCCCGCCCTTCCCCCTGCAGGCAGTAGGTCCCGCCAGCGCCGCTACAGACAGTAAGGGCCGCCTTTCCCCTTGCAGAAAGTACGGCCCGCCTGTCCCCCTGCAGGCAGTAGTCCCCGCCTGCGCCCCTACAGGCACTAGGTCCCGCCTGCCCCCCTGCAGGCAGTAAGGCCTACCTGCACCCCTATAGGCGGGAGGGTCGCCTGTCCCCCTGCAGACAGTAGGGCCCTCCTGCACCCACATAAGCGGGAGGGCCGCCTTTCCCCCTGCAGGCAGTAGGGCCCGCCTGCGCCGCTACAGACAGTAAGGGCCGCTTTTCCCCTTGCAGAAAGTTAGCCCCCCCGGCCCCCTGCAGGCAGTAGGGCCGCATGTCCCCTGCAGGCAGTAGGTCCCGCCTGCACCCCCGTAGGCGGGAGGGCCGCCTGTCCCCCTGGAGACAGTACGACCCGCCTGTCCCCCTGCAGGCAGTAGGGCCCGCCTGTCCCCCTGCTGGCAGTAGGGCCCTCCTGCACCCCCATAAGCGGGAGGGCCCTCCTGCACCCCCATAAGCGGGAGGGCCGCCTGTCTCCCTGCAGACAGTAGGTCCCGCCTGCACCCCCGTAGGTGCGAGGGCCGCCTGTCCCCCTGCAGGCAGTAGGCCCCGCCTGCGCCCCTACATACAGTAGGGCCCGCCTGTCCCCCTGCAGACAGTAGGGCACTCCTGCACCCCTGCAGGCAGTAGGGCCGCATGTCCCCCTGCAGGCAGTAGGGCCCGCCTGTCCCCCTGCAGGCAGTAGGTCCCGCCTGCGCCCCTACAGGCAGTAGGGCCCGCCTGTCCCCATGCTGGCAGTAGTGCCCTCCTGCACCCCAATAAGCTGGAGGGCCGCCTGTCCCCCTGCAGACAGTAGGGCCCTCCTGCACCCCCATAAGCGGGAGGGCCGCCTGTCCCCCTGCAGACAGAACGGCCCGCCTGTCCACCTGCAGGCGCCCCTACATACAGTAGGGCCCGCCATCGCCCGTATAGGCAGTAGGGCCCGTCGGTCCCCCTGCAGGCAGTAGGGCCGCCTGTCCCGCCTGCGCCCCTACAGGCTGTAGGGCCCGCCTGCACCCCCGTAGGCGGGAGGGTCGCCTGTCCCCCTGCGGACAGTAGGGCCCTTCTGTACCCCCATAAGCGGGAGGGCCGCCTGTCCCCCTGCAGAAAGAACGGCCCGCCTGTCCCCCTGCAGGCGCCCCTACATACAGTAGGGCCCGCCTGTCCCCCTACAGGCAGTATGGCCCGCCTGCGCCCGTACAGGCAGTAAGGCCTTCCTGCACCCCCGTAGGAGGGAGGGTCGCCTGTCCCCCTGCGTACAGTCGGGCCCTCCTGCACCCCCATAAGCGGGAGGGCCGCCTTTCCCCCTGCAGACAGTAGGGCCCGCCTGTCCCCCTACAGGCAGTAGGGCCGCATGTCCCCCTGCAGACATTAGGTCCCGCCTGCACCCCCGTAGGCGGGAGGGCCGCCTGTCCACCTGCAGAGTGTACGACCCGCCTGTCCCCCTGCAGGCAGTAGGGCCCGTCTGTCCCCCTGCAGGCAGTAGGGCCCGTCTGTCCCCCTGCAGGCAGTAGGGCCCGTCTGTCCCCCTGCAGGCAGTAGGGCCGCCTGTCCCCCTGCTGGCAGTAGGGCCCTCCTGCACCCCCATAATCGGGAGGGCCGCCTGTCCCCCTGCAGCCAGTAGGTCCCACCTGCACCCCCGTAGGCGGGAGGGCCGCCTGTCCCCCTGCAGAGAGTACGACCCGCCTGTCCCCCTGCAGGCAGTAGGGCCCGCCTGTCCCCCTGCAGGCAGTAGGTCCCGCCTGCGCCCCTACAGGCAGTAGGGCCCGCCTGTCCCCCTGCTGGCAGTAGTGCCCTCCTGCACCCCCATAAGCTGGAGGGCCGCCTGTCCCCCTGCAGACAGTAGGGCCCTCCTGCACCCCAATAAGCGGCAGGGCCGCCTGTCCCCCTGCAGACAGTACGGCCCGCCTGTCCCCCTGCAGGCGCCCCTACATACAGTAGGGCCCGCCTGTCCCCCTACAGGCAGTATTGCCCGCCTGCGCCCGTACAGGCAGTAATGCCTTCCAGCACCCCCGTAGGAGGGATGGTCGCCTGTCCCGCTGCGGACAGTCGGGCCCTCCTGCACCCCCATAAGCGGGAGGGCCGCCTTTCCCCCTGCAGACAGTAGGGCCCGCCTGTCCCCCTGCAGGCAGTAGGGCCGCATGTCCCCCTGCAGGCTGTAGGGCCCGCCTGTCCCCCTGCAGGCAGTAGGGCCCGCCTGTCCCCCTGCTGGCAGTAGGGCCCTCCTGCACCCCTATAATCGGGAGGGTCGCCTGTCCCCCTGCAGACATTAGGTCCCGCCTGCACCCCCGTAGGCGGGAGGGCCGCCTGTCCCCCTGCAGACAGTAGGGCCGCCTGTCCCCCTGCAGACAGTAGGGCCCGCCTGTCCCCCTGCAGGCAGTAAGGCCTTCCTGCACCCCCGTAGGCGGGAGGGTCGCCTTCCCCCTATGGACAGTGTCCCCCTGCAGAGAGTACGACCCGCCTTTCCCCCTGCAGGCAGTAGATCCCAACTGTCCCCCTGTAGGCAGTAAGGCCGCCTGGGTCGCCTGTCCCACTGCAGACAGTAGAGCCCTCCTGCACCCCAATATGCGGCAGGGCCGCCTGTCCCCCTGCAGGAAGTAGGGCCCGTCTGTCCCCCTGCAGGCAGTAGGGCCGCCTGCCCCCCTGCAGACAGTACGACCCGCCTGTCCCCCTGCAGGCAGTAGGGCCCGCCTGCGCCCGTACAGGCAGTAGGGCCCGCCTGCGCCCGTACAGGCAGAAGGGCCCGTCTGTCCCCCTGCAGGCAGTAGGGCCCGCCTGTCCCCCTGCAGGCAGTAAGGCCTTCCTGCACCCCCGTAGGCGGGAGGGTCGCCTGTCCCCCTATGGACAGTGTCCCCCTGCAGAGAGTACGACCCGCCTTTCCGCCTGCAGGCAGTAGGGCCCAACTGTCCCCCTGCAGGCAGTAGGGCCGCCTGGGTCGCCTGTCCCCCTGCAGACAGTAGGGCCCTCCTGCACCCCAATAAGCGGCAGGGCCGCCTGGGTCGCCTGTCCCCCTACAGGCAGTAGGGCCCGCCTGTCCCCCTACAGGCAGTAGGGCCACCTGGGTCGCCTGTCCCCCTACAGGCAGTAGGGCCCGCCTGTCCCCCTACAGGCAGTAGGGCCCGCCTGCGCCCGTACAGGCAGTAGTGCCCGTCTGTCCCCCTGCAGGCAGTAGGGCCCTCCTGCACCCCAATAAGCGGCAGGGCCGCCTGTCCCCCTGCAGACAGTACGGCCCGCCTGTCCCCCTGCAGGCGCCCCTACATACAGTAGGGCCCGCCTGTCCCCCTACAGGCAGTATGGCCCGCCTGCGCCCGTACAGGCAGTAATGCCTTCCAGCACCCCCGTAGGAGGGAGGGTCGCCTGTCCCGCTGCGGACAGTCGGGCCCTCCTGCACCCCCATAAGCGGGAGGGCCGCCTTTCCCCCTGCAGACAGTAGGGCCCGCCTGTCCCCCTGCAGGCAGTAGGGCCGCATGTCCCCCTACAGGCAGTAAGGCCTTCCTGCACCCCCGTAGGCGGGAGGGCCGCCTTTCCCCCTGCAGACAGTAGGGCCCGCCTGTCCCAGTAGGGCCGCATGTCCCCCTGCAGGCAGTAGGGCCCGCCTGTCCCCCTGCAGGCAGTAGGTCCCGCCTGCGCCCCTACATACAGTAGGGCCCGCCTGTCCCCCTACAGGCAGTAGGGCCCGCCTGTCCCCCTGCAGGCAGTAGGGCCGCATGTCCCCCTGCAGGCAGTAGGGCCCGCCTGTCCCCCTGCAGGCAGTAGGGCTTGCCTGTCCCCCTGCTGGCAGTAGGGCCCTACTGCACCCCCATAATCGGGAGGGTCGCCTGTCCCCCTGCAGACATTAGGTCCCGCCTGCACCCCCCGTAGGCGGGAGGGCCGCCTGTCCCCCTGCAGACAGTAGGGCCGCCTGTCCCCCTGCAGACAATAGGGCCCGCCTGTCCCCCTGCAGGCAGTAAGGCCTTCCTGCACCCCCGTAGGCGGGGGCCCGTCTGTCCCCCTGCAGGCAGTAGGGCTGCCTGTCCCGCCTGCGCCCCTACAGGCTGTAGGGCCCGCCTGCACCCCCGTAGGCGGGAGGGTCGCCTGTCCCCCTGCGGACAGTAGGGCCCTCCTGTACCCCCATAAGCGGGAGGGCCGCCTGTCCCCCTGCAGACAGAACGGCCCGCCTGTCCCCCTGCAGGCGCCCCTACATACAGTAGGGCCCGCCTGTCCCCCTACAGGCAGTAGGGCCCGTCTTTCCCCCTGCAGGTAGTAGGGCCCGCCTGTCCCCCTGCAGGCAGTAAGGCCTTCCTGCACCCCGTAGGCGGGAGGGTCGCCTGTCCCCCTGCGGACAGTCGGGCCTTCCTGCACCTCCATAATCGGGAGGGCCGCCTGTCCCCCTGCAGACAGTAGGTCCTTCCTGCACCACCATAAGCGGGAGGGCCGCCTGTCCCCCTGCAGACAGTAGGTCCCGCCTGCACCCCCGTAGGCGGAAGGGCCGCCTGTCCCCCTGCAGACAGTACGGCCCGCCTGTCCCCCTGCAGGCAGTAGGGCCCGTCTGTCCCCCTGCAGGCAGTAGGGCCCGTCTGTCCCCCTGCAGACAGTAGGGCCCGCCTGTCCCCCTGCAGGCAGTAAGGCCTTCCTGCACCCCCGTAGGCGGGAGGGCCGCCTTTCCCCCTGCAGACAGTAGGGCCCGCCTGTCCCAGTAGGGCCACATGTCCCCCTGCAGGCAGTAGGGCCCGCCTGTCCCCCTGCAGGCAGTAGGTCCCGCCTGCGCCCCTACATACAGTAGGGCCCGCCTGTCCCCCTACAGGCAGTAGGGCCCGCCTGTCCCCCTGCAGGCAGTAGGGCCGCATGTCCCCCTGCAGGCAGTAGGGCCCGCCTGTCCCCCTGCAGGCAGTAGGGCCCGCCTGTCCCCCTGCTGGCAGTAGGGCCCTACTGCACCCCCATAATCGGGAGGGTCGCCTGTCCCCCTGCAGACATTAGGTCCCGCCTGCACCCCCGTAGGCGGGAGGGCCGCCTGTCCCCCTGCAGACAGTAGGGCCGCCTGTCCTCCTGCAGACAGTAGGGCCCGCCTGTCCCCCTGCAGGCAGTAAGGCCTTCCTGCACCCCCGTAGGCGGGGGCCCGTCTGTCCCCCTGCAGGCAGTAGGGCCGCCTGTCCCGCCTGCGCCCCTACAGGCTGTAGGGCCCGCCTGCACCCCCGTAGGCGGGAGGGTCGCCTGTCCCCCTGCGGACAGTAGGGCCCTCCTGTGCCCCCATAAGCGGGAGGGCCGCCTGTCCCCCTGCAGACAGAACGGCCCGCCTGTCCCCCTGCAGGCGCCCCTACATACAGTAGGGCCCGCCTGTCCCCCTACAGGCAGTAGGGCCCGTCTTTCCCCCTGCAGGTAGTAGGGCCCGCCTGTCCCCCTGCAGGCAGTAAGGCCTTCCTGTACCCCCGTAGGCGGGAGGGTCGCCTGTCCCCCTGCGGACAGTCGGGCCTTCCTGCACCTCCATAATCGGGAGGGCCGCCTGTCCCCCTGCAGACAGTAGGTCCTTCCTGCACCACCATAAGCGGGAGGGCCGCCTGTCCCCCTGCAGACAGTAGGACCCGCCTGCACCCCCGTAGGCGGAAGGGCCGCCTGTCCCCCTGCAGACAGTACGGCCCGCCTGTCCCCCTGCAGGCGCCCCTACATACAGTAGGGCCCGCCTGTCCCCCTACAGGCAGTAGGGCCCGTCTTTCCCCCTGCAGATAGTAGGGCCCGCCTGTCCCCCTGCAGGCAGTAAGGCCTTCCTGCACCCCCGTAGGCGGGAGGGTCGCCTGTCCCCCTGCGGACAGTCGGGCCTTCCTGCACCCCCATAATCGGGAGGGCCGCCTGTCCCCCTGCAGACAGTAGGGCCCTCCTGCACCACCATAAGCGGGAGGGCCGCCTGTCCCCCTGCAGACAGTAGTTCCCGCCTGCACCCCCGTAGGCAGTAGGGCCGCCTGGGTCGCCTGTCCCCCTGCAGACAGTAGGGCCGCCTGTCCCCCTACAGGCAGTAGGGCCCGTCTTTCCCCCTGCAGGAAGTAGGGCCCGTCTGTCCCCCTGTAGGCAGTAGGCAGTAGGGCCGCCTGCCCCCCTGCAGACAGTACGACCCGCCTGTCCCTGCCTGCGCCCGTTCAGGCAGAAGCGCCCGCCTGTCCCCCTGCAGGCTGTAGGTCCCGCCTGCGCCCCTACAGGCAGTAGGGCCCGCCTGTCCCCCTGCTGGCAGTAGGGCCCTCCTGCACCCCAATAAGCGGCAGGGCCGCCTGTCCCCCTGCAGGCACTAGGGCCCGTTTGTCCCCCTGAAGGCAGTAGGACCCGCCTGTCCCTCTGCAGGCAGTAGGGCTGCATGTCCCCCTGCAGGCAGTAGGGCCCGCCTGTCCCCCTGCTGGCAGTAGGGCCCTCCTGCACCCCCATAAGCGGGAGGGCCGCCTGTCCCCCTGCAGGCAGTAGGCCCCGCCTGCGCCCCTACATACAGTAGGGCCCGCCTGTCCCCCTGCAGACAGTAGGGCACTCCTGCACGACTGCAGGCAGTAGGGCCGCATGTCCCCCTGCAGGCAGTAGGGCCCGCCTGTCCCCCTGCAGGCAGTAGGTCCCGCCTGCGCCCCTACAGGCAGTAGGGCCCGCCTGTCCCCCTGCTGGCAGTAGGGCCCTCCTGCACCCCCATAAGCGGGAGGGCCGCCTGTCCCCCTGCAGACAGAACGGCCCGCCTGTCCCCCTGCAGGCGCCCCTACATACAGTAGGGCCCGCCTGTCCCCCTACAGGCAGTATGGCCCGCCTGCGCCCGTACAGGCAGTAAGGCCTTCCTGCACCCCCGTAGGAGGGAGGGTCGCCTGTCCCCCTGCGGGCAGTCGGGCCCTCCTGCACCCCCATAAGCGGGAGGGCCGCCTGTCCCCCTGCAGACAGAACGGCCCGCCTGTCCCCCTGCCTGTCCCCCTACATACAGTAGGGCCCGCCATCGCCCGTACAGGCAGTAGGGCCCGTCTGTCCCCCTGCAGGCAGTAGGGCCGCCTGTCCCGCCTGCGCCCCTACAGGCTGTAGGGCCAGCCTGCACCCCCGTAGGCGGGAGGGTCGCCTGTCCCCCTGCGGACAGTAGGGCCCTCCTGTACCCCCATAAGCGGGAGGGCCGCCTGTCCCCCTGCAGACAGAACGGCCCGCCTGTCCCCCTGCAGGCGCCCCTACATACAGTAGGGCCCGCCTGTCCCCCTACAGGCAGTATGGCCCGCCTGCGCCCGTACAGGCAGTAAGGCCTTCCTGCACCCCCATAAGCGGGAGGGCCGCCTGTCCCCCTGCAGACAGTAGGGCCCTCCTGCACCCCCATAAGCGGGAGGGCCGCCAGTCCCCCTGCAGACAGAACGGCCCGCCTGTCCCCCTGCAGGCGCCCCTACATACAGTAGGGCCCGCCATCGCCCGTACAGGCAGTAGGGCCCGTCTGTCCCCCTGCAGGCAGTAGAGCCGCCTGTCCCGCCTGCGCCCCTACAGGCAGTAGGGCCCGCCTGCACCCCCGTAGGCGGGAGGGTCGCCTGTCCCCCTGCGGACAGTAGGGCCCTCCTGTACCCCCATAAGCGGGAGGGCCGCCTGTCCCCCTGCAGACAGAACGGCCCGCCTGTCCCCCTGCAGGCGCCCCTACATACAGTAGGGCCCGCCTGTCCCCCTACAGGCAGTATGGCCCGCCTGCGCCCGTACAGGCAGTAAGGCCTTCCTGCACCCCCGTAGGAGGGAGGGTCGCCTGTCCCCCTGCGGGCAGTCGGGCCCGCCTGTCCCCCTGCAGGCAGTAAGGCCTTCCTGCACCCCCGTAGGCGGGAGGGCCGCCTTTCCCCCTGCAGACAGTAGGGCCCGCCTGTCCCAGTAGGGCCGCATGTCCCCCTGCAGGCAGTAGGGCCCGCCTGTCCCCCTGCAGGCAGTAGGTCCCGCCTGCGCCCCTACATACAGTAGGGCCCGCCTGTCCCCCTACAGGCAGTAGGGCCCGCCTGTCCCCCTGCAGGCAGTAGGGCCGCATGTCCCCCTGCAGGCAGTAGGGCCCGCCTGTCCCCCTGCTGGCAGTAGGGCCCTACTGCACCCCCATAATCGGGAGGGTCGCCTGTCCCCCTGCAGACATTAGGTCCCGCCTGCACCCCCGTAGGCGGGAGGGCCGCCTGTCCCCCTGCAGACAGTAGGGCCGCCTGTCCCCCTGCAGACAGTAGGGCCCGCCTGTCCCCCTGCAGGCAGTAAGGCCTTCCTGCACCCCCGTAGGCGGGGGCCCGTCTGTCCCCCTGCAGGCAGTAGGGCCGCCTGTCCCGCCTGCGCCCCTACAGGCTGTAGGGCCCGCCTGCACCCCCGTAGGCGGGAGGGTCGCCTGTCCCCCTGCGGACAGTAGGGCCCTCCTGTACCCCCATAAGCGGGAGGGCCGCCTGTCCCCCTGCAGACAGAACGGCCCGCCTGTCCCCCTGCAGGCGCCCCTACATACAGTAGGGCCCGCCTGTCCCGCTACAGGCAGTAGGGCCCGTCTTTCCCCCTGCAGGTAGTAGGGCCCGCCTGTCCCCCTGCAGGCAGTAAGGCCTTCCTGCACCCCCGTAGGCGGGAGGGTCGCCTGTCTCCCTGCGGACAGTCGGGCCTTCCTGCACCTCCATAATCGGGAGGGCCGCCTGTCCCCCTGCAGACAGTAGGTCCTTCCTGCACCACCATAAGCGGGAGGGCCGCCTGTCCCCCTGCAGACAGTAGGTCCCGCCTGCACCCCCGTAGGCGGAAGGGCCGCCTGTCACCCTGCAGACAGTACGGCCCGCCTGTCCCCCTGCAGGCGCCCCTACATACAGTAGGGCCCGCCTGTCCCCCTACAGGCAGTAGGGCCCGTCTTTCCCCCTGCAGGTAGTAGGGCCCGCCTGTCCCCCTGCAGGCAGTAAGGCCTTCCTGCACCCCCGTAGGCGGGAGGGTCGCCTGTCCCCCTGCGGACAGTCGGGCCTTCCTGCACCCCCATAATCGGGAGGGCCGCCTGTCCCCCTGCAGACAGTAGGGCCCTCCTGCACCACCATAAGCGGGAGGGCCGCCTGTCCCCCTGCAGACAGTAGTTCCCGCCTGCACCCCCGTAGGCAGTAGGGCCGCCTGGGTCGCCTGTCCCACTGCAGACAGTAGGGCCCTCCTGCACCCCAATATGCGGCAGGGCCGCCTGTCCCCCTGCAGGAAGTAGGGCCCGTCTGTCCCCCTGCAGGCAGTAGGGCCGCCTGCCCCCCTGCAGACAGTACGATCCGCCTGTCCCTGCCTGCGCCCGTTCAGGCAGAAGCGCCCGCCTGTCCCCCTGCAGGCAGTAAGGCCTTCCTGCACCCCCGTAGGCGGGAGGGCCGCCTTTCCCCCTGCAGACAGTAGGGCCCGCCTGTCCCAGTAGGGCCGCATGTCCCCCTGCAGGCAGTAGGGCCCGCCTGTCCCCCTGCAGGCAGTAGGTCCCGCCTGCGCCCCTACATACAGTAGGGCCCGCCTGTCCCCCTACAGGCAGTAGGGCCCGCCTGTCCCCCTGCAGGCAGTAGGGCCGCATGTCCCCCTGCAGGCAGTAGGGCCCGCCTGTCCCCCTGCTGGCAGTAGGGCCCTACTGCACCCCCATAATCGGGAGGGTCGCCTGTCCCCCTGCAGACATTAGGTCCCGCCTGCACCCCCGTAGGCGGGAGGGCCGCCTGTCCCCCTGCAGACAGTAGGGCCGCCTGTCCCCCTGCAGACAGTAGGGCCCGCCTGTCCCCCTGCAGGCAGTAAGGCCTTCCTGCACCCCCGTAGGCGGGGGCCCGTCTGTCCCCCTGCAGGCAGTAGGGCCGCCTGTCCCGCCTGCGCCCCTACAGGCTGTAGGGCCCGCCTGCACCCCCGTAGGCGGGAGGGTCGCCTGTCCCCCTGCGGACAGTAGGGCCCTCCTGTACCCCCATAAGCGGGAGGGCCGCCTGTCCCCCTGCAGACAGAACGGCCCGCCTGTCCCCCTGCAGGCGCCCCTACATACAGTAGGGCCCGCCTGTCCCGCTACAGGCAGTAGGGCCCGTCTTTCCCCCTGCAGGTAGTAGGGCCCGCCTGTCCCCCTGCAGGCAGTAAGGCCTTCCTGCACCCCCGTAGGCGGGAGGGTCGCCTGTCTCCCTGCGGACAGTCGGGCCTTCCTGCACCTCCATAATCGGGAGGGCCGCCTGTCCCCCTGCAGACAGTAGGTCCTTCCTGCACCACCATAAGCGGGAGGGCCGCCTGTCCCCCTGCAGACAGTAGGTCCCGCCTGCACCCCCGTAGGCGGAAGGGCCGCCTGTCACCCTGCAGACAGTACGGCCCGCCTGTCCCCCTGCAGGCGCCCCTACATACAGTAGGGCCCGCCTGTCCCCCTACAGGCAGTAGGGCCCGTCTTTCCCCCTGCAGGTAGTAGGGCCCGCCTGTCCCCCTGCAGGCAGTAAGGCCTTCCTGCACCCCCGTAGGCGGGAGGGTCGCCTGTCCCCCTGCGGACAGTCGGGCCTTCCTGCACCCCCATAATCGGGAGGGCCGCCTGTCCCCCTGCAGACAGTAGGGCCCTCCTGCACCACCATAAGCGGGAGGGCCGCCTGTCCCCCTGCAGACAGTAGTTCCCGCCTGCACCCCCGTAGGCAGTAGGGCCGCCTGGGTCGCCTGTCCCACTGCAGACAGTAGGGCCCTCCTGCACCCCAATATGCGGCAGGGCCGCCTGTCCCCCTGCAGGTAGTAGGGCCCGCCTGTCCCCCTGCAGGCAGTAAGGCCTTCCTGCACCCCCGTAGGCGGGAGGGTCGCCTGTCCCCCTGCGGACAGTCGGGCCTTCCTGCACCCCCATAATCGGGAGGGCCGCCTGTCCCCCTGCAGACAGTAGGGCCCTCCTGCACCACCATAAGCGGGAGGGCCGCCTGTCCCCCTGCAGACAGTAGTTCCCGCCTGCACCCCCGTAGGCAGTAGGGCCGCCTGGGTCGCCTGTCCCACTGCAGACAGTAGGGCCCTCCTGCACCCCAATATGCGGCAGGGCCGCCTGTCCCCCTGCAGGCAGTAGGTCCCGCCTGCGCCCCTACAGGCAGTAGGGCCCGCCTGTCCCCCTGCTGGCAGTAGGGCCCTCCTGCACCCCAATAAGCGGCAGGGCCGCCTGTCCCCCTGCAGGCACTAGGGCCCGTCTGTCCCCCTGAAGGCAGTAGGACCCGCCTGTCCCTCTGCAGGCAGTAGGGCTGCATGTCCCCCTGCAGGCAGTAGGGCCCGCCTGTCCCCCTGCAGGCAGTAGGTCCCGCCTGCGCCCCTACAGGCAGTAGGGCCCGCCTGTCCCCCTGGTGGCAGTAGGGCCCTCCTGCACCCCCATAAGCGGGAGGGCCGCCTGTCCCCCTGCAGGCAGTAGGCCCCGCCTGCGCCCCTACATACAGTAGGGCCCGCCTGTCCCCCTGCAGACAGTAGGGCACTCCTGCACGACTGCAGGCAGTAGGGCCGCATGTCCCCCTGCAGGCAGTAGGGCCCGCCTGTCCCCCTGCAGGCAGTAGGTCCCGCCTGCGCCCCTACAGGCAGTAGGGCCCGCCTGTCCCCCTGCTGGCAGTAGGGCCCTCCTGCACCCCCATAAGCGGGAGGGCCGCCTGTCCCCCTGCAGACAGAACGGCCCGCCTGTCCCCCTGCAGACAGAACGGCCCGCCTGTCCCCCTGCAGGCGCCCCTACATACAGTAGGGCCCGCCTGTCCCCCTACAGGCAGTATGGCCCGCCTGCGCCCGTACAGGCAGTAAGGCCTTCCTGCACCCCCGTAGGAGGGAGGGTCGCCTGTCCCCCTGCGGGCAGTCGGGCCCTCCTGCACCCCCATAAGCGGGAGGGCCGCCTGTCCCCCTGCAGACAGAACGGCCCGCCTGTCCCCCTGCAGGCGCCCCTACATACAGTAGGGCCCGCCATCGCCCGTACAGGCAGTAGGGCCCGTCTGTCCCCCTGCAGGCAGTAGGGCCGCCTGTCCCGCCTGCGCCCGTACAGGCAGTAAGGCCTTCCTGCACCCCCATAAGCGGGAGGGCCGCCTGTCCCCCTGCAGACAGTAGGGCCCTCCTGCACCCCCATAAGCGGGAGGGCCGCCTGTCCCCCTGCAGACAGAACGGCCCGCCTGTCCCCCTGCAGGCGCCCCTACATACAGTAGGGCCCGCCATCGCCCGTACAGGCAGTAGGGCCCGTCTGTCCCCCTGCAGGCAGTAGGGCCGCCTGTCCCGCCTGCGCCCCTACAGGCTGTAGGGCCCGCCTGCACCCCCGTAGGCGGGAGGGTCGCCTGTCCCCCTGCGGACAGTAGGGCCCTCCTGTACCCCCATAAGCGGGAGGGCCGCCTGTCCCCCTGCAGACAGAACGGCCCGCCTGTCCCCCTGCAGACAGAACGGCCCGCCTGTCCCCCTGCAGGCGCCCCTACATACAGTAGGGCCCGCCTGTCCCCCTACAGGCAGTATGGCCCGCCTGCGCCCGTACAGGCAGTAAGGCCTTCCTGCACCCCCGTAGGAGGGAGGGTCGCCTGTCCCCCTGCGGGCAGTCGGGCCCTCCTGCACCCCCATAAGCGGGAGGGCCGCCTTTCCACCTGCAGACAGTAGGGCCCGCCTGTCCCCCTGCAGGCAGTAGGGCCGCATGTCCCCCTGCAGACATTAGGTCCCGCCTGCACCCCCGTAGGCGGGAGGGCCGCCTGTCCACCTGCAGAGAGTACGACCCGCATGTCCCCCTGCAGGCAGTAGGGCCCGTCTGTCCCCCTGCAGGCAGTAGGGCCCGTCTGTCCCCCTGCAGGCAGTAGGGCCATCCTGCACCCCCATAATCGGGAGGGCCGCCTGTCCCCCTGCAGCCAGTAGGTCCCACCTGCACCCCCGTAGGCGGGAGGGCCGCCTGTCCCCCTGCAGAGAGTACGACCCGCCTGTCCCCCTGCAGGCAGTAGGGCCCGCCTGTCCCCCTGCAGACAGTAGTTCCCGCCTGCACCCCCGTAGGCAGTAGGGCCGCCTGGGTCGCCTGTCCCACTGCAGACAGTAGGGCCCACCTGCACCCCAATATGCGGCAGGGCCGCCTGTCCCCCTGCAGGAAGTAGGGCCCGTCTGTCCCCCTGCAGGCAGTAGGGCCGCCTGCCCCCCTGCAGACAGTACGACCCGCCTGTCCCCCTGCAGGCAGTAGGGCCCGCCTGCGCCCGTACAGGCAGTAGGGCCCTCCTGCACCCCAATAAGCGGCAGGGCCGCCTGGGTCGCCTGTCCCCCTACAGGCAGTAGGGCCCGTCTGTCCCCCCGCAGGTAGTAGGGCCCGCCTGTCCCCCTGCAGGCAGTAAGGCCTTCCTGCACCCCCGTAGGCGGGAGGGTCGCCTGTCCCCCTATGGACAGTGTCCCCCTGCAGAGAGTACGACCCGCCTTTCCCCCTGCAGGCAGTAGGGCCCGTCTGTCCCCCTGCAGGCAGTAGGGCCACCTGGGTCGCCTGTCCCCCTACAGGCAGTAGGGCCCGCCTGTCCCCCTACAGGCAGTAGGGCCCGCCTGCGCCCGTACAGGCAGTAGGGCCCGTCTGTCCCCCTGCAGGCAGTAGGGCCCTCCTGCACCCCAATAAGCGGCAGGGCCGCCTGTCCCCCAGCAGACAGTACGGCCCGCCTGTCCCCCTGCAGGCGCCCCTACATACAGTAGGGCCCGCCTGTCCCCCTACAGGCAGTATGGCCCGCCTGTCCCCCTGCAGGCAGTAGGGCCGCATGTCCCCCTGCAGACAGTAGGTCCGCATGTCCCCCTGCAGGCAGTAGGGCCCGCCTGTCCCCCTGCAGGCAGTAGGGCCCGCCTGTCCCCCTGCTGGCAGTAGGGCCCGCCTGTCCCCCTACAGGCAGTAGGGCCCGCCTGTCCCCCTGCAGACAGTAGGTCCGGCCTGCGCCCCTACAGGCAGTAGGGCCCGCCTTTCCCCCTGCTGGCAGTAGGGCCCTCCTGCACCCCCATAAGCGGGAGGGCCGCCTGTCCCCCTGTCCGCCTGTAGGTCCCGCCTGCACCCCCGTAGTCGGGAGGGCCGCCTGTCCCGCTGCGGACAGTCGGGCCCTCCTGCACCCCCATAATCGGGAGGGTCGCCTGTCCCCCTGCACACATTAGGTCCCGCCTGCACCCCCGTAGGCGGGAGGGCCGCCTGTCCCCCTGCAGACAGTAGGGCCGCCTGTCCCCCTGCAGACAGTAGGGCCCGCATGTCCCCCTGCAGGCAGTAGGGCCCGCCTGTCCCCCTGCAGGCAGTAGGGCCCGCCTGTCCCCCTGCTGGCAGTAGGGCCCTCCTGCACCCCCATAATCGGGAGGGTCGCCTGTCCCCCTGCAGACATTAGGTCCCGCCTGCACCCCCGTAGGCGGGAGGGCCGCCTGTCCCCCTGCAGACAGTAGGGCCGCCTGTCCCCCTGCAGACAGTAGGGCCCGCCTGTCCCCCTGCAGGCAGTAAGGCCTTCCTGCACCCCCGTAGGCGGGAGGGTCGCCTTCCCCCTGCAGAGAGTACGACCCGCCTGTCCCCCTGCAGGCAGTAGGGCCCGTCTGTCCCCCTGCAGGCAGTAGGGCCCGTCTGTCCCCCTGCAGGCAGTAGGGCCGCCTGTCCCCCTGCAGACAGTACGACCCGCCTGTCCTTCTGCGGACAGTCGGGCCCTCCTGCACCCCCATAAGCGGGAGGGCCGCCTTTCCCCCTGCAGACCGTAGGGCCCGCCTGTCCCCCTGCAGGCAGTAAGGCCTTCCTGCACCCCCGTAGGCGGGAGGATCGCCTGTCCCCCTGCGGACGGGCCCTCCTGCACCCCCATAAGCGGGAGGGCCGCCTTTCCCCCTGAAGACAGTAGGGCCCGCCTGTCCCCCTGCAGGCAGTAGGGCCGCATGTCCCCCTGCAGACAGTAGGTCCCGCCTGCACCCCCGTAGGCGGGAGGGCCGCCTGCCCCCCTGCAGGCAGTAGGGCCGCATGTCCCCCTGCAGACAGTACGGCCCGCCTGTCCCCCAGCATACAGTAGGTCCGGCCTGCGCCCCTACAGGCAGTAGGGCCCGCCTGTCCCCCTGCTGCCAGTAGGGCCCTCCTGCACCCCCATAAGCGGGAGGGCCGCCTGTCCCCCTGCAGACAGTAGGGCCCTCCTGCACCCCCCATAAGCGGGAGGGCCGCCTGTCCCCCTGCAGACAGTAGGTCCCTCCTGCACCCCCGTAGGCGGGAGGGCCGCCTGTCCCCCTGCAGACAGTACGGCCCGCCTGTCCCCCTGCAGGCGCCCCTACATACAGTAGGGCCCGCCATCGCCCGTACAGGCAGTAGGGCCCGTCTGTCCCCCTGCAGGCAGTAGAGCCGCCTGTCCCGCCTGCGCCCCTACAGGCAGTAGGGCCCGCCTGCACCCCCGTAGGCGGGAGGGTCGCCTGTCCCCCTGCGGACAGTAGGGCCCTCCTGTACCCCCATAAGCGGGAGGGCCGCCTGTCCCCCTGCAGACAGAACGGCCCGCCTGTCCCCCTGCAGGCGCCCCTACATACAGTAGGGCCCGCCTGTCCCCCTACAGGCAGTATGGCCCGCCTGCGCCCGTACAGGCAGTAAGGCCTTCCTGCACCCCCGTAGGCGGGAGGGTCGCCTGTCCCCCTGCGGACAGTAGGGCCCTCCTGTACCCCCATAAGCGGGAGGGCCGCCTGTCCCCCTGCAGACAGAACGGCCCGCCTGTCCCCCGGCAGGCGCCCCTACATACAGTAGGGCCCGCCTGTCCCCCTACAGGCAGTATGGCCCGCCTGCGCCCGTACAGGCAGTAAGGCCTTCCTGCACCCCCATAAGCGGGAGGGCCGCCTGTCCCCCTGCAGACAGTAGGGCCCTCCTGCACCCCCATAAGCGGGAGGGCCGCCAGTCCCCCTGCAGACAGAACGGCCCGCCTGTCCCCCTGCAGGCGCCCCTACATACAGTAGGGCCCGCCATCGCCCGTACAGGCAGTAGGGCCCGTCTGTCCCCCTGCAGGCAGTAGAGCCGCCTGTCCCGCCTGCGCCCCTACAGGCAGTAGGGCCCGCCTGCACCCCCGTAGGCGGGAGGGTCGCCTGTCCCCCTGCGGACAGTAGGGCCCTCCTGTACCCCCATAAGCGGGAGGGCCGCCTGTCCCCCTGCAGACAGAACGGCCCGCCTGTCCCCCTGCAGGCGCCCCTACATACAGTAGGGCCCGCCTGTCCCCCTACAGGCAGTATGGCCCGCCTGCGCCCGTACAGGCAGTAAGGCCTTCCTGCACCCCCGTAGGAGGGAGGGTCGCCTGTCCCCCTGCGGGCAGTCGGGCCCGCCTGTCCCCCTGCAGGCAGTAAGGCCTTCCTGCAAACCCGTAGGCGGGAGGGCCGCCTTTCCCCCTGCAGACAGTAGGGCCCGCCTGTCCCAGTAGGGCCGCATGTCCCCCTGCAGGCAGTAGGGCCCGCCTGTCCCCCTGCAGGCAGTAGGTCCCGCCTGCGCCCCTACATACAGTAGGGCCCGCCTGTCCCCCTACAGGCAGTAGGGCCCGCCTGTCCCCCTGCAGGCAGTAGGGCCGCATGTCCCCCTGCAGGCAGTAGGGCCCGCCTGTCCCCCTGCAGGCAGTAGGGCCCGCCTGTCCCCCTGCTGGCAGTAGGGCCCTACTGCACCCCCATAATCGGGAGGGTCGCCTGTCCCCCTGCAGACATTAGGTCCCGCCTGCACCCCCGTAGGCGGGAGGGCCGCCTGTCCCCCTGCAGACAGTAGGGCCGCCTGTCCCCCTGCAGACAGTAGGGCCCGCCTGTCCCCCTGCAGGCAGTAAGGCCTTCCTGCACCCCCCGTAGGCGGGGGCCCGTCTGTCCCCCTGCAGGCAGTAGGGCCGCCTGTCCCGCCTGCGCCCCTACAGGCTGTAGGGCCCGCCTGCACCCCCGTAGGCGGGAGGGTCGCCTGTCCCCCTGCGGACAGTAGGGCCCTCCTGTACCCCCATAAGCGGGAGGGCCGCCTGTCACCCTGCAGACAGAACGGCCCGCCTGTCCCCCTGCAGGCGCCCCTACATACAGTAGGGCCCGCCTGTCCCGCTACAGGCAGTAGGGCCCGTCTTTCCCCCTGCAGGTAGTAGGGCCCGCCTGTCCCCCTGCAGGCAGTAAGGCCTTCCTGCACCCCCGTAGGCGGGAGGGTCGCCTGTCTCCCTGCGGACAGTCGGGCCTTCCTGCACCTCCATAATCGGGAGGGCCGCCTGTCCCCCTGCAGACAGTAGGTCCTTCCTGCACCACCATAAGCGGGAGGGCCGCCTGTCCCCCTGCAGACAGTAGGTCCCGCCTGCACCCCCGTAGGCGGAAGGGCCGCCTGTCCCCCTGCAGACAGTACGGCCCGCCTGTCCCCCTGCAGGCGCCCCTACATACAGTAGGGCCCGCCTGTCCCCCTACAGGCAGTAGGGCCCGTCTTTCCCCCTGCAGGTAGTAGGGCCCGCCTGTCCCCCTGCATACAGTAGGGCCCGCCTGTCCCCCTACAGGCAGTAGGGCCCGCCTGTCCCCCTGCAGACAGTAGGTCCGGCCTGCGCCCCTACAGGCAGTAGGGCCCGCCTTTCCCCCTGCTGGCAGTAGGGCCCTCCTGCACCCCCATAAGCGGGAGGGCCGCCTGTCCCCCTGTCCGCCTGTAGGTCCCGCCTGCACCCCCGTAGTCGGGAGGGCCGCCTGGCTCCCTGCAGACAGTAGGGCCCGCCTGTGCCCGTGCAGGCAGTAAGGCCTTCCTGCACCCCCGTAGGCGGGAGGGCCGCCTGTCCCCCTGCATACAGTAGGGCCCGCCTGTCCCCCTACAGGCAGTAGGGCCCGCCTGTCCCCCTGCAGGCAGTAGGGCCCGCCTGCGCCCGTACAGGCAGTAGTGCCCGCCTGCGCCCGTACAGGCAGTAGTGCCCGTCTGTCCCCCTGCAGGCAGTAGGGACGCCTGTCCCCCTGCAGACAGTACGACCCGCCTGTCCCCCTGCTGCCAGTAGGGCCCTCCTGCACCCCCATAAGCGGGAGGGCCGCCTGTCCCCCTGCAGACAGTAGGGCCCTCCTGCACCCCCATAAGCGGGAGGGCCGCCAGTCCCCCTGCAGACAGAACGGCCCGCCTGTCCCCCTGCAGGCGCCCCTACATACAGTAGGGCCCGCCTGTCCCCCTACAGGCAGTATGGCCCGCCTGCGCCCGTACAGGCAGTAAGGCCTTCCTGCACCCCCATAAGCGGGAGGGCCGCCTGTCCCCCTGCAGACAGTAGGGCCCTCCTGCACCCCCATAAGCGGGAGGGCCGCCAGTCCCCCTGCAGACAGAACGGCCCGCCTGTCCCCCTGCAGGCGCCCCTACATACAGTAGGGCCCGCCATCGCCCGTACAGGCAGTAGGGCCCGTCTGTCCCCCTGCAGGCAGTAGAGCCGCCTGTCCCGCCTGCGCCCCTACAGGCAGTAGGGCCCGCCTGCACCCCCGTAGGCGGGAGGGTCGCCTGTCCCCCTGCGGACAGTAGGGCCCTCCTGTACCCCCATAAGCGGGAGGGCCGCCTGTCCCCCTGCAGACAGAACGGCCCGCCTGTCCCCCTGCAGGCGCCCCTACATACAGTAGGGCCCGCCTGTCCCCCTACAGGCAGTATGGCCCGCCTGCGCCCGTACAGGCAGTAAGGCCTTCCTGCACCCCCGTAGGAGGGAGGGTCGCCTGTCCCCCTGCGGGCAGTCGGGCCCGCCTGTCCCCCTGCAGGCAGTAAGGCCTTCCTGCACCCCCGTAGGCGGGAGGGCCGCCTTTCCCCCTGCAGACAGTAGGGCCCGCCTGTCCCAGTAGGGCCGCATGTCCCCCTGCAGGCAGTAGGGCCCGCCTGTCCCCCTGCAGGCAGTAGGTCCCGCCTGCGCCCCTACATACAGTAGGGCCCGCCTGTCCCCCTACAGGCAGTAGGGCCCGCCTGTCCCCCTGCAGGCAGTAGGGCCGCATGTCCCCCTGCAGGCAGTAGGGCCCGCCTGTCCCCCTGCAGGCAGTAGGGCCCGCCTGTCCCCCTGCTGGCAGTAGGGCCCTACTGCACCCCCATAATCGGGAGGGTCGCCTGTCCCCCTGCAGACATTAGGTCCCGCCTGCACCCCCGTAGGCGGGAGGGCCGCCTGTCCCCCTGCAGACAGTAGGGCCGCCTGTCCCCCTGCAGACAGTAGGGCCCGCCTGTCCCCCTGCAGGCAGTAAGGCCTTCCTGCACCCCCGTAGGCGGGGGCCCGTCTGTCCCCCTGCAGGCAGTAGGGCCGCCTGTCCCGCCTGCGCCCCTACAGGCTGTAGGGCCCGCCTGCACCCCCGTAGGCGGGAGGGTCGCCTGTCCCCCTGCGGACAGTAGGGCCCTCCTGTACCCCCATAAGCGGGAGGGCCGCCTGTCCCCCTGCAGACAGAACGGCCCGCCTGTCCCCCTGCAGGCGCCCCTACATACAGTAGGGCCCGCCTGTCCCGCTACAGGCAGTAGGGCCCGTCTTTCCCCCTGCAGGTAGTAGGGCCCGCCTGTCCCCCTGCAGGCAGTAAGGCCTTCCTGCACCCCCGTAGGCGGGAGGGTCGCCTGTCTCCCTGCGGACAGTCGGGCCTTCCTGCACCTCCATAATCGGGAGGGCCGCCTGTCCCCCTGCAGACAGTAGGTCCTTCCTGCACCACCATAAGCGGGAGGGCCGCCTGTCCCCCTGCAGACAGTAGGTCCCGCCTGCACCCCCGTAGGCGGAAGGGCCGCCTGTCCCCCTGCAGACAGTACGGCCCGCCTGTCCCCCTGCAGGCGCCCCTACATACAGTAGGGCCCGCCTGTCCCCCTACAGGCAGTAGGGCCCGTCTTTCCCCCTGCAGGTAGTAGGGCCCGCCTGTCCCCCTGCAGGCAGTAAGGCCTTCCTGCACCCCCGTAGGCGGGAGGGTCGCCTGTCCCCCTGCGGACAGTCGGGCCTTCCTGCACCCCCATAATCGGGAGGGCCGCCTGTCCCCCTGCAGACAGTAGGGCCCTCCTGCACCACCATAAGCGGGAGGGCCGCCTGTCCCCCTGCAGACAGTAGTTCCCGCCTGCACCCCCGTAGGCAGTAGGGCCGCCTGGGTCGCCTGTCCCACTGCAGACAGTAGGGCCCTCCTGCACCCCAATATGCGGCAGGGCCGCCTGTCCCCCTGCAGGAAGTAGGGCCCGTCTGTCCCCCTGCAGGCAGTAGGGCCGCCTGCCCCCCTGCAGACAGTACGACCCGCCTGTCCCTGCCTGCGCCCGTTCAGGCAGAAGCGCCCGCCTGTCCCCCTGCAGGCAGTAGGTCCCGCCTGCGCCCCTACAGGCAGTAGGGCCCGCCTGTCCCCCTGCTGGCAGTAGGGCCCTCCTGCACCCCAATAAGCGGCAGGGCCGCCTGTCCCCCTGCAGGCACTAGGGCCCGTCTGTCCCCCTGAAGGCAGTAGGACCCGCCTGTCCCTCTGCAGGCAGTAGGGCTGCATGTCCCCCTGCAGGCAGTAGGGCCCGCCTGTCCCCCTGCAGGCAGTAGGTCCCGCCTGCGCCCCTACAGGCAGTAGGGCCCGCCTGTCCCCCTGGTGGCAGTAGGGCCCTCCTGCACCCCCATAAGCGGGAGGGCCGCCTGTCCCCCTGCAGGCAGTAGGCCCCGCCTGCGCCCCTACATACAGTAGGGCCCGCCTGTCCCCCTGCAGACAGTAGGGCACTCCTGCACGACTGCAGGCAGTAGGGCCGCATGTCCCCCTGCAGGCAGTAGGGCCCGCCTGTCCCCCTGCAGGCAGTAGGTCCCGCCTGCGCCCCTACAGGCAGTAGGGCCCGCCTGTCCCCCTGGTGGCAGTAGGGCCCTCCTGCACCCCCATAAGCGGGAGGGCCGCCTGTCCCCCTGCAGGCAGTAGGCCCCGCCTGCGCCCCTACATACAGTAGGGCCCGCCTGTCCCCCTGCAGACAGTAGGGCACTCCTGCACGACTGCAGGCAGTAGGGCCGCATGTCCCCCTGCAGGCAGTAGGGCCCGCCTGTCCCCCTGCAGGCAGTAGGGCCCGCCTGCGCCCGTACAGGCAGTAGTGCCCGCCTGCGCCCGTACAGGCAGTAGTGCCCGTCTGTCCCCCTGCAGGCAGTAGGGACGCCTGTCCCCCTGCAGACAGTACGACCCGCCTGTCCCCCTGCTGCCAGTAGGGCCCTCCTGCACCCCCATAAGCGGGAGGGCCGCCTGTCCCCCTGCAGACAGTAGGGCCCTCCTGCACCCCCATAAGCGGGAGGGCCGCCAGTCCCCCTGCAGACAGAACGGCCCGCCTGTCCCCCTGCAGGCGCCCCTACATACAGTAGGGCCCGCCTGTCCCCCTACAGGCAGTATGGCCCGCCTGCGCCCGTACAGGCAGTAAGGCCTTCCTGCACCCCCATAAGCGGGAGGGCCGCCTGTCCCCCTGCAGACAGTAGGGCCCTCCTGCACCCCCATAAGCGGGAGGGCCGCCAGTCCCCCTGCAGACAGAACGGCCCGCCTGTCCCCCTGCAGGCGCCCCTACATACAGTAGGGCCCGCCATCGCCCGTACAGGCAGTAGGGCCCGTCTGTCCCCCTGCAGGCAGTAGAGCCGCCTGTCCCGCCTGCGCCCCTACAGGCAGTAGGGCCCGCCTGCACCCCCGTAGGCGGGAGGGTCGCCTGTCCCCCTGCGGACAGTAGGGCCCTCCTGTACCCCCATAAGCGGGAGGGCCGCCTGTCCCCCTGCAGACAGAACGGCCCGCCTGTCCCCCTGCAGGCGCCCCTACATACAGTAGGGCCCGCCTGTCCCCCTACAGGCAGTATGGCCCGCCTGCGCCCGTACAGGCAGTAAGGCCTTCCTGCACCCCCGTAGGAGGGAGGGTCGCCTGTCCCCCTGCGGGCAGTCGGGCCCGCCTGTCCCCCTGCAGGCAGTAAGGCCTTCCTGCACCCCCGTAGGCGGGAGGGCCGCCTTTCCCCCTGCAGACAGTAGGGCCCGCCTGTCCCAGTAGGGCCGCATGTCCCCCTGCAGGCAGTAGGGCCCGCCTGTCCCCCTGCAGGCAGTAGGTCCCGCCTGCGCCCCTACATACAGTAGGGCCCGCCTGTCCCCCTACAGGCAGTAGGGCCCGCCTGTCCCCCTGCAGGCAGTAGGGCCGCATGTCCCCCTGCAGGCAGTAGGGCCCGCCTGTCCCCCTGCAGGCAGTAGGGCCCGCCTGTCCCCCTGCTGGCAGTAGGGCCCTACTGCACCCCCATAATCGGGAGGGTCGCCTGTCCCCCTGCAGACATTAGGTCCCGCCTGCACCCCCGTAGGCGGGAGGGCCGCCTGTCCCCCTGCAGACAGTAGGGCCGCCTGTCCCCCTGCAGACAGTAGGGCCCGCCTGTCCCCCTGCAGGCAGTAAGGCCTTCCTGCACCCCCGTAGGCGGGGGCCCGTCTGTCCCCCTGCAGGCAGTAGGGCCGCCTGTCCCGCCTGCGCCCCTACAGGCTGTAGGGCCCGCCTGCACCCCCGTAGGCGGGAGGGTCGCCTGTCCCCCTGCGGACAGTAGGGCCCTCCTGTACCCCCATAAGCGGGAGGGCCGCCTGTCCCCCTGCAGACAGAACGGCCCGCCTGTCCCCCTGCAGGCGCCCCTACATACAGTAGGGCCCGCCTGTCCCGCTACAGGCAGTAGGGCCCGTCTTTCCCCCTGCAGGTAGTAGGGCCCGCCTGTCCCCCTGCAGGCAGTAAGGCCTTCCTGCACCCCCGTAGGCGGGAGGGTCGCCTGTCTCCCTGCGGACAGTCGGGCCTTCCTGCACCTCCATAATCGGGAGGGCCGCCTGTCCCCCTGCAGACAGTAGGTCCTTCCTGCACCACCATAAGCGGGAGGGCCGCCTGTCCCCCTGCAGACAGTAGGTCCCGCCTGCACCCCCGTAGGCGGAAGGGCCGCCTGTCCCCCTGCAGACAGTACGGCCCGCCTGTCCCCCTGCAGGCGCCCCTACATACAGTAGGGCCCGCCTGTCCCCCTACAGGCAGTAGGGCCCGTCTTTCCCCCTGCAGGTAGTAGGGCCCGCCTGTCCCCCTGCAGGCAGTAAGGCCTTCCTGCACCCCCGTAGGCGGGAGGGTCGCCTGTCCCCCTGCGGACAGTCGGGCCTTCCTGCACCCCCATAATCGGGAGGGCCGCCTGTCCCCCTGCAGACAGTAGGGCCCTCCTGCACCACCATAAGCGGGAGGGCCGCCTGTCCCCCTGCAGACAGTAGTTCCCGCCTGCACCCCCGTAGGCAGTAGGGCCGCCTGGGTCGCCTGTCCCACTGCAGACAGTAGGGCCCTCCTGCACCCCAATATGCGGCAGGGCCGCCTGTCCCCCTGCAGGAAGTAGGGCCCGTCTGTCCCCCTGCAGGCAGTAGGGCCGCCTGCCCCCCTGCAGACAGTACGACCCGCCTGTCCCTGCCTGCGCCCGTTCAGGCAGAAGCGCCCGCCTGTCCCCCTGCAGGCAGTAGGTCCCGCCTGCGCCCCTACAGGCAGTAGGGCCCGCCTGTCCCCCTGCTGGCAGTAGGGCCCTCCTGCACCCCAATAAGCGGCAGGGCCGCCTGTCCCCCTGCAGGCACTAGGGCCCGTCTGTCCCCCTGAAGGCAGTAGGACCCGCCTGTCCCTCTGCAGGCAGTAGGGCTGCATGTCCCCCTGCAGGCAGTAGGGCCCGCCTGTCCCCCTGCAGGCAGTAGGTCCCGCCTGCGCCCCTACAGGCAGTAGGGCCCGCCTGTCCCCCTGGTGGCAGTAGGGCCCTCCTGCACCCCCATAAGCGGGAGGGCCGCCTGTCCCCCTGCAGGCAGTAGGCCCCGCCTGCGCCCCTACATACAGTAGGGCCCGCCTGTCCCCCTGCAGACAGTAGGGCACTCCTGCACGACTGCAGGCAGTAGGGCCGCATGTCCCCCTGCAGGCAGTAGGGCCCGCCTGTCCCCCTGCAGGCAGTAGGTCCCGCCTGCGCCCCTACAGGCAGTAGGGCCCGCCTGTCCCCCTGCTGGCAGTAGGGCCCTCCTGCACCCCCATAAGCGGGAGGGCCGCCTGTCCCCCTGCAGACAGAACGGCCCGCCTGTCCCCCTGCAGGCGCCCCTACATACAGTAGGGCCCGCCTGTCCCCCTACAGGCAGTATGGCCCGCCTGCGCCCGTACAGGCAGTAAGGCCTTCCTGCACCCCCGTAGGAGGGAGGGTCGCCTGTCCCCCTGCGGGCAGTCGGGCCCTCCTGCACCCCCATAAGCGGGAGGGCCGCCTGTCCCCCTGCAGACAGAACGGCCCGCCTGTCCCCCTGCAGGCGCCCCTACATACAGTAGGGCCCGCCATCGCCCGTACAGGCAGTAGGGCCCGTCTGTCCCCCTGCAGGCAGTAGGGCCGCCTGTCCCGCCTGCGCCCGTACAGGCAGTAAGGCCTTCCTGCACCCCCATAAGCGGGAGGGCCGCCTGTCCCCCTGCAGACAGTAGGGCCCTCCTGCACCCCCATAAGCGGGAGGGCCGCCTGTCCCCCTGCAGACAGAACGGCCCGCCTGTCCCCCTGCAGGCGCCCCTACATACAGTAGGGCCCGCCATCGCCCGTACAGGCAGTAGGGCCCGTCTGTCCCCCTGCAGGCAGTAGGGCCGCCTGTCCCGCCTGCGCCCCTACAGGCTGTAGGGCCCGCCTGCACCCCCGTAGGCGGGAGGGTCGCCTGTCCCCCTGCGGACAGTAGGGCCCTCCTGTACCCCCATAAGCGGGAGGGCCGCCTGTCCCCCTGCAGACAGAACGGCCCGCCTGTCCCCCTGCAGACAGAACGGCCCGCCTGTCCCCCTGCAGGCGCCCCTACATACAGTAGGGCCCGCCTGTCCCCCTACAGGCAGTATGGCCCGCCTGCGCCCGTACAGGCAGTAAGGCCTTCCTGCACCCCCGTAGGAGGGAGGGTCGCCTGTCCCCCTGCGGGCAGTCGGGCCCTCCTGCACCCCCATAAGCGGGAGGGCCGCCTTTCCACCTGCAGACAGTAGGGCCCGCCTGTCCCCCTGCAGGCAGTAGGGCCGCATGTCCCCCTGCAGACATTAGGTCCCGCCTGCACCCCCGTAGGCGGGAGGGCCGCCTGTCCACCTGCAGAGAGTACGACCCGCATGTCCCCCTGCAGGCAGTAGGGCCCGTCTGTCCCCCTGCAGGCAGTAGGGCCCGTCTGTCCCCCTGCAGGCAGTAGGGCCGCCTGTCCCCCTGCTGGCAGTAGGGCCATCCTGCACCCCCATAATCGGGAGGGCCGCCTGTCCCCCTGCAGCCAGTAGGTCCCACCTGCACCCCCGTAGGCGGGAGGGCCGCCTGTCCCCCTGCAGAGAGTACGACCCGCCTGTCCCCCTGCAGGCAGTAGGGCCCGCCTGTCCCCCTGCAGACAGTAGTTCCCGCCTGCACCCCCGTAGGCAGTAGGGCCGCCTGGGTCGCCTGTCCCACTGCAGACAGTAGGGCCCACCTGCACCCCAATATGCGGCAGGGCCGCCTGTCCCCCTGCAGGAAGTAGGGCCCGTCTGTCCCCCTGCAGGCAGTAGGGCCGCCTGCCCCCCTGCAGACAGTACGACCCGCCTGTCCCCCTGCAGGCAGTAGGGCCCGCCTGCGCCCGTACAGGCAGTAGGGCCCTCCTGCACCCCAATAAGCGGCAGGGCCGCCTGTGTCGCCTGTCCCCCTACAGGCAGTAGGGCCCGTCTGTCCCCCCGCAGGTAGTAGGGCCCGCCTGTCCCCCTGCAGGCAGTAAGGCCTTCCTGCACCCCCGTAGGCGGGAGGGTCGCCTGTCCCCCTATGGACAGGGTCCCCCTGCAGAGAGTACGACCCGCCTTTCCCCCTGCAGGCAGTAGGGCCCGTCTGTCCCCCTGCAGGCAGTAGGGCCACCTGGGTCGCCTGTCCCCCTACAGGCAGTAGGGCCCGCCTGTCCCCCTACAGGCAGTAGGGCCCGCCTGCGCCCGTACAGGCAGTAGGGCCCGTCTGTCCCCCTGCAGGCAGTAGGGCCCTCCTGCACCCCAATAAGCGGCAGGGCCGCCTGTCCCCCAGCAGACAGTACGGCCCGCCTGTCCCCCTGCAGGCGCCCCTACATACAGTAGGGCCCGCCTGTCCCCCTACAGGCAGTATGGCCCGCCTGTCCCCCTGCAGGCAGTAGGGCCGCATGTCCCCCTGCAGACAGTAGGTCCGCATGTCCCCCTGCAGGCAGTAGGGCCCGCCTGTCCCCCTGCAGGCAGTAGGGCCCGCCTGTCCCCCTGCTGGCAGTAGGGCCCGCCTGTCCCCCTACAGGCAGTAGGGCCCGCCTGTCCCCCTGCAGACAGTAGGTCCGGCCTGCGCCCCTACAGGCAGTAGGGCCCGCCTTTCCCCCTGCTGGCAGTAGGGCCCTCCTGCACCCCCATAAGCGGGAGGGCCGCCTGTCCCCCTGTCCGCCTGTAGGTCCCGCCTGCACCCCCGTAGTCGGGAGGGCCGCCTGTCCCGCTGCGGACAGTCGGGCCCTCCTGCACCCCCATAATCGGGAGGGTCGCCTGTCCCCCTGCACACATTAGGTCCCGCCTGCACCCCCGTAGGCGGGAGGGCCGCCTGTCCCCCTGCAGACAGTAGGGCCGCCTGTCCCCCTGCAGACAGTAGGGCCCGCATGTCCCCCTGCAGGCAGTAGGGCCCGCCTGTCCCCCTGCAGGCAGTAGGGCCCGCCTGTCCCCCTGCTGGCAGTAGGGCCCTCCTGCACCCCCATAATCGGGAGGGTCGCCTGTCCCCCTGCAGACATTAGGTCCCGCCTGCACCCCCGTAGGCGGGAGGGCCGCCTGTCCCCCTGCAGACAGTAGGGCCGCCTGTCCCCCTGCAGACAGTAGGGCCCGCCTGTCCCCCTGCAGGCAGTAAGGCCTTCCTGCACCCCCGTAGGCGGGAGGGTCGCCTTCCCCCTGCAGAGAGTACGACCCGCCTGTCCCCCTGCAGGCAGTAGGGCCCGTCTGTCCCCCTGCAGGCAGTAGGGCCCGTCTGTCCCCCTGCAGGCAGTAGGGCCGCCTGTCCCCCTGCAGACAGTACGACCCGCCTGTCCTTCTGCGGACAGTCGGGCCCTCCTGCACCCCCATAAGCGGGAGGGCCGCCTTTCCCCCTGCAGACCGTAGGGCCCGCCTGTCCCCCTGCAGGCAGTAAGGCCTTCCTGCACCCCCGTAGGCGGGAGGATCGCCTGTCCCCCTGCGGACGGGCCCTCCTGCACCCCCATAAGCGGGAGGGCCGCCTTTCCCCCTGCAGACAGTAGGGCCCGCCTGTCCCCCTGCAGGCAGTAGGGCCGCATGTCCCCCTGCAGACAGTAGGTCCCGCCTGCACCCCCGTAGGCGGGAGGGCCGCCTGCCCCCCTGCAGGCAGTAGGGCCGCATGTCCCCCTGCAGACAGTACGGCCCGCCTGTCCCCCTGCATACAGTAGGGCCCGCCTGTCCCCCTACAGGCAGTAGGGCCCGCCTGTCCCCCTGCTGCCAGTAGGGCCCTCCTGCACCCCCATAAGCGGGAGGGCCGCCTGTCCCCCTGCAGACAGTACGGCCCGCCTGTCCCCCTGCATACAGTAGGGCCCGCCTGTCCCCCTACAGGCAGTAGGGCCCGCCTGTCCCCCTGCAGACAGTAGGTCCGGCCTGCGCCCCTACAGGCAGTAGGGCCCGCCTTTCCCCCTGCTGGCAGTAGGGCCCTCCTGCACCCCCATAAGCGGGAGGGCCGCCTGTCCCCCTGTCCGCCTGTAGGTCCCGCCTGCACCCCCGTAGTCGGGAGGGCCGCCTGGCTCCCTGCAGACAGTAGGGCCCGCCTGTGCCCGTGCAGGCAGTAAGGCCTTCCTGCACCCCCGTAGGCGGGAGGGCCGCCTGTCCCCCTGCATACAGTAGGGCCCGCCTGTCCCCCTACAGGCAGTAGGGCCCGCCTGTCCCCCTGCAGGCAGTAGGGCCCGCCTGCGCCCGTACAGGCAGTAGTGCCCGCCTGCGCCCGTACAGGCAGTAGTGCCCGTCTGTCCCCCTGCAGGCAGTAGGGACGCCTGTCCCCCTGCAGACAGTACGACCCGCCTGTCCCCCTGCTGCCAGTAGGGCCCTCCTGCACCCCCATAAGCGGGAGGGCCGCCTGTCCCCCTGCAGACAGTAGGGCCCTCCTGCACCCCCATAAGCGGGAGGGCCGCCTGTCCCCCTGCAGACAGTAGGTCCCTCCTGCACCCCCGTAGGCGGGAGGGCCGCCTGTCCCCCTGCAGACAGTACGGCCCGCCTGTCCCCCTGCATACAGTAGGGCCCGCCTGTCCCCCTACAGGCAGTAGGGCCCGCCTGTCCCCCTGCAGACAGTAGGTCCGGCCTGCGCCCCTACAGGCAGTAGGGCCCGCCTGTCCCCCTGCTGGCAGAAGGGCCCTCCTGCACCCCCATAAGCGGGAGGGCCGCCTGTCCCCCTGCAGACAGTAGGTCCCGCCTGCACCCCCGTAGTCGGGAGGGCCGCCTGGCCCCCTGCAGACAGTAGGGCCCGCCTGTCCCCGTGCAGGCAGTAAGGCCTTCCTGCACCCCCGTAGGCGGGAGGGCCGCCTGTCCCCCTGCAGGCAGTACGGCCCGCCTGTCCCCCTGCAGGCAGTAGGCCCCGCCTGCGCCCCTACATACAGTAGGGCCCGCCTGTCCCCCTGCAGGCAGTAGGCCCCGCCTGTCCCCCTACAGGTAGTAGGGCCCGCCTGTCCCCCTGCATACAGTAGGGCCCGCCTGTCCCCCTGCAGACAGTAGGGCCCGCCTGCCCCGTGCAGGCAGTAAGGCCTTCCTGCACCCCCGTAGGCGGGAGGGCCGCCTGTCCCCCTGCAGGCAGTAGGGCCCGCCTGTCCCACTGCTGGCAGTAGGGCCCTCCTGCACCCCAATAAGCGGCAGGGCCGCCTGTCCCCCTACAGGCACTAGGGCCCGTCTGTCCCCCTGAAGGCAGTAGGGCCCGCCTGTCCCACTGCTGGCAGTAGGGCCCTCCTGCACCCCAATAAGCGGCAGGGCCGCCTGTCCCCCTACAGGCACTAGGGCCCGTCTGTCCCCCTGAAGGCAGTAGGGCCCGCCTGTCCCTCTACAGGCAGTAGGGCTGCATGTCCCCCTGCAGGCAGTAGGGCCCGCCTGTCCCCCTGCAGGCAGTAGGTCCTGCCTGCGCCCCTACAGGCAGTAGGGCCCGCCTGTGCCCCTACATACAGTAGGGCCCGCCTGCGCCCGTACAGACAGTAGTGCCCGTCTGTCCCCCTGCAGGCAGAAGGGACGCCTGTCCCCCTGCAGACAGTACGACCCGCCTGTCCCCCTGCAGACAGTAAGGCTTTCCTGCACCCCCGTAGGCGGGAGGGCCGCCTGTCCCCCTGCAGACAGTACGACCCGCCTGTCCCCCTGCAGACAGTAGGTCCCGCCTGCACCCCCGTAGGCGGAAGGGCCGCCTGTCCCCCTACAGACAGTACGGCCCGCCTGTCCCCCTGCAGGCAGTAGACCCCGCCTGCGCCCCTACATACAGTAAGGCCCGCCTGTCCCCCTGCAGACAGTAGGGCCCGCCTGCCCCGTGCAGGCAGTAAGGCCTTCCTGCACCCCCGTAGGCGGGAGGGCCGCCTGTCCCCCTGCAGGCAGTAGGGCCCGCCTGTCCCACTGCTGGCAGTAGGGCCCTCCTGCACCCCAATAAGCGGCAGGGCCGCCTGTCCCCCTACAGGCACTAGGGCCCGTCTGTCCCCCTGAAGGCAGTAGGGCCCGCCTGTCCCTCTACAGGCAGTAGGGCTGCATGTCCCCCTGCAGGCAGTAGGGCCCGCCTGTCCCCCTGCAGGCAGTAGGTCCTGCCTGCGCCCCTACAGGCAGTAGGGCCCGCCTGTGCCCCTACATACAGTAGGGCCCGCCTGTCCCCCTGCAGACAGTAGGGCACTCCTGCACCCCTGCAGGCAGTAGGGCCCGCCTGTCCCCCTGCTGGCAGTAGGGCCCTCCTGCGCCCCTACAGGCAGTACGGCCCGCCTGTCCCCCTGCAGGCAGTAGGCCCCGCCTGCGCCCCTACATACAGTAGGGCCCGCCTGTCCCCCTGCAGACAGTAGGGCCCGCCTGCCCCGTGCAGGCAGTAAGGCCTTCCTGCACCCCCGTAGGCGGGAGGGCCGCCTGTCCCCCTGCAGGCAGTAGGGCCCGCCTGTCCCACTGCTGGCAGTAGGGCCCTCCTGCACCCCAATAAGCGGCAGGGCCGCCTGTCCCCCTACAGGCACTAGGGCCCGTCTGTCCCCCTGAAGGCAGTAGGGCCCGCCTGTCCCTCTACAGGCAGTAGGGCTGCATGTCCCCCTGCAGGCAGTAGGGCCCGCCTGTCCCCCTGCAGGCAGTAGGTCCTGCCTGCGCCCCTACAGGCAGTAGGGCCCGCCTGTGCCCCTACATACAGTAGGGCCCGCCTGTCCCCCTGCAGACAGTAGGGCACTCCTGCACCCCTGCAGGCAGTAGGGCCCGCCTGTCCCTCCTGCTGGCAGTAGGGCCCTCCTGCACCCCCATAAGCGGGAGGGCCGCCTGTCCCCCTGCAGGCAGTAGGCCCCGCCTGCGCCCCTACATACAGTAGGGCCCGCCTGTCCCCCTGCAGACAGTAGGGCACTCCTGCACCCCTGCAGGCAGTAGGGCCCGCCTGTCCCCCTGCTGGCAGTAGGGCCCTCCTGCGCCCCTACAGGCAGTAGGGCCCGCCTGTCCCCCTGCTGGCAGTAGGGCCCTCCTGCACCCCAATAAGCGGCAGGGCCGCCTGTCCCCCTGCAGGCACTAGGGCCCGTCTGTCCCCCTGAAGGCAGTAGGGCCCGCCTGTCCCTCTGCAGGCAGTAGGGCTGCATGTCCCCCTGCAGGCAGTAGGGCCCGCCTGTCCCCCTGCAGGCAGTAAGTCCCGCCTGCGCCCCTACAGGCAGTAGGGCCCGCCTTCCCCCTGCAGGCAGTAGGGCCCTCCTGCACCCCCGTAGGCGGGAGGGCCGCCCGTCCCCCTGCAGGCAGTAGGCCCCGCCTGCGCCCCCATAAGCGGGAGGGCCGCCTGTCCCCCTGCAGACAGAACGGCCCGCCTGTCCCCCTGCAGGCGCCCCTACATACAGTAGGGCCCGCCATCGCCCGTACAGGCAGTAGGGCCCGTCTGTCCCCCTGCAGGCAGTAGGGCCGCCTGTCCCGCCTGCGCCCCTACAGGCTGTAGGGCCCGCCTGCACCCCCGTAGGCGGGAGGGTCGCCTGTCCCCCAGCGGACAGTAGGGCCCTCCTGTACCCCCATAAGCGGCAGGGCCGCCTGTCCCCCTGCAGGCACTAGGGCCCGCCTGTCCCTCTGCAGGCAGTAGGGCTGCATGTCCCCCTTCAGACAGTAGGGCCCGCCTGTCCCCCTGCTGGCAGTAGGGCCCGCCTGTCCCCCTGCTGGCAGTAGGGCCCTCCTGCACCCCAATAAGCGGCAGGGCCGCCTGTCCCTCTACAGGTAGTAGGGCCCGCCTGTCCCCTGCAAACAGTAGGGCACTCCTGCACCCCTGCAGGCAGTAGGGCCCGCCTTTCCCCCTGCAGGCAGTAGGTCCCGCCTGCGCCCCTACAGGCAGTAGGCCCCACCTGTCCCCCTGCTGGCAGTAGGGCCCTCCTGCACCCCCATAAGCGGGAGGGCCGCCTGTCCCCCAGCAGACAGTAGGGCCCTCCTGCACCCCCATAAGCGGGAGGGCCGCCTGTCCCCCTGCAGACAGAACGGCCCGCCTGTCCCCCTGCAGGCGCCCCTACATACAGTAGGGCCCGCCATCGCCCGTACAGGCAGTAGGGCCCGTCTGTCCCCCTGCAGGCAGTAGGGCCGCCTGTCCCGCCTGCGCCCCTACAGGCTGTAGGGCCCGCCTGCACCCCCGTAGGCGGGAGGGTCGCCTGTCCCCCAGCGGACAGTAGGGCCCTCCTGTACCCCCATAAGCGGGAGGGGCGCCTGTCCTCCTGCAGACAGAACGGCCCGCCTGTCCCCCTACAGGCAGTATGGCCCGCCGGCGCCCGTACAGGCAGTAAGGCCTTCCTGCACCCCCGTAGGAGGGAGGGTCGCCTGTCCCCCTGCGGACAGTCGGGCCCTCCTGCACCCCCATAAGCGGGAGGGCCGCCTTTCCCCCTTCAGACAGTAGGGCCCGCCTGTCCCCCTGCAGGCAGTAGGGCCGCATGTCCCCCTGCAGACATTAGGTCCCGCCTGCACCCCCTTAGGCGGGAGGGCCGCCTGTCCACCTGCAGAGCGTACGACCCGCCTGTCCCCCTGCAGGCAGTAGGGCCCGTCTGTCCCCCTGCAGGCAGTAGGGCCCGTCTGTCCCCCTGCAGGCAGTAGGGCCGCCTGTCGCCCTGCAGAGAGTACGACCCGCCTGTCCCCCTGCAGGCAGTAGGGCCGCATGTCCCCCTGCAGGCAGTAGGGCCCGCCTGTCCCCCTGCAGGCAGTAGGTCCCGCCTGCGCCCCTACAGGCAGTAGTGCCCGTCTGTCCCCCTGCGGACAGTCGGGCCCTCCTGCACCCCCATAAGCGGGAGGGCCGCCTGTCCCCCAGCAGACAGTAGGGCCCTCCTGCACCCCCATAAGCGGGAGGGCCGCCTGTCCCCCTGCAGACAGAACGGCCCGCCTGTCCCCCTGCAGGCGCCCCTACATACAGTAGGGCCCGCCATCGCCCGTACAGGCAGTAGGGCCCGTCTGTCCCCCTGCAGGCAGTAGGGCCGCCTGTCCCGCCTGCGCCCCTACAGGCTGTAGGGCCCGCCTGCACCCCCGTAGGCGGGAGGGTCGCCTGTCCCCCTGCGGACAGTCGGGCCCTCCTGCACCCCCATAATCGGGAGGGCCGCCTGTCCCCCTGCAGCCAGTAGGTCCCGCCTGCACCCCCGTAGGCGGGAGGGCCGCCTGTCCCCCTGCAGAAAGTACGACCCGCCTGTCCCCCTGCAGGCAGTAGGTCCCGCCTGCGCCCCTACAGGCAGTAGGGACGCCTGTCCCCCTGCTGGCAGTAGGGCCCTCCTGCACCCCCATAAGCGGGAGGGCCACCTGTCCCCCTGCAGACAGAACGGCCCGCCTGTCCCCCTGCAGGCGCCCCTACATACAGTAGGGCCCGCCTGTCCCCCTACAGGCAGTAGGGCCCGTCTTTCCCCCTGCAGGTAGTAGGGCCCGCCTGTCCCCCTGCAGGCATTAAGGCCTTCCTGCACCCCCGTAGGCGGGAGGGTCGCCTGCCCCCCTGCGGACAGTCGGGCCTTCCTGCACCCCCATAATCGGGAGGGCCGCCTGTCCCCCTGCAGACAGTAGGGCCCTCCTGCACCACCATAAGCGGGAGGGCCGCCTGTCCCCCTGCAGACAGAAGTTCCCGCCTGCACCCCCGTAGGCAGTAGGGCCGCCTGTCCCACTGCAGACAGTAGGGCCCTCCTGCACCCCAATATGCGGCAGGGCCGGCTGCCCCCCTGCAGACAGTACGCCCCGCCTGTCCCCCTGCAGGCAGTAGGGCCCGCCTGCGCCCGTACAGGCAGTAGGGCCCGCTTGCGCCCGTACAGGCAGTAGGGCCCGTCTGTCTCCCTGCAGGCAGTAGGGCCCGCCTGTCCCCCTGCAGGCAGTAAGGCCGCCTGGGTCGCCTGTCCCCCTGCAGACAGTAGGGCCCTCCTGCACCCCAATAAGCGGCAGGGCCGCCTGGGTCGCCTGTCCCCCTACAGGCAGTAGGGCCGCATGTCCCCCTACAGGCAGTAGAGCCCGCCTGCGCCCGTACAGGCAGTAGGGCCCGTCTGTCCCCCAGCAGGCAGTAGGGCCCGCCTGTCCCCCTGCAGGCAGTAAGGCCTTCCTGCACCCCCGTAGGCGGGAGGGTCGCCTGTCCCCCTATGGACAGTGTCCCCCTGCAGAGAGTACGACCCGCCTTTCCCCCTGCAGGCAGTAGGGCCCGTCTGTCCCCCTGCAGACAGTAGGGCCCTCCTGCACCCCAATAAGCGGCAGGGCCGCCTGGGTCGCCTGTCCCCCTACAGGCAGTAGGGCCGCATGTCCCCCTACAGGCAGTAGAGCCCGCCTGCGCCCGTACAGGCAGTAGGGCCCGTCTGTCCCCCAGCAGGCAGTAGGGCCCGCCTGTCCCCCTGCAGGCAGTAAGGCCTTCCTGCACCCCCGTAGGCGGGAGGGTCGCCTGTCCCCCTATGGACAGTGTCCCCCTGCAGAGAGTACGACCCGCCTTTCCCCTTGCAGGCAGTAGGGCCCGTCTGTCCCCCTGCAGGCAGTAGGGCCACCTGGGTCGCCTGTCCCCCTACAGGCAGTAGGGCCCGCCTGTCCCCCTACAGGCAGTAGGGCCCGCCTGCGCCCGTACAGGCAGTAGTGCCCGTCTGTCCCCCTGCAGGCAGTAGGGCCCTCCTGCACCCCAATAAGCGGCAGGGCCGCCTGTCCCCCCTGCAGACAGTACGGCCCGCCTGTCCCCCTGCAGGCGCCCCTACATACAGTAGGGCCCGCCTGTCCCCCTACAGGCAGTATGGCCCGCCTGCGCCCGTACAGGCAGTAATGACTTCCAGCACCCCCGTAGGAGGGAGGGTCGCCTGTCCCGCTGCGGACAGTCGGGCCCTCCTGCACCCCCATAAGCGGGAGGGCCGCCTTTCCCCCTGCAGACAGTAGGGCCCGCCTGTCCCCCTGCAGGCAGTAGGGCCGCATGTCCCCCTGCAGGCAGTAGGGCCCGCCTGTCCCCCTGCAGGCAGTAGGGCCCGCCTGTCCGCCTGCTGGCAGTAGGGCCCTCCTGCACCCCCATAATCGGGAGGGTCGCCTGTCCCCCTGCAGACATTAGGTCCCGCCTGCACCCCCGTAGGCGGGAGGGCCGCCTGTCCCCCTGCAGACAGTAGGTTCCGCATGCACCCCCGTAGTCGGGAGGGCCGCCTGTCCCCCTACAGGCAGTAGGTCCCGCCTGCGCCCCTACAGGAAGTAGGGCCCGCCTGTCCCCCTGCAGGCAGTAGGGCCCGCCTGCGCCCGTACAGGCAGTAGTGCCCGTCTGTCCCCCTGCAGGCAGTAGGGACGCCTGTCCCCCTGCAGACAGTACGACCCGCCTGTCCCCCTGCAGACAGTAAGGCCTTCCTGCACCCCCGTAAGCGGGAGGGCCGCCTGTCCCCCTGCAGACAGTACGACCCGCCTGTCCCCCTGTAGACAGTAGGTCCCGCCTGCACCCCCGTAGGCGGGAGGGCCGCCTGTCCCCCTGCAGACAGTACAGCCCGCCTGTCCCCCTGCATACAGTAGGGCCCGCCTGTCCCCCTACAGGCAGTAGGGCCCGCCTGTCCCCCTGCAGACAGTAGGTCCGGCCTGCGCCCCTACAGGTAGTAGGGCCCGCGTGTCCCCCTGCAGGCAGTAGGGCCCGCCTGCGCCCGTACAGGCAGTAGTGCCCGTCTGTCCCCCTGCAGGCAGTAGGGATGCCTGTCCCCCTGCAGACAGTAGGTCCCTCCTGCACCCCCGTAGGCGGGAGGGCCGCCTGTCCCCCTGCAGACAGTACAGCCCGACTGTCCCCCTGCATACAGTAGGGCCCGCCTGTCCCCCTACAGGCAGTAGGGCCCGCCTGTCCCCCTGCAGACAGGAGGTCCGGCCTGCGCCCCTACAGGCAGTAGGGCCCGCCTGTCCCCCTGCTGGCAGTAGGCCCCGCCTGCGCCCCTACATACAGTAGGGCCCGCCTGTCCCCCTACAGGCAACAGGGCCCGCCTGCGCCCGTACAGGCAGTAGTGCCCGTCTGTCCCCCTGCAGGCAGTAGGGACGCCTGTCCCCCTGCAGACAGTACGACCCGCCTGTCCCCCTGCAGGCAGTAGGGCCTGCCTGCGCCCGTTCAGGCAGTAGCGCCCGCCTGTCCCCCTGCAGACAGTAGGGCCCTCCTGCACCTCCATAAGCGGGAGGGCCGCCTGTCCCCCTGCAGACAGTAGGTCCCGCCTGCACCCCCGCAGTCGGGAGGGCCGCCTGTCCCCCTGCAGACAGTAGGGCCCGCCTGTCCCCCTGCAGGCAGTAAGGCCTTCCTGCACCCCCGTAGGCGGGAGGGTCGCCTGTCCCCCTGCAGGCAGTAGGCCCCGCCTGCTCCCCTACATACAGTAGGGCCCGCCAGTCCCCCTACATGCAGTAGGGCCCGCCTGCGCCCGTACAGGCAGTAGTGCCCGTCTGTCCCCCTGCAGGCAGTAGGGACGCCTGTCCCCCTGCAGACAGTACGACCCGCCTGTCCCCCTGCAGGCAGTAGGGCCTGCCTGCGCCCGTTCAGGCAGTAGCGCCCGCCTGTCCCCCTGCAGACAGTAGGGCCCTCCTGCATCCCCATAAGCGGGAGGGCCGCCTGTCCCCCTGCAGACAGTAGGTCCCGCCTGTCCCTCTGCAGGCAGTAAGACCTTCCTGCACCCCCGTAGGCGGGAGGGCCGCCTGTCCCCCTGCAGACAGTAGGTCCCGCCTGCACCCCCGTAGTCGGGAGGGCCGCCTGTCCCCCTGCAGACAGTAGGTCCCGCCTGTCCCCCTGCAGGCAGTAAGGCCTTCCTGCACCCCCGTAGGCGGGAGGGTCGCCTGTCCCCCTGCAGACAGTAGGTCCCGCCTGCACCCCCGTAGTCGGGAGGGCCGCCTGTCCTCCTGCAGACAGTAGGGCCCTCCTGCACCCCCATAAGCGGGAGGGCCGCCTGTCCCCCTGCAGGCAGTAGGCCCCACCTGCACCCCTACATACAGTAGGGCCCGCCTGTCCCCCTACATACAGTAGGGCCCCCCTATGGACAGTGTCCCCCTGCAGAGAGTACGACCCGCCTTTCCCCTTGCAGGCAGTAGGGCCCGTCTGTCCCCCTGCAGGCAGTAGGGCCACCTGGGTCGCCTGTCCCCCTACAGGCAGTAGGGCCCGCCTGTCCCCCTACAGGCAGTAGGGCCCGCCTGCGCCCGTACAGGCAGTAGTGCCCGTCTGTCCCCCTGCAGGCAGTAGGGCCCTCCTGCACCCCAATAAGCGGCAGGGCCGCCTGTCCCCCTGCAGACAGTACGGCCCGCCTGTCCCCCTGCAGGCGCCCCTACATACAGTAGGGCCCGCCTGTCCCCCTACAGGCAGTATGGCCCGCCTGCGCCCGTACAGGCAGTAATGACTTCCAGCACCCCCGTAGGAGGGAGGGCCGCCTGTCCCCCTGCAGACAGTACAGCCCGACTGTCCCCCTGCATACAGTAGGGCCCGCCTGTCCCCCTACAGGCAGTAGGGCCCGCCTGTCCCCCTGCAGACAGGAGGTCCGGCCTGCGCCCCTACAGGCAGTAGGGCCCGCCTGTCCCCCTGCTGGCAGTAGGCCCCGCCTGCGCCCCTACATACAGTAGGGCCCGCCTGTCCCCCTACAGGCAACAGGGCCCGCCTGCGCCCGTACAGGCAGTAGTGCCCGTCTGTCCCCCTGCAGGCAGTAGGGACGCCTGTCCCCCTGCAGACAGTACGACCCGCCTGTCCCCCTGCAGGCAGTAGGGCCTGCCTGCGCCCGTTCAGGCAGTAGCGCCCGCCTGTCCCCCTGCAGACAGTAGGGCCCTCCTGCACCTCCATAAGCGGGAGGGCCGCCTGTCCCCCTGCAGACAGTAGGTCCCGCCTGCACCCCCGCAGTCGGGAGGGCCGCCTGTCCCCCTGCAGACAGTAGGGCCCGCCTGTCCCCCTGCAGGCAGTAAGGCCTTCCTGCACCCCCGTAGGCGGGAGGGTCGCCTGTCCCCCTGCAGGCAGTAGGCCCCGCCTGCTCCCCTACATACAGTAGGGCCCGCCAGTCCCCCTACATGCAGTAGGGCCCGCCTGCGCCCGTACAGGCAGTAGTGCCCGTCTGTCCCCCTGCAGGCAGTAGGGACGCCTGTCCCCCTGCAGACAGTACGACCCGCCTGTCCCCCTGCAGGCAGTAGGGCCTGCCTGCGCCCGTTCAGGCAGTAGCGCCCGCCTGTCCCCCCTGCAGACAGTAGGGCCCTCCTGCATCCCCATAAGCGGGAGGGCCGCCTGTCCCCCTGCAGACAGTAGGTCCCGCCTGTCCCTCTGCAGGCAGTAAGACCTTCCTGCACCCCCGTAGGCGGGAGGGCCGCCTGTCCCCCTGCAGACAGTAGGTCCCGCCTGCACCCCCCGTAGTCGGGAGGGCCGCCTGTCCCCCTGCAGACAGTAGGTCCCGCCTGTCCCCCTGCAGGCAGTAAGGCCTTCCTGCACCCCCGTAGGCGGGAGGGTCGCCTGTCCCCCTGCAGACAGTAGGTCCCGCCTGCACCCCCGTAGTCGGGAGGGCCGCCTGTCCTCCTGCAGACAGTAGGGCCCTCCTGCACCCCCCATAAGCGGGAGGGCCGCCTGTCCCCCTGCAGGCAGTAGGCCCCACCTGCACCCCTACATACAGTAGGGCCCGCCTGTCCCCCTACATACAGTAGGGCCCGCCTGTCCCCCTACAGGCAGTAGGGCCCGTTTGCGCCCCTACAGGCAGTAGGGCCCGCCTGCCCCCCTGCAGACAGTAGGGCCCTCCTGCACCCCCATAAGCGGGAGGGCCGCCTGTCCCCCTTCACACAGTAGGTCCCGCCTGCACCCCCGTAGTCGGGAAGGCCGCCTGTCCCCCTGCATACAGTAGGGCCCGCCTGTCCCCCTACATACAGTAGGGCCCGCCTGCACCCCCGTAGGCGGGAGGGCCGCCTGTCCCCCTGCAGACAGTAGGTCCCGCCTGCACCCCCGTAGGCGGGAGGGCCGCCTGTCCCCCTGCAGACAGTACGACCCGCCTGTCCCCCCTGCAGGCAGTAGGGCCCGACTGCACCCCTACAGGCAGTAGGTCCCGCCTGTCCCCCTGCAGGCAGTAGGTCCCGCCTGTCACCCTGCAGGCAGTAGGCCCCGCCTGCGCCCCTACATACAGTAGGTCCCGCCTGTCCCCCTGCAGACAGTACGGCCCGCCTGTCCCCCTGCAGACAGTACGACCCGCCTGTCCCCCTGCAGGCAGTAAGGCCTTCCTGCACCCCCGTAGGCGGGAGGGTCGCCTGTCCCCCTGCAGACAGTAGGTCCCGCCTGCACCCCCGTAGTCGGGAGGGCCGCCTGTCCTCCTGCAGACAGTAGGGCCCTCCTGCACCCCCATAAGCGGGAGGGCCGCCTGTCCCCCTGCAGGCAGTAGGCCCCACCTGCACCCCTACATACAGTAGGGCCCGCCTGTCCCCCTACATACAGTAGGGCCCGCCTGTCCCCCTACAGGCAGTAGGGCCCGTTTGCGCCCCTACAGGCAGTAGGGCCCGCCTGCCCCCCTGCAGACAGTAGGGCCCTCCTGCACCCCCATAAGCGGGAGGGCCGCCTGTCCCCCTTCACACAGTAGGTCCCGCCTGCACCCCCGTAGTCGGGAAGGCCGCCTGTCCCCCTGCATACAGTAGGGCCCGCCTGTCCCCCTACATACAGTAGGGCCCGCCTGCACCCCCGTAGGCGGGAGGGCCGCCTGTCCCCCTGCAGACAGTAGGTCCCGCCTGCACCCACGTAGGCGGGAGGGCCGCCTGTCCCCCTGAAGAAAGTAGGTCCCGCCTGTCCCCCTGCAGGCAGTAGGGCCCGCCTGCACCCCTACAGGCAGTAGGTCCCGCCTGTCCCCCTGCAGGCAGTAGGTCCCGCCTGTCACCCTGCAGGCAGTAGGCCCCGCCTGCGCCCCTACATACAGTAGGTCCCGCCTGTCCCCCTGCAGAAAGTACGGCCCGCCTGTCCCCCTGCAGACAGTACGACCCGCCTGTCCCCCTGCAGGCAGTAAGGCCTTCCTGCACCCCCGTAGGCGGGAGGGTCGCCTGTCCCCCTGCAGACAGTAGGTCCCGCCTGCACCCCCGTAGTCGGGAGGGCCGCCTGTCCTCCTGCAGACAGTAGGGCCCTCCTGCACCCCCATAAGCGGGAGGGCCGCCTGTCCCCCTGCAGGCAGTAGGCCCCACCTGCACCCCTACATACAGTAGGGCCCGCCTGTCCCCCTACATACAGTAGGGCCCGCCTGTCCCCCTACAGGCAGTAGGGCCCGTTTGCGCCCCTACAGGCAGTAGGGCCCGCCTGCCCCCCTGCAGACAGTAGGGCCCTCCTGCACCCCCATAAGCGGGAGGGCCGCCTGTCCCCCTTCACACAGTAGGTCCCGCCTGCACCCCCGTAGTCGGGAAGGCCGCCTGTCCCCCTACAGGCAGTAGGGCCCGCCTGTCCCCCTGCAGACAGTAGGTCCGGCCTGCGCCCCTACAGGCAGTAGGGCCCGCCTGTCCCCCTGCTGGCAGAAGGGCCCTCCTGCACCCCCATAAGCGGGAGGGCCGCCTGTCCCCCTGCAGACAGTAGGTCCCGCCTGCACCCCCGTAGTCGGGAGGGCCGCCTGGCCCCCTGCAGACAGTAGGGCCCGCCTGTCCCCGTGCAGGCAGTAAGGCCTTCCTGCACCCCCGTAGGCGGGAGGGCCGCCTGTCCCCCTGCAGGCAGTACGGCCCGCCTGTCCCCCTGCAGGCAGTAGGCCCCGCCTGCGCCCCTACATACAGTAGGGCCCGCCTGTCCCCCTGCAGGCAGTAGGCCCCGCCTGTCCCCCTACAGGTAGTAGGGCCCGCCTGTCCCCCTGCATACAGTAGGGCCCGCCTGTCCCCCTGCAGACAGTAGGGCCCGCCTGCCCCGTGCAGGCAGTAAGGCCTTCCTGCACCCCCGTAGGCGGGAGGGCCGCCTGTCCCCCTGCAGGCAGTAGGGCCCGCCTGTCCCACTGCTGGCAGTAGGGCCCTCCTGCACCCCAATAAGCGGCAGGGCCGCCTGTCCCCCTACAGGCACTAGGGCCCGTCTGTCCCCCTGAAGGCAGTAGGGCCCGCCTGTCCCACTGCTGGCAGTAGGGCCCTCCTGCACCCCAATAAGCGGCAGGGCCGCCTGTCCCCCCTACAGGCACTAGGGCCCGTCTGTCCCCCTGAAGGCAGTAGGGCCCGCCTGTCCCTCTACAGGCAGTAGGGCTGCATGTCCCCCTGCAGGCAGTAGGGCCCGCCTGTCCCCCTGCAGGCAGTAGGTCCTGCCTGCGCCCCTACAGGCAGTAGGGCCCGCCTGTGCCCCTACATACAGTAGGGCCCGCCTGCGCCCGTACAGACAGTAGTGCCCGTCTGTCCCCCTGCAGGCAGAAGGGACGCCTGTCCCCCTGCAGACAGTACGACCCGCCTGTCCCCCTGCAGACAGTAAGGCTTTCCTGCACCCCCGTAGGCGGGAGGGCCGCCTGTCCCCCTGCAGACAGTACGACCCGCCTGTCCCCCTGCAGACAGTAGGTCCCGCCTGCACCCCCGTAGGCGGAAGGGCCGCCTGTCCCCCTACAGACAGTACGGCCCGCCTGTCCCCCTGCAGGCAGTAGGCCCCGCCTGCGCCCCTACATACAGTAGGGCCCGCCTGTCCCCCTGCAGACAGTAGGGCCCGCCTGCCCCGTGCAGGCAGTAAGGCCTTCCTGCACCCCCGTAGGCGGGAGGGCCGCCTGTCCCCCTGCAGGCAGTAGGGCCCGCCTGTCCCACTGCTGGCAGTAGGGCCCTCCTGCACCCCAATAAGCGGCAGGGCCGCCTGTCCCCCTACAGGCACTAGGGCCCGTCTGTCCCCCTGAAGGCAGTAGGGCCCGCCTGTCCCTCTACAGGCAGTAGGGCTGCATGTCCCCCTGCAGGCAGTAGGGCCCGCCTGTCCCCCTGCAGGCAGTAGGTCCTGCCTGCGCCCCTACAGGCAGTAGGGCCCGCCTGTGCCCCTACATACAGTAGGGCCCGCCTGTCCCCCTGCAGACAGTAGGGCACTCCTGCACCCCTGCAGGCAGTAGGGCCCGCCTGTCCCCCTGCTGGCAGTAGGGCCCTCCTGCGCCCCTACAGGCAGTACGGCCCGCCTGTCCCCCTGCAGGCAGTAGGCCCCGCCTGCGCCCCTACATACAGTAGGGCCCGCCTGTCCCCCTGCAGACAGTAGGGCCCGCCTGCCCCGTGCAGGCAGTAAGGCCTTCCTGCACCCCCGTAGGCGGGAGGGCCGCCTGTCCCCCTGCAGGCAGTAGGGCCCGCCTGTCCCACTGCTGGCAGTAGGGCCCTCCTGCACCCCAATAAGCGGCAGGGCCGCCTGTCCCCCTACAGGCACTAGGGCCCGTCTGTCCCCCTGAAGGCAGTAGGGCCCGCCTGTCCCTCTACAGGCAGTAGGGCTGCATGTCCCCCTGCAGGCAGTAGGGCCCGCCTGTCCCCCTGCAGGCAGTAGGTCCTGCCTGCGCCCCTACAGGCAGTAGGGCCCGCCTGTGCCCCTACATACAGTAGGGCCCGCCTGTCCCCCTGCAGACAGTAGGGCACTCCTGCACCCCTGCAGGCAGTAGGGCCCGCCTGTCCCTCCTGCTGGCAGTAGGGCCCTCCTGCACCCCCATAAGCGGGAGGGCCGCCTGTCCCCCTGCAGGCAGTAGGCCCCGCCTGCGCCCCTACATACAGTAGGGCCCGCCTGTCCCCCTGCAGACAGTAGGGCACTCCTGCACCCCCTGCAGGCAGTAGGGCCCGCCTGTCCCCCTGCTGGCAGTAGGGCCCTCCTGCGCCCCTACAGGCAGTAGGGCCCGCCTGTCCCCCTGCTGGCAGTAGGGCCCTCCTGCACCCCAATAAGCGGCAGGGCCGCCTGTCCCCCTGCAGGCACTAGGGCCCGTCTGTCCCCCTGAAGGCAGTAGGGCCCGCCTGTCCCTCTGCAGGCAGTAGGGCTGCATGTCCCCCTGCAGGCAGTAGGGCCCGCCTGTCCCCCTGCAGGCAGTAAGTCCCGCCTGTGCCCCTACAGGCAGTAGTGCCCGCCTGCCCCCTGCTGGCAGTAGGGCCCTCCTGCACCCCCATAAGCGGGAGGGCCGCCCGTCCCCCTGCAGGCAGTAGGCCCCGCCTGCGCCCCCATAAGCGGGAGGGCCGCCTGTCCCCCTGCAGACAGAACGGCCCGCCTGTCCCCCTGCAGGCGCCCCTACATACAGTAGGGCCCGCCATCGCCCGTACAGGCAGTAGGGCCCGTCTGTCCCCCTGCAGGCAGTAGGGCCGCCTGTCCCGCCTGCGCCCCTACAGGCTGTAGGGCCCGCCTGCACCCCCGTAGGCGTGAGGGTCGCCTGTCCCCCAGCGGACAGTAGGGCCCTCCTGTACCCCCATAAGCGGCAGGGCCGCCTGTCCCCCTGCAGGCACTAGGGCCCGTCTGTCCCCCTGAAGGCAGTAGGGCCCGCCTGTCCCTCTGCAGGCAGTAGGGCTGCATGTCCCCCTTCAGACAGTAGGGCCCGCCTGTCCCCCTGCTGGCAGTAGGGCCCGCCTGTCCCCCTGCTGGCAGTAGGGCCCTCCTGCACCCCAATAAGCGGCAGGGCCGCCTGTCCCTCTACAGGTAGTAGGGCCCGCCTGTCCCCTGCAAACAGTAGGGCACTCCTGCACCCCTGCAGGCAGTAGGGCCCGCCTTTCCCCCTGCAGGCAGTAGGTCCCGCCTGCGCCCCTACAGGCAGTAGGCCCCACCTGTCCCCCTGCTGGCAGTAGGGCCCTCCTGCACCCCCATAAGCGGGAGGGCCGCCTGTCCCCCAGCAGACAGTAGGGCCCTCCTGCACCCCCCATAAGCGGGAGGGCCGCCTGTCCCCCTGCAGACAGAACGGCCCGCCTGTCCCCCTGCAGGCGCCCCTACATACAGTAGGGCCCGCCATCGCCCGTACAGGCAGTAGGGCCCGTCTGTCCCCCTGCAGGCAGTAGGGCCGCCTGTCCCGCCTGCGCCCCTACAGGCTGTAGGGCCCGCCTGCACCCCCGTAGGCGGGAGGGTCGCCTGTCCCCCAGCGGACAGTAGGGCCCTCCTGTACCCCCATAAGCGGGAGGGGCGCCTGTCCTCCTGCAGACAGAACGGCCCGCCTGTCCCCCTACAGGCAGTATGGCCCGCCGGCGCCCGTACAGGCAGTAAGGCCTTCCTGCACCCCCGTAGGAGGGAGGGTCGCCTGTCCCCCTGCGGACAGTCGGGCCCTCCTGCACCCCCATAAGCGGGAGGGCCGCCTTTCCCCCTTCAGACAGTAGGGCCCGCCTGTCCCCCTGCAGGCAGTAGGGCCGCATGTCCCCCTGCAGACATTAGGTCCCGCCTGCACCCCCTTAGGCGGGAGGGCCGCCTGTCCACCTGCAGAGAGTACGACCCGCCTGTCCCCCTGCAGGCAGTAGGGCCCGTCTGTCCCCCTGCAGGCAGTAGGGCCCGTCTGTCCCCCTGCAGGCAGTAGGGCCGCCTGTCCCCCTGCAGAGAGTACGACCCGCCTGTCCCCCTGCAGGCAGTAGGGCCGCATGTCCCCCTGCAGGCAGTAGGGCCCGCCTGTCCCCCTGCAGGCAGTAGGTCCCGCCTGCGCCCCTACAGGCAGTAGTGCCCGTCTGTCCCCCTGCGGACAGTCGGGCCCTCCTGCACCCCCATAAGCGGGAGGGCCGCCTGTCCCCCAGCAGACAGTAGGGCCCTCCTGCACCCCCATAAGCGGGAGGGCCGCCTGTCCCCCTGCAGACAGAACGGCCCGCCTGTCCCCCTGCAGGCGCCCCTACATACAGTAGGGCCCGCCATCGCCCGTACAGGCAGTAGGGCCCGTCTGTCCCCCTGCAGGCAGTAGGGCCGCCTGTCCCGCCTGCGCCCCTACAGGCTGTAGGGCCCGCCTGCACCCCCGTAGGCGGGAGGGTCGCCTGTCCCCCTGCGGACAGTCGGGCCCTCCTGCACCCCCATAATCGGGAGGGCCGCCTGTCCCCCTGCAGCCAGTAGGTCCCGCCTGCACCCCCGTAGGCGGGAGGGCCGCCTGTCCCCCTGCAGAGAGTACGACCCGCCTGTCCCCCTGCGGGCAGTAGGTCCCGCCTGCGCCCCTACAGGCAGTAGGGACGCCTGTCCCCCTGCTGGCAGTAGGGCCCTCCTGCACCCCCATAAGCGGGAGGGCCACCTGTCCCCCTGCAGACAGAACGGCCCGCCTGTCCCCCTGCAGGCGCCCCTACATACAGTAGGGCCCGCCTGTCCCCCTACAGGCAGTAGGGCCCGTCTTTCCCCCTGCAGGTAGTAGGGCCCGCCTGTCCCCCTGCAGGCATTAAGGCCTTCCTGCACCCCCGTAGGCGGGAGGGTCGCCTGCCCCCCTGCGGACAGTCGGGCCTTCCTGCACCCCCATAATCGGGAGGGCCGCCTGTCCCCCTGCAGAGAGTAGGGCCCTCCTGCACCACCATAAGCGGGAGGGCCGCCTGTCCCCCTGCAGACAGAAGTTCCCGCCTGCACCCCCGTAGGCAGTAGGGCCGCCTGTCCCACTGCAGACAGTAGGGCCCTCCTGCACCCCAATATGCGGCAGGGCCGCCTGCCCCCCTGCAGACAGTACGCCCCGCCTGTCCCCCTGCAGGCAGTAGGGCCCGCCTGCGCCCGTACAGGCAGTAGGGCCCGCTTGCGCCCGTACAGGCAGTAGGGCCCGTCTGTCTCCCTGCAGGCAGTAGGGCCCGCCTGTCCCCCTGCAGGCAGTAAGGCCGCCTGGGTCGCCTGTCCCCCTGCAGACAGTAGGGCCCTCCTGCACCCCAATAAGCGGCAGGGCCGCCTGGGTCGCCTGTCCCCCTACAGGCAGTAGGGCCGCATGTCCCCCTACAGGCAGTAGAGCCCGCCTGCGCCCGTACAGGCAGTAGGGCCCGTCTGTCCCCCAGCAGGCAGTCGGGCCCGCCTGTCCCCCTGCAGGCAGTAAGGCCGTCCTGCACCCCCGTAGGCGGGAGGGTCGCCTGTCCCCCTATGGACAGTGTCCCCCTGCAGAGAGTACGACCCGCCTTTCCCCCTGCAGGCAGTAGGGCCCGTCTGTCCCCCTGCAGGCAGTAGGGCCGCCTGGGTCGCCTGTCCCCCTGCAGACAGTAGGGCCCTCCTGCACCCCAATAAGCGGCAGGGCCGCCTGGGTCGCCTGTCCCCCTACAGGCAGTAGGGCCGCATGTCCCCCTACAGGCAGTAGAGCCCGCCTGCGCCCGTACAGGCAGTAGGGCCCGTCTGTCCCCCAGCAGGCAGTAGGGCCCGCCTGTCCCCCTGCAGGCAGTAAGGCCTTCCTGCACCCCCGTAGGCGGGAGGGTCGCCTGTCCCCCTATGGACAGTGTCCCCCTGCAGAGAGTACGACCCGCCTTTCCCCTTGCAGGCAGTAGGGCCCGTCTGTCCCCCTGCAGGCAGTAGGGCCACCTGGGTCGCCTGTCCCCCTACAGGCAGTAGGGCCCGCCTGTCCCCCTACAGGCAGTAGGGCCCGCCTGCGCCCGTACAGGCAGTAGTGCCCGTCTGTCCCCCTGCAGGCAGTAGGGCCCTCCTGCACCCCAATAAGCGGCAGGGCCGCCTGTCCCCCTGCAGACAGTACGGCCCGCCTGTCCCCCTGCAGGCGCCCCTACATACAGTAGGGCCCGCCTGTCCCCCTACAGGCAGTATGGCCCGCCTGCGCCCGTACAGGCAGTAATGACTTCCAGCACCCCCGTAGGAGGGAGGGTCGCCTGTCCCACTGCGGACAGTCGGGCCCTCCTGCACCCCCATAAGCGGGAGGGCCGCCTTTCCCCCTGCAGACAGTAGGGCCCGCCTGTCCCCCTGCAGGCAGTAGGGTCGCATGTCCCCCTGCAGGCAGTAGGGCCCGCCTGTCCCCCTGCAGGCAGTAGGGCCCGCCTGTCCGCCTGCTGGCAGTAGGGCCCTCCTGCACCCCCCATAATCGGGAGGGTCGCCTGTCCCCCTGCAGACATTAGGTCCCGCCTGCACCCCCGTAGGCGGGAGGGCCGCCTGTCCCCCTGCAGACAGTAGGTTCCGCATGCACCCCCGTAGTCGGGAGGGCCGCCTGTCCCCCTACAGGCAGTAGGTCCCGCCTGCGCCCCTACAGGAAGTAGGGCCCGCCTGTCCCCCTGCAGGCAGTAGGGCCCGCCTGCGCCCGTACAGGCAGTAGTGCCCGTCTGTCCCCCTGCAGGCAGTAGGGACGCCTGTCCCCCTGCAGACAGTACGACCCGCCTGTCCCCCTGCAGACAGTAAGGCCTTCCTGCACCCCCGTAAGCGGGAGGGCCGCCTGTCCCCCTGCAGACAGTACGACCCGCCTGTCCCCCTGTAGACAGTAGGTCCCGCCTGCACCCCCGTAGGCGGGAGGGCCGCCTGTCCCCCTGCAGACAGTACAGCCCGCCTGTCCCCCTGCATACAGTAGGGCCCGCCTGTCCCCCTACAGGCAGTAGGGCCCGCCTGTCCCCCTGCAGACAGTAGGTCCGGCCTGCGCCCCTACAGGTAGTAGGGCCCGCCTGTCCCCCTGCAGGCAGTAGGGCCCGCCTGCGCCCGTACAGGCAGTAGTGCCCGTCTGTCCCCCTGCAGGCAGTAGGGATGCCTGTCCCCCTGCAGACAGTAGGTCCCTCCTGCACCCCCGTAGGCGGGAGGGCCGCCTGTCCCCCTGCAGACAGTACAGCCCGACTGTCCCCCTGCATACAGTAGGGCCCGCCTGTCCCCCTACAGGCAGTAGGGCCCGCCTGTCCCCCTGCAGACAGGAGGTCCGGCCTGCGCCCCTACAGGCAGTAGGGCCCGCCTGTCCCCCTGCTGGCAGTAGGCCCCGCCTGCGCCCCTACATACAGTAGGGCCCGCCTGTCCCCCTACAGGCAACAGGGCCCGCCTGCGCCCGTACAGGCAGTAGTGCCCGTCTGTCCCCCTGCAGGCAGTAGGGACGCCTGTCCCCCTGCAGACAGTACGACCCGCCTGTCCCCCTGCAGGCAGTAGGGCCTGCCTGCGCCCGTTCAGGCAGTAGCGCCCGCCTGTCCCCCTGCAGACAGTAGGGCCCTCCTGCACCTCCATAAGCGGGAGGGCCGCCTGTCCCCCTGCAGACAGTAGGTCCCGCCTGCACCCCCGCAGTCGGGAGGGCCGCCTGTCCCCCTGCAGACAGTAGGGCCCGCCTGTCCCCCTGCAGGCAGTAAGGCCTTCCTGCACCCCCGTAGGCGGGAGGGTCGCCTGTCCCCCTGCAGGCAGTAGGCCCCGCCTGCTCCCCTACATACAGTAGGGCCCGCCAGTCCCCCTACATGCAGTAGGGCCCGCCTGCGCCCGTACAGGCAGTAGTGCCCGTCTGTCCCCCTGCAGGCAGTAGGGACGCCTGTCCCCCTGCAGACAGTACGACCCGCCTGTCCCCCTGCAGGCAGTAGGGCCTGCCTGCGCCCGTTCAGGCAGTAGCGCCCGCCTGTCCCCCTGCAGACAGTAGGGCCCTCCTGCATCCCCATAAGCGGGAGGGCCGCCTGTCCCCCTGCAGACAGTAGGTCCCGCCTGTCCCTCTGCAGGCAGTAAGACCTTCCTGCACCCCCGTAGGCGGGAGGGCCGCCTGTCCCCCTGCAGACAGTAGGTCCCGCCTGCACCCCCGTAGTCGGGAGGGCCGCCTGTCCCCCTGCAGACAGTAGGTCCCGCCTGTCCCCCTGCAGGCAGTAAGGCCTTCCTGCACCCCCGTAGGCGGGAGGGTCGCCTGTCCCCCTGCAGACAGTAGGTCCCGCCTGCACCCCCGTAGTCGGGAGGGCCGCCTGTCCTCCTGCAGACAGTAGGGCCCTCCTGCACCCCCATAAGCGGGAGGGCCGCCTGTCCCCCTGCAGGCAGTAGGCCCCACCTGCACCCCTACATACAGTAGGGCCCGCCTGTCCCCCTACATACAGTAGGGCCCGCCTGTCCCCCTACAGGCAGTAGGGCCCGTTTGCGCCCCTACAGGCAGTAGGGCCCGCCTGCCCCCCTGCAGACAGTAGGGCCCTCCTGCACCCCCATAAGCGGGAGGGCCGCCTGTCCCCCTTCACACAGTAGGTCCCGCCTGCACCCCCGTAGTCGGGAAGGCCGCCTGTCCCCCTGCATACAGTAGGGCCCGCCTGTCCCCCTACATACAGTAGGGCCCGCCTGCACCCCCGTAGGCGGGAGGGCCGCCTGTCCCCCTGCAGACAGTAGGTCCCGCCTGCACCCCCGTAGGCGGGAGGGCCGCCTGTCCCCCTGCAGACAGTACGACCCGCCTGTCCCCCCTGCAGGCAGTAGGGCCCGACTGCACCCCTACAGGCAGTAGGTCCCGCCTGTCCCCCTGCAGGCAGTAGGTCCCGCCTGTCACCCTGCAGGCAGTAGGCCCCGCCTGCGCCCCTACATACAGTAGGTCCCGCCTGTCCCCCTGCAGACAGTACGGCCCGCCTGTCCCCCTGCAGACAGTACGACCCGCCTGTCCCCCTGCAGGCAGTAAGGCCTTCCTGCACCCCCGTAGGCGGGAGGGTCGCCTGTCCCCCTGCAGACAGTAGGTCCCGCCTGCACCCCCGTAGTCGGGAGGGCCGCCTGTCCTCCTGCAGACAGTAGGGCCCTCCTGCACCCCCATAAGCGGGAGGGCCGCCTGTCCCCCTGCAGGCAGTAGGCCCCACCTGCACCCCTACATACAGTAGGGCCCGCCTGTCCCCCTACATACAGTAGGGCCCGCCTGTCCCCCTACAGGCAGTAGGGCCCGTTTGCGCCCCTACAGGCAGTAGGGCCCGCCTGCCCCCCTGCAGACAGTAGGGCCCTCCTGCACCCCCATAAGCGGGAGGGCCGCCTGTCCCCCTTCACACAGTAGGTCCCGCCTGCACCCCCGTAGTCGGGAAGGCCGCCTGTCCCCCTGCATACAGTAGGGCCCGCCTGTCCCCCTACATACAGTAGGGCCCGCCTGCACCCCCGTAGGCGGGAGGGCCGCCTGTCCCCCTGCAGACAGTAGGTCCCGCCTGCACCCCCGTAGGCGGGAGGGCCGCCTGTCCCCCTGCAGACAGTACGACCCGCCTGTCCCCCCTGCAGGCAGTAGGGCCCGACTGCACCCCTACAGGCAGTAGGTCCCGCCTGTCCCCCTGCAGGCAGTAGGTCCCGCCTGTCACCCTGCAGGCAGTAGGCCCCGCCTGCGCCCCTACATACAGTAGGTCCCGCCTGTCCCCCTGCAGAAAGTACGGCCCGCCTGTCCCCCTGCAGACAGTACGACCCGCCTGTCCCCCTGCAGGCAGTAAGGCCTTCCTGCACCCCCGTAGGCGGGAGGGTCGCCTGTCCCCCTGCAGACAGTAGGTCCCGCCTGCACCCCCGTAGTCGGGAGGGCCGCCTGTCCTCCTGCAGACAGTAGGGCCCTCCTGCACCCCCATAAGCGGGAGGGCCGCCTGTCCCCCTGCAGGCAGTAGGCCCCACCTGCACCCCTACATACAGTAGGGCCCGCCTGTCCCCCTACATACAGTAGGGCCCGCCTGTCCCCCTACAGGCAGTAGGGCCCGTTTGCGCCCCTACAGGCAGTAGGGCCCGCCTGCCCCCCTGCAGACAGTAGGGCCCTCCTGCACCCCCATAAGCGGGAGGGCCGCCTGTCCCCCTTCACACAGTAGGTCCCGCCTGCACCCCCGTAGTCGGGAAGGCCGCCTGTCCCCCTGCATACAGTAGGGCCCGCCTGTCCCCCTACATACAGTAGGGCCCGCCTGCACCCCCGTAGGCGGGAGGGCCGCCTGTCCCCCTGCAGACAGTAGGTCCCGCCTGCACCCCCGTAGGCGGGAGGGCCGCCTGTCCCCCTGCAGACAGTACGACCCGCCTGTCCCCCCTGCAGGCAGTAGGGCCCGACTGCACCCCTACAGGCAGTAGGTCCCGCCTGTCCCCCTGCAGGCAGTAGGTCCCGCCTGTCACCCTGCAGGCAGTAGGCCCCGCCTGCGCCCCTACATACAGTAGGTCCCGCCTGTCCCCCTGCAGACAGTACGGCCCGCCTGTCCCCCTGCAGACAGTACGACCCGCCTGTCCCCCTGCAGACAGTAAGGCCTTCCTGCACCCCCGTAGGCGGGAGGGCCGCCTGTCCCCCTGCAGACAGTACGACCCGCCTGTCCCCCTGCAGACAGTAGGGCCCTCCTGCACCCCCATAAGCGGGAGGGCCGCCTGTCCCCCTGCAGGCAGTAGGCCCCACCTGCACCCCTACATACAGTAGGGCCCGCCTGTCCCCCTACATACAGTAGGGCCCGCCTGTCCCCCTACAGGCAGTAGGGCCCGCCTGCGCCCGTACAGGCAGTAGTGCCCGTCTGTCCCCCTGCTGGCAGTAGGGATGCCTGTCCCCCTGCAGACAGTAGGTCCCTCCTGCACCCCCGTAGGCGGGAGGGCCGCCTGTCCCCCTGCAGACAGTACGGCCCGCCTGTCCCCCTGCATACAGTAGGGCCCGCCTGTCCCCCTACAGGCAGTAGGGCCTGCCTGCGCCCGTACATACAGTAAGGCCCGCCTGCAACCCCTACTGGCAGTAGGTCCCGCCTGCAACCCCTACAGGCAGTAGGTCCTGTAGGGGTCTACTACAGTACGGCTACGCAGTAGGGTCTACGCCCGTACATTCAGTAGGGCCTGCCTGCGCCCGTACATACAGTAAGGCCCGCCTGCACCCCCGTAGGCGGGAGGGCCGCCTGTCCCCCTGCAGGCAGTAAGGCCTTCCTGCACCCCCGTGGGCGGAAGGGTCGCCTGTCTCCCTGCGGACAGTAGGGCCCTCCTGCACCCCCATAATCGGGACCAAATCTAACGACTAAAATATTTCAAAAAGTAAACGATTTTTCAAAACTCTAAAAAGTTTTTATTGGTGGGCAAACAATATTATTTTAATATAAAGAAATGAATAAATAATCGATTTAAAAAGTTTTGAAAAATGTTGAACAATGTTCAACAATGTTCAATTTTGAATAATGTCGAATTGATCGAGCGCATTTGAAAATATTGATGGGCATTGTATATTAACCTATTTAAAGACGATATCAGTAGTTTTTAAAATTGTTTCGCCTGTCGAAAATATGACCAAATCTAACAACTAAAATATTTCAAAAAGTAAACCATTTTTCCAAACTCTAATACGTGTTTATTGGTGGGCAAACGATATTATTTCGATATAAAGAAGTGAATAAATCGATTTAGAAATTTTCGGAAATTTTTCAACAACGTTCAATGTTGAATAACGTCGAATTGATCGTGGGCATTTGAAAATATTGATGGGATTTGCTTATTAACATATTTGAAAACCATTTCAGTATTTTTTTTTAATTTATTTCGCCTGTCCAAAATATGACCAAATCTAACAATTAAAATATTTCAAAAAGTAATCGATTTTTCAAAATTTTAAAAAGTTCCTATTGGTGCGCAAACAATTTTATTTCGATATAAAAAAGTGAATAAATCGATTCACAAATTTTCGGAAATTTTTCACAATGCCCAGAATTGAATAACGATCGTAGATATTTGAAAATATTGATAGGCATTGCTTATTAACATATTTGAAAACCATTTTAGTATATTTTTTAAAATTTGTTTCGCCTGTCCAAAATATGACCAAATCTATAAACTTAAATATTTCAAAAAGTAAGACTTTTAAAAATTCTAAAAAGTGCCTATAAAAAAGTGGTTGGCCAAACCATTTTATTTCGATATAAAAAAGTGAATAAATCGCTTTACAAATTTTCGGAATTTTTTTAACAATGTTCAATTTTGAATAACGTCGAATTGATCATGGGCATTTAAACATATTGATGGGCATTGTTTATTAATATATTCGAAAACGGTGTCAGTAGTTTTTTTTTAATTTGTTTCGCCTGTCCAAAATATGACCAAATCTAAAAACTAAAATATTTCAAAAAGTTAACGATTTTTCCAAATTCTAAAAAGTGCCTATTGGTGGGCAAAACATTTTGTTTCGATATAAAGAAGTGAATAAATCGATTTACAAATGTTTGGAAATTATTCAACAATGTTCAATTTTATATAACGTCGAATTGATCGTGGGCATTTTAAAATATTGATGGGCATTGTTTATTAACATATTTGAAAACGATGCCAGTAGTTTTTTTTTAGTTTGTATTGCCTGTCCAAATAAAATCAAATCTAACAACTAATATATATCAACAAGTTAACGATTTTTCAAAACTCTAATATGTGTTTATTGGTGGGCAAACGATATTATTTCGATACAAAGAAGTGAAAAAATCAATTTAGAAATTTTTGGAAATTTTTCAACAACGTTCAATGTTGAATAACGTCGAATTGATCGTAGACATTTGAAAATATTGATGGGCTTTGCTTATTAACATATTTGAAAACCATTTCAGTATTTTTTTAATTTATTTCGCCTGTCCAAAATATGACCAAATCTAACAATTAAAATATTTCAACAAGTAAACGATTTTTCAAAACTTTAAAAAGTGCCTATTGGTGCGCAAACAATTTTATTTCGATATAAAAAAGTGAATAAATCGATTCACAAATTTTCGGAAATTTTTCAACAATTCTCAGTGTTGAATAACGTCGAATTGATCGTAGATATTTGAAAATATTGATAGGCATTGCTTATTAACATATTTGAAAACCATTTCAGTATATTTTTTTTAATTTGTTTCGCCTGCCCAAAATATGACCAAATCTAAAAACTAAAATATTTCAAAAAGTAAAAGTTTTTTCAAAATTTTAAAAAGTTCCTATTGGTGGGCAAACCATTTTATTTCGATATAAACAAGTGAATAAATCGATTTACAAATGTTTGGAAATTATTCAACAATGTTCAATATTGAATAACGTCGAATTGATCATGGGCATTTGAACATATTGATGAGCATAGTATATTAACCTATTTAAAGACGATATCAGTAGTTTTTTTTTTAAATTTAATTTGTTTCGCCTGTCCAAAATATGACCAAAATCTAAAAACTAAAATATTTCAAAAAGTAAAAGATTTTTCAAAATTTTAAAAAGTGCCTATTGGTGGGCAAACCATTTTATTTCTATATAAAGGAGTGAATAAATCGATTTACAAATGTTTGGAAATTATTCAACAATGTTCAATTTTGAATAACGTCGAAATGATCGTGGGCCTTTGAAAATATTGATGGGCATTGTTTATTAACATATGAAAACAATGCCAGTAGTTTTTTTTAATATGTTTTGTCTGTACAAAATATTACCAAATCTAAAAACTAAAATAATTTAAAAAGTAAAAGATTTTATTAAAATTTTAATAAGTGCCTATTGGTGGGCAAACCATTTTATTCCGATATAAAAAAGTGAATAAATCGATTTACAAATTTTCGGAATTTTTTTAACAATGTTCAATTTTGAATAACGTCGAATTGATCATGGGCATTTGAACATATTGATGAGCATAGTATATTAACCTATTTAAAGACGATATCAGTAGTTTTTTTTTTAAATTTAATTTGTTTCGCCTGTCCAAAATATGACCAAAATCTAAAAACTAAAATATTTCAAAAAGTAAAAGATTTTTCAAAATTTTAAAAAGTGCCTATTGGTGGGCAAACCATTTTATTTCTATATAAAGGAGTGAATAAATCGATTTACAAATGTTTGGAAATTATTCAACAATGTTCAATTTTGAATAACGTCGAAATGATCGTGGGCCTTTGAAAATATTGATGGGCATTGTTTATTAACATATGAAAACAATGCCAGTAGTTTTTTTTAATATGTTTTGTCTGTACAAAATATTACCAAATCTAAAAACTAAAATAATTTAAAAAGTAAAAGATTTTATTAAAATTTTAATAAGTGCCTATTGGTGGGCAAACCATTTTATTCCGATATAAAGAAGTGAATAAATCGATTTACAATTTTTGGAAATTTTTTAACAATGTTCAATTTTGAATAATGTCGAATTGAGCGTGGGCATTTGAAAATACTGATGGGCATTGTTTTTTAACATATTTGAAAGTTGTTTTTTAAATTTGTTTCGCCTGTCCAAAATATGACCAAATCTAAAAACTTAAATATTTCAAAAAGTACAAGATTTTTAAAAATTCTAAAAAGTGCCTATAAAAAAGTGGTGGGCCAAACCATTTTATTTTGATATAAAGAAGTGCATAAATCGTTTTACAAATTTTTGGAAATTTTTCAACAATGTTCAATTTTGAATAACGTCGAATTGATCGTGGACATTTGAAAATATTGATGAGCATTGTTTATTAACATATTTGAAAACAATGCCAGTAGTTTTTTAAAATTGTTTTGCCTGTCCAAAATATAACCAAATCTAACAACTAAAATATTTCAAAAGGTAAAAGATTTTTCAAAATTTTAAAAAGTGTCTATTGGTGGGCAAACCATTTTATTTCGATATAAAGAAGTGAATAAATCGATTTACAAATGTTTGGAAATTGTTCAACAATGTTCAATTTTGAATAACGTCGAATTGATCGTGGACATTTGAAAATATTGATGGGCATTGTTTATTAACATATTTGAAAACAATGCCAGTAGTTTTTTAAAATTGTTTTGCCTGTCCAAAATATAACCAAATCTAACAACTAAAATATTTCAAAAAGTAAAAGATTTTTCAAAATTTTAAAAAGTGCCTATTGGTGGGCAAACCATTTTATGGGCAAACCATTTTATTTCGATATAAAAAAGTGAATAAATCGATTTACAAATTTTCGGAATTTTTTTAACAATGTTCAATTTTGAATAACGTCGAATTGATCGTAGGCATTTGAAAATATTGATGGTCATTGTTTATTAATATATTCGAAAACGATGTCAGTAGTTTTTTTTAATTTGTTTCGCCTGCCCAAAATATGACCAAATCTGAAAACTAAAATATTTCAAAAAGTAAAAGTTTTTTAAAATTTTAAAAAGTTCCTATTGGTAGGCAAACCATTTTATTTCGATATAAAAAAGTGAATAAATCGATTTACAAATGTTTGGAAATTATTCAACAATGTTCAATTTTGAATAACGTCGAATTGATTGTGGACATTTGAAAATATTGATGGGTATTGTTTATTAACATATTTGAAAACGATGTCAGTAGTTTTTTTTTTAATTTGTGTCGCCTGTCCAAAATATGACCAAACCTATAAACTTTCAAAATTATAAAAGTGCCATTGAGGCGCTACCAATTATATTTCGATATTAGAAATGAATAAACAATCGATTTTAAAATGTTCTAACATGTTCAAAAAGGTTCAATTTTGAATAATGACGAATTGATCGTGGGCATTTTAAAATATTGATGGGCATTGTTTATTAACATATTTGAAAACGATGACAGTCGTTTTTTTAACTTGTTTTGTCGGTCCAAAATATGACCACTTCTATAAACTAAAATATTTTAAAAAGTAAACGATTTTTCCAAATTCTAAAAGATGACATTGGTGCTCAAACAATTTTATTTCGATAAAAGAAATGAATAAACAATTGCTCATAATATGTATGAACATTGTTCAACAATTTTCTATTTTGAATAACGTTGAATTGATCGTGAGCATTTGAAAATACTGATGGGCATTGTTTTTTAACATATTTGAAAGTGGTTTTTAAATTTGTTTCGCCTGTCCAAAATATGACCAAATCTATAAACTTAAATATTTCAAAAAGTAAAAGATTATTCAAATTGTAAAAAGTGCCATTGGTGCGCAACCCATTTTATTTCGATATAATGAATAAACAATCGATTTTAAATTGTTCTAACATTTTCAAAAATGTTCAATTTTGAATAATGACGAATTGATCGTGGGCATTTTAAAATATTGATACGTATTGTTAATTCGAAACGATGTCATTAGTTTTTTTTTAAATTTGTTTCGCCTGTCCAAAATATGACCAAATCTAAAAAATAAAATATTTCAAAATGTAAAAGATTTTTCAAAATTTTAAAAAGTGACTATTGGTGGGCAAACCATTTTATTTCGATATAAAAAAGTGAATAAATCGATTTACAAATGTTTGGAAATTATTCAACAATGTTCAATTTTGAATAACGTCGAATTGATCGTGGGCATTTCAAAATATTGATGAGCATTGTTTATTAACATATTTGAAATTGATTTCAGTTGTTTTTTTTGTTTCTTTTGTTCAAAATATGATTATATCTAACTAAAATATTTCAAAATGTAAAAGATTTAACAAAATTCTAAAGAGTGCCTATAAAAAAGTGGTGGGCCAAACCATTTTATTTTGATATAAAGAAGTTAATAAATCGATTTACAAATTTTTGGAAATTTTCAACAAGGTTCAATTTTGAATAACGTCGAATTGATCGTGGACATTTGAAAATATTGATGGGCATTGTTTATTAACATATTTGAAAATGATGCCAGTAGATTTTTAATATGTTTTGTCTGTCCAAAATATGATCAAATCTAAAAACTAAAATATTTCAAAAGGAAAATGATTTTTAAAAATTTTAAAAAGTGCCTATTGGTGGGCAAACCATTTTATTTCGATATAAAGAAATGAATAAGTAGATTTACAAATTTTTGGTAATTTTTCAACAATGTTCAATTTTGAATAACGTCGAATTGATTGTGGACATTTGAAAATATTGATGGGCATTGTTTATTAACATATTTGAAAACGATGTCAGTAGTTTTTTTTTTAATGTGTGTCGCCTGTCCAAAATATGACCAAAACTATAAACTTTCAAAATTATAAAAGTGCCATTGGTGCGCAAACAATTATATTTCGATATAAGAAATGAATAAACAATCGATTTTAAAGTGTTCTAACATGTTCAAAAATGTTCAATTTTGAATAATGACGAATTGATCGTGGGCATTTTAAAATATTGATACGTATTGTTTATTAATATATTCGAAACGATGTCAGTAGTTTTTTTTTAAATTTGTTTCGCCTGTCCAAAATATAACCAAATCTAACAACTAAAATATTTCAAAAGGTAAAAGATTTTTCAAAATTTTAAAAAGTGCCTATTGGTGGGCAAACCATTTTATTTCGATATATAAAAGTGAATAAATCGATTTACAAATTTTTGGATATTATTCAACAATGTTCAGTGTTGAATAACGTCGAATTGATCGTAGACATTTGAAAATATTGACAGGCATTGCCTATTAACATATTTGAAAACCATTTCAGTATTTTTTTTTAAATTTGTTTCGCCTGTCCAAAATATGAAAAAAAAACTACTGACATCGTTTCGAATATATTAATAAACAATACGTATCAATATTTTAAAATGCCCACGATCAATTCGTCATTATTCAAAATTGAACATTTTTGAACATGTTAGAACACTTTAAAATCGATTGTTTATTCATTTCTTATATCGAAATATAATTGGTTGCGCACCAATGGCACTTTTATAATTTTGAAAGTTTATAGGTTTGGTCATATTTTGGACAGGCGACACAACTTTAAAAAAAAACTACTGACATCGTTTTCAAATATGTTAATAAACAATGCCCATCAATATTTTGAAATGCCCACGACCAATTCGACGTTATTCAAAATTGAACATTGTTGAATAATTTCCAAACATTTGTAAGTCAATTTATTCACTTTTATATATCGAAATAAAATGGTTTGCCCACAAATAGGCACTTTTTAAAATTTTGATAAAATCTTTTACTTTTTGAAATATTTTAGTTTTTAGATTTGGTAATATTTGAACAGACAAAACAATTTAAAAAAACTATTGGCATCGTTTTCAAATATGTTAAAAAACAATGCCCATCAATATTTTCAAATGTCCACGATCAATTCGACGTTATTCAAAATTGAACATTGTTGAAAAATTTCCAAAAATTTGTAAATCGATTTATTCACTTTTTTATATCGAAATAAAATGGTTTGCCCACCAATAGGCACTTTTTAAAATTTTAAAAATCTTTTACTTTTTGAAATATTTTAGTTTTTAGATTTGGTCATATTTTGTACAGACAAAACAATTTAAAAAAACTACTGGCATCGTTTTCAAATATGTTAAAAAACAATGCCCATCAATATTTTGAAATGCCCACGATCAATTCGACGTTATTCAAAATTGAACATTGTTGAATAATTTCCAAACATTTGAAAATCGATTTATTCACTTCTTTATATCGAAATAAAATGGTTTGCCCACCAATAGGCACTTTTTAAAATTTTGAAAAATCTTTTACCTTTTGAAATATTTTAGTTGTTAGATTTGGTTATATTTTGGACAGGCGAAACAAATTAAACAAAAAACTACTAACATCGTTTTCGAATATATTAATAAACAATGCCCATCAACATATTCAAATGCCCATGATCAATTCGACGTTATTCCAAATTGAACATTGTTGAATAATTTCCAAACATTTGTATATCGATTTATTCACTTCTTTATTTCGAAATAAAATGGTTTGCCCACCAATAGGCACTTTTTAAAATTTTTAATAATTTTTTACTTTTTGAAATATTTTAGTTTTTAGATTTGGTCATATTTTGGACAGACAAAAAAAGTTAAAAAACTACTGGCATCATTAATAAACAATGCCTATCAATATTTTCAAATGTCCACGATCAATTCGACGTTATTCAAAATTTAACATTGTTGAAAAATTTCCAATAATTTGTAAATCGATTTATTCACTTGTTTATATCGAAATAAAATGGTTTGGTCCACCACTTTTTCATAGGCACTTTTTAAAATTTAGAAAAATCTTTTACATTTTGAAATATTTCAGTTAGATTTAATCATATTTTGAACAGAAGAAACAAAAAAAAACAACTGAAATCGATTTCAAATATGTTAATAAACAATGCTCATCAATATTTTGAAATGCTCACAATCAATTCGACGTTATTCAAAATTGAACATTGTTGAATAATTTCCAAACATTTGTAAATCGATTTATTCACTTTTTTATATCGAAATAAAATGGTTTGCCCATCAATAGGCACTTTTTAAAATTTTGAAAAATCTTTTACTTTTTTGATCGTGGGCATTTCAAAATATTGATGAGCATTGTTTATTAACAGATTTGAAATTGATTTCAGTTGTTTTTTTTGTTTCTTCTGTTCAAAATATGATTACATTTAACTAAACTATTTCAAAATGTAAAAGATTTTTCAAAATTCTAAAAAGTGCCTATGAAAAAGTGGTGGGCCAAACCATTTTATTTCGATATAACAAAGTGAATAAATCGATTTACAAATGTTTTGAAAATATTCAACAATGTTCAATTTGGAATAACGTCGAATTGATCGTGGGTATTTGAAAATATTGATGGACATTGTTTATTAATATATTCGAAAACGATGTCAGTAGTTTTTTTTTTAATTTGTTTCGCCTGTCCAAAATATGACCAAATCTAAAAACTAAAATATTTCAAAAAGTAAAAGATTTTTCAAAATTTTAAAAAGTGCCTATGAAAAAGTGGTGGGCCAAACCATTTTATTTTTTCAACTTTTTTATTATTCAACAATGTTCAATTTTGAATAACGTCGAATTGATCGTGAGTATTTCAAAATATTGATGAGCATTGTTTATTAACATATTTGAAATCGATTTCAGTTGTTTTTTTTTGTTTCTTCTGTTCAAAATATGATTATATCTAACTAAAATTTTTCAAAATGTAAAAGATTTTTCAACATTTTAAAAAGTGCCTATGAAAAAGTGGTGGGCCAAACCATTTTATTTCTATATAAAGAAGTGAATTAATCAATTTACAAATTTTCGGAATTTTTTTAACAATGTTCAATTTTGAATAACGTCAAATTGATCGTGGGTATTTGAAAATATTGATGGGCATTGTTTATTAATATATTCGAAAACGATGTTAGTAATTTTTTTTTAATTTGTTTCGCCTGTCCAAAATATGACCAAATCTGACAACTAAAATATTTCAAAAGGTAAAAGATTTTTCAAAATTTTAAAAAGTGTCTAATGGTGGGCAAACCATTTTATTTCGATATAAAGAAGTGAATAAATCGATTTACAAATGTTTGGAAATTATTCAACAATGTTCAATTTTGAATAACGTCGAATTGATCGTGGGTATTTGAAAATATTGATGGACATTGTTTATTAATATATTCGAAAACGATGTCAGTAGTTTTTTTTTAATTAGTTTCGCCTGTCCAAAATATGACCAAATCTAACAACTAAAATATTTCAAAAAGTAAAAGATTTTTCAAAATTTTAAAAAGTGCCTATTGATGGGCAAACCATTTTATTTCGATATAACAAAGTGAATAAATCGATTTACAAATGTTTGGAAAATATTCAACAATGTTCAATTTTGAATAACGTCGAATTGATCGTGGGCATTTCAAAATATTGATGAGCATTGTTTATTAACATATTTGAAATTGATTTCAGTTGTTTTTTTTTGTTTCTTCTGTTCAAAATATGATTAAATCTAACTAAAATTTTTCAAAATGTAAAAGATTTTTCAAAATTTTAAAAAGTGCCTATGAAAAAGTGGTGGGCCAAACCATTTTATTTCGATATAAACAAGTGAATAAATCGATTTACAAATTATTGGGAATTATTCAACAATGTTAAATTTTGAAAAACGTCGAATTGATGTGGACATTTGAAAATATTGATGGGCATTGTTTATTAACATATTTGAAATTGATTCAGTTGTTTTTTTTGTTTCTTCTGTTCAAAATATGATTACATATAACTAAACTATTTTAAAATGTAAAAGATTTTTTAAAATTCTAAAAAGTGCCTATGAAAAAGTGGTGGGCCAAACCATTTTATTTCGATATAAACAAGTGAATAAATCGATTTACAAATTATTGGAAATTTTTCAACAATGTTAAATTTTGAAAAACGTCGAATTGATCGTGGACATTTGAAAATATTGATGGGCATTGTTTATTAATGATGCCAGTAGTTTTTAATTTGTTTTGTCTGTCCAAAATATGACCAAATCTAAAAACTAAAATATTTCAATAGTAAAAAATTATTAAAAATTTTAAAATGTGCCTATTGGTGGGCAAACCATTTTATTTCGAAATAATGAAGTGAATAAATCGATATACAAATGTTTGGAAATTATTCAACAATGTTCAATTTGGAAAAACGTCGAATTGATCGTGGGCATTTCAAAATATTGATGAGCATTGTTTTTTAACATATTTGAAATCGATTTCAGTTGTTTTTTTTTGTTTCTTCTGTTCAAAATATGATTAAATCTAACTAAACTATTTCAAAATGTAAAAGATTTTTCTAAATTTTAAAAAGTGCCTATGAAAAAGTGGTGGACCAAACCATTTTATTTCGATATAAAGAAGTGAATAAATTGATTTACAAATTTTTGGAAATTTTTCAACAATGTTCAATTTTGAATAACGTCGAATTGATCATGGGCATTTGAACATATTGATGGGCATTGTTTATTAATATATTCGAAAACGATGTCAGTAGTTTTTTTTTTTAATTTGTTTCGCCTGTCCAAAATATAACCAAATCTAACAACTAAAATATTTCAAAAAGTAAAAAATTTTTCAAAATTTTAAAAAGTGCCTATTGGTGATCAAACCATTTTATTTCGATATAAAAAAGTGAATAAATCGATTTACAAATGTTTGGAAATTATTCAACTATGTTCAATTTTGAATAACGTCGAATTGATCGTAAGCATTTCAAAATATTGATGAGCATTGTTTATTAACAGATTTGAAATCGATTTCAGTTGTTTTTTTTGTTTCTTCTGTTCAAAATATGATTAAATCTAACTAAAATTTTTCAAAATGTAAAAGATTTTTCTAAATTTTAAAAAGTGCCTATAAAAAGTGGTGGACCAAACCATTTTATTTCGATATAAACAAGTGAATAAATCGATTTACAAATTATTGAAAATTTTTCAACAATGTTAAATTTTGAATAACGTCGAATTGATCGTGGACATTTGAAAATATTGATGGGCATTGTTTATTAATGATGCCAGTAGTTTTTAATTTGTTTTGTCTGTCCAAAATATGACCAAATCTAAAAACTAAAATATTTCAAAAAGTAAAAAATTATTAAAAATTTTAAAAAGTGCCTATTGGTGGGCAAACCATTTTATTTCGATATAAAAAAGTGAATAAATCGATTTACAAATTTTCGGAATTTTTTTAACAATGTTCAATTTTGAAAAACGTCGAATTGATTATGGGCATTTGAACATATTGATGGGCATTGTTTATTAATATATTCGAAAACGATGTTAGTAGTTTTTTTTTTTAATTTGTTTCGCCTGTTTAAAATATAACAAAATCTATCAACTAAAATATTTCAATAAGTAAAAAATTTTTCAAAATTTTAAAAAGTGCCTATTGGTGATCAAACCATTTTATTTCGATATAAAGAAGTGAATAAATCGATTTACAAATGTTTGGAAATTGTTCAACAATGTTCAATTTTGAATAACGTCGAATTGATCGTGGACATTTGAAAATATTGATGGGCATTGTATATTAATATATTCGAAAACGATGTCAGTAGTTTTTTTTTTAATTCTTTTCGCCTGTCCAAAATATAACCAAATCTAACAACTAAAATATTTTCAAATATTCAAGTGGGCAAACCATTTTTTTTCTATATAAAGAAGTGAATTAATCAATTTACAAATTTTCGGAATTTTTTTAACAATGTTCAATTTTGAATAACGTCAAATTGATCGTGGGTATTTGAAAATATTGATGGGCATTGTTTATTAATATATTCGAAAACGATGTTAGTAGTTTTTTTTTAATTTGTTTCGCCTGTCCAAAATATGACCAAATCTAACAACTAAAATATTTCAAAAGGTAAAAGATTTTTCAAAATTTTAAAAAGTGCCTATTGGTGGGCAAACCATTTTATTTCGATATAAAGAAGTGAATAAATCGATTTACAAATGTTTGGAAATTGTTCAACAATGTTCAATTTTGAATAACGTCGAATTGATCGTGGACATTTGAAAATATTGATGGGCATTGTATATTAATATATTCGAAAACGATGTCAGTAGTTTTTTTTTTAATTCTTTTCGCCTGTCCAAAATATAACCAAATCTAACAACTAAAATATTTTCAAATATTCAAGTGGGCAAACCATTTTTTTTCTATATAAAGAAGTGAATTAATCAATTTACAAATTTTCGGAATTTTTTTAACAATGTTCAATTTTGAAAAACGTCGAATTGATTATGGGCATTTGAACATATTGATGGGCATTGTTTATTAATATATTTGAAAACAATGCCAGTAGTTTTTTAAAATTGTTTTGCCTGTCCAAAATATAACCAAATCTAACAACTAAAATATTTCAAAAGGTAAAAGATTTTTCAAAATTTTAAAAAGTGTCTATTGGTGGGCAAACCATTTTATTTCGATATAAAGAAGTGAATAAATCGATTTACAAATGTTTGGAAATTGTTCAACAATGTTCAATTTTGAATAACGTCGAATTGATCGTGGACATTTGAAAATATTGATGGGCATTGTATATTAATATATTCGAAAACGATGTCAGTAGTTTTTTTTTTTAATTCTTTTCGCCTGTCCAAAATATAACCAAATCTAACAACTAAAATATTTTCAAATATTCAAGTGGGCAAACCATTTTTTTTCTATATAAAGAAGTGAATTAATCAATTTACAAATTTTCGGAATTTTTTTAACAATGTTCAATTTTGAATAACGTCAAATTGATCGTGGGTATTTGAAAATATTGATGGGCATTGTTTATTAATATATTCGAAAACGATGTTAGTAGTTTTTTTTTAATTTGTTTCGCCTGTCCAAAATATGACCAAATCTAACAACTAAAATATTTCAAAAGGTAAAAGATTTTTCAAAATTTTAAAAAGTGCCTATTGGTGGGCAAACCATTTTATTTCGATATAAAGAAGTGAATAAATCGATTTACAAATGTTTGGAAATTATTCAACAATGTTCAATTTGGAATAACGTCGAATTGATCGTGGGCATTTCAAAATATTGATGAGCATTGTTTTTTAACATATTTGAAATCGATTTCAGTTGTTTTTTTTTTGTTTCTTCTGTTCAAAATATGATTAAATCTAACTAAAATATTTCAAAATGTAAAAGATTTTTCTAAATTTTAAAAAGTGCCTATGAAAAAGTGGTGGACCAAACCATTTTATTTCGATATAAAGAAGTGAATAAATTGATTTACAAATTTTTGGAAATTTTTCAACAATGTTCAATTTTGAATAACGTCAAATTGATCATGGGCATTTGAACATATTGATGGGCATTGTTTATTAATATATTCGAAAACGATGTCAGTAGTTTTTTTTTTTAATTTGTTTCGCCTGTCCAAAATATAACCAAATCTAACAACTAAAATATTTCAAAAAGTAAAAAATTTTTCAAAATTTTAAAAAGTGCCTATTGGTGGGCAAACCATTTTATTTCGATATAAAAAGTGAATAAATCGATTTACAAATTTTCGGAATTTTTTTAACAATGTTCAATTTTGAATAATGTCGAATTGATCATGGGCATTTGAACATATTGATGAGCATAGTATATTAACCTATTTAAAGACTATTACAGTAGTTTTTTAAAATGGTTTTGTCTGTACAAAATATGACCAATTCTAAAAACTAAAATATTTCAAAAAGTAAAAAATTTTTTCAAAATTTTAAAAAGTGCCTATTGGTGGGCAAACCATTTTATTTCGATATAAAGAAGTGAATAAATCGATTTACAAATGTTTGGAAATTGTTCAACAATGTTCAATTTTGAATAACGTCGAATTGATCGTGGACATTTGAAAATATTGATGGGCATTGTATATTAATATATTCGAAAACGATGTCAGTAGTTTTTTTTTAATTCTTTTCGCCTGTCCAAAATATAACCAAATCTAACAACTAAAATATTTCAAAAAGTAAAAAATTTCTCAAAATTTTAAAAAGTGCCTATTGGTGGGCAAACCATTTTATTTCGATATAAAAAAGTGAATAAATCGATTTACAAATTTTCGGAATTTTTTTAACAATGTTCAATTTTGAATAATGTCGAATTGATCATGGGCATTTGAACATATTGATGAGCATAGTATATCAACCTATTTAAAGACGATATCAGTAGTTTTTTAAAATTGTTTTGTCTGTACAAAATATGACCAATTCTAAAAACTAAAATATTTCAAAAAGTAAAAATTTTTTCAAAATTTTAAAAAGTGCCTATTGGTGGGCAAACCATTTTATTTCGATATAAAAAAGTGAATAAATCGATTTACAAATTTTCGGAATTTTTTTAACAATGTTCAATTTTGAATTATGTCGAATTGATCATGGGCATTTGAACATATTGATGAGCATAGTATATTAACCTATTTAAAGACTATTACAGTAGTTTTTTAAAATGGTTTTGTCTGTACAAAATATGACCAATTCTAAAAACTAAAATATTTCAAAAAGTAAAAATTTTTTCAAAATTTTAAAAAGTGCCTATTGGTGGGCAAACCATTTTATTTCGATATAAAGAAGTGAATAAATCGATTTACAAATGTTTGGAAATTGTTCAACAATGTTCAATTTTGAATAACGTCGAATTGATCGTGGACATTTGAAAATATTGATGGGCATTGTATATTAATATATTCGAAAACGATGTCAGTAGTTTTTTTTTTAATTCTTTCGCCTGTCCAAAATATAACCAAATCTAACAACTAAAATATTTCAAAAAGTAAAAAATTTCTCAAAATTTTAAAAAGTGCCTATTGGTGGGCAAACCATTTTATTTCGATATAAAAAAGTGAATAAATCGATTTACAAATTTTCGGAATTTTTTTAACAATGTTCAATTTTGAATAATGTCGAATTGATCATGGGCATTTGAACATATTGATGAGCATAGTATATCAACCTATTTAAAGACGATATCAGTAGTTTTTTAAAATTGTTTTGTCTGTACAAAATATGACCAATTCTAAAAACTAAAATATTTCAAAAAGTAAAAATTTTTTCAAAATTTTAAAAAGTGCCTATTGGTGGGCAAACCATTTTATTTCGATATAAAAAAGTGAATAAATCGATTTACAAATTTTCGGAATTTTTTAACAATGTTCAATTTTGAATTATGTCGAATTGATCATGGGCATTTGAACATATTGATGAGCATAGTATATTAACCTATTTAAAGACTATTACAGTAGTTTTTTAAAATGGTTTTGTCTGTACAAAATATGACCAATTCTAAAAACTAAAATATTTCAAAAAGTAAAAATTTTTTCAAAATTTTAAAAAGTGCCTATTGGTTGGCAAACCATTTTATTTCGATATAAAGAAGTGAATAAATCGATTTACAAATGTTTGGAAATTGTTCAACAATGTTCAATTTTTGAATAACGTCGAATTGATCGTGGACATTTGAAAATATTGATGGGCATTGTATATTAATATATTCGAAAACGATGTCAGTAGTTTTTTTTTTAATTCTTTTCGCCTGTCCAAAATATAACCAAATCTAACAACTAAAATATTTCAAAAAGTAAAAAATTTCTCAAAATTTTAAAAAGTGCCTATTGGTGGGCAAACCATTTTATTTCGATATAAAAAAGTGAATAAATCGATTTACAAATTTTCGGAATTTTTTTAACAATGTTCAATTTTGAATAATGTCGAATTGATCATGGGCATTTGAACATATTGATGAGCATAGTATATCAACCTATTTAAAGACGATATCAGTAGTTTTTTAAAATTGTTTTGTCTGTACAAAATATGACCAATTCTAAAAACTAAAATATTTCAAAAAGTAAAATTTTTTTCAAAATTTTAAAAAGTGCCTATTGGTGGGCAAACCATTTTATTTCGATATAAAAAAGTGAATAAATCGATTTACAAATGTTTGGAAATTATTCAACAATGTTCAATTTTGAATAACGTCGAATTGATCGTGAGCATTTCAAAATATTAATGAGCATTGTTTATTAACATATTTGAAATCGATTTCAGTTGTTTTTTTTTGTTTCTTCTGTTCAAAATATTATTATATCTAACTAAAATATTTCAAAATGTAATAGATTTTTCAAAAGTTTAAAAAGTGCCTATGAAAAAGTGGTGGGCCAAACCATTTTTTTTCTATATAAAGAAGTGAATTAATCAATTTACAAATTTTCGGAATTTTTTTAACAATGTTCAATTTTGAATAACGTCAAATTGATCGTGGGTATTTGAAAATATTGATGGGCATTGTTTATTAATATATTCGAAAACGATGTTAGTAGTTTTTTTTTAATTTGTTTCGCCTGTCCAAAATATGACCAAATCTAACAACTAAAATATTTCAAAAGGTAAAAGATTTTTCAAAATTTTAAAAAGTGCCTATTGGTGGGCAAACCATTTTATTTCGATATAAAGAAGTGAATAAATCGATTTACAAATGTTTGGAAATTATTCAACAATGTTCAATTTGGAATAACGTCGAATTGATCGTGGGCATTTCAAAATATTGATGAGCATTGTTTTTTAACATATTTGAAATCGATTTCAGTTGTTTTTTTTTGTTTCTTCTGTTCAAAATATGATTAAATCTAACTAAAATATTTCAAAATGTAAAAGATTTTTCTAAATTTTAAAAAGTGCCTATGAAAAAGTGGTGGACCAAACCATTTTATTTCGATATAAAGAAGTGAATAAATTGATTTACAAATTTTTGGAAATTTTTCAACAATGTTCAATTTTGAATAACGTCAAATTGATCATGGGCATTTGAACATATTGATGGGCATTGTTTATTAATATATTCGAAAACGATGTCAGTAGTTTTTTTTTTAATTTGTTTCGCCTGTCCAAAATATAACCAAATCTAACAACTAAAATATTTCAAAAAGTAAAAAATTTTTCAAAATTTTAAAAAGTGCCTATTGGTGGGCAAACCATTTTATTTCGATATAAAAAAGTGAATAAATCGATTTACAAATTTTCGGAATTTTTTTAACAATGTTCAATTTTGAATAATGTCGAATTGATCATGGGCATTTGAACATATTGATGAGCATAGTATATTAACCTATTTAAAGACTATATCAGTAGTTTTTTAAAATGGTTTTGTCTGTACAAAATATGACCAATTCTAAAAACTAAAATATTTCAAAAAGTAAAAACTTTTTCAAAATTTTAAAAAGTGCCTATTGGTGGGCAAACCATTTTATTTCGATATAAAAAAGTGAATAAATCGATTTACAAATGTTTGAATATTATTCAACAATGTTCAATTTTGAATAACGTCGAATTGATCGTGAGCATTTCAAAATATTGATGAGCATTGTTTATTAACATATTTGAAATCGATTTCAGTTGTTTTTTTTTGTTTCTTCTGTTCAAAATATGATTATATCTAACTAAAATATTTCAAAATGTAAAAGATTTTTTTCAAAATTTTAAAAAGTGCCTATGAAAAAGTGGTGGGCCAAACCATTTTATTTCGATATAAACAAGTGAATAAATCGATTTACAAATTATTGGAAATTTTTCAACAATGTTAAATTTTGAATAACGTCGAATTGATCGTGGACATGTGAAAATATTAATGGGCATTGTTTATTAATGATGCCAGTAGTTTTTAATTTGTGTTGTCTGTCCAAAATATGACCAAATCTAAAAACTAAAATATTTCAAAATGTAAAAGATTTTTAAAAATTTTAAAAAGTGCCTATAAAAAGTGGTTGGCCAAACCATTTTATTTCGTTATAAAAAAGTGAATAAATCGATTTACAAATTTTCGGATTTTTTTTAACAATGTTCAATTTTGAAAAACGTCGAATTGATTATGGGCATTTGAACATATTGATGGGCATTGTTTATTAATATATTCGAAAACGATGTTAGTAGTTTTTTTTTTAATTTGTTTCGCCTGTCCAAAATATAACCAAATCTAACAACTAAAATATTTCAAAAAGTAAAAAAATTTTCAAAATTTTAAAAAGTGCCTATTGGTGGGCAAACCATTTTATTTCGATATAAAAAAGTGAATAAATCGATTTACAAATGTTTGGAAATTATTCAACAATGTTCAATTTTGAATAACGTCGAATTGATCGTAAGCATTTCAAAATATTGATGAGCATTGTTTATTAACATATTTGAAATCGATTTCAGTTGTTTTTTTTGTTTCTTCTGTTCAAAATATTATTATATCTAACTAAAATATTTCAAAATGTAAAAGATTTTTCAAAAGTTTAAAAAGTGCCTATGAAAAAGTGGTGGGCCAAACCATTTTATTTCTATATAAAGAAGTGAATTAATCGATTTACAAAATTTCGGAATTTTTTTAACAATGTTCAATTTTGAATAACGTCAAATTGATCGTGGGTATTTGAACATATTGATGGGCATTGTTTATTAATATATTCGAAAACGATGTTAGTAGTTTTTTTTTTAATTTGTTTCGCCTGTCCAAAATATAACCAAATCTAACAACTAAAATATTTCAAAAAGTAAAAAATTTCTCAAAATTTTAAAAAGTGCCTATTGGTGGGCAAACCATTTTATTTCGATATAAAAAAGTGAATAAATCGATTTACAAATTTTCGGAATTTTTTTAACAATGTTCAATTTTGAATAATGTCGAATTGATCATGGGCATTTGAACATATTGATGGTGGGCAAACCATTTTTTTTCTATATAAAAAGTGAATTAATCAATTTACAAATTTTCGGAATTTTTTTAACAATGTTCAATTTTGAATAACGTCAAATTGATCGTGGGTATTTGAAAATATTGATGGGCATTGTTTATTAATATATTCGAAAACGATGTTAGTAGTTTTTTTTTTAATTTGTTTCGACTGTCCAAAATATGACCAAATCTAACAACTAAAATATTTCAAAAGGTAAAAGATTTTTCAAAATTTTAAAAAGTGCCTATTGGTGGGCAAACCATTTTATTTCGATATAAAGAAGTGAATAAATCGATTTACAAATGTTTGGAAATTATTCAACAATGTTCAATTTGGAATAACGTCGAATTGATCGTGGGCATTTCAAAATATTGATGAGCATTGTTTTTTAACATATTTGAAATCGATTTCAGTTGTTTTTTTTTGTTTCTTCTGTTCAAAATATGATTAAATCTAACTAAAATATTTCAAAATGTAAAAGATTTTTCTAAATTTTAAAAAGTGCCTATGAAAAAGTGGTGGACCAAACCATTTTATTTCGATATAAAGAAGTGAATAAATTGATTTACAAATTTTTGGAAATTTTTCAACAATGTTCAATTTTGAATAACGTCAAATTGATCATGGGCATTTGAACATATTGATGGGCATTGTTTATTAATATATTCAAAAACGATGTCAGTAGTTTTTTTTTTAATTTGTTTCGCCTGTCCAAAATATAACCAAATCTAACAACTAAAATATTTCAAAAAGTAAAAAATTTTTTCAAAATTTTAAAAAGTGCCTATTGGTGGGCAAACCATTTTATTTCGATATAAAAAAGTGAATAAATCGATTTACAAATTTTCGGAATTTTTTTAACAATGTTCAATTTTGAATAATGTCGAATTGATCATGGGCATTTGAACATATTGATGAGCATAGTATATTAACCTATTTAAAGACTATTACAGTAGTTTTTTAAAATGGTTTTGTCTGTACAAAATATGACCAATTCTAAAAACTAAAATATTTCAAAAAGTAAAAATTTTTTTCAAAATTTTAAAAAGTGCCTATTGGTGGGCAAACCATTTTATTTCGATATAAAGAAGTGAATAAATCGATTTACAAATGTTTGGAAATTGTTCAACAATGTTCAATTTTGAATAACGTCGAATTGATCGTGGACATTTGAAAATATTGATGGGCATTGTATATTAATATATTCGAAAACGATGTCAGTAGTTTTTTTTTTAATTCTTTTCGCCTGTCCAAAATATAACCAAATCTAACAACTAAAATATTTCAAAAAGTAAAAAATTTCTCAAAATTTTAAAAAGTGCCTATTGGTGGGCAAACCATTTTATTTCGATATAAAAAAGTGAATAAATCGATTTACAAATTTTCGGAATTTTTTTAACAATGTTCAATTTTGAATAATGTCGAATTGATCATGGGCATTTGAACATATTGATGAGCATAGTATATCAACCTATTTAAAGACGATATCAGTAGTTTTTTAAAATTGTTTTGTCTGTACAAAATATGACCAATTCTAAAAACTAAAATATTTCAAAAAGTAAAAATTTTTTCAAAATTTTAAAAAGTGCCTATTGGTGGGCAAACCATTTTATTTCGATATAAAAAAGTGAATAAATCGATTTACAAATGTTTGGAAATTATTCAACAATGTTCAATTTTGAATAACGTCGAATTGATCGTGAGCATTTCAAAATATTAATGAGCATTGTTTATTAACATATTTGAAATCGATTTCAGTTGTTTTTTTTTGTTTCTTCTGTTCAAAATATTATTATATCTAACTAAAATATATCAAAATGTAATAGATTTTTCAAAAGTTTAAAAAGTGCCTATGAAAAAGTGGTGGGCCAAACCATTTTTTTTCTATATAAAGAAGTGAATTAATCAATTTACAAATTTTCGGAATTTTTTTAACAATGTTCAATTTTGAATAACGTCAAATTGATCGTGGGTATTTGAAAATATTGATGGGCATTGTTTATTAATATATTCGAAAACGATGTTAGTAGTTTTTTTTTAATTTGTTTCGCCTGTCCAAAATATGACCAAATCTAACAACTAAAATATTTCAAAAGGTAAAAGATTTTTCAAAATTTTAAAAAGTGCCTATTGGTGGGCAAACCATTTTATTTCGATATAAAGAAGTGAATAAATCGATTTACAAATGTTTGGAAATTATTCAACAATGTTCAATTTGGAATAACGTCGAATTGATCGTGGGCATTTCAAAATATTGATGAGCATTGTTTTTTAACATATTTGAAATCGATTTCAGTTGTTTTTTTTTGTTTCTACTGTTCAAAATATGATTAAATCTAACTAAAATATTTCAAAATGTAAAAGATTTTTCTAAATTTTAAAAAGTGCCTATGAAAAAGTGGTGGACCAAACCATTTTATTTCGATATAAAGAAGTGAATAAATTGATTTACAAATTTTTGGAAATTTTTCAACAATGTTCAATTTTGAATAACGTCAAATTGATCATGGGCATTTGAACATATTGATGGGCATTGTTTATTAATATATTCGAAAACGATGTCAGTAGTTTTTTTTTTAATTTGTTTCGCCTGTCCAAAATATAACCAAATCTAACAACTAAAATATTTCAAAAAGTAAAAAATTTTTCAAAATTTTAAAAAGTGCCTATTGGTGGGCAAACCATTTTATTTCGATATAAAAAAGTGAATAAATCGATTTACAAATTTTCGGAATTTTTTTAACAATGTTCAATTTTGAATAATGTCGAATTGATCATGGGCATTTGAACATATTGATGAGCATAGTATATTAACCTATTTAAAGACTATATCAGTAGTTTTTTAAAATGGTTTTGTCTGTACAAAATATGACCAATTCTAAAAACTAAAATATTTCAAAAAGTAAAAACTTTTTCAAAATTTTAAAAAGTGCCTATTGGTGGGCAAACCATTTTATTTCGATATAAAAAAGTGAATAAATCGATTTACAAATGTTTGAATATTATTCAACAATGTTCAATTTTGAATAACGTCGAATTGATCGTGAGCATTTCAAAATATTGATGAGCATTGTTTATTAACATATTTGAAATCGATTTCAGTTGTTTTTTTGTTTCTTCTGTTCAAAATATGATTATATCTAACTAAAATATTTCAAAATGTAAAAGATTTTTTTCAAAATTTTAAAAAGTGCCTATGAAAAAGTGGTGGGCCAAACCATTTTATTTCGATATAAACAAGTGAATAAATCGATTTACAAATTATTGGAAATTTTTCAACAATGTTAAATTTTGAATAACGTCGAATTGATCGTGGACATGTGAAAATATTAATGGGCATTGTTTATTAATGATGCCAGTAGTTTTTAATTTGTGTTGTCTGTCCAAAATATGACCAAATCTAAAAACTAAAATATTTCAAAATGTAAAAGATTTTTAAAAATTTTAAAAAGTGCCTATAAAAAGTGGTTGGCCAAACCATTTTATTTCGTTATAAAAAAGTGAATAAGTCGATTTACAAATTTTCGGATTTTTTTTAACAATGTTCAATTTTGAAAAACGTCGAATTGATTATGGGCATTTGAACATATTGATGGGCATTGTTTATTAATATATTCGAAAACGATGTTAGTAGTTTTTTTTTAATTTGTTTCGCCTGTCCAAAATATAACCAAATCTAACAACTAAAATATTTCAAAAAAGTAAAAAATTTTCAAAATTTTAAAAAGTGCCTATTGGTGGGCAAACCATTTTATTTCGATATAAAAAAGTGAATAAATCGATTTACAAATGTTTGGAAATTATTCAACAATGTTCAATTTTGAATAACGTCGAATTGATCGTAAGCATTTCAAAATATTGATGAGCATTGTTTATTAACATATTTGAAATCGATTTCAGTTGTTTTTTTTTGTTTCTTCTGTTCAAAATATTATTATATCTAACTAAAATATTTCAAAATGTAAAAGATTTTTCAAAAGTTTAAAAAGTGCCTATGAAGAAGTGGTGGGCCAAACCATTTTATTTCTATATAAAGAAGTGAATTAATCGATTTACAAAATTTCGGAATTTTTTTAACAATGTTCAATTTTGAATAACGTCAAATTGATCGTGGGTATTTGAACATATTGATGGGCATTGTTTATTAATATATTCGAAAACGATGTTAGTAGTTTTTTTTTAATTTGTTTCGCCTGTCCAAAATATAACCAAATCTAACAACTAAAATATTTCAAAAAGTAAAAAATTTCTCAAAATTTTAAAAAGTGCCTATTGGTGGGCAAACCATTTTATTTCGATATAAAAAAGTGAATAAATCGATTTACAAATTTTCGGAATTTTTTTAACAATGTTCAATTTTGAATAATGTCGAATTGATCATGGGCATTTGAACATATTGATGAGCATAGTATATTAACCTATTTAAAGACGATATCAGTAGTTTTTTAAAATTGTTTTGTCTGTACAAAAATATGACCAATTCTAAAAACTAAAATATTTCAAAAAGTAAAAATTTTTTCAAAATTTTAAAAAGTGCCTATTGGTGGGCAAACCATTTTATTTCGATATAAAAAAGTGAATAAATCGATTTACAAATGATTGGAAATTATTCAACAATGTTCAATTTTGAATAACGTCGAATTGATCGTGAGCATTTCAAAATATTAATGAGCATTGTTTATTAACATATTTGAAATCGATTTCAGTTGTTTTTTTTTGTTTCTTCTGTTCAAAATATTATTATATCTAACTAAAATATTTCAAAATGTAATAGATTTTTCAAAAGTTTAAAAAGTGCCTATGAAAAAGTGGTGGGCCAAACCATTTTATTTCTATATAAAGAAGTGAATTAATCAATTTACAAATTTTCGGAATTTTTTTAACAATGTTCAATTTTGAATAACGTCAAATTGATCGTGGGTATTTGAAAATATTGATGGGCATTGTTTATTAATATATTCGAAAACGATGTTAGTAGTTTTTTTTTTAATTTGTTTCGTCTGTCCAAAATATGACCAAATCTAACAACTAAAATATTTCAAAAGGTACAAGATTTTTCAAAATTTTAAAAAGTGCCTATTGGTGGGCAAACCATTTTATTTCGATATAAAGAAGTGAATAAATCGATTTACAAATGTTTGGAAATTATTCAACAATGTTCAATTTGGAATAACGTCGAATTGATCGTGGGCATTTCAAAATATTGATGAGCATTGTTTTTTAACATATTTGAAATCGATTTCAGTTGTTTTTTTTTTGTTTCTTCTGTTCAAAATATGATTAAATCTAACTAAAATATTTCAAAATGTAAAAGATTTTTTTCAAAATTTTAAAAAGTGCCTATGAAAAAGTGGTGGGCCAAACCATTTTATTTCGATATAAAGAAGTGAATAAATTGATTTACAAATTATTGGAAATTTTTCAACAATGTTAAATTTTGAATAACGTCGAATTGATCGTGGACATTTGAAAATATTAATGGGCATTGTTTATTAATGATGCCAGTAGTTTTTTAATTTGTGTTGTCTGTCCAAAATATGACCAAATCTAAAAACTAAAATATTTCAAAATGTAAAAGATTTTTAAAAATTTTAAAAAGTGCCTATAAAAAGTGGTTGGCCAAACCATTTTATTTCGTTATAAAAAAGTGAATAAATCGATTTAAAAATTTTCGGAAATTTTTTAACAATGTTCAATTTTGAAAAACGTCGAATTGATTATGGGCATTTGAACATATTGATGGGCATTGTTTATTAATATATTCGAAAACGATGTTAGTAGTTTTTTTTTAATTTGTTTCGCCTGTCCAAAATATAACCAAATCTAACAACTAAAATATTTCAAAAAAGTAAAAAATTTTTCAAAATTTTAAAAAGTGCCTATTGGTGGGCAAACCATTTTATTTCGATATAAAAAAGTGAATAAATCGATTTACAAATGTTTGGAAATTATTCAACAATGTTCAATTTTGAATAATGTCGAATTGATCGTAAGCATTTCAAAATATTGATGAGCATTGTTTATTAACATATTTGAAATCGATTTCAGTTGTTTTTTTTGTTTCTTCTGTTCAAAATATTATTATATCTAACTAAAATATTTCAAAATGTAAAAGATTTTTCAAAAGTTTAAAAAGTGCCTATGAAAAAGTGGTGGGCCAAACCATTTTATTTCTATATAAAGAAGTGAATTAATCGATTTACAAATTTTCGGAATTTTTTTAACAATGTTCAATTTTGAATAACGTTAAATTGATCGTGGGTATTTGAAAATATTGATGGGCATTTGAACATATTGATGGGCATTGTTTATTAATATATTCGAAAACGATGTCAGTAGTTTTTTTTTAATTTGTGTTGTCTGTCCAAAATATGACCAAATCTAAAAACTAAAATATTTCAAAATGTAAAAGATTTTTAAAAATTTTTAAAAGTGCCTATAAAAAGTGGTTGGCCAAACCATTTTATTTTGATATAAAAAAGTGAATTAATCGATTTACAAATTTTCGGAATTTTTTAACAATGTTCAATTTTGAATAATGTCAAATTGATCGTGGGTATTTGAAAATATTGATGGGCATTTGAACATATTGATGGGCATTGTTTATTAATATATTCGAAAACGATGTCAGTAGTTTTTTTTTTTATTTGTTTCGCCTGTCCAAAATATAACCAAATCTAACAACTAAAATATTTCAAAAAGTAAAAAATTTTTCAAAATTTTAAAAAGTGCCTATATGGTGGGGAAACCATTTTATTTCGATATAAAAAAGTGAATAAATCGATTTACAAATTTTCGGAATTTTTTTAACAATGTTCAATTTTGAATAATGTCGAATTGATCATGGGCATTTGAACATATTGATGAGCATTGTTTATTAACATATTTGAAATCGATTTCAGTTGTTTTTTTTTGTTTCTTCTGTTCAAAATATTATTATATCTAACTAAAATATTTCAAAATGTAAAAGATTTTTCAAAAGTTTAAAAAGTGCCTATGAAGAAGTGGTGGGCCAAACCATTTTTATTTCTATATAAAGAAGTGAATTAATCGATTTACAAATTTTCGGAATTTTTTTAACAATGTTCAATTTTGAATGACGTCAAATTGATCGTGGGTATTTGAAAATATTGATGGGCATTGTTTATTAATATATTCGAAAACGATGTTAGTAGTTTTTTTTTTTAATTTGTTTCGCCTGTCCAAAATATGACCAAATCTAACAACTAAAATATTTCAAAAGGTAAAAGATTTTTCAAAATTTTAAAAAGTGCCTATTGGTGGGCAATCCATTTTATTTCGATATAAAGAAGTGAATAAATCGATTTACAAATGTTTGGAAATTATTCAACAATGTTCAATTTTGAATAATGTCGAATTGATCGTGGGTATTTGAAAATATTGATGGGCATTGTTTATTAATATATTCGAAAACGATGTTAGTAGTCGAATTGATCGAGGCATTTCAAAATATTGATGAGCATTGTTTATTAACATATTTGAAATCGATTTCAGTTGTTTTTTTGTTTCTTCTGTTCAAAATATGATTACATTTAACTAAAATATTTCAAAATGTAAAAGATTTTTCAAAATTCTAAAAAGTGCCTATAAAAAGTGGTGGGCCAAACCATTTTATTTCAATATAAAGAAGTGAATAAATCGATTTACAAATTTTTGGAAATTTTTCAACAATGTTAAATTTTGAATAATGTCGAATTGATTGTGGGTGTTTGAAAATATTGATGGGCATTGTTTATTAATGATGCCCATTTAATTTAGTTTCTTAATTTGTTTTGTCTGTCCAAAATATGACCAAATCTAAAAACTAAAATATTTCAAAAAGTAAAAGATTATTAAAAATTTTAAAAAGTGCCTACTGGTGGGCAAACCATTTTATTTCGATATAAAGAAGTGAATAAATCGATATACAAATGTTTGGAAATTATTCAACAATGTTCAATTTTGAATAACGTCGAATTGATCGTGGGCATTTGAAAATATTGATGGGCATTGTTAATTATTATATTCTAAAACGATGTTAGTAGTTTTTTTTTAATTTGTTTCGCCTGTCCAAAATATGACCAAATCTAACAACTAAAATATTTCAAAAAGTAAAAGATTTTTCAAAATATTAAAAAGAGCCTATTGGTGGGCAAACCATTTTATTTTGATATAAAAAAGTGAATAAATCGATTTACAAATGTTTGGAAATTATTCAACAATGTTCAATTTTGAATAACGTCGAATTGATCGTGAGCATTTCAAAATATTGATGAGCATTGTTTATTAACATATTTGAAATCGATGTCAGTTGTTTTATTTTGTTTCTTCTGTTCAAAATATGATTATATCTAACTAAAATATTTCAAAATGTAAAAGATTTTTCAAAAGTTTAAAAAGTGCCTATGAAAAAGTGGTGGGCCAAACCATTTTATTTCTATATAAAGAAGTAAAAAAATCGATTTACAAATTTTCGGAATTTTTTTAACAATGTTCAATTTTGAAAAACGTCAAATTGATCGTGGGCATTTGAAAATATTGAAGGGCATTGTTTATTAATATATTCGAAAACGATGTTAGTAGTTTTTTGTTTTAATATGTTTCGCCTGTCCAAAATATGACCAACTCTAACAACTAAAATATTTCAAAAGGTAAACAAGGTAAAAAAAAAGGTAAAAAAGGTACCAAATCTAAAAACTAAAATATTTCAAAATGTAAAAGATTTTTAAAAATTTTAAAAAGTGCCTATAAAAAGTGGTTGGCCAAACCATTTTATTTTGATATAAAAAAGTGAATAAATCGATTTACAAATTTTCGGAATTTTTTTAACAATGTTCAATTTTGAATAACGTCAAATTGATCGTGGGTATTTGAACATATTGATGGGCATTGTTTATTAATATATTCGAAAACGATGTCAGTAGTTTTTTTTAAATTTGTTTCGCCTGTCCAAAATATAACCAAATCTAACAACTAAAATATTTCAAAAAAGTAAAAAATTTTTCAAAATTTTAAAAAGTGCCTATTGGTGGGCCAAACCATTTTATTTCTATATAAAAAGTGAATTAATCGATTTACAAATTTTCGGAATTTTTTTAACAATGTTCAATTTTGAATGACGTCAAATTGATCGTGGGTATTTGAAAATATTGATGGGCATTTTTATTAATATATTCGAAAACGATGTTAGTAGTTTTTTTTTTAATTTGTTTCGCCTGTCCAAAATATGACCAAATCTAACAACTAAAATATTTCAAAAGGTAAAAGATTTTTCAAAATTTTAAAAGTGCCTATTGGTGGGCAATCCATTTTATTTCGATATAAAGAAGTGAATAAATCGATTTACAAATGTTTGGAAATTATTCAACAATGTTCAATTTTGAATAATGTCGAATTGATCGTGGGTATTTGAAAATATTGATGGGCATTGTTTATTAATATATTCGAAAACGATGTTAGTAGTCGAATTGATCGTGGGCATTTCAAAATATTGATGAGCATTGTTTATTAACATATTTGAAATCGATTTCAGTTGTTTTTTTGTTTCTTCTGTTCAAAATATGATTACATTTAACTAAAATATTTCAAAATGTAAAAGATTTTCAAAATTCTAAAAAGTGTCTATAAAAAGTGGTGGGCCAAACCATTTTTTATTTCAATATGAAGAAGTGAATAAATCGATTTACAAATTTTTGGAAATTTTTCAACAATGTTAAATTTTGAATAATGTCGAATTGATTGTGGGTGTTTGAAAATATTGATTGGCATTGTTTATTAATGATGCCCATTTAATTTAGTTTTTTAATTTGTTTTTGTCTGTCCAAAATATGACCAAATCTAAAAACTAAAATATTTCAAAAAGTAAAAGATTATTAAAAATTTTAAAAAGTGCCTATTGGTGGGCAAACCATTTTATTTCGATATAAAGAAGTGAATAAATCGATATACAAATGTTTGGAAATTATTCAACAATATTCAATTTTGAATAACGTCGAATTGATCGTGGGCATTTGAAAATATTGATGGGCATTGTTTATTATTATATTCGAAAACGATGTTAGTAGTTTTTTTTTTAATTTGTTTCGCCTGTCCAAAATATGACCAAATCTAACAACTAAAATATTTCAAAAAGTAAAAGATTTTTCAAAATATTAAAAAGAAGCCTATTGGTGGGCAAACCATTTTATTTTGATATAAAGAAGTGAATAAATCGATTTACAAATGTTTGGAAATTATTCAACAATGTTCAATTTTGAATAACGTCGAATTGATCGTGAGCATTTCAAAATATTGATAAGCATTGTTTAGTAACATATTTGAAATCGATGTCAGTTGTTTTTATTTTGTTTCTTCTGTTCAAAATATGATTATATCTAACTAAAATATTTCAAAATGTAAAAGATTTTTCAAAAGTTTAAAAAGTGCCTATGAAAAAGTGGTGGGCCAAACCATTTTATTTCTATATAAAGAAGTAAAAAAAATCGATTTACAAATTTTCGGAATTTTTTTAACAATGTTCAATTTTGAAAAACGTCAAATTGATCGTGGGCATTTGAAAATATTGAAGGGCATTGTTTATTAATATATTCGAAAACGATGTTAGTAGTTTTTTTTTTAATATGTTTTCGCCTGTCCAAAATATGACCAACTCTAACAACTAAAATATTTCAAAAGGTAAACAAGGTAAAAAAAAAGGTAAAAAAGGTACCAAATCTAAAAACTAAAATATTTCAAAATGTAAAAGATTTTTAAAAATTTTTAAAAAGTGCCTATAAAAAGTGGTTGGCCAAACCATTTTATTTTGATATAAAAAAGTGAATAAATCGATTTACAAATTTTCGGAATTTTTTTAACAATGTTCAATTTTGAATAACGTCAAATTGATCGTGGGTATTTGAACATATTGATGGGCATTGTTTATTAATATATTCGAAAACGATGTCAGTAGTTTTTTTTAAATTTGTTTCGCCTGTCCAAAAATATAACCAAATCTAACAACTAAAATATTTCAAAAAGTAAAAAATTTTTCAAAATTTTAAAAAGTGCCTATTGGTGGGCCAAACCATTTTATTTCTATATAAAGAAGTGAATTAATCGATTTACAAATTTTCGGAATTTTTTTAACAATGTTCAATTTTGAATGACGTCAAATTGATCGTGGGTATTTGAAAATATTGATGGGCATTGTTTATTAATATATTCGAAAACGATGTTAGTAGTTTTTTTTTTAATTTGTTTCGCCTGTCCAAAATATGACCAAATCTAACAACTAAAATATTTCAAAAGGTAAAAGATTTTTCAAAATTTTAAAAAGTGCCTTTTGGTGGGCAATCCATTTTATTTCGATATAAAGAAGTGAATAAATCGATTTACAAATGTTTGGAAATTATTCAACAATGTTCAATTTTGAATAATGTCGAATTGATCGTGGGTATTTGAAAATATTGATGGGCAATGTTTATTAATAAATTCGAAAACGATGTTAGTAGTCGAATTGATCGTGGGCATTTCAAAATATTTATGAGCATTGTTTATTAACATATTTGAAATCGATTTCAGTTGTTTTTTTGTTTCTTCTGTTCAAAATATGATTACATTTAACTAAAATATTTCAAAATGTAAAAGATTTTTCAAAATTCTAAAAAGTGCCTATAAAAAGTGGTGGGCCAAACCATTTTATTTCAATATGAAGAAGTGAATAAATCGATTTACAAATTTTTGGAAATTTTTCAACAATGTTAAATTTTGAATAATGTCGAATTGATTGTGGGTGTTTGAAAATATTGATGGGCATTGTTTATTAATGATGCCCATTTAATTTAGTTTTTTAATTTGTTTTGTCTGTCCAAAATATGACCAAATCTAAAAACTAAAATATTTCAAAAAGTAAAAGATTATTAAAAATTTTAAAAAGTGCCTATTGGTAGGCAAACCATTTTATTTCGATATAAAAAGTGAATAAATCGATATACAAATGTTTGGAAATTATTCAACAATATTCAATTTTGAATAACGTCGAATTGATCGTGGGGATTTGAAAATATTGATGGGCATTGTTTATTATTATATTCGAAAACGATGTTAGTAGTTTTTTTTTAATTTGTTTCGCCTGTCCAAAATATGACCAAATCTAACAACTAAAATATTTCAAAAAGTAAAAGATTTTTCAAAATATTAAAAAGAGCCTATTGGTGGGCAAACCATTTTTATTTTGATATAAAAAAGTGAATAAATCGATTTACAAATGTTTGGAAATTATTCAACAATGTTCAATTTTGAATAACGTCGAATTGATCGTGAGCATTTCAAAATATTGATGAGCATTGTTTATTAACATATTTGAAATCGATGTCAGTTGTTTTATTTTGTTTCTTCTGTTCAAAATATGATTATATCTAACTAAAATATTTCAAAATGTAAAAGATTTTTCAAAAGTTTAAAAAGTGCCTATGAAAAAGTGGTGGGCCAAACCATTTTATTTCTATATAAAGAAGTAAAAAAATCGATTTACAAATTTTCGGAATTTTTTTAACAATGTTCAATTTTGAAAAACGTCAAATTGATCGTGGGCATTTGAAAATATTGAAGGGCATTGTTTATTAATATATTCGAAAACGATGTTAGTAGTTTTTTTTTTAATATGTTTCGCCTGTCCAAAATATGACCAACTCTAACAACTAAAATATTTCAAAAGGTAAACAAGGTAAAAAAAAAGGTAAAAAAGGTACCAAATCTAAAAACTAAAATATTTCAAAATGTAAAAGATTTTTAAAAATTTTAAAAAGTGCCTATAAAAAGTGGTTGGCCAAACCATTTTATTTTGATATAAAAAAGTGAATAAATCGATTTACAAATTTTCGGAATTTTTTTAACAATGTTCAATTTTGAATAACGTCAAATTGATCGTGGGTATTTGAACATATTGATGGGCATTGTTTATTAATATATTCGAAAACGATGTCAGTAGTTTTTTTTAAATTTGTTTCGCCTGTCCAAAATATAACCAAATCTAACAACTAAAATATTTCAAAAAGTAAAAAATTTTTCAAAATTTTAAAAAGTGCCTATTGGTGGGCCAAACCATTTTATTTCTATATAAAGAAGTGAATTAATCGATTTACAAATTTTCGGAATTTTTTTAACAATGTTCAATTTTGAATGACGTCAAATTGATCGTGGGTATTTGAAAATATTGATGGGCATTTTTTATTAATATATTCGAAAACGATGTTAGTAGTTTTTTTTTTTTAATTTGTTTCGCCTGTCCAAAATATGACCAAATCTAACAACTAAAATATTTCAAAAGGTAAAAGATTTTTCAAAATATTAAAAAGTGCCTATTGGTGGGCCAAACCATTTTATTTCTATATAAAGAAGTGAATTAATCGATTTACAAATTTTCGGAATTTGTTTAACAATGTTCAATTTTGAATGACGTCAAATTGATCGTGGGTATTTGAAAATATTGATGGGCATTGTTTATTAATATATTCGAAAACGATGTTAGTAGTTTTTTTTTTTAATTTGTTTCGCCTGTCCAAAATATGACCAAATCTAACAACTAAAATATTTCAAAAGGTAAAATATTTTTCAAAATTTAAAAAGTGCCTCTTGGTGGGCAAACCATTTTATTTCGATATAAAGAAGTGAATAAATCTATATACAAATGTTTGGAAATTATTCAACAATGGTCAATTTTGAAAAACGTCGAATTGATCGTGGGCATTTGAAAATATTGATGGGCATTGTTTATTATTATATTCGAAAACGATGTTAGTAGTTTTTTTTTTGTTTCGCCTGTCTAAAATATGACCAAATCTAACAACTTAAATATTTCAAAAGGTAAAAGATTTTTCAAAATTTTAAAAAGTGCCTATTGGTGCTCAAACAATTTTATTTCGATAAAAGAAATGAATAAACAATCGATCATAATATGTATGAACATTGTTCAACAATGTTCCATTTTGAATAACGTCGAATTGATCGTGGGTATTTGAACATATTGATGGGCATTGTTTATTAACATATTTGAAAACGATGTCAGTAGTTTTTTTTTTAAATTTGTTTCGCCTATCCAAAATATGACCAAATCTAAAAACTAAAATATTTCAAAAAGTAAAAGATTTTTAAAAATTTTAAAAAGTGCCTATTGGTGGGCAAATTATTTTATTTCGATATAAAGAAGTGAATAAATTGATTTACAAATTTTCGGAATTTTTTTAACAATGTTCAATTTTGAATAACGTCGAATTGATCATGGGCATTTGAACATATTGATGAGCATAGTATATTAACCTATTTAAAGACAATATCAGTAGTTTTTTAAAATTGTTATGCCAGTCAAAATATAACCAAATCTAACAACTAAAATATTTCAAAAAGTAAAAAATTTTTTCAAAATATTAAAAAGTGCCTATTAACATATTATTAACATATTTGAAATCGATTCCAGTTGTTTTTTTTTAGTTTTTTCTGTTCAAAATATGATTATATCTAACTAAAATATTTCAAAATGTAAAAGGTTTTTTTAAAATTTTAAAAAGTGCCTATGAAAAAGTGGAGGGCCAAACCATTTTATTTCTATATAAAGAAGTAAAAAATCGTTTTACAAATTTTCGGAATTTTTTTAACAATGTTCAATTTTGAAAAACGTCAAATTGATCGTGGACATTTGAAAATATTGATGGGCATTGTTTATTAATATATTCGAAAACGAAGTTAGTAGTTTTTTTTTTAATTTGTTTCGCCTGTCCAAAAATATAACCAAATCTAACAACTAAAATATTTCAAAAACGAAAAAAAAAATTTCAAAATTTTAAAAAGTGCCTATTGGTGGGCAAACCATTTTATTTCGATATAAAGAAGTGAATAAATCGATTTACAAATGTTTGGAAATTATTCAACAATGTTCAATTTTGAATAACGTCAAATTGATCGTCGGTATTTGAAAATATTGATGGGCATTGTTTATTAATATATTCGAAAACGATGTTAGTAGTTTTTTTTTTAATTTGTTTCGCCTGTCCAAAATATAACCAAATCTAACAACTAAAATATTTCAAAAAGGAAAAAAATTTTTCAAAATTTTAAAAAGTGCCTATTGGTGGGCAAACCATTTTATTTCAATATAAAGAAGTGAATAAATCGATTTACAAATGTTTGGAGATTATTCAACAATGTTCAATTTTGAATAACGTCGAATTGATCGTGGGTATTTGAAAATATTGATGGGCATTGTTTATTAACATATTTGAAAACGATGTCAGTAGTTTTTTTTTAAAGTTGTTTCGCCTATCCAAAATATGACCAAATCTAAAAACTAAAATATTTCAAAAAGTAAAAGATTTTTAAAAATTTTAAAAAGTGCCTATTGGTGGGCAAATTATTTTATTTCGATATAAAGAAGTGAATAAATTGATTTACAAATTTTCGGAATTTTTTTAACAATGTTCAATTTTGAATAACGTCGAATTGATCGGCATTTGAACATATTGATGAGCATAGTATATTAACCTATTTAAAGACAATATCAGTAGTTTTTTAAAATTGTTATGCCTGTCCAAAATATAACCAAATCTAACAACTAAAATATTTCAAAAAGTAAAAAATTTTTCAAAATTTTAAAAAGTGCCTATTAACATATTATTAACATATTTGAAATCGATTCCAGTTGTTTTTTTTTAGTTTTTTCTGTTCAAAATATGATTATATCTAACTAAAATATTTCAAAATGTAAAAGATTTTTCAAAATTTTAAAAAGTGCCTATGAAAAAGTGGTGGGCCAAACCATTTTATTTCTATATAAAGAAGTAAAAAATCGTTTTACAAATTTTCGGAATTTTTTTTAACAATGTTCAATTTTGAAAAACGTCAAATTGATCGTGGGCATTTGAAAATATTGATGGGCATTGTTTATTAATATATTCGAAAACGATGTTAGTAGTTTTTTTTTAATTTGTTTCGCCTGTCCAAAATATAACCAAATCTAACAACTAAAATATTTCAAAAAGGAAAAAAATTTTTCAAAATTTTAAAAAGTGCCTATTGGTGGGCAAACCATTTTATTTCAATATAAAGAAGTGAATAAATCGATTTACAAATGTTTGGAAATTTTTCAACAATGTTCAATTTTGAATAATGTCGAATTGATCGTGGGCATTTGAAAATATTGATGGGCATTGTTTATTAACATATTTGAAATCGATTCCACTTGTTTTTTTTAGTTTCTTCTGTTCAAAATATGATTATATCTAACTAAAATATATCAAAATGTAAAAGATTTTTCAAAATTTTAAAAAGTGCCTATGAAAAAGTGGTGGGCCAAACCATTTTATTTCTATATAAAGAAGTAAAAAATCGTTTTACAAATTTTCGGAATTTTTTTTAACAATGTTCAATTTTGAAAAACGTCAAATTGATCGTGGGCATTTGAAAATATTGATGGGCATTGTTTATTAATATATTCGAAAACGAAGTTAGTAGTTTTTTTTTGTTAATTTGTTTCGCCTGTCCAAAATATAACCAAATCTAACAACTAAAATATTTCAAAAACGAAAAAAAAATTTCAAAATTTTAAAAAGTGCCTATTGGTGGGCAAACCATTTTATTTCGATATAAAGAAGTGAATAAATCGATTTACAAATGTTTGGAAATTATTCAACAATGTTAAATTTTGAATAACGTCAAATTGATCGTGGGCATTTGAAAATATTGATGGGCATTGTTTATTAATATATTCGAAAACGATGTTAGTAGTTTTTTTTTTAATTTGTTTCGCCTGTCCAAAATATAACCAAATCTAACAACTAAAATATTTCAAAAAGGAAAACAATTTTTCAAAATTTTAAAAAGTGCCTATTGGTGGGCAAACCATTTTATTTCAATATAAAGAAGTGAATAAATCTATTTACAAATGTTTGGAAATTATTCAACAATGTTCAATTTTGAATAACGTCGAATTGATCGTGGGTATTTGAAAATATTGATGGGCATTGTTTATTAACATATTTGAAAACGATGTCAGTAGTTTTTTTTTAAATTTGTTTCGCCTATCCAAAATATGACCAAATCTAAAAACTAAAATATTTCAAAAAGTAACAGATTATTAAAAATTTTAAAAATTATTAAAAATTTTGTTTATTAATATATTCGAAAACGAAGTTAGTAGTTTTTTTTTGTTAATTTGTTTCGCCTGTCCAAAATATAACCAAATCTAACAACTAAAATATTTCAAAAAGGAAAAAAAATTTTCTAAATTTTAAAAAGTGCCTATTGGTGGGCAAACCAATTTATTTCGATATAAAAAAGTGAATAAATCGATTTACAAATTTTCGTAATTTTTTTAACAATGTTCAATTTTGAATAATGTCGAATTGATCATAGGCTTTTGAACATATTGATGGGCATTGTTTATTAATATATTCGAAAACGATGTTAGTAGTTTTTTAAAATTTTTTTGCCTTTCCAAAATATAACCAAATCTAACAACTAAAATATTTCAAAAAGTAAAAAATTTTTCAAAATTTTAAAAAGTGCCTATTGGTGGGCAAACCATTTTATTTCGATATAAACAAGTGAATATCTCGATTTACAAATGTTTGGAAATTATTCAACAATGTTCAATTTTGAATAACGACAAATTGATCGTGGGTATTTGAAAATATTGATGGGCATTGTTTATTAATATATTCGAAAACGATGTCAGTAGTTTTTTTTTAATTTGTTTCGCCTGTCCAAAATATAACCAAATCTAAAAACTAAAATATTTCAAAAAGTAAAAGATTTTTCAAAATTTTAAAAAGTGCCTATTGGTGGGCAAACCATTTTATTTCAATATAAATAAGTGAATAAATCGATTTACAAATGTTTGAAAATTATTCAACAATGTTCAATTTTGAATAACGTCGAATTGATCGTGGGTATTTGAAAATATTGATGGGCATTGTTTATTAACATATTTGAAAACGATGCCAGTGTTTTTTTAATTTTTTTTGTCTGTACAAAATATGACCAAATCTAACAACTAAAATATTTCAAAAAGGAAAAAAAATTTTCTAAATTTTAAAAAGTGCCTATTGGTGGGCAAACCAATTTATTTCGATATAAAGAAGTGAATACATTGATTTACAAATTTTCGGAATTTTTTTTAACAATGTTCCATTTTGAATAACGTCGAATTGATCATGGGCATTTGAACATATTGATGAGCATAGTATATTAACCTATTTAAAGACAATATCAGTAGTTTTTTAAAATTGTTTTGCCTTTCCAAAATATAACCAAATCTAACAACTAAAATATTTCAAAAAGTAAAAAATTTTTCAAAATTTTAAAAAGTGCCTATTAACATATTATTAACATATTTGAAATCGATTCCAGTTGTTTTTTTTTAGTTTTTTTCTGTTCAAAATATGATTATATCTAACTAAAATATTTCAAAATGTAAAAGATTTTTCAAAATTTTAAAAAGTGCCTATGAAAAAGTGGTGGGCCAAACCTTTTTATTTCTATATAAAGAAGTAAAAAATCGTTTTACAAATATTCGGAATTTTTTTAACAATGTTCAATTTTGAAAAACGTCAAATTGATCGTGGGCATTTGAAAATATTGATGGGCATTGTTTATTAATATATTCGAAAACGAAGTTAGTAGTTTTTTTTTGTTAATTTGTTTCGCCTGTCCAAAATATAACCAAATCTAACAACTAAAATATTTCAAAAAGGAAAAAAAATTTTCTAAATTTTAAAAAGTGCCTATTGGTGGGCAAACCAATTTATTTCGATATAAAAAAGTGAATAAATCGATTTACAAATTTTCGTAATTTTTTTAACAATGTTCAATTTTGAATAATGTCGAATTGATCATAGGCTTTTGAACATATTGATGGGCATTGTTTATTAATATATTCGAAAACGATGTTAGTAGTTTTTTAAAATTTTTTTGCCTTTCCAAAATATAACCAAATCTAACAACTAAAATATTTCAAAAAGTAAAAAATTTTTCAAAATTTTAAAAAGTGCCTATTGGTGGGCAAACCATTTTATTTCGATATAAACAAGTGAATATCTCGATTTACAAATGTTTGGAAATTATTCAACAATGTTCAATTTTGAATAACGACAAATTGATCGTGGGTATTTGAAAATATTGATGGGCATTGTTTATTAATATATTCGAAAACGATGTCAGTAGTTTTTTTTTTAATTTGTTTCGCCTGTCCAAAATATAACCAAATCTAAAAACTAAAATATTTCAAAAAGTAAAAGATTTTTCAAAATTTTAAAAAGTGCCTATTGGTGGGCAAACCATTTTATTTCAATATAAATAAGTGAATAAATCGATTTACAAATGTTTGAAAATTATTCAACAATGTTCAATTTTGAATAACGTCGAATTGATCGTGGGTATTTGAAAATATTGATGGGCATTGTTTATTAACATATTTGAAAACGATGCCAGTGTTTTTTTAATTTTTTTTTTGTCTGTACAAAATATGACCAAATCTAACAACTAAAATATTTCAAAAAGGAAAAAAATTTTTCAAAATTTTAAAAAGTGCCTATTGGTGGGCAAACCATTTTATTTCAATATAAAGAAGTGAATAAATCGATTTACAAATGTTTGGAAATTATTCAACAATGTTCAATTTTGAATAACGTCGAACTGATCGTGGGTATTTGAAAATATTGATGGGCATTGTTTATTAACATATTTGAAAACGATGTCAGTAGTTTTTTTTTAAATTTGTTTCGCCTGTCCAAAATATAACCAAATCTAACAACTAAAATATTTCAAAAAGTAAAAAATTTTTCAAAATTTTAAATAGTGCCTATTGGTGGGCAAACCATTTTATTTCGATATCAAAAGTGAATAAATCGATTTACAAATTATCGGAATTTTTTTAACAATGTTCAATTTTGAATAACGTCAAATTGATTGTGGGCATTTGAACATATTAACCTATTTAAAGACAATATCAGTAGTTTTTTAAAATTGTTTTGCCTTTCCAAAATATAACCAAATCTAACAACTAAAATATTTCAAAAAGTAAAAAATTTTTCAAAATTTTAAAAAGTGCCTATTAACATATTATTAACATATTTGAAATCGATTCCAGTTGTTTTTTTTTTAGTTTTTTTCTGTTCAAAATATGATTATATCTAACTAAAATATTTCAAAATGTAAAAGATTTTTCAAAATTTTAAAAAGTGCCTATGAAAAAGTGGTGGGCCAAACCTTTTTATTTCTATATAAAGAAGTAAAAAATCGTTTTACAAATATTCGGAATTTTTTTAACAATGTTCAATTTTGAAAAACGTCAAATTGATCGTGGGCATTTGAAAATATTGATGGGCATTGTTTATTAATATATTCGAAAACGAAGTTAGTAGTTTTTTTTTGTTAATTTGTTTCGCCTGTCCAAAATATAACCAAATCTAACAACTAAAATATTTCAAAAAAGGAAAAAAATTTTCTAAATTTTAAAAAGTGCCTATTGGTGGGCAAACCAATTTATTTCGATATAAAAAAGTGAATAAATCGATTTACAAATTTTCGTAATTTTTTTAACAATGTTCAATTTTGAATAATGTCGAATTGATCATAGGCTTTTGAACATATTGATGGGCATTGTTTATTAATATATTCGAAAACGATGTTAGTAGTTTTTTTTAAAATTTTTTTGCCTTTCCAAAATATAACCAAATCTAACAACTAAAATATTTCAAAAAGTAAAAAATTTTTCAAAATTTTAAAAAGTGCCTATTGGTGGGCAAACCATTTTATTTCGATATAAACAAGTGAATATCTCGATTTACAAATGTTTGGAAATTATTCAACAATGTTCAATTTTGAATAACGACAAATTGATCGTGGGTATTTGAAAATATTGATGGGCATTGTTTATTAATATATTCGAAAACGATGTCAGTAGTTTTTTTTTAATTTGTTTCGCCTGTCCAAAATATAACCAAATCTAAAAACTAAAATATTTCAAAAAGTAAAAGATTTTTCAAAATTTTAAAAAGTGCCTATTGGTGGGCAAACCATTTTATTTCAATATAAATAAGTGAATAAATCGATTTACAAATGTTTGAAAATTATTCAACAATGTTCAATTTTGAATAACGTCGAATTGATCGTGGGTATTTGAAAATATTGATGGGCATTGTTTATTAACATATTTGAAAACGATGCCAGTGTTTTTTTAATTTTTTTTGTCTGTACAAAATATGACCAAATCTAACAACTAAAATATTTCAAAAAGGAAAAAAATTTTTCAAAATTTTAAAAAGTGCCTATTGGTGGGCAAACCATTTTATTTCAATATAAAGAAGTGAATAAATCGATTTACAAATGTTTGGAAATTATTCAACAATGTTCAATTTTGAATAACGTCGAACTGATCGTGGGTATTTGAAAATATTGATGGGCATTGTTTATTAACATATTTGAAAACGATGTCAGTAGTTTTTTTTTAAATTTGTTTCGCCTGTCCAAAATATAACCAAATCTAACAACTAAAATATTTCAAAAAGTAAAAAATTTTTCAAAATTTTAAATAGTGCCTATTGGTGGGCAAACCATTTTATTTCGATATCAAAAGTGAATAAATCGATTTACAAATTATCGGAATTTTTTTAACAATGTTCAATTTTGAATAACGTCAAATTGATTGTGGGCATTTGAACATATTGATGGGCATTGTTTATTAATATATTCGAAAACGATGTCAGTAGTGTCAATTAACCTATTTAAAGACAATATCAGTAGTTTTTTAAAATTGTTTTGCCTGTCCAAAATATAACCAAATCTAACAACTAAAATATTTCAAAAAGTAAAAAATTTTTCAAAATTTTAAAAAGTGCCTATTAACATATTGTTAACATATTTGAAATCGATTCCAGTTGTTTTTTTTTAGTTTTTTCTGTTCAAAATATGATTATATCTAACTAAAATATTTCAAAATGTAAAAGATTTTTCAAAATTTTAAAAAGTGCCTATGAAAAAGTGGTGGGCCAAACCTTTTTATTTCTATATAAAGAGTAAAAAATCGTTTTACAAATTTTCGGAATTTTTTTAACAATGTTCAATTTTGAAAAACGTCAAATTGATCGTGGGCATTTGAACATATTGATGGGCATTGTTTATTAATATATTCGAAAACGATGTTAGTAGTTTTTTTTTTAATTTGTTTCGCCTGTCCAAAATATAACCAAATCTAACAACTAAAATATTTCAAAAAGGAAAAAAAATTTTCTAAATTTTAAAAAGTGCCTATTGGTGGGCAAACCAATTTATTTCGATATAAAAAAGTGAATAAATCGATTTACAAATTTTCGTATGTTCAATGTTCAATTTTGAATAATGTCGAATTGATCATAGGCATTTGAACACATTGATGGGCATTGTTTATTAATATATTCGAAAACGATGTTAGTAGTTTTTTTTTTAATTTGTTTCGCCTGTCCAAAATATAACCAAATCTAACAACTAAAATATTTCAAAAAGGAAAAAAATGTTCTAAATTTTAAAAAGTGCCTATTGGTGGGCAAACCATTTTATTTCAATATAAAGAAGTGAATAAATCGATTTACAAATGTTTGGAAATTATTCAACAATGTTCAATTTTGAATAACGTCGAATTGATCGTGGGTATTTGAAAATATTGATGGGCATTGTTTATTAACATGTTTGAAAACGATGTCAGTAGTTTTTTTTTAAATTTGTTTCGCCTATCCAAAATATGACCAAATCTAAAAACTAAAATATTTCAAAAAGTAAAAGATTTTTAAAAATTTTAAAAAGTGCCTATTGGTGGGCAAATTATTTTATTTCGATATAAAGAAGTGAATAAATTGATTTACAAATTTTCGGAATTTTTTTAACAATGTTCCATTTTGAATAACGTCGAATTGATCATGGGCATTTGAACATATTGATGAGCATAGTATATTAACCTATTTAAAGACAATATCAGTAGTTTTTTTAAAATTGTTTTGCCTTTCCAAAATATAACCAAATCTAACAACTAAAATATTTCAAAAAGTAAAAAATTTTTCCAAATTTTAAAAAGTGCCTATGAAAAAGTGGTGGGCCAAACCATTTTATTTCTATATAAAGAAGTAAAAAATCGTTTTACAAATTTTCGGAATTTTTTTAACACTGTTCAATTTTGAAAAACGTCAAATTGATCGTGGGCATTTGAACATATTGATGGGCATTGTTTATTAATATATTCGAAAACGATGTTAGTAGTTTTTTTTTAAATTTGTTTCGCCTGTCTAAAATATAACCAAATCTAACAACTAAAATATTTCAAATAGGAAAAAAATTTTTCAAAATTTTAAAAAGTGCCTATTGGTGGGCAAACCAATTTATTTCGATATAAAAAAGTGAATAAATCGATTTACAAATTTTCGTAATTTTTTTAACAATGTTCAATTTTGAATAATGTCGAATTGATCATAGGCATTTGAACATATTGATGGGCATTGTTTATTAATATATTCGAAAACGATGGCAGTAGTTTTTTTTTTTATTTGTTTCGCCTGTCCAAAATATAACCAAATCTAACAACTAAAATATTTCAAAAAGTAAAAAATTTTTCAAAATTTTAAAAAGTGCCTATTGGTGGGCAAACCATTTTATTTCGATATAAAAAAGTGAATAAATCGATTTACAAATTATCGGAATTTTTTTAACAATGTTCAATTTTGAATAACGTCAAATTGATCGTGGGCATTTGAAAATATTGATGGGCATTGTTTATTAATATATTCGAAAACGATGTTAGTGGTTTTTTTTTTAATTTTTTCGCCTGTCTAAAATATAACCAAATCTAACAACTAAAATATTTCAAAAAGGAAAAAAAATTATCAAAATTTTAAAAAGTGCCTATTGGTGGGCAAACCATTTTATTTCGATATAAACAAGTGAATAAATCGATTTACAAATGTTTGGAAATTATTCAACAATGTTCAATTTTGAATAACGACAAATTGATCGTGGGTATTTGAAAATATTGATGGGCATTGTTTATTAATATATTCGAAAACGATCTCAGTAGTTTTTTTTTAATTTGTTTCGCCTGTCCAAAATATAACCAAATCTAAAAACTAAAATATTTCAAAAAGTAAAAGATTTTTCAAAATTTTAAAAAGTGCCTATTGGTGGGCAAACCATTTTATTTCAATATAAATAAGTGAATAAATCGATTTACAAATGTTTGGAAATTATTCAACAATGTTCAATTTTGAATAACGTCGAATTGATCGTGGGTATTTGAAAATATTGATGGGCATTGTTTATTAACATATTTGAAAACGATGCCAGTGTTTTTTTAATTTTTTTTGTCTGTACAAAATATGACCCAATCTAACAACTAAAATATTTCAAAAAGGAAAAAAATTTTCAAAATTTTAAAAAGTGCCTATTGGTGGGCAAACCATTTTATTTCAATATAAAGAAGTGAATAAATCGATTTACAAATGTTTGGAAATTATTCAACAATGTTCAATTTTGAATAACGTCGAATTGATCGTGGGTATTTGAAAATATTGATGGGCATTGTTTATTAACATATTTGAAAACGATGTCAGTAGTTTTTTTTTAAATTTGTTTCGCCTGTCCAAAATATAACCAAATCTAAAAACTAAAATATTTCAAAAAGTAAAAGATTTTTCAAAATTTTAAAAAGTGCCTATTGGTGGGCAAACCATTTTATTTCAATATAAATAAGTGAATAAATCGATTTACAAATGTTTGGAAATTATTCAACAATGTTCAATTTTGAATAACGTCGAATTGATCGTGGGTATTTGAAAATATTGATGGGCATTGTTTATTAACATATTTGAAAACGATGCCAGTGTTTTTTTAATTTTTTTGTCTGTACAATATATGACCCAATCTAACAACTAAAATATTTCAAAAAGGAAACAAATTTTCAAAATTTTAAAAAATGCCTATTGGTGGGCAAACCATTTTATTTCAATATAAAGAAGTGAATAAATCGATTTACAAATGTTTGGAAATTATTCAACAATGTTCAATTTTGAATAACGTCGAATTGATCGTGGGTATTTGAAAATATTGATGGGCATTGTTTATTAACATATTTGAAAACGATGTCAGTAGTTTTTTTTTAAATTTGTGTCGCCTGTCCAAAATATAACCAAATCTAACAACTAAAATATTTCAAAAAGTAAAAAATTTTCAAAATTTTAAATAGTGCCTATTGGTGGGCAAACCATTTTATTTCGATATAAAAAAGTGAATAAATCGATTTACAAATTATCGGAATTTTTTTAACAATGTTCAATTTTGAATAATGTCAAATTGATCGTGGGCATTTGAAAATATTGATGGGCATTGTTTATTAATATATTCGAAAACGATGTCAGTAGTTTTTTTTAAATTTGTTTTGCCTGTCCAAATTATAACCAAATCTAACAACTAAAATATTTCAAAAAGGAAAAAAATTATCAAAATTTTAAAAAGTGCCTATTGGTGGGCAAACCATTTTATTTCGATATAAACAAGTGAATAAATCGATTTACAAATGTTTGGAAATTATTCAACAATGTTCAATTTTGAATAACGACAAATTGATCGTGGGTATTTGAAAATATTGATGGGCATTGTTTATTAATATATTCAAAAACGACGTTAGTAGTTTTTTTTTTAATTTGTTTCGCCTGTCCAAAATATGACCAAATCTAAAAACTAAAATATTTCAAAAAGTAAAAGATTTTAAAAAATTTTAAAAAGTGCCTATTGGTGGGCAAACCATTTTATTTCGATATAAAGAAGTGAATAAATTGATTTACAAATTTTTGGAATTTTTTTAATTGATCATGGGCATTTGAACATATTGATGAGCATAGTATATTAACCTATTTAAAGACAATATCAGTTATTTTTTAAAATTGTTTTGCCTGTCCAAAATATAACCAAATCTAACAACTAAAATATTTCAAAAAGTAAAAAATTTTTCAAAATTTTAAAAAGTGCCTTTAACATATTTGAAATCGATTCCAGTTGTTTTTTTTTTAGTTTTTTCTGTTTAAGATATGATTATATCTAACTAAAATATTTCAAAATGTAAAAGATTTTTCAAAATTTTAAAAAGTGCCTATGAAAAAGTGGTGGGCCAAACCATTTTATTTCTATATAAAGAAGTAAAAAATCGTTTTACAAATTTTCGGAATTTTTTTAACAATGTTCAATTTTGAAAAACGTCAAATTGATCGTGGGCATTTGAACATATTGATGGGCATTGTTTATTAATATATTCGAAAACGATGTTAGTAGTTTTTTTTTTAATTTGTTTCGCCTGTCCAAAATATAACCAAATCTAACAACTAAAATATTTCAAAAAGGAAAAAAAATTTTCTAAATTTTAAAAAGTGCCTATTGGTGGGCAAACCAATTTATTTCGATATAAAGAAGTGAATACATTGATTTACAAATTTTCGGAATTTTTTTAACAATGTTCCATTTTGAATAACGTCGAATTGATCATGGGCATTTGAACATATTGATGAGCATAGTATATTAACCTATTTAAAGACAATATCAGTAGTTTTTTAAAATTGTTTTGCCTTTCCAAAATATAACCAAATCTAACAACTAAAATATTTCAAAAAGTAAAAAATTTTTCAAAATTTTAAAAAGTGCCTATTAACATATTATTAACATATTTGAAATCGATTCCAGTTGTTTTTTTTTAGTTTTTTCTGTTCAAAATATGATTATATCTAACTAAAATATTTCAAAATGTAAAAGATTTTTCAAAATTTTAAAAAGTGCCTATGAAAAAGTGGTGGGCCAAACCTTTTTATTTCTATATAAAGAAGTAAAAAATCGTTTTACAAATTTTCGGAATTTTTTTAACAATGTTCAATTTTGAATAATGTCGAATTGATCATAGGCATTTGAACATATTGATGGGCATTGTTTATTAATATATTCGAAAACGATGGCAGTAGTTTTTTTTTTAATTTGTTTCGCCTGTCCAAATTATAACCAAATCTAACAACTAAAATATTTCATAAAGGAAAAAATTTTTAAAAATTTTAAAAAGTGCCTATTGGTGGGCAAACCATTTTATTTCGATATAAAAAAGTGAATAAATCGATTTACAAATGTTTGGAAATTATTCAACAATGTTCAATTTTGAATAACGACAAATTGATCGTGGGTATTTGAAAATATTGATGGGCATTGTTTATTAATATATTCAAAAACGACGTTAGTAGTTTTTTTTTTAATTTGTTTCGCCTGTCCAAAATATGACCAAATCTAAAAACTAAAATATTTCAAAAAGTAAAAGATTTTAAAAAAATTTTAAAAAGTGCCTATTGGTGGGCAAACCATTTTATTTCGATATAAAGAAGTGAATAAATTGATTTACAAATTTTTGGAATTTTTTTTAATTGATCATGGGCATTTGAACATATTGATGAGCATAGTATATTAACCTATTTAAAGACAATATCAGTTATTTTTTAAAATTGTTTTGCCTGTCCAAAATATAACCAAATCTAACAACTAAAATATTTCAAAAAGTAAAAAATTTTTCAAAATTTTAAAAAGTGCCTTTAACATATTTGAAATCGATTCCAGTTGTTTTTTTTTTAGTTTTTTCTGTTTAAGATATGATTATATCTAACTAAAATATTTCAAAATGTAAAAGATTTTTCAAAATTTTAAAAAGTGCCTATGAAAAAGTGGTGGGCCAAACCATTTTATTTCTATATAAAGAAGTAAAAAATCGTTTTACAAATTTTCGGAATTTTTTTAACAATGTTCAATTTTGAAAAACGTCAAATTGATCGTGGGCATTTGAACATATTGATGGGCATTGTTTATTAATATATTCGAAAACGATGTTAGTAGTTTTTTTTTTAATTTGTTTCGCCTGTCCAAAATATAACCAAATCTAACAACTAAAATATTTCAAAAAGGAAAAAAAAATTTTCTAAATTTTAAAAAGTGCCTATTGGTGGGCAAACCAATTTATTTCGATATAAAGAAGTGAATACATTGATTTACAAATTTTCGGAATTTTTTTAACAATGTTCCATTTTGAATAACGTCGAATTGATCATGGGCATTTGAACATATTGATGAGCATAGTATATTAACCTATTTAAAGACAATATCAGTAGTTTTTTAAAATTGTTTTGCCTTTCCAAAATATAACCAAATCTAACAACTAAAATATTTCAAAAAGTAAAAAATTTTTCAAAATTTTAAAAAGTGCCTATTAACATATTATTAACATATTTGAAATCGATTCCAGTTGTTTTTTTTTAGTTTTTTCTGTTCAAAATATGATTATATCTAACTAAAATATTTCAAAATGTAAAAGATTTTTCAAAATTTTAAAAAGTGCCTATGAAAAAGTGGTGGGCCAAACCTTTTTATTTCTATATAAAGAAGTAAAAAATCGTTTTACAAATTTTCGGAATTTTTTTAACAATGTTCAATTTTGAATAATGTCGAATTGATCATAGGCATTTGAACATATTGATGGGCATTGTTTATTAATATATTCGAAAACGATGGCAGTAGTTTTTTTTTTAATTTGTTTCGCCTGTCCAAATTATAACCAAATCTAACAACTAAAATATTTCATAAAGGAAAAAATTTTTAAAAATTTTAAAAAGTGCCTATTGGTGGGCAAACCATTTTATTTCGATATAAAAAAGTGAATAAATCGATTTACAAATTATCGGAATTTTTTTAACAATGTTCAATTTTGAATAATGTCGAATTGATCATAGGCATTTGAACATATTGATGGGCATTGTTTATTAATATATTCGAAAACGATGGCAGTAGTTTTTTTTTAAATTTGTTTCGCCTGTCCAAAATATAACCAAATCTAACAACTAAAATATTTCAAAAAGTAAACAATTTTTCAAAATTTTAAATAGTGCCTATTGGTGGGCAAACCATTTTATTTCGATATAAACAAGTGAATATCTCGATTTACAAATGTTTGGAAATTATTCAACAATGTTCAATTTTGAATAACGACAAATTGATCGTGGGTATTTGAAAATATTGATGGGCATTGTTTATTAATATATTCGAAAACGACGTTAGTAGTTTTTTTTTAATTTGTTTCGCCTGTCCAAAATATGACCAAATCTAAAAACTAAAATATTTAAAAAAGTAAAAGATTATAAAAAATTTTAAAAAGTGCCTATTGGTGGGCAAACCATTTTATTTCGATATAAAAAAGTGAATAAATCGATTTACAAATTATCGGAATTTTTTTAACAATGTTCAATTTTGAATAACGTCAAATTGATCGTGGGCATTTGAAAATATTGATGGGCATTGTTTATTAATATATTCGAAAACGATGTCAGTAGTTTTTTTTTTTTAATTTGTTTCGCCTGTCCAAAATATAACCAAATCTAACAACTAAAATATTTCAAAAAGGAAAAAAAATTATCAAAATTTTAAAAAGTGCCTATTGGTGGGCAAACCATTTTATTTCGATATAAACAAGTGAATATCTCGATTTACAAATGTTTGGAAATTATTCAACAATGTTCAATTTTGAATAACGACAAATTGATCGTCGGTATTTGAAAATATTGATGGGCATTGTTTATTAATATATTCGAAAACGACGTTAGTAGTTTTTTTTTTAATTTGTTTCGCCTGTCCAAAATATGACCAAATCTAAAAACTAAAATATTTCAAAAAGTAAAAGATTATAAAAAATTTTAAAAAGTGCCTATTGGTGGGCAAACCATTTTATTTCAATATAAAAAAGTGAATAAATCGATTTACAAATTATCGGAATTTTTTTAACAATGTTCAATTTTGAATAATGTCGAATTGATCATAGGCATTTGAACATATTGATGGGCATTGTTTATTAATATATTCGAAAACGATGGCAGTAGTTTTTTTTTAAATTTGTTTCGCCTGTCCAAAATATAACCAAATCTAACAACTAAAATATTTCAAAAAGTAAAATATTTTTCAAAATTTTAAAAAGTGCCTATTGGTGGGCAAACCATTTTATTTCAATATAAAGAAGTGAATAAATCGATTTACAAATGTTTGGAAATTATTCAACAATGTTCAATTTTGAATAACGTCGAATTGATCGTGGGTATTTGAAAATATTGATGGGCATTGTTTATTAACATATTTGAAAACGATGTCAGTAGTTTTTTTTAAATTTGTTTCGCCTGTCCAAAATATAACCAAATCTAACAACTAAAATATTTCAAAAAGTAAAAAATTTTTCAAAATTTTAAATAGTGCCTATTGGTGGGCAAACCATTTTATTTCGATATAAAAAAGTGAATAAATCGATTTAAAATTATCGGAATTTTTGTAACAATGTTCAATTTTGAATAATGTCAAATTGATCGTGGGCATTTGAAAATATTGATGGGCATTGTTTATTAATATATTCGAAAACGATGTCAGTAGTTTTTTTTTTAATTTGTTTCGCCTGTCCAAATTATAACCAAATCTAACAACTAAAATATTTCAAAAAGGAAAAAAAATTATCAAAATTTTAAAAAGTGCCTATTGGTGGGCAAACCATTTTATTTCGATATAAACAAGTGAATAAATCGATTTACAAATGTTTGGAAATTATTCAACAATGTTCAATTTTGAATAACGACAAATTGATCGTGGGTATTTGAAAATATTGATGGGCATTGTTTATTAATATATTCGAAAACGACGTCAGTAGCTTTTTTTAATTTGTTTCGCCTGTCCAAAATATGACCAAATCTAAAAACTAAAATATTTCAAAAAGTAAAAGATTTTTAAAAATTTTAAAAAGTGCCTATTGGTGGGCAAACCATTTTATTTCGATATAAAGAAGTGAATAAATTGATTTACAAATTTTCGGAATTTTTTTAATTGATCATGGGCATTTGAACATATTGATGAGCATAGTATATTAACCTATTTAAAGACAATATCAGTAGTTTTTTAAAATTGTTTTGCCTGTCCAAAATATAACCAAATCTAACAACTAAAATATTTCAAAAAGTAAAAAATTTTTCAAAATTTTAAAAAGTGCCTATTAACATATTATTAACATATTTGAAATCGATTCCAGTTGTTTTTTTTTTAGTTTTTTTCTGTTTAAGATATGATAATATCTAACTAAAATATTTCAAAATGTAAAATATTTTTCAAAATTTTAAAAAGTGCCTATGAAAAAGTGGTGGGCCAAACCATTTTATTTCTATATAAAGAAGTAAAAAATCGTTTTACAAATTTTCGGAATTTTTTTTAACAATGTTCAATTTTGAAAAACGTCAAATTGATCGTGGGCATTTGAACATATTGATGGGCATTGTTTATTAATATATTCGAAAACGATGTTAGTAGTTTTTTTTTAAATTTGTTTCGCCTGTCCAAAATATAACCAAATCTAACAACTAAAATATTTCAAAAAGGAAAAAAAATTTTCAAAATTTTAAAAAGTGCCTATTGGTGGGCAAACCAATTTATTTCGATATAAAAAAGTGAATAAATCGATTTACAAATTTTCGTAATTTTTTTAACAATGTTCCATTTTGAATAATGTCGAAATGATCATGGGCATTTGAACATATTGATGAGCATAGTATATTAACCTATTTAAAAACAATATCAGTAGTTTTTTAAAATTGTTTTGCCTGTCCAAAATATAACCAAATCTAACAACTAAAATATTTCAAAAAGGAAAAAAATTTTCTAAATTTTAAAAAGTGCCTATTGGTGGGCAAACCATTTTATTTCAATATAAAGAAGTGAATAAATCGATTTACAAATGTTTGGAAATTATTCAACAATGTTCAATTTTGAATAACGTCGAATTGATCGTGGATATTTGAAAATATTGATGGACATTGTTTATTAATATATTCGAAAACGATGTTAGTAGTTTTTTTTTAAATTTGTTTCGCCTATCCAAAATATGACCAAATCTAAAAACTAAAATATTTCAAAAAGTAAAAGATTTTTAAAAATTTTAAAAAGTGCCTAAGTTACAAATTTTCGGAATTTTTTTAACAATGTTCCATTTTGAATAACGTCGAATTGATCATGGGCATTTGAACATATTGATGAGCATAGTATATTAACCTTTTTAAAGACAATATCAGTAGTTTTTTAAAATTGTTTTGCCTTTCCAAAATATAACCAAATCTAACAACTAAAATATTTCAAAAAGTAAAAAATTTTTCAAAATTTTAAAAAGTGCCTATTGGTGGGCAAACCAATTTATTTCGATATAAAAAAGTGAATAAATCGATTTACAAATTTTCGTAATTTTTTTAACAATGTTCAATTTTGAATAATGTCGAATTGATCATAGGCATTTGAACATATTGATGGGCATTGTTTATTACTATATTCGAAAACGATGTCAGTAGTTTTTTTTTTAATTTGTTTCGCCTGTCCAAAATATAACCAAATCTAAAAACTAAAATATTTCAAAAAGTAAAAGATTTTTCAAAATTTTAAAAAGTGCCTATTGGTGGGCAAACCATTTTATTTCAATATAAAGAAGTGAATAAATCGATTTACAAATGTTTGGAAATTATTCAACAATGTTCAATTTTGAATAACGTCGAATTGATCGTGGGTATTTGAAAATATTGATGGGCATTGTTTATTAACATATTTGAAAACGATGTCAGTAGTTTTTTTTTAAATTTGTTTCGCCTGTCCAAAATATAACCAAATCTAACAACTAAAATATTTCAAAAAGTAAAAAAAGTAAAAATTTTCTAAATTTTAAAAAGTGCCTATTGGTGGGCAAACCATTTTATTTCAATATAAAGAAGTGAATAAATCGATTTACAAATGTTTGTAAATTATTCAACAATGTTCAATTTTTAATAACGTCGAATTGATCGTAGGTATTTGAAAATATTGATGGGCATTGTTTATTAACATATTTGAAAACGATGTCAGTAGTTTTTTTTTAAATTTGTTTCGCCTATCCAAAATATGACCAAATCTAAAAACTAAAATATTTCAAAAAGTAAAAGATTTTTAAAAATTTTAAAAAGTGCCTAAGTTACAAATTTTCGGAATTTTTTTAACAATGTTCCATTTTGAATAACGTCGAATTGATCATGGGCATTTGAACATATTGATGAGCATAGTATATTAACCTTTTTAAAGACAATACAGTAGTTTTTTAAAATTTTTTTGCCTTTCCAAAATATAACCAAATCTAACAACTAAAATATTTCAAAAAGTAAAAAATTTTTCAAAATTTTAAAAAGTGCCTATTGGTGGGCAAACCAATTTATTTCGATATAAAAAAGTGAATAAATCGATTTACAAATTTTCGTAATTTTTTTAACAATGTTCAATTTTGAATAATGTCGAATTGATCATAGGCATTTGAACATATTGATGGGCATTGTTTATTACTATATTCGAAAACGATGGCAGTAGTTTTTTTTTTAATTTGTTTCGCCTGTCCAAAATATAACCAAATCTAACAACTAAAATATTTCAAAAAGTAAAAAATTTTTCAAAATTTTAAAAAGTGCCTATTGGTGGGCAAACCATTTTATTTCGATATAAAAAAGTGAATAAATCGATTTACAAATTATCGGAATTTTTTTAACAATGTTCAATTTTGAATAATGTCGAATTGATCGTGGGCATTTGAAAATATTGATGGGCATTGTTTATTAATATATTCGAAAACGATGTTAGTAGTTTTTTTTAATTTGTTTCGCCTGTCCAAAATATAACCAAATCTAACAACTAAAATATTTCAAAAAGTAAAAAATTTTTCAAAATTTTAAAAAGTGCCTATTGGTGGGCAAACCATTTTATTTCGATATAAAGAAGTGAATAAATTGATTTACAAATTTTCGGAATTTTTTTTAATTGATCATGGGCATTTGAACATATTGATGAGCATAGTATATTAACCTATTTAAAGACAATATCAGTAGTTTTTTAAAATTGTTTTGCCTGTCCAAAATATAACCAAATCTAACAACTAAAATATTTCAAAAAGTAAAAAATTTTTCAAAATTTTAAAAAGTGCCTATTAACATATTATTAACATATTTGAAATCGATTCCAGTTGTTTTTTTTTAGTTTCTTCTGTTCAAAATATGATTATATCTAACTAAAATATTTCAAAATGTAAAAGATTTTTCAAAATTTTAAAAAGTGCCTATGAAAAAGTGGTGGGCCAAACCATTTTATTTATATATAAAGAAGTAAAAAATCGTTTTACAAATTTTAGGAATTTTTTTAACAATGTTCAATTTTGAAAAACGTCAAATTGATCGTGGGTATTTGAACATATTGATGGGCATTGTTTATTAATATATTCGAAAACGATGTTAGTAGTTTTTTTTTTAATTTGTTTCGCCTGTCCAAAATATAACCAAATCTAACAACTAAAATATTTCAAAAAGGAAAAAAATTTTTCAAAATTTTAAAAAGTGCCTATTGGTGGGCAAACCAATTTATTTCGATATAAAAAAGTGAATAAATCGATTTACAAATTTTCGTAATTTTTTTAACAATGTTCAATTTTGAATAATGTCGAATTGATCATAGGCATTTGATCATATTGATGGGCATTGTTTATTAATATATTCCAAAACGATGTTAGTAGTTTTTTTTTAAATTTGTTTCGCCTGTCCAAAATATAACCAAATCTAACAACTAAAATATTTCAAAAAGGAAAAAAATTTTTCAAAATTTTAAAAAGTGCCTATTGGTGGGCAAACCATTTTATTTCAATATAAAGAAGCGAATAAATCGATTTACAAATGTTTGGAAATTATTCAACAATGTTCAATTTTGAATAACGTCGAATTGATCGTGGGTATTTGAAAATATTGATGGGCATTGTTTATTAACATATTTGAAAACGATGTCAGTAGTTTTTTTTTAAATTTGTTTCGCCTATCCAAATATGACCAAATCTAAAAACTAAAATATTTGAAAAAGTAAAAGATTTTTAAAAATTTTAAAGAGTGCCTATTGGTGGGCAAATTATTTTATTACGATATAAAGAAGTGAATAAATTGATTTACAAATTTTCGGAATTTTTTTAACAATGTTCCATTTTGAATAACGTCGAATTGATCATGGGCATTTGAACATATTGATGAGCATAGTATATTAACCTATTTAAAGACAATATCAGTAGTTTTTTTAAAATTGTTTTGCCTGTCCAAAATATAACCAAATCTAACAACTAAAATATTTCAAAAAGTAAAAAATTTTTCAAAATTTTAAAAAGTGCCTATTAACATATTATTAACATATTTGAAATCGATTCCAGTTGTTTTTTTTATTTTCTTCTGTTCAAAATATGATTATATCTAACTAAAATATTTCAAAATGTAAAAGATTTTTCAAAATTTTAAAAAGTGCCTATGAAAAAGTGGTGGGCCAAACCATTTTATTTCTATATAAAGAAGTAAAAAATCGTTTTACAAATTTTCGGAATTTTTTTTTAACAATGTTCAATTTTGAAAAACGTCAAATTGATCGTGGGCATTTGAACATATTGATGGGCATTGTTTATTAATATATTCGAAAACGATGTTAGTAGTTTTTTTTTTAATTTGTTTCGCCTGTCCAAAATATAACCAAATCTAACAACTAAAATATTTCAAAAAGGAAAAAAATTTTCTAAATTTTAAAAAGTGCCTATTGGTGGGCAAACCATTTTATTTCAATATAAAGAAGTGAATAAATCGATTTACAAATGTTTGGAAATTATTCAACAATGTTCAATTTTGAATAACGTCGAATTGATCGTGGGTATTTGAAAATATTGATGGACATTGGTTATTAATATATTCGAAAACGATGTTAGTAGTTTTTTTTTAAATTTGTTTCGCCTATCCAAAATATGACCAAATCTAAAAACTAAAATATTTCAAAAAGTAAAAGATTTTTAAAAATTTTAAAAAGTGCCTAAGTTACAAATTTTCGGAATTTTTTTAACAATGTTCCATTTTGAATAACGTCGAATTGATCATGGGCATTTGAACATATTGATGAGCATAGTATATTAACCTTTTTAAAGACAATATCAGTAGTTTTTTAAAATTGTTTTGCCTTTCCAAAATATAACCAAATCTAACAACTAAAATATTTCAAAAAGTAAAAAATTTTTCAAAATTTTAAAAAGTGCCTATTGGTGGGCAAACCAATTTATTTCGATATAAAAAAGTGAATAAATCGATTTACAAATTTTCGTAATTTTTTTAACAATGTTCAATTTTGAATAATGTCGAATTGATCATAGGCATTTGAACATATTGATGGGCATTGTTTATTACTATATTCGAAAACGATGTCAGTAGTTTTTTTTTAATTTGTTTCGCCTGTCCAAAATATAACCAAATCTAAAAACTAAAATATTTCAAAAAGTAAAAGATTTTTCAAAATTTTAAAAAGTGCCTATTGGTGGGCAAACCATTTTATTTCAATATAAATAAGTGAATAAATCGATTTACAAATGTTTGGAAATTATTCAACAATGTTCAATTTTGAATAACGTCGAATTGATCGTGGGTATTTGAAAATATTGATGGGCATTGTTTATTAACATATTTGAAAACGATGCCAGTGTTTTTTTAATTTTTTTGTCTGTACAAAATATGACCCAATCTAACAACTAAAATATTTCAAAAAGGAAAAAAAATTTTCAAAATTTTAAAAAGTGCCTATTGGTGGGCAAACCATTTTATTTCAATATAAAGAAGTGAATAAATCGATTTACAAATGTTTGGAAATTATTCAACAATGTTCAATTTTGAATAACGTCGAATTGATCGTGGGTATTTGAAAATATTGATGGGCATTGTTTATTAACATATTTGAAAACGATGTCAGTAGTTTTTTTTTAAATTTGTTTCGCCTGTCCAAAATATAACCAAATCTAACAACTAAAATATTTCAAAAAGTAAAAAAAGTAAAAATTTTCTAAATTTTAAAAAGTGCCTATTGGTGGGCAAACCATTTTATTTCAATATAAAGAAGTGAATAAATCGATTTACAAATGTTTGGAAATTATTCAACAATGTTCAATTTTGAATAACGTCGAATTGATCGTAGGTATTTGAAAATATTGATGGGCATTGTTTATTAACATATTTGAAAACGATGTCAGTAGTTTTTTTTTAAATTTGTTTCGCCTATCCAAAATATGACCAAATCTAAAAACTAAAATATTTCAAAAAGTAAAAGATTTTTAAAAATTTTAAAAAGTGCCTAAGTTACAAATTTTCGGAATTTTTTAACAATGTTCCATTTTGAATAACGTCGAATTGATCATGGGCATTTGAACATATTGATGAGCATAGTATATTAACCTTTTTAAAGACAATACAGTAGTTTTTTAAAATTTTTTTGCCTTTCAAAATATAACCAAATCTAACAACTAAAATATTTCAAAAAGTAAAAAATTTTTCAAAATTTTAAAAAGTGCCTATTGGTGGGCAAACCAATTTATTTCGATATAAAAAAGTGAATAAATCGATTTACAAATTTTCGTAATTTTTTTAACAATGTTCAATTTTGAATAATGTCGAATTGATCATAGGCATTTGAACATATTGATGGGCATTGTTTATTACTATATTCGAAAACGATGGCAGTAGTTTTTTTTTTAATTTGTTTCGCCTGTCCAAAATATAACCAAATCTAACAACTAAAATATTTCAAAAAGTAAAAAATTTTTCAAAATTTTAAAAAGTGCCTATTGGTGGGCAAACCATTTTATTTCGATATAAAAAAGTGAATAAATCGATTTACAAATTATCGGAATTTTTTTAACAATGTTCAATTTTGAATAATGTCGAATTGATCGTGGGCATTTGAAAATATTGATGGGCATTGTTTATTAATATATTCGAAAACGATGTTAGTAGTTTTTTTTTTAATTTGTTTCGCCTGTCCAAAATATGACCAAATCTAAAAACTAAAATATTTCAAAAAGTAAAAGATTTTTAAAAATTTTAAAAAGTGCCTATTGGTGGGCAAACCATTTTATTTCGATATAAAGAAGTGAATAAATTGATTTACAAATTTTCGGAATTTTTTTAATTGATCATGGGCATTTGAACATATTGATGAGCATAGTATATTAACCTATTTAAAGACAATATCAGTAGTTTTTTAAAATTGTTTTGCCTGTCCAAAATATAACCAAATCTAACAACTAAAATATTTCAAAAAGTAAAAAATTTTTCAAAATTTTAAAAAGTGCCTATTAACATATTATTAACATATTTGAAATCGATTCCAGTTGTTTTTTTTTTAGTTTCTTCTGTTCAAAATATGATTATATCTAACTAAAATATTTCAAAATGTAAAAGATTTTTCAAAATTTTAAAAAGTGGTGGGCCAAACCATTTTATTTCTATATAAAGAAGTAAAAAATCGTTTTACAAATGTTCGGAATTTTTTTAACAATGTTCAATTTTGAAAAACGTCAAATTGATCGTGGGTATTTGAACATATTGATGGGCATTGTTTATTAATATATTCGAAAACGATGTTAGTAGTTTTTTTTTTATTTGTTTCGCCTGTCCAAAATATAACCAAATCTAACAACTAAAATATTTCAAAAAGGAAAAAAAATTTTTCAAAATTTTAAAAAGTGCCTATTGGTGGGCAAACCAATTTATTTCGATATAAAAAAGTGAATAAATCGATTTACAAATTTTCGTAATTTTTTTAACAATGTTCAATTTTGAATAATGTCGAATTGATCATAGGCATTTGATCATATTGATGGGCATTGTTTATTAATATATTCCAAAACGATGTTAGTAGTTTTTTTTTAATTTGTTTCGCCTGTCCAAAATATAACCAAATCTAACAACTAAAATATTTCAAAAAGGAAAAAAATTTTTCAAAATTTTAAAAAGTGCCTATTGGTGGGCAAACCATTTTATTTCAATATAAAGAAGCGAATAAATCGATTTACAAATGTTTGGAAATTATTCAACAATGTTCAATTTTGAATAACGTCGAATTGATCGTGGGTATTTGAAAATATTGATGGACATTGTTTATTAATATATTCGAAAACGATGTTAGTAGTTTTTTTTTAAAATTTGTTTCGCCTATCCAAAATATGACCAAATCTAAAAACTAAAATATTTCAAAAAGTAAAAGATTTTTAAAAATTTTAAAAAGTGCCTAAGTTACAAATTTTCGGAATTTTTTTAACAATGTTCCATTTTGAATAACGTCGAATTGATCATGGGCATTTGAACATATTGATGAGCATAGTATTTTAACCTTTTTAAAGACAATATCAGTAGTTTTTTAAAATTGTTTTGCCTTTCCAAAATATAACCAAATCTAACAACTAAAATATTTCAAAAAGTAAAAAATTTTTCAAAATTTTAAAAAGTGCCTATTGGTGGGCAAACCAATTTATTTCGATATAAAAAAGTGAATAAATCGATTTACAAATTTTCGTAATTTTTTTAACAATGTTCAATTTTGAATAATGTCGAATTGATCATAGGCATTTGAACATATTGATGGGCATTGTTTATTACTATATTCGAAAACGATGTCAGTAGTTTTTTTTTAATTTGTTTCGCCTGTCCAAAATATAACCAAATCTAAACACTAAAATATTTCAAAAAGTAAAAGATTTTTCAAAATTTTAAAAAGTGCCTATTGGTGGGCAAACCATTTTATTTCAATATAAATAAGTGAATAAATCGATTTACAAATGTTTGGAAATTATTCAACAATGTTCAATTTTGAATAACGTCGAATTGATCGTGGGTATTTGAAAATATTGATGGGCATTGTTTATTAACATATTTGAAAACGATGCCAGTGTTTTTTTAATTTTTTTTGTCTGTACAAAATATGACCCAATCTAACAACTAAAATATTTCAAAAAGGAAAAAAATTTTTCAAAATTTTAAAAAGTGCCTATTGGTGGGCAAACCATTTTATTTCAATATAAAGAAGTGAATAAATCGATTTACAAATGTTTGGAAATTATTCAACAATGTTCAATTTTGAATAACGTCGAATTGATCGTGGGTATTTGAAAATATTGATGGGCATTGTTTATTAACATATTTGAAAACGATGTCAGTAGTTTTTTTTTAAATTTGTTTCGCCTGTCCAAAATATAACCAAATCTAACAACTAAAATATTTCAAAAAGTAAAAAATTTTTCAAAATTTTAAATAGTGCCTATTGGTGGGCAAACCATTTTATTTCGATATAAACAAGTGAATAAATCGATTTACAAATGTTTGGAAATTATTCAACAATGTTCAATTTTGAATAACGTCGAATTGATCGTGGGTATTTGAAAATATTGATGGGCATTGTTTATTAACATATTTGAACACGATGTCAGTAGTTTTTTTTTAAATTTGTTTCGCCTGTCCAAAATATAACCAAATCTAACAACTAAAATATTTCAAAAAGGAAAAAAATTTTTCAAAATTTTAAAAAGTGCCTATTGGTGGGCAAACCAATTTATTTCGATATAAAAAAGTGAATAAATCGATTTACAAATTTTCGTAATATTTTTAACAATGTTCAATTTTGAATAATGTCGAATTGATCATAGGCATTTGATCATATTGATGGCCATTGTTTATTAACATATTCGAAAACGATGTTAGTAGTTTTTTTTTTAATTTGTTTCGCCTGTCCAAAATATAACCAAATCTAACAACTAAAATATTTCAAAAAAGAAAACAATTTTTCAAAATTTTAAAAAGTGCCTATTGGTGGGCAAACCATTTAGTTTCAATATAAAGAAGCGAATAAATCGATTTACAAATGTTTGGAAATTATTCAACAATGTTCAATTTTGAATAACGTCGAATTGATCGTGGGTATTTGAAAATATTGATGGGCATTGTTTATTAAAATATTTGAAAACGATGTCAGTAGTTTTTTTTTAAATTTGTTTCGCCTATCCAAATATGACCAAATCTAAAAACTAAAATATTTCAAAAAGTAAAAGATTTTTAAAAATTTTAAAAAGTGCCTATTGGTGGGCAAATTATTTTATTTCGATATAAAGAAGTGAATAAATTGATTTACAAATTTTCGGAATTTTTTTAACAATGTTCCATTTTGAATAACGTCGAATTGATCATGGGCATTTGAACATATTGATGAGCATAGTATATTAACCTATTTAAAGACAATATCAGTAGTTTTTTAAAATTGTTTTGCCTGTCCAAAATATAACCAAATCTAACAACTAAAATATTTCAAAAAGTAAAAAATTTTTCAAAATTTTAAAAAGTGCCTATTAACATATTATTAACATATTTGAAATCGATTCCAGTTGTTTTTTTTTAGTTTCTTCTGTTCAAAATATGATTATATCTAACTAAAATATTTCAAAATGTAAAAGATTTTTCAAAATTTTAAAAAGTGCCTATGAAAAAGTGGTGGGCCAAACCATTTTATTTCTATATAAAGAAGTAAAAAATCGTTTTACAAATTTTCGGAATTTTTTTAACAATGTTCAATTTTGAAAAACGTCAAATTGATCGTGGGCATTTGAAAATATTGATGGGCATTGTTTATTAATATATTCGAAAACGATGTTAGTAGTTTTTTTTTTTATTTGTTTCGCCTGTCCAAAATATAACCAAATCTAACAACTAAAATATTTCAAAAAGGAAAAAAAATTTCAAAATTTTAAAAAGTGCCTATTGGTGGGCAAACCATTTTATTTCGATATAAAGAAGTGAATAAATCGATTTACAAATGTTTGGAAATTATTCAACAATGTTCAATTTTGAATAACGTCAAATTGATCGTGGGTATTTGAAAATATTGATGGGCATTGTTTATTAAAATATTTGAAAACGATGTCAGTAGTTTTTTTTTAAATTTGTTTCGCCTATCCAAATATGACCAAATCTAAAAACTAAAATATTTCAAAAAGTAAAAGATTTTTAAAAATTTTAAAAAGTGCCTATTGGTGGGCAAATTATTTTATTTCGATATAAAGAAGTGAATAAATTGATTTACAAATTTTCGGAATTTTTTTAACAATGTTCCATTTTGAATAACGTCGAATTGATCATGGGCATTTGAACATATTGATGAGCATAGTATATTAACCTATTTAAAGACAATATCAGTAGTTTTTTAAAATTGTTTTGCCTGTCCAAAATATAACCAAATCTAACAACTAAAATATTTCAAAAAGTAAAAAATTTTTCAAAATTTTAAAAAGTGCCTATTAACATATTATTAACATATTTGAAATCGATTCCAGTTGTTTTTTTTTAGTTTCTTCTGTTCAAAATATGATTATATCTAACTAAAATATTTCAAAATGTAAAAGATTTTTCAAAATTTTAAAAAGTGCCTATGAAAAAGTGGTGGGCCAAACCATTTTATTTCTATATAAAGAAGTAAAAAATCGTTTTACAAATTTTCGGAATTTTTTTAACAATGTTCAATTTTGAAAAACGTCAAATTGATCGTGGGCATTTGAAAATATTGATGGGCATTGTTTATTAATATATTCGAAAACGATGTTAGTAGTTTTTTTTTTTATTTGTTTCGCCTGTCCAAAATATAACCAAATCTAACAACTAAAATATTTCAAAAAGTAAAAAATTTTTCAAAATTTTAAAAAGTGCCTATTGGTGGGCAAACCATTTTATTTCGATATAAAAAAGTGAATAAATTGATTTACAAATTATCGGAATTTTTTTAACAATGTTCAATTTTGAATAACGTCAAATTGATCGTGGGCATTTGAAAATATTGATGGGCATTGTTTATTAATATATTCGAAAACGATGTTAGTAGTTTTTTTTTAATTTGTTTCGCCTGTCCAAAATATAACCAAATCTAACAACTGAAATATTTCAAAAAGGAAAAAAAAATTCAAAATTTTAAAAAGTGCCAATTGGTGGGCAAACCATTTTATTTCGATATAAAAAAGTGAATAAATCAATTTACAAATTTTCGGAATTTTTTTAACAATGTTCAATTTTGAAAAACGTCAAATTGATCGTGGGCATTTGAAAATATTGATGGGCATTGTTTATTAATATATTCGAAAACGATGTTAGAGTTTTTTTTTTGTTAATTTGTTACGCCTGTCCAAAATATAACCAAATCTAACAACTAAAATATTTCAAAAAGTAAAAAATTTTTCAAAATTTTAAAAAGTGACTATTGGTGGGCAAACCATTTTATTTCGATATAAAAAAGTGAATAAATTGATTTACAAATTATCGGAATTTTTTTAACAATGTTCAATTTTGAATAACGTCAAATTGATCGTGGGCATTTGAAAATATTGATGGGCATTGTTTATTAATATATTCGAAAACGATGTTAGTAGTCTTTTTTAAATTTGTTTCGCCTGTCCAAAATTCAATCAAATCTAACAACTAAAATATTTCAAAATGTAAAAGATTTTTCAAAATTTTAAAAAGGGCCTATGAAAAAGTGGTGGGCCATACCATTTGATTTCTATATAAAGAAGTAAAAAAATCAATTTAAAAATTTTCGGAATTTTTTTAACAATGTTCAATTTTGAAAAACGTCAAATTGATCGTAGGCATTTAAAAATATTGATGGGCATTGTTTATTAATATATTCGAAAACGATGGCAGTAGTTTTTTTTTAATTTGTTTCGCCTGTCCAAAATATGACCAAATCTATAAACCTAAATATTTCACGGAGTAAATAATTTTTCAAAATTCTAAAAGTGCCATTGGTGCGCAACCAATTACATTTCAATGTAATAAATGAATAAACAATCGATTTTAAAATGTTCTACCATTTTCAACAATGTTCAATTTTGAATTATGTCGAATTGATCGTGGGCATTTTAATATTTTGATGGGCATTGTTTATTAACATATTTGAATGTTGTTTTTTAAAATGGTTTCGTCTGTCCAAAATATGATATCGCGTAAACGATTTTTCCAAATTATAAAAAGTGTTTATTGGTGGCCAAATCATTTTATTTCGATATAAAGAAGTGAATAACTCGATTTACAAATGTTTGGAAAATATTCAACAATGTTCAATTTTGAATAACGTCGAAAGGATCGTGGGCAATTCAAAATATTGATGTGCATTGTTTATTAACATATTTGAAATCGATTTCAGTTGTTTTTTTTGTTTCTTCTGTTCAAAATATGATTACATATAACTAAAATATTTCAAAATGTAAAAGATTGTTCAAAATTCTTAAAAGTGCCTATGAAAAAGTGGTGGGCCAAACCATTTTATTTCGATATAAACAAGTGAATAAATCGATTTACAAATTATTGGAAATTGTTCAACAATGTTAAATTTTGAATAACGTCGAATTGATCGTGGGTGTTTGAAAATATTGATGGGCATTGTTTATTAATATATTCGAAAACGATGTCAGTAGTTTTTTTTTTTATTTGTTTCGCCTGTCCAAAATATGATCAAATCTAAAAACTAAAATATTTTAAAAAGTAAAAGATTTTAAAAAATTTTAAAAAGTTCCTATTGGTGGGCAAATCATTTTATTTCGATATAAAGAAGTGAATAAATCAATTTTTGGAAAGTCGATCGATTTTAAAATGTTCTACCATATTTCAACAATGTTCAATTTTGAATAATGTCGAATTGATCGTAGGCATTTTAAAATTTTGATGGGTATTGTTTAACAAATATGAAAACGATGTCAGTAGTTTTTTTTTTTTAATTTGTTTCGCCTGTCCAAAATATGACCAAATCTATAAACCTAAATATTTCACGGAGTAAATAATTTTTCAAAATTCTAAAAGTGCCATTGGTGCGCAACCAATTACATTTCAATATAATACATTAATAAACAATCGATTTTAAAATGTTCTACCATTTTCAACAATGTTCAATTTTGAATAATGTCGAATTGATCGTGGGCATTTTAATATTTTGATGGGCATTGTTTATTAACATATTTGAATGTTGTTTTTTAAATTGGTTTCGCCTGTCCAAAATATGATATCGCGTAAACGATTTTTCCAAATTCTAAAAAGTGTTTATTGGTGGCCAAAGCATTTTATTTCGATATAAAGAAGTGAATAACTCAATTTACAAATGTTTGGAAATTATTCAACAATGTTCAATTTTGAATAACGTCGAATTGATCGTGGGCATTTCAAAATATTGATGAGCATTGTTTATTAACATATTTGAAATCGATTTCAGTTGTTTTTTTTGTTTCTTCTGTTCAAAATATGATTACATTTAACTAAAATATTTCAAAATGTAAAATATTTTTCAAAATTCTAAAAAGTGCCTATGAAAAAGTGGTGGGCCAAACCATTTTATTTCAATATAAACAAGTGAATAAATCGATTTACAAATTATTGGAAATTTTTCAACAATGTTAAATTTTGAATAACGTCGAATTGATCGTGGGTGTTTGAAAATATTGATGGGCATTGTTTATTAATGATGCCAGTAGTTTTTTAATTTGTTTTGTCTGTCAAAAATATAACCAAATATAACAACTAAAATATTTCAAAAAGTAAACGATATTTCAAAATTCTCAAAAGTGCCATTGAAGGGCAAACAATTTTATTTCGATATAAAAAATGAATAAACAATCGATTATAAAATGTTCTACCATATTCAACAATGTTCAATTTTGAATAATGTCGAATTGATCGTAGGCATTTTAAAATTTTGACGGGTATTGTTTAACATATATGAAATGTTTCGCCTGTCCAAAATATGACCAAATCTATAAACTTAAATATTTCACGGAGTAAATAATTTTTCAAAATTCTAAAAGTGCCATTGGTGCGCAACCAATTACATTTCAATATAATAAATTAATAAACTTAAAATTAAAATCGATTTTAAAATGTTCTAACATTTTCAACAATGTTCAATTTTGAATAATGTCGAATTGATCGTGGGCATTTAAAAATATTGATGGGCATTGTTTATTAACATATTTGAAAACAATGTCAGTAGTTTTTTTTTTAATTTGTTTCTGCTGTCCAAAATATGACCACTTCAATAAACTAAAATATTTCACGGAGTAAAAGATTTTTCAAAATTCTAAAAGTGCCATTGGTGCTCAAACAATTTTATTTCGATATAAGAAAGGAAAAAAAATCGATTATAAAATGTATGAACATGTTTCAACAATGTTCAATTTTGAATAACGTTGAATTGATTGTGTGCATTTGAAAATACTGATGGGCATTGTTTTTTAATTTATTTGAAAGTTGTTTTTTAAATTGGTCTCGCCTGTCCAATATATGAAATCGAGTAAACGATTTTTTTCAAATTCTAAAAAGAGCCTATTGGTGGCCAAAGCATTTTATTTCGATTTTAGAAATGAATAAACAATCAATTATAAAATGTATGAACATTTTTCAACAATGTTCAATTTTGAATAACGTCGAATTGATCGTGGGCATTTCAAAATATTGATGAGCATTGTTTATTAACATATTTGAAATCGATTTCAGTTGTTTTGTTTGTTTCTTCTGTTCAAAATATGATTACATTTAACTAAAATATTTCAAAATGTAAAAGATTTTTCAAAATTCTAAAAAGTGCCTATGAAAAAGTGGTGGGCCAAACCATTTTATTTCAATATAAACAAGTGAATAAATCGATTTACAAATTATTGGAAATTTTTCAACAATGTTAAATTTTGAATAACGTCGAATTGATCGTGGGTGTTTGAAAATATTGATGGGCATTGTTTATTAATGATGCCAGTAGTTTTTTTAATTTGTTTTGTCTGTCAAAAATATAACCAAATCTAACAACTAAAATATTTCAAAAAGTAAACGATTGTTCATAATTCTAAATAGTGTTATTGGTGCGCATACAATTTTATTTCGATATAAAGAAGTGAATAAATCGATTTACAAATTTTCGCAAATTTTTCAACAGTTTAATTTTGAATAACGTCGAATTGATCGTGACATTTGAAAATAGTGATGGGCGTTGTTTATGAACCTATTAGAAAACCATTTCAGTATTTTTTTAAAATTGTCTGTCCAAAAATTTACCAAATCTAACAACTAAATATTTCACAAAGTAAAAGATTCTAAAGTGCCAAAATTCTAAAAGTGCCTATTGCCTAAATCAATTTACAATTTATTGGAAATTTTTTAACAATGTTTAATTTTGCATAACGTCGAATTGATCTGGGCATTCAAAAATAATGATGGGCATTGTATATTAACCTATTTAAATACGATATCAGTAGATTTTTTTAATTGTTTTGTCTGTCAAAATATAACCAAATCTAACAACTTAAATATTTCAATAAGTAAACGATATTTCAAAATTCTAAAAAGTGCCATTGGTAGGCAAACAATTTTATTCCGATATAAAAATGAATAAACAATCGATTATAAAATGTTCTACCATATTTCAACAATGTTCAATTTTGAATAACGTCGAATTGATCGTGGGCAATTAAAAATATTGATGGGCATTGTTTATTAACATATTTGAAAACAATGTCAGTAGTTTTTTTTTTTTGTTTCGGCTGTCCAAAAAATGACCACTTCAATAAACTAAAATATTTCACGGAGTAAAAGATTTTTCAAAATTCTAAAAGTGCCATTGGTGCTCAAACAATTTTATTTCGATATAAGAAAGGAAAAAAATCGATTATAAAATGTATGAACATTTTTCAACAATGTTCAATTTTGAACAATGTTGAATTGATCGTGGGCATTTGAAAATACTGATGGGCATTGTTTTTTAACATATTTGAAATTTGTTTTTTAAATTGGTTTTGCCTGTCCAATATATATATTCTCGAGTAAACGATTTTTCCAAATTCTAAAAAGTGCCTATTGGTGGCCAAAGCATTTAATTTCGATATAAGAAATGAATAAACAATCAATTATAAAATGTATGAACATTTTTCAACAATGTTCAATTTTGAATAACGTCGAATTGATCTGGGCATTTGAAAATAATGATGGGCATTGTATATTAACCTATTTAAATACGATATCAGTAGTTTTTTTAAATTGTTTCGCCTGTCCAAATATAACCAAATCTAACAACTAAAATATTTCAAAAAGTAAACGATATTTCAAAATTCTAAAAAGTGCCATTGGTAGGCAAACAATTTTATTCCGATATAATAAATGAATAAACAATTGATTATAAATGTTCACCATATAGCAACAATGTTCAATTTTAAATAATATCGAATTGTTTATAAACATATATGAAAACGATGTCAGTAGTTTTTTTTAAATTTTTTTCGCCTGTTTAAAATATGACCACTTCTCTAAACTAAAATATTTCAAAAAGTAAACGATTTTTCCAAATTCTAAAAGGTGACATTGGTGCTCAAACAATTTTATTTCGATATAAGAAATGAATAAACAATCGATTATAAAATGTATGAACATTTTTTAACAATGTTCGATTTTAAATAACGTTGAATTGATCGTGAGCATTTGAAAATACTGATGGGCATAAATTTGTTTCGCCTGTCCAAAAATGACCAAACCTATAAACTTAAATATTTCAAAAAGTAAACGATTTTTCCAAATTCTAAAAAGTGCCTATTGGTGACCAAAGCATTTTATTTCGATATAAAGAAGTAAATAAATCAATTTACATTTTTTTTTGAAAATTTTTAACAATGTTCAATTTTGAATAAAGATGAATTATCGTAAGCATTTGAAAATATTGATGGCCATTGTTTTTTAACATCTTTGAAAATGATTTCAGTAGTTTTTTTTTTAGTTTGTTTCGTCTGTCTAAAAAATGACTAAACCCAAATCTCGATTTTTCAAATTTCTAAACAGTGCTCATTGGCAGGCAAACAATTTTATCTCGATATAATGAATAAAATTAATCGATTTAAAAATTTTTGAAAATTTTTCAACAATGTTAAATTCTGAATAATGTCGAATTAATCGTGGGCATTTAAAAATATTGATGGGCTTTGTTTATTAACCTTTTAAATGTGATTTCAGTAGTTTGTTTTAAAATTGGTTCATCTGTCCTAAATATAACCATATTTAACAGCTAAATATTTCAAAAAGTAACAGATTTTTCAAAATTCTAAAAAGGTCATATTGGTGGCCAAACCATTTTATTTCTATATAAAGAAGTAAATAAATTTATTTGCAACTTTTCGGAAATTGTTCAACAATGTTCAATTTTGAATAAAGTCGAATTTATCGTAAGCATTTGAAAATATTGATGGCCATTTCAGTAGTTTTTTTTTAATTTGTTTCGTCTGTCCAAAAAATGGCCAAATCTATAAACTTAAATATTTCAAAAAGTAACCAAAAAAAGTATTCAAAAATCTAAAAAGTGTCTATTGGTGGGCAAATTTATTTAAAATTGAACATTGTTGAAAATTTTCCGAAAATTTGGAAATCGATTTATTTACCTCTTTATATCGAAATAAAATTGTTTGCGCACCAATAGGCACTTTTTAGAATTTTGAAAAATCTGTTACTTTTTTAAACATTTTAGCTGTTAGATACAGTGTGCCACTAAAGTCATGAGTCACATTTTTCATATTATTCCATTGTTAAATTGGATATCAATGTACATTTTGTGGTCCATGATACAATTTACAAATTCCAATTTTTCAACACCTGTAGAGCCAATACAACCCCAAACCATGACTCCTCCTACACTATGCTCCACCGTTTTTATGGTTTATTTTGGTTTATAAGCATTTTCGGGTCGTCTCCAAACCTTTAAACGCTTATCTCAACCAAATATATTATATTTTGACTCATCAGTGAATATCACTTTGCGCCAAAAATCAACAGAATGATTTTTATATTATTTAGTAAATTGAAGCCTTTTCATGCGATTCTTTTTTCACACATGTGGCATTTTGCGTCTTGTATAGGATCCAAACCCGAATTCTTTAATTGTCCTTCGGATGGTTTCTGGGTGGACATTCTTTGGATGGGTGGACGGCACTTTGGAAGGGCTCCTCGCGTTTGTCTCTGTCATTCAATTTTGGCGGCCGCCCACTTCTCAAGTTATTTTCGACCCGACCTTCATTATTAAAACGCCCTATCACATGTTGGTTAGTTGACCGGCTTCTATTAAATATCTTAGTAATTTCCGCATAGGATTTTCTATCCTTAACATGCAAGTTTAAAATAATTTTTTCTTTCTTCAACACTAAGCAGTTTACGATCAATTTTTTTAGCTACAAAATATAGGAGCGAGAGTTTTCTTAACTGTAGCATGACTTATGTGGAATATGAATTACCAAATTTTTAAGTTGTTTTCTTATTTTTAACTAAGCTAAAAGGAAACGTTGTTATTTTTGTTTATTATATATTATTACATTGATATATTATTATATTTGTATTATTATATTGACTTATCCTATATTTGTTAGGATAAGTCAAATAAATAATTCGGCATTATAAATTTTTTTCTTAATAATTTAACAATGGAATAATATGAATAATATGACTCATGACTTTAGTGGCACATTGTATCAAAAATTGTTTGCGCACTAATGTTATAGCTAATAACTAAAATGTTTAAAAAAGTAACAGATTTTTCAAAATTCTAAAAAGGGCCATTGGTGCGCAAACAATTTTATTTCGATATAAAGAATATGTAAAAATTCTCTGAAATTATTCAACAATGTTTAATTTTAAATTACGTCGAATTGATCGTAGGCATTTGAAAATATTAATGGGCATTGTATATTAATTATCGTGGGCATTTGTAAATATTAATGGGCATTGTATATTAACCTTATTAAAGACGATTTCAGTAGTTTTTTCAAATTGTTTCGCCTCTCCAAAATATAACCAAATCTAACAACTAAAATAGTTCAAAAAGTAAAAGATTTGTCAAAATGCTAAATAGGTCCTATTGGTGGCCAAACCATTTTATTTTGATATAAAGAAGTGAATAAATAGATTTACAAATTTTCGTAAATTTTGCAACAATGTTCAATTTCCAATAATGTATTGATCGTGGGCATTTTTTAATTATTTTAATTATAAGTATTTTTTAGTTTGTTTCGTCTGTCCAAAAAAATGACTAAACCCAAATCTCGATTTTTCAAATTTCTAAACAGTGCCCATTGGCAAGCAAACAATTTTATCTCGATATAAAGAAGTAAATTAATCAATTTACAAATTTTTGGAAATTTTTTAACAATGTTAAATTCTGAATAATGTCGAATTGATCGTGGGCATTTGAAAATATTAATGGTCTTTTAAAAGTGATTTCAGTAGTTTTTTAAAATTGGTTCACCTGTCCTAAAAATAACCTTATTTAACAACTAAATATATCAAAAAGTAACAGATTTTTCAAAATTCTAAAAAGGTCCTTTGTGGCCAAACCATTTTATTTCGATATAAAGAAGTAAATAAATTTATTTGCAACTTTTCGGAAATTGTTCAACAATGTTCAATTTTGAATAAAGTCGAATTTATCGTAAGCATTTGAAAATATTGATGGCCATTTCAGTAGTTTTTTTTTAATTTGTTTCGTCTGTCCAAAAAATGGCCAAATCTATAAACTTAAATATTTCAAAAAGTAACCAAAAAAAGTATTCAAAAATCTAAAAAGTGTCTATTGGTGGGCAAATTTATTTAAAATTGAACATTGTTGAAAATTTTATGAAAATTTGGAAATCGATTTATGTACCTCTTTATATCGAAATAAAATTGTTTGCGCACCAATAGGCACTTTTTAGAATTTTGAAAAATCTGTTACTTTTTTAAACATTTTAGCTGTTAGATACAGTGTGCCACTAAAGTCATGAGTCACATTTTTCATATTATTCCATTGTTAAATTGGATATCAATGTACATTTTGTGGTCCATGATACCATTTACAAATTCCAATTTTTCAACACCTGTAGAGCCAATACAACCCCAAACCAAACGGCTCCACCGTTTTTATGGTTTATTTTGGTTTATAAGCATTTTCGGGTCGTCTCCAAACCTTTAAACGCTTATCTCAACCAAATATATTATATTTTGACTCATCAGTGAATATCACTTTGCGCCAAAAATCAACAGAATGATTTTTATATTATTTAGTAAATTGAAGCCTTTTCATGCGATTCTTTTTTCACACATGTGGCATTTTGCGTCTTGTATAGGATCCAAACCCGAATTCTTTAATTGTCCTTCGGATGGTTTCTGGGTGGACATTCTTTGGATGGGTGGACGGCACTTTGGAAGGGCTCCTCGCGTTTGTCTCTGTCATTCAATTTTGGCGGCCGCCCACTTCTCAAGTTATTTTCGACCCGACCTTCATTATTAAAACGCCCTATCACATGTTGGTTAGTTGACCGGCTTCTATTAAATATCTTAGTAATTTCCGCATAGGATTTTCTATCCTTAACATGCAAGTTTAAAATAATTTTTTCTTTCTTCAACACTAAGCAGTTTACGATCAATTTTTTTAGCTACAAAATATAGGAGCGAGAGTTTTCTTAACTGTAGCATGACTTATGTGGAATATGAATTACCAAATTTTTAAGTTGTTTTCTTATTTTTAACTAAGCTAAAAGGAAACGTTGTTATTTTTGTTTATTATATATTATTACATTGATATATTATTATATTTGTATTATTATATTGACTTATCCTATATTTGTTAGGATAAGTCAAATAAATAATTCGGCATTATAAATTTTTTTCTTAATAATTTAACAATGGAATAATATGAATAATATGACTCATGACTTTAGTGGCACATTGTATCAAAAATTGTTTGCGCACTAATGTTATAGCTAATAACTAAAATGTTTAAAAAAGTAACAGATTTTTCAAAATTCTAAAAAGGGCCATTGGTGCGCAAACAATTTTATTTCGATATAAAGAATATGTAAAAATTCTCTGAAATTATTCAACAATGTTTAATTTTAAATTACGTCGAATTGATCGTAGGCATTTGAAAATATTAATGGGCATTGTATATTAATTATCGTGGGCATTTGTAAATATTAATGGGCATTGTATATTAACCTTATTAAAGACGATTTCAGTAGTTTTTTCAAATTGTTTCGCCTCTCCAAAATATAACCAAATCTAACAACTAAAATAGTTCAAAAAGTAAAAGATTTGTCAAAATGCTAAATAGGTCCTATTGGTGGCCAAACCATTTTATTTTGATATAAAGAAGTGAATAAATAGATTTACAAATTTTCGTAAATTTTGCAACAATGTTCAATTTCCAATAATGTATTGATCGTGGGCATTTTTTAATTATTTTAATTATAAGTATTTTTTAGTTTGTTTCGTCTGTCCAAAAAATGACTAAACCCAAATCTCGATTTTTCAAATTTCTAAACAGTGCCCATTGGCAAGCAAACAATTTTATCTCGATATAAAGAAGTAAATTAATCAATTTACAAATTTTTGGAAATTTTTTAACAATGTTAAATTCTGAATAATGTCGAATTGATCGTGGGCATTTGAAAATATTAATGGTCTTTTAAAAGTGATTTCAGTAGTTTTTTAAAATTGGTTCACCTGTCCTAAAAATAACCTTATTTAACAACTAAATATATCAAAAAGTAACAGATTTTTCAAAATTCTAAAAAGGTCCTTTGTGGCCAAACCATTTTATTTCGATATAAAGAAGTAAATAAATTTATTTGCAACTTTTCGGAAATTGTTCAACAATGTTCAATTTTGAATAAAGTCGAATTTATCGTAAGCATTTGAAAATATTGATGGCCATTTCAGTAGTTTTTTTTTAATTTGTTTCGTCTGTCCAAAAAATGGCCAAATCTATAAACTTAAATATTTCAAAAAGTAACCAAAAAAAGTATTCAAAAATCTAAAAAGTGTCTATTGGTGGGCAAATTTATTTAAAATTGAACATTGTTGAAAATTTTATGAAAATTTGGAAATCGATTTATGTACCTCTTTATATCGAAATAAAATTGTTTGCGCACCAATAGGCACTTTTTAGAATTTTGAAAAATCTGTTACTTTTTTAAACATTTTAGCTGTTAGATACAGTGTGCCACTAAAGTCATGAGTCACATTTTTCATATTATTCCATTGTTAAATTGGATATCAATGTACATTTTGTGGTCCATGATACCATTTACAAATTCCAATTTTTCAACACCTGTAGAGCCAATACAACCCCAAACCAAACGGCTCCACCGTTTTTATGGTTTATTTTGGTTTATAAGCATTTTCGGGTCGTCTCCAAACCTTTAAACGCTTATCTCAACCAAATATATTATATTTTGACTCATCAGTGAATATCACTTTGCGCCAAAAATCAACAGAATGATTTTTATATTATTTAGTAAATTGAAGCCTTTTCATGCGATTCTTTTTTCACACATGTGGCATTTTGCGTCTTGTATAGGATCCAAACCCGAATTCTTTAATTGTCCTTCGGATGGTTTCTGGGTGGACATTCTTTGGATGGGTGGACGGCACTTTGGAAGGGCTCCTCGCGTTTGTCTCTGTCATTCAATTTTGGCGGCCGCCCACTTCTCAAGTTATTTTCGACCCGACCTTCATTATTAAAACGCCCTATCACATGTTGGTTAGTTGACCGGCTTCTATTAAATATCTTAGTAATTTCCGCATAGGATTTTCTATCCTTAACATGCAAGTTTAAAATAATTTTTTCTTTCTTCAACACTAAGCAGTTTACGATCAATTTTTTTAGCTACAAAATATAGGAGCGAGAGTTTTCTTAACTGTAGCATGGCTTGTGTGGAATATGAATTACCAAGGTTTTAAGTTGTTTTCTTATTTTTAACTAAGCTAAAAGGAAACGTTGTTATTTTTGTTAATTATATATTATTACATTGATATATTATTATATTTGTATTATTATATTGACTTATCCTATATTTGTTAGGATAAGTCAAATAAATAATTCGGCATTATAAATTTTTTTCTTAATAATTTAACAATGGAATAATATGAATAATATGACTCATGACTTTAGTGGCACATTGTATCAAAAATTGTTTGCGCACTAATGTTATAGCTAATAACTAAAATGTTTAAAAAAGTAACAGATTTTTCAAAATTCTAAAAAGGGCCATTGGTGCGCAAACAATTTTATTTCGATATAAAGAATATGTAAAAATTCTCTGAAATTATTCAACAATGTTTAATTTTAAATTACGTCGAATTGATCGTAGGCATTTGAAAATATTAATGGGCATTGTATATTAATTATCGTGGGCATTTGTAAATATTAATGGGCATTGTATATTAACCTTATTAAAGACGATTTCAGTAGTTTTTTCAAATTGTTTCGCCTCTCCAAAATATAACCAAATCTAACAACTAAAATAGTTCAAAAAGTAAAAGATTTGTCAAAATGCTAAATAGGTCCTATTGGTGGCCAAACCATTTTATTTTGATATAAAGAAGTGAATAAATAGATTTACAAATTTTCGTAAATTTTGCAACAATGTTCAATTTCCAATAATGTATTGATCGTGGGCATTTTTTAATTATTTTAATTATAAGTATTTTTTAGTTTGTTTCGTCTGTCCAAAAAATGACTAAACCCAAATCTCGATTTTTCAAATTTCTAAACAGTGCCCATTGGCAAGCAAACAATTTTATCTCGATATAAAGAAGTAAATTAATCAATTTACAAATTTTTGGAAATTTTTCAACAATGTTAAATTCTGAATAATGTCGAATTGATCGTGGGCATTTGAAAATATTAATGGTCTTTTAAAAGTGATTTCAGTAGTTTTTTAAAATTGGTTCACCTGTCCTAAAAATAACCTTATTTAACAACTAAATATATCAAAAAGTAACAGATTTTTCAAAATTCTAAAAAGGTCCTTTGTGGCCAAACCATTTTATTTCGATATAAAGAAGTAAATAAATTTATTTGCAACTTTTCGGAAATTGTTCAACAATGTTCAATTTTGAATAAAGTCGAATTTATCGTAAGCATTTGAAAATATTGATGGCCATTTCAGTAGTTTTTTTTTAATTTGTTTCGTCTGTCCAAAAAATGGCCAAATCTATAAACTTAAATATTTCAAAAAGTAACCAAAAAAAGTATTCAAAAATCTAAAAAGTGTCTATTGGTGGGCAAATTTATTTAAAATTGAACATTGTTGAAAATTTTATGAAAATTTGGAAATCGATTTATGTACCTCTTTATATCGAAATAAAATTGTTTGCGCACCAATATAGGCACTTTTTAGAATTTTGAAAAATCTGTTACTTTTTTAAACATTTTAGTTGTTAGATACAGTGTGCCACTAAAGTCATGAGTCACATTTTTCATATTATTCCATTGTTAAATTATTAAGAAAAAAATTTATAATGCCGAATTATTTATTTGACTTATCCTAACAATATAATAAACAAAAATAACAACGTTTCCTTTTAGCTTAGTTAAAAATAAGAAAAAAAATTAAAACTTTGGTAATTCATATACCACACAAGTCATGCTACAGTTAAGAAAACTCTCGCTCCTATCTTTTGTAGCTACATGGAGAACCCATTTGTTGCGAAAACGAAAGCAACTCCAAGGCAAGCTGCGTCAGCTTTACTGGCTAATTGGATGGAGGCCCAAGCTGAAGCTAAGAATAAAACTACTGGTTTATAAGACTATTGTAAAGCCAGTTTGGACCTACGGTATCCAGCAATGGGGGACTGCGAGCCCAAGCAACAGGAAAATTATCCAGCTCGCACAGAACAGGGCCCTCAGGACGTTGTCTGGAGCCCACCCCTACCACGATAATGCGACTATCCACGATCAACTAGGCGTCCCATGGGTCAGCGCTGAAGTTAGAAGACTCGCTGCAAGATATGTCGATAGGCTGGATCGACATCCCAATCCCCAGGCCATCAATCTGTTAGACAACAGCACTACCACGAGAAGGTTGAAGCGGATTCACCCTCTAGATCTCAGGCTAGAGGAGGCTAATTGGCAGCTTTCGTAAAATGTGGCATTTAACCACCTAGATAATCATTGTATTTTTCTTTATGTCAAGGAACAATTGTAACATTTAATTATTGTCTATAACTACGGACAGATTTTAAATATAACTCCTGATTGATTAAAAAAAAAAAAAAATTTAGTGACGTCAGGGATAAAGATAGGCGGAGGTTTGAAAGACTTGGGCGTCTTTTCGGCAAGCTTATTCTGCAGGGGACAAGCGGGCCCTACTGCCTGTAGGGGACAAGCGGCCCTCCCGCCTACGGGGGTGCAGGCGGGACCTAGTCTGCCTGTAGGGGCGCAGGCGGGCCCCACTGGCTGCAGGGGGACAGGCGGGCCGTACTATCTGCAGAAGGACAGGCGGGCCCAACTGCCTGTACGGGCGCAGGCGGGCCCTACTGCTTGCAGGGGGACAGGCGGGCCCTACTGCCTTTATGGGCGCAGGCGGGCCGTACTGTCTGCAGGGGGACAGGCGGGAGCTACTGCCTGTAGGGGGACAGGCGGGCCCTACTGCCTTTAAGGGCGCAGGCGGGCCGTACTGTCTGCAGGGGGACAGGCGACCCTACCGCCTACGGGGGTGCAGGCGGGACCTAGTCTGCCTGTAGGGGTGCAGGCGGGCCCCACTGGCTGCAGGGGGACAGGCGGGCCCTACTGCCTACGGGGGTGTAGGAGGGCCCTACTGCCTGCAGGGGGACAGGCGGGAGCTACTGCCTGTAGGGGCGCAGGCGGGCCCTACTGCCTGCAGGGGGACAGGCGGGCCCTACTGCCTGTACGAGCGCAGGCGGGCCGTACTGTCTGCAGGGGGACAGGCGGCCCTACTGCCTGCAGGGGGACAGGCGACCCTACCGCCTACGGGGGTGCAGGCGGGACCTAGTCTGCCTGTAGGGGTGCAGGCGGGCCCCACTGGCTGCAGGGGGACAGGCGGGCCCTACTGCCTACGGGGGTGTAGGAGGGCCCTACTGCCTGCAGGGGGATAGGCGGGAGCTACTGCCTGTAGGGGCGCAGGCGGGGCCTACTGCCTGCAGGGGGACAGGCGGGACGTACTGTCTGCAGGTGGACAGGCGACCCTACCGCCTACGGGGGTGCAGGCGGGACCTAGTCTGCCTGTAGGGGTGCAGGCGGGCCCCACTGGCTGCAGGGGCACAGGCGGGCCCTACTGCCTACGGGGGTGGAGGAGGGCCCTACTGCCTGCAGGGGGATAGGCGGGAGCTACTGCCTGTAGGGGCGCAGGCGGGGCCTACTGCCTGCAGGGGGACAGGCGGGCCGTACTGTCTGCAGGGGGACAGGCGGGAGCTACTGCCTGTAGGGGGACAGGCGGGCCCTACTGCCTTTAAGGGCGCAGGCGGGCCGTACTGTCTGCAGGGGGACAGGCGACCCTACCGCCTACGGGGGTGCAGGCGGGACCTAGTCTGCCTGTAGGGGTGCAGGCGGGCCCCACTGGCTGCAGGGGCACAGGCGGGCCCTACTGCCTACGGGGGTGTAGGAGGGCCCTACTGCCTGCAGGGTGATAGGCGGGAGCTACTGCCTGTAGGGGCGCAGGCGGGGCCTACTGCCTGCAGGGGGACAGGCGGGCCGTACTGTCTGCAGGGGGACAGGCGGGAGCTACTGCCTGTAGGGGCGCAGGCGGGCCCTACTGCCTGCAGGGGGACAGGCGGGCCCTACTGCCTGTACGAGCGCAGGCGGGCCGTACTGTCTGCAGGGGGACAGGCGGCCCTACTGCCTGCAGGGGGACAGGCGGGCCGTACTGTCTGCGGGGGCGCTGGCGGGCCCCACTGGCTGCAGCGGGACAGGCGGGACGCACTGTCTGCAGGGGGACAGGCGGCCCTCCCGCCTACGGGGGTGCAGGCGGGACCTAGTCTGCCTGTAGGGGTGCAGGCGGGCCCTACTGCCTGCAGGGGGACAGGCGGGCCGTACAGTCAGCAGGGACGTTGGTGGGACCTGCAGGGGGACATGCGGGCCCTACTGTCTGCAGGTTGAAAGGCGGCCCTCCCGCTTATGGGGGTGCAGGAGGGCCCAACTGTCTGCAGGGGGACAGGCGACCCTCCCGCCTACGGGGGTGTAGGAGGGCCCTACTGCCAGCGGGGGGATAGGCGGGAGCTACTGCCTGTAGGGGCGCAGGCGGGGCCTACTGCCTGCAGGGGGACAGGCGGGCCGTACTGCCTGCAGGGGGACAGGCGGGAGCTACTGCCTGTAGGGGCGCAGGCGGGCCCTACTGCCTGCAGGGGGACAGGCGGGCCCTACTGCCTGTACGAGCGCAGGCGGGCCCTACTGCCTGCAGGGGGACAGGCGGGCCCTACTGTATGTAGGGGCGCAGGCGGGGCCTATTGTCTGCAGGGGGGACAGGCGGGCCGTACTGTCTGCGGGGGCGCTGGCGGGCCCCACTGGCTGCAGCGGGACAGGCGGGACGTACTGTCTGCAGGGGGACAGGCGACCCTACCGCCTACGGGGGTGCAGGCGGGACCTAGTCTGCCTGTAGGGGTGCAGGCGGGCCCCACTGGCTGCAGGGGCACAGGCGGGCCCTACTGCCTACGGGGGTGTAGGAGGGCCCTACTGCCTGCAGGGTGATAGGCGGGAGCTACTGCCTGTAGGGGCGCAGGCGGGGCCTACTGCCTGCAGGGGGACAGGCGGGCCGTACTGTCTGCAGGGGGACAGGCGGGAGCTACTGCCTGTAGGGGGACAGGCGGGCCCTACTGCCTTTAAGGGCGCAGGCGGGCCGTACTGTCTGCAGGGGTACAGGCGACCCTACCGCCTACGGGGGTGCAGGCGGGACCTAGTCTGCCTGTAGGGGTGCAGGCGGGCCCCACTGGCTGCAGGGGGACAGGCGGGCCCTACTGCCTACGGGGGTGTAGGAGGGCCCTACTGCCTGCAGGGGGATAGGCGGGAGCTACTGCCTGTAGGGGCGCAGGCGGGGCCTACTGCCTGCAGGGGGACAAACGGGCCGTACTGTCTGCAGGGGGACAGGCGGGAGCTACTGCCTGTAGGGGGACAGGCGGGCCCTACTGCCTTTAAGGGCGCAGGCGGGCCGTACTGTCTGCAGGGGGACAGGCGACCCTACCGCCTACGGGGGTGCAGGCGGGACCTAGTCTGCCTGTAGGGGTGCAGGCGGGCCCCACTGGCTGCAGGGGGGACAGGCGGGCCCTACTGCCTACGGGGGTGTAGGAGGGCCCTACTGCCTGCAGGGGGACAGGCGGGAGCTACTGCCTGTAGGGGCGCAGGCGGGCCCTACTGCCTGCAGGGGGACAGGCGGGCCCTACTGCCTGTACGAGCGCAGGCGGGCCGTACTGTCTGCAGGGGGACAGGCGGCCCTACTGCCTGCAGGGGGACAGGCGGCCCTCCCGCCTACGGGGGTGCAGGCGGGACCTAGTCTGCCTGTAGGGGTGCAGGCGGGCCCTACTGCCTGCAGGGGGACAGGCGGGCCGTACAGGCGGGCCCTACTGCCTGTACGAGCGCAGGCGGGCCCTACTGCCTGCAGGGGGACAGGCGGGCCCTACTGCCTGTACGAGCGCAGGCGGGCCCTACTGCCTGCAGGGGGACAGGCGGGCCCTACTGTATGTAGGGGCGCAGGCGGGGCCTATTGTCTGCAGGGGGACAGGCGGGCCGTACTGTCTGCGGGGGCGCTGGCGGGCCCCACTGGCTGCAGCGGGACAGGCGGGACGTACTGTCTGCAGGGGGACAGGCGACCCTACCGCCTACGGGGGTGCAGGCGGGACCTAGTCTGCCTGTAGGGGTGCAGGCGGGCCCCACTGGCTGCAGGGGGACAGGCGGGCCCTACTGCCTACGGGGGTGTAGGAGGGCCCTACTGCCTGCAGGGGGATAGGCGGGAGCTACTGCCTGTAGGGGCGCAGGCGGGGCCTACTGCCTGCAGGGGGACAGGCGGGCCGTACTGTCTGCAGGGGGACAGGCGGGAGCTACTGCCTGTAGGGGGACAGGCGGGCCCTACTGCCTTTAAGGGCGCAGGCGGGCCGTACTGTCTGCAGGGGGACAGGCGACCCTACCACCTACGGGGGTGCAGGCGGGACCTAGTCTGCCTGTAGGGGTGCAGGCGGGCCCCACTGGCTGCAGGGGGACAGGCGGGCCCTACTGCCTACGGGGGTGTAGGAGGGCCCCTACTGCCTGCAGGGGGACAGGCGGGAGCTACTGCCTGTAGGGGCGCAGGCGGGCCCTACTGCCTGCAGGGGGACAGGCGGGCCCTACTGCCTGTACGAGCGCAGGCGGGCCGCACTGTCTGCAGGGGGACAGGCGGCCCTACTGCCTGCAGGGGGACAGGCGGGCCGTACTGTCTGCGGGGGCGCTGGCGGGCCCCACTGGCTGCAGCGTGACAGGCGGGACGTACTGTCTGCAGGGGGACAGGCGGCCCTCCCGCCTACGGGGGTGCAGGCGGGACCTAGTCTGCCTGTAGGGGCGCAGACGGGCCCTACTGCCTGCAGGGGGACAGGCGGGCCGTACAGTCTGCAGGGACGTTGGTGGGACCTGCAGGGGGACATGCGGGCCCTACTGTCTGCAGGTTGAAAGGCGGCCCTCCCGCTTATGGGGGTGCAGGAGGGCCCAACTGTCTGCAGGGGGAGAGGCGGGCCCTACTGTATGTAGGGGCGCAGGCGGGGCCTATTGTCTGCAGGGGGACAGGCGGCCCTCCCGCCTACGGTGGTGCAGGCGGGCCCTACTGCCTGTAGGGGACAAGCGGGCCCTACTGTCTGCAGGGGGACAGGCGGGCCGTACTGTTTGTAGGGGACAAGCGGGCCCTACTGCCTGTAGGGGACAAGCGGGCCCTACTGCCTGCAGGGGGACAGGCGGGCCCTACTGTATGTAGGGGCGCAGGCGGGGCCTATTGTCTGCAGGGGGACAGGCGGGCCGTACTGTCTGCGGGGGCGCTGGCGGGCCCCACTGGCTGCAGCGGGACAGGCGGGACGTACTGTCTGCAGGGGGACAGGCGACCCTACCGCCTACGGGGGTGCAGGCGGGACCTAGTCTGCCTGTAGGGGTGCAGGCGGGCCCCACTGGCTGCAGGGGGACAGGCGGGCCCTACTGCCTACGGGGGTGTAGGAGGGCCCTACTGCCTGCAGGGGGACAGGCGGGAGCTACTGCCTGTAGGGGCGCAGGTGGGCCCTACTGCCTGCAGGGGGACAGGCGGGCCCTACTGCCTGCAGGGGGACAGGCGGGCCCTACTGTATGTAGGGGCGCAGGCGGGGCCTATTGTCTGCAGGGGGACAGGCGGCCCTCCCGCCTACGGTGGTGCAGGCGGGCCCTACTGCCTGTAGGGGACAAGCGGGCCCTACTGCCTATACGGGCGCAGGCGGCCCGTACTGTCTGCAGGGGGACAGGCGGCCCTACTGCCTGCAGGGGGACAGGCGGGCCGTACTGTCTGCGGGGGCGCTGGCGGGCCCCACTGGCTGCAGCGGGACAGGCGGGACGTACTGTCTGCAGGGGGACAGGCGGCCCTACTGCCTGCAGGGGGACAGGCGGGACGTACTGTCTGCAGGGGGACAGGCGACCCTACCGCCTACGGGGGTGCAGGCGGGACCTAGTCTGCCTGTAGGGGTGCAGGCGGGCCCCACTGGCTGCAGGGGGACAGGCGGGCCCTACTGCCTACGGGGGTGTAGGAGGGCCCTACTGCCTGCAGGGGGATAGGCGGGAGCTACTGCCTGTAGGGGCGCAGGCGGGGCCTACTGCCTGCAGGGGGACAGGCGGGCCGTACTGTCTGCAGGGGGACAGGCGGGAGCTACTGCCTGTAGGGGGACAGGCGGGCCCTACTGCCTTTAAGGGCGCAGGCGGGCCGTACTGTCTGCAGGGGGACAGGCGACCCTACCGCCTACGGGGGTGCAGGCGGGACCTAGTCTGCCTGTAGGGGTGCAGGCGGGCCCCACTGGCTGCAGGGGGACAGGCGGGCCCTACTGCCTACGGGGGGTGTAGGAGGGCCCTACTGCCTGCAGGGGGACAGGCGGGAGCTACTGCCTGTAGGGGCGCAGGCGGGCCCTACTGCCTGCAGGGGGACAGGCGGGCCCTACTGCCTGTACGAGCGCAGGCGGGCCCTACTGCCTGCAGGGGGAGAGGCGGGCCCTACTGTATGTAGGGGCGCAGGCGGGGCCTATTGTCTGCAGGGGGACAGGCGGCCCTCCCGCCTACGGTGGTGCAGGCGGGCCCTACTGCCTGTAGGGGACAAGCGGGCCCTACTGTCTGCAGGGGGACAGGCGGGCCGTACTGTTTGTAGGGGACAAGCGGGCCCTACTGCCTGTAGGGGACAAGCGGACCCTACTGTCTGTAGGGGCGCAGGCGGGGCCTACTGCTTGCAGGGGGACAGGCGGGCCGTACTGTCTGCAGGGGGACAGGCGGCCCTCCCGCCTACGGTGGTGCAGGCGGGCCCTACTGCCTGCAGGGGGACAGGCGGGCCGTACTGTTTGCAGGGGACAAGCGGGCCCTACTGCCTGTAGGGGACAAGCGGACCCTACTGTCTGTAGGGGCGCAGGCGGGCCCTACTGCCTGCAGGGGGACAGGCGGGCCTTACTGTCTGCAGGAGGAATGGCGGCCCTCCCGCTTATGGGGGTGCAGGAGGGCCCTACTGGCTGCAAGGGGAAGGGCGGGCCCTACTGTATGTAGGGGCGCAGGCGGGGCCTACTGCCTGCAGGGGGACAGGCGGGCCGTACTGTGTGCAGGAGGCCAGACGGCCCTACTGCCTGCAGGGGGACAGGCGGGCCGTACTGTCTGCAGGGGGACAGGCGGGCCCTACTGCCTGCAGGGGGACAGGCGGGCCCTACGGTATGTAAGGGCGCAGGCGGGGCCTACTGCCTGCAGGGGGACAGGCGGGCCGTACTGTCTGCAGGGGGACAGGCGGCCCTACTGCCTACGGGGGTGTAGGAGGGCCCTACTGCCAGCGGGGGGATAGGCGGGAGCTACTGCCTGTAGGGGCGCAGGCGGGGCCTACTGCCTGTAGGGGACAAGCGGGCCCTACTGCCTTTACGGGCGCAGGCGGGCCGCACTGTCTGCAGGGGGACAGGCGGGCCGTACTGTCTGCAGGGGGACAGGCGGGCCCTACTGCCTGCAGGGGGACAGGCGGGCCCTACTGTATGTAAGGGCGCAGGCGGGGCCTACTGCCTGCAGGGGGACAGGCGGGCCGTACTGTCTGCAGGGGGACAGGCGGCCCTACTGCCTACGGGGGTGTAGGAGGGCCCTACTGCCAGCGGGGGGATAGGCGGGAGCTACTGCCTGTAGGGGCGCAGGCGGGGCCTACTGCCTGCAGGGGGACAGGCGGGCCGTACTGTCTGCAGGGGGACAGGCGGGAGCTACTGCCTGTAGGGGGACAGGCGGGCCCTACTGCCTTTAAGGCCGCAGGCGGGCCCTACTGTATGTAGGGGCGCAGGCGGGGCCTACTGCATGCAGGGGGACAGGCGGGCCGCACTGTCTGCAGGGGGACAGGCGGCCCTCCCGCCTACGGGGGTGCAGGCGGGACCTAGTCTGCCTGTAGGGGTGCAGGCGGGCCCCACTGGCTGCAGGGGGACAGGCGGGCCCTACTGCCTACGGGGGTGTAGGAGGGCCCTACTGCCTGCAGGGGGACAGGCGGGCCCTACTGCCTGTACGAGCGCAGGCGGGCCCTACTGCCTGCAGGGGGACAGGCGGGCCCTACTGTATGTAGGGGCGCAGGCGGGGCCTATTGTCTGCAGGGGGACAGGCGGCCCTCCCGCCTACGGTGGTGCAGGCGGGCCCTACTGCTTGTAGGGGACAAGCGGGCCCTACTGCCTTTACGGGCGCAGGCGGGCCGTACTGTCTGCAGGGGGACAGGCGGCCCTACTGCCTGCAGGGGGACAGGCGGGCCGTACTGTCTGCGGGGGCGCTGGCGGGCCCCACTGGCTGCAGCGGGACAGGCGGGACGTACTGTCTGCAGGGAAACAGGCGGCCCTCCCGCCTACGGGGTTGCAGGCGGGATCTAGTCTGCCTGTAGGGGCGCAGGCGGGCCCTACTGCCTGCAGGGGGACAGGCGGGCCGTACAGTCTGCAGGGACGTTGGTGGGACCTGCAGGGGGACATGCGGGCCCTACTGTCTGCAGGTTGAAAGGCGGCCCTCCCGCTTATGGGGGTGCAGGAGGGCCCAACTGTCTGAAGGGTGACAGGCGACCCTCCCGCCTACGGGGGTGCAGGAAGGCCTTACTGCCTACAAGGGAAAGGCGGGCCCTACTGCCTGTAGGGGCGCAGGCGGGACCTACTGCCTGAAGGGGGACGGGCGGCCCTACTGCCTGTACGGGCGCAGGCGGGCCCTACTGTCTGCAGGGGGACAGGCGGGCCGTACTGTTTGCAGGGGACAAGCGGGCCCTACTGCCTGTAGGGGACAAGCGGACCCTACTGTCTGTAGGGGGCGCCGGCGGGCCCTACAGCCTGCAGGGGGACAGGCGGGCCTTACTGTCTGCAGGAGGAATGGCGGCCCTCCCGCTTATGGGGGGTGCAGGAGGGCCCTACTGGCTGCAAGGGGAAGGGCGGGCCCTACTGTATGTAGGGGCGCAGGCGGGGCCTACTGCCTGCAGGGGGACAGGCGGGCCGTACTGTCTGCAGGGGGACAGGCGGCCCTCCCGCCTACGGTGGTGCAGGCGGGCCCTACTGCCTGCAGGGGGACAGGCGGGCCGTACTGTTTGCAGGGGACAAGCGGGCCCTACTGCCTGTAGGGGACAAGCGGACCCTACTGTCTGTAGGGGCGCAGGCGGGCCCTACTGCCTGCAGGGGGACAGGCGGGCCTTACTGTCTGCAGGAGGAATGGCGGCCCTCCCGCTTATGGTGGTGCTGGAGGGCCCTACTGGCTGCAAGGGGAAGGGCGGGCCCTACTGTATGTAGGGGCGCAGGCGGGGCCTACTGCCTGCAGGGGGACAGGCGGGCCGTACTGTGTGCAGGGGGACAGGCGGGCCCTACTGTATGTAAGGGCGCAGGCGGGGCCTACTGCCTGCAGGGGGACAGGCGGGCCGTACTGTCTGCAGGGGGACAGGCGGCCCTACTGCCTACGGGGGTGTAGGAGGGCCCTACTGCCAGCGGGGGGATAGGCGGGAGCTACTGCCTGTAGGGGCGCAGGCGGGGCCTACTGCCTGCAGGGGGACAGGCGGGCCGTACTGTCTGCAGGGGGACAGGCGGGAGCTACTGCCTGTAGGGGGACAGGCGGGCCCTACTGCCTTTAAGGGTGCAGGCGGGCCGTACTGTCTGCAGGGGGACAGGCGACCCTACCGCCTACGGGGGTGCAGGCGGGACCTACTGCCTGTAGGGGCGCAGGAGGGCCCCACTGTCTGCAGGGGGACAGGCGGGCCCTACTGCCTGCAGGGGGACAGGCGGGCCCTACTGTATGTAAGGGCGCAGGCGGGGCCTACTGCCTGCAGGGGGACAGGCGGGCCGTTCTGCCTGCAGGGTGACAGGCGGCCCTCCCGCCTACGGTGGTGCAGGCGGGCCCTACTGCCTGCAGGGGGACAGGCGGGCCGTACTGTTTGCAGGGGACAAGCGGGCCCTACTGCCTGTAGGGGACAAACGGACCCTACTGTCTGTAGGGGCGCAGGCGGGCCCTACTGCCTGCAGGGGGACAGGCGGGCCCTACTGTCTGCAGGCGGCCCTCCCGCTTATGGGGGTGCAGGAGGGCCCTACTGGCTGCAAGGGGGAAGGGCGGGCCCTACTGTATGTAGGGGCGCAGGCGGGGCCTACTGCCTGCAGGGGGACAGGCGGGCCGTACTGTGTGCAGGAGGACAGACGGCCCTACTGCCTGCAGGGGGACAGGCGGGCCGTACTGTCTGCAGGGGGACAGGCGGGCCCTACTGCCTGCAGGGGGACAGGCGGGCCCTACTGTATGTAAGGGCGCAGGCGGGGCCTACTGCCTGCAGGGGGACAGGCGGGCCGTACTGTTTGCAGGGGACAAGCGGGCCCTACTGCCTGTAGGGGACAAGCGGACCCTACTGTCTGTAGGGGCGCAGGCGGGCCCTACTGCCTGCAGGGGGACAGGCGGGCCTTACTGTCTGCAGGAGGAATGGCGGCCCTCCCGCTTATGGGGGTGCAGGAGGGCCCTACTGGCTGCAAGGGGAAGGGCGGGCCCTACTGTATGTAGGGGCGCAGGCGGGGCCTACTGCCTGCAGGGGCGGGGCCTACTGCCTGCAGGGGGACAGGCGGGCCGTACTGTCTGCAGGGGGACAGGCGGGAGCTACTGCCTGTAGGGGGACAGGCGGGCCCTACTGCCTTTAAGGGCGCAGGCGGGCCGTACTGTCTGCAGGGGGACAGGCGACCCTACCGCCTACGGGGGTGCAGGCGGGACCTACTGCCTGTAGGGGCGCAGGCGGGCCCCACTGGCTGCAGGGGGACAGGCGGGCTTTACTGCCTACGGGGGTGTAGGAGGGCCCTACTGCCAGCGGGGGGATAGGCGGGAGCTACTGCCTGTAGGGGCGCAGGCGGGGCCTACTGCCTGCAGGGGGACAGGCGGGCCGTACTGTCTGCAGGGGGACAGGCGGGAGCTACTGCCTGTAGGGGGACAGGCGGGCCCTACTGCCTTTAAGGGTGCAGGCGGGCCGTACTGTCTGCAGGGGGACAGGCGACCCTACCGCCTACGGGGGTGCAGGCGGGACCTACTGCCTGTAGGGGCGCAGGCGGGCCCCACTGTCTGCAGGGGGACAGGCGGGCCCTACTGCCTGCAGGGGGACAGGCGGGCCCTACTGTATGTAAGGGCGCAGGCGGGGCCTACTGCCTGCAGGGGGACAGGCGGGCCGTTCTGCCTGCAGGGTGACAGGCGGCCCTCCCGCCTACGGTGGTGCAGGCGGGCCCTACTGCCTGCAGGGGGACAGGCGGGCCGTACTGTTTGCAGGGGACAAGCGGGCCCTACTGCCTGTAGGGGACAAACGGACCCTACTGTCTGTAGGGGCGCAGGCGGGCCCTACTGCCTGCAGGGGGACAGGCGGGCCTTACTGTCTGCAGGAGGAATGGCGGCCCTCCCGCTTATGGGGGTGCAGGAGGGCCCTACTGGCTGCAAGGGGAAGGGCGGGCCCTACTGTATGTAGGGGCGCAGGCGGGGCCTACTGCCTGCAGGGGGACAGGCGGGCCGTACTGTGTGCAGGAGGACAGACGGCCCTACTGCCTGCAGGGGGACAGGCGGGCCGTACTGTCTGCAGGGGGACAGGCGGGCCCTACTGCCTGCAGGGGGACAGGCGGGCCCTACTGTATGTAAGGGCGCAGGCGGGGCCTACTGCCTGCAGGGGGACAGGCGGGCCGTACTGTTTGCAGGGGACAAGCGGGCCCTACTGCCTGTAGGGGACAAGCGGACCCTACTGTCTGTAGGGGCGCAGGCGGGCCCTACTGCCTGCAGGGGGACAGGCGGGCCTTACTGTCTGCAGGAGGAATGGCGGCCCTCCCGCTTATGGGGGTGCAGGAGGGCCCTACTGGCTGCAAGGGGAAGGGCGGGCCCTACTGTATGTAGGGGCGCAGGCGGGGCCTACTGCCTGCAGGGGGACAGGCGGGCCGTACTGTCTGCAGGGGGACAGGCGGCCCTCCCGCCTACGGGGGTGCAGGCGGGATCTAGTCTGCCTGTAGGGGCGCAGGCGGGCCCTACTGCCTGCAGGGGGACAGGCGGGCCGTACAGTCTGCAGGGACGTTGGTGGGACCTGCAGGGGGACATGCGGGCCCTACTGTCTGCAGGTTGAAAGGCGGCCCTCCCGCTTATGGGGGTGCAGGAGGGCCCAACTGTCTGAAGGGTGACAGGCGACCCTCCCGCCTACGGGGGTGCAGGAAGGCCTTACTGCCTGCAGGGGGAAAGGCGGGCCCTACTGCCTGTAGGGGCGCAGGCGGGACCTACTGCCTGAAGGGGGACGGGCGGCCCTACTGCCTGTACGGGCGCAGGCGGGCCCTACTGTCTGCAGGGGGACAGGCGGGCCGTACTGTTTGCAGGGGACAAGCGGGCCCTACTGCCTGTAGGGGACAAGCGGACCCTACTGTCTGTAGGGGCGCCGGCGGGCCCTACAGCCTGCAGGGGGACAGGCGGGCCTTACTGTCTGCAGGAGGAATGGCGGCCCTCCCGCTTATGGGGGTGCAGGAGGGCCCTACTGGCTGCAAGGGGAAGGGCGGGCCCTACTGTATGTAGGGGCGCAGGCGGGGCCTACTGCCTGCAGGGGGACAGGCGGGCCGTACTGTCTGCAGGGGGACAGGCGGCCCTCCCGCCTACGGTGGTGCAGGCGGGCCCTACTGCCTGCAGGGGGACAGGCGGGCCGTACTGTTTGCAGGGGACAAGCGGGCCCTACTGCCTGTAGGGGACAAGCGGACCCTACTGTCTGTAGGGGCGCAGGCGGGCCCTACTGCCTGCAGGGGGACAGGCGGGCCTTACTGTCTGCAGGAGGAATGGCGGCCCTCCCGCTTATGGTGGTGCAGGAGGGCCCTACTGGCTGCAAGGGGAAGGGCGGGCCCTACTGTATGTAGGGGCGCAGGCGGGGCCTACTGCCTGCAGGGGGACAGGCGGGCCGTACTGTGTGCAGGGGGACAGGCGGGCCCTACTGTATGTAAGGGCGCAGGCGGGGCCTACTGCCTGCAGGGGGACAGGCGGGCCGTACTGTCTGCAGGGGGACAGGCGGCCCTACGGGGGTGTAGGAGGGCCCTACTGCCAGCGGGGGGATAGGCGGGAGCTACTGCCTGTAGGGGCGCAGGCGGGGCCTACTGCCTGCAGGGGGACAGGCGGGCCGTACTGTCTGCAGGGGGACAGGCGGGAGCTACTGCCTGTAGGGGGACAGGCGGGCCCTACTGCCTTTAAGGGCGCAGGCGGGCCGTACTGTCTGCAGGGGGACAGGCGACCCTACCGCCTACGGGGGTGCAGGCGGGACCTACTGCCTGTAGGGGCGCAGGCGGGCCCCACTGGCTGCAGGGGGACAGGCGGGCTTTACTGCCTACGGGGGTGTAGGAGGGCCCTACTGCCAGCGGGGGGATAGGCGGGAGCTACTGCCTGTAGGGGCGCAGGCGGGGCCTACTGCCTGCAGGGGGACAGGCGGGCCGTACTGTCTGCAGGGGGACAGGCGGGAGCTACTGCCTGTAGGGGGACAGGCGGGCCCTACTGCCTTTAAGGGTGCAGGCGGGCCGTACTGTCTGCAGGGGGACAGGCGACCCTACCGCCTACGGGGGTGCAGGCGGGACCTACTGCCTGTAGGGGCGCAGGCGGGCCCCACTGTCTGCAGGGGGACAGGCGGGCCCTACTGCCTGCAGGGGGACAGGCGGGCCCTACTGTATGTAAGGGCGCAGGCGGGGCCTACTGCCTGCAGGGGGACAGGCGGGCCGTTCTGCCTGCAGGGTGACAGGCGGCCCTCCCGCCTACGGTGGTGCAGGCGGGCCCTACTGCCTGCAGGGGGACAGGCGGGCCGTACTGTTTGCAGGGGACAAGCGGGCCCTACTGCCTGTAGGGGACAAACGGACCCTACTGTCTGTAGGGGCGCAGGCGGGCCCTACTGCCTGCAGGGGGACAGGCGGGCCTTACTGTCTGCAGGAGGAATGGCGGCCCTCCCGCTTATGGGGGGTGCAGGAGGGCCCTACTGGCTGCAAGGGGAAGGGCGGGCCCTACTGTATGTAGGGGCGCAGGCGGGGCCTACTGCCTGCAGGGGGACAGGCGGGCCGTACTGTGTGCAGGAGGACAGACGGCCCTACTGCCTGCAGGGGGACAGGCGGGCCGTACTGTCTGCAGGGGGACAGGCGGGCCCTACTGCCTGCAGGGGGACAGGCGGGCCCTACTGTATGTAAGGGCGCAGGCGGGGCCTACTGCCTGCAGGGGGACAGGCGGGCCGTACTGTTTGCAGGGGACAAGCGGGCCCTACTGCCTGTAGGGGACAAGCGGACCCTACTGTCTGTAGGGGCGCAGGTGGGCCCTACTGCCTGCAGGGGGACAGGCGGGCCTTACTGTCTGCAGGAGGAATGGCGGCCCTCCCGCTTATGGGGGTGCAGGAGGGCCCTACTGGCTGCAAGGGGAAGGGCGGGCCCTACTGTATGTAGGGGCGCAGGCGGGGCCTACTGCCTGCAGGGGGACAGGCGGGCCGTACTGTGTGCAGGAGGACAGACGGCCCTACTGCCTGCAGGGGGACAGGCGGGCCGTACTGTCTGCAGGGGGACAGGCGGGCCCTACTGCCTGCAGGGGGACAGGCGGCCCTCCCGCCAACGGTGGTGCAGGCGGGCCCTACTGCCTGCAGAGGGAGAGGCGGGCCGTACTGTTTGCAGGGGACAAGCGGGCCCTACTGCCTGTAGGGGACAAGCGGACCCTACTGTCTGTAGGGGCGCAGGCGGGCCCTACTGCCTTCAGGGGGACAGGCGGGCCTTACTGTCTGCAGGAGGAATGGCGGGCCGTACTGTCTGCGGGGGCGCTGGCGGGCCCCACTGGCTGCAGGGGCGCAGGCGGGGCCTACTGGGGGACAGGCGGGCCGTACTGTCTGCAGGGGGACAGGCGGCCCTCCCGCCTACGGGGGTGCAGGTGGGCCCTACTGCCTGTAGGGGCGCAGGCGGGCCATACTGTGTGAAGGGGGACAGGCGGCCCTACTGCCTGCAGGGGGACAGGCGGGCCGTACTGTCTGCAGGGGCGCTGGCGGGCCCCCCTGGCTGCAGGGGCGCAGGCGGGGCCTACTGGCTGCAGCGGGACAGGCGGGCCGTACTGTCTGCAGGGGGACAGGCGGCCCTCCCGCCTACGGGGGTGCAGGCGGGACCTAGTCTGCCTGTAGGGGCACAGGCGGGCCCCACTGACAGGCGAGCCCCACGGACAGGCGGGCCCTACTGCCTCTACGGGCGCAGGCGGGCCATACTGTGTGAAGGGGGACAGGCGGCCCTACTGCCTGCAGGGGGACAGGCGGGCCGTACTGTCTGCAGGGGCGCTGGCGGGCCCCCCTGGCTGCAGGGGCGCAGGCGGGGCCTACTGGGGGACAGGCGGGCCGTACTGTCTGCAGGGGGACAGGCGGCCCTCCCGCCTACGGGGGTGCAGGTGGGCCCTACTGCCTGTAGGGGACAAGCGGGCCCTACTGCCTTTACGGGCGCAGGCGGGCCGTACTGTCTGCAGGGCGACAGGCGGCCCTACTGCCTGCAGGGGGACAGGCGGGCCGTACTGTCTGCAGGGGGACAGGCGGGCCGTACTGTCTGCGGGGGCGCTGGCGGGCCCCACTGGCTGCAGCGGGACAGGCGGGCCGTACTGTCTGCAGGGGGGACAGGCGGCCCTCCCGCCTACGGGGGTGCAGGCGGGACCTAGTCTGCCTGTAGGGGCACAGGCGGGCCCCACTGACAGGCGAGCCCCACGGACAGGCGGGCCCTACTACCTGCAGGGGGACAGGCGGCCCTCCCGCCTACGGTGGTGCAGGCGGGCCCTACTGCCTGTAGGGGACAAGCGGGCCCTACTGCCTTTACGGGCGCAGGCAGGCCCTACTGCCTCCAGGGGGACAGGCGGCCCTCCCGCCTACGGTGGTGCAGGCGGGCCCTACTGCCTGTAGGGGACAGGCGGGCCCTACTGCCTTTATGGGCGCAGACGGGCCGTACTGTCTGCAGGGGGACAGGCGGCCCTCCCGCCTACGGGGGTGCAGGTGGGACCTAGTCTGCCTATAGGGGCGCCGGCGGGCCGTACTGTCTGCAGGGGGACAGGCGGCCCTACTGCCTGCAGGAGGACAGGCGGGCCGTACTGTCTGCGGGGGCGCTGGCGGGCCCCACTGGCTGCAGCGGGACAGGCGAGCCGTACTGTCTGCAGGGGGACAGGCGGCCCTCCCGCCTACGGGGGTGCAGGCGGGACCTAGTCTGCCTCCAGGGGCGCAGGCAGGCCCCACTGACAGGCGAGCCCCACGGACAGGCGGGCCCTACTGCCTGTACGGGCGCAGGCGGGACCGACTGCCTGCAGGGGGACAGGCGGGCCCTACTGCCTGTATGGGCGCAGGCGGGGCCTACTGCCTGCAGGGGGACAGGCGGGCCCTACTGTATGTAGGGGCGCAGGCGGGGCCTACTACCTGTAGGGGGGCAGGCGGGCCGTACTGTCTGCAGGGGGACAGGCGGCCCTCCCGCCTACGGTGGTGCAGGCGGGCCCTACTGCCTGTAGGGGTGCAGGCGGGACCTACTGCCTGCAAGGGGACACGCGGGCCCTACTGCATTTACGGGCGCAGGCGGCCCGTACTGTCTGCAGGGGGACAGGCGGCCCTACTGCCTGCAGGGGGACAGGCGGGCCGTACTGTCTGCAGGGGGACAGGCGGCCCTCCCGCCTACGGTGGTGCAGGCGGGCCCTACTGCCTGTAGGGGACAAGCGGGCCCTACTGCCTTTACGGGCGCAGGCGGGCCGTACTGTCTGCAGGGGGACAGGCGGCCCTACTGTCTGCAGGGGGACAGGCGGGCCGTACTGTCTGCGGGGGCGCTGGCGGGCCCCACTGGCTGCAGCGGGACAGGCGGGCCGTACTGTCTGCAGGGGGACAGGCGGCCCTCCCGCCTACGGGGGTGCAGGCGGGACCTAGTCTGCCTGTAGGGGCGCAGGCGGGCCCCACGGACAGGCGAGCCCCACGGACAGGCGGGCCCTACTGCCTGTACGGGCGCAGGCGGGACCTACCTCCTGCAGGGGGACAGGCGGGCCCTACTGTCTGTACGGGGGTGCAGGTGGGACCTAGTCTGCCTGTAGGGGCGCAGGCGGGCCCCACTGGCTGCAGGGGGACAGGCGGGCCCTACTGCCTTTATGGGCGCAGACGGGCCGTACTGTCTGCAGGGGGACAGGCGGCCCTCCCGCCTACGGGGGTGCAGGTGGGACCTAGTCTGCCTATAGGGGCGCCGGCGGGCCGTACTGTCTGCAGGGGGACAGGCGGCCATACTGCCTGCAGGGGGACAGGCGGGCCGTACTGTCTGCAGGGGGACAGGCGGGCCCAACTGCCTTTATGGGCGCAGACGGGCCGTACTGTCTGCAGGGGGACAGGCGGCCCTCCCGCCTACGGGGGTGCAGGTGGGACCTAGTCTGCCTATAGGGGCGCCGGCGGGCCGTACTGTCTGCAGGGGGACAGGCGGCCATACTGCCTGCAGGGGGACAGGCGGGCCGTACTGTCTGCAGGGGGACAGGCGGGCCCAACTGCCTGTACGGGCCCAGGCGGGCCCTACTGCCTGCAGGGGACAAGCGGGCCCTACTGCCTTTACGGGCGCAGGCGGGCCGTACTGTCTGCAGGGGGACAGGCGGCCATACTGCCTGCAGGGGGACAGGCGGGCCGTACTGTCTGCAGGGGGACAGGCGGGCCCAACTGCCTGTACGGGCCCAGGCGGGCCCTACTGCCTGCAGGGGGACAGGCGACCCTACCGCCTACGGGGGTGCAGGCGGGACCTACTGCCTACGGGGGTGTAGGAGGGCCCTACTGCCTGCAGGGGGACAGGCGGGCCCTACTGTATGTAGGGGCGCAGGCGGGCCCCACTGGCTGCAGGGGGACAGGCGGGCCCTACTGCCTTTATGGGCGCAGACGGGCCGTACTGTCTGCAGGGGGACAGGCGGCCCTCCCGCCTACGGGGGTGCAGGTGGTACCTAGTCTGCCTATAGGGGCGCCGGCGGGCCGTACTGTCTGCAGGGGGACAGGCGGCCATACTGCCTGCAGGGGGACAGGCGGGCCGTACTGTCTGCAGGGGGACAGGCGGGCCCAACTGCCTGTACGGGCCCAGGCGGGCCCTACTGCCTGCAGGGGGACAGGCGACCCTACCGCCTACGGGGGTGCAGGCGGGACCTACTGCCTACGGGGGTGTAGGAGGGCCCTACTGCCTGCAGGGGGACAGGCGGGCCCTACTGTATGTAGGGGCGCAGGCGGGGCCTACTGCCTGCAGGGGGACAGGCGGGCCCTACTGTATGTAGGGGCGCAGGCGGGGCCTACTGCCTGCAGGGGGGCAGGCGGGCCGTACTGTCTGCAGGGGGACAGGCGGCCCTCCCGCCTACGGTGGTGCAGGCGGGCCCTACTGCCTGTAGGGGTGCAGGCGGGCCCTACTGCCTGTAGGGGACAAGCGGGCCCTACTGCGTTTACGGGCGCAGGCGGGCCGTACTGTCTGCAGGGGGACAGGCGGGCCCAACTGCCTGTACGGGCGCAGGCGGGCCCTACTGCCTGCAGGGGACAAGCGGGCCCTACTGCCTTTACGGGCGCAGGCGGGCCGTACTGTCTGCAGGGGGACAGGCGACCCTACCGCCTACGGGGGTGCAGGCGGGACCTACTGCCTACGGGGGTGTAGGAGGGCCCTACTGCCTGCAGGGGGACAGGCGGGCCCTACTGTATGTAGGGGCGCAGGCGGGGCCTACTGCCTGCAGGGGGACAGGCGGGCCCTACTGTATGTAGGGGCGCAGGCGGGGCCTACTGCCTGCAGGGGGGCAGGCGGGCCGTACTGTCTGCAGGGGGACAGGCGGCCCTCCCGCCTACGGTGGTGCAGGCGGGCCCTACTGCCTGTAGGGGTGCAGGCGGGCCCTACTGCCTGTAGGGGACAAGCGGGCCCTACTGCCTTTACGGGCGCAGGCGGGCCGTACTGTCTGCAGGGGGACAGGCGGCCCTACTGCCTGCAGGGGGACAGGCGGGCCGTACTGTCTGCGGGGGGCGCTGGCGGGCCCCACTGGCTGCAGCGGGACAGGCGGGCCGTACTGTCTGCAGGGGGACAGGCGGCCCTCCCGCCTACGGGGGTGCAGGCGGGACCTAGTCTGCCTGCAGGGGCGCAGGCAGGCCCCACTGACAGGCGAGCCCCACGGACAGGCGGGCCCTACTGCCTGTACGGGCGCAGGCGGGACCTACTGCCTGCAGGGGGACAGGCGGCCCTACTGCCTGCAGGGGGGCCCTACTGCCTGTAGGGGTGCAGGCGGGCCCTACTGCCTGTAGGGGACAAGCGGGCCCTACTGCCTTTACGGGCGCAGGCGGGCCGTACTGTCTGCAGGGGGACAGGCGGCCCTACTGCCTGCAGGGGGACAGGCGGGCCGTACTGTCTGCGGGGGCGCTGGCGGGCCCCACTGGCTGCAGCGGGACAGGCGGGCCGTACTGTCTGCAGGGGGACAGGCGGCCCTCCCGCCTACGGGGGTGCAGGCGGGACCTAGTCTGCCTGTAGGGGCGCAGGCGGGCCCCACGGACAGGCGAGCCCCACGGACAGGCGGGCCCTACTGCCTGAACGGGCGCAGGCGGGGCCTACTGCCTGCAGGGGGACAGGCGGGCCGTACTGTATGTAGGGTCGCAGGCGGGGCCTACTGCCTGCAGGGGGGCAGGCGGGCCGTACTGTCTGCAGGGGGACAGGCGGCCCTCCCGCCTACGGTGGTGCAGGCGGGCCCTACTGCCTGTAGGGGTGCAGGCGGGACCTACTGCCTGCAAGGGGACAGGCGGGCCCTACTGCCTGTATGGGCGCAGGCGGGGCCTACTGCCTGCAGGGGGACAGGCGGGCCGTACTGTATGTAGGGTCGCAGGCGGGGCCTACTGCCTGCAGGGGGGCAGGCGGGCCGTACTGTATGTAGGGTCGCAGGCGGGGCCTACTGCCTGCAGGGGGGCAGGCGGGCCGTACTGTCTGCAGGGGGACAGGCGGCCCTCCCGCCTACGGTGGTGCAGGCGGGCCCTACTGCCTGTAGGGGTGCAGGCGGGACCTACTGCCTGCAAGGGGACACGCGGGCCCTACTGCATTTACGGGCGCAGGCGGCCCGTACTGTCTGCAGGGGGACAGGCGGCCCTACTGCCTGCAGGGGGACAGGCGGGCCGTACTGTCTGCAGGGGGACAGGCGGCCCTCCCGCCTACGGTGGTGCAGGCGGGCCCTACTGCCTGTAGGGGACAAGCGGGCCCTACTGCCTTTACGGGCGCAGGCGGGCCGTACTGTCTGCGGGGGCGCTAGCGGGCCCCACTGGCTGCAGCGGGACAGGCGGGCCGTACTGTCTGCAGGGGGACAGGCGGCCCTCCCGCCTACGGGGGTGCAGGCGGGACCTAGTCTGCCTGTAGGGGCGCAGGCGGGCCCCACGGACAGGCGAGCCCCACGGACAGGCGGGCCCTACTGCCTGAACGGGCGCAGGCGGGACCTACTGCCTGCAGGGGGACAGGCGGGCCCTACTGTCTGTACGAGCGCAGGCGGGGCCTACTACCTGCAGGGGGACAGGCGGCCCTCCCGCCTACGGTGGTGCAGGCGGGCCCTACTGCCTGTAGGGGACAAGCGGGCCCTACTGCCTTTACGGGCGCAGGCAGGCCCTACTGCCTCCAGGGGGACATGCGGCCCTCCCGCCTACGGGGGTGCAGGTGGGACCTAGTCTGCCTGTAGGGGCGCAGGCGGGCCCCACTGGCTCCAGGGGGACAGGCGGGCCCTACTGCCTTTATGGGCGCAGACGGGCCGTACTGTCCGCAGGGGGACAGGCGGCCCTCCCGCCTACGGGGGTGCAGGTGGGACCTAGTCTGCCTATAGGGGCGCCGGCGGGCCGTACTGTCTGCAGGGGGACAGGCGGCCCTACTGCCTGCAGGGGGACAGGCGGGCCGTACTGTCTGCAGGGGGACAGGCGGGCCCAACTGCCTGTACGGGCGCAGGCGGGCCCTATTGCCTGCAGGGGGACAGGCGGGCCCTACTGCCTTTATGGGCGCAGGCGGGCCGTACTGTCTGCAGGGGGACAGGCGGCCCTCCCGCCTACGGGGGTGCAGGTGGGACCTAGTCTGCCTATAGGGGCGCCGGCGGGCCGTACTGTCTGCAGGGGGACAGGCGGCCCTACTGCCTGCAAGGGGACAGGCGGGCCGAACTGTCTGCAGGGGGACAGGCGGGCCCAACTGCCTGTACGGGCGGAGGCGGGCCCTACTGCCTGCAGGGGGACAGGCGGGCCCTACTGCCTTTAAGGGCGCAGGCGGGCCGTACTGTCTGCAGGGGGACAGGCGACCCTACCGCCTACGGGGGTGCAGGCGGGACCTACTGCCTACGGGGGTGTAGGAGGGCCCTACTGCCTGCAGGGGGACAGGCGGGCCCTACTGTATGTAGGGGCGCAGGCGGGGCCTACTGCCTGCAGGGGGACAGGCGGGCCGTACTGTCTGCAGGGGGACAGGCGGCCCTACTGCCTGCAAGGGGACAGGCGGGCCGAACTGTCTGCAGGGGGACAGGCGGGCCCAACTGCCTGTACGGGCGGAGGCGGGCCCTACTGCCTGCAGGGGGACAGGCGGGCCCTACTGCCTTTAAGGGCGCAGGCGGGCCGTACTGTCTGCAGGGGGACAGGCGACCCTACCGCCTACGGGGGTGCAGGCGGGACCTACTGCCTACGGGGGGTGTAGGAGGGCCCTACTGCCTGCAGGGGGACAGGCGGGCCCTACTGTATGTAGGGGCGCAGGCGGGGCCTACTGCCTGCAGGGGGACAGGCGGGCCGTACTGTCTGCAGGGGGACAGGCGGCCCTACTGCCTGCAAGGGGACAGGCGGGCCGTACTGTCTGCAGGGGGACAGGCGGGCCCAACTGCCTGTACGGGCGCAGGCGGGCCCTACTGCCTGCAGGGGGACAGGCGGGATCTACTGCCTTTAAGGGCGCGCAGGCGGGCCGCACTGTCTGCAGGGGGACAGGCGACCCTACCGCCTACGGGGGTGCCGGCGGGACCTACTGCCTGTAGGGGCGCAGGCGGGCCCTACTGCCTACGGGGGTGTAGGAGGGCCCTACTGCCTGCGGGGGGACAGGCGGCCCTACTGCCTGCAGGGGGACAGGCGGGCCGTACTGTCTGCAGGGGGACAGGCGGGCCCTACTGCCTGTACGGGCGCAGGCGGGACCTACTGCCTGCAGGGGGACAGGCGGCCCTACTGCCTGCAGGGGGGCCCTACTGCCTGTAGGGGTGCAGGCGGGCCCTACTGCCTGTAGGGGACAAGCGGGCCCTACTGCCTTTACGGGCGCAGGCGGGCCGTACTGTCTGCAGGGGGACAGGCGGCCCTACTGCCTGCAGGGGGACAGGCGGGCCGTACTGTCTGCGGGGGCGCTGGCGGGCCCCACTGGCTGCAGCGGGACAGGCGGGCCGTACTGTCTGCAGGGGGACAGGCGGCCCTCCCGCCTACGGGGGTGCAGGCGGGACCTAGTCTGCCTGCAGGGGCGCAGGCAGGCCCCACTGACAGGCGAGCCCCACGGACAGGCGGGCCCTACTGCCTGTACGGGCGCAGGCTGGACCGACTGCCTGTACGGGCGCAGGCTGGACCGACTGCCTGCAGGGGGACAGGCGGGCCCTACTGCCTGTATGGGCGCAGGCGGGGCCTACTGCCTGCAGGGGGACAGGCGGGCCGTACTGTATGTAGGGTCGCAGGCGGGGCCTACTGCCAGCAGGGGGGCAGGCGGGCCGTACTGTCTGCAGGGGGACAGGCGGCCCTCCCGCCTACGGTGGTGCAGGCGGGCCCTACTGCCTGTAGGGGTGCAGGCGGGACCTACTGCCTGCAAGGGGACACGCGGGCCCTACTGCATTTACGGGCGCAGGCGGCCCGTACTGTCTGCAGGGGGACAGGCGGCCCTACTGCCTGCAGGGGGACAGGCGGGCCGTACTGTCTGCAGGGGGACAGGCGGCCCTCCCGCCTACGGTGGTGCAGGCGGGACCTACTGCCTGTAGGGGACAAGCGGGCCCTACTGCCTTTACGGGCGCAGGCAGGCCCTACTGCCTCCAGGGGGACATGCGGCCCTCCCGCCTACGGGGGTGCAGGTGGGACCTAGTCTGCCTGTAGGGGCGCAGGCGGGCCCCACTGGCTCCAGGGGGACAGGCGGGCCCTACTGCCTTTATGGGCGCAGACGGGCCGTACTGTCCGCAGGGGGACAGGCGGCCCTCCCGCCTACGGGGGTGCAGGTGGGACCTAGTCTGCCTATAGGGGCGCCGGCGGGCCGTACTGTCTGCAGGGGGACAGGCGGCCCTACTGCCTGCAGGGGGACAGGCGGGCCGTACTGTCTGCAGGGGGACAGGCGGGCCCAACTGCCTGTACGGGCGCAGGCGGGCCCTATTGCCTGCAGGGGGACAGGCGGGCCCTACTGCCTTTATGGGCGCAGGCGGGCCGTACTGTCTGCAGGGGGACAGGCGGCCCTCCCGCCTACGGGGGTGCAGGTGGGACCTAGTCTGCCTATAGGGGCGCCGGCGGGCCGTACTGTCTGCAGGGGGACAGGCGGCCCTACTGCCTGCAAGGGGACAGGCGGGCCGAACTGTCTGCAGGGGGACAGGCGGGCCCAACTGCCTGTACGGGCGGAGGCGGGCCCTACTGCCTGCAGGGGGACAGGCGGGCCCTACTGCCTTTAAGGGCGCAGGCGGGCCGTACTGTCTGCAGGGGGACAGGCGACCCTACCGCCTACGGGGGTGCAGGCGGGACCTACTGCCTACGGGGGTGTAGGAGGGCCCTACTGCCTGCAGGGGGACAGGCGGGCCCTACTGTATGTAGGGGCGCAGGCGGGGCCTACTGCCTGCAGGGGGACAGGCGGGCCGTACTGTCTGCAGGGGGACAGGCGGCCCTACTGCCTGCAAGGGGACAGGCGGGCCGTACTGTCTGCAGGGGGACAGGCGGGCCCAACTGCCTGTACGGGCGCAGGCGGGCCCTACTGCCTGCAGGGGGACAGGCGGGATCTACTGCCTTTAAGGGCGCGCAGGCGGGCCGCACTGTCTGCAGGGGGACAGGCGACCCTACCGCCTACGGGGGTGCCGGCGGGACCTACTGCCTGTAGGGGCGCAGGCGGGCCCTACTGCCTACGGGGGTGTAGGAGGGCCCTACTGCCTGCGGGGGGGACAGGCGGCCCTACTGCCTGCAGGGGGACAGGCGGGCCGTACTGTCTGCAGGGGGACAGGCGGGCCCTACTGCCTGTACGGGCGCAGGCGGGACCTACTGCCTGCAGGGGGACAGGCGGCCCTACTGCCTGCAGGGGGGCCCTACTGCCTGTAGGGGTGCAGGCGGGCCCTACTGCCTGTAGGGGACAAGCGGGCCCTACTGCCTTTACGGGCGCAGGCGGGCCGTACTGTCTGCAGGGGGACAGGCGGCCCTACTGCCTGCAGGGGGACAGGCGGGCCGTACTGTCTGCGGGGGCGCTGGCGGGCCCCACTGGCTGCAGCGGGACAGGCGGGCCGTACTGTCTGCAGGGGGACAGGCGGCCCTCCCGCCTACGGGGGTGCAGGCGGGACCTAGTCTGCCTGCAGGGGCGCAGGCGGGCCCCACTGGCTCCAGGGGGACAGGCGGGCCCTACTGCCTTTATGGGCGCAGACGGGCCGTACTGTCCGCAGGGGGACAGGCGGCCCTCCCGCCTACGGGGGTGCAGGTGGGACCTAGTCTGCCTATAGGGGCGCCGGCGGGCCGTACTGTCTGCAGGGGGACAGGCGGCCCTACTGCCTGCAAGGGGACAGGCGGGCCGTACTGTCTGCAGGGGGACAGGCGGGCCCAACTGCCTGTACGGGCGCAGGCGGGCCCTACTGCCTGCAGGGGGACAGGCGGGATCTACTGCCTTTAAGGGCGCGCAGGCGGGCCGCACTGTCTGCAGGGGGACAGGCGACCCTACCGCCTACGGGGGTGCCGGCGGGACCTACTGCCTGTAGGGGCGCAGGCGGGCCCCACTGGCTGCAGGGGGACAGGCGGGCCCTACTGCCTACGGGGGGTGTAGGAGGGCCCTACTGCCTGCGGGGGGGACAGGCGGCCCTACTGGCTGCAGCGGGACAGGCGGGCCGTACTGTCTGCAGGGGGACAGGCGGCCCTCCCGCCTACGGGGGTGCAGGCGGGACCTAGTCTGCCTGCAGGGGCGCAGGCAGGCCCCACTGACAGGCGAGCCCCACGGACAGGCGGGCCCTACTGCCTGTACGGGCGCAGGCTGGACCGACTGCCTGCAGGGGGACAGGCGGGCCCTACTGCCTGTATGGGCGCAGGCGGGGCCTACTGCCTGCAGGGGGACAGGCGGGCCGTACTGTATGTAGGGTCGCAGGCGGGGCCTACTGCCTGCAGGGGGGCAGGCGGGCCGTACTGTCTGCAGGGGGACAGGCGGCCCTCCCGCCTACGGTGGTGCAGGCGGGCCCTACTGCCTGTAGGGGTGCAGGCGGGACCTACTGCCTGCAAGGGGACACGCGGGCCCTACTGCATTTACGGGCGCAGGCGGCCCGTACTGTCTGCAGGGGGACAGGCGGCCCTACTGCCTGCAGGGGGACAGGCGGGCCGTACTGTCTGCAGGGGGACAGGCGGCCCTCCCGCCTACGGTGGTGCAGGCGGGACCTACTGCCTGTAGGGGACAAGCGGGCCCTACTGCCTTTACGGGCGCAGGCAGGCCCTACTGCCTCCAGGGGGACATGCGGCCCTCCCGCCTACGGGGGTGCAGGTGGGACCTAGTCTGCCTGTAGGGGCGCAGGCGGGCCCCACTGGCTCCAGGGGGACAGGCGGGCCCTACTGCCTTTATGGGCGCAGACGGGCCGTACTGTCCGCAGGGGGACAGGCGGCCCTCCCGCCTACGGGGGTGCAGGTGGGACCTAGTCTGCCTATAGGGGCGCCGGCGGGCCGTACTGTCTGCAGGGGGACAGGCGGCCCTACTGCCTGCAGGGGGACAGGCGGGCCGTACTGTCTGCAGGGGGACAGGCGGGCCCAACTGCCTGTACGGGCGCAGGCGGGCCCTATTGCCTGCAGGGGGACAGGCGGGCCCTACTGCCTTTATGGGCGCAGGCGGGCCGTACTGTCTGCAGGGGGACAGGCGGCCCTCCCGCCTACGGGGGTGCAGGTGGGACCTAGTCTGCCTATAGGGGCGCCGGCGGGCCGTACTGTCTGCAGGGGGACAGGCGGCCCTACTGCCTGCAAGGGGACAGGCGGGCCGTACTGTCTGCAGGGGGACAGGCGGGCCCAACTGCCTGTACGGGCGCAGGCGGGCCCTACTGCCTGCAGGGGGACAGGCGGGATCTACTGCCTTTAAGGGCGCGCAGGCGGGCCGCACTGTCTGCAGGGGGACAGGCGACCCTACCGCCTACGGGGGTGCCGGCGGGACCTACTGCCTGTAGGGGCGCAGGCGGGCCCCACTGGCTGCAGGGGGACAGGCGGGCCCTACTGCCTACGGGGGTGTAGGAGGGCCCTACTGCCTGCGGGGGGGACAGGCGGCCCTACTGCCTGCAGGGGGACAGGCGGGCCGTACTGTCTGCAGGGGGACAGGCGGGCCCAACTGCCTGTACGGGCGCAGGCGGGCCCTACTGTCTGCAGGGGGACAGGCGGGCCGTACTGTTTGCAGGGGACAAGCGGGCCCTACTGCCTGTAGGGGACAAGCGGACCCTACTGTCTGTAGGGGCGCAGGCGGGCCCTACTGCCTGCAGGGGGACAGGCGGGCCTTACTGTCTGCAGGAGGAATGGCGGCCCTCCCGCTTATGGGGGTGCAGGATGGGCGCAGGCGGGGCCTACTGCCTGCAGGGGGACAGGCGGGCCGTACTGTATGTAGGGTCGCAGGCGGGGCCTACTGCCTGCAGGGGGGCAGGCGGGCCGTACTGTCTGCAGGGGGACAGGCGGCCCTCCCGCCTACGGTGGTGCAGGCGGGCCCTACTGCCTGTAGGGGTGCAGGCGGGACCTACTGCCTGCAAGGGGACACGCGGGCCCTACTGCATTTACGGGCGCAGGCGGCCCGTACTGTCTGCAGGGGGACAGGCGGCCCTACTGCCTGCAGGGGGACAGGCGGGCCGTACTGTCTGCAGGGGGACAGGCGGCCCTCCCGCCTACGGTGGTGCAGGCGGGCCCTACTGCCTGTAGGGGACAAGCGGGCCCTACTGCCTTTACGGGCGCAGGCGGGCCGTACTGTCTGCGGGGGCGCTAGCGGGCCCCACTGGCTGCAGCGGGACAGGCGGGCCGTACTGTCTGCAGGGGAACAGGCGGCCCTCCCGCCTACGGGGGTGCAGGCGGGACCTAGTCTGCCTGTAGGGGCGCAGGCGGGCCCCACGGACAGGCGGGCCCTACTGCCTGAACGGGCGCAGGCGGGACCTACTGCCTGCAGGGGGACAGGCGGGCCCTACTGTCTGTACGAGCGCAGGCGGGGCCTACTACCTGCAGGGGGACAGGCGGCCCTCCCGCCTACGGTGGTGCAGGCGGGCCCTACTGCCTGTAGGGGACAAGCGGGCCCTACTGCCTTTACGGGCGCAGGCAGGCCCTACTGCCTCCAGGGGGACATGCGGCCCTCCCGCCTACGGGGGTGCAGGTGGGACCTAGTCTGCCTGTAGGGGCGCAGGCGGGCCCCACTGGCTCCAGGGGGACAGGCGGGCCCTACTGCCTTTATGGGCGCAGACGGGCCGTACTGTCCGCAGGGGGACAGGCGGCCCTCCCGCCTACGGGGGGTGCAGGTGGGACCTAGTCTGCCTATAGGGCCGCCGGCGGGCCGTACTGTCTGCAGGGGGACAGGCGGCCCTACTGCCTGCAGGGGGACAGGCGGGCCGTACTGTCTGCAGGGGGACAGGCGGGCCCAACTGCCTGTACGGGCGCAGGCGGGCCCTATTGCCTGCAGGGGGACAGGCGGGCCCTACTGCCTTTATGGGCGCAGGCGGGCCGTACTGTCTGCAGGGGGACAGGCGGCCCTCCCGCCTACGGGGGTGCAGGTGGGACCTAGTCTGCCTATAGGGGCGCCGGCGGGCCGTACTGTCTGCAGGGGGACAGGCGGCCCTACTGCCTGCAAGGGGACAGGCGGGCCGAACTGTCTGCAGGGGGACAGGCGGGCCCAACTGCCTGTACGGGCGGAGGCGGGCCCTACTGCCTGCAGGGGGACAGGCGGGCCCTACTGCCTTTAAGGGCGCAGGCGGGCCGTACTGTCTGCAGGGGGACAGGCGACCCTACCGCCTACGGGGGTGCAGGCGGGACCTACTGCCTACGGGGGTGTAGGAGGGCCCTACTGCCTGCAGGGGGACAGGCGGGCCCTACTGTATGTAGGGGCGCAGGCGGGGCCTACTGCCTGCAGGGGGACAGGCGGGCCGTACTGTCTGCAGGGGGACAGGCGGCCCTACTGCCTGCAAGGGGACAGGCGGGCCGTACTGTCTGCAGGGGGACAGGCGGGCCCAACTGCCTGTACGGGCGCAGGCGGGCCCTACTGCCTGCAGGGGGACAGGCGGGATCTACTGCCTTTAAGGGCGCGCAGGCGGGCCGCACTGTCTGCAGGGGGACAGGCGACCCTACCGCCTACGGGGGTGCCGGCGGGACCTACTGCCTGTAGGGGCGCAGGCGGGCCCCACTGGCTGCAGGGGGACAGGCGGGCCCTACTGCCTACGGGGGTGTAGGAGGGCCCTACTGCCTGCGGGGGGGACAGGCGGCCCTACTGCCTGCAGGGGGACAGGCGGGCCGTACTGTCTGCAGGGGGACAGGCGGGCCCAACTGCCTGTACGGGCGCAGGCGGGCCCTACTGTCTGCAGGGGGACAGGCGGGCCGTACTGTTAGCAGGGGACAAGCGGGCCCTACTGCCTGTAGGGGACAAGCGGACCCTACTGTCTGTAGGGGCGCAGGCGGGCCCTACTGCCTGCAGGGGGACAGGCGGGCCTTACTGTCTGCAGGAGGAATGGCGGCCCTCCCGCTTATGGGGGTGCAGGAGGGCCCTACTGGCTGCAAGGGGAAGGGCGGGCCCTACTGTATTTAGGGGCGCAGGCGGGCCCCACTGGCTGCAGCGGGACAGACGGGCCGTACTGTCTGCAGGGGGACAGGCGGCCCTCCCGCCTACGGGGGTGCAGGCGGGACCTAGTCTGCCTGTAGGGGCACAGGCGGGCCCCACTGACAGGCGAGCCCCACGGACAGGCGGGCCCTACTGCCTGTACGGGCGCAGGCGGGCCATACTGTGTGAAGGGGGACAGGCGGCCCTACTGCCTGCAGCGGGACAGGCGGGCCGTACTGTCTGCAGGGGCGCTGGCGGGCCCCCCTGGCTGCAGGGGCGCAGGCGGGGCCTACTGGGGGACAGGCGGGCCGTACTGTCTGCAGGGGGACAGGCGGCCCTCCCGCCTACGGGGGTGCAGGTGGGCCCTACTGCCTGTAGGGGACAAGCGGGCCCTACTGCCTTTACGGGCGCAGGCGGGCCGTACTGTCTGCAGGGGGACAGGCGGCCCTACTGCCTGCAGGGGGACAGGCGGGCCGTACTGTCTGCGGGGGCGCTGGCGGGCCCCACTGGCTGCAGCGGGACAGGCGGGCCGTACTGTCTGCAGGGGGACAGGCGGCCCTCCCGCCTACGGGGGTGCAGGCGGGACCTAGTCTGCCTGTAGGGGCACAGGCGGGCCCCACTGACAGGCGAGCCCCACGGACAGGCGGGCCCTACTGCCTGTACGGGCGCAGGCGGGCCATACTGTGTGAAGAGGGACAGGCGGCCCTACTGCCTGCAGGGGGACAGGCGGGCCGTACTGTCTGCAGGGGCGCTGGCGGGCCCCCCTGGCTGCAGGGGCGCAGGCGGGGCCTACTGGGGGACAGGCGGGCCGTACTGTCTGCAGGGGGACAGGCGGCCCTCCCGCCTACGAGGGTGCAGGCGGGAGTTACTGCCTGTAGGGGCGCAGGCGGGCCCCACTGGCTGCAGGGGGACAGGGGGGCCCTACTGCCTGTACGGGCGCAGGCGGGCCCTGCTGCCTGCAGGGGGACAGGCGGGCCGTACTGTCTGCAGGGGGACAGGCGGCCCTCCCGCCTACGGGGGTGCAGGTGGGCCCTACTGCCTGTAGGGGACAAGCGGGCCCTACTGCCTTTACGGGCGCAGGCGGGCCGTACTGTCTGCAGGGGGACAGGCGGGCCGTACTGTCTGCAGGGGGACAGGCGGCCCTCCCGCCTACGGGGGTGCAGGCGGGACCTAGTCTGCCTGCAGGGGCGCAGGCGGGCCCCACTGGCTGCAGGGGGACAGGCGGGCCTAATGCCTTTATGGGCGCAGACGGGCCGTACTGTCTGCAGGGGGACAGGCGGCCCTCCCGCCTACGGGGGTGCAGGTGGGACCTAGTCTGCCTATAGGGGCGCCGGCGGGCCGTACTGTCTGCAGGGGGACAGGCGGCCCTACTGCCTGCAGGGGGACAGGCGGGCCGTACTGTCTGCAGGGGGACAGGCGGGCCCAACTGCCTGTACGGGCGCAGGCGGGCCCTACTGCCTGCAGGGGGACAGGCGGGCCCTACTGCCTTTATGGGCGCAGGCGGGCCGTACTGTCTGCATGGGGACAGGCGGCCCTCCCGCCTACGGGGGTGCAGGTGGGACCTAGTCTGCCTATAGGGGCGCCGGCGGGCCGTACTGTCTGCAGGGGGACAGGCGACCCTACTGCCTGCAAGGGGACAGGCGGGCCGTACTGTCTGCAGGGGGACAGGCGGGCCCAACTGCCTGTACGGGCGCAGGCGGGCCGTACTGTCTGCAGGGGGACAGGCGGGCCCAACTGCCTGTACGGGCGCAGGCGGGCCCTACTGCCTGCAGGGGGACAGGCGGGCCCTACTGCCTTTAAGGGCGCAGGCGGGCCGTACTGTCTGCAGGGGGACAGGCGACCCTACCGCCTACGGGGGGTGCAGGCGGGACCTACTGCCTACGGGGGTGTAGGAGGGCCCTACTGCCTGCAGGGGGACAGGCGGGCCCTACTGTATGTAGGGGCGCAGGCGGGGCCTACTGCCTGCAGGGGGACAGGCGGGCCGTACTGTCTGCAGGTGGACAGGCGGCCCTACTTCCTGCAAGGGGACAGGCGGGCCGTACTGTCTGCAGGGGGACAGGCGGGCCCAACTGCCTGTACGGGCGCAGGCGGGCCCTACTGCCTGCAGGGGGACAGGCGGGCCCTACTGCCTTTAAGGGCGCGCAGGCGGGCCCCACTGGCTGCAGGGGGACAGGCGGGCCCTACTGCCTACGGGGGTGTAGGAGGGCCCTACTGCCTGCGGGGGGACAGGCGGGAGCTACTGCCTGTAGGGGCGCAGGCGGGCCCTATAGCCTGCAGGGGGACAGGCGGGCCCTACTGCCTATATGGGCGCAGGCGGGCCGTACTGTCTGCAGGGGGACAGGCGGCACTCCCGCCTACGGGGGTGCAGGCGGGACCTAGTCTGCCTGTAGGGGCGCAGGCGGGCTAAACTGGCTGCAGGGGGACAGGCAGGCCCTACTGCCTGTACGGGCGCAGGCGGGCCCTACTGCCTCCAGGGGGACAGGCGGGCCCTACTGTATGTAGGGGCGCAGGCGGGGCCTACTGCCTGCAGGGGGACAGGCGGGCCGTACTGTCTGCAGGGGGACAGGCGGCCCTACGGGGGTGCAGGCGGGACCTACTGCCTGTAGGGGCGCAGGCGGGCCCCACTGGCTGCAGGGGGACAGGCGGGCCCTACTGCCTACGGGGGTGTAGGAGGGCCCTACTGCCTGCGGGGGGACAGGCGGGAGCTACTGCCTGTAGGGGCGCAGGCGGGCCCTATAGCCTGCAGGGGGACAGGCGGGCCCTACTGCCTGTACGGGCGCAGGCGGGCCCTACTGCCTCCAGTGGGACAGGCGGGCCCTACTGTATGTAGGGGCGCAGGCGGGGCCTACTGCCTGCAGGGGGACAGGCGGGCCGTACTGTCTGCAGGGGGACAGGCGGCCCTCCCGCCTACGGGGGGACAGGCGGGCCCTACTGCCTACGGGGGTGTAGGAGGGCCCTACTGCCTGCAGGGGGACAGGCGGGAGCTACTGCCTGTAGGGGCGCAGGCGGGCCCTACTGCCTGCAGGGGGACAGGCGGGCCCTACTGCCTGTACGGGCGCAGGCGGGCCCTACTGCCTGCAGGGGGACAGGCGGGCCCTACTGCCTTTAAGGGCGCAGGCGGGCCGTACTGTCTGCAGGGGGACAGGCGACCCTACCGCCTACGGGGGTGCAGGCGGGACCTACTGCCTGTAGGGGCGCAGGCGGGCCCCACTGGCTGCAGGGGGACAGGCGGGCCCTACTGCCTACGGGGGTGTAGGAGGGCCCTACTGCCTGCGGGGGGACAGGCGGGAGCTACTGCCTGTAGGGGCGCAGGCGGGCCCTATAGCCTGCAGGGGGACAGGCGGGCCCTACTGCCTATATGGGCGCAGGCGGGCCGTACTGTCTGCAGGGGGACAGGCGGCACTCCCGCCTACGGGGGTGCAGGCGGGACCTAGTCTGCCTGTAGGGGCGCAGGCGGGCTAAACTGGCTGCAGGGGGACAGGCAGGCCCTACTGCCTGTACGGGCGCAGGCGGGCCCTACTGCCTCCAGGGGGACAGGCGGGCCCTACTGTATGTAGGGGCGCAGGCGGGGCCTACTGCCTGCAGGGGGACAGGCGGGCCGTACTGTCTGCAGGGGGACAGGCGGCCCTACGGGGGTGCAGGCGGGACCTACTGCCTGTAGGGGCGCAGGCGGGCCCCACTGGCTGCAGGGGGACAGGCGGGCCCTACTGCCTACGGGGGTGTAGGAGGGCCCTACTGCCTGCGGGGGGACAGGCGGGAGCTACTGCCTGTAGGGGCGCAGGCGGGCCCTATAGCCTGCAGGGGGACAGGCGGGCCCTACTGCCTATATGGGCGCAGGCGGGCCGTACTGTCTGCAGGGGGACAGGCGGCACTCCCGCCTACGGGGGTGCAGGCGGGACCTAGTCTGCCTGTAGGGGCGCAGGCGGGCTAAACTGGCTGCAGGGGGACAGGCAGGCCCTACTGCCTGTACGGGCGCAGGCGGGCCCTACTGCCTCCAGGGGGGACAGGCGGGCCCTACTGTATGTAGGGGCGCAGGCGGGGCCTACTGCCTGCAGGGGGACAGGCGGGCCGTACTGTCTGCAGGGGGACAGGCGGCCCTACGGGGGTGCAGGCGGGACCTACTGCCTGTAGGGGCGCAGGCGGGCCCCACTGGCTGCAGGGGGACAGGCGGGCCCTACTGCCTACGGGGGTGTAGGAGGGCCCTACTGCCTGCGGGGGGACAGGCGGGAGCTACTGCCTGTAGGGGCGCAGGCGGGACCTACTGCCTGCAGGGGGACAAGCGGGCCCTACTGCCTTTACGGGCGCAGGCAGGCCCTACTGCCTCCAGGGGGACAGGCGGGCCCAACTGCCTGTACGGGCGCAGGCGGGCCCTACTGCCTGCAGGGGGACAGGCGGGCCCTACTGCCTTTAAGGGCGCAGGCGGGCCGTACTGTCTGCAGGGGGACAGGCGACCCTACCGCCTACGGGGGTGCAGGCGGGACCTACTGCCTGTAGGGGCGCAGGCGGGCCCCACTGGCTGCAGGGGGACAGGCGGGCCCTACTGCCTTTATGGGCGCAGACGGGCCGTACTGTCTGCAGGGGGACAGGCGGCCCTCCCGCCTACGGGGGAGCAGGTGGGACCTAGTCTGCCTATAGGGGCGCCGGCGGGCCGTACTGTCTGCAGGGGGACAGGCGGCCCTACTGCCTGCAGGGGGACAGGCGGGCCGTACTGTCTGCAGGGGGACAGGCGGGCCCAACTGCCTGTACGGGCGCAGGCGGGCCCTACTGCCTTTAAGGGCGCGCAGGCGGGCCCCACTGGCTGCAGGGGGACAGGCGGGCCCTACTGCCTACGGGGGTGTAGGAGGGCCCTACTGCCTGCGGGGGGACAGGCGGGAGCTACTGCCTGTAGGGGCGCAGGCGGGCCCTATAGCCTGCAGGGGGACAGGCGGGCCCTACTGCCTATATGGGCGCAGGCGGGCCGTACTGTCTGCAGGGGGACAGGCGGCCCTCCCGCCTACGGGGGTGCAGGCGGGACCTAGTCTGCCTGTAGGGGCGCAGGCGGGCTAAACTGGCTGCAGGGGGACAGGCGGGCCCTACTGCCTGTACGGGCGCAGGCGGGCCCTATTGCCTCCAGGGGGACAGGCGGGCCCTACTGTATGTAGGGGCGCAGGCGGGGCCTACTGCCTGCAGGGGGACAGGCGGGCCGTACTGTCTGCAGGGGGACAGGCGGCCCTCCCGCCTACGGGGGTGCAGGCGGGACCTACTGCCTGTAGGGGCGCAGGCGGGCCCCACTGGCTGCAGGGGGACAGGCGGGCCCTACTGCCTACGGGGGTGTAGGAGGGCCCTACTGCCTGCGGGGGGACAGGCGGGAGCTACTGCCTATAGGGGCGCAGGCGGGCCCTATAGCCTGCAGGGGGACAGGCGGGCCCTACTGCCTGTACGGGCGCAGGAGGGCCCTCCTGCCTCCAGGGGGACAGGCGGGCCCTACTGTATGTAGGGGCGCAGGCGGGGCCTACTGCCTGCAGGGGGACAGGCGGGCCGTACTGTCTGCAGGGAGACAGGCGGCCCTCCCGCCTACGGGGGGACAGGCGGGCCCTACTGCCTACGGGGGTGTAGGAGGGCCCTACTGCCTGCAGGGGGACAGGCGGGAGCTACTGCCTGTAGGGGCGCAGGCGGGCCCTACTGCCTGCAGGGGGACAGGCGGGCCCTACTTCCTGTACGGGCGCAGGCGGGCCCTACTGCCTGCAGGGGGACAGGCGGGCCCTACTGCCTTTAAGGGCGCAGGCGGGCCGTACTGTCTGCAGGGGGACAGGCGACCCTACCGCCTACGGGGGTGCAGGCGGGACCTACTGCCTGTAGGGGCGCAGGCGGGCCCCACTGGCTGCAGGGGGACAGGCGGGCCCTACTGCCTACGGGGGTGTAGGAGGGCCCTACTGCCTGCGGGGGGACAGGCGGGAGCTACTGCCTGTAGGGGCGCAGGCGGGCCCTATAGCCTGCAGGGGGACAGGCGGGAGCTACTGCCTGTAGGGGCGCAGGCGGGGCCTACTACCTGCAGGGGGACAGGCGGCCCTCCCGCCTACGGTGGTGCAGGCGGGCCCTACTGCCTGTAGGGGACAAGCGGGCCCTACTGCCTTTACGGGCGCAGGCAGGCCCTACTGCCTCCAGGGGGACATGCGGCCTTCCCGCCTACGGGGGTGCAGGTGGGACCTAGTCTGCCTGTAGGGGCGCAGGCGGGCCCCACTGGCTGCAGGGGGACAGGCGGGCCCTACTGCCTTTATGGGCGCAGACGGGCCGTACTGTCTGCAGGGGGACAGGCGGCCCTCCCGCCTACGGGGGTGCAGGTGGGACCTAGTCTGCCTATAGGGGCGCCGGCGGGCCGTACTGTCTGCAGGGGGACAGGCGGCCCTACTGCCTGCAGGGGGACAGGCGGGCCGTACTGTCTGCAGGGGGACAGGCGGGCCCAACTGCCTGTACGGGCGCAGGCGGGCCCTACTGCCTGCAGGGGGACAGGCGGGCCCTACTGCCTTTAAGGGCGCGCAGGCGGGCCCCACTGGCTGCAGGGGGACAGGCGGGCCCTACTGCCTACGGGGGTGTAGGAGGGCCCTACTGCCTGCGGGGGGACAGGCGGGAGCTACTGCCTGTAGGGGCGCAGGCGGGCCCTATAGCCTGCAGGGGGACAGGCGGGCCCTACTGCCTATATGGGCGCAGGCGGGCCGTACTGTCTGCAGGGGGACAGGCGGCCCTCCCGCCTACGGGGGTGCAGGCGGGACCTAGTCTGCCTGTAGGGGCGCAGGCGGGCTAAACTGGCTGCAGGGGGACAGGCGGGCCCTACTGCCTGTACGGGCGCAGGCGGGCCCTATTGCCTCCAGGGGGACAGGCGGGCCCTACTGTATGTAGGGGCGCAGGCGGGGCCTACTGCCTGCAGGGGGACAGGCGGGCCGTACTGTCTGCAGGGGGACAGGCGGCCCTCCCGCCTACGGGGGTGCAGGCGGGACCTACTGCCTGTAGGGGCGCAGGCGGGCCCCACTGGCTGCAGGGGGACAGGCGGGCCCTACTGCCTACGGGGGTGTAGGAGGGCCCTACTGCCTGCGGGGGGACAGGCGGGAGCTACTGCCTATAGGGGCGCAGGCGGGCCCTATAGCCTGCAGGGGGACAGGCGGGCCCTACTGCCTGTACGGGCGCAGGAGGGCCCTACTGCCTCCAGGGGGACAGGCGGGCCCTACTGTATGTAGGGGCGCAGGCGGGGCCTACTGCCTGCAGGGGGACAGGCGGGCCGTACTGTCTGCAGGGGGACAGGCGGCCCTCCCGCCTACGGGGGGACAGGCGGGCCCTACTGCCTACGGGGGTGTAGGAGGGCCCTACTGCCTACGGGGGTGTAGGAGGGCCCTACTGCCTGCAGGGGGACAGGCGGGAGCTACTGCCTGTAGGGGCGCAGGCGGGCCCTACTGCCTGCAGGGGGACAGGCGGGCCCTACTTCCTGTACGGGCGCAGGCGGGCCCTACTGCCTGCAGGGGGACAGGCGGGCCCTACTGCCTTTAAGGGCGCAGGCGGGCCGTACTGTCTGCAGGGGGACAGGCGACCCTACCGCCTACGGGGGTGCAGGCGGGACCTACTGCCTGTAGGGGCGCAGGCGGGCCCCACTGGCTGCAGGGGGACAGGCGGGCCCTACTGCCTACGGGGGTGTAGGAGGGCCCTACTGCCTGCGGGGGGACAGGCGGGAGCTACTGCCTGTAGGGGCGCAGGCGGGCCCTATAGCCTGCAGGGGGACAGGCGGGAGCTACTGCCTGTAGGGGCGCAGGCGGGCCCTACTGCCTGCAGGGGGACAGGCGGGCCCTACTGCCTGTACGGGCGCAGGCGGGCCCTACTGCCTGCAGGGGGACAGGCGGGCCCTACTGCCTTTAAGGGCGCAGGCGGGCCGTACTGTCTGCAGGGGGACAGGCGGCCCTCCCGCCTACGGGGGTGCAGGCGGGACCTACTGCCTGCAGGGGGACAGGCGGGAGCTACTGCCTGTAGGGGCGCAGGCGGGCCCTACTGCCTGCAGGGGGACAGGCGGGCCCTACTGCCTGTACGGGCGCAGGCGGGCCCTACTGCCTGCAGGGGGACAGGCGGGCCCTACTGTATGTAGGGGCGCAGGCGGGGCCTACTGTCTGCAGGGGGACAGGCGGGCCCAACTGCCTGTACGGGCGCAGGCGGGCCCTACTGCCTGCAGGAGGACAGGCGGGCCCTACTGCCTTTAAGGGCGCAGGCGGGCCGTACTGTCTGCAGGGGGACAGGCGGCCCTACTGCCTACTGCCTGCAGGGGGACAGGCGACCCTACCGCCTACGGGGGTGCAGGCGGGACCTACTGCCTGTAGGGGCGCAGGCGGGCCCCACTGGCTGCAGGGGGACAGGCGGCCCTCCCTCCTACGGGGGTGCAGGCGGGACCTACTGCCTGCAAGGGGACACGCGGGCCCTACTGCCTTTACGGGCGCAGGCGGCCCGTACTGTCTGCAGGGGGACAGGCGGGCCCTACTGCCTTTAAGGGCGCAGGCGGGCCGTACTGTCTGCAGGGGGACAGGCGACCCTACCGCCTACGGGGGGACAGGCGGGCCCAACTGCCTGTACGGGCGCAGGCGGGCCCTACTGCCTACAGGGGGACAGGCGGGCCGTACTGTCTGCAGGGGGACAGGCGGGCCCAACTGCCTGTACGGGCGCAGGCGGGCCCTACTGCCTGCAGGGGGACAGGCGGGCCCTACTGCCTGTACGGGCGCAGGCGGGCCCTACTGCCTGCAGGGGGACAGGCGGGCCCTACTGCCTTTAAGGGCGCGCAGGCGGGCCGCACTGTCTGCAGGGGGACAGGCGACCCTACCGCCTACGGGGGTGCAGGCGGGACCTACTGCCTGTAGGGGCGCATGCGGGCCCCACTGGCTGCAGGGGGACAGGCGGGAGCTACTGCCTGTAGGGGCGCAGGCGGGCCCTACTGCCTGCAGGGGGACAGGCGGGCCCTACTGCCTATATGGGCGCAGGCGGGCCGTACTGTCTGCAGGGGGACAGGCGGCCCTCCTGCCTACGGGGGTGCAGGCGGGACCTAGTCTGCCTGTAGGGGCGCAGGCGGGCCAAACTGGCTGCAGGGGGACAGGCGGGCCCTACTGCCTGTACGGGCGCAGGCGGGCCCTACTGCCTGCAGGGGGACAGGCGGGCCCTACTGTATGTAGGGGCGCAGGCGGGGCCTACTGCCTGCAGGGGGACAGACGGGCCCTACTGCCTTTAAGGGCGCGCAGGCGGGCCGCACTGTCTGCAGGGGGACAGGCGACCCTACCGCCTACGGGGGTGCAGGCGGGACCTACTGCATGTAGGGGCGCAGGCGGCGCAGGGCCGTACTGTCTGCAGGGGGACAGGCGGCCCTCCCGCCTTCGGGGGTGCAGGCGGGACCTACTGCCTGTAGGGGCGCAGGCGGGCCCCACTGGCTGCAGGGGGACAGGCGGGCCCTACTGCCTACAGGGGTGTAGGAGGGCCCGACTGCCTGCAGGGGGACAGGCGGAGCTACTGCCTGTAGGGGCGCTGGCGGGCCCTACTGCCTGCAGGGGGACAGGCGGGCCCTACTGCCTGTACGGGCGCAGGCGGGCCCTACTGCCTGCAGGGGGACAGGCGGGCCCTACTGTATGTAGGGGCGCAGGCGGGGCCTACTGTCTGCAGGGGGACAGGCGGGCCCAACTGCCTGTACGGGCGCAGGCGGGCCCTACTGCCTGCAGGAGGACAGGCGGGCCCTACTGCCTTTAAGGGCGCAGGCGGGCCGTACTGTCTGCAGGGGGACCGGCGGCCCTACTGCCTACTGCCTGCAGGGGGACAGGCGACCCTACCGCCTACGGGGGTGCAGGCGGGACCTACTGCCTGTAGGGGCGCAGGCGGGCCCCACTGGCTGCAGGGGGACAGGCGGGCCCTACTGCCTACGGGGGTGTAGGAGGGCCCTACTGCCTGCAGGGGGACAGGCGGGCCCTACTGTCTGCAGGTTGAAAGGCGGCCCTCCCTCCTACGGGGGTGCAGGCGGGACCTACTGCCTGCAAGGGGACACGCGGGCCCTACTGCCTTTACGGGCGCAGGCGGCCCGTACTGTCTGCAGGGGGACAGGCGGTCCCTACTGCCTTTAAGGGCGCAGGCGGGCCGTACTGTCTGCAGGGGGACAGGCGACCCTACCGCCTACGGGGGTGCAGGCGGGACCTACTGCCTGTAGGGGCGCAGGCGGGCCCCACTGGCTGCAGGGGGACAGGCGGGCCCAACTGCCTGTACGGGCGCAGGCGGGCCCTACTGCCTGCAGGGGGACAGGCGGGCCCTACTGCCTATATGGGCGCAGGCGGGCCGTACTGTCTGCAGGGGGACAGGCGGCCCTCCTGCCTACGGGGGTGCAGACGGGACCTAGTCTGCCTGTAGGGGCGCAGGCGGGCCAAACTGCCTGCAGGGGGATAGGCGGGCCCTACTGCCTGTACGGGCGCAGGCGGGCCCTACTGCCTGCAGGGGGACAGGCGAGCCCTACTGTATGTAGGGGCGCAGACGGGCCCTATAGTCTGCAGGGGGACAGGTGGGCCGTACTGTCTGCAGGGGGACAGGCGGGCCCAACTGCCTGTACGGGCGCAGGCGGGCCCTACTGCCTACAGGGGGACAGGCGGGCCGTACTGTCTGCAGGGGGACAGGCGGGCCCAACTGCCTGTACGGGCACAGGCGGGCCCTACTGCCTGCAGGGGGACAGGCGGGCCCTACTGCCTGTACGGGCGCAGGCGGGCCCTACTGCCTGCAGGGGGACAGGCGGGCCCTACTGCCTTTAAGGGCGCGCAGGCGGGCCGCACTGTCTGCAGGGGGACAGGCGACCCTACCGCCTACGGGGGTGCAGGCGGGACCTACTGCCTGTAGGGGCGCATGCGGGCCCCACTGGCTGCAGGGGGACAGGCGGGCCCTACTGCCTACGGGGGTGTAGGAGGGCCCTACTGCCTGCGGGGGGACAGGCGGGAGCTACTGCCTGTAGGGGCGCAGGCGGGCCCTATAGCCTGCAGGGGGACAGGCGGGCCCTACTGCCTATATGGGAGCAGGCGGGCCGTACTGTCTGCAGGGGGACAGGCGGCCCTCCCGCCTACGGGGGTGCAGGCGGGACCTACTGCCTGTAGGGGCGCAGGCGGGCCCCACTGGCTGCAGGGGGACAGGCGGCCCTACTGCCTGCAGGGGGACAGGCGGGCCGTACTGTCTGCAGGGGGACAGGCGGGCCCAACTGCCTGTACGGGCGCAGGCGGGCCCTACTGCCTGCAGGGGGACAGGCGGGCCCTACTGCCTTTATGGGCGCAGGCGGGCTGTACTGTCTGCAGGGGGACAGGCGGCCCTCCCGCCTACGGGGGTGCAGGTGGGACCTAGTCTGCCTATAGGGGCGACGGCGGGCCGTACTGTCTGCAGGGGGACAGGCGGCCCTACTGCCTGCAAGGGGACAGGCGGGCCGTACTGTCTGCAGGGGGACAGGCGGGCCCAACTGCCTGTACGGGCGCAGGCGGGCCCTACTGCCTGCAGGGGGACAGGCGGGCCCTACTGCCTTTAAGGGCGCAGGCGGGCCGTACTGTCTGCAGGGGGACAGGCGACCCTACCGCCTACGGGGGTGCAGGCGGGACCTACTGCCTACGGGGGTGTAGGAGGGCCCTACTGCCTGCAGGGGGACAGGCGGGCCCTACTGTATGTAGGGGCGCTGGCGGGGCCTACTGCCTGCAGGGGGACAGGCGGGCCGTACTGTCTGCAGGGGGACAGGCGGCCATACTGCCTGCAAGGGGACAGGCGGGCCGTACTGTCTGCAGGGGGACAGGCGGGCCCAACTGCCTGTACGGGCGCAGGCGGGCCCTACTGCCTGCAGGGGGACAGGCGGCCCTCCTGCCTACGGGGGTGCAGGCGGGACCTAGTCTGCCTGTAGGGGCGCAGGCGGGCCAAACTGGCTGCAGGGGGACAGGCGGGCCCTACTGCCTGTACGGGCGCAGGCGGGCCCTACTGCCTGCAGGGGGACAGGCGGGCCCTACTGTATGTAGGGGCGCAGGCGGGGCCTACTGCCTGCAGGGGGACAGACGGGCCCTACTGCCTTTAAGGGCGCGCAGGCGGGCCGCACTGTCTGCAGGGGGACAGGCGACCCTACCGCCTACGGGGGTGCAGGCGGGACCTACTGCATGTAGGGGCGCAGGCGGCGCAGGGCCGTACTGTCTGCAGGGGGACAGGCGGCCCTCCCGCCTTCGGGGGTGCAGGCGGGACCTACTGCCTGTAGGGGCGCAGGCGGGCCCCACTGGCTGCAGGGGGACAGGCGGGCCATACTGCCTACAGGGGGTGTAGGAGGGCCCGACTGCCTGCAGGGGGACAGGCGGAGCTACTGCCTGTAGGGGCGCTGGCGGGCCCTACTGCCTGCAGGGGGACAGGCGGGCCCTACTGCCTGTACGGGCGCAGGCGGGCCCTACTGCCTGCAGGGGGACAGGCGGGCCCTACTGTATGTAGGGGCGCAGGCGGGGCCTACTGTCTGCAGGGGGACAGGCGGGCCCAACTGCCTGTACGGGCGCAGGCGGGCCCTACTGCCTGCAGGAGGACAGGCGGGCCCTACTGCCTTTAAGGGCGCAGGCGGGCCGTACTGTCTGCAGGGGGACCGGCGGCCCTACTGCCTACTGCCTGCAGGGGGACAGGCGACCCTACCGCCTACGGGGGGTGCAGGCGGGACCTACTGCCTGTAGGGGCGCAGGCAGGCCCTACTGGCTGCAGGGGGACAGGCGGGCCCTACTGCCTACGGGGGTGTAGGAGGGCCCTACTGCCTGCAGGGGGACAGGCGGGCCCTACTGTCTGCAGGTTGAAAGGCGGCCCTCCCTCCTACGGGGGTGCAGGCGGGACCTACTGCCTGCAAGGGGACACGCGGGCCCTACTGCCTTTACGGGCGCAGGCGGCCCGTACTGTCTGCAGGGGGACAGGCGGTCCCTACTGCCTTTAAGGGCGCAGGCGGGCCGTACTGTCTGCAGGGGGACAGGCGACCCTACCGCCTACGGGGGTGCAGGCGGGACCTACTGCCTGTAGGGGCGCAGGCGGGCCCCACTGGCTGCAGGGGGACAGGCGGGCCCAACTGCCTGTACGGGCGCAGGCGGGCCCTACTGCCTGCAGGGGGACAGGCGGGCCCTACTGCCTATATGGGCGCAGGCGGGCCGTACTGTCTGCAGGGGGACAGGCGGCCCTCCTGCCTACGGGGGTGCAGACGGGACCTAGTCTGCCTGTAGGGGCGCAGGCGGGCCAAACTGGCTGCAGGGGGATAGGCGGGCCCTACTGCCTGTACGGGCGCAGGCGGGCCCTACTGCCTGCAGGGGGACAGGCGAGCCCTACTGTATGTAGGGGCGCAGACGGGCCCTATAGCCTGCAGGGGGACAGGTGGGCCGTACTGTCTGCAGGGGGACAGGCGGGCCCAACTGCCTGTACGGGCGCAGGCGGGCCCTACTGCCTACAGGGGGACAGGCGGGCCGTACTGTCTGCAGGGGGGCAGGCGGGCCCAACTGCCTGTACGGGCGCAGGCGGGCCCTACTGCCTGCAGGGGGACAGGCGGGCCCTACTGCCTGTACGGGCGCAGGCGGGCCCTACTGCCTGCAGGGGGACAGGCGGGCCCTACTGCCTTTAAGGGCGCGCAGGCGGGCCGCACTGTCTGCAGGGGGACAGGCGACCCTACCGCCTACGGGGGTGCAGGCGGGACCTACTGCCTGTAGGGGCGCATGCGGGCCCCACTGGCTGCAGGGGGACAGGCGGGCCCTACTGCCTACGGGGGTGTAGGAGGGCCCTACTGCCTGCGGGGGGACAGGCGGGAGCTACTGCCTGTAGGGGCGCAGGCGGGCCCTATAGCCTGCAGGGGGACAGGCGGGCCCTACTGCCTATATGGGAGTAGGCGGGCCGTACTGTCTGCAGGGGGACAGGCGGCCCTCCCGCCTACGGGGGTGCAGGCGGGACCTACTGCCTGTAGGGGCGCAGGCGGGCCCCACTGGCTGCAGGGGGACAGGCGGCCCTACTGCCTGCAGGGGGACAGGCGGGCCGTACTGTCTGCAGGGGGACAGGCGGGCCCAACTGCCTGTACGGGCGCAGGCGGGCCCTACTGCCTGCAGGGGGACAGGCGGGCCCTACTGCCTTTATGGGCGCAGGCGGGCTGTACTGTCTGCAGGGGGACAGGCGGCCCTCCCGCCTACGGGGGTGCAGGTGGGACCTAGTCTGCCTATAGGGGCGACGGCGGGCCGTACTGTCTGCAGGGGGACAGGCGGCCCTACTGCCTGCAAGGGGACAGGCGGGCCGTACTGTCTGCAGGGGGACAGGCGGGCCCAACTGCCTGTACGGGCGCAGGCGGGCCCTACTGCCTGCAGGGGGACAGGCGGGCCCTACTGCCTTTAAGGGCGCAGGCGGGCCGTACTGTCTGCAGGGGGACAGGCGACCCTACCGCCTACGGGGGTGCAGGCGGGACCTACTGCCTACGGGGGTGTAGGAGGGCCCTACTGCCTGCAGGGGGACAGGCGGGCCCTACTGTATGTAGGGGCGCTGGCGGGGCCTACTGCCTGCAGGGGGACAGGCGGGCCGTACTGTCTGCAGGGGGACAGGCGGCCATACTGCCTGCAAGGGGACAGGCGGGCCGTACTGTCTGCAGGGGGACAGGCGGGCCCAACTGCCTGTACGGGCGCAGGCGGGCCCTACTGCCTGCAGGGGGACAGGCGGGCCCTACTGCCTTTAATGGCGCGCAGGCGGGCCGCACTGTCTGCAGGGGGACAGGCGACCCTACCGCCTACGGGGGTGCAGGCGGGACCTACTGCCGGTAGGGGCGCAGGCGGGCCCCACTGGCTGCAGGGGGACAGGCGGGCCCTACTGCCTACGGGGGTGTAGGAGGGCCCTACTGCCTGCAGGGGGACAGGCGGGAGCTACTGCCTGTAGGGGCGCAGGCGGGCCCTACTGCCTGCAGGGGGACAGGCGGGCCCTACTGCCTTTATGGGCGCAGGCGGGCCGTACTGTCTGCAGGGGGACAGGCGGCCCTCCCGCCTACGGGGGTGCAGGTGGGACCTAGTCTGCCTATAGGGGCGCCGGCGGGCCGTACTGTCTGCAGGGGGACAGGCGGCCCTACTGCCTGTACGGACGCAGGGGGGCCATACTGTGTGAAGGGGGACATGCGGCCCTACTGCCTGCAGGGGGACAGGCGGGCCGTAATTTCTGCAGGGGCGCTGGCGGGCCCCCCTGGCTGCAGGGGCGCAGGCGGGGCCTACTGGGGGACAGGCGGGCCGTACTGTCTGCAGGGGGACAGGCGGCCCTCCCGCCTACGGGGGTGCAGGCGGGAGTTACTGCCTGTAGGGGCGCAGGCGGGCCCCACTGGCTGCAGGGGGACAGGGGGGCCCTACTGCCTGTACGGGCGCAGGCGGGCCCTGCTTCCTGCAGGGGGACAGGCGGGCCGTACTGTCTGCAGGGGGACAGGCGGCCCTCCCGCCTACGGTGGTGCAGGCGGGCCCTACTGCCTGTAGGGGTGCAGGCGTGCCCTACTGCCTGTAGGGGACAAGCGGGCCCTACTGCCTTTACGGGCGCAGGCGGGCCGTACTGTCTGCAGGGGGACAGGCGGCCCTACTGCCTGCAGGGGGACAGGCGGGCCGTACTGTCTGCGGGGGCGCTAGCGGGCCCCACTGGCTGCAGCGGGACAGGCGGGCCGTACTGTCTGCAGGGGGACAGGCGGCCCTCCCGCCTACGGGGGTGCAGGCGGGACCTAGTCTGCCTGCAGGGGCGCAGGCGGGCCCCACTGACAGGCGAGCCCCACGGACAGGCGGGCCCTACTGCCTGTACGGGCGCAGGCGGGACCTTCTGCCTGCAGGGGGACAGGCGGGCCCTACTGCCTGTATGGGCGCAGGCGGGGCCTACTGCCTGCAGGGGGACAGGCGGGCCCTACTGTATGTAGAGGCGCAGGCGGGGCCTACTGCCTGCAGGGGGGCAGGCGGGCCGTACTGTCTGCAGGGGGACAGGCGGCCCTCCCGCCTACGGTGGTGCAGGCGGGCCCTACTGCCTGTAGGGGTGCAGGCGGGACCTACTGCCTGCAAGCCCTACTGCATTTACGGGCGCAGGCGGCCCGTACTGTCTGCAGGGGGACAGGCGGCCCTACTGCCTGCAGGGGGACAGTCGGGCCGTACTGTCTGCAGGGGGACAGGCGGCCCTCCCGCCTACGGTGGTGCAGGCGGGCCCTACTGCCTGTAGGGGACAAGCGGGCCCTACTGCCTTTACGGGCGCAGGCGGGCCCTACTGCCTGCAGGGGGACAGGCGGGCCCTACTGCCTTTATGGGCGCAGGCGGGCCGTACTGTCTGCGGGGGCGCTGGCGGGCCCCACTGGCTGCAGCGGGACAGGCGGGCCGTACTGTCTGCAGGGGGACAGGCGGCCCTCCCGCCTACGGGGGTGCAGGCGGGACCTAGTCTGCCTGTAGGGGCGCAGGCGGGCCCCACGGACAGGCGAGCCCCACGGACAGGCGGGCCCTACTGCCTGTACGGGCGCAGGCGGGACCTACTGCCTGCAGGGGGACAGGCGGGCCCTACTGTCTGTACGGGCGCAGGCGGGGCCTACTACCTGCAGGGGGACAGGCGGCCCTCCCGCCTACGGTGGTGCAGGCGGGCCCTACTGCCTGTAGGGGTGCAGGCGGGACCTACTGCCTGCAAGGGGACACGCGGGCCCTACTGCATTTACGGGCGCAGGCGGCCCGTACTGTCTGCAGGGGGACAGGCGGCCCTACTGCCTGCAGGGGGACAGTCGGGCCGTACTGTCTGCAGGGGGACAGGCGGCCCTCCCGCCTACGGTGGTGCAGGCGGGCCCTACTGCCTGTAGGGGACAAGCGGGCCCTACTGCCTTTACGGGCGCAGGCGGGCTCTACTGCCTGCAAGGGGACACGCGAGCCCTACTGCATTTACGGGCGCAGGCGGCCCGTACTATCTGCAGGGGGACAGGCGGCCCTACTGCCTGCAGGGGGACAGTCGGGCCGTACTGTCTGCAGGGGGACAGGCGGCCCTCCCGCCTACGGTGGTGCAGGCGGGCCCTACTGCCTGTAGGGGACAAGCGGGCCCTACTGCCTTTACGGGCGCAGGCAGGCCCTACTGCCTCCAGGGGGACATGCGGCCCTCCCGCCTACGGGGGTGCAGGTGGGACCTAGTCTGCCTGTAGGGGCGCAGGCGGGCCCCACTGGCTGCAGGGGGACAGGCGGGCCCTACTGCCTTTATGGGCGCAGACGGGCCGTACTGTCTGCAGGGGGACAGGCGGCCCTCCCGCCTACGGGGGTGCAGGTGGGACCTAGTATGCCTATAGGGGCGCCGGCGGGCCGTACTGTCTGCAGGGGGACAGGCGGCCCTACTGCCTGCAGGGGGACAGGCGGGCCGTACTGTCTGCAGGGGGACAGGCGGGCCCAACTGCCTGTACGGGCGCAGGCGGGCCCTACTGCCTGCAGGGGGAGAGGCGGGCCCTACTGCCTTTATGGGCGCAGGCGGGCCGTACTGTCTGCAGGGGGACAGGCGGCCCTCCCGCCTACGGGGGTGCAGGTGGGACCTAGTCTGCCTATAGGGGCGCCGGCGGGCCGTACTGTCTGCAGGGGGACAGGCGGCCCTACTGCCTGCAAGGGGACAGGCGGGCCCTACTGTATGTAGGGGCGCAGGCGGGGCCTACTGCCTGCAGGGGGACAGGCGGGCCGTACTGTCTGCAGGGGGACAGGCGGCCCTCCCGCCTACGGGGGCCCAGGCGGGCCCTACTGCCTGCAGGGGGACAGGCGGGCCCTACTGCCTGTATGGGCGCAGGCGGGCCCTACTGCCTGCAGGGGGACAGGCGGGCCCTACTGCCTTTAAGGGCGCAGGCGGGCCGTACTGTCTGCAGGGGGACAGGCGGCCCTCCCGCCTACGGGGGTGCAGGCGGGACCTACTGCCTGTAGGGGCGCAGGCGGGCCCCACTGGCTGCAGGGGGACAGGCGGGCCCTACTGCCTACGGGGGTGTAGGAGGGCCCTACTGCCTGCAGGGGGACAGGCGGGAGCTACTGCCTGTAGGGGCGCAGGCGGGCCCAACTGCCTACGGGGGTGTAGGAGGGCCCTACTGCCTGCAGGGGGACAGGCGGGCCCTACTGCCTTTAAGGGCGCAGGCGGGCCGTACTGTCTGCAGGGGGACAGGCGGCCCTACTGCCTACTGCCTGCAGGGGGACAGGCGGCCCTCCCGCCTACGGGGGTGCAGGCGGGACCTACTGCCTGTAGGGGCGCAGGCGGGCCCCACTGGCTGCAGGGGGACAGGCGGGCCCTACTGCCTACGGGGGTGTAGGAGGGCCCTACTGCCTGCAGGGGGACAGGCGGGCCCTACTGTCTGCAGGTTGAAAGGCGGCCCTCCCTCCTACGGGGGTGCAGGCGGGACCTACTGCCTGCAAGGGGACACGCGGGCCCTACTGCCTTTACGGGCGCAGGCGGCCCGTACTGTCTGCAGGGGGACAGGCGGGCCCTACTGCCTTTAAGGGCGCAGGGGGACAGGCGGGCCCTACTGCCTGCAGGGGGACAGGCGGGCCCTACTGCCTATATGGGCGCAGGCGGGCCGTACTGTCTGCAGGGGGACAGGCGGCCCTCCTGCCTACGGGGGTGCAGGCGGGCCCTACTGTATGTAGAGGCGCAGGCGGGGCCTTCTGCCTGCAAGGGGACAGGCGGGCCGTACTGTCTGCAGGGGGACAGGCGGGCCCAACTGCCTGTACGGGCGCAGGCGGGCCCTACTGCCTGCAGGGGGAAAGGCGGGCCCTACTGCCTTTAAGGGCGCAGGCGGGCCGTACTGTCTGCAGGGGGACAGGCGGCCCTCCCGCCTACGGGGGTGCAGGCGGGACCTAGTCTGCCTGTAGGGGCGCAGGCGGGCCAAACTGGCTGCAGGGGGACAGGCGGGCCCTACTGCCTGTACGGGCGCAGGCGGGCCCTACTGCCTGCAGGGGGACAAGCGGGCCCTACTGTATGTAGGGGCGCAGGCGGGGCCTACTGCCTGCAGGGGGACAGGCGGGCCGTACTGTTTGCAGGGGGACAGGCGGCCCTCCCGTCTACGGGGGTGCAGGCGGAACCTAGTCTGCCTGTAGGGGCGCAGGCGGGCCCCACTGGCTGCAGGGGGACAGGCGGGCCCAACTGCCTGTACGGGCGCAGGCGGGCCCTACTGCCTGCAGGAGGACAGGCGGGCCCTACTGCCTTTAAGGGCGCAGGCGGGCCGTACTGTCTGCAGGGGGACAGGCGGGCCCTACTGCCTACGGGGGTGTAGGAGGGCCCTACTGCCTGCAGGGGGACAGGCGGGCCCTACTGTCTGCAGGTTGAAAGGCGGCCCTCCCTCCTACGGGGGTGCAGGCGGGACCTACTGCCTGCAAGGGGACACGCGGGCCCTACTGCCTTTACGGGCGCAGGCGGCCAGTACTGTCTGCAGGGGGACAGGCGGGCCCTACTGCCTTTAAGGGCGCAGGCGGGCCGTACTGTCTGCAGGGGGACAGGCGACCCTACCGCCTACGGGGGTGCAGGCGGGACCTACTGCCTGTAGGGGCGCAGGCGGGCCCCACTGGCTGCAGGGGGACAGGCGGGCCCAACTGCCTGTACGGGCGCAGGCGGGCCCTACTGCCTGCAGGGGGACAGGCGGGCCCTACTGCCTATATGGGCGCAGGCGGGCCGTACTGTCTGCAGGGGGACAGGCGGCCCTCCCGCCTACGGGGGTGCAGGCGGGACCTAGTCTGCCTGTAGGGGCGCAGGCGAGCCAAACTGGCTGCAGGGGGACAGGCGGGCCCTACTGTATGTAGGGGCGCAGGCGGGGCCTACTGCCTGCAGGGGGACAGGAGGGCCGTACTGTCTGCAGGGGGACAGGCGGCCCTCCCGCCTACGGGGGTGCAGGCGGGACCTAGTCTGCCTGTAGGGGCGCAGGCGGGCCCCACTGGCTGCAGGGGGACAGGCGGGCCCAACTGCCTGTACGGGCGCAGGCGGGCCCTACTGCCTGCAGGGGGACAGGCGGGCCCTACTGCATGTAGGGGCGCAGGCGGGGCCTACTGTCTGCAGGGGGACAGGCGGGCCCAACTGCCTGTACGGGCGCAGGCGGGCCCTACTGCCTGCAGGAGGACAGGCGGGCCCTACTGCCTTTAAGGGCGCAGGCGGGCCGTACTGTCTGCAGGGGGACAGGCGGCCCTACTGCCTACTGCCTGCAGGGGGACAGGCGGCCCTCCCGCCTACGGGGGTGCAGGCGGGACCTACTGCCTGTAGGGGCGCAGGCGGGCCCCACTGGCTGCAGGGGGACAGGCGGGCCCAACTGCCTGTACGGGCGCAGGCGGGCCCTACTGCCTGCAGGGGGACAGGCGGGCCCTACTGTATGTAGGGGCGCAGGCGGGGCCTACTGTCTGCAGGGGGACAGGCGGGCCCAACTGCCTGTACGGGCGCAGGCGGGCCCTACTGCCTGCAGGAGGACAGGCGGGCCCTACTGCCTTTAAGGGCGCAGGCGGGCCGTACTGTCTGCAGGGGGACAGGCGGCCCTACTGCCTACTGCCTGCAGGGGGACAGGCGGCCCTCCCGCCTACGGGGGTGCAGGCGGGACCTACTGCCTGTAGGGGCGCAGGCGGGCCCCACTGGCTGCAGGGGGACAGGCGGGCCCTACTGCCTACGGGGGTGTAGGAGGGCCCTACTGCCTTCAGGGGGACAGGCGGGCCCTACTGTCTGCAGGTTGAAAGGCGGCCCTCCCTCCTACGGGGGTGCAGGCGGGACCTACTGCCTGCAAGGGGACACGCGGGCCCTACTGCCTTTACGGGCGCAGGCGGCCCGTACTGTCTGCAGGGGGACAGGCGGCCCTACTGCCTGCAGGGGGACAGGCGGGCCGTACTGTCTGCAGGGGGACAGGCGGCCCTCCCGCCTACGGTGGTGCAGGCGGGCCCTACTGCCTGTAGGGGACAAGCGGGCCCTACTGCCTTTACGGGCGCAGGCGGGCCGTACTGTCTGCAGGGGGACAGGCGGCCCTACTGCCTGCAGGGGGACAGGCGGGCCGTACTGTCTGCGGGGGCGCTGGCGGGCCCCACTGGCTGCAGCGGGACAGGCGGGCCGTACTGTCTGCAGGGGGACAGGCGGCCCTCCCGCCTACGGGGGTGCAGGCGGGACCTAGTCTGCCTGTAGGGGCGCAGGCGGGCCCTACAGTCTGCAGGGGCGTTGGTTGGACCTGCAGGGGGACATGCGGGCCCTACTGTCTGCAGGTTGAAAGGCGGCCCTCCCTCCTACGGGGGTGCAGGCGGGACCTACTGCCTGCAAGGGGACACGCGGGCCCTACTGCCTTTACGGGCGCAGGCGGGCCGTACTGTCTGCGGGGGCGCTGGCGGGCCCCACTGGCTGCAGCGGGACAGGCGGGCCGTACTGTCTGCAGGGGGACAGGCGGCCCTCCCGCCTACGGTGGTGCAGGCGGGCCCTACTGCCTGTAGGGGACAAGCGGGCCCTACTGCCTTTACGGGCGCAGGCGGGCCGTACTGTCTGCAGGGGGACAGGCGACCCTCCCGCCTACGGGGGTGCAGGAAGGCCTTACTGCCTGCAGGGGGAAAGGCGGGCCCTACTGCCTGTAGGGGCGCAGGCGGGCCCCACTGGCTGCAGGGGGACAGTCGGGCCCAACTGCCTGTACGGGCGCAGGCGGGCCCTACTGCCTGCAGGGGGACAGGCGGGCCCTACTGCCTATATGGGCGCAGGCGGGCCGTACTGTCTGCAGGGGGACAGGCGGCCCTCCTGCCTACGGGGGTGCAGGCGGGACCTAGTCTGCCTGTAGGGGCGCAGGCGGGCCAAACTGGCTGCAGGGGGACAGGCGGGCCCTACTGCCTGTACGGGCGCAGGCGGGCCCTACTGCCTGCAGGGGGACAGGCGGGACCTACTGTATGTAGGGGCGCAGGCGGGGCCTACTGCCTGCAGGGGGACAGGCGGGCCGTACTGTCTGCAGGGGGACAGGCGGCCCTACTGCCTGCAAGGGGACAAGCGGGCCGTACTGTCTGCAGGGGGACAGGCGGGCCCAACTGCCTGTACGGGCGCAGGCGGGCCCTACTGCCTGCAGGGGGACAGGCGGGCCCTACTGCCTTTAAGGGCGCAGGCGGGCCGTACTGTCTGCAGGGGGACAGGCGACCCTACCGCCTACGGGGGTGCAGGCGGGACCTACTGGCTGCAGGGGGACAGGCGGGTCCTACTGCCTACGGGGGTGTAAGAGGGCCTTACTGCCTGCAGGGGGACAGGCGGGCCCTACTGTCTGCAGGTTGAAAGGCGGCCCTACTGCCTGCAAGGGGACAGGCGGGCCGTACTGTCTGCAGGGGGACAGGCGGGCCCAACTGCCTGTACGGGCGCAGGCGGGCCCTATAGCCTGCAGGGGGACAGGCGGGCCGTACTGTCTGCAGGGGGACAGGCGGGACCAACTGCCTGTACGGGCGCAGGCGGGCCCTATAGCCTGCAGGGGGACAGGCGGGCCGTACTGTCTGCAGGGGGACAGGCGGGACCAACTGCCTGTACGGGCGCAGGCGGGCCCTACTGCCTGCAGGGGGACAGGCGGGCCCTACTGCCTGTACGGGCGCAGGCGGGCCCTACTGCCAGCAGGGGGACAGGCGGGCCGTACTGTCTGCAGGGGGACAGGCGGCCCTACTGCCTGCAAGGGGACAGGCGGGCCGTACTGTCTGCAGGGGGACAGGCGGGCCCAACTGCCTGTACGGGCGCAGGCGGGCCCTACTGCCTGCAGGGGGACAGGCGGGCCCTACTGCCTTTAAGGGCGCAGGCGGGCCGTACTGTCTGCAGGGGGACAGGCGACCCTACCGCCTACGGGGGTGCAGGCGGGACCTACTGGCTGCAGGGGGACAGGCGGGTCCTACTGCCTACGGGGGTGTAAGAGGGCCTTACTGGCTGCAGCGGGACAGGCGGGCCGTACTGTCTGCAGGGGGACAGGCGGCCCTACTGCCTGCAAGGGGACAGGCGGGCCGTACTGTCTGCAGGGGGACAGGCGGGCCCACCTGCCTGTACGGGCGCAGGCGGGCCCTATAGCCTGCAGGGGGACAGGCGGGACCAACTGCCTGTACGGGCGCAGGCGGGCCCTACTGCCTGCAGGGGGACAGGCGGGCCCTACTGCCTGTACGGGCGCAGGCGGGCCCTACAGCCAGCAGGGGGACAGGCGGGCCCTACTGTATGTAGGGGCGCAGGCGGGGCCTACTGTCTGCAGGGGGACAGGCGGCCCTCCCGCCTACGGGGGTGCAGGCGGGACCTACTGCCTGTAGGGGCGCAGGCGGGCCCCACTGGCTGCAGGGGGACAGGCCGGCCCTACTGCCTACGGGGGTGTAGGAGGGCCCTACTGCCTGCAGGGGGACAGGCGGGAGCTACTGCCTGTAGGGGCGCAGGCGGGCCCTACTGCCTGCAGGGGGACAGGCGGGAGCTACTGCCTGTAGGGGCGCAGGCGGGCCCTACTGCCTGCAGGGGGACAGGCGGGCCCTACTGCCTGTACGGGCGCAGGCGGGCCCTACTGCCTGCAGGAGGACAGGCGGGCCCTACTGCCTTTAAGGGCGCAGGCGGGCCCTACTGCCTGCAGGGGGACAGGCGGGCCCTACTGCCTTTAAGGGCGCAGGCGGGCCGTACTGTCTGCAGGGGGACAGGCGACCCTACCGCCTACGGGGGTGCAGGCGGGACCTACTGGCTGCAGGGGGACAGGCGGGTCCTACTGCCTACGGGGGTGTAAGAGGGCCTTACTGGCTGCAGCGGGACAGGCGGGCCGTACTGTCTGCAGGGGGACAGGCGGCCCTACTGCCTGCAAGGGGACAGGCGGGCCGTACTGTCTGCAGGGGGACAGGCGGGCCCAACTGCCTGTACGGGCGCAGGCGGGCCCTATAGCCTGCAGGGGGACAGGCGGGCCGTACTGTCTGCAGGGGGACAGGCGGGACCAACTGCCTGTACGGGCGCAGGCGGGCCCTACTGCCTGCAGGGGGACAGGCGGGCCCTACTGCCTGTACGGGCGCAGGCGGGCCCTACTGCCAGCAGGGGGACAGGCGGGCCCTACTGTATGTAGGGGCGCAGGCGGGGCCTACTGTCTGCAGGGGGACAGGCGGCCCTCCCGCGTACGGGGGTGCAGGCGGGACCTAGTCTGCCTGTAGGGGCGCAGGCGGGCCCCACTGGCTGCAGGGGGACAGGCGGGCCCAACTGCCTGTACGGGCGCAGGCGGGCCCTACTGCCTGCAGGAGGACAGGCGGGCCCTACTGCCTTTAAGGGCGCAGGCGGGCCGTACTGTCTGCAGGGGGACAGGCGGCCCTCCCGCCTACGGGGGTGCAGGCGGGACCTACTGCCTGTAGGGGCGCAGGCGGGCCCCACTGGCTGCAGGGGGACAGGCCGGCCCTACTGCCTACGGGGGTGTAGGAGGGCCCTACTGCCTGCAGGGGGACAGGCGGGAGCTACTGCCTGTAGGGGCGCAGGCGGGCCCTACTGCCTGCAGGGGGACAGGCGGGAGCTACTGCCTGTAGGGGCGCAGGCGGGCCCTACTGCCTGCAGGGGGACAGGCGGGCCCTACTGCCTGTACGGGCGCAGGCGGGCCCTACTGCCTGCAGGAGGACAGGCGGGCCCTACTGCCTTTAAGGGCGCAGGCGGGCCGTACTGTCTGCAGGGGGACAGGCGGCCCTACTGCCTACTGCCTGCAGGGGGACAGGCGGCCCTCCCGCCTACGGGGGTGCAGGTGGGACCTACTGCCTGTAGGGGCGCAGGCGGGCCCCACTGGCTGCAGGGGGACAGGCGGGCCCTACTGCCTACGGGGGTGTAGGAGGGCCCTACTGCCTGCAGGGGGACAGGCGGGCCCTACTGTCTGCAGGTTGAAAGGCGGCCCTCCCTCCTACGGGGGTGCAGGCGGGACCTACTGCCTGCAAGGGGACAAGCGGGCCCTACTGCCTTTACGGGCGCAGGCGGCCCGTACTGTCTGCAGGGGGACAGGCGGCCCTACTGCCTGCAGGGGGACAGGCGGGCCGTACTGTCTGCAGGGGGACAGGCGGCCCTCCCGCCTACGGTGGTGCAGGCGGGCCCTACTGCCTGTAGGGGACAAGCGGGCCCTACTGCCTTTACGGGCGCAGGCGGGCCATACTGTCTGCAGGGGGCAGGCGGCCCTACTGCCTGCAGGGGGACAGGCGGGCCGTACTGTCTGCGGGGGCGCTGGCGGGCCCCACTGGCTGCAGCGGGACAGGCGGGCCGTACTGTCTGCAGGGGGACAGGCGGCACTCCCGCCTACGGGGGTGCAGGCGGGACCTAGTCTGCCTGTAGGGGCGCAGGCGGGCCCTACAGTCTGCAGGGGCGTTGGTGGGACCTGCAGGGGGACATGCGGGCCCTACTGTCTGCAGGTTGAAAGGCGGCCCTCCCGCTTATGGGGGTGCAGGAGGGCCCAACTGTCTGCAGGGGGACAGGCGACCCTCCCGCCTACGGGGGTGCAGGAAGGCCTTACTGCTTGCAGGGGGAAAGGCGGGCCCTACTGCCTGTAGGGGCGCAGGCGGGACCTACTGCCTGAAGGGGGACGGGCGGCCCTACTGCCTAAACGGGCGGCCCTACTGCCTAAACGGGCGCAGGCGGGCCCTACTGCCTGCAGGGGACAGGCGGGCCGTTCTGTCTGCAGGGGGACAGGCGGCCCTCCCGCCTACAGTGGTGCAGACGGGCCCTACTGCCTGCAAGGGGACAGGCGGGTGCTACTGCCTGTAGGGGCGCAGGCGGGCCGTACTGTGTGAAGGGGGACAGGCGGCCCTACTGCCTGCAGGGGGACAGGCGGGCCGTACTGTATGCAGGGGCGCTGGCGGGCCCCCCTGGCTGCAGGGGGACAGGCGGGCCGTACTGTCTGCAGGGGGACAGGCGGGCCGTACTGTCTGCAGGGGGACAGGCGGCCCTCCCGCCTACGGTGGTGCAGGCAGGCCCTACTGCCTGTAGGGGACAAGCGGGCCCTACTGCCTTTACGGGCGCAGGCGGGCCGTACTGTCTGCAGGGGGACAGGCGGCCCTACTGCCTGCAGGGGGACAGGCGGGTCGTACTGCCTGCGGGGGCGCTGGCGGGCCCCACTGGCTGTAGCGGGACAGGCGGGCCGTAATGTCTGCAGGGGGACAGGCGGCCCTACTGGCTGCAGGGGGACAGGCGGGCCCTACTGTATGTAGGGGCGCAGGCGGGGCCTACTGCCTGCAGGGGGACAGGCGGGCCGTACTGTCTGCAGGGGGACAGGCGGCCCTCCCGCCTACGGTCGTGCAGGCGGGCCCTACTGCCTGTAGGGGACAAGCGGGCCCTACTGCCTTTACGGGCGCAGGCGGGCCGTACTGTCTGCAGGGGGACAGGCGGGCCTACTGCCTGCAGGGGGACAGGCGGGCCGTACTGTCTGCGGGGGCGCTGGCGGGCCCCACTGGCTGCAGCGGGACAGGCGGGCCGTACTGTCTGCAGGGGGACAGGCGGCCCTCCCGCCTACGGGGGTGCAGGCGGGACCTAGTCTGCCTGTAGGGGCGCAGGCGGACCCCACTGACAGGCGAGCCCCACGGAGAGGCGGGCCCTACTGCCTGTACGGGCGCAGGCGGGACCTACTGCCTGCAGGGGGGAAGGGCGGGCCCTACTGTATGTAGGGGCGCAGGCGGGGCCTACTGCCTGCAGGGGGACAGGCGGGCCGTACTGTCTGCAGGGGGACAGGCGGCACTCCCGCCTACGGGGGTGCAGGCGGGACCTAGTCTGCCTGTAGGGGCGCAGGCGGACCCCACTGACAGGCGAGCCCCACGGACAGGCGGGCCCTACTGCCTGTACGGGCGCAGGCGGGACCTACTGCCTGCAGGGGGAAGGGCGGGCCCTACTGCCTGTACGGGCGCAGGCGGGCCCTACTGCCTGCAGGGGGACAGGCGGGCCGTACTGTCTGCAGGGGGACAGGCGGCCCTCCCGCCTACGGTGGTGCAGGCGGGCCCTACTGCCTGTAGGGGTGCAGGCGGGACCTACTGCCTGCAAGGGGACAGGCGGGCCCTACTGCCTTTACGGGCGCAGGCGGCCCGTACTGTCTGCAGGGGGACAGGCGGCCCTACTGCCTGCAGGGGGACAGGCGGGCCGTACTGTCTGCAGGGGGACAGGCGGCCCTCCCGCCTACGGTGGTGCAGGCGGGCCCTACTGCCTGTAGGGGACAAGCGGGCCCTACTGCCTTTACGGGCGCAGGCGGGCCGTACTGTCTGCAGGGGGACAGGCGGCCCTACTGCCTGCAGGGGGACAGGCGGGCCGTACTGTCTGCGGGGGCGCTGGCGGGCCCCACTGGCTGTAGCGGGACAGGCGGGCCGTACTGTCTGCAGGGGGGCAGGCGGCCATACTGGCTGCAGGGGGACAGGCGGGCCCTACTGCCTGTACGGGCGCAGGCGGGCCCTACTGCCTGCAGGGGGACAGGCGGGCCCTACTGTGTGTAGGGGCGCAGGCGGGGCTTACTGCCTGCAGGGGGACAGGCGGGCCGTACTGTCTGCAGGGGGACAGGCGGCCCTCCCGCCTACGGTGGTGCAGGCGGGCCCTACTGCCTGTAGGGGACAAGCGGGCCCTACTGCCTTTACGGGCGCAGGCGGGCCGTACTGTCTGCAGGGGGACAGGCGGCCCTGCTGCCTGCAGGGGGACAGGCGGGCCGTACTGTCTGCGGGGGCGCTGGCAGGCCCCACTGGCTGCAGGGGGACAGGCGGGCCGTACCTTCTGCAGGGGGACAGGCGGCCCTACTGCCTGCAGGGGGACAGGCGGGCCGTACTGTCTGCGGGGGCGCTGGCGGGCCCCACTGGCTGCAGCGGGACAGGCAGGCCGTACTGTCTGCAGGGGGACTGGCGGCCCTCCCGCCTACGGGGGTGCAGGCGGGACCTAGTCTGCCTGTAGGGGCGCAGGCGGACCCCACTGACAGGCGAGCCCCACGGACAGGCGGGCCCTACTGCCTGTACGGGCGCAGGCGGGACCTACTGCCTGCAGGGGGAAGGGCGGGCCCTACTGTATGTAGGGGCGCAGGCGGGGCCTACTGCCTGCAGGGGGACAGGCGGCACTCCCGCCTACGGGGGTGCAGGCGGGACCTAGTCTGCCTGTAGGGGCGCAGGCGGACCCCACTGACAGGCGAGCCCCACGGACAGGCGGGCCCTACTGCCTGTACGGGCGCAGGCGGGACCTACTGCCTGCAGGGGGAAGGGCGGGCCCTACTGCCTGCAGGGGGACAGGCGGGCCGTACTGTCTGCAGGGGGACAGGCGGCCCTCCCGCCTACGGTGGTGCAGGCGGGCCCTACTGCCTGTAGGGGTGCAGGCGGGACCTACTGCCTGCAAGGGGACAGGCGGGCCCTACTGCCTTTACTGGCGCAGGCGGCCCGTACTGTCTGCAGGGGGACAGGCGGCCCTACTGCCTGCAGGGGGACAGGCGGGCCGTACTGTCTGCAGGGGGACAGGCGGCCCTCCCGCCTACGGTGGTGCAGGCGGGACCTACTGCCTGCAAGGGGACAGGCGGGCCCTACTGCCTTTACGGGCGCAGGCGGGCCGTACTGTCTGCAGGGGGACAGGCGGCCCTACTGCCTGCAGGGGGACAGGCGGGCCGTACTGTCTGCAGGGGGACAGGCGGCCCTCCCGCCTACGGTGGTGCAGGCGGGCCCTACTGCCTGTAGGGGACAAGCGAGCCCTACTGCCTTTACGGGCGCAGGCGGGCCGTACTGTCTGCAGGGGGACAGGCGGCCCTACTGCCTGCAGGGGGACAGGCGGGCCGTACTGTCTGCGGGGGCGCTGGCGGGCCCCACTGGCTGTAGCGGGACAGGCGGGCCGTACTGTCTGCAGGGGGACAGGCGGCCCTACTGGCTGCAGTGGGAGAGGCGGGCCCTACTGCCTGTACAGGCGCAGGCGGGCCCTACTGCCTGCAGGGGGACAGGCGGGCCCTACTGTATGTAGGGGCGCAGGCGGGGCCTACTGCCTGCAGGGGGACAGGCGGGCCGTACTGTCTGCAGGGGGACAGGCGGCCCTCCCGCCTACGGTGGTGCAGGCGGGCCCTACTGCCTGTAGGGGACAAGCGGGCCCTACTGCCTTTACGGGCGCAGGCGGGCCGTACTGTCTGCAGGGGGACAGGCGGCCCTACTGCCTGCAGGGGGACAGGCGGGCCGTACTGTCTGCGGGGGCGCTGGCGGGCCCCACTGGCTGTAGCGGGACAGGCGGGCCGTAATGTCTGCAGGGGGACAGGCGGCCCTACTGGCTGCAGGGGGACAGGCGGGCCCTACTGTATGTAGGGGCGCAGGCGGGGCCTACTGCATGCAGGGGGACAGGCGGGCCGTACTGTCTGCAGGGGGACAGGCGGCCCTCCCGCCTACGGTGGTGCAGGCGGGCCCTACTGCCTGTAGGGGACAAGCGGGCCCTACTGCCTTTACGGGCGCAGGCGGGCCGTACTGTCTGCAGGGGGACAGGCGGGCCGTACTGTCTGCGGGGGCGCTGGCGGGCCCCACTGGCTGCAGCGGGACAGGCGGGCCGTACTGTCTGCAGGGGGACAGGCGGCCCTCCCGCCTACGGGGGTGCAGGCGGGACCTAGTCTGCCTGTAGGGGCGCAGGCGGACCCCACTGACAGGCGAGCCCCACGGACAGGCGGGCCCTACTGCCTGTACGGGCGCAGGCGGGACCTACTGCCTGCAGGGGGAAGGGCGGGCCCTACTGTATGTAGGGGCGCAGGCGGGGCCTACTGCCTGCAGGGGGACAGGCGGGCCGTACTGTCTGCAGGGGGACAGGCGGCACTCCCGCCTACGGGGGTGCAGGCGGGACCTAGTCTGCCTGTAGGGGCGCAGGCGGACCCCACTGACAGGCGAGCCCCACGGACAGGCGGGCCCTACTGCCTGTACGGGCGCAGGCGGGACCTACTGCCTGCAGGGGGAAGGGCGGGCCCTACTGCCTGTACGGGCGCAGGCGGGCCCTACTGCCTGCAGGGGGACAGGCGGGCCGTACTGTCTCCAGGGGGACAGGCGGCCCTCCCGCCTACGGTGGTGCAGGCGGGCCCTACTGCCTGTAGGGGTGCAGGCGGGACCTACTGCCTGCAAGGGGACAGGCGGGCCCTACTGCCTTTACGGGCGCAGGCAGCCCGTACTGTCTGCAGGGGGACAGGCGGCCCTACTGCCTGCAGGGGGACAGGCGGGCCGTACTGTCTGCGGGGGTGCTGGCGGGCCCCACTGGCTGCAGCGGGACAGGCGGGCCGTACTGTCTGCAGGGGGACAGGCGGCACTACTGGCTGCAGGGGGACAGGCGGGCCCTACTGCCTGTACGGGCGCAGGCGGGCCCTACTGCCTGCAGGGGGACAGGCGGGCCCTACTGTATGTAGGGGCGCAGGCGGGGCCTACTGCCTGCAGGGGGACAGGCGGGCCGTACTGTTTGCAGGGGGACAGGCGGCCCTCCCGCCTACGGTGGTGCAGGCGGGCCCTACTGCCTGTAGGGGACAAGCGGGCCCTACTGCCTTTACGGGCGCAGGCGGGCCGTACTGTCTGCAGGGGGACAGGCGGCCCTACTGCCTGCAGGGGGACAGGCGGGCCGTACTGTCTGCGGGGGCGCTGGCGGGCCCCACTGGCTGCAGGGAGACAGGCGGCCCTACTGCCTGCAGGGGGACAGGCGGGCCGTACTGTCTGCGGGGGCGCTGGCGGGCCCCACTGGCTGCAGGGGGACAGGCGGGCCGTACCTTCTGCAGGCGGGACCTAGTCTGCCTGTAGGGGCGCAGGCGGACCCCACTGACAGGCGAGCCCCACGGACAGGCGGGCCCTACTGCCTGTACGGGCGCAGGCGGGACCTACTGCCTGCAGGGGGAAGGGCGGGCCCTACTGCCTGTACGGGCGCAGGCGGGCCCTACTGCCTGCAGGGGGACAGGCGGGCCGTACTGTCTCCAGGGGGACAGGCGGCCCTCCCGCCTACGGTGGTGCAGGCGGGCCCTACTGCCTGTAGGGGTGCAGGCGGGACCTACTGCCTGCAAGGGGACAGGCGGGCCCTACTGCCTTTACGGGCGCAGGCAGCCCGTACTGTCTGCAGGGGGACAGGCGGCCCTACTGCCTGCAGGGGGACAGGCGGGCCGTACTGTCTGCGGGGGCGCTGGCGGGCCCCACTGGCTGCAGCGGGACAGGCGGGCCGTACTGTCTGCAGGGGGACAGGCGGCACTACTGGCTGCAGGGGGACAGGCGGGCCCTACTGCCTGTACGGGCGCAGGCGGGCCCTACTGCCTGCAGGGGGACAGGCGGGCCCTACTGTATGTAGGGGCGCAGGCGGGGCCTACTGCCTGCAGGGGGACAGGCGGGCCGTACTGTTTGCAGGGGGACAGGCGGCCCTCCCGCCTACGGTGGTGCAGGCGGGCCCTACTGCCTGTAGGGGACAAGCGGGCCCTACTGCCTTTACGGGCGCAGGCGGGCCGTACTGTCTGCAGGGGGACAGGCGGCCCTACTGCCTGCAGGGGGACAGGCGGGCCGTACTGTCTGCGGGGGCGCTGGCGGGCCCCACTGGCTGCAGGGGGACAGGCGGGCCGTACCTTCTGCAGGGGGACAGGCGGCCCTACTGCCTGCAGGGGGACAGGCGGGCCGTACTGTCTGCGGGGGCGCTGGCGGGCCCCACTGGCTGCAGCGGGACAGGCGGGCCGTACTGTCTGCAGGGGGACAGGCGGCCCTCCCGCCTACGGGGGTGCAGGCGGGACCTAGTCTGCCTGTAGGGGCGCAGGCGGACCCCACTGACAGGCGAGCCCCACGGACAGGCGGGCGCTACTGCCTGTACGGGCGCAGGCGGGACCTACTGCCTGCAGGGGGAAGGGCAGGCCCTACTGTATGTAGGGGCGCAGGCGGGGCCTACTGCCTGCAGGGGGACAGGCGGGCCGTACTGTCTGCAGGGGGACAGGCGGCCCTCCCGCCTACGGGGGTGCAGGCGGGACCTAGTCTGCCTGTAGGGGCGCAGGCGGACCCCACTGACAGGCGAGCCCCACGGACAGGCGGGCCCTACTGCCTGTACGGGCGCAGGCGGGACCTACTGCCTGCAGGGGGAAGGGCGGGCCCTACTGTATGTAGGGGCGCAGGCGGGTCCTACTGCCTGCAGGGGGACAGGCGGGCCGTATTGTCTGCAGGGGGACAGGCGGCCCTACTGCGTGCAGGGGGACAGGCGGGCCGTACTGTCTGCGGGGGCGCTGGCGGGCCCCACTGGCTGCAGCGGGACAGGCGGGCCGTACTGTCTGCAGGGGGACAGGCGGCCCTCCCGCCTACGGGGGTGCAGGAGGGACCTAGTCTGCCTGTAGGCGCGCAGGCGGACCCCACTGACAGGCGAGCCCCACGGTCAGGCGGGCCCTACTGCCTGTACGGGCGCAGGCGGGACCTACTGCCTGCAGGGGGAAGGGCGGGCCCTACTGTATGTAGGGGCGCAGGCGGGTCCTACTGCCTGCAGGGGGACAGGCGGGCCGTACTGTCTGCGGGGGACAGGCGGCCCTCCCGCCTACGGGGGTGCAGGCGGGACCTAGTCTGCCTGTAGGGGCGCAGGAGGGCCCCACTGACAGGCGGGCCCCACGGTCAGGCGGGCCCTACTGCCTGTACGGGCGCAGGCGGGCCCTACTGCCTGCAGGGGGACAGGCGGGCCCTACTGTATGTAGGGGCGCAGGCTGGGCCTACTGCCTGCAGGGGGACAGGCGGGCCGTACTGTCTGCAGGGGGACAGGCGGCCCTCCCGCCTACGGTGGTGCAGGCGGGCCCTTCTGCCTGTAGGGGTGCAGGCGGGACCTACTGCCTGCAAGGGGACAGGCGGGCCCTACTGCCTTTACGGGCGCAGGCGGCCCGTACTGTCTGCAGGGGGACAGGCGGCCCTACTGCCATCAGGAAGACAGGCGGGCCGTACTGTCTGCAGGGGGACAGGCGGCCCTCCCGCCTACGGGGGTGCAGGCGGGACCTAGTCTGCCTGTAGGGGCGCAGGAGGGCCCCACTGACAGGCGGGCCCCACGGTCAGGCGGGCCCTACTGCCTGTACGGGCGGTGGCGGGCCCTACTGCCTGCAGGGGGACAGGCGGGCCCTACTGTATGTAGGGGCGCAGGCGGGGCCTACTGCCTGCAGGGGGACAGGCGGGCCGTACTGTCTGCAGGGGGACAGGCGGCCCTCCCGCCTACGGTGGTGCAGGCGGGCCCTACTGCCTGTAGGGGTGCAGGCGGGACCTACTGCCTTTACGGGCGCAGGCGGGCCGTACTGTCTGCAGGGGGACAGGCGGCCCTCCCGCCTACGGTGGTGCAGGCGGGCCCTACTGCCTGTAGGGGTGCAGGCGGGACCTACTGCCTGCAAGGGGACAGGCGGGCCCCACTGCCTTTACGGGCGCAGGCGGGCCGTACTGTCTGCAGGGGGACAGGCGGCCCTACTGCCTGCAGGGGGACAGGCGGGCCGTACTGTCTGCGGGGGCGCTGGCGGGCCCCACTGGCTGCAGCGGGACAGGCGGGCCGTACTGTCTGCAGGGGGACAGGCGGCCCTCCCGCCTACGGGGGTGCAGGCGGGACCCAGTCTGCCTGTAGGGGCGCAAGCGGACCCCACTGACAGGCGAGCCCCACGGACAGGCGGGCGCTACTGCCTGTACGGGTGCAGGCGGGACCTACTGCCTGCAGGGGGAAGGGCGGGCCCTACTGTATGTAGGGGCGCAGGCGGGGCCTACTGCCTGCAGGGGGACAGGCGGGCCGTACTGTCTGCAGGGGGACAGGCGGCCCTCCCGCCTACGGGGGTGCAGGCGGGACCTAGTCTGCCTGTAGGGGCGCAGGCGGACCCCACTGACAGGCGAGGCCCACGGACAGGCGGGCCCTACTGCCTGTACGGGCGCAGGCGGGACCTACTGCCTGCAGGGGGAAGGGCGGGCCCTACTGTATGTAGGGGCGCAGGCGGGTCCTACTGCCTGCAGGGGGACAGGCGGGCCGTACTGTCTGCGGGGGACAGGCGGCCCTCCCGCCTACAGGGGTGCAGGCGGGACCTAGTCTGCCTGTAGGGGCGCAGGAGGGCCCCACTGACAGGCGGGCCCCACGGTCAGGCGGGCCCTACTGCCTGTACGGGCGCAGGCGGGCCCTACTGCCTGCAGGGGTACAGGCGGGCCCTACTGTATGTAGGGGCGCAGGCGGGGCCTACTGCCTGCAGGGGGACAGGCGGGCCGTACTGTCTGCAGGGGGACAGGCGGCCCTCCCGCCTACGGTGGTGCAGGCGGGCCCTTCTGCCTGTAGGGGTGCAGGCGGGACCTACTGCCTGCAAGGGGACAGGCGGGCCCTACTGCCTTTACGGGCGCAGGCGGCCCGTACTGTCTGCAGGGGGACAGGCGGCCCTACTGCCTTCAGGGGGACAGGCGGGCCGTACTGTCTGCAGGGGGACAGGCGGCCCTCCCGCCTACGGGGGTGCAGGCGGGACCTAGTCTGCCTGTAGGGGCGCAGGAGGGCCCCACTGACAGGCGGGCCCCACGGTCAGGCGGGCCCCACGGTCAGGCGGGCCCTACTGCCTGTACGGGCGGTGGCGGGCCCTACTGCCTGCAGGGGGACAGGCGGGCCCTACTGTATGTAGGGGCGCAGGCGGGGCCTACTGCCTGCAGGGGGACAGGCGGGCCGTACTGTCTGCAGGGGGACAGGCGGCCCTCCCGCCTACGGTGGTGCAGGCGGGCCCTACTGCCTGTAGGGGTGCAGGCGGGACCTACTGCCTGCAAGGGGACAGGCGGGCCCTACTGCCTTTACGGGCGCAGGCGGGCCGTACTGTCTGCAGGGGGACAGGCGGCCCTCCCGCCTACGGTGGTGCAGGCGGGCCCTACTGCCTGTAGGGGTGCAGGCGGGACCTACTGCCTGCAAGGGGACAGGCGGGCCCTACTGCCTTGACGGGCGCAGGCGGGCCCTACTGTATGTAGGGGCGCAGGCGGGGCCTACTGCCTGCAGGGGGACAGGCGGCCCTCCCGCCTACGGTGGTGCAGGCGGGCCCTACTGCCTGTAGGGGTGCAGGCGGGACCTACTGCCTGCAAGGGGACAGGCGGGCTCTACTGCCTTTACGGGCGCAGGCGGCCCGTACTGTCTGCAGGGGGACAGGCGGCCCTACTGCATGCAGGGGGACAGGCGGGCCGTACTGTCTGCAGGGGGACAGGCGGGCCGTACTGTCTGCAGGGGGACAGGCGGGCTCTACTGCCTTTACGGGCGCAGGCGGCCCGTACTGTCTGCAGGGGGACAGGCGGGCCGGACTGTCTGCGGGGGCGCTGGCGGGCCCCACTGGCTGCAGCGGGACAGGCGGGCCGTACTGTCTGCAGGGGGACAAGCGGCCCTCCCGCCTACGGGGGTGCAGGCGGGACCTAGTCTGCCTGTAGGGGCGCAGGCGGGCCCCACTGACAGGCGGGCCCCAAGGTCAGGCGGGCCCTACTGCCTGTACGTGCGCAGGCGGGCCCTACTGCGTGCAGGGGGAAGGGCGGGCCCTACTGTATGTAGGGGCGCAGGCGGGGCCTACTGCCTGCATGGGGACAGGCGGGTCGTACTGTCTGCAGGGGGACAGGCGGCCCTCCCGCCTACGGTGGTGCAGGCGGGCCCTACTGCCTGTAGGGGTGCAGGCGGGACCTACTGCCTGCAAGGGGACAGGCGGGCCCTACTGCCTTTACGGGCGCAGGCGGCCCGTACTGTCTGCAGGGGGACAGGCGGCCCTACTGCCTGCAGGGGGACAGGCGGGCCGTACTGTCTGCAGGGGGACAGGCGGGCCGTACTGTCTGCAGGTGGACAGGCGGGCCGTACTGTCTGCAGGGGGATAGGCGGCCCTCCCGCCTACGGGGGTGCAGGCGGGACCTAGTCTGCCTGTAGGGGCGCAGGAGGACCCCACTGGCTGCAGGGGGACAGGCGGGTCCTACTGCCCCACGGACCGGCGGGCCCTACTGCCTGTACGGGCGCAGGCGGGCCCTACTGCCTGCAGGGGGACAGGCGGGCCCTACTGCCTGTACGGGCGCAGGCGGGCCCTACTGCCTGTACGGGCGCAGGCGGGCCCTACTGCCTGTACGGGCGCAGGCGGGCCCTACTGCCTGCAGGGGGACAGGCGGCCCTCCCGCCTACGGTGGTGCAGGCAGGCCATACCGCCTGCAGGGGGACAGGCGGGCCCTACTGCCTACGGTGGTGCAGGGAGGGCTCTACTGCCTGCGGGGGGAAAGGCGGGCGCTACTGCCTATACGGGCGCAGGCAGGCCCTACTGCCTGCAGGGGGACAGGCGGGCCGTACTGTTTGCAGGGGACAAGCGGGCCCTACTGCCTGTAGGGGACAAGCGGGCCCTACTGCCTGCAGGGGGACAGGCGGGCCGTACTGTCTGCAGGGGGACAGGCGGCCCTCCCGCCTACGGGGGTGCAGGCGGGACCTAGTCTGCCTGTAGGGGCGCAGGAGGACCCCACTGGCTGCAGGGGGACAGGCGGGCCCTACTGCAGGGGGGACAGGCGTGCCGTACTGTCTGCAGGGGGACAGGCGGCCCTCCCGCATACGGGCCCTACTGCCTGTAGGGGTGCAGGCGGGACCTACTGCCTGCAAGGGGACAGGCGGGCCCTACTGCCTTTACGGGCACAGGGGGACAGGCGGCCCTCCCGCCTACGGTGGTGCAGGCGGGCCCTACTGCCTGTAGGGGTGCAGGCGGGACCTACTGCCTGCAAGGGGACAGGCGGGCCCTACTGCCTTTACGGGCGCAGGCGGGCCGTACTGTCTGCAGGCGGACAGGCGGCCCTACTGCCTGCTGGGGGACAGGCGGGCCGTACTGTCTGCAGGGGGACAGGCGGCCCTCCCGCCTACGGGGGTGCAGGTGGGACCTAGTCTGCCTGTAGGGGCGCAGGAGGGCCCCACTGACAGGCGGGCCCCACGGTCAGGCGGGCCCCACGGTCAGGCGGGCCCTACTGCCTGTACGGGCGCAGGCGGGCCCTACTGCCTGCAGGGGGACAGGCAAGCCCTACTGCCTGCAGGGGGACAGGCGGGCCCTACTGTATGTAGGGGCTCAGGTATGGGCCGTACTGTCTGCAGGGGGACAGGCGGCCCTACTGCCTGCAGGGTGACAGGCGGGCCGTACTGTCTGCGGGGGCGCTGGCGGGCCCCACTGGCTGCAGCGGGACAGGCGGGCCGTACTGTCTGCAGGGGGACAGGCGGCCCTCCCGCCTACGGTGGTGCAGGCGGGCCCTACTGTATGTAGGGGCTCAAGCGGGGCCTACTGCCTGCAGGGGGACAGGCGGGCCGTACTGTCTGCAGGGGGACAGGCGGGCCCTACTGCCTGTACGGGCGCAGGCGGGCCCTACTGCCTGTACGGGCGCAGGCGGGCCCTACTGCCTGTACGGGCGCAGGCGGGCCCTACTGCCTGCAGGGGGACAGGCGGCCCTCCCGCCTACGGTGGTGCAGGCAGGCCATACCGCCTGCAGGGGGACAGGCGGGCCCTACTGCCTACGGTGGTGCAGGAGGGCTCTACTGCCTGCGGGGGGAAAGGCGGGCGCTACTGCCTATACGGGCGCAGGCAGGCCCTACTGCCTGCAGGGGGACAGGCGGGCCGTACTGTTTGCAGGGGACAAGCGGGCCCTACTGCCTGTAGGGGACAAGCGGGCCCTACTGCCTGCAGGGGGACAGGCGGGCCGTACTGTCTGCAGGGGGACAGGCGGCCCTCCCGCCTACGGGGGTGCAGGCGGGACCTAGTCTGCCTGTAGGGGCGCAGGAGGACCCCACTGGCTGTAGGGGGACAGGCGGGCCCTACTGCAGGGGGACAGGCGTGCCGTACTGTCTGCCTGTAGGGGCGCAGGCGGACCCCACTGACAGGCGAGGCCCACGGACAGGCGGGCCCTACTGCCTGTACGGGCGCAGGCGGGACCTACTGCCTGCAGGGGGAAGGGCGGGCCCTACTGTATGTAGGGGGCGCAGGCGGGTCCTACTGCCTGCAGGGGGACAGGCGGGCCGTACTGTCTGCGGGGGACAGGCGGCCCTCCCGCCTACAGGGGTGCAGGCGGGACCTAGTCTGCCTGTAGGGGCGCAGGAGGGCCCCACTGACAGGCGGGCCCCACGGTCAGGCGGGCCCTACTGCCTGTACGGGCGCAGGCGGGCCCTACTGCCTGCAGGGGTACAGGCGGGCCCTACTGTATGTAGGGGCGCAGGCGGGGCCTACTGCCTGCAGGGGGACAGGCGGGCCGTACTGTCTGCAGGGGGACAGGCGGCCCTCCCGCCTACGGTGGTGCAGGCGGGCCCTTCTGCCTGTAGGGGTGCAGGCGGGACCTACTGCCTGCAAGGGGACAGGCGGGCCCTACTGCCTTTACGGGCGCAGGCGGCCCGTACTGTCTGCAGGGGGACAGGCGGCCCTACTGCCTTCAGGGGGACAGGCGGGCCGTACTGTCTGCAGGGGGACAGGCGGCCCTCCCGCCTACGGGGGTGCAGGCGGGACCTAGTCTGCCTGTAGGGGCGCAGGAGGGCCCCACTGACAGGCGGGCCCCACGGTCAGGCGGGCCCCACGGTCAGGCGGGCCCTACTGCCTGTACGGGCGGTGGCGGGCCCTACTGCCTGCAGGGGGACAGGCGGGCCCTACTGTATGTAGGGGCGCAGGCGGGGCCTACTGCCTGCAGGGGGACAGGCGGGCCGTACTGTCTGCAGGGGGACAGGCGGCCCTCCCGCCTACGGTGGTGCAGGCGGGCCCTACTGCCTGTAGGGGTGCAGGCGGGACCTACTGCCTGCAAGGGGACAGGCGGGCCCTACTGCCTTTACGGGCGCAGGCGGGCCGTACTGTCTGCAGGGGGACAGGCGGCCCTCCCGCCTACGGTGGTGCAGGCGGGCCCTACTGCCTGTAGGGGTGCAGGCGGGACCTACTGCCTGCAAGGGGACAGGCGGGCCCTACTGCCTTGACGGGCGCAGGCGGGCCCTACTGTATGTAGGGGCGCAGGCGGGGCCTACTGCCTGCAGGGGGACAGGCGGCCCTCCCGCCTACGGTGGTGCAGGCGGGCCCTACTGCCTGTAGGGGTGCAGGCGGGACCTACTGCCTGCAAGGGGACAGGCGGGCTCTACTGCCTTTACGGGCGCAGGCGGCCCGTACTGTCTGCAGGGGGACAGGCGGCCCTACTGCATGCAGGGGGACAGGCGGGCCGTACGGTCTGCAGGGGGACAGGCGGGCCGTACTGTCTGCAGGGGGACAGGCGGGCTCTACTGCCTTTACGGGCGCAGGCGGCCCGTACTGTCTGCAGGGGGACAGGCGGGCCGGACTGTCTGCGGGGGCGCTGGCGGGCCCCACTGGCTGCAGCGGGACAGGCGGGCCGTACTGTCTGCAGGGGGACAAGCGGCCCTCCCGCCTACGGGGGTGCAGGCGGGACCTAGTCTGCCTGTAGGGGCGCAGGCGGGCCCCACTGACAGGCGGGCCCCACGGTCAGGCGGGCCCTACTGCCTGTACGTGCGCAGGCGGGCCCTACTGCCTGCAGGGGGAAGGGCGGGCCCTACTGTATGTAGGGGCGCAGGCGGGGCCTACTGCCTGCATGGGGACAGGCGGGTCGTACTGTCTGCAGGGGGACAGGCGGCCCTCCCGCCTACGGTGGTGCAGGCGGGCCCTACTGCCTGTAGGGGTGCAGGCGGGACCTACTGCCTGCAAGGGGACAGGCGGGCCCTACTGCCTTTACGGGCGCAGGCGGCCCGTACTGTCTGCAGGGGGACAGGCGGCCCTACTGCCTGCAGGGGGACAGGCGGGCCGAACTGTCTGCAGGGGGACAGGCGGCCCTCCCGCCTACGGGGGTGCAGGCGGGACCTAGTCTGCCTGTAGGGGCGCAGGAGGACCCCACTGGCTGCAGGGGGACAGGCGGGTCCTACTGCCCCACGGACCGGCGGGCCCTACTGCCTGTGCGGGCGCACGCGGGCCCTACTGCCTGCAGGGGGACAGGCGGGCCCTACTGTCTGTAGGAGCGCAGGCGGACCCTACTGCCTGTACGGGCGCAGGCGGGCCCTACTGCCTGTACGGGCGCAGGCGGGCCCTACTGCCTGCAGGGGGACAGGCGGCCCTCCCGCCTACGGTGGTGCAGGCAGGCCATACCGCCTGCAGGGGGACAGGCGGGCCCTACTGCCTACGGTGGTGCAGGAGGGCTCTACTGCCTGCGGGGGGAAAGGCGGGCGCTACTGCCTATACGGGCGCAGGCAGGCCCTACTGCCTGCAGGGGGACAGGCGGGCCGTACTGTTTGCAGGGGACAAGCGGGCCCTACTGCCTGTAGGGGACAAGCGGGCCCTACTGCCTGCAGGGGGACAGGCGGGCCGTACTGTCTGCAGGGGGACAGGCGGCCCTCCCGCCTACGGGGGTGCAGGCGGGACCTAGTCTGCCTGTAGGGGCGCAGGAGGACCCCACTGGCTGCAGGGGGACAGGCGGGCCCTACTGCAGGGGGACAGGCGTGCCGTACTGTCTGCAGGGGGACAGGCGGCCCTCCCGCATACGGGCCCTACTGCCTGTAGGGGTGCAGGCGGGACCTACTGCCTGCAAGGGGACAGGCGGGCCCTACTGCCTTTACGGGCACAGGGGGACAGGCGGCCCTCCCGCCTACGGTGGTGCAGGCGGGCCCTACTGCCTGTAGGGGTGCAGGCGGGACCTACTGCCTGCAAGGGGACAGGCGGGCCCTACTGCCTTTACGGGCGCAGGCGGGCCGTACTGTCTGCAGGCGGACAGGCGGCCCTACTGCCTGCTGGGGGACAGGCGGGCCGTACTGTCTGCAGGGGGACAGGCGGCCCTCCCGCCTACGGGGGTGCAGGTGGGACCTAGTCTGCCTGTAGGGGCGCAGGAGGGCCCCACTGACAGGCGGGCCCCACGGTCAGGCGGGCCCCACGGTCAGGCGGGCCCTACTGCCTGTACGGGCGCAGGCGGGCCCTACTGCCTGCAGGGGGACAGGCAAGCCCTACTGCCTGCAGGGGGACAGGCGGGCCCTACTGTATGTAGGGGCTCAGGTATGGGCCGTACTGTCTGCAGGGGGACAGGCGGCCCTACTGCCTGCAGGGTGACAGGCGGGCCGTACTGTCTGCGGGGGCGCTGGCGGGCCCCACTGGCTGCAGCGGGACAGGCGGGCCGTACTGTCTGCAGGGGGACAGGCGGCCCTCCCGCCTACGGTGGTGCAGGCGGGCCCTACTGTATGTAGGGGCTCAAGCGGGGCCTACTGCCTGCAGGGGGACAGGCGGGCCGTACTGTCTGCAGGGGCACAGGCGGGCCTCCCGCCTACGGGGGTTCAGGCGGGACCTAGTCTGCCTGTAGGGGTGCAGGCGGGACTTACTGCCTGCAAGGGGACAGGCGGGCTCTACTGCCTTTACGGGCGCAGGCGGCCCGTACTGTCTGCAGGCGGACAGGCGGCCCTACTGCCTGCTGGGGGACAGGCGGGCCGTACTGTCTGCAGGGGGACAGGCGGCCCTCCCGCCTACGGGGGTGCAGGTGGGACCTAGTCTGCCTGTAGGGGCGCAGGAGGGCCCCACTGACAGGCGGGCCCCACGGTCAGGCGGGCCCTACTGCCTGTACGGGCGCAGGCGGGCCCTACTGCCTTTACGGGCGCAGGCGGGCCGTACCGTCTGCAGGGGGACAGGTGGCCCTACTGCCTGCAGGGGGACAGGCGGGCCGTACTGTCTGCGGGGGCGCTGGCGGGCCCCACTGGCTGCAGGGGGACAGGCGGGCCTTACTGCCTGCAGGGGGACAGGCGGGCCCTACTGCCTGTAGGGGCGCAGGCGGGACCTACTGCCTGCAAGGGGACAGGCGGGCCCTACTGCCTTTACGGGCGCAGGCGGGCCGTACTGTCTGCAGGGGGACAGGCGGCCCTACTGCCTGCAGGGGGACAGGCGGGCCGTACTGTCTGCGGGGGCGCTGGCGGGCCCCACTGGCTGCAGCGGGACAGGCGGGCCGTACTGTCTGCAGGGGGACAAGCGGCCCTCCCGCCTACGGGGGTGCAGGCGGGACCTAGTCTGCCTGTAGGGGCGCAGGCGGGCCCCACTGACAGGCGAGCCCCACGGACAGGCGGGCCCTACTGCCTGTACGTGCGCAGGCGGGCCCTACTGCCTGCAGGGGGAAGGGCGGGCCCTACTGTATGTAGGGGCGCAGGCGGGGCCTACTGCCTGCATGGGGACAGGCGGGTCGTACTGTCTGCAGGGGGACAGGCGGCCCTCCCGCCTACGGGGGTGCAGGCGGGACCTAGTCTGCCTGTAGGGGCGCAGGAGGGCCCCACTGACAGGCGGGCCCCACGGTCAGGCGGGCCCTACTGCCTGTACGGGCGCAGGCGGGCCCTACTGCCTGCAGGGGGACAGGCAAGCCCTACTGCCTGCAGGGGGACAGGCGGGCCCTACTGTATGTAGGGGCTCAGGTGCGGGCCGTACTGTCTGCAGGGGGACAGGCGGCCCTACTGCCTGCAGGGGGACAGGCGGGCCGTACTGTCTGCGGGGGCGCTGGCGGGCCCCACTGGCTGCAGCGGGACAGGCGGGCCGTACTGTCTGCTGGGGGACAGGCGGCCCTCCCGCCTACGGTGGTGCAGACGGGCCCTACTGCCTGTAGGGGACAAGCGGGCCCTACTGCCTTTACGGGCGCAGGCGGGCCGTACCGTCTGCAGGGGGACAGGCGGCCCTACTGCCTGCAGGGGGACAGGCGGGCCGTACTGTCTGCGGGGGCGCTGGCGGGCCCCACTGGCTGCAGCGGGACAGGCGGGCCGTACTGTCTGCAGGGGGACAGGCGGCCCTCCCGCCTACGGGGGTGCAGGCGGGACCTAGTCTGCCTGTAGGGGCGCAGGCGGGCCCCACTGACAGGCGAGCCCCACGGACAGGCGGGCCCTACTGCCTGTACGTGCGCAGGCGGGCCCTACTGCCTGCAGGGGGAAGGGCGGGCCCTACTGTATGTAGGGGTGCAGGCGGGCCCTACTGCCTGTAGGGGACAAGCGGGCCCTACTGCCTTTACGGGCGCAGGCGGGCCGTACCGTCTGCAGGGGGACAGGCGGCCCTACTGCCTGCAGGGGGACAGGCGGGCCGTACTGTCTGCGGGGGCGCTGGCGGGCCCCAATGGCTGCAGGGGGACAGGCGGGCCTTACTGTCTGCGGGGGCGCTGGCGGGCCCCACTGGCTGCAGCGGGACAGGCGGGCCGTACTGTCTGCAGGGGGACAGGCGGCCCTCCCGCCTACGGGGGTGCAGGCGGGACCTAGTCTGCCTGTAGGGGCGCAGGCGGGCCCCACTGACAGGCGAGCCCCACGGACAGGCGGGCCCTACTGCCTGTACGTGCGCAGGCGGGCCCTACTGCCTGCAGGGGGACAGGCGGGCCGTACTGTCTGCTGGGGGACAGGCGGCCCTCCCGCCTACGGGGGTGCAGGCGGGACCTAGTCTGCCTGTAGGGGCGCAGGCGGGCCCCACTGACAGGCGAGCCCCACGGACAGGCGGGCCCTACTGCCTGTACGTGCGCAGGCGGGCCCTACTGCCTGCAGGGGAAGGGCGGGCCCTACTGTATGTAGGGGCGCCGGCGGGGCCTACTGCCTGCAGGGGGACAGGCGGACCGTACTGTCTGCAGGGAGACAGGCGGCCCTCCCGCCTACGGGGGTGCAGGCGGGACCTAGTCTGCCTGTAGGGGCGCAGGAGGGCCCCACTGACAGGCGGGCCCCACTGACAGGCGGGCCCCACGGTCAGGCGGGCCCTACTGCCTGTACGGGCGCAGGCGGGCCCTACTGCCTGCAGGGGGACAGGCAAGCCCTACTGCCTGCAGGGGGACAGGCGGGCCCTACTGTATGTAGGGGCTCAGGTATGGGCCGTACTGTCTGCAGGGGGACAGGCGGCCCTACTGCCTGCAGGGTGACAGGCGGGCCGTACTGTCTGCGGGGGCGCTGGCGGGCCCCACTGGCTGCAGCGGGACAGGCGGGCCGTACTGTCTGCAGGGGGACAGGCGGCCCTCCCGCCTACGGTGGTGCAGGCGGGCCCTACTGTATGTAGGGGCTCAAGCGGGGCCTACTGCCTGCAGGGGGACAGGCGGGCCGTACTGTCTGCAGGGGCACAGGCGGGCCTCCCGCCTACGGGGGTTCAGGCGGGACCTAGTCTGCCTGTAGGGGCGCAGACGGGCCCCACTGGCTGCAGGGGGACAGGCGGGCCCTACTGCCTGTACGGGCGCAGGCGGGCCCTACAGGCGGGCCGTACTGTTTGCAGGGGACAAGCGGGTCCTACTGCCTGTAGGGGACAAGCGGGCCTTACTGCCTTTACGGGCGCAGGCGGGCCGTACTGTCTGCAGGGGGACAGGCGGCCCTACTGTATGTAGGGGGACAGGCGGGCCCTTCTGCCTGTACTGGCGCAGGCGGGCCCTATAGGCGGGCCGTACTGTTTGCAGGGGACAAGCGGGTCCTACTGCCTGTAGGGGACAAGCGGGCCTTACTGCCTTTACGGGCGCAGGCGGGCTGTACTGTCTGCAGGGGGACAGGCGGCCCTACTGTATGTAGGGGCGCAGGCGGGACCTACTGCCTGCAAGGGGACAGGCGGGCCGTACTGTCTGCAGGGGGACAGGCGGCCCTCCCGCCTACGGGGGTGCAGGCGGGACCTAGTCTGCCTGTAGGGGCGCAGGAGGACCCCACTGGCTGCAGGGGGACAGGCGGGCCCTACTGTATGTAGGGGCGCAGGCGGGGCCTACTGCCCCACGGACAGGCGGGCCCTACTGCCTGTACGGGCGCAGGCGGGCCCTACTGCCTGCAGGGGGACAGGCGGGCCCTACTGTATGTAGGGGCGCAGGCGGGGCCTACTGCCTGCAGGGGGACAGGCGGGCCGTACTGTCTGCAGGGGGATAGGCGGCCCTCCCGCCTACGGGGGTGCAGGCGGGACCGAGTCTGCCTGTAGGGGCGCAGGAGGACCCCCCTGGCTGCAGGGGGACAGGCGGGCCTTACTGTATGTACGGGCGCAGGCGGGGCCTACTGCCCCACGGACCGGCGGGCCCTACTGCCTGTACGGGCGCAGGCGGGCCCTACTGCCTGCAGGGGGACAGGCGGGCCCTACTGCCTGTACGGGCGCAGGCGGGCCCTACTGCCTGTACGGGCGCTGGCGGGCCCTACTGCCTGCAGGGGGACAGGCGGCCCTCCCGCCTACGGTGGTGCAGGCAGGCCATACCGCCTGCAGGGGGACAGGCGGGCCCTACTGCCTACGGTGGTGCAGGAGGGCTCTACTGCCTGCGGGGGGGAAGGCGGGCGCTACTGCCTATACGGGCGCAGGCAGGCCCTACTGCCTGCAGGGGGACAGGCGGGCCGTACTGTTTGCAGGGGACAAGCGGGCCCTACTGCCTGTAGGGGACAAGCGGGCCCTACTGCCTGCAGGGGGACAGGCGGGCCGTACTGTCTGCAGGGGGACAGGCGGCCCTCCCGCCTACGGGGGTGCAGGCGGGACCTAGTCTGCCTGTAGGGGCGCAGGAGGACCCCACTGGCTGCAGGGGGACAGGCGGGCCCTACTGCAGGGGGACAGGCGTGCCGTACTGTCTGCAGGGGGACAGGCGGCCCTCCCGCATACGGGCCCTACTGCCTGTAGGGGTGCAGGCGGGACCTACTGCCTGCAAGGGGACAGGCGGGCCCTACTGCCTTTACGGGCACAGGGGGACAGGCGGCCCTCCCGCCTACGGTGGTGCAGGCGGGCCCTACTGCCTGTAGGGGTGCAGGCGGGACCTACTGCCTGCAAGGGGACAGGCGGGCCCTACTGCCTTTACGGGCGCAGGCGGGCCGTACTGTCTGCAGGGGGACAGGCGGCCCTCCCGCCTACGGGGGTGCAGGCGGGACCTAGTCTGCCTGTAGGGGCGCAGGAGGACCCCACTGGCTGTACGGGCGCTGGCGGGCCCTACTGCCTGCAGGGGGACAGGCGGCCCTCCCGCCTACGGTGGTGCAGGCAGGCCATACCGCCTGCAGGGGGACAGGCGGGCCCTACTGCCTACGGTGGTGCAGGAGGGCTCTACTGCCTGCAGGGGGACAGGCGGGCCGTACTGTCTGCGGGGGCGCTGGCGGGCACCACTGGCTGCAGGGGGACAGGCGGGCCTTACTGCCTGCAGGGGGACAGGCGGGCCCTACTGCCTGTAGGGGCGCAGGCGGGACCTACTGCCTGCAAGGGGACAGGCGGGCCCTACTGCCTTTACGGGCGCAGGCGGGCCGTACTGTCTGCAGGGGGACAGGCGGCCCTACTGCCTGCAGGGGGACAGGCGGGCCGAACTGTCTGCGGGGGCGCTGGCGGGCCCCACTGGCTGCAGCGGGACAGGCGGGCCGTACTGTCTGCAGGGGGACAGGCGGCCCTCCCGCCTACGGGGGTGCAGGCGGGACCTAGTCTGCCTGTAGGGGCGCAGGCGGGCCCCACTGACAGGCGAGCCCCACGGACAGGCGGGCCCTACTGCCTGTACGTGCGCAGGCGGGCCCTACTGCCTGCAGGGGGACAGGCAAGCCCTACTGCCTGCAGGGGGACAGGCGGGCCCTACACTATGTAGGGGCTCAGGCGGGGCCTACTGCCTGCAGGGGGACAGGCGGGCCGTACTGTCTGCAGGTGGACAGGCGGGCCGTACTGTCTGCAGGGGGATAGGCGGCCCTCCCGCCTACGGGGGTGCAGGCGGGACCTAGTCTGCCTGTAGGGGCGCAGGAGGACCCCACTGGCTGCAGGGGGACAGGCGGGTCCTACTGCCCCACGGACCGGCGGGCCCTACTGCCTGTACGGGCGCAGGCGGGCCCTACTGCCTGTACGGGCGCAGGCGGGCCCTACTGCCTGTACGGGCGCAGGCGGGCCCTACTGCCTGCAGGGGGACAGGCGGCCCTCCCGCCTACGGTGGTGCAGGCAGGCCATACCGCCTGCAGGGGGACAGGCGGGCCCTACTGCCTACGGTGGTGCAGGAGGGCTCTACTGCCTGCGGGGGGAAAGGCGGGCGCTACTGCCTATACGGGCGCAGGCAGGCCCTACTGCCTGCAGGGGGACAGGCGGGCCGTACTGTTTGCAGGGGACAAGCGGGCCCTACTGCCTGTAGGGGACAAGCGGGCCCTACTGCTTGCAGGGGGACAGGCGGGCCGTACTGTCTGCAGGGGGACAGGCGGCCCTCCCGCCTACGGTGGTGCAGGCGGGCCCTACTGCCTGTACGGGCGCAGGCGGGCCTGTACGGGCGCAGGCGGGCCTGTACGGGCGCAGGCGGGCCCTACTGCCTGTACGGGCGCAGGCGGGCCCTACAGGCGGGCCGTACTGTTTGCAGGGGACAAGCGGGCCCTACTGCCTGTAGGGGACAAGCGGGCCCTACTGCCTTTACGGGCGCAGGCGGGCCGTACTGTCTGCAGGGGGACAGGCGGCCCTACTGCCTGCAGGGGGACAGCCGGGCCGTACTGTCTGCAGGGGCACAGGCGGCCATCCCGCCTACGGGGGTGCAGGCGGGACCTAGTCTGCCTGTAGGGGCGCAGGAGGACCCCACTGGGCCTACTGCCCCACGGACAGGCGGGCCCTACTGCCTGCAGGGGGACAGGCGGGCCCTACTGTATGTAGGGCGCAGGCGGGGCCTACTGCCTGCAGGGGGACAGGCGGGCCGTACTGTCTGCAGGGGGACAGACGGCCCTCCCGCTTACGGTGGTGCAGGCGGGCCCTACTGCCTGTAGGGGTGCAGGCGGGACCTACTGCCTGAAAGGGGAGAGGCGGGCCCTACTGCCTTTACGGGCGCAGGCGGCCCGTACTGTCTGCAGGGGGACAGGCGGCCCTACTGCCTGCAGGGGGATAGGCGGGCCGTACTGTCTGCAGGGGGACAGGCGGCCCTACCGCCTACAGGGGTGCAGGCGGGACCTAGTCTGCCTGTAGGGGCGCAGGAGGACCCCACTGGGCCCACTGCCCCACGGACAGGCGGGCCCTACTGCCTGTACGGGCGCAGGCGGGCCCTACTGCCTGCAGAGGGACAAGAGGGCCCTACTGTATGTAGGGCGCAGGCGGGGCCTACTGCCTGCAGGCGGACAGGCGGGCCGTACTGTTTGCAGGGGGACAGGCGGCCCTCCCGCCTACGGTGGTGCAGGCGGGCCCTACTGCCTGTACGGGCGCAGGCGGGCCCTACTGCCTGCAGGGGGACAGGCGGGCCGTACTGTCTGCAGGGGGACAGACGGCCCTCCCGCTTACGGTGGTGCAGGCGGGCCCTACTGCCTGTAGGGGTGCAGGCGGGACCTACTGCCTGAAAGGGGAGAGGCGGGCCCTACTGCCTTTACGGGCGCAGGCGGCCCGTACTGTCTGCAGGGGGACAGGCGGCCCTACTGCCTGCAGGGGGACAGGCGGGCCGTACTGTCTGCAGGGGGACAGGCGGCCCTACCGCCTACAGGGGTGCAGGCGGGACCTAGTCTGCCTGTAGGGGCGCAGGAGGACCCCACTGGGCCCACTGCCCCACGGACAGGCGGGCCCTACTGCCTGTACGGGCGCAGGCGGGCCCTACTGCCTGAAGGGGGACAAGAGGGCCCTACTGTATGTAGGGCGCAGGCGGGGCCTACTGCCTGCAGGGGGACAGGCGGGCCGTACTGTTTGCAGGGGGACAGGCGGCCCTCCCGCCTACGGTGGTGCAGGCGGGCCCTACTGCCTGTAGGGGTGCAGGCGGGACCTACTGCCTGCAAGGGGACAGGCGGGCCCTACTGCCTTTACGGGCGCAGGCGGCCCGTACTGTCTGCAGGGGGACAGGCGGCCCTACTGCCTGCAGGGGGACAGGCGGGCCGTACTGTCTGCAGGGGGACAGGCGGCCCTCCCGCCTACAGGGGTGCAGGCGGGACCTAGTCTGCCTGTAGGGGCGCAGGAGGACCCCACTGGGCCTACTGCCCCACGGACAGGCGGGCCCTACTGCCTGTACGGGCGCAGGCGGGCCCTACTGCCTGTAGGGGTGCAGGCGGGACCTACTGCCTGCAAGGGGACAGGCGGGCCCTACTGCCTTTACGGGCGCAGGCGGGCCGTACTGTCTGCAGGGGGACAGGCGGCCCTCCCGCCTACAGGGGTGCAGGCGGGACCTAGTCTGCCTGTAGGGGCGCAGGAGGACCCCACTGGCTGCAGGGGGACAGGCGGGCCCTACTGCCTGTACGGGCGCATGCGGGCCCTACTGCCTGCAGGGGGACAGGCGAGCCCTACTGTATGTAGGGGCGCAGGCGGGGCCTACTGCCTGCAGGGGGACAGGCGGGCCGTACTGTCTGCAGGGGGACAGGCGGCCCTCCCGCCTACGGGGGTGCAGGCGGGCCCTACTGCCTGTAGGGGTGCAGGCGGGACCTACTGCCTGTAGGTGTGCAGGCGGGACCTACTGCCTGCAAGGGGACAGGCGGGCCGTACTGTCTGCAGGGGCGCTGGCGGGACCCACAGCCTGCAGGGGTCAGGCGGGCCCTACTGTATTTAGGGGCGCAGGCGGGCCGTACTGGCTGCAGGGGGACAGGCGGGCCCTACTGCCTGCGGTGGGACAGGCGACCCTCCCGCCTACGGGGGGTGCAGGAAGGCCTTACCGCCTGCAAGGGGACAGGCGGGCGCTACTGCCTGTAAGGGCGCAGGCGGCCCGTACTGTCTGCAGGGGGACAGGCGGCCCTACTGCCTGCAGGGGGACAGGCGGGCCGTACTGTCTGCAGGGGGACAGGCGGCCCTCCCGCCTACGGGGGTGCAGGCGGGATCCACTGCCTGCAAGGGACTAGCGGGACCTACTGTGTTTAGGGGCGCAGGCGGGCCGTACTGGCTGCAGGGGGACGGGGCGGGCCCTACTGCCTGCAGGGGGACAGGCGGGCCCTACTGCCTGTAGGGGCGCAGGCGGGACCTACTGCCTGCAAGGGGACAGGCGGGCGCTACTGCCTGTAGGGGCGCAGGCGGCCCGTACTGTCTGCAGGGGGACAGGCGGCCCTACTGCCTGCAGGGGGATAGGCGGGCCGTACTGTCTGCAGGGGGACAGGCGGCCCTCCCGCCTACGGGGGTGCAGGCGGGACCTACTGCCTGTAGGGGCGCAGGCGGGCCCTACTGCCTGCAGGGGGACAGGCGGGCCCTACTGTATGTAGGGGCGCAGGCGGGGCCTACTGCCTACGGTGGTGCAGGCGGGCCCTACTGCCTGTAGGGGTGCAGGCGGGACCTACTGCCTGCAAGGGGACAGGCGTGCCCTACTGCCTTTACGGGCGCAGGCGGGCCGTACTGTCTGCAGGGGGACAGGCGGCCCTCCCGCCTCCCGGTGCAGGTGGGACCTAGTCTGCCTGTAGGGGCGCAGGAGGGCCCCACTGGCTGCAGGGGGACAGGCGGGCCCTACTGTATGTAGGGGCGCAGACGGGGCCTACTGCCAGCAGGGGGACAGGCGGGCCGTACTGTCTGCAGGGGGACAGTCGGCCCTCCCGCCTACGGTGGTGCAGGCGGGCCCTACTGCCTCTAGGGGTGCAGGCGGGACCTACTGCCTGTAGGGGTGCAGGCGGGACCTACTGCCTGCAAGGGGACAGGCGGGCCGTACTGTCTGCAGTGGTACAGGCGGCCCTACTGCCTACGGGGGTGCTGGCGGGACCTACTGCCTGTAGGGGCGCAGGCGGGCCCTACTGCCTGCAGGGGGCAGGCGGCCCTCCCGCCTACGGTGGTGCAGGCAGGCCATAACGCCTGCAGGGGGACAGGCGGACCCTACTGCCTACGGTGGTGCAGGAGGGCTCTACTGCCTGCGGGGGGAAAGGCGGGCGCTACTGCCTATACGGGCGCAGGCAGGCCCTACTGCCTGCAGGGGGACAGGCGGGCCGTACTGTGTGCAGGGGCGCTGGCGGGATCCACTGCCTGCAAGGGACTAGCGGGACCTACTGTGTTTAGGGGCGCAGGCGGGCCGTACTGGCTGCAGGGGGACGGGGCGGGCCCTACTGCCTGCAGGGGGACAGGCGGGCCCTACTGCCTGTAGGGGCGCAGGCGGGACCTACTGCCTGCAAGGGGACAGGCGGGCGCTACTGCCTGTAGGGGCGCAGGCGGCCCGTACTGTCTGCAGGGGGACAGGCGGCCCTACTGCCTGCAGGGGGATAGGCGGGCCGTACTGTCTGCAGGGGGACAGGCGGCCCTCCCGCCTACGGGGGTGCAGGCGGGACCTACTGCCTGTAGGGGCGAAGGCGGGCCCTACTGCCTGCAGGGGGACAGGCGGGCCCTACTGTATGTAGGGGCGCAGGCGGGGCCTACTGCCTACGGTGGTGCAGGCGGGCCCTACTGCCTGTAGGGGTGCAGGCGGGACCTACTGCCTGCAAGGGGACAGGCGTGCCCTACTGCCTTTACGGGCGCAGGCGGGCCGTACTGTCTGCAGGGGGACAGGCGGCCCTCCCGCCTCCCGGTGCAGGTGGGACCTAGTCTGCCTGTAGGGGCGCAGGAGGGCCCCACTGCAGGGGGACAGGCGGGCCGTACTGTCTGCAGGGGGACAGTCGGCCCTCCCGCCTACGGTGGTGCAGGCGGGCCCTACTGCCTCTAGGGGTGCAGGCGGGACCTACTGCCTGTAGGGGTGCAGGCGGGACCTACTGCCTGCAAGGGGACAGGCGGGCCGTACTGTCTGCAGTGGTACAGGCGGCCCTACTGCCTGCAGGGGGACAGGCGGGCCGTAATGTCTGCAGGGGGACAGGCGGGCCCTACTGCCTGTACGGGCGCAGGCGGGCCATACTGCCTGCAGGGGGACAGGCGGGCCGTACTGTATGTAGGGGCGCAGGAGGGGCCTACTGCCTGCAGGGGGACAGGCGGGCCGTACAGTCTGCAGGGGGACAGGCGGCCCTCCCGCCTACGGTGGTGCAGGCGGGCCCTACTGTCTGTAGGGGCGCAGGCGGGCCCTACTGCCTGCAGGGGGACAGGCGAGCCGTACTGTCTGCAGGGGGAAAGGCGGCCCTCCCGCCTACGGGGGTGCAGGCGGGACCTTCTGCCTGTAGGGGCGCAGGCGGGCCCCACTGGCTGCAGGGGGACAGGCGGGCCCTACTGCCTACACGGGCGCAGGCGGGCCCTACTGCCTGCAGGGGGACAGGCGGGCCGTACTGTCTGCAGGATGAATGGCGGGCCTCCCGCTTATGGGGGTGCAGGAGGGCCCTACTGGCTGCAAGGGGACAGGCAACCCTCCCGCCTACGGGGGTGCAGGAAGGCCTTACTGCCTGCAGGGGACAGGCGGGCCCTACTGCCCGTAGGGGCGCAGGCGGGACCTACTGCCTGAAGGGGGACGGGCGGCCCTACTGTCTGTACGGGCGCAGGCGGGCCCTACTGCCTGCAGGGGGACAGGCGGGCCGTACTGCCTGCAGGGGTGCAGGCGGGACCTACTGCCTGCAAGGGGACAGGCGGGCCCTACTGCCTTTACGGGCGCAGGCGGCCCGTACTGTCTGCAGGGGGACAGGCGGCCCTACTGCCTGCAGGGGGACAGGCGGGCCGTACTGTCTGCAGGGGGACAGGCGGCCCTCCCGTCTACAGGTGTGCAGGCGGGACCTAGTCTGCCTGTAGGGGCGCAGGAGGACCCTACTGGGCCTACTGCCCCACGGACAGGTGGGCCCTACTGCCTGTACGGGCGCAGGCGGGCCCTACTGCCTGCAGGGGGACAGGCGGGCCGTACTGTCGGCAGGGGCGCTGGCGGGCCCCACTGGCTGCAGGGGGACAGGCGGGCCGTACTGTCTGCAGGGGGACAGGCGGCCCTACTGCCTGCAGGGGGACAGGCGGCCCTACTGCCTGCAGGGGGACAGGCAGGCCGTACTGTCTGCAGGGGGACAGGCGGCCCTACTGCCTGTAGGGGCGCAGGAGGACCCCACTGGGCCTACTGCCCCACGGACAGGCGGGCCCTACTGCCTGTACGGGCGCAGGCGGGCCCTACTGCCTGTAGGGGTGCAGGCGGGACCTACTGCCTGCAAGGGGACAGGCGGGCCCTACTGCCTTTACGGGCGCAGGCGGGCCGTACTGTCTGCAGGGGGACAGGCGGCCCTACTGCCTGTACGGGCGCATGCGGGCCCTACTGCCTGCAGGGGGACAGGCGAGCCCTACTGTATGTAGGGGCGCAGGCGGGGCCTACTGCCTGCAGGGGGACAGGCGGGCCGTACTGTCTGCAGGGGGACAGGCGGCCCTCCCGCCTACGGGGGTGCAGGCGGGCCCTACTGCCTGTAGGGGTGCAGGCGGGACCTACTGCCTGTAGGTGTGCAGGCGGGACCTACTGCCTGCAAGGGGACAGGCGGGCCGTACTGTCTGCAGGGGCGCTGGCGGGACCCACAGCCTGCAGGGGTCAGGCGGGCCCTACTGTATTTAGGGGCGCAGGCGGGCCGTACTGGCTGCAGGGGGACAGGCGGGCCCTACTGCCTGCGGTGGGACAGGCGACCCTCCCGCCTACGGGGGTGCAGGAAGGCCTTACTGCCTGCAAGGGGACAGGCGGGCGCTACTGCCTGTAAGGGCGCAGGCGGCCCGTACTGTCTGCAGGGGGACAGGCGGCCCTACTGCCTGCAGGGGGACAGGCGGGCCGTACTGTCTGCAGGGGGACAGGCGGCCCTCCCGCCTACGGGGGTGCAGGCGGGATCCACTGCCTGCAAGGGACTAGCGGGACCTACTGTGTTTAGGGGCGCAGGCGGGCCGTACTGGCTGCAGGGGGACGGGGCGGGCCCTACTGCCTGCAGGGGGACAGGCGGGCCCTACTGCCTGTAGGGGCGCAGGCGGGACCTACTGCCTGCAAGGGGACAGGCGGGCGCTACTGCCTGTAGGGGCGCAGGCGGCCCGTACTGTCTGCAGGGGGACAGGCGGCCCTACTGCCTGCAGGGGGATAGGCGGGCCGTACTGTCTGCAGGGGGACAGGCGGCCCTCCCGCCTACGGGGGTGCAGGCGGGACCTACTGCCTGTAGGGGCGCAGGCGGGCCCTACTGCCTGCAGGGGGACAGGCGGGCCCTACTGTATGTAGGGGCGCAGGCGGGGCCTACTGCCTACGGTGGTGCAGGCGGGCCCTACTGCCTGTAGGGGTGCAGGCGGGACCTACTGCCTGCAAGGGGACAGGCGTGCCCTACTGCCTTTACGGGCGCAGGCGGGCCGTACTGTCTGCAGGGGGACAGGCGGCCCTCCCGCCTCCCGGTGCAGGTGGGACCTAGTCTGCCTGTAGGGGCGCAGGAGGGCCCCACTGGCTGCAGGGGGACAGGCGGGCCCTACTGTATGTAGGGGCGCAGACGGGGCCTACTGCCAGCAGGGGGACAGGCGGGCCGTACTGTCTGCAGGGGGACAGTCGGCCCTCCCGCCTACGGTGGTGCAGGCGGGCCCTACTGCTTCTAGGGGTGCAGGCGGGACCTACTGCCTGTAGGGGTGCAGGCGGGACCTACTGCCTGCAAGGGGACAGGCGGGCCGTACTGTCTGCAGTGGTACAGGCGGCCCTACTGCCTACGGGGGTGCTGGCGGGACCTACTGCCTGTAGGGGCGCAGGCGGGCCCTACTGCCTGCAGGGGGCAGGCGGCCCTCCCGCCTACGGTGGTGCAGGCAGGCCATAACGCCTGCAGGGGGACAGGCGGACCCTACTGCCTACGGTGGTGCAGGAGGGCTCTACTGCCTGCGGGGGGAAAGGCGGGCGCTACTGCCTATACGGGCGCAGGCAGGCCCTACTGCCTGCAGGGGGACAGGCGGGCCGTACTGTGTGCAGGGGCGCTGGCGGGATCCACTGCCTGCAAGGGACTAGCGGGACCTACTGTGTTTAGGGGCGCAGGCGGGCCGTACTGGCTGCAGGGGGACGGGGCGGGCCCTACTGCCTGCAGGGGGACAGGCGGGCCCTACTGCCTGTAGGGGCGCAGGCGGGACCTACTGCCTGCAAGGGGACAGGCGGGCGCTACTGCCTGTAGGGGCGCAGGCGGCCCGTACTGTCTGCAGGGGGACAGGCGGCCCTACTGCCTGCAGGGGGATAGGCGGGCCGTACTGTCTGCAGGGGGACAGGCGGCCCTCCCGCCTACGGGGGTGCAGGCGGGACCTACTGCCTGTAGGGGCGCAGGCGGGCCCTACTGCCTGCAGGGGGACAGGCGGGCCCTACTGTATGTAGGGGCGCAGGCGGGGCCTACTGCCTACGGTGGTGCAGGCGGGCCCTACTGCCTGTAGGGGTGCAGGCGGGACCTACTGCCTGCAAGGGGACAGGCGTGCCCTACTGCCTTTACGGGCGCAGGCGGGCCGTACTGTCTGCAGGGGGACAGGCGGCCCTCCCGCCTCCCGGTGCAGGTGGGACCTAGTCTGCCTGTAGGGGCGCAGGAGGGCCCCACTGCAGGGGGACAGGCGGGCCGTACTGTCTGCAGGGGGACAGTCGGCCCTCCCGCCTACGGTGGTGCAGGCGGGCCCTACTGCCTCTAGGGGTGCAGGCGGGACCTACTGCCTGTAGGGGGTGCAGGCGGGACCTACTGCCTGCAAGGGGACAGGCGGGCCGTACTGTCTGCAGTGGTACAGGCGGCCCTACTGCCTGCAGGGGGACAGGCGGGCCGTAATGTCTGCAGGGGGACAGGCGGGCCCTACTGCCTGTACGGGCGCAGGCGGGCCATACTGCCTGCAGGGGGACAGGCGGGCCGTACTGTATGTAGGGGCGCAGGAGGGGCCTACTGCCTGCAGGGGGACAGGCGGGCCGTACAGTCTGCAGGGGGACAGGCGGCCCTCCCGCCTACGGTGGTGCAGGCGGGCCCTACTGTCTGTAGGGGCGCAGGCGGGCCCTACTGCCTGCAGGGGGACAGGCGAGCCGTACTGTCTGCAGGGGGAAAGGCGGCCCTCCCGCCTACGGGGGTGCAGGCGGGACCTTCTGCCTGTAGGGGCGCAGGCGGGCCCCACTGGCTGCAGGGGGACAGGCGGGCCCTACTGCCTACACGGGCGCAGGCGGGCCCTACTGCCTGCAGGGGGACAGGCGGGCCGTACTGTCTGCAGGATGAATGGCGGGCCTCCCGCTTATGGGGGTGCAGGAGGGCCCTACTGGCTGCAAGGGGACAGGCAACCCTCCCGCCTACGGGGGTGCAGGAAGGCCTTACTGCCTGCAGGGGACAGGCGGGCCCTACTGCCCGTAGGGGCGCAGGCGGGACCTACTGCCTGAAGGGGGACGGGCGGCCCTACTGTCTGTACGGGCGCAGGCGGGCCCTACTGCCTGCAGGGGGACAGGCGGGCCGTACTGCCTGCAGGGGTGCAGGCGGGACCTACTGCCTGCAAGGGGACAGGCGGGCCCTACTGCCTTTACGGGCGCAGGCGGCCCGTACTGTCTGCAGGGGGACAGGCGGCCCTACTGCCTGCAGGGGGACAGGCGGGCCGTACTGTCTGCAGGGGGACAGGCGGCCCTCCCGTCTACAGGTGTGCAGGCGGGACCTAGTCTGCCTGTAGGGGCGCAGGAGGACCCTACTGGGCCTACTGCCCCACGGACAGGTGGGCCCTACTGCCTGTACGGGCGCAGGCGGGCCCTACTGCCTGCAGGGGGACAGGCGGGCCGTACTGTCGGCAGGGGCGCTGGCGGGCCCCACTGGCTGCAGGGGGACAGGCGGGCCGTACTGTCTGCAGGGGGACAGGCGGCCCTACTGCCTGCAGGGGGACAGGCGGCCCTACTGCCTGCAGGGGGACAGGCAGGCCGTACTGTCTGCAGGGGGACAGGCGGCCCTACTGCCTGTAGGGGCGCAGGAGGACCCCACTGGGCCTACTGCCCCACGGACAGGCGGGCCCTACTGCCTGTACGGGCGCAGGCGGGCCCTACTGCCTGTAGGGGTGCAGGCGGGACCTACTGCCTGCAAGGGGACAGGCGGGCCCTACTGCCTTTACGGGCGCAGGCGGGCCGTACTGTCTGCAGGGGGACAGGCGGCCCTACTGCCTGTACGGGCGCATGCGGGCCCTACTGCCTGCAGGGGGACAGGCGAGCCCTACTGTATGTAGGGGCGCAGGCGGGGCCTACTGCCTGCAGGGGGACAGGCGGGCCGTACTGTCTGCAGGGGGACAGGCGGCCCTCCCGCCTACGGGGGTGCAGGCGGGCCCTACTGCCTGTAGGGGTGCAGGCGGGACCTACTGCCTGTAGGTGTGCAGGCGGGACCTACTGCCTGCAAGGGGACAGGCGGGCCGTACTGTCTGCAGGGGCGCTGGCGGGACCCACAGCCTGCAGGGGTCAGGCGGGCCCTACTGTATTTAGGGGCGCAGGCGGGCCGTACTGGCTGCAGGGGGACAGGCGGGCCCTACTGCCTGCGGTGGGACAGGCGACCCTCCCGCCTACGGGGGTGCAGGAAGGCCTTACTGCCTGCAAGGGGACAGGCGGGCGCTACTGCCTGTAAGGGCGCAGGCGGCCCGTACTGTCTGCAGGGGGACAGGCGGCCCTACTGCCTGCAGGGGGACAGGCGGGCCGTACTGTCTGCAGGGGGACAGGCGGCCCTCCCGCCTACGGGGGTGCAGGCGGAATCCACTGCCTGCAAGGGACTAGCGGGACCTACTGTGTTTAGGGGCGCAGGCGGGCCGTACTGGCTGCAGGGGGACGGGGCGGGCCCTACTGCCTGCAGGGGGACAGGCGGGCCCTACTGCCTGTAGGGGCGCAGGCGGGACCTACTGCCTGCAAGGGGACAGGCGGGCGCTACTGCCTGTAGGGGCGCAGGCGGCCCGTACTGTCTGCAGGGGGACAGGCGGCCCTCCCGCCTACGGGGGTGCAGGCGGGACCTACTGCCTGTAGGGGCGCAGGCGGGCCCTACTGCCTGCAGGGGGACAGGCGGGCCCTACTGTATGTAGGGGCGCAGGCGGGGCCTACTGCCTACGGTGGTGCAGGCGGGCCCTACTGCCTGTAGGGGTGCAGGCGGGACCTACTGCCTGCAAGGGGACAGGCGTGCCCTACTGCCTTTACGGGCGCAGGCGGGCCGTACTGTCTGCAGGGGGACAGGCGGCCCTCCCGCCTCCCGGTGCAGGTGGGACCTAGTCTGCCTGTAGGGGCGCAGGAGGGCCCCACTGGCTGCAGGGGGACAGGCGGGCCCTACTGTATGTAGGGGCGCAGACGGGGCCTACTGCCAGCAGGGGGGACAGGCGGGCCGTACTGTCTGCAGGGGGACAGTCGGCCCTCCCGCCTACGGTGGTGCAGGCGGGCCCTACTGCCTCTAGGGGTGCAGGCGGGACCTACTGCCTGTAGGGGTGCAGGCGGGACCTACTGCCTGCAAGGGGACAGGCGGGCCGTACTGTCTGCAGTGGTACAGGCGGCCCTACTGCCTACGGGGGTGCTGGCGGGACCTACTGCCTGTAGGGGCGCAGGCGGGCCCTACTGCCTGCAGGGGGCAGGCGGCCCTCCCGCCTACGGTGGTGCAGGCAGGCCATAACGCCTGCAGGGGGACAGGCGGACCCTACTGCCTACGGTGGTGCAGGAGGGCTCTACTGCCTGCGGGGGGAAAGGCGGGCGCTACTGCCTATACGGGCGCAGGCAGGCCCTACTGCCTGCAGGGGGACAGGCGGGCCGTACTGTGTGCAGGGGCGCTGGCGGGATCCACTGCCTGCAAGGGACTAGCGGGACCTACTGTGTTTAGGGGCGCAGGCGGGCCGTACTGGCTGCAGGGGGACGGGGCGGGCCCTACTGCCTGCAGGAGGACAGGCGGGCCCTACTGCCTGTAGGGGCGCAGGCGGGACCTACTGCCTGCAAGGGGACAGGCGGGCGCTACTGCCTGTAGGGGCGCAGGCGGCCCGTACTGTCTGCAGGGGGACAGGCGGCCCTACTGCCTGCAGGGGGATAGGCGGGCCGTACTGCCTGCAGGGGGACAGGCGGCCCTCCCGCCTACGGGGGTGCAGGCGGGACCTACTGCCTGTAGGGGCGCAGGCGGGCCCTACTGCCTGCAGGGGGACAGGCGGGCCCTACTGTATGTAGGGGCGCAGGCGGGGCCTACTGCCTACGGTGGTGCAGGCGGGCCCTACTGCCTGTAGGGGTGCAGGCGGGACCTACTGCCTGCAAGGGGACAGGCGTGCCCTACTGCCTTTACGGGCGCAGGCGGGCCGTACTGTCTGCAGGGGGACAGGCGGCCCTCCCGCCTCCCGGTGCAGGTGGGACCTAGTCTGCCTGTAGGGGCGCAGGAGGGCCCCACTGCAGGGGGACAGGCGGGCCGTACTGTCTGCAGGGGGACAGTCGGCCCTCCCGCCTACGGTGGTGCAGGCGGGCCCTACTGCCTCTAGGGGTGCAGGCGGGACCTACTGCCTGTAGGGGTGCAGGCGGGACCTACTGCCTGCAAGGGGACAGGCGGGCCGTACTGTCTGCAGTGGTACAGGCGGCCCTACTGCCTGCAGGGGGACAGGCGGGCCGTAATGTCTGCAGGGGGACAGGCGGGCCCTACTGCCTGTACGGGCGCAGGCGGGCCATACTGCCTGCAGGGGGACAGGCGGGCCGTACTGTATGTAGGGGCGCAGGAGGGGCCTACTGCCTGCAGGGGGACAGGCGGGCCGTACTGTCTGCAGGGGGACAGGCGGCCCTCCCGCCTACGGTGGTGCAGGCGGGCCCTACTGTCTGTAGGGGCGCAGGCGGGCCCTACTGCCTGCAGGGGGACAGGCGAGCCGTACTGTCTGCAGGGGGAAAGGCGGCCCTCCCGCCTACGGGGGTGCAGGCGGGACCTTCTGCCTGTAGGGGCGCAGGCGGGCCCCACTGGCTGCAGGGGGACAGGCGGGCCCTACTGCCTACACGGGCGCAGGCGGGCCCTACTGCCTGCAGGGGGACAGGCGGGCCGTACTGTCTGCAGGATGAATGGCGGGCCTCCCGCTTATGGGGGTGCAGGAGGGCCCTACTGGCTGCAAGGGGACAGGCAACCCTCCCGCCTACGGGGGTGCAGGAAGGCCTTACTGCCTGCAGGGGACAGGCGGGCCCTACTGCCCGTAGGGGCGCAGGCGGGACCTACTGCCTGAAGGGGGACGGGCGGCCCTACTGTCTGTACGGGCGCAGGCGGGCCCTACTGCCTGCAGGGGGACAGGCGGGCCGTACTGCCTGCAGGGGTGCAGGCGGGACCTACTGCCTGCAAGGGGACAGGCGGGCCCTACTGCCTTTACGGGCGCAGGCGGCCCGTACTGTCTGCAGGGGGACAGGCGGCCCTACTGCCTGCAGGGGGACAGGCGGGCCGTACTGTCTGCAGGGGGACAGGCGGCCCTCCCGTCTACAGGGGTGCAGGCGGGACCTAGTCTGCCTGTAGGGGCGCAGGAGGACCCTACTGGGCGGGCCGTACTGGCTGCAGGGGGACGGGGCGGGCCCTACTGCCTGCAGGAGGACAGGCGGGCCCTACTGCCTGTAGGGGCGCAGGCGGGACCTACTGCCTGCAAGGGGACAGGCGGGCGCTACTGCCTGTAGGGGCGCAGGCGGCCCGTACTGTCTGCAGGGGGACAGGCGGCCCTACTGCCTGCAGGGGGATAGGCGGGCCGTACTGCCTGCAGGGGGACAGGCGGCCCTCCCGCCTACGGGGGTGCAGGCGGGACCTACTGCCTGTAGGGGCGCAGGCGGGCCCTACTGCCTGCAGGGGGACAGGCGGGCCCTACTGTATGTAGGGGCGCAGGCGGGGCCTACTGCCTACGGTGGTGCAGGCGGGCCCTACTGCCTGTAGGGGTGCAGGCGGGACCTACTGCCTGCAAGGGGACAGGCGTGCCCTACTGCCTTTACGGGCGCAGGCGGGCCGTACTGTCTGCAGGGGGACAGGCGGCCCTCCCGCCTCCCGGTGCAGGTGGGACCTAGTCTGCCTGTAGGGGCGCAGGAGGGCCCCACTGCAGGGGGACAGGCGGGCCGTACTGTCTGCAGGGGGACAGTCGGCCCTCCCGCCTACGGTGGTGCAGGCGGGCCCTACTGCCTCTAGGGGTGCAGGCGGGACCTACTGCCTGTAGGGGTGCAGGCGGGACCTACTGCCTGCAAGGGGACAGGCGGGCCGTACTGTCTGCAGTGGTACAGGCGGCCCTACTGCCTGCAGGGGGACAGGCGGGCCGTAATGTCTGCAGGGGGACAGGCGGGCCCTACTGCCTGTACGGGCGCAGGCGGGCCATACTGCCTGCAGGGGGACAGGCGGGCCGTACTGTATGTAGGGGCGCAGGAGGGGCCTACTGCCTGCAGGGGGACAGGCGGGCCGTACTGTCTGCAGGGGGACAGGCGGCCCTCCCGCCTACGGTGGTGCAGGCGGGCCCTACTGTCTGTAGGGGCGCAGGCGGGCCCTACTGCCTGCAGGGGGACAGGCGAGCCGTACTGTCTGCAGGGGGAAAGGCGGCCCTCCCGCCTACGGGGGTGCAGGCGGGACCTTCTGCCTGTAGGGGCGCAGGCGGGCCCCACTGGCTGCAGGGGGACAGGCGGGCCCTACTGCCTACACGGGCGCAGGCGGGCCCTACTGCCTGCAGGGGGACAGGCGGGCCGTACTGTCTGCAGGATGAATGGCGGGCCTCCCGCTTATGGGGGTGCAGGAGGGCCCTACTGGCTGCAAGGGGACAGGCAACCCTCCCGCCTACGGGGGTGCAGGAAGGCCTTACTGCCTGCAGGGGACAGGCGGGCCCTACTGCCCGTAGGGGCGCAGGCGGGACCTACTGCCTGAAGGGGGACGGGCGGCCCTACTGTCTGTACGGGCGCAGGCGGGCCCTACTGCCTGCAGGGGGACAGGCGGGCCGTACTGCCTGCAGGGGTGCAGGCGGGACCTACTGCCTGCAAGGGGACAGGCGGGCCCTACTGCCTTTACGGGCGCAGGCGGCCCGTACTGTCTGCAGGGGGACAGGCGGCCCTACTGCCTGCAGGGGGACAGGCGGGCCGTACTGTCTGCAGGGGGACAGGCGGCCCTCCCGTCTACAGGGGTGCAGGCGGGACCTAGTCTGCCTGTAGGGGCGCAGGAGGACCCTACTGGGCCTACTGCCCCACGGACAGGCGGGCCCTACTGCCTGTACGGGCGCAGGCGGGCCCTACTGCCTGCAGGGGGACAGGCGGGCCGTACTGTCGGCAGGGGCGCTGGCGGGCCCCACTGGCTGCAGGGGGACAGGCGGGCCGTACTGTCTGCAGGGGGACAGGCGGCCCTACTGCCTGCAGGGGGACAGGCGGGCCCTACTGTCTGCAGGGGGCCAGGCGACCCTACTGCCTGCAGGGGGACAGGCGGACACTACTGCCTACGGGGGTGCAAGAGGGCCCTTCTGCCTGCAGGGGGACAGGCGGGCCGTACTGTCTGCAGGGGGACAGGCGGCCCTACTGCCTGTACGGGCGCAGGCGGGCCCTACTGCCTGCAGGGGGACGGGCGGGCCCTACTGCCTACGGGAGTGCAGGAGGGCCGTACTGCCTTCAGGGGGACAGGCGGGCGCTACTGCCTATACGGGCGCAGGCAGGCCCTACTGCCTGCATGGGGACAGGCAGGCCGTACTGTCTGCAGGGGGACAGGCGGCCCTACTGCCTGCAGGGGGACAGGCGGGCCCTACTGTCTGCAGGGGGCCAGGCGGCCCTACTGCCTGCAGGGGGACAGGCGGACCCTACTGCCTGCAGGGGGACAGGCGGACCCTACTGCCTACGGGGGTGCAGGAGGGCACTACTGCCTGCAGGGGGACAGGCGGGCGCTACTGCCTATACGGGCGCAGGCAGGCCCTACTGCCTGCAGGGGGACAGGCGGACCCTACTGCCTACGGGGGTGCAGGAGGGCACTACTGCCTGCAGGGGGACAGGCGGGCGCTACTGCCTATACGGGCGCAGGCAGGCCCTACTGCCTGCAGGGGCGCAGGCGGCCCTACTGCATGCAGGGGGACAGGCGGGCCCTACTGTCTGCAGGGAGCCAGGCGGCCCTACTGCCTGCAGGGGGACAGGCGGACCCTACTGCCTATACGGGCGCTACTGCCTATACGGGCGCAGGCAGGCCCTACTGCCTGCAGGGGGAGGGGCGGGCCGTTCTGTCTGCAGGAGGACAGGCGGCCCTACTGCCTGCAGGGGGACAGGCGGGCCCTACTGTCTGCAGGGGGACAGGCGGCCCTACTGCCTGCAGGGGGACAGGCGGGCCCTACTGTCTGCAGGGGGACAGGCGGCCCTACTGCCTGCAGGGGGACAGGCGGGCACTACTGCCTGTACGGGCGCAGGCGGGCACTACTGGCTGCAGGGGGGCAGGCGGGCCCTACTGCCTATGGGGGTGCAGGCGGGCCGTACTGTCTGCATGGGGACAGGCGGCCCTACTGCCTGCAAGGGGACAGGCGGGCCCTACTGTCTGCAGGGGGCCAGGCGACCCTACTGCCTGCAGGGGGACAGGCGGACCCTACTGCCTACGGGGGTGCAGGAGGGCCCTACTGCCTGCAGGGGGACAGGCGGGCCGTACTGTCTGCAGGGGGACAGGCGGCCCTACTGCCTGTACGGGCGCAGGCGGGCCCTACTGCCTGCAGGGGGACGGGCGGGCCCTACTGCCTACGGGAGTGCAGGAAGGCCGTACTGCCTTCAGGGGGACAGGCGGGCGCTACTGCCTATACGGGCGCAGGCAGGCCCTACTGCCTGCAGGGGGACAGGCAGGCCGTACTGTCTGCAGGGGGACAGGCGGCCCTACTGCCTGCAGGGGGACAGGCGGGCCCTACTGTCTGCAGGGGGCCATGCGGCCATACTGCCTGCAGGGGGACAGGCGAACCCTACTGCCTACGGGGGTGCAGGAGGGCACTACTGCCTGCAGGGGGACAGGCGAACCCTACTGCCTACGGGGGTGCAGGAGGGCACTACCGCCTGCAGGGGGACAGGCGGCCGCTACTGCCTGCAGGGGGACAGGCGGGCCCTACTGTCTGCAGGGGGAAAGGCGGCCCTACTGCCTGCAGGGGGATAGGCGGGAGCTACTGCCTGTAGGGGCGCTGGCGGGCCCCACTGGCTGCAGGGGGACAGGCGGCCCTACTGACTGCAGGGGGACAGGCGGGCCGTACTGTCTGCAGGGGGACAGGCGGCCCTACTGCCTGCAGGGGGACAGGCGGAACCTACTGCCTGCAGGGGGACAGGCGGGCCCTACTGTCTGCAGGGGGCGAGGCGGCCCTACTGCCTGCAGGGGGACAGGCGGGAGCTACTGCCTGTAGGGGCGCTGGCGGGCCCCACTGGCTGCAGGGGGACAGGCGGCCCCACTGACTGCAGGGGGACAGGCGGGCCGTACTGTCTGCAGGGGGACAGGCGGCCCTACTGCCTGCAGGGGGACAGGCGGGCCCTACTGCCTGTACGGGCGCAGGCGGGCACTACTGGCTGCAGGGGGACAGGCGGGCGCTACTGCCTATACGGGCGCAGGCAGGCCCTACTGCCTGCAGGGGCGCAGGCGGGCCCTACTGCCTGCAGGGGGACAGGCGGGCCCTACTGTCTGCAGGGGAAAGGCGGCCCTCCCGCCTACGGGGGTGCAGGAAGGCCTTACTGCCTGCAGGGGGCAGGCGGGCACTACTGCCTGTAAGGGCACAGGCGGGACCTACTGCCTGCAGGGGGACAAGCGGGCCCTACTGCCTGCAGGGGCGCAGGCGGGACCTACTGCCTGCAGGGGGACAGGCGGGTCCTACTGCCTGTACGGGCGCAGGCAGGCCCTACTGCCTGCAGGGGGAGGGGCGGGCCGTTCTGTCTGCAGAGGAACAGGCGGCCCTACTGCCTGCAGGGGGACAGGCGGGCCCTCTTGTCTGCAGGGGGACAGGCGCCCTACTGCCTGCAGGGGGACAGGCGGGCCCTACTGCCTGTACGAGCGCAGGCGGGCACTACTGGCTGCAGGGGGACAGGCGGGCCCTCTTGTCTGCAGGGGGACAGGCGGCCCTACTGCCTGCAGGGGGACAGGCGGGCCCTACTGCCTGTACGGGCGCAGGCGGGCACTACTGGCTGCAGGGGGACAGGCGGGCGCTACTGCCTATACGGGCGCAGGCAGGCCCTACTGCCTGCAGGGGCGCAGGCGGGCCCTACTGCCTGCAGGGGGACAGGCGGGCCATACTGTCTGCAGGGGGAAAGGCGGCCCTCCCGCCTACGGGGGTGCAGGAAGGCCTTACTGCCTGCAGGGGGACAGGCGGGCCCAACTGCCTGTACGGGCGCAGGCGGGCCCTACTGCCTGCAGGGGGACAAGCGGGCCCTACTGCCTGCAGGGGCGCAGGCGGGACCTACTGCCTGCAGGGGGACAGGCGGGTCCTACTGCCTGTACGGGCGCAGGCAGGCCCTACTGCCTGCAGGGGGAGGGGCGGGCCGTTCTGTCTGCAGAGGAACAGGCGGCCCTACTGCCTGCAGGGGGACAGGCGGGCCCTCTTGTCTGCAGGGGGACAGGCGCCCTACTGCCTGCAGGGGGACAGGCGGGCCCTACTGCCTGTACGAGCGCAGGCGGGCACTACTGGCTGCAGGGGGACAGGCGGGCCCTCTTGTCTGCAGGGGGACAGGCGGCCCTACTGCCTGCAGGGGGACAGGCGGGCCCTACTGCCTGTACGGGCGCAGGCGGGCACTACTGGCTGCAGGGGGACAGGCGGGCCCTACTGCCTACGGGGGTGCAGGAGGGCCCTACTGCCTGCAGGGGGACAGGCGGGCCGTACTGTCTGCAGGGGGAAAGGCGGCCCTACTGCCTGCAGGGGGACAGGCGGGAGCTACTGCCTGTAGGGGCGCTGGCGGGCCCCACTGGCTGCAGGGGGACAGGCGGCCCTACTGACTGCAGGGGGGCAGGCGGGCCGTACTGTCTGCAGGGGGAAAGGCGGCCCTCCCGCCTACGGGGGTGCAGGAAGGCCTTACTGCCTGCAGGGAGACAGGCGGGCCCAACTGTCTGTACGGGCGCAGGCGGGCCCTACTGCCTGCAGGGGGACAAGCGGGCCCTACTGCCTGTAGGGGCGCAGGCGGGAGCTACTGCCTGCAGGGGGAGGGGCGGGCCGTTCTGTCTGCAGAGGAACAGGCGGCCCTACTGCCTGCAGGGGGACAGGCGGGCCCTCTTGTCTGCAGGGGGACAGGCGCCCTACTGCCTGCAGGGGGACAGGCGGGCCCTACTGACTGCAGGGGGACAGGCGGGCCGTTCTGTCTGCAGAGGAACAGGCGGCCCTACTGCCTGCAGGGGGACAGGCAGGCCCTCTTGTCTGCAGGGGGACAGGCGCCCTACTGCCTACGGGGGTGCAGGAGGGCCCTACTGCCTGCAGGGGGACAGGCGGGCCGTACTGTCTGCAGGGGGAAAGGCGGCCCTACTGCCTGCAGGGGGACAGGCGGGAGCTACTGCCTGTAAGGGCGCTGGCGGGCCCCACTGGCTGCAGGGGGACAGGCGGCCCTACTGACTGCAGGGGGACAGGCGGGCCGTACTGTCTGCAGGGGGAAAGGCGGGCCCTACTGCCTGTACGGGCGCAGGCAGGCCCTACTGCCTGCAGGGGGAGGGGCGGGCCGTTCTGTCTGCAGAGGAACAGGCGGCCCTACTGCCTGCAGGGGGACAGGCGGGCCCTCTTGTCTGCAGGGGGACAGGCGCCCTACTGCCTGCAGGGGGACAGGCGGGCCCTACTGCCTGTACGGGCGCAGGCGGGCACTACTGGCTGCAGGGGGACAGGCGGGCCCTCTTGTCTGCAGGGGGACAGGCGGCCCTACTGCCTACGGGGGGACAGGCGGGCCATACTGCCTGTACGGGCGCAGGCGGGCACTACTGGCTGCAGGGGGACAGGCGGGCCCTACTGCCTACGGGGGTGCAGGAGGGCCCTACTGCCTGCAGGGGGACAGGAGGGCCGTACTGTCTGCAGGGGGAAAGGCGGCCCTACTGCCTGCAGGGGGACAGGCGGGAGCTACTGCCTGTAAGGGCGCTGGCGGGCCCCACTGGCTGCAGGGGGACAGGCGGCCCTACTGACTGCAGGGGGACAGGCGGGCCGTACTGTCTGCAGGGGGAAAGGCGGCCCTCCCGCCTACGGGGGTGCAGGAAGGCCTTACTGCCTGCAGGGAGACAGGCGGGCCCAACTGTCTGTACGGGCGCAGGCGGGCCCTACTGCCTGCAGGGGGACAAGCGGGCCCTACTGCCTGTAGGGGCGCAGGCGGGACCTACTGCCTGCAGGGGGACAGGCGGGCCCTACTGCCTGCACGGGCGCAGACGGGCACTATTGGCTGCAGGGGGACAGGCGGGCTCTACTGCCTACGGGGGTGCAGGAGGGCCCTACTGCCTTCAGGGGGCAGGCGGGCGCTACTGCCTATACGGGCGCAGGCAGGCCCTACTGCCTGCAGGGAAGGGGCGGGCCGTTCTGTCTGCAGAGGAACAGGCGGCCGTTCTGTCTGCAGAGGGGACAGGCGGGCCCTCTTGTCTGCAGGGGGACAGGCGCCCTACTGCCTGCAGGGGGACAGGCGGGCCCTACTGCCTGTACGGGCGCAGGCGGGCACTACTGGCTGCAGGGGGACAGGCGGGCCCTCTTGTCTGCAGGGGGACAGGCGGCCCTACTGCCTGCAGGGGGACAGGCGGGCCCTACTGCCTGTACGGGCGCAGGCGGGCACTACTGGCTGCAGGGGGACAGGCGGGCCCTACTGCCTGTACGGGCGCAGGCGGGCCCTACTGCATGCAGGGGGACAGGCGGGCCCTACTGTCTGCAGGTTGAAAGGCGGCCCTCCCGCTTATGGGGACGCAGGAGGGCCCAACAGTCTGCATGGGGACAGGCGGGACCCACTGCCTGCAGGGGACAAGCGGGACCTACTGTCTGTAGGGGCGCAGGCGGGCCCTACTGCCTGTACGGGCGCAGGCGGGACCTACTGCCTGTAGGGGCGCAGGCGGGCCCCACTGGCTGCAGGGGGACAGGCGGGCCCTACTGCCTGTACGGGCGCAGGCGGGCACTATTGGCTGCAGGGGGCAGGCGGGCCCTACTGCCTACGGGGGTGCAGGAGGGCCCTACTGCCTGCAGGGGGACAGGCGATCGCTACTGCCTATACGGGCGCAGGCAGGCCCTACTGCCTGCAGGGGGAGGGGCGGGCCGTTCTGTCTGCAGGGGAACAGGCGGCCCTACTGCCTGCAGGAGGACAGGCGGACCCTACTGCCTACGGGGGTGCAGGAGGGCCCTACTGCCTGTAGGGGCGCAGGCGGGACCTACTGCCTGCAGGGGGACAGGCGGGCCCTCTTGTCTGCAGGGGGACAGGCGGCCCTACTGCCTGCAAGGGGACAGGCGGGCCCGACTGCCTGTACGGGCGCAGGCGGGCACTACTGGCTGCAGGGGGAGAGGCCCTACTGCCTGCAGGGGGACAGGCGGGCCGTACTGTCTGCAGGGGGAAAGGCGGCCCTACTGCCTGCAGGGGCGCAGGCGGGCACTACTGGCTGCAGGGGGAGAGGCCCTACTGCCTGCAGGGGGACAGGCGGGCCGCACTGTCTGCAGGGGGAAAGGCGGCCCTACTGCCTGCAGGGGGACAGGCGGGAGCTACTGCCTGTAGGGGCGCTGGCGGGCCCCACTGGCTGCCTGGGGACAGGCGGCCCTACTGACTGCAGGGGGACAGGCGGGCCGTACTGTCTGCAGGGGGACAGGCGGCCCTACTGCCTGCAGGGGGACAGGCGGAACCTACTGCCTGCAGGGGGACAGGCGGGCCCTACTGTCTGCAGGGGCCGAGGCGGCCCTACTGCCTGCAGAGGGACAGGCGGACCCTACTGCCTACGGGGGTGCAGGAGGGCCCTACTGCCTGTAGGGGCGCAGGCGGGACCTACTGCCTGCAGGGGGACAGGCGGGCCCTACTGCCTGTAGGGGCGCAGGCGGGCCCTACTGCCTGTAGGTGCGCAGGCGGAACCTTCTGCCTGCAGGGGGATATGCGGGCCCTACTGCCTGTACGGGCGCAGGCGGGCCCTACTGCATGCAGGGGGACAGGCGGGCCCTACTGTCTGCAGGTTGAAAGGCGGCCCTCCCGCTTATGGGGACGCAGGAGGGCCCAACAGTCTGCATGGGGACAGGCGGGACCCACTGCCTGCAGGGGACAAGCGGGCCCTACTGTCTGTAGGGGCGCAGGCGGGCCCTACTGCCTGTACGGGCGCAGGCGGGACCTACTGCCTGTAGGGGCGCAGGCGGGCCCCACTGGCTGCAGGGGGACAGGCGGGCCCTACTGCCTGTACGGGCGCAGGCGGGCCGTACTGTCTGCAGGGGGAAAGGCGGCCCTACTGCCTGCAGGGGGACAGGCGGGAGCTACTGCCTGTAGGGGCGCTGGCGGGCCCCACTGGCTGCCTGGGGACAGGCGGCCCTACTGACTGCAGGGGGACAGGCGGGCCGTACTGTCTGCAGGGGGACAGGCGGCCCTACTCCCTGCAGGGGGACAGGCGGAACCTACTGCCTGCAGGGGGACAGGCGGGCCCTACTGTCTGCAGGGGCCGAGGCGGCCCTACTGCCTGCAGGGGGACAGGCGGGCGCTACTGCCTATACGGGCGCAGGCAGGCCCTACTGCCTGCAGGGGGACAGGCGGGCCGTACTGTCTGCAGGGGGACAGGCGGGCCCTACTGCCTGTACGGGCGCAGGCGGGCCCTACTGCCTGCAGGGGGACAGGCGGGCCCTACTGTCTGCAGGGGCCGAGGCGGCCCTACTGCCTGCAGGGGGACAGGCGGGCGCTACTGCTTATACGGGCGCAGGCAGGCCCTACTGCCTGCAGGGGGACAGGCGGGCCGTACTGTCTGCAGGGGGACAGGCGGGCCCTACTGCCTGTACGGGCGCAGGCGGGCCCTACTGCCTGCAGGGGGACAAGCGGGCCCTACTGCCTGCAGGGGCGCAGGCGGGACCTACTGCCTGCAGGGGGACAGGCGGGCCCTACTGCCTGTACGGGCGCAGGCAGGCCCTACTGCCTGCAGGGGGAGGGGCGGGCCGTTCTGTCTGCAGAGGAACAGGCGGCCCTACTGCCTGCAGGGGGACAGGCGGGCCCTCTTGTCTGCAGGGGGACAGGCGCCCTACTGCCTGCAGGGGGACAGGCGGGCCCTACTGCCTGTACGGGCGCAGGCGGGCACTACTGGCTGCAGGGGGACAGGCGGGCCCTCTTGTCTGCAGGGGGACAGGCGGCCCTACTGCCTGCAGGGGGACAGGCGGGCCATACTGCCTGTACGGGCGCAGGCGGGCACTACTGGCTGCAGGGGGACAGGCGGGCCCTACTGCCTACGGGGGTGCAGGAGGGCCCTACTGCCTGCAGGGGGACAGGCGGGCCGTACTGTCTGCAGGGGGAAAGGCGGCCCTACTGCCTGCAGGGGGACAGGCGGGAGCTACTGCCTGTAAGGGCGCTGGCGGGCCCCACTGGCTGCAGGGGGACAGGCGGCCCTACTGACTGCAGGGGGACAGCCGGGCCGTACTGTCTGCAGGGGGAAAGGCGGCCCTCCCGCCTACGGGGGTGCAGGAAGGCCTTACTGCCTGCAGGGAGACAGGCGGGCCCAACTGCCTGTACGGGCGCAGGCGGGCCCTACTGCCTGCAGGGGGACAAGCGGGCCCTACTGCCTGTAGGGGCGCAGGCGGGACCTACTGCCTGCAGGGGGACAGGCGGGCCCTACTGCCTGCACGGGCGCAGACGGGCACTATTGGCTGCAGGGGGACAGGCGGGCTCTACTGCCTACGGGGGTGCAGGAGGGCCCTACTGCCTTCAGGGGGCAGGCGGGCGCTACTGCCTATACGGGCGCAGGCAGGCCCTACTGCCTGCAGGGGGAGGGGCGGGCCGTTCTGTCTGCAGAGGAACAGGCGGCCCTACTGCCTGCAGGGGGACAGGCGGGCCCTCTTGTCTGCAGGGGGACAGGCGCCCTACTGCCTGCAGGGGGACAGGCGGGCCCTACTGCCTGTACGGGCGCAGGCGGGACCTACTGCCTGCAGGGGGACAGGCGGGCCCTACTGCCTGTACGGGCGCAGGCAGGCCCTACTGCCTGCAGGGGGAGGGGCGGGCCGTTCTGTCTGCAGAGGAACAGGCGGCCCTACTGCCTGCAGGGGGACAGGCGGGCCCTCTTGTCTGCAGGGGGACAGGCGCCCTACTGCCTGCAGGGGGACAGGCGGGCCCTACTGCCTGTACGGGCGCAGGCGGGCACTACTGGCTGCAGGGGGACAGGCGGGCCCTCTTGTCTGCAGGGCGACAGGCGGCCCTACTGCCTGCAGGGGGACAGGCGGGCCATACTGCCTGTACGGGCGCAGGCGGGCACTACTGGCTGCAGGGGGACAGGCGGGCCCTACTGCCTACGGGGGGTGCAGGAGGGCCCTACTGCCTGCAGGGGGACAGGCGGGCCGTACTGTCTGCAGGGGGAAAGGCGGCCCTACTGCCTGCAGGGGGACAGGCGGGAGCTACTGCCTGTAAGGGCGCTGGCGGGCCCCACTGGCTGCAGGGGGACAGGCGGCCCTACTGACTGCAGGGGGACAGCCGGGCCGTACTGTCTGCAGGGGGAAAGGCGGCCCTCCCGCCTACGGGGGTGCAGGAAGGCCTTACTGCCTGCAGGGAGACAGGCGGGCCCAACTGCCTGTACGGGCGCAGGCGGGCCCTACTGCCTGCAGGGGGACAAGCGGGCCCTACTGCCTGTAGGGGCGCAGGCGGGACCTACTGCCTGCACGGGCGCAGACGGGCACTATTGGCTGCAGGGGGACAGGCGGGCTCTACTGCCTACGGGGGTGCAGGAGGGCCCTACTGCCTTCAGGGGGCAGGCGGGCGCTACTGCCTATACGGGCGCAGGCAGGCCCTACTGCCTGCAGGGGGAGGGGCGGGCCGTTCTGTCTGCAGGGGAACAGGCGGCCCTACTGCCTGCAGGGGGACAGGCGGGCCCTCTTGTCTGCAGGGGGACAGGCGCCCTACTGCCTGCAGGGGGACAGGCGGGCCCTACTGCCTGTACGGGCGCAGGCGGGCACTACTGGCTGCAGGGGGACAGGCGGGCCCTCTTGTCTGCAGGGGGACAGGCGGCCCTACTGCCTGCAGGGGGACAGGCGGGCCATACTGCCTGTACGGGCGCAGGCGGGCACTACTGGCTGCAGGGGGACAGGCGATCGCTACTGCCTATACGGGCGCAGGCAGGCCCTACTGCCTGCAGGGGGAGGGGCGGGCCGTTCTGTCTGCAGGGGAACAGGCGGCCCTACTGCCTGCAGGGGGACAGGCGTGCCCTCTTGTCTGCAGGGGGACAGGCGGCCCTACTGCCTGCAGGGGGACAGGCGGGCCATACTGCCTGTACGGGCGCAGGCGGGCACTATTGGCTGCAGGGGGACAGGCGGGCCCTACTGCCTACGGGGGTGCAGGAGGGCCCTACTGCCTGCAGGGGGACAGGCGATCGCTACTGCCTATACGGGCGCAGGCGGGCCCTACTGCCTGCAGGGGGACAAGCGGGCCCTACTGCCTGCAGGGGCGCAGGCGGGACCTACTGCCTGCAGGGGGACAGGCGGGCCCTACTGCCTGTACGGGCGCAGGCAGGCCCTACTGCCTGCAGGGGGAGGGGCGGGCCGTTCTGTCTGCAGAGGAACAGGCGGCCCTACTGCCTGCAGGGGGACAGGCGGGCCCTCTTGTCTGCAGGGGGACAGGCGCCCTACTGCCTGCAGGGGGACAGGCGGGCCCTACTGCCTGTACGGGCGCAGGCGGGCACTACTGGCTGCAGGAAGACAGGCGGGCCCTCTTGTCTGCAGGGGGACAGGCGGCCCTACTGCCTGCAGGGGGACAGGCGGGCCATACTGCCTGTACGGGCGCAGGCGGGCACTACTGGCTGCAGGGGGACAGGCGGGCCCTACTGCCTACGGGGGTGCAGGAGGGCCCTACTGCCTGCAGGGGGACAGGCGGGCCGTACTGTCTGCAGGGGGAAAGGCGGCCCTACTGCCTGCAGGGGGACAGGCGGGAGCTACTGCCTGTAAGGGCGCTGGCGGGCCCCACTGGCTGCAGGGGGACAGGCGGCCCTACTGACTGCAGGGGGACAGGCGGGCCGTACTGTCTGCAGGGGGAAAGGCGGCCCTCCCGCCTACGGGGGTGCAGGAAGGCCTTACTGCCTGCAGGGAGACAGGCGGGCCCAACTGCCTGTACGGGCGCAGGCGGGCCTTACTGCCTGCAGGGGGACAAGCGGGCCCTACTGCCTGTAGGGGCGCAGGCGGGACCTACTGCCTGCAGGGGGACAGGCGGGCCCTACTGCCTGCACGGGCGCAGACGGGCACTATTGGCTGCGGGGGGACAGGCGGGCTCTACTGCCTACGGGGGTGCAGGAGGGCCCTACTGCCTTCAGGGGGCAGGCGGGCGCTACTGCCTATACGGGCGCAGGCAGGCCCTACTGCCTGCAGGGGGAGGGGCGGGCCGTTCAGTCTGCAGAGGAACAGGCGGCCGTTCTGTCTGCAGAGGGGACAGGCGGGCCCTCTTGTCTGCAGGGGGACAGGCGCCCTACTGCCTGCAGGGGGACAGGCGGGCCCTACTGCCTGTACGGGCGCAGGCGGGCACTACTGGCTGCAGGGGGACAGGCGGGCCCTCTTGTCTGCAGGGGGACAGGCGGCCCTACTGCCTGCAGGGGGACAGGCGGGCCCTACTGCCTGTACGGGCGCAGGCGGGCACTACTGGCTGCAGGGGGACAGGCGGGCCCTACTGCCTGTACGGGCGCAGGCGGGCACTATTGGCTGCAGGGGGACAGGCGGGCCCTACTGCCTACGGGGGTGCAGGAGGGCCCTACTGCCTGCAGGGGGACAGGCGATCGCTACTGCCTATACGGGCGCAGGCAGGCCCTACTGCCTGCAGGGGGAGGGGCGGGCCGTTCTGTCTGCAGGGGAACAGGCGGCCCTACTGCCTGCAGGGGGACAGGCGGACCCTACTGCCTACGGGGGTGCAGGAGGGCCCTACTGCCTGTAGGGGCGCAGGCGGGACCTACTGCCTGCAGGGGGACAGGCGGGCCCTCTTGTCTGCAGGGGGACAGGCGGCCCTACTGCCTGCAAGGGGACAGGCGGGCCCGACTGCCTGTACGGGCGCAGGCGGGCACTACTGGCTGCAGGGGGAGAGGCCCTACTGCCTGCAGGGGGACAGGCGGGCCGTACTGTCTGCAGGGGGAAAGGCGGCCCTACTGCCTGCAGGGGCGCAGGCGGGCACTACTGGCTGCAGGGGGAGAGGCCCTACTGCCTGCAGGGGGACAGGCGGGCCGTACTGTCTGCAGGGGGAAAGGCGGCCCTACTGCCTGCAGGGGGACAGGCGGGAGCTACTGCCTGTAGGGGCGCTGGCGGGCCCCACTGGCTGCCTGGGGACAGGCGGCCCTACTGACTGCAGGGGGACAGGCGGGCCGTACTGTCTGCAGGGGGACAGGCGGCCCTACTGCCTGCAGGGGGACAGGCGGAACCTACTGCCTGCAGGGGGACAGGCGGGCCCTACTGTCTGCAGGGGCCGAGGCGGCCCTACTGCCTGCAGAGGGACAGGCGGACCCTACTGCCTACGGGGGTGCAGGAGGGCCCTACTGCCTGTAGGGGCGCAGGCGGGACCTACTGCCTGCAGGGGGACAGGCGGGCCCTACTGCCTGTAGGGGCGCAGGCGGGCCCTACTGCCTGTAGGTGCGCAGGCGGAACCTTCTGCCTGCAGGGGGATATGCGGGCCCTACTGCCTGTACGGGCGCAGGCGGGCCCTACTGCATGCAGGGGGACAGGCGGGCCCTACTGTCTGCAGGTTGAAAGGCGGCCCTCCCGCTTATGGGGACGCAGGAGGGCCCAACAGTCTGCATGGGGACAGGCGGGACCCACTGCCTGCAGGGGACAAGCGGGCCCTACTGTCTGTAGGGGCGCAGGCGGGCCCTACTGCCTGTACGGGCGCAGGCGGGCCCTACTGCCTGTACGGGCGCAGGCGGGCCGTACTGTCTGCAGGGGGAAAGGCGGCCCTACTGCCTGCAGGGGGACAGGCGGGAGCTACTGCCTGTAGGGGCGCTGGCGGGCCCCACTGGCTGCCTGGGGACAGGCGGCCCTACTGACTGCAGGGGGACAGGCGGGCCGTACTGTCTGCAGGGGGACAGGCGGCCCTACTCCCTGCAGGGGGACAGGCGGAACCTACTGCCTGCAGGGGGACAGGCGGGCCCTACTGTCTGCAGGGGCCGAGGCGGCCCTACTGCCTGCAGGGGGACAGGTGGGCGCTACTGCCTATACGGGCGCAGGCAGGCCCTACTGCCTGCAGGGGGACAGGCGGGCCGTACTGTCTGCAGGGGGACAGGCGGGCCCTACTGCCTGTACGGGCGCAGGCGGGCCCTACTGCCTGCAGGGGGACAAGCGGGCCCTACTGCCTGCAGGGGCGCAGGCGGGACCTACTGCCTGCAGGGGGACAGGCGGGCCCTACTGCCTGTACGGGCGCAGGCAGGCCCTACTGCCTGCAGGGGGGAGGGGCGGGCCGTTCTGTCTGCAGAGGAACAGGCGGCCCAACTGCCTGCAGGGGGACAGGCGGGCCCTCTTGTCTGCAGGGGGACAGGCGCCCTACTGCCTGCAGGGGGACAGGCGGGCCCTACTGCCTGTACGGGCGCAGGCGGGCACTACTGGCTGCAGGGGGACAGGCGGGCCCTCTTGTCTGCAGGGGGACAGGCGGCCCTACTGCCTGCAGGGGGACAGGCGGGCCATACTGCCTGTACGGGCGCAGGCGGGCACTACTGGCTGCAGGGGGACAGGCGGGCCCTACTGCCTACGGGGGTGCAGGAGGGCCCTACTGCCTGCAGGGGGACAGGCGGGCCGTACTGTCTGCAGGGGGAAAGGCGGGAGCTACTGCCTGTAAGGGCGCTGGCGGGCCCCACTGGCTGCAGGGGGACAGGCGGCCCTACTGACTGCAGGGGGACAGGCGGGCCGTACTGTCTGCAGGGGGAAAGGCGGCCCTCCCGCCTACGGGGGTGCAGGAAGGCCTTACTGCCTGCAGGGAGACAGGCGGGCCCAACTGCCTGTACGGGCGCAGGCGGGCCCTACTGCCTGCAGGGGGACAAGCGGGCCCTACTGCCTGTAGGGGCGCAGGCGGGACCTACTGCCTGCAGGGGGACAGGCGGGCCCTACTGCCTGCACGGGCGCAGACGGGCACTATTGGCTGCAGGGGGACAGGCGGGCTCTACTGCCTACGGGGGTGCAGGAGGGCCCTACTGCCTTCAGGGGGCAGGCGGGCGCTACTGCCTATACGGGCGCAGGCAGGCCCTACTGCCTGCAGGGGGAGGGGCGGGCCGTTCTGTCTGCAGAGGAACAGGCGGCCGTTCTGTCTGCAGAGGGACAGGCGGGCCCTCTTGTCTGCAGGGGGACAGGCGGCCCTACTGCCTGCAGGGGGACAGGCGGGCCATACTGCCTGTACGGGCGCAGGCGGGCACTACTGGCTGCAGGGGGACAGGCGATCGCTACTGCCTATACGGGCGCAGGCAGGCCCTACTGCCTGCAGGGGGAGGGGCGGGCCGTTCTGTCTGCAGGGGAACAGGCGGCCCTACTGCCTGCAGGGGGACAGGCGGGCCCTCTTGTCTGCAGGGGGACAGGCGGCCCTACTGCCTGCAGGGGGACAGGCGGGCCATACTGCCTGTACGGGCGCAGGCGGGCACTATTGGCTGCAGGGGGACAGGCGGGCCCTACTGCCTACGGGGGTGCAGGAGGGCCCTACTGCCTGCAGGGGGACAGGCGATCGCTACTGCCTATACGGGCGCAGGCAGGCCCTACTGCCTGCAGGGGGAGGGGCGGGCCGTTCTGTCTGCAGGGGAACAGGCGGCCCTACTGCCTGCAGGGGGACAGGCGGACCCTACTGCCTACGGGGGTGCAGGAGGGCCCTACTGCCTGTAGGGGCGCAGGCGGGACCTACTGCCTGCAGGGGGACAGGCGGGCTCTCTTGTCTGCAGGGGGACAGGCGGCCCTACTGCCTGCAAGGGGACAGGCGGGCCCGACTGCCTGTACGGGCGCAGGCGGGCACTACTGGCTGCAGGGGGAGAGGCCCTACTGCCTGCAGGGGGACAGGCGGGCCGTACTGTCTGCAGGGGGAAAGGCGGCCCTACTGCCTGCAGGGGCGCAGGCGGGCACTACTGGCTGCAGGGGGAGAGGCCCTACTGCCTGCAGGGGGACAGGCGGGCCGTACTGTCTGCAGGGGGAAAGGCGGCCCTACTGCCTGCAGGGGGACAGGCGGGAGCTACTGCCTGTAGGGGCGCTGGCGGGCCCCACTGGCTGCCTGGGGACAGGCGGCCCTACTGACTGCAGGGGGACAGGCGGGCCGTACTGTCTGCAGGGGGACAGGCGGCCCTACTGCCTGCAGGGGGACAGGCGGAACCTACTGCCTGCAGGGGGACAGGCGGGCCCTACTGTCTGCAGGGGCCGAGGCGGCCCTACTGCCTGCAGAGGGACAGGCGGACCCTACTGCCTACGGGGGTGCAGGAGGGCCCTACTGCCTGTAGGGGCGCAGGCGGGACCTACTGCCTGCAGGGGGACAGGCGGGCCCTACTGCCTGTAGGGGCGCAGGCGGGCCCTACTGCCTGTAGGTGCGCAGGCGGAACCTTCTGCCTGCAGGGGGATATGCGGGCCCTACTGCCTGTACGGGCGCAGGCGGGCCCTACTGCATGCAGGGGGACAGGCGGGCCCTACTGTCTGCAGGTTGAAAGGCGGCCCTCCCGCTTATGGGGACGCAGGAGGGCCCAACAGTCTGCATGGGGACAGGCGGGACCCACTGCCTGCAGGGGACAAGCGGGCCCTACTGTCTGTAGGGGCGCAGGCGGGCCCTACTGCCTGTACGGGCGCAGGCGGGACCTACTGCCTGTAGGGGCGCAGGCGGGCCCCACTGGCTGCAGGGGGACAGGCGGGCCCTACTGCCTGTACGGGCGCAGGCGGGCCGTACTGTCTGCAGGGGGAAAGGCGGCCCTACTGCCTGCAGGGGGACAGGCGGGAGCTACTGCCTGTAGGGGCGCTGGCGGGCCCCACTGGCTGCCTGGGGACAGGCGGCCCTACTGACTGCAGGGGGACAGGCGGGCCGTACTGTCTGCAGGGGGACAGGCGGAACCTACTGCCTGCAGGGGGACAGGCGGGCCCTACTGTCTGCAGGGGCCGAGGCGGCCCTACTGCCTGCAGGGGGACAGGCGGGCGCTACTGCCTATACGGGCGCAGGCAGGCCCTACTGCCTGCAGGGGGACAGGCGGGCCGTACTGTCTGCAGGGGGACAGGCGGGCCCTACTGCCTGTACGGGCGCAGGCGGGCCCTACTGCCTGCAGGGGGACAGGCGGGCGCTACTGCCTACGGGGATGCAGGAGGGACCTTCTGCCTGCAGGGGGACAAGCGGGCCCTACTGCCTGTACGGGCGCAGGCGGGCCCTACTGCCTGTACGGGCGCAGGCGGGACCTACTGCCTGCAGGGGGACAGGCGGGCCCTACTGCCTGTAGGGGCGCAGGCGGGACCTACTGCCTGCAGGGGGACAGGCGGGCCCTACTGCCTGTAAGGGCGCAGGCGGGCCCTACTGCCTGTACGGGCGCAGGCGGGACCTACTGCCTGTAGGGGCGCAGGCGGGACCTTCTGCCTGCAGGGGGATATGCGGGCCCTACTGCCTGTACGGGTTCAGGCGGGCCCTACTGCATGCAGGTTGAAAGGCGGCCCTCCCGCTTATGGGGACGCAGGAGGGCCCAACTGTCTGCATGGGGACAGGCGGGACCCACTGCCTGCAGGGGACAAGCGGGCCCTACTGTCTGTAGGGGCGCAGGCGGGCCCCACTGGCTGCAGGGGGACAGGCGGGCCCTACTGCCTGTACGGGCGCAGGCGGCCCCTACTGCCTGCAGGGGGACAGTCGGGCCCTTCTGTATGTAGGGGGAAAGGCGGGCCGTACTCACTGCAGAGGGACAGGCGGCCCTACTGCCTGCAGGTGGACAGGCGGGCGCTACTGCCTATTTGGGCGCAGGCAGGCCCTACTGCCTGCAGGGGGACAGGCGGGCCGTACTGTCTGCGGGGGGACAGGCGGGCCGTACTGTCTGCAGGGGGACAGGCGGCACTACTGCCTGCTGGGGGACAGGCGGGCCGTACTGTCTGCAGGGGCGCTGGTGGGACCCATTGGCTGCAGGGGGACAGGCGGGCCCTACTGTCTGTAGGGGCGAAGGCGGGCCCCACTGGCTGCATTGGGACAGGCGGGCCCTACTGCCTGCAGGGGGACAGGCGGGCCCTACTATTTGCAGAGGGACAGGCGGGCCCTACTGTTTGCAGGTTGAAAGGCCGCCCTCCCGCTTATGGGGGTGCAGGAGGGCCCAACTGTCTGCAGGGGGACAGACGACCCTCCCGCCTACGGGGGTGCAGGAAGGCCTTACTGCCTGCAGGGGGACAGGCGGGCCCTACTGCCTGCAGGGGGACAGGCGGCCCTACTGTTTGCAGGTTGAAAGGCGGCCATCCCGCTTATGGGGGTGCAGGAGGGCCCAACTGTCTGCAGGGGGACAGACGACCCTCCCGCCTACGGGGGTGCAGGAAGGCCTTACTGCCTGCAGGGGGACAGGCGGGCCCTACTGCCTGTAGGGGCGCAGGCGGGACCTACTGCCTGCAGGGGGAGGGGCGGGCCGTTCTGTCTGCAGGGGAACAGGCGGCCCTACTGCCTGCAGGGGGACAGGCGGGCCCTCTTGTCTGCAGGGGGACAGGCGGCCCTACTGCCTGCAGGGGGACAGGCGGGCCCGACTGCCTGTACGGGCGCAGGCGGGCACTACTGGCTGCAGGGGGAGAGGCGGGCCCTACTGCCTACGGGGGTGCAGGAGGGCCCTACTGCCTGCAGGGGGACAGGCGGGCCGTACTGTCTGCAGGGGGAAAGGCGGCCCTACTGCCTGCAGGGGGACAGGCGGGAGCTACTGCCTATACGGGCGCAGGCAGGCCCTACTGCCTGCAGGGGGAGGGGCGGGCCGTTCTGTCTGCAGGGGATCAGGCGGCCCTACTGCCTGCAGGGGGACAGGCGGGCAATCTTGTCTGCAGGGGGACAGGCGGCCCTACTGCCTGCAGGGGGACAGTCGGGCCCGACTGCCTGTACGGGCGCAGGCGGGCACTACTGGCTGCAGGGGGAGAGGCGGGCCCTACTGCCTACGGGGGTGCAGGAGGGCCCTACTGCCTGCAGGAGGACAGGCGGGCGCTACTGCCTATACGGGCGCAGGCAGGCCCTACTGCCTGCAGGGGGAGGGGCGGGCCGTTCTGTTTGCAGGGGAACAGGCGGCCCTACTGCCTGCAGGGGGACAGGCGGGCCCTCTTGTCTGCAGGGGGACAGGCGGCCCTACTACCTGCAGGGGGACAGGCGGGCCCGACTGCCTGTACGGGCGCAGGCGGGCACTACTGGCTGCAGGGGGAGAGGCGGGCCCTACTGCCTACGGGGGTGCAGGAGGACCCTACTGCCTGCAGGGGGACAGGCGGGCCGTACTGTCTGCAGGGGGACAGGCGGCCCTACTGCCTGCAGGGGGACAGGCGGAACCTACTGCCTGCAGGGGGACAGGCGGGCCCTACTGTCTGCAGGGGCCGAGGCGGCCCTACTGCCTGTAGGGGCGCAGGCGGGACCTTCTGCCTGCAGGGGGACAGGCGGGCCCTACTGCCTGTACGGGCGCAGGCCGGCCCTACTGCCTGTACGGGCGCAGGCGGGACCTACTGCCTGCAGGGGGACAGGCGGGCCCTACTGCCTGTAAGGGCGCAGGCGGGCCCTACTGCCTGTACGGGCGCAGGCGGGACCTACTGCCTGTAGGGGCGCAGGCGGGACCTTCTGCCTGCAGGGGGATATGCGGGCCCTACTGCCTGTACGGGCGCAGGCGGGCCCAACTGTCTGCATGGGGACAGGCGGGACCCACTGCCTGCAGGGGACAAGCGGGCCCTACTGTCTGTAGGGGCGCAGGCGGGCCCCACTGGCTGCAGGGGGACAGGCGGGCCCTACTGCCTGTACGGGCGCAGGCGGGCCCTACTGCCTGCAGGGGGACAGGCGGGCCCTTCTGCCTGCAGGGGGACAGGCGCGCCCTTCTATTTGCAGAGGGACAGGCGGGCCCTACTGTTTGCAGGTTGAAAGGCCGCCCTCCCGCTTATGGGGGTGCAGGAGGGCCCAACTGTCTGCAGGGGGACAGACGACCCTCCCGCCTACGGGGGTGCAGGAAGGCCTTACTGCCTGCAGGGGGACAGGCGGGCCCTACTGCCTGCAGGGGGACAGGCGGGCCCTACTGTTTGCAGGTTGAAAGGCGGCCATCCCGCTTATGGGGGTGCAGGAGGGCCCAACTGTCTGCAGGGGGACAGACGACCCTCCCGCCTACGGGGGTGCAGGAAGGCCATACTGCCTGCAGGGGGACAGGCGTGCCCTACTGCCTGCAGGGGGACAGGCGGGCGGTATTGCCTGTAGGGGCGCAGGCGGGACCTACTACCTGCAGGGGGACAGGCGGGCCGTACTGTTTGCTGGGGGACAGGCGGCCCTCCCGCCTGCACGGGACCCACTGCCTGCAGGGGACACGCGGGCCCTACTGTCTGTAGGTGGACAGGCGGGCCCTACTGCCTGTAGGGGCGCAGGCGGGACCTACTGCCTGCAGGGGGACAGGCGGGCCCTACTGCCTGTACGGGCGCAGGCGGGCCCTACTGCCTGCAGGGGGACAGGCGGGCCCTACTGTCTGCAGGTTGAAAGGCGGCCCTCCCGTTTATGGGGGTGCAGGAGGGCCCAACTGCCTGCAGGGGGACAGGCGGGCCCTACTGCCTGCAGGGGGACACGCGGGCGCTCTTGCCTGTAGGGGCGAAGGCGGGACCTACTACCTGCAGGGGGACAGGCGGGCCGTACTGTTTGCTGGGGGACAGGCGGCCCTCCCGCCTGCACGGGACCCACTGCCTGCAGGGGACACGCGGGCCCTACTGTCTCTAGGTGGACAGGCGGGCCCTACTGCCTGTAGGGGCGCAGGCGGGACCTACTGCCTGCAGGGGGACAGGCGGGCCCTACTGCCTGTACGGGCGCAGGCGGGACCTACTGCCTGTACGGGCGCAGGCGGGCCCTACTGCCTGTACGGGCGCAGGCGGGACCTACTGCCTGTAGGGGCGCAGGCGGGACCTACTGCCTGTAGGGGCGCAGGCGGGCCCTACTGCCTGTACGGGCGCAGGCGGGCCCTACTGCATGCAGGGGGACAGGCGGGCCCTACTGCATGCAGGGGGACAGGCGGGCCCTACTGTCTGCAGGTTGAAAGGCGGCCCTCCCGCTTATGGGGACGCAGGAGGGCCCAACTGTCTGCATGGGGACAGGCGGGACCCACTGCCTGCAGGGGACAAGCGGGCCCTACTGTCTGTAGGGGCGCAGGCGGGCCCCACTGGCTGCAGGGGGAGAGGCGGGACCTACTGCATGTACGGGCGCAGGCGGGCCCTACTGCCTGCAGGATGACAGGCGGGCCCTACTGCCTGCAGGGGGACAGGCGGGCCGTACTGTCTGCAGGGGACAGGCGGCCCTACTGCCTGCAGGGGGACAGGCGGAACCTACTGCCTGCAGGGGGACAGGCGGGCCCGACTGCCTGTACGGGCTCAGGCGGGCACTACTGGCTGCAGGGGGAGAGGCGGGCCCTACTGCCTACGGGGGTGCAGGAGGGCCCTACTGCCTGTAGGGGCGCAGGCGGGACCTACTGCCTGCAGGGGGACAGGCGGGCGCTACTGCCTATACGGGCGCAGGCAGGCCCTACTGCCTGCAGGGGGACAGGCGGGCCGTACTGTCTGCAGGGGGACAGGCGGGCCCTACTGCCTGTACGGGCGTAGGCGGGCCCTACTGCCTGCAGGATGACAGGCGGGCCCTACTGCCTGCAGGGGGACAGGCGGGCGCTACTGCCTGCAGGGGCGCAGGCGGGACCTTCTGCCTGCAGGGGGACAGGCGGGCCCTACTGCCTGTACGGGCGCAGGCGGGCCCTACTGCCTGTACGGGCGCAGGCGGGACCTACTGCCTGCAGGGGGACAGGCGGGCCCTACTGCCTGTGGGGGCGCAGGCGGGACCTACTGCTTGCAGGGGGACAGGCGGGCCCTACTGCCTGTAAGGGCGCAGGCGGGCCCTACTGCCTGTACGGGCGCAGGCGGGACCTACTGCCTGTAGGGGCGCAGGCGGGACCTTCTGCCTGCAGGGGGTTATGCGGGCCCTACTGCTGGTACGGGCGCAGGCGGGCCCTACTGCATGCAGGGGGACAGGCGGGCCCTACTGTCTGCAGGTTTAAAGGCGGCCCTCCCGCTTATGGGGACGCAGGAGGGCCCAACTGTCTGCATGGGGACAGGCGGGACCCACTGCCTGCAGGGGACAAGCGGGCCCTACTGTCTGTAGGGGCGCAGGCGGGCCCCACTGGCTGCAGGGGGAAAGGCGGGCCCTAGTGCCTGTACGGGCGCAGGCGGGCCCTACTGCCTGCAGGGGGACAGGCGGGCCCTTCTGTATGTAGGGGGAAAGGCGGGCCGTACTCACTGCAGAGGGACAGGCGGCCCTACTGCCTGCAGGTGGACAGGCGGGCGCTACTGCCCATTTGGGCGCAGGCAGGCCCTACTGCCTGCAGGGGGACAGGCGGGCCGTACTGTCTGCGGGGGGACAGGCGGGCCGTACTGTCTGCAGGGGGACAAGCGGCACTACTGCCTGCTGGGGGACAGGCGGGCCCTATTGTCTGCAGGGGCGCTGGTGGGACCCACTGGCTGCAGGGGGACAGGCGGGCCATACTGTCTGTAGGGGCGCAGGCGGGCCCCACTGGCTGCATTGGGACAGGCGGGCCCTACTGCCTGCAGGGGGACAGGCGGTCCCTACTATTTGCAGAGGGACAGGCGGGCCCTACTGTTTGCAGGTTGAAAGGCCGCCCTCCCGCTTATGGGGGTGCAGGAGGTCCCAACTGTCTGCAGGGGGACAGACGACCCTCCCGCCTACGGGGGTGCAGGAAGGCCTTACTGCCTGCTGGGGGTCAGGCGGGCCCTACTGCCTGTACGGGCGCAGGCGGACCCTACTACCTGTACGGGCGCAGTCGGGCCTTACTGCCTGCAGGGGGACAGGCGGGCCCTACTGCCTGTACGGGCGCAGGCGGGCCCTACTGCCTGTAGGGGCGCAGGCGGGCCCTACTGCCTGCAGGGGGACAGGCGGGCCCTACTGCCTGTACGGGTCTGCAGGGGGACAGTCCGCCCTCCCGCCTACGGGGGTGCAGGCGGGACCTACTGTCTGCAGGGGGACAGGCGGCCCCACTGCCTGTACGGGCGCAGGCGGGGCCTACTGCCTGCAGGGGGACAGGCGGGCCGTACTGCCTGCAGGGGGACAGTCCGCCCTCCCGCCTACGGGGGTGCAGGCGGGACCTACTGTCTGCAGGGGGACAGGCGGCCCTACTGCCTGCAGGGGACAAGCGGGCCCTACTGTCTGCAGGGGGACAGGCGGGCCGTACTGTCTGCAGGGGGACAGTCCGCCCTCCCGCCTACGGGGGTGCAGGCGGGACCTACTGTCTGCAGGGGGACAGGCGGCCCTACTGCCTGCAGGGGGACAGGCGGGAGCTGCTGCCTGTAGGGGCGCTGGCGGGCCCCACTGGCTGCCTGGGGACAGGCGGCCCTACTGACTGCAGGGGGACAGGCGGGCCGTACTGTCTGCAGGGGGACAGGCGGCCCTACTGCCTGCAGGGGGACAGGCGGAACCTACTGCCTGCAGGGGGACAGGCGGGCCGTACTGTCTGCAGGGGGACAGGCGGGCCGTACTGCCTGCAGGGGGACAGTCCGCCCTCCCGCCTACGGGGGGACAGGCGGGCCCTACTGCCTGTAGGGGCGCAGGCGGGACCTACTGCCTGCAGGGGGACAGGCGGGCCCTACTGCCTGTAAGGGCGCAGGCGGGCCCTACTGCCTGTACGGGCGCAGGCGGGACCTACTGCCTGTAGGGGCGCAGGCGGGACCTTCTGCCTGCAGGGGGACAGGCGGGCCCTACTGCCTGTACGGGCGCAGGCCGGCCCTACTGCCTGTACGGGCGCAGGCGGGACCTACTGCCTGCAGGGGGACAGGCGGGCCCTACTGCCTGTAAGGGCGCAGGCGGGCCCTACTGCCTGTACGGGCGCAGGCGGGACCTACTGCCTGTAGGGGCGCAGGCGGGACCTTCTGCCTGCAGGGGGATATGCGGGCCCTACTGCCTGTACGGGCGCAGGCGGGCCCAACTGTCTGCATGGGGACAGGCGGGCCCTACTGTCTGTAGGGGCGCAGGCGGGCCCCACTGGCTGCAGGGGGACAGGCGGGCCCTACTGCCTGTACGGGCGCAGGCGGGCCCTACTGCCTGCAGGGGGACAGGCGGGCCCTTCTGTATGTAGGGGAAAGGCGGGCCGTACTCACTGCAGAGGGACAGGCGGCCCTACTGCCTGCAGGTGGACAGGCGGGCGCTACTGCCTATTTGGGCGCAGGCAGGCCCTACTGCCTGCAGGGGGACAGGCGGGCCGTACTGTCTGCGGGGGGACAGGCGGGCCGTACTGTCTGCAGGGGGACAGGCGGCACTACTGCCTGCTAGGGGACAGGCGGGCCGTACTGTCTGCAGGGGCGCTGGTGGGACCCACTGGCTGCAGGGGGACAGGCGGGCCCTACTGTCTGTAGGGGCGCAGGCGGGCCCCACTGGCTGCATTGGGACAGACGGGCCCTACTGCCTGCAGGGGGACAGGCGGGCCCTTCTATTTGCAGAGGGACAGGCGGGCCCTACTGTTTGCAGGTTGAAAGGCCGCCCTCCCGCTTATGGGGGTGCAGGAGGGCCCAACTGTCTGCAGGGGGACAGACGACCCTCCCGCCTACGGGGGTGCAGGAAGGCCTTACTGCCTGCAGGGGGACAGGCGGGCCCTACTGCCTGCAGGGGGACAGGCGGGCCCTACTGTTTGCAGGTTGAAAGGCGGCCATCCCGCTTATGGGGTGCAGGAGGGCCCAACTGTCTGCAGGGGGACAGACGACCCTCCCGCCTACGGGGGTGCAGGAAGGCCTTACTGCCTGCAGGGGGACAGGCGGGCCCTACTGCCTGCAGGGGGACAGGCGGGCCCTACTGTTTGCAGGTTGAAAGGCGGCCCTCCCGTTTATGGGGGTGCAGGAGGGCCCTACTGCCTGCAGGGGGACAGGCGGGCCGTACTGTCTGCGGGGGGACAGGCGGGCCGTACTGTTTGCTGGGGGACAGGCGGCCCTCCCGCCTGCACGGGACCCACTGCCTGCAGGGGACACGCGGGCCCTACTGTCTCTAGGTGGACAGGCGGGCCCTACTGCCTGTAGGGGCGCAGGCGGGACCTACTGCCTGCAGGGGGACAGGCGGGCCCTACTGCCTGTACGGGCGCAGGCGGGACCTACTGCCTGTAAGGGCGCAGGCGGGCCCTACTGCCTGTACGGGCGCAGGCGGGACCTACTGCCTGTAGGGGCGCAGGCGGGACCTACTGCCTGTAGGGGCGCAGGCGGGCCCTACTGCCTGTACGGGCGCAGGCGGGCCCTACTGCATGCAGGGGGACAGGCGGGCCCTACTGCATGCAGGGGGACAGGCGGGCCCTACTGTCTGCAGGTTGAAAGGCGGCCCTCCCGCTTATGGGGACGCAGGAGGGCCCAACTGTCTGCATGGGGACAGGCGGGACCCACTGCCTGCAGGGGACAAGCGGGCCCTACTGTCTGTAGGGGCGCAGGCGGGCCCCACTGGCTGCAGGGGGAGAGGCGGGACCTACTGCATGTACGGGCGCAGGCGGGCCCTACTGCCTGCAGGATGACAGGCGGGCCCTACTGCCTGCAGGGGGACAGGCGGGCCGTACTGTCTGCAGGGGACAGGCGGCCCTACTGCCTGCAGGGGGACAGGCGGAACCTACTGCCTGCAGGGGGACAGGCGGGCCCGACTGCCTGTACGGGCTCAGGCGGGCACTACTGGCTGCAGGGGGAGAGGCGGGCCCTACTGCCTACGGGGGTGCAGGAGGGCCCTACTGCCTGTAGGGGCGCAGGCGGGACCTACTGCCTGCAGGGGGACAGGCGGGCGCTACTGCCTATACGGGCGCAGGCAGGCCCTACTGCCTGCAGGGGGACAGGCGGGCCGTACTGTCTGCAGGGGGACAGGCGGGCCCTACTGCCTGTACGGGCGTAGGCGGGCCCTACTGCCTGCAGGATGACAGGCGGGCCCTACTGCCTGCAGGGGGACAGGCGGGCGCTACTGCCTTCGGGGATGTAGGAGGGCCCTACTGCCTGCAGGGGGACAGGCGGGCGCTACTGCCTGCAGGGGCGCAGGCGGGACCTTCTGCCTGCAGGGGGACAGGCGGGCCCTACTGCCTGTACGGGCGCAGGCGGGACCTACTGCCTGCAGGGGGACAGGCGGGCCCTACTGCCTGTGGGGGCGCAGGCGGGACCTACTGCTTGCAGGGGGACAGGCGGGCCCTACTGCCTGTAAGGGCGCAGGCGGGCCCTACTGCCTGTACGGGCGCAGGCGGGACCTACTGCCTGTAGGGGCGCAGGCGGGACCTTCTGCCTGCAGGGGGTTATGCGGGCCCTACTGCTGGTACGGGCGCAGGCGGGCCCTACTGCATGCAGGGGGACAGGCGGGCCCTACTGTCTGCAGGTTTAAAGGCGGCCCTCCCGCTTATGGGGACGCAGGAGGGCCCAACTGTCTGCATGGGGACAGGCGGGACCCACTGCCTGCAGGGGACAAGCGGGCCCTACTGTCTGTAGGGGCGCAGGCGGGCCCCACTGGCTGCAGGGGGACAGGCGGGCCCTAGTGCCTGTACGGGCGCAGGCGGGCCCTACTGCCTGCAGGGGGACAGGCGGGCCCTTCTGTATGTAGGGGGAAAGGCGGGCCGTACTCACTGCAGAGGGACAGGCGGCCCTACTGCCTGCAGGTGGACAGGCGGGCGCTACTGCCCATTTGGGCGCAGGCAGGCCCTACTGCCTGCAGGGGGACAGGCGGGCCGTACTGTCTGCGGGGGGACAGGCGGGCCGTACTGTCTGCAGGGGGACAAGCGGCACTACTGCCTGCTGGGGGACAGGCGGGCCCTATTGTCTGCAGGGGCGCTGGTGGGACCCACTGGCTGCAGGGGGACAGGCGGGCCATACTGTCTGTAGGGGCGCAGGCGGGCCCCACTGGCTGCATTGGGACAGGCGGGCCCTACTGCCTGCAGGGGGACAGGCGGTCCCTACTATTTGCAGAGGGACAGGCGGGCCCTACTGTTTGCAGGTTGAAAGGCCGCCCTCCCGCTTATGGGGGTGCAGGAGGTCCCAACTGTCTGCAGGGGGACAGACGACCCTCCCGCCTACGGGGGTGCAGGAAGGCCTTACTGCCTTCTGGGGGTCAGGCGGGCCCTACTGCCTGTACGGGCGCAGGCGGACCCTACTACCTGTACGGGCGCAGTCGGGCCTTACTGCCTGCAGGGGGACAGGCGGGCCCTACTGCCTGTACGGGCGCAGGCGGGCCCTACTGCCTGTAGGGGCGCAGGCGGGCCCTACTGCCTGCAGGGGGACAGGCGGGCCCTACTGCCTGTACGGGTCTGCAGGGGGACAGTCCGCCCTCCCGCCTACGGGGGTGCAGGCGGGACCTACTGTCTGCAGGGGGACAGGCGGCCCCACTGCCTGTACGGGCGCAGGCGGGGCCTACTGCCTGCAGGGGGACAGGCGGGCCGTACTGCCTGCAGGGGGACAGTCCGCCCTCCCGCCTACGGGGGTGCAGGCGGGACCTACTGTCTGCAGGGGGACAGGCGGCCCTACTGCCTGCAGGGGACAAGCGGGCCCTACTGTCTGCAGGGGGACAGGCGGGCCGTACTGTCTGCAGGGGGACAGTCCGCCCTCCCGCCTACGGGGGTGCAGGCGGGACCTACTGTCTGCAGGGGGACAGGCGGCCCCACTGCCTGCAGGGGACAAGCGGGCCCTACTGTCTGCAGGGGGAGAGGCGGGCCGTACTCACTGCAGGGGGACAGGCGGCCCTACTGCCTGCAGGACGACAGGCGGGCCGTACTGTCTGCAGGGGGAAAGGCGGCCCTCCCGCTTATGGGGGTGCAGGAGGTCCCTATTGCCTGTGGGGGCGCAGGCGGGACCTACTGCCTGCTGGGGGCCATGCGGGCCCTACTACCTGTAGGGGCGCAGGCGGGCCCTACTGCCTGCAGGGAAGAGTCGGGCCGTACTGTCTGCAGGGGGACTGGCGGCCCTACTGCCTGCAGGGGGACAGGCGGGCCGTACTGTCTGCAGGGGGAAAGGCGGGCCCTACTGCCTGTACGGGCGCAGGCGGGCCCTACTGCCTGCAGGGGGAGAGGCGGGCCCTACTGCCTGCAGGGGGACAGGCGTGCCCTACTGCCTGTACGGGCGCAGGCAGGCCCTACTGCCTGCAGGGAGACAGGCGGGCCCTACTGTCTGCAGGGGAAAAGGCGGCCCTCCCGCTTATGGGGGTGCAGGAGGGCCCTACTGTCTGCAGGGGGACAGGCGGACCCTACTGTCTGCAGGGGGACAGGCGACCCTCCCGCCTACGGGTGGGCAGGAAGGTCTTACTGCCTGCAGGGGGACAGGCGGGCCCTACTGCCTGTGCGGGTGCAGGCGGGCCCTACTGCCTGCAGGGGGACAGGCGGGCCCTACTGTATGTAGGGGCGCAGGCAGGGCCTACTGTCTGCAGGGGGAAAGGCGGCCCTCCCGCCTACGGGGGTGCAGGCGGGTCCTACTGCCTGTAGGGGCGCAGGCGGGCCCCACTGGCTGCAGGGGGACAGGCGGGCCCTACTGCCTGTACGGGCGCAGGTGGGGCCTACTGCCTGCAGGGGGACAGGCGGGCCGTACTGTCTGCAGGAGGACAGTCGGCCCTCCCGCCTACGGGGGTGCAGGCGGGACCTACTGCAAGGCGGGCCCTACTGCCTGTACGGGCGCAGGCGGGCCCTACTACCTGTAGGGGCGCAGGCGGGCCCTACTGCCTGCAGGGGGAGAGGCGGGCCCTACTGCGTGCAGGGGGACAGGCGTGCCCTACTGCCTGTACGGGCGCAGGCAGGCCCTACTGCCTGCAGGGAGACAGGCGGGCCCTACTGTCTGCAGGGGGAAAGGCGGCCCTCCCGCTTATGGGGGTGCAGGAGGGCCCTACTGTCTGCAGGGGGACAGGCGGACCCTACTGTCTGCAGGGGGACAGGCGACCCTCCCGCCTACGGGTGTGCAGGAAGGCCTTACTGCCTGCAGGGGGAAATGCGGGCCCTACTGCCTGTACGGGGGACAGGCGGACCCAACTGTCTGCAGGGGAACAGGCGACCCTCCACCCTACGGGGGTGCAGGAAGGTCTTACTGCCTGCAGGGGGACAGGCGGGTCCTACTGCCCGTGCGAGTGCAGGCGGGCCCTACTGCCTGCAGGGGGACAGGCGGGCCCTACTGTATGTAGGGGCGCAGGCGGGCCCCACTGGCTGCAGGGGGACAGGCGGGCCCTACTGCCTGTACGGGCGCAGGTGGGGCCTACTGCCTGCAGTGGGACAAGCGGGCCGTACTGTCTGCAGGGGGACAGTCGGCCCTCCCGCCAACGGGGGTGCAGGCGGGACCTACTGCAAGGCGGGCCCTACTGCCTGTACGGGCGCAGGCGGGCCCAACTACCTGTAGGGGCGCAGGCGGGCCCTACTGCCTGCAGGGGGAGAGGCGGGCCCTACTGCCTGCAGGGGGACAGGCGTGCCCTACTGCCTGTACGGGCGCAGGCAGGCCCAACTGCCTGCAGGGAGACAGGCGGGCCCTACTGTCTGCAGGGGAAAGGCGGCCCTCCCGCTTATGGGGGTGCAGGCGTGCCCTACTGCCTGCAGGGGGACAGGCGGTCCCTACTGTATGTAGGGGCGCAGGCAGGGCCTACTGTCTGCAGGGGGAAAGGCGGCCCTCCCGCATACGGGGGTGCAGGCGGGTCCTACTGCCTGTAGGGGCGCAGGCGGGCCCCACTGGCTGCAGGGGGGACAGGCGGGCCCTACTGCCTGTACGGGCGCAGGTGGGGCCTACTGCCTGCAGGGGGACAGGCGGGCCGTACTGTCTGCAGGGGGACAGTCGGCCCTCCCGCCTACGGGGATGCAGGCGGGACCTACTGCAAGGCGGGCCCTACTGCCTGTACGGGCGCAGGCGGGCCCTACTACCTGTAGGGGCGCAGGCGGGCCCTACTGCCTGCAGGGGGAGAGGCGGGTCCTACTGCCTGCAGGGGGAGAGGCGGGCCCTACTGCGTGCAGGGGGACAGGCGTGCCCTACTGCCTGTACGGGCGCAGGCAGGCCCTACTGCCTGCAGGGAGACAGGCGGGCCCTACTGTCTGCAGGGGGAAAGGCGGCCCTCCCGCTTATGGGGGTGCAGGAGGGCCCTACTGTCTGCAGGGGGACAGGCGGAACCAACTGTCTGCAGGGGAACAGGCGACCCTCCACCCTACGGGGTGCAGGAAGGTCTTACTGCCTGCAGGGGGACAGGCGGGCCCTACTGCCTGTGCGGGTGCAGGCGGGCCCTACTGCCTGCAGGGGGACAGGCGGGCCCTACTGTATGTAGGGGCGCAGGCGGGGCCTACTGTCTGCAGGGGGAAAGGCGGCCCACCCGCCTACGGGGGTGCAGGCGGGACCTACTGCCTGTAGGGGCGCAGGCGGGCCCCACTGGCTGCAGGGGGACAGGCGGGCCCTACTGCCTGTACGGGCGCAGGTGGGAACTACTGCCTGCAGGGGGACAGGCGGGCCGTACTGTCTGCAGGGGGACAGTCTGCCCTCCCGCCTACGGGGGTGCAGGCGGGACCTACTGCAAGGCGGGCCCTACTGCCTGTACGGGCGCAGGCGGGCCCTACTACCTGTAGGGGCGCAGGCGGGCCCTACTGCTTGCAGGGGGAGAGGCGGGCCCTACTGCCTGCAGGGGGACAGGCGTGCCCTACTGCCTGTACGGGCGCAGGCAGGCCCTACTGCCTGCAGGAAGACAGGCGGGCCCTACTGTCTGCAGGGGGAAAGGCGGCCCTCCCGCTTATGGGGGTGCAGGAGGGCCCTACTGTCTGCAGGGGGACAGGCGACCCTCCCGCCTACGGGTGTGCAGAAAGGCCTTACTGCCTGCAGGGGGAAATGCGGGCCCTACTGCCTGTACGGGGGACAGGCGGACCCAACTGTCTGCAGGGGAACAGGCGACCCTCCCCCCTACTGGGGTGCAGGAAGGTCTTACTGCCTGCAGGGGGACAGGCGGGCCCTACTGCCTGTGCGGGTGCAGGCGGGCCCTACTGCCTGCAGGGGGACAGGCGGGCCCTACTGTATGTAGGGGCGCAGGCGGGCCCTACTGTATGTAGGGGCGCAGGCGGGGCCTACTGTCTGCAGGGGGAAAGGCGGCCCTCCCGCCTACGGGGGTGCAGGCGGGACCTACTGCCTGTAGGGGCGCAGGCGGGCCCCACTGGCTGCAGGGGGACAGGCGGGCCCTACTGCCTGTACGGGCGCAGGTGGGGCCTACTGCCTGCAGGGGGACAGGCGGGCCGTACTGTCTGCAGGGGGACAGTCGGCCCTCCCGCCTACGGGGGTGCAGGCGGGACCTACTGCATGTAGGGGCGCAGGCGGGCCCCACTGGCTGCAGGGGGACAGGCGGGCCCTACTGCCTGTACGGGCGCAGGTGGGGCCTACTGCCTGCAGGGGGACAGGCGGGCCGTACCGTCTGCAGGGGGACAGTCGGCCCTCCCGCCTACGGGGGTGCAGTCGGGCCCTACTGCCTGTACGGGCGCAGGCGGGACCTCCTGCCTGTAGGGGCGCCGGCGGGACCTACTGTCTGAAGGGGGACAGGCGGCCGTACTGCCTGCAGGGGGACAAGCGGGACGTATTGTCTGCAGGGGCGCTGGTGGGACCCACTGCCTGCAGGGGACAAGCGGGCCCTACTGTCTGTAGGGGCGCAGGCGGGCCCCACTGGCTGCAGGGGGACAGGCGGGCCGTATTGTCTGCAGGGGGACAGTCGGCCCTCCCGCCTACGGGGGTGGAGGCGGAACCTACTGCATGTAGGGGCGCAGGCGGGCCCCACTGGCTGCAGGGGGACCGGCGGGCCCTACTGTCTGCAGGGGGACAGGCGACCCTCCCCCCTACGGGGGTGCAGGCGGGACCTACTGCAAGTAGGGTCGCAGGCGGGCCCCACTGGCTGCAGGGGGAAAGGCGGGCCCTACTGTCTGCAAGGGGACAGGCGACCCTCCCGCCTACGAGGGTGCAGGAAGGCCTTTTTGCCTGAAAGGGGAAATGCGGGCCCTAGTGCCCGCAGGGGGACCCTCCCCCCTACGGGGGTGTAGGCGGGACCTACTGCATGTAGGGGCGCAGGCGGGCCCCACTGGCTGCAGGGGGAAAGGCGGGCCCTACTGTCTGCAGGGGGATAGGCGGGTTCTACTGTATGTGGGGGCGCAGGCGGGACCTACTGTCTGCAGGGGGACAGGCGGCCGTACTGCCTGCAGGGGGACAAGCGGGACGTATAGTCTGCAGGGGCGCTGGTGGGACCCACTGCCTGCAGGGGACAAGCGGGCCCTACTGTCTGTAGGGGCGCAGGCGGGCCCCACTGGCTGCAGGGGGAAAGGCGGGCCCTACTGTCTGCAAGGGGACAGGCGACCCTCCCGCCTACGGGGGTGCAGGAAGGCCTTTCTGCCTGAAAGGGGAAATGCGGGCCCTACTGCCCGCAGGGGGACCCTCCCCCCTACGGGGGTGTAGGCGGGACCTACTGCATGTAGGGGCGCAGGCGGGCCCCACTGGCTGCAGGGGGAAAGGCGGGCCCTACTGTCTGCAGGGGGACAGGCGACCCTTCCGCCTGCAGGGGGAAATGCGGGCCCTACTGCCTGCAGGGGGAAATGCGGGCCCTACTGCCTGCAGGGGGACAGGTGGGCCCTACTATATGTAGGGGCGCAGGCGGGGCCTACGGGGGTGCAGGCGGGACCTACTGCCTGTAGGGGCGCAGGCGGGCCCCACTGGCTGCAGGGGGACAGGCGGGCCGTGCTGTATGCAGGGAGACAGGCGGTCCGTTCTGTTCTGGACATACGGGCCGTATTGTCTGCAGGGGCGCTGGTGGGACCCACTGCCTGCAGGGTACAAGCGGGCCCTTCTGTCTGTAGGGGCGCAGGCGGGCCCCACTGGCTGCAGGGGGACAGGCGGGACAACTGTCTGCAGGGGAACAGGCGACCCTCCCCCCTACGGGGGTGCAGGAAGGTCTTACTGCCTGCAGGGGGACAGGCGGGCCCTACTGCCTGTGCGGGTGCAGGCGGGCCCTACTGCCTGCAGGGGGACAGGCGGGCCCTACTGCCTGCAGGGGGACAGGCGGGCCCTACTGTATGTAGGGGCGCAGGCGGGGCCTACTGTCTGCAGGGGGAAAGGCGGCCCTCCCGCCTACGGGGGTGCAGGCGGGACCTACTGACTGTAGGGTCGCAGGAGGGCCTCACTGGCTGCAGGGGGACAGGCGGGCCCTACGGCCTGTACGGGCGCAGGTGGGGCCTACTGCCTGCAGGGCAGTGTAGTACTGCATGTAGGGGCGCAGGCGGGCCCCACTGGCTGCAGAGGGACAGGCGGGCCCTACTGCCTGCAGGGGGGACAGGCGGCCCTCCCGCCTACGGGGCTGCAGGCGGGCCCTACTGCCTGCAGGGGGACAGGCGGGCCCTACTGCCTGCAGGGGGACAGGCGGGCCCTACTGTATGTAGGGGCGCAGGCGGGGCCTACTGTCTGCAGGGGGAAAGGCGGCCCTCCCGCCTACGGGGGTGCAGGCGGGACCTACTGACTGTAGGGTCGCAGGAGGGCCTCACTGGCTGCAGGGGGACAGGCGGGCCCTACGGCCTGTACGGGCGCAGGTGGGGCCTACTGCCTGCAGGGCAGTGTAGTACTGCATGTAGAGGCGCAGGCGGGCCCCACTGGCTGCAGGGGGACAGGCGGGCCGTGCTGTATGCAGGGAGACAGGCGGTCCGTTCTGTTCTGGACATACGGGCCGTATTGTCTGCAGGGGCGCTGGTGGGACCCACTGCCTGCAGGGGACAAGCGGACCCTACTGTCTGTAGGGGCGCAGGCGGGCCCCACTGGCTGCAGGGGGACAGGCGGGCCCTACTGTATATAGGGGCGCAGGCGGGGCCTACTGCCTGCAGGGGGACAGGCGGGCCGTACTGTCTGCAGGGGGACAGGCGGCCCTGCCGCCTACGGGGGTGCAGGCGGGACATACTGCCTGCAGGGGGACAGGCGGGCCCTACTGTATGTAGGGGCGCAGGCGGGGCCTACTGTCTGCAGGGGGACAGTCGGCCCTCCCGCCTACGGGGGTGTAGGCGGGACCTACTGCATGTAGGGGCGCAGGCGGGGCCTACTGCCTGCAGGGGGACAGGCGGCCCTCCCGCCTACGGGGGTGCAGGAAGGCCTTACTGCCTGCATTGGGACAGTCGGCCCTCCCGCATACGGCTGCAGGGGGACAGGCGGGCCCTACTGCCTGCAGGGGGAAAGGCTGGCCGTACTGTCTGCTGGGGGACAGGCGGGCCGTATTGTCTGCAGGGGCGCTGGTGGGACCCACTGCCTGCAGGGGACAAGCGGGCCCTACTACCTGTACGGGCGAAGGCGGGGCCTACTGCCTGCAGGGGGACAGGCGGGCCGTACTGTCTGCAGGGGGACAGTCGGCCCTCCCGCCTACGGGGGTGCAGGCGGGACCTACTGCATGTAGGGGCGCAGGCGGGCCCTACTGTATGTAGGGGCGCAGTCTGCAGGGGGACAGTCGGCCCTCCCGCCTACGCGGGTGCAGGCGGGACCTACTGCCTGTAGGGGCGCAGGCGGGCCCCACTGGCTGGAGGGGGACAGGCGGGCCCTACTGATTACGGGGGTGCAGGAGGGCCATACTGTCTGCAGGGGACAGGCGGGCCGTATTGTCTGCAGGGGCGCTGGTGGGACCCACTGCCTGCAGGGGACAAGCGGGCCCTACTGTCTGTAGGGGCGCAGGAGGGCCCCACTGGCTGCAGGGGGGCAGGCGGGCCCCACTGGCTGCAGGGGCGGCCCTCCCGCCTACGGGGGTGCAGGCGGGACCTACTGCATGTAGGGGCGCAGGCGGGCCCCACTGGCTGCAATGGGGCAGGCTGCCTGCAGGAGACAAGCGGGCCCTACTGCCTGTACGGGCGCAGGCGGGGCCTACTGCCTGCAGGGGGGCAGGCGGTGCCTACTGCCTGCAGGGGGACTGGCGGGCCGTAATGTCTGCAGGGGTACAGTTGGCCCTTTTCGGGGCAGGCGGGCCCTACTACCTGTACGGGCGCAGGCGGGGCCTACTGCCTGCAGGGGGACAGGCGGGCCGTAATGTCTGCAGGGGGACAGTCGGCCCTTTTCGGGGCAGGCGGGCCCTACTACCTGTACGGGCGCAGGCGGGCCCTACTGTATGTAGGGGCGCAGGCGGGGCCTACTGCCTGCAGGGGGGCAGGCGGTGCATACTGCCTGCAGGGGGACAGGCGGGCCGTACTGTCTGCAGGGGGACAGTCGGCCCTCACGCCTACGCGGGTGCAGGCGGGCCCCACTGGCTGGAGGGGGACAGGCGGGCCCTACTGATTACGGGGGTGCAGGAGGGCCATACTGTCTGCAGGGGGACAGGCGGGCCGTATTGTCTGCAGGGGCGCTGGTGGGACCCACTGCCTGCAGGGGACAAGCGGGCCCCACTGCCTGCAGGGGGGCAGGCTGCCTGCAGGGGACAAGCGGGCCCTACTGCCTGTACGGGCGCAGGCGGTGCCTACTGCCTGCAGGGGTCAGGCGGCCGTACTGTCTGCAGGGGGACAGTCGGCCCTCCCGCCTACGCGGGTGCAGGCGGGACCTACTGCCTGTAGGGGCGCAGGCGGACCCCACTGGCTGCAGGGGGACAGGCGGGCCGTACTGTCTGCAGGGGGACAGGCGGCCCTACTGCCTGCAGGGGGACAGGCGGGCCGTATTGTCTGCAGGGGCGCTGGTGGGACCCACTGCCTGCAGGGGACAAGCAGGCCCTACTGTCTGTAGGGGCTCAGGAGGGCCTCACTGGCTGCAGGGGAGCAGGCGGGCCCTACTGCCTGTACGGGCGCAGGCGGGGCCTACTGCCTGCAGGGGGACAGGCGGGCCGTACTGTCTGCAGGGGGACAGTCGGCCCTCCCGCCTACGGGGGTGCAGGCGGGACCTACTGCATGTAGGGGCGTAGGCGGGCCCCACTGCCTGCAGGGGGGCAGGCTGCCTGCAGGGGACAAGCGGGCCCTTCTGCCTATACGGGCGCAGGCGGGGCCTACTGCCTGCAGGGGGGCAGGCGGTGCCTACTGCCTGCAGGGGGACAGGCGGGCCGTACTGTCAGCAGGGGGACAGGCAGCACTCCCGCCTACGGGGGTGCAGGCGGGACCTACTGCCTGTAGGGGCGCAGGCGGAGCCTACTGCCTGTAGGGGCGCTGGTGGGACCCACTGCCTGCAGGGGACAAGCGGACCCTACTGTCTGTAGGGGCGCAGGTGGGCCCCACTGGCTGCAGGGGGACAGGCGGGCCCTACTGTATATAGGGGCGCAGGCGGGGCCTACTGCCTGCAGGGGGACAGGCGGGCCGTACTGTCTGCAGGGGGACAGGCAGCCCTCCCGCCTACGGGGGTGCAGGCGGGACCTACTGCCTGTAGGGGCGCAGGCGGGGCCTACTGCCTGCAGGGGGACAGGCGGGCCGTACTGTCTGCAGGGGGACAGTCGGCCCTCCCGCCTACGGGGTGCAGGCGGGACCTACTGCATGTAGGGGCGCAGGCGGGCCCCACTGCCTGCAGGGGGGCAGGCTGCCTGCAGGGGACAAGCGGGCCCTACTGCCTATACGGGCGCAGGCGGTGCCTACTGCCTGCAGGGGGACAGGCGGCCGTACTGTCTGCAGGGGGACAGTCGGCCCTCCCGCCTACGCGGGTGCAGGCGGGACCTACTGCCTGTAGGGGCGCAGGCGGACCCCACTGGCTGCAGGGGGACAGGCGGGCCGTACTGTCTGCAGGGGGACAGGCGGCCCTACTGCCTGCAGGGGGACAGGCGGGCCGTATTGTCTGCAGGGGCGCTGGTGGGACCCACTGCCTGCAGGGGACAAGCAGGCCCTACTGTCTGTAGGGGCGCAGGAGGGCCCCACTGGCTGCAGGTGAGCAGGCGGGCCCTACTGCCTGTACGGGCGCAGGCGGGGCCTACTGCCTGCAGGGGGACAGGCGGGCCGTACTGTCTGCAGGGGGACAGTCGGCCCTCCCGCCTACGGGGGTGCAGGCGGGACCTACTGCATGTAGGGGCGCAGGCGGGCCCCACTGCCTGCAGGGGGGCAGGCTGCCTGCAGGGGACAAGCGGGCCCTACTGCCTATACGGGCGCAGGCGGGGCCTACTGCCTGCAGGGGGGCAGGCGGGCCGTACTGTCAGCAGGGGGACAGGCAGCCCTCCCGCCTACGGGGGTGCAGGCGGGACCTACTGCCTGTAGGGGCGCTGGCGGAGCCTACTGCCTGTAGGGGCGCTGGTGGGACCCACTGCCTGCAGGGGACAAGCGGACCCTACTGTCTGTAGGGGCGCAGGTGGGCCCCACTGGCTGCAGGGGGACAGGCGGGCCCTACTGCATATAGGGGCGCAGGCGGGGCCTACTGCCTGCAGGGGGACAGGCGGGCCGTACTGTCTGCAGGGGGACAGGCAGCCCTCCCGCCTACGGGGGTGCAGGCGGGACCTACTGCCTGTAGGGGCGCAGGCGGAGCCAACTGCCTGCAGGGGGACAGGCGGGCCCTACTGTCTGCAGGGGGAAAGGCGGCCCTCCCGCTTATGGGGGTGCAGGAGGGCCCTACTGTCTGCAGGGGGGCAGGCGACCCTCCCGCCTTCGGGAGTGCAGGAAGGCCTTACTGCCTGCAAGGGGACAGGCGGGCCCTACTGCCTGTACGGGCGCAGGCGGGGCCTACTGCATGTAGGGGCGCAGGCGGGGCCCACTGCCTGCATGGGACAAGCGGGCCCTACTTCCTGTACGGGCGCAGGCAGGCCCTACTGCCTGCTGGGGGACAGGCGGGACCTACTGGCTGCAGGGGGACAGGCAGGTCCTACTGCCTACGGGGGTGCAGGCGGCCTTACTGCCTGCATGGGGACAGGCGGGCCGCACTGTCTGCAGGGGCGCTGGTGGGACCCACTGCCTGCAGGGGACAAGCGGACCCTACTGTCTGTAGGGGCGCAGGCGGGCCCCACTGGCTGCAGGGGGACAGGCGGGCCCTACTGCATATAGGAGCGCAGGCGGGGCCTACTTCCTGCAGGGGGACAGGCGGGCCGTACTGTCTGCAGGGGGACAGGCAGCCCTCCCGCCTACGGGGGTGCAGGCGGGACCTACTGCCTGTAGGGGCGCAGGCGGAGCCTACTGCCTGCAGGGGGACAGGCGGGCCCTACTGTGTGCAGGGGGAAAGGCGGCCCTCCCGCTTATGGGGGTGCAGAAGGGCCCTACTGTCTGCAGGGGGACAGGGGGCGCAGGCGGGGCCTACTGCCTGCAGGGGGACAGGCGGGCCGTACTGTCTGCAGGGGGACAGGCGGGCCGTACTGTCTGCAGGGGGAAAGGCGGCCGCCTGTCTCCCTGCAGGCAGTAGGGCCTGCCTACGCCCGTACAGTCAGTAGGGCCTACAGGCAGGCGGCCCTCCCGCCAAAGGGGATGCAGCCGGGACCCACTGCCTGCAGGGGGACAGGCGGGCCGTACTGTCTGCAGGGGGTCAGGCGGCCCTCCCGCCTACGGGGGTGCAGGCGGGACCTACTGCCTGTAGGGGCGCAGGCGGGCCCCATTGGATGCAGGGGGACAGGCGGGCCTTACTGCTTGTAGGCCCTACTGGCTGTACGGGCGTAGGCAGGCCCTACTGCCTGCAGGGAGACAGGCGGGCCCTTCTGTCTGTAGGGGCGCAGGCGTGGCCCACTGCCTGCATGGGACAAGCGGGCCCTACTTCCTGTACGGGCGCAGGCAGGCCCTACTGCCTGCAGGGGGACAGGCGGGCCCTACTGTCTGTAGGGGCGCAGGCAGGCCCTACAGAGACAGGCGGCCGCCTTTCCCCCTGCAGACAGTCCGGCCCGCCTGTCTCCCTGCAGGCAGTAGGGCCTACAGGCAGGCGGCCCTCCCGCCAACGGGGATGCAGGCGGGACCTACTGCCTGCAGGGGGACAGGCGGGCCGTACTGTCTGCAGGGGGTCAGGCGGCCCTCCCGCCTACGGGGGTGCAGGCGGGACCTACTGCCTGTAGGGGCGCAGGCGGGCCCCACTGGATGCAGGGGGACCGGCGGGCCTTACTGCCTGTAGGCCCTACTGGCTGTACGGGCGTAGGCAGGACCTACTGCCTGCAGGGAGACAGGCGGGCCCTACTTCCTGTACGGGCGCAGGCAGGCCCCACTGCCTGCAGGGGGACAGGCGGGCCCTACTGTCTGCTGGGGAACAGGCGGGCCCTACTGCCTACGGTTGTGCAGGAGGCCCTACTGCCTGCAGGGGGGCAGGCGGGCCCTACTGTCTGTAGGGGCGCAGGCAGGCCCTACAGAGACAGGCGGCCGCCTTTCCCCCTGCAGACAGTCCGGCCCGACTGTCTCACTGCAGGCAGTAGGGCCTGCCTACGCCCGTACAGCCAGTAGGGCCTACAGGCAGGCGGCCCTCCCGCCAACGGGGATGCAGGCGGGACCTACTGCCTGCAGGGGAACAGGCGGGCCGTACTGTCTGCAGGGGGTCATGCGGCCCAACCGCCTACGGGCGTGCAGGCGGGACCTACTGCCTGTAGGGGCGCAGGCGGGACCCACTGGATGCAGGGGGACAGGCGGGCCTTACTGCCTGTAGGCCCTACTGGCTGTACGGGCGTAGGCAGGCCCTACTGCCTGCAGGGAGACAGACGGGCCCTTCTGTCTATAAGGGCGCAGGCGGGGCCCACTGCCTGCATGGGACAAGCGGGCCCTACTGGCTGTACGGGCGCAGGCAGGCCCTACTGCCTGCAGGGGGACAGACGGCCCCTACTGTCTGCTGGGGGTCAGGCGGCCCTACCACCTACGGGGGTGCAGGCGGGACCTACTGCCTGTAGGGGCGCAGGCGGGCCCCACTGGATGCAGGGGGACAGGCGGGCCTTACTGCCTGTAGGCCCTACTGGCTGTACGGGCGTAGGCAGGCCCTACTGCCTGCAGGGAGACAGGCGGGCCCTTCTGTCTGTAGGGGCGCAGGCGGGGCCCACTGCCTGCATGGGACAAGCGGGCCCTACTGGCTGTACGGGCGCAGGCAGGCCCTACTGCCTGCAGGGAGACAGGCGGGCCCTTCTGTCTGTAGGGGCGCATGCGGGGCCTACTGCCTGCAGGGGGACAGGCGGGCCGTACTGTCTGCAGGGGGACAGGCGGCCCTCCCGCCTACGGGGTTGCAGGCGGGACCTACTGCCTGTAGGAGTGCAGGCGGGCCCCACTGGATGCAGGGGGACAGGCGGGCCTTACTGCCTGAAGGCCCTACTGGCTGTACGGGCGCAGGCGCTGTAGGGGCGCAGGCGGGGCCCACTGCCTGCATGGGAATATCGGGCCCTACTTCCTGTACGGGCGCAGGCAGGCCCTACTGCCTGCAGGGGGACAGGCGGGCCCTACTGTCTGCTGGGGAACAGGCGGGCCCTACTGCCTACGGTGGTGCAGGAGGCCCTACTGCCTGAAGGGGGACAGGCGGGCCCTGCTGTCTGTAGGGGAGCAGGCAGGCCCTACAGAGACAGGCGGCCGCCTTTCCCCCTGCAGACAGTCCGGCCCGCCTGTCTCCCTGCAGGCAGTAGGGCCTGCCTACGCCCGTACAGCCAGTAGGGCCTACAGGCAGGCGGCCCTCCCGCCAACGGGGATGCAGGCGGGACCTACTGCCTGCAGGGGGACAGGCGGGCCGTACTGTCTGCAGGGGGTCAGGCGGCCCTCCCGCCTACGGGGGTGCAGGCGGGACCTACTGCCTGTAGGGGCGCAGGCGGGCCCCACTGGATGCAGGGGGACAGGCGGGCCTTACTGCCTGTAGGCCCTACTGGCTGTACGGGCGTAGGCAGGCCCTACTGCCTGCAGGGAGACAGGCGGGACCTTCTGTCTGTAGGGGCGCAGGCGGGACCCACTGGATGCAGGGGGACAGGCGGGCCTTACTGCCTGTAGGCCCTACTGGCTGTACGGGCGTAGGCAGGCCCTACTGCCTGCAGGGAGACAGGCGGGCCCTTCTGTCTGTAGGGGCGCAGGCGGGGCCTACTGCCTACGGTGGTGCAGGAGGCCCTACTGCCTGAAGGGGGACAGGCGGGCCCTACTGTCTGTAGGGGCGCAGGCAGGCCCTACAGAGACAGGCGGCCGCCTTTCCCCCTGCAGACAGTCCGGCCCGCCTGTCTCCCTGCAGGCAGTAGGGCCTGCCTACGCCCGTACAGCCAGTAGGGCCTACAGGCAGGCGGCCCTCCCGCCAACGGGGATGCAGGCGGGACCTACTGCCTGCAGGGGAACAGGCGGGCCGTACTGTCTGCAGGGGGTCAGGCGGCCCTACCGCCTACGGGGGTGCAGGAGGGACCTACTGCCTGTAGGGGCGCAGGCGGGCCCCACTGGATGCAGGGGGACAGGCGGGCCTTACTGCCTGTAGGCCCTACTGGCTGTACGGGCGTAGGCAGGCCTTACTGCCTGCAGGGAGACAGGCGGGCCCTTCTGTCTGTAGGGGCGAAGGCGGGGCCTACTGCCTGCAGGAAGACAGGCGGGCCGTACTGTCTGCAGGGGGACAGGCGGCCCTCCCGCCTACGGTGGTGCAGGCGGGACCTACTGCCTTCAGGGGCACAGGCGGGCCGTACTGTCAGCAGGGGGACAGGCGGCCCTCCCGCCTACGGTGGTGCAGGCGGGACCTACTGCCTGTAGGGGCGCAGGCGGGACCCACTGGATGCAGGGGGACCGGCGGGCCTTACTGCCTGTAGGCCCTACTGGCTATACGGGCGTAGGCAGGCCCTACTGCCTGCAGGGAGACAGGCGGGCCCTTCTGTCTGTAGGGGCGCAGGCGGGGCCCACTGCCTGCATGGGACAAGCGGGCCCTACTGGCTGTACGGGCGCAGGCAGGCCCTACTGCCTGCAGGGAGACAGGCGGGCCCTTCTGTCTGTAGGGGCGCAGGCGGGGCCCACTGTCTGCATGGGACAAGCGGGCCCTACTGGCTGTACGGGCGCAGGCAGGCCCTACTGCCTGCAGGGAGACAGGCGGGCCCTTCTGTCTGTAAGGGCGCAGGCGGGGCCTACTGCCTGCAGGGGGACAGGCGGGCCGTACTGTCTGCAGGGGGACAGGCGGCCCTCCCGCCTACGGGGTTGCAGGCGGGACCTACTGCCTGTAGGAGTGCAGGCGGGCCCCACTGGATGCAGGGGGACAGGCGGGCCTTACTGCCTGTAGGCCCTACTGGCTGTACGGCGCAGGCGCTGTAGGGGCGCAGGCGGGGCCCACTGCCTGCATGGGAATATCGGGCCCTACTTCCTGTACGGGCGCAGGCAGGCCCTACTGCCTGCAGGGGGACAGGCGGGCCCTACTGTCTGCTGGGGAACAGGCGGGCCCTACTGCCTACGGTGGTGCAGGAGGCCCTACTGCCTGAAGGGGGACAGGCGGGCCCTACAGAGACAGGCGGCCGCCTTTCCCCCTGCAGACAGTCCGGCCCGCCTGTCTCCCTGCAGGCAGTAGGGCCTGCCTACGCCCGTACAGCCAGTAGGGCCTACAGGCAGGCGGCCCTCCCGCCAACGGGGATGCAGGCGGGACCTACTGCCTGCAGGGGGACAGGCAGGGCCTGTCCCCCTGCATCCAGTGGGACCCGCCTGCACTCCTACAGGCAGTAGGTCCCGCCTGCAACCCCGTAGGCGGGAGGGCCGCCTGTCCCCCTGCAGACAGTACGGCCCGCCTGTCCCCCTGCAGGCAGTAGGCCCCGCCTGCGCCCCTACAGACAGTCCGGCCCGCCTGTCTCCCTGCAGGCAGTAGGGCCTGCCTACGCCCGTACAGCCAGTAGGGCCTACAGGCAGGCGGCCCTCCCGCCAACGGGGATGCAGGCGGGACCTACTGCCTGCAGGGGGACAGGCGGGCCGTACTGTCTGCAGGGGGTCAGGCGGCCCTCCCGCCTACGGGGGTGCAGGCGGGACCTACTGCCTGTAGGGGCGCAGGCGGGCCCCACTGGATGCAGGGGGACAGGCGGGCCCTACTGCCTACGGTGGTGCACGAGGCCCTACTGCCTGCAGGGGGACAGGCGGGCCCTACTGTCTGTAGGGGCGCAGGCAGGCCCTACAGAGACAGGCGGCCGCCTTTCCCCCTGCAGACAGTCCGGCCCGCCTGTCTCCCTGCAGGCAGTAGGGCCTGCCTACGCCCGTACAGCCAGTAGGGCCTACAGGCAGGCGGCCCTCCCGCCAACGGGGATGCAGGCGGGACCTACTGCCTGCAGGGGAACAGGCGGGCCGTACTGTCTGCAGGGGGTCAGGCGGCCCTACCGCCTACGGGGGTGCAGGCGGGACCTACTGCCTGTAGGGGCGCAGGCGGGCCCCACTGGATGCAGGGGGACAGGCGGGCCCTACTGCCTACGGTGGTGCACGAGGCCCTACTGCCTGCAGGGGGACAGGCGGGCCCTACTGTCTGTAGGGGCGCAGGCAGGCCCTACAGAGACAGGCGGCCGCCTTTCCCCCCTGCACCTCCCGCCTACGGTGGTGCAGGCGGGACCTATTGCCTGTAGGCCCTACTGGCTATACGGGCGTAGGCAGGCCCTACTGCCTGCAGGGAGACAGGCGGGCCCTTCTGTCTGTAGGGGCGAAGGCGGGGCCTACTGCCTGCAGGGAGACAGGCGGGCCGTACTGTCTGCAGGGGGACAGGCGGCCCTCCCGCCTACGGTGGTGCAGGCGGGACCTACTGCCTGTAGGGGCGCAGGCGGGACCCACTGGATGCAGGGGGACCGGCGGGCCTTACTGCCTGTAGGCCCTACTGGCTATACGGGCGTAGGCAGGCCCTACTGCCTGCAGGGAGACAGGCGGGCCCTTCTGTCTGTAGGGGCGCAGGCGGGGCCCACTGCCTGCATGGGACAAGCGGGCCCTACTGGCTGTACGGGCGCAGGCAGGCCCTACTGCCTGCAGGGAGACAGGCGGGCCCTACTGCCTGCTGGGGAACAGGCGGGCCCTACTGCCTACGGTGGTGCAGGAGGCCCTACTGCCTGAAGGGGGACAGGCGGGCCCTACTGTCTGTAGAGGCGCAGGCAGGCCCTACAGAGACAGGCGGCCGCCTTTCCCCCTGCAGACAGTCCGGCACGCCTGTCCCCCTGCAGGCAGTAGGGCCTGCCTACGCCCGTACAGCCAGTAGGGCCTACAGGCAGGCGGCCCTCCCGCCAACGGGGATGCAGGCGGGACCTACTGCCTTCAGGGGCACAGGCGGGCCGTACTGTCAGCAGGGGGACAGGCGGCCCTCCCGCCTACGGTGGTGCAGGCGGGACCTATTGCCTGTAGGGGCGCAGGCGGGACCCACTGGATGCAGGGGGACAGGCGGGCCTTACTGCCTGTAGGCCCTACTGGCTGTACGGGCGTAGGTAGGCCCTACTGCCTGCAGGGAGACAGGCGGGCCCTTCTGTCTGTAGGGGCGAAGGCGAGGCCTACTGCCTGCAGGGAGACAGGCGGGCCGTACTGTCTGCAGGGGGACAGGCGGCCCTCCCGCCTACGGTGGTGCAGGCGGGACCTACTGCCTTCAGGGGCACAGGCGGGCCGTACTGTCAGCAGGGGGACAGGCGGCCCTCCCGCCTACGGTGGTGCAGGCGGGACCTACTGCCTGTAGGGGCGCAGGCGGGACCCACTGGATGCAGGGGGACCGGCGGGCCTTACTGCCTGTAGGCCCTACTGGCTATACGGGCGTAGGCAGGCCCTACTGCCTGCAGGGAGACAGGCGGGCCCTTCTGTCTGTAGGGGCGAAGGCGGGGCCTACTGCCTGCAGGGAGACAGGCGGGCCGTACTGTCTGCAGGGGGACAGGCGGCCCTCCCGCCTACGGTGGTGCAGGCGGGACCTACTGCCTGTAGGGGCGCAGGCGGGACCCACTGGATGCAGGGGGACCGGCGGGCCTTACTGCCTGTAGGCCCTACTGGCTATACGGGCGTAGGCAGGCCCTACTGCCTGCAGGGAGACAGGCGGGCCCTTCTGTCTGTAGGGGCGCAGGCGGGGCCCACTGCCTGCATGGGACAAGCGGGCCCTACTGGCTGTACGGGCGCAGGCAGGCCCTACTGCCTGCAGGGAGACAGGCGGGGCCTTCTGTCTGTAGGGGCGCAGGCGGGGCCTACTGCCTGCAGGGGGACAGGCGGGCCGTACTGTCTGCAGGGGGACAGGCGGCCCTCCCGCCTACGGGGTTGCAGGCGGGACCTACTGCCTGAAGGAGTGCAGGCGGGCCCCACTGGATGCAGGGGGACCGGCGGGCCTTACTGCCTGTAGGCCCTACTGGCTGTACGGGCGTAGGTAGGCCCTACTGCCTGCAGGGAGACAGGCGGGCCCTTCTGTCTGTAGGGGCGAAGGCGAGGCCTACTGCCTGCAGGAAGACAGGCGGGCCGTACTGTCTGCAGGGGGACAGGCGGCCCTCCCGCCTACGGTGGTGCAGGCGGGACCTACTGCCTTCAGGGGCACAGGCGGGCCGTACTGTCAGCAGGGGGACAGGCGGCCCTCCCGCCTACGGTGGTGCAGGCGGGACCTACTGCCTGTAGGGGCGCAGGCGGGACCCACTGGATGCAGGGGGACCGGCGGGCCTTACTGCCTGTAGGCCCTACTGGCTATACGGGCGTAGGCAGGCCCTACTGCCTGCAGGGAGACAGGCGGGCCCTTCTGTCTGTAGGGGCGCAGGCGGGGCCCACTGCCTGCATGGGACAAGCGGGCCCTACTGGCTGTACGGGCGCAGGCAGGCCCTACTGCCTGCAGGGAGACAGGCGGGGCCTTCTGTCTGTAGGGGCGCAGGCGGGGCCTACTGCCTGCAGGGGGACAGGCGGGCCGTACTGTCTGCAGGGGGACAGGCGGCACTCCCGCCTACGGGGTTGCAGGCGGGACCTACTGCCTGTAGGAGTGCAGGCGGGCCCCACTGGATGCAGGGGGACCGGCGGGCCTTACTGCCTGTAGGCCCTACTGGCTGTACGGGCGCAGGCGCTGTAGGGGCGCAGGCGGGGCCCACTGCCTGCATGGGACAAGCGGGCCCTACTTCCTGTACGGGCGCAGGCAGGCCCTACTGCCTGCAGGGGGACAGGCGGGCCCTACTGTCTGCTGGGGAACAGGCGGGCCCTACTGCCTACGGTGGTGCAGGAGGCCCTACTGCCTTCAGGGGCACAGGCGGGCCGTACTGTCAGCAGGGGGACAGGCGGCCCTCCCGCCTACGGTGGTGCAGGCGGGACCTACTGCCTGTAGGGGCGCAGGCGGGACCCACTGGATGCAGGGGGACCGGCGGGCCTTACTGCCTGTAGGCCCTACTGGCTATACGGGCGTAGGCAGGCCCTACTGCCTGCAGGGAGACAGGCGGGCCCTTCTGTCTGTAGGGGCGCAGGCGGGGCCCACTGCCTGCATGGGACAAGCGGGCCCTACTGGCTGTACGGGCGCAGGCAGGCCCTACTGCCTGCAGGGAGACAGGCGGGCCCTTCTGTCTGTAGGGGCGCAGGCGGGGCCCACTGCCTGCATGGGACAAGCGGGGCCTTCTGTCTGTAGGGGCGCAGGCGGGGCCTACTGCCTGCAGGGGGACAGGCGGGCCGTACTGTCTGCAGGGGGACAGGCGGCCCTCCCGCCTACGGGGTTGCAGGCGGGACCTACTGCCTGTAGGAGTGCAGGCGGGCCCCACTGGATGCAGGGGGGCAGGCGGGCCTTACTGCCTGTAGGCCCTACTGGCTGTACGGGCGCAGGCGCTGTAGGGGCGCAGGCGGGGCCCACTGCCTGCATGGGACAAGCGGGCCCTACTTCCTGTACGGGCGCAGGCAGGCCCTACTGCCTGCAGGGGGACAGGCGGGCCCTACTGTCTGCTGCGGAACAGGCGGGCCCTACTGCCTACGGTGGTGCAGGAGGCCCTACTGCCTGAAGGGGGACAGGCGGGCCCTACTGTCTGTAGGGGCGCAGGCAGGCCCTACAGAGACAGGCGGCCGCCTTTCCCCCTGCAGACACTCCGGCCCGCCTGTCCCCCTGCAGGCAGTAGGGCCTGCCTACGCCCGTACAGCCAGTAGGGCCTACAGGCAGGCGGCCCTCCCGCCAACGGGGATGCAGGCGGGAACTACTGCCTGCAGGGGGACAGGCGGGCCGTACTGTCTGCAGGGGGTCAGGCGGCCCTCCCGCCTACGGGGGTGCAGGCGGGACCTACTGCCTGTAGGGGCGCAGGCGGGCCCCACTGGATGCAGGGGGACAGGCGGGCCTTACTGCCTGTAGGCCCTACTGGCTGTACGGGCGTAGGCAGGCCCTACTGCCTGCAGGGAGACAGGCGGGCCCTTCTGTCTGTAGGGGCGCAGGCGGGACCCACTGGATGCAGGGGGACAGGCGGGCCTTACTGCCTGTAGGCCCTACTGGCTGTACGGGCGTAGGCAGGCCCTACTGCCTGCAGGGAGACAGGCGGGCCCTTCTGTCTGTAGGGGCGCAGGCGGGGCCCACTGCCTGCATGGGACAAGCGGGCCCTACTTTCTGTACGGGCGCAGGCAGGCCCTACTGCCTGCAGGGGGACAGGCGGCCCCTACTGTCTGCTGGGGAACAGGCGGGCCCTACTGCCTACGGTGGTGCAGGAGGCCCTACTGCCTGCAGGGGGACAGGCGGGCCCTACTGTCTGTAGGGGCGCAGGCAGGCCCTACAGAGACAGGCGGCCGCCTTTCCCCCTGCAGACAGTCCGGCCCGCCTGTCTCCCTGCAGGCAGTAGGGCCTGCCTACGCCCGTACAGCCAGTAGGGCCTACAGGCAGGCGGCCCTCCCGCCAACGGGGATGCAGGCGGGACCTACTGCCTGCAGGGGAACAGGCGGGCCGTACTGTCTGCAGGGGGTCAGGCGGCCCTACCGCCTACGGGGGGTGCAGGCGGGACCTACTGCCTGTAGGGGCGCAGGCGGGCCCCACTGGATGCAGGGGGACCGGCGGGCCTTACTGCCTGTAGGCCCTACTGGCTATACGGGCGTAGGCAGGCCCTACTGCCTGCAGGGAGACAGGCGGTCCCTTCTGTCTGTAGGGGCGAAGGCGGGGCCTACTGCCTGCAGGGAGACAGGCGGGCCGTACTGTCTGCAGGGGGACAGGCGGCCCTCCCGCCTACGGTGGTGCAGGCGGGACCTACTGCCTTCAGGGGCACAGGCGGGCCGTACTGTCAGCAGGGGGACAGGCGGCCCTCCCGCCTACGGTGGTGCAGGCGGGACCTACTGCCTGTAGGGGCGCAGGAGGGACCCACTGGATGCAGGGGGACCGGCGGGCCTTACTGCCTGTAGGCCCTACTGGCTATACGGGCGTAGGCAGGCCCTACTGCCTGCAGGGAGACAGGCGGGCCCTTCTGTCTGTAGGGGCGCAGGCGGGGCCCACTGCCTGCATGGGACAAGCGGGCCCTACTGGCTGTACGGGCGCAGGCAGGCCCTACTGCCTGCAGGGAGACAGGCGGGCCCTTCTGTCTGTAGGGGCGCAGGCGGGGCCCACTGCCTGCATGGGACAAGCGGGCCCTACTGGCTGTACGGGCGCAGGCAGGCCCTACTGCCTGCAGGGGGACAGGCGGCCCCTACTGTCTGCTGGGGAACAGGCGGGCCCTACTGCCTACGGTGGTGCAGGAGGCCCTACTGCCTGCAGGGGGACAGGCGGGCCCTACTGTCTGTAGGGGCGCAGGCAGGCCCTACAGAGACAGGCGGCCGCCTTTCCCCCTGCAGACAGTCCGGCCCGCCTGTCTCCCTGCAGGCAGTAGGGCCTGCCTACGCCCGTACAGCCAGTAGGGCCTACAGGCAGGCGGCCCTCCCGCCAACGGGGATGCAGGCGGGACCTACTGCCTGCAGGGGAACAGGAGGGCCGTACTGTCTGCAGGGGGTCAGGCGGCCCTACCGCCTACGGGGGTGCAGGCGGGACCTACTGCCTGTAGGGGCGCAGGCGGGCCCCACTGGATGCAGGGGGACCGGCGGGCCTTACTGCCTATAGGCCCTACTGGCTATACGGGCGTAGGCAGGCCCTACTGCCTGCAGGGAGACAGGCGGGCCCTTCTGTCTGTAGGGGCGCAGGCGGGGCCCACTGCCTGCATGGGACAAGCGGGCCCTACTGGCTGTACGGGCGCAGGCAGGCCCTACTGCCTGCAGGGAGACAGGCGGGCCCTTCTGTCTGTAGGGGCGCAGGCGGGGCCCACTGCCTGCATGGGACAAGCGGGCCCTACTGGCTGTACGGGCGCAGGCAGGCCCTACTGCCTGCAGGGAGACAGGCGGGCCCTTCTGTCTGTAGGGGCGCAGGCGGGGCCCACTGCCTGCATGGGACAAGCGGGCCCTACTGGCTGTACGGGCGCAGGCAGGCCCTACTGCCTGCAGGGAGACAGGCGGGCCCTTCTGTCTGTAGGGGCGCAGGCGGGGCCTACTGCCTGCGGGGGGACAGGCTGGCCGTACTGTTTGCAGGGTGACAGGCGGCCCTCCCGCCTACGGTGTTGCAGGCGGGACCTACTGCCTGTAGGAGTGCAGGCCGGCCCCACTGGATGCAGGGGGACAGGCGGGCCTTACTGCCTGTAGGCCCTACTGGCTGTACGGGCGCAAGCGCTGTAGGGGCGCAGGCGGGGCCCACTGCCTGCATGGGACAAGCGGGCCCTACTTCCTGTACGGGCGCAGGCAGGCCCTACTGCCTGCAGGGGGACAGGCGGGCCCTACTGTCTGCTGGGGAACAGGCGGGCCCTACTGCCTACGGTGGTGCAGGAGGCCCTACTGCCTGAAGGGGGACAGGCGGGCCCTACTGTCTGTAGGGGCGCAGGCAGGCCCTACAGAGACAGGTGGCCGCCTTTCCCCCTGCAGACAGTCCGGCCCGCCTGTCCCCCTGCAGGCAGTAGGGCCTGCCTACGCCCGTACAGCCGGTAGGGCCTACAGGCAGGCGGCCCTCCCGCCAACGGGGATGCAGGCGGGACCTACTGCCTGCAGGGGGACAGGCGGGCCGTACTGTCTGCAGGGGGTCAGGCGGCCCTCCCGCCTACGGGGGTGCAGGCGGGACCTACTGCCTGTAGGGGCGCAGGCGGGCCCCACTGGATGCAGGGGGACAGGCGGGCCTTACTGCCTGTAGGCCCTACTGGCTGTACGGGCGTAGGCAGGCCCTACTGCCTGCAGGGAGACAGGCGGGCCCTTCTGTCTGTAGGGGCGCTGGTGGGACCCACTGCCTGCAGGGGGACAGGCGGGCCGTACTGTCTGCAGGGGGAAAGGCGGCCGCCTGTCTCCCTGCAGGCAGTAGGGCCTGCCTACGCCCGTACAGCCAGTAGGGCCTACAGGCAGGAGGCCCTCCCGCCAACGGGGATGCAGGCGGGACCTACTGCCTGCAGGGGAACAGGCGTGCCGTACTGTCTGCAGGGGGTCAGGCGGCCCTACCGCCTACGGGGGTGCAGGTGGGACCTACTGCCTGTAGGGGCGCAGGCGGGACCCACTGGATGCAGGGGGACCGGCGGGCCTTACTGCCTGTAGGCCCTACTGGCTATACGGGCGTAGGCAGGCCCTACTGCCTGCTGGGAGACAGGCGGGCCCTTCTGTCTGTAGGGGCGCAGGCGGGGCCCACTGCCTGCATGGGACAAGCGAGCCCTACTGGCTGTACGGGCGCAGGCAGGCCCTACTGCCTGCAGGGAGACAGGCGGGCCCTTCTGTCTGTAGGGGCGCAGGCGGGGCCCACTGCCTGCATGGGACAAGCGGGCCCTACTGGCTGTACGGGCGCAGGCAGGCCCTACTGCCTGCAGGGAGACAGGCGGGCCCTTCTGTCTGTAGGGGCGCAGGCGGGGCCTACTGCCTGCAGGGGGACAGGCAGGCCGTACTGTCTGCAGGGGGACAGGCGGCCCTCCCGCCTACGGGGGTGCAGGCGGGACCTACTGCCTGTAGGAGTGCAGGCGGGCCCCACTGGATGCAGGGGGACAGGCGGGCCTTACTGCCTGTAGGCCCTACCGGCTGTACGGGCGCAGGCAGGCCCTACTGCCTGCAGGGAGACAGGCGGGCCCTTCTGTCTGTAGGGGCGAAGGCGGGGCCTACTGCCTGCAGGGAGACAGGCGGGCCGTACTGTCTGCAGGGGGACAGGCGGCCCTCCCGCCTACGGGAGTGCAAGCGGGACCTACTGCCTTCAGGGGCACAGGCGGGCCGTACTGTCAGCAGGGGGACAGGCGGCCCTCCCGCCTACGGGCGTGCAGGCGGGACCTACTGCCTGTAGGGGCGCAGGCGGGACCCACTGGATGCAGGGGGACCGGCGGGCCTTACTGCCTGTAGGCCCTACTGGCTGTACGGACGTAGGCAGGCCCTACTGCCTGCAGGGAGTCAGGCGGGCCCTTCTGTCTGTAGGGGCGCAGGCGGGGCCCACTGCCTGCATGGGACAAGCGGGCCCTACTGGCTGTACGGGCGCAGGCAGGCCCTACTGCCTGCAGGGAGACAGGCGGGACCTACTGCCTGTAGGGGCGCAGGCGGGCATCACTGGATGCAGGGGGACAGGCGGGCCTTACTGTCTGTAGGCCCTACTGGCTGTACGGGCGCAGGCAGGCCCTACTGCCTGCAGGGGGCCAGGCGGGCCCTAATGCCTGCAAGGGGACAGGCGGGCCCTACTGCCTGTACGCAGGCGGGCCCTACTGCCTGAAGGGGGACAGGCGGGACCTACTGCCTGCATGGGGACAAGCGGGCCCTACTGTCTGTAGGGGCGCAGGCGGGTCCTACTGCCAGCAGGGGGACAGGCGGGCACTACTGTCTGCAGCCCTTCCGCTTATGGGGGTGCATGAGGGCCCTACTGCTTTTACGGGCGCAGGCGGGCCCTAATGCCTGCAGGGGGACAGGCGGGCCCTACTGCCTTTACGGGCGCAGGCAGGCCCTACTGCCTGCAGGGGGACAGGCGGGCCCTTCTGCCTGTAGGGGCGCAGGCGGGTCCCACTGCCTGCATTGGACAAGCGGGCCCTACTGGCTGTACGGGCGCAGGCAGGCCCTACTGCCTGCATAGGACAAGCGAGCCCTACTGGCTGTACGGGCGCAGGCAGGCCCTACTGCCTGCAGGGAGACAGGCGGGCCCTTCTGCCTGTAGGGGCGCAGGCGGGGCCCACTGCCTGCATTGGACAAGCGGGCCCTACTGGCTGTACGGGCGCAGGCAGGCCCTACTGCCTGCAGGGAGACAGGCGGGCCCTTCTGTCTGTAGGGGCGCAGGCGGGGCCTACTGCCTGCAGGGGGACAGGCAGGCCGTACTGTCTGCAGGGGGACAGGCGGCCCTCCCGCCTATGGGGGTGCAGGCGGGACCTACTGCCTGTAGGAGTGCAGGCGGGCCCCACTGGATGCAGGGGGACAGGCGGGCCTTACTGCCTGTAGGCCCTACTGGCTGTACGGGCGCAGGCAGGCCCTACTGCCTGCAGGGAGACAGGCGGGCCCATCTGTCTGTAGGGGCGCAGGCGGGCCCTCCCGCCAACGGGGATGAAGGCGGGCCGTACTGTCTGCAGGGGGACAGGCGGCCCTCCCGCCTACGGTGGTGCAGGCGGGACCTACTGCCTTCAGGGGCACAGGCGGGACCTACTCCCTTCAGGGGCACAGGCGGGCCGTACTGTCTGCAGGGGGACAGGCAGCCCTCCCGCCTACGGGGGTGCAGGCGGGGCCTTACTGCCTGCAAGGGGACAGGCGGGCCCTACTGCCTGTAGGGGCGCAGGCGGAGCCTACTGCCTGCAGGGGGCCAGGCGGGTCTATTGCCTGTACGGGCGCAGGCGGGGCCTACTGCCTTAGGGGCGCAGGCGGGGCCTACTGCCTGTAGGGGTGCAGGCGGTCCCTACTGCCTGTAGGGGCGCAGGCGGGCCTTACTGTCTGCAGGGGTAAAGGCGGGCCTCCCGCTTATGGGGGTGCAGAAGGGCCCTACTGGCTGCAGGGGGACAGGCGACCCTCCCGCCTACGGGGGTGCAGGAAGGCCTTACTGCCTGCAGGGAGACAGGCGGGCTCTTCTGTCTGTAGGGGCGCAGGCGGGGCCTACTGCCTGCATGGGACAAGCGGGCCCTACTTCCTGTACGGGCGCAGGCAGGCCCTACTGCCTGCAGGGGGACAGGCGGGCCCTACTGTCTGCTGGGGAACAGGCGGGCCCTACTGTCTGCTAGGGAACAGGCGGGCCCTACTGCCTACGGTGGTGCAGGAGGCCCTACTGCCTGAAGGGGGACAGGCGGGCCCTACTGTCTGTAGGGGCGCAGGCAGGCCCTACAGAGACAGGCGGCCGCCTTCCCCCTGCAGACAGTCCGGCCCGCCTGTCTCCCTGCAGGCAGTAGGGCCTGCCTCCGCTCGTACAGCCAGTAGGGCCTACAGGCAAGCGGCCCTCCCGCCAACGGGGATGCAGGTGGGACCTACTGCCTGCAGGGAGACAGGCGGGCCGTACTGTCTGCAGGGGGTCAGGCGGCCTCCCGCCTACGGGGGTGCAGGCGGGTCCTACTGCCTGTAGGGGCGCAGGCGGGCCCCACTGGATGCAGGGGGACAGGCGGGCCTTACTGCCTGTACGGGCGCAGGCGGGGCCTACTGCCTTAGGGGCGCTGGCGGGACCCACTGCCTGCAGGGGACAGGCGGGCACTACTGTCTGCAGGGGCGCAGGCGGGCCCTACTGCCTGCAGGGGGACAGGCGGGCCGTACTGTCTGCAGGGGCGCTGGCGGGACCCACTGCCTGCAGGGGGACAGGCGGGCCGTACTGTCTGCAGGGGCGCAGGCGGGCCCCACTGGATGCAGGGGGACAGGCGGGCCTTACTGCCTGTACGGGCGCAGGGGGGGCCTACTGACTTAGGGGCGCAGGCGGGGCCTACTGCCTGCAGGGAGACAGGCGGGCCCTTCTGTCTGTACGGGCGCAGGCGGGCCCTACTGCCAGCAGGGGGACAGGCGGGCACTACTGTCTGCAGGGGGAATGGCGGCCCTTCCGCTTATGGGGGTGCAGGAGGGCCCTACTGCTTTTACGGGCGCAGGCAGGCCCTACTGCCTGCAGGGAGACAGGCGGGCCCATCTGTCTGTAGGGGCGCAGGCGGGCCCTACTGTCTGCAGGGGGACAGGCGACCCTCCCGCCTACGGGGGTGCAGCAAGGCCTTACTGCCTGCAGGGAGACAAGCGGGCCCTTCTGTCTGTAGGGGCGCAGGCAGGGCCTACTGCCTGCAGGGGGACAGGCGGGCCGTACTGTCTGCAGGGGGTCAGGCGGCCTCCCGCCTACGGGGGTGCAGGCGGGTCCTACTGCCTGTAGGGGCGCAGGCGGGCCCCACTAGATGCAGGGGGACAGGCGGGCCTTACTGCCTGTACGGGCGCAGGCGGGGCCTACTGCCTGTAGGGGGACAAGCGGGCCCTACTGTCTGTAGGGGCGCAGGCGGGCCCTACTGCCTGCAGGGGGACAGGCGGGCCGTACTGTCTGCAGGGGCGCTGGCGGGACCCACTGCCTGCAGGGGGACAGGCGGGCCGTACTGTCTGCAGGGGGTCAGGCGGCCTCCCGCCTTCGGGGGTGCAGGCGGGTCCTACTGCCTGTAGGGGCGCAGGCGGGCCCCACTGGATGCAGGGGGACAGGCGGGCCTTACTGCCTGTACGGGCGCAGGCGGGGCCTACTGCCTTAGGGGCGCAGGCGGGGCCTACTGCCTGTAGGGGGACAAGCGGGCCCTACTGTCTGTAGGGGCGCAGGCGGGCCCTACTGCCTGCAGGGGGACAGGCGGGCCGTACTGTCTGCAGGGGCGCTGGCGGGACCCAGCGGGACTGCTTTTACGGGCGCAGGCAGGCCCTACTGCCTGCAGGGAGACAGGCGGGCCCATCTGTCTGTAGGGGCGCAGGCGGGCCCTACTGCCTGCAGGGGGACAGGCGGGACGTACTGTCTGCAGGGGGACAGGCGGCCCTCCCGCCTACGGGGGTGCAGGCGGGACCTACTGCCTTCAGGGGCACAGGCGGGCCGTACTGTCTGCAGGGGGACAGGCAGCCCTCCCGCCTACGGGGGTGCAGGCGGGACCTACTGCCTGTAGGGGCGCAGGCGGAGCCTACTGCCTGTAGGGGCGCAGGCGTGGCCTTACTGCCTGCAAGGGGACAGGCGGGCCCTACTGCCTGTAGGGGCGCAGGCGGAGCCTACTGCCTGCAGGGGGACAGGCGGGCCGTACTGTCTGCAGGGGTGCTGGCGGGACCCACTGCCTGCAGGGGACAGGCGGGCACTACTGTCTGCAGGGGTAAAGGCGGCCCTCCCGCTTATGGGGGTGCAGGAGGGCCCTACTGTCTGCAGGGGGACAGGCGACCCTCCCGCCTACGGGGGTGCAGCAAGGCCTTACTGCCTGCAGGGAGACAAGCGGGCCCTTCTGTCTGTAGGGGCGCAGGCGGGGCCTACTGCCTGCAGGGGGACAGGCGGGCCGTACTGTCTGCAGGGGGTCAGGCGGCCTCCCGCCTACGGGGGTGCAGGCGGGTCCTACTGCCTGTAGGGGCGCAGGCGGGCCCCACTGGATGCAGGGGGACAGGCGGGCCTTACTGCCTGTACGGGCGCAGGCGGGGCCTACTGCCTGTAGGGGGACAAGCGGGCCATACTGTCTGCAGGGGGACAGGCGGGCCGTACTGTCTGCAGGGGCGCTGGCGGGACCCACTGCCTGCAGGGGGACAGGCGGGCCGTACTGTCTGCAGGGGGTCAGGCGGCCTCCCGCCTACGGGGGTGCAGGCGGGTCCTACTGCCTGTAGTGGCGCAGGCGGGCCCCACTGGATGCAGGGGGACAGGCGGGCCTTACTGCCTGTACAGGCGCAGGCGGGGCCTACTGCCTTAGGGGCGCAGGCGGGGCCTACTGCCTGTAGGGGGACAAGCGGGCCCTACTGTCTGTAGGGGCGCAGGCGGGCCCTACTGCCTGCAGGGGGACAGGCGGGCCGTACTGTCTGCAGGGGCGCTGGCGGGACCCACTGCCTGCAGGGGACAGGCGGGCACTACTGTCTGCAGGGGTAAAGGCGGCCCTCCCGCTTATGGGGGTGCAGCAAGGCCTTACTGCCTGCAGGGAGACAGGCGGGCCTTTCTGTCTGTAGGGGCGCAGGCGGGGCCTACTGCCTGCAGGGGGACAGGCGGGCCGTACTGTCTGCAGGGGCGCTGGCGGGACCCACTGCCTGCAGGGGACAGGCGGGCACTACTGTCTGCAGGGGTAAAGGCGGCCCTCCCGCTTATGGGGGTGCAGCAAGGCCTTACTGCCTGCAGGGAGACAGGCGGGCCTTTCTGTCTGTAGGGGCGCAGGCGGGGCCTACTGCCTGCAGGGGGACAGGCAGGACGTACTGTCTGCAGGGGGACAGGCGGCCCTCCCGCCAACGGGGATGCAGGCGGGACCTACTGCCTGCAGGGGGACAGGCGGGCCGTACTGTCTGCAGGGGGTCAGGCGGCCTCCCGCCTACGGGGGTGCAGGCGGGTCCTACTGCCTGTAGGGGCGCAGGCGGGCCCCACTGGATGCAGGGGGACAGGCGGGCCTTACTGCCTGTAGGCCCTACTGGCTGTACGGGCGCAGGCAGGCCCTAGTGCCTGCAGGGAGACAGGCGGGCCCTTCTGTCTGTAGGGGCGCAGGCGGGGCCTACTGCCTGCAGGGGGACAGGCGGGCCGTACTGTCTGCAGGGGGACAGGCGGCCCTCCCGCCTACGGGGGTGCAGGCGGGACCTACTGCCTGCAGGGGGACAGGCGGGCCGTACTGTCTGCAGGGGGACAGGCGGCCCTCCCGCCAACGGGGGTTTAGGCGGGACCTACTGCCTGGAGGAGTGCAGGCGGGCCCCACTGGATGCAGGGGGACAGGCGGGCCTTACTGCATGCAGGCCCTACTGGCTGTACGGGCGCAGGCAGGCCCTACTGCCTGCAGGGAGACAGGCGGGCCCTTCTGTCTGTAGGGGCGAAGGCGGGGCCTACTGCCTGCAGGGAGACAGGCGGGCCGTACTGTCTGCAGGGGGACAGGCGGCCCTCCCGCCTACGGGGGTGCAGGCGGGACCTACTGCCTTCAGGGGCACAAGCGGGCCGTACTGTCAGCAGGGGGACAGGCGGCCCTCCCGCCAACGGGGGTTTAGGCGGAAGCTACTGCCTGTAGGAGCGCAGGCGGGCCCCACTGGATGCAGGGGGACAGGCGGGCCTTACTGCCTGTAGGCCCTACTGGCTGTACGGGCGCAGGCAGGCCCTACTGCCTGCAGGGAGACAGGCGGGCCCTTCTCTCTGTAGGGGCGAAGGCGGGGCCTACTGCCTGCAGGGAGACAGGCGGGCCGTACTGTCTGCAGGGGGACAGGCGGCCCTCCTGCCTACGGGGGTGCAGGCGGGACCTACTGCCTTCAGGGGCACAGGCGGACCGTACTGTCAGCAGGGGGACAGGCGGCCCTCCGGCCTACGGGCGTGCAGGCGGGACCTTCTGCCTGTAGGGGCGCAGGCGGGACCCACTGGATGCAGGGGGATCGGCGGGCCTTACTGCCTGTAGGCCCTACTGGCTGTACGGACGTAGGCAGGCCCTACTGCCTGCAGGGAGACAGGCGGGCCCTTCTGTCTGTAGGGGCGCAGCCGGGGCCTACTGCCTGCAGGGGGACAGGCGGGCCCTACTGCTTGTGCGGGCGCAGGCAGGCCCTACTGCCTGCAGGGGGACAGGCGGGCCCTAATGCCTGCAGGGGGACAGGCGGGCCCTACTGCCTGTACGGGCGCAGGCTGGCCCTACTGCCTGAAGGGGGACAGGCGGGACCTACTGCCTGCATGGGGACAAGCGGGCCCTACTGTCTGTAGGGGCGCAGGCGGGCCCTACTGCCAGCAGGGGGACAGGCGGGCACTACTGTCTGCAGGGGGAAAGGTGGCCCTTCCGCTTATGGGTGTGCAGGAGGGCCCTACTGCCTTTACGGGCGCAGGCAGGTCCTACTGCCTGCAGGGAGACAGGCGGGCTCTTCTGTCTGTACGGGCGCAGGCGGGCCCTGCTGCCAGCAGGGGGACAGGCGGGCACTACTGTCTGCAGGGGGAATGGCGGCCCTTCCGCTTATGGGGGTGCAGGAGGGCCCTACTGCTATTACGGGCGCAGGCAGGCCCTACTGCCTGCAGGGAGACAGGCGGGCCCTTCTGTCTGTACGGGCGAAGGCGGGGCCTACTGCCTGCAGGGAGACAGGCGGGCCGTACTGTCTGCAGGGGGACAGGCGGCCCTCCCGCCTACGGGGGTGCAGCGGGACCTACTGCCTTCAGGGGCACAGGCGGGCCGTACTGTCAGCAGGGGGACAGGCGGCCCTCCCGCCTACGGGGGTGCAGCAAGGCCTTACTGCCTGCAGGGAGACAAGCGGGCCCTTCTGTCTGTAGGGGCGCAGGCGGGCCCTACTGCCTGCAAGGGGACAGGCGGGACGTTCTCTCTGCAGGGGGACAGGCAGCCCTCCCGCCAACGGGGATGCAGGCGGGCCGTACTGTCTGCAGGGGGAAAGGCGGCCCTTCCGCTTATGGTGGTGCAGGAGGGCCCTACTGCCTTTACGGGCGCAGGCAGGCCCTACTGCCTGCAGGGAGACAGGCGGGCTCTTCTGTCTGTACGGGCGCAGGCGGGCCCTGCTGCCAGCAGGGGGACAGGCGGGCACTACTGTCTGCAGGGGGAATGGCGGCCCTTCCGCTTATGGGGGTGCAGGAGGGCCCTACTGCTATTACGGGCGCAGGCAGGCCCTACTGCCTGCAGGGAGACAGGCGGGCCCTTCTGTCTGTACGGGCGAAGGCGGGGCCTACTGCCTGCAGGGAGACAGGCGGGCCGTACTGTCTGCAGGGGGACAGGCGGCCCTCCCGCCTACGGGGGTGCAGCGGGACCTACTGCCTTCAGGGGCACAGGCGGGCCGTACTGTCAGCAGGGGGACAGGCGGCCCTCCCGCCTACGGGGGTTTAGGCGGGGCCTACTGCCTGCAGGGGGACAGGCGGGCCGTACTCTCTGCAGGGGGACAGGCGGGCCGTACTGTCTGCAGGGGGTCAGGCGGCCTCCCGCCAACGGGGATGCAGGCGGGACCTACTGCCTGCAGGGGAAAAGGCGGGCCGTACTGTCTGCAGGGGGTCAGGCGGCCCTACCGCCTACGGTGGTGCAGGCGGGACCTACTGCCTGTAGGGGCGCAGGCGGGACCCACTGGATGCAGGGGGACAGGCAGGCCTTACTGCCTGTAGGCCCTACTGGCTGTACGGGCGTAGGCAGGCGCTACTGCCTGCAGGGAGACAGGCGGGCCCTTCTGTCTGTAGGGGCGCAGGCGGGGTCCACTGCCTGCATGGGACAAGCGGGCCCTACTTCCTGTACGGGCGCAGGCAAGCCCTACTGCCTGCAGGGGGACACGCGGGCCCTACTGTCTGCTGGGGAACAGGCGGGCCCTACTGCCTACGGTGGTGCAGGAGGCCCTACTGCCTGCAGGGGGACAGGCGGGCCCTACTGTCTGTAGGGGGACAGGCGGCCCTCCCGCCTACGGGGGTGCAGGAGGGACCTTCTGCCTGCAGGGGGACAGGCGGGCCGTACTGTCTGCAGGGGGACAGGCGGTCCTCCCGCCTACGGGGGTTTAGGCGGGACCTACTGCCTGTAGGAGCGCAGGCGGGCCCCACTGGATGCAGGGGGACAGGCGGGCCTTACTGCCTGTAGGCCCTACTGGCTGTACCGGCGAAGGCAGGCCCTATTGCCTGCAGGGAGACAGGCGGGCCCTTCTGTCTATAGGGGCGAAGGAGGGGCCTACTGCCTGCAGGGGGACAGGCGGGCCGTAGTGTCTGCCGGGGGACAGGCGGCCCTCCCGCCTACGGGTTGCAGGCGGGACCTACTGCCTTCAGGGGCACAGGCGGGCCGTACTGTTAGCAGGGGGACAGGCGGCCCTCCCGCCTAAGGGCGTGCAGGCGGGACCTACTGCCTGTAGGGGCGCAGGCGGGACCCACTGCCTGCAGGGGGACAGACAGGCCTTACTGCCTGTAGGCCCTACTGTCTGTACGGGCGTAGGCAGGCCCTACTGCCTGCAGGGAGACAGGCGGGCCCTTCTGTCTGTAGGGGCGAAAGCGGGGCCTACTGTCTGTAGGGGGACAGGCGGCCCTCCCGCCTACGGGGGTGCAGGCGGGACCTACTGCCTGCAGGGGGACAGGCGGGCCGTACTGTCTGCAGGGGGACAGGCGGCCCTCCCGCCTACGGGGGTTTAGGCGGGACCTACTGCGTGTTGGAGCGCAGGCGGGCCCCACTGGATGCAGGGGGACAGGCGGGCCTTACTGCCTGTAGGCCCTACTGGCTGTACCGGCGTAGGCAGGCCCTATTGCCTGCAGGGAGACAAGCGGGCCCTTCTGTCTATAGGGGCGAAGGAGGGGCCTACTGCCTGCAGGGGGACAGGCGGGCCGTAGTGTCTGCCGGGGGACAGGCGGCCCTCCCGCCTACGGGTTGCAGGCGGGACCTACTGCCTTCAGGGGCACAGGCGGGCCGTACTGTCAGCAGGGGGACAGGCGGCCCTCCCGCCTAAGGGCGTGCAGGCGGGACCTACTGCCTGTAGGGGCGCAGGCGGGACCCACTGGATGCAGGGGGATAGGCGGGCATTACTGCCTGTAGGCCCTACAGGCTGTACGGGCGTAGGCAGGCCCTACTGCCTGCAGGGAGACAGGCGGGCCCTTCTGTCTGTAGGGGCGCAGGCGGGGCCCACTGCCTGCATGGGACAAGCGGGCCCTACTAGCTGTACGGACGCAGGCAGGCCCTACCGCCTGCAGGAGCCAGGCGGGCCCTTCTGTCTGTAGGGGCGCAGGCGGGGCCTACTGCCTGCAGGGGGACAGGCGGGCCCTACTGTCTGCAGGGGGAAAGGCGGCCCTCCCGCTTATGGGGGTGCAGGAGGGCCCAACTGCCTGTAGGGGGACAGGCGGGCCCTACTGTCTGCAGGGGGAAAGGCGGCCCTCCCGCTTATGGGGGTGCAGGAGGGCCCTACTGTCTGCAGAGGGACAGGCGACCCTCCCGCCTGCGGGAGTGCAGGAAGGCCTTACTGCCTGCAAGGGGACAGACGGGCCCTACTGCCTTTAGGGGCGCAGGCGGAGCCTACTGCCTGCAGGGGGCCAGGCGGGCCCTACTAACTGTACGGGCGCAGGCGGGGCCTACTGCCTGTACGGGCGCAGTCGGGGCCTACTGCCTGTAAGGGCGCAGGCGGGCCCTACTGCCTGTAGGGGCGCAGGCGGGGCCAACTGTCTGCATGGGGACAGGCGGCCCTACTGTCTGCAGGGGGACAGGCGGGCCGTACTGTCTGCAGGGGCGCTGGCGGGACCCACTGCCTGCAGGGCCGCTGGCGGGACCCACTGCCAGCGGGGGGACAGGCGGGCACTACTGTCTGCAGGGGGAAAGGCGGCCCTCCCGCTTATGGGGGTGCAGGAAGGCCTTACTGCCTGCAGGGAGACAGGCGGGCCCTACTGCCTGTAGGGTTGCAGGCGGGACCTACTGCCTGTAGGGGCGCAGGCGGAGCCTACTGCCTGCAGGGGGCCAGGCGGGCCCTACTGCCTGTACGGGCGCAGGCGGGGCCTACTGCCTGTACGGGCGCAGTCGGGGCCTACTGCCTGTAAGGGCGCAGGTGGGCCCTACTGCCTGTTGGGGCGCAGGCGGGGACAACTGTCTGCATGGGGACAGGCGGCCCTACTGTCTGCAGGGGGACCGGCGGGCCGTACTGTCTGCAGGGGCGCTGGCGGGTCCCACTGCCTGCAGGGCCGCTGGCGGGACCCACTGCTAGCGGGGGGACAGGCGGGCACTACTGTCTGCAGGGGGAAAGGCGGCCCTCCCGCTTATGGGGGTGCAGGAAGGCCTTACTGCCTGCAGGGAGACAGGCGGGCCCTACTGCCTGTAGGGGTGCAGGCGGGACCTACTGCCTGTAGGGGCGCAGGCGGAGCCTACTGCCTGTAGGGGCGCAAGCGGGGCCTACTGCCTGTAGGGGGACAGGCGGGCCCTACTGTCTGAAGGGGGAAAGGCGGCCCTCCCGCTTATGGGGGTGCAGGAGGGCCCTACTGCCTGTAGGGGGACAGGCGGGCCCTACTGTCTGCAGGGGGAAAGGCGGCCCTCCCGCTTATGGGGGTGCAGGAGGGCCCTACTGTCTGCAGGGGGACAGGCGACCCTCTCGCCTACGGGAGTGCAGGAAGGCCTTACTGCCTGCAAGGGGACATGCGGGCCCTACTGCCTGTAGGGGCGCAGGCGGAGCCTACTGCCTGCAGGGGGCCAGGCGGGCCCTACTGCCTGTACGGGCGCAGGCGGGGCCTACTGCCTGTACGGGCGCAGGCGGGGCCTACTGACTGTAGGGGCGCAGTCGGGGCCTACTGCCTGTAGGGGCGCAGGCGGGCCCTACTGCCTGTAGGGGCGCAGGCGGGGCCAACTGTCTGCATGGAGACAGGCGGCCCTACTGTCTGCAGGGGGACAGGCGGGCCGTACTGTCTGCAGGGGCGCTGGCGGGACCCACTGCCTGCAGGGGACAAGCGGGCCCTACTGTCTGCAGGGCCGCTGGCGGGACCCACTGCCAGCGGGAGGACAGGCGGGCCATACTGTCTGCAGGGGGACAGGCGGACCTACTGCCTGTAGGGGCGAAGGCGGGGCCTACTGTCTGCAGGGGGCCAGGCGGGCCCTACTGCCTGTAGAGGCGCAGGCGGGGCTTACTGCCTGCAGGGGGCCAGGCGGGCCCTACTGCCTGTAGGGGCGCAGGCGGGCCTACTGCCTGCAGGGGACCAGGCGGGCTCTACTGCCTGTACTGGCGCAGGCGGGGCCTACTGCCTGCAGGGGGACAGGCGGGCCCTACTGCCTATAGGGGCGCAGGCGGGGCCTACTGCCTACAGGGCGACAGGCGGCCCTCCCGCCTACGGGGGTGCAGGCGGGACCTACTGCCTGCAGGGGGACAGGCGGGCCGTACTGTCTGCAGGGAGACAGGCGGCCCTCCCGCCTACGGGGGTTTAGGCGGGACCTACTGCCTGTAGGAGCGCAGGCGGGCCCCACTGGATGCAGGGGGACAGGCGGGCCTTACTGCCTTACTGGGAGACAGGCGGGCCCTTCTGTCTGTAGGGGCGAAGGAGGGGCCTACTGCCTGCAGGGGGACAGGCGGGCCGTACTGTCTGCCGGTGGACATGCGGCCCTCCCGCCTACGGGTTGCAGGCGGGACCTACTGCCTTCAGGGGCACAGGCGGGCCGTACTGTCAGCAGGGGGACAGGCGGCCCTCCCGCCTACGGGCGTGCAGGCGGGACCTACTGCCTGTAGGGGCGCAGGCGGGACCCACTGGATGCAGGGGGATAGGCGGGCCTTACTGCCTGTAGGCCCTACTGGCTGTACGGGCGTAGGCAGGCCCTACTGCCTGCAGGGAGACAGGCGGGCCCTTCTGTCTGTAGGGGCGCAGGCGGGGCCCACTGCCTGCATGGGACAAGCGGGCCCTACTGGCTGTACGGACGCAGGCAGGCCCTACTGCCTGCAGGGAGCCAGGCGGGCCCTTCTGTCTATAGGGGCGCAGGCGGGGCCTACTGCCTGCAGGGGGACAGGCGGCCCTCCCGCCTACGGGTTGCAGGCGGGACCTACTGCCTTCAGGGGCACAGGCGGGCCGTACTGTCAGCAGGGGGACAGGCGGCCCTCCCGCCTACGGGCGTGCAGGCGGGACCTTCTGCCTGTAGGGGCGCAGGCGGGACCCACTGGATGCAGGGGGATAGGCGGGCCTTACTGCCTGTAGGCCCTACTGGCTGTACGGGCGTAGGCAGGCCCTACTGCCTGCAGGGAGACAGGCGGGCCCTTCTGTCTGTAGGGGCGCAGGCGGGGCCCACTGCCTGCATGGGACAAGCGGGCCCTACTGGCTGTACGGACGCAGGCAGGCCCTACTGCTTGCAGGGAGCCAGGCGGGCCCTTCTGTCTGTAGGGGCGCAGGCGGGGCCTACTGCCTGCAGGGGGACAGGCGGCCCTCCCGCCTACGGGTTGCAGGCGGGACCTACTGCCTTCAGGGGCACAGGCGGGCCGTACTGTCAGCAGGGGGACAGGCGGCCCTCCCGCCTACGGGCGTGCAGGCGGGACCTACTGCCTGTAGGGGCGCAGGCGGGACCCACTGGATGCAGGGGGATAGGCGGGCCTTACTGCCTGTAGGCCCTACTGGCTGTACGGGCGTAGGCAGGCCCTACTGCCTGCAGGGGGACAGGCGGGCCCTTCTGTCTGTAGGGGCGCAGGCGGGGCCAACTGTCTGCATGGGGACAGGCGGCCCTACTGTCTGCAGGGGGACAGGCGGGCCGTACTGTCTGCAGGGGCGCTGGCGGGACCCACTGCCTGCAGGGCCGCTGGCGGGACCCACTGCCAGCGGGGGGACAGGCGGGCACTACTGTCTGCAGGGGGAAAGGCGGCCATCCCGCTTATGGGGGTGCAGGAAGGCCTTACTGCCTGCAGGGAGACAGGCGGGCCCTACTGCCTGTAGGGGTGCAGGCGGGACCTACTGCCTGTAGGGGCGCAGGCGGAGCCTACTGCCTGTAGGGGCGCAGGCGGGGCCTACTGCCTGTAGGGCGGGCCTTACTGCCTGTAGGGGGACAGTCGGGCCCTACTGTCTGCAGGGGGAAAGGCGGCCCTCCCGCTTATGGGGGCACAGGCGGGCCGTACTGTCAGCAGGGGGACAGGCGGCCCTCCCGCCTACGGGCGTGCAGGCGGGACCTACTGCCTGTAGGGGCGCAGGCGGGACCCACTGGATGCAGGGGGATAGGCGGGCCTTACTGCCTGTAGGCCCTACTGGCTGTACGGGCGTAGGCAGGCCCTACTGCCTGCAGGGGGAAAGGCGGGCCCTTCTGTCTGTAGGGGCGCAGGCGGGGCCCACTGCCTGCATGGGACAAGCGGGCCCTACTGGCTGTACGGGCGCAGGCAGGCCCTACTGCCTGCAGGGAGACAGGCGGGCCCTTCTGTCTATAGGGGCGCAGGCGGGGCCTACTGCCTGCAGGGGGACAGGCGGGCCCTACTGCCTGTACGGGCGCAGGCAGGCCCTACTGCCTGCAGGGGGGCAAGCGGGCCGTACTGTCTGCAGGGGGTCAGGCGGCCCTCCCGCCTACCGGGGTGCAGGCGGGACCTACTGCCTTTAGAGGCGCAGGCGGGCCCCACTGGATGCAGGGGGACAGGCGGGCCTTACTGTCTGTAGGCCCTACTGGCTGTACGGGCGTAGGCAGGCCCTACTGCCTGCAGGGAGACAGGCGGGCCCTTCTGTCTGTAGGGGCCCTACTGCCTGTAGGGGCGCAGGCGGCCCTCCCGCCTACGGGGGTGCAGGCGGGACCTACTGCCTGCAGGGGGACAGGCGGGCCGTACTGTCTGCAGGGGACAAGCGGCCCTCCCGCCTACGGGGGTGCAGGCGGGACCTACTGCCTGTAGGGGCGCAGGCGGGCCCCAATGGATGCAGTGGGAGAGGCGGGCCTTACTGCCTGTAGCCCCTACTGGCTGTACGGGCCTGCAGGGGGGCAAGCGGGCCGTACTGTCTGCAGGGGGTCAGGCGGCCCTCCCGCCTACCGGGGTGCAGGCGGGACCTACTGCCTGTAGGGGCGCAGGCGGGCCCCACTGGATGCAGGGGGACAGGCGGGCCTTACTGTCTGTAGGCCCTACTGGCTGTACGGGCGTAGGCAGGCCCTACTGCCTGCAGGGAGACAGGCGGGCCCTTCTGTCTGTAGGGGCCCTACTGCCTGTAGGGGCGCAGGCGGCCCTCCCGCCTACGGGGGTGCAGGTGGGACCTACTGCCTGCAGGGGGACAGGCGGGCCGTACTGTCTGCAGGGGACAAGCGGCCCTCCCGCCTACGGGGGTGCAGGCGGGACCTACTGCCTGTAGGGGCGCAGGCGGGCCCCAATGGATGCAGTGGGAGAGGCGGGCCTTACTGCCTGTAGCCCCTACTGGCTGTACGGGCGTAGTCAGGCCCTACTGCCTGCAGGGAGACATGCGGGCCCTTCTGTCTGTAGGGGCGCAGGCGGGGCATACTGCCTGCAGGGGGACAGGCGGGCCGTACTGTCTGCAGGGGACAGGCGGCCCTCCCGCCTACGGTGGTGCAGGTGGGACCTACTGCCTGCAGGGGCACAGGCGGGCCATACTGTCTGCAGGGGGACAGGCGGACCAACTGCCTGTAGGGGCGCCGGCGGGCCGTACTGTCTGCAGGGGGACAGGCGGCCCTCCCGCCAATGGGTATGCAGGCGGCCCTCCCTCCTACGGGGGTGCAGGCGGGACCTACTGCCTGTAGGGGCGCAGGCGGCCCTCCCGCCTACGGGGGTGCAGGCGGGACCTACTGTCTGCAGGGGGACAGGCGGGCCGTACTGTCTGCAGGGGACAAGCGGCCCTCCCGCCTACGGGGGTGCAGCCGGGACCTACTGCCTGTAGGGGCGCAGGCGGGCCCCAATGGATGCAGTGGGAGAGGCGGGCCTTACTGCCTGTAGCCCCTACTGGCTGTACGGGCGTAGTCAGGCCCTTCTGCCTGCAGGGAGACAGGCGGGCCCTTCTGTCTGTAGGGGCGCAGGCGGGGCCTACTGCCTGCAGGGGGACAGGCGGGCCGTACTTACTGCAGGGGGACAGGCGGCCCTCCCGCCTACGGGGGTGCAGGCGGGACCTACTGCCTGCAGGGGCACAGGCGGGCCATACTGTCTGCAGGGGGACAGGCGGACCAACTGACTGTAGGGGCGCAGTCGGGGCCTACTGCCTTTAGGGGCGCAGGTGGGCCCTACTGTCTGCATGGGGACAGGCGGCCCTACTGTCTGCAGGGGGACAGGCGGGCCGCACTGTCTGCAGGGGCGCAGGCGGGGCTTACTGCCTGCAGGGGGCCAGGCGGGCCCTACTGCCTGTAGGGGCGCAGGCGGGCCTACTGCCTGTAGGGGCGCAGGCGGGCCTACTGCCTGCAGGGGACCAGGGCCTACAGGCAGGCGGCCCTCCCGCCAACGGGGATGCAGGCGGGACCTACTGCCGGCAGGGGGACAGGCGGGCCGTACTGTTTGCAGGGGGTCAGGCGGCCCTACCGCCTACGGGGGTGCAGGCGGGACCTACTGCCTGTAGGGGCGCAGGCGGGACCCACTGGATGCAGGGGGACAGGCGGGCCTTACTGCCTGTAGGCCCTACTGGCTGTACGGGCGTAGGCAGGCCCGACTGCCTGCAGGGAGACAGGCGGGCCCTTCTGTCTGTAGGGGCGCAGGCGGGGCCCACTGCCTGCATGGGACAAGCGGGTCCTACTTCCTGTACGGGCGCATGCAGGCCCTACTGCCTGCAGGAGCACAGGCGGGCCCTACTGTCTGCTGGGGAACAGGCGGGCCCTACTGCCTACGGTGGTGCAGGAGGCCCTACTGCCTGCAGGGGGACAGGCGGGCACTACTGTCTGCAGGGGGAAAGGCGGCCCTTCCGCTTATGGGGGTGCAGGAGGGCCCTACTGCCTTTACGGGAGCAGGCAGGCCCTACTGCCTGCAGGGAGACAGGCGGGCCCTTCTGTCTGTAGGGGCGCAGGCGGGCCCTACTGCCTGCATGGGGACAGGCGGGACGTACTGTCTGCTGGGGACAGGCGGCCCTCCCTCCAACGGGGATGCAGGCGGGACCTACTGCCTGCAGGGGGACAGGCGGGCCGTACTGTCTGCAGGGCGTCAGGCGGCCCTTCCGCCTACGGAGGTGCAGGCGGGACCTACTGCCTGTAGGGGCGCAGGCGGGACCCACTGGATGCAGGGGGACAGGCGGGCCTTACTGCCTGTAGGCCCTAGTAGCTGTACGGGCGTAGGCAGGCCCTACTGCCTGCAGGGAGACAGGCGGGCCTATCTGTCTGTAGGGGCGCAGGCGAAGCCTACTGCCTGCAGGGGGAGAGGCGTGCCGTACTGTCTTCAGGGAGAAAGGCGGCCCTCCCGCCTACGGGGGTGCAGGCGGGACCTACTGCCTTCAGGGGCACAGGCGAGCCATACTGTCTGCAGGGGGACAGGCGGGCACTACTATCTGCTGGGGGAAAGGCGGCCCTCCCGCTTATGGGGGTGCAGGAGGGCCCTACTGTCTACAGGGGGACAGGCGACCCTCCCGGCTACGGGGGTGCAGGAAGGCCTTACTGCCTGCAGGGAGACAGGCGGGCCCTTCTGTCTGTAGGAGCGCAGGCGGGGCGTACTGCCTGCAGGGGGACAGGCGGGACGTACTGTCTGCTGGGGAACAGGCGGGCCCTACTGCCTGTACGGGCGCAGGCGGGCCCCACTGCCTGAAGGGGGACAGGCGGGACCTACTGCCTGCAGGGGGAGATGCGGGCCGTACTGTCTGCGGGGGGACAGGCGGCCCTACTGCCTGCAGGGGGACATGCGGGCCCTACTGTCTGCTGGGGAACAGGCGGGCCCTACTGCCTGTACGGGCGCAGGCGGGCCCTACTGCCTGAAGGGGGACAGGCGGGACCTACTGCCTGCAGGGGGACAAGCGGGCCGTACTGTCTGCGGGGGGCCAGGCGGCCCTACTGCCTGCAGGGGGACATGCGGGCCGTACTGCCTGCAGGGGGACAGGCGGCCCTCCCGCCTACGCGGGTGTAGGCGGGACCTACTGCCTGCAGGGGCACAGGCGGGCCGTACTGTCTGCAGGGGGACAGGCGGCCGTCCCGCCAACTGGGATGCAGGCGGGCCCTACTGCCTGTAGGGGCGCAGGCGGGTCCTACTGCCTGCAGGGGGCCAGGCGGCCCCTACTGCCTGTACTGGCGCAGGCAGGCCCTACTGCCTACGGCCCTACTGCCCTACTGCCTGAAGGTGGTGCAGGCGGGACCTACTGCCTGCAGGGGGACAGGCGGGCCGAACTGTCTGCAGGGGACAAGCGGCCCTCCCGCCTACGGGGGTGCAGGCGGGACCTACTGCCTGTAGGGGCGCAGGCGGGCCCCAATGGATACAGTGGGAGAGGCGGGCCTTACTGCCTGTAGCCCCTACTGGCTGTACGGGCGTAGTCAGGCCCTTCTGCCTGCAGGGAGACAGGCGGGCCCTTCTGTCTGTAGGGGCGCAGGCGGGGCCTACTGCCTGCAGGGGGACAGGCGGGCCGTACTGTCTGCAGGGGGACAGGCGGCCCTCCCGCCTACGGGGGTGCAGGCGGGACCGACTGCCTGCAGGGGCACAGGCGGGCCATACTGTCTGCAGGGGGACAAGCGGACCAACTGGGGAGAGGCGGGCCTTACTGCCTGTAGCCCCTACTGGCTGGACGGGCGTAGTCAGGCCCTACTGCCTGCAGGGAGACAGGCGGGCCCTTCTGTCTGTAGGGGCGCAGGCGGGGCCTACTGCCTGCAGGGGGACAGGCGGGCCGTACTGTCTGCAGGGGGATAGGCGGCCCTCCCGCCTACGGGGGTGCAGGCGGGACCTACTGCCTGCAGGGGCACAGCCGGGCCATACTGTCTGCGGGGGGACAGGCGGACCAACTGCCTGTAGGGGCGCAGGCGGAGCCTTCTGCCTGTAGGGGCGCAGGCGGGGCCTACTGCATGCAGGGGGACAGACGGGCCCTACTGTCTGCAGGGGGAAAGGCGGCCCTCCCGCTTATGGGGGTGCAGGAGGGCCCTACTGTCTGCAGGGGGACAGGCGACCCTCCCGCCTACGGGAGTGCAGGAAGGCCTTACTGCCTGCAGGGGGACAGGCGGGCCCTACTGCCTGCAGGGGCCCAGGCGGGCCCTACTGCCTGTAGAGGCGCAGGCGGGGCTTTCTGCCTGCAGGGGGCCAGGCGGGCCCTACTGCCTGTAGGGGCGCAGGCGGGCCTACTGCCTGCAGGGGACCAGGCGGGCTCTACTGCCTGTACTGGCGCAGGCGGGGCCTACTGCCTGCAGGGGGACAGGCGGGCCCTACTGCCTATAGGGGCGCAGGCGGGGCCTACTGCCTGCAGGGGGCCAGGCGGGCCCTACCGCCTGTAGGGGCGCAGGCGGGCCGTACTGTCTGCAGGGGGACAGGCGGCCCTCCCGCCAATGGGGATGGAGGCGGCCCTCCCTCCTACGGGGGTGCAGGCGGGACCTACTGCCTGTAGGGGCGCAGGCGGGCCCCAATGGATGCAGGGGGAGAGGCGGGCCTTACTGCCTGTAGCCCCTACTGGCTGTACGGGCGTAGTCAGGCCCTACTGCCTGCAGGGAGACAGGCGGGCCCTTCTGTTTGTAGGGGCGCAGGCGGGGCCTACTGCCTGCAGGGGGCCAGGTGGGCCCTACTGTCTGCAGGGGGAAAGGCGTCCCTCCCGCTAATGGGGGTGCTGTAGGGCCCTACTGCCTTTACGGGCGCAGGCAGACCCTACTGCCTGCCGGGAGACAGGCGGGCCCTTCTGTCTGTAGGGGCGCAGGCGGGGCCTACTGCCTGCAGGGGGACATGCGGGAAATACTGTCTGCAGGGGGACAGGCGGCCCTCCCGCCAACGGGGATGCAGGCGGGGCCTACTGCCTGTAGGGGCGCAGGCGGGGCCTACTGTCTGCAGGGGGAAAGCCGGCCCTCCCGCTTATAGGGGTGCAGGAGGTCCCTACTGTCTGCAGGGGGTGCAGGAAGGCCTTACTGCCTGCAGGGAGCCAGGCGGGCCCTACTGCCTGTACGGGCGCAGGCAGGCCCTACTGCTTGCAGGGAGACAGGCGGGCCCTTCTGTCTGTAGGGGCGCAGGCGGGGCCTACTGCCTGCAGGGGGACAGGCGGGCCGTACTTACTGCAGGGGGACAGGCGGCCCTCCCGCCTACGGGGGTGCAGGCGGGACCTACTGCCAGTAGGGGCGCAGACGGAGCCTACTGCCGGTAGGGGCGCAGGCGGGGCCTACTGCCTGCAGGGAGCCAGGCGGGCCCTACTGCCTGTACGGGCGCAGGCAGGCCCTACTGCCTGCAGGAGGACAGGAGGGCCTTGTATGGGCGCAGGCGAGGCCTACTGCCTGTAGGGGGACATGCGGGCCCTACTGCCTGCAGGGGGACAGGCGGGCCCTACTGCCTATATGGGCGCAGGCAGGGCCTACTGCCTGCAGGGGGCCAGGCGGGCCCTACCGCCTGTAGGGGCGCAGGCGGGCCGTACTGTCTGCAGGGGGACAGGCGGCCCTCCCTCCTACGGGGGTGCAGGCGGGACCTACTGCCTGTAGGGGCGCAGGCGGGCCCCAATGGATGCAGGGGGAGAGGCGGGCCTTACTGCCTGTAGCCCCTACTGGCTGTACGGGCGTAGTCAGGCCCTACTGCCTGCAGGGAGACAGGCGGGCCCTACTGCCTGTAGGGGCGCAGGCGGGGCCTACTGCCTGCAGGGGGACAGGCGGGCCGTACTTTCTGCAGGGGGACAGGCGGCCCTCCCGCCTACGGGGGTGCAGGCGGGAACTACGCCTGTAGGGGCGCAGGCGGAGCCTACTGCCTGCAGGGAGCCAGGCGGGCCCTACTGCCTGTACGGGCGCAGGCAGGCCCTACTGCCTGCAGGGGGACAAGAGGGCCCTGTAGGGGCGCAGGCGAGGCCTACTGCCTGCAGGGGGCCAGGCGGGCCCTACTGCCTGTATGGGCGCAGGCGAGGCCTACTGCCTGCAGGGGGCCAGGCGGGCCCTACTGCCTGTATGGGCGCAGGCAGGCCCTACTGCCTGCAGGGGGACAGGCGGGCCCTACTGCCTGTAGGGGCGCAACCGAGGCCTACTGCCCGCAGGGGGCCAGGCGGGCCCTACCGCCTGTAGGGGCGCAGGCGGGCCTTACTGCCTGTAGCCCCTACTGGCTGTACGGGCGTAGTCAGGCCCTACTGCCTGCAGGGAGACAGGCGGGCCCTTCTGTTTGTAGGGGCGCAGGCGGGGCCTACTGCCTGCAGGGGGCCAGGTGGGCCCTACTGTCTGCAGGGGGAAAGGCGTCCCTCCCGCTAATGGGGGTGCAGGAGGGCCCTACTGTCTTTACGGGCGCAGGCAGACCCTACTGCCTGCCGGGAGACAGGCGGGCCCTTCTGTCTGTAGGGGCGCAGGCGGGGCCTACTGCCTGCAGGGGGACATGCGGGACGTACTGTCTGCAGGGGGACAGGCGGCCCTCCCGCCAACGGGGATGCATGCGGGGCCTACTGCCTGTAGGGGCGCAGGCGGGGCCTACTGTCTGCAGGGGGAAATCCGGCCCTCCCGCTTATGGGGGTGCAGGAGGGCCCTACTGTCTGCAGGGGGACAGGCGACCCTCCCGCCTACGGGGGTGCAGGAAGGCCTTACTGCCTGCAGGGAGCCAGGCGGGCCCTACTGAATGTACGGGCGCAGGCAGGCCCTACTGCTTGCAGGGAGACTGGCGGGCCCTTCTGTCTGTAGGGGCGCAGGCGGGGCCTACTGCCTGCAGGGGGACAGGCGGGCCGTACTTACTGCAGGGGGACAGGCGGCCCTCCCGCCTACGGGGGTGCAGGCGGGACCTACTGCCAGTAGGGGCGCAGGCGGAGCCTACTGCCTGTAGGGGCGCAGGCGGGGCCTACTGCCTGCAGGGAGCCAGGCGGGCCCTACTGCCTGTACGGGCGCAGGCAGGTCCTACTGCCTGCAGGGGGACAGGAGGGCCCTGTAGGGGCGCAGGCGAGGCCTACTGCCTGTAGGGGGCCAGGCGGGCCCTACTGCCTGTACGGGCGCAGGCGGGCCCTACTGCCTGTACGGGCGCAGGCAGGCCCTACTGCCTGCAGAAGGACAGGCGGGCCAAACTGTCTGCAGGGGCACAGGCGGGCCGTACTATCTGCAGGGGGACAGGCGGGCCCTACTGCCTGTACGGGCGCAGGCGGGGCCTACTGCCTGTAGGGGCGCAGGGGGGCCCTTCTGCCTGCAGGGGGACAGGCGGGCCGTACTGTCTGCAGGGGCGCTGGCGGGCCCTACTGCCAGCAGGGGGACAGGCGGGCACTACTGTCTGCAGGGGGAAAGGCGGACCTCCCGCTTATGGGGGTGCAGGAGGGCCCTACTGCCTTTACGGGCGCAGGCAGGCCCTACTGCCTGCAGGGAGACAGGCGGGCCGTACTTTCTGCAGGGGGACAGGCGGCCCTCGCGCCTACGGGGATACAGGCGGGACCTACTGCCTGCAGGGGGAAAGGCGGGCCGTACTGTCTGCAGGGGGACAGGCGGCCCTCCCGCCTACGGGGGTGCAGGCGGAACCTACTGCCTGTAGGGGCGCAGGCGGGCCCCACTGGATGTTGGGGGACAGGCGGGGCTTACTGCCTGTAGGCCCTACTGGCTGTGCGGGCGTAGGCAGGCCCTACTGCCTGCATGGGGACAGGCGGCTCTCCACCCAACGGGGGTGCAGGCGGGACCTACTGCCTGCAGGGGGACAGGCGGGCCGTACTGTCTGATGGGGACAGGCGGCCCTACCGCCTACGGGGGTGCAGACGGAACCTACTGCCTGTAGGGGCGCAGACGGGCCCTACTGCCTGTAGGGGCGGAGGCAGCCCTCCCGCTTATGGGACTGCAGGTGCCGCATGTGTAGGGGCGCAGGTGGGCGCAACTGTCTGTAGGGGCGCAGGAGGTTCACACGCCTATGGGGCTGCAGGTGAGCCCAACTGCCTTTAAGGGCACAGGCAGGTCCCTACTGCCTGTAGGGGCGCAGTCGGTCCATCCGCCTATGGGAGTGCAAGCGGGCCCAACGGCCTGAAGGGGATCAGGCGATCCACATGCCTATGGGCCTTCAGGTGGGCCCTACTGCCTGTAGAGGCGCAGGCGGGCACTACTGTCTGCAGGGGCACAGGCGGGCCGTACTGTCTGCAGGGGGACAGGCGGGCCCTACTGCCTGTAGAGCGCAGGCGGGCCCTACTGCAGGCGGTCCACACGCCTGTGAGGCTACAGGTGGTCCCTACTGCCTGCAGTGGCGCAGGCGGGCCCTACTGCCTTTAGGTGCGCAGGCGGCCCTCCCACCTTTGGGACTGCAGGTGGGCCCAACTGTCTGTAGGGGCGCAGGCGGGCCCTACTGAATGTAGGGGTGCAGGCGGTCCACACGCCTATGGGTCTTCAGGTGGGCCCTACTGCCTGTAGAGGCGCAGGCGGGTCCTACTGCCTGTAGACGCGCAGGCGGCCCTCCTGCCTTTGGGACTGCAGGTGGGCCCAACTTTCTGTAGGGGCGCAGGTGGCCCTCCCGCCTATGGGACTCCAGGTGGGCCCTACTGCCTGCAGGGGCGCAGGCGGGCCCTACTGCATGTAGGGGCGCAGGCGGGCCCTACTGCCTGTAGGGGCGCAGGCGGGCCCCACTGGCTGCAAGGGGCAGGAGGGCCCTACTGCATGTAGAGCGCAGGCGGGCCCTACCGCAGGCGGTCCACACGCCTGTGAGGCTACAGGTGGTCCCTACTGCCTGCAGGGGCGCAGGCGGGCCTTACTGCCTTTAGGGGCGCAGTCGGTCCATCCGCCTATGGGAGTGCAAGCGGGCCCAACGGCCTGAAGGGGATCAGGCGATCCACATGCCTATGGGCCTTCAGGTGGGCCCTACTGCCTGTAGAGGCGCAGGCGGGCACTACTGTCTGCAGGGGGACAGGCGGCCCTCCCGCCTACGGGGGTGCAGGCGGGACCTACTACCTGTAGGGGCGCAGACGGGCCCTACTGGCTGCAGGGGGACAGGCGGGCGCTACTGCCTGTAGGGGCAAAGGCGGGTCCTACTGCCTGTGGGGCGCAGGCGGGCCTTACTGCCTGCAGGGGGAGAGGCGGGCCGTACTGTCTGTGGGGGGACAGGCGGCCCTACTGCCTGTAGGGGCGATGGCGGGCCCTACTGCCTGTAGAGCGCAGGCTGGCCCTTCTGCAGGTGGTCCACACCCCTATGGGTCTGCAAACGGTCGACACGCATGTGAGGCTAAAGGTGGTCCCTACTGCCTGCAGGGGCGCAGGCGGGCCCTGCTCCCTGTAGGGGCGCTGGCGGCCCTTCCTGCCTTACTGCCTGCAGGGGGAGAGGCGGGCCGTACTGTCTGTGGGGGGACAGGCGGCCCTACTGCCTGTAGGGGCGATGGCGGGCCCTGCTCCCTGTAAGGGCGCTGGCGGTTCATCCGCCTATGGGGGTGCAGGTGGCCATTCTTGCCTATGGGGGTGCAGACGGGTCCAACTGTCTGTAGGGGCGCAGGCGGGCCCCACTGGCTGCCATGGGGTTAGGCGGGCCCTACTGCCTGTAGAGCGCAGGCGGGCCCTACTGCAGGCGGTCCACACGCCTGTGAGGCTACAGGTGGTCCCTACTGTTTGCAGTGGCGCAGGCGGGCCCTACTGCCTTTAGGTGCGCAGGCGGCCCTCCCACCTTTGGGACTGCAGGTGGGCCCAACTGTCTGTAGGGGCGCAGGCGGGCCCTACTGAATGTAGGGGTGCAGGCGGTCCACACGCTTATGGGCCTTCAGGTGGGCCCTACTGCCTGTAGAGGCGCAGGCGGGTCCTACTGCCTGTAGACGCGCAGGCGGCCCTCCTGCCTTTGGGACTGCAGGTGGGCCCAACTTTCTGTAGGGGCGCAGGTGGCCCTCCCGCCTATGGGACTCCAGGTGGGCCCTACTGCCTGCAGGGGCGCAGGCGGGCCCTACTGCATGTAGGGGCGCAGGCGGGCCCTACTGCCTGTAGGGGCGCAGGCGGGCCCCACTGGCTGCAAGGGGACAGGAGGGCCCTACTGCCTGTAGAGCGCAGGCGGGCCCTACCGCAGGCGGTCCACACGCCTGTGAGGCTACAGGTGGTCCCTACTGCCTGCAGGGGCGCAGGCGGGCCTTACTGCCTGTAGGTGCGCAGGCGGCCCTCCCGCCTTTGGGACTGCAGGTGGGCCCAACTGTCTGTAGGGGCGCAGGCGGGCCCTACTGAATGTAGGGGCGCAGGCGGTCCACACGCCTATGGGCCTTCAGGTGGGCCCTACTGCCTGTAGAGGCGCTGGCGGCCCTTCCTGCCTATGGGGGAGCAGGTGGGTCCTACTGCCTGTAGGGGCGCAGGCGGCCCTCCCGCCTTTGGGAATGCAGGTGGGCCCAACTGTCTGTAGGGGCGCAGGCGGCCCATCCGCCTATGGGGGTGGAAGCGGGCCAAACTACCTGTAGGGGCGCTGGCGGGCCCATCGGCCTGTAGGGGCACAGGCGATCCACACGCCTTCAGGTGGGCCCTACTGCCTGTAGAGGCGCTGGCGGCCCTTCCTGCCTATGGGGGAGCAGGGGGGCCCTACTGCCTGTAGGTGCGCAGGCGGCCCTCCCGCCTTTGGGACTGCAGGTGGGCCCAACTGTCTGTAGGGGCGCAGGCGGGCCCTACTGCATGTAGGGGCGCAGGCGGTCCACACGCCTATGGGCCTTCAGGCGGGTCCTACTGCCTGTAGGGGCGCAGGCGGCCCTCCCGCCTATGGGACTCCAGGTGGGCCCTACTGCTTGCAGGGGCGCAGGCGGGCCCTGCTCTCTGTAGGGGCGCTGGCGGTCTATCCGCCTATGGGTATGCAGGTGGCCCTCCCGCCTATGGGACTCCAGGTGGGCCCTACTGCCTGCAGGGGCGCAGGCGGGCCCTACTGCATGTAGGGGCGCAGGCGGGCCCTACTGCATGTAGGGGCGCAGGCGGGCCCTACTGCCTGTAGGGGCGCAGGCGGGCCCCACTGGCTGCAAGGGGACAGGAGGGCCCTACTGCCTGTAGAGCGCAGGCGGGCCCTACCGCAGGCGGTCCACACGCCTGTGAGGCTACAGGTGGTCCCTACTGCCTGCAGGGGCGCAGGCGGGCCTTACTGCCTGTAGGTGCGCAGGCGGCCCTCCCGCCTTTGGGACTGCAGGTGGGCTCAACTGTCTGTAGGGGCGCTGGCGGTCCACACGCCTATGGGCCTTCAGGTGGGCCCTACTGCCTGTAGAGGCGCTGGCGGCCCTTCCTGCCTATGGGGGAGCAGGTGGGTCCTACTGCCTGTAGGGGCGCAGGCGGCCCTCCCGCCTTTGGGAATGCAGGTGGGCCCAACTGTCTGTAGGGGCGCAGGCGGCCCATCCGCCTATGGGGGTGGAAGCGGGCCAAACTACCTGTAGGGGCGCAGGCGGGCCCATCGGCCTGTAGGGGCACAGGCGATCCACACGCCTTCAGGTGGGCCCTACTGCCTGTAGAGGCGCTGGCGGCCCTTCCTGCCTATGGGGGAGCAGGGGGGCCCTACTGCCTGTAGGTGCGCAGGCGGCCCTCCCGCCTTTGGGACTGCAGGTGGGCCCAACTGTCTGTAGGGGCGCAGGCGGGCCCTACTGCATGTAGGGGCGCAGGCGGTCCACACGCCTATGGGCCTTCAGGCGGGTCCTACTGCCTGTAGGGGCGCAGGCGGCCCTCCCGCCTATGGGACTCCAGGTGGGCCCTACTGCTTGCAGGGGCGCAGGCGGGCCCTGCTCTCTGTAGGGGCGCTGGCGGTCTATCCGCCTATGGGTATGCAGGCGGCCCTTCCTGCCTATGGGGGTGCAGGCGGGCCCTACTGCCTGTAGGGGCGCAGGCGGGCCCAACTGTCTGTAGGGATGCAGGTGGTCAACACGCCTATGGGGCGTGGTATTCAGGTGGGCCCTACTGCCTGAAGAGGCGCCGGCAGGCCCTACTTCCTGTAGGGGCGCAGGCGGCCCTCCCGCCTATGGGACTGCAGGTGGGCCCTACTGCCTGCAGGGGCGCAGGCGGGCCCTGCTCCCTGTAGGGTCGCTGACGGTCCATCCGCCTAGGGGGGTGCAGGCGGCCCTTCCCGCCTATGGGCCTTCAGGTGGGCCCTACTGCCTGTAGAGGCGCAGGCGGGCCCTACTGCCTGCAGGGGCGCAGGCGGGCCCTACTGTCTGTAGGGGCGCAGACGGGCCCCACTGGCTGCAAGGGGACAGGCGGGCCCTACTGCCTGTAGGGGCGAAGGCGGGACCTACTGCCTGTAGAGCGCAGGCGGGCCCTACTGCAGGCGGTCCACACGCCTGTGAGGCTACAGGTGGTCCCTACTGCATGCAGGGGCGCAGGCGGTCCATCCTCCTATGAGGGTGCAGGCGGGCCCAACTGCCTGTAGGAGCGCAGGCGGACCCTACTGCCTGTAGGGTTGCATGCGGGCCCAACTGTCTGTAGGGATGCAGGCGGTCAACACGCCTATGGGGCTGCAGGGGGCCCAACTGCCTTTAAGGGCACAGGCAGATCCAACTGCCTTTAAGGGCGCAGGCGGGCCCTACTGCCTGTAGGGGCGCAGGTGGCCCTCCCGCCTATGGGACTCCAGGTGGGCCCTACTGCCTGCAGGGGCGCAGGCGGGCCCTACTGCCTGTAGGGGCGCAGACGGGCCCTACTGCCTGTAGGGGCGCAGGCGGGCCCAACTGTCTGTAGGGATGCAGGCGGTCAACACGCCTATGGGGCTGCAGGGGGCTCAACTGCCTTTAAGGGCACAGGCAGATCCAACTGCCTTTAATGGCGCAGACGGGCCCTACTGCATGTAGGGGCGCAGGTGGACCTCCCGCCTATGGGACTCCAGGTGGGCCCTACTGCCTGCAGGGGCGCAGGCGGGCCCTACTGCCTGTAGGGGCGCAGACGGGCCCCACTGGCTGCAAGGGGACAGGCGGGCCCTACTGCCTGTAGGGGCGAAGGGGGGCCCTACTGCCTTTAGAGCGCAGGCGGGCCCTGTTGCAGGCGGTCCACACGCCTGTGAGGCTACAGGTGGTCCCTACTGCATGCAGGGGCGCAGGCGGGCCCTACTGCCTGTAGGGGCGCAGGCGGATCTCCCGCCTATGGGACTGCAGGTGGGCCCTACTGCCTGCAGGGGCGCAGGCGGGCCCTACTGCCTGTAGGGGCGCAGGCGGATCTCCCGTCTATGGGACTGCAGGTGGGCCCTACTGCAGGTAGGGGCGCAGGTGGCCCTCCCGCCTACGGGACTCCAGGTGGGCCCTACTGCCTGCAAGGGCGCAGGCGGGCCCTACTGCATGTAGGGGCGCAGGCGGGCCCTACTGCCTGTAGGGGCGCAGGCGGGACCCACTGCCTGTAGGGTCGCAGGCGGATCTCCCGCCTATGGGACTCCAGGTGGGCCCTACTGCATGTAGGGGCGCAGGTGGCCCTCCCGCCTATGGGACTCCAGGTGGGCCCTACTGCATGTAGGGGCGCAGGCGGGCCCTGCTCCCTGTAGGGGCGCTGGCGGCCCTTCCTGCCTATGGGTATGCAGGCGGCCCTGCCTGCCTATGGGGGTGCAGGCGGGCCCAACTGTCTGTAGGGGCACAGGCGGACCCTGCTGCCTGTAGGGACGCTGGCGGCCCCAACGGCGTGTAGGGGCGAAGGCGATCCGCCTATGGGGGTGCAGGCGGCCTCTCCTGCCTTTAGTGGTGCAGGTGGGTCGTATTGCCTGCAGGGGCGCAGGCGGGCCCTACTGACTGTAGGGGCGCAGGCGGCCCTCCCGCCTTTGGGACTGCAGGTGGGCCCAACTGTCTGAAGAGGCGCCGGCGGGCCCTACTTCCTGTAGGGGCGCAGGCGGCCTTCCCGCCTATGGGATTGCAGGTGGGCCCTACTGCCTGCAGGGGCGCAGGCGGGCCCTGCTCCCTGTAGGGTCGCTGACGGTCCATCCGCCTAGGGGGGTGCAGGCTGCCCTTCCCGCCTATGGGGGTGCAGGCGGGCCCAACTGTCTGTAGGGGAGCAGGCGGTCCACACGCCTATGGGACTGCAGGTGGGCCCTACTGCCTACAGGGGCGCAGGCGGGCCCTGCTCCCTGTAGGGTCGCTGACGGTCCATCCGCCTAGGGGGGTGCAGGCGGCCCTTTCCGCCTATGGGGGTGCAGGCGGGCCAAACTGTCTGTAGGGAAGCTGGCGGTCCACACGCCTATGGGACTTCAGGTGGGCCCTACTGCCTGCAGGGGCGCAGGCGGGCCCTACTTCCTGTAGGGGCGCAGGCGGCCTTCCCGCCTATGGGATTGCAGGTGGGCCCTACTGCCTGCAGGGGCGCAGGCGGGCCCTGCTCCCTGTAGGGTCGCTGACGGTCCATCCGCCTAGGGGGGTGCAGGCTGCCCTTCCCGCCTATGGGGGTGCAGGCGGGCCCAACTGTCTGTAGGGGAGCAGGCGGTCCACACGCCTATGGGACTGCAGGTGGGCCCTACTGCCTACAGGGGCGCAGGCGGGCCCTGCTCCCTGTAGGGTCGCTGACGGTCCATCCGCCTAGGGGGGTGCAGGCGGCCCTTTCCGCCTATGGGGGTGCAGGCGGGCCAAACTGTCTGTAGGGAAGCTGGCGGTCCACACGCCTATGGGACTTCAGGTGGGCCCTACTGCCTGCAGGGGCGCAGGCGGGCCCTGCTCCCTGTAGGGTCGCTGACAGTTCATCCGCCTAGGGGGGTGCAGGCGGCCCTTCCCGCCTATGGGGGTGCAGGCTGGCCCAACTGTCTGTAGGGGAGCAGGCGGTCCACACGCCTATGGGACTGCTGGTGGGCCCTGCTCCCTGTAGGGTCGCTGACGGTCCATCCGCCTAGGGGGGTGCAGGCGGCCCTTCCCGCCTATGGGCCTTCAGTTGTGCCCTACTGCCTGTAGAGGCGCAGGCGGGTCCTACTGCCTGTAGGGGCGCAGGCGGGTCCTACTGCCTGTAGGGGCGCAGGCGGCCCTCCCGCCTATGGGACTCCAGGTGGGCCCTACTGCTTGCAGGGGCGCAGGCGGGACCTACTGCCTGTAGGGGCGCAGGCGGCCCTCCCGCCTATGGGACTCCAGGTGGGCCCTACTGCCTGTAGGGGCGCATACGGGCCCCACTGGCTGCAATGGGACAGGCGGGCCCTACTGCCTGTAGGGGCGCAGGCGGATCTCCCGCCTATGGGACTGCAGGTGGGCCCTACTGCATGTAGGGGCGCAGGTGGCCCTCCCGCCTATGGGACTCCAGGTGGGCCCTACTGCATGTAGGGGCGCAGGCGGACCCTGCTCCCTGTAGGGGCGCTGGCGGCCCTTCCTGCCTATGGGGGTGCAGGCGGCCCTTCCCGCCTGTGGGGGTGCAGGCGGGCCAAACTGTCTGTAGGGGAGCAGGCGGTCCACACGCCTATGGGACTGCAGGTGAGCCCTACTGCCTGCAGGGGCGCAGGCGGGCCCTGCTCCCTGTAGGGTCGCTGACGGTCCATCCGCCTAGGGGGGTGCAGGCGGCCCTTCCCGCCTATGGGCCTTCAGGTGGGCCCTACTGCCTGTAGAGGCGCAGGCGGGTCCTACTGCCTGTAGGGGCGCAGGCGGGTCCTACTGCCTGTAGGGGCGCAGGCGGCCCTCCCGCCTATGGGACTCCAGGTGGGCCCTACTGCTTGCGGGGGCGCAGGCGGGCCCTACTGCCTGTAGGGGCGCAGGCGGCCCTCCCGCCTATGGGACTCCAGGTGGGCCCTACTGCCTGTAGGGACGCAGGCGGCCCTCCCACCTATGGGACTCCAGGTGGGACCTACTGCTTGCAGGGGCGCAGGCGGGCCCTGCTCTCTGTAGGGGCGATGGCGGTCTATCCGCCTGTGGGTATGCAGGCGGCCCTTCCTACCTATAGTGGTGCAGGCGGGCCCAACTCTCTGTAGGGGCGCAGGCGGTCCACACGCCTATGGGCCTTCAGATGGGCCCCACTGCCTGCTGGCGGGCCCTACTGAATGTAGGAGCGCAGGCGGTCCACACGCCTATGGGACTCCAGGTGGGCCCTACTGCTTGCAGGGGCGCAGGCGGGTCCTACTGCCTGTAGGGGCGCAGGCGGCCCTGCCGCCTATGGGACTCCAGCTGGGCCCTACTGCTTGCAGGGGCGCAGGCGGGCCCTGCTCTCGGTAGGGGCGCTGGCGGTCTATCCACCTACGGGTATGCAGGCGGCCCTTCCTGCCTATGGGGGGTGCAGGCGGGCCAAACTGTCTGTAGGGGCACAGGTGGGCCCTGCTGCATGTAGGGACGCAGGCGGCCCTCCCGCCTATGGGACTGCAGGTGGGCCCTACTGCCTGCAGGGGAGCAGGCGGGCCCTACTGCCTATAGGGGCGCTGGCGGGCCCTGCTCTCTGTAGGGGCGCTGGCGGTCTATCCGACTATGGGTATGCAGGCGGTTCTTCCTGCCTATGGGCCTTCAGGGGGGCCCTACTGCCTGTAGAGGCGCAGGCGGTCCATCCGCCTATGGGAGTGCAGGCGGGCCTAACTGTCTGTAGAGGCGCAGGCGGTCCACCAGCCTATGGGCCTTCAGATGGTACTTCCTGTACTACTTCCTGTAGGGGCGCAGGCGGCCCTCCCGCCTATGGGACTGCAGGTGGGCCCAACTAGTCTATCCGCTTATGGGTATGCAGGCGGCCCTTCCTGCCTATGGGGGTGCAGGCGGGCCCAACTGTCTGTAGAGGTGCAGGCAGGCTTAACTGTCTGTAGAGGCGCAGGCGGTCCACCAGCCTATGGGCCTTCAGATGGGCGTTCCTGCCTGTATAGGCACAGGCGGGCCCAAATGACTGTAGGGATGCAGGCGGTTCACACGCCTATGGGGCTGCAGGCGGTCCACACGCCTATGGGACTGCAGGTGGGCCCTACTGCCTGTAGAGGCGCAGGCGGGTCCTACTGCCTGTAGGGGCGCAGGCGGCCCTCCCGCCTATGGGCCTTCAGGTGGGCCCTACTGCCTGTAGAGGCGCAGGCGGGTCCTACTGCCTGTAGGGGCGCAGGCGGGTCCTACTGCCTGTAGGGGCGCAGGCGGCCCTCCCGCCTATGGGACTCCAGGTGGGCCCTACTGCTTGCAGGGGCGCAGGCGGGCCCTACTGCCTGTAGGGGCGCAGGCGGCCCTCCCGCCTATGGGACTCCAGGTGGGCCCTACTGCCTGTAGGGACGCAGGCGGCCCTTCCTACCTATAGTGGTGCAGGCGGGCCCAACTCTCTGTAGGGGCGCAGGCGGTCCACACGCCTATGGGCCTTCAGATGGGCCCTACTGCCTGCTGGCGGGCCCTACTGAATGTAGGAGCGCAGGCGGTCCACACGCCTATGGGACTCCAGGTGGGCCCTACTGCTTGCAGGGGCGCAGGCGGGTCCTACTGCCTGTAGGGGCGCAGGCGGCCCTCCCGCCTATGGGACTCCAGCTGGGCCCTACTGCTAGCAGGGGCGCAGGCGGGCCCTGCTCTCGGTAGGGGCGCTGGCGGTCTATCCACCTACGGGTATGCAGGCGGCCCTTCCTGCCTATGGGGGGTGCAGGCGGGCCAAACTGCCGCGCAGGCGGACCTCCCGCCTTTGGAACTGCAGGTGGGCCCAACTGGCTCTCGGTAGGGGCGCTGGCGGTCTATCCACCTACGGGTATGCAGGCGGCCCTTCCTGCCTATGGGGGGTGCAGGCGGGCCAAACTGCCGCGCAGGCGGCCCTCCCGCCTTTGGAACTGCAGGTGGGCCCAACTGTCTGTAGAGGCGCAGGCGGTCCACACGCCTCTGGGCCTTCAGGTGGGCCCTACTGCCTGAAGTGGCGCAGGCGGGCCCTACTTCCTGTAGGGGCGCAGGCGGCCCTCCCGCCTATGGGACTGCAGGTGGGCCCAACTAGTCTATCCGCTTATGGGTATGCAGGCGGCCCTTCCTGCCTATGGGGGTGCAGGCGGGCCCAACTGTCTGTAGAGGTGCAGGCGGTCCACCAGCCTATGGGCCTTCAGATGGGCGCTCCTGCCTGTATAGGCACAGGCGGGCCCAAATGACTGTAGGGATGCAGGCGGTTCACACGCCTATGGGGCTGCAGGCGGTCCACACGCCGGTGGGGCTACAGGTGGGCCCTACGGCCTGCAGGGGCGCAGGCGGGCCCTACTGCCTATAGGGGCGCTGGCGGGCCCTGCTCTCTGTAGGGGCGCTGGCGGTCTATCCGCCTATGGGTATGCTGGCGGCCCTTCCTGCCTATGGGCCTTCAGGGGGGCCCTACTGCCTGTAGAGGCGCAGGCGGTCCATCCGCCTATGGGAGTGCAGGCGGGCCTAACTGTCTGTAGAGGCGCAGGCGGTCCACCAGCCTATGGGCCTTCAGATGGGCGCTCCTGCCTGTATAGGCACAGGCGGGCCCAACTGACTGTAGGGATGCAGGCGGTTCACACGCCTATGAGGCTGCAGGCGGTCCACACGCCTGTGGGGCTACAGGTGGGCCCAACTGTCTGTAGGGGCGCAGGCGGTCCACACGCCTCTGGGCCTTCAGGTGGGCCCTACTGCCTGAAGTGGCGCAGGCGGGCCCTACTTCAGATGGGCGCTCCTGCCTGTATAGGCCTTCAGATGGGCGCTCCTGCCTGTATAGGCACAGGCGGGCCCAACTGACTGTAGTAGGGATGCAGGCGGCTCACACGCCTATGGGGCTGCAGGCGGTCCACACGCCTGTGGGGCTACAAGTGGGCCCTAACTGTAGGGCCCTGGGGCTACAGGCGGGCCTAACTGTCTGTAGAGGCGCAGGCGGTCCACCAGCCTATGGGCCTTCAGATGGTACTTCCTGTACTACTTCCTGTAGGGGCGCAGGCGGCCCTCCCGCCTATGGGACTGCAGGTGGGCCCAACTAGTCTATCCGCTTATGGGTATGCAGGCGGCCCTTCCTGCCTATGGGGGTGCAGGCGGGCCCAACTGTCTGTAGAGGTGCAGGCAGGCTTAACTGTCTGTAGAGGCGCAGGCGGTCCACCAGCCTATGGGCCTTCAGATGGGCGCTCCTGCCTGTATAGGCACAGGCGGGCCCAAATGACTGTAGGGATGCAGGCGGTTCACACGCCTATGGGGCTGCAGGCGGTCCACACGCCTATGGGACTGCAGGTGGGCCCTACTGCCTGTAGAGGCGCAGGCGGGTCCTACTGCCTGTAGGGGCGCAGGCGGCCCTCCCGCCTATGGGCCTTCAGGTGGGCCCTACTGCCTGTAGAGGCGCAGGCGGGTCCTACTGCCTGTAGGGGCGCAGGCGGGTCCAACTGCCTGTAGGGGCGCAGGCGGCCCTCCCGCCTATGGGACTCCAGGTGGGCCCTACTGCTTGAGGGGGCGCAGGCGGGCCCTACTGCCTGTAGGGGCGCAGGCGGCCCTCCCGCCTATGGGACTCCAGGTGGGCCCTACTGCCTGTAGGGACGCAGGCGGCCCTCCCGCCGATGGGACTCCAGGTGGGATCTACTGCTTGCAGGGGCGCAGGCGGGCCCTGCTCTCTGTAGGGGCGATGGCGGTCTATCCGCCTGTGGGTATGCAGGCGGCCCTTCCTACCTATAGTGGTGCAGGCGGGCCCAACTCTCTGTAGGGGCGCAGGCGGTCCACACGCCTATGGGCCTTCAGATGGGCCCTACTGCCTGCTGGCGGGCCCTACTGAATGTAGGAGCGCAGGCGGTCCACACGCCTATGGGATTCCAGGTGGGCCCTACTGCTTGCAGGGGCGCAGGCGGGTCCTACTGCCTGTAGGGGCGCAGGCGGCCCTCCCGCCTATGGGACTCCAGCTGGGCCCTACTGCTAGCAGGGGCGCAGGCGGGCCCTGCTCTCGGTAGGGGCGCTGGCGGTCTATCCACCTACGGGTATGCAGGCGGCCCTTCCTGCCTATGGGGGGTGCAGGCGGGCAGAACTGCCGCGCAGGCGGCCCTCCCGCCTTTGGAACTGCAGGTGGGCCCAACTGGCTCTCGGTAGGGGCGCTGGCGGTCTATCCACCTACGGGTATGCAGGCGGCCCTTCCTGCCTATGGGGGGTGCAGGCGGGCCAAACTGCCGCGCAGGCGGCCCTCCCGCCTTTGGAACTGCAGGTGGGCCCAACTGTCTGTAGAGGCGCAGGCGGTCCACACGCCTCTGGGCCTTCAGGTGGGCCCTACTGCCTGAAGTGGCGCAGGCGGGCCCTACTTCCTGTAGGGGCGCAGGCGGCCCTCCCGCCTATGGGACTGCAGGTGGGCCCAACTAGTCTATCCGCTTATGGGTATGCAGGCGGCCCTTCCTGCCTATGGGGGTGCAGGCGGGCCCAACTGTCTGTAGAGGTGCAGGCAGGCTTAACTGTCTGTAGAGGCGCAGGCGGTCCACCAGCCTATGGGCCTTCAGATGGGCGCTCCTGCCTGTATAGGCACAGGTGGGCCCAAATGACTGTAGGGATGCAGGCGGTTCACACGCCTATGGGGCTGCAGGCGGTCCACACGCCTGTGGGGCTACAGGTGGGCCCTACGGCCTGCAGGGGCGCAGGCGGGCCCTACTGCCTATAGGGGCGCTGGCGGGCCCTGCTCTCTGTAGGGGCGCTGGCGGTCTATCCGCCTATGGGTATGCTGGCGGCCCTTCCTGCCTATGGGCCTTCAGGGGGGCCCTACTGCCTGTAGAGGCGCAGGCGGTCCATCCGCCTATGGGAGTGCAGGCGGGCCTAACTGTCTGTAGAGGCGCAGGCGGTCCACCAGCCTATGGGCCTTCAGATGGGCGCTCCTGCCTGTATAGGCACAGGCGGGCCCAACTGACTGTAGGGATGCAGGCGGTTCACACGCCTATGAGGCTGCAGGCGGTCCACACGCCTGTGGGGCTACAGGTGGGCCCAACTGTCTGTAGGGGCGCAGGCGGTCCACACGCCTCTGGGCCTTCAGGTGGGCCCTACTGCCTGAAGTGGCGCAGGCGGGCCCTACTTCAGATGGGCGCTCCTGCCTGTATAGGCCTTCAGATGGGCGCTCCTGCCTGTATAGGCACAGGCGGGCCCAACTGACTGTAGTAGGGATGCAGGCGGCTCACACGCCTATGGGGCTGCAGGCGGTCCACACGCCTGTGGGGCTACAAGTGGGCTCTACGGCCTGCAGGGGCGCAGGCGGGCCCTGATCCCTGGCGGGTGCAGGCGGGTGCATCCGCCTATGGGGGTGTAGGCGGGCCCAACTGGGCGCCGGCGGGCCCTGCTCTCTGTAGGGGCGCTGGCAGTCGGGCCCAACTGTCTGTAGGGGCACAGGCGGGCCCTGCTGCCTGTAGGGGCGCTGGCGGCCCCAACGGCCTGTAGGGGCGAAGGCGATCCGCATATGGGGGTGCAGGCGGCCTCTCCTGCCTTTAGTGGTGCAGGTGGGCCCTACTGCCTGCAGGGGCGCAGGCGGGCCCTACTGCCTGTAGGGGCGCAGGCGGCCCTCCCGCCTTTGGAACTGCAGGTGGGCCCAACTGTCTGTAGGGGCGCAGGCGGTCCACACGCCTCTGGGCCTTCAGGTGGGCCCTACTGCCTGAAGTGGCGCAGGCTGGCCCTACTTCCTGTAGGGGTGCAGGCGGCCCTCCCGCCTATGGGACTGCAGGTGGGCCCATCTAGTCTATCCGCTTTTGGGTATGCAGGCGGCCCTTCCTGCCTATGGGGAAGCAGGCGGGCCCAACTGTCTGTAGGGGTGCAGGCGGGCTTAACTGTCTGTAGAGGCGCAGGCGGTCCACCAGCCTATGGGCCTTCAGATGGGCCCTACTGCCTGTAGGGGCGCAGGCGGTCCATCCGCCTATGGGTATGCAGGCGGCCCTCCTGTCTATGGCGGTGCAGGCGGGCCAAACTGTCTGTAGGGAAGCAGGCGGTCCACACGCCTATGGGACTGCAGGTGGGCCCTACTGCCTGCAGGGGCGCAGGCGGGCCCTGCTCCCTGTAGGGTCGCTGACAGTTCATCCGCCTAGGGGGGTGCAGGCGGCCCTTCCCGCCTATGGGGGTGCAGGCTGGCCCAACTGTCTGTAGGGGAGCAGGCGGTCCACACGCCTATGGGACTGCTGGTGGGCCCTGCGCCCTGTAGGGTCGCTGACGGTCCATCCGCCTAGGGGGGTGCAGGCGGCCCTTCCCGCCTATGGGCCTTCAGTTGGGCCCTACTGCCTGTAGAGGCGCAGGCGGGTCCTACTGCCTGTAGGGGCGCAGGCGGGTCCTACTGCCTGTAGGGGCGCAGGCGGCCCTCCCGCCTATGGGACTCCAGGTGGGCCCTACTGCTTGCAGGGGCGCAGGCGGGACCTACTGCCTGTAGGGGCGCAGGCGGCCCTCCCGCCTATGGGACTCCAGGTGGGCCCTACTGCCTGTAGGGGCGCATACGGGCCCCACTGGCTGCAATGGGACAGGCGGGCCCTACTGCCTGTAGGGGCGCAGGCGGATCTCCCGCCTATGGGACTGCAGGTGGGCCCTACTGCATGTAGGGGCGCAGGTGGCCCTCCCGCCTATGGGACTCCAGGTGGGCCCTACTGCATGTAGGGGCGCAGGCGGGCCCTGCTCCCTGTAGGGGCGCTGGCGGCCCTTCCTGCCTATGGGGGTGCAGGCGGCCCTTCCCGCCTGTGGGGGTGCAGGCGGGCCAAACTGTCTGTAGGGGAGCAGGCGGTCCACACGCCTATGGGACTGCAGGTGAGCCCTACTGCCTGCAGGGGCGCAGGCGGGCCCTGCTCCCTGTAGGGTCGCTGACGGTCCATCCGCCTAGGGGGGTGCAGGCGGCCCTTCCCGCCTATGGGCCTTCAGGTGGGCCCTACTGCCTGTAGAGGCGCAGGCGGGTCCTACTGCCTGTAGGGGCGCAGGCGGGTCCTACTGCCTGTAGGGGCGCAGGCGGCCCTCCCGCCTATGGGACTCCAGGTGGGCCCTACTGCTTGCAGGGGCGCAGGCGGGCCCTACTGCCTGTAGGGGCGCAGGCGGCCCTCCCGCCTATGGGACTCCAGGTGGGCCCTACTGCCTGTAGGGACGCAGGCGGCCCTCCCACCTATGGGACTCCAGGTGGGACCTACTGCTTGCAGGGGCGCAGGCGGGCCCTGCTCTCTGTAGGGGCGATGGCGGTCTATCCGCCTGTGGGTATGCAGGCGGCCCTTCCTACCTATAGTGGTGCAGGCGGGCCCAACTCTCTGTAGGGGCGCAGGCGGTCCACACGCCTATGGGCCTTCAGATGGGCCCCACTGCCTGCTGGCGGGCCCTACTGAATGTAGGAGCGCAGGCTGTCCACACGCCTATGGGACTCCAGGTGGGCCCTACTGCTTGCAGGGGCGCAGGCGGGTCCTACTGCCTGTAGGGGCGCAGGCGGCCCTGCCGCCTATGGGACTCCAGCTGGGCCCTACTGCTTGCAGGGGCGCAGGCGGGCCCTGCTCTCGGTAGGGGCGCTTGCGGTCTATCCACCTACGGGTATGCAGGCGGCCCTTCCTGCCTATGGGGGGTGCAGGCGGGCCAAACTGTCTGTAGGGGCACAGGTGGGCCCTGCTGCATGTAGGGACGCAGGCGGCCCTCCCGCCTATGGGACTGCAGGTGGGCCCTACTGCCTGCAGGGGAGCAGGCGGGCCCTACTGCCTATAGGGGCGCTGGCGGGCCCTGCTCTCTGTAGGGGCGCTGGCGGTCTATCCGCCTATGGGTATGCAGGCGGTTCTTCCTGCCTATGGGCCTTCAGGGGGGCCCTACTGCCTGTAGAGGCGCAGGCGGTCCATCCGCCTATGGGAGTGCAGGCGGGCCTAACTGTCTGTAGAGGCGCAGGCGGTCCACCAGCGTATGGGCCTTCAGATGGTACTTCCTGTACTACTTCCTGTAGGGGCGCAGGCGGCCCTCCCGCCTATGGGACTGCAGGTGGGCCCAACTAGTCTATCCGCTTATGGGTATGCAGGCGGCCCTTCCTGCCTATGGGGGTGCAGGCGGGCCCAACTGTCTCTAGAGGTGCAGGCAGGCTTAACTGTCTGTAGAGGCGCAGGCGGTCCACCAGCCTATGGGCCTTCAGATGGGCGCTCCTGCCTGTATAGGCACAGGCGGGCCCAAATGACTGTAGGGATGCAGGCGGTTCACACGCCTATGGGGCTGCAGGCGGTCCACACGCCTATGGGACTGCAGGTGGGCCCTACTGCCTGTAGAGGCGCAGGCGGGTCCTACTGCCTGTAGGGGCGCAGGCGGCCCTCCCGCCTATGGGCCTTCAGGTGGGCCCTACTGCCTGTAGAGGCGCAGGCGGGTCCTACTGCCTGTAGGGGCGCAGGCGGGTCCTACTGCCTGTAGGGGCGCAGGCGGCCCTCCCGCCTATGGGACTCCAGGTGGGCCCTACTGCTTGCAGGGGCGCAGGCGGCCCTCCCGCCTATGGGACTCCAGGTGGGCCCTACTGCCTGTAGGGACGCAGGCGGCCCTCCCGCCTATGGGACTCCAGGTGGGATCTACTGCTTGCAGGGGCGCAGGCGGGCCCTGCTCTCTGTAGGGGCGATGGCGGTCTATCCGCCTGTGGGTATGCAGGCGGCCCTTCCTACCTATAGTGGTGCAGGCGGGCCCAACTCTCTGTAGGGGCGCAGGCGGTCCACACGCCTGTGGGCCTTCAGATGGGCCCTACTGCCTGCTGGCGGGCCCTACTGAATGTAGGAGCGCAGGCGGTCCACACGCCTATGGGACTCCAGGTGGGCCCTACTGCTTGCAGGGGCGCAGGCGGGTCCTACTGCCTGTAGGGGCGCAGGCGGCCCTCCCGCCTATGGGACTCCAGCTGGGCCCTACTGCTAGCAGGGGCGCAGGCGGGCCCTGCTCTCGGTAGGGGCGCTGGCGGTCTATCCACCTACGGGTATGCAGGCGGCCCTTCCTGCCTATGGGGGGTGCAGGCGGGCCAAACTGCCGCGCAGGCGGCCCTCCCGCCTTTGGAACTGCAGGTGGGCCCAACTGGGTCTCGGTAGGGGCGCTGGCGGTCTATCCACCTACGGGTATGCAGGCGGCCCTTCCTGCCTATGGGGGCTGCAGGCGGGCCAAACTGCCGCGCAGGCGGCCCTCCCGCCTTTGGAACTGCAGGTGGGCGCAACTGTCTGTAGAGGCGCAGGCGGTCCACACGCCTCTGGGCCTTCAGGTGGGCCCTACTGCCTGAAGTGGCGCAGGCGGGCCCTACTTCCTGTAGGGGCGCAGGCGGCCCTCCCGCCTATGGGACTGCAGGTGGGCCCAACTAGTCTATCCGCTTATGGGTATGCAGGCGGCCCTTCCTGCCTATGGGCCTTCAGATGGGCGCTCCTGCCTGTATAGGCACAGGCGGGCCCAAATGACTGTAGGGATGCAGGCGGTTCACACGCCTATGGGGCTGCAGGCGGTCCACACGCCGGTGGGGCTACAGGTGGGCCCTACGGCCTGCAGGGGCGCAGGCGGGCCCTACTGCCTATAGGGGCGCTGGCGGGCCCTGCTCTCTGTAGGGGCGCTGGCGGTCTATCCGCCTATGGGTATGCTGGCGGCCCTTCCTGCCTATGGGCCTTCAGGGGGGCCCTACTGCCTGTAGAGGCGCAGGCGGTCCATCCGCCTATGGGAGTGCAGGCGGGCCTAACTGTCTGTAGAGGCGCAGGCGGTCCACCAGCCTATGGGCCTTCAGATGGGCGCTCCTGCCTGTATAGGCACAGGCGGGCCCAACTGACTGTAGGGATGCAGGCGGTTCACACGCCTATGAGGCTGCAGGCGGTCCACACGCCCGTGGGGCTACAGGTGGGCCCAACTGTCTGTAGGGGCGCAGGCGGTCCACACGCCTCTGGGCCTTCAGGTGGGCCCTACTGCCTGAAGTGGCGCAGGCGGGCCCTACTTCAGATGGGCGCTCCTGCCTGTATAGGCCTTCAGATGGGCGCTCCTGCCTGTATAGGCACAGGCGGGCCCAACTGACTGTAGTAGGGATGCAGGCGGCTCACACGCCTATGGGGCTGCAGGCGGTCCACACGCCTGTGGGGCTACAAGTGGGCCCTAACTGTAGGGCCCTGGGGCTACAGGCGGGCCTAACTGTCTGTAGAGACGCAGGCGGTCCACCAGCCTATGGGCCTTCAGATGGTACTTCCTGTACTACTTCCTGTAGGGGCGCAGGCGGCCCTCCCGCCTATGGGACTGCAGGTGGGCCCAACTAGTCTATCCGCTTATGGGTATGCAGGCGGCCCTTCCTGCCTATGGGGGTGCAGGCGGGCCCAACTGTCTGTAGAGGTGCAGGCAGGCTTAACTGTCTGTAGAGGCGCAGGCGGTCCACCAGCCTATGGGCCTTCAGATGGGCGCTCCTGCCTGAATAGGCACAGGCGGGCCCAAATGACTGTAGGGATGCAGGCGGTTCACACGCCTATGGGGCTGCAGGCGGTCCACACGCCTATGGGACTGCAGGTGGGCCCTACTGCCTGTAGAGGCGCAGGCGGGTCCTACTGCCTGTAGGGGCGCAGGCGGCCCTCCCGCCTATGGGCCTTCAGGTGGGCCCTACTGCCTGTAGAGGCGCAGGCGGGTCCTACTGCCTGTAGGGGCGCAGGCGGGTCCAACTGCCTGTAGGGGCGCAGGCGGCCCTCCCGCCTATGGGACTCCAGGTGGGCCCTACTGCTTGCAGGGGCGCAGGCGGGCCCTACTGCCTGTAGGGGCGCAGGCGGCCCTCTCGCCTATGGGACTCCAGGTGGGCCCTACTGCCTGTAGGGACGCAGGCGGCCCTCCCGCCTATGGGACTCCAGGTGGGATCTACTGCTTGCAGGGGCGCAGGCGGGCCCTGCTCTCTGTAGGGGCGATGGCGGTCTATCCGCCTGTGGGTATGCAGGCGGCCCTTCCTACCTATAGTGGTGCAGGCGGGCCCAACTCTCTGTAGGGGCGCAGGCGGTCCACACGCCTATGGGCCTTCAGATGGGCCCTACTGCCTGCTGGCGGGCCCTACTGAATGTAGGAGCGCAGGCGGTCCACACGCCTATGGGATTCCAGGTGGGCCCTACTGCTTGCAGGGGCGCAGGCGGGTCCTACTGCCTGTAGGCGCGCAGGCGGCCCTCCCGCCTATGGGACTCCAGCTGGGCCCTACTGCTAGCAGGGGCGCAGGCGGGCCCTGCTCTCGGTAGGGGCGCTGGCGGTCTATCCACCTACGGGTATGCAGGCGGCCCTTCCTGCCTATGGGGGGTGCAGGCGGGCCAAACTGCCGCGCAGGCGGCCCTCCCGCCTTTGGAACTGCAGGTGGGCCCAACTGGCTCTCGGTAGGGGCGCTGGCGGTCCATCCGCCTATGGGAGTGCAGGCGGGCCTAACTGTCTGTAGAGGCGCAGGCGGTCCACCAGCCTATGGGCCTTCAGATGGGCGCTCCTGCCTGTATAGGCACAGGCGGGCCCAACTGACTGTAGGGATGCAGGCGGTTCACACGCCTATGGGGCTGCAGGCGGTCCACACGCCTATGGGACTGCAGGTGGGCCCTACTGCCTGTAGAGGCGCAGGCGGGTCCTACTGCCTGTAGGGGCGCAGGCGGCCCTCCCGCCTATGGGCCTTCAGGTGGGCCCTACTGCCTGTAGAGGCGCAGGCGGGTCCTACTGCCTGTAGGGGCGCAGGCGGGTCCTACTGCCTGTAGGGGCGCAGGCGGCCCTCCCGCCTATGGGACTCCAGGTGGGCCCTACTGCTTGCAGGGGCGCAGGCGGGCCCTACTGCCTGTAGGGGCGCAGGCGGCCCTCCCGCCTATGGGACTCCAGGTGGGCCCTACTGCCTGTAGGGACGCAGGCGGCCCTCCCGCCTATGGGACTCCAGGTGGGATCTACTGCTTGCAGGGGCGCAGGCGGGCCCTGCTCTCTGTAGGGGCGATGGCGGTCTATCCGCCTGTGGGTATGCAGGCGGCCCTTCCTACCTATAGTGGTGCAGGCGGGCCCAACTCTCTGTAGGGGCGCAGGCGGTCCACACGCCTGTGGGCCTTCAGATGGGCCCTACTGCCTGCTGGCGGGCCCTACTGAATGTAGGAGCGCAGGCGGTCCACACGCCTATGGGACTCCAGGTGGGCCCTACTGCTTGCAGGGGCGCAGGCGGGTCCTACTGCCTGTAGGGGCGCAGGCGGCCCTCCCGCCTATGGGACTCCAGCTGGGCCCTACTGCTAGCAGGGGCGCAGGCGGGCCCTGCTCTCGGTAGGGGCGCTGGCGGTCTATCCACCTACGGGTATGCAGGCGGCCCTTCCTGCCTATGGGGGGTGCAGGCGGGCCAAACTGCCGCGCAGGCGGCCCTCCCGCCTTTGGAACTGCAGGTGGGCCCAACTGGGTCTCGGTAGGGGCGCTGGCGGTCTATCCACCTACGGGTATGCAGGCGGCCCTTCCTGCCTATGGGGGGTGCAGGCGGGCCAAACTGCCGCGCAGGCGGCCCTCCCGCCTTTGGAACTGCAGGTGGGCGCAACTGTCTGTAGAGGCGCAGGCGGTCCACACGCCTCTGGGCCTTCAGGTGGGCCCTACTGCCTGAAGTGGCGCAGGCGGGCCCTACTTCCTGTAGGGGCGCAGGCGGCCCTCCCGCCTATGGGACTGCAGGTGGGCCCAACTAGTCTATCCGCTTATGGGTATGCAGGCGGCCCTTCCTGCCTATGGGCCTTCAGATGGGCGCTCCTGCCTGTATAGGCACAGGCGGGCCCAAATGACTGTAGGGATGCAGGCGGTTCACACGCCTATGGGGCTGCAGGCGGTCCACACGCCGGTGGGGCTACAGGTGGGCCCTACGGCCTGCAGGGGCGCAGGCGGGCCCTACTGCCTATAGGGGCGCTGGCGGGCCCTGCTCTCTGTAGGGGCGCTGGCGGTCTATCCGCCTATGGGTATGCTGGCGGCCCTTCCTGCCTATGGGCCTTCAGGGGGGCCCTACTGCCTGTAGAGGCGCAGGCGGTCCATCCGCCTATGGGAGTGCAGGCGGGCCTAACTGTCTGTAGAGGCGCAGGCGGTCCACCAGCCTATGGGCCTTCAGATGGGCGCTCCTGCCTGTATAGGCACAGGCGGGCCCAACTGACTGTAGGGATGCAGGCGGTTCACACGCCTATGAGGCTGCAGGCGGTCCACACGCCTGTGGGGCTACAGGTGGGCCCAACTGTCTGTAGGGGCGCAGGCGGTCCACACGCCTCTGGGCCTTCAGGTGGGCCCTACTGCCTGAAGTGGCGCAGGCGGGCCCTACTTCAGATGGGCGCTCCTGCCTGTATAGGCCTTCAGATGGGCGCTCCTGCCTGCATAGGCACAGGCGGGCCCAACTGACTGTAGTAGGGATGCAGGCGGCTCACACGCCTATGGGGCTGCAGGCGGTCCACACGCCTGTGGGGCTACAAGTGGGCCCTAACTGTAGGGCCCTGGGGCTACAGGCGGGCCTAACTGTCTGTAGAGGCGCAGGCGGTCCACCAGCCTATGGGCCTTCAGATGGTACTTCCTGTACTACTTCCTGTAGGGGCGCAGGCGGCCCTCCCGCCTATGGGACTGCAGGTGGGCCCAACTAGTCTATCCGCTTATGGGTATGCAGGCGGCCCTTCCTGCCTATGGGGGTGCAGGCGGGCCCAACTGTCTGTAGAGGTGCAGGCAGGCTTAACTGTCTGTAGAGGCGCAGGCGGTCCACCAGCCTATGGGCCTTCAGATGGGCGCTCCTGCCTGTATAGGCACAGGCGGGCCCAAATGACTGTAGGGATGCAGGCGGTTCACACGCGTATGGGGCTGCAGGCGGTCCACACGCCTATGGGACTGCAGGTGGGCCCTACTGCCTGTAGAGGCGCAGGCGGGTCCTACTGCCTGTAGGGGCGCAGGCGGCCCTCCCGCCTATGGGCCTTCAGGTGGGCCCTACTGCCTGTAGAGGCGCAGGCGGGTCCTACTGCCTGTAGGGGCGCAGGCGGGTCCAACTGCCTGTAGGGGCGCAGGCGGCCCTCCCGCCTATGGGACTCCAGGTGGGCCCTACTGCTTGCAGGGGCGCAGGCGGGCCCTACTGCCTGTAGGGGCGCAGGCGGCCCTCCCGCCTATGGGACTCCAGGTGGGCCCTACTGCCTGTAGGGACGCAGGCGGCCCTCCCGCCTATGGGACTCCAGGTGGGATCTACTGCTTGCAGGGGCGCAGGCGGGCCCTGCTCTCTGTAGGGGCGATGGCGGTCTATCCGCCTGTGGGTATGCAGGCGGCCCTTCCTACCTATAGTGGTGCAGGCGGGCCCAACTCTCTGTAGGGGCGCAGGCGGTCCACACGCCTATGGGCCTTCAGATGGGCCCTACTGCCTGCTGGCGGGCCCTACTGAATGTAGGAGCGCAGGCGGTCCACACGCCTATGGGATTCCAGGTGGGCCCTACTGCTTGCAGGGGCACAGGCGGGTCCTACTGCCTGTAGGGGCGCAGGCGGCCCTCCCGCCTATGGGACTCCAGCTGGGCCCTACTGCTAGCAGGGGCGCAGGCGGGCCCTGCTCTCGGTAGGGGCGCTGGCGGTCTATCCACCTACGGGTATGCAGGCGGCCCTTCCTGCCTATGGGGGTGCAGGCGGGCCCAACTGTCTGTAGAGGTGCAGGCAGGCTTAACTGTCTGTAGAGGCGCAGGCGGTCCACCAGCCTATGGGCCTTCAGATGGGCGCTCCTGCCTGTATAGGCACAGGCGGGCCCAAATGACTGTAGGGATGCAGGCGGTTCACACGCCTATGGGGCTGCAGGCGGTCCACACGCCTGTGGGGCTACAGGTGGGCCCTACGGCCTGCAGGGGCGCAGGCGGGCCCTACTGCCTATAGGGGCGCTGGCGGGCCCTGCTCTCTGTAGGGGCGCTGGCGGTCTATCCGCCTATGGGTATGCTGGCGGCCCTTTCTGCCTATGGGCCTTCAGGGGGGCCCTACTGCCTGTAGAGGCGCAGGCGGTCCATCCGCCTATGGGAGTGCAGGCGGGCCTAACTGTCTGTAGAGGCGCAGGCGGTCCACCAGCCTATGGGCCTTCAGATGGGCGCTCCTGCCTGTATAGGCACAGGCGGGCCCAACTGACTGTAGGGATGCAGGCGGTTCACACGCCTATGAGGCTGCAGGCGGTCCACACGCCTGTGGGGCTACAGGTGGGCCCAACTGTCTGTAGGGGCGCAGGCGGTCCACACGCCTCTGGGCCTTCAGGTGGGCCCTACTGCCTGAAGTGGCGCAGGCGGGCCCTACTTCAGATGGGCGCTCCTGCCTGTATAGGCCTTCAGATGGGCGCTCCTGCCTGTATAGGCACAGGCGGGCCCAACTGACTGTAGTAGGGATGCAGGCGGCTCACACGCCTATGGGGCTGCAGGCGGTCCACACGCCTGTGGGGCTACAAGTGGGCTCTACGGCCTGCAGGGGCGCAGGCGGGCCCTGATCCCTGGCGGGTGCAGGCGGGTGCATCCGCCTATGGGGGTGTAGGCGGGCCCAACTGGGCGCCGGCGGGCCCTGCTCTCTGTAGGGGCGCTGGCAGTCGGGCCCAACTGTCTGTAGGGGCACAGGCGGGCCCTGCTGCCTGTAGGGGCGCTGGCGGCCCCAACGGCCTGTAGGGGCGAAGGCGATCCGCATATGGGGGTGCAGGCGGCCTCTCCTGCCTTTAGTGGTGCAGGTGGGCCCTACTGCCTGCAGGGGCGCAGGCGGCCCTCCCGCCTTTGGAACTGCAGGTGGGCCCAACTGTCTGTAGGGGCGCAGGCGGTCCACACGCCTCTGGGCCTTCAGGTGGGCCCTACTGCCTGAAGTGGCGCAGGCTGGCCCTACTTCCTGTAGGGGTGCAGGCGGCCCTCCCGCCTATGGGTCTGCAGGTGGGCCCATCTAGTCTATCCGCTTTTGGGTATGCAGGCGGCCCTTCCTGCCTATGGGAAAGCAGGCGGGCCCAACTGTCTGTAGGGGTGAAGGCGGGCTTAACTGTCTGTAGAGGCGCAGGCGGTCCACCAGCCTATGGGCCTTCAGATGGGCCCTACTGCCTGTAGGGGCGCAGGCGGTCCATCCGCCTATGGGTATGCAGGCGGCCCTCCTGTCTATGGCGGTGCAGGCGGGCCCAACTGTCTGTAGTGGCGCAGGCGGCCCTCCCGCCTATGGGACTCCAGGTGGGCCCTACTGATTAAAGGGGCGCAGGCGGGCCCTGCTCTCTGTAGGGGCGCTGGCAGTCGGGCCCAACTGTCTGTAGGGGCACAGGCGGGCCCTGCTGCCTGTAGGGGCGCTGGTGGCCCCAACGGCCTGTAGGGGCGAAGGCGATCCGCCTATGGGGGTGCAGGCGGCCTCTCCTGCCTTTAGTGGTGCAGGTGGGCCCTACTGCCTGCAGGGGCGCAGGCGGGCCCTACTGCCTGTAGGGGCGCAGGCGGCCCTCCCGCCTTTGGAACTGCAGGTGGGCCCAACTGTCTGTAATGGCGCAGGCGGTCCACACGCCTCTGGGCCTTCAGGTGGGCCCTACTGCCTGAAGTGGCGCAGGCTGGCCCTACTTCCTGTAGGGGTGCAGGCGGCCCTCCCGCCTATGGGACTGCAGGTGGGCCCATCTAGTCTATCCGCTTTTGGGTATGCAGGCGGCCCTTCCTGCCTATGGGGAAGCAGGCGGGCCCAACTGTCTGTAGGGGTGCAGGCGGGCTTAACTGTCTGTAGAGGCGCAGGCGGTCCACCAGCCTATGGGCCTTCAGATGGGCCTACTGCCTGTAGGGGCGCAGGCGGTCCATCCGCCTATGGGTATGCAGGCGGCCCTCCTGTCTATGGCGGTGCAGGCGGGCCCAACTGTCTGTAGTGGCGCAGGCGGCCCTCCCGCCTATGGGACTCCAGGTGGGCCCTACTGCTTGCAGGGGCGCAGGCGGGCCCTGCTTTCTGTAGGGGCGCTGGCAGTCTATCCGCTTATGGGTATGCAGGCGGCCCTTCCTGCCTATGGGGGTGCAGGCGGGCCCAACTGTCTGTAGGGGCGGAGGCGGTCGAAACGCCTATGGGCCTTCAGGTGGGCCCTACTACCTGTAGAGGCGCAGGCGAATCATACTGCTTGTAGGGGCGCAGGCGGCCCTCCCGCCTATGGGACTCCAGGTGGGCCCTACTGCCTGCAGGGGCGCAGGCGGGCCCTGCTTTCTGTAGGGGCGCTGGCAGTCTATCCGCTTATGGGTATGCAGGCGGCCCTTCCTGCCTATGGGGGTGCTGGCGGGCCCAACTGTCTGTAGGGGCGCAAGCGGGCCCTACTGCCTGTAGGGGCGCAGGCGGTCCATCCGCCTATGGGGGTGTAGGCGGGCCTAACTGTCTGTAGAGGCGCAGGCGGTCCACCAGCCTATGGGCCTTCAGATGGGCCCTACTGCCTGTAGGGGCGCAGGCGGTCCATCCGACTATGGGTATGCAGGCGGCCCTTCCTGTCTATGGCGGTGCAGGCGGGCCCAACTGTCTGTAGGGGCGCAGGCGGCCCTCCCGCCTATGGGACTCCAGGTGGGCCCTACTGATTAAAGGGGCGCAGGAGGGCCCTGCTCTCTGTAGGGGCGCTGGCAGTCGGGCCCAACTGTCTGTAGGGGCACAGGCGGGCCCTGCTGCCTGTAGGGGCGCTGGCGGCCCCAACGGCCTGTAGGGGCGAAGGCGATCCGCATATGGGGGTGCAGGCGGCCTCTCCTGCCTTTAGTGGTGCAGGTGGGCCCTACTGCCTGCAGGGGCGCAGGCGGGCCCTACTGCCTGTAGGGGCGCAGGCGGTCCACACGCCTCTGGGCCTTCAGGTGGGCCCTACTGCCTGAAGTGGCGCAGGCTGGCCCTACTTCCTGTAGGGGTGCAGGCGGCCCTCCCGCCTATGGGACTGCAGGTGGGCCCATCTAGTCTATCCGCTTTTGGGTATGCAGGCGGCCCTTCCTGCCTATGGGGAAGCAGGCGGGCCCAACTGTCTGTAGGGGTGCAGGCGGGCTTAACTGTCTGTAGAGGCGCAGGCGGTCCACAAGCCTATGGGCCTTCAGATGGGCCCTACTGCCTGTAGGGGCGCAGGCGGTCCATCCGCCTGTAGGGGCGCAGGCGGTCCATCCGCCTATGGGTATGCAGGCGGCCCTCCTGTCTATGGCGGTGCAGGCGGGCCCAACTGTCTGTAGTGGCGCAGGCGGCCCTCCCGCCTATGGGACTCCAGGTGGGCCCTACTGCTTACAGTGGCACAGGCGGGCCCTGCTCTCTGTAGGGGCGCTGGCGGTCTATCCGCCTATGGGTATGCAGGCGGCCCTTCCTGTCTATGGGGGTGCAGGCGGGCCCAACTGTCTGTAGGGGCGGAGGCGGTCGAAACGCCTATGGGCCTTCAGGTGGGCCCTACTACCTGTAGAGGCGCAGGCGAATCATACTGCTTGTAGGGGCGCAGGCGGCCCTCCCGCCTATGGGACTCCAGGTGGGCCCTACTGCCTGCAGGGGCGCAGGCGGGCCCTGCTTTCTGTAGGGGCGCTGGCAGTCTATCCGCTTATGGGTATGCAGGCGGCCCTTCCTGCCTATGGGGGTGCTGGCGGGCCCAACTGTCTGTAGGGGCGCAAGCGGGCCCTACTGCCTGTAGGGGCGCAGGCGGTCCATCCGCCTATGGGGGTGTAGGCGGGCCTAACTGTCTGTAGAGGCGCAGGCGGTCCACCAGCCTATGGGCCTTCAGATGGTCCCTACTGCCTGTAGGGGCGCAGGCGGTCCATCCGACTATGGGTATGCAGGCGGCCCTTCCTGTCTATGGCGGTGCAGGCGGGCCCAACTGTCTGTAGGGGCGCAGGCGGCCCTCCCGCCTATGGGACTCCAGGTGGGCCCTACTGCCTGCAGGGGCGCAGGCGGGCCCTGCTCTCTGTAGGGGCGCTGGCAGTCGGGCCCAACTGTCTGTAGGGGCACAGGCGGGCCCTGCTGCCTGTAAGTGGGCAGCCGGCCCTCCCGCCTTTGGGACTGCAGTTGGGCCCAACTGTCTGTAGGGGCGCAGTCGGTCCACACGCCTCTGGGCCTTCAGATGGGCCTACTGCCTGTAGGGGCGCAGGCGGTCCATCAGCCTATGGGTATGCAGGCGGCCCTCCTGTCTATGGCGGTGCAGGCGGGCCCAACTGTCTGTAGTGGCGCAGGCGGCCCTCCCGCCTATGGGACTCCAGGTGGGCCCTACTGCTTACAGTGGCGCAGGCGGGCCCTGCTCTCTGTAGGGGCGCTGGCGGTCTATCCGCCTATGGGTATGCAGGCGGCCCTTCCTGTCTATGGGGGTGCAGGCGGGCCCAACTGTCTGTAGGGGCGCAGGCGGCCCTCCCGCCTATGGGACTCCAGGTGGGCCCTACTGCCTGCAGGGGCGCAGGCGGGCCCTGCTCTCTGTAGGGGCGCTGGCAGTCGGGCCCAACTGTCTGAAGGGGCGCTGGCAGTCTATCCGCTTATGGGTATGCAGGCGGCCCGTCCTGCCTATGGGGGTGCAGGCGGGCCCAACTGTCTGTAGGGGCGCAGGCGGCCCTCCCGCCTATGGGACTCCAGGTGGGCCCTACTGCCTGCAGGGGCGCAGGCGGGCCCTGCTCTCTGTAGGGGCGCTGGCAGTCGGGCCCAACTGTCTGAAGGGGCGGAGGCGGTCGAAACGCCTATGGGCCTTCAGGTGGGCCCTACTACCTGTAGAGGCGCAGGCGAATCATACTGCTTGTAGGGGCGCAGGCGGCCCTCCCGCCTATGGGACTCTAGGTGGGCCCTACTGCCTGCAGGGGCGCAGGCGGGCCCTGCTTTCTGTAGGGGCGCTGGCAGTCTATCCGCTTATGGGTATGCAGGCGGCCCTTCCTGCCTATGGGGGTGCAGGCGGGCCCAACTGTCTGTAGGGGCGGAGGCGGTCGAAACGCCTATGGGCCTTCAGGTGGGCCCTACTACCTGTAGAGGCGCAGGCGAATCATACTGCTTGTAGGGGCGCAGGCGTCCCTCCCGCCTATGGGACTCCAGGTGGGCCCTACTGCCTGCAGGGGTGCAGGCGGGCCCTGCTTTCTGTAGGGGCGCTGGCAGTCTATCCGCTTATGGGTATGCAGGCGGCCCTTCCTGCCTATGGGGGTGCTGGCGGGCCCAACTGTCTGTAGGGGCGCAAGCGGGCCCTACTGCCTGTAGGGGCGCAGGCGGTCCATCCGCCTATGGGGGTGTAGGCGGGCCTAACTGTCTGTAGAGGCGCATGCGGTCCACCAGCCTATGGGCCTTCAGATGGGCCCTACTGCCTGTAGGGGCGCAGGCGGTCCATCCGACTATGGGTATGCAGGCGGCCCTTCCTGTCTATGGCGGTGCAGGCGGGCCCAACTGTCTGTAGGGGCGCAGGCGGCCCTCCCGCCTATGGGACTCCAGGTGGGCCCTACTGCCTGCAGGGGCGCAGGCGGGCCCTGCTCTCTGTAGGGGCGCTGGCAGTCGGGCCCAACTGTCTGTAGGGGCACAGGCGGGCCCTGCTGCCTGTAAGTGGGCAGCCGGCCCTCCCGCCTTTGGGACTGCAGTTGGGCCCAACTGTCTGTAGGGGCGCAGGCGGTCCACACGCCTCTGGGCCTTCAGGTGGGCCCTACTGCCTGAAGAGGCACAGGCGGGCCCTACTTCCTGTAGGGGCGCAGGCGGCCCTCCCGCCTATGGGACTGCAGGTGGGCCCAACTACCTGCAGGGGCGCAGGCGGGCCCTACTCCCTGTAGGGGCGCTGACGGTCCATCCGCCTATGGGGGTGCAGGCGGCCCTTCCAGCCTATGGGGGTGCAGGCGGGCCCAACTGTCTGTAGGGGAGCAGGCGGTCCACACGCCTATGGGCCTTCAGGTGGGCCCTACTGCCTGTAGAGGCGAAGGCGGGTCCTACTGCCTTTAGGTGCGCAGGCGGCCCTCCCACCTATGAGACTCCAGGTGGGCCCCACTGCCTGCAGGGGCGCAGGCGGGCCCTGCTCTCTGCAGGGGCGCTGGCAGTCTATCCGCTTATGGGTATGCTGGCGGCCCTTCCTGCCTATGGGGGTGCAGGCGGGCCCAACTGTCTGTAGGGGCGCAGGCGGCCCTCCCGCCTATGAGACTCCAGGTGGGCCCCACTGCCTGTAGGGGCGCAGGCGGCCCTCCCGCCTATGGGACTCCAGGTGGGCCCTACTGCCTGCAGGGGCGCAGGCGGACCCTGCTCTCGGTAGGGGCGCTGGCAGTCTATCCGCTTCCTGCCTATGGGGGTGCAGCCGGGCCCAACTGTCTGTAGGGATGCAGGCGGTCAACACGCCTATGGGGCTGCAGGGGGCCCAACTGCCTTTAAGGGCACAGGCAGATCCTACTGCCTGTAGGGGCGCAGGCGGGCCCTACTTCCTGTAAAGGCGCAGGCCGCCCTCCCGCCTATGAGACTGCAGGTGGGCCCTACTGCCTGCAGGGGCGCAGGCGGGCCCTACTGCCTGTAGGGGCGCAGGCGGATCTTCCGCCTATGGGACTGCAGGTGGGCCCTACTGCATGTAGGGGCGCAGGTGGCCCTACCGCCTATGGGACTCCAGGTGGGCCCTACTGCCTGCAGGGGCGCAGGCGGGCCCTACTGCCTGTAGGGGCGCAGGCGGGCCCCACTGGCTGCAAGGGGACAGGCGGGCCCTACTGCCTGTAGGGGCGAAGGCGGGCCCTACTGCAGGCGGTCCACACGCCTGTGAGGCTACAGGTGGTCCCTACTGCATGCAGAGGCGCAGGCGGGCCCTGCTCCCTGTAGGGGCGCTGGCGGCCCTTCCTGCCTATGGGTATACAGCCGGCCCTTCCTGCCTATGGGGGTGCAGGCGGGCCCAACTGTCTGTAGGGGTGCAGGCGGGCTTAACTGTCTGTAGAGGCGCAGGCGGTCCACCAGCCTATGGGCATTCAGATGGGCCCTACTGCCCTACAGGGGCGCTGGCAGTCTATCCGCTTATGGGTATGCAGGCGGCCCGTCCTGCCTATGGGGGTGCAGGCGGGCCCAACTGTCTGTAGGGGCGCAGGCGGCCCTCCCGCCTATGGGACTCCAGGTGGGCCCTACTGCCTGCAGGGGCGCAGGCGGGCCCTGCTCTCTGTAGGGGCGCTGGCAGTCGGGCCCAACTGTCTGTAGGGGCACAGGCGGGCCCTGCTGCCTGTAGGGGCGCTGGCGGCCCCAACGGCGTGTAGGGGCGAAGGCGATCCGCCTATGGGGGTGCAGGCGGCCTCTCCAGCCTTTAGTGGTGCAGGTCGGCCCTACTGCCTGCAGGGGCGCAGGCGGGCCCTACTACCTGTAGGGGCGCTGGCGGCCCTTCCTGCCTATGGGACTGCAGGTGGGCCCTACTGCATGTAGGGGCGCAGGTGGCCCTACCGCCTATGGGACTCCAGGTGGGCCCTACTGCCTGCAGGGGCGCAAGCGGCCCTGCTCTCTGTAGGGGCGCTGGCGGTCTATCCGCCTATGGGTATGCAGGCGGCCCTTCCTGTCTATGGGGGTGCAGGCGGGCCCTGTAGAGGCGCAGGCGGGACCTACTGCCTGTAGGGGCGCAGGCGGTCCATCCGCCTATGGGGGTGCAGGCGGGCCTAACTGTCTGTAGGGGCGCAGGCGGGCCCTACTGCCTGTAGGGGCACAGGCGGGCCCAACTGTCTGTAGGGGCGCAGGCGGTCCACACGCCTATGGGGCTGCAGGCGCTCCACACGCCTGTGGGGCTACAGGTGGGCCCTAATGCCTGCAGGGGCGCAGGCGGGCCCTGCTCCCTGTAGGGGTGCTGGCGGCCCTTCCTGCCTATGGGGGAGCAGACGGGGCCAACTGTCTTTTGGGGCGCAGGCGGTTCACACGCTTATGGGGCTGCAGGTCGGCCCAACTGCCTTTAAGGCACAGGCAGATCCTACTGCCTGTAGGGGCGCAGGCGGTCCACACGCCTATGGGACTGCAGGCGTCCACACGCCTGTGGGGCTACAGGTGGGCCCTACTGCCTACAGGGGCGAAGGCTGGCTCTGCTCCCTGTAGGGGTGCTGGCGGCCCTTCCTGCCTATGGGCGAGCAGGCGGGCCCAACTGTCTGTTGGGGCGCAGGCGGTTCACACGCTTATGGGGCTGCAGGTCGGCCCAACTGCCTTTAAGGCACAGGCAGATCCTTCTGCCTGTAGGGGCGCAGGCGGTCCATCCGCCTATGGGGGTGCACGTGGGCCCTGCTCTCTGTAGGGGTGCTGGCGAACCTTCCTGCTTATGGCGGAGCAGGCGGGCCCTACTGCCTGTACGGGCGCAGGCGGGCCCTACTGCCTGCAGGGGGACAGTACTGCCTGTAGGGGCGCAGGCGGACCCAACTGTCTTTAGGGGCGCAAGCGGTTCACTCGCCTATGGGGCTGCAGGTGAACCCAACTGCCTTTAAGGGCACAAGCAGATCCTACTGCCTGTATGGGCGCAGGCGGTCCATCCGCCTATGGGGGTGCACGTGGGCCCTGCTCTCTGTAGGGGTGCTGGCGACCCTTCCTGCTTATGGCGGAGCAGGCGGGCCCAACTGCCTGTAGTGGCGCAGGCAGGCCCTACCGCCTGTAAGGGCGCAGGTGGGCCCTACCGCCTCTAGGGGCGCAGGCGGGCCCAATGGCCTGTAGGGGCACAGGCAATCCACACGCCTATGGGCCTGCTGGTGGGCCCTACTACCTGCAGAGGCGCAGGCGGGACCTACTGCCTGTAGGGGCGCAGGCGGTCCATCCGCCTATGGGGGTGCAGGCGGTCCCAACTGCCTGTAGGGGCGCAGGCGGGGCCTACTGCCTGTAGGGGCGCAGGCGGTCCACACGCCTGTGGGGCAGTAGCGCAGGCGGGTCCTACTGCCTATAGGTGCGCATGCGGCCCACCCGCCTATGGGGGTGCAGGCGGCCCTCCCGCTAATGGGGGTGCAGCTAGTCCCTACTGCCTGTAGGGGCACAGGAGGGCCCTACTGTCTGTAGGGACGCATGCGGCCAACCCGCCTATGGGGATGCAGGCGGCCCTTCCTGCCTATTAGAGTGCAGGCGGCCTTCCCGCTAATGGGGGTGCCGTCGGGCCCTTCTGCCTATTGGGGCGCAGGCGCGTCCTACTGCCTATAGGGGCCCATCCTGCTTATTGGGGTGCAGGCGGCTCTCCCGCAAATGGGGGTGCAGCCGGGCCCTACTGCCTGTAGGGGCGCAGGAGGGCCCTACTGCCTGTTGGGGCCCTGGAGGGCCCTACTGCCTGTAGGGACGCTGGCGGCCCTCCCGCCTATAGGGTGCAGGCGGCCCTCCCGCCTATAGAGTGCAGGCGGCCCTCCTGCCTATGGGGGTGCCGTCGGGCCCAACTGCCTATAGGGGCGTAGGCGGCCCTAGTGCCTGTAGGGGCACATGTGGCCCACCCGCCAATGGGGTTGCAGGCGGCCCTTCCTGCCTATTAGAGTGCAGGCGGCCCTCTCGCTAATGGGGGTGCAGCCACGCCCTACTGCCTGTAGGGGCGCAGGAGGGCCCTACTGTCTGTAGGGACCCAGGCAGGCCCTACTGCCTGTAGGAGCGCAGAAGGGCCCGGCTGCCTGTAGGAGCGCACGCTGGCCCTACTGCCTGTAGGGGCGCATGCGGGTCCTATTGCCTGTAGGGGCGTAGGAGGATCCTACTGCCTGTTGGGGCGCATGCGGTCTATACGCCTATGGGGGTGCAGTCGGGCCCAACTGCCTGTAGGGGCGCAGGCGGGCCTTTCTGCCTGTTGGGGCGCAGGCGCTTCCTACTGCCTATAAGGGCCCATCCTGCCTATTAAACTGCAGGCGGCCCTCCCGCTAATGGAGGTGCAGCCAGGCCCTTCTCTCTGTTGGGGCGCAGGCGGGTCCTACTGCCTATAGGGGCGCAGGCGGGACCTAGTGCCTGTTGGGGCGCAGGCGGGTCCTACTGCCTATAGGGGCGCATGCGGCCCACCCGCCTATGGGGGTGCAGGCGGCCCTCCCGCTAATGGGGGTGCAGCTAGTCCCTACTGCCTGTAGGGGCGCAGGAGGGCCCTACTGTCTGTAGGGACGCAGGCAGGCCCTGCTGCCCGTAGGAGCGCACGCGGGCTCTACTGCCTGTAGGGGCGCAGGCGGCCCTCCCGCCTATGGGGCTGCACGCGGGCACTACTGTCTGTAGGGGCGCAGGCGGCCCTCCAGCTTATGGGGGTGCAGGCGGCCCTTCCGCCTATGTGGCTGCATGCGGGCCCCACTGCCAGTAGGGGCGCAGGCGGGTCCTACTGCCTGTTGGGGCCCAGACGGTCCATCCGCCTATGGGGGTGCAGTCGGGCCCAACTGCCTGTAGGGGCGAAGACGGGCCCTTCTGCCTGTTGGGGCGCAAGCGGGTCGTTCTGCCTATAGGGGCGCAGGCGGGCCCCACTGCGTGTAGGGGCGCATTCGGCCCACCTTCCTATGAGGGCGCAGGAGGGCCCTTCTGCCTGTTGGGGCGCAGTCGGGCCCTACTGCCTGTAGGGGCGCATTCGGCCCACCCGCCTATGGGGATGCAGGCGGCCCTTGTTGCCTATTGGAGTGCAGGCGGCCCTCCCGCTAATGGGGGTGCAGCTAGGCCCTACTGCCTGTAGGGGCGCAGGAGGGCCCTACTGTCTGTAGGGACGCAGGCAGGCCCTGCTGCCCGTAGGAGCGCAAGCACGGCCCTCCTGCCAATGGGGCTGCACACGGGCACTACTGCCTGTGGGGCGCATGCGGCCCACCCGCCTATGGGGTTGCAGGCGGCCCTTCCTGCCTATTAGAGTGCAGGCGGCCCTCTCGCTAATGGGGGTGCAGCCAGGCCCTACTGCCTGTAGGGGCGCAGGAGGGCCCTACTGTCTGTAGAGACCCAGGCAGGCCCTACTGCCTGTAGTGGCGCAGGCAGGCCCTACCGCCTGTAAGGGCGCAGGTGGGCCCTACCGCCTCTAGGGGCGCAGGCGGGCCCAATGGCCTGTAGGGGCACAGGCGATCCACACGCCTATGGGCCTGCAGGTGGGCCCTACTGCCTGAAGAGGCGCAGGCGGGACCTACTGCCTGTAGGGGCGCAGGCGGGTCCTACTGCCTGTAGGGGCGCAGGCGGTCCACACGCCTATGGGGCTGCAGGCGGTCCACACGCCTGTGGGGCTAGACGCGCAGGCGGGACCTATTGCCTGTAGTGGCGCATGCGGCCCACCCGCCTATGGGGGTGCAGGCGGGCCCAACTGCCTGTAGGGGCACAGGCGGGTCCTACTGCCTGTAGGGGCGTAGGCGGTCCATCCGCCTATGAGGGTGCAGGCGGTCCACACGCCTGTGGGGCTAGAGGCGCAGACGGGACCTACTGCCTGTAGGGGCGCAGGCGGTCCATCCGCCTATGGGGGTGCAGGCGGGCCCAACTGCCTGTAGTGGCGCAGGCAGGCCCTACCGCCTGTAAGGGCGCAGGTGGGCCCTACCGCCTCTAGGGGCGCAGGCGGGCCCAATGGCCTGTAGGGGCACCGGCGATCCACACGCCTATGGGCCTGCAGGTGGGCCCTACTGCCTGAAGAGGCGCAGGAGGGACCTACTGCCTGTAGGGGCGCATGCGGCCCACCCGCCTATGGGGGTGCAGGCGGGCCCAACTGCCTGTAGGGGTGCAGGTGGGCCCTACTGCCTGCAGGGGAGCAGGCGGGCCCTACTGCATGTAGGGGCCCAGGAGCCCTCCCGCCTATGGGACTGCAGGTGGGCCCTACTGCCTGTGGAGGCGCAGACGGGTCCTACTGCCTGTAGGGGCGCAGTCGGCCCTCCCGCCTATGGGACTCCAGGTGGGCCCTACTGCTTGCAGGGGCGCATGCGGGCCCTTCTCTCTGTAGGGGCGCTGGCGGTCTATCCGCCTATGGGTATGCAGGCGGCCCTTCCTGACTATGTGGCTGCAGGCGGGCCCTACTGCCTGTAGGAGCGCAGTTGTGCCCGGCTGCATGTAGGAGCGTACGCGGGCCCTGCTGCCTGTAGGGGCGCTGGCGGCCCTCCCGCCTATAGGGTGCAAGCGGCCCTCCCGCCTATGGGGCTGCAAGAGGGCTCTACTGCCAGTAGGGGCGCAGGCGGGTCCTACTGCCTGTTGGGGCGCAGGCGGTCCATCCACCTATAGGGGTGCAGGCGGCCCTTTCTGCCTATGGGGGTGCAGTCGTGCCCAACTGCCTGTAGGGGCGCAGGCGGGCCCTTCTCCCTGTTGGGGCGCAGGCGGGCCCTACTGCCTGTTGGGGCGCAGGCGGTCTTCCTGCCTGTTGAGGCGCAGTCGGGCCTCTCTGCCTGTTGAGGCGCAGGCGGGTCCTACTGCCTATAATGGCGCAGTCGGGCCCTAGTGCCTGTGGGGGCGCATGCTGCCCACCCGCCTATGGGGATGGAGGCGGCCCTTCCTGCCTATTGGAGTAAAGGCGGCCCTCCCGCTAATGGGTGCACCCAGGCCCTTCTGCCTGTAGGGGCGCATGCGGCCCACCTGCCTATGGGGGTGCAGTCGGGCCCAACTGCGCAGGAGGGCCCTTCTGCCTGTAGGGGCGCAGGCGGGCCCTACTGTCTGTAGGGACGCAGGCAGGCCCTACTGCCTGTTGGAGCGCAGGCGGGTCCTACTGACTATAGGGGCGCAGGCGGGCCCTAGTGCCTGTAGGAGCGCAGGCGGCCCTCCCGCCTATGGGGGGCACGCGGGCCCTACTGCCTGTAGGGGCGCAGGCGGCCCTCCCGCCTATGGGGGTGCAGGCGGCCCTTCCGCCTATGTGGCCTATTGGAGTGCAGGCGGCCCTCCCGCTAAGGGGGGTGCAGCCAGGCCTTACTGCCTGTAGGGGCGCAGGAGGGCCCTACCGTCTGTAGGGACGCAGGCAGGCCGTACTGCCAGTAGGGGCGCAGGCGGCCCTCCCGCCTATGTGGCTGCAGGCGGGCCCTACTGCCAGTAGGGGCGCAGGCGGTCCATCCGCCTATGGGGATGCAGGCGGCCCTTCTGTCTGTTGGAGCGCAGGCGCGTCCTATTGCCTATAGGGGCCCTTCCTGCCTATTGGGGTGCAGGCGGCCCTGCCGCAAATGGGGGTGCAGCCGGGCCCTACTGCCTGTAGGAGCGCAGGCGGGTCCTACTGCCTATAGGGGCGTAGGTGGGCCCTACTGCCTGTTGGGGCGCAGGAGGGCCCTACTGCCTGTAGGGACGCTGGCGGCCTTCCCGCCTGTAGGGACCCAGGAAGGCCCTACTACCTGTAGGAGCGCAGAAGGGCCCTGCTGCCTGCAGGAGCGCACGCGGGCCGTACTGCCTCTTGGGGCGCATTCGGCCCACCTTCCTATGGTGGTGCAGTCGGGCCCAACTGCCTGAAGCGGCGCAGGAGGGCCCTTCTACCTGTTGGGGCGTAGGCGCGTCCTACTGCCTATAGGGGTCCATCCTGCCTATAGGGGCGCAGGCAGGCCCTTCTGCCTGTTGGGGCGCAGGCGCGTCCTTCTGCCTATAGGGGCCCATCCTGCCTATTGGGGTGCAGGTGGCCCTCCCGCAAATGGGGGTGCAGCAGGGCCCTACTGCCTGTAGGGGCGCAGGAGGGCCCTACTGCCTGTTGGGGCGCAGGAGGGCCCTACTGCCTGTAGGGACGCTGGCGGCCTTCCCGCCTGTAGGGACCCAGGAAGGCCCTACTACCTGTAGGAGCGCAGAAGGGCCCTGCTGCCTGCAGGAGCGCACGCGGGCCCTACTGCCTGTTGGGGCGCATTCGGTCCACCTTCCTATGGGGGTGCAGTCGGGCCCAACTGCATGTAGCGGCGCAGGCGGCCCTCCCGCAAATGGGGGTGCAGCCGGGCCCTACTGCCTGTAGGGGCGCAGGAGGGCCCTACTGCCTGTTGGGGCCCTGGAGGGCCCTACTGCCTGTAGGGACGCTGGCGGCCCTCCCGCCTATAGGGTGCAGGCGGCCCTCCCGCCTATAGAGTGCAGGCGGCCCCCCTGCCTATGGGGGTGCCGTCGGGCCCAACTGCCTATTAGAGTGCAGGCGGCCCTCTCGCTAATGGGGGTGCAGCCAGGCCCTACTGCCTGTAGGGGCGCAGGAGGGCCCTACTGCCTGTTGGGGCCCTGGAGGGCCCTACTGCCTGTAGGGACGCTGGCGGCCCTCCCGCCTATAGGGTGCAGGCGGCCCTCCCGCCTATAGAGTGCAGGCGGCCCTCCTGCCTATGGGGGTGCCGTCGGGCCCAACTGCCTATAGGGGCGTAGGCGGCCCTAGTGCCTGTAGGGGCACATGTGGCCCACCCGCCAATGGGGTTGCAGGCGGCCCTTCCTGCCTATTAGAGTGCAGGCGGCCCTCTCGCTAATGGGAGTGCAGCCAGGCCCTACTGCCTGTAGGGACGCAGGCAGTCCCTTCTGCCTGTAGGAGCGCAGAAAGGCCCGGCTGCCTGTAGGAGCGCACGCTGGCCCTACTGCCTGTAGGGGCGCAGGCGGGTCCTACTGCCTATAGGTGCGCATGCGGCCCACCCGCCTATGGGGGTGCAGGCAGCCCTCCCGCTAATGGGGGTGCAGCTAGTCCCTACTGCCTGTAGGGGCGCAGGAGGGCCCTACTGTCTGTAGGGACGCATGCGGCCAACCCGCCTATGGGGATGCAGGCGGCCCTTCCTGCCTATTAGAGTGCAGGCGGCCTTCCCGCTAATGGGGGTGCCGTCGGGCCCTTCTGCCTATTGGGGCGCAGGCGCGTCCTACTGCCTATAGGGGCCCATCCTGCTTATTGGGGTGCAGGCGGCTCTCCCGCAAATGGGGGTGCAGCCGGGCCCTACTGCCTGTAGGGGCGCAGGAGGGCCCTACTGCCTGTTGGGGCCCTGGAGGGCCCTACTGCCTGTAGGGACGCTGGCGGCCCTCCCGCCTATAGGGTGCAGGCGGCCCTCCCGCCTATAGAGTGCAGGCGGCCCTCCTGCCTATGGGGGTGCCGTCGGGCCCAACTGCCTATAGGGGCGTAGGCGGCCCTAGTGCCTGTAGGGGCACATGTGGCCCACCCGCCAATGGGGTTGCAGCCAGGCCCTTCTCTCTGTTGGGGCGCAGGCGGGTCCTACTGCCTATAGGGGCGCAGGCGGGACCTAGTGCCTGTTGGGGCGCAGGCGGGTCCTACTGCCTATAGGGGCGCATGCGGCCCACCCGCCTATGGGGGTGCAGGCGGCCCTCCCGCTTATGGGGGTGCAGCTAGTCCCTACTGCCTGTAGGGGCGCAGGAGGGCCCTACTGTCTGTAGGGACGCAGGCAGGCCCTGCTGCCCGTAGGAGCGCACGCGGGCTCTACTGCCTGTAGGGGCGCAGGCGGCCCTTCCGCCTATGTGGCTGCATGCGGGCCCCACTGCCAGTAGGGGCGCAGGCGGGTCCTACTGCCTGTTGGGGCCCAGACGGTCCATCCGCCTATGGGGGTGCAGTCGGGCCCAACTGCCTGTAGGGGCGAAGACGGGCCCTTCTGCCTGTTGGGGCGCAGTCGGGCCCTACTGCCTGTATGGGCGCATTCGGCCCACCCGCCTATGGGGATGCAGGCGGCCCTTGTTGCCTATTGGAGTGCAGGCGGCCCTCCCGCTAATGGGGGTGCAGCTAGGCCCTACTGCCTGTAGGGGCGCAGGAGGGCCCTACTGTCTGTAGGGACGCAGGCAGGCCCTGCTGCCCGTAGGAGCGCACGCACGGCCCTCCTGCCAATGGGGCTGCACACGGGCACTACTGCCTGTGGGGCGCATGCGGCCCACCCGCCTATGGGGTTGCAGGCGGCCCTTCCTGCCTATTAGAGTGCAGGCGGCCCTCTCGCTAATGGGGGTGCAGCCAGGCCCTACTGCCTGTAGGGGCGCAGGAGGGCCCTACTGTCTGTAGAGTCCCAGGCAGGCCCTACTGCCTGTAGGAGCGCAGAAGGGCCCGGCTGCCTGTAGGAGCGCACGCTGGCCCTACTGCCTGTAGGGGCGCATGCGGGTCCTACTGCCTGTAGGGGCGTAGGAGGATCCTACTGCCTGTTGGGGCGCATGCGGTCTATACGCCTATGGGGGTGCAGTCGGGCCCAACTGCCTGTAGGGGCGCAGGCGGGCCTTTCTGCCTGTTGGGGCGCAGGCGGGTCCTACTGCCTATAGGGGCGCATGCGGCCCACCCGCCTATGGGTGTGCAGGCGGCCCTCCCGCTAATGGGGGTGCAGCTAGTCCCTACTGCCTGTAGGGGCGCAGGAGGGCCCTACTGTCTGTAGGGACGCAGGCAGGCCCTGCTGCCCGTAGGAGCGCACGCGGGCTCTACTGCCTGTAGGGGCGCAGGCGGCCCTCCCGCCTATGGGGCTGCAGGCGGCCCTTGTTGCCTATTGGAGTGCAGGCGGCCCTCCCGCTAATGGGGTGCAGCTAGGCCCTACTGTCTGTAGGGTCGCAGGCAGGCCCTGCTGCCCGTAGGCGCTCACGCGGGCCCTACTGCCTGTAGGGGCGCAGGCGGCCCTCCCGCCTATGGGGCTGCACGCGGACACTACTGCCTGTAGGGGCGCAGGCGGCCCTCCCGCCTATGGGGTGCAGGCGGCCCTTCCGCCTATGTGGCTGCAGGCGGGCCCTACTGCCAGTAGGGGTGCAGGTGGGTCCTACTGCCTGTTGGGGCCCAGGCGGTCCATCCGCCTATGGGGGATGGGCAAGCGGCCCTACCTGCCTATGGGGGTGCAGTCGGGCTCAAGTGCCTGTAATGGCGTAAGCGGGCCCTTTTGCCTGTTGGGGCGCAAGCGAGTCGTTCTGCCTATAGGGGCGCAGACGGGCCCTACTGCCTGTAGGGGCGCATTCGGCCCACCCGCCTATGGGGATGCAGGCGGCCCTTGTTGCCTATTGGAGTGCAGGCGGCCCTCCCGCTAATGGGGGTGCAGCTAGGCCCTACTGCCTGTAGGGGCGCAGGAGGGCCCTACTGTCTGTAGGGACGCAGGCAGGCCCTGCTGCCCGTAGGAGCGCACGCGGGCCATTCTGCCTTTAGGGGCGCATGCGGCCCACCCGCCTATGGGGATGCAGGCGGCCCTTGTTGCCTATTGGAGTGCAGGCGGCCCTCCCGCTAATGGGGGTGCAGCTAGGCCCTACTGCCTGTAGGGGCGCAGGAGGGCCCTACTGTCTGTAGGGACGCAGGCAGGCCCTGCTGCCCGTAGGAGCGCACGCGGGCCATTCTGCCTTTAGGGGCGCATGCGGCCCACCCGCCTATGGGGCTGCAGGCGGCCCTTGTTGCCTATTGGAGTGCAGGCGGCCCTCCCGCTAATGGGGTGCAGCTAGGCCCTACTGTCTGTAGGGTCGCAGGCAGGCCCTGCTGCCCGTAGGCGCTCACGCGGGCCCTACTGCCTGTAGGGGCGCAGGCGGCCCTCCCGCCTATGGGGCTGCACGCGGACACTACTGCCTGTAGGGGCGCAGGCGGCCCTCCCGCCTATGGGGTGCAGGCGGCCCTTCCGCCTATGTGGCTGCAGGCGGGCCCTACTGCCAGTAGGGGTGCAGGTGGGTCCTACTGCCTGTTGGGGCCCAGGCGGTCCATCCGCCTATGGGGGATGGGCAAGCGGCCCTACCTGCCTATGGGGGTGCAGTCGGGCTCAAGTGCCTGTAATGGCGTAAGCGGGCCCTTTTGCCTGTTGGGGCGCAAGCGAGTCGTTCTGCCTATAGGGGCGCAGACGGGCCCTACTGCCTGTAGGGGCGCATTCGGCCCACCCGCCTATGGGGATGCAGGCGGCCCTTGTTGCCTATTGGAGTGCAGGCGGCCCTCCCGCTAATGGGGGTGCAGCTAGGCCCTGCTGCCCGTAGGAGCGCACGCGGGCCCTACTGCCTGTAGGGGCGCATGCGGGTCCTACTGCCTGTAGAGGCGTAGGAGGGCCCTGCTGCCTGTAGGAGCGCACGCGGGCACTACTGCCTGTAGGAGCGCATGCGGACTATCCGCCTATGGGGATGCAGGCGGCCCTTCCTGCCTATTAGAGTGCAGGCGGTCCTCTCGCTAATGGGGGTGCAGCCAGGCCCTACTGCCTGTAGGGGCGCAGGAGTGCCCTACTGCCTGTAGGAGCGCAGAAGGGGTCTGCTGCCTGTAGGAGCGCACGCGGGCCCTACTGCCTGTAGGGGCGCATGCGGGTCCTACTGCCTGTAGGGGCGTAGGAGGGCCCTGCTGCCTGTAGGAGCGCACGCGGGCACTACTGTCTGTAGGAGCGCATGCGGACTATCCGCCTATGGGGGTGCAGGCGGCCCTTCCTGCCTATTAGAGTGCAGGCGGCCCTCTCGCTAATGGGGGTGCAACCAGGCCCTACTGCCTTTAGGAGCGCAGGTGGCCCTCCCGCCTATTGGGGTGCAGGCGCCCCTTCCGCCTATGTGGCTGCAGGCGGGCCCTACTGCCAGTAGGGGCGCAGGCGGGTCCTACTGCCTGTTGTGCAGGCGGCCCTCCCGCAAATGGGGGTGCAGCCGGGCCCTACTGCCTGTAGGGGCGTAGGCGGCCCTAGTGCCTGTAGGGGCACATGTGGCCCACCCGGCTATGGGGATGCAGGCGGCCCTTCTTGCCTATTGGAGTGCAGGCGGCCCTCCCGCTAATGGGGTGCAGCTAGGCCCTACTGTCTGTAGGGTCGCAGGCAGGCCCTGCTGCCCGTAGGCGCTCACGCGGGCCCTACTGCCTGTAAGGGCACAGGCGGCCCTACTGCCTGTAGGGGCGCAGGCGGCCCTCCCGCCTATGGGGTGCAGGCGGCCCTTCCGCCTATGTGGCTGCAGGCGGGCCCTACTGCCAGTAGGGGTGCAGGCGGTTCCTACTGCCTGTTGGGGCCCAGGCGGTCCATCCGCCTATGGGGGATGGGCAAGCGGCCCTTCCTGCCTATGGGGGTGCAGTCGGGCTCAAGTGCCTGTAATGGCGTAGGCGGGCCCTTCTGCCTGTTGGTGCGCAGGCGGGTCGTTCTGCCTATAGGACGCAGGCGCCTGTAGGGGCGCATACGGCCCACCCGTCTATGGGTTTGCAGTCGCCCATTCCTGCCTATTAGAGTGCAGGCGGCCCTCTCGCTAATGGGGGTGCAGCCGGGCCCTACTGCCTGTAGGGGCACAGGAGGGCCCTACTGCCTGTTGGGGCGCAGGCGGGCCCTAGTGCCTGTAGGGGCGCATGCGGTCGATCCGCCTATGGGAGTGCATGCGGCCCTTCCTGCCGATGCGGGCGCAGGCGGGCCCTACTGCCTGTAGGGGCGCATTCGGCCCACCTGCCTATGGGGGTGCAGTCAGGCCCAACTGCCTGTAGGGGCGCAGGAGGGCCCTTCTGCCTGTTGGGGCGTAGGCGGGTCCTACTGCCTATAGGGCGCTGGCGGGCCCTCGTGCCTGTTGGGGCGCATGCGGTCCAATCCCCTATTTGCCTGTAGGGTCACATGCGGCCCACCCGGCTATGGGGATGCAGGCGGCCTTCCCGCAAATGGAGGTGCAGCCAGGCCCTTCTGTCTGTTGGGGCGCAGGCGGATCGTTCTGCTGTAGGGGTGAAGGCGGGCCATACTGCCTGTTGGGGCGCAAGCGGGTCGTTCTGCCTATAGGGGCGCAGGCGGGCCCTGGTTCCTGTAGGGGCGCATGCGGCACACCCGCCTATGGAGCGCACGCGGGCCCTACTGCCTGTAGGGGCGCATGCGGCGCTCCCGCCTATGGGGGCGCAGGCGGCCCTCCCGCTAATGGAGGTGCAGCCAGGCCCTTCTCTCTGTTGAGGCGCAGACGGGTCCTACTGCCTATAGGGGCGCAGGCGGGACCTAGTGCCTGTTGGGGCGCAGGCGGGTCCTACTGCCTATAAGGGCGCATGCGGCCCACCCGCCTATGGGGGTGCAGGCGGCCCTTCTTGCCTATTGGAGTGCAGGAGGCCCTCCCGCTAATGGGGGTGCAGCCGGGCCCTACTGCCTGTAGGGGCACAGAAGGCCCTACTGCCTGTTGGGGCGCAGGCGGGCTCTAGTGCCTGTAGGGGCGCATGCGGTCGACCCGCCTATGGGAGTGCATGCGGCCCTTCCTGCCGATGGGGGCGCAGGCGGGCCCTACTGCCTGTAGGGGCGCATTCGGCCCACCTGCCTATGGGGGTGCAGTCAGGTCCAACTGCCTGTAGGGGCGCAGGAGGGCCCTTCTGCCTGTTGGGGCGCAGGCGGGCCCTACTGCCTGTAGGGACGCAGGCAGGCCCTGCTGCATGTAGGAGCGCACGCGGGCCCTACTGCCTGTAGGGGGCAGGCGGGTCCTACTGACTGTTGGGGCACAGGCGGTCCATCCGCCTATGGGGGTGCAAGCGGCCCTTCCTGCCTATGGGGGTGCAGTCGGGCCCAACTGCCTGTTGGGGCGCAGGCGGGTCGTTCTGCCTATAGGGGCGCAGGCGGGCCCTACTGCCTGTTGGGGCGCATGCGGTCCAATCGCCTATTTGGGTGCAGGTGGCCATTCCTGCCGATGGGGGCGCAGGCGGGCCTTACTGCCTGTAGGGGCGCATTTGGCCCTCCTGCCTATGGGGGTGCAGTCGGGCCCAACTGCCTGTAGGGGCGCAGGAGGGCCCTTCTGCCTGTTGGGGCGCAGGTGGGTCCTACTGCCTATATGGGCGCAGGTGGGCCTTAGTGCCTGTAGGGGCGCATGCGGCCCACCCGCATATAGGGATACAGGCGTCCCTTCTTGCCTATTGGAGTGCAGGCGGCCCTTCCTCTAATGGGGGCGCAGGCAGGCCCTGCTACCCGTAGGAGCGCACGCGGGCCCTACTGCCTGTAGGGGTGCAGGAGGGCCCTTCTGCCTGTTGGGGCGCATGCGGTCCATCCGCCTATGATAGTGCAGCCGGCCCTCCCGCCTATGGGGCTGCAGGCGGGCCTTTCTGCCTTTAGGGGCGCAGGCGGGCCTTTCTGCCTGTTGGGGCGCAGGCGCGTCTTACGGCCCTCCCGCTAATGGGGGTGCAGCTAGGCCTTACTGCCTGTAGGGGCGCAGGAGGGCCCTACTGTCTGTATGGACGCAGGCAAGCCCTGCTGCCTGTAGGAGCGCACGCGGGCCCTACTGCCTGTTGGGGCGCATGCGGTCTATCCGCCTATGGGGATACAGGCGGCCCTTCCTGCCTATGGAGATGCAGTCAGGCCCAACTGCCTGTAGGGGCGCAGGAGGGCCCTTCTGCCTGTTGGGGCGCAGGCGGGCCCTACTGCCTGTAGGGACGCAGGCAGGCCCTGCTGCATGTAGGAGCGCACGCGGGCCCTACTGCCTGTAGGGGGCAGGCGGGTCCTTCTGCCTGTTGGGGCACAGGCGGTCCATCCGCCTATGGGGGTGCAAGCGGCCCTTCCTGCCTATGGGGGTGCAGTCGGGCCCAACTGCCTGTTGGGGCGCAGGCGGGTCGTTCTGCCTATAGGGGCGCAGGCGGGCCCTACTGCCTGTTGGGGCGCAGGCGGTCCATCCGCCTATGGGGGTGCAAGCGGCCCTTCCTGCCTATGGGGGCCCAACTGCCTATGGGGGTGCAGGAGGGCCCAACTGCCTGTAGGGGTGCAGGAGGGCCCTTCTGCATGTTGGGGCGCATGCGGTCCATCCGCCTATGGGTGTGCAGGCGGCCCTTCCTACTGTATGGGGGTGCAGCCGGCCCTCCCGCCTATGGGGCTGCAGGCGGGCCTTCTGCCTTTAGGGGCGCGGGCGGTTCCTACTGCCTATAGGGGCGCAGGCGGTCCCTACTGCCTGTAGGGGCGCAGGCGGCCCTTCCTGCCGATGGGGGCGCAGGCGTACCCTACTGCCTGTAAGGGCGCAGGAGGACCCTTCTGCCTGTTGGGGCGCAGGCGGACCCTAGTGCATGTAGGGGCGCATGCGGCCCACCCGCCTATGGGGATGCAGGCGGCCCTTTCTGCCTATTAGAATGCAAGTGACCCTCCCGCTAATGGGGGTACAGCTAGGCCCTACTGCCCATTAGCCTGGCTGCACCCCCATTAGGGGGTCCCTAAAGTGTCCCGACAGTCTGTAGGGACCCAGGCAGCCCCTGCTGCCTGTAGGAGCGTAGAAGGGCCCTGCTGCCTGTAGGAGCACCCTACTGCCTGTAGGGGCGCATTCGGCCCTCCTGCCGAATAGGGGTGCAGGCGGCCCTTCTTGCCTATGGGGGCGCAGGCGGGCCCTACTGTCTGTAGGGTTGCAGGCAGGCCCTACTGCCTGTAGGAGCGCAGGAGGGCCCTGCTGCCTGTTGGAGCGCAGGCAGCCCTCCCGCCTATGGGGCTGCACGCGGGCCCTACTGCCAGTAGAGGCGCAGGAGGGCCCTACTGCCTGTAGCGACGCAGGAGGGCCCTACTGCCTGTAGCGACGCAGGCGGGTCCTACTGCCTGTAGGAGCGCAGGAGGGCCTTGCTGGCTGTAGGAGCGCTCGCGGGCCCTACTGCCTATAGTGGCGCAGGCGGGTCCTACTGCTTGTTGGGTACAGCTAGGCCCTACTGCCCATTAGCCTGGCTGCACCCCCATTAGGGGGTCCCTAAAGTGTCCCGACAGTCTGTAGGGACCCAGGCAGCCCCTGCTGCCTGTAGGAGCGTAGAAGGGCCCTGCTGCCTGTAGGAGCACCCTACTGCCTGTAGGGGCACATTCGGCCCTCCTGCCTATAGGGGTGCAGGCGGCCCTTCTTGCCTATGGGGGCGCAGGCGGGCCCTACTGTCTGTAGGGTTGCAGGCAGGCCCTACTGCCTGTAGGAGCGCAGGAGGGCCCTGCTGCCTGTTGGAGCGCAGGCAGCCCTCCCGCCTATGGGGCTGCACGCGGGCCCTACTGCCAGTAGAGGCGCAGGAGGGCCCTACTGCCTGTAGCGACGCAGGCGGGTCCTACTGCCTGTAGGAGCGCAGGAGGGCCCTGCTGGCTGTAGGAGCGCACGCGGGCCCTACTGCCTATAGTGGCGCAGGCGGGTCCTACTGCTTGTTGGGGCGCAGGCGGTCCATCCGCCTATGGGGGTGCAGGCGGCCCTTCCTGCCGATGGGGGCGCAGGCAGGCCCTACTGCCTGTAGGAACGCAGGCGGTCCATCCGCCTATGTGGGTGCCGGCGGCCCTTCCAGCCAATTAGGGTGCAGTCGGCCTCAACTGCCTGTAGGGACGCAGGCAGGCCCTACTGCCTGTTGGGGCGCATGCGGTCTATCCGCCTATGGGGGTGCAGGTGGGCCTTCCTGCCTATGGCGGCGCCGGCGGGCCCTTCTGCCTGTTGTGGTGCAGGCACGTCCTACTGCCTATAGGGGCCCTTCGTGCCTACTGGGTGCAGGCGGCCCTCCCGCAAATGGGGGTGCAGCCGTGCCCTACCGCCTGTAGAGGAGCAGGAGGGCCCTACTGCCTGTAGGGGCGCAGGCGGGTCCTACTGCCTGTTGAGGCGAATGCGGTCTTTCCGCCTATGGAGGCGCAGGCGGGCCCTTCTGCCTGTTGGGGCGCAGGCACATCCTACTGCCTATAGGGGCCCTTCGTGCCTATTGGGGTGCAGGCGGCCCTAATGCAAATGGGGGTGCAGCCGGGCCCTACTGCCTATAGGGGCGAACCCGGGCCCTACTACCTGTAGGGGCGCAGGTGGCCCTCCCGCTTATGTGGCTACAGGCGGGCCCTTCTGCCAGTAGGAGCGCAGGCGGGTCCTACTGCCTATTGGGGCGCAGGCGGTCCATCTGCCTATGGGGGTGCAGCCAGGACTTAGTGCCTGTAGGGGCGCAGGAGGGCCCTACTGCCTGTAGGGACGCAGGCAGGCCCTACTGCCTGTAGGAGCGCAGGAGGGTCCTACTACCTATAGGGGCTCACGCGGGCCCTACTGCCTGTAGGGGCGCTGGCGGCCCTCCCGCCTATAGGTTGCAAGCGGCCGTCCAGCCTATGGGTGTGCAGTCGGCCTTTCCGCCTATGGGGCTGCAGGCGGGCTCTACTGCCAGTAGGGGCGCAGGCGCGTCCTACTGCCTGTTGGGGCGCTGGCGGTCCATCCGCCTATGGGGGTGCAGGCGGCCCTTACTGTCTATGGGGGTGCAGTCGGGCCCAACTGCCTCTAGGGGCGCAGGAGGGCCCTTCTGCCTGTTGGGGCGCAGGCGGGTCCTAATGCCTAAAGGGGCGCAGGCGGGTCCTACTGCCTGTTGGGGCGCATGCGGTCTATCCGCCTATGGGGGTGCAGGTGGGTCTTCCTGCCTATGGAGGCGCAGGCGGGCCCTTCTGCCTGTTGGGGTGCAGGTACGTCTTACTGCCTATAGGGGCCCTTCGTGCCTATTGGGGTGCAGCCGGGCCCCACTGCCTGTAGGGGCCCAGGAGGGCCCTACTGTCTGTAGGGACGCAGGCAGGCCCTACTGCATGTAGGAGCGCAGGAGGGTCCTACCGCCTATAGGGGCTCACGAGGGCGCGTCCTACTGCCTGTTGGGGCGCTGGCGGTCCATCCGCCTATGGGGGTGCAGGCGGCCCTTACTGCCTATGGGGGTGCAGTCGGGCCCAACTGCCTGTAGGGACGCAGGCAGGCCCTACTGCATGTAGTAGCGCAGGAGGGTCCTACCGTTGGCGCTGGCGGTCCATCCGCCTATGGGGGTGCCGGCGCCCTTCCTGCCTATGGGGGTGCAGTCGGTCCCAACTGCATGTAGGGGCGTAGGCGGGCCCTTCTACCTGTTGGGGCGCAGGCGGGTCGTTCTGCCTGTAGGGGCGCAGGCGGGTCCTACTGCCTGTTGAGGCGAATGTGGTCTGTCCGCCTATGGGGGTGCAGGTGGGCCTTCCTGCCTTTGGAGGCGCAGGCGGGCCCTTCTGCCTGTTGGGGCGCAGGCACATCCTACTGCCTATGTGGCTGCAGGCGGGCCCTTCTACCAGTAGGAGCGCAGGCGGGTCCTACTGCCTATTGGGGCGCAGGCGGTCCATCCGCCTATGCGGGTGCAGCCAGGCCTTAGTGCCTGTAGGGGCGCAGGAGGGCCCTACCGTCTGTAGGGACGCAGGCAGGCCCTACTGCCTGTAGGAGCACAGAAGGGCCCTGCTGCCTGTAGGGGCGCAGGCGGCCCTCCATCCTATGGGGGTGCTGGCGCCCTTTCCGCCTATATGGCTGCAGGTGGGCCCTACTGCCTGTAGGGGCGCACGCGGGTCCTACTGCATGTAGCGGCGCAGGAGGCCCTTCCGCCTATCGGGGTGCAGGCGGCCCTTCCGCTAATGGGGCTGCAGGCGGGCCTCACTGCCAGTAGGGGCGCAGGCGGGTCCTACTGCCTGTTGGGGCGCAGGCGGTCCATCCGCCTATGGGGGTGCAGGCGGCCCTTCCTGCCTATGGGGGTGCAGGCGGCCTTCCTGCCTATGGGGCTGCAGGCGGGCCTCACTGCCTGTAGGGGCGCAGGCGGCCCTCCCGCCTATAGGGGTGCAAGCGGCCCTTCCACCTATGTGGCTGCAGGCGGGCTCTACTGCCAGAAGGGGCGCAGGCAGGCCCTACTGCCTCTTGGGGCGCTGGCGGGTCCTACTGCCTATAGGGGCGTAGGCGGGCCCTGGTGCCTGTAGGGGCGCATGCGGCCCACCCGCTTATGGGGATGCAGGCGGCCCTTCTTGCTAATTGGAGTGCGGGCGGCCCTCCCGCTAATGGGGATGCAGCTAGGACCTAGTGCCTGTAGGGGCGCATGCGGCCCACCCACATATGGGGGTGCAGTCGGGCCATACTGCCTGTAGGGGCGCAGGAGGGCCCTTCTGCCTGTTGTGGCGCAGGCGGGTCCTACTGCCTATAGGGGCTGCCCTTCCTGCTTATTAGAGTGCAGCCAGGCCCTTCTGCCTGTAGGGGCGCAGGCGGGTCCTACTGACTGTTGGGGCACTGGCGGTCCATCCGCCTATGGGGGTGCAGGCGGCCCTTACTCCCTATGGGGGTGCAGTCGGGCCCAACTGCTTGTAGGGGCGTAGGAGGGCCTTTCTGCCTGTTGGGGCGCAGGCGGGTCCTACTGCCTAAAGTGGCGCAGGCGGGCCCTGGTGCCTGTAGGGGCGCAGGCGGGCCCTAGTGCCTGTAGGGGCGCATACGGACCACCCGCCTATGGGGAAGCAGGCCGCCCTTCCTGCCTATTAGAGTGCAGGCGGCCCTCCCGCTAATTAGTGCAGCCAGGCCCTTCTGCCTGTAGGGGCGCAGGCGGGCGCTACTGCCTGTAGGAGCGCAGGCGGCCCTCCCGCCTATGGGGGTGCCGGCGTCCCTTCCGCCTATGAGGCTGCACGCGGCCCTTACTGCCTATGGGGGTGCAGGCGGCCCTTACTCCCTATGGGGGTGCAGTCGGGCCCAACTGCCAGTATGGGCGCAGGCGGGTCCTACTGCCTGTTGGGGTGCAGGCGGCCCTTACTGCCTATGGGGGTGCAGTCGGGCCCAACTGCCAGAAGGGGCGCAGGAGGGCCCTTCTGCCTGTTGGGGCGCAGGAGGGTCCTACTGCCTAAAGGGGCGCTGGCGGGCCCTAGTGCCTGTAGGGGCGCATGATGTCCAGACGCCTATGGAGATAAAGGCGGCCCTTCCTGCCTATTAGAGTGCAGCCGGCCCTTCCTGCCTATTAGTGTGCAGGCGGCCCTCCCGCAGGTGCAGGCGGGCCCTAGGAGCGCACGTACTGGCAGTAGGGGCGCAGGCGGGTCCTACTGCCTGTTGGGGAGCTTGCGGTCCATCCGCCTATGGGGGTGCAGGCGGCCCTTACTGCCTATGGGGTTGCAGTCGGGCCCAACTGCCTGTAGGGGCGAGGAGGCCCCTTCTGCCTAAAGGGGCGCAGGCGGGCCCTAGTGCCTATTGGGGCGCTGGCGGTCCATCCGCCTTTGGGGGTGCAGGCGGCCCTTACTGCCTATGGGGGTGCAGGCGGCCCTTACTCCCTATGGAGGTGCAGTCGGGCCCAACTGCCAGTATGGGCGCAGGCGGGCCCTACTGCCTGTAGGGGCGCAGGCGGGTCCTTCTGCCTGTTGGGGCGCAAAAGGCCCACCTGCCTATGGGGTGCAGTCGGGCCCAACTGCCTGTAGGGGCGCAGGAGGGCCCTTCTGCCTGTTGGGGCGCAGGCGGTTCCTACTGCCTATAGGGGCGCAGGCGGGCCCTACTGACTGTAGGGGCGCATGCGGGTCCTTCTGCATATAGGGGCGCGGGCGGGCCCTACTGACTGCAGGGGCGCATGCGCCCCACCTGCCTATGGGGGTGCAGTCGGGCCCAACTGCCGGTAGGGGCGCAGGAGGGTCCTTCTGCCTGTTGGGGCGCAGGCGGGTGCTACTGCCTATAATGGCGCACGCGGGGCCTAGTGCCTGTAAGGGCGAAAGCGGCCCACACGCCTATGGGGATGCAGGCGGCCCTTCCTGCCTATTAAAGTGCAGGCGGCCCTCCCGATAATGGGGGTGCAGCCAGGCCCTTCTGCCTATAGGGGCGCAGGCGGGCCCTACTGACTGTAGGGGCGCATGCGGCCCACCTGCCTATGGGGTGCAGTCGGGCCCAACTGCCTGTAGGGGCGCAGGAGGGCCCTCCTGCCTGTTGGGGCGCAGGCGGGTCCTACTGCCTATAGTGGCGCACGCGGGGCCTAGTGCCTGTAGGGGCGCAAGCGGCCCACACGCCTATGGGGATGCAGGCGGCCCTTCCTGCCTATTAGATTGCAGGCGGCCCTCCCGATAATGGGGGTGCAGCCAGGCCCTACTGCCTGTAGGGGCGCAGGCGGGCCCTTCTGCCTGTTGGGGCGCAAAAGGCCCACCTGCCTATGGGGTGCAGTCGGGCAAAAACTGCCTGTAGGGGCGCAGGAGGGCCCTTCTGCCTGTTGGGGCGCAGGCGGGACCTACTGCCTATAGGGGCGCAGACGGGCCCTACTGACTGTAGTGGCGCAGGAGGACCTACCTGCCTATGGGGTGCAGTCGGGCCCAACTGCCTGTATGGGGCGCAGGAGGGCCCTACTGTCTGTACTGTCTGATAATGGGGGTGCAGCCAGGCCCTACTGCCTGTAGGGGCGCAGGCGGACCCTTCTGCCTGTTGGGGCGCAAAAGGCCCACCTGCCTATGGGGTGCAGTCGGGCCCAACTGCCTGTAGGGGCGCAGGAGGGCCCTTCTGCCTGTTGGGGCGCAGGCGGGTCCTACTGCCTATAGGGGCGCAGGCGGGCCCTACTGACTGTAGGGGCGCATGCGGGTCCTACTGCATATAGGGGCGCGGGCGGGCCCTACTGACTGCAGGGGCGCATGCGCCCCACCTGCCTATGGGGTGCCCTACTGTCGGGCCCAACTGCCTGTAGGGGCGCAGGTGGGCCGTTCTGCCTGTTGGGGCGCAGGCGGGACCTACTGCCTATAGGGGCGCAGACGGGCGCTACTGACTGTAGTGGCGCAGGAGGACCCACCTGCCTATGGGGTGCAGTCGGGCCCAACTGCCTATAGGGGCGCATGCGGGTCCTACTGCATATAGGGGCGCGGGCGGGCCCTACTGCTTGTAGGAGCGCAGGCGGCCCTCCCGCCTATGTGGCTGCAGGCGGGCCCAACTGCTTGTAGTGGCGCAGCAGGGCCCTTCTGCCTGTTGGGGCGCAGGCGGGCCCTACTGTCTGTAGGGGAGCAGGCGGGCCCTACTGCCTGTAGGGGCGTAGGCGGTCCCTACTGTCTGTTGGGACGCAGGCGGGTCGTTCTGCCTATAGGGGCGCAGACGGCCCTCCCGCCTATGGGGCTGCAGGCGGGCCCTACTGCCTGTAGGGGCGCAGGCGGGTACTACTGCCTGTTGCGGCGCAGGCGGTCCATCCGCCTATGGGGGTGCAGGCGGCCCTTCCTGCCTATGGGGGTGCAGTCGGGCCCTTCTGCCAGTTGGGGACCAGGCGGTTCGTTCTGCCTATAGGGGCGCAGGCGGGACCTACTGACTGTAGGGGCGCATGCGGCCCACCTGCCTATGGGGGTGCCGTCGGGCCCAACTGCCGGTAGGGGCGCAGGAGGGCCCTTCTGCCTGTTGGGGCGCAGGCGGGTCCTACTGCCTATAGTGGCGCACGCGGGGCCTAGTGCCTGTAGGGGCGCAAGCGACCCACACGCCTATGGGGATGCAGGCGGCCCTTCCTGACTATTAGAGTGCAGGCGGCCCTCCCGATAATGGGGGTGCAGCTCCCCCTACTGTCTGTAGGGACCCAGGCAGGACCTACTGCCTGTAGAAGCGCAGAAGGGCCCTGATGCCTGTAGGAGCGCACGTACTGCCAGTAGGGGCGCAGGCGGGTCCTACTGCCTGTTGGGGAGCTGGCGGTCCATCCGCCTATGGGGGTGCAGGCGGCCCTTACTGCCTATGGGCGTGCAGTCGGGCCATACTGCCTGTAGGGGCGCAGGCGGGTCCTACTGCCTATAGGGGCGAAGGCGGGCCCTACTGCCTGTAGGGGCGCATGCGGCCCACCTGACTATGGGGAGCATTCGGGCTCAACTGCCTGTAGGGGCGCAGGAGGGCCCTTCTGCCTGTTGGGGCGCAGGAGGGTCCTACTGCCTAAAGGGGCGCTGGCGGGCCCTAGAGCCTGTAGGGGCGCATGATGTCCAGCCGCCTATGGAGATGCAGGCGGCCCTTCCTGCCTATTAGTGTGCAGGCGGCCCTCCCGCAGGAGCAGGCGGGCCCTAGGAGCGCACGTACTGTCAGTAGGGGCGCAGGCGGGTCCTACTGGCTGTTGGGGAGCTTGCGGTCCATCCGCCTATGGGGGTGCAGGCGGCCCATACTGCCTATGGGGGCGCAGGCGGCCCTCCCGCCTATGTGGCTGCAGGCGGGCCCAACTGCTTGTAGTGGCGCAGGAGGGCCCTGCTGCCTGTTGGGGCGCAGGCGGGCCCTACTGCCTGTAGGGGCGCTGGCGGCCCTCCCGCCTATGGGGGTGCCGGCGTCCCTTCCGCCTATGGGGCTGCACGCGGCCCTTACTGCCTATGGGGGTGCAGGCGGCCCTTACTCCCTATGGGAGTGCAGTCGGGCCCAACTGCCTGTAGGGGCGCAGGAGGGCCCTTCTGCCTGTTGGGGCGCAGGCGGGTCCTACTGCCTATAGGGGCGAAGGCGGGCCCTACTGCCTGTAGGGGCGCATGCGGCCCACCTGACTAAGGGGAGCATTCGGGCTCAACTGCCTGTAGGGGCGAAGGAGGGCCCTTCTGCCTGTTGGGGCGCAGGCGGGTCCTACTGCATAAAGGGGCGCAGGCGGCTATGCGGTGCAGGCGGCCCTTACTGCCTAGGGGGGTGCAGTCGGGCCCAACTGCCTGTAGGGGCGCAGGAGGGCCCTTCTGCCTGTTGGGGCGCAGGCGGGTCCTACTGCATAAAGGGGCGCAGGCGGGCCCTAGTGCCTGTTGGGGCGCTAGCGGTCTATCCGCCTCTGGGGGTGCAGGCGGCCCTTACTGCCTATGGGCGTGCAGTCGGGCCATACTGCCTGTAGGGGCGAAGGCGGGCCCTACTGACTGTAGGGGCGCATGCGGCCCACCTGACTATGGGGTGCAGTCGGGCTCAACTGCCTGTAGGGGCGCAGGAGGGTCCTTCTGCCTGTTGGGGCGCAGGCGGGCCCTACTGCCTGTTGGGTCGCTAGCGGTCTATCCGCCTCTGGGGGTGCAGGCGGCCCTTACTGCCTATGGGCGTGCAGTCGGGCCATACTGCCTGTAGGGGCGCAGGCGGTCCATCCGCCTATGGGGGTGCTGGCGGTCCTTCCTGCCTATGGGGGTGCAGTCGGGCCCAACTGCCTGTAGGGGCGCAGGAGGGCCCTTCTGCCTGTTGGGGCGCAGGCGGGTCCTACTGCCTATAGTGGCGCACGCGGGGCCTAGTGCCTGTAGGGGCGCAAGCGGCCCACACGCCTATGGGGATGCAGGCGGCCCTTCTTGACTATTAGAGTGCAGGCGGCCCTCCCGATAATGGGGGGCAGCCAGGCCCTACTGCCTGTAGGGGCGCAGGCGGGCCCTTCTGCCTGTTGGGGCGCAAAAGGCCCACCTGCCTATGGGGTGCAGTCGGGCCCAACTGCCTGTAGGGGCGCAGGAGGGCCCTTCTGCCTGTTGGGGCGCAGCCAGGCCCTACTGCCTGTAGGGGCGCAGGCGGGCCCTTCTGCCTGTTGTGGCGCAAAAGGCCCACCTGCCTATGGCAGGTTCTGCCGGGTGCAGTCGGGCCCAACTGCCTGTAGGGGCGCAGGAGGGCCCTACTGACTGTAGGGGCGCATGCGGGTCCTACTGCATATAGGGGCGCGGGCGGGCCCTACTGCCTGTAGGGGTGCAGGCGGCCCTCCCGCAGGAGCAGGCGGGCCTTAGGAGCGCACGTACTGGCAGTAGGGGCGCAGGCGGGTCCTACTGCCTGTTGGGGAGCTTGCGGTCCATCCGCCTATGGGGGTGCAGGCGGCCCTTACTGCCTATGGGGGTGCAGGCGGGCCCTTCTGCCTGTTGGGGCGCAGGCACATCCTACTGCCTATGTGGCTGCAGGCGGGCCCTTCTGCCAGTAGGAGCGCAGGCGGGTCCTACTGCCTATTGGGGCTCACGAGGGCCCTATTGCCTGTAGGGGCGCTGGCGGCCCTCCCGCCTATAGGTTGCAGGCGGCCGTCCCGCCTATGGGGGTGCAGGCGGCCCTTCCGCCTAAGGGGCTGCAGGCGGGCTCTACTGCCAGAAGGGGCGCAGGCGGCACTCTTGCCTATGGGGGTGCAGGCGGCCCTCCCGCCTATGGGGCTGCACGCGGGCCCTACTGGCTGTAGGGGTGAAGGAGATCCCTTAGGGCCTGTAGGAGCGCAGGTCGCCCTCCCGCCAATGGGGTGCAGGCGGCTCTTCCACCTATGGGGGTGCAGGTGGGCCCTACTGCCTGTTGAGGCGAATGCGGTCTGTCCGCCTATGGGGGTGCAGGTGGGCCTTCCTGCCTATGGAGGCGCAGGCGGGCCCTTCTGCCTGTTGGGGCGCAGGCACATCCTACTGCCTATGTGGCTGCAGGCGGGCCTTTCTGCCAGTAGGAGCGCAGGTGGGTCCTACTGCCTATTGGGGCGCATGCGGCCCACCCGCCTATGGGGATGCAGACGGCCCTTCTAACCTATTGAAGTGCAGCTAGGCCCTACTGCCTGTAGGGGCGCTGGCGGTCCATCCGCCTATGGGAGTGCCGGCGCCCTTCCTGCCTATGGGGGTGCAGTCGGTCCCAACTGCATGTAGGGGCGTAGGCGGGCCCTTCTACCTGTTGGGGCGCAGGCGGGTCGTTCTGCCTGTAGGGGCGCAGGCGGGTCCTACTGCCTGTTGAGGCGAATGCGGTCTGTCCGCCTATGGGGGTGCAGGTGGGCCTTCCTGCCTATGGAGGCGCAGGCGGGCCCTTCTGCCTGTTGGGGCGCAGGCACATCCTACTGCCTATGTGGCTGCAGGCGGGCCCTTCTGCCAGTAGGAGCGCAGGCGGGTCCTACTGCCTATTGGGGCGCAGGCGGTCCATCCGCCTATGGGGATGCAGGCGGCCCTTCTTGCTAATTGGAGTGCGGGCGGCCCTCCCGCTAATGGGGATGCAGCTAGGACCTAGTGCCTATAGGGGCGCATGCGGCCCACCCACATATGCGCAGGAGGGCCCTTCTGCCTGTTGGGGCGCAGGCGGGTCCTACTGCATATAGGGGCGCGGGCGGGCCCTACTGCCTGTAGGGGTGCAGGCGGCCCTCCCGCAGGAGCAGGCGGGCCTTAGGAGCGCACGTACTGGCAGTAGGGGCGCAGGCGGGTCCTACTGCCTGTTGGGGAGCTTGCGGTCCATCCGCCTATGGGGGTGCAGGCGGCCCTTACTGCCTATGGGGGTGCAGGCGGGCCATTCTGCCTGTTGGGGCGCAGGCACATCCTACTGCCTATGTGGCTGCAGGCGGGCCCTTCTGCCAGTAGGAGCGCAGGCGGGTCCTACTGCCTATTGGGGCTCACGAGGGCCCTATTGCCTGTAGGGGCGCTGGCGGCCCTCCCGCCTATAGGTTGCAGGCGGCCGTCCCGCCTATGGGGGTGCAGGCGGCCCTTCCGCCTAAGGGGCTGCAGGCGGGCTCTACTGCCAGAAGGGGCGCAGGCGGCACTCTTGCCTATGGGGGTGCAGGCGGCCCTCCCGCCTATGGGGCTGCACGCGGGCCCTACTGGCTGTAGGGGTGCAGGAGATCCCTTAGGGCTGTAGGAGCGCAGGACGCCCTCCCGCCAATGGGGTGCAGGCGGCTATTCCACCTATGGGGGTGCAGGTGGGCCCTACTGCCTGTTGAGGCGAATGCGGTCTGTCCGCCTATGGGGGTGCAGGTGGGCCTTCCTGCCTATGGAGGCGCAGGCGGGCCCTTCTGCCTGTTGGGGCGCAGGCACATCCTACTGCCTATGTGGCTGCAGGCGGGCCTTTCTGCCAGTAGGAGCGCAGGTGGGTCCTACTGCCTATTGGGGCGCATGCGGCCCACCCGCCTATGGGGATGCAGGCGGCCCTTCTAACCTATTGAAGTGCAGCTAGGCCCTACTGCCTGTAGGGGCGCTGGCGGTCCATCCGCCTATGGGGGTGCCGGCGCCCTTCCTGCCTATGGGGGTGCAGTCGGTCCCAACTGCATGTAGGGGCGTAGGCGGGCCCTTCTACCTGTTGGGGCGCAGGCGGGTCGTTCTGCCTGTAGGGGCGCAGGCGGGTCCTACTGCCTGTTGAGGCGAATGCGGTCTGTCCGCCTATGGGGGTGCAGGTGGGCCTTCCTGCCTATGGAGGCGCAGGCGGGCCCTTCTGCCTGTTGGGGCGCAGGCACATCCTACTGCCTATGTGGCTGCAGGCGGGCCCTTCTGCCAGTAGGAGCGCAGGCGGGTCCTACTGCCTATTGGGGCGCAGGCGGTCCATCCGCCTATGGGGATGCAGGCGGCCCTTCTTGCTAATTGGAGTGCGGGCGGCCCTCCCGCTAATGGGGATGCAGCTAGGACCTAGTGCCTATAGGGGCGCATGCGGCCCACCCACATATGCGCAGGAGGGCCCTTCTGCCTGTTGGGGCGCAGGCGGGTCCTATTGCCTATAGGGGATGCCCTTCCTTCTTATAAGAGTGCAGACGGCCCTCCCGCTAATGGGTGCAGCCAGGCCCTTCTGCCTGTAGGGGCGCAGGCGGGTCCTACTGACTGTTGGGGCGCTGGCGGTCCATCCGCCTATGGGGGTGCAGGCGGCCCTTACTGCCTATGGGGGTGCAGTCGGGCCCAACTGATTGTAGGGGCGCAGGAGGGCGCATGCGGCCCACCCGCCTATGGAGATGCAGGCCGCGCTTCCTGCCTATTAGAGTGCAGGCGGCCCTCCCGCTTATGGCTGCAGACGGGCCCTGCTGCCTGTAGGGGCGCAGGCGGTCCCTACTGCCTGTAGGAGCGCAGGCGGCCCTCCCGCCTATGGGGGTGCAGGCGGCCCTTACTGCCTATGGGGGTGCAGTCGGGCCCAACTGCCTGTAGGGGCGAGGAGGCCAATTCTGCCTGTTGGGGCGCAGGCGGGTCCTACTGCCTGTTGGGGAGCTTGCGGTCCATCCGCCTATGGGGGTGCAGGCGGCCCTTACTGCCTATGGGGGTTCAGTCGGGCCCAACTGCCTGTAGGGGCGAGGAGGCCCCTTCTGCCTGTTGGGGCGCAGGCGGGTCCTACTGCCTAAAGGGGCGCAGGCGGGCCCTAGTGCCTGTTGGGGCGCTGGCGGTCCATCCGCCTTTGGGGTGCAGGCGGCCCTTCCTGCCTGTTAGAGTGCAGGCGGCCCTCCCGATAATAGGGGTGCAGCCAGACCCTACTGCCTGTAGGGGCACAGGCGGTCCATCCGCCTATGGGGGTGCAAGCGGCCCTTCCCGCCTATGGGGGTGCAGTCGGGCCCAACTGCCTGTTGGGGCGCAGGCGGGTCGTTCTACCTAGTAGGGGCGCAGGAGGTCCCTTCTGCCTATTGGGGCGCAGGCGGTTCCTACCGCCTATAGGGGCGCAGGCGGGCCCTAGTGCCTGTAGGGGTGTATGCGGCCCACCCGCCTATGGAATGCAGGCGGCCCTTCTTGCCTATTGGAGTGCAGGCGGCCCTCCCGCTAATGGGGGTGCAGCTAGGCCCTACTGCCTGTAGGGGCGCAGGAGGGCCCTACTGCCTGTAGGGGCGCAGGAGGGCCCTACTGTCTGTAGGGACGCAGGTAGGCCCTGCTGCCCGTAGGAGCGCACGCGGGCCCTACTGCCTGTAGGGGCGCAGGCGGCCCTCCCGCCTATGGGGCTGCACGCGGTCACTACTGCCTGTAGGGGCGCAGGCGGCTCTTCCGCCTATGTGGCTGCTGGCTGGCCTTACCCCTACTTCTGCCTGTAGGGGCGCAGGCGGGTCCTACTGACTGTTAGAGCGCTGGCGGTCCATCCGCCTATGGGGGTGCATGCGGCCCTCCCGCTAATGGGTGCAGACATGCCCTTCTGCCTGTAGGGGCGCAGGCGGGCCCTACTGTCTGTAGGGGCGCAGGCGGCCCTCCCGCCTATGGGGCTGCAGGCGGGCCCTACTGCCTGTAGGGGCGTAGGCGGTCCCTACTGTCTGTTGGGACGCAGACGGCCCTCCCGCCTATGGGGCTGCAGGCGGGCCCTACTGCCTGTAGGGGCGCAGGCGGTCACTACTGTCTGTTGGGACGCAGGCGGGTCGTTCTGGCTATAGGGGCGCAGACGGGCCCTACTGCCTGTAGGGACGCAGGCAGGCCCTACTGCCTGTAGGAGCCCAGGCGGGTCCTACTGCCTATAGGGGCGCAGGCAGGCCCTACTGCTTGTAGAAGCGCAGGCGGCCCTCCCGCCTATGTGGCTGCAGGCGGGCCCAACTGCTTGTAGGGGCGCAGGAGGGTCCTTCTGCCTGTTGGGGCGCAGGCGGGCCCTACTGCCTGTAGGGGCGCTGGCGGCCCTCCCGCCTATGGGGGTGCAGGCGGGCCCTACAGCCTGTAGGGGCGTAGGCGGTCCCTACTGTCTGTTGGGACGCAGGCGGGTCGTTCTGCCTGTTGGGGCGCAGGCGGGCCCTACTGCCTGTAGGGGCGCAGACGGCCCTCCCGCCTATGGGGCTGCAGGCGGGCCCTACTGCCTGTAGGGGCGCAGGCGGTCCCTACTTTCTGTTGGGACGCAGGCGGGTCGTTCTGGCTATAGGGGCGCAGACGGGCCCTACTGCCTGTAGGGGCACAGGAGGGCCCTACTGCCTGTAGGGACGCAGGCAGGCCCTACTGCCTGTAGGAGCCCAGGCGGGTCTTACTGCCTGTTGGGGCGCAGGAGGGTCCTACTGCCTAAAGGGGCGCTGGCGGGCCCTACTGCCTGTAGGGGCGCAGGCGGCCCTCCCGCCTATGGGGGTGCCGGCGGCCCTTTCGCCTATGTGGCCTATTGGAGTGCAGGCGGCCCTCCCGCTAATGGGGGTGCAGCCAGGCCCTACTGCTTGTAGGGGCGCAGGAGGGCCCTACTGTATGCAGGGACCCAGGCAGGCCCTACTGCCTGTAGGAACGCAGAAGGGCCCTGCTGCCTGTAGGAGCGCTTGTACTGCCAGTAGGGGAGCAGGCGGGTCCTACTGCCAGTAGGGGCGCAGGCGGGTCCTACTGCCAGTAGGGGCGCAGGCGGGTCCTACTGCCAGTAGGGGCGCAGGCGGGTCCTACTGCCTGTTGGGGTGCAGGCGGCCCTTACTGCCTATGGGGGTGCAAGCGGCCCTTACTCCCTATGGGGGTGCGGTCGGGCCCAACTGCTTGTAGGGGCGCAGGAGGGTCCTTCTGCCTGTTGGGGCGCAGGCGGGTCCTACTGCCTAAAGGAGCGCAGGCGGGCCCTAGTGCCTGTAGGGGCGCATGCGGACCACCCGCCTATGGGGATGCAGGCCGCCCTTCCTGCCTATTAGAGTGCAGGCGGCCCTCCCGCTAATTAGTGCAGCCAGGCCCTTCTGCCTGTAGGGGCGCAGGCGGGCGCTACTGCCTGTAGGAGCGCAGGCGGCCCTCCCGCCTATATGGGTGCAGGCGGCCCTCCCGCCTATGTGGCTGCAGGCGGGCCCAACTGCTTGTAGGGGCGCAGGAGGGCCCTTCTGCCTGTTGGGGCGCAGGCGGGTCCTACTGCCTATAGGGTCGCATGCGGCCCACCCGCCTATGGGGATGCAGGCCGCCCCTCCTGCCTATTAGAGTGCATGCGGCCCTCCCGCTAATGGGTGCAGCCATGCCCTTCTGCCTGTAGGGGCGCAGGCGGGCCCTACTGTCTGTAGGAGCGCAGGCGGCCCTCCCGCCTATGGGGCTGCAGGCGGGCCCTATTGCCTGTAGGGGCGTAGGCGGTCCCTACTGTCTGTTGGGACGCAGGCGGGTCGTTCTGCCTATAGGGGCGCAGACGGCCCTCCAGCCTATGGGGCTGCAGGCGGGCCCTACTGCCTGTAGGGGCGCAGGCGGTCCCTACTGTCTGTTGGGACGCAGGCGGGTCGTTCTGGCTATAGGGGCTCAGACGGGCCCTACTGCCTGTAGGGGCACAGGAGGGCCCTACTGCCTGTAGGGACGCAGGCAGGCCCTACTGCCTGTAGGAGCCCAGGCGGGTCCTACTGCCTATAGGGGCGCAGGCGGGCCCTACTGCTTGTAGGAGCGCAGGCGGCCCTCCCGCCTATGTGGCAGCAGGCGGGCGCAACTGCTTGTAGGGGCACAGGAGGGCCCTTCTGGCTGTTGGGGCGCAGGCGGGCCCTACTGCCTGTAGGGGCGCTGGCGGCCCTCCCGCCTATGGGGGTGCCGGCGTCCCTTCCGCTTATGGGGCTGCACGCGGCCCTTACTGCCTATGGGGGTGCAGGCGGCCCTTACTCCCTATGGGGGTGCAGTCGGGCCCAACTGCCAGTATGGGCTCAGGCGGGTCCTACTGCCTGTTGGGGTGCAGGCGGCCCTTACTGCCTATGGGGGTGCAGTCGGGCCCAACTGCCTGTAGGGGCGCAGGAGGGCCCTTCTGCCTGTTGGGGCGCAGGAGGGTCCTACTGCCTAAAGGGGCGCTGGCGGGCCCTAGTGCCTGTAGGGGCGCATGATGTCCAGCCGCCTATGGAGATGCAGGCGGCCCTTCCTGCCTATTAGTGTGCAGGCGGCCCTCCCGCAGGAGCAGGCGGGCCCTAGGAGCGCACGTACTGCCAGTAGGGGCGCAGGCGGGTCCTACTGCCTGTTGGGGAGCTTGCGGTCCATCCGCCTATGGGGGTGCAGGCGGCTCTTACTGCCTATGGGGGTGCAGTCGGGCCCAACTGCGTGTAGGGGCGCAGGAGGCCCCTTCTGCCTGTTGGGGCGCAGGCGGGTCCTACTGCATATAGGGGCGCAGGCGGGCCATACTGCCTATGGGAGCGCACGCGAGCCCTACTGCCTGTAGGGGCGCAGGCGGCCCTCCCGCCTATGGGGCTGCACGCGGGCCCTACTGCCTGTTGGGGCGCAGGCGGTCCATCCGTCTATGGGGGCGCAGGCGGCCCACCCGCCTATGGGGCTGCACGCGGGCCCTACTGCCTGTAGGATTGCAGGCGGCCCTCCCGCCTATGTGGCTGCAGGCGGGTCCAACTGCCAGTAGGGGCGCAGGCGGGTACTACTGCCTGTTGGGGCGCAGGCGGTCCATCCGCCTATGGGGGTGCAGGCGGCCCTTCCTGCCTATGGGGGTGCAGTCGGGCCCTTCTGCCTGTTGGGGACCAGGCGGTTCGTTCTGCCTATAGGGGCGCAGGCGGGACCTACTGACTGTAGGGGCGCATGCGGCCCACCTGTCTATGGGCGTGCAGTCGGGCCCAACTGCCGGTAGGGGCGCAGGAGGGCCCTTCTGCCTATAGTGGCGCACGCGGGTACTAGTGCCTGTAGGGGCGAAGCGCCCCACACGCCTATGGGGATGCAGGCGGCCCTTCCTGCCTATTAGAGTGCAGGCGGCCCTCCCGCTAATGGGGTTGCAGCTAGGCCCTACTGCCTGTGGGGACGCAGGAGGGCCCAACTGTCTGTAGGGTCGCAGGCAGGCCCTGCTGCCCGTAGGAGCGCACGCGGGCCCTACTGCCTGTAGCTGCGCAGGCGGCCCTCCCGCCTATGTGGCTGCAGACGGGCCCTACTGCCAGTAGGGGCGCAGGCGGGTCCTACTGCCTGTTGGGGCCCAGGCGGTCCATCCGCCTATATATATCCGCTTATGGGGGTGCACTCGGGCCCAACTGCCTGTAGGGGCGCAGGAGGGCCCTTCTGCCTGTTGGGGCGCAGGCGGGTCCTACTGCCTATAGTGGCGCACGCGGGGCCTAGTGCCTGTATGCACTAGGGGGTACATATGCACATATCCGCCTATGGGGGTGCAGGCGGCCCTTACTGCCTTACTGCCCAACTGCCTGTAGGGGCGCAGGAGGGCCCTTCTGCCTGTTGGGGCGCAGGCGGGTCCTACTGCCTATAGGGGCGAAGGCGGGCCCTATTGACTGTGGTGGCGCAGGAGGGCCCACCTGCCTATGGGGTGCAGTCGGGCTCAACTGCCTGTAGGGGCGCAGGAGGGCCCTTCTGCCTGTTGGGGCGCAGGCGGGCCATAGTGCCTGTTGGGGCGCTAGCGGTCTATCCGCCTCTGGGGGTGCAGGCGGCCTTTACTGCCTATGGGCGTACAGTCGGGCCATACTGCCTGTAGGGGCGCAGGCGGTCCATCCGCCTATGGGGGTGCTGGCGGTCCTTCCTGCCTATGGGGGTGCAGTCGGGCCCAACTGCCTGTAGGGGCGCAGGAGCGCCCTTCTGCCTGTTGGCAGAAGGGCCCTTCTGCCTGTTGGGGCGCAGGCGGGCCCTAGTGCCTGTTGGGGCGCTAGCGGTCTATCCGCCTCTGTGGGTGCAGGCGGCCTTTACTGCCTATGGGCGTACAGTCGGGCCATACTGCCTGTAGGGGCGCAGGCGGTCCATCCGCCTATGGGGGTGCTGGCGGTCCTTCCTGCCTATGGGGGTGCAGTCGGGCCCAACTGCCTGTAGGGGCGCAGGAGCGCCCTTCTGCCTGTTGGGGCGCAGGCGGGTCCTACTGCCTATAGTGGCGCACGCGGGGCCTAGTGCCTGTAGGGGCGCAAGCGGCCCACACGCCTATGGGGATGCAGGCGGCCCTTCTTGACTATTAGAGTGCAGGCGGCCCTCCCGATAATGGGGGGCAGCCAGGCCCTACTGCCTGTAGGGGCGCAGGCGGGCCCTTCTGCCTGTTGGGGCGCAAAAGGCCCACCTGTCTATGGGGTGCAGTCGGGCCCAACTGCCTGTAGGGGCGCAGGAGGGACCTTCTGCCTGTTGGGGCGCAGCCAGGCCCTACTGCCTGTAGGGGCGCAGGCAGGCCCTTCTGCCTGTTGGGGCGCAAAAGGCCCACCTGCCTATGGCAGGTTCTGCCGGGAGCAGTCGGGCCCAACTGCCTGTAGGGGCGCAGGAGGGCCCTTTTGCCTGTTGGGGCGCAGCCAGGCCCTACTGCCTGTAGGGGCGCAGGCGGGCCCTTCTGCCTGTTGGGGCGCACGCGGGCCCTAGTGCCTGTAGCGGCGCAGGCGGCCCTCCCGCCTATGTGGCTGCAGGCGGGCCCTACTGCCAGTAGGGGCGCAGGCGGGTCCTACTGCCTGTTGGGGCCCAGGCGGTCCATCCGCCTATATATATCCGCTTATGGGGGTGCAGTCGGGCCCAACTGTCTGTAGGGGCGCAGGAGGGCCCTTCTGCCTGTTGGGGCGCAGGCGGGTCCTACTGCCTATAGTGGCGCACGCGGGGCCTAGTGCCTGTAGGGGCGCAAGCGGCCCACACGCCTATGGGGATGCAGGCGGCCCTTCTTGACTATTAGAGTGCAGGCGGCCCTCCCGATAATGGGGGGCAGCCAGGCCCTACTGCCTGTAGGGGCGCAGGCGGGCCCTTCTGCCTGTTGGGGCGCAAAAGGCCCACCTGTCTATGGGGTGCAGTCGGGCCCAACTGCCTGTAGGGGCGCAGGAGGGACCTTCTGCCTGTTGGGGCGCAGCCAGGCCCTACTGCCTGTAGGGGCGCAGGCGGGCCCTTCTGCCTGTTGGGGCGCAAAAGGCCCACCTGCCTATGGCAGGTTCTGCCGGGTGCAGTCGGGCCCAACTGCCTGTAGGGGCGCAGGAGGGCCCTTCTGCCTGTTGGGGCGCAGCCAGGCCCTACTGCCTGTAGGGGCGCAGGCGGGCCCTTCTGCCTGTTGGGGCGCAAAAGGCCCACCTGCCTATGGCAGGTTCTGCCGGGTGCAGTCGGGCCCAACTGCCTGTTGGGGCGCAGGCGGGTCGTTCTACCTATAGGGGCGCAGGCGGGCCCTACTGCCTGTAGGGGCGCATTCGGCCCACCTTCCTATGGGGGTGCAGGCGGCCCTCCCGCCTGTGGGGCTGCACGCGGGCACTACTGCCTGTAGGGGCGCAGGCGGCCCTTCCGCCTTTGTGGCTGCAGGCGGCCCTTCCGCCTTTGTGGCTGCAGGCGGGCCTTACTGCCAGTAGGGACGCAGGCGGGCCCTACTGACTGTAGTGGCGCAGGAGGGCCCACCTGCCTATGGGGTGCAGTCGGGCCCAACTGCCTGTACGGGGCGCAGGAGGGCCCATCTGCCTGTGGGGGCGCAGGAGGGCCCTACTGTCTGTAGGGTCGCAGGCAGGCCCTGCTGCCCGTAGGAGCGCACGCGGGCCCTACTGCCTGTAGGGGCGCAGGCGGCCCTCCCGCCTATGGGGCTGCACGCGGGCACTACTGCCAGTAGGGGCGCAGGCGGGTCCTACTGCCTGTTGGGGCCCAGGCGGTCCATCCGCCTATGGGGGTGCAAGCGGCCCTTCCTGCCTATGGGGGTGCAGTCGGGCCCAACTGCCTGTTGGGGCGCAGGCGGGTCGTTCTACCTATAGGGGCGCAGGCGGGCCCTACTGCCTGTAGGGGCGCATTCGGCCCACCTTCCTATGGGGGTGCAGTCGGGCCCAACTGCCAGTAGGGGCGCAGGAGGTCCCTTCTGCCTGTTGGGGCGCAGGCGGGTCCTACTGCCTAAAGGGGCGCAGGCGGGCCCTAGTGCCTGTAGGGGTGCATGCGGCCCACCCGCCTATGGGAATGACGGCGGCCCTTCTTGCCTATTGGAGTGCAGGCGGCCCTTCCGCCTTTATGGCTGCAGGCGGGCCTTACTGCCAGTAGGGAGGGCGCAGGAGGGCCCACCTGCCTATGGGGTGCAGTCGGGCCCAACTGCCTGTACGGGGCGCAGGCGGGTCCTACTGCCTGTTGGGGCCCAGGCGGTCCATCCGCCTATGGGGGTGCAAGCGGCCCTTCCTGCCTATGGGGGTGCAAGCGGCCCTTCCTGCCTATGGGGGTGCAGTCGGGCCCAACTGCCTGTTGGGGCGCAGGCGGGTCGTTCTACCTATAGGGGCAAAGGCGGGCCCTACTGCCTGTAGGGGCGCATTCGGCCCACCTTCCTATGGGGGTGCAGTCGGGCCCAACTGCCAGTAGGGGCGCAGAAGGTCCCTTCTGCCTGTTGGGGCGCAGGCGGGTCCTACTGCCTATAGTGGCGCACGCGGGGCCTAGTGCCTGTATGCACTAGGGGGTACATATGCACATATCCGCCTATGGGGGTGCAGGCGGCCCTTACTGCCTTACTGCCCAACTGCCTGTAGGGGCGCAGGAGGGCCCAACTGCCTGTACGGGGCGCAGGCGGGTCCTACTGCCTATAGTGGCGCACGCGGGGCCTAGTGCCTGTATGCACTAGGGGGTACATATGCACATATCCGCCTATGGGGGTGCAGGCGGCCCTTACTGCCTTACTGCCCAACTGCCTGTAGGGGCGCAGGAGGGCCCTTCTGCCTGTTGGGGCGCAGGCGGGTCCTACTGCCTATAGGGGCGAAGGCGGGCCCTACTGACTGTGGTGGCGCAGGAGGGCCCACCTGCCTATGGGGTGCAGTCGGGCTCAACTGCCTGTAGGGGCGCAGGAGGGCCCTTCTGCCTGTTGGGGCGCAGGCGGGCCCTAGTGCCTGTTGGGGCGCTAGCGGTCTATCCGCCTCTGGGGGTGCAGGCGGCCTTTACTGCCTATGGGCGTACAGTCGGGCCATACTGCCTGTAGGGGCGCAGGCGGTCCATCCGCCTATGGGGGTGCTGGCGGTCCTTCCTGCCTATGGGGGTGCAGTCGGGCCCAACTGCCTGTAGGGGCGCAGGAGGGCCCTTCTGCCTGTTGGGGCGCAGGCGGGTCCTACTGCCTATAGTGGCGCACGCGGGGCATAGTGCCTGTAGGGGCGCAAGCGGCCCACACGCCTATGGGGATGCAGGCGGCCCTTCTTGACTATTAGAGTGCAGGCGGCCCTCCCGATAATGGGGGGGCAGCCAGGCCCTACTGCCTGTAGGGGCGCAGGCGGGCCCTTCTGCCTGTTGGGGCGCAAAAGGCCCACCTGTCTATGGGGTGCAGTCGGGCCCAACTGCCTGTACGGGGCGCAGGAGGGCCCATCTGCCTGTGGGGGCGCAGGAGGGCCCTACTGCCTGTAGGGGCGCAGGCGGGCCCTTCTGCCTGTTGGGGCGCAAAAGGCCCACCTGCCTATGGCAGGTTCTGCCGGGTGCAGTCGGGCCCAACTGCCTGTAGGGGCGCAGGAGGGCCCTTTTGCCTGTTGGGGCGCAGCCAGGCCCTACTGCCTGTAGGGGCGCAGGCGGGCCCTTCTGCCTGTTGGGGCGCTCGCGGGCCCTACTGCCTGTAGCGGCGCAGGCGGCCCTCCCGCCTATGTGGCTGCAGGCGGGCCCTACTGCCAGTAGGGGCGCAGGCGGGTCCTACTGCCTGTTGGGGCCCAGGCGGTCCATCCGCCTATATATATCCGCTTATGGGGGTGCAGTCGGGCCCAACTGCCTGTAGGGGCGCAGGAGGGCCCTTCTGCCTGTTGGGGCGCAGGCGGGTCCTACTGCCTATAGTGGCGCACGCGGGGCCTAGTGCCTGTAGGGCCGCAAGCGGCCCACACGCCTATGGGGATGCAGGCGGCCCTTCTTGACTATTAGAGTGCAGGCGGCCCTCCCGATAATGGGGGGGCAGCCAGGCCCTACTGCCTGTAGGGGCGCAGGCGGGCCTTTCTGCCTGTTGGGGCGCAAAAGGCCCACCTGTCTATGGGGTGCAGTCGGGCCCAACTGCCTGTAGGGGCGCAGGAGGGACCTTCTGCCTGTTGGGGCGCAGCCAGGCCCTACTGCCTGTAGGGGCGCAGGCGGGCCCTTCTGCCTGTTGGGGCGCAAAAGGCCCACCTGCCTATGGCAGGTTCTGCCGGGTGCAGTCGGGCCCAACTGCCTGTAGGGGCGCAGGAGGGCCCTTTTGCCTGTTGGGGCGCAGCCAGGCCCTACTGCCTGTAGGGGCGCAGGCGGGCCCTTCTGCCTGTTGGGGCGCAAAAGGCCCACCTGCCTATGGCAGGTTCTGCCGGGTGCAGTCGGGCCCAACTGCCTGTTGGGGCGCAGGCGGGTCGTTCTACCTATAGGGGCGCAGGCGGGCCCTACTGCCTGTAGGGGCGCATTCGACCCACCTTCCTATGGGGGTGCAGGCGGCCCTCCCGCCTGTGGGGCTGCACGCGGGCACTACTGCCTGTAGGGGCGCAGGCGGCCCTTCCGCCTTTGTGGCTGCAGGCGGGCCTTACTGCCAGTAGGGACGCAGGCGGGCCCTACTGACTGTAGTGGCGCAGGAGGGCCCACCTGCCTATGGGGTGCAGTCGGGCCCAACTGCCTGTACGGGGCGCAGGAGGGCCCATCTGCCTGTGGGGGCGCAGGAGGGCCCTACTGTCTGTAGGGTCGCAGGCAGGCCCTGCTGCCCGTAGGAGCGCACGCGGGCCCTACTGCCTGTAGGGGCGCAGGCGGCCCTCCCGCCTATGGGGCTGCACGCGGGCACTACTGCCAGTAGGGGCGCAGGCGGGTCCTACTGCCTGTTGGGGCCCAGGCGGTCCATCCGCCTATGGGGGTGCAAGCGGCCCTTCCTGCCTATGGGGGTGCAGTCGGGCCCAACTGCCTGTTGGGGCGCAGGCGGGTCGTTCTACCTATAGGGGCGCAGGCGGGCCCTACTGCCTGTAGGGGCGCATTCGGCCCACCTTCCTATGGGGGTGCAGTCGGGCCCAACTGCCAGTAGGGGCGCAGGAGGTCCCTTCTGCCTGTTGGGGCGCAGGCGGGTCCTACTGCCTAAAGGGGCGCAGGCGGGCCCTAGTGCCTGTAGGGGTGCATGCGGCCCACCCGCCTATGGGAATGACGGCGGCCCTTCTTGCCTATTGGAGTGCAGGCGGCCCTTCCGCCTTTATGGCTGCAGGCGGGCCTTACTGCCAGTAGGGAGGGCGCAGGAGGGCCCACCTGCCTATGGGGTGCAGTCGGGCCCAACTGCCTGTACGGGGCGCAGGCGGGTCCTACTGCCTGTTGGGGCCCAGGCGGTCCATCCGCCTATGGGGGTGCAAGCGGCCCTTCCTGCCTATGGGGGTGCAAGCGGCCCTTCCTGCCTATGGGGGTGCAGTCGGGCCCAACTGCCTGTTGGGGCGCAGGCGGGTCGTTCTACCTATAGGGGCAAAGGCGGGCCCTACTGCCTGTAGGGGCGCATTCGGCCCACCTTCCTATGGGGGTGCAGTCGGGCCCAACTGCCAGTAGGGGCGCAGAAGGTCCCTTCTGCCTGTTGGGGCGCAGGCGGGTCCTACTGCCTATAGTGGCGCACGCGGGGCCTAGTGCCTGTATGCACTAGGGGGTACATATGCACATATCCGCCTATGGGGGTGCAGGCGGCCCTTACTGCCTTACTGCCCAACTGCCTGTAGGGGCGCAGGAGGGCCCAACTGCCTGTACGGGGCGCAGGCGGGTCCTACTGCCTATAGTGGCGCACGCGGGGCCTAGTGCCTGTATGCACTAGGGGGTACATATGCACATATCCGCCTATGGGGGTGCAGGCGGCCCTTACTGCCTTACTGCCCAACTGCCTGTAGGGGCGCAGGAGGGGCCCTTCTGCCTGTTGGGGCGCAGGCGGGTCCTACTGCCTATAGGGGCGAAGGCGGGCCCTACTGACTGTGGTGGCGCAGGAGGGCCCACCTGCCTATGGGGTGCAGTCGGGCTCAACTGCCTGTAGGGGCGCAGGAGGGCCCTTCTGCCTGTTGGGGCGCAGGCGGGCCCTAGTGCCTGTTGGGGCGCTAGCGGTCTATCCGCCTCTGGGGGTGCAGGCGGCCTTTACTGCCTATGGGCGTACAGTCGGGCCATACTGCCTGTAGGGGCGCAGGCGGTCCATCCGCCTATGGGGGTGCTGGCGGTCCTTCCTGCCTATGGGGGTGCAGTCGGGCCCAACTGCCTGTAGGGGCGCAGGAGGGCCCTTCTGCCTGTTGGGGCGCAGGCGGGTCCTACTGCCTATAGTGGCGCACGCAGGCCCTACTGCCTGTAGGGGCGCAGGCGGGCCCTTCTGCCTGTTGGGGCGCAAAAGGCCCACCTGCCTATGGCAGGTTCTGCCGGGTGCAGTCGGGCCCAACTGCCTGTTGGGGCGCAGGCGGGTCGTTCTACCTATAGGGGCGCAGGCGGGCCCTACTGCCTGTAGGGGCGCATTCGACCCACCTTCCTATGGGGGTGCAGGCGGCCCTCCCGCCTGTGGGGCTGCACGCGGGCACTACTGCCTGTAGGGGCGCAGGCGGCCCTTCCGCCTTTGTGGCTGCAGGCGGGCCTTACTGCCAGTAGGGACGCAGGCGGGCCCTACTGACTGTAGTGGCGCAGGAGGGCCCACCTGCCTATGGGGTGCAGTCGGGCCCAACTGCCTGTACGGGGCGCAGGAGGGCCCATCTGCCTGTGGGGGCGCAGGAGGGCCCTACTGTCTGTAGGGTCGCAGGCAGGCCCTGCTGCCCGTAGGAGCGCACGCGGGCCCTACTGCCTGTAGGGGCGCAGGCGGCCCTCCCGCCTATGGGGCTGCACGCGGGCACTACTGCCAGTAGGGGCGCAGGCGGGTCCTACTGCCTGTTGGGGCCCAGGCGGTCCATCCGCCTATGGGGGTGCAAGCGGCCCTTCCTGCCTATGGGGGTGCAGTCGGGCCCAACTGCCTGTTGGGGCGCAGGCGGGTCGTTCTACCTATAGGGGCGAAGGCGGGCCCTACTGCCTGTAGGGGCGCATTCGGCCCACCTTCCTATGGGGGTGCAGTCGGGCCCAACTGCCAGTAGGGGCGCAGGAGGTCCCTTCTGCCTGTTGGGGCGCAGGCGGGTCCTACTGCCTATAGGGGCGCAGGCGGGCCCTAGTGCCTGTAGGGGTGCATGCGGCCCACCCGCCTATGGGAATGACGGCGGCCCTTCTTGCCTATTGGAGTGCAGGCGGCCCTCCCGCTAATGGGGGTGCAGCTAGGCCCTACTGTCTGTAGGGGCGCAGGAGGGCCCTACTGTCTGTAGGGGCGCAGGCGGCCCTCCGCCTATGGGGCTGCACGCGGTCACTACTGCCTGTAGGGGCGCAGACGGCTCTTCCGCCTATGTGGCTGCAGGCTGGCCTTAATGCCAGTAGGGGCACAGACGGGTCCTACTGACTGTTGGGGCCCAGGCGGTCCATCCGCCTATGGGGGTGCAAGCGGCCCTTCCTGCCTATGGGGGTGCAGTCGGGCCCAACTGCCTGTTGGGGCGCAGGCGGGCCCTACAGACTGCAGGGGCGCATGCGGCCCACCTGCTTATGGGGGTGCAGTCGGGCCCAACTGCCTGTAGGGGCGCAGGAGGGCCCTTCTGCCTTTTGGGGCGCAGGCGGGTCCTACTGCCTATAGTGGCGCACGCGGGGCCTAATGCCTGTTGGGGCGCAAAAGGCCCACCTGTCTATGGGGTGCAGTCGGGCCCAACTGCCTGTAGGGGCGCAGGAGGGACCTTCTGCCTGTTGGGGCGCAGCCAGGCCCAACTGCCTGTAGGGGCGCAGGAGGGCCCTTCTGCCTGTTGGGGCGCAGGCGGGTCCTACTGCCTATAGGGGCGAAGGCGGGCCCTACTGACTGTGGTGGCGCAGGAGGGCCCACCTGCCTATGGGGTGCAGTCGGGCTCAACTGCCTGTAGGGGCGCAGGAGGGCCCTTCTGCCTGTTGGGGCGCAGGCGGGCCCTAGTGCCTGTTGGGGCGCTAGCGGTCTATCCGCCTCTGGGGGTGCAGGCGGCCTTTACTGCCTATGGGCGTACAGTCGGGCCATACTGCCTGTAGGGGCGCAGGCGGTCCATCCGCCTATGGGGGTGCTGGCGGTCCTTCCTGCCTATGGGGGTGCAGTCGGGCCCAACTGCCTGTAGGGGCGCAGGAGGGCCCTTCTGCCTGTTGGGGCGCAGGCGGGTCCTACTGCCTATAGTGGCGCACGCGGGGCCTAGTGCCTGTAGGGGCGCAAGCGGCCCACACGCCTATGGGGATGGAGGCGGCCCTTCTTGACTATTAGAGTGCAGGCGGCCCTCCCGATAATGGGGGGGCAGCCAGGCCCTACTGCCTGTAGGGGCGCAGGCGGGCCCTTCTGCCTGTTGGGGCGCAAAAGGCCCACCTGTCTATGGGGTGCAGTCGGGCCCAACTGCCTGTACGGGGCGCAGGAGGGCCCATCTGCCTGTGGGGGCGCAGGAGGGCCCCACTGCCTGTAGGGGCGCAGGCGGGCCCTTCTGCCTGTTGGGGCGCAAAAGGCCCACCTGCCTATGGCAGGTTCTGCCGGGTGCAGTCGGGCCCAACTGCCTGTAGGGGCGCAGGAGGGCCCTTTTGCCTGTTGGGGCGCAGCCAGGCCCTACTGCCTGTAGGGGCGCAGGCGGGCCCTTCTGCCTGTTGGGGCGCACGCGGGCCCTACTGCCTGTAGCGGCGCAGGCGGCCCTCCCGCCTATGTGGCTGCAGGCGGGCCCTACTGCCAGTAGGGGCGCAGGCGGGTCCTACTGCCTGTTGGGGCCCAGGCGGTCCATCCGCCTATATATATCCGCTTATGGGGGTGCAGTCGGGCCCAACTGCCTGTAGGGGCGCAGGAGGGCCCATCTGCCTGTTGGGGCGCAGGCGGGTCTCACTGCCTATAGTGGCGCACGCGGGGCCTAGTGCCTGTAGGGGCGCAAGCGGCCCACACGCCTATGGGGATGCAGGCGGCCCTTCTTGACTATTAGAGTGCAGGCGGCCCTCCCGATAATGGGGGGGCAGCCAGGCCCTACTGCCTGTAGGGGCGCAAGCGGGCCCTTCTGCCTGTTGGGGCGCAAAAGGCCCACCTGCCTATGGCAGGTTCTGCCGGGTGCAGTCGGGCCCAACTGCCTGTAGGGGGCGCAGGAGGGCCCTTTTGCCTGTTGGGGCGCAGCCAGGCCCTACTGCCTGTAGGGGCGCAGGCGGGCCCTTCTGCCTGTTGGGGCGCAAAAGGCCCACCTGCCTATGGCAGGTTCTGCCGGGTGCAGTCGGGCCTAACTGCCTGTTGGGGCGCAGGCGGGTCGTTCTACCTATAGGGGCGCAGGCGGGCCCTACTGCCTGTAGGGGCGCATTCGGCCCACCTTCCTATGGGGGTGCAGTCGGGCCCAACTGCCAGTAGGGGCGCAGGAGGTCCCTTCTGCCTGTTGGGGCGCAGGCGGGTCCTACTGCCTATAGGGGCGCAGGCGGGCCCTAGTGCCTGTAGGGGTGCATGCGGCCCACCCGCTTATGGGAATGACGGCGGCCCTTCTTGCCTATTGGAGTGCAGGCGGCCCTCCCGCTAATGGGGGTGCAGCTAGGCCCTACTGTCTGTAGGGGCGCAGGAGGGCCCTACTGTCTGTAGGGGCGCAGGCGGCCCTCCGCCTATGGGGCTGCACGCGGTCACTACTGCCTGTAGGGGCGCAGACGGCTCTTCCGCCTATGTGGCTGCAGGCTGGCCTTACTGCCAGAAGGGGCACAGACGGGTCCTACTGACTGTTGGGGCCCAGGCGGTCGATCCGCCTATGGGGGTGCAAACGGCCCTTCCTGCCTATGGGGGTGCAGTCGGGCCCAACTGCCTGTTGGGGCGCAGGCGGGCCCTACAGACTGCAGGGGCGCATGCGGCCCACCTGCTTATGGGGGTGCAGTCGGGCCCAACTGCCTGTAGGGGCGCAGGAGGGCCCTTCTGCCTGTTGGGGCGCAGGCGGGTCCTACTGCCTATAGTGGCGCACGCGGGGCCTAATGCCTGTTGGGGCGCAAAAGGCCCACCTGTCTATGGGGTGCAGTCGGGCCCAACTGCCTGTAGGGGCGCAGGAGGGACCTTCTGCCTGTTGGGGCGCAGCCAGGCCCTACTGCCTGTAGGGGAGCAGGCGGGCCCTTCTGCCTGTTGGGGCGCAAAAGGCCCACCTGCCTATGGCAGGTTCTGCCGGGTGCAGTCGGGCCCAACTGCCTGTAGGGGCGCAGGAGGGCCCTTTTGCCTGTTGGGGCGCAGCCAGGCCCTACTGCCTGTAGGGGCGCAGGCGGGCCCTTCTGCCTGTTGGGGCGCAAAAGGCCCACCTGCCTATGGCAGGTTCTGCCGGGTGCAGTCGGGCCCAACTGCCTGTAGGGGCGCAGGCGGCCCTTCCGCCTTTGTGGCTGCAGGCGGCCCTTCCGCCTTTGTGGCTGCAGGCGGGCCTTACTGCCAGTAGGGACGCAGGCGGGCCCTACTGACTGTAGTGGCGCAGGAGGGCCCACCTGCCTATGGGGTGCAGTCGGGCCCAACTGCCTGTACGGGGCGCAGGAGGGCCCATCTGCCTGTGGGGGCGCAGGAGGGCCCTACTGTCTGTAGGGTCGCAGGCAGGCCCTGCTGCCCGTAGGAGCGCACGCGGGCCCTACTGCCTGTAGGGGCGCAGGCGGCCCTCCCGCCTATGGGGCTGCACGCGGGCACTACTGCCAGAGGGGCGCAGGCGGGTCCTACTGCCTGTTGGGGCCCAGGCGGTCCATCCGCCTATGGGGGTGCAAGCGGCCCTTCCTGCCTATGGGGGTGCAGTCGGGCCCAACTGCCTGTTGGGGCGCAGGCGGGTCGTTCTACCTATAGGGGCGCAGGCGGGCCCTACTGCCTGTAGGGGCGCATTCGGCCCACCTTCCTATGGGGGTGCAGTCGGGCCCAACTGCCAGTAGGGGCGCAGGAGGTCCCTTCTGCCTGTTGGGGCGCAGGCGGGTCCTACTGCCTATAGGGGCGCAGGCGGGCCCTAGTGCCTGTAGGGGGTGCATGCGGCCCACCCGCCTATGGGAATGACGGCGGCCCTTCTTGCCTATTGGAGTGCAGGCGGCCCTCCCGCTAATGGGGGTGCAGCTAGGCCCTACTGCCTGTAGGGGCGCAGGAGGGCCCTACTGTCTGTAGGGGCGCAGGCGGCCCTCCGCCTATGGGGCTGCACGCGGTCACTACTGCCTGTAGGGGCGCAGACGGCTCTTCCGCCTATGTGGCTGCAGGCTGGCCTTACTGCCAGTAGGGGCACAGACGGGTCCTACTGACTGTTGGGGCCCAGGCGGTCCATCCGCCTATGGGGGTGCAAGCGGCCCTTCCTGCCTATGGGGGTGCAGTCGGGCCCAACTGCCTGTTGGGGCGCAGGCGGGCCCTACAGACTGCAGGGGCGCATGCGGCCCACCTGCTTGTGGGGGTGCAGTCGGGCCCAACTGCCTGTAGGGGCGCAGGAGGGCCCTTCTGCCTGTTGGGGCGCAGGCGGGTCCTACTGCCTATAGTGGCGCACGCGGGGCCTAGTGCCTGTAGGGGCGCAAGCGGCCCACACGCCTATGGGGATGCAGGCGGCCCTTCCTGACTATTAGAGTGCAGGCGGCCCTCCCGATAATGGGGGTGCAGCCAGGCCCTACTGCCTGTAGGGGCGCAGGCGGGCCCTTCTGCCTGTTGGGGCGCAAAAGGCCCACCTGCCTATGGCAGGTTCTGCCGGGTGCAGTCGGGCCTAACTGCCTGTAGGGGCGCAGGAGGGCCGTTCTGCCTGTTGGGGCGCAGGCGGGTCCTACTGCCTGTAGGGGCGCAGGCGGGCCCTACTGACTGTAGTGGCGCAGGAGGGCCCACCTGCCTATGGGGTGCAGTCGGGCCCAACTGCCTGTACGGGGCGCAGGAGGGCCCTTCTGCCTGTTGGGGCGCAGGCGGGTCCTACTGCCTATAGTGGCGCACGCGGGGCCTAGTGCCTGTAGGGGCGCAAGCGGCCCACACGCCTATGGGGATGCAGGCGGCCCTTCCTGACTATTAGAGTGCAGGCGGCCCTCCCGATAATGGGGGTGCAGCCAGGCCCTACTGCCTGTAGGGGCGCAGGCGGGCCCTTCTGCCTGTTGGGGCGCAAAAGGCCCACCTGCCTATGGCAGGTTCTGCCGGGTGCAGTCGGGCCTAACTGCCTGTAGGAGCGCAGGAGGGCCGTTCTGCCTATAGGGGCGCAGGCGGGCCCTACTGACTGTAGGGGCGCATGCGGGTCCTACTGCATATAGGGGCGTGGGCGGGCCCTACTGACTGCAGGGGCGCATGCGCCCCACCTGCCTATGGGGTGCAGTCGGGCCCAACTGCCTGTAGGGGCGCAGGAGGGCCCTTCTGCCTGTTGGGGCGCAGGCGGGTCCTACTGCCTATAGTGGCGCACGCGGGGCCTAGTGCCTGTAGGGGCGCAAGCGGCCCACACGCCTATGGGGATGCAGGCGGCCCTCCCGATAATGGGGGTGCAGCCAGGCCCTACTGCCTATAGGGGCCCACCTGCTTATGGGGGTGCAGTCGGGCCCAACTGCCTGTAGGGGCGCAGGAGGGCCCGTCTGCCTGTTGGGGCGCAGGCGGGTCCTACTGCCTATAGTGGCGCACGCGGGGCCTAGTGCCTGTAGGGGCACAAGCGGCCCACACGCCTATGGGGATGCAGGCGGCCCTTCCTGACTATTAGAGTGCAGGCGGCCCTCCCGATAATGGGGGTGCAGCCAGGCCCTACTGCCTGTAGGGGCGCAGGCGGGCCCTTCTGCCTGTTGGGGCGCAAAAGGCCCACCTGCCTATTGCAGGTTCTGCCGGGTGCAGTCGGGCCCAACTGCCTGTAGGGGCGCAGGAGGGCCGTTCTGCCTATAGGGGCGCAGGCGGGCCCTACTGACTGTAGGGGCGCATGCGGGTCCTACTGCATATGGGGCGCGGGCGGGCCCTACTGACTGCAGGGGCGCATGCGCCCCACCTGCCTATGGGGTGAAGTCGGGCCCAACTGCCTGTACGGGGCGCAGGAGCGCCCATCTGCCTGTGGGGCGCAGGAGGGCCCTACTGTCTGTAGGGTCGCAGGCAGGCCCTGCTGCCCGTAGGAGCGCACGCGGGCCTACTGCCTGAGGGGCGCAGGCGGCCCTCCCGCCTATGGGGCTGCACGCGGGCACTACTGCCTGTAGGGGCGCAGGCGGCCCTTCCGCCTTTGTGACTGCAGGCGGGCCTTACTGCCAGTAGGGGCGCAGGCGGGTCCTACTGCCTGTTGGGGCCCAGGCGGTCCATCCGCCTATGGGGGTGCAAGCGGCCCTTCCTGCCTATGGGGGTGCAGTCGGGCCCAACTGCCTGTTGGGGCGCAGGAGGGCCGTTCTGCCTATAGGGGCGCAGGAGGGCCGTTCTGCCTGTTGGGGCGCAGGCGGGTCCTACTGCCTGTAGGGGCGCAGGCGGGCCCTACTGACTGTAGTGGCGCAGGAGGGCCCACCTGCCTATGGGGTGCAGTCGGGCCCAACTGCCTGTACGGGGCGCAGGAGGGCCCATCTGCCTGTGGGGGCGCAGGAGGGCCCTACTGTCTGTAGGGTCGCGGGCAGGCCCTGCTGCCCGTAGGAGCGCACGCGGGCTCTACTGCCTGTGGGGGCGCAGGCGGCCCTCCCGCCTATGGGGCTGCACGCGGGCACCACTGCCTGTAGGGGCGCAGGCGGCCCTTCCGCCTTTGTGGCTGCAGGCGGGCCTTACTGCCAGTAGGGGCGCAGGCGGGTCCTACTGCCTGTTGGGGCCCAGGCGGTCCATCCGCCTATGGGGGTGCAAGCGGCCCTTCCTGCCTATGGGGGTGCAGTCGGGCCCAACTGCCTGTTGGGGCACAGGCGGGTCGTTCTACCTATAGGGGCGCAGGCGGGCCCTACTGCCTGTAGGGGCGCATTCGGCCCACCTTCCTATGGGGGTGCAGTCGGGCCCAACTGCCAGTAGGGGCGCAGGCGGGCCCTTCTGCCTGTTGGGGCGCAAAAGGCCCACCTGCCTATTGCAGGTTCTGCCGGGTGCAGTCGGGCCCAACTGCCTGTTGGGGCGCAGGCGGGTCCTACTGCCTATAGGGGCGCAGGCGGGCCCTAGTGCCTGTAGGGGTGCATGCGGCCCACCCGCCTATGGGAATGCAGGCGGCCCTTCTTGCCTATTGGAGTGCAGGCGGCCCTCCCGCTAATGGGGGTGCAGCTAGGCCCTACTGCCTGTAGGGGCGCAGGAGGGCCCTACTGTCTGTAGGGACGCAGGTAGGCCCTGCTGCCCGTAGGAGCGCACGCGGGCCCTACTGCCTGTAGGGGCGCCTGTACGGGGCGCAGGAGGGCCCATCTGCCTGTAGGGGCGCAGGAGGGTCCTACTGTCTGTATGGGGCTGCACGCGGGCACTACTGCCTGTAGGGGCGCAGGCGGCCCTTCCGCCTTTGTGGCTGCAGGCGGGCCTTACTGCCAGTAGGGGCGCAGGCGGGTCCTACTGCCTTTTGGGGCCCAGGCGGTCCATCCGCCTATGGGGGTGCAAGCGGCCCTTCCTGCCTATGGGGGTGCAGTCGGCCCCAACTGCCTGTAGGGGCGCAGGAGGGCCGTTCTGCCTATAGGGGCACAGGAGGGCCGTTCTGCCTGTTGGGGCGCAGGCGGGTCCTACTGCCTGTAGGGGCGCAGGCGGGCCCTACTCACTATAGTGGCGCAGGAGAGCCCACCTGCTTATAGGGTGCAGTCGGGCCCAACTGCCTGTACGGGGCGCAGGAGGGCCCATCTGCCTGTGGGAGCGCAGGAGGGCCCTACTGTCTGTAGGGTCGCAGGCAGGCCCTGCTGCCCGTAGGAGCGCACGCGGGCCCTACTGCCTGTAGGGGCGCAGGCGGCCCTCCCGCCTATGGGGCTGCACGCGGGCACTACTGCCTTTAGGGGCGCATGCGGCCCTTCCGCCTTTGTGGCTGCAGGCGGGCCTTACTTGTGGCTTGCAGGGGCGCAAGCGGGTCCTACTGCCTGTTGGGGCCCAGGCGGTCCATCCGCCTATGGGGGTGCAAGCGGCCCTTCCTGCCTATGGGGGTGCAGTCGGGTCGTTCTACCTATAGGGGCGCAGGCGGGCCCTACTGCCTGTAGGGGCGCATTCGGCCCACCTTCCTATGGGGGTGCAGGCGGCCCTCCCGCCTATGGGGCTGCACGCGGGCACTACTGCCTGTAGGGGCGCAGGCGGCCCTTCCGCCTTTGTGGCTGCAGGCGGGCCTTACTGCCAGTAGGGGCGCAGGCGGGTCCTAGTGCCTGTTGGGGCCCAGGCGGTCCATCCGCCTAAGGGGGGTGCAAGCGGCCCTTCCTGCCTATGGGGGTGAAGTCGGGCCCAACTGCCTATAGGGGCGCAGGAGGGCCGTTCTGCCTATAGTGGCGCAGGAGGGCCGTTCTGCCTGTTGGGGCGCAGGCGGGTCCTACTGCCTGTAGGGGCGCAGGCGGGCCCTACTGACTGTAGTGGCGCAGGAGGGCCCACCTGCCTATGGGGTGCAGTCGGGCCCAACTGCCTGTACGGGGCGCAGGAGGGCCCATCTGCCTGTGGGGGTGCAGGAGGGCCCTACTGTCTGTAGGGTCGCAGGCAGGCCCTGCTGCCCGTAGGAGCGCACGCGGGCCCTACTGCCTGTAAGGGCGCAGGCGGCCCTCCCGCCCATGGGGCTGCACGCGGGCACTACTGCCTGTAGGGGCGCAGGCGGCCCTTCCGCCTTTGTGGCTGCAGGCGGGCCTTACTGTAGGGGCAGTAGGGGCGCTGGCGGGTCCTACTGCCTGTTGGGGCCCAGGCGGTCCATCCGCCTATAGGGGTGCAAGCGGCCCTTCCTGCCTATGGGGGTGCAGTCGGGCCCAACTGCCTGTTGGGGCGCAGGCGGGTCGTTCTACCTATAGGGGCGCAGGCGGGCCCTACTGCCTGTAGGGGCGCATTCGGCCCACCTTCCTATGGGGGTGCAGTCGGGCCCAACTGCCAGTAGGGGCGCAGGAGGTCCCTTCTGCCTGTTGGGGCGCAGGCGGGTCCTACTGCCTATAGGGGCGCAGGCGGGCCCTTCTTGCCTCTTGGAGTGCAGGCGGCCCTACCGCTAATGGGGGTGCAGCTAGGGCCTACTGCCTGTGGGGGCGCAGGAGGGCCCTACTGTCTGTAGGGTCGCAGGCAGGCCCTGCTGCCCGTAGGAGCGCACGCGGGGCCTACTGCCTGTGGGGGCGCAGGCGGCCCTCCCGCCTATGGGGCTGCACGCGGGCATTACTGCCTGTAGGGGCGCAGGCGGCCCTTCCGCCTTTGTGGCTGCAGGCGGGCCTTACTGCCAGTAGGGGCGCTGGCGGGTCCTACTGCCTGTTGGGGCCCAGGCGGTCCATCCGCCTATGGGGGTGCAAGCGGCCCTTCCTGCCTATGGGGGTGCAGTCGGGCCCAACTGCCTGTTGGGGCGCAGGCGGGTCGTTCTACCTATAGGGGCGCAGGCGGGCCCTACTGCCTGTAGGGGCGCATTCGGCCCACCTTCCTATGGGGGTGCAGTCGGGCCCAACTGCCAGTAGGGGCGCAGGAGGTCCCTTCTGCCTGTTGGGGCGCAGGCGGGTCCTACTGCCTATAGGGGCGCAGGCGGGCCCTAGTGCCTTTAGGGGTGCATGCGGCCCACCCGCCTATGGGAATGACGGCGGCCCTTCTTGCCTATTGGAGTGCAGGCGTCCCTCCCGCTAATGGGGGTGCAGCTAGGCCCTACTGCCTGTAGGGGCGCAGGAGGGCCCTACTGTCTGTAGGGACGCAGGTAGGCCCTGCTGCCCGTAGGAGCGCACGCGGGCCCTACTGCCTGTAGGGGCGCCTGTACGGGGCGCAGGAGGGCCCTACTGTCTGTATGGGGCTGCACGCGGGCACTACTGCCTGTAGGGGCGTAGGCGGCCCTTCGCCTTTGTGGCTGCAGGCGGGCCTTACTGCCAGTAGGGGCGCAGGCGGGTCCTACTGCCTTTTGGGGCCCAGGCGGTCCATCCGCATATGGGGGTGTAAGCGGCCCTTCCTGCCTATGGGGGTGCAGTCGGCCCCAACTGCCTGTAGGGGCGCAGGAGGGCCGTTCTGCCTATAGGGGCACAGGAGGGCCGTTCTGCCTGTTGGGGCGCAGGCGGGTCCTACTGCCTGTAGGGGCGCAGGCGGGCCCTACTGACTGTAGTGGCGCAGGAGGGCCCACCTGCCTATGGGGTGCAGTCGGGCCCAACTGCCTGTACGGGGCGCAGGAGGGCCCATCTGCCTGTGGGAGCGCAGGAGGGCCCTACTGTCTGTAGGGTCGCAGGCAGGCCCTGCTGCCCGTAGGAGCGCACGCGGGCCCTACTGCCTGTAGGGGCGCAGGCGGCCCTCCCGCCTATGGGGCTGCACGCGGGCACTACTGCCTTTAGGGGCGCATGCGGCCCTTCCGCCTTTGTGGCTGCAGGCGGGCCTTACTGCCAGTAGGGGCGCAGGCGGGTCCTACTGCCTGTTGGGACCCAGGCGGTCCATCCGCTTATGGGGTTGCAAGCGGCCCTTCCTGCCCAACTGCCTGTAGGGGCGCAGGAGGGCCGTTCTGCCTATAGGGGCACAGGAGGGCCGTTCTGCCTGTTGGGGCGCAGGCGGGTCCTACTGCCTGTAGGGGCGCAGGCGGGCCCTACTGACTGTAGTGGCGCAGGAGGGCCCACCTGCCTATGGGGTGCAGTCGGGCCCAACTGCCTGTACGGGGCGCAGGAGGGCCCATCTGCCTGTGGGGGCGCAGGAGGGCCCTACTGTCTGTAGGGTCGCAGGCAGGCCCTGCTGCCCGTAGGAGCGCACGCGGGCTCTACTGCCTGTAGGGGCGCAGGCGGCCCTCCCGCCTATGGGGCTGCACGCGGGCACTACTGCCTGTAGGGGCGCAGGCGGCCCTTCCGCCTTTGTGGCTGCAGGCGGGCCTTACTGCCAGTAGGGGCGCAGGCGGGTCCTACTGCCTGTAGGGGCGCATTCGGCCCACCTTCCTATGGGGGTGCAGTCGGGCCCAAGTGCCAGTAGGGGCGCAGGAGGTCCCTTCTGCCTGTTGGGGCGCAGGCGGGTCCTACTGCCTATAGGGGCGCAGGCGGGCCCTAGTGCCTGTAGGGGTGCATGCGGCCCACCTGCCTATGCAAATGCAGGCCCTAGTGCCTATGGGGGTGCAGTCGGGCCCAACTGCCTCTTGGGGCGCAGGCGGGTCGTTCTGCCTATAGGGGCGCAGGCCGGCCCTACTGCCTGTAGGGGCGCATTCGGCCCACCTTCCTATGAGGGTGCAGTCGGGCCCAACTGTCTGTAGGGACGCAGGAGGGTCCTACTGCTTGTTGGGGCGCATGCGGTCTATCCGCCTATGGGGGTGCAGTCGGGCCCAACTGCCTGTAAGGGCGCAGGCGGCCCTTTCTGCCTGTTGGGGCGCAGGCGCGTCCTACTGCCTATAGGGGCCCTTCCTGCCTATTGGGGTGCAGGCGGCCCTCCCGAAAATGGGGGTGCAGCCGGGCCCTACTGCCTTTAGGGGCGCAGTAGGGCCCTTCTGCCTGTAGGGACGCTGGCGGCCCTGCGGCCTATTGGGGTGCAGGCGGCCCTTCCGCCTATGTGGCTGCAGGCGGGCCCTTTTGCCAGTAGGGGCGCAGGCGGGTCCTTCTGCCTGTTGGGGCGCAGGCGGTCCATCCGCCTATGGGGGTGTAGGCGGCCCTTCCTGCCTATGGGGGTGCAATCGGGGCCAACTGGCTGTAGGGGCGTAGGCGGGACCTTTTTCCTGTTGAGGCGCACTCGGCCCACCTTCCTATGGGGGTGCAGTTGGCCCCAACTGCCTGTAGGGACGCAGGAGGGCCCTAGTGCCTGTAAGGGCGCATGCGGCCCACCCGCCTATTGGGATGCAGGCGGCCCTTCCTGCCTATTAGAGTGCAGGCGGCCCTCCCGCTAATGGGGGTGCAGTCGGGCCCTACTGCCAGTAGGGGCGCAGGCGGGTCCTACTGCCTGTTGGGGCCCAGGTGGTCCATCCGCCTATGGGGGTGCAAGCGGCCCTTCCTGCCTATGGGGGTGCAGTCGGGCCCAACTGCCTGTAGGGGCGTAGGCGGGCCCTTCTGCCTGTTGGGGCGCAGGCGGGTCGTTCTGCCTATAGGGGCGCAGGCGGGCCCTACTGCCTATTGTAGTATGCATGGGTCATCATAGTAAGCATCCACTGTAGCAATATAATATTGTGCTACAGTGTTGTTACATAAACATAATGCCCCGGCCAAAGAGCCAGGGAGGTGCATTGGTCAGCAAATTCCCATGAGTTGACAACGCATACAAGTGAGCCATACATACTACACCCTTGCGCTCCCGCTGCAAAAAGTCTTATATACGAGCATAGAAATATATGTATATGTACATAGCTGCGACTGATCGCTGCCGAGCTTTGTAGGCAGCGCAGCTAAGATTAAAAGAATATCAAGTCACTCTCGAATGTACGTTCAACAAATAAAGTACCCAACCAATGGCGAAAACCAAAAATTAACCAATGTATATATATAACTGCACATGGCGACCGTGACATATATTTGCAACCTTCGGATAGGTGCAAAATCGATTTCCTTTCATCCAAATCCGCAGTGAAAAAAAAAAAAACCATACACCAGAAAAAGTCACCAGACTAAGTGAAAAAGAAGAATGGAAAGCTAACTTCGGGCGGAGCCGAATTTGATATACCCTTGCAGATATGTGGCAGCTTATATTATTAGATATATATCGGATCTTATATAGTCGGCCGATCCTTATTAAACTCGGCAGATCAAATTAGTTTGCCGAAAGTAGAGTCCATACAAAGTCCCAGTCTTCTAACTTAAAAAACAACAAAGTTATAGCACATCCTATCAATCAGTTATATGGCAGCTATAGGATATAGTCGGCCGATCCTTATGAAATTTGGCAGATCAAATAAGTCTGATAAGTCAAATAAGGGGAGTCCATAGCAAGTCCCATCCTTCTAACTTAAAAAACAATTGAGATATGGCATTTCCGATTAATCAGTTATATGGCAGCTATAGGATATAGTTGACCGATCCCGGCCGTTCCGACTTATATACAGCATGCAAAGGAAAGAAGGATGTGTGCAAAGTTTGAAGTCGATAGCTTTAAAAATGAGAGACTAGTTTGCGTAGAAACAGACAGACAGACGGACAGACGGACATGCTTATATCGACTCAGGAGGTGATCCTGATCAAGAATATATATACTTTATAGGGTCGGATATGTCTCCTTTACTGCGTTGCACACTTTTGACCAAAATTATAATACCCTCTGCAAGGGTATAAAAAACATGCGAAATTAAAATGCGTTTTAATCTAATAATTGCAATAAATACGAATCGATGAAAAAATGGGTTTCCAACAAAATCCCTAAACATGCAATCAATTATAAAGTAAACGACTCATAAAAAAACAAGAATGGAAAGCTAACTTCGGGCGGAGCCGAAGTTGATATACCCTTGCAGATATATGGGGGACAAGGGTATAAAAAAAAACAAAAAACTGATGCATGAAAAGCATCCCGCTTTTTATGCCAACGAGGGAAGAAGAAAAAAAAAAACATAATAAAAACAACGACTAAAAAGCAACCAACTAATGAGCAGCGAGGGATTCGGAGAAACTGCTCCTGTCGAGCAAAGGGATGCACCAATCCTGCAAGAGGCACTAGAGGTGTGTCCATACGATGGACCACGCCCACTTACAATAGCTGAGTACAGGGCAAAGAAAAAAAACAAAGAAGAAGAAAGAAAAACAAAGAAAAGACACCAAAGAAGAAGAGGAGTGGACAGAGGATCAAACTCCTCCAACAGCGACGACTAATCAAGGACTACAATAAAGTGGCAACCAACGACGAGGAAAAAAATCAACACGAGAAGAATTTAGAAACATCGAGGACCAACTTCGCAAAAGGGCGAAGTAACGCAACCAGGCTGCATTTATGCCAATGCCCAAGTTGCCATTATTATAATAAAACTCTACCTCAAGTCGATGCGCGAAAGCGCTGCTTGAAAAATACTAACCTCTGTTAGGCTTGTTACTAAAACCATATAAATATAAATTATGTTGATTTATATAGAGCAAAATATTGTAAATCAGTTATATGTAAATTAACATTTTTTTTTTCTTTTTCTTCATCTTTTTATAAATAAACCCTACGCAATTGCGCACGGGAATTGAAGATTTTGTCTTTCTCTTAATTTTTTTTTATGAATAATAGCATTAATAAGTTAGACTTCAATAATAAAAACAAGAATGGAAAGCTAACTTTCCATGATATACCCTTGCAGATATGTATATTATATTATTAAATATATATATCGGATCTTATATAGTCGGCCGATCCTTATAAAACTCGGCAAATCAAATTAGTTTGCCGAAAGAAGAATCCATACAAAGTCCCAGTCTTCTAACTTAAAAAACAACAGAGATATGGCATTTCCGATCAATCAGTTATATGGCAGCTATAGGATATAGTCGGCCGATCCTTATGAAATTTGGCAGATCAAATAAGTCTGCCAAAAGTAGAGTCCATAGCAAGTCCCATTCTTCTAACTTAAAAAACAATAGAGATATGGCATTTCCGATCAATCAGTTATATGGCAGCTATAGGATATAGTTGACCGATCCTTATGATATTTGGCAGATCAAATAAGTCTGCTAAAAGAGGAGTCCACAGCAAGTCCCAACCTTATAACGTCTGCTAAAAGAAGAGTCCCCAGCAAGTCCCAACCTTATAACGTTAAAAACAACGAAGTTATGGCAGGGTATAAAAAAACATAACTACAAATTAATACCTACACATTTCAACTACAATTATTATACCCTTGCAGAGGGTATTATAATTTTGGTCAAAAGTGTGCAACGCAGTGAAGGAGACATCTCCGACCCTATAAAGTAAATATATTCTTGATCAGGATCACCTCCTGAGTCGATATAAGCATGTCCGTCTGTCCGTCTGTCTGTCTGTTTCTACGCAAACTAGTCTCTCAGTTTTAAAGCTATCGACTTCAAACTTTGCACACATCCTTCTTTCCTTTGCAGGCAGTATATAAGTCGGAACGGCCGGGATCGGTCAAGTATATCCTATAGCTGCCATATAACTGATTGATCGGAAATGCCATAACTTTGTTGTTTTTAAAGTTAGAAGGATGGGACTTGCTGTGGACTCCACTTTTAGCAGACTTATTCGATCTGCCAAATTTCATAAGGATCGGCCGACTATATCCTATAGCTGCCATATAACTGATTGATCGGAAATGCCATAACTTCGTTGTTTTTTAAGTTAGAAGGATGGGACTTGCTGTGGACTCCACTTTCGGCAAACCAATTTGATCTGCCGAGTTTAATAAGGATCGGCCGACTATATAAGATCCGATATATATCTAATAATATAAGCTGCCACATATCTGCAAGGGTATATCAACTTCGGCTCCGCCCGAAGTTAGCTTTCCATTCTTGTTATTAATAGTAACATATATTTTCCATAAAAAAAAAACTTTCACTGAAAATGACCATCATAGAAGTTATTAGACAGGTTTACGAAAGGGATGCTTATTTTAATAAACATGTTCAACAAATAGTCTCAACGACCCCAATAAGCATCAACCAATTAGAATACCTTCTACAAAAACACATAAAGCGATTGTATTAAGCACCATCCCAGGTGTCCAAATAAAATCAGTACTGGAAGAACATGAAAAATTAGGCAAAACACTTGTTATGGTAGTATTCCGAAAATAATTCGCCATATTAACAAAAATGCAATGGAATGAATTATACACCGAATTGAATAAATTAAGAACCGATTTTGACAAATCAAATAAATCTTTAACTCAAAATCGTACAATTCAACAGAATACCATACACAAACACGCCGAAATATTAGTAGCCCGTTTCAATAAAGCACGGATATTAATATATGACCATAGAGATCGACTAGATAAAAATCGATGGTCACAAGTATCAAAGTTCCTAACAAGATTGCGATCTAACCTAATAAATATAAAAGAAAGATATGACTTGGCTATTTCAGTGCCAAGTATCTTAAACACACCCAATCAGCACAATGACTAAAAATTGTGAACATGGACGTCTTAAAACAGTACTAGAAGCAGGCAATTTTTCAACAATGAACGAAGCCATCGCTAAGTACATACAATGTAGTACTGAAATGACAGGCAATCCGAGTACAATCTTATATACCTACAACAAAACCTACAACTGTATAAAATAAACCTCAGCCTCAACATTTATGTAACCATTAAAAATTACGACATTATGACATTAGCATTTTAAAAATAAATTCAGATCAATATAATGAAGTAGATTCAACAAAAACCATAACAATGTCTGGTATAGGAGAAGGTACTATTCAATCTCAAGGATTAACTTTTGTAGAAATACAAACAGAAAAATTCATAATTCCATTTCATTTTCATTTAGTAAACAACGACTTACCAATATCATGTGACGGCATATTGGGAATGGATTTCATAAAAAAGTTCAATTGTCAACTACATTTTCAAATATATCAAGATTGGTTAATAGCAAGACCATTAGATTTCAATCAAGAGATAAATATTCCAATTACGCATTCAATTAATAATAACTTAATTATCCCAGCACGATCTGATGTCGTGAGACAAATTAATATAATAACCACTCACAAAGAAGTCCTTATTAAAAATCAGTGTATAGATATAGGCATCATTATAGCCAGCACTATAACTGATTCAAGCAACACATTTGTACGAATACTAGATACGACCGATAACAATAAAATTATAAAAATTTCCAAAATAAAGTACGAACCATTGGAAAATTACCAAATTATCCAAAGCAACGAAACTAAAACCAGAAAAGAAGATGTCCTTTCAAAACTAACGAAAAATTTTCCTACAATGTATAAAAGTACCCTCACCAAACTATGTACCGAATTTACAGATATATTCGGATTAGAAACCGAACCAATCTCAGCAAATAATTTCTATAAACAGAAGCTGAGATTAAAAGATTCTACACCAGTAGAATCAGATGAAATAAATAAACAAGTAGAAAAGCTAATAAAATATGATATTGTAGAATCCTCAGTATCAGAATACAACAGCCCATTGCTGTTAGTACCCAAAAAGTCACTTCCTGGCTCAGAACAAAAACGTTGGAGACTAGTTATAGACTATCGTCAAATAAACAAAAAGCTACTAGCTGATAAATTCCCACAACCAAGAAACGAAGATCAACTTATTAGATCAACTTGGAAGAGCAACATTTTTTTCCTGTCTAGATTTAATGTCTGGATTTCACCAAATTTCCCTAGAAAAAGAATCAAGAGATATTACCTCTTTCTCTACAAGCACTGGGTCATTCAGATTTAAAAGACTACCTTATGGAGTAAAAATAGCACCAAATTCATTCCAAAGAATGATGACATTAGCATTTTCGGGATTAGAACCATCCCAAGCTTTCCTTTATATGGACGACTTAGTAGTTATAGGTTGTTCAGAAAATCATATGATAAAAAAAATTTTGCTAATGTATTCAATCTATGTAGAAAACACAACCTTAAGTTACACCCAGAAAAATGCTCTTTCTTTATGCACGAAGTCACATTTTTGGGACACAAATGCACAAATAAAGGAATTTTACCCGATGATAAAAAATTTAACGTAATAACAAACTATCCTGTTCCGACCGATGCAGATGAATCAAGAAGATTCGTAGCCTTTTGCAATTACTATAGACGATTCATACCAAATTTCTCTAATTATTCAAGACATCTTACCCATTTGTGCAAGAAAAATGTAAAATTCAATTGGACTACTGAGTGTCAAAAAGCTTTTGAATATCTTAAAAACGCACTAGTCCAACCCATTATTAAAATACCCAGATTTTAATAAAGAATTTTGTATAACAGATGCTAGTAAGCAAGCATGCGGTGCAGTTCTAACCCAATCATATGATGGGAAAGACCTCCCGGTAGCATACGCCTCAAGAACATTTACAAAAGGCGAAAGTAATAAGTCTACAACTGAACAGGAATTGACAGCTATACATTGGGAAGTTAACTATTTTAGATCATATATATATGGCAAACATTTCACTATAAAAACAGACCACAAACCATTGACATATCTATTTTCAATGAGAAACCCAACTTCCAAGTCAACAAAAATGAGATTAGACTTGGAAGAATATCAATTTATTGCAATATACCTTAAGGGAAAAAACAATTATGTGGCAGATGCCTTATCAAGAATAAGCATGGATGAACTAAAAGAAACAAATACTAAAAGTCACTACTAGATCCCAAAGTAAACAGAAAAATAACTGCGCAGTTTCAACATCTAGTTCGGATTTGCAAAAGCAACCGACAGCTTCTAAGCCCAAGATATTTGACGTCATTCATAACGAAGATGTTAAAAAAGTAGTGACCTTGCATTTAACAATATCGAAGTGTTCTCTCAAGAAGGGAAAACAGATATATGCAAGAATCATATGATCTATATACCAATGGAATATTCGATTTAGATCAATTTTTCCAAAGGCTAGAAAAAATAGCCGGTATAAACAAGATTAGACAACTTAAAATGGCACCGAGTGAAAAAATCTTTGAATTCGTTTCAATAGATAAATTTAAAAATAAGGGCAATGAAATATTATTAAATTTAAGCGCTACTTCACCCGGTGACCATAATAGAAAATAAAAAAGAAAAGGATGCTATTCTGTTTTCATTACATGACGATCCTTTACAAGGCGGACACACAGGCATAACAAAAACGCTAGCACAAGTAAAAAGACATTACATTAAGAAAAACATGACACGTGACGTTGCAAACCACGTAAAGAAATGTCTTGAATGCCAAAAATCAAAAACCACAATCCATACAAAAACCCCTTTGACGATAACAGAAACACAATTAAAAGCGTTTCATATAGTAATAGTGGATATGATCGGTCCATTACCTAAATCAGACGAAGGTAACGAATATGCAATTAAATGCGAATATGTAAACCTCGTTACAATTCCGATGCAAGACAAAAGTGCAAGAACATTAGCGAAAGCTATATTCGAATCTTTTATTCTAAAGTACGGTCCAATGAAGACGATCATTACGGACATGGGAACTGAATATAAGAATTCAATTATTAAGGATTTATTCAAATATCTCAAAATTAATAATATAACATCAACTGCACATCATCACCAATCCTTGGGGACAATAGAAAGAAGCCATAGAACATTTAACGAATACGTTAGATCGTACGTCTTATCAGATAAAACAGACTGGGATGTTTGGCTTATATACATTACATATTTTTTTAATACAACACCCTCTGTGGTACATGGATACTGTCCATATGAACTTGTGTTTAGTAAAACCCCAACCTTAAACATTAAATTCAATAGCAGTGAATACATTGCACCACTATATGACATAGAAAACTATGCAAAAGAATCGAAATTCAGACTCGAAAACGCATATAAAAGAGCGAGAATGATGATCGAACCGAACAAGCAAAAACAAAAAGACACCTACGATAAAAAATCAAATGATTTAAAATTAGAAGTAGGAGATAAAGTTTTATTAAAAAACGAAGTAGAGCATAAACTAGACTTTAAGTATACAGGACCCTATAAGGTAGAAAATATAGGAGAACGAGATAACATAACAATCTCAAACGAAAAGAATAAAAATCCAACAGTTCATAAAGATAGATTAAAGAAATTTTATTAAAAAAAAACAAAAAAAAAAATTTTTTTTTTCCGTTTACATTTAACATAGTATAATAACAAAAATAAGTAAAATAACTATTTTTTCTGAGAAATTTTACAAATGACGATAAAAAAAAAAATAAAAATATATAACGTTTTCTACAAATTTTCTAAAGTTCTAGATTTTAAGTCGTAAAATATACATTTTTCATACAATACTAACATTTAATACAAACGTATTAAGAAAATAATTACACTATTCACTAAATATACATAATCAATAGATAATAAGTTCATTCAAAATAACTTCATTTTATTACGTTATTTTTAAAAAGGAGGGAGATGTAGTATGCATGGGTCATCATAGTAAGCATCCACTGTAACAATATAATATTGTGCTACAGTGTTGTTACATAAACATAATGGCCCGGCCAAAGAGCCAGTGAATATATATTCATATATATATGTCTTAAAGTTTCACTTATGGGAGGTGCATTGGTCAGCAAATTCCCATGAGTTGACAACGCATACAAGTGAGCCATACATACACCCTTGCGCTCGCGCTGCAAAAATTCTTATATACGAGCATAGAAATATATGTATATGTACATAGCTGCCACTGATCGCTGCCGAGCTTTGTAGGCAGCGCAGCCAAGATTAACAGAATATCAAGTCACTCTCGAATGTACGTTCAACAAATAAAGTTGAACGCCTATTGGGGCCTATTGGGGTGCAGGCGGCCCTTCCGCCTATGAGGCTGCAGGCGGGCCCAACTGCCTGTAGGGGCGCAGGAGGGCCCTTCTGCCTGTTGGGGCGCAGGCGGGTCCTACGGCCTATAGGGGCGCAGGCGGGCCCTAGTACCTGTAGGGGCGCAGGCGGCCCTCCCGCCTATGGGGCTGCACGCGGGCCCTACTGCCTGTAGGGGCGCAGGCTGCCCTCCCGCCTATAGGGGGGCAGAGGGCCCTTCCTGCTATTAGAGTGCAGGCGGCCCTCCCGTTAATGGGGGTGCAGCCAGGCCCTTCTGCCTGTAGGGGCGCAGGCGGGCCCTACTGCATGTAGGAGCGCAGGCGGCCCTCGCGCCTATGGGGGTGCAGGCGGCCCTCCTGCCTATGGGGCTGCAGACGGGCTCTACTGCCTGTAGGGGTGCAGGCGGCCCTCCCGCCTATGGGGCTGCAGGCGGGCCCTACTGCCTGTAGGGGCGCAGGCGGGCCCTTCTGTCTGTTGGGGCGCAGGCGGGCCCTTCTGCCTGTAGGGGCGCATGCGGCACACCTGCCAATGGGGGTGCAGTCGGGCCCAACTGCCTGTAGGGGCGTAGGAGGGCCCTTCTGCCTGTTGGGGCGCAGACGGGTCTTACGGCCTATAGGGGCCCAGGCGGGCCCTAGTACCTGTAGGGGCGAAGGCGGCCTGTTGGGGCGCAGGCGGTCCATCCGCCTATGGGGGTGCAGGCGGCCCTTCCAACCTATGGGAGTGCTGTCGGGCCCAACTGCCTGAAGGGGCGTAGGCGGGTCGTTTTGCCTATAGGGGCTCAGGAGGGCCCTTCTGCCTGTTGGGGCGCAGCCGGGTCCTACTGCCTGTTGGGGCGCATGCGGTCTATCCGCCTATGGGTGTGCAGGCGGCCCTTCCTGCCTATGGGGGTGCAGTCGGGCCCAACTGCCTGTAGGTGGCGGGCCCTTCTGTCTGTTGGGGCGCAGTCATACTGCCTATAGGGGCCCTTCCTGCCTATTGGGCTCAGGAGGGCCCTTCTGCCTGTTGGGGCGCAGCCGGGTCCTACTGCCTATAGGGGCGCAGGCTGGCCCTCGTGCCTGTAGGGGCGCAGGCGGGTCCTACTGCCTGTTGGGGCGCATGCGGTCTATCCGCCTATGGGTGTGCAGGCGGCCCTTACAACCTATGGGAGTGCTGTCGGGCCCAACTGCCTGAAGGGGCGTAGGCGGGCCCTTCTGCCTGTTGGGGCGCAGGCGGGTCGTTTTGCCTATAGGGGCGCAGGCGGGCCCTCGTGCCTGTAGGGGCGCAGGCGGGTCCTACTGCCTGTTGGGGCGCATGCGGTTTATCCGCCTATGGGTGTGCAGGCGGCCCTTCCTGCCTATGGGGCTGCAGGCGGGCCCTACTGCCTGTAGGGGCGCAGGCGGCCTACCCGCCTATGGGGCTGGGAGGGCCCTTCTGCCTATTGGGGCTCAGGCGGGTCCTTCTGCCTATAGGGGCGCAGGCGGGCCCTAGTGCCTGTCGGGGCGCAGGCGGGATGCAGGCGGCCCTTCCTGCCTATTGGAGTGCAGGCGGCCCTCCCGCTAATGGGGGTGCAGCTAGACCCTACTGCCTGTACGGGCGCAGGAGGGCCCTACTTCCTGTAGGGTCGCAGGCGGGTCCTACTGCCTGTTTGGGCGCAGGCGGTCCATCCGCCTATGGGGGTGCAGGCGGCCCTTCCTGCCGATGGGGGCGAAGGCAGGCCCTACTGCCTGTAGGGCCGCATTCGGCCCACAGACTGTAGGGCCCTCCTACAGGCAGTAGGGCCTGGCTGCATCCCCATTAGCGGAAGGGCCGCCTGCACTCTAATAGGCAGGAAGGGTCCCCAGCATCACCATTGGCGGGTGGGCCGCATGCGCCCCTACAGGCACGAGGGCCCACCTGCGCCCTATAGGCAGTAAGACCCGCCTGCGCCAGAACAGGCAGAAGGGCCCTCCTGCGCCCCCATCGGCAGGAAGGGCCGCCTGCGCTGCTACAGGCAGTAGGGCCTGCCTGGGTCCCTACAGACAGTAGGGCCCTCCTGCGCCCCTACAGGCAGTTGGCCCCGACTGCACCCTCATAGGCAGGTGGGCCGAATGCGCCCCTACAGGCAGTAGGGCCCGCCTCGCCCCCATCGGCAGGAAGGGCCGCCTGCGCTCCTACAGGCAGTAGGGCCTACCTGGGTCCCTACAGACAGTAGGGCCCTCCTGCGCCCCTCCAGGCAGTTGGGCCTGACTGCTCCCCCATAGGCAGGTGGGCCAAATGCGCCCCTACAGGCAGTAGGGCCCGTCTGCGCCCCTATGGGCAGAACGACCCGCCTGCGCCCCAACAGGCAGTTGGGCCCGAGTGGAGCCACATAGGCGGAAGGACCCGCCTGCGCCCCTACTGGCAGTAGGGCCCGCGTGCTAATTAACTTTGTCCTTTTTGATTTATTTAAAAAAATATAACATTTTTTATTTTATTTTTTTGGGGTTAGACTTTTATTCGTAAACGTATTAAAACACCACGACACTTATTATTGCTGATTGCTTATGACCGATCGCTACTGCATTCAGGAAAGGACTGACTTCTTAATTCTAAATTCTTCTCCAATAAACCTCGGCCAGAAGCTTTTCTTTTTTAGCTTCCAGAACTTTTCTTTTGTTTTTAATAAAAGCTTATGCTGAAACTGTCGCATCTCGTTGTGAAATTAAATTATGCTGAGCGATGCAATTTGATTGAAAATCGGAACTCAATATTCTGGGCTTCGATCGTCAGAACAGAAGCTTGTGTTTACTTTACGATTGGTTTGTTTATATCTAGCCAGATGGTCAAGCGCGGCTCTTGAAGTTGCTGAGATTGAATTTTAAAATTTGTTTATTAATTCCATAAGTGGAATAAGCAAAGGCTAAGGCAATAAGCCGAGATTGAATTTTAAAATTTGTTTATTAATTCCATAAGTGGAACTGTTTCATGGGTTGGATAACTCTCCCCTTCTAAAATGGATCGTCCCGATTCATTATGGATTTCGTTTAAATGATCTCTTAATTCGGTTATAAAAATGTCTTCGGTAATAGGTTTTTCTAGTTCTGGCCGTTGTTTTTTGGTTACAAATATGTTTTTGTATTTAAAAATAGTTCAAGAAATCAAGTATATAATGATTAAAATTAATAATATAAATGATATAGATATTTTGGTATTCTTAATTTTAATGAATGGATTTAAAATGTTTATATTATCCAAAGACAGTTCCGAGTTATTTGATAATATATAATCGGATATTTCATAATTTTTGAAGTGGTTTGTAGTTACATAGCTTAGAATTTTGTTCTCTAGATTGGTATACGAAACATTATTAATTATGGTTGTACCATTAAATGTTATTAAAAATGAACCATTTAATTCGGAGGTGTTGACAATATTGTTACCATTTATGAAAATGGCACTGTCGGGTCAGGCAGCAGCCACAGCTATCACTAATATATAATAAGTATAGTTTGTCATTTCATATTTGTCCTATTTATCTTATCGCTATTGTTGGTCGCAAGCCGACTCTTCTCGGCCGCTCGGCTTCAACGGGCTTTATCTTTAGCATTAAGTTAACGAGCTTTCGCCCGGCCTATGTTCTAAGGCGGGCCCACTGGTACTCTCTATCTCAGTGCATACGCATCATAAAATCGGAGCTTTCTCACTCCATGTCATATGCGAATAAATAAACATTTATAACGTTGTGAAATAAATAATTTCCTCTTTTTGTTATTTTGGAAAAAGGGAAAAGGTCATTGAAAAGGCTCATTGACCAAACAGGCACCATCTTGGATAAGGTCTATTTTTTCTCTTATTTTTTTACAAATTGATTTCTCACCGTTTAATAATCGAGTAAAACATGTTTTTTCTAAACTTAAAGTGCAATAATTATTAAAGAGTTCTTTCTTAAATGTAGACATTTCATAATATGTATTGTCGCATTTTGCAACTTGATTACTTATTAATAGTTTTCCATCGGTTTGGGAAATGGATATTATTTATTATTGGGTATTTTATATAAATTATTAATATTTCGTTATGTAGTACGATTTTGAACACAGAGATATCCATTAAGTCAGCGATAATTACTGGCTTTTGTTCATGATACAATATTTTTTTTATATCTTCATTGTTTAAAATTTTTGTATTGAAAACATCAATTTTGGCAAGGGTAATGGTATCTATTAAATTTTGTAGGTCAAATGTTAACAATCGTAAGCGATGTTTTCTTAGGGGCAAATCTTGATCAATTAAAACTTTTTTAAAATCTTCGGAAAGTAATTTAATTTCTTTAAACAATTTGGAATTTTTAATGAATTGTTTATTATTATTTTCAATTAAGTCATTCATTTTATTTTGTACTTTAATGAAATCATCATGATCTGGAGTTCCAGCTAACCTCTTCCACACGGTGCCCAACTCATTTATTCCCCTTTTTGGTCTAGCTGATATTAACTGGGATAAAATTAATTTTATTACTTCTATGTCGTATTTAATTTCCCATTGTGACCTTTTATTTGTGTATCTTTTTATATTATCTGTTTCTATATTTATTATTTCTTTATAAAAACTTCAGTTAGTAACGTGGAATAAATCGTTGTACGATTCGTAAGTAAGAACATCCTTGTTGTCTTTGAACAGGAAAAATTCATGGTTTGAATAATCAATTATTTCTGAACTGGCCATTATTATGATCGATAATATATGTATTAAAGATTGCATTTTCTGTAAGTTAAAAAAAATTGTTAATTCTTAATATTATCTTTATGTATAATTCTGTTCCTACTGTTTATTATTATTTTGTTAGGCATGACGTCCTTAACTATTTGCTTTTTATATCTTGGTTTAAGTTTGTTTCTTTCTCCGTATATCTTTTCGTAAACTACTTGTCCTACATGGTATTGTTTTTCCTTTCTATTATCATTATGTGTTTCTAACATTTTATCTTGAGCTCTTTTTAATATTTGAGGAATATGATCGTGTTCGATTTTATTGTAAAGAATGTCAAAAGGTTTTTGATTTGTTGTGGAATGAATACTTTGATTATATTCCTGAGCGGCTCTTATTACAATTTCGGAATAATCGATTAGATTAAATTCTTCCTTTATACATCGTGCTAATTCTGTCAGTGTCGAATGGCTCTTTCAACCTGTCCGTTTGAGGTACTGTGCCTCTGGTCTGCGTAGTGTAAAGTTAATCCGCACCTTTGTGCAAAAGATTTAAACTGGGCTGATGTAAAGCTAGGTTCATTATCTGTCATAAGTACTTTGGCTTGCGGAAATTGTTGAATTAGTTCCATTACTTTATTTTTAATATTTAATTTGTTTTGAATTTCCTTAACTACGAGGAATTTAGAGTATGCGTCAATACAAGTTATAAAAGTTAGACTTTGGGCATAGTATATGTCTTTAGTTGGTATGGGGGATTCTCCTATTGGAATTTTAATGGGGTGTCTGTTGTATTTGTTCTCATTGCAAATTTTACAATTTTTTATGTATTCTTTTAGTTTTTTATATAAATTTGGCCAATAATATAATTTACTGATGTGTTTATAATTTTCGTCTAGTCCCCTATGAGCTCGACTGTGTGTTTCTTCTATTATAATAGCTTTATCTTCGGTGTTTTCTACGTCTTGCAGAAATATTCGTGTAAACAGAAATTTGTTAGTAAAACTGTTTTTGAAAGGTACTTGAATGTGGTATAAATCTTCTAAGCTACAATGAATTCCAACCGTTATATTAGGTGGAAGATATTCCCTCAATATAGTTACTAAGTTCTCAACTGTATCATATTCGATGATGTGTCTTGTTTTTCCAAAAACTACCAGTGACTCATGTATTGTATACCTCCCCTTTGTTAATAACAATTGTTGTTGAAATTGATTTAATGGTTTTCGGGTCTCTTGTATTACATTTTCAAAACTACTTTCAGCAGAGTGCTGTGTGTCTTGATCTGAGTTTGACTGTTCGGATTCGTCTATATCGCTATTTGTAATATTATTGATTTGGATTCGTGATAATCCATCGGCTACAAAATTTGTTGTTCCAGGTTATACTTTATGGATTTTTATCTGAAATAGTGAATGATAAGGATTGATGGTCCGTTTGTATTTCTATGCTAATTACTCCATATAAATAATTCCTGAGAGCTTTTAAGGCCCATACTATGGCTAACAATTCCTTTTTATTTGTTGCATAAAGTTGTTCCGTTTTGTTTAATGTTTTAGAAATAAACGTAATTGGTTTTTCATCTTGTGATAGTACTGCCCCGATAGCTACGTCTGATGCGACTGTTGTTAAAACGAATTTTTTATTATAATCTGGCTGAACCAATTCAATTTGGCTTATTAGATTCTCCTTCAGCTCGTTAAAAGCTTGTACAGCTGATTGATCAAACTGTATTGCAATTTTTGTAGACATTCTTTTAGAAACTTTTCCATTTTCCCCACCTAGATATTTTGTTAATGGTTTAGCTATTTTTGCATAGTTTCGGACAAATTTCCTAGAATACCCTGTTAGACCAAGAAAACTTCGGAGTTGTCTTATATTGCGTGGAATTGGATAATTGGAAATTGTGGAAATTTTTTCTGGATCAGTTTTAATTACATTATAAGAAACCATGTGACCTAGAAAGGCGGTTTCTAATTTAAAGAATTTCCATTTTTCGAGAGAAATTTTCATATTTGCTTTTTGTAAAATATTTATTATTATAATTAAGTCAACGTAGTGTTGTTCGATGGAGTTTGAAAAAATAATAATATCGTCCATATAAACATGGGAAGTTTTTCCTACTTGTTCCCTTAAGATATCATCCATGGTTCTTTGAAAAATTCTGGGTGCGTTTGTTAATCCAAATGGCATTCTCAAGAATTCAAATTTCCCATTATTTATGGAAAAGGCTGTCTTTTCAATGTCTGAGTCCTTCATTAAAATTTGGTGGAATCCTGATTCCAAATCGATTGTTGAGAAATACTTAGCCTTCCCTAAATTTGCTAATATTACAGACGGATCTTGCATCGGATATCTGTCTGGAATAGTATTCTCGTTTAATTTTTTATAATCTATAACTAATCTATGTTTGGGTGTTCCATCTACATTTTGACCCTTTTTTGGTACTACCAATACTGGTGAATTATATGGACTTCTACTTGGTCTTATTATTTGATCATTTAGCATTCGATTGATTTCGTTTATAACAAAATCTGAAACCGACAAGGCGTAAGGATATTGCTTACTATATATAGCCCTGTCATTTATCGTATTAATTTCACTGCGAATGTCCGTTCTGAACGGTATTTGTAAATTTATTTTCGAGTGTTCTTCTTCAATTTTGTTAATTATCTTTCGTTCCAAAAACTCTACTCGATTTTCGTTTGCAATATGAGTATTGTATATTTTGTCTCGGTTGGACCCTCTTGTTCCTACCATTTCTAATTTCTTATTGACGGATAATTCAGCGTCGGGGTATTTAGGATTTGTTGATCCTAAAAATCTAACTTTTTTGTTGACGGTAATATCATCGTCGGCGTGTTCTGATCTAAAAAATGATCTTCATTTATATTGTTTAATCTTGTCACTTTATTAGCAGGTTGATTAGATGATACTTCTGCATCTCTTTTTTGAGCTTGAGTTTGCTCCCTGGTTTGGTTCGGGCCGGTAATATTTTAAGCGATTATTATTTTGGTAATAATTATTATTATACCTGACTTGGTTGTTAATCGTCTGCCAATTATTCCTAGGCCTATTTTTAATTTGGAATGATGGGTCAACCTCCATTGGCTCAATAGTTTGCTGTTTTGGATTGGTATTTTGGTTTTTTGTTTGCCAAAAATTCCTGTTCTGTGGCCAATTATTATTTTGGTTATGGTTCCTGTTATGTCCATAAGGTAGAGGTCTGTGCTTTCATTCATGAAGTGTGGCTGCGAACTGCCTTTATTAAAGTCTCTATATCTATTTGTGAATTTACAGAGTTGCCCATAAGGTTAGTGATTACAATGTCTGGTAACGTTAGTATAAGAGAAGAGAGTGTAGGATTTATTTTAAGTATACATATATGACACATCTCCTCCTTTAATTAAAACTATGTTAATGTTTTGGTTTTCTAAAATCCTTTGGCTGGAAACGATCGACGGCTTGGCGATTTCGAGTGCTTTGGCGAACAGGTATTCCCGACAAGCGTCGTGCTGGTTGAATTTGCCTTGGTTGTTGAGTTACCTCTCCTGGCCTCTCAGGAACAGGTGGAATAGATGCAGAAATCTCGGCTGACGGTTCGCCTCGGCTCTGAGTGTGAAGACTGACGGCAAGATTCGGGATTTCAGGTACAAACCAGAACTCTTTGGATTTATCATCGCAATGGTTAGCTGAGGACCTGGATTTAAGCTGATTTACATGGCGCTTGACATAGCCATTTTTGGTACGAACTACGTACAGCATCTTCCCGATTGAACGATCAATTATTCCTTCGATCCACTTTTCTCCTTTCGAAAAACTTCGCGTGAAGACTGGCTGATTAACGGAGTATTTGGTATCTGCTTCTTTATTTATTGCAGGCTTCTCAAATAGTTGACTCAATATGGTTCGTACTGATCGACCGTGTATCAATTCGGCTGGAGTTTTTCCTTGTGCATTAGGAGTAAACCTGTACGATGCGAGGTATTTAGTGACTGCCTCACGAACTGATAACCCATCCGATAAATTTTTCTTCACGGAAAATTTGAAAGTTTGGACAAAGCGTTCTGCCAAACCATTTGACGCTGGATGAAACGGTGCTGTAGTAATGTGCTGTATTCCATGTTGCTTGCAAAATACTGCGAAGGCGTCGGCAGTAAATTGGGGCCCATTGTCACTAACCATTGTCTTTGGATATCCTTCAATTGCGAAAATTGATGATAGCGCAGCAACTGTATTGCCGGTTGTTGTAGACGACATTTGAACAGCAAATGGAAATTGAGAAAAGGCGTCTACGCAGATTAGCCACATGGCGTCAAATATGGGGCCAGCGAAATCAATGTGAATACGCTCCCAAGCTGATGTTGCTACAGGCCAACTGTGATACTCTTTCGGCGGTGCTGGATTATTGCATTTGCAGTTAACGCAAGAGTTTACAAGATTTTTTATATCTTGATCAATGGTAGGCCACCAAACATGTTGCCTGGCTAATTGTTTCATGCGGACGATGCCCCAATGCCCTTCATGCAGGAGTTTCAGAATATGGCCGCGAAGTTTAGATGGAATTATTACACGATTCGAATCTGTGTATAAGCAAAGAAGTTGTTGGTTAGTAGTAATCGCAAACCTTCGATTGAAAAATGGCAATAAAGCTTCTTGGCTCGGTTGAAGTTTTTCAGGCCATCCTACTGTAACGAAATGCATGACTTGTCTGAGAATTTCGTCGGTGCCTAGGTGCTTGCGAATTGTGTCAGCATTAATAGGCGGTGTCCATTCCAGTATAGTGTTGCAGGCCTCTTCTTCTTTGTCAAAATCTGGATCCATACCTACTGGAAGACGTGATAGAGCATCGGCGTTGCCATGCGCTGCTGTGGTACGATACCTTATGTCGAAGATGTAGGCCATGAGAATGATGGCCCAGCGTTGCAGTCTGTTTGATGTCATCAGAGGAAGATGCTTGCCTGGATTGAAAATAGTTACAAGCGGTTTGTGATCTGTAATCAAAATAAATCTTCTTCCATATAAATATTGGTGAAATCGTTTCACTCCGAATATTATGGAAAGTCCTTCTTTTTCGATCTGGCTGTATTTTACTTGGTGCTTATCTAAAGTTTTTGAAGCGAAAACTATTGGTCTTTCGGTTCCATCGTTCTGAAGATGAGAAAGCACTACTCCAATACCAAAAGATGAAGCATCAGTGGCTAGTATAAGTGGTAGTTTTTCATCGAAATGAGCTAGTTCAGTTGCGTTTATAATGTGATACTTCAAGTCTGTGAATGCTTGATGCTGTTGCGGCCCAAATATGTATGCTACATTTTTTTCTGCGAAGTTGGTTCAAGGGTGCGGCCAACTGCGAATAATTTGGGATAAAATTGCAATAATAGTTTACTTTACCCATAAACGCTTCCAATTGTTGCAAATTCTCAGGAGGCTTCAGTTGTTTTACAGCTTCTAGTCCTGAAGTATCTGGAAGAACACCGTTTGCGGATATTCTTCTTCCCAAATATTCAATTTCATCCTTGAGGAAAAAGCATTTCTCCATTTTGCATCTAATACCGTTGTCCTGAAGAATACCAAGAACTTGATCGAGTCTTTTCAAATGTTCTGCCCTAGTCGGTGCTGAGATGATGATGTCATCAAGATAGTTTCCGCAACCTTCTATTCCTTTCAGAAGTTGTTCTAGGTATCTTTGAAAGATCGCCGGAGCGCTGGCTATTCCATATGGAAGACGTTGATATTGAAAAAGGCCCAGCGGTGTGTTCACGACCATAATATGTTTGGACGCCTCATCCAATTCCATTTGTAGATAGGCCTCTTTAAGGTCTATTTTGCTGAACTGCTTGCCATGACGGATGATGTGGAATAAAGCCTCTTTTGTGGGCAACGGGTACTGCTCGATGTCAATTTGTGCGTTGACTGCTTGCTTAAAGTCCCCACAAATTCGAATTGCTCCACCTGGCTTAGGTACGAGAACAATTGGCGATGCCCAGTTGCTAAACTTCACCGGTTTCCAAATCCCTGCTTGGACTAATCTGTCTGCCTCTGCCTTAAATTTTTCAATTTGTGCAAAAGGAATTTGGCGGCTTTTATAAAACTTTGGTGTTGCTGTCGATTTTAAAATCACACTGGCTTTGAAGTCTTTTATCTCTCCCATTGCGGGCTCAAAAACGTTTTTATATTTGTTGTGTATGTCAGTCACATTGACACTGTGCACCTCGTTAATGTTCGATACTGGCATTATATCAAAACCGAATGTTTTGAATAAATCCAAACCAAAAAGATTGTTCGAATTTTCCACGTTTGCCACTATTAATATAATTTCTCTTTCTATTTCACCACATTTCGCAACCGTATGCAGCTCCCCAAGCAATGGTATTGGTGTGCGCCCAAATGCGTGTAACACTCGTGAGCACTTGTGTAATAGTGGTTTATTTAGGAGCGCGTATGTGTTTGAGTTTATTACGGATGCGGTTGCTCCTGAGTCCATTTGAAATGAAACCCCTTTATTCAAGATTTCCAGATCAATGACTTTTTTGTTCCTTTCATTTTTCATTAAGCCTGTTACACTGTACACTGCTTCAATCATTTCTATATCGTTTGCTTCGTTTTTACCTTGTTTTTTAACTTGGTCTTGATTTCGCCAATTACTTTTGTCTTGCTTTGACATACATACGACGGTAATATGTCCCTTTCTACCACACTTGTAGCATACGGCATCGCGAAACTTGCACTTTTCTCTTGAATGAGAATGGCCACAGCCAGAGCACGATTTTAATGCGTTTTTGTTTGATTTCCTTACTGGCGTTTCTTTTTGATAACTATTAATTGCATTAAGGGGTACATTTTTTTCTACATTTTCTTTTAGCGTTGCTACGGTTTTTGTTGTTGTCTCATAAGTTTCTGCTATTATGAGCACATCTTCAAGAGTTGGTTGCGTCTTTTGAAGAGCAGATGCGCGAACTGCATCATATGGCGTATGTACTATGATTTGATCGCGAATCATTTCATCTACATAGTTTGACAAACAACCTTCTGCGTTGCACACAAACTTGCATTCACGAGCGATCCCGCGCATGTCGGCTACCCACTCTCTATGTGATTGTGAATGTTTCATCTCTCTTTTGAAGAACTCGTAACGAGCTGCAACAATATGACGTTTGGTTGTGAAATGCTCCGTGAGCTTGTCTGTGAGTTGCTTGTATGTAAATGTGTTCAAATTGCTACTTCCCAAAAGATTTTTTAGAAGTTCAAATATTGATACACCACACCACGAAAGGAAGTAAGCTTTTTGTTTCATATCTGCACTGACCGAATATGCATTAAAATGTTGTGATAATTGTTCGAGATATGACTCCCAGCTTTGTACATCTTTGTCAAATATGTGAAACGGAGGGCATATAGATTCACCCGCGCGTACCGAATCACTCACACTTGCTGCGGCGTTTTTGCTTAGTATATCTTGCATCCAGTTCCGTTGCTGCTCCAATATACTTGTCGTAAATTCCTGCTGTTGAGCTAGGATTGCTTGTAATAAGCTAGTATCTGTCGGCATCTTGATGAAAATCAACGATTACGTGATACGCTTTCCTTTTATCCTCGTCGCCAATATGTTATGTCCATAAGGTAGAGGTCTGTGCTTTCATTTTGAAGTGTGGCTGCGAACTGCCTTTATTAAAGTCTCTATATCTATTTGTGAATTTACAGAGTTGCCCATAAGGTTAGTGATTACAATGTCTGGTAACGTTAGTATAAGAGAAGAGAGTGTAGGATTTATTTTAAGTATACATATATGACAGTTCCAATTATTTCCTACCCCCTTTGTATTTTTATTTTGTATAGAATTTACTGGATTGAATCTTAAATTGTTTCCCTGATTTTTATTTTAATTTTTAAATCCATAATATCTGTGTGCGAATTGAGCACGGAAATTGTTTGATTCTAATTCCTGGACCTTTGCCAAAGCATTTGGTAAGTCCGGTGGATTTAATGAAAAAAGTGTTTCTGATATTGAACCATTTAGTCCAGAGATAAAAATCCGTAGGGCATTGCTTCTAATTGTTTTGTTTGTTTCTTTGGTAATTACATTGTCCTTCCCGTATGTCATTAAAGTTTTGTTTATTAACAAAGTCATTTTTTTATTGACTTCATTATAGAATTCAGTAACTGTCATCCTACCTTGTCTAAGAATACTTAATTCGGACTCCAAAACAAATCTAGTCTTGATAGGATTGCTTGAAAATTTAAAACAGTACCATGATTGGTTAAAGCGTCATGTGCTGCGCCCCTGATTTTATTCCGTAAAATTGTTAATGCAATAAAATACTGCTGACTCTGAATTTTGTAAAGGCTCATTACGGTCTCTGCTGCTTCTCTCCAACCTACGTATTGTGTTGGCTCTCCGGTAAACTCCGGTAATGATTTGATTACTTCTAGAGTAGTTTCACATTAACATTAGGGTCAACCTCTTGAAGTTTAAAGTCTTCTACAATATTTGTTTCTGAAACTATCTTTAATTCTATCCCATCTATTTTTTTGTTCACTTCACTCAATTGGACACTAATTAATCTGTTAATTAATGCCACCGTTAAATTACTGGATGTAGCTAAGCTACCTGCTGGAAAATTAGCCGTACCTCCAGTTGCCATGGTTAAGTTAAGTTCACTGAAACTATCTATTAAATTTTCCAGATTTTTTTTTTTTTTGTTGTGTTTTTGCTCTGATCTTTTTTTAACTAAACGGTGATCTATCTTAAAATTTAGAGAACTTACTAAAAATTATAATTATCCTCACGATAATGTTTGATAAGGTCTTCCTTTAAATTGGGGATGTTCTGCAAATCTTCCTTCCGTCTTTGGATTTCCTTGGTAGTTTTACGGTAGAGGGTGGATTGTTTGGTTTTGTTGTTTAAAATATTTATTCTTCAAATCTTCCTTCCGTCCTTGGATTCTCTCGGTAGTTTTTACGGTAGAGGATGTTTTCCTTGGTATTGTTATTTAAAATATGTTATGCCGCTTTGAATTTTTAAGTGTCTTGATGTTTAATTGATTACTTTTTAGTCCACCTTTTATAAAACATTAATGGATTATTTCATTTATTGTTTTCCATTAATTTGTAGATGGATGTCTTAATTTTCCACTAAAAATCTGTGTTCTTGACTGCGTGAGTTCCGTTTATTTATTTAACTTTTATTTCGTAAAATTTTTTATTTTTATAACTTTTTATGACGCGGCCCCACGTTGGGCGCCAATTAACTTTGTCCTTTTTGATTTATTTAAAAAAATATAACATTTTTTATTTTATTTTTTTGGTGTTAGACTTTTATTCGTAAACGTATTAAAACACCAAGACACTTATTATGGCTGATTGCTTATGACTGATCGCTACTGCATCCAGGAAAGGACTGACTTCTTAATTCTAAATTCTTCTCCAATAAACCTCGGCCAGAAGCTTTTCTTTTTTAGCTTCCAGAACTTTTCTTTTGTTTTTAATAAAAACTTATGCTGAAACTGTCGCATCTCGTTGTGAAATTAAATTATGCTGAGCGATGCAATTTGATTGAAAATCGGAACTCAATATTCTGGGTTCAAGGAATTTAGAGTATGCGTCAATACAAGTTATAAAAGTTAGACTTTGGGCATAGTATATGTCAATATGTAAATTTTCTCCTTCTTTAGTTGGTATGGGGGATTCTCCTATTGGAATTTTAATGGGGTGTCTGTTGTATTTGTTCTCATTGCAAATTTTACAATTTTTTATGTATTCTTTTAGTTTTTTATATAAATTTGGCCAATAATATAATTTACTGATGTGTTTATAATTTTCGTCTAGTCCCCTATGAGCTCGACTGTGTGTTTCTTCTATTATAATAGCTTTATATTCGGTGTTTTCTACGTCTTGCAGAAATATTCGTGTAAACAGAAATTTGTTAGTAAAACTGTTTTTGAAAGGTACTTGAATGTGGTATAAATCTTCTAAGCTACAATGAATTCCAACCGTTATATTAGGTGGAAGATATTCCCTCAATATAGTTACTAAGTTCTCAACTGTATCATATTCGATGATGTGTCTTGTTTTTCCAAAAACTACCAGTGACTCATGTATTGTATACCTCCCCTTTGTTAATAACAATTGTTGTTGAAATTGATTTAATGGTTTTCGGGTCTCTTGTATTACATTTTCAAAACTACTTTCAGCAGAGTGCTGTGTTTCTTGATCTGAGTTTGACTGTTCGGATTCGTCTATATCGCTATTTGTAATATTATTGATTTGGATTCGTGATAATCCATCGGCTACAAAATTTGTTGTTCCAGGTTATACTTTATGGATTTTTATCTGAAATAGTGAATGATAAGGATTGATGGTCCGTTTGTATTTCTATGCTAATTACTCCATATAAATAATTCCTGAGAGCTTTTAAGGCCCATACTATGGCTAACAATTCCTTTTTATTTGTTGCATAAAGTTGTTCCGTTTTGTTTAATGTTTTAGAAATAAACGTAATTGGTTTTTCATCTTGTGATAGTACTGCCCCGATAGCTACGTCTGATGCGTCTGTTGTTAAAACGAATTTTTTATTATAATCTGGCTGAACCAATTCAATTTGGCTTATTAGATTCTCCTTCAGCTCGTTAAAAGCTTGTACAGCTGATTGATCAAACTGTATTGCAATTTTTGTAGACATTCTTTTAGAAACTTTTCCATTTTCCCCACCTAGATATTTTGTTAATGGTTTAGCTATTTTTGCATAGTTTCGGACAAATTTCCTATAATACCCTGTTAGACCAAGAAAACTTCGGAGGAAAATCGGGGAAAATCGGAACTCAATATTCTGGGCTTCGATCGTCAGAACGGAAGCTTGTGTTTACTTTACGATTGGTTTGTTTATATCTAGCCAGATGGTCAAGCGCGGCTCTTGAAGTTGCTGAGATTGAATTTTAAAATTTATTTATTAATTACATAAGTGGAATAAGCAAAGGCAAAGGCAATAAGCCGAGATTGAATTTTAAAATTTGTTTACTAATTCTGCCTGTAGGCGTGTAGGCTGCCCATTCGCCTATGGAGTGCAGGCGGACCTCCCGCCTGTGGGGGTGCAGGCGGGCCCAACAGCCTGTAGGAGCGCAGGCGGGCCCAACTGCCTATAAGGGCGCAGGCGGACCTGCCGCCTGTAGGACCCCAGGCGGACTTGCCGCCTGTAGGCGCCCAGAAGGGCCCTATTGCCTATGGGGGTGCAGGCGAGCCTTACTGCCTACGGGGGTGCAGGCAGGCGCTACTGCCTCCAGGGGCGAAGTCGGGCGCAACTGCCTGTAGGGGTGCAGGCGGGCCCAACTGCCTATAAGGGTGCAGGCGGACATGCCGCCTATGGGAGTGCAGGCGAGCCTTACTGCCTGTAGGCGCCCAGGAGGGCCCTACTGCCTACGGGGGTGCAGGCGGGCCTTACTGCCTGTAGGGGAGCAGTGGGCCCAACTGCCTGTAGGGGCGAAGGCGGGTCCTACTGCCTGTAGGGGCGCATGTGGCCCTCCAGCCTATGGGGGTGCAGGCGGGCCCAACAGCCTGTTGGGGCGCAGGCGGGCCCAACTGCCTGTAGGAGCGCAGGCGGGCCCTACTGCCTGTAGGGGCGCAGGCGGTTCCTACTGCCTGTAGGGGCGCATGCGGCCCTCCCGCCTATTGGGGTGCAGCCGGCCCTCCCGCCTATGGGGCTGCAGGCGGGCCTTACTGCTTGTAGGGGCGCAGGCGGGTCCTACTACCTGTTGGGGCGCATGCGGTCCATCCGCCTATGGGGGTGCAGGCGGTCAGGCCCAACTGCCTGTAGGGGTGCAGGCGGGCCTTACTGCCTATAGGAGCGCAGGCGGCCCTCCCGCCTATGGGGGTACAGGCAGCCCACCCGCCTATGGAGCTGCAGGCGGGCGCTACTCCCTGATGGGGCGCAGGCGGACCTGCCGCCTTTGGGGTTAAAGGCAGCCCTCCCGCCTATGGGGCTGCAGGTGGGCCCAACAGCCTGTTGGGGCGCAGGCGGGCCCAACTGCCTGTAGGAGCGCAGGCGGGCCCTTCTGCCTGTAGGGGCGCAGGCGGTCTATCCGTCTATTGGGGTACAGGCGGCCCTTCCTGCCTATGGGGGTGCAGGCGGGCCCAACTGCCTGTAGGAGCGCAGGCGGGTCCAACTGCCTGTAGGGGCGCAGGCGGGTCCTACTGCCTGTAGGGGCGCATTCGGCCCACCTGCTTATGGGGGTGCAGCCGGCCCTCCCGCCTATGGGGCTGCAGGCGGGCCTTACTGCCTGTAGGGGCGCAGGCGGGTCCTACTACCTGTTGGGGCGCATTACTTACTGCCTGTAGGCGCTCAGCCTTACTGCCTGTAGGCGCTCAGGAGGGCCATACTGCCTACGGGGGTGCAGGCGGGACTTACTGCCTGTAGGGGCGCAGGCGGGCCCAACTGCCTGTTGGGGCGCACGCGGGCCGTATTGCCTGTAGGGGCGCAGACGGCCCTCCCGCCTATAGGGCTGCAGGCGGGCCCTACTGCCTGTAGGCGCGCAGGCTGTCCATCCGCCTATGGGGTGCAGGCGGCCCTCCCGCTAATGGGGGTGCAGCTAGGCCCTACTGCCTGTAGGGGCGAAGGAGGGCCCTACTGTCTGTAGGGGCGCAGGCGGACCTCCCGCCTATGGGGGTACAGGCAGCCCTCCCGCCTATGGGGCTGCAGGCGGGCGCTACTGCCTGCAGGGGCGTAGTCGGGCCCAACTATCCGCCTATTGGGGTACAGGCGGCCCCTCCTGCCTATGGCGGGCCCAACAGCCTGTAGGGGCGCAGGCGGGCTCAACTGCCTGTAGGGGTGCAGGCGGGCCCTACTGCCTATAAGGGCGCAGGCGGACCTGCCGCTTGTAGGACCCCAGGCGGACTTGCCGCCTGTAGGCGCCCAGAAGGGCCCTACTGCCTATGGGGGCGCATGCGGTCCATCCGCCTACGGGGCTGCAGGCGGGCCTTACTGCGTGTTGGGGCGCATGCGGTCCATCCGCCTATGGGGGTGCAGGCGGCAGCCCCTACTGCCAGTAGGGGTGCAGGCGAGCCTTACTGCCTGTAGGAGCGCAGGCGGCCCTCCCGCCTATGGGGGTACAGGCAGCCCTCCCGCCTATGGAGCTGCAGGCGGGCGCTACTCCCTGCAGGGGCGCAGTCGGGCCTCCCGCTTGTGGGGGTGCAGGCGGGCCCAACTGCCTGTAGGAGCGCAGGAGGTCTATCCGCCTATTGGGGTACAGGCGGCCCTTCCTGCCTGTATGGACGCAGGTGGACCTGCCGCCTGTAGGAGGCCAGGCGGATTTGCCGCCTGTAGGCGCCCAGGAGGGCCCAACTGCCTATAAGGATGCAGGCGGCCGTCACGCCTATGGGGGTGTAGGCGGGCCTTCCTGCCTTTGGGGGAGCAGACGGGCCCAACTGACTGTAGGGGCGCAGGCGGACCTGCCGCCTCTAGGAGCCCAGGCGGATTTGCCCATAAGGGTGCAGGCGGCCGTCCCGCCTATGGGGGTGCAGGCGGGCCTTACTGCCTGTAGGAGCGCAGGCGGCCCTCCCACCTATGGGGGCACAGGCGGCCCTCCCGCCTATGGGGGTGCAGGCGGCCCTTCTGCCTATGGGGCTGCAGGCGGGCCCTACTGCCTATAGGGGCGCAGACGGCCCTCCCGCCTATAGGGCTGCAGGCGGGCCCTACTGCCTGTAGGCGCGCAGGCTGTCCATCCGCCTATGGGGTTCAGGGGGCCCTCCCGCTAATGGGGGTGCAGCAAGGCCCTACTGCCTGTAGGGGCGAAGGAGGGCCCTACTGTCTGTAGGGGCGCAGGCGGACCTCCCGCCTATGGGGGGTACAGGCAGCCCTCCCGCCTATGGGGCTGCAGGCGGGCGCTACTGCCTGCAGGGGCGTAGTCGGGCCCAACTATCCGCCTATTGGGGTACAGGCGGCCCCTCCTGCCTATGGCGGGCCCAACAGCCTGTAGGGGCGCAGGCGGGCTCAACTGCCTGTAGGGGTGCAGGCGGGCCCTACTGCCTATAAGGGCGCAGGCGGACCTGCCGCTTGTAGGACCCCAGGCGGACTTGCCGCCTGTAGGCGCCCAGAAGGGCCCTACTGCCTGAGGGGGCGCAGGCGGTCTATCCGCCTATTGGGGTACAGGCGGCCCTTCCTGCCTGTATGGACGCAGGTGGACCTGCCGCCTGTAGAAGGCCAGGCGGATTTGCCGCCTGTAGGCGCCCAGGAGGGCCCAACTGCCTATAAGGATGCAGGCGGCCGTCACGCCTATGGGGGTGTAGGCGGGCCTTCCTGCCTTTGGGGGAGCAGACGGGCCCAACTGACTGTAGGGGCGCAGGCGGACCTGCCGCCTCTAGGAGCCCAGGCGGATTTGCCCATAAGGGTGCAGGCGGCCGTCCCGCCTATTGGGGTGCAGGCGGGCCTTACTGCCTGTAGGAGCGCAGGCGGCCCTCCCACCTATGGGGGCACAGGCGGCCCTACCGCCTATGGGGGTGCAAGCGGCCCTTCTGCCTATGGGGCTGCAGGCGGGCCCTACTGCCTGTAGGGGCGCAGTCGGCCCTCCCGCCTGTGGGGGTGCAGGCGGGCCCAACTGACTGTAGGGGCGCAGGCGGACCTGCCGCCTCTAGGAGCCCAGGCAGATTTGCCCATAAGGGTGCAGGCGGCCGTCCCGCCTATGGGGGTGCAGGCGGGCCTTACTGCCTGTAGGAGCGCAGGCGGCCCTCCCACCTATGGGGGCAAAGGCGGCCCTCCCGCCTATGGGGGTGCAGGCGGCCTTCCTGCCTATGGGGCTGCAGGCGGGCCTTACAGCCTGTAGGGGCGCAAGCGGTCCATCCGCCTATGGGGGTGCAGGCGGGCCCAACTGCCTGTAGGGCCGCAGGCGGACCTGCCGCCTGTAGGAGGCCAGGCGGATTTGCCGCCTGTAGGCGCCCAGGAGGGCCCAACTGCATATAAGGATGCAGGCGGCCGTCACACCTATGGGGGTGTAGGCGGGCCTACCTGCCTTTGGGGGTGCAGGCGGGCCCAACTGACTGTAGGGCGGGTAGGGGCGCAGGCGGACCTGCCGCCTCTAGGAGCCCAGGCGGATTTGCCCATAAGGGTGCAGGCGGCCGTCCCGCCTATGGGGGTGCAGGCGGGCCTTACTGCCTGTAGGAGCGCAGGCGGCCCTCCCACCTATGGGGGCAAAGGCGGCCCTCCCGCCTATGGGGGTGCAGGCGGCCTTCCTGCCTATGGGGCTGCAGGCGGGCCTTACAGCCTGTAGGGGCGCAAGCGGTCCATCCGCCTTTGGGGGTGCAGGCGGGCCCTACTGCCTGTAGGGGCGCAGGCGGGTCCTACTGCCTGTAGCGGCGCAAGCGACCCTCCCGCCTATGGGTCTGCCGGCGGGGCCTACTGCCTGCATGGGCGCAGACGGGCCCTACTGCCTATAGGGTCGCAGGCGGGCGCGCCCGCCTATGGGGTGGAGGCTCAGGGGGCCCTCCCGCCTTTGGGCTGGCGGGCCCTACTGCCTATGGGGCACAGGCGGGCCCTCTCGCCTTTGGGGCACAGGCGGGCCCTACTGCCTTTAGGGGCAGAGACCGGCCCTCCTGCCTATGGGGTTGCAGATGGGCCCTTATGCCTATAGGGGCGCAGGCGAGCCCTTCTGCCTATGGGGGTGCAGTCGTGCCCTACTGCCTATAGGTGCGCCTTTGGGGTGGATATCGGCCCGTAAAGCTATACAAAATGATAGGTAAGAAACCTGTTAAAATTAAATGCAAAGTAATGCAATAAGTAAATATTCAAAAGAAACAGGTAGTTATAATTACATTCCAAATAGACTTATTTCGAAAATGGCAATAGTTTCGAATAACTTGGGATCTTGCTGGAAGAAGTATTGAATTGCCAGAACTGTGAGCTATTGGTACATTAATTGGGAATTTTTAGTTATTGGGTCTAATTATAAGCCAATCAACAGATGGCTGAAAGTCTAACTGACAGTTGTATTTATTTATAGAATCGATTCCTAATATTCCATCACATGGAATAGGGAATTGAAAAGTCACGATATGAAAATCATGTTGAAGTATATATTTAGTCGTCTGTATTTCAATAGAAACCAGACCTTTGGATTTGGTTATTTCTTGACTTATTCCTTTTATGTCTATAATATAATTATCTTGGATGTCGTTATCATATCATATCATATATATGATATCGATATCAGAAGTTTCTTTTAAAATGGATATGTCTGCACCTGTGTCTATTAGGAAGATAAATTCTTTTCCAGTAGCTACATGAATAAATGAAACGAATATATTTTGATTGAGATTAATAGTGTGAACTCTTGCGTCTTTTACTGCTGAATATTTAAAGGGTCTTGGGAGTTTCCCGATGTATTTTGGGAAACTCTGACATTGTTTTGGTAGTCGTTGTTGTTGTTGTGGCCTCGATTCGAGTTACCACGGCCTCTATAGTTTCCTCTATATTGGCCTCGTCCTCTATTGTTATTCTGGTAATTGTTATTGTTAAAATAACCACGAAAGTTGCCTCTATCGTATCCACGTCCGCGGTTCGAGCCGCGCTGTGGATAGTTATTGTAGTATAGGACAGTGTTTGATTGTCCAGTTGCTTCTGTGCAACTATTTACAAAATTTGATACGGCATCGTTCATAGTATTGAAGGTACCAGCTTGCATAATAAGTTTTACCTTATCGAGTGTACAATTTTTAGTCATTGCTTTGACTGCATGCTGAGTGGAATTACTTTTGGCTAACTCTAGAGGTAGTCCGTCTGTTATATATGCACCTTCTAAAGCTTTCGTCATATGCTCAATCTCTTGTGTGTACTGGTTAGCAGTTTTATTGCGCTGCTGTAGGTTCATCAGTTTTGCTAAGAATACTTCTACAGTTTCGCCTTTGACGTTGCCTTTTAATCTGGAAATCACCTCAGAAATTGTTGTTTCATTTCCGATTATCATTAATAAAACTTGTTAAATTTTCAGCTTTACCATCGGAAACTGGTATAAGCTTGGATGCTGTATTAATAAATTCAATATTTGATTGTGCCATTGTATTTTGTTGCTTATGTTATCCTCTATTATGCTTGAAGTATCATCAGAATCTGTAGAATTATCTAGATCTGGCATTAGTACAGCTGGAACAGTAAGATTATTTAAATCTTGCTCTTCTATTTTCAGTTTTAAATCTGTAAGTTCCTTTGGTTCTGTTTGGACAATGTCAGTTTGTTCTGTTGATTCCGGTTCATCACCAGTTTCAACTGTTAGAGAGGTGTTAAGTATGGTCGGTAGTGATATATCTAAATTGAACTTTTGCTTAATTGTTATTAAATTAGATCGTAGTCTGATCAAATATTTTGATACTTGGGACCAATGATCTTGATTTAATGTTTCTCTCTGGCCATGTATTAGTATTCGTGCTTCATTAAAGCATTTTACAACAGGCATCTTTTGAATTGGCATGGTTTGAGTAAGCGTTATATAACTATAATATAAATAATAAAAATATAATTCATTCCATTACATTTTTGTTAATATGGAGAATTATTTTCGGACTACTACCATAACAAGTGTTCTGCCTAATGTTTCATGTTCTTCTACTACTGATTTTTCCTGAACACCTGGGATGGTGCTTAATACAATCGCTTTTTGTGTTTTTGAGCAATGTATCAATGGTGAATTTTCGAAATTCGAGTCTTTGAGACTATTTGTTGAACATGTTCATTAAAATAAGCATCCCTTCTATTGTGGTCATTTTCATTGTTTCTTTAATCGTCCTCAGTGTAGCCATACTTTAGTGAAAATATATATTTTTATTTGTCTTTATTTATTTCCATTCTCTTTTTTTTTTTTTAATTTTAAGAGTGTACAAAAAAATGTTCTTTTTTTTTAATTTTGTCCAGCTCATTTGCCTGGCTCATATATTTTTTCGTCCGACATTATGTAATTTATATAATTTATAAAAACAATTTCCGCACCTTATGACAACAATTATTATTAGTAATGTGTGTATTAATTCTAAGTTAATATTGTTTGGCTCTACTTTATTAATAACGTCGGCAGTGGAGTCCACCGACTTACCGTCAACTATTGCCATTTTGAAATATGTGTATTTGGAATGTAATTATAACTGTGTGCAGGTAGATATTGTAGTATGCACACATATTGAATAGCCACTGTACCAAGAGTACTTAAAGGGTAAATACTGTAACACTTTGTTGCAGTGTAAACAAAACTTAAATGGTCAAAACATGAACCGATCGCTATGCACAAAAAGTGCTAGCGGCGGGAGAATTGTAACACGAACGGACTTCATGTGCATATATCTCGCGCTCCCACTTAAGAGAGCATAGCATACATATATACATAAGCACATACATAGCCGTCTTGCTGCCGCCGTCTGTGTGCAGCGCAGCACGAGACTTAGCCTTACTCAGAATTAAAAGAATAATGTCAAAGCAGATACAATTGAAGCGTTGGAGCGGCACCTTTGCTGCTCCTCCAATTAATAAAACAATAAATACTAAAAATTATCAAATGGATTTTTAAATCACAACATCGTCTAATCCATACATGGCGACCGTGACGTGCAATCAGGAGATTGCAGGACCCAAAGGATGGATGCTATCGGCAGCTACGGAAAAAAAATCTGGATGGAAAACTACGGCATGGAAAAGTCTGAGTGAGGAGAGTGCGGATATGGGACGCAGAGTTGGATAAAAAAACAAAATAAATAAAAGAATAGCACACGTTAAGTGGCTATTATATAAAAATAATCCACCTCCATGGGCGACAGCCGTAAAATTAACTGCTGAGCTCGATATTCTAAAAGAAAGTCTTCAGAAGAAAGAAAACCCAACCGCGACTCACTCAGAAAAAATTAAAACCATAAATACAAAAGACACTACGAAGAGTGCCCGAACGACTGCCCTGGACCGCTGGAAGCCCCAGCATGCAAGTTCACTTGCATAAAGCAAAATAGGAAAGGAAAGCCCGACACCGCCCACGCTTAGGACAAAGGACATCAGCCCAGGACATCAGCCCAGGACTTCCTGCCAGCTTGTGCAGCCAGCACCGGCCCCGTTTAGCGCTTCAAGCTAGACCCGGAAAAGTGAACCGACAGCGCTACAAAGAGCGCACAACAAATAAGAAATAATTTTTTGCATTATTGCGTTGCATTGTTAATGTACTGCGTTACATTATAGTTATAAACGACTTTATGTAAAATTGAGCGGAACCTTTTCTGCCCAATTAGAAGTGTAGCCCGTAAAGCTATACAAAACGATAGGTAGGAAACCTGTAAAAATTAAATGCAAAGTAATGCAATAAGTAAATATTCAAAAGAAACAGGTAGTTATAATTACATTCCAAATAGACTTATTTCGAAAATGGCAATAGTTGACGTTAAGTCGGTGGACTCCACTGCAAACGTTATTGATAAAGTAGAGCCAAACAACATAAACTTAGAATTAATACACACATTACTAATAATAATTGTTGTCATAATGTGCGCAAATTGTTTTTATAAATTATATAAATTACATAATAAATGTCTAAAGAAAAAATATATGAGCCAGGCAAATGAGCTGGACAAAATTTAAGAATAAAAACAAAAAATTAAGAGCGCAAACAATATTAATAATAATAATAAAAAAAAAAATCTTTTTGTACACTCTTAAATAAAAAATAAAAAAGAGAATGAAAATAAATATATCTTTATTATAAAAATAAAAACAAAAATATATAAATATAAAAATAAAAATTTATATTTTCACTAAAGTATGGCTACACTGAGGACGATTAAGAAAAACTGAAAACGACCACAATAGAAGCTATTAGACAGGTTTACGAAAGGGATGCATATTTTAATGAACATGTTCAACAAATAGTCTCAACGACTCCAATAAGCATCAACCAATTAGAATACCATCTAATTGAAACATTTAATTTCGAAAATTCACCATTGATACATTGCTCAAAAACACAAAAAGCGATTGTATTAAGCACCATCCCAGGTGTCCAGGTGAAATCAGTTCTAGAAGAACACGAAACACTAGGCCGAACACTTCTTATGGCAGCAGTCCGAAAATTATTCTCCATATCAACAAAAATGCAATGGAATGAATTATATGACGAATTGAATAAATTAAAAACCGATTTTGACAAATCATTAAATCGCTTACTCAAAACAGGCCAATTCAAAAGAACACCATTAAAAAACATTTTGAAATACTAGTAAACTGCTTTAATGAAGCACGAATACTAATACATGGCCAGAGAGAAAAATTAAATCAAGATCATTGGTCCCAAGTATCAAAATTTTTGATCAGACTACGATCTAATTTAATATTTTTATTGTTATAAACAAAAGTTCAATTTAGGTATATCAATACCGACCATACTTAACACCTCTCTAACAGTTTAAACTGACATTGACCAAAGAGAACCAAATGAAATTACTGATTTAAATCTGAAAATAGAAGAGCAAGATTTAAATAATCTTACTGTTCCAGCTGTACTAATGCCAGATCTAGATAATTCAACATGCAGTCAAAGCAATGACTAAAAATTTTACACTCGATAAGGTAAAACTTATTATGCAAGCTGGTACCTTCAATACTATGAACGATGCCGTATCAAATTTTGTAAATAGTTGCACAGAAGCAACTGGACAATCAAACACTGTCCTATACTACAATAACTATCCACAGCGCGGCTCGAACCGCGGACGTGGATATGATAGAGGCAACTTTCGTGGTTATTTTAACAATAACCATTACCAGAATAACAATGGAGGACGAGGCCAATATAGAGGAAACTATAGAGGCCGTGGTAACTCGAATCGAGGCCAAAACAATGTCAGAGTTTCCCAAAATACATCGGGAAACTCCCAAGACCCTTTAAATATTCAGCAGTAAAAGACGCAAGAGTTCACACTATTAATCTCAATCAAAATATATTCGTTTCATTTATTCATGTAGCTACTGGAAAAGAATTTATCTTCCTAATAGACACAGGTGCAGACATATCCATTTTAAAAGAAACTTCTGATATCGATATCATATATATGATATGATAGGAGCGCAGGCGGCCCTCCCACCTATGGGGGTACAGGCGGCCCTCCCGCCTATGGGGCTGCAGGCGGGCGCTACTGCTTGCAGGGGCGCAGTCGGGCCCAACTGCCTGCAGGCCCGCAGGAGGGCCCTACAGCCTGTAGGGGCGCAGGCGGTGCATCCGCCTATGGGGTGCAGGCGGCCCTCCCGCCTATGGGGCTGCAGGCGGGCCCAACTTCCTGTAGGAGCGCAGGCGGGCCCTACTGCCTGTAGGGGTGCAGGCGGGTCCTACTTCCTGTAGGGGCGCACGCGGAACATCCGCTTATTGGGGTACAGGCGGCCCTTCGTGCCTATAGGGGCGCAGGCGAGCCCGACTTCCTGTAGGGGCGCGGGTCCTACTGCCTGTAGGGGCGCAGGCGGCCCTCCTGCCTATGGGTCTGAAGGCGGGCCCTACTGCCTGCAGGGCCGCAGGAGGGCCCTACAGCCTGTAGTGGCGCAGGCGGGGCTTGCTGCCTATAGGGTCGCAGGGGGGCGCGCCCGCCTATGGGTCTGCCGGCGTGGCCTACTGCCTATAGGTGCGCCTTTGGGGTGGAGGCACAGGCGGGCCCTCCTGCCTATGGAGGTGCAGGCAGGCCTTACTGCCTGTAGGAGCGCAGGCGGCCCTCCCACCTATGGGGGTACAGGCGGCCCTTCCGCCTATGGGCCCTATTTCCTATGGGGGTGCAGGCGGGCCTTACTGCCTGTAGGGGTTCAGGGGGGCCCTACTGCCTGTAAGGGCGCAGGCGGTCCATCCGCCTATGGGGGTGCAGGCGACCCTCCCGCCTATGGGTCTGCCGGCGGGGCCTACTGCCTGCATGGGCTGGCGGGCCCTACTGCCTATGGGGCACAGGCGGGCCCTCTCGCCTTTGGGGCACAGGCGGGCCCTACTGCCTTTAGGGGCAGAGACCGGCCCTCCTGCCTATGGGGTTGCAGATGGGCCCTTATGCCTATAGGGGCGCAGGCGAGCCCTTCTGCCTATGGGGGTGCAGTCGTGCCCTACTGCCTATAGGTGCGCCTTTGGGGTGGATATCGGCCCGTAAAGCTATACAAAATGATAGGTAAGAAACCTGTTAAAATTAAATGCAAAGTAATGCAATAAGTAAATATTCAAAAGAAACAGGTAGTTATAATTACATTCCAAATAGACTTATTTCGAAAATGGCAATAGTTTCGAATAACTTGGGATCTTGCTGGAAGACGTATTGAATTGCCAGAACTGTGAGCTATTGGTACATTAATTGGGAATTTTTAGTTATTGGGTCTAATTATAAGCCAATCAACAGATGGCTGAAAGTCTAACTGACAGTTGTATTTATTTATAGAATCGATTCCTAATATTCCATCACATGGAATAGGGAATTGAAAAGTCACGATATGAAAATCATGTGGAAGTATATATTTAGTCGTCTGTATTTCAATAGAAACCAGACCTTTGGATTTGGTTATTTCTTGACTTATTCCTTTTATGTCTATAATATTATTATCTTGGATGTCGTTATCATATCATATCATATATATGATATCGATATCAGAAGTGTCTTTTAAAATGGATATGTCTGCACCTGTGTCTATTAGGAAGATAAATTCTTTTCCAGTAGCTACATGAATAAATGAAACGAATATATTTTGATTGAGATTAATAGTGTGAACTCTTGCGTCTTTTACTGCTGAATATTTAAAGGGTCTTGGGAGTTTCCCGATGTATTTTGGGAAACTCTGACATTGTTTTGGTAGTCGTTGTTGTTGTTGTGGCCTCGATTCGAGTTACCACGGCCTCTATAGTTTCCTCTATATTGGCCTCGTCCTCTATTGTTATTCTGGTAATTGTTATTGTTAAAATAACCACGAAAGTTGCCTCTATCGTATCCACGTCCGCGGTTCGAGCCGCGCTGTGGATAGTTATTGTAGTATAGGACAGTGTTTGATTGTCCAGTTGCTTCTGTGCAACTATTTACAAAATTTGATACGGCATCGTTCATAGTATTGAAGGTACCAGCTTGCATAATAAGTTTTACCTTATCGAGTGTACAATTTTTAGTCATTGCTTTGACTGCATGCTGAGTGGAATTACTTTTGGCTAACTCTAGAGGTAGTCCGTCTGTTATATATGCACCTTCTAAAGCTTTCGTCATATGCTCAATCTCTTGTGTGTACTGGTTAGCAGTTTTATTGCGCTGCTGTAGGTTCATCAGTTTTGCTAAGAATACTTCTACAGTTTCGCCTTTGACGTTGCCTTTTAATCTGGAAATCACCTCAGAAATTGTTGTTTCATTTCCGATTATCATTAATAAAACTTGTTAAATTTTCAGCTTTACCATCGGAAACTGGTATAAGCTTGGATGCTGTATTAATAAATTCAATATTTGATTGTGCCATTGTATTTTGTTGCTTATGTTATCCTCTATTATGCTTGAAGTATCATCAGAATCTGTAGAATTATCTAGATCTGGCATTAGTACAGCTGGAACAGTAAGATTATTTAAATCTTGCTCTTCTATTTTCAGTTTTAAATCTGTAAGTTCCTATGGTTCTGTTTGGACAATGTCAGTTTGTTCTGTTGATTCCGGTTCATCACCAGTTTCAACTGTTAGAGAGGTGTTAAGTATGGTCGGTAGTGATATATCTAAATTGAACTTTTGCTTAATTGTTATTAAATTAGATCGTAGTCTGATCAAATATTTTGATACTTGGGACCAATGATCTTGATTTAATTTTTCTCTCTGGCCATGTATTAGTATTCGTGCTTCATTAAAGCAGTTTACTAGTATTTCAAAATGTTTTTTAATGGTGTTCTTTTGAATTGGCATGGTTTGAGTAAGCGTTATATAACTATAATATAAATAATAAAAATATAATTCATTCCATAACATTTTTGTTAATATGGAGAATTATTTTCGGACTACTACCATAACAAGTGTTCTGCCTAATGTTTCATGTTCTTCTACTACTGATTTTTCCTGAACACCTGGGATGGTGCTTAATACAATCGCTTTTTGTGTTTTTGAGCAATGTATCAATGGTGAATTTTCGAAATTCGAGTCTTTGAGACTATTTGTTGAACATGTTCATTAAAATAAGCATCCCTTCTATTGTGGTCATTTTCATTGTTTCTTTAATCGTCCTCAGTGTAGCCATACTTTAGTGAAAATATATATTTTTATTTGTCTTTATTTATTTCCATTCTCTTTTTTTTTTTTTAATTTTAAGAGTGTACAAAAAAATGTTCTTTTTTTTTAATTTTGTCCAGCTCATTTGCCTGGCTCATATATTTTTTCGTCCGACATTATGTAATTTATATAATTTATAAAAACAATTTCCGCACCTTATGACAACAATTATTATTAGTAATGTGTGTATTAATTCTAAGTTAATATTGTTTGGCTCTACTTTATTAATAACGTCGGCAGTGGAGTCCACCGACTTACCGTCAACTATTGCCATTTTGAAATATGTGTATTTGGAATGTAATTATAACTGTGTGCAGGTAGATATTGTAGTATGCACACATATTGAATAGCCACTGTACCAAGAGTACTTAAAGGGTAAATACTGTAACACTTTGTTGCAGTGTAAACAAAACTTAAATGGTCAAAACATGAACCGATCGCTATGCACAAAAAGTGCTAGCGGCGGGAGAATTGTAACACGAACGGACTTCATGTGCATATATCTCGCGCTCCCACTTAAGAGAGCATAGCATACATATATACATAAGCACATACATAGCCGTCTTGCTGCCGCCGTCTGTGTGCAGCGCAGCACGAGACTTAGCCTTACTCAGAATTAAAAGAATAATGTCAAAGCAGATACAATTGAAGCGTTGGAGCGGCACCTTTGCTGCTCCTCCAATTAATAAAACAATAAATACTAAAAATTATCAAATGGATTTTTAAATCACAACATCGTCTAATCCATACATGGCGACCGTGACGTGCAATCAGGAGATTGCAGGACCCAAAGGATGGATGCTATCGGCAGCTACGGAAAAAAAATCTGGATGGAAAACTACGGCATGGAAAAGTCTGAGTGAGGAGAGTGCGGATATGGGACGCAGAGTTGGAAAAAACAAAATAAATAAAAGAATAGCACACGTTAAGTGGCTATTATATAAAAATAATCCACCTCCATGGGCGACAGCCGTAAAATTAACTGCTGAGCTCGATATTCTAAAAGAAAGTCTTCAGAAGAAAGAAAACCCAACCGCAACTCACTCAGAAAAAATTAAAACCATAAATACAAAAGACACTACGAAGAGTGCCCGAACGACTGCCCTGGACCGCTGGAAGCCCCAGCATGCAAGTTCACTTGCATAAAGCAAAATAGGAAAGGAAAGCCCGACACCGCCCACGCTTAGGACAAAGGACATCAGCCCAGGACATCAGCCCAGGACTTCCTGCCAGCTTGTGCAGCCAGCACCGGCCCCGTTTAGCGCTTCAAGCTAGACCCGGAAAAGTGAACCGACAGCGCTACAAAGAGCGCACAACAAATAAGAAATAATTTTTTGCATTATTGCGTTGCATTGTTAATGTACTGCGTTACATTATAGTTATAAACGACTTTATGTAAAATTGAGCGGAACCTTTTCTGCCCAATTAGAAGTGTAGCCCGTAAAGCTATACAAAACGATAGGTAGGAAACCTGTAAAAATTAAATGCAAAGTAATGCAATAAGTAAATATTCAAAAGAAACAGGTAGTTATAATTACATTCCAAATAGACTTATTTCGAAAATGGCAATAGTTGACGTTAAGTCGGTGGACTCCACTGCAAACGTTATTGATAAAGTAGAGCCAAACAACATAAACTTAGAATTAATACACACATTACTAATAATAATTGTTGTCATAATGTGCGCAAATTGTTTTTATAAATTATATAAATTACATAATAAATGTCTAAAGAAAAAATATATGAGCCAGGCAAATGAGCTGGACAAAATTTAAGAATAAAAACAAAAAATTAAGAGCGCAAACAATATTAATAATAATAATAAAAAAAAAAAAAATCTTTTTGTACACTCTTAAATAAAAAATAAAAAAGAGAATGAAAATAAATATATCTTTATTATAAAAATAAAAACAAAAATATATAAATATAAAAATAAAAATTTATATTTTCACTAAAGTATGGCTACACTGAGGACGATTAAGAAAAACTGAAAACGACCACAATAGAAGCTATTAGACAGGTTTACGAAAGGGATGCATATTTTAATGAACATGTTCAACAAATAGTCTCAACGACTCCAATAAGCATCAACCAATTAGAATACCTTCTAATTGAAACATTTAATTTCGAAAATTCACCATTGATACATTGCTCAAAAACACAAAAAGCGATTGTATTAAGCACCATCCCAGGTGTCCAGGTGAAATCAGTTCTAGAAGAACACGAAACACTAGGCCGAACACTTCTTATGGCAGCAGTCCGAAAATAATTCTCCATATCAACAAAAATGCAATGGAATGAATTATATGACGAATTGAATAAATTAAAAACCGATTTTGACAAATCATTAAATCGCTTACTCAAAACAGGCCAATTCAAAAGAACACCATTAAAAAACATTTTGAAATACTAGTAAACTGCTTTAATGAAGCACGAATACTAATACATGGCCAGAGAGAAAAATTAAATCAAGATCATTGGTCCCAAGTATCAAAATTTTTGATCAGACTACGATCTAATTTAATATTTTTATTGTTATAAACAAAAGTTCAATTTAGGTATATCAATACCGACCATACTTAACACCTCTCTAACAGTTTAAACTGACATTGACCAAAGAGAACCAAATGAAATTACTGATTTAAATCTGAAAATAGAAGAGCAAGATTTAAATAATCTTACTGTTCCAGCTGTACTAATGCCAGATCTAGATAATTCAACATGCAGTCAAGGCAATGACTAAAAATTGTACACTCGATAAGGTAAAACTTATTATGCAAGCTGGTACCTTCAATACTATGAACGATGCCGTATCAAATTTTGTAAATAGTTGCACAGAAGCAACTGGACAATCAAACACTGTCCTATACTACAATAACTATCCACAGCGCGGCTCGAACCGCGGACGTGGATACGATAGAGGCAACTTTCGTGGTTATTTTAACAATAACAATTACCAGAATAACAATAGAGGACGAGGCCAATATAGAGGAAACTATAGAGGCCGTGGTAACTCGAATCGAGGCCACAACAACAACAACGACTACCAAAACAATGTCAGAGTTTCCCAAAATACATCGGGAAACTCCCAAGACCCTTTAAATATTCAGCAGTAAAAGACGCAAGAGTTCACACTATTAATCTCAATCAAAATATATTCGTTTCATTTATTCATGTAGCTACTGGAAAAGAATTTATCTTCCTAATAGACACAGGTGCAGACATATCCATTTTAAAAGACACTTCTGATATCGATATCATATATATGATATGATATGATAACGACATCCAAGATAATTATATTATAGACATAAAAGGAATAAGTCAAGAAATAACCAAATCCAAAGGTCTGGTTTCTATTGAAATACAGACGACTAAATATATACTTCCACATGATTTTCATATCGTGACTTTTCAATTCCCTATTCCATGTGATGGAATATTAGGAATCGATTCTATAAATAAATACAACTGTCAGTTAGACTTTCAGCCATCTGAAGATTGGCTTATAATTAGACCCAATAACTTAAAATCAATAAAAAATTACTATCTGATAAATTCCCACTACCTAGAATTGATGATATCTTGGACCATCTAGGTCGAGCAAAATACTTTTCATGCCTTGACTTAATGTCAGGATTCCTTCAAATTGAACTAGAAAAAAGTTCCAGAGATATAACGTCTTTTTCAACGAGCAACGGCTCATATCGCTTCACGCGATTACCTTTTGGATTAAAAATAGCTCCTAACTCATTTCAGAGAATGATGACTATTGCATTTTCTGGACTAGAACCTTCTCAAGCATTCCTTTACATGGATGACTTAATAGTGATCAGTTGTTCCGAAAAACATATGCTTAAGAACTTAACAGATGTTTTTGAGAAATGTAGGAAATATATCCTGAAGAATGAACATCCAGAAAAATGTTCATTTTTTATGCATGAAGTGACTTTTTTAGGTCATAAATGCACTGATAAAGGAATACTTCCGGACGAGAAGAAATATGATGTCATTATGAACTACCCAGTGCCGCACGACGCAGACAGCGCTAGACGTTTCGTAGCATTTTGTAACTATTATAGACGCTTTATAAAAAACTTCACCGACTATTCAAGGCACATAACAAAATTATGTCAAAAGAATGTCCCTTTTCAATGGTCTGATAACTGTCAGAATGCATTCCAATATTTAAAAACCAAACTTATGGAACCTACTTTGCTAGAATACCCAGATTTTACTAAAGAATTCTGTATAATCACAGAAGAAAGTAAGCAATCGTGTGGAGCGGTTTTAACTCAAAACCATAATGGTTTCCAACTTCACATTGTGTTCAAGCATTGAACACGATTAGAATCCAAAGATAGAGTCTCAAGGGATCGGAGCCATGGAAATAAGAGATAGGCATGATTTGAGACCGATCCCCTGCAGCCTAAGTACATATGTACATATGTGGTGCACTTGAAGCACTTAGAAAAGGGTCACATAGCATGTCAGCGTAGAGTTCGTTGATAAGTATTTTTAAATAGATTTAAGATTTTCATGTATCTTTCTTATAAGAGAATGGAAATAAATAAAAACAGTTTTTAAACGGAACTCATTGGAGTAACACAAAAATTATTGGGCTCCTCTTAACATTTGGTCCTTCGAGACACCCTGACGTTTTCCCCCCTGTGGTAAGAGACTCAGGTTTAAAAAACTGGCACCTATAAGTGGCTGTAGAAAAACACAAATTCTCAGCCCAGGGTAGCTAAAAAATAAGGCTACGATCTGGGTAAAAAAGAGCCCAGTTTAAAAATCGTAGTCTTCTGTCGTTTCCCCCCAAGAGGTAAGGAACACAGAAAATAAAACCAAATAAATGCCAATGTGCATAAATAAATAGAAATTTGTACTTTTCTATAAAGTATTTTTTTTTTCGGAACAATACCGAAATAAAAAAAATATATATTAAAATATTTATACAAAAAATAAATATATAAAAAATTGTGTGTTTGTTGGCGTATCCGAGGCCCTACATCGGAAAAGTTAAAAAATAAATAAAGGTGATTGTGAAAAAAAAAAAAAAAAAAAAACAACATCAACAAAAATAAATAAAAAACAACAGACAAAAACAAAAACAACAACAACATCAACAGCCAGAGCCGCAGCAGCAGTAACAACAACAGCAGCAGCAAAAACAACAACAAACAGCAACAACACCAATAGCCAGAGCCGCAGCAGCAGCAACAACAACAGCAGCAGCAAAAACAACAACAAACAGCAACAACACCAATAGCCAGAGCCGCAGCAGCAGCAACAACAACAGCAGCAGCAAAAACAACAACAAACAGTAGCAACATCAACAGCCAGAGCCGTAGCAGCAGCAACATCAACAGCCAGAGCAGCAGCAGCGACAACAACAACCAGAGCAACAGCAGGATTGGCAGCAGCAGCAAAACAACAGCAGCAATTACATTTAGTCATCGGCAAGTTTCGGTTTCTTTTTAACCATTTAGTTTTATATTTTAAATTTAATTTTAATTGAAAAAAAAAATATATAATGTCGACTAAAGAAAAAATAGCGATGATTGAGGACCAGGTGCGCCTCACCCAGCAAATAGATGCTATACTAGCAAAAAACACCTATGTAGAAGAGGATAGAGAAATACTAAAAAATATTGAGCTAAAGGCCTGTACGAACCACAATCAGTTGGTTCAACTTGGGGCTGTGGAACATGATTATTTTACAAAAAATCATTTCGATAGCATGCTGTCAAAGTTTAAGTCCGCCAAGGACAAAATTAAAAAAATTTGTGGCCAGGATGAGATTTTTTCTAGGCTTGAGGAGGCTTTAAAGCACCTCGAGGATTACCTCGAGACAACATACATAGAAATTCAGGAAAGGAAAGCTGAAACCTTTCCAATAAGAATTAAAAAATTAAAAATGTTGCTCAGCAGAGAAGAAACAATGTCCGATCAAATAAATAATGACAGGCTAAATAACAAATATAAGTCGAAAATAATAGAGCTCAAAGACGATGTTGAGATACACATTGAGCTAATGATTAATAAAATCAACAAAAACGAAATAGGTAAAGTAGAAGGTGGCGCTAGAATGGAAGAACTACCTACCCTACCAAAAATTGAGGTCCCCAATTTCTTTGGAAATTCCAAAGATTGGGACCATTTTTATGAACTATTTAAGGAACTTGTGCATTCCAGGATGGATTTAAGTCCATCCTTGAAGCTAAGCTACCTTAAAAGTGCTCTAAAAGGGGAAGCACGAAATGTGGTTTCCCATTTATTGCTGGGCTCAGGCAACAATTATGATGCAGCCTGGGAGTTACTTGTAAAGCGGTATGAAAATAATAGAAAAATATTTTCAGATCAGCTGAATCGCCTCATTGAACTTCCAAAAATAAATTTGGACTCATATAGGCTTTTAAAAAATACAATTGATTCTATAAATGAATCAATTTATATGATGCGTCTTAAAGCAAATCTGACCGAAGAATCAGATTGCATTTTTGCGCATATAATTATAAAGAAATTTAATATTGAGGCTCTACAACAATATGAGGGCCAAGTAAAAAAGTCGAATGAAATCCAAAATTTAAAAGATGTCATAGAATTTTTAGATCAACGACTTAGTTCATTGACATCATTTGGTAATGAATCAACAACAAAAAAAATAATAAAAAATAACCCAAATAGCCAAACATGCCTGATGTGCAAAATGCCCGGGCATCAATTAATTGTTTGCTATAAATTTAAAGCATTAAGTCCACAGGAAAGAATGGACGTAGTTAAAAAATTGAATTTGTGCTACAGATGTTTAAAGCACAGCTCAACCATCAAATGTACAAGCGAGCTAGTATGCTCGTATTGTCAAAGATTTTCACATCATAGCATGTTGCATTTTAAAAAAGAGAATGTAAATACATGCATGACCTCTGAACCAGCGCTGTTGGCCACGGCGTATGTTCAGATTAAAGGTCAAGATGGTGAGTTCGGAAAATTTAGAGCATTGATTGACAATGGGTCACAAAGCACTCTGATTTCTGAAGAAGCGGCACAAAAACTTAAGTTGCCAAAAATAAAAGCGCACACTGAAATAAGTGGAGTATCACCAACAGGTGCCTGTGTTTCAAATCACAAATTAAAATTGACCCTTAAAAATAATGGTAAATATTCAAAAGAATTTAACACAAACGCCATTATTTTACCAAAACTTATGAAATGTCTCCCCACAAATAAAATTATTATAAATAAGTCGGATTGGAAAGAATTCTACTTGGCGGATCCCAATTTCGATAAACCTGGTCGAATTGACCTTGTTATTGGTGCGGATTTATATCCACAAATTTTACTACCGGAGATAACCAAAAAAGGTATGCTTCTTGGGCAAAAAACAATCTTTGGATGGACAGTGTCAGGTTGCACAAAATCCAGGGGAAGTAAATCAATTGTAGCAACCAGTATCGAGCTAAAACATATGGACCGATATTGGGAGGTAGAAGAAGAGGATAACAATGATTTAGAGACAGAAATATGTGAAAAAAAATTTTAAAAAATATACAACAAAAGATTCGAATGGAAAATATATTGTCGCTATACCATTTAAAGAAGACATAACATTAGGAGACTCAAAGAATCAAGCAATGGCTCGGTTCATGAACTTAGAAAAAAGATTACAAAAAAATGAAAAACTTCGAGTTGAATATTCAAAATTTATGAAAGAATATTTGGACTTAGGACATATGGTCGAAGTAAATGATGAAGGAAAGTATTACCTTCCTCACCAAGCTGTTATCAGAGAATCCAGTCTCACAACAAAATTAAGAGTAGTTTTTGATGCTTCAGCTAAAACCAGTAATAAGAAAAGCCTAAATGATATTATGTGGGTTGGACCAAGAGTTCAAAAAGATATTTTTGATATTATCATAAATTGGCGTAAGTGGGAATATGTGGTGTCATCGGACATTGAAAAAATGTACCGACAAATTAAAATAAAAAATAACGATCAAAAATATCAATATATATTGTGGAGGGATGACCCAAAAACGAAAGTTAATACTTACAAACTAACTACGGTTACTTATGGTACCACTTCCGCCCCATATTTAGCAACTAGAGTATTAGCAGATATAGGTGAAAATTGTGAAAACAAAATGATTGGGGAAATAATAAAAAATGATTTTTATATGGACGACCTCATGACAGGAGCAAATTCAATAGAAGATGCCATAACCATAGTTGAATTAATCTCTAAGGAGCTATCGAACTCTGGGTTTAATTTGAGAAAGTGGGTTTCAAATAAAGCAAAAATATTAGAAATGGTAGAAAATTCAGGAGATAATAAAATAGTTACCATCAGAGAAGATGAATTTATAAAAACCTTAGGGCTACAATGGGACCCTTGCAAGGACGAGTTTAAATTTACAGTATGTTGTACTAAACCTAAAATATTAACGAAAAGATTCGTCTTGTCCACATTATCAAAAATATTCGATCCATTAGGTTGGTTGGGACCGGTAACAATTGTGGGAAAAATCTTCATGCAAAAATTGTGGACAGCAGGAATCAATTGGGATCAAGAGCTAGGTAATGAAGATCGTAAGGAATGGGAAGAATATAAATCAGGGTTAGAGGCGTTGGAGCAAATAAGGGTCCCTAGATGGATTAATTTTAAAGTCGAATTATGTATTCAAATTCATGGCTTTGCAGACGCTTCGGAAAAGGCTTATGCGGCAGTAGTATATGCGAAGGTAGGATCGGAGGTGATCATAATCGCTAGCAAAAGTAGGGTGAATCCGATAAAAAATAGAAAAACTATTCCAAAACTAGAATTATGCGCAGCACACTTGCTTAGTAAGTTAATGATGCGCATAATGGAAACCATGAAAAATTACAAATCGTAAATCGATTTTTAAAGATAAAAACAAGAACGAATTCTAACACAAAGTTTTTAACAGCAAAAGAGTTAAAAGAAGCTGAAATAATCATAATTAAAAAACATCAGGAGAGGCAATTTAACAAAGAAATACAGTACCTTAGAAAAAATAAAGAGATTGAAATTAGCAGCAAAATAATAGGACTCAACCCGTTTTTAGATACTAATGGAATACTTTGGGTAGGTGGAAGACTGCAAAACTCTAAAGCGGCATTTGAAGTCAAGCATCCTATAATTTTAGACAAAGGTAGCATTTCGACTTTGATAATAAGGGATGCTCATAAAAACACGCTTCATGGAGGTATAAATTTAATGAAAAACTATGTTCAACGCAAATATTGGGTATTTGGGTTGAAAAATTTATTAAAAAAGCAACTACGAGAATGTGTAAAATGTTCAAGGTATCGCAAAAACACCGTAGAACAAATAATGGGAAATCTACCTGATTACAGAGTAAACATATCGTATCCTTTCTTGAATACGGGGATCGATTATGCAGGGCCATACCTAATAAGATGCTCCAAAAACCGCGGTCAAAAAACATTTAAAGGATATATTGCGGTATTTGTTTGCATGGCCACAAAGGCTATCCACTTAGAAGTGGTTAGTGACTTAACGTCTGATGCCTTTCTAGCTGCATTTAAGCGGTTTCTTGCTAGAAGGGGAAAATGTGCAAACATATATTCAGACAATGGAACAAATTTTATAGGAGCGTCAAGAAAATTAGACGAGGAGTTAGAAAAGGCCATTAGGGAAAATAGTAAAATAGCAGCGCAATTACAGAAGGAAAGAATTGAGTGGCATTTTATTCCCCCGGCAAGCCCCCATTTCGGAGGAATATGGGAAGCAGGAGTAAAATCAATGAAGTACCATTTAAAACGAGTAATTGGGGACAATGTACTAACATATGAAGAAATGTCTACATTACTTTGCCAAATAGAAGCAGTTTTAAATTCAAGGCCTTTGTACACATCCAGCGAGGATGTAGACGATAATGAGGTGCTAACTCCTGGTAATTTTTTAATTGGAAGACCGCTATTAGATGCAATCGAACCCAACGACGAAACTGGGAAAATTAATAATTTAGATAGATGGAGATTCCTTCAGAAAATAAAAAGAGATTTTTGGAATAAATGGAAGGATGATTATTTAAATACTTTGCAACAAAGATACAAATGGAAAAAAAATTCTTCAAATATAAAAAAAGGTCAAATTGTTATATTAAAAGATGATAGTTGCCATCCAGCAAGGTGGCCTCTAGGAGAGGTTGAAGAAGTCCATAAAGGAAAGGACGAAAAAGTCAGAGTTGTTAAGCTTAGGGTGCAAGAGAATTTTGTAACCAGACCATTAAATAAAATTTGCCCCCTATCTGGTGTAAATGATCTAGATGACGCAGAAGCACGTCAAAATAGATCATCCTCATGGAATTTAGTGATATTCTACGATATAGAAGCATATTTCGAGATGATCCATAAAGGGAAAAACATAATCACCAAAATGAGATCAGTTTGTGAAAAACTTCATGGGTTTGAAGATCAGTGCTACCTTATTTTAGACAACACACTCAAACAGATTTTAGAGTTGGAGGAAAATAATAAACTCCTCGTGACTCACAATAAATCGAGGCAAAAGCGGGCACCGTTTGAATTTATAGGATCTTTATACCATATTTTGTTTGGAGTAATGGATGAAGATGATCGGGTTCAAATAGAAGAATATATGAAAAATTTGTTAAGCAACCAGGAAAATTTAAAAGAGTTAAGCAACCAACAAACTTCGTTAGTCGAATCTACTACCAATATTCTAAAGAAAACTACGGAAGAAGTCAATGCAAACTTCAGAAGTATGAACAAAAGGTGTACTTCAGAAGTATGAACAAAAGAATAGAAAATATGACTGTAATACTGCAAGAGTCATATTACGTATACAAAGAGTCTATTAAATTCTTTATGGTAACAAAGGAATTGAGTAGTTTGATCGAGGAATGCGAAAAAATTCAAGCAGGCATCATAAGCCTGTTAATTGATATTAACCATGGAAGGCTTAACACCAATATATTACGTCCGAGTCAGCTTAAAACTGAAATAGCTAGAATTAAGGACGTTCTATCTGAAAATTTGATTCTTCCAGGGAAAAGATCAGGTACAGAATTAAAGGATGTGTATACCTTACTTACTGCAAGAGGGTTATTCGTAGACAAAAAACTGATCATCAATGCGAAAATTCCTCTGTTTGGTCGGCATGCGTCTAAACTGTTCAGGGTTATTCCTGTTCCAGTTAGAGCAGAAAATCAAACTATTCTAGCTCAAATTGACTCGGAATATTTGGTGTACAACTTTGAGATAGATTCATACCACCTAATGACGGAGGCTACAATTAGTAAATGCCAAAAGTGGAAAACAAGCAAAAGAGTTTGTGACGGCAGCTGGCCATGGAGCAATGGCAATGATAATAGTTGTCAGCTAGGACCCCTTAAACCTAATAGACCTTTCAATTGCATTTACAAACCTGTCTTATCATCAATTTCCTTTTGGGCAGAACTAGAAAAAAGAAGTAGTTGGTTGTTTAAAGTTGAGGAAAACACTAAGTTGAGGCTCCAATGTGGCCAATCCAAAATTCAGATCATTGATTTGCCGGAGCAAGGCATATTGACAATCAGTTCAGAATGTACAGCTCGGACCGATGATAAAATTCTAATTGCTCAGCATATTATTGAAACTGAAAGTCAAGAGCCAACAGCTTCGGCTTATATAGGAGAAATAAAGGAAATTCCGAGAATTGCTTGGGACCCTCTAAAGCCTCCTGTTATTAATCATACAGCCGAAATAGCTCACCTGGCCAAACAAATAGAACATTTGAAAGCACAAAATTTAGAACTAAAAAATATCGATTTTCATCATGTTTCAGGTCATAGCTCTTTAATTTTAGTAATACTAATCATTATTGTACTGATTATATCCTATTTAAGAAAATTAAAGTTGAAAAGACAATTGTTGGCTATTGCATTGCCAACCCCAATGCCAAATGTGTAAAAAAAAAAAAGTTGATTTTATATGTTTATTATATAATATAATAATTTGATACGATAATTAAGTGATAAATCTAATACCAATAAGAAATAAAATAAATAAAAATTACAGTCCACTAAATAATCGAATAAAAATATATATAGATATAATTAAGGCTCTTTTGTGGCCCCTTGCAGGATGTTCAAACTTTATGTTGAACATGAGAGCTAATATCTTAAGCAATGTTAAAATATTTCAACATATGAGTTAAAAATATACAGTGAACTATATATTGTTATCATAATAATACAAAAGCCAAAATACACATATACATACATGCATACTAATTCTAAAAAATATAAAATGTACACCAGTTTTTGTGGCCCTTTGCAGAATGTTCAAGCATTGAACACGATTAGAATCCAAAGATAGAGTCTCAAGGGATCGGAGCCATGGAAATAAGAGATAGGCATGATTTGAGACCGATCCCCTGCAGCCTAAGTACATATGTACATATGTGGTGCACTTGAAGCACTTAGAAAAGGGTCACATAGCATGTCAGCGTAGAGTTCGTTGATAAGTATTTTTAAATAGATTTAAGATTTTCATGTATCTTTCTTATAAGAGAATGGAAATAAATAAAAACAGTTTTTAAACGGAACTCATTGGAGTAACACAAAAATTATTGGGCTCCTCTTAACACATTGCATACGCATCAAGAGCATTTACAAAAGGAGAAAGTAACAAGTATAGCACTGAGCAGGAACTAGCTGCAATTCATTGGGCAATATTACATTTTCGACCATATATTTATGGAAAACATTTTATTATTAGAACGGACCACAGACCTTTAATATATCTATTCTCAATGATCAACCCAAGTTCCAAACTGACACGTATGAGGCTCGAATTAGAAGAATATGATTTTACAGTCGAATATTTAAAGGGAAAAGATAATCATGTAGCTGATGTGTTATCAAGAATAACCATTAAAGAGCTACAGAATATTACAAGACAAATAATGAAAGTCACTACTAGATATCAAAGTAGACAAAAATTCCGCGCGGAAAATAAAGAAATAGAATTGCCTAAGCAATCTATTGGAAAAGCTTCTAAGCCCAACGTATATGAAGTCATCAAAAATGACGAAGTACGTAAAGTAGTGACATTGCAGATTAAAAATATGTTTTTTTAAACATGGCACATATGTTTTTTTTAAAGTGCTAGCTCCGGCAGAATTGTAACACGAACGGACCTCATGTGCATATATCTCGCGCTCCCGCTTAAGGTAGCATAGCATACATATATACATAAGCACATACATAGCCGTCTTGCTGCCGCCGTCTGTGGGCAGCGCAGCACGAGACTTAGCCTTACTCAGAATTAAAAGAATAATGTCAAAGCAGATACAATTGAAGCGTTGGAGCGGCACCTTTGCTGCTCCTCCAATTAATAAAACAATAAATACTAAAAATTATCAAATGGATTTTTAAATCACAACATCGTCTAATCCATACAATATCATGGTTATGAATAGTTGAAATAATTTGGATGAATTTAGTTTTTGGTATTGGGTTATTCGGCCTTTTGGTACTTTATTCTTTGAACGTACATTGGAGAGTGACTTGATACTCTGTTACTCTTGGCTGCGCTGCCTACAAAAGCTCGGCAGAGATCAGTCGCAGCTATGTACATTTAATGTTTGGTTATTCACTATATATTTACTTAAAACTAACAAAAAGTAACAAAGGCGTAGCTAGCGGCGGATGAAGCTGTCGATGTCGTTAGGCGCAAAAAGTGTTGTTGTTTTTAGAGATGGCCTCCAGCGATACTCCCGTGAGTTTTCGAGTTCGATTGTGCTATCGTAAGCACTTAGGGTTGCCACACTACCCCCCTCCCTAGAGTTCCAGTTAGGAAAGATACTTTGCTGGGAATCTGACTCGTCGTCCTGATCTTGATAACTGCTCGGTTGGCTGGGCAGTTGGCGCTGTCGTTTTCTCTTGAGTCGGAGGTGATTCGTTTTGGAAGATGTATGCTGGTTTAAGTAGTTCGATGGAAACCTTGTTGTCCTTTGTGTGTCCTTTGAGCGTAAAGTACTTGTCGTGCTTTGCTAACACTTCGAACGGACCCTCGTAGTTTGCTTCCAGGGGGGTTTTGACTCGATCCACTCTGACGAAGACGTGGGTACAAAAGTTTCAAATCCTTTGTGATGTGGAGAGGGATTCCGTACAGAGCGAACCAGCCCGAAATCAGTGCGTTGGCCGCAGATTGTTCTGTGATGTCGACTAAGGGAATTGCTGCGGGCCATCCCTTGAAGCGATCGATACACGTGAAGCAGTATCGGTATCCGTTCGATGATGGCAGTGGGCCAACGATGTCCTTGTTAATGTGTTCGAAACGGGCGTCGCTGGCGGCATGTCTCCCAGTGGAGACTTGGTGTGTCGTTGGATTTTGGCTTTTTGACACGGGATGCAAGAGCGTACGATTTTAGCCACATCCTTCGCCATGTGGGGCCAAACATAGTGTTTGCCGACCAATTTATTCGTCGCCTTAACTCCTGGATGGCTCAGCGAATGCAGGGCTTGAACCACGGTTTGGCGTAGGCGCTTGTGGTCGGTGAAGATTATGAAATTTCTGCCCTCCAATGCGAACTTGAAGTGCAAAAATGGCCTGATAGATGGCAGTCAGCTCTCTATCGTAGGTGCTGTACTTCTTTTGCGTCGGTGTGAATTTCTTGGAGAAGAAACCCAGTGGTTGCGTCTGCTCGTTGACAATCTGATGTAACACGGCACCCATGGAGTCATCGGAGGCATCGGTGGTTAGTGTTAATTGCGAGTTAGGTGCCATGTAGTTCAGCAACGTAGCGTTTGCAAGCTCGTTCTTGCAGGCGTCGAATGCGTGGTCGGCTTCTGTAGACCAGAGTATCGGGGTTTTGTCGTTCCTTTAATTGCCTTGGATTAGCGTCTGGAGTATGTGTTGGTTATCAGCAGCACGTGGGATAAACGGCCGATTGAAGTTGATCATACCCAGAAACTTTTTCAAATCTTTAGCTATAAGCGGTTTTTTAAAGTGGCGGATGGCTTCCACTTTGGCTTCAGATGGTTTCAAGCCGTGCTGGCTGATGACATGTCCCAGGAACGTGAGTTGGGATTTACCGAATTGGCACTTCTCGAAGTTCACGGTGAGATGTGTCTTTCGAAGGCGGTCAAGGATCGTACGGAGGTGCGTCTCGTGCTGCTCCTCGGATTCTGAAGCGATCAGAATGTCGTCGATGTATGCGAAAACAAAGTCGAGATCCTGCATTACGTTGTTTATGTGACGCTGAAAGGTTTGCACTGCGTTGCGTAAGCCGAATGTCATGAACAAGAATTCGAATAGCCCAAAAGGCGTGATAATTGCTGTTTTGGGAATATCTTGCGGTTCGACAGGGATCTGGTGATACACTTTTTGCAGGTCGATTTTTGAAAATATCTTTTTACCGTGTAGGATGCTCGTTACATCCAGTATGTACGGAATAGGGTATCGATCCGGCACTGTTACGTTGTTTAGTGCTCGGTAGTCGCCGCATGGTCGCCACTCTCCGTTTGTTTTCTTTACCAGGTGTAATGGACTGGACCAGTGGCTTTTTGAGGGGCGACATATTCCTTTTTTGATGACGTAGGAGAACTCAGTTTGTGCAGCTTTGAGTTTGTCGGGCGCTAGTCGTCGGGCGCGGGCGTGAGTAGGCGGGCCGTTGGTCGAGATGAAGTGCGTTACTTCGGACTCTGCTGAATTTGATGACCAATGCACCTCCCATAAGTGAAACTTTAAGACATATATATATGAATATATATTCACTGGCTCTTTGGACGGGGCTTTATGTTTTATGTAACAACACTGTATCACAATATTATATTGCTACAGTGGATGCTTACTATAATGACCCATGCATACTACATCTCCCTCCTTTTTAAAATAACGTAATAAAATGAAGTTATTTTACGTAATAAAATGAAGTTATTTTGAATGAACTTATTATCTATAGATAATGTATATTTAGTGAATAGTGTAATTATTTTCTTAGTATGTTTGTATTAAATGTTAGTAATGTAAACAATATTTATATTTATACCCTGGCAGAGGGTATTATAATTTTGGTCAAAAGTGTGCAACGCAGTGAAGGAGACATCTCCGACCCTATAAAGTACATATATTCTTGATCAGGATCACCTCCTGAGTCGATATAAGCATGTCCGTCTGTCCGTCTGTCTGTCTGTTTCTACGCAAACTAGTCTCTCAGTTTTAAAGCTATCGACTTCAAACTTTGCACACATCCTTCTTTCCTTTGCAGGCAGTATATAAGTCGGAACGGCCGGGATCGACTATATCCTATAGCTGCCATATAACTGATTGATCGGAAATGCCATATCTCTGTTGTTTTTTAAGTTAGAATACTGGGACTTTGTATGGATTCTAATTTCAGCAAACTAATTTGATCCGCCGAGTTTTATAAGGATCGGCCGACTATATAAGATCCGAAATATATCTAATAATATACGCTGGCACATATCTGCAATGGTATATCAACTTAGGCTCCGCCCGAAGTTAGCTTTCCATTCTTGTTTTTTTTTGGGTCCAATCCAATTTTTTCATCGATTCGTATTTATTGCAATTATTAGATTACAACGCATCTTAATTTCGCATGTTTTTTTTCACTTACTCTTTGTTGTGTTAAATATTTTTTTCCATTTGAATAACGATTTTAATTGAAGTTTTGAATTGTAATGGCTTTTGTTGTTTCTTGTTTTTTTTTCACTATTTCTAGTGTATGCTTTGTTTTTTTTTTTGCGGATTTGCATGAACAGAAATCGAATTTTGCACGGTCGCCATGTGCAGGTAGATATCATGGTTATGAATAGTTGAAATAATTTGGATGAATTTAGTTTTTGGTATTGGGCCATTCGGCCGTTTGGTACTTTATTCTTTGAACGTACATTGGAGAGTGACTTGATATTCTGTTACTCTTGGCTGCGCTGACTACAAAAGCTCGGCAGCGATCAGTCGCAGCTATGTACATATACATATATTTCTATGCTCGTATATAAGACTTTTTGCAGCGCGAGCGCAAGGGTGTAGTATGTATGGCTCACTTGTAAGCGTTGTCAACTCATTGGAATTTGCTGACCAATGCACCTCCCATAAGTGAAACCTTAAGACATATATATATGAATATATATTCACTGGCTCTTTGGCCGGGGCATTACGTTTATGTAATAACACTGTAAGTCCGTGTCTGACTTGGTACGCCAGACGGTGCCGGTGCTGGCTGCACAGGCTGCTGCTTCTAGTTGGGGCACCGGTGCTGGTCCTCGCACAGGTTATTGTCTTCTTTTGCATGTAAACTCGCAAAATACCGAGTACAGCGGTCCAGGGCAATCCTTAGGGCAGTTGTCCGGCTTCCATGGCAAAGGCCTTGGGGAAGGGGGTTTTGTAATTACTGGATCATTTATAGTTTTTATTTTCGCTGAGTGAGTTATAGAGTTCGGCTTTCTTAGCCGGAGGCTTTCAATCCATTGCTGCCCATTGGGGTGGCGTTTTTTGGGTATATAATAGCCACTTTATGTGTGCTATTCTTTTGGTTATTTTATTTTTCTGACCTCCGCGCTTGCCCATTTCTATAACTCTACTCACTCAGTCTTTAATCCGCCTCTTGCCGCCTTGATCGATGCAAACGTTTGGTTTTTACTTATACTCCGTCTATTTCTAATGTGTCGTGACGATTCCTTTACATCTGTGCCGTTGTGAAACCATTTTATAATTGGGATAGGATCAGCGTTCACTCTGCATTCAAATAGCAGTCGTTTTCCATCTTCTTCCTGTCGTATGGCTGGTTTTTTCGCGAATGTCGGCGCGAAGCCTTCGATTTGTTGTCAAAATTTAGACTTATAGTTGCATTGCTTTCACCCAATTCGTTTTTTTGCATTCACTTTATATTTGCCAGCATCCTCAACTGTGAAATTCTGTATCTCAAGTGTTGCAAAATAGGAATGAACGTCTTTGTTAATAGTTAGTTTGTGTCGCGTGTCCGAAGACTGTCACGGTCGCCATGATGTATTCGACGAGGTCAATGATATTTAAGGATTTTATTTATTTATTTTTGATTAATTGTAGGAGCAGCAAAGGTGCCGCTCCAACGCTTCGATTGTATCTGATTTTACATTATTCTTTTAATTCTAAATAAGGCTAAGACTCGTCGCTGCGCTGCCCACAGACGGCGGCAGCAGCACGGCTATGTATATGCTTATGTATATATGCATGCTATGCTCTCTTAAGCGGGAGCGCGAGGTATATGCACATGAGGTCCGTTCGTGTTACAATTGTGCCGGCGCTAGCACTTTCTGTGCATAGCGATCGGTTCATGTTTTGACCATTTAAGTTTTGTTTACACTGCAACATAGTGTTACAGTGTTTACCCTTTAAGTACTCTTGGTACAGTGGCTATTCAATATGTGTGCATACAACAGGGCCCTTTCGCTTAAGGGGGCACAGGCCGGCCCTCCTGCCTATGGGGGTGCAGGCGGGCCCTACTGCCTATAGGTGCGCCTTAGGGTGGAGGCACAGGCGGGCCCTCCCGCCTTTGGGGTGGAGGCGGGCCCTACTGCCTATAGGGGCGCAGGCGGGCCCGCCCGCCTATGGGGTGGAGGTACAGGCGGGCCCTCCCGCCTATGGGGTGGAGGTACAGGCGGGCCCTCCCGCCTATGGGGTGGAGGCGTGCCCTACTGCCTTTAGGGTCACAGGCGGGCCCTTCCGCTTATAGGGGCACAGGCTGGCCCTCTTGCCTATGGGTGAGCATCTGGCCCTCCCGCCTATGGGGCACAGGCGGGCCCTCTTTCCTATAGGGGTGCAGGCGGGCCCTCCCGCCTTTGGGGGTGGAGGCCGTATTGCCTATAGGCGCGCAGGCTAGCCCTCCTGCCTATGGGGGTGAAGGCGGGCCATCATGCCTATGGGGGCACATGCGGTCCCTACCGCCTTTGGGGTGGATGCGGGCCCTACTGCCTATAGGGGCAGAGGCGGGCCCTCCTGCCCATGGGGGTGCAGACGGCTGCGCTGCCGGCACACGCAAAGTGTAAGCGATATCTCATTTGCTCTCATTCGGCCTCTCTTGAGAGCCCACGCTTAGGAAAAAACTAGCTATTGGGGCACAGGCGGGCCCTCCCGCCTTTGGGGTGGAGGCGGGCCCTACTGCCTATAGGGGCAGAGGCGGGCCCTACTGCCTATAGGGGCAGAGGCGGGCCCTACTGCCTATAGGGGAAGAGGCGGGGGTGCAGACGGCTGCGCTGCTGGCACACGCAAAGTGTAAGCGATATCTCATTTGCTCTCATTCGGCCTCTCTTGAGAGCCCACGCTTAGGAAAAAACTAGCTATAGGGGCACAGACGGTCCCTCATGCCTATTGGGGTGCAGGCGGTCCCTACTGCCTACAGGGGCACAGGCGGGCCCTCCTGCCTATGGGCGTGCTGGCGGACTCACCCGCCTAGGTGTTGGAGGCGGGCCATACTGCCTACGGGGGAACAGGCGGGCCCTACTGCCTATAGGGGCACAGGCGGTCCCTCATGCCTAGGGGGTGGAGGCAGACCTTACAGCTGTAGTATGCATGGGTCATTATAGGAAGCATCCACTGTAGCAATACAATATTGTACTACAGTGTTGTTACATAAACATAATGACCCGGCCAAATGGCCAGTGAATTTTTATTCAAACATATATGCCTTAAAGTCTCACTTATGGGAAGTGCATTGGTCAGCAAATTCCCATGAGTTGACAACGCATACAAGTGAGCCATGCATACATACACCCTTACGCTCGGGCCGCTACCAGCCTTATATACGAGCATATAAATATATGTATATGAATATAGCCGCGACTGATCGCTGCCGAGCTTTTTTAGGCAGCGCAGCTGCTAGCAATAGAATATTAACTCACTCTGGATTAGACTTTTGAACAATAAAGAACAACATGGCCTAAGGGCCCAAATACAATATCTATATGGAAATAATAAATTGTACAACAAAATGGAGACCATGACATCGATCCTGCCAGGAGACGACAACAAAAACAAAAGTTATATCCATTCCACAAAACAAAAAAAAAATTCTACAAAAAAAAAACAAAGTGACAAACAAACATAATTACAAAATGAAGAAGTAAAAATATATATAATGAAATATTTATAGATAAATGGCACAATAAAACAACATTATTCAATATAAAAACAAGAATGGAAAGCAAACTTCGGGCGGATATGTGGCAGCTTATATTATTAAATATATATCGGATCTTATATAGTCGGCCGATCCTTATAAAACTCGGCAGATCAAATTAGTTTCCCGAAAGTAGAATCCATACAAAGTCCCATTCTTCTAACTTTAAAAACAACAAAGTTATGGCATTTCCGATCAATCAGTTATCTGGCAGCTATAGGATATAGTCGGCCGATCCTTATGAAACTCGACAGATGAAATTAGTTTGCCGAAAGTAGAATCCATAAAAAGTCCCAGTCTTCTAACTTAAAAAACAACAGAGATATGGCATTTCCGATCAATCAGTTATATGGCAGCTATAGGATATAGTCGGCCGATCCTTATAAAATTTGGCAGATCAAATAAGTCTGCTAAAAGAGGAGTCCACAGCAAGTCCCATCTTTCTAACTTAAAAAACAACGAAGTTATGGCATTTCCCATCAATCAGTTATATGGCAGCTATAGGATATATAGACGGACAGACGGACAGACGGACATGCTTATATCGACTCAGGAGGTGATCCTGATCAAGAATATATATACTTTATAGGGTCGGAGATGTCTCCTTCACTGCGTTGCACACTTTTGACCAAAATTATAATACCCTCTGCAAGGGTATAACAAGAATGGAAAGCTAACTTCGGGTGGAGCCGAAGTTGATATACCCTTGCAGATATGTGGCAGCTTATATTATTAGATATATATCGGATCTTATATAGTCGGCCGATCCTTATAAAACTCGGCAGATCAAATTAGTTTGCCGAAAGTAGAATCCATACAAAGTCCCAGACTTCTAACTTAAAAAACAACAGAGATATGGTATTTCCGATCAATCAATTATATGGCAGCTATAGGATATAGTCGGCCGATCCTTATGAAACTGAGAGATCCTATTAAAACTGAGAGACTAGTTTGCGTAGAAACAGACAGACAGACGGACAGACGGACATGCTTATATCGACTCAGGAGGTGATCCGGATCAAGAATATATATACTTTATAGGGTCGGAGATGTCTCCTTCACTGCGTTGCACACTTTTGACCAAAATTATAATACCCTCTGCAAGGGTATAATAAAAACAATTATTTCGGAGAAAGGCCCAAAAATCATCATCGTGAATGAGTCGAAAAATAAGTTCGGAAGGCAGTCCACCCCCTGTGCCACCGATGGATGACCAAGATTTCAACAAAGCTACTCCTGTTGAACAAAGAGACGCACCGACTCTAGAGGAGGCTTTAAAATTGTGTCCAAGCGATGGACCACGCCCACTCACAATATCTGAGTATAGGGCTCGAAAGCAGAAAGCTACATACACTAAAGAAAAAGTAGCGCAGCGGAAAACGAATTCAACTATTTAGGCAGAGAAGCCTTATTAAGGATCTTACAAAAGCAGCAAGGGCGGAGCAGGAGAAGAAGACACACGAGAAGAGCCAGGACGCTATCGAAAAAATACTTCCCAATGGTGCGTAGTAACGCAACAAAGGCTGTACATATCCGTACCAATGCCTGAGTTGCCATTAATATTAAGGAATTCTACCCAAGCCGATGCGCGAAAACGCTGCTTGAAAAATATTAACCACTGTTAGGCTGTATACTAAAACCATATAACTGATGTTGATTTATATAGAGCAAAATATTGTAAATCAGTTATATGTAAAATAACACCTTTTTTTCTTTTCCTTCATTTTTATAAATAAACCCTAGGCAATAGCGCACGGGAATTCAAGATTTTGGCTAAGCAGTCACAACAAAAACCTATTGGAATATTGATAATTTTGTTTAGCTGTAGCGGCATTGATTTGGGTCTTTCTTTCTCCCATCTTCGCATGCACTTTGTTGTTATTTTGTAGCGCATGCGCTTTTAGGAGCTTTGGTAGAGCTTCTGCGCCCAAGCGTAGTTTATTGCTCTTGTTTTCGGCTTTTGTTTTGAGCAGCTGGGTTTTGGTTAAATTGAACCCCAGCAATAAAAATTGAAATTAAAACAGAAAATCGTGTGTTTATTCGGCTGCTATTAAAAACTCTTAATAGCGTAACGTTGGTGACCCCGACATGATTGAGCCCCGAACTTCAATCAGTTTAAGTGCCCCGGAAAACTAAAAGAAAAACAAAACAAACTAAAAAGAAAAATTTGTTTTGGTTTGCATCACTCGCGCTGGATAATTACGAAATGGAGTCTGGAGCTGAAACTATTGGATCTGCTACCGCATCCCGGGAAAGGATGTTAAGAATAAGAGCAGAGGTCACCTGCCAGGAGATAGAGGCGCTGCTTATTAAGGTGAAGGCTGCAGCGCAAAATGAGGATTGAACCATTATGACGCTGGAGTCAGTGGAGAAGCGTTTGCGTGATCGGTTCACCACGCTTCAAGATGAGTTGGAGGAGCTAAATTTCAGCGAGATGGTAGTGAGCTGTACTGGAGATTCTCGCAGCTGGCGACTGATGTGCATGTGGACATTCAGGTGGAGGTTGCCAAGCGCTCCATAAGAATCGCTGTTCCATTTTCAAAAATGGAACAGCTTCTGTGGCTCATTTCATGCCTGCGAGAGTCAGCCTTGGAGACGGTGAGAGCGCTGGAAATCACTGACGCGAACTACGATGTGGCTCTTGATTTATTGCGCAATCGTTTCAGTAATCGGCGGGTAATATTCCAGTCTCACATTAATGAGATCCTGCTGCTTCGTGTGGTCGAGCCAGGATCGTTTGCTACTTTGCGGGAGTTATCGGATCGATTCAATGGTCATATGCGGGCTCTCATGAGTTCCGGATCAGCTGCCGAGTTCCAAGGATGCTTGCTTATCCAAATTATCCTCCAGAAGCTGGATCCTGCCACAAACGCCAAGTGGGAGGACACTCTCGCCGGAACCAACGAAAGCCTTCCATCGTGGGAGTCCATGGCAAGATTCTTAGAACAAAGGTGCCGGACGCTCGAGAGCGTTGATTTTTCTTTGGCGGCGTATCCACCAGCTAATAAAGTGGGTCGAGGTAGATCTTCCAATAACCGATCTTCGTGCATGCTTATTAACGCCCGTCCTGAACCATGTGCCCTGTGCGGTGTTTTGGCGCACGCGCTTATTTCATGTCCAAGGTTTATTGTTTTGCCGATCAGTGAACGGTACGACGAAGTCCGACGGCTGGCCCACTGTTTTGTATGTCTAAAGGATGGCCATTATGCACGCGGATGTTCAGCTTCCCGTTGTCCAACGTGCAATCGCCGACATCATTCTTTGCTGCACCATTGTGGGCAGCTGCCCAGCCCTACCACTGTCCCACCAGCACGAAAATTGGTTTCCCGCGATGCAGTTGCCGTTGCTACTCAGGATCGCCAGTCTGAATTAGTGCTTCTGCCAACCGCTAATATCTTCATCCGTGGTCGATCTGGTGCCTTCCTGCCTTGCCGAGTGATATTGGATTCCGGTTTACTAGTTCATTTTATCTCGTCGCGGCTGGCAAGTCAGCTGCAGCTTCGTCGCTCCAAATGCTGTGTAGCGGTCGCCGGTCTCGGCGGCGCTGAGTTTGCTACGGATAGAGCTGCCGTTAATGTGTGCGTGAAGTCTCGCCTAACCACGTATTCCACGAACCTAGAGGCTGTTGTCGTTTCCCACATTGCAGACTGTCAGCCCAGCCTTAACTTCGATATTGCGAAGTGGAAGATTCCTGACAACTTAGCTCTGGCTGATCCCAACTTCAACAAACCGCAGCGGGTGGACTTGATTATTGGAGCCAGCCTGTTCTTCAACCTGTTGTTAGTTGGCCAAATCCATTTAGGTAACTGCCTTCCAATTGCCCAAAATACGGTATTTGGCTGGGTGGTTTCTGGACGCAATGGACTATCACGGGAAAACAGTTTGGCAGTTTCTGGCCGCCAATGTTCACATCAACTGATGCCCATGAATCGCCTGGTTCGTATGTGAGCGGGAAGGCTGGATTGCCCTTTGCAGAAGGAGAAGCAGAGCAGAATCAATGTTCCGGCCCTCATGCGCTCGATACGAGAACTCGATTCCCACATTGGTCTCTTGGGGGGAGCAATGCATGGTCAAGGATTTGGAAGAAGTTTGTGTGTCTTGTATCCCATGCGGGATTCCTAGAAGGGACGAATGAGACTAATTAAGTCGTCTTAAGGCAGCGGCGCAACCCGAGGAATGTATATTGCAAATATGTGTCTGCTGCCCTTCTAGAATTGTCATTGAAGGCCCAGCCTTCAATAGGGGGGAGGATGTTGGGCTAAGCAGTCACAACAGAAACCGATTGGAATATTGATAATTTTGTTTAGCTGCAGCGGCATTGATTTGTGTCTTTTTTTCTCCCATCTTCGCATGCACTTTGTTGTTATTTTGTAGCGCATGCGCTTTTGGGAGCTTTGGTAGAGCTTCTGCGCCCAAGCGTAGTTTATTGCTCTTGTTTTCGGCTTTTCTTTTGAGCAGCTGGGTTTTGGTTAAAATGAACCCCAGCAATAAAAATTGAAATTAAAACAGAAAATCGTGTGTTTATTCGGCCGCTATTAAAAACTTTTAATAGCGTAACACTTAATTTTTTTTTAATGAATAATAGCATTAATATGTTAGACTTCAATAATAAAAATAAGCCACATTTATTTGGCATAAAATATAGAATTTTAGAACAAACCCCAAACATGGGCGACAGACGAAAACTGTCGATTCAACGGCAAACGTCATAAACAAAATAGAATCGGAAAAAATAGACATGGAAACAGTTACTATATTAATAATAATAATAGTCGTTGTAATGTTAGCAAATGAATTTATCGAATTATACAAGCTCCATAACAAATGCTTGCGTAAAAGATTCCAAAGTCAAGCCAACAAATTGGATAAAATCTAAAAAAAAAAAAACTTAAAATTAAAACCTACACATTGCAACTTCAATTATTGTTAAAGGTAACATATATTTGCCATAAAAAAAAAACACTAAATATGAGGTTTACGAAAGGTTACTTATTTTAAAGAAATCAACCCTATATAAAGTCAAAATGAAACTTCTATAAACGGAATAATTAAAAAACTTAAAGACACTATAGTCGGAGAAACATCTGACGTAATCATAGAGAAAATGTCAAAAACACTTCAAAAGGTAAATCGGCTGAAAAGTTCACAACTGAAATCGAAAACTTGCGAAAGCTTCTTAAAGCATCGTATATTGATATCGGCAGGGGTTGCCTGCCGAACATGTTGATAAATTCAGCACAAAAAAGGCAATCAACACAATGGCTAAAAATTGTGAACATGGACGCCTTAAAAAAGTTCTACAAGCATGCAACTTTTCAATAATGAACGAAGCCATCACTAAGTACATGCAATGCAGTACTGACATGACAGGCAATCCTAGTACAATCCTATACAACCGAAGAGGACAACCCTACCACAATAACAACTTCCGAGGAAATTACCGCGGAAGAGGTTATGGAAGAGGAAGAGGTTATAATAATAATTACCACCAAAACAACGGTTATAACCAAAATAATGGGTATAACCCAAACTATAATAACCACACCAATAATTATAGAGGTCGTGGAAATTTTAGAGGTAATAACCGTGGTGGAAATAACGGCTACAATAACAGTAACACTGGTGGAAATACCAATTCCCAAGTTCGAACTGTTGAATCCCAGCCGGAAAAATAAAGACTTCCCTTAAGAAAAAGCCACAAAACCTACAACTGTATAAAATAAACCTCAGCCTCATCATTTATGTAACCATTAATAATTACGTTACACAAAAACCCTTAACTCTGTTAATAGATACAGTCTCAGACATTAGCATTTTAATAATAAATTCAGATCAATATAATGAAGTAGATTCAACAAAAACCATAACAATGTCTGGTATAGGAGAAGGTACTATTAAATCTCAAGGTTTAACTTTTGTAGAAATACAAACCGGAAAATTTATAATTCTATTCCACTTTCATTTAGTAAACAACGATTTCCCAATATCATATGATGGTATATTGGGAATGAATTTCATAAACAAAAAGTTTCATTGTCAACTCGATTTTCAAATAGACCAGGATTGGTTAATAGCACAAAAAGCAATAATGTGGCAGATGCCTTATCAAGATTAAGCATCGATGAACTAAAAGAAATGAATAGACAAATACTAAAAGTCACTACTAGATCCCAAAGTAAACAGAACAAAAACTGCGCAGTTTCAACATCTAGTTCGGATTTGCAAAAGCAACCGACAGCTTCTAAGCCCAAGATATTTGACGTCATTAATAACGAAGATGTTAAAAAAGTAGTGACCTTGCATTTAACACTATCGAAGTTTTCTCTCAAGAAGGGAAAACAGATATATGCAAGAATTAACGTTGATGATGATGACCAATGAAATATTCGATTTAGATCAATTTTTCCAAAGGCTTGAAAAAATAGCCGGTATAAACAAGATAAGACAACTTAAAATGGTACCGAGTGAAAAAAATCTTTGAATTCGTTTCAATAGATAAATTTAAAAATAAGGGCAATGAAATATTATTAAATTTAAGATTAGTGCTACTCCAGCCGGTGACCATAATAGAAAATAACAAGAATGGAAAGCTAACTGCGGGCGGAGCCGAAGTTGATATACCCTTGCAGATATGTGGCAGCTTATATTATTAGATATATATCGGATCTTATATAGTCGGCCGATCCTTATAAAACTCGGCAGATCAAATTAGTTTGCCGAAAGTAGAATCCATACAAAGTCCCAGTCTTCTAACTTAAAAAACAACAGAGATATGGCATTTCCGATCAATCAGTTATATGGCAGCTATAGGATATAGTTGACCGATCCCGGCCGTTCCGACTTATATACTGCCTGCAAAGGAAAGAAGGATGTGTGCAAAGTTTGAAGTCGATAGCTTTAAAACTGAGAGACTAGTTTGCGTAGAAACAGACAGACAGACGGACATGCTTATATCGACTCAGGAGGTGATCCTGATCAAGAATATATATACTTTATAGGGTCGAAGATGTCTCCTTCACTGCGTTGCACACTTTTGACTAAAATTATAATACCCTCTGCAAGGGTATAAAAACAAAAAAAGAAAAGGAAGCTATTCGGTTTACATTACATGACGATCCATTACAAGGCGGACACACAGGCATAACAAAAACGCTAGCAAAAGTAAAAAGACATTACTACTGGAAAAACATGACACGAGACGTTGCAAACTACGTAAAGAAATGTCTTGAATGCCAAAAATCAAAAACAACGATCCATACAAAAACCCCTTTGACGATAACAGAACACAATTAAAACGGTCCATTACCTAAATCAGACGAAGGTAACGAATATGCAGTTACTCTAATATGCGACTTAACAAAATACCTCGTTACAATTCCGATACAAGACAAAAGTGCAAGAACATTAGCGAAAGCTATATTCGAATCTTTTATTCTAAAGTACGGTCCAATGAAGACGATCATTACGGACATGGGAACTGAATATAAGAATTCAATTATTAAGGATATATGCAAATATCTCAAAATTAATGATATAACATCAACTGCACATCATCACCAAACCTTGGGGACAATAGAAAGAAGGCATAGAACATTTAACGAATACGTTAGATCGTACGTCTTATCAGATAAAACAAACTGGGATGTTTGGCTTATATACTTGAATGAATACATTACACCACTGTATGACATAGAAAACTTTGCAAAAGAATCAAAATACTGACGCTTATAACGCTTATAAAAGAGCGAGAATGATGATTGAACAAAAAAAGCAAAAATAAAAAGAAACCTATGATAAAAGATCAAATGATTTAAAATTATAAGTAGGAGATAAAGTTTTATTAAAAAACGAAGTAGGGCATAAATTAGACTTTAAGTATACAGGACCCTATAAGGTTGAAAATATAGGAGAACGAGATAACATAACAATCTCAAACGTAAAGAATAAAAATCAAACAGTTCATAAAGATAGATTAAAGAAATTCTATTCATAAATTCTATGGTGGCAACCAATCAAAAAAAAAAAAAAAAAAAAAAAACAACAACAAAAAATTATATTTAATATACAATAATAAGTAAAATAAATAAGATAACTATTTTTTCTAAGAAATTTTACATATGATAATAATACAAACAAAATTAAAATATATATAAAGTTTTTTTAAATTTTTCTAAAATTCAAGCTTTTAAATTATAAAATATAAATTAATCATATATTACTAACATTTAATTAAAACATATTAAGAACATTATTAAACTCTACACTAAATATATATAATCAATAGATAATAAGTTAATTCAAAATAACTTCATTTTATTACGTTTTTTTAAAAGGAGGGAGATGTAGTATGCATGGGTCATTATAGGAAGCATCCACTGTAGCAATACAATATTGTGCTACAGTGTTGTTACATAAACATAATGCCCCGGCCAAATAGCCAGTGAATTTATATTCATATATATATGCCTTAAAGTCGCACTTATGGGAAGTGCATTGATCAGCAAATTCCCATGAGTTGACAACGCATACAAGTGAGCCTGAATTCATACTTACACCCTTACGCTCGGGCCGCTACCAGCCTTATATACGAGCATATAAATATATGTATATGAATATAGCCGCGACTGATCGCTGCCGAGCTTTTGTAGGCAGCGTAGCCGCAATAGAATATTAACTCACTCTGGATTAGACTTTTGAACAATAAAGAACGACATGGCCTAAGGGCCCAAGTACAATATCTATATGGAAATTATAAATTGTACAACAAAACTTACACTGCCTATATGGGCACATGCGGCCCCTCTCGCCTTTGGAGTGGAGGCGGGCCCTACTGCCTATAGGGGCACCGCCTATAGCGGGCCCTACTGCCTATAGGGGCACAGGCGGGCACTCCAGCCTTTGGACGCACAGGGCGACCTACTACCTATGGAGGGCACAGACGGGCCCTCCCGTCTTTGGGTGGAGGGGGGCCCTACTGCCTATAGGGGCGCAGGCGGGACCTCCCGCATATCGGGGTGATGATGGGTGCACATGCGGGCCTTCCTGCCTTTGCTACTTGTTGCTACTTTGCGGGAGTTATCGGATCGATTCAATGGTCATATGCGGGCTCTCATGAGTTCCGGATCAGCTGCCGAGATCCAAGGATGCTTGCTTATCCAAATTATCCTCCAGAAGCTGGATCCTGCCACAAAAGCCAAGTGGGAGGACACTCTCGCCGGAACCAACGAAAGCCTTCCATCGTGGGAGTCCATGGCAAGATTCTTAGAACAAAGGTGCCGGACGCTCGAGAGCGTTGATTTTTCTTTGGCGGCGTATCCACCAGCTAATAAAGTGAGTCGAGGTAGATCTTCCAATAACCGATCTTCATGCATGCTTATTAACGCCCGTCCTGAACCATGTGCCCTGTGCGGTGTTTTGGCGCACGCGCTTATTTCATGTCCAAGGTTTATTGTTTTGCCGATCAGTGAACGGTACGACGAAGTCCGACGGCTGGCCCACTGTTTTGTATGTCTAAAGGATGGCCATTATGCACGCGGATGTTCAGCTTCCCGTTGTCCAACGTGCAATCGCCGACATCATTCTTTGCTGCACCATTGTGGGCAGCTGCCCAGCCCTACCACTGTCCCACCAGCACGAAAATTTCCCGCGATGCAGTTGCCGTTGCTACTCAGGATCGCCAGTCTGAATTAGTGCTTCTGCCAACCGCCAATATCTTCATCCGTGGTCGATCTGGTGCCTTCCTGCCTTGCCGAGTGATATTGGATTCCGGTTTACTAGTTCATTTTATCTCGTCGCGGCTGGCAAGTCAGCTGCAGCTTCGTCGCTCCAAATGCTGTGTAGCGGTCGCCGGTCTCGGCGGCGCTGAGTTTGCTACGGATAGAGCTGCCGTTAATGTGTGCGTGAAGTCTCGCCTAACCACGTATTCCACGAACCTAGAGGCTGTTGTCGTTTCCCACATTGCAGACTGTCAGCCCAGCCTTAACTTCGATATTGCGAAGTGGAAGATTCCTGACAACTTAGCTCTGGCTGATCCCAACTTCAACAAACCGCAGCGGGTGGACTTGATTATTGGAGCCAGCCTGTTCTTCAACCTGTTGTTAGTTGGCCAAATCCATTTAGGTAACTGCCTTCCAATTGCCCAAAATACGGTATTTGGCTGGGTGGTTTCTGGACGCAATGGACTATCACGGGAAAACAGTTTGGCAGTTTCTGGCCGCGAATGTTCACATCAACTGATGCCCATGAATCGCCTGGTTCGTATGTGAGCGGGAAGGCTGGATTGCCCTTTGCAGAAGGAGAAGCAGAGCAGAATCAATGTTCCGGCCCTCATGCGCTCGATACGAGAACTCGATTCCCACATTGGTCTCTTGGGGGGAGCAATGCATGGTCAAGGATTTGGAAGAAGTTTGTGTGTCTTGTATCCCATGCGGGATTCCTAGAAGGGACGAATGAGACTAATTAAGTCGTCTTAAGGCAGCGGCGCAACCCGAGGAATGTATATTGCAAATATGTGTCTGCTGCCCTTCTAGAATTGTCATTGAAGGCCCAGCCTTCAATAGGGGGGAGGATGTTGGGCTAAGCAGTCACAACAGAAACCGATTGGAATATTGATAATTTTGTTTAGCTGCAGCGGCATTGATTTGTGTCTTTTTTTCTCCCATCTTCGCATGCACTTTGTTGTTATTTTGTAGCGCATGCGCTTTTGGGAGCTTTGGTAGAGCTTCTGCGCCCAAGCGTAGTTTATTGCTCTTGTTTTCGGCTTTTCTTTTGAGCAGCTGGGTTTTGGTTAAAATGAACCCCAGCAATAAAAATTGAAATTAAAACAGAAAATCGTGTGTTTATTCGGCCGCTGTTAAAAACTTTTAATAGCGTAACACTTAATTTTTTTTAATGAATAATAGCATTAATATGTTAGACTTCAATAATAAAAATAAGCCACATTTATTTGGCATAAAATATAGAATTTTAGAACAAACCCCAAACATGGGCGACAGACGAAAACTGTCGATTCAACGGCAAACGTCATAAACAAAATAGAATCGGAAAAAATAGACATGGAAACAGTTACTATATTAATAATAATAATAGTCGTTGTAATGTTAGCAAATGAATTTATCGAATTATACAAGCTCCATAACAAATGCTTGCGTAAAAGATTCCAAAGTCAAGCCAACAAATTGGATAAAATCTAAAAAAAAAAAACTTAAAATTAAAACCTACACATTGCAACTTCAATTATTGTTAAAGGTAACATATATTTGCCATAAAAAAAAAACACTAAATATGAGGTTTACGAAAGGTTACTTATTTTAAAGAAATCAACCCTATATAAAGTCAAAATGAAACTTCTATAAACGGAATAATTAAAAAACTTAAAGACACTATAGTCGGAGAAACATCTGACGTAATCATAGAGAAAATGTCAAAAACACTTCAAAAGGTAAATCGGCTGAAAAGTTCACAACTGAAATCGAAAACTTGCGAAAGCTTCTTAAAGCATCGTATATTGATATCGGCAGGGGTTGCCTGCCGAACATGTTGATAAATTCAGCACAAAAAAGGCAATCAACACAATGGCTAAAAATTGTGAACATGGACGCCTTAAAAAAGTTCTACAAGCATGCAACTTTTCAATAATGAACGAAGCCATCACTAAGTACATGCAATGCAGTACTGACATGACAGGCAATCCTAGTACAATCCTATACAACCGAAGAGGACAACCCTACCACAATAACAACTTCCGAGGAAATTACCGCGGAAGAGGTTATGGAAGAGGAAGAGGTTATAATAATAATTACCACCAAAACAACGGTTATAACCAAAATAATGGGTATAACCCAAACTATAATAACCACACCAATAATTATAGAGGTCGTGGAAATTTTAGAGGTAATAACCGTGGTGGAAATAACGGCTACAATAACAGTAACACTGGTGGAAATACCAATTCCCAAGTTCGAACTGTTGAATCCCAGCCGGAAAAATAAAGACTTCCCTTAAGAAAAAGCCACAAAACCTACAACTGTATAAAATAAACCTCAGCCTCAATATTTATGTAACCATTAATAATTACGTTACACAAAAACCCTTAACTCTGTTAATAGATACAGTCTCAGACATTAGCATTTTAATAATAAATTCAGATCAATATAATGAAGTAGATTCAACAAAAACCATAACAATGTCTGGTATAGGAGAAGGTACTATTAAATCTCAAGGTTTAACTTTTGTAGAAATACAAACCGGAAAATTTATAATTCTATTCCACTTTCATTTAGTAAACAACGATTTCCCAATATCATATGATGGTATATTGGGAATGAATTTCATAAACAAAAAGTTTCATTGTCAACTCGATTTTCAAATAGACCAGGATTGGTTAATAGCACAAAAAGCAATAATGTGGCAGATGCCTTATCAAGATTAAGCATCGATGAACTAAAAGAAATGAATAGACAAATACTAAAAGTCACTACTAGATCCCAAAGTAAACAGAACAAAAACTGCGCAGTTTCAACATCTAGTTCGGATTTGCAAAAGCAACCGACAGCTTCTAAGCCCAAGATATTTGACGTCATTAATAACGAAGATGTTAAAAAAGTAGTGACCTTGCATTTAACACTATCGAAGTTTTCTCTCAAGAAGGGAAAACAGATATATGCAAGAATTAACGTTGATGATGATGACCAATGAAATATTCGATTTAGATCAATTTTTCCAAAGGCTTGAAAAAATAGCCGGTATAAACAAGATAAGACAACTTAAAATGGCACCGAGTGAAAAAAATCTTTGAATTCGTTTCAATAGATAAATTTAAAAATCAGGGCAATGAAATATTATTAAATTTAAGATTAGTGCTACTCCAGCCGGTGACCATAATAACAAGAATGGAAAGCTAACTTCGGGCGGAGCCGAAGTTGATATACCCTTGCAGATATGTGGCAGCTTATATTATTAGATATATATCGGATCTTATATAGTCGGCCGATCCTTATAAAACTCGGCAGATCAAATTAGTTTGCCGAAAGTAGAATCCATACAAAGTCCCAGTCTTCTAACTTAAAAAACAACAGAGATATGGCATTTCCGATCAATCAGTTATATGGCAGCTATAGGATATAGTTGACCGATCCCGGCCGTTCCGACTTATATACTGCCTGCAAAGGAAAGAAGGATGTGTGCAAAGTTTGAAGTCGATAGCTTTAAAACTGAGAGACTAGTTTGCGTAGAAACAGACAGACAGACGGACATGCTTATATCGACTCAGGAGGTGATCCTGATCAAGAATATATATACTTTATAGGGTCGAAGATGTCTCCTTCACTGCGTTGCACACTTTTGACCAAAATTATAATACCCTCTGCAAGGGTATAAAAACAAAAAAAGAAAAGGAAGCTATTCGGTTTACATTACATGACGTTCCATTACAAGGCGGACACACAGGCATAACAAAAACGCTAGCAAAAGTAAAAAGACATTACTACTGGAAAAACATGACACGAGACGTTGCAAACTACGTAAAGAAATGTCTTGAATGCCAAAAATCAAAAACAACGATCCATACAAAAACCCCTTTGACGACAGAACACAATTAAAACGGTCCATTACCTAAATCAGACGAAGGTAACGAATATGCAGTTACTCTAATATGCGACTTAACAAAATACCTCGTTACAATTCCGATACAAGACAAAAGTGCAAGAACATTAGCGAAAGCTATATTCGAATCTTTTATTCTAAAGTACGGTCCAATGAAGACGATCATTACGGACATGGGAACTGAATATAAGAATTCAATTATTAAGGATTTATGCAAATATCTCAAAATTAATGATATAACATCAACTGCACATCATCACCAAACCTTGGGGACAATAGAAAGAAGGCATAGAACATTTAACGAATACGTTAGATCGTACGTCTTATCAGATAAAACAAACTGGGATGTTTGGCTTATATACTTGAATGAATACATTACACCACTGTATGACATAGAAAACTTTGCAAAAGAATCAAAATACTGACGCTTATAACGCTTATAAAAGAGCGAGAATGATGATTGAACAAAAAAAGCAAAAATAAAAAGAAACCTATGATAAAAGATCAAATGATTTAAAATTATAAGTAGGAGATAAAGTTTTATTAAAAAACGAAGTAGGGCATAAATTAGACTTTAAGTATATAGGACCCTATAAGGTAGAAAATATAGGAGAACGAGATAACATAACAATTTCAAACGTAAAGAATAAAAATCAAACAGTTCATAAAGATAGATTAAAGAAATTCTATTCATAAATTCTATGGTGGCAACCAATCAAAAAAAAAAAAAAAAAAAAAACAACAACAAAAAATTATATTTAATATACAATAATAAGTAAAATAAATAAGATAACTATTTTTTCTAAGAAATGTTACATATGATAATAATACAAACAAAATTAAAATATATATAAAGTTTTTTTAAATTTTTCTAAAATTCAAGCTTTTAAATTATAAAATATAAATTAATCATATATTACTAACATTTAATTAAAACATATTAAGAACATTATTAAACTCTACACTAAATATATATAATCAATAGATAATAAGTTAATTCAAAATAACTTCATTTTATTACGTTTTTTTAAAAAGGAGGTAGATGTAGTATGCATGGGTCATTATAGGAAGCATCCACTGTAGCAATACAATATTGTGCTACAGTGTTGTTACATAAACATAATGCCCCGGCCAAATAGCCAGTGAATTTATATTCATATATATATGCCTTAAAGTCGCACTTATGGGAAGTGCATTGATCAGCAAATTCCCATGAGTTGACAACGCATACAAGTGAGCCTGAATTCATACTTACACCCTTACGCTCGGGCCGCTACCAGCCTTATATACGAGCATATAAATATATGTATATGAATATAGCCGCGACTGATCGCTGCCGAGCTTTTGTAGGCAGCGTAGCCGCAAGCAATATAATATTAACTCACTCTGGATTAGACTTTTGAACAATAAAGAACGACATGGCCTAAGGGCCCAAGTACAATATCTATATGGAAATTATAAATTGTACAACAAAACTTACACTGCCTATATGGGCACATGCGGCCCCTCTCGCCTTTGGAGTGGAGGCGGGCCCTACTGCCTATAGGGGCACCGCCTATAGCGGGTCCTACTGCCTATAGGGGCACAGGCGGGCACTCCTGCCTTTGGGCGCACAGGGCGACCTACTACCTATGGAGGGCACAGACGGGCCCTCCCGCCTTTGGGGTGCATCGGGCCCTTCTGCCAATGGGGGTGCAGTCGGACCCTACTGCCTATAGGGGCGCAGGCGGGCCCTCCTCCCTATACGGGCACAGGCTGGTCCTCCCGTCTATGGGTATGCAGGCAGGCCCTACTGACTATGGGGGCACAGGCGGGCCCTCCTTCCTAGGGGGGTGCACGTGGGCCCTACTGCCTATGGGGGTGCATGCGGGCCCTACTGCCTATGGGGGTGCAGGCGGGCCCTACTGCCTACGGAGGTGCAGGCGGGCGCTACTGCCTATAGGGTCGCACGCTGGCCCTCCTGCTTTTGGGTCCTACTGCGAGCCCTACTGCCAACAGGCGGGCCCTGCCGCCTTTGGGGTGGAGGCGACTCGCCTCGTGGCTCGTATGGCGGACCCTACTGCCATTAGGGGCACAGGCGGGCCCTCCCACCTTTGGGGTGGAGGCGAGCCCTACTGCCTATAGGGACGCAGGGGGGCCCTCCACACCATGGGGGCGCAGGCGCACCATCCATTCTTTGGGGCGCAGGCGGGCTCTCCAGCCTATAGGGACGCAGGCGGGCCCTACTGCCTACGGGGCTGTAGGCGGGCCCTCCTCCCTGCACGGGCACAGGCTGGCCCTCCCACCTATGGGGGTGCAGGCGGGCCCTACTGACTATGGGGGTGCTGGCGGGCCCTACTGACTATGGGTAATCGCTTTATCGTGTTTTAATCGCTTTATTTAATAGGGGCATAAAATTTACATAGGGTGGTTGGGGATGAACAAATTGGAACAAAAGGAACAAATATTTGGTATCCAAGACCGTGATCCAATGCACCTGCGGGAATGCCGCTAAGCTTTGCTTTGCAGGTACCCTGGACCAGGGTTTGGTGTGGATCCGTCGCTAGTATCTATCTAGCTATCTCGGGAGCGCACCTTCCTGCGCTTGATGCTCCACTCTCGCTCTCTCTAGACTCCGTAGTCTCTGGATTACTACTGCTGAGAGTCCGCAGAGGTTTACCCAGTACTCGACTTGTTTGGCTCCCAGTGTGGTCGCATCCACGTCGTTAATCCTAAAGCGCTCCCTATCTGCCCGAAAACGTGGGCAGACTAGCAGGACGTGCTCTGCAGTTTCGTCGACGGCACATCTGGGGCATCTTGGATCCTCCTCGTGTCCGAATCTATGTAAGTAGCTCCTGAAGCAGCAAGGCCTCTTAAGAATTGCGTCAGCGAAAAGTTTAACTCTCCGTGTCTTCTTAGCATCCATTTCTTTAAGTCTGGGATGAGCCTAAATGTCCACCGACCCTTAGTTGAGCCAGACCATTTTGCTTGCCAGCGCTGGAAGCTCCTTTCGCGTGCCGCCTTTTTGATAGATATCCTGAGTGCCGGCGTAAGCGCTCCCTCGCACTCTCTCGGTTCCGTGAAGATCTCCTTTGCCTCTTGAGCTAGTTCCTCGACCGGAAAGGTACCCGCGATAGCTAGGGCCGCCTCCTCCGAAATCGTGCGGAAGCCGGAGATTACCCTGAGCGCACAGCTCCGCAGAGAGCTTTCGATTCCCCTCCTGGACGCCTTGACTCTTGTAGCCTCTGCCCAAATAGGGGTGGCGTACATGACTGTTGATTTAAGTACCGACTGGAGAAGAAGCCTGCGGCCCTGCTTGGGACCTCTCGTATTCATCATAATTCTACTTAAGGCCCTGCAGATGTTTGCCGTCTTTCTGCTCGCTTCTTGAAGGTGCTCTCTGATGCTGAGCCTCGTGTCCAGCATGACCCCGAGGTATCTAATAGAACGGGAAGAGACGATCTCAAACTCTGAACATTGATTTTGGCGTACTCCACCCTCTTCCGACTGGAGAAAAGCACCGCCTCTGTTTTTTGGAGTGCTAGACATAGCCCAGCAGTGCTAAGCCATCGATGAACGGCAATGATTGCCGCGTTTGAAGTCTCCGCGGCTTCGCTGATGGTTTTAGCCACTACTGCAATGGCAACATCATCTGCAAAGCCTACGATCCTGGTGTGCCCAGGGATATCCAGGTTTGGGACCCTGTCGTACATAATGTTCCATAGTAATGGTCCTAGTAACGAGCTTTGGGGGACTCCGCATGTGGCATTATGCGGTATCGGTCCGCTTAGCGTGTCAAACAGGACGGTCCTCTCGCTAAGGTAGGAGCTTACTATCCTTGTGAGGTAGCCTGGTATCCCTCGTTGAAGAAGCGCACGGATTATACACTCCCACTTTGCCTTCATGAAGCCAAATTGGTTGGGTGAGAGGCCGCCGGCAGCTTCCACCGCGTCCTGGAGCCTCCTGAGTATGCACCTCTAGAAGGCTTTTCCTGCGTGGTCGGTTAGGCACAGGGGCCTGTACGATGACGGGTCCTCGGGGGGCTTACTTGGTTTTGGCAGTAACACCAGATTCTGCCTCTTCCATCTTATTGGGAATCTTACTTCGCGGAGGCTTGTTGTGAAGGCGGTAGCGAATGCCTGCGGCATTAAAGAAGAGAAGGCAATCGAGGCATCCGTGAATTATTCGTCAGCCACTCTCCTGCTCATAATGATCATAAGTCTGATCACAATGCTAGTTAGAAAGTGCAAACTAAAAGCAGCTGCCCCAAAAACAACAAAAGCACCGGAGGATCCATCCTCACCAAACCTGGTTCTCTTCCACGTTGCGAACGAGGACCTCCGCGTTTAAGAGGGGAAAAGTTAACACCTAAAATGTCAAATACTAACTAATACTTACATAAGTTCTACATAATAAGTTCTACATACATAAGTTCTTAATAGCAACAGAGCATATGCCGTGGCACCAATAAGGTTCACACAGATAGAAAGACACGTGCGGTGAGTAAGCATTAATTATGCTTGCGATCGTGGGAAAGCCAAAAGAAAGAAAACACCAAAATATTTGGCAAGCTCACTGAACCCAATGGCAAGTGCATCTACCAACATCATAATGCACTTTCATTGACCAATTAAGAGCAAAGACATGGACTTTAGGTACAGCAGCAACACCAGCATCGAGGGACGCCAGCAGCAGCAGCAACCACGATCGAGATCGCGGCAGCGACGGAGCGACACATATGTTTATTTATAAATTATAAGAATCATAATTGTCAGTTCTAATTCGACACTCAAATAAACGAAACATAAAAGATTAATTCTTTTTTTTTAGTAATACTTATATAATCTTTTTAACTTATATAACATCTGAGAAAAGATTTTCAAAAGTTATTCTAAAAGTTCACAACGGTTTCCTCGGAATTTGAAAGCTGCACTTTGAAGAGTTCTAAATATTTTGTTAAAAGCGATTTAAATTTTAAAAGCTTTGCAATAAAGTTGCATTAGATCAGCTTCAAATTCATTAACGGGATGCAACATTATTTGACAAATCGTTATTATAAGGGTTACATTTATTCAATAAATATTTCATAGCAAATCTTGCCCAATCAGTGGAGAATTTAAATTAATGTAAAAAGCATGCCCAAAATGACTCACACTCCAGATCCAGCGTGGAAAGATCGATCTTCAGAGGCTGTAAGCTGAAATTGACCTAAAAGCGGCCTAAAATGTCTTCAAAATAGGTCATACAAAAAATCCACTTCCCTCTCTGTGAGGTTGATTTTTACGAGCAGATTTTAAGACAACAGAAAGACTAAAACCACAGAGGATCGTTTTGGCGGAAATGTAACGGGAAGCCATAAATTACAACCCCACCCCTTCATTCCTGAAATTACATAAGGAACACGAGGATTCCATGAGGCTTGGGATCAAACCCCCCTTTTTCTCCCCTCCTAAATGATAGAATAGCTCTCGATTAAAATAGCTCTGCGGCCATAGATCCGATATACCCCTAGAGAATAAACTGCGAAAAAACAAGTAAATTGTAACACACACCGTATGGTATGCGAATGAGGCCACGTTGGAGACAAAGTGGTAAACGTGGATACAAGGTATATAGTACAAAATGACCATACGTGAAGCACGATATGTAAATAGATCTTCAAATGGCCAAAAGTTCACAATTTAAATCAAGATATCTTTGCATGACACAGATTGGTGATAGCCAATCAAGTGGACAAGACTCCCGATTATTAAATATATCTTATTTCTTGTATATCATCAGGCTTTACAATATCAGTCTTGGACTTTTCGTTCTTAGTCTATATCGGTTCGTTACCAACTGAATGTATTTCCTATAATTAATTACGGAAGACAATTAAAATTGGAGATTAGTTTTGCTGAGCATACTTGGCAAGACTCTCTTTAAATTCACAGTTTCCACAATAATTCAATAGACCCAAACGAAAGAAAGGTGGCATACCTTAGCTGAATAGTTAAGTTAGCTTGTCTCGGAGTAAGGAGAGATTTCTCGGAGATATTTCTCGGATAAATCTGCTGGTGTTATTTCGAATCGACATATCAAATAGGCTTGCTTAGTGATATATCGGTAGAAGACTTTATTTATAGAGTTAACTGCTTAACATCCCAAAGCTTAAATGGAAATTTTGTATTGCAGTACAAATTTGGACAGTTACTTTTTACTGGACCAGCTTTGAACTTTTATTGGCGTTGTCATAGGTCTAATGAGGAAACCACATGGTTCGATTTATGCACTCGATTAAGAGAAAGGTATAAAGATCAACGTACAGAAAGAGATATTAAAGATACCTTACGTAGACGGAAACAGGACCGAACGAAAGATTCGATGAGTTCTTAGATGCCATGGTTGCAATTACTGATGCCTTACGGGAACCATTGTCTGATGAAAAAATGGTAGCAGAAGTTATAAACAATCTAAGACCAGAGTTATATTATAAACTTTTGCATGTAGATACCCCATCATTGTCAGCGTTGAGACGAGAATGTCACAAACATGAGGCATTCTTTGGCAACAATAAGTATAAGCAAGGGAATTTACAAAACAATTTTAAACGTACAATTAATGCCGCTTCTTTAGAGGACCAACAAGATGAAGTTTCGGACTTAGAGACAGATAACCAGAAGGTGTTTGCAATAAAGACAACTTCCATGAAGTGCTGGAATTGTGAGGATCCAGGTCACAGATATTTAGATTGTCTTAATCCTCGGCGTGTGTTTTGTTACGGATGTGGAGCTTTAGATACCTATCGCCCAAAATGTATTAAATGTAATCCGCATTCGGGAAACGGTCCACAGGACATCCGCAATTCACACAAGAGGGATGTCCGCAACTAAATTCAAACGAAAATCAAATCCTACTTTCATGTCAAATCCAACCAGATCTGTTAGACTTCGAAATTAATCCTATTAAAGAGTATTAAAGAATACGAATTAAAAAGATCTGAATTGTTTTCAATTAAATACCATACTTCCCGCTCCGTAAGGCGAATGCGCGAATTTTGGAACTGTTTGAAGAAGTCCACAACATATACCGTCTCGAGCCTTACACAACATTGTCAAGATAATCGTCCATTTGTTAAACTTCACTTTTTCGATCAACCTTATTATGCATTATTAGATAGTAGCGCAAACAAAACCCTTATAGGCGGAAGTTTAGCTAAAAAAATCGTAGATGCAAAGCAATATCAAAAACAAAGAGGAAGAGTATGTACAGCAGACGGGAAACGTCAAGAAATTGCTGGCTCAATAGTAATACCATTGGAATATAACCACTTTCAAAACGATTTTTAGTTTTTAATTGTTCCTTCTATATCGGTAGAAATTATATGTGGAGTTGACTTTTGGAATCAATTCGGAACTATCAACCCAATGTTCCCGAGGTGCTTGCGATAGAAATGAGTAGCGATAAACTATCTTTATCAACCACTGAAAACCGCAAGTTACAGACCGTCATTAAGTTATTTCCTACATCTGAATGTGACGGATTGGGTTTAACAAAGTTGGTAGAACACGTAATCGACACAAAGGATATGCGTCCCATCAAGCAGCGATATTTCCCTATATCGCCAGCCAAAGAGAAACTTTTATGTAGCGAAATTAACCGAATGTTAGAGTTAGAAATTATCGAAGAAGCACCTCCATCGGAATGATCTTCCCCGATTGTCCTATTAGTAAAACCAGGAAATATAAGGTTTTGTTTGGATTCAAGAAAATTGAATAGTGTTACCGCAAAGAACACATATCCTATGCCACACTTAGAAGGTTTATTGAGTAGACTGCCTGCGGTTCGATGCGTGTCGAAGATCGATTTAAAAGGTGCGTTTTGGCAAATTGCCTTAGAAGAAAAATCTCGACCATAAACCGCTTTTGTTGCCCCAAATCGACCGCTATATCAGTTTAAGCGCATGCCTTTTGGGTTGTGTAACGCACCCCAAACGGTGTGCCGATTAATGAATCAGGTTATACCATATTAATTAAAGTCCCACGTGATGGTATACCTAGACGACTCTCACTTAACCGCAGTTGCTGCCCAGGGTTGACCATCAACATAGTTAAAAGTCAATTCGGCTTATCTAGCTTATCTATGCTTATCTGCCCAGGGTTGACCATCAACATAGTTAAAAGTCAATTCGGCTTATCTAGCTTATCTATGCTTATCTACGCTTCAACCGAACAACGACAAAGTCCGTGCCATATCAGACTATCCTGTCCCTGCCACGCAAAAACAATTACGATGGTTCCTGGGCATGACCGGTTGGTATCAGAGGTTCATACCACAGTATTCGACAATAGTTTTTCCACTCATAGAATTATTGAAAGGAAAAGCGTTAACATGGAATGAAGAAGCACAAAACTCTTTCCAAGCCATTAAAGACAAATTATGTTTATCCCCAGTATTAACTAGTCCCAATTATGACAAACCTTTTTCACTCAGTGTGATGCATCCGTCTATGGTGTAGGAGGCTTATTGAAGACGGATTCGAACGACCAATCAGTTACATGTCCAAAAAGCTTAACAAGGCTCAACGAAATTATTCGGTAACCGAATTAGAGTGTTTAGCGCTAGTTTTATCCATTGAAAGATTCAGAATGTACATCGAAGAACACCCCTTCATGGTAATCACCGATCATGCTAGTTTAAGTTGGTTAATGAAAAAGAATGACTTGAGAGGTAGACTAGAAAGATGGGCCATGAAACTGTAAGGATACCAGTTGACCATAGAGAATCTAAAGGGAAGTGAAAATGTTGTAGCCGATGCCATCTCTCGATCTTTGGAAAGAGATGTGAATGTTGCCAATGTAAACATCGAAGTATGGCCCGAGATAGATCTTTTATCCGATGCGTTCCAATCTTCGGAATATAAAGAACTTATCGACAAAATTGTTGCAAATAACATGCCCGATTCAGGTAGTTGAAAACTTGCTGTATCATCGTTATAACTTTTCTAGAGGTGATCTGGATAAAGACACTCAGAACTGGAAATTAGAAGTCCCAAAATTGAGAACACAAGTTATTAGAGCAGCTCATGCTCAACTATCCGCTTCGCATTATGGCATGGCAAAGTGCTTAGAGAGAATACGTAGAACTTTCTCATGGCCAGGAATGGTTATAAATGTTCGCGAGTATATTCGCCAATGTGAGTTATGTCAAACGTGCAAACATCCCACACAGAAAATGAAAATTACAATGGGACAGCAAACTAAAAGCGAGAGACCTTTTCAGAGACTATATCTCGATTTTATTGGTCCTTTTCCTAGAAGTAAAAGAGGCCATATAGGAATACTCATAATTGTAGATCACTTCTCAAAATTCACCTTCTTAAAGGCTGTAAAGAAATTAACTTGTGACATAGTTGTTAAAATCCTTAAAGAGGATATTTTCGATTTTTTTGGAGTTCCACAGTTAGTTGTTACTGACAATGGTATACAATTTAAGGGAAACGATTTCTCAGTGTTTCTTAATCGCTACGAAGTCAACCAACTGTGCACAGCAGCATAAGCACCTCAGTTCAACGCTGCGGAACGAGTCAATAACGAGGCGTTAAGATCATACATTCAGTCTGATCAGAGGGAATGGGATAAGTTCTTGAGTAGCATTAATAACGCCTTGCAAAATAATCTACATCTGTCTATTGGAATGCCCCCGTATTTAGCAATTTTTGGACCAAACATGATTACCCATGGTAATGATTACCAGCTGTTAGCAAAATTGGGATTAATGAATGAGGGATCCACTACACTTAATCGGACTTGTCAGGAAAATAATTAGGGATCTTTCATGCTAAAGAAATTTGGTAAAGATCACCCTTTATTCAGTTTTGAGCCTAAAAATAAATTTTCCGTTCCAACCTGTGGGTGTGAAGGTGATTTTCACGAGCAGATTTTAAGACAACATTTCACCCCTCATTGTCCATTGACAACCCTATTGTCCAGATCTCCAAAAATGCATGTCTCTAAAAATACATGCTTGCATGCTCCTTTTCTTTCACATATAACTAATTAAACCCGTTAAAGCTTCATAGAATATGCGTTTGCAAGTAGGTTTTGTTTTGCAGCAAAGATAAGCCCAACTTCACTTTCGAACCATTCTTTGACTCTTGCGGATTGAGCAAAGATTTCTCCTTGTCAAGTCTCAAATCACGTGGTATTACATAATTACACGTGTTCCACAAACCACATATTAAAATCACAAGTTAAAGTAAGTTACAACAAAATAAGTGCGAGCTTAAAGTGCAATTGGGAGTTGCCGTTTAAATACCTTCATTGGTCGTATATTTCTCAGAGCCATGGTGGCCTGGTATTTTGGCCGAGCCGAAAGTATTTATAAGAAAGATATATATGAAGGATCGGTTTGGCGTTAATGTAGCCATAAATTAAAAATTACAATAATTTTATTAATTTTCTTCCAAACATAGCTGCTTCTTCATCTGTTACGGTGTTGCTTCTATCGTCGCTCAATAGAGATTCTTATCTCTATTCTTTGCTGTCTACTAACCCACACTAATCTCTTTCTTTAATCTCCCTTTTTTGTTTCCCTGGCACAGTGGTTCAGGTACGTTAATAATATAAACAAAATATATTAATAAATTAATAAATCATAATAATGTCTGCATAATAATTGTCCGCGCATTGAAGTCTTGTAACAAGACAATCTCTTCATCACAGCCTACCATCCACTGCTGGCTCTGTGAAAACGTTTTACACGCAAAGTTTGCCGGGTTCACGTCCTCAGTTTCGGATGCCATTTTACGTAGGTCTGCTCTCCACTTTTGCTGTGACGGTTGTCGTGCTGTTCAGGACGAAATGAGATCGTTCATGAGACAGACTAAAAGTTGATTCAAAGAATTGATTAGCGATTTTCGTAAAATCAATGACCAACTCTGTGCGCTCGATACACATCTTAGTAGTCTACAACTATAAATGGGTCTCCAAAGCGTAAGAAATCCGATTTTAGTGATGTTCTTGTGGCGAATAATCATCATCCTATTCAGCAGACAATTATGCAGCCGCTGATATCGCTGGCCACCCTAAGGACCGGACCTGGGAAAAATTCGGCTTCCAAATATCTCAGTGTAAATAAGCAAGTGTCCGATATGTCCTCTGTGGCATCGCTTCAAGTGATACCACCAGACCCAAAAATTCAAACCCCCTTAAGAGTCGCCGAACAGGGTAATGAACCGTCCGGATCACCGTTACGAACTGTTGCTGCTGTATTAGTTACGGCGGCACCAAAACCCTTGCAGGTGATCCCACCATTGAAACACATATTTGTTTCCCGGCTTGCCCCTGATACTTCTGAGATTTATATCTCGGCTTACATCAAAGCCAAAACAAAAGCCGACATAAAGGTGGCAGATATTACAAAATTTAAATACAGTTACACCAAGCACACGTCATCTTTCAAAATACGTGTGCCCATGGTGATGTTCAAGAGGATTTATTCCGCCAACTTTTGGCCAGAGAACTTGTTCGGCCAGGAAAATCAGCCAAGGTAAAGAAAAAAATTACCATTATAGTCTTCTCCGTCTTTACTGCTTAACTCGCACCACGACTTCCCTGCGGGTATGTTCAACATGTCACTCAGGCAAATTAACCACGTTAGAAATTCTTTAGGTCGGCTGTTGGACTTGTGTTTCTCTTCTGATCCTGATGGAATTATTGTTTCCAGATTTTTGCCCCTTTCTAACCCTAAGGATCCATATCATCTTACTCTTGAGGTTTTAATCGAAACCAATACTTTAATTGACTTTAAGACTTCACTTAATTCTCATAAAGTTCGTTTCTTCCGTAAGGCTGATTTTATTAAACTAAAAAAATTACTTTTGGAATTTAATTGGTCCGATCTACATTTTATTGCACCTTAAATATATTCTTCGACGTGGAAAAATCCGTCCGCTTCAACAAATCCGCCTTGGTATACAAAGCACCTATTAAATTTAAAGAACGTTATGAATAGACTTTTAAATAAACTTAAATTATCTGGCTGTACAGTTAGTTATTCAAGATACTTGATGGCTCGGTCCAATTTCAAGGTGCATAACGCCGAATATTATAGGAGTTATATTCACCGCTGCCGGATTCAATTTACTCGGGACCCGAAGCAGTTCTATAACTTTGTAAACGGTAAGCGCAAACATGTATCTTTTCCTCCTCTGCTTACGTTTGAGAACTCATATGCGAACTGTGATCTGGCAATGGATGATCTCTTAGCAGAGTTTTTTCAAACAACGTATTCACATAGCACCATTCCGGCTCAGCCTTATTTGGCTCTGTTAACCATTCGCTTCCTATAAGTAAACTCAGTCGTTTGGGATTCCCAACTGATCTCCTGATTTGGATTTCGAGCTACTTATCTGGAAGAACCCAACGTGTCTTCTTTCAAGATGTTACCTCGCGTTTGATCCGCGTCACATCTGGGGTGCCCCAAGGAAGCCATCTTGGACCATTACTTTTTACATTATTTATTAACGACTTTCCCCTTGCCTTAACTGATTCACTTGTACTTATGTACGCTGATGACGTTAAGCTTTGTCTTCAGTATAGATTCATTAGCGCCCAATCTAGACTTCAATCCGATTTGGTTTAATTTTAAAATTGGTGTTTAGCTTAATGGATCGAAATGTAAACTCATGTCATGTCATTATCGATCTAGTCCTCACCAGGCTACGTACTTTCTCTTTGGGAATGCCTTAGAACGATTAACTCAGGTTAACGATCTGGGTGTCCTATTAGATTTGAAACTTAAATTTACCGACCATATATCCACCATGGTTAATGGTAACCCATAGCTTGGTGTGCTTGGTTTTATTAAAAGATGGTCAAAAGAATTAAATGACCCGTACTTAACAAAAACTTTATATACTTCACTAGTCCGTCCGACTCTTGAGTATGGATCGTGTGTCTGGAGTGCTCAATACGGAGTACACCAAGATCACATAGAATCTGTACAAAAAAACTTCCTTATCTTCGCACTTAGGGGACTTAATTGGGATGCAAGTCTTCACCTTCCATATTAATAAACTTACCATCATTAACAAACCGTAGAACGATGCTGGGTGTCATGTTTCTATTTAATCTTATTATCGGTAATGTAGACAGCCAGTATTTACTAACACGCTTAAATTTTAATGTTCCTAGTAGAAGGACTAGAAACTTTCTTCCTCTACTCCTTAGCCATTGTAGCTCGACATATGCCCAACACGATCCATTCAGGGTATTATGATCGGACTATAATGGTCTCTACAATATCTTGCCACTTTGCTCTACTTTAAATCCTTTATACTAAACGCCTTATCTGTGCAACACTCTTCCTCGTAATACTATAATCCTTCTCTTTATACTCTCTCGGATCTATCCCCGCGATTCGAGCCGTACGTTATGCGGCAGCGCCCCTCGGTCGGTTGGGCGGGAGGTAGGCTGTACGTATGCAGAGGGAACCGCGCGAAAAAAAAAAAATAAAAATACCACGCAGTCTAAGTGGAAGGAAATGCAAGCTGAGTCGGATTCCTTGGATTCCATTCCAACGTGGGAGTCCATCGCGAGTTTCCTTGAGCATAGATGCCGGACTTTGGAAAGCATGGATTTGCCGACAACATCATATCCACCAAATCCGGCGGTAGGGCGACGAAGACCCTTTCATCCAGGTAAATCTAATGGTTAAAAACTCGTCCGCATGCATGATCTGTGACTGCCATTCTCACAGCATAAACTCTTGTCCAATCTTTTTGAGTTTATCGCTGAGGCTCGTTTTGGCGATGTAAGGCGACTGGATTTATGCCGTAAGTGCCTTGGATTTGGTCACCTATCTCGGCATTGCAATGCTTCAGCTGCCGTGCGTGTGGACGCAGGCATCATAGTCTGCTGCATTTTAATGGCAACTCTCCAGCTGGTATTCAAGGCCAACACCCCTCTCCCGAGGTTTCCGCATCTAGCGATGCTGTTTCTCGTTCAGCGTCCGCTGCCGTAAATTCTTTTGTCGCTAGGATCGTTTTGGTGATGTGGTGCTGCTACTACTGCCCTGCAAAGCGTGGCTCGATTCTGAGCGATCGGGACTGGTCTGCCCACAAGGCTCTACAGATGAGCAGCTCGATCAACTTCTTTGACAGCTTCTGGAAAGTGGAAAACTGCACCGATCCGATTGTGAAGACGTCAAAGGAAGAACTGGATTGCGAGAGTCACTTCGCTAAGAACTTCGAAGGACTTAAGAACTTAGAAGGTGGTGCCTATACAGTCAGGTTGCCAATTAAACATATCTCCGGTGTATTGGGCGACTCGTACTCACAGGCTCTACGTCGTTTCCAGTCGTTGGAAAGGAAACTGTCTCATCAGCCCGAACTGCGCGCTCAGTATTCGTCTTTTATAAAGGAGTATCTTAGCCTAGGTCATAGGTCCCTGGTATCGTCGGAGTTGCAACGAGATTACAAATATTTCTTGCCACATCACTCTGTGCACAAGAAGGACAGCACCACGAGGAAACTTAGGGTCATGCTTAATGGTTCCGCTGTTACTACCTCAGGTTATTCTTAGAATGACATTTTAATGGCTCGGCCTGTCATCTAACTGAAGCTGTTTCACATCCTGTTGAGGTTTAGTTTGCATCCGGTAGCGCTGACTTGCGACATTTGAAAGATGTATCGTTGTGTGAGAATGGCTTCGCCCATATAAACATATAAATTGGACCCTGTTACATGTGGAGCAAAGCCTGCTTCCTATCTATCTGTGCGAGCGATGCACCAATTGGCTAAGGACGAGGTTGAAGACTTACCAGTGGGATCCGAAATCTTGCTTCAAGATTTTTACGTCGATTATTTATTTCTGGCGGCAAACCCAAGGAGGAGGTTGTTGGCATTTAAGGGCAGATTTCAGCGCTTCTGTCCAAGGACGAATTTTAGTTGCGGAAGTGGTGCTCCAATATCCCTAGCGTGTTGGCCAGCGTACCTAAAGAGGATCGGGAGTCCTATTTAACTTTTGATGACGGCAGCAACTTCACGAAAACGTTAGGATTGGCTTAGGATCCTCCCACTGATCAGCTCCTGCTTTCATTTTCTGCTCTTCAGTTCACGTCAAAGCCGTTCGGACGTTCGATCTTATCATATCGGAAAAAGTTGGTGCGACTCTTCAGTTGTGTTATCCTGGATTCGAGATGAGCCGGCCAGGTTTAACGTTTATGTCACCAACCGAGTGTCAACCATCCAAAATCTGACTGATTCCATGGAGTGGCGTTATGTGCCAACGTCGCAAAATCCAGCTGCGCTGATTTCCTACTGAGCTGATCGGATCTAGTTTATGGTGTCAGGGGCCGCCCTATCTTTTAAAGGCACAGGCTGACTGGCCTGCGACGATACTAATCGAGAAGCGAGCTTTAGAATTACGCCCTTCAATTTTATTGGTGAAGTCTCCATATACAGATCTCGTCGCGACATGCAAATACGCTAACTCCTTTCCAGTTCTTCAACAAGTGTTTGCGTACGTCTATAAGTTTGACAGACGGGTTTGTCATAAAGGAATTACCGTTCATGATCCCAAAAAACAAAAATTTGTATTTTTGTTTGTTACCTTTAATAACAATCGATGGTGCAACTTTTAATTCAGAAGTTATAGATTTCATCCAAGTCGTAGGCTTGGTTTTAGAATCTTTTGCGCAAGAATTTGTTGGGAAGGTTATATAGTTTAATAAAGACAACAACGATTATTATTAATAATATGGTAACGGTTTCATGTCCATTTTTTCTGATTCAATTTTATTTATAACGTTTGCTGTAACATTTTTTTCTAAAATTCTATATTTTATACAGAGTATATGTTATTAAGAAAGTCTATCTTATTTATGCTATTGTTCATGCGCTCAAAATTAAACGAAAAACAAATGTTTGTATACCCGAGTGCGATTGCGCAAGGGTTTATTTATAAAAATAAAAGAAAAACAAGAAAGAAAAGCTAACTTCGGTCGGAGCCGAAGTTGATACACCCTTGCAGAATTTTCTAAATAGTTTATTCGCTTACAATATATTAATATATTTATATAATATATATTAATATAATATATATGGTACATTTTTCATATCCTCACCAATTTAATTGAACATATTTTACCCTATCAGTCAAAGAAACCTTGACTAGAGTTTCAAGTAAAACTTTCAACATATTGATATTGATATATGGGACTATGACAAACATACAAAAAAATTAATAGATCATACAAATTAAATGAATTTAATTTTGAGTCTACAACCCTTAAAATTTTAGATATAGGTATTTTATTTTGAGAAACCCATGGGATTTCTCCCTTCGCAACCTTTTAACTAGGCTAACTTCAATGAACACGTGCAAGGGACATAAATTGCATAACAGGTATGAACCGTATCATACGACGGCTTTGGCACTTTACAATACCAGGTAATAGCTTATTTCTGATTGGTCGAATCGGAAAAGAATTATCCTAAAAATGTTGCCTGAAGATTCATAACCCCCAAAATTGCACAAAAGGTAGATCAGGTAGATATGAAAAGGTTTGGGTTTTATTGTTTTTTAAAAATGGATGAAATTGCGTATCCCTAAAGGGTTAGGGTAATATGTTTTATGGTTTTGGATATTACCTAGCTTGGCTATATATTGGCAAAACTAATAATCCGCAGATCAGTCAATGAAAAAAATGTATCGTGTGATGACGTCACTCTGTCGGTTACACTCCGAAGTATTTTTTTAACAGTGCGAAAAAGAAGTGGAAAAAGTATGTTTTATCATTGGCAAATAGGTGTGAAAGAAAGTATTTCTGTATCAGTGCAAAAATAAATGTGAAAAAGTATTTTATAACAGTGAAAATTACAAAAAAAAGTGAATGGTGTTTTAAAAATAGTTTTTAAATTATATTTGGAACTAAAAAATATTGGTAAGTCTATTTTCCTGTTGTTCTTCCCGAATTCTACGTTGGGAAGCGCTACTGAGAAATCATACTTTCATCTTAAAATTTCTTATTTCCATATTATTTACGTTTCGATAATAAATAATTTCCATTATCTTTCGTTTCAATAATTAATTTTTTCAACCAGCACGGTAAAAAGATGCCACGTACATCACGCCTGCTTTAAATCGTAGCTGGGATCGCTACGAACAAAATTCATCCCAGATAAGAGTTCGTTGTGTTATCCTGGATTCGAGATGAGCCGGCCAGGTTTAACGTTTATGTCACCAACCGAGTGTCAACCATCCAAAATCTGACTGATTCCATGGAGTGGCGTTATGTGCCAACGTCGCAAAATCCAGCTGCGCTGATTTCCTACTGAGCTGATCGGATCTAGTTTATGGTGTCAGGGGCCGCCCTATCTTTTAAAGGCACAGGCTGACTGGCCTGCGACGATACTAATCGAGAAGCGAGCTTTAGAATTACGCCCTTCAATTTTATTGGTGAAGTCTCCATATACAGATCTCGTCGCGACATGCAAATACGCTAACTCCTTTCCAGTTCTTCAACAAGTGTTTGCGTACGTCTATAAGTTTGACAGACGGGTTTGTCATAAAGGAATTACCGTTCATGATCCCAAAAAACAAAAATTTGTATTTTTGTTTGTTACCTTTAATAACAATCGATGGTGCAACTTTTAATTCAGAAGTTATAGATTTCATCCAAGTCGTAGGCTTGGTTTTAGAATCTTTTGCGCAAGAATTTGTTGGGAAGGTTATATAGTTTAATAAAGACAACAACGATTATTATTAATAATATGGTAACGGTTTCATGTCCATTTTTTCTGATTCAATTTTATTTATAACGTTTGCTGTAACATTTTTTTCTAAAATTCTATATTTTATACAGAGTATATGTTATTAAGAAAGTCTATCTTATTTATGCTATTGTTCATGCGCTCAAAATTAAACGAAAAACAAATGTTTGTATACCCGAGTGCGATTGCGCAAGGGTTTATTTATAAAAATAAAAGAAAAACAAGAAAGAAAAGCTAACTTCGGTCGGAGCCGAAGTTGATACACCCTTGCAGAATTTTCTAAATAGTTTATTCGCTTACAATATATTAATATATTTATATAATATATATTAATATAATATATATGGTACATTTTTCATATCCTCACCAATTTAATTGAACATATTTTACCCTATCAGTCAAAGAAACCTTGACTAGAGTTTCAAGTAAAACTTTCAACATATTGATATTGATATATGGGACTATGACAAACATACAAAAAAATTAATAGATCATACAAATTAAATGAATTTAATTTTGAGTCTACAACCCTTAAAATTTTAGATATAGGTATTTTATTTTGAGAAACCCATGGGATTTCTCCCTTCGCAACCTTTTAACTAGGCTAACTTCAATGAACACGTGCAAGGGACATAAATTGCATAACAGGTATGAACCGTATCATACGACGGCTTTGGCACTTTACAATACCAGGTAATAGCTTATTTCTGATTGGTCGAATCGGAAAAGAATTATCCTAAAAATGTTGCCTGAAGATTCATAACCCCCAAAATTGCACAAAAGGTAGATCAGGTAGATATGAAAAGGTTTGGGTTTTATTGTTTTTTAAAAATGGATGAAATTGCGTATCCCTAAAGGGTTAGGGTAATATGTTTTATGGTTTTGGATATTACCTAGCTTGGCTATATATTGGCAAAACTAATAATCCGCAGATCAGTCAATGAAAAAAATGTATCGTGTGATGACGTCACTCTGTCGGTTACACTCCGAAGTATTTTTTTAACAGTGCGAAAAAGAAGTGGAAAAAGTATGTTTTATCATTGGCAAATAGGTGTGAAAGAAAGTATTTCTGTATCAGTGCAAAAATAAATGTGAAAAAGTATTTTATAACAGTGAAAATTACAAAAAAAAGTGAATGGTGTTTTAAAAATAGTTTTTAAATTATATTTGGAACTAAAAAATATTGGTAAGTCTATTTTCCTGTTGTTCTTCCCGAATTCTACGTTGGGAAGCGCTACTGAGAAATCATACTTTCATCTTAAAATTTCTTATTTCCATATTATTTACGTTTCGATAATAAATAATTTCCATTATCTTTCGTTTCAATAATTAATTTTTTCAACCAGCACGGTAAAAAGATGCCACGTACATCACGCCTGCTTTAAATCGTAGCTGGGATCGCTACGAACAAAATTCATCCCAGATAAGAGTTCGGAATTCTCTACATATCGCCAATGTTCGCGCCAATAACCCAGAATTTCGTGAGGAAAGTTCTCCACAGCTCGCGCCCATAGGAGACGAAGCGAAAGGATCCTTAACATTGAACGAATTCGGGATGCTGAATCACATGCTCATCGGCGACAGGATCTTAGCTACCGTGTCCCAGAAAGGAATCGCGACATGGAAGCACGTGCGACCCGCCGAGAGAACGCCGAGGACCGGCGACGAGAGCAGGTGCAAAATACTGCTGACCATGCCGCTCGGAGGACCGATCCGGAATACCGAATTCCTGAACGGATTCGGGATATGCAGGCACGCGCGACCCGCCGGGAGGACCCCGAGGAGCAACGTCGAGAGCAGTTGCAAAATACTGCTGACCATGCCGCTCGGAGGACCGATCCGGAATACCGAATTCCTGAAGGGATTCGGGATGCCGCAGCGCGCGCTGATCATCCCGAGGATGCAGAGGAACATGCAAGGGAACAAGAAAGAAACACCCAAGAGCATCGGCAAAGATGAAGGAATCCGGAAGACAGGCAGCCAGAACGGGAAAGAGACGCCAATAACAGGAGAGCAACCAGGGGAAATCCCATCGCAAGATCACAGGAGCAACGGATAAACACATTACAACGGCGGGAAACTCGACAACAACGGAGGATTCGGGAACAACAAATTCGGCAAATGGCAGAAGATCGACTAATAAACTTTAGGATGGATCCCCAAAATCTATTGGATGTTTCCCAAAGGCAGTCACAACGGAATATGGACGCAAGAGCTGAACTTTCGGAGGATGAGATGGAACAGAAACGAGAACTACAGCGTCATAGGATTCGAACATCGGCGAGGGATCTGTATCACAGGAACATAAAGGAAGGGCCAACGGAAATTTGTGTTTGCTGTGGGGGAAAGGGGTTCCGTTCGCAGGTAAGTGGATTATACATCCTGGCTATCTCCTCTAAATTTCCTCTCCTAAACGTTGTCAACGCTTTCTATTTATCGAGAAAATTTCCCAGTACGTCCGGCAAATATAATTTTTGCAACACCTGTCGTCGTGCCATTTCTTCAGGCAAACTCCCAACACTCTGCCTTTCGAATGGGTTCGACTTCCCAGAAATCCCCGAGTGCTTAAATGGCCTCGAAGATAACCTGCCTCGAACAGCGCCTTATTTCACCGAGAATTCCTTTCATGAGGATTATTTCTCTCGGCTATGAAAGGCAATGCGGTATCAGAGGGGCAGTAGTGATCGTTCCATTTTCAGTTCCTGACATTGTGACTGCGCTTCCGCGCTCTTTCGACTCTACTCATGTCATCCAAGTCCATTTAAAAAGGAGGCTAGAGTACGCTCACAATTTCATGACGGAAACTATTCGACCCGCTCGGGTCCTTGAAGCTGTACGGTACTTAGTGAATACCGAACTCTACAGAAAGCACAACATCTCACTTAACGAGTCATGGCTAGCACAACTTCAAGGAAACAATGAAATTCCTTTTATTGCGGATGAATCTGATCGCGAAGCGGTGGAGCAACTTCTTCAACAGCAACAACTATAACAAAATGCTGTAGAGATCGAAGAAAATTTATATCCCGGAGGCCATGAAACATTATTGGAAAATGATAATGATACTGCAATTCAACGCATTGCCCTGGCACCGGGAGAAGGCCGACGTCCAACAAGCTTAACGCTTGACGAAGATGCAGAGGAACTTTCATTTCCAACTATTTTTTGCGGAGAAATATTTAAAGAGAATACAACCTATGCGAAAAATACCCGATCACAACTCCGTTTTTACGACCGTCGTTGCGCTGTGGTTCCTAAAGTTTTATATATGTATAAATTTTACGAAATGCTGCGAATACAAAATTCCATTTCCATTGCTTTACGCAAAAAGTCTGGGCAGTTACCGCTGGTAATCTGCGATATGAATCTTTTGTTAGTAGACTTGTGCAACACGATGATGGCTACCGCATCCTTAAAAGCTTACGGTCTGCACCAGCTCATTTGGAGGCTGAAAAAAAGAAAGTGATAGCTATGATTCGACAATTCGGGCTGCCAACGTTTTTCATTACTCTTTCCGCTGCTGAAACTAAATGGAATGAACTTTTAGTTATCCTTTCTCTTCTATTGGATAATAGGGCTATAAGCGAAGAAGAAGCGGCAGCTCTTCCCAGATCCGAAAAGGCTCGGTTAATCCGATCCGATCCAGTGACGTGCTCTCGATACATCGATTATAGGTTGTGACAATTAATGAAATTGTTCAAAACCGATATTTTTGGGGAATTCAATCTTTCCCATTTTTATTGGAGAATCGAGTTTCAGCACAGAGGATCTCCGCATTCTCATGGCATGTACTGGCATTTATCGATAGGTTTATTAAAACGAAGTTATTGTTGAAGAACATGAAACATTGTACAAAAAAATCAAGGAAACTCTAAGAACCATTCCTAATGAAGACGCAGCTTTATTTAATAATTTTGAACATTTTCTGTCCCACCTTGAAACTAATTTTGAAGCCTACAAATTAGCCTTACGTTCTAGCTTGAAAAAGCCACAAATTTTTCTTCGGAGACAATTTTCCGACCGACTGCTCAATGCTTATAATAGTGATATTCTAGGCTTACACAGAGCTAATATGGCTATTCAATTTATTCTAGATGCCTACGCCTGTTGTAGTTATATCATTAACTATATAAACAAATCAAACAGAGGCGTATCGCAGTTGCTCCGTGAAGCCATGGCCGAAATAAGCCATGGGAATATTACTATTAAAAGGAAATTGCAGCACCTAGGGAACAAGTTTATTAACGCTACAGAAATATCAGCCCAAGAAGCAGCGTACAATATTTTGGGCCTGCATATGTCTGAGGCAAGTGAAGGTACAATTTTTATAAACACTTGCGATCCAGACAAACGAGTTAGATTGGCTCGCTCAAATGAAGAACTAGAGCGACTACCAAACAACTCGTTGGATATTTTTGAGCGTAATATACTTGACCGATATTCTTATAAATTCATTACCACTGATTCTTAGATGGGTTCGCTTTAGCATTAACTCTTCACCATCTGATTATTTCCGAGAGCATTTAATGCTCTTCTATCCTTGGCGAAATGAAGAAGCTGAACTTCTTTCCAACGACGTTGAAAACACATTCAGAACTAATCATGAATCTATTAAGCTCATGAAAAGGAACTATGATGTGTTTGATGATATGGAGTTAGAAAGAGTTCTTGAAGATTTGCAAGAGGATAGGGGTGATAATGTTCCTAATATAGAAGAACCTGCCTCCCAATTTTTAGACGAAGAATTTAGAGCTTTAGCAGTGCCAAATATAGAGCAGAACGTTAATATTCTTCAGGATGACAATGCTACCAATAACCCTGAAGAAGATGGCGAACTTCAATTAATTAGACTCCCCCCCTTAGTTTCCACTGATGACCTTTGCTCGCTAACTCGGTCCCTCAACTACAAACAAAGATGCATAATGTTGTTTGTAAAAATATTTTTTACGAATACGTTGGTGGAGGGGCCGGTGTAGGGAAAAGCAGACAGATTTCAACCATATATCAGTCTGTGACTTGGCGAGCCAATAAGCTTCCTGGTGCTACGCATTCGGCAAAGGTTTTATTATGTGCTCAAACTGGAAAAGCTGCTTTTGGAATGGGAGTATTAACTCTTCATTCAGTTTTTTCTCTTCCAATTAATCAGGCCTAAGGTCCCTTAAGACTTTTAAGCAATGATAGCTTAAATTCAATTCATTGCAAATTGATAGATCATCAATTATTTATAATCGATGAAATTTCCATGGTTGGCTCAAAAATGCTTTCATTTTTGGATCTAGGTCTTCGTCAAATTTTGCGATGCCCAGACTTATGTTTTGGAGGAAAATCAATTATAGTTTTTGGAGACCTAAATCAGCTTTCCCCAGTTGGAGACAGTTGGATATTTTCGGAGAGGACGAATAATTCTTATAGCGTTTTAGCAGGAAATAGCCTATGGAGCAACTTCAAGTATTTTGAGCTCACAGAAATAATGCGTCAAAGAGGCGATCATGCATTTGCACAAGCCTTAAATAATTTATCTGAGGCTTGTATGACAATTGCAGTTATAGAGCTCCCAAAACAAAGAGTTGTTCCCCCAGCGAAGTTCCTAACGAAGAAGTAAACCATTTCAATTCCATAAAATTAACGCAAATTGGGACGAAAGAGTTGGTTTCCACTGCAGTTGATACAGTGGAAACTGTGAACATATCTGCACGAAACAGAGAAAATACGTTAAGATATGCTCAAAATATGAAAACCTCTGAAACTCAGGGTTTACCGTATGTTCTTCATCTCAAAACAACTGCGAAATATATGGTTATTGTGTCAATATAGACACAAGTGACGGACTTGTAAATGGAGCAACTGGTCAGCTAAAGCAAATTGACCATTGCTTAGTTAATGGCTCAAATTTAATAACACGACTTTGGATTAATGTTTTCGAGCCCATGGTTGGTGCTATCGCCAGATCAAAAGTTCGAAACAGTCCAGATCCCGAATGGACTCCAATAGTAAAAGCCTCTCGAGTTTTTCAGTGTGGAAGATCAGAGCATGCTTCTGTTGACAGAAAACAATTCCCAATTGTTCCTGCTGAGGCTATTACCATCCATAAAAGCCAAGGAGCAACATATAGCAAAGTCGCAGTGCATCTTAAAGAGGCATTAAGCGAGCTTCGCTATATGTTGGATGCAGTAGAGCCACTAGCGCATCGGGACTTTTCCTTCTAGGCGACTTTGTTCCTCCAACAAGATTTGGAGCTCCAAATGTCCAAGCCGAACTTCAAAATTTAAGAGAGGAAAAGTTCTTGACTAGCCATTACGAGAATGTGGTTAACAGAAACGAAGCAATCTCCCTATATTACCATAATGTTGAGTCTCTTCGAAGCCATCGTGAAGATATTTTCAACGACCCTATTATTTGTTCTGCAAATTTTCTTTGTTTTGTCGAAACTTGGACTCTTCCCAACGAAGATTTCTCTTTGCAAGATTTCGATATTATAAAGAGAATTGATAGCAATCGATTAAATGGTTTTGGAAAAAATGGAGTAATTATTTAAACATTTCTGAAAATGTTGTGTTTTTGTTTGAGACAAATAAGTCTTTAAACTCCAGAACCATATATCAATCAATTGCTTTTAAGTTTCTCAATACATCTTTTATTGTTGTTTATAGAAATCCCGCATTTCCTATAACTCAATTTCGAAGTGAAGTTATGGCGGATGTAGAAAGAATACGCAGATTAGAAAATAATAACAAATTGGTTATTTTAGGTGATTTTAATATATGCAGATCTAGCGGCACTGATCAACTAGAAGAGGCTTTAAATGAAATTAATCTTCATCCAATTAATAATAGTGCAACAACAAAACATCTAACGCAAATTGATTGGGTATTTGCTGAAAATGATCTGAGGAATGCTGTAGCTGTTATATACAAAACAGTCTACAGTCATCATGATGGAATTTTTGTACAATATAGTTATTAAGAGTTATAATTATTAATATTAATATTAATAAATTATTATTAACTTATTTATTAAATTCATTAAGATAAATTGTATATATTTATAGAAAGTAGTTATATACTTGAACAAATATATAAATTGTATATAGATTAAGATAAATAAAGATAAATTAAGATAAAATAGATTAAGATAAATTGTTTATTTAAACAAGGGTATAAAAAGTGCAATATAGATTAAGTTGTTTATTTCCCTCTCGTAGATTGGGACCTTGTTGTGGTGAGGGGGCTGAGTATGTGAGGACTCATAATAAACATCACGGAAACTAGCATCAATCCTTTGTTTTAATTAGTTAATAAAATATACTATATATATAAAATTTATAAAAACGTTTCGAATAATATTTATAAATCTTTCCAGCATTATCGAATAATTTTATTTTCCCAAAGATGACAAGTGATTTATGGTAAAAAAAAAGAGAAAATCAAAGATAATTTTTCATCATTTATATGACAGCTATATTTATCGACCGATAATATGACAGGATAAAGTCGACCGATCCTTATGAAATTCGGCAGATGGGATAATTTTGCCCTAAGTAGAATCCATAGACAGTGTCATCTTTCTAACTTAAAAAAAACAACGAGGTTATGGCATTTCCGATCAATCAGTTATATGGCAGCTATAGGATATAGTCGGCAGATCCTTATGAAATTTGGCAGGTCGAATAAGTCTGCCAAAAGAGGAGTCCATAGCAAGTCCCATCCTTCTAACTTAAAAAACAACAGAGATATGGCATCGTTTTCGAGCATCGGCTTCACGAAGAATTTTATTATAACTAATGCCAACGTGAGCATTGGCATAAAAGCAGGCTGGTTGCGCTACTTGGCTCGTTTGCAACGTTGGTCCTCGATAATGGCAAGGTTCTTCATGTGCTCCAGCGCTGCTAATCAGTCAGTCCGGTTTTCCTTCCTGACGCTATAACTCCAGAAAGCACGAACAGATTTCCACGGTCTTGGGCTCCGTGAGGTTTATAGTAAAGAAAATTCAGGAAAAATTTCAACATAGTATACAAGATATCTGACAAACCGGTATTGTGTTCACTGTGAAATTGTGAAAAAAAAATTTTGAACATAAGTGATTCGTTTCCGAACATTTAAATTGGAAACCATCAAATCAATCACGTGTATTGTACAAATTTTTGTTTAATAAGGGAAAAAATTTCCGATTGAGACAACGCGTGAGGACATGAAGATCACTGGCATCATACAATCGCTTGGATCCCATTGCAAACTTCAGTGATAAATAAAATTTTGATATTGGACCAATGACGACTATATGCCGATATTGCAATGCATATATATTAAAATATATTATATTAAAAGAGAATCGGCTGGATTGTGCTGCGCAAGTGGAAAAGTCAAACTGGAAAGAGAATCGGCTGGATTGTGCTGCGCAAGTGGAAAAGTCAAAGTGGATCCATTACTTACACCACCATAGACAGCCATTCTCTTGTCATTCCAGCCATTTTCTTGAACACATGCTTGAATACAATAACTGCTTACGCTTTAGAGCTTATATCATTCAAGAAGGCGGCTTCATGCCGACTCACTTTTATGGAATAACGTGAAAACATTGTACCCGACAATACCCGAGTGCGATTGCGCAAGGGTTTATTTATAAAAATATAAGAAAAATTATGTGTGAATTTACATATTGTAGCAGGATTGCTACATAATGTATATATATTAACTATAAGTGTTGTATAACTGTAAACTGTTGTTAGTTTAAGTCGGTGTCGTTGCTTGTTGTTGGTTCTGGCTCTCTCTCTCTTGTGCTCTCATCGATCTCATTGCTCTTTCAGCGAGTTATGAGGGTTGATGCGGTTCGCGGGATGAGAACGGGGGCAGTCGAACACCAGCAGCGATCCGAAGCTGATCTATTAAAAACTAATAAAGAAATCATAAAAAGCAAAGTGTTGGTGTTCTACTTCTGGGGACATTTGTTATATCCCTACAAAATCAGAAGTGGGCCGATCTTGTGCCAAATAAACAATTAAAAACAATAAGTTAAAACGAAAATGGACGTTAGGAACGCATCAATTGCCCAATTAAAAAAGTGGTTAAGTGTGTTACGGCTACCAACAACGGGAACAAAGCGCGAATTAATATTGCGTTTGGATAAAATGACAGCGAAATCGCGTAATTATCTGGAATCAATTAGTAATCCAGTCGAAGACGGCGATGGAAGCAACGGTGAAGACGAATATGAAGAAGATCTGGAATTAGAGTACAACGAAGATGACAACGATAATGGCGACGAAGAAGGAGTCAAAAACAACGACAAAGCCGGCGGCAAAGGAAACGACAAACACGGAGGTGAAACTAAAGAAAAAGATGGCGATAAAAATGAGAGCAAAGTTGGCGGCGATCGAAGCGAAAAAGATGGAGGCAAAAGGAACAGCAAAGATGGAGACGAGAGCAGCAGCAAAGACGGCGGCGAAAACAACAACGACGACGGCGGCGAGGGAGAAGACAAAAATGAAAATTATGCACGCAATGACAGGAATGAAGCCGGCAGCAGCGGCGCAAAAGCAGGCGGCAGTGAAGAGGTGAAAATAGGCAACGTTGCGAAGTCGAAGCTTATGGAATTTCACAACCCAAGCATCGACATGTCGTTGGGTATGGCAACACAGGTTGTGAGTGAATTTTCGGGTGAAACTTGCGCACGAAAATGGATTACGCAAATGAATAATATTGCAACCATTTATGGAATTAGTGGACAATATGTTAAGATGTTGATGATTAGTAAAATCAACGGAAAAGCAAACGTGTGGCTACATGCAAACCCTGAACGCATCATGCTACCGTTGGAGGAGTTAACCGCTGAGCTAATTTCAATGTTTTCGGATAAAGTTTCGAAGTTAGAGGCAAGGCGTCAATTCGAGAACCGTAAATGGAGTTCTGGTGAAAGTTTTGGAAGTTACGTGGACGATAAAGTCATGATTGGTCAGAGAATCAACATAGAAGCAGAAGAGTTGATAAGTCGCATCATTGAAGGAATTCCTAATCAAGGGCTGCGTAATATAGCACATATTCAGTGCTTCTAAAATGTTGCACATATCAAACGTGCATTTGCGGAGGTGAAGTTGCCTAAATCTTATGGTGACAAAAAGGAGGCAGCAGTGAACAAGGACGAGAAGGACAGCAAGGACACGCGTTGCTACAATTGCAATGCTAAAGGACATTGGGTGCAGGAGTGCAGGAAGCCAAGACGGGAGAAAGGATCGTGCTATGCATGTGGCGAAATGGGATATTTTGTGGCGAAGTGCCTGAAAAACATAATTAAGAACGAGGTCAAGAACAATTATGTAAGATATTTTGAAATTTACTTTAGGAATAATACTAATACCAGGTTAATTACAGAATGCCTCATAGATACAGGAAGCCCAATTTCGTTTATAAAAATTTCTAAAGTACCCGAAAATGTTTGTAAAATGCCAGTTTTAAGTTCATATCATGGAATAAATGAAAGTTGTTTGGAAACTTATGGCAGAATATTATGTTATATAAAAAAAAAATTCATTAAAGTGCATTTTCATTTAGTTGTTGTGGCAAACAAATCTATGAGTCATGATGTAGTCCTGGGAAGGAATTTTATGGAAGCATGTGATTTAAATCTGAGCCTTGACACCTTGAAGTTGGTTACGGTAGAAAATGTAGAGAAGGTTAAAAACAGTTATGATGTTAGTGATGAAGAGCAATTAGTTAGTAATGTTGATGTTGAACAGAAAAGAATTAGTGATGTTAATAAGTTTAGTGATGAAAGTCGGATAATAAGCAAAGAGGTAATAGTTAGTAATAAACAAAAGATTAGAAATGCAGTTAGGTTACAAGAAGCAACGAAAATTGACATAAATGTAGTGCAAAAGAAACTGATGAATATTAATATTGAAGATGAATCTGTAGAATAAAAAATTGGTGAATAAGTGGATTATAAGGTTAGACAGCAATTTATTAAAATTATAGAACATTTTTATGTTAATAAACAAAGACCAAAGGAACCAGAGGTTAAATGTGAAATTAAGCTGAGGTTGGATGACTCGAAACCTTTTAGCAGTTCTCCGAGACGGTTAGCTTATACATAGAGAGAAATGTTACAGAGCATATTAGACGAGTACTTAAAAGAGGGAATTATTAGGCCGAGCGAATCAGAATATGCATCTCCAATAGTGTTAGTTAAGAAAAAAACAGGTGATTTACGATTATGTGTGGATTACAGGAAGCTTAATAAGACAATGATTAAAGATAATTATCCATTACCCTTAATTGATGATTTATTGGACACATTAGTAAATAAGACTATATTTTCGAAATTAGACCTTAAACATGGATACTTTCATGTGTTTGTTGAGAATGAATCAATTAAATATACTTCATTTATGACGCCGCTAGGGCAGTTCGAATTCATGCGAATGCCAATGGGCCTAAAAAACGCACCGGCGGTGTTTCAAAGATTTATCAATAAAATTGGACGATATTATATTTTAATATTTATCAATATACATGGACGATATTATGATCGCAAGTAAAGAAATTGAAGAGCATTTGAGTGTACTTAAAGAAGTTTTTGAAAGATTAGCAAGAAACAAATTAGAACTAAGAATGGATAAGAAAGAGGATAACAAATTGCATCCTATATTTTATTTTTCGAAAGCTACAACGAAATATGAAGCAAAATATCATAGCTTTGAGATTGAAACGTTAGCCATTATTTATGCTCTACGAAGGTTCCGAATTTATGTGCAAGGTAGACGATTTAGAATTGTTACTGATTGTAATTCATTGACGTTGACGTTAAACAGAATAGAACTTAACCCTCGTATTGCGAGGTGGGCGTTAGAGTTACTCGAGTATGACTTTGAGCTACTTCATAAGTCGGGAAAGCTTATGCAACATGTAGATGCTTTAAGTAGGAATACTAACATATGTGTAATAGAAACGGTGAGTTTTGAAGACAATTTAGTTATATGTCAAGCGAAAGATGAAAAGTTAAAGAAAATTAGAATGAGGTTAGAAAAAGAAGATGACAAAATGTTTGAGGTGAGAAATGGAGTAATTTATAGGAAAACAAATGATGGAAAATTGTTGTTTTATGTTCCAGAAGAAATGGAAGACAAGATACTGTATAAATATCACAATGAGTTAGGTCACTTAGGTAGAGATAAGGTTATGGATGCAATTGTTAGGACGTATTGGTTTGCAAACATGAAAGAGAAAGTGGTTAGACATATTGATAATTGTTTGAGGTGTGTAGCGTTTTCAGCAAAGTCAGGAAAAGAAGAAGGATTTTTACACAGCATTCCAAAAGGGAATGTACCATTCAAGATCATACATATTGATCATTACGGGCCAGTGGATAAGGGAAGGTCAAATAAACATCTTTTTGTTCTCATAGACGGGTTTACAAAATATGTTAGGTTATATGCAACAAAAACAACAAACACAAAGGAAGTTATTATAGCATTGAAAGATTTAATGTTGTTTAACTTTAACAACAATCGATGGTGAAACTTTTAATTCAGAAGTTATAGATTTCATCCAAGTCGTTGGCTTGGTTTTAGAATCTTTTGCGCAAGAATTTGTTGTGTAGGTTATATAGTTTAATAAAGACAACAACGATTATTATTAATAATATGGTAACGGTTTCATGTCCATTTTTTCTGATTCAATTTTATTTATAACATTTGCTGTACAATTTTTTTCTAAAATTCTATATTTTATACAGAGTATATGTTATTAAGCTCACTGTTATTAAGAAAGTCTATCTGATTTATGCTATTGTTCATGCGATCAAAATTAAACGAAAAACAAATTTTTGTATACCCGAGTGCGATTGCGCAAGGGTTTATTTATAAAAATAAAAGAAAAATTATGTGTGAATTTACATATTACTGATTTTCAATTATAGTTCTATATTAATCATTGATTTAAGATCAACATCAGTTTTATGAATATTTGTAAATAGCCTAACAGTGGTTGGTATTTTTCAAGCAGCGCTGTCGAGCATCGGCGTAAATGCAGCCTGGTTGCGCTACTTGGCTCGTTCGCAACGTTGGTCTTCGATAATGGCAAGGTTCTTCATGTGCTCCAGCGCTGCTAATCAGTCAGTCCGGTTTTCCTTCCTGACGCTATAACTCCAGAAAGCACGAACCGATTTCCACGGTCTTGGGCTCCGTGAGGTTTATAGCAAAGAAAATTCAGGAAAAATTTCAACATAGTATACAAGATATCTGACAAACCGGTATTGTGTTCACTGTGAAATTGTGAAAAAAAAATTTTTTAACATAAGTGATTCGTTTCCTAACATTTAAATTGGAAACCATCAAATCAATCACGTGTATTGTACAAATTTTTGTTTAATAAGGGAAAAAATTTCCGATTGAGACAACGCGTGAGGACATGAAGATCACTGGCATCATACAATCGCTTGGATCCCATTGCAAACTTCAGTGATAAATAAAATTTTGATATTGGACCAATGACGACTATATGCCGATATTGCAATGCATATATATTAAAATATATTATATTAAAAGAGAATCGGCTGGATTGTGCTGCGCAAGTGGAAAAGTCAAACTGGAAAGAGAATCGGCTGGATTGTGCTGCGCAAGTGGAAAAGTCAAACTGGATCCATTACTTACACCACCATAGACAGCCATTCTCTTGTCATTCCAGCCATTTTCTTGAACACATGCTTGAATACAATAACTGCTTACGCTTTAGAGCTTATATCATTCAAGAAGGCGGCTTCATGCCGACTCACTTTTATGGAATAACGTGAAAACATTGTCGCTAACACTAATATGAGAGTTCAACTTCAAAATGATCAACGTGCTGCACAATTTTTCAAACAATTGTTAGCTGTTGGAAATGGAAAAGTCCCAGTTAATGCGACATCTGGATTAATTACTCTTACCAACGACTTTTGACGATTTATAGACTGTCAATTAGCTCTTATTGAAAATGTTTTCGTGACCACCGCGACTTTGCAACGGTACTCAACTTTCGGTAAAAAGACTTATGCCGAATTTGATTGAGGCAACCATTATTAACGGAAAGTACGCAGGTGAAAATGTATGTATTCCTCGAATACCAATGATTCCGATTGATCTTCCATTTGACATCAAAAGATTGCAATTTCCAGTTCGCCTTGCGCCTCAATGACAATTAAAAAGTCGCAAGGCCAATCGGATAGTTTTTGCGGGATAAATTTTGAAAATCATTGTTTTTCCCATTGTCAGTTATACGTAGACCAAAAATTTGGTAAAAACCAAATAATGTGATTCACCAAAGTGCACTTCAATGAAACGGATAATTTACAGACACTTATAACGCTTCGATTCTGTTTACTTTGGAATTTACTAATGGAAGATCAAGGAGGTGGTGCCAATAAAAAGGAATCAGTTGACAAATCAGAAACTACTTCTAAATGTACTGCTTTGAACGCAAAAAAAAACAAACAGGGCAATGCAGGACTTGTATAGTGGCCTACCACGTATTTTCAATGTCGTCTCAATAGGGCCACAGAAATCCACGCCACATATGGAGAATGGGCGGAGAGCACGGACTCGAACTAAGGGTAAATCTTCCATGATTTGAGTCATCAGATGAGGCTTGCATTTAAAACAGCGTATTCGACAGCAGACTTCCTGCGTGTTTACTATCCAAACGCGCTGTCGCAAAAGACTCACCAGTGCTCGTGGACCCACATGAAAATTCGACTCGTGCAAGTATCGGACGTAGCTCTGAGCAAATTGAGAACGCTTCGTCAACAATACTGGAAACTTGGCATCGTACGAAATAGGAGCATTAGCTAGTCGCCCCCCGACCCGCAACAATGAAAAGGTAATTCCAGCCTGAGAGGCTTCATGGACAAACGGAATTAGCTTCTGTAGGCTTGGGCTAACAACCAGATTATTTCGAATATTTTTAATTTCCTCTTGATACTCGTGCTCTTGGACTATCTGGACAATTTTATTAAAAGCTTCTTGATATTCGACAGGTGAAGGTACACTATCAGAAGTAACTACCATTGCGGTCAGTCCGACCGCATTCTTCTTTGCTTCCATCCTCAAAATCTCTGGTGACGGATCAAACCGAGGCTTCTTACTTCCGGCTCCGTTAAAAACGATGGACCTGTAAACCAGAGTGATTCTACCGTTTCCTTTACGTCTCCACCTCTTGACACAATATCTGCCGGGTTCTGTTTAGTTGGTACATGCCGCCACGTTCTATCCTCTGACCACTCTTGAATCTCTGCAACTCTATTTCATACGAACGTTGACAACAACGATAGATGGAAACGAATCCAATGAAGACAAACTTCTGAATCTGACCAATATACACTTCGTTCGATCGGTGCTTTGATAAGAGGTTTTATTTTGCGGCAGAGGTCTGCGAGAAGGTGAGCGGCACATAACTCAAGATGGGGGAGCGTCTTTGTCTTGAGCGACGCTACTTTGGACTTCAACAGTCAACAATGAGACTTTAATACCTTTTGCAGATTTGCAACGAATATAGGCGCAGGCTCCATGGGCTCTCATCGATGCGTCGAAGGCATCGAAGGCATGAATTTCAATTGGTGACATCGGCTCACTCATCACAAATCTCGGTATTGAGATATTTTCTAGCTGTGATAAGGGAAGCTGAATTTTGTTCCACGCGGTTTCCAAATGCAGTGGAATCAACTCATCCCAATCTAGCTTATTAAGCCAAAGTTCCTGCAACAGGATCTTTCCTTTAATAAGGATTGGGCTTAATAAGCAAAGGGGGTCGAAGAGCTTTGATGTCACCGACAGAATATTCCGCTTAGTCGCCCTTTGACCCATGAATGACATATCAATTTCGAATTTAAACACGTCATATTTAGGAACCCAAACTATTCCTAGTGTTTTTGTCAGCTCTGAGTCCGAAAGTGTTATTAGCTTAACCGTGCTCTCGGATGCAGTAACTTCAGGTGAGTTTGAAAACCACTCAATTCAAACACAGCGTTTTGAAGAGCCTGAGTTACTTTAGACTTAATTGTCTTTAGCTCCTCCATGCAATCAGCACCTGTTAACATGTCGTCAACGTAAAAGTCAGACCCAATAACTTTAGCAGCTCGAGGGAATGTATTTTTCGCGGATTCACTCAACCTCTTCAAACACCTTATGGCCAGGAATGGGGCTGGTGCAGTGCCATAAGTAACGGTGTTGAGCTTGTACAATTTCAAGGACTCAGATGGGTCTTTTCTCCACACTATCAACTGGTATCATCGTTCTGCTTCATTCATTATTACTTGACGATACATCTTTTTTATGTCGGCTACCAGAGCGAATTTGTTTAGCTGAAACCTAAGAAGAGTTGAGTTAAGCTCTTCCTGAATTGTTGGACCCACCATCAACAACTCATTTAAACACTTCTGTGTGGATGTCATACAGGACGCATCAAAAACGACTCGTAGTTTGGTCGTTGTACTTTGAGGCCGTAAGACACACTGTTGGGGTATAACGTAGTGTGGAGAAGCAAGAACATCATTGCTTGCAGGGGATATATGGCCTAGGGATTCGTATTCTTCCATAAATCGCCGAAATCTTGCTTCAAGATTTTTACGTCGATTATTTATTTCTGGCGGCAAACCCAAGGAGGAGGTTGTTGGCATTTAAGGGCAGATTTCAGCGCTTCTGTCCAAGGACGAATTTTAGTTGCGGAAGTGGTGCTCCAATATTCCTAGCGTGTTGGCCAGCGTACCTAAAGAGGATCGGGAGTCCTATTTAACTTTTGATGACGGCAGCAACTTCCCGAAAACGTTAGGATTGGCTTAGGATCCTCCCACTGATCAGCTCCTGCTTTCATTTTCTGCTCTTCAGTTCACGTCAAAGCCGTTCGGACGTTCGATCTTATCATCAATAGCGCGGTTGTACGATCCGCTAGGCCTTGTTGGTCCAGTCGTTACTAAGGCGAAAATATTCATTCAGAAGCTGTGCCGGGAGCAGCTTTCTTGGGATGAAAGCTTACCGCCGGTTTTTTACACAGAGTGGCAAGAGATCTGCCAGAGCTTCAGTCACATCCAACGCGCAGGATTTCCTCGGCTGTCGCTTGCTTCTGGATCACTCGTGGAGATTCATGGGTTCTGTGACGCCAGCATTGAAGCCTACAGAGCATATGTCTACATAGTTTCCAGGTCGGCAGGGGCTGAGAGCCGACTTCTATGTGCGAAGTTTCGTGAATCGCCCTAAGACGTTAACTGTGCCAAAGTCTGAGACTGATGGCAGAGGTTCTAAGTCTAGGCGCTTACAAAAGAAAATGAGTTGGGCCTATTGGTCCGCCAACACGGATCAGGTGCCGGCCACGGCGAAAGGGCAGTCCCAGTGAGCCAAGGGTAATAGCGATCCACGCACCCACGGAAGAGGAGCAGCGGCAGCAATGAGAGGAGCAGTGACAGCAACGAGAGGAGCAGCGACGAGAGGAGCGGCGACAACGAAAGCAGCGACAACGGAAGCAGCGTCGACGACGCAAGAGAGGGGCAACATAGGCCCCGCAACTGGAGCACGTGAGTCCAAACGGAGGAAACCGTGAGCCGAACCAGCGCCAGGCACCGAGACCACACGTCCTGCTGGGCGAAAGCTTTGGGGGGCGTGTGTATCGGCACCAACCCGGAACGGTGACCGGTGACCGAGGGGAGGACGAGCGGTCGATCGGCCGAGCCGAACAGCCGGTGAGATTCACCCTTTTATAAACTTTGTGCAAATATCGTGTAAATAAAGGGTACATTTTGTGAACGAAGCAACCCTGTGTTATTTCTGGGCTCGGGCAGTCACGTCGAATCTATAAATTCGGTGGAACGATCCATAAACTCTTTGAGCTAGCTGCGGCATTTGTTGCGAGCACCGATCAATTAAGAAAAGTTCGTTACACCTGGCGCCCAAACTACGTGACTGTTTTCGAGGTTAGAAATTACGCAAGCTTCAAGATGGGAAGGAAGAATGGGATATACGCGCTTCGCAAGGAAGAATTGAGCGAAGTGTGTAGAGAGCTAGGTCTCCCAGCAGAAGGAACGGTTGAAAACATGAGGGCATTAGTTGCAAAGTGGGTCGACGAGACTAAGGACGACGAGGTGTTGGCGTTCACGCGTGGATTTGAGGAAAAGAAAAGAGCACACAGAGGTCCACGCCGAGACAAAGAGCGGTGAGCGAATTAGAGAAGCTCATTCAAAGACTGGCGGTTCCAGAGATGAAAAGTATAAGGAGCATGGAGCCACAAGTGCGGAAGCCGGTCCCGGTGCAAGTGGACTACGCAAAAGTGGCCAGACAAGTCCGGGAGTGGTCATTCCGATTCGACGGAACAGGAGATCCACTAGAGTTCGTGGACCGAGTGGGTTGGACATAAACACGATCCCGCAGGCGATGCCAGAATTACTCCAGGACAGAGCACAGAGGTGGTTCATAATGAACGATGAGGAATGGCCAACTTGGAAAGCGTTCAGAAGGAGCTTCGAGTCATTTTTTTTGCCGAAAGGTTACTTTGAAAAATTGGCAGACCAGGTTCGGCAGCGGAAGCAGAAACGAGGAGAACTTTTCAAGGAGTATATGGTGGACCTTCAGACTCTAATGAAGCCACTAGGGAAATCCACGAAGGAGGTAATAGAAAGACTGGTGGAGAACTGCATACCACGCATGAAAATGTTTATGAGGCCATATGCATGCGCGTCGCTGGAAGAAGTAATGGGCCTATCCGAGGAGTTTGAGGAGTTAGCCCAAGAAGAAGAGGCGTTTAACAGGCAAGCCTCCATTGATCCACACTGGTATAGCAAACAGCCGGCGACCGAAAATAAATGGCAGAAGCATGAACTGAATCAGGACCCGCCAGAGCGACAGAGCCCCCCAGGACAAGGATGGAGGCAGAAATGGCAGGCAGAAGGGCAGAGGCAAATGGTACAGCAACAGCCGAGTCAGAAATGGGTTGCAAGCTCCAGACAGCAACAACCGAATCAACACTGGGCGGGGGGCCCAAGGCAACAAACGTACCAGCAATGGGATACAAGCCACGAATAGCAACAGCCAAATAAGCAATGGGCAGCAACGCCGAGACAAGGACATGTCGAGAACCCGGCGCAGGCATGCAACAGGTGTGGAGGCATGGGCCTTTGGGCGAGCGGGTGCAGGAACCCCAGTATTTTGTTCTGCAGAATGTGCGGAGCAATAGGGGTAGAGAGGAAGGCAGAGATCGCGAGGTGCTGCCTCTCAAAACTAGTTGGAGGATTATCAGGAGACGATCAGCAATTGTCGGCGGTCGTGAAGGTCGGAGGAGCAGAAGTTAAGGCCATGATAGACACCGGGGCAACGGCTAGCTTCATTTCTGAGAAGTTAGCGGAGAACCCGGAAATAGGAGAGCGAAAATCAACAAGGAGACTGATAAAGTTGGCCAATGGGAGCCATACGGAAACTCGAGCGGTACTCCAGACGACGGTAAGCTTTGGCAACATGGAAAACAAACTAAATATGTTGGTGTTGCCAGGCATGGGAGACAGCGCGGTGCTAGGATGGGATTTCCTCGCAGAATTTGGCACAACAATAACATGTGCATGCCACGAAGTCACGATCCCGAGAAGAGAACGATGGGGCGGATGCCTGGACGATATGGACGCGGATGGACGATATTATATTTTAATATTTATCAATATACATGGACGATATTATGATCGCAAGTAAAGAAATTGAAGAGCATTTGAGTGTACTTAAAGAAGTTTTTGAAAGATTAGCAAGAAACAAATTAGAACTAAGAATGGATAAGAAAGAGGATAACAAATTGCATCCTATATTTTATTTTTCGAAAGCTACAACGAAATATGAAGCAAAATATCATAGCTTTGAGATTGAAACGTTAGCCATTATTTATGCTCTACGAAGGTTCCGAATTTATGTGCAAGGTAGACGATTTAGAATTGTTACTGATTGTAATTCATTGACGTTGACGTTAAACAGAATAGAACTTAACCCTCGTATTGCGAGGTGGGCGTTAGAGTTACTCGAGTATGACTTTGAGCTACTTCATAAGTCGGGAAAGCTTATGCAACATGTAGATGCTTTAAGTAGGAATACTAACATATGTGTAATAGAAACGGTGAGTTTTGAAGACAATTTAGTTATATGTCAAGCGAAAGATGAAAAGTTAAAGAAAATTAGAATGAGGTTAGAAAAAGAAGATGACAAAATGTTTGAGGTGAGAAATGGAGTAATTTATAGGAAAACAAATGATGGAAAATTGTTGTTTTATGTTCCAGAAGAAATGGAAGACAAGATACTGTATAAATATCACAATGAGTTAGGTCACTTAGGTAGAGATAAGGTTATGGATGCAATTGTTAGGACGTATTGGTTTGCAAACATGAAAGAGAAAGTGGTTAGACATATTGATAATTGTTTGAGGTGTGTAGCGTTTTCAGCAAAGTCAGGAAAAGAAGAAGGATTTTTACACAGCATTCCAAAAGGGAATGTACCATTCAAGATCATACATATTGATCATTACGGGCCAGTGGATAAGGGAAGGTCAAATAAACATCTTTTTGTTCTCATAGCCGGGTTTACAAAATATGTTAGGTTATATGCAACAAAAACAACAAACACAAAGGAAGTTATTATAGCATTGAAAGATTTAATGTTGTTTAACTTTAACAACAATCGATGGTGAAACTTTTAATTCAGAAGTTATAGATTTCATCCAAGTCGTTGGCTTGGTTTTAGAATCTTTTGCGCAAGAATTTGTTGTGTAGGTTATATAGTTTAATAAAGACAACAACGATTATTATTAATAATATGGTAACGGTTTCATGTCCATTTTTTCTGATTCAATTTTATTTATAACATTTGCTGTACAATTTTTTTCTAAAATTCTATATTTTATACAGAGTATATGTTATTAAGCTCACTGTTATTAAGAAAGTCTATCTGATTTATGCTATTGTTCATGCGATCAAAATTAAACGAAAAACAAATTTTTGTATACCCGAGTGCGATTGCGCAAGGGTTTATTTATAAAAATAAAAGAAAAATTATGTGTGAATTTACTGATTTTCAATTATAGTTCTATATTAATCATTGATTTAAGATCAACATCAGTTTTATGAATATTTGTAAATAGCCTAACAGTGGTTGGTATTTTTCAAGCAGCGCTGTCGAGCATCGGCGTAAATGCAGCCTGGTTGCGCTACTTGGCTCGTTCGCAACGTTGGTCTTCGATAATGGCAAGGTTCTTCATGTGCTCCAGCGCTGCTAATCAGTCAGTCCGGTTTTCCTTCCTGACGCTATAACTCCAGAAAGCACGAACCGATTTCCACGGTCTTGGGCTCCGTGAGGTTTATAGCAAAGAAAATTCAGGAAAAATTTCAACATAGTATACAAGATATCTGACAAACCGGTATTGTGTTCACTGTGAAATTGTGAAAAAAAAATTTTTTAACATAAGTGATTCGTTTCCTAACATTTAAATTGGAAACCATCAAATCAATCACGTGTATTGTACAAATTTTTGTTTAATAAGGGAAAAAATTTCCGATTGAGACAACGCGTGAGGACATGAAGATCACTGGCATCATACAATCGCTTGGATCCCATTGCAAACTTCAGTGATAAATAAAATTTTGATATTGGACCAATGACGACTATATGCCGATATTGCAATGCATATATATTAAAATATATTATATTAAAAGAGAATCGGCTGGATTGTGCTGCGCAAGTGGAAAAGTCAAACTGGAAAGAGAATCGGCTGGATTGTGCTGCGCAAGTGGAAAAGTCAAACTGGATCCATTACTTACACCACCATAGACAGCCATTCTCTTATCATTCCAGCCATTTTCTTGAACACATGCTTGAATACAATAACTGCTTACGCTTTAGAGCTTATATCATTCAAGAAGGCGGCTTCATGCCGACTCACTTTTATGGAATAACGTGAAAACATTGTCGCTAACACTAATATGAGAGTTCAACTTCAAAATGAACAACGTGCTGCACAATTTTTCAAACAATTGTTAGCTGTTGGAAATGGAAAAGTCCCAGTTAATGCGACATCTGGATTAATTACTCTTACCAACGACTTTTGACGATTTATAGACTGTCAATTAGCTCTTATTGAAAATGTTTTCGTGACCACCGCGACTTTGCAACGGTACTCAACTTTCGGTAAAAAGACTTATGCCGAATTTGATTGAGGCAACCATTATTAACGGAAAGTACGCAGGTGAAAATGTATGTATTCCTCGAATACCAATGATTCCGATTGATCTTCCATTTGACATCAAAAGATTGCAATTTCCAGTTCGCCTTGCGCCTCAATGACAATTAAAAAGTCGCAAGGCCAATCGGATAGTTTTTGCGGGATAAATTTTGAAAATCATTGTTTTTCCCATTGTCAGTTATACGTAGACCAAAAATTTGGTAAAAACCAAATAATGTGATTCACCAAAGTGCACTTCAATGAAACGGATAATTTACAGACACTTATAACGCTTCGATTCTGTTTACTTTGGAATTTACTAATGGAAGATCAAGGAGGTGGTGCCAATAAAAAGGAATCAGTTGACAAATCAGAAACTACTTCTAAATGTACTGCTTTGAACGCAAAAAAAAACAAACAGGGCAATGCAGGACTTGTATAGTGGCCTACCACGTATTTTCAATGTCGTCTCAATAGGGCCACAGAAATCCACGCCACATATGGAGAATGGGCGGAGAGCACGGACTCGAACTAAGGGTAAATCTTCCATGATTTGAGTCATCAGATGAGGCTTGCATTTAAAACAGCGTATTCGACAGCAGACTTCCTGCGTGTTTACTATCCAAACGCGCTGTCGCAAAAGACTCACCAGTGCTCGTGGACCCACATGAAAATTCGACTCGTGCAAGTATCGGACGTAGCTCTGAGCAAATTGAGAACGCTTCGTCAACAATACTGGAAACTTGGCATCGTACGAAATAGGAGCATTAGCTAGTCGCCCCCCGACCCGCAACAATGAAAAGGTAATTCCAGCCTGAGAGGCTTCATGGACAAACGGAATTAGCTTCTGTAGGCTTGGGCTAACAACCAGATTATTTCGAATATTTTTAATTTCCTCTTGATACTCGTGCTCTTGGACTATCTGGACAATTTTATTAAAAGCTTCTTGATATTCGACAGGTGAAGGTACACTATCAGAAGTAACTACCATTGCGGTCAGTCCGACCGCATTCTTCTTTGCTTCCATCCTCAAAATCTCTGGTGACGGATCAAACCGAGGCTTCTTACTTCCGGCTCCGTTAAAAACGATGGACCTGTAAACCAGAGTGATTCTACCGTTTCCTTTACGTCTCCACCTCTTGACACAATATCTGCCGGGTTCTGTTTAGTTGGTACATGCCGCCACGTTCTATCCTCTGACCACTCTTGAATCTCAGCAACTCTATTTCATACGAACGTTGACAACAACGATAGATGGAAACGAATCCAATGAAGACAAACTTCTGAATCTGACCAATATACACTTCGTTCGATCGGTGCTTTGATAAGAGGTTTTATTTTGCGGCAGAGGTCTGCGAGAAGGTGAGCGGCACATAACTCAAGATGGGGGAGCGTCTTTGTCTTGAGCGACGCTACTTTGGACTTCAACAGTCAACAATGAGACTTTAATACCTTTTGCAGATTTGCAACGAATATAGGCGCAGGCTCCATGGGCTCTCATCGATGCGTCGAAGGCATCGAAGGCATGAATTTCAATTGGTGACATCGGCTCACTCATCACAAATCTCGGTATTGAGATATTTTCTAGCTGTGATAAGGGAAGCTGAATTTTGTTCCACGCGGTTTCCAAATGCAGTGGAATCAACTCATCCCAATCTAGCTTATTAAGCCAAAGTTCCTGCAACAGGATCTTTCCTTTAATAAGGATTGGGCTTAATAAGCAAAGGGGGTCGAAGAGCTTTGATGTCACCGACAGAATATTCCGCTTAGTCGCCCTTTGACCCATGAATGACATATCAATTTCGAATTTAAACACGTCATATTTAGGAACCCAAACTATTCCTAGTGTTTTTGTCAGCTCTGAGTCCGAAAGTGTTATTAGCTTAACCGTGCTCTCGGATGCAGTAACTTCAGGTGAGTTTGAAAACCACTAAATTCAAACACAGCGTTTTGAAGAGCCTGAGTTACTTTAGACTTAATTGTCTTTAGCTCCTCCATGCAATCAGCACCTGTTAACATGTCGTCAACGTAAAAGTCAGACCCAATAACTTTAGCAGCTCGAGGGAATGTATTTTTCGCGGATTCACTCAACCTCTTCAAACACCTTATGGCCAGGAATGGGGCTGGTGCAGTGCCATAAGTAACGGTGTTGAGCTTGTACAATTTCAAGGACTCAGATGGGTCTTTTCTCCACACTATCAACTGGTATCATCGTTCTGCTTCATTCATTATTACTTGACGATACATCTTTTTTATGTCGGCTACCAGAGCGAATTTGTTTAGCTGAAACCTAAGAAGAGTTGAGTTAAGCTCTTCCTGAATTGTTGGACCCACCATCAACAACTCATTTAAACACTTCTGTGTGGATGTCATACAGGACGCATCAAAAACGACTCGTAGTTTGGTCGTTGTACTTTGAGGCCGTAAGACACACTGTTGGGGTATAACGTAGTGTGGAGAAGCAAGAACATCATTGCTTGCAGGGGATATATGGCCTAGGGATTCGTATTCTTCCATAAATCGCCGAAATCTTGCTTCAAGATTTTTACGTCGATTATTTATTTCTGGCGGCAAACCCAAGGAGGAGGTTGTTGGCATTTAAGGGCAGATTTCAGCGCTTCTGTCCAAGGACGAATTTTAGTTGCGGAAGTGGTGCTCCAATATTCCTAGCGTGTTGGCCAGCGTACCTAAAGAGGATCGGGAGTCCTATTTAACTTTTGATGACGGCAGCAACTTCCCGAAAACGTTAGGATTGGCTTAGGATCCTCCCACTGATCAGCTCCTGCTTTCATTTTCTGCTCTTCAGTTCACGTCAAAGCCGTTCGGACGTTCGATCTTATCATCAATAGCGCGGTTGTACGATCCGCTAGGCCTTGTTGGTCCAGTCGTTACTAAGGCGAAAATATTCATTCAGAAGCTGTGCCGGGAGCAGCTTTCTTGGGATGAAAGCTTACCGCCGGTTTTTTACACAGAGTGGCAAGAGATCTGCCAGAGCTTCAGTCACATCCAACGCGCAGGATTTCCTCGGCTGTCGCTTGCTTCTGGATCACTCGTGGAGATTCATGGGTTCTGTGACGCCAGCATTGAAGCCTACAGAGCATATGTCTACATAGTTTCCAGGTCGGCAGGGGCTGAGAGCCGACTTCTATGTGCGAAGTTTCGTGAATCGCCCTAAGACGTTAACTGTGCCAAAGTCTGAGACTGATGGCAGAGGTTCTAAGTCTAGGCGCTTACAAAAGAAAATGAGTTGGGCCTATTGGTCCGCCAACACGGATCAGGTGCCGGCCACGGCGAAAGGGCAGTCCCAGTGAGCCAAGGGTTATAGCGATCCACGCACCCACGGAAGAGGAGCAGCGGCAGCAATGAGAGGAGCAGTGACAGCAACGAGAGGAGCAGCGACGAGAGGAGCGGCGACAACGAAAGCAGCGACAACGGAAGCAGCGTCGACGACGCAAGAGAGGGGCAACATAGGCCCCGCAACTGGAGCACGTGAGTCCAAACGGAGGAAACCGTGAGCCGAACCAGCGCCAGGCACCGAGACCACACGTCCTGCTGGGCGAAAGCTTTGGGGGGCGTGTGTATCGGCACCAACCCGGAACGGTGACCGGTGACCGAGGGGAGGACGAGCGGTCGATCGGCCGAGCCGAACAGCCGGTGAGATTCACCCTTTTATAAACTTTGTGCAAATATCGTGTAAATAAAGGGTACATTTTGTGAACGAAGCAACCCTGTGTTATTTCTGGGCTCGGGCAGTCACGTCGAATCTATAAATTCGGTGGAACGATCCATAAACTCTTTGAGCTAGCTGCGGCATTTGTTGCGAGCACCGATCAATTAAGAAAAGTTCGTTACACCTGGCGCCCAAACTACGTGACTGTTTTCGAGGTTAGAAATTACGCAAGCTTCAAGATGGGAAGGAAGAATGGGATATACGCGCTTCGCAAGAAAGAATTGAGCGAAGTGTGTAGAGAGCTAGGTCTCCCAGCAGAAGGAACGGTTGAAAACATGAGGGCATTAGTTGCAAAGTGGGTCGACGAGACTAAGGACGACGAGGTGTTGGCGTTCACGCGTGGATTTGAGGAAAAGAAAAGAGCACACAGAGGTCCACGCCGAGACAAAGAGCGGTGAGCGAATTAGAGAAGCTCATTCAAAGACTGGCGGTTCCAGAGATGAAAAGTATAAGGAGCATGGAGCCACAAGTGCGGAAGCCGGTCCCGGTGCAAGTGGACTACGCAAAAGTGGCCAGACAAGTCCGGGAGTGGTCATTCCGATTCGACGGAACAGGAGATCCACTAGAGTTCGTGGACCGAGTGGGTTGGACATAAACACGATCCCGCAGGCGATGCCAGAATTACTCCAGGACAGAGCACAGAGGTGGTTCATAATGAACGATGAGGAATGGCCAACTTGGAAAGCGTTCAGAAGGAGCTTCGAGTCATTTTTTTTGCCGAAAGGTTACTTTGAAAAATTGGCAGACCAGGTTCGGCAGCGGAAGCAGAAACGAGGAGAACTTTTCAAGGAGTATATGGTGGACCTTCAGACTCTAATGAAGCCACTAGGGAAATCCACGAAGGAGGTAATAGAAAGACTGGTGGAGAACTGCATACCACGCATGAAAATGTTTATGAGGCCATATGCATGCGCGTCGCTGGAAGAAGTAATGGGCCTATCCGAGGAGTTTGAGGAGTTAGCCCAAGAAGAAGAGGCGTTTAACAGGCAAGCCTCCATTGAACCACACTGGTATAGCAAACAGCCGGCGACCGAAAATAAATGGCAGAAGCATGAACTGAATCAGGACCCGCCAGAGCGACAGAGCCCCCCAGGACAAGGATGGAGGCAGAAATGGCAGGCAGAAGGGCAGAGGCAAATGGTACAGCAACAGCCGAGTCAGAAATGGGTTGCAAGCTCCAGACAGCAACAACCGAATCAACACTGGGCGGGGGGCCCAAGGCAACAAACGTACCAGCAATGGGATACAAGCCACGAATAGCAACAGCCAAATAAGCAATGGGCAGCAACGCCGAGACAAGGACATGTCGAGAACCCGGCGCAGGCATGCAACAGGTGTGGAGGCATGGGCCTTTGGGCGAGCGGGTGCAGGAACCCCAGTATTTTGTTCTGCAGAATGTGCGGAGCAATAGGGGTAGAGAGGAAGGCAGAGATCGCGAGGTGCTGCCTCTCAAAACTAGTTGGAGGATTATCAGGAGACGATCAGCAATTGTCGGCGGTCGTGAAGGTCGGAGGAGCAGAAGTTAAGGCCATGATAGACACCGGGGCAACGGCTAGCTTCATTTCTGAGAAGTTAGCGGAGAACCCGGAAATAGCCGGAGAGCGAAAATCAACAAGGAGACTGATAAAGTTGGCCAATGGGAGCCATACGGAAACTCGAGCGGTACTCCAGACGACGGTAAGCTTTGGCAACATGGAAAACAAACTAAATATGTTGGTGTTGCCAGGCATGGGAGACAGCGCGGTGCTAGGATGGGATTTCCTCGCAGAATTTGGCACAACAATAACATGTGCATGCCACGAAGTCACGATCCCGAGAAGAGAACGATGGGGCGGATGCCTGGAGGATAGGCTGTCGATAGCAGTGACAGGATCATCGGAGGAATGGGAGAGCGAGCGGGATAAAAGATTCATTGAGGAGGAGCTAGTAGCGTTCACGAACCAAAAGGGTAGTTCGAACGTTACGCAGCACAGGATCACTATGAAGGACGACATCCCCATAAAACAAAGGTACTATCCGAAGAACCCCAAAATACAGGGGGAGATCAATGCGAAGGTAGAAGAGCTGCTGGAAAAAGGATGCATCGAGCCTTCGAATAGTGCTTATAGCTCACCCATCGTTATGGTAAAGAAGAAAACGGGTCCATGGAGAATGTGCGTGGATTTCCGACAAATAAACGCAAAATCAGTAAAAGATGCGTACCCGATGCCACGAATTAACTTAATCCTGGAGCAACTAAGGGAAGCAAAGTTTTTTAGCAGCCTCGATCTTAAGGACGGCTATTGGCAAATCCCACCAGGTACCAGGAAAAGGTCTGTACCAGTGGAAGGTGATGCCGTTCGGCTTACATTCAGCATCGGCAACTTTCCAAAGGGCTTTGGACCAGGTTATAGGCCCGGATATGGCGCCGCACGCGTTTGCGTACCAAGATGACATCATCGTGATCGGACGCACAAGGGAGGAGCATATGGCAAATTTGAAGGAAGTGTTCCGAAGACTGAAGGCGGCAAATTTAAGAATAAACACGGAAAAGTGCCACTTCTTCAGGGAAGAGCTACTGTACCTGGGCCACCGAAGAACAAGCCAGGGAATTGGCATGGATCCCGGAAAAGTCGCGGCCATTACGGAGTTGAAACCCCCAACAAACGTAAAGGGGGTACGTCAGTTCATTGGTATGGCATCGTGGTATCGGCGATTCGTCCCAGACTTTGCAGGGGTCGCGAAACCATTAAACAATCTCCTACGAAAAGGGACAAAGTGGGAGTGGACGGCTAGACACCAAGAGGCGTTTGAGAGTCTAAAGTCACGATTGGCAGAGGATCCAGTACTGGCTTGCCCGGATTTCTCAAAGAAATTTGTGCTGCAAACAGACGCTAGCGACTACGGCGTGGGGGCAGTGCTGACGCAGGACACGGATGAAGGCGAGCGAGTGGTCGCTTAAGCCAGTCGGACGCTGATAGGAGCGGAAAAAAATTACTCGGCGACGGAGAAAGAATGCCTAGCCATAATATGGGCAATTCGGCAGATGAGACCATACCTGGAGGGGTACGTGATCACGGACCATAGGGCACTAAAATGGCTAAATAATATAGAGAGCCCACTGGGAAGGATTGCAAGATGGGTATTTGAGCTGCAACAATACGATTATGTTATCAGCTACAGGAAAGGGAAACTGAATGTGGTTGCAGATGCACTATCCCGCCAGCCGATGATGGAAAAGCTGAGGAGTGCCACAACAAGCGAAGACGTCAAATGCATGTGGGTAATCGCACTGAAGAGGAAAATAGGAGAAAACCCACAGAAATATCCAGAGTACATAGAAGAGGCAGGCCTGATTTACCGACATGTGCCACACAGAGCCGGAAGCGAAGAAGTGGCATCATGGAAGTTGTGTGTGCCGATCAACATGAGACAGCAGGTGCTAAAGGAGAACCACGACGCACCGACAGCGGGACATCTAGGAGGAAGAAAAACAATTGCGCGATTAGTAGCAAGGTACTTCTGGCCAGGGATGCAAAGGGACATAAGAAAGTAAGAAACCAAATCAAATGCAGGCTGCAGGGAAAATGCTGACACAGATCCCAGAGGAACCATGGGCGACGGTATGTGCAGATTTCGTAGGACCATTGCCAAGGTCCAAGCATGGAAACACCATGTTTTTGGTTTTGATTGATCGATTTTCAAAATGGACGGAGATGGTTCCGATGCGAAAAGCAACCACGGAGGCGCTGCAGAAGGCAATCCGCGAAAGAATTATTGCTAGATACGGAGTGCCAAAGGTGATGATAACGGATAATGGGGTCCAGTTCACCAGTAGGAGTTTCAAAAATTTTCTCGAGGAGCTCGGAGTTCGGCATCAATTCACCGCACCGTACACGCCGCAGGAAAATCCAACGGAAAGGGCGAACAGAACGGTCAAGACAATGATCGCTCAGTTTGCAGGCGAGGATCAGAGGACATGGGACGAGCACTGGCCTGAGTTGATGCTGGCAGTGAACTCAAGCGTGTCCAACTCGACGGGATACTCGCCATGTTTCGTTACCCAAGCCAGAGAGCCGAGAATGCCGAAGGCGTTATACGATAAAGAGGCATTGGGGACGGGAGCATCACAAACCACGCCCTCAGAGAATGCAAAGAAGCTACAAGAAGTGTTTGAGCTGGTACGGAGGAAGAGAGCGCCGACCAGAGAGCGGCGCAGGAGCAAGCTAGGCACTACAATCTGAGGAGGCGGCAGTGGAGCCCAAAAATTGGTGACTTAGTATGGGCAAAAGAGCACCATCTGTCAAAAGCATCCGAAGGGTTCGCGGCGAAATTAGCGCCAAGATACGGCGGGCCATACACGGTGGCGAATTTCATATCGCCAGTGATTGTTGTGCTACGTCGCAGCGGTACAAAGAAAGAAAGAAGGGCACACATAAGCGAACTAAAAGCCCAATCAGAGGAGTCGGCGCCGCAGGCATAAACAAACAGGGAAACAAAACAAAAATAAAAAGGAGAAACCCAAAGGAAACAGGTGCCATCATAAAGAGGAGAATGTGTGCAACAAAACGAAAAAGCAGAATTACGGAACTGGGCATAGAAGCCGCTATTCCGGAACGGAACTATTCCAGGCGGCCGAAATTTAGGCCTATAAAAAGGCGGGGATGGGCACCGGCCGGCCTTTCTTTTTACCACAGAGATGGAGTCATCGTGCACAACACCAATCGTGTCATCGGACGAGAGCGATGTGGAGCTCGTCGGCGTGCCCGGATGGGATGTCCGGAGGATCCGGGCTACGAGGAGGGTCGTGAGGGCCATGACCGGGAGAGGAAAGGATCCGACAGCCGAGCGAGGAACTGGCAGCGCTTCGCCAAAGATAGAGGAGGACCCGGGAGCAGGAGGAGTCGGAGGCAGCGCTTGCGCTGGCGAGGGCCAGGCTAAAGTTGGCCACGGCAATGGCCAAAGAAGCAGCCCGGCGGAGGAGAGCCGAAGGGGGATGTTTTCGGGTGCGCGGGGGCTCGAACGGAGTGCGCGTCACCCGCAAATAGCGGGCAAAACAAAACAAAAAAAAAATATATGTATATATAACAAGAGAATTTGGAAACAAAAAAAAAAGGAAGTAAACAATAAATATAATAAAAACAAGAATGGAAAGCTAACTTCGGGCGGAGCCGAAGTTGATATACCCTTGCAGATATGTGGCAGCTTATATTATTAGATATATATCGGATCTTATATAGTCGGCCGATCCTTATGAAACTCGGCAGATGAAATTAGTTTGCCGAAAGTAGAATCCATACATAAGTCCATATCCATATCCATAATCCATAAGTAGAGTCCCAGTCTTCTAACTTAAAAAACAACAGAGATATGGCATTTCCGATCAATCAGTTATATGGCAGCTATAGGATATAGTCGGCCGATCCTTATGATATTTGGCAGATCGAATAAGTCTACCAAAACAGGAATCCATAGCAAGTCCCATCCTTCTAACTTTAAAAACAACAGAGATATGGCATTTCCGATCAATCAGTTGTATGGCAGCTATAGGATATAGTCGGCCGGTCCTTATGATATTTGGCAGATCGAATAAGTCTACCAAAAAAGGAATCCATAGCAAGTCCCATCCTTCTAACTTTAAAAACAACAAAGTTATGGCATTTCCGATCAATCAGTTATATGGCAGCTATAGGATATAGTTGACCGATCCCGGCCGTTCCGACTTATATACTGCCTGCAAAGGAAAGAAGAATGTGTGCAAAGTTTGAAGTCGATAGCTTTAAAACTGAGAGACTAGTTTGCGTAGAAACAGACAGACAGACGGACAGACGGACATGCTTATATCGACTCAGGAGGTGATCCTGATCAAGAATATATTTACTTTATAGGGTCGGAGATGTCTCCTTCACTGCGTTGCACACTTTTGACCAAAATTTTAATACCCTCTGCAAGGGTATAAAAAAAGAGAAATTCAAAGATAATTTTTCATCAATTATATGACAGCTATATTTATCGACCGATAATATGACAGGATAAAGTCGACCGATCCTTATGAAATTCAGCAGATGGGAAAATTTTGCCCAAAGTAGAATCCATAGAAAGTCCCATCTTTCTAACTTAAAAAAAAAAACAACAAGGTTATGGCATTTCCGATCAATCAGTTATATGACAGCTATAGGATATAGTCGGCCGATCCTTATGAAATTTGGCAGATCAAATAAGTCTGCTAAAAGAAGAGTCCCCAGCAAGTCCCAACCTTATAACTTTAAAAACAACAGAGATATGAAATTTCCGATCAATCAGTTATATGGCAGCTATAGGATATAGTTGACCGATCCCGGCCGTTCCGACTTATATACTGCCTGCAAAGGAAAGAAGGATGTGTGCAAAGTTTGAAGTCGATAGCTTCAAAACTGAGAGACTAGTTTGCGTAGAAACAGACAGACAGACGGACAGACGGACATGCTTATATCGACTCAGGAGGTGATCCTGATCAAGAATATATTTACTTTATAGGGTCGGAGATGACTCCTTCACTGCGTTGCACACTTTTGACCAAAATTATAATACCCTCTGCAAGGGTATAACAAGAATGGAAAGCTAACTTCGGGCGGAGCTGAAGTTGATATACCCTTGCAGATATGTGGCAGCTTATATTATTAGATATATATCGAATCTTATATAGTAGGCCGATCCTTATAAAACTCAGCAGATCAAATTAGTTTGCCGAAAGTAGAATCCATACAAAGTCCCATCCTTCTAACTTAAAAAACAACAGAGATATGGCATTTCCGATCAATCAGTTATATGGCAGCTATAGGATATAGTCGGCCGGTCCTTATGATATTTGGCAGATCGAATAAGTCTGTTAAAAGAGGAATCCATAGCAAGTCCCATCCTTCTAACTTTAAAAACAACAAAGTTATGGCATTTCCGATCAATCAATATGGCAGCTATAGGATATAGTTGACCGATCCCGGCCGTTCCGACTTATATACTGCCTGCAAAGGAAAGAAGAATGTGTGCAAAGTTTGAAGTCGATAGCTTCAAAACTGAGAGACTAGTTTGCGTAGAAACAGACAGACAGACGGACAGACGGACATGCTTATATCGACTCAGCAGGTGATCCTGATCAAGAATATATATACTTTAAAGGGTCGGAGATGTCTCCTTCACTGCGTTGCACCCTTCTGACCAAAATTATAATACCCTCTGCAAGGGTATAAAAAAAAAGAGGAAATAAAAAAATTTAGAGTAATAATGAAGGGGAACAAAAAAAAAAGAGGAGTCAAAACAAGCACACGGGACGGAGAAAAAATTGTATACCCAAACCCAAAGATGAGGAAGCTGGAACCACGTCACTTCTGTCGTTCCCGAAGAAGGGGGGAAGTGTGAGGAGATTAAATATCCCACACGCCAAGACAGGTGGCAAGAAGGGGGCAGCAACGGGGAAAGGGATCGCGCGGCCGTGCGCGGATGCAGGAGAAAGCGGAGACAACGTGGTACGTAACGGTTCCGGTCGGGCCTGCGCGACAGCCGTGCACGGATGTAGGAGAAAGAGAAGGGAGCGATTGGAGCGACCAAAAGGGGAGCGTGGGGGAAGCGCCGGTAAAAGAGCCAATGCCCGGCATAATAACAATGCGGGCCGTTGGCCAAAGGGGGAGCGCCTGGAAGAAAGCCGCTGCCGCGGCATAATAACGATGCAGGCCGGGGGCCAAAGGGGGAGAAGGGGGTGTGAACGGGAGCCGCCGGTGCGACTAATTGGAAAGTGGGATTAACGGCGGGAATAGAAAGCCGAAGGATTAACGGCAGGAAGAAAGAGTTGCAAGGATTAACGGGCGCCTCTGGAGCTATATAAGGAGGGCCCCTGGAGTAAATCGGGACCGAGTCTTCTAGGGAAGCTGGCAGAGTTGAGTGAAAGACCCCCCGTGGGTAAGTCTAACATTCAAGTGAGAAAGTTTCCTTGGAGGAATTAGGAGTATAGGCTGAAGGACCCCCCGTGGGTAAGTCCGACAGTCTCAAGTGCGAGAATTAAAGCGAGTGCGCAAGGATCTACGATCATTGGCTCAAGGCTCGCGGCTGTACGCGAGTCATCGGAAGAGGGTAAATCAAGGAGCAAGTGGGAAAAGGATCCAGGATCCGCGGCGGAACTGAAGCCCAAGGGTAAATAGAGTCGGGTTGAGTTACTCTCGGTCACGACAGGTATCCTGGTGTTATAGCAAGGGCGTCGGATCGGTCTGGCGTACGCCTTACAGATTCCTGCCCGATGTGACCAGGTGTGATCCTGTAAAGCGACGGATAGCCAGGTCGGGAACTCAAGCCCATCAGTAAAACCAAACAGGAACGTCCCGGTAAAATCAAGAGATCCCTGATCCAGGCGCTGGAGCGTATGCACAGCGTATTGCCTGGAGTCAAAGGAAGCGCGACGCCAAACGTCTGGTCGTCCATAAATCCTGCGGAGCATACCAATACGCACGCACGTGCATACGCACGCCGGTGTTTGGAGGCGAGTGGCAGACGCAACCGGGGGCGTATCCTGTGGGGTAGGTAGGCCCTTCGTGCCCTGATCCGGCCGCCAGGCACTAAGAAGCGTATTCTGCCCGGCGTACGCCTGGGAGGTGAGCCTATTGGTCCGCCAACACGGATCAGGTGCCGGCCACGGCAAAAGGGCAGTCCCAGTGAGCCAAGGGTAATAGCGATCCACGCACCCACGGAAGAGGAGCAGCGGCAGCAACGAGAGGAGCAGTGACAGCAACGAGAGGAGCAGCGACGAGAGGAGCGGCGACAACGAGAGCAGCGACAACGGAAGCAGCGTCGACGACGCAAGAGAGGGGCAACATAGGCCCCGCAACTGGAGCACGTGAGTCCAAACGGAGGAAACCGTGAGCCGAACCGGCGCCAGGCACCGAGACCACACGTCCTGCTGGGCGAAAGCTTTGGGGGGCGTGTGTATCGTCACCAACCCGGAACGGTGACCGGTGACCGAGGGGAGGACGAGCGGTCGATCGGCCGAGCCGAGCAGCCGGTGAGATTCACCCTTTTATAAACTTTGTGCAAATATCGAATAAATAAAGGGTACATTTTGTGAACGAAGCAATCCTGTGTTATTTCTGGGCTCGGGAAGTCACGTCGAATCTATAAATTCGGTGGAACGATCCATAAACTCTTTGAGCTAGCCGCGGCATTTGTTGCGAGCACCGATCAATTAAGAAAAGATCGTTACAACTGATTTTCAATTATAGATCTATATAAATCATTGATTTAAGATCAACATCAGTTTTATTAATATTTGTAAATAGCCTAACAGTGGTTGGTATTTTTCAAGCAGCGCTTTCGAGCATCGGCTTCACGAAGAATTTTATTATAACTAATGCCAACGTGAGCATTGGCATAAATGCAGGCTGAAAAAAAAAAAAATTTCAACATAGTATACAAGATATCTAACAAACCGGTATTGTGTTCACTTTGAAATTGTGAAAACAAAATTTTTTACATAAGCGATTCGTTTCGATGGCAGTGGTCCCGATTCCAGCCATTTTCTTGAACACATGCTTGAATATAATAACTGCTTATGCTTTGGATTCAAGAAGGCGGCTTCATGGCGACTTACCTTTATGGAATAACGTGAAAACATTGTCGCTAACACTAATATGAGAGTTCAACTTCAAAATGATCAACGTGCTGCACAATTTTTCAAACAATTGTTACCTGTTGGAAATGAAAAAGTCCCAGTTAATGCGACATCTGGATTACTTACTCTTACCAACGACTTTTGACGATTTGTAGACTGTCAATTAGCTCTTATTAAAAATATTTTCGCGACCACCGCGACTTTGCAACGGTACTCAACTTTCGGTAAAAAGACTTATGCCGAATTTGATTGAGGCAACCATTATTAACGGAAAGTACGCAGGTGAAAATGTATGTATTCCTCGAATACCAATGATACCGATTGATCTTCCGTTTGACATCAAAAGATTGCAATTTCCAGATCGCCTTGCGCCTCAATGACAATTAACAAGTCGCAAGGCCAATCGGATAGTTTTTGCGGGATAAATTTTGAAAATCATTGTTTTTCCCATTGTCAGTTATACGTAGCGTGCTTACAAGTTGGGAAACCATCCGCTTTGTTTGTGTTGAAGTCAGACCAAAAACCAAATAATGTGGTTCACCAAAGAGCACTTCAAAGAAACGGATAATTTACAAACACGTTTAACGCATCGATTCAGTTTACTTTGGAATTTACTAACGGAAGATCAAGGAGGTGGTGCCTTTTCAGTCGTCGGCGATGTTGGCTGTTGTCAAAAAGGTTAACGGTCAGCGGGTTGCAGTGTCGATCCAGTCTCTCCTGATACTTCAAAGCGTACCTTTTGACTTCTTCGGTTACACTTGGAACCTCAAGGTCCTTGTGGATGACCTGGTTTCTTACGTAATATGGTGCTTTAGCTAGCCTTCGCAGAGTAATGCTTTGAAAGCGTTGCAATACTTCGATATTAGAAGTTGAGGCTGTGCCCCAAAGCTGAATCCCGTACGTCCATATGGGCTTGAGTATCACTTTATACAGCAGGACTTTTGTTTCTAAGGCTCAGTTGGGATCTGTAGCCCAGCAGCCACTTCATTTGCCGAAGTTTCAGACTGAGCTGTTTTCTTTTGTTTTTGATATGTTCTGCCCAGGTTAGTCTTTTATCAAGTGTTAGGGCGAGATATTTGACTTTATTAACTACAGGCAGTGTGGTGCCATTCAGCCTGACCTCCGGGCAGCTTTTAGGACGGGTTGCGAATGTTATGGGCGCAGACTTGCTTTCGTTGGCGACGACATTCCATCTTAGCAGCCACGGTTCCAATTTTGAGAGTTGTTGTTGCAGGATTGCTGATGCTTAACCATGATGTGCAGGTAGATATCATGGTTATGAATAGTTGAAATAATTTAGTTTTTGGTTTTGGACCATTCGGCCGTTTGGTACTTTATTCTTTGAACGTACATTGGAGAGTGACTTGATATTCTGTTACTCTTGGCTGTGCTGCCTACAAAAGCTCGGCAGCGATCGGTCGCAGATATGTACATATGCATATATTTCTATGCTCGTATATAAGACTGCAGCGCGAGCGCAAGGGTGTAGTATGTATGGCTCACTTGTATGCGATCAACTCATGGGAATTTGCTGACCAATTGGGCACCTCCCATAAGTGAAACTTTAAGACATATACATATGAATATATATTCACTGGCTCTTTGGCCGGGGCATTATGTTTATGTAACAACACTGTAGCACAATATTATATTGCTACAGTGGATGCTTGCTATAATGACCAATGCATACTACATCTCCCTCCTTTTTAAAAATAACGTAATCAAATGAAGTTATTTTAAATGAACTTATTATCTATTGATTATGTATATTTAGTGAATGGTGTAATTATTTTCTTAATATGTTTGTATTAAATGTTAGTAATTGTATGAAAAATGTATATTTTACGACTTAAAATCTAGAACTTTAGAAAATTTGTAGAAAACGTTATATAATTTTTTTTTTTAATCATATGTAAAATTTCTTAGAAAAAATAGTTATTTTACTTATTTTCGTTATTATACTATGTTAAATGTAAACGGAAAATAAATACTTTGTTTTTTTTTGTTGTTTTTTTTTTTTATTGGTGGCCACCATAGAATTTATGAATAAAATTTCTTTAATCTATCTTTATGAACGGTTTGATTTTTACTGTTTTCGTTTAAGATTGTTATCTTATCTCGTTCTCCTATATTTTCTACCTTATAGGGTCCTGTATACTTAAAGTCTAGTTTATGCCCTACTTCGTTTTTAAGTAAAACTTTATCTCCTACTTCTAATTTTAAATCATTTGATTTTTTATCGTAGGTTTCTTTTTGTTTTTCTTTGTTCGATCATCATTCTCGCTCTTTTATATGCGTTTTCGAGTCTGAATTTCGATTCTTTTGCATAGTTTTCTATGTCATATAGTGGTGCAATGTATTCACTGCTATTGAATGTCATGTTTAAGGTTGGGGTTTTACTAAACACAAGTTCATATGGACAGTATCCATGTACCACAGAGGGTGTTGTATTAAAACAATATGTAAAGTATATAGCCAAACATCCCAGTCTGTTTTATCTGACAAAACGTATGATTTAACGTATTCGTTAAATGTTCTATGGCTTCTTTCTATTGTCCCCAATGTTTGGTGATGATGTGCAGTTGATGTTATATTATTAATTTTGAGATATTTGCATAAATCATTAATAATTGAATTCTTATATTCAGTTCCCATGTCCGTAATGAACGTCTTCATTGGACCATACTTTAGAATAAAAGATTCGAATATTGCTTTCGCCACTGTTCTTGCACTTTTGTCTTGTATCGGAATTGTAACGAGATATTTTGTTAAGTCGCATATTAGAGTGACTGCATATTCGTTACCTTCGTCTGATTTGGGTAATGGACCGATCCTATCCACTAATACTATATCAAACGCTTTTAATGGTGTTTCTGTTATTGTCAATGGGGTTTTTGTATGGATTGTGATTTTTGATTTTTGGCATTCGAGACATTTCTTTACGTGGTTTGCAACGTCACGTGTCATGTTTTTCCAATAGTAATGTCTTTTTACTTTTGCTAGCGTTTTTGTTATGCCTGTGTGTCCGCGTTGTAAAGGATCGTCGTGTAATGTAAACAGAATAGCTTCCTTTTCTTTTTTATTTTCTATTATGGTCACCGGCTGGAGTAGCGCTACTCTTAAATTTAATAATAATTCATTGCCCTTATTTTTAAATTTATCTATTGAAACGAATTCAAAGATTTTTTTCACTCGGTGCCATTTTAAGTTGTCTTATCTTGTTTATACCGGCTATTTTTTCAAGCCTTTGGAAAAATTGATCTAAATAAAATATTCCATTGGTATATAGATCATCAACGCTTATTCTTGCATATATCTGTTTTCCTTTCTTAAGAGAACACTTCGATATTGTTAAATGCAAGGTTACTACTTTTTTAACGTCGTCGTTATAAATGACGTCAAATATTTTGGGCTTAAAAGCTGTCGGTTGATTTTGCAAATCCGAACTAGGTGTTGAAACTGCTTAGTTTTTTTCTGTTTACTTTGGGATCTAGTAGTGACATTTACTATTTGTCTATTCATTTCTTTTAGTTCATCGATGCTTATTCTTGATAAGGCATCTGCCACATAATTGTTTTTTCCCTTAATGTATACTGCAATAAATTGATATTATTCCAAGTCTAATCTCATTCTTGTTAACTTGGAAGTTGGGTTTCCCATTGAAAATAGATATGTTAATGGTTTGTGGTCTGTTTTTATAGTGAAATGTTTGCCATATATATATGGTCTAAAATAGTTAACTGCCCAATGTATAGCTGTCAGTTCCTGTTCAGTTGTTCAGTTGTTCAGACTTATTACTTTCGCCTTTTGTAAATGTTCTTGAGGCGTATGCTACCGGGAGGTCTATCCCATCATATGATTGGGTTAGAACTGCACCGCATGATTGTTTACTAACATCTGTTGTTATACAAAATTCTTTATTAAAATCTGGATATTTTAATAATGTGGGTTGGACTAGTGCGTTTTTAAGATATTCAAAAGCTTCTTGACACTCAGTAGTCCAATTGAATTTTACATTTTTCTTGCACAAATGGGTAAGGTGTCTTGAATAATACGAGAAATTTGGTATGAAACGTCTGTAGTAATTGCAAAAGGCTACGAATCTTCTGGATTCATCTGCATCGGACGGAACAGGATAGTTTGTTATTACGTTAAATTTTTTATCATCGGGTAAAATTCCTTCATTTGTACATTTGTGTCCCAAAAATGTGACTTCGTGCATAAAGAATGAGCATTTTTCCGGGTGTAACTTAAGGTTGTGTTTTCTACATAGATTGAATACATTAGTTAGATTTTTTATCATATGATTTTCTGAACAACCTATAACTACTAAGTCGTCCATATAAAGGAAAGCTTGGAATGGTTCTAATCCCGAAAATGCTAATGTCATCATTCTTTGGAATGAATTTGGTGCTATTTTTACTCCATAAGGTAGTTTTTTAAATCTGAATGACCCAGTGCTTGTAGAGAAAGAGGTAATATCTCTTAATTCTTTTTCTAGGGTAATTTGGTGAAATCTAGACAGGAAAAAATTTGGCTCTACCAAGTTGATCTAAGATATCTTCGATTCTTGGTAGTGGGAATTTATCAGCTAGTAGCTTTTTGTTTATTTGACGATAGTCAATAACTAGTCTCCAACGTTTTTGTTCTGAGCTAGGAAGTGACTTTTTGAGTACTAACAGCAATGGGCTGTTGTATTCTGATACTGAGGGTTCTACAATATCATCTTTTATTAGCTTTTCTACTTGTTTATTTATTTCATCTTTTTGGATATGGGGTGTTCGATAGTTTTTAATGTAGACTGGTGTAGAATCTTTTAATCTCAGCTTCTGTTTATAGAAATTATTTGCTGCGGTTTCTAATCCGAATATATCTGTAAATTCGGTACATAGTTTGGTGAGGGTACTTTTATACACTGTAGGAACATTTTTCGTTAGTTTTGAAAGGACATCTTCTTTTCTGGTTTTAGTTTCGTTGCTTTGGATAATTTGATAATTTTCCAATGGTTCGTACTTTATTTTGGAAATGTTTATAATTTTATTTTTATCGGTCGAATTTAATATTCGGACAAATGTGTTGCTTGAATCAGTTATAGTGCTGGCTATAATGATGTCTTCATCTATACACTGATTTTTAATAAGGACTTCTTTGTGAGTGGTTATTATATTAATTTGTCTCACGACTTCAGATCGTGCTGGGATAATTAAGTTATTATTAATTGAATGCGTAATTGGAATATTTATGAAATCTAATGGTCTTGCTATTAACCAATCTTAATTTATTTGAAAATCTAGTTGACAATTGAACTTTTTTATGAAATCCATTCCCAATATGCCGTCACATGGTATTGGGAAGTCATTGTTTACTAAATGAAATTGAAATGGAATGATGAATTTTCCTGTTTGTATTTCTACGAAAGTTAAACCTTGAGATTGAATAGTACCTTCTCCTATACCGGACATTGTTATGGTTTTTGTTGAATCTACTTCATTATATTGATCTGAATTTATTTTTAAAATGCTAATGTCTGAGCCGGTATCTATTAACAGAGTTAGGGGTGTTTTTGTAACGTAATTTTTAATGTTAACATAGATATTGAGGCTGAGGTTTATTTTATACAGTTGTAAGTTTTGTGGCTTTTTCTTAAGGGAAGTCTTTAGTTTTCCGGCTGGGATTCAACAGTTCAAACTTGGGAATTGGTATTTCCACCAGTGTTACTGTTATTGTAGCCGTTATTTCCACCACGGTTATTACCTCTAAAATTTCCACGACCTCTATAATTATTGGTGTGATTATTATAGTTTAGGTTATACCCATTATTTTGGTTATAACCGTTGTTTTGGTGGTAATTATTGTTATAATAACCTCTTCCGTAACCTCTTCCGCGGTAATTTCCTCTGAAGTTGTTATTGTGGTAGGGTTGTCCTCTTCGGTTATATAGGATTGTACTCGGATTGCCTGTCGATGTTTTTTTTTTTTAATGGAAAATATATGTTACCTTTAACAATAATTGTAGTTGAAATTTGTAGGTTTTAATTTTGAGTAAATTTTTTTTTTTTTTTTTTTTTTTTAGATTTTATCCAAGTTATTGGCTTGACTTTGGAATCTTTTACGCAAGCATTTGCTATGGAGTTTGTATAATTTGATAAATACATTTGCTAGCATTACAACGACTATTATTATTAATAATATAGTAACTGTTTCCATGTCTATTTTTTCTGATTCTATTTTGTTTAAGACGTTTGCCGTGGAATCGACAGTTTTCGTCTCTATTAAACCCATATTTGGGGTTTGTTCTAAAATGCTATATTTTATGCCAAATATATGTGGCTTATTTTTATTATTGAAGTCTAACTTATTAATGCTATTATTCATTTTAAAAAATTTAAGAGAAAGACAAAATCTTGAATTCCCGTGCGTAATTGTGTAGGGTTTATTTATAAAAAAATGAAGGAAGAGAAAAAAAAAAGGTGTTAATTTACATATAACTGATTTACAATATTTTGCTCTATACAAATCAACATCAGTTATATGGTTTTAGTATCAAGCCTAACAGTGGTTAGTATTTTTCAGCAGCGCTTTCGCGCATCGACTTGAGGTAGAGTTTTATTATAATAATGGCATCTTGGGCATTGGTATAAATGCAGCCTGGTTGCGTTACTTCGCCCTTTTGCGAAGTTGGTCCTCGATGGTTTTTAAATTCTTCTCGTGTTGATTTTTTCCTCGTCGTTGGTTGCCGCTATTATGTAGTCCTTGATTAGTCGTCGCTGTTGGAGGAGTTTGATCCTCTGTCCACTCCTCTTCTTCTTTGGTTTCTTTTCTTTGTTTTTCTGCCGTGCCCTGTAGCTATTGTAGTGAGCGTGGTCCATCGTATGGACACACCTCTAGTGCCTCTTGCAGGCTTGGAGCATCCCTTTGCTCGACAGGAGCAGTTTCTCCGAATCCCTCGCTGCTCATTAGTTGTTTTTTTTTTGTTTCGACGGCCTGTTCCTCGCACTCCGTGTAGACGTAGTTATTTTAGAAATCGATTTTGCACCTATCCGAAGGTTGCAAATATCTGTCACGGTCGCCATGTGCAGGTAGATATCATGGTTATGAATAGTTGAAATAATTTGGATGAGTTTAGTTTTTAGTTTTGGGCCATTCGGCCGTTTGGTACTTTATTCTTTGAACGTACATTGTTACTCTTGGCTGTGCTGCCTACAAAAGCTCGGCAGCGATCATTCGCAGCTATGTACATATGCATATATTTCTATGCTCGTATAGAAGACTTTTTGCAGCGCGAGTGCAAGGGTGTAGTATGTATGGCTCACTTGTGTGCGTTGTCAACTCATGGGAATTTGCTGACCAATGCACCTCCCATAAGTGAAACTTTAAGACATATGAATATATATTCACTGGCTCTTTGGCCGGGCCATTATGTTTATGTAACAACACTGTAGCACAATATTATATTGCTACAGTGGTTGATTACTATAATGACCCATGCATACTACACTACATGGTCTGTTGAATTGGCTACAAATGCTGTGTCGTCGGCGTAGGTTGCAACAACGAGATCATCTCTTTCAAGCACGGGAATGTCTGCAGTGAAAAGGGTGTACAAAATGGGGCCTAACACACTTGTAACGAACTTCTCTTAATTGATCGGTGCTCGCAACAAATGCCGCGGCTAGCTCAAAGAGTTTATGGATCGTTCCACCGAATTTATAGATTCAACGTGACTGCCCGAGCCCAGAAATAACACAGGATTGCTTCGTTCACAAAATTTACCCTTTATTTATACAATATTTGCACAAAGTTTATAAAAGGGTGAATCTCACCGGCTGTTCGGCTCGGCCGCTCGACCGCTCGTCCTCCCCTCGGTCACCGGTCACCGTTCCGGGTTGGTGCCGATACACACGCCCCCCAAAGCTTTCGCCCAGCAGGACGTGTGGTCTCGGTGCCTGGCGCCGGTTCGGCTCACGTTTTCCTCCGTTTGGACTCACGTGCTCCAGTTGCGGGGCCTATGTTGCCCCTCTCTTGCGTGTCGCCGCTGCTTGGTCGTCGTCGTCGTCGACGCTGCTTCCTTTGTCGCTGCTCTCGTTGTCGCCGCTCCTCTCGTCGCTGCTCCTCTCGTTGCTGCCGCTGCTCCGTGGGTGCGTGGATCGCTATTACCCTTGGCTCACTGGGACTGCCCTTTTGCCGTGGCCGGCACCTGATCCGTGTTGGCGGACCAATAGGCTCACCTCCCAGGCGTACGCCGGGCAGAATACGCTTCTTAGTGCCTGCCGGCCGGATCAGGGCACGAAGGGCCTACCTACCCCACAGGATACGCCCCCGGTTGCGTCTGCCACTCGCCTCCAAACACCGGCGTGCATACGCTCCGCAGGATTTATGGACGACCAGAGGTTTGGCGTCGCGCTTCCTTTGACTCCAGGCAATACGCTGTGCATACGCTCCAGCGCCTGGATCAGGAATCTCTTGATTTTACCGGGACGTTCCTGTTTGGTTTTACTGATGGGCTTGAGTTCCCAAGCTGGCTATCCCTCGCTTTACAGGATCACACCTGGTCACAACGGGAAGGAATCTGTAAGGCGGACGCCAGACCGATCCGACGCCCTTGCTATGATACCAGGATACCTGTCGTGTCCGAACGTAACTCAACCCGACTCTATTTACCCTTGGGCTTCAGTTCCGCCGCGGATCCTGGATCCTTTTCCCACTTGCTCCTTGATTTCTCCTCTTCCGATGACTCGCGTACAGCCGCCGGACTTACCCACAGGGGGTCCTTGAGCCAATGATCGTAGATCCTTGCGCACTCGCTTTAATTCTCGCACTTGAGACTGTTGGACTTACCCACGGGGGGTCCTTCAGCCTATACTCCTAATTCCTCCAAGGAAACTTTCTCACTTGAATGTTAGACTTACCCACGGGGGGTCTTTCACTCAACTCTGCCAGCTTCCCTAGAAGACTCGGTCTCGATTTACTCCAGGGGCCCTCCTTATATAGCTCCAGGGGCGCCCGTTAATCCTTGCAACTCTTTCTTCCTGCCGTTAATCCTTCGGCTCTCTATTCCCGCCGTTAATCCCACTTTCCAATTAGTCGCACCGGCGGCTCCCGTTCACACCCCCTTCTCCCCCTTTGGCCACCGGCCTGCATCTTTATTATGCCGCGGCAGCGGCTTTCTTCCAGGCGCTCCCCCCGCGCTCCCCCTTTGGCCACCGGCCCGCATTGTTATTATGCCGGGCATTGGCTCTTCTACCGGCACTTCCCCCGTGCTCCCCCTTTGGCCACCGGCCCGCATTGTTATTATGCCGGGCATTGGCTCTTTTACCGGCGCTTCCCCCGCGCTCCCCTTTTGGTCGCTCCAATCGCATTGCTCTCCTTCCGTGCTTTCTAAACACCTCGGCCACCGCGGCCGCTATGTTCCCCGCCCCCCTTCTCTTTCTCCTACATCCGCGCACGGCTATCGCGCAGGCCCGACCGGAACCGTTACGTTCCACGTTGTCTCCGCTTCCTCCTGTATCCGCGCACGGCCGTCACAGAGGCTCGTCCGGAACCGTTACGTTCCACGTTGTCTCCGCTTTCTCCTGCATCCGCGCACGGCCGCGCGATCCCTTTCCCCGCTGCTGCCCCCTTCTTGCCACCTGTCTTGGCGTGTGGAAGATTTAATCTCCTCACACACTTCCCTGGGGTACACCTGCTTTTACTTCGAAGATTTCGGACAAAGAATCGCATTCGCATCTAGGCGCCTATGTAAGTAGGATTTCAGCAGCAGAAAGAATGGGGCTGGTAGCATGGGCTTGAGCTTATAAAGCAAGCCTAAGTGCCAGACACGATCAAACGCCTGTTTTACGTCTAGAAACGCTGCAGAAAAGTACTTCCTGTCTTCAAATGAACTCAAAATCGTTTGTGAGACTCTGTGGCATTGCTCTGGGATTCCATGTTGACTCCTAAATACAAATGGAGTGCTCAATGGAGAGCAATGGGTGCTCTGGGATTAAGTTGCTGTCTTCCAGCACCGGCAATAGCCAGTCCAAAAATATTCGTTCGAATACTTTGGACATGGACTGTTAGGGCTTCCCGGGTTTTGGTATCATTATGAGGGGAAGTGATGGAGCCTAATGATACCATTGTAGATGACCGTAAGTTGATGCATCAATAGCATCGTAACCAGGACTTTTGGCTGTTTTCAAGCTACACTATGCATTTCACTTCATCTTCTTGAATTGTTCGAATCGGTAGATCTTTTTGACAGGGCGACTCTAAGAATGCTTGTGTATTGATGGCGTCCGTGGCTGAGCATAAATTAAACGACGTGAATGTTCTCTGCAGATGTAGAGCAAAAGTCTCTGCTTTTTCCTCGGTGGAGCGACACCAAGAGCCGTGTTCACTGAGATTAGTTAATCTTTTTCACTATTTTTTACCGAAACGCAAAGGGAGGCTGTAAATTATAAAAGCAACTACAATAACGAAGGAAAAATTCGTGCACTCGCTTTCACTTTATAATTTGAATGCATTGAACAACTTACTTAAGCCTAGCTTATCTAATTCGCGAATTCACGAGAGCACAAGTGAGTTTTCTTGCGCTCCCGCTCCGCCCTATGCTACCTTACACCAGACTTCAAAAAATTCAACATAAAATTCTACATTAATTCTACACCGGCCCCATTGAAGGCCTCCATCAGGCTTCAAACACTGGCAGCCTCGCCAGCTTGTGGACTGCTCTCTTGATGATCGCTCCTGAACTAGTCCTTACGACGGCGACCCTGACACTTCCGTCCGCGCCGGCGTGAGACTTGACGACCCTGGAGGTGATCCACTGTTGGGGTGGCTGGGGGTCCTCGGCGATCAGGACCAGATCGCCCTTCCTGACGTCCTCCTGCTCCCGCTGCCACTTCGACCGCACCTGTAGGACCAAGACGTACTCCCGGGACCATCGCTGCCAAAACGTTTGTTTGATTGACGAGACAAGCCGCCATCGCCACAAACACGTTAGACCCTGCTGGTCCGGGGTCCGCGATGCTGGTGGGGCGATGAGCGGCCTGTCAACATGTGCCCGGGTGTCAACGTTGACAGGTGTCAACGCCTCGCCGTCACTTGGGTCCTGACTGAGGGCGCCCAGGGTCCTCGAGTTCAGGACCGCCTCGACTCAAACGAGGACGGTCTGCAGCTCCTCTGCGGTCAACTTCGCGCTGCCCACCGCTCGTAGCTTTGCAGACTTCACACCTGCCTCCCATAGTCCGCCCTTTTGCGGAGCCCGCGGCGGTATGAATGCAAATGCGCATCCTTTTCTTGATGCGTATTGCCGCAGCTCGTCCGCTTCATCTTCGATTTGGTGCCGCAGTGCTGCGAAGTGGTGACTCGCTCCTATGAAGTTCATCGCGTAGTCACAGTGCACGATCTGCGGACATTTTCGGCGCCCAACGAACCTTTGAAATTCCAATAAAAAGGAATCAGTCCTTTTTATTGGATCTATCCTTTTTACAGGAATCTATCCTTTTTACAAACCAAAAACTACTTCTAAATGTACTGCTTTGGACGCAAAAAAAACAAACAGGGCAATGCAGGACTTGTATGGTGGCCTACCACATATTTTCAATGTCGTCTCAATAGGGCCACAGAAATCCACGCCACATATGGAGAATGGGCGGAGAGCACGGACTCGAATCTCCCATGATTTGAGTCATCAGATGAGGCTTGCATTTAAAACAGCGTATGCATGACCCACTCGTGGTCCACATGAAAATTTGACTCGTGCAAGTATCGGACGTAGCTCTGAGCAAATTGAGAGCGCTTCGTCAACAATACTGGAAACTTGGCATCGTACGAAATAGGAGTATTAGCTAGTCGCCCCCCGACCCGCAACAATGAAAAGGTAAGACCAGCCTGAGAGGCTTCATGGACAAACGGAATTAGCTTCTGTAGGCTTGGGCTAACAACCAGATTATTTCGAATATTTTTAATTTCCTCTTGATACTCGTGCTCTTGGACTATCTGGAAAATTTTATTAAAAGCTTCTTGATATTCGAAAGGTGAAGGTGCACTATCAGAAGTAACTACTAATTTTTTACACTTCTTTATAAAGCGGACCATGTAAACGAACACTCGCAGCAGTTTTAAGTGAGAGTAAAATCCTTCTATCACTTCCAATAAATATGAGGTGGAGACCATTGCGGTCAGTCCGACCGCATTCTTCTTTGCTTCCATCCTCAAAATCTCTGGTGACGGATCAAACCGAGGCTTCTTACTTCCGGCTCCGTTAAAAACGATGGACCTGTAAACCAGAGCGATTCTACCGTTTCCTTTACGTCTCCACCTCTTGACACAATATCTGCCGGGTTCTGTTTAGTTGGTACATGCCGCCACGTCGCCACGTCTTGAATCTCAGCATCTCTATTTCATACGAACGTTGACAACGACGATGGATGGAAACGAATCCAATGAAGACAAACTTCTGAATCTGACCAATATACACTTCGTTCGATCGGTGCTTTGATAAGAGGTTTTATTTTGCGGCAGAGGTCTGCGAGAAGGTGAGCGGCACATAACTCAAGATGGGGGAGCGTCTTTGTCTTGAGCGGCGCTACTTTGGACTTTGCAGTCAACAATGAGACTTTCAACAATTTGCAACAAATATAGACGCAGGCTCCATGGGCACTCATCGATGCGTCGAAGGCATCGAAGGCATGAATTTCAATTGGTGACATCGGCTCACTCATCACAAATCTCGGTATTGAGATATCTTCTAGCTGTGACAAGGCAAGCTGAATTTTGTTCCACGCGGTTTCCAAATGCAGTGGAATCGACTCATCCCAATCTAGCTTATTAAGCCAAAGTTCCAGCAACAGGATCTTTCCTTTAATAAGGATTGGGCTTAATAAGCCATGGGGGTCGAAGAGCTTTGATGACACCGACAGAATATTCCACTTAGTCGCCCTTTGTCCCATGACTGAGATATCAATTTCGAACGATTCCTAGTGTTTTTGTCAGCTCTGAGTCCGAAAGTGTTATTGGCTTAACCGTGCTCTCGGATGCAGTAACTTCAGGCGAGTTTGAAAACCACTTACTCAATTCAAACACAGCGTTTTGAAGAGCCTGAGTTACTTCAGACTTAATTGTCTTAAGTCCTCCACGCAACCAGCACCTGTTAGACCCAATAACTTTAGCAGCTCGAGGAAATGTATTTTTCGCGGATTCACTCAACCTCTTCAAACACCTTATGGCCAGGAATGGGGCTGGTACAGTGCCATAAGTAACGGTGTTGAGCTTGCACAATTTCAAGGACTCAGATGGGTCTTTTCTCCACACTATCAACTGGTATAATTAATCTGCTTCATTCATTATTACTTGTCGATACATCTTTTTTTTGTCGGCTACCAGAGCGAATTTGTTTAGCTGAAACCTAAGAAGAGTTGAGTGAAGCTCTTCCTGAATTGTTGGACCCACCATCAACAACTCATTCAAACACTTCTGTGTGGATGTCTTACAGGACGCATCAAAAACGATTCCTAGTTTGGTCGTTGTACTTTGAGGCCGTAAGACACACTGTTGGCGTATAACGTAGTGTGGAGAAGCAAGAACATCATTGCTTGCAGGGGACATATGGCCTAGGGATTCGTATTCTTCCATAAATTCCAACTACATTTTCTTTAAGTTCGGATCTCGAGATAATCTTCTCTCGAGCGACAGAAATCGGCGTTTGGCTATCTCGACTGAGTTGCCCAAAACGCTTGGATCCGACTTAAATGGAAGTCTAACTTCAAATCTACCTGAAGGCAGTATTCATGTAGTCTTCCGATAATGTTCCTCACACAGCTCTTGTTCTGGCGACAACATCTTTTTAGAAGATGGAACTTCTTCCAACGACCAGAATTTTTTCAAATGGTTGTCTATTGACTCTAATGTCTCTTCTTGGCAATTCAGGCTAGAGACCGGCTGTTGAGGAGTTGAAGAATTTGCCATATATTTTCCCGATTCTATCCACCCAAGGAGAGTTTTTTGAAGTATGGGATGGTTCGGACCTTACTTTATTTGACCAACAGACAAAAGCTCGAAAAATGACTCAGCTCCAATTAGCATATCTATCCGCTGAGGTTTAAAAAAATATGGGTCTGCTAATGGAAAGTTCTTTGGTAGGGTCCAATCTTTCACGTTCACTGACTGGTCAGGGTGATAGCCTGAAATTGTTTTCAAAACCCAAAAGTAGAACGGAAACTCCCTACCATTGATTTTCGACTTCACCACGGAGTGTATCTTTTTCTTTACTTGTTAATTAGTTTGACCAATTCCAAGCAATTTGAAGCGCGATTTCTCCCTACGGATCTGTATGCGTTGACCAAGATCTTCAGTAATGAAATTCATTTGTGACCCTGAGTCAAGTATTGCTCGGGCCAATATGTGCTCGCCATTTTATGTTCGAACGCTTACGATCGACGTTGCTAAAAAAACCTTTTCTAAAGGCGACGCATGCAAAGCATGTGAAGTAGAAGGGCCATCATTCGTTAACGCTGGAGGAGGATTTTCTGTAGGTGGTGGTAACGCTAAGTTATTTTCAGTCACTGTAAATCGGAGCAGAAGTTTATGGTGCGATCTTGCACAGATTTGACACCTAGTCGATTTGCACATCGCTACCGTGTGACCTTTTCGCAGACTATTTAAACAGAGGGAGGCTGACTTAACAAACTCAAACCTTTGCATTACAGCAAGGCGAGCGAACGTACTGCACTGGGCCAAAAAATGGTCTTGAGCGTTGCAATAACTGCAAGCTGGTTTGGCGTTGGCAGAGGAACAAGCCAGCGAACTTCTATTAAGTTGCTTGCTAAGCCCAGTTTTATCTTGTTTTGGTTTGCCACTTTCTTCAGCGGATAGGCGCTGGTACCTACGATTTAGTATTTTTTCGAAAACGGACCACAGCGGCAATTCCTCAAAATCCAGTGACTCTTCCCATTTTTGCTTGGTCAATGATTAGAGTTTGCAATTTTAGTATCATCTCCCATGGATAATAGTGATCCATAAATTGATGACACAGTGTCGATGAGACCCCTCAACGACGACGCAGACGGCTGGGAAATTTTCGGAAGGCTGAACAGTTGACTTATTTGGTTCGCAAAGATGAGACATTCGGTATCAAAAACTCTTTTTAGACTAGCAATAGCTTTGTCATAATTACTCTCGGTGACCTGGAATGCTTTGATAGTTCTAAGGCTTCCCCAGAGAGGCAAGAAATTAAATGATTAAATTTTTCGATAACAGGAATGTTCACATCTTTGTCAACTAATGTCTCGAAAAGACATACAATTTTTGAACTCCGAATAATTTCCACAGAATTTTGGTAATGCCAAACTGGGAAGTCGAGCTCGAGTTGGGGCTGCAGAAATTGCAGTAGCTGGACGGGAGTCTTCAGCTGAATAAAAGGCATTACATAAGGACATAATCCTTGCCTTGGTTGTTATGGCTAATTCTTCCAACTCGGCTCCAAAATCATCCAATTCATCTAATTGCTCGATATGGACTTGCAACTCATAATATACATTTCAACTTCGGGCCTACTCTTACATAGGCCATTAGCATTCCAGAGTACCAGCTTAATACCTATTTTCATAGTGAAGCTAGAATCGCGCTCATCATTTGCGTCATCTGCGCAAATTGTGCTTGCATGAGTTGCATTATTGACTGGATATGGGCAACTAATGACTTATCTGTCTCAATAGACGCGTGTTTTGGTTTGTTTGCATGCCCTCTTGCTACATTAACGTAGCTGAGGGTTTCATTATTGGTTTGTGGGTAAGTGTTTGTGTATGCCACGCCTGAAGGAGCAGGCCGAGCTTGGAAATTACGAACTGTTTGCCTAGGTTTTCCCTGATCTCGCATTTGTACCGCAGCTTTGTAAATCCTGCAACCTCTATAGGAGGCGGTATGGCTGTCTCCGCAGTGGACGCATTTAGCAGGATCTTTGCGAGGTTTGGTGCAGTCAGAGGTTTTGTGGTTGCTACCACATTTGAGGCAGGGTACGACTTGCGGCAATAGCTTTAGGTGTGGCCAAACTCCTGACACCTGTGGCATTGTATGATGTCGTTGAACTTCTTGGGGGGCTCAATGCTGACAATTGCGTTGAACAGTCTTTTGACCTCAAATAGAGATTTGTAGTTCGTGGCTGGCTCCAGATCAATGAAGAACATAGCAATCGGGGCCTTTGTAGATAAAGCCATCGCTACTGACTAGATCGGTTAAACTCTTTTGCATTTCTGATATATTGGCAACAGCTGGAATAAATATTGGCGGCGGCTTGGATATGGACGGAACGACTGGTGCTTGATTTGATGAAGAGGCAGCTTGGTCCAGGTCGATTTCCTGAGTAGCCAACACAGCAAAACTGTTGGAAGAATTTATCTGTGTGGAGACCTTCTTCCCGGCCAGTGATAGCTTGGATTTTGAGCGAGTAGGTTCAGATACTGTATTGTCACTGTCAGTTATCGACATTGTTGAAGAGCGAATTCTAAGTTGTCGTGCCATTTTCTTCTTTCGTTTATCGATGGACTTCTTTCTTTACGTTTTGATGTAACTACTTGCCATGACACGGGGCTAGTGTCTCTGGCACATGCCACGCTATCATCACACATCTCACCCGGTGGTGAGCCACCAGAAGGTGCTCTATGAAAAGCCACTTGTTTTTGCGCATGCGCAACAGAACAGATAATTACTTGTATGCGCAGGGTCACGCGATTTAATTGACCAATAGCAGCAACGCACCGCTGATTAGAAATGTTTTTGTTGTAGTCAGAGACTTTGAACAGGTAAGTACGCACGTCTGCACTCAGCAAGAGTTCGATCGCGAGTGATGACTGTTGTAAAATAAAATATTTTTTTCCTTTTTAAATATGAAAAAAAAATTGGTCTTCATTTTTTAATCACCAAACGAAATATTACTAAAAACGAAGCCATCTGCTGGCGAAACGGAGTTCGCCGGTTTGGCTGGTTATTACTAAAATTTAAAAAAATGTATTACTAAGTGGCAAAATGTTATTGGAAGAAATTATTGTTATAAATGTCACCGCTCAGCGCGTAAAATAAGCAGAATTAAATTTATCAGTGACCGGTAGAAAACGCTGCTTGCAAGACAGGCTATTAGCAGAAACTGCTCAGTGGTGCTGCAAAGTCATTCGTGTGGAATCAGTCTAACCATAGAGATTGGAGTTTAGTAAACAGAGCTTTGGGAGAAAAAAGTACACAGGAAAAAAGGTCAGAAACAAGGACAAAAAAAGGAGATTCCTTCTTTGACGGTAAAAGAAAGCTATGCCAGTTAATTTGGACAAGAAAAGCTTAAAGGGGATTGTCAGATTCGAAGGCAAATAAAATTATTTTGTACTCAGCTCAGTTAATCAGAGACTCCAGTCGGAAAAGTCTAGCTCGAAGCTCAAGACACAGCTTCAAGACCCAGAATAAGTATAAGCAGCATATGAATAAATTTGAGAATTCAAATAAGGTGTTGTAAGTTTTGTTGTATTTGGAATGTAGTTGGAATGTTTCAATTAGAAGTTTTGATAGTTTTGTGTTTGGGGCCTTTGGCCATATAGTTCTTTATTATTTGAAAGTCAAACACAGAGTGAATTAATATTCTATTGCTCGCGGCTGCGCTGCCTACAAAAGCTCGGCAGCGATCAGTCGCGGCTATGTTCATATACATATATTTCTATGCTCGTATATAAGGCTGGTAGCGGCCCGAGCGTAAGGGTGTAAGTATGCATGGCTCACTTGTATGCGTTGTCAACTCATGGGAATTTGCTGACCAATGCACTTCCCAGGAGTGAGACTTTAAGGCATATATATGTGACTGGCTATTTGGCCGGGGCATTATGTTTATGTAACTAAAACTGTAGCACAATGTTGTATTGCTACAGTGGATGCTTCCTATAATGACCCATGCATACTACATCTCCCTCCTTTTTAAAAATAACGTAATAAAATGGAGTTATTTTGAATTAACTTATTATCTATTGATTATATATTTTTAGTGTAGAGTTTAATGATTTTCTTAATGTTTTAATTAAATGTTAGTGATTTATGATTAATTTATATTTAGTGATTTAAAATCTAGAATTTTAGAAGAGTTTAAAAAAATTTTATTTATATTTTAATTTTGTTTGTATTATTGTCATATATTATTGTCATAAAATTTCTCAGAAAAAATAGTTATCTTATTTATTTTGCTTATTATTGTATTTTATATTTAATTTTTTTTTTTTTTTTTTTTTTTTTTTTGTTTTGATTGGTGGCCACCATAGAATTTATGAATAGAATTTCTTAATCTATCTTTATGAACTGTTTGATTTTTATTCTTTACGTTTGAGATTGTTATGTTATCTCGTTCTCCTATATTTTCTACCTTATAGGGTCCTGTATACTTAAAGTCTAGTTTATGCCCTACTTCGTTTTTAAGTAAAACTTTATCTCCTACTTATAATTATAAATCATTCGATTTTTTATCGTAGGTTTCTTTTTGTTTTTCTTTGTTCGATCATCATTCTCGCTCTTTTATATGCGTTTTCGAGTCTGAATTTCGATTCTTTTGCATAGTTTTCTATGTCATATAGTGGTGCAATGTATTCACTGCTATTGAATGTCATGTTTAAGGTTGGGGTTTTACTAAACACAAGTTCATATGGACAGTATCCATGTACCACAGAGGGTGTTGTATTAAAACAATATGTAAAGTATATAGCCAAACATCCCAGTCTGTTTTATCTGACAAAACGTATGATTTAACGTATTCGTTAAATGTTCTATGGCTTCTTTCTATTGTCCCCAATGTTTGGTGATGATGTGCAGTTGATGTTATATTATTAATTTTGAGATATTTGCATAAATCATTAATAATTGAATTCTTATATTCAGTTCCCATGTCCGTAATGAACGTCTTCATTGGACCATACTTTAGAATAAAAGATTCGAATATTGCTTTCGCCACTGTTCTTGCACTTTTGTCTTGTATCGGAATTGTAACGAGATATTTTGTTAAGTCGCATATTAGAGTGACTGCATATTCGTTACCTTCTTCTGATTTGGGTAATGGACCGATCCTATCCACTAATACTATATCAAACGCTTTTAATGGTGTTTCTGTTATTGTCAATGGGGTTTTTGTATGGATTGTGATTTTTGATTTTTGGCATTCGAGACATTTCTTTACGTGGTTTGCAACGTCACGTGTCATGTTTTTCCAATAGTAATGTCTTTTTACTTTTGCTAGCGTTTTTGTTATGCCTGTGTGTCCGCGTTGTAAAGGATCGTCGTGTAATGTAAACAGAATAGCTTCCTTTTCTTTTTTATTTTCTATTATGGTCACCGGCTGGAGTAGCGCTACTCTTAAATTTAATAATAATTCATTGCCCTTATTTTTAAATTTATCTATTGAAACGAATTCAAAGATTTTTTTCACTCGGTGCCATTTTAAGTTGTCTTATCTTGTTTATACCGGCTATTTTTTCAAGCCTTTGGAAAAATTGATCTAAATAAAATATTCCATTGGTATATAGATCATCAACGCTTATTCTTGCATATATCTGTTTTCCTTTCTTAAGAGAACACTTCGATATTGTTAAATGCAAGGTTACTACTTTTTTAACGTCGTCGTTATAAATGACGTCAAATATTTTGGGCTTAAAAGCTGTCGGTTGATTTTGCAAATCCGAACTAGGTGTTGAAACTGCTTAGTTTTTTTTCTGTTTACTTTGGGATCTAGTAGTGACATTTACTATTTGTCTATTCATTTCTTTTAGTTCATCGATGCTTATTCTTGATAAGGCATCTGCCACATAATTGTTTTTTCCCTTAAGGTATACTGCAATAAATTGATATTATTCCAAGTCTAATCTCATTCTTGTTAACTTGGAAGTTGGGTTTCCCATTGAAAATAGATATGTTAATGGTTTGTGGTCTGTTTTTATAGTGAAATGGTTGCCATATATATATGGTCTAAAATAGTTAACTGCCCAATGTATAGCTATTCCTGTTCAGTTGTTCAGTTGTTCAGACTTATTACTTTCGCCTTTTGTAAATGTTCTTGAGGCGTATGCTACCGGGAGGTCTATCCCATCATATGATTGGGTTAGAACTGCACCGCATGATTGTTTACTAACATCTGTTGTTATACAAAATTCTTTATTAAAATCTGGATATTTTAATAATGTGGGTTGGACTAGTGCGTTTTTAAGATATTCAAAAGCTTCTTGACACTCAGTAGTCCAATTGAATTTTACATTTTTCTTGCACAAATGGGTAAGGTGTCTTGAATAATACGAGAAATTTGGTATGAAACGTCTGTAGTAATTGCAAAAGGCTACGAATCTTCTGGATTCATCTGCATCGGACGGAACAGGATAGTTTGTTATTACGTTAAATTTTTTATCATCGGGTAAAATTCCTTCATTTGTACATTTGTGTCCCAAAAATGTGACTTCGTGCATAAAGAATGAGCATTTTTCCGGGTGTAACTTAAGGTTGTGTTTTCTACATAGATTGAATACATTAGTTAGATTTTTTATCATATGATTTTCTGAACAACCTATAACTACTAAGTCGTCCATATAAAGGAAAGCTTGGAATGGTTCTAATCCCGAAAATGCTAATGTCATCATTCTTTGGAATGAATTTGGTGCTATTTTTACTCCATAAGGTAGTTTTTTAAATCTGAATGACCCAGTGCTTGTAGAGAAAGAGGTAATATCTCTTGATTCTTTTTCTAGGGTAATTTGGTGAAATCTAGACAGGAAAAAAATTTGGCTCTACCAAGTTGATCTAAGATATCTTCGATTCTTGGTAGTGGGAATTTATCAGCTAGTAGCTTTTTGTTTATTTGACGATAGTCAATAACTAGTCTCCAACGTTTTTGTTCTGAGCCAGGAAGCGACTTTTTGGGTACTAACAGCAATGGGCTGTTGTATTCTGATACTGAGGGTTCTACTATATCATCTTTTATTAGCTTTTCTACTTGTTTATTTATTTCATCTGATTCTACTGGTGTAGAATCTTTTAATCTCAGCTTCTGTTTATAGAAATTATTTGCTGAGATTGGTTCGGTTTCTAATCCGAATATATCTGTAAATTCGGTACATAGTTTGGTGAGGGTACTTTTATACATTGTAGGAAAATTTTTCGTTAGTTTTGAAAGGACATCTTCTTTTCTGGTTTTAGTTTCGTTGCTTTGGATAATTTGGTAATTTTCCAATGGTTCGTACTTTATTTTGGAAATTTTTATAATTTTATTGTTATCGGTCGTATTTAGTATTCGGACAAATGTGTTGCTTGAATCAGTTATAGTGCTGGCTATAATGATGCCTATATCTATACACTGATTTTTAATAAGGACTTCTTTGTGAGTGGTTATTATATTAATTTGTCTCACGACATCAGATCGTGCTGGGATAATTAAGTTATTATTAATTGAATGCGTAATTGGAATATTTATGTCTTGATTGAAATCTAATGGTCTTGCTATTAACCAATCTTGATCTATTTGAAAATCTAGTTGACAATTGAACTTTTTTATGAAATCCATTCCCAATATGCCGTCACATGGTATTGGGAAGTCATTGTTTACTAAATGAAATTGAAATGGAATGATGAATTTTCCTGTTTGTATTTCTACGAAAGTTAAACCTTGAGATTGAATAGTACCTTCTCCTATACCGGACATTGTTATGGTTTTTGTTGAATCTACTTCATTATATTGATCTGAATTTATTTTTAAAATGCTAATGTCTGAGCCGGTATCTATTAACAGAGTTAGGGGTGTTTTTGTAACGTAATTTTTAATGTTAACATAGATATTGAGGCTGAGGTTTATTTTATACAGTTGTAAGTTTTGTGGCTTTTTCTTAAGGGAAGTCTTTAGTTTTCCGGCTGGGATTCAACAGTTCAAACTTGGGAATTGGTATTTCCACCAGTGTTACTGTTATGGTAGCCGTTATTTCCACCACGGTTATTACCCCTAAAATTTCCACGACCTCTATAATTATTGGTGTGGTTATTATAGTTTGGGTTATACCCATTATTTTGGTTATAACCGTTGTTTTGGTGGTAATTATTGTTATAATAACCTCTTCCGTAACCTCTTCCGCGGTAATTTCCTCTGAAGTTGTTATTGTGGTAGGGGTGTCCTCTTCGGTTATATAGGATTGTACTGGAATTGCCTGTCATGTCAGTACTACATTGTATGTACTTAGCTATGGCTTCGTTCATTGTGGAAAAGTTGCCTGCTTCTAGTACTGTTTTGAGGCGCCCATGTTCACAATTTTTAGTCATTGAGTTGATTGCCTCTTTTGTGCTGAATTTATCAGCATGTTCGGCAGGCAATCCCTCATCGATATACGATGCTTCAAGAAGCTTTCGCAAGTTTTCGATTTCAGTTGTGAACTTTTCAGCCGTTTTACCTTTTTGAAGTGTTTTTGACATTTTTGCTTTGATGACATCTGATGTTTCTCCTATTATACTGTCTTTTAGTTTTTTAATTATTCCATTTATGGTGGTTTCATTTTGGCCTTTATATAGGGTTGATCCTGCATTTTTTGATTTGATTACTTCAACCGCTATATGTTCAAAAGTGCCTTTTGTTAAATTCACCAAATTCTAGGCTGTGATAAATCTTTGAAGATTTAGTTTTTGGCCATTGAACTTTGGGATGGCATTTGAAATATCTTTTATGTATGCCCGTTGGGCAATTGTTTCGTCTGCCATTATAATTGGTTTAAGGTCTATTATGTTGTTTGAATCTATATCCTCTTCTTCTTGGTCTGATAATTCAGATTGCAGAAGAACTGCGGGTATAGTTAGATTATTTAAGTCTTTTTCTTCTATTTCTGATCTATCAGAATCTGAATCTTCCAACTCTACTTGGTCTGTGGTTGGTAGTTCTCGCGATTCTAATTCGTCCCCCGGTTCTACTGTTAATGGTGTGTTTAAGATACTTGGCACTGAAATAGCCAAGTCATATCTTTCTTTTATATTTATTAGGTTAGATCGCAATCTTGTTAGGAACTTTGAAACTTGTGACCATCGATTTTTATCTAGACGATCTCTATGGTCATATATTAATATCCGTGCTTTTTTGAAACGGGCTACTAATATTTCGGCGTGTTTGTGTATGGTATTCTGTTGAATTGTACGATTTTGAGTTAAAGATTTATATGATTTGTCAAAATCGGATTTTAATTTATTCAATTCGGTGTATAATTCATTCCATTGCATTTTTGTTAGTGTGGAGAATTATTTCCTGAATACTACCATAACAAGTGTTTTGCTTAATGTTTCATGTTCTTCCAGTATGGATTTTATTTGGACACCTGGGATGGTGCTTAATACAATCGCTTTTTGTGTTTTTGAGCAATGTATTAATGGTGATTTTCGAAATTAAATGTTTCAATTAGAAGGTATTCTAATTGATTGATGCTTATTGGAGTCGTTGGGACTATTTGTTGAATATGTTCTTTAAAATAAGCATCTCTTTCGTAAACCTTTCTAATAGCTTCTATGGTGGTCATCTTTATTGTTTTGTTTTGAAAGGATAATATTTTTATATTTGTTACCTTTAATCATAATTGAAGTTGCAATGTGTACTTAAAAAAAAATTTTTTTTTTTTTTTTTTTTTTTTAGATTTTATCCAAGTCATTAGCTTGGCTTTGGAATCTTTTGCGCAAGCATTTATTATGTAGCTTGTATAATTTAATAAACACGTTTTCTAACATTACAACGACGATTATTATTAACAATAGGGTAACCGTTTCCATTCTATTTGATTCTGATTCTATTTTGTTTATGACGTTTGCCGTGGAATCGACAGTTTTCGTCTCTATTAAACCCATATTTGGGGTTTGTTCTAAAATTCTATATTTTATGCGAAATATATGTGGCTTATTTTTATTATTGAAGTCTAACTTGTTAATGCTATTATTCATTAAAAAAAAAATTAAGAGAAAGACAAAATCTTTAATGCCCGTGCGCAAATGCGTTGGGTTTATTTATAAAAATGAAGGGAAAGAAAAAAAAAGTGTTAATTTACATATAACTGATTTACAATATTTTGCTCTATATAAATCAACATCAGTTATATGGTTTTAGTATACAGCCTAACAGTGGTTAATATTTTTCAAGCAGCGCTTTCGCGCATCGGCTTGGGTAGAATTCATTAATATTAATGGTAACTTAGGCATTGGTACGGATATGTACAGCCTTTGTTACGTTACTGCGCACCATTGCGAAGTATTTTTTCGATAGTGTCCAGGCTCTTCTCGTGAGTCTTCTTCTCCTGCTCCGTCCTTGCTGATTTCATGAGATCCTTAATGAGTCTTCTCTGCCTTAGTAGTTGAACTCGTTTTCCGCTGCGCTTCTTTTTCTTCAGTGTTGTTTTCTGCTGTCGAGCCCTATACTCAGATATTGTGAGTGGGCGTGGTCCATCGCTTGGACACAGTTTTAAAGCCTCCTCTAAAGTCGGTGCGTCTCTTTGTTCGACGGGAGTAGCTTTGTCGAAATCTTGGTCATCCATTGGTGGCACAGGGGGTGGACTGCCTTCCGAACTTATTTTTCGGCTTATTCACGAAGTTTGTTTTTAGGGCCTTTCTCAGAAATGTTTGTTTTTATTTTTATGTTGAATACTGTTGTTTTATTGTGACATTTATATATAATTATTTAATTATTTATATTTAAACTTTTTCATTTTGTAATTGTTTGTTTGTCACTTTGTTTTTGTAGTTTTTATTATTTTTGTAGTATTTTTGCTTTATTTAGTAGCCATGTAAGTTTTGTAGTATTTATTATTTTTCGGTTGACGGTTGTCGTCTCCTGGAGGATCCTGTTTGTCGTCTCCTGGCAGGATCGGTGTCACGGTCGCCATGTAAGTTTTGTTGTATTTGGAATGTTTCAATTAGAAGTTTTGTAAGTTTTGTGTTTGGGGCCTTTGGCCATATAGTTCTTTATTATTTGAAAGTCAAACACAGAGTGAATTAATATTCTATTGCTCGCGGCTGCGCTGCCTACAAAAGCTCGGCAGCGATCAGTCGCGGCTATGTTCATATACATATATTTCTATGCTCGTATATAAGGCTGGTAGCGCCCGAGCGTAAGGGTGTAAGTATGCATGGCTCACTTGTATGCGTTGTCAACTCATGGGAATTTGCTGACCAATGCACTTCCCAGGAGTGAACCTTTAAGGCATATATATGTGACTGGCTATTTGGCCGAGGCATTATGTTTATGTAACAACACTGTAGCACAATATTGTATTGCTACAGTGGATGCTTCCTATAATGACCCATGCATACAGTGTAATCAAAAGCAGGATCCGACCGAATTTTTTTTTAATGGCGCAGATCCAAACCATTTAAAGAAAGATTATAAAAATGGCATTATTTAATTTCGTTGCGGAAAGATCGTACACCGTGAAGCAGATTGTAAGGTGACAAATCCAAGAAGTTAATGTTGTAGAAGTAGGTGCTACGAACGGTTTGCGGATCAATTGGATCTAAAATTAGATGTTGCAGAGGCAAGTAACGTTCATAGTAATGTTAAAGTAACGTTAACCTTCAAGTAACGTTCATGTTCTATTACTAACGTTCATCAAATAGAGAAGGTTGAAGCAGTAAAATATTTTCCTGTTTCGAAGACTAAGAATGTACCCTTCATAGGATGTACCCTTATTTTAAAAAGTTCATTAATGGGTATTCAAAACCAATACTCAAAATAAAAAACAATGCGAAGTTCGAGTTTTGAGAAAAACAATCGAAAAGCTAAAGTTCGCCTCGTAAAATAGGATCGGTGCAGTTTTGTTGCAAAATTAGCCCCCCTGATACATCGTGTGTTTTAAGTTTAATAAAGACAGTTATAAAAGATAGTTATAAATTTCGTAGAAAATTTCAAATTTCTTTAGGGAGTTCAAGATTATTTGGGAATTGGTTTCGTTGGGATTAGCCAGAGTCAGGATATGGTTTAATATATATGTATGTATTGTGTCACTGTCACTTTTTTTGTTGTTGCTATATTATTAAACAATATATTACAGTCCACCTGGGAGCGCCAAAATGTTCACTGAGATTAGTTTATCTCCTTCACTATTTTTTACCGAAACGCAAAGGGTGGCTGTAAATTATAAAAGCAACTACGATAACGAAGGAAAAATGCGTGTACTCGCTTTCACTTTATAATTTGAATGTATTGAACAACTTACTTAAGCCTAGCTTATCTATTGCGGGGAAGCGGTTGTACTCCAACGCATTAGGCTCAGCGTGTCGAAGGTATTCGGCTAGAGCTTCATTGCGCAGTTCACACAGGAGGGTATTCAAGTCTTTACTTGCACGGTAAAGAGCAGTCGTATCAAGTGGATTTCAACTTAGCTGCCAATCTCTTCGTAGAAGACGTTTTATTCTTAGCTGTTCTGTGATTTCTTCAAAGGCAGGTGTCTGTCTCCTCTCTGTCTTTGTGGGTGCACTGTGCTAGTGAGATGCGGAGCAGTGCAGAGGTTCGCTGCGTCATGGATGCTGCGCGTGAATGTTTCCACAGCTTCTTCAATGTCTTCACCCGAGCTCAGCACAATTTTGGGATTCAGCCTCCCCTCTAAGGTTGTTTTGAATAGTTCAACGTTCGAGCTATTCCTTATCAGCCTTGTTCCTTTTAATATACATTTCAACTTCGGGCCTACTCTTACATAGGCCATTAGCATTCCAGAGTACCAGCTTAATACCTATTTTCATAGTGAAGCTAGAATCGGACTCATCATTTGCGTCATCTGCGCAAATTGTGCTTGCATGAGTTGCATTATTGACTGGATATGGGCAACTAATGACTTATCTGTCTCAATAGACGCGTGTTTTGGTTTGTTTGCATGCCCTCTTGCTACATTAACGTAGCTGAGGGTTTCATTATTGGTTTGTGGGTAAGTGTTTGTGTATGCCACGCCTGAAGGAGCAGGCCGAGCTTGGAAATTACGAACTGTTTGCCTAGGTTTTCCCTGATCTCGCATTTGTACCGCAGCTTTGTAAATCCTGCAACCTCTTAGGAGGCGGTATGGCTGTCTCCGCAGTGGACGCATTTAGCTGGATCTTTGCGAGGTTTGGTGCAGTCAGAGGTTTTGTGGTTGCTACCACATTTGAGGCAGGGTACGACTTGCGGCAATAGCTTTGGGTGTGGCCAAACTCCTGACACCTGTGGCATTGTATGATGTCGTTGAACTTCTTGGGGGGCTCAATGCTGACAATTGCGTTGAACAGTCTTTTGACCTCAAATATAGATTTGTAGTTCGTGGCTGGCTCCAGATCAATGAAGAACATAGCAAACGGGGCCTTGGCGGACAGAGTGGCCAATATTACTCAGTGCGTCTTTGATGTGATCAAGTGGTGTGCTGTGATGAAGGTTTCTTATGACTGCTCTGTATGCTCTTTCTTGCTTGAGCTGATAAGTGTGAAACTCTACATTTTTTAGCTTTAGTCAGAATGCTAACGCATTCTTCTGCTTCTGTAGTTTGCTTCGCTACTATCCATTATTCGGACTTGACCGTCGCGGCCAGCTTTGTAGATAAAGTCATCGCTACTGACTAGATCGGTTAAACTCTTTTGCATTTCTGATATGTTGGCAACAGCTGGAATAAATATTGGCGGCGGCTTGGATATGGACGGAACGACTGGTGCTTGATTTGATGAAGAGGCAGCTTGGTCCAGATCGATTTCCTGAGTAGCCAACACAGCAAAACTGTTGGAAGAATTTATCTGTGTGGAGACCTTCTTCCCGGCCAGTGATAGCTTGGCTTTTGAGCGAGTAGGTTCAGATACTGTATTGTCAATTCCAGTTATCGAGATTGTTGAAGAGCGAATTCTAAGTTGTCTTGCCATTTTCTTCTTTCGTTTATCGATGGACTTCTTTCTTTACGTTTTGATGTAACTACTTGCCATGACACGGGGCTAGTGTCTCTGGCACATGCCACGCTATCATCACACATCTCACCCGGTGGTGAGCCACCAGAAGGTGCTCTATGAAAAGCCACTTGTTTTTGCGCATGCGCAACAGAACAGATAATTACTTGTATGCGCAGGGTCACGCGATTTAATTGACCAATAGCAGCAACGCACCGCTGATTAGAAATGTTTTTGTTGTAGTCAGAGACTTTGAACAGGTAAGTACGCACGTCTGCACTCAGCAAGAGTTCGATCGCGAGAGATGACTGTTGTGAAATAAAATATTTTTTTCCTTTTTAAATATGAAAAAAAAATTGGTCTTCATTTTTTAATCACCAAACGAAATATTACTAAAAACGAAGCCATCTGGTGGCGAAACGGAGTTCGCCGGTTTGGCTGGTTATTACTAAAATTTAAAAAAATGTATTACTAAGTGGCAAAATGTTATTGGAAGAAATTATTGTTATAAATGTCACCGCTCAGCGCGTAAAATTAGCAGAATTAAATTTATCAGTGACCGGTAGAAAACGCTGCTTGCAAGACAGGCTATTAGCAGAAACTGCTCAGTGGTGCTGCAAAGTCATTCGTGTGGAATCAGTCCAACCATAGAGATTGGAGTTTAGTAAACAGAGCTTTGGGAGAAAAAAGTACACAGGAAAAAAGGTCAGAAACAAGGAAAAAAAAGGAGATTCCTTCTTTGACGGTAAAAGAAAGCTATGCCAGTTAATTTGGACAAGAAAAGCTTAAAGGGGATTGTCAGATTCGAAGGCAAATAAAATTATTTTGTACTCAGCTCAGTTAATCAGAGACTCCAGTCGGAAAAGTCCAGCTCGAAGCTCAAGACACAGCTTCAAGACCCAGAATAAGTATAAGCAGCATATGAATAAATTTGAGAATTCAAATAAGGTGTAATCAAAAGCAGGATCCGACCGAATTTTTTTTTAATGGCGCAGATCCAAACCATTTAAAGAAAGATTATAAAAATGGCATTATTTAATTTCGTTGCGGAAAGATCGTACACCGTGAAGCAGATTGTAAGGTGACAAATACAAGAAGTTAATGTTGTAGAAGTAGGTGCTACGAACGGTTTGCGGATCAATTGGATCTAAAATTAGATGTTGCATATGTTGTTAAAGTAACGTTAACCTTCAAGTAACGTTCATGTTCTATTACTAACGTTCATCAAATAGAAAAGGTTGAAGCAGTAAAATATTTTCCTGTTTCGAAGAATAAGAATGTACCCTTCATAGGATGTACCCTTATTTTAAAAAGTTCATTAATGAATATTCAAAACCAATACTCAAAATAAAAAACAATGCGAAGTTCGAGTTTTGAGAAAAACAATCGAAAAGCTAAAGTTCGCCTCGTAAAATAGGATCGGTGCATAAAGACAAGTATAGCTCGTAAGAATAAGAAGTCTTAGCCATCATAGGAGCGTAAGTTAAATACAATGCACGTTATCGTCATTCACACTAACGATGAAGAAGAGAGAGGTTTAATTTCAAGTAGCTCGGTGGCCTCAATATTTGCAAGACTGCGTCATGCTGACGTGTTTCTCTGTCAGTGAGACCCCCTGATACATCGTGTGTTTTAAGTTTAATAAAGACAGATAGTTATAAATTTGGTAGAAAATTTCAAATTTCTTTAGGGAGTTTAAGATTATTAGGGAATTGGTTTCGTTGGGATTAGCTAAAGTCAGGATATGGTTTAATATATTTGTATGTATTGTGTCACTGTCATTTTTTTTGTTGTTGCTATATTATTAAACAATATATTACAGTCCACCTGGGAGCGCCAAAATGTTCACTGAGATTAGTTTATCTCCTTCACTATTTTTTACCGAAACGCAAAGGGTGGCTGTAAATTATAAAAGCAACTACGATAACGAAGGAAAAATGCGTGTACTCGCTTTCACTTTATAATTCGAATGTATTGAACAACTTACTTAAGCCTAGCTTATCTATTGCGGGGAAGCGGTTGTACTCCAACGCATTAGGCTCAGCGTTTCGAAGGTATTCGGCTAGAGCTTCATTGCGCAGTTCACACAGGAGGGTATTCAAGTCTTTACTTGCACGGTAAAGAGCAGTTTTGTCAAGTGGATTTCAACTTAGCGGCCAATCTCTTCGTAGAAGACGTTTTATTCTTAGCTGTTCTGTGATTTCTTCAAAGGGCAGGTGTCTTTCTCCTCTCTGTCTTTGTGGGTGCACTGTGCTAGTGAGATGCGGAGCAGTGCAGAGGTTTGCTGCATCATGGATGCTGCGCGTGAATGTTTCCACAGCTTCTTCAATGTCTTCACCCGAGCTCAGCACAATTTTGGGATTCAGCCTCCTTTCTAAGGTTGTTTTGAATAGTTCCACGTTCGAGCTATTCCTTATCAGCCTTGTTCCTTTTAATATACATTTCAACTTCGGGCCTACTCTTACATAGGCCATTAGCATTCCAGAGTACCAGCTTAATACCTATTTTCATAGTGAAGCTAGAATCGGACTCATCATTTGCGTCATCTGCGCAAATTGTGCTTGCATGAGTTGCATTATTGACTGGATATGGGCAACTAATGACTTATCTGTCTCAATAGACGCGTGTTTTGGTTTGTTTGCATGCCCTCTTGCTACATTAACGTAGCTGAAGGTTTCATTATTGGTTTGTGGGTAAGTGTTTGTGTATGCCACGCCTGAAGGAGCAGGCCGAGCTTGGAAATTACGAACTGTTTGCCTAGGTTTTCCCTGATCTCGCATTTGTACCGCAGCTTTGTAAATCCTGCAACCTCTATAGGAGGCGGTATGGCTGTCTCCGCAGTGAACGCATTTAGCTGGATCTTTGCGAGGTTTGGTGCAGTCAGAGGTTTTGTGGTTGCTACCACATTTGAGGCAGGGTACGACTTGCGGCAATAGCTTTGGGTGTGGCCAAACTCCTGACACCTGTGGCATTGTATGATGTCGTTGAACTTCTTGGGGGGCTCAATGCTGACAATTGCGTTGAACAGTCTTTTGACCTCAAATATAGATTTGTAGTTCGTGGCTGGCTCCAGATCAATGAAGAACATAGCAAACGGGGCCTTGGCGGACAGAGTGGCCAATATTACTCAGCGCGTCTTTGATGTGATCAAGTGGTGTGCTGTGATGAAGGTTTCTTATGACTGCTCTGTATGCTCTTTCTTGCTTGAGCTGATAAGTGTGAAACTCTACATTTTTTAGCTTTAGTCAGAATGCTAACGCATTCTTCTGCTTCTGTAGTTTGCTTCGCTACTATCCATTATTCGGACTTGACCGTCGCGGCCAGCTTTGTAGATAATGTCATCGCTACTGACTAGATCGGTTAAGCTCTTTTGCATTTCTGATATGTTGGCAATAGCTGGAATAAATATTGGCGGCGGCTTGGATATGGACGGAACGACTGGTGCTTGATTTGATGAAGAGGCAGCTTGGTCCAGGTCGATTTCCTGAGTAGCCAACACAGCAAAACTGTTGGAAGAATTTATCTGTGTGGAGACCTTCTTCCCGGCCAGTGATAGCTTGGCTTTTGAGTGAGTAGGTTCAGATACTGTAGAATTTTTTACTGTCAATTTCAGTTATCGAGATTGTTGAAGAGCGAATTCTAAGTTGTCTTGCCATTTTCTTCTTTCGTTTATCGATGGACTTCTTTCTTTACGTTTTGATGTAACTACTTGCCATGACACGGGGCTAGTGTCTCTGGCACATGCCACGCTATCATCACACATCTCACCCGGTGGTGAGCCACCAGAAGGTGCTCTATGAAAAGCCACTTGTTTTTGCGCATGCGCAACAGAACAGATAATTACTTGTATGCGCAGGGTCACGCGATTTAATTGACCAATAGCAGCAACGCACCGCTGATTAGAAATGTTTTTGTTGTAGTCAGAGACTTTGAACAGGTAAGTACGCACGTCTGCACTCAGCAAGAGTTCGATCGCGAGTGATGACTGTTGTAAAATAAAATATTTTTTTCCTTTTTAAATATGAAAAAAAAATTGGTCTTCATTTTTTAATCACCAAACGAAATATTACTAAAAACGAAGCCATCTGCTGGCGAAACGGAGTTCGCCGGTTTGGCTGGTTATTACTAAAATTTAAAAAAATGTATTACTAAGTGGCAAAATGTTATTGGAAGAAATTATTGTTATAAATGTCACCGCTCAGCGCGTAAAATTAGCAGAATTAAATTTATCAGTGACCGGTAGAAAACGCTGCTTGCAAGACAGGCTATTAGCAGAAACTGCTCAGTGGTGCTGCAAAGTCATTCGTGTGGAATCAGTCCAACCATAGAGATTGGAGTTTAGTAAACAGAGCTTTGGGAGAAAAAAGTACACAGGAAAAAAGGTCAGAAACAAGGAAAAAAAAAGGAGATTCCTTCTTTGACGTTAGAAGAAAGCTATGCCAGTTAATTTGGACAAGAAAAGCTTAAAGGGGATTGTCAGATTCGAAGGCAAATAAAATTATTTTGTACTCAGCTCAGTTAATCAGAGACTCCAGTCGGAAAAGTCCAGCTCGAAGCTCAAGACACAGCTTCAAGACCCAGAATAAGTATAAGCAGCATATGAATAAATTTGAGAATTCAAATAAGGTCTAATCAAATGCAGGATCCGACCGAATTTTTTTTTTAATGGCGCAGATCCAAACCATTTAAAGAAAGATTATAAAAATGGCATTATTTAATTTCGTTGCGGAAAGATCGTACACCGTGAAGCAGATTGTAAGGTGACAAATCCAAGAAGTTAATGTTGTAGAAGTAGGTGCTACGAACGGTTTGCGGATCAAATGGATCTAAAATTAGATGTTGCAGATGTTGTTAAAGTAACGTTAACCTTCAAGTAACGTTCATGTTCTATTACTAACGTACATCAAATAGAGAAGGTTGAAGCAGTAAAATATTTTCCGGTTTCGAAGAATAAGAATGTACCCTTCATAGGATGTACCCTTATTTTAAAAAGTTCATTAATGAATATTCAAAACCAATACTCAAAATAAAAAACAATGCGAAGTTCGAGTTTTGAGAAAAACAATCGAAAAGCTAAAGTTCGCCTCGTAAAATAGGATCGGTGCATAAAGACAAGTATAGCTCGTAAGAATAAGAAGTCTTAGCCATCATAGGAGCGTAAGTTAAATGCAGTATGCACGTTATCGTCATTCGCACTAACGATGAAGAAGAGAGAGGTTTAATTTCAAGTAGCTCGGTGGCCACAATATTTGCAAGACTGCGTCATGCTGACGTGTTTCTCTGTCAGTGAGAACCCCTGATACATCGTGTGTTTTAAGTTTAATAAAGACAGATAGTTACAAATTTGGTAGAAAATTTCAAATTTCTTTAGGGAGTTCAAGATTATTTTGGAATTGGTTTCGTTGGGTCAGGATATGGTTTAAGTCGCTGAAGGAAGAGGCATATTGGTTGGCGATTGCGGGACAGAATCACCGGATATGTCTGTCGTATATTTGCTCATTGTTTCATAGTGGTCAGAAGCTATTTTTTGTTTTGTCAATATAATTTAAGTTTGTCAAGAACGAATGGCCGAGTCTCAGCATATTTAATGCAATTTGGTCCCTCCTATTAAGAGAAGAATAATTGTGGTGAATGGTGGAAGGTGCAAGTTGTTTTTGATACCAGGTGGAGGTTTTTTTGGTGAGGTCTTTTTATTTTTTGTGTAAGATGAATTTGAGAAAGTGAGTTATGTCTTTAATATTGTACTTCGGGAGGAAAGTAAGTGGGAGTTGGCTGCTAGCTTAGCCATTCCATCAGGGTTTTCTTTTCCTTTAATACCTAAGTGATTAGATATCCATATGAACATTATTTTTGGATAATACTTGGTTGGTGATAGCGGTGACGGAAAATAGGAAGTCGATTACGCAACGAATTGGTATAATTGCACAACTCTGTCGATTGTGCTCGGGTAAAGGTAGTTTCTTTTTTGGCTCCTGGTGAGCCATTGTAAGATCCATTGTAGTCCGAACATAATACCCTAAAGGGATCATGTTGGGCATTTGTCGAACTACAGTGGGTAAGAAGTAAAGGACGAATGCTTCTAGCCCTTCTACTGGGAGCGTTAAAATTTAGGCTTGATGGTGAATGCTGGCTGTCTACATTACCATTAATGAGATTATATAGAAACACGACACCCAGCATTTTTCTACAGTTTGTCAGTGATGGTAAGAGGGAAGGATAAGTATTGAATCCCAATGAAATCCTCTAAGGGCGAATATTAGGAAGTTTTTTTGTACAGATTCTATGTGATTACGGTATACTCCGTATTGAAGACTCCAGACACACGATCCATACTCAAGAATCGGACGGACCAATCATGTATAAAAAATTTTTGTTATCATTTACAAATTAATGATCATTAAATTCATTAATGATCAAGCGCACCCTTTGCTTTATTAACCATGGTGGATATATGGTCGGTAAATTTAAGTTTCAAATCTAATAGGACACCCAGATTGTTAACCTCAATTAATCGTATTAAGGCATTCCCATAGAGAAAGTACGTAGCCTAAATAAATAATGCAAAATGTAATGGTCCAAGATGGCTTCCTTGGGGCACCCCAGATTTGAAGCGGACTATACGCGAGTTAACAACTTAAAAGCAGACACGTTGGGTTCTTTCATAAATAGATAAGTAGCTCGAAACCCAGATAACGGGATAAGTTAGGAATCCCAAACGACTGAGTTTACTTATTAGAAGCGAATGGTTAACAGAGGCAAATGCTGTTCTTAATTCAGTGTAAATGACATCTGTTTGTAAGCTATTCCGTAACCCATCCCATATTTATTTTGTTCAAGATGTTTTGTTCAAGATTTGTTCATTTGGTATTTTTGAACATAAACTGCACACAGTGAAACAAGTATTTTGTATTTATACATAAATCATTTAATAATATAAATAAATACATAGGCATAAAATACAATTGTTATCCGGTCCGCCAACATACATACATACATACATATATACGTTCCAGTTGCAAGTGCATTCGCCTCACACAAGCATTCATATATATATACATTCCACATGTCAGTGTTACGGTTGTGAACGCACAGTGGGATAAATCGTTGGCGATAAACTCCAGCGGCGCCGTCACTCCACCTGGGAGTGCGATTTTAAAATGCAAGGCAAAGGATATCCTCCAGGATTTGGAGAGGATCCAAGGCGCCCTGCAGCCAATGTCAAAGGTGTAAGATGCTATGCTCCATGTGCGTCACGGCCAGTTGGTCGCCATGTACGAGGATTTTAAGGCCATCCACGGGGAGGTTGAAGAGTTGGATATTGCTGAGATAAGCAGCGACTTGCGATGGACAGTGTCTGATCTTGTAGCTACGATGCATGCCGAAATCGAGCACGAGACGTCGTTGCGCTCTGCTCGAATTGCTGCCCATTCCACCCTTTCCAGCGGAGTTTCCAGTGATCAGGTAGACCCAGCACTCAGTCGGAGATTTCAAGTCTTGCCTCCTCTTCCTACTTTCAGCGGAGGATATTCAGAGAGGGCTGAGTTTCATTCGGTCTTTTCGACGATCGTAGGCTGCAATCCTTATATAAGTAAGGTGGAAAAGTTTCAGAGGTTGCCATCTTGTCTTCGGGACTCCGCTTTAGAGGCAGTCCGTTCCTTGGAAATCTCCGAGGAGATTTATGATGTCGCAGTGCAGCTTTTGGAGAAACGATTTAATTAACGTCGGTTGATATTTCAGGCTCATGTGATCGAGATTCTGACCCTCAATCTATTGGAAGGTGGCTCAGTGGCAGCGCTTCGAGGGCTGTCCGATAAGTTTAATGCCCATATGCGAGCCTTAAAAAATTTGGGGACGACAGTTCAGATCGCAGGCTGCATCATTGTCCAGGTACTTCTTCAAAGGTTGGATCCAGATACTCAGGCCAAGTGGGAAGAAGGTCAAAATGCCTCGAACTCGGATCTCATCCCTACTTGGGAGTCGATGGCAGAGTTTTTGGAACAGCGTTGCAGGAATTTGGAGGCTATGGATATGGCCTTGGCCGCTTACGCGCCGGGCACTCAGGTGGGTAGACGTAGAGTCGCAAATAACAGTAGAGCGTCCTTTATTATTACTAATTCACCTGCCTCTGCCTGTATATTATGCGGTGGGTGGTCCCATGTAGTTTCTGCATGCCCAAGATTTTTGTCATTGCCCCCTGAGAGCCGCCTTGGCGAGGCTAGGCGACTAGGTCTATGACAGAAATGTCTCCAAACTGGTCATCACTTGCGTGAGTGCCTCGCTGATAATTGTCGCAGTTGTGGGAGGAGGCATCACAGTCTGTTGCATTTTTTGGAGTTACAGTCTTCCAGCAGCCAGCCTTCGACTGTGCCGTCTACGTCAGCCGCAGCCGAGTGCGCCGAGCCAATAGGCGCTTCACCATCCACGGCTAATGCACTAGTTTCCCAGGGTCGCAGCGGTGAGATAGCCTTACTGGCCACAGCGAACATTCTCATTCGGAGTCGTGCTGGGGTTTTTGTTCCTTTCCGGGCTCTTTTGGATTTAGGATCGCAGGTGCACGTGATTACGTCCAGACTGGCTAGTCAACTGCAGCTTCGTAGACGCAAATCCTACGTGGCAGTGTCGGGCATTGGCGACACTGGCTTCGCGACAGACGCAACTGTTCGCGACTTCGCTAACAACATCACGGACCTCCAGCTTAGTTTTAGCTTGGATGTCTCCAGCTGGAATATTCCGTCCAACCTCACTTTGGCTGATCCCCAGTTCTTTCGACCGCAGCGGATCGATTTACTAATCGGAGCCAGTCTATTCTATGATCTGCTGTGTGTTGGTAAAATCCAGCTCTCAGCTGGCCTACCGGTGCTACAGAAAACCCGGTTTGGATGGGTTGTGTGTGGCGGTTCACATCTGGAGAGCCACAGACATTCGTAGCCACAGCCCGCAAGGACGTTGTGAAGAGCCCAAGCCAGCTGGATGAGCGCTTAGAGTGTCTGCTCCGTAAATTTTGGGAAATCGAAGACTGCTCCGAGCCCATTGTGAAGTGGACGAAAGAGGAATTGGATTGCGAGACGCATTTCGTGCAACATTCTGCTCGGCTCGAGTCAGGCGCCTACTCGGTGAAGCTTCCGTTGAAGGTCAGCTCTGAGTTGCTAGGTGAATCGTACTCACGAGCCGTGCGGCGATTTCTCTCCCTCGAAAGGAAGCTTTGCCGTCAGCCTCAATTAAAGGATCAGTATGCTGCGTTCATAAAGGAGTATTTAGATTTGGGGCATATGTCTCCAGTTCCGCCTAGTCCACGACCTGCCAGACAGTATTTCGTACCACATCACTGCGTTTTGAAGGAGGACAACCCAAGCTCAGGGTTGTTTTTGATGGTTCGGCTGCCACTACGTCTGGGTATTCATTGAATGACGTTTTGATGTCTGGTCCAGCTATCCAACCAAAGCTGCTGCACAAGGTTTCGTTGCCATCGAGTGGCCATTACAGGAGATATTTGCAAAATGTACCGATGCGTCAGAGTTTTCCCCGAGGACAGCTATCTACAGTGCATTCTTTGGCGGAATTCCACCCAGGATGAGTTGCAGGTTTTTAAACTGCATACGGTCACTTATGGGACAAAGCCGGCCCCATTTTTATCAGTTCGAGCAATGCATCAGTTGGCAGAGGATGAGCAGTCTATGTTTCCAAAGGGTGCCGAAATTCTGCGTCGCGATTTTTATGTTGGGGATCTAATTTCCGTAACTCCATAGAGGAGGCTACCAACATAATGCAGCAAGCATCGGGGATCCTCGCCAAGGGCCAATTTCGGTTGAGAAAGTGGTGCTCCAATTTGGGATTGGGATTCTTCTACTGATCGCTTGCTATTTTCGTTTGAAGGGCTTCAGTCAACCTCGAAGCCCACTAGGCGCATCATGATCCGATAGGGCTTGTTGGACCTGTCATTACGAAGGCGAAGATCTTTCTTCAGAAGCTATGCCGTGAGAAGTTGTCTTGGGATGTAAGTCTACCTCGAGCTTTTCGCTCCGATTGGGACATGATTTGTTCCAGCTTCGCCATGGCGCAGCGTGCTGAATTCCCAAGTTGGTCACTATCATCACAGTCTGAAGTGGAGATTTATGGATTTTGTGACGACAGCATCGTGGCTTATGGTGCTTGCATTTATGTCGTATCGAAGGGTACAAGGTCAGAAAGTCATTTACTCTGCTCAAAGTCCCGAGTCGCACCTCTAAAAACAGTTACGGTACCGAAACTGGAGTTATCTGGAGCAGAGTTGCTGGCTCGGCTTATGTCGGAAGTAGCTCAGTTGAAGGTCTACGATGGGAGGTATTTCTGCTGGTGCGACTCTGCTGTGGCGCTGTCCTGGATTCGGGAGGAGCCCGCTCGGTTTAATGTTTTCGTCGCCAATCGAGTTTCAACAATCCAGAAATTGACCAGAACGATGGAATGGCGTTATGTTCCTACGTCTTTGAACCCGGCAGACATCCTCTCGCGTGGTGCTCTTCCCAAGGAGCTAGTTACTGACAACCTGTGGTCTCATGGTCCTGCGTTTCTTCTTGGACTTCAAGATCAGTGGCCAGCAGCGGTTCCGTCTGAAAAACCCACTCTGGAGTTAAGGGCAAGGGTTCTGCTAATCAAATCCCCGTACGTTGACGTGACATTTGGTTCCAAGTACGCCAACTCGTTTCCAGCACTGCAGGGGGTGTTCGCTTATGTGCACAAGTTCTCACAGCGAGTCCGTCACAAGGGTGTCACTGCTAGCGATATCAAGGCTGGAACCCACCTACTATTGCGACTGGTGCAGCGTGTGTATATTTGGAATGACAAAGGCGCTTCAGAATGGAAAGGAAATTTCGTCAGCCAGCATACTTGCCACATCCTTTCCTTTTTTGGACAAGTTTCGCCTGTTGCGTGTGGACAGTCGTCTAAGAAATTCTACATTGGATTTTGATAGTCGTCATCCAATTATATTGCCTAGAAGCCATCCAGTTACTCGGGCTAAATTTGTTGATTTCCATGAGCGTTATCTACACACGGGGCCTCGTGCTCTGCTGGCTATTATTCGATCCCAATACTGGCCGATCGGGGGGAGGAAAACGGTGACGAAGGCATTGCACAAGTGTATCCGATGCTTCCGCACCAAGCCTCGGTTGATGGAGCACATTATGGCTTATCTCCCGTAGGAAAGAGTAAGCGGTTGCCAGGTTTTTGGAGTGACTGGTGTGGATTTTTGCGGCCCATTTTACTATAAGCCAGAAGTTCGCAATAAAGCTCCCGTAAAATGTTATGTGAGTGTTTTCATTTGCTTAGCTACTAAAGCCGTCCACTTAGAGCTAGTAAAGGATCTATCCACATCTGCGTTTTTACATGCTATAAAACGGTTTATATGCGCTCGCCGAAAGCCTCAGCATATTTGGTCTGACAATGCGACCAATTTTGTTGGAGCTAAAAACGAGCTAAAGGAGCTGCTGAAACTCTTTATAAGCGATGAGCATCAACGAGCGCTTCTGGAGTTCAGAAGCTTGAGTCCATCGAGTGGAGTCCATCGAGTGGACTATGGGAAGCGGCTGTCAAAACCCCAAAGCATCATTTTTACCGCTGTTGGATCCTCAGTTCTTGGATTTGACGAGCTGCGAACTCTGCTTTGTAACATTGGTGCTGTCATAAACTCACGGCCTTTATTGTATCTTTCAGAGGATCTTGCAGACCTTGATGTCCTAACGCCATCCCATTTTTTAAGTCAGTTTTATCGAGCTTGATGTCAAAAGCTGAATTTCAACCGTATGGACAGCTGGCAGCGTGTGTCTTTCCTGCAGCAGTCTTTCTGGGCCCGATGGAAGGAGGAGTATTTAAGCCTTCTTCAGCAGCGCTCCAAATGGCGTGCGTCCGGCCCTGCCTTGGCGATTAGCGATGTGGTGCTAGTCAAGGACGAGAACCTACCCCCCATGAAGTGGCCGCTGGCTAGAATTCTGGATCTAGTCCCTGGTCGGGATGGAGTGCCTCGAGTGGCGGTGGTTAAAACCGCTTCTGCAACTACCAAGCGTGCAGTGACCCAGCTTTGCCTATTTCCCCTTAATGATTAAGTAGAAGGACAGGCCTAAACTGGGGGAAGTATGTCGGGTCAGGCAGCAGCCACGGCATAAATTGAATCAATATAAATGTAATATATAAATATAAATGTAATATATAAATACAAATGTAATAATTATAGTTTGGCATATGTTCATTATCTCATCGCTGTTGTTGGTCGCAAGCCGACTCTTCTCGGCCGCTCGGCTTTATTTATCTTTGCCATTAAGTTAACGAGCTTTCGCCCGGACTATGTTCTGAGGCGGGCCCACTTGTACCCTATATCTCAGTGCATACGCATTCTAAATTGGAGCTTTCTCGCACTCCATTTCATATGCGGACAAAATAAAATTTTTTTAACGTTGTTAAAATAAATAATTTCGTTTTGTTATTTTGGCAAAGGAAAAGGTCATTGAAAAGACTCAATGACCAAACATATTGGTTTCGATTAAAACCTTAAGAGTGGGATGATGTGGATCCTCAGGATTAGATAGGGGCAAAGTTTTGGAAAGAGTAATTCCATCAGGATCTTAAACGAAACACAAATCCAGCAGCCGACCTAACGAATTTCTAACGTGGTTAATTTGACTGGAAGTGGAATGTCACACATGCCCACGGAGAAATCATGGTGTATGTTAAGCAATAAAGATGGTGAATTATCTACATTAGACCACACGAGCTCTGGGATATTAAAGTCAAAATGTTTTAATGCAAAGAAATTCTATGTCACCGAACTCTTGTGATTTTACCTCTTCTGAAGCGAATTTGGAGTCTACATAAATTACCACTCCTCCTCCCCTTCGCAGTGTTCAATCACGTCTAAAAGTGGTCTACTTACTTGAAAAAACTTCGGAGCTTAACATCTCCGGCTTTACCCAAGTTTCTGTAAAAACTATGATGTGGGATGCAAAGGAGGAACTATCAGAAAAATGTTTGGGAAGTTGACTAGGTAAGTTGACTAAGGTAGTATTCTGATAAGTGTTAGTGAACAAATTAGTTTCTTGAAGCTTAGGTCAGTAGCTCTAACATGTGGAAGTTTCACTCCCACAGGTTTGGAAATTTTTTCTTCCTCGTACTTTGCTGATGTTCTTGGGCAAAAATGTTCTCTGGCCCAAAATTGGTGGAACAAATCGTAATGAACATCTGCACGGAAACAAATATTTTGAAAGATGACGTGTGAACTTAGTGATATCCGCCACCTTTATGTCGGCTTTTGTTTTGGCTTTGATGTAAGCCGAGATATCCATCTCAGAAGTATCAGGGGCAAGCCGGGAAACAAATATGTGTTTCGATGGTGGGATCAACTGCAAGGGTTTTGGTACCGCCGTAACTAATACTGCAGCATCAGTTCGTACCGGGAGTCCGGTCCCTTGAATGCCCTGTTCGGTACTCTTAAGAGAGATGAAATATTGGGTCGGTCAGAGCCAACAGTCTTATTAAAAGACTTAATGGCACAGACAAGCTTGAAATCCATAATTAAAAGTTATTATTTATAATTATTATTTTATTTTTATTGAAGTACCTTGAACAACTGTGCCAGGGAAACAAAGAGAGCGATTAGTGAGAGTCAGTAATTGTGCAAAGAATAGAAATAAGAATCTGAGCGACAAAAGACAACAGAGCTATTTTAGAAAGAAAATTAAGACAAATTTATTATTTTACCCCCAAATATACCACTGCACACGCGAAGCGATCCGGATATATAAATGTCAAAAATTGGATTATAAAAATATTAATAAATATCAATAAACACCGGTTTGTTCATTTATAAAATAGAAAGTTGAATATTAACGCAGTGCGCACAAAAAAAAACGTCCGTTTGCTTTAAGATAAAGAGATTGCTAAAATTCTCAAGGATCAACTGAAATCTTAAAAGCACCGGGTTCAGATCTTATAACCCCAACTATGATAATAAATTTGCCGAACTGCGATAAAGATTTTATTTGCAAACTCTTCAACGCGATAACAAGACTTGGCTACTACCAAGAAAAATGGCTACTACCAAAAAAATTGTATCATTATTCTGAAACCTGGAAAAAAAAAAACTAACTCGCTGACGAAACCGCCATCTTGAGCCGCTAAGGTTAATCAAGAGGTGTCTATGTGACTGGCGTGTTCAAATTTCGGAACAAAAGTTTGAACATAACGTTCACTCTCTTCGGTAACATCACTTATATTATAACATCACTTTGATCCCGTTAAGAGACCAAGTTAGCTAAATAACATATCAGGTGTCCCCCTGGATAGGCGTCTAAAAGGCGCAGGCATATTGCATTTAAAAAGCTCAAAATATCGCTAAAGGCACGCAGTCTACGCCAGATCATGAATTCCCGATCTCCCCAGCGCTTACACCACAGCGGTCCTGCTCTACAAAACCATACTAATAGAAAATATGCTAATATAAATATGCTGTGGGGACATGTAAGTAGAAACAACATCGAGCGCAATCAAAAATTCTTAGAACTAACGACAATGTGATCCAATATCCAGAGATGTCCAAATGTTGAAAACGAGCTCGGAGAGAGCTCGGAGTGACGCCACTATCAGATGAGATACTCAAGGCATATAATGAGCATCGCGATATGTATAAGAGACGATATAAAATATGAAGTATATCAAAGCAATAGCCATCCAAATAAATTCAAAAGACAACAAAAATAGATAAGCACCGTATATAATAGCTTATTTATACAAGAGGCCGCTTGATCCTCTCCTAACTTTAGATTTAGACAAATTGCCAACTAAATAGCCCGGACCCATAGCATTATAATAATTGGATTCGACTTGAACAGTAAAACACCACAATGGAATAAACCAAACTACAGCCCACTCCATACTAACGAAAGCGGAACAATCTTGGATGAATGGATCACCAGCAATACACAGCTAATGATACTGCCTGAAATGGAACCAACACGACCAAATATACATGGAATTGACTCCTCCATTGATGCTTTTATCACGTCACCACATATACCTGTAGACTCATTCACATTTAGTCAAGGATGCAAAACAAAAAAATATTTCCCTCTGATCATCATGCCATTGAACTCACAATTAAACTCCACAACAGCCGCCTTATAAAAAACACACCTAAATCCAAATACATATTCTCAAATTTTAATAACATCTAACAGAACCTAAGGAAAATACCCCGCAATATAAACATCACAAAAAACGAAATAGATCAACACATCAAGACACTGACTGCGGCAATCGAAATAAGTCTAAAATTAGACAGAGCAATACCTAAAGCTATCACAAAGATAACGAACAAAACAATAAAACTTAGTAAAAAATGCTTCCAATTAATCCAAAACAAAGGAAGACTTCGTAAAATACTCTTCAACAGACACACCTTAAGCAGAATACAAATCAACCTCATTAAAACAACAATTAAAGAAATAGATATACGCTATATCAACGCTATATACCTATGCGAGCTAAAAGAATTAAACCATAAACCACAAAAAACCAATGGTTATATATGTAAATAAGCAAAAAAAAAAATACCTGAACATGCTCAATCCTAAAATTCAAACAAAATTCACCAAAGTACTCGCATTGAACAGCCGAATCTATCATCAACATTCAACAAAATAAATGCAATAGCTTGATCTTTTGAAAAAATACACAAAAGAGACATTATATCTCCTCACCCAGACCCGGATACCCAAAACCAAATATTAACAGTAAATAATATCATATTACGAGAATTTCCCAACATAGTTACCCATCGAATTAAATTTAGCAATAATCGTCCGGCGGATGGCCAGTGGGAAGAAGCCTATAGATATGATCTGACCAACCCAAATGAAGTAATAGAAATCATCAAAGCCAAAAACTCAAAAAAATCCATGGACCAGACAAACCATGCAACTTTCTTATAAAATACTTCAATATACCAATTATCACACACATCAATAGTCTATTCAACCATTGCCTAAATAACAACTACTTTGCAACCGACTGGAAACTCAGCAAAGTAATTCCTATACTCAAAACCCAACGTAAATCCCCGAAAAATAACCCATACCGACCAATCTCACTTTTATCAGCCATAAGTCTATTTCTTGATAAAGTTATCTATGACCAAAAAGAAAAAAAAAACAAATTTGAATATCATACTTAAACCAAACCAATTTGGTTTTAAAAGCAAATCTTCAACAAGCCACGCACTACTCACTCCGAATAACTTTATATTTAGGAACTTCTTACGAAAACGAGCCAGTATTACGTGCGCCTTAGACTTTGAAACGCCTTCGACGAATGGCTTAATCTTCAAAATGAAGCATAAATTCTTAATAAATGATGATATCATAAAAATGATCAAAAGCTATCTCTCCAACCGAAAATTCCAGGTGCATAGCCCAGATGAATCGGAAGTGTCCTTAATAAGAATCATCATAGAATCATTATAGAAGCAGCAGATGGATCAATGCCTCATGTTGAAAACAAAGTCAACTGCTACCTAGCTAAATTATGCAATTACTTCAATAAATGGCAGCTAAAACTCAATAGCCAAAAATGCGTAGCAACCACTTTTAGAGGACCCAAAATAAGCTTACTCTACAAGAATGACAGAGAATTCATACTCAATTTATATATAGACAGCATCATCCGAATCACCTTTAAAAAAATAAAATTGAACTTGAAGTAAGCACGCAAATAACGTATATAAGAAAGCGTTTAAAAGTTTGAAGAGTTTAATTCATGTCCATCTACACGTCCAGCCCAAACTGTGATCCGAGAACCATGTACCTTATTACTAAGCCCAAACTTCCAGTCTATAAAAAACTTATTCAACCCATCTTCTCATATGGATCCATTGCGTCGATGAATATTAGCAGCAACCAAATGGAGAAACTTCGGCAACTCGATAGGAAAATAATCAGAATCTCCTTTGGACCGTTATGCAGAGATGAAGGAACACACACACTTACATAAACAACAGAATAAACACAGAACTATATAACTATTCTATAACACAGATCAGGTTACACAGAACTTCTTACAGTCCACCACATAAGCCATCTATCTACAAAGAAAAGGAACTTTACGATGTTCTACCAAGCAACTATACAACCAAGCAATTAACCTAATCTACTACCACAGAAAATTTCGATCTCTCAATCCGATGGACGGCCTTGTACATAACATTAAAAAATAGTCAAGTTTAACATAATAAAACTTAAAGTAATTCTAATTTTAATTAATTTAACTTAATTTAACTATTATCTCATTAGATCAAAATATCCCTCTGTAAATCCCTCCCTTTCCCTACATAGTCCCTAATTATCCTAAACTACCCAGTCGGAAATATCGGTCGCTTTCGCGTCGAAAGCGTGCTGAATTCGCGCTCGCCGCTGCTTCCCAACATAGGAAAACCATCATTCCAAATTACATTAGCGTGGAACGTGCGTAAAATTTCGGTCGCCTCGCGGTAGAAAAAGATACTGAAAGCAGCTTTGCGCTAGAAAAAGCGACCGAAAAGCGACAAGGGAAATTTTAATGAAAGAAAACAAATTTTTTGCTTTTGCTATTGCTTTTGTTTGCTTTACTTTTTATTAGTCAATCTTAAACTATAACATTTTTATTTTAAAATAAAATTGAATAAAGATAATTAACTAAAACTGAAAAGATAAAAAAAGTTAATTAAAGCTGAAAATAAATAATATAAATAAAAATATTAATGAAAAAAATTAATATAACATTCAAATAGGGTTTTTAAAACCTAAAAATGATTAAAAGCATCAAAACCTGCAATAAATTCGATCAATTGTGGCCTCCTTCAAGACGTTCAAATTCCTGCATCTGCCAGATCTGAAAATATGTTCCATAATAAATGATTATTTTAAAATAATTAAAATAGGAATAATTCAATGAACAAAACAATAAACTTACCCTTTCGCAATAATAAACAAATTCGACAATTAACAACCCAATGTGACCGTTTCGGTTAAGGTTTATTTCACATAAAAACGATGCACAAAATGCACACAATTACGCGGGATTTTTTTACTGCCATCAGTCACACAAATTGCATATTGAAATAATATTGTTTATTAAAAATTGACCTATGTTTAAATGTTCATGCCTCAATAAAATTATTATAGACCATAAATTGGTAAACTTAAATAATATAACTTTGAATTTTTCATGACTGAATTTTTTCTAAGTTAAAAGTCCCACCCAAAAATTTTTCTAAGTCCCAAGCGAGATGAAAATTTTCTAAGTCCAATTCTTTCAGAGCAATTGCTTTGAAAAGCGAGATGAAAATTTTCTAAGTCCCCTTTTTCAGAGCAATTGCTTTGAAAAGGGAACATATTTCCTCGATGTCTGCTTGTAAGCGGAAAACGGGTAGAAAATTCGCGCGCCAGGCGACGGCAGAATGCTGCTTGCGCCGAAAAGTCCGACTGGATAGTCATAAATTTAAGCCTAAACCTAAATTTAAAAATTTTGAATCTCCCAATTTGATAATTATTATTTTTAAAGTATTCCTAAACAGTTGATTTTAATTTATTTTTACCATTTGTAAAATATTTTAAAATGTTAAGTAACATTATAAATATTGAAACAGTTTCACCCTGAGTTCGATCAGTAAAGACGTGCGACTATTTCAAGACCTCAGCCATCGCATGCAAAAGCCCCAAAGTATGCTCCAATTGCGCCGAAAAAGAACACACCCAAAACAACGAAATATGCTCCTACACCAAAAGCTGCATTAACTGCAAATATGAAGACGACGACATCAAACTCCACAATGCAATGGACAAATCTTGCCCCTCCTTTATTAAACAAAAAGAATTAACTGACATTAAGACACTACAAAAAGTCGACCACAATACAGCACGTCTTATCTATAATTCACGCCACATCCACCCACTAAACTCCTACGCCCAGAAAGCAGCGCTTCCAGCATCCATCACACCACATCCAATAGCTGGCACACCTACTGGGGCTCGGCAAATTCCAACAAAAGGGGCAGAGTCTTAGCCACTTTTATTGGCCGCTTTAATTACATCCTACTCAATGACAAGTCACCAACACATTTTTCGACCCACCAAATGTTCACACATATTGATCTATCTTTAGCAACACCCATTATAGCCCCCTCTCTCCAATGGGAAGTATTGGATGACTTTCACGGTAGCGACCTCTTCGCAATTATAATTTCGGCAAAACAAAATACTCCTAAACACAAACATAACATATACACCTTCCAATCCAGCAATAGATAAGAAAGAGATATTATCTACTGTAACAAGCCTTTCTTGATTGATCGGGGCTCGCAACAAATGCCGCGGCTAGCTCAAAGAGTTTATGGATCGTTCCACCGAATTTATAGATTCGACGTGACTGCCCGAGCCCAGAAATAACACAGGATTGCTTCGTTCACAAAATGTACCCTTTATTTACTCGATATTTGTACAAAGTTAATAAAAGGGTGAATCTCACCGGCTGCTCGGCTCGGCCGATCGCCCGCTCGTCCTCCCCTCGGTCACCGGTCACCGTTCCGGGTTGGTGCCGATACACACGCCCCCAAAAGCTTTCGCCCAGCAGGACGTGTGGTCTCGGTGCCTGGCGCCGGTTCGACTCACGGTTTCCTCCGTTTGGACTCACGTGCTCCAGTTGCGGGGCCTATGTTGCCCCACTCTTGCCGGTGACGCTGCTCCTGATGTCCCTCTCTTGCGTGTCGCCGCTGCTTGGTCGCCGTCGACGCTGCTTCCGTTGTCGCTGCTCCTCTCGTTGCTGCCGCTGCTCCCCTTCCGTGGGTGCGTGGATCGCTATTACCCTTGGCTCACTGGGACTGCCCTTTCGCCGTGGCCGGCACCTGATCCATGTTGGCGGACCAATAGGCTCACCTCCCAGGCGTACGCCGGGCAGGATACGCTTCTTAGTGCCTGGCGGCCGGATCAGGGCACGAAGGGCCTACCTACCCCACAGGATACGCCCCCGGTTGCGTCTGCCACTCGCCTCCAAACACCGGCGTGCATACGCTCCGCAGGATTTATGGACGACCAGAGGTTTGGCTTCGCGCTTCCTTTGACTCCAGGCAATACGCTGTGCATACGCCCCAGCGCCTGGATCAGGAATCTCTTGATTTTACCGGGACGTTCCTGTTTGGTTTTACTGATGGGCTTGAGTTCCCGAGCTGGCTATCCCTCGCTTTACAGGATCACACCTGGTCACAACGGGCAGGAATCTGTAAGGCGTACGCCAGACCGATCCGACGCCCTTGCTGTAACACCAGGATACCTGTCGTGTCCGGGAGTAACTCAACCCGACTCTATTTACCCTTGGGCTTCAGTTCCGCCGCGGATCCTGGATCCTTTTCCCACTTGCTCCTTGATTTCTCCTCTTCCGATGACTCGCGTACAGCCGCCGGACTTACCCACAGGGGGTCCTTGAGCCAATGATCGTAGATCCTTGCGCACTCGCTTTAATTCTCGCACTTGAGACTGTCGGACTTACCCACGGGGGGTCCTTCAGCCTATACTCCTAATTCCTCCAAGGAAAGTTTCTCACTTGAATGTTAGACTTACCCACGAGGGGTCTTTCACTCAACTCTGCCAGCTTCCCTAGAAGACTCGGTCTCGATTTACTCCAGGGGCCCTCCTTATATAGCTCCAGAGGCGCCCGTTAATCCTTGCAACTCTTTCTTCTTGCCGTTAATCCTTCGGCTTTCTATTCCCGCCGATAATCCCACTTTCCAATTAGACGCACCGGTGGCTCCTGTTCACACCCACTTTTCCCCCTTTGGCCCCCGGCCTGCATCGTTATTATGCCGCGGCAGCGGCTTTCTTCCAGGCGCTCCCCCCGCGCTCCCCCTTTGGCCACCGGCCCGCATTGTTATTATGCCGGGCATTGGCTCTTTTACCGGCGCTTCCCCCGCGCTCCCCTTAGTCGCCACAATCGCATTTCTCTCCTTCCTTGCTTTCTAAACACCTCGGCCACCGCGGCCGCTATGTTCCCCGCCCCCCGCCTCTTTCTCCTACATCCGCGCACGGCTGTAACGCAGGCCCGACCGGAACCGTTACGTTCCACGTTGTCTCCGCTTTCTCCTGCAACTGCGCACGGCCGCGCGATCCCTTTCCCCGCTGCTGCCCCCTTCTTGCCACCTGTTTTGGCGTGTGGGAGATTTAATCTCCTCACACTTCCCCCCTTCTTCGGGAACGACAGAAGTGACGTGGTTCCAGCTTCCTCATCTTTGGGTTTGGGCATACAATTTTTTTCTTGCGTGGATAACCTTATCCACCTCCCCCCTTCTTCGGAAAACGGAGAGGTTGTTCCTCTTCATTATGACTCTAAATTTGTTCGTGTACATATCTTTTTATGTTTTTTTTTTTGTTCCTGTTTTTCTTTTTTTTATGTACATATTTATTTATTATTTTTTTTTTTATGTTTATTTTTTTTTTTTTTTTGTATGTATTATTATTATTTTTTTTTTTTTTGTTTTTTTTTTTTGTGTATAATATTAAATTTTTTTCTCTTTCTATATATATATTTTTTTTTTTTACTTCCATTTTTTTTTCTTTTTATATTCCTTTTTTTTTCCATTTGTTTTTCTTTTTATATTCCATTTTTGTTTTTTTTTTTAAATTCCATTTTTTTTGTTTATTTTTATTTTTATATATTTTTTTTTTTGTGTTCACTTCTTTGTTTACGCCTGTGGCGCCGACTCCTCTTTTTGGGCTTTTAGCTCACTTATGTGTGCCCTTCTTTCTTTCTTTGTACCGCTGCGACGTAGCACAACAATTACTGGCGATATGAAATTCGCCACCGTGTATGGCCCGCCGTATCTTCGCGCTAATTTCGCCGCGAATCCTTCAGATGCTTTTGATAGATGGTGCTCTTTTGCCCATACTATGTCACCAATTTTTGGGCTCCACTGCCGCCTCCTCAGATTGTAGTGCCTAGCTTGCTCCTGCGCCGCACTCTCCATGTTCCTCCGTACCAGCTCAAACACTTCCTGTAGCTTCGTTGCATTCTCTGAGGGCGTGGTTTGTGATGCTCCCGTCCCCAATGCCTCTTTATCGTATAACGCCTTCGGCATTCTCGGCTCTCTGCCTTGGGTAATGAAACATGGCGAGTATCCCGTCGAGTTGGACACGCTTGAGTTCACTGCCAGCATCAACTCAGGCCAGTGCTCGTCCCATGTCCTCTGATCCTCGCCTGCAAACTGAGCGATCATTGTCTTGACCGTTCTGTTCGCCCTTTCCGTTGGATTTTCCTGCGGCGTGTACGGTGCGGTGAATTGATGCCGAACTCCGAGCTCCTCGAGAAAATTTTTGAAACTCCTACTGGTGAACTGGACCCCATTATCCGTTATCATCACCTTTGGCACTCCGTATCTAGCAATAATTCTTTCGCGGATTGCCTTCTGCAGCGCCTCCGTGGTTGCTTTTCGCATCGGAACCATCTCCGTCCATTTTGAAAATCGATCAATCAAAACCAAAAACATGGTGTTTCCATGCTTGGACCTTGGCAATGGTCCTACGAAATCTGCACATACCGTCGCCCATGGTTCCTCTGGGATCTGTGTCAGCATTTTCCCTGCAGCCTGCATTTGATTTGGTTTCTTACTTTCTTATGTCCCTTTGCATCCCTGGCCAGAAGTACCTTGCTACTAATCGCGCAATTGTTTTTCTTCCTCCTAGATGTCCCGCTGTCGGTGCGTCGTGGTTCTCCTTTAGAACCTGCTGTCTCATGTTGATCGGCACACACAACTTCCATGATGCCACTTCTTCGCTTCCGGCTCTGTGTGGCACATGTCGGTAAATCAGGCCTGCCTCTTCTATGTACTCTGGATATTTCTGTGGGTTTTCTCCTATTTTCCTCTTCAGTGCGCTTATCCACATGCACTCGACGTCTTCGCTTGTTGCGGCACTCCTCAGCTTTTCCATCATCGGCTGGCGGGATAGTGCACCTGCAACCACATTCAGTTTCCCTTTCCTGTAGCTGATAACATAATCGTATTGTTGCAGCTCAAATACCCATCTTGCAATCCTTCCCAATGGGCTCTCTATATTATTTAGCCATTTTAGTGCCATATGGTCCGTGATCACGTCGAACTGGTACCCCTCCAGGTATGGTCTCATTTGCCGAATTGCCCATATTATGGCCAGGCATTCTTTCTCAGTTGCCGAGTAATTTTTTTCCGCTCCTATGGCGTAAGCGACCACTCGCTCGCCCTCATCCGTGTCCTGCGTCAGCACTGCACCCACGCCGTAGTCGCTAGCGTCTGTTTGCAGCACAAATTTCTTTGAGAAATCCGGGCATGCCAGCACTGGATCCTCTGCCAATCGTGACTTTAGCTTCTCAAACGCCTCTTGGTGTCTAGCCGTCCACTCCCACTTTGTCCCTTTTCGTAGGAGATCGTTTAATGGTTTCGCGACCCCTGCGAAGTCTGGGACGAATCGCCGATACCACGATGCCATACCAATGAACTGACGTACCCCCTTTACGTTTGTTGGGGGTTTCAATTCCGTAATCGCCGCGACCTTTCCGGGATCCATGCCGATTCCCTGGCTTGTTATTCGGTGGCCCAGGTACAGTAGCTCTTCCCTGAAGAAATGGCACTTTTCCGTGTTTATTCTCAAATTTGCCGCCTTCAGTCTTCGGAACACTTCCTTCAAATTTGCCATATGCTCCTCCCTTTTGCGTCCGATCACGATGATGTCATCTTGGTACGCAAACGCGTGCGGCGCCATATCCGGGCCTATAACCTGGTCCAAAGCCCTTTGGAAAGTTGCCGATGCTGAATGTAAGCCGAACGGCATCACCTTCCACTGGTACAGACCTTTTCCTGGTACCTGGTGGGATTTGCCAATAGCCGTCCTTAAGATCGAGGCTGCTAAAAAACTTTGCTTCCCTTAGTTGCTCCAGGATGAAGTTAATTCGTGGCATCGGGTACGCATCTTTTACTGATTTTGCGTTTATTTGTCGGAAATCCACGCACATTCTCCATTGACCCGTTTTCTTCTTTACCATAACGATGGGTGAGCTATAAGCACTATTCGAAGGCTCGATGCATCCTTTTTCCAGCAGCTCTTCTACCTTCGCATTGATCTCCCCCTGTATTTTGGGGTTCTTCGGATAGTACCTTTGTTTTATGGGGATGTCGTCCTTCATAGTGATCCTGTGCTGCGTAACGTTCGAACTACCCTTTTGGTTCGTGAACGCTACTAGCTCCTCCTCAATGAATCTTTTATCCCGCTCGCTCTCCCATTCCTCCGATGATCCTGTCACTGCTATCGACAGCCTATCCTCCAGGCATCCGCCCCATCGTTCTCTTCTCGGGATCGTGACTTCGTGGCCTGCACATGTTATTGTTGTGCCAAATCCTGCGAGGAAATCCCATCCTAGCACCGCGCTGTCTCCCATGCCTGGCAACACCAACATATTTAGTTTGTTTTCCATGTTGCCAAAGCTTACTGTCGTCTGGAGTACCGTTCGAGTTTCCGTATGGCTCCCATTGGCCAACTTTATCAGTCTCCTTGTTGATTTTCGCTCTCCGGCGATTTCCTGGTTCTCCGCTAGCTTCTCAGAAATGAAGCTAGCCGTTGCCCCGGTGTCTATCATGGCCTTAACTTCTGCTCCTCCGACCTTGACGACCGCCGACAATTGCTGATCGTCTCCTGATAGTCCTCCAACTAGTTTTGAGAGGCAGCACCTCGCGATCTCTGCCTTCCTCTCTACGGCTGAGATCGCTGCGCGTTTCCCGATCTTTGGCAGCACTCTGTGCTCCTTACCCCTATTGCTCCACACATTCTGCAGAACAAAATTCTGGGGTTCCTGCACCCACTCGCCCAATGGCCCATCCCTCCACACCTGTTGCATGCCTGCGCCGGGTTCTCGACATGTCCTTGTCTCGGCGTTGCTGCCCATTGCTGATTTGGCTGTTGCTGTTCGTGGCTTGTACCCCATTGCTGGTACGTTTGTTGCCTTGGGCCCCCAACCCAGTGTATATTCGGTTGTTGCTGTCTGGGGCTTGCAACCCATTGCTGACTCGGCTGTTGCTGTACCATTTGCCTCTGCCCTTCTGCCTGCCATTTCTGCCTCCATCCTTGTCCTGGGGGGCTCTGTCGCTCTGGCGGGTCCTGATGCGGTTCATCCTTCTGCCATTTATTTTCGGTCGCCGGCTGTTTGCGATCCCAGTGTGGTTCAATGGAGGCTTGCCTGTTAAACGCCTCTTCTTCTTGGGCTAACTCCTCAAACTCCTCGGCTAGTCCCATTACTTCTTCCAGCGACGCGCATGCATATGGCCTCATAAACATTTTCATGCGTGGTACGCAGTTTTCCACCAGTCTTTCTATTACCTCCTTCATGGATTTCCCTAGTGGCTTCATTAGAGTCTGAAGGTCCACCATATACTCCTTGAAAGGTTCTCCTCGTTTCTGCTTCCGCTGCCGAACCTGGTCTGCCAATTTTTCAAAGTAAACTTTCGGCAGAAAAAAGGACTCGAAGCTCCTTCTGAACGCTTTCCAAGTTGGCCATTCCTCATCGTTCATTATGAACCACTTCTGTGCTCTGTCCTGGAGTAATTCCGGCATCGCCCGCGGGATCGTGTTTATGTCCAACCCGTACGTTCTGGCGGACCATGCCACTCGGTCCACGAATTCTAGTGGATCTCCTGTTCCGTCGAATCGGAATGACCACTCCCGGACTTGTCTGGCCACTTTTGCGTAGTCCACTTGCACCGGGACCGGCTTCCGCACTTGTGGCTCCATGCTCCTTATACTTTTCAACTCTGGAACCGCCAGACTTTGAATGAGCTTCTCTGATTCGCTCACTGCTCTTTGCCTCGGCGTGGACCTCTGTGTGCACCTTTCCTCAAATACACGTGTGAACGCTAACACCTCGTCGTCCTTAGTCTCGTCGACCCACTTTGCAACTAGTGCCCTCATGTTCTCAACAGTTCCTTCTGCTGGGAGACCTAGCTCTCTACACACTTCGCTCAATTCCTCCTTGCGAAGCGCGTAAATCCAATTTTTTCTTCCCATCTTGAAGCTTGCGTTATTTCTAGCCTCGAAAACAGTCACGTAGTTTGGGCGCCAGGTGTAACAAGCCTTTCTTGTTAGCTCAAAGAGTTTATGGATCGTTCCACCGAAGATGGATTATAGATTCGACGTGACTGCCCGAGCCCAGAAATAACACAGGATTGCTTCGATCACAAAATGTACCCTTTATTTACTAGATATTTGTACAAAGTTAATAAAAGGGTGAATCTCACCGGCTGCTCGGCTCGGCCGATCGCCCGCTCGTCCTCCCCTCGGTCACCGGTCACCGTTCCGGGTTTGTGCCGATACACACGCCCCCAAAAGCTTTCGCCCAGCAGGACGTGTGGTCTCGGTGCCTGGCGCCGGTTCGACTCACGGTTTCCTCCGTTTGGACTCACGTGCTCCAGTTGCGGGGCCTATGTTGCCCCACTCTTGCCGGTGACGCTGCTCCTGATGTCCCTCTCTTGCGTGTCGCCGCTGCTTGGTCGCCGTCGACGCTGCTTCCGTTGTCGCTGCTCCTCTCGTTGCTGCCGCTGCTCCCCTTCCGTGGGTGCGTGGATCGCTATTACCCTTGGCTCACTGGGACTGCCCTTTCGCCGGGGCCGGCACCTGATCCGTGTTGGCGGACCAATAGGCTCACCTCCCAGGCGTACGCCGGGCAGGATACGCTTCTTAGTGCCTGGCGGCCGGATCAGGGCACGAAGGGCCTACCTACCCCACAGGATACGCCCCCGGTTGCGTCTGCCACTCGCCTCCAAACACCGGCGTGCATACGCTCCGCAGGATTTATGGACGACCAGAGGTTTGGCTTCGCGCTTCCTTTGACTCCAGGCAATACGCTGTGCATACGCCCCAGCGCCTGGATCAGGAATCTCTTGATTTTACCGGGACGTTCCTGTTTGGTTTTACTGATGGGCTTGAGTTCCCGAGCTGGCTATCCCTCGCTTTACAGGATCACACCTGGTCACAACGGGCAGGAATCTGTAAGGCGTACGCCAGACCGATCCGACGCCCTTGCTGTAACACCAGGATACCTGTCGTGTCCGGGAGTAACTCAACCCGACTCTATTTACCCTTGGGCTTCAGTTCCGCCGCGGATCCTGGATCCTTTTCCCACTTGCTCCTTGATTTCTCCTCTTCCGATGACTCGCGTACAGCCGCCGGACTTACCCACAGGGGGTCCTTGAGCCAATGATCGTAGATCCTTGCGCACTCGCTTTAATTCTCGCACTTGAGACTGTCGGACTTACCCACGGGGGGTCCTTCAGCCTATACTCCTAATTCCTCCAAGGAAAGTTTCTCACTTGAATGTTAGACTTACCCACGGGGGGTCTTTCACTCAACTCTGCCAGCTTCCCTAGAAGACTCGGTCTCGATTTACTCCAGGGGCCCTCCTTATATAGCTCCAGAGGCGCCCGTTAATCCTTGCAACTCTTTCTTCCTGCCGTTAATCCTTCGGCTTTCTATTCCCGCCGTTAATCCCACTTTCCAATTAGACGCACCGGTGGCTCCTGTTCACACCCACTTTTCCCCCTTTGGCCACCGGCCTGCATCGTTATTATGCCGCGGCAGCGGCTTTCTTCCAGGCGCTCCCCCCGCGCTCCCCCTTTGGCCACCGGCCCGCATTTGCCGGTGCCATTTGTTATTATGCCGGGCATTGGCTCTTTTACCGGCGCTTCCCCCGCGCTCCCCTTAGTCGCCACAATCGCATTTCTCTCCTTCCGTGCTTTCTAAACACCTCGGCCACCGCGGCCGCTATGTTCCCCGCCCCCCGGCTCTTTCTCCTACATCCACGCACGGCTGTAACGCAGGCCCGACCGGAACCGTTACGTTCCACGTTGTCTCCGCTTTCTCCTGCATCTGCGCACGGCCGCGCGATCCCTTTCCCCGCTGCAACCCCCTTCTTCCCACCTGTCTTGGCATGTGGGAGATTTAATCTCCTCACACTACTTTGAATTCTCATCCGCCCTTAGTGTTCTAAAAGGCATTACGCCAGGACTAGATAGAATAACATACCCAATGATAAAGAACACCCCTTATGCCTTAAAATGCAGAATCGTCAATCACTTCAACAATATTTTTAATACTCACATTCCACAATCCGCCAAAATCAGTTTGGTACTTCCTATAGGCATCCACTCGGATATAGCACAGCTACTCGAGTGGAAAGTAGGACCGCGCATAATCAATTATGTTAAAAATTTTATGAAGAACAGAAAGATTCTAGTCAAAGCCTATAGAGTACTCTCTAACATATACCCTCTCAAAAACGGAATCCCACAAGGTTCCCCACTCTCAGTTATCCTATTTTTGATAGCCTACAATGCAGTCACAAAAATAATCACACGACATAAACAAATTAAATTCTGTGCCTATGCAGACGATTTCCATCTCGTCATAGAACACAACTGGTTGAAAACCCCAACAATCAATCTTAAAAGACTGTTTAAACAATTAGACGACTGGTGCACAAAATCGGTCTCAATTCTTTCAAAAGAAAAGTGCAAAGCCTTGCACATATGTAGAAAACAAGGCTTGCAGAGGCTAACCACCCGATAGAACTGAAGAGGGACTTCCTAACTGGAAAACTCTGAAAAAATTGTACGAACTCCATAGACACCCCCCCTAAGAACACTTACCAGGACTCATAAAAGAATTTACCGATATCCGAGCACGATAGACAGAATTGTGAAAATATGCAAAGATATTTCGCTCCCCTATCTTCCAATTAAATAACAGAAGAGCTCCTTCATCAACCAGAGTATTATAGAAAATGCTACAAACACCTCACTGGCACTTTACAATAAGGGTACAACACCTCCAACGGTATATCACCAGCTCTTCAACTCCCTAGCGGCAACCAACTATCCCAACCATAACTTTATTTATACTGATGGCATCAGTTCATATAGCGTCACCACAGAGTCAGAAACATCAACAATTGCGAGATAATCTCATGCGAGATAATCGCTATCCTAGAAGCCATAAATATAAGTAAGGAAAATAGAGGTAAATTCGGAGGGACCAAATTATATTAAATAGGCTGAGACTCGACCACACGTTCTTAACAAACTCCCACTACATGGACAGAACAAAAATCTATCAAAAGCATCTGTCCACTGTGCAACAATGTGCCACAATCGCCAGCCAACGTGCCTCTTCCTTCAGCGACTTAAGCCCTATCCTGGCTCTTGCCAATCCCAACGAAACCAATTCACATGTAATTTTGAACTTTGTAAAGAAATCAGGCGTTTTCTACAAAATTTGAAACTGTTTGCATCCATGAACTCTGTACAATTCTTTTGATATCTCTAAAATTATTAAATTTACCTACTAGATTATTTAAAACAAACGCAACTCACTAATACCTATATTAAGTCTAAAACTATACTATAAGATGAGCTGAAGGCCACTAGTCGCTAGTGCTCTACCATTCCCAGTTATCTTTTAGTTTTAACTAAAAGTTAGCTTTATATAAATTAATAAATAAATGAATATTGAAAAGATACATTTATGAATAACGTACCATCCACTGGGAATTGAGCCGTTGTGCTATTGTATACAGGACCACCATGCAAACCTCTAAACTATCAAGGAATTGCAATTAAATTTTGCATGTATAAATCAATATTAATTTTTATAAATTCCCATTTTAAGAAAATAATTAATTAAACCATAAAAAAAAATGTAAACAAAAATAAACTCATTATACAGCTTTCTCTGCTGGGAATCGAACCCACGACCTTAAGATTAACAGATAGACATTTCAACCATTGAACCATGAGGTTTTCTCGAAATATATTTAGAATGACCGGAAAATGTTGGTGTTAAGAGGAGCCCAATAATGTATGTGTTACTCCAATGAGATCCGTTTAAAAACTGTTTTTATTTAATTCCATCTCTCTTATAATACATGAAAATCTTAAATCTATTTAAAAATACGAACTCTAGCTGACACGCTATGTGACCCTTTCCTAAGTGCTTCAAGGCTGCAGGCTGCATACTTAGGCTGCAGGGGATCTGTCTCAAATCATGCCTATCTCTTATTTCCATGGCTCCGATCTCTTGAGACTATATCTTTGAATTCTTATCGGGTTCAATGCTTGAACATTCTGCAAAGGGCCACAAAAACTGGTGTACATTTTATATATTTTAGAATTAGTATGCATGTATGTACATATATGTGTATTTTTGCTTTTGTATTTTTATGATAACAATATATAGTTCACTGTATATTTTTAACTCATATTTTGAAATATTTTAACATTGCTTAAGATATTATATTAGCTCCCATGTTCAACATAATGTTTGAACATCCTGCAAGGGGCCACAAAAGAGCCTTAATTATATCTATATTTTTTTTGCATTTTAAATTAATTTTTTATTTGATCGATATTTTATAGTTCTAAATTTTGTGCTTTCAAATCTTCTATTTGTTTGGCCCGGTGAGCTATTTCTTCTGTATGATTAATAACAGGAGGTTTTAGAGGGTCCCAAGCAATTCTCGGAATTTCCTTTATTTCTCCTATTTAAGCCGAAGCTATTGGCTCTTGACTTTCAGTTTCAATAATATGCTGAGCAATTAGAATTTTATCATCGGTCCGAGCTGTACATTCTGAACTGATTGTCAATATGCCTTGCTCCGGCAAATCAATGATCTGAATTTTGGATTGGCCACATTGGAGCCTCAACATAGTGCTTTCCTCAACTTTATACAACCAACTACTTCTTTTTTCTAGTTCTGCCCAAAAGGAATTTGATGATAAGACACGTTTGTAAATGCAATTGGAAGGTCTATTAGGTTTAAGGGGTCCTAGCTGACAACTATTATCATTGCCATTGCTCCATGGCCAGCTGCCGTCACAAACTCTTTTGCTTGTTTGCCACTTTTGGCATTTACTAATTGTAGACTCCGTCATTAGGTGGTATGAATCTATATCAAAGTTGTACACCAAATATTCCGAGTCAATTTGAGCTAGAATAGTTTGATTTTATGCTCTAACTGGAACAGGAATAACCCTGTACAGTTTAGACGCATGCCGACCAAACAGAGGAATTTTTGCATTGATGATCAGTTTTTTGTCTACGAATAACCTTCTTGCGGTAAGTAAGGTATATACATACATCCTTTAATTCTGTACCTGATCTTTTCCCTGGAAGAATCATATTTTCTGATTTGACGGCCTTAATTCTAGCTATTTCAGTTTTAAGCTGACTTGGAGGTAATATATTGGTGTTAAGCCTTCAATGGTTAATATCAATTAACAGGCTTATGATGCCTGCTTGAATTTTTTTGCATTCCTCGATCAAACTACTCAATTCCTTTGTTACCATAAAGAATTTAATAGACTCTTTGTATACGTAATATGACTCTTGCAGTATTACAGTCAAATTTTCTATTCTTTTGTTCATACTTCTGAAGTACACCTTTTGTTCATACTTCTGAAGTTTGCATTGACTTCTTCCGTAGTTTTCTTTAGAATATTGGTAGTAGATTCGACTAACGAAGTTTGTTGGTTGCTTAACTCTTTTAAATTTTCCTGGTTGCTTAACAAATTTTTCATATATTCTTCTATTTGAACCCGATCATCTTCATCCATTACTCCAAACAAAATATGGTATAAAGATCCTATAAATTCAAACGGTGCCCGCTTTTGCCTCGATTTATTGTGAGTCACGAGGAGTTTATTATTTTCCTCCAACTCTAAAATCTGTTTGAGTGTGTTGTCTAAAATAAGGTAGCACTGATCTTCAAACCCATGAAGTTTTTCACAAACTGATCTCATTTTGGTGATTATGTTTTTCCCTTTATGGATCATCTCGAAATATGCTTCTATATCGTAGAATATCACTAAATTCCATGAGGATGATCTATTTTGACGTGCTTCTGCGTCATCTAGATCATTTACACCAGATAGGGGGCAAATTTTATTTAATGGTCTGGTTACAAAATTCCCTTGCACCCTAAGCTTAATAACTCTGACTTTTTCGTCCTTTCCTTTATGGACTTCTTCAACCTTTCCTAGAGGCCACCTTGCTGGATGGCAACTATCATCTTTTAATCTAACAATTTGACCTTTTTTTATATTTGAAGAATTTCTTTTCCATTTGTATCTTTGTTGCAAAGTATTTAAATAATCATATTTCCATTTTTTCCAAAAATCTCTTTTTATCTGAATGAATCTCCATCTATCTAAATTATTAATTTTCCCAGTTTCGTCGTTGGGTTCGATTGCATCTAATAGCGGTCTTCCAATTAAAAAACGACCAGGAGTTAGCACCTCATTATCGTCTACATCCTCGCTGGATGAGTACAAAGGCCTTGAATTTAAAACTGCTTCTATTTGGCAAAGTAATGTAGACATTTCTTCATATGTTAGTACATTGTCCCCAATTACTCGTTTTAAATGGTACTTCATTGATTTTTCTCCTGCTTCCCATATTCCTCCGAAATGGGGGCTTGCCGGGGGAATAAAATGCCACTCGATTCTTTCCTTCTGTAACTGCGCTGCTATTTTACTATTTTCCCTAATGGCCTTTTCTAACTCCTCGTCTAATTTTCTTGACGCTCCTACAAAATTTGTTCCATTGTCTGAATATATGTTTGCACATTTTACCCTTCTAGAAAGAAACCGCTTAAATGCAGCTAGAAAGGCATCAGACGATAAGTCACTAACCACTTCTAAGTGGATAGCCTTGGGGCTATATACCGCAATATATCCTTTAAATGTTTTTTGACCGCGGTTTTTGGAGCATCTTATTAGGTATGGCCCTGCATAATCGATCCCCGTATTCAAGAAAGGATACGACATGTTTACTCTGTAATCAGGTAGATTTCCCATTATTTGTTCTACGGTGTTTTTGCGGTACCTTGAACATTTTACACATTCACGCATTTGCTTTTTTAATACATTTTTCAACCCAATATTTGCGTTGAACATAGTTGTCGGGTCAGGCAGCAGCCACGGCATAAATTGAATCAATAGAAATGTAACTTAGATTAATAAATATAATAACTATAGTTTAGAATCATTTCCTCATTTCTATTGTTGGTCGCAAGCCGACTATTCTCGGCCGCTCGGCTTTATTATCTTTTTTATTATCTTATCTTTGTCATTTTAAGTTAACGAGCTTTCGCCCGGCCTATGCTCAAAGTCGGTCTCACTCATACTTTTTATATCAGTGCATACGCATCATATAATCGGAGCTTTCTCACTCCCTGCCAGATGCGAATAAACAAAAATTTATAACGTGGTGAAAATAAACAATTTCCCCTTTTTGTGTTATTTTGAAAAAAGGGGAAAAAGTCATTAAAAAGGCTTAATGACCAAACATTGGTGACCCCGACGTGATCTAATTAATAAAATTATAAACTTAATATATATATAATATATAATATATAATTAATAAAATTAACAATTCCACGATCATAAAACAGAACCAGTGCGAACATACCTGATTCAGTTTTTGTGCGGTGTATTAACATATGTTTGTGCATTTTGAACATAAACGGCATACAGTGCATCAGTGAAACAATTATTTTGTATTTATACACAAATCATATAAAATACATAATCGCATTAAATACAATTGTTATCCGGTCCCCCAACATACATACATACATACATATATACGTTCCACTTGCAAGTGCATTCAAATGCAAGGCAAAGGGTATCCTCCAGGATTTGAAGAGGATCCAAGGCGTCCTGCAGCCAATGTCAAAGGTGGAGGACGCTATGCTCCATGTGCGTCACGCCCAGTTGGTCGCCATGTACGAGGATTTTAAGGCCATTCACGGGGAGCTGGAAGAGTTAGATATTGCTGAGATAAGCAGCGACTTGCGATGGACAGTGTCTGAGCTTGTAGCTACGATGCATGCCGAAATCGAGCACGAGACGTCGTTGCGCTCTGCTCGAATTGCTGCCCATTCCACCCTGGCCAGCGGAGTTTCCAGTATCCAGGTGGACCCAGCGCTCAGTCGGAGTTTTCAAGCCTTGCCTCCTCTTCCTCTTCCTACTTTCAGCGGAGGATATTCAGAGTGGGCTGAGTTTCATTCGGTCTTTTCGACGATCGTGGGCTGCAATCCTTATATAAGTAAGGTGGAAAAGTTTCAGAGGTTGCGATCGTGTCTTCGGAACTCCGCTTTAGAGGCAGTCCGTTCCTTGGAAATCTCCGAGGAGAATTATGATGTCGCAGTGCAGCTTTTGGAGAATCGATTTAATAACCGTCGGTTGATATTTCAGGCTCATGTGAACGAGATTCTGGGCCTCAATCTATTGGAAGGTGGGTCAGTGCAGCGCTTCGAGGGCTGTCCAATAAGTTCAATGCCCATATGCGAGCCTTAAAAAATTTGGGGACGACAGTTCAGATCGCAGGCTGCATCATCGTCCAGGTACTTCTGCAAAGGTTGGATCCAGCCACTCAGGCCAAGTGGGAGGAAGGTCAAAGTGCCTCGAACTCGGATCTCATCCCTACTTGGGAGTCGATGGCAGAGTTTTTGGAACAGCGTTGCAGGACTTTGGAGGCTATGGATGTGGCCTTGGCCGCCTACGCGCCGGGCACTCAGGTGGGAAGACGTAGAGTCGCAAATAATAGTAGAGCGTCCTTTATTATTACTAATTCGCCTGCCTCTGCCTGCATATTATGCGGTGGGTGGTCCCATGTAGTTTCTGCATGTCCAAGATTTTTGTCATTGCCCCCTGAGAGCCGCCTTAGCGAGGCTAGGCGACTAGGTCTATGTCGCAAAGGTCTCCAAACTGGCCATCACCTGCGTGAGTACCTCGCTGATAATTGTCGCAGTTGTGGGAGGAGGCATCACAGTCTGTTGCATTTCTTGGAGTTACAGTCTTCCAGCAGCCAGCCTTCGGCAGTGCCGTCTACATCAGCCGCAGCCGAGTGCGCCGAGCCAATAGGCGCTTCACCATCCACGGCTAATGCACTAGTTGCCCAGGGTCGCAGCGGTGAGATAGCCTTACTGGCCACAGCGAACATTCTCATTCTGAGTTGTGCTGGGGTTTTTGTTCCTTGCCGGGCTCTTTTGGATTCAGGATCGCCGGTGCACGTGATTACGTCCCGACTGGCTAGTCAGCTGCAGCTTCGTAGACGCAAATCGTACGTGGCAGTGTCGGGCATTGGCGACACTGGTTTCGCGACAGACGGATTCTCTGTTGATGTGCTCTTACGATCCCATTGCTCTGAATATTCGGCCCTCGTCAACGCTGTAATCGCCACCAACATCACGGACCTCCAGCCTAGTTTTAGCTTGGATGTCTCCAGCTGGAATATTCCATCAAACCTCACTTTGGCTGATTCCCAGTTCTTTCGACCGCAGCGGATCGATTTACTTATCGGAGCCAGTCTATTCTATGAACTGCTGTATGTTGGTCAAATCCAGCTCTCAGCTGGCCTACCGGTGCTGCAGAAAACCCGGCTTGGATGGGTTGTGTGTGGAGGTGGCTCACATCTGGAGAGAAAGTCGTTCGCAGCCACTGCCCGCAAGGACGTTGTGAAGAGCCCAAGCCAGCTGGATGAGCGCTTAGAGTGTCTGCTCCGTAAATTTTGGGAAATCGAAGACTGCTCCGAGCCCATTGTGAAGTGGACGAAAGAGGAATTGGATTGCGAGACGCATTTCGTGAAGCATTCTGCTCGGCTCGAGTCAGGCGCCTACTCGGTGAAGCTTCCGTTGAAGGTCAGCTCTGAGTTGCTGGGTGATTCGTACTCACGAGCCGTGCGGCGATTTCTCTCCCTCGAAAGGAAGCTTTGCCGTCAGCCTCAATTGAAGGATCAGTATGCTGCGTTCATAAAGGAGTATTTGGATTTGGGGCATATGTCTCTAGTCCCGCCTAGTCCACGACCTGCCAGACAGCATTTCCTGCCACATCACTGCGTTTTGAAGGAGGACAGTTCAACAACCAAGCTCAGGGTTGTTTTTGATGGTTCGGCTGCCACTACGTCTGGGTATTCATTGAATGACGTTTTGATGTCTGGTCCAGTTATCCAACCAAAGTTGCTGCACATTCTTCTAAGGTTTCGTTGCCATCGAGTGGCCATTACAGGAGATATTTGCAAAATGTACCGATGCGTCAGAGTTTTCCCCGAGGACAGCTATCTGCAGTGCATTCTCTGGCGGAATTCCACCCAGGATGAGTTGCAGGTTTTTAAACTGGATACGGTCACTTATGGGACAAAGCCGGCCTCATTTTTATCAGTTCGAGCAATGCATCAGTTGGCAGAGGATGAGCAGTCTATGTTTCCAAAGGGTGCCGAAATTCTGCGTCGCGATTTTTATGTTGATGATCTAATTTCCGGAGGTGACTCCATAGAGGAGGCTACCAACATAATGCAGCAAACATCGGGGATCCTCGCCAAGGGCCAATTTCGGTTGAGAAAGTGGTGCTCCAATTTTTCTGAAGTGCTCTCTGACGTGCCGGAAGAGGATCGAGAGTCGTTCCTAAGGTTTGATGATGGCAGCAATTTTACGAAGACTCTTGGCCTCGCTTGGGATCCTTCTACTGATCGCTTGATATTTTCGTTTATAGGGCTTCAGTCAACCTCGAAGCCCACTAGGCGCACCATCCTCTCCTCAATCGCCCGGCTTTATGATCCGATAGGGCTTGTTGGACCTGTCATTACGAAGGCGAAGATCTTTCTTCAGAAGCTATGCCGTGAGAAGTTGTCCTTTGATGAAAGTCTACCTCAAGCTCTTCACTCCGATTGGGACATGATTTGTTCCAGCTTTGCCATGGCGCAGCGTGCTGAATTCCCGAGATGGTCACTATCATCACAGTCTGAAGTGGAGATTCATGGATTTTGTGACGCCAGCATCGAGGCTTATGGTGCTTGCATTTATGTCGTATCGAAGGGTACAAGGTCAGAAAGTCATTTACTCTGCTCAAAGTCCCGAGTCGCACCTCTAAAAACAGTTACGGTACCGAAACTGGAGTTATCTGGAGCAGAGTTGCTGGCTCGGCTTATGTCGGAAGTAGCTCAGTTGAAGGTCTACGATGGGAGGTATTTCTGCTGGTGCGACTCTGCTGTGGCGTTGTCCTGGATTCGGGAGGAGCCCGCTCGGTTTAATGTTTTCGTCGCCAATCGAGTTTCAACAATCCAGAAATTAACCAGAACGATGGAATGGCGTTATGTTCCTACGTCTTTGAACCCGGCAGACATCCTCTCGCGTGGTGCTCTTCCCAAGGAGCTAGTTACTGACAACCTGTGGTCCCATGGTCCTGCGTTTCTTCTTGGATTTCAAGATCAGTGGCCAGCAGCGGTTCCATCTCAAAGACCCACTCTGGAGCTAAGGGCAAGGGTTCTGCTAATCAAATCCCCGTACGTTGACGTGACAGCTGGTTCCAAGTATGCCAACTCGTTTCCAGCACTGCAGCGTGTGTTCGCTTATGTGTACAAGTTCTCACAGCGAGTCCGTCACAAGGGTGTCACTGCTAGCGATATCAAGGCTGGAACCCACCTACTATTGCGACTGGTGCAGCGTGTGAATTTTTGGGATGACATAAAGGCGCTTCAGAATGGAAAGGAAATTTCGTCAGCCAGCATACTTGCCACATCCTCTCCTTTTGTAGACAAGTTTGGCCTGTTGCGTGTGGACAGTCGTCTAAGAAATTCTACATTGGATTTTGATAGTCGTCATCCAATTATATTGCCTAGAAGCCATCCAGTTACTCGGGCTATAATCGTTGATTTCCATGAGCGTAATCTACACACGGGGCCTCGTGCTCTGCTGGCTATTATTCGATCCCAATACTGGCCGATCGGGGGCAGGAAAACGGTGACGAAGGCATTGCACAAGTGTATCCGATGCTTCCGCACCAAGCCTCGGTTGCTGGAGCACATTATGGCTGATCTCCCGGAGCAAAGAGTCAGCGGTTGCCAAGTTTTCGGAGTGACTGGTGTGGATTTTTGCGGGCCATTTTACTATAAGCCAGAAGTTCGCAATAAAGCTCCCGTAAAATGTTATGTGAGTGTTTTCATTTGCTTTGCTACTAAAGCCGTGCACTTAGAGCTTGTAAGGGATCTATCCACATCTGCGTTTTTACATGCTTTAAAAAGGTTTATATGCACTCGCCGAAAGCCTCAGCACATTTGGTCTGACAATGCGACCAATTTTGTTGGAGCTAAAAACGAGCTAAAGGAGCTGCTCCAACTCTTCATAAGCGATGAGCATCAACGAGCGCTTCTGGAGTTTTGCGCGATTGAGTTCATCGAGTAGCATTTTATTCCTCCTCGATCTCCGCATTTTGGTGGACTCTGGGAAGCGGCTGTCAAAACCGCAAAGCATCATTTTTACCGGGCTGTTGGGTCCTCAGTTCTTGGATTTGACGAGCTGCGAACTTTGCTTTGTCACATTGGTGCTGTCATAAACTCACGGCCTTTATTGTCTCTTTCAGAGGATCCTGCAGACCTTGATGTTCTAACGCCATCCCATTTTTTAACTGGTGGCCCGTCAGTCAGTTTTATCGAGCCTGATGTCACAAAGCTGAATTTCAATCGTATGGACAGCTGGCAGCGTGTGTCTTTCCTGCAGCAGTCTTTCTGGGCCCGATGGAAGGAGGAGTATTTAAGCCTTCTTCAGCAGCGCTCCAAATGGCGTGCGTCCGGCCCTGCCTTGGCGATTAACGATGTGGTGCTAGTCAAGGACGAGAACCTACCCCCCATGAAGTGGCCGTTGGCTAGAATTCTGGAGCTAGTCCCTGGTCGAGATGGAGTGCCTCGAGTGGCGGTGGTTAAAACCGCATCTGGAACTACCAAGCGCGCAGTGACCAAGCTTTGCCTATTGCCCCTTAAGGATGAAGTTGAAGAACAGGCCTCAACTGGGGGGAGTATGTCGGGTCAGGCAGCAGCCACGGCATAAATTGAATCAATAGAAATGTAACTTAGATTAATAAATGTAATAACTATAGTTTAGAATCATTTCCTCATTGCTATTGTTGGTCGCAAGCCGACTCTTCTCGGCCGCTCGGCTTTATTATCTTTTTTATTATCTTATCTTTGTCATTTTAAGTTAACGAGCTTTCGCCCGGCCTATGCTCAAAGTCGGTCTCACTCATACTTTTTATATCAGTGCATACGCATCATATAATCGGAGCTTTCTCACTCCCTGCCAGATGCGAATAAACAAAAATTTATAACGTTGTGAAAATAAACAATTTCCCCTTTTTGTGTTATTTTGAAAAAAGGGGAAAAAGTCATTAAAAAGGCTTAATGACCAAACAATAGTTTTTCATTAAATTTATACCTCTATGAAGCGTGTTTTTATGAGCATCCCTTATTATCAAAGTCGAAATGCTTCCTTTGTCTAAAATTATAGGAGGCTAGACTTCAAATGCCGCTTTAGAGTTTTGCAGTCTTCCACCTACCCGAAGTATTCCATTAGTATCTAAAAACGTGTTGAGACCTATTATTTTACTACTAATTTCAATCTCTTTATTTTTATAATCTCTAATCACTCCATGCATATAGTTATACTTTGTAATTTTTCATGGTTTCCATTATGCGCATCATTAATTTACTAAGCAAGTGTGCTGAGCATAATTCTAGTTTTGGAATAGTTTTTGCTATTTTTTATCGGATTCAACCTACTTTTGCTAGCGATTATGATCACCTCCGATCCTACCTTCGCATATACTACTGCCACATAAGCCTTTTTAGAAGCGTCTACAAAGCCATGAATTTGAATACATAATTCGAATTTAAAATTAATCCGGTCCCATCCAGCCTAATGGATCGAATATTTTTGATAATGTGGACAAGACGAATCTTTTCGTTAATATTTTAGGTTCAGTACAACATACTGTAAATTTAAACTCGTCCTTGCAAGGGTCCCATTGTAGCCCTAAGTTTTTATAAATTCATCATCTCTGATGCTAACTATTTTATTATCTCCTGAATTTTCTACCATTTCATATATTTTTGCTTTATTTGAAACCCACTTTCTCAAATTAAACACTGTGGGGGTCAATAGGTAGGAAGATCCCAGAAATTATTTTGTAACAGCAGTCACCAAGGATAGTCGGAAATGCCGAATCCGAAATGTAGGGTACAGAGCATAGCGACGAAAAATTCAATATAATGGTCCCGCTCTGACACACAGAGACATGCTGAGACGCTCTGGCATACACATGCGACAGCGCGGAGAGACAGATACAAACGGAGATCAGGAATTGTCCCGTTATTGGAAGTTTTGGAGATTTCCACGGTTGCGTAGCAACGAATTTTAGCTTATTGTCAGGTCGTTCATTCGAATTTGCGATCGGAAGAGCAGCAGACACTCTAAAATAACAGACCTGCGTAAATTGAACAAAGGCAGCAACCACGTGCCAAAGTCACTTACCAAATTTTCAATATCGTTTACATCAGGATCAGTTGGGAATGTTAGCATTGCTGAAAGGTAAATATAGTGGATAGATAGTGAACAGCTCAGTGAGACATATTTTCGTTACAGTGAAGAAGCTGCCTGTAAATTAATCTGTGATTACCACCGGCCGGTTAGCCTCACGCACGTCGCGTAGCGTGTTCGCGCTTTTCCATACATGTGGCAGATCGTCACTGGCAGAATCAAAAGCAACCGGTCGGGAAGGAAGAAAGCGATGTAAAAAGGAGTGGAAAGTAATAGTGCGAAAGAGGCCGAATACACGTGGCAACCTAACCTTGATCTGATGACGTAACAGAGCCATCAGCAGGGACGGCTAAAGCAGCAGTTTATCAAAGCAGCCAAACTTTGGGCTCACTTATCCTTGCGCCGGTGTGGCATGAACTCGTAAACCACTGTATCTCGCCGGCTTTCCGATTCTATTCTTTCACTCCGCGCGCTTCGCAGCGACCGGAATTCAGCAAAAGATCCCGAGAAAAGCAAGCACGAACCAGGATGAGAGAAGTTTAAGGCGATTGTTCCAGTGAAATTTAGAATTAAGATTTCCTTAAAGACATTTATTTAGGGTAATTTCTACTTCTATTTAGTTTTTTTAAATGTAACTGCACATGCTGTGTGGTGCACACACATGCCTTCACTTGCAACGCTAGAAGCGACATTTTTACAGGAATCTGCATCGTCGATGGGCCCAACGAATCTGCATCGCCGGAAACGAGCGTAAGTCCGTAAAAAGAAAATGTATATATTTAGATATGTATAAGTGAATGCGGTGACAATTGGTACATATGACAGATAGGCTAAAGTAACGTAAGATAAATTTGTAGCATTATTTTTGAGTTCTTTAATTTTGAGTTTCCTTATTCTGACATGGCGCAAAGGCGTATGAAGTGTATATTGAATTAATTAAAGATAATGTATATTTTAATGGAATAGAAGAGTATTATCTGGGTCTGGGGCTTATGGGGATGCAGGTTTTACTCGTTTGAGTCTCCGAAACTCCGAAATCGTTTGAGTCTGTAGAGTACATTATTCTAGGGATACCCAATAGATTCGCACCGAGGTATCAAGGCAGGGAGGGTAAAGACTAGGGGAGCGTAGAACATCTCAGCACCCTGATCAAGCGAGTGTTTTCCTGATCCTCAATACAACCCGTTGTCCGTCCGTTTCCAACAGGTCTCAGTTCAAATATTTGCCCGATCATTAACGAACAGTGAAGTGCACTTAAATAATTATTAGAGTAGAGTGATATTATGTAGGAATCTAGGAAGAACCCACACCGTTCCTACGAGCTTAGAACCGAGCAACGCAAGAAGTACACGCCACCGAAATCTCCTACGCACCGTGGGTAAAGACGATCCGTCGATCCCAGGGTGAATACCGGCAGTAAGCCCCTTCGCAACCAGGTTTTCCTTAACGATGTGGTAATGCGAAAAGGAACAGCAGCGTACGACTACATGATTTTACTAACTGTACACCACATATAATAATTTTGGCGCCCAACGTCGGGGGCTCGAGGACATTTTAGAATAGAATCCATGACTACCATTACTCGGTTTGACGCCCAAAGCGGACGTTGAAGCAAGGAGTCTAGGTAGGAGTAGGCCCCGAAAGTGAGTTGTGAGACTCACGGTGTTGCTCGATTGTTTCAAAGGTTTTAAGTAGTTAGTTTCAGTTTAGCATTCAGGAACAAGTTAAGAGTCTGACAGAAGGTATCTGAATGTCTGCGCATAGGAATTGCGGCCGCGATTCGAGTATTTACGGATCGGGACGACCACGCGACACCAGTTACTGAAGCGACTTTCTTAACATGTAAATGAGATTTAGCTGAAGATTTTGCTGTGGAATTGATGAGGTGATTTAGGAATCTGTATCTAGGATTAGCGTCCTTATTTCGAGATAATCGGAATGGTCGACCAGATCAAGCCGACACTTCATACCGGATAATTTCTTGCAGTCTAGCGGTGGAAGCATGGAACATTTGTTCGTGGAGTTACATCCTTCGGAGATACTTCGATAGAATGCTACCGGATCAAAGAAACCATACTTCAGCCACTAAATCAACATTAACTTTGATGAATTTTAGTAAAGGAAGCAGGGTTCAGGAAATTAGCAGTAGGAGTTATAATTTAAACAGCAGTCCAAAGCACAGACCCTAAGAAAAAAACACTTTTTGTAGTTATTACAAACAAGATGTCAGTTAGACATAGTAATTCGAATCTGGCAGCAGCCACAAACGAGGATATGACGGCGTGTGTAATATGTACGATGCCGATAGGATCAAAGGAGCTTAAAGCGAGTACGCGTTGTGGTCACACGTTCCATAATCAATGTATTAGAGAATGCTTGATGCAAGCGAGCCAGTGCCCCGTGTGTTACACCGAATGCACGGCTCAACAACTTTCATTATCGCGCAACAATTTTTTGGCCGAGTTATCAGCTGCAGAATGCGTAGCCCATACGGCACCATCCGGCAGTAACAACAACTTGATAGATGTAGATTCAAATCCAAGCAGTAATCCTTCTAGGACAAGATCACGTAGAGGTAGGCCAATAGTACCAAGGAGAGGAGCTATACAGCGCACAGGGATGACGCTCAGGTCGAACCGACAGAATCATGAGACTGAACGCCTGGAGCAAAGCCTTGGCACGGAGTCAGTAGTAGATACGTCGAGATCAGACAATATTTAAGAGATAGGCAAAATAGTTCAAGCAGCTATGCAAACACAGCAGCAGCTACTGAAGCAAAACCTCACGCAGTTTATTCAGGCTCAATTTTCAACCATGCAAATGGGGAACCAGCCCCACAGTCCCAACAGACGCAGGTCTGAGAACCACACACAGGGCGAAAGTGGAAATCGAGCTATATCATCTGAGGAGAACAGCCACCTATACGGTCATCAAATAGGCAGATCCTTTTCGGCAGTCCAGCCCGAGAAAGTACCAAGTATCATTCAGAGTTGGCACATTCAGTTCGATGGTACGAAGGAGGGATTGCAAGCCGAAGAATTTCTTTATCGAGTAGAAGCCTTAGCAAAGCAGAATCTCAGCGGAGATAGAAAGCTTTTTCTATCTTTTCTATCTAAGCTTTTTCTAGAAACTGGGAAAAACAGCTGTCATCAGCGCCCAATAGTCTCGCAACTAGAACCAAACTTTGAAGATGAAAATTGCAGTGAAGTTGCAGCAGTGCAACGAAAGCAATTGAAGTGTTGGAACTACGAAAAGCCCGGACATCGCTTCGACGACTGTCTCGACGCTCGCAGTATCTTTTGCTATGGATGCGGGGCCAAAGACACTTATAAGCCCCGATGTCAAAAATGTAACCCGTCGGAAAACCAGAGAGGGGATGCGACGAATCACGTCAAGACGTCGCATCCAAGACAATAAAATCCGATAACAGTACTCAGACAGAATTTACGTTAAGTCCTTTTACACGGGAGTTCGAACGTAACAAAACCTTACCGGATAGATCAATACTGTTCAAGCCCTATCATATTCGCGAAGCAAATTATAAGGCAGCAAGAGAGCGTATCCTCGGAAACGTCAACTCTTGTGCGAAAGAGGCGAGACGATCTAAAACGAGAATACAAAGATTTTGGAAGGAAGTTCAGACTTGTCGACAGAAGTTAGTTTCGGCGATATTTTTGAACTCAGATAACAGGCTGTACACAGAGATTGAAATAGAGAAGAACCGATACGTAGCGTTACTGGACTTACTGGACATTAGTTGTATAGGCGGCAGAGCAGCCAAGGAATTAGCAATTCAATCGAAAATGCGCAAGTGTTCAGGCAGGATTATAACAGCTAACGATGCACAGTGCAACGTCACGGGAAGAATCAGAACGGAAATAGCGTACAGGGGTCTCAAGAAATCAATCGAATTTTTCATAATACCAGATCTTAATCAAGATGTCTATTTAGGCATAGATTTTTGGCGAGAGTTCGGATTACTAGATCAAATAATGGTACAAAAGCAGTCAGTATCTGAACTAACGTATGATAGAGAGCAAACAGCGTGTGAAGTACCCAAAACTCACACACTGTCGACCAATCAGAAACAAAGGCTAGATTCAGTCATAGTGAAATTACCTTCCTATGAAAGAAATGGTTTGGGGAGAACACAGGTCCTGGAGCACAGCATTGATGTTGGCGATGCAAGGCCCGTCAAGCAGCGACAAGCAGCATAAAACAGCTGAGACGATTCCTTGGTTTATCAGGATGGTACAGGCGGTTTGTGGACAACTACGCCACAATTGCAACCCCACTGACAGATCTCCTTAAAAAGAACCAAACCCTCGAATGGAGTAAGAAAGCCGACGAGGCGTTCAAGACGCTCAAGCAGAAGTTGACATCGTCACCAATTCTGCGGACACCTGATTTTCAGAAACAGTTCATTTTATTATGTGACGCCAGCCTGTATGGACTAGGATGCGTGTTAGCGCAAAAGAACGAAGACGGCATCGAATTGCCGATAGCGTATATGTCAGAAAAGTTGTCGAGAGCGCAAAGCAACTATTCCTTGACAGAGCTAGAGTGTTTAGCAGTTATAAAAGGAAAAGAGAAGTTTAGAGCCGACATTGAGGGGCAGGATTTTCAAGTCATTACTGACCACGCAGCGCTTCAGTGGCTGTTAAAGCAGAAAGACTTAAGAGGTCGCTTGGAAAGGTAGGCCATGAAATTACGTGGACTCAAACTAAAGATAGAGCACCGGAAGGGCTCACAAAACGTTGTAGCGGATGCACTGTCGCGTCGCGAAGAAGGAGTAATAGACGAAGTAATAGAGAACGGACCTATTATTGACTTAGAGTCTAAAGAGTTCAATTCAGCACAGTACAGAGAGCTACGAGAGCATATTAAAGCTAATCAAGACAGGTTACCTGATTTTAAAATTGTCGATCAGTTTGTTTATAAAAAAACGGAAGTATCAAGTGGAGATATAGTGCAAGAACAACAGGCATGGAAATTGTACGTTCCAGTCAACTTAGTTGACGAGGTTATATCGCGCGGTCACCAGCCTCCCGATTCTGCTCACATTGGCATGTCAAAGTTGATTGAGAAGCTCAAGCGATATCTGTATTGGCCAGGGATGGTTACTCAGATTCAGATTTACTCAGTTATGTCTCGGATTGTCCAATTTGTAAAACAAGTAAGAGTGCGAACACCATACTGAGGCCACCATTAGGGAAACCTACAGTATCGGAAAGGCCGTTCCAGAAACTTTACATGGATCTGCTAGGTCCTTACCCGAGATCCAAGAAGGGAAACATAGGATTATTGATCATACTAGATCATAATACGATGTTTCATTTCTTGCAGCCTTTGCGGAAGTTCACCTCTGAAAGTCACGAGTGTTTAATACATTTGGTGTTCCGGAGTCAATCCTAACGGATAACGGATCCCAATTCAAGTCAGGACATTTTAAAGCATTTTTAACGCTATTTGGAGTCAGACATATATGTACCGCGATCTACTCACCACAAGCGAACGCAAGTGAACGTGTAAATCGATCTGTACTAGCAGCAATTAGGGCATATATAGATACCGATCATACAAACTGGGATTCAAACATTGATTGCGTCTTTAAGAGCAAGCATACATCGGAGTACGGGCTTTTCGCCGTATTTCCTTTGTTTCGGCCAGAACATGATTGTAGATGGACGAGACTATGAGTTAATGAGGAAATTGAAGGCTTTAACGGACGATGTAGCTTTAAAAGCACCGGATTTATCAATGTTAGCTAGGAAAGCGGCTAAAGAGAGAATTAGTCAATGTCATGAAGCAAATGCCAAAGTTTATAACTTTCGTAGTCGTGCGGTCAAGCTGAAAGTAGGAGACACAGTTTATGCCCGTAGTTTCGCACAAAGCAATGCGGCAAATAAGTTCAGCAGTAAGCTTGCACCAGTATTTGTCAGAGCAAAAATCAAGAAGAAGATAAGTCCGATTTATTATGAATTAGTTAGCGACACCGAGAAACAACTTGGCGTATACCATTTGAAGGACATCAAAACTTAAAGGATAGTAAGGCGAGAAGCATCGAGTTGACCCTTTTTCAGTTAATGCATCCTCGAATGAGCTTCGGCTTTATTAACTGTGGTTGTGGGGGTCAATAAGTAGGAAGATCCCAGAAATTATTTTGTAACAGCAGTCACCAAGGTTAGTCGGAAATGCCGAATCCGAAATGTAGGATACAGAGCATAGCGACGAAAAATTCAATATAATGGTCCCGCTCTGACACACAGAGACATGCTGAGATGCTCTCTATCTGGCATACACATGCGACAGCGCGGAGAGACAGATACAAACGGAGATCAGGAATTGTCCCGTTATTGGAAGTTTTGGAGATTTCCACGGTTGCGTAGCAACGAATTTTAGCTTATTGTCAGGTCGTTCATTCGAATTTGCGATCGGAAGAGCAGCAGACACTCTAAAATAACAGACCTGCGTAAATTGAACAAAGGCAGCAACCACGTGCCAAAGTCACTTACCAAATTTTCAATATCGTTTACATCATCATAGTGGATAGATAGTGAACAGCTCAGTGAGACATATTTGCGTTACAGTGAGGAAGCTGCCTGTAAATTAATCTGTGATTACCACCGGCCGGTTAGCCTCACGCACGTCGCGTAGCGTGTTCGCGCTTTTCCATACATGTGGCAGATCGTCACTGGCAGAATCAAAGGCAACCGGTCGGGAAGGAAGAAAGCGATGTAAAAAGAAGTGGAAAGAGATAGTGCGAAAGAGGCCGAATACACGTGGCAACCTAACCTTGATCTGATGACGTAACAGAGCCATCAGCAGGGACGGCTAAAGCAGCAGTTTATCAAAGCAGCCAAACTTTGGACTCACTTATCCTTGCGCCGGTGTGGCATGAACTCGTAAACCACTGTATCTCGCCGGCTTTCCGATTCTATTCTTTCACTCCGCGCGCTTCGCAGCGACCGGAATTCAGCAAAAGATCCCGAGAAAAGCAAGCACGAACCAGGATGAGAGAAGTTTAAGGCGATTGTTCCAGTGAAATTTAGAATTAAGATTTCCTTAAAGACATTTATTTAGGGTAATTTCTACTTCTATTTAGTTTTTTTAAATGTAACTGCACATGCTGTGTGGTGCACACACATGCCTTCACTTGCAACGCTAGAAGAGACATTTTTACAGGAATCTGCATCTTCGATGGGCCCAACGAATCTGCATCGCCGGAAACGAGCGTAAGTCCGTAAAAAGAAAATGTATATATTTAGATATGTATAAGTGAATGCGGTGACAATTGGTACATATGACAGATAGGCTAAAGTAACGTAAGATAAATTTGTAGCATTATTTTTGAGTTCTTTAATTTTGAGTTTCCTTATTCTGACATGGCGCAAAGGCGTATGAAGTGTATATTGAATTAATTAAAGATAATGTATATTTTAATGGAATAGAAGAGTATTATCTGGGTCCGAAATCGTTTGAGTCTGTAGAGTACATTATTCTAGGGATACCCAATAGATTCGCACCGAGGTATCAAGGCAGGGAGGGTAAAGACTAGGGGAGCGTAGAACATCTCAGCACCCTGATCAAGCGAGTGTTTTCCTGATCCTCAATACAACCCGTTGTCCGTCCGTTTCCAACAGGTCTCAGTTCAAATATTTGCCCGATCATTAACGAACAGTGAAGTGCACTTAAATAATTATTAGAGTAGAGTGGTATTATGTAGGAAACTAGGAAGAACCCACACCGTTCCGACGAGCTTAGAACCGAGCAACGCAAGAAGTACACGCCCCCGAAATCTCCTACGCACCGTGGGTAAAGACGATCCGTCGATCCCAGGGTGAATACCGGCAGTAAGCCCCTTAGCAACCAGGTTTTCCTTAACGATGTGGTAATGCGAAAAGGAACAGCAGCGTACGACTACATGATTTTACTAACTGTACACTACAACCCAGAGTTCGAAAGTTCCTTAGAGATTAATTCAACTATGGATACGGCATCTTCTATTGAATTTGCGCCTGTCATGAGGTCGTCCATATAAAAATCATTTTTTGTTATTTCCCCAATAATTTTGTTTTCGCAATTTTCACCTATATCTGCTAATACTCTAGTTGCTAAATATGGGCGGAAGCGGTACCATAAGTAACCGTAGCATAAATTTTGAATATTCAACTAGAAGTTTTTCGTTTTTTTGTAATTTTTTTTACATTAGTCTCCTAATGTTATATCTTCTTTAAAGCGTATACAATATATACAATAGATCAACAATATATTTTCCATTCGAATCTTTTTTTTAATATATTTTTTTTAGTTTTTTTTTACATATTTCTGTCTCTAAATCATTGTTATCCTCTTCTTCTACCTCCCAATATCGGTCCATATTTTTTAGCTCGATACTGGTTGCTACAATTGATTTACTTCCCCTGGATTTTGTGCACCCCAATCTGATTCTTCGGTCAGATTTGCTTTAAGACGCATCATATAAATTGATTCATTTATAGAATCAATTGTATTTTTTAAAAGCCTATATGAGTCCAAATTTATTTTTGGAAGTTCAATGAGGCGATTCAGCTGATCTGAAAATATTTTTAATTCTTATGGGAAAGGAAAAAATAAGAAAATATTCTTATTTCAGCTTTCCTTTCCTGAATTTCTATGCATGTTGTCTCGAGGTTATCCTCGAGGTGCTGCCTTCTCAAGCCTAGAAAAAAGCTCATCCTGGCCACAAATTTTTTTTTATTTTGTCCTTGGCGGACTTAAACTTTGACAGCATGCTGTCGAAATGATTTTTTGTAAATTAGTCATTTTCCACATCCCCAAGTTGAACCAAATGATTGTGGTTCGTACAGGCCCTTAGCTCAAGATTTTTTAATAGTCCCCTATCCTCTTCTACATAGGCGTTTTTTGCTAGTATAGCATATATTTGCTGGGTGAGGCGCACCTGGTCCTCAATAATCGCTATTTTTTCTTTATTCTTTTTCTTTAGTTTCTTTAGTAGACATACTAATTTTTTTTTTCAATTAAAGTTAAATTTAAAATATAAAACTAAATGGTTCAAAAGAAACCGAAACTTGCCGATGACTAAATGTAATTGCTGCTGTTGTTTTGCTGCTGCTGCCAATCCTGCTGTTGCTCTGGTTGTTGTTGTCGCTGCTGCTGCTCTGGCTGTTGATGTTGCTGGTGCTATGGCTCTGGCTGTTGATGTTGATGCTGTTTGTTGTTATTGCTGCTGCTGTTGTTGTTGTTGCTGCTGCTGTTGTTGTTGCTGCTGCTGCGGCTCTGGCTGTTGATGTTGTCATTGCTGCTGCTGATGTTGGTGATTGTTGTTGTCGCTGTTTATGTATTTTGTCTACGTTGTTTTTTATTTTTGTTGATGTTGTTTTTGTTTTTTATTTATTTATTTTATTTTGTTTTTTTCACAATCACATTTATTTCTTTTTTAACTTTTCCGATGTAGGGCCTCGTAAAAAAAAATAATATATTTGTATATATATTTTTATATTTATATAGTGACATATTTACAAATTCTGTTATGTTCCAAGAAATATGAATCTGAAATATGAAACAAATTCTGTTATGTTCCAAGAAATATGAATCTGCAGCGTAGGCGATCCCACGCTGAACCAATGTAAACAAAGGGCAGTAGAAGTAAGATTTTTTGTCACAATAATTTAGTCTTAAGCTGAGATCTTTCGAATAAAGACGTGAAACGGAACATTCGGTTTTTAATTCAACTTAGCCTTGCCCTTAGTCAACTGACGGGACATTAGTTCGACTCAAATAAAAAAAAAACTTTACTGGCGCAGTCGGTAGGATACAAAAAGTATCCGAAAAAAAGAACCTCGAGTGAAAAATAAATTAAATTTTATAATTCAGTTCTCGAACAATAATTACGCAAAACGTTTTAAAACACTTCAACTTGGATTATAATTCCAATTCGGTTGTCCAACAAAAAGTGGAAGAACAAAACAAAAAAAAAATACAATAAGTCCAACGGCACCTAAAAGTTAATAACAACAAATAAATTTTAAGAAAATTAATTTAAACAAACACTTCAACTTGGATTATAATTCCAATTCGGTTGTCCAACAAAAAGTGGAAGAACAAAACAAAACAAAAATACAATAAGTCCAACGGCACCTAAAAGTTAATAACAACAAATAAATTTTAAGAAAATTAATTTAAACAAACACTTCAACTTTAAAAAGTGAAATCAAAAATAAACTAAAATAAATTTTTATTTTACTATAACAACAAATTTACTGTAACAATGGCACAACCAGTTATCGCCGCACCCCAAATCGTTGCACTAAGCGACAACAACCTTGCTGAAGCTCGTCGGCAACTAAAAGACATAATTCCATTTAAGGGTGATCCAGAAACTCTCTACACTTTCGTCAGCAGAGTGGACTATGTAATTTCACTCTACCAAACTAATGATGTGCGACAACAGAGGATTCTTCTTGGAGCCATCGGAAGAAACTTGGACGGACACGTAACACGATCATTGGGCCTTCCGAACATTGAAGATTGGCCTACCCTTAGATCGAGACTAGTTGCAGAATATAAACCCCAAACACCGAACTACAAACTACTGGAGAACTTCAGGGAGACACCTTACAAGGGAAATCTGAGAGCATTCTGCGAAGAAGCAGAAAGACGGCGGCAAATACTAATTTCAAAATTGCATCTAGAAGGTAACCAGCCAGATTTTCTTATTTATATTCAGGCGATTAAAGATTCCATTAAAATATTGATCAGAAAATTACCAATACAATTATTTATTATTTTGGCTCATCATGACATTGAAGATTTAAGATCATTAATCACTATCGCACAAAATGAGGGAATATATGAAGAACATGTTAATTTTGAATTAAATAAAATTCCAGAAAATCGTAATAAAAACTCAAACCCTAATCAGAATTCTAAACCACACAAATTCAATATAAATACACAAACCCAATATCGACCAAGTTACCCACAATATTCTCAACCATTCCAACCTAATTTTAATCAATACACGCAATCATTTAGACCCACCTATACACAACAGATACCTAACAACCAAACTATGTGGCCAAATCATTTCGGACCCAACCAATACATGAACACACAATCATTTACAAAAATCCTTTTCCACAATATCCAAATAAAATTCAAAATCCTCAAGCAGCACATTTTAAAGGAAATACATACCCTCAACAACAACAACCCTTTACATCTAAAAATACTAACTTCCCGGTTACCAAACGACTAAGACCATCGGACAGTGAACAAACCAAAATGTCTATTGACGAATTAAGATTTCAAGATGCACACGAACACGAATACGAAGAAATACAACCTAATTATTATGAACAACAGTATTATGACCACAACCAATACCATAGGTTAATTAATGAACAACAACAGCAACAACAGGTCCAATACACCCAAAATAAAGATGAACAAATTCTAAATAGCTCAGAACCAAACGAAAATTTTCAGTTAACAGCCCCGGACAAAACCAATACATAGAAATAGCATACAAAGGTTGCACATACAGTTGCCTTATAGACACAGGATCCACAATAAATATGATCAATAAAAATATATTTTGTCTTCCTATTCAAAATACTATATGCGAAGTTTTGACATCAAATGGCCCTATTACATTGAACAATTTAATTATGTTACCCAGCAATAGTATTTTTAAAACAACTGAACCATTTTATGTACACAATTTTTCTAATAATTATGATATACTAATTGGCAGAAAATTGTTGAAAAATGCACAATCAATTATAAATTACAAAAATAGCACAGTTACCCTTTTTGATAAAACATATAAATTAATAACTTCAAAATCAGAAAAGAACCACAATTTTTATATCCAAAAGCCAATAGAACCAATTAAAAAATCACCTCAGGAATCAACAAAAAAAATTGATTTTGGATTATTTCGATTAGATCACCTGAATCAGGAGGAAACTTCTAGGTTGAAAGGTTTATTAAATAAATTCCAAAATCTTCAATATGAAGAAGGAGACAATCTGACATTTACAAATACCATCAAACACGTACTAAATACAACACATAACTCCCCAATTTATTCAAAACAGTACCCACTTGCTCAAGCGCACGAAATTGAAGTCGATAACCAAGTACAGGAAATGCTTAATCAGGGATTAATTAGGGAAAGTAATTCACCATACAATAGTCCTACCTGGGTAGTACCCAAAAAACCTGATGCATCTGGAAAAATTAAGTATAGAGTAGTAATTGATTACAGAAAGCTAAATGAAATAACTATTCCCGACAGATATCCAATACCAAACATGGACGAAATCCTTGGTAAACTAGGTAAATGCCAATATTTTACAACTATCGATTTGGCAAAGGGATTTCATCAAATAGAAATGGACTCAGAATCAATACCTAAAACTGCATTCTCCACCAAAAGCGGTCATTACCTTCGAATGCCATTTGGCCTTAGAAATGCACCTGCTACTTTTCAAAGGTGTATGAATAATATCCTTCTACCGTTGCTCAATAAACACTGTTTAGTGTATTTAGATGACATCATAGTTTTTTCCTCATCCCTTACCGAACATTTAAATTCATTACAGCTAGTTTTTTCCAAACTTGCAGAAGCAAATTTAAAGTTACAGTTAGACAAATGTGAATTCTTAAAAAAAGAAGCTAGTTTTCTTGGTCACATCGTAACCCCCAATGGTATAAAACCAAACCCCCTTAAAATAAAAGCCATAGTTTCATATCCCATTCCAACAAAAGTAAAAGAGATCAGGGCTTTCCTTGGATTAACCGGTTATTATCGTAAATTTATCCCAAACTACGCAGACATAGCAAAACCAATGACCAAATGTTTAAAAAAAGGAGCAAAAATAGATACACAAAATATCGATTACATAGATTCATTCAAAAAACTTAAAACATTAATAATTAGTGAACCAATTCTCCAATTACCCGATTTCGAAAAAAAATTCATTTTAACCACAGATGCAAGTAATGTAGCCCTTGGAGCCGTACTTTCTCAAAATGGTCATCCTATATCCTTTATTAGCAGAACACTTAATGAACATGAATTAAATTACAGTACTATCGAAAAGGAATTACTTGCCATTGTTTGGGCCACTAAAACTTTTCGACATTATTTATTAGGACGACATTTTCTCATTGATAGTGACCATCAACCTCTTAGGTGGGTGCATACTTTAAAAGAACCAAATGCCAAGTTACAAAGATGGAAAGGCAAGTTAATGGAATACCAATTTAAAATCGACTTTATTAAAGGGAAAGAAAATTCAGTTGCCGATGCATTATCAAGAATTAAAATTGAAGAAAATCACCATAGTGAAGTTACTCAACATAGTGCAGAAGAAGATAATAGTAACCTAATTCATTTAACAGAAAAACCAATAAACTATTTCAAAAAACAAATAATTTTCATTAAATCCGATAACAATAAAGTAGAGCATTCAACAATATTCGGTAACTCCATTACAACAATCCAATATAATGTAATGACACTCGACAAGGCCAAACAAATTTTACTTGATCATTTTATTCATAAAAACATTACCATTCATATTGAAAGCGATGTAGATTTTGAAATCATTCAAAGAGCACACAGAGAAATTATTAATACCACTTACACTAAAGTAATTCGCAGCCTCCACTTATTAAAGAATGTTTGTTCATACGCAGAATTCAAAGAAATTATACTTCAATCACATGAAAAACTTTTACATCCAGGTATACAGAAAATGACTAAATTATTCAAAGAAAATCACTTTTTTCCAAATAGCCAACTATTAATTAAGAATATAATAAATGAATGCAACATAAGCAATTTGGCTAAAACAGAACATAGAAATACCAAAATGCCTCTTAAAATCACACCCAATCCTGAACATTGTCGAGACAAATTTGTGGTAGATATTTATTCATCTGAGGGAAAACATTACATCAGTTGCATTGACATTTATTCAAAATTCGCTACACTTGAACATATTAAATCAAAGGATTGGATAGAATGCAGGAACGCACTAATGCGTATTTTCAATCAGTTAGGTAAACCCAAATTACTAAAGGCAGACAGAGACGGAGCTTTCACCAGCTTGACTCTAAAGCGATGGCTTGAAGCAGAAGGAATTGAATTACAACTTAACACGGCAAAAACCGGTGTAGCAGACGTCGAAAGACTACATAAGACAATAAATGAAAAAATTCGAATAATCAACTCATCCAATGATGAAGAAGTAAAATTAAGCAAGATAGAGACAATTCTTTACACATACAATCATAAAATAAAACATGATACCACTGGACAAACACCTGCTCAAATATTCTTATACGCGGGACATCCAATATTAAACACTCAAAATATTAAAGAAAAGAAAATAGATAAAATAAATGAAGATCGACAGGAATTTAACATTGACACTAGATACAGAAAAGGTCCACTTCAAAAGGGAAAATTAGAAAATCCATTTAAAGCAAATAAAAATGTAGAAAAAATAGACGAAGACCATTACAAAATTATTAATCGAAATAGGGAAACCCAATACTACAAAACACAATTTAAGAAACAAAAGAAAACTAATGCCGTTAAACTTCCACAGGAATCTTCTGTACAATGATGTTATTTCTATTATTCACCACAAGCCACACTCAACAAATTCAAATAACCAACACAGATTCCGACCTTGGCTATTTACTCTTCTCAAGCGTTCCAATTCAAATACCGGTAGTATATGAACATCACTGTTTAAGAATTAATCTAACAGAAATCAATATTATCACTGAATCTTTTGGTAACAAAATCAAAGACTCGCCCAGAATGAAATATTTGTACAATAAACTACTAAAAGAATTAAATGGTATAACTATTCATCAGCAAAATAGGCAGAAACGTGGACTATTTGACATAATAGGTTCATCTTTTAAATTTCTTTTTGGCACACTTGATGAAAAAGATAGGGTAAACATTAACAAAAAAATTGACATAATTGCAGAAAATTCAATTCAACTTCATAAATTAAATGATGTCGTAAAGTTTGTGAATGAAGGACTGGAAAAACTTACTAACTACCAAAATAACCGCAATAGTATTGACACACTTGTTTATGAACTCATGCAATTTATTGAGTACATTGAAAACATCGAAATGGGCATGCAACTTTCACGTCTTGGACTTTTTAACCCAAAGTTACTCAATTACGACAAACTAGAACGCATTAACAGCCAAAATATACTTTTAATCAAAACATCTACGTGGATTGACTACAAAAATAACGAACTGTTACTTATTTCACATATCCCTATTAACCACAAAACCATTAACACCATTAAAATAATTCCTTATCCCGACCACAACGGATATCAGTTAGACTATTCAGATCAACAATCATATTTTGAAGATAAGAATAAAATTTATAATCAAGACAATAAAGAAGTTAATAATGAATGCATTAAAAATATAATTAAGAGTAAAAATCCAATTTGTAATTTTATACCAACTCCTTCAAAGGAAATGATTCAATATGTAGAACCAAATATTATACTTACATGGAATCTAACTGAAACTACAATCGAACAAAATTGTCAAGAATTAAATGGCGATATTAAAATAAATGGAAGCAAAATTATTAGAATAAAACAATGTAGAGTTAAAATTGGAAATGTTATTTTAAGCGAAAATTCGTTAAGTCCTGAATTTGATTTAACAGCATTGTATTCACCGATTAATGTAACTAAGATAAAGATAGTAGAACATAATGACGTTTTAAAACTAATTTCAGAAAATAATACCACACTTTACGTAATTATAATATTAGTAGTTATCGTTCTTATTATTTTTGTTGTCCTATCAAAATTGTATACACAAAATCCACTTACCTTTTTATATACAAAATTTAGAAAACAAACAAAAAATAATCAAGAACCACAACAAGAAATAGAACCGGCACAAAACCAGTTGCCTGCATTGTACCCTGAAATGCCACCCCAAACATAGGCAACCTTTTTAAGGGGAGGGAAGTGACATATTTACAAATTCTGTTATGTTCCAAGAAATATGAATCTGAAATATGAAACAAATTCTGTTATGTTCCAAGAAATATGAATCTGCAGCGTAGGCGATCCCACGCTGAACCAATGTAAACAAAGGGCAGTAGAAGTAAGATTTTTTGTCACAATAATTTAGTCTTAAGCTGAGATCTTTCGAATAAAGACGTGAAACGGAACATTCGGTTTTTAATTCAACTTAGCGTTGTCCTTAGTCAACTGACGGGACATTAGTTCGACTCAAATAAAAAAAAAACACTTTACTATATATATATTTTTATATTTATATATATATTTTTTTTATTTATTTCGGTATTGTTCCGAAAACAAAACACCTCATAGAAAAGAACAAATTTCTATTTATTTATGCACATTGGCATATAGTATATATAGTTTTTTCTGTGTTCCTTACCTCTTGGGGGGAAACGACAGAAGACTACAATTTTTAAACTGGGCTCTTTTTTACCCAGATCGTAGCCTTATTTTTCAGCTACCCTGGGCTGAGAATTTGTGTTTTTCTACAGCCACTTATTGGTGCCAGTTTTTTAAACCTGAGTCTCTTACCACAGGGGGGAAAACGTCAGAGTGTCTCGAAGGCCCAAATGTTAAGAGGAGCCCAATAATGTATGTGTTACTCCAATGAGTTCCGTTTAAAAACTGTTTTTATTTAATTCCATTCTCTTATAAGAAAGATACATGAAAATCTTAAATCTATTTAAAAATACTTATCAACGAACTCTACGCTGACATTCTCTGTGACCCTTTCCTAAGTGCTTCAAGTGCACCACATACTTAGGCTATCTCTTATTTCCATGGCTCCGATCCCTTGAGACTCTATCTTTGGATTCTTATCGTGTTCAATGCTTGAACAGTTGGTGATGGATAACCAATATTGAATTTGCGTAATTTCGAACTAAAGCAGTACACAGGACCGCCAGAACTACTTCGCCTACTTTTTTTTAAAGTTCGAACGACTAATCTTATTAAATTGTTTTTGCTTTTCGAACGAAATTTGACATTTCGGCCTGAAAAGGCGGTGACATGAATTTCAGTACTGAAGAGTACTATCATAAACCTGATTACTTACAAAGTAATATTATACCAATAAACCTTCAAGTGCCTTACCCTGAAAAGCTATAAGCGCAGGGTATACCTAAGGTAGAATAAGACTTCAAGAAATTGTCAATCTTAGAAGTATAAATATAAAGCAGGAACAATGTAAACACCTGATTCTTATACTGACAATAAACAACAAACTCAAACTCTTGCACTAAGTTTCTTCTCATGTTTGAAGAAACATAGCATATTTTTTTCATGCAATGCCACTACTTCCTCTATGTTGATGAATTTATATCATTTGGGATTTTAAGCTTTTACTATAAATTTTAGTAGTTTAGTTTAGTATTCTCAAAAACATCAGATAAGTTTTTATAAATAGTTTTTCGAAATAACCAATGACTATTAAGACGTCCATGTATAGAAATTTTTTATGGCGAATGCTAATTGCGTGAATCGGCATGAACCATAGCTCATTGAGAAATACTTGTTGCTTGTTGAGGAAAACTGACTTGCATGGGAAATACTTTGATCCTAGTTGATCTAAAATATCAACAATTCTTTTAGTTTTTTGTGTATTTGTTGACGGGTAACTACAAATCGCCATTTTTGTGCCCTGTAGTCATGCAAGGTACAAGGACAAGGGTATTTTTTAGGCGTGTGTTACCTATATCATCGTAGAGTAAAAACAGAATAATCGATTAAAACAGAAACAATGAATATTTTTCAAAAGCCAAGGAACTCACAGTACTTGTCCAAAAATATGAAGCCTTTTTTTCGGATGGAATACCATCAGGGTCTGATGGAATACCATCAAGAAAAACAGATCATTCGGGGGACTTTCTATGTAATCGGATTGAACGAGGTCTGCAAGTCCTTGGGTTTGGTGCATATGATGTTGTCGGCAAATCCATGCTCTCCAAAGTCCGGCATCTCTGCTCAAGGAAACTCGCGATGGACTCATACGTTGGAATGGAATCCAAGGAATCCGTCTCAGCTTGCATTTCCACCCACTTAGACTGCATGGCATCATTAACCTTCTGCAAAAGCACTTGGATTATGATGCAGCTGGCAATCTGGTTCGTTGTGCCCATGCTTGCCAGGGCTCGCATATGCGAATTAAATTTATCCGAAAGTTTGCGAAACCTCGTCGCCGATGCTGATTCTACGGCCCTCAGATGCAGCATCTCATTAACATGAGCTTGAAAAAAAAAGCCTGCGACTTCTAAACCTTTTGTTTAGCAGCTCCAAGGCGACGTCATAGTTTTTGTCCGTCAGCTCCAACGACCGCATAGTCTCCAAGGCAGACTCACGAAGGCAGGACCGCAACCGCTGAAGCTTCTCCACCCGACTTATAAATGGGTTTGTGTCCACCATGGTCGAGAACATTGACCGGAATTCAAGCCACTCCGCATAACCTCCACTAAAAGTGGGAAGCGGCTGTGGCGGCAAAGCCTGGAAAGTTCGGCCGAACGACCCATCAAAATTGGTGGCTGAAGTAGCGTTGATCAGTGTCGAACTCGCCGGCAACAAACTGGAGCGCCGCATAACCTCCTGGTCCAGGATGAATCGTGCCTCCCTCGCCGCATCGTTGAAGTTGACGCGCAGATCACTCCTGAGTACCGCAACAGCCAACTCGGACAGCGTGCTCTTGAAATCCGCGACGATGCCTTTCAATTTGCTAAGCCGCACATATATCATCGCCTCCGGAAATGTCTCTACTACTTTCAAGGGGGACAGAAATCCTTGAAGATCCTCAAAAAGGACGACTGCACTTTGACTCAAAAAATACTTCCTTCCAGGAGAGGCACACTCGACGAACGGATTAATTTTCGCAACAAAAGGTTAATTTAGTTCGTTTATTTATTGTCAGCACACGACACACTGTGCAACTGCTATATAACGGGGTCATATATGTATGAGCGATTGTAGCACTCTGTAAACAACGGATGCAATATGCGTATGTATGTCAATAAATTTTTATATTTGGCGCAAAATCACAAACCGAATAATGTTTTTAAATGTTTTAATTTATTTTATATTTATGGCCACGCCGATTAAATTTTAATGCAAAATAATGTAATGTAAATTTTCAATGCAGATGCAGGTGGCCGATCGAATGCACGAGAGTGGGCGACTCGAATAGGGACATAAATATAAAAAAAGAGTGGAGACGTTACGAATTAAATAAATTATTTCCAGACTTTCCGGCGGCTGCTTGACCCGACAAATACCTAAATTAATTATTTCGCTAACTTGTGACATATCAGTGTTTTTGAAGGTTACCGCAGATCATGATTTTCGGTTCAATGTTAACGTTAGGAGTTTACACTTTTTATCGTTAATTTTAATACGCCAGTCAGATAGTCACCTCTCGATGAAACATTGATTGCTATAAGATCGTCTTATACTGGCGGGATGCCAAGATCTCTCTGGATGTTATCGATTCAAACCTACTATGGTGCCTCTGAGATAGTTGAAAGAATTTTTGATTGCATGTTGCTCGTACTAGCATTTGACCCCAGCTAGAAGCTGTATGCTCATATTGGCTTAGGGTGGTGTTGTAGAGCAGGACCTTGAAGTCTAAGCGCCAGTCTTGTCAGTTTTTACCTTTACCTTGCTTTAGTGACAGTTGGAGCTTTTTACATTCCATACGCCATGTTGAACGCCTATCCAAGTGGACATCTGAGTCTTTTTCAAGGTTACAGCAGCGCAGGATTGTCTGTTCAGCGTGAACGTTATGTGTTTAGGGTTTTTTTTTCTTTCCACACTGAGTGATCCGCTAGTTGCTCTGTTGCTCGAGTCGGTCATTTTGAGCGGCTCAGGATGGCGGTGTCATCTGCGAACGTTAATCTATTCGATTGTTCCATGACTTTCTCGGAAGCCAGATTCATGTGCCGAGATAATTTTTTGAACTCTTATGTATGGGGTAATAGAAGGCATTTCTCGAAGAGTTCAAAGAGACATGATAGTAGACTTGTTGGCCTGTACGATGATGGATTAGTTTTGTCTTGTCCAGGTTTTAAAATCAATATAATCATCGATTTCTTCCACTTTTCTAGATAGTAGCAAAGTTTTGAGATCCCTTTGAAGAGTTTATTATACCGCGAAGAAAAGTATCTATAGCGCAATTCGGCCGTTTTATTTTCAGAGTTGCGGTTATTTGATCTCCAGCCTTTTTAGGTTTCAGTTCATTCTTGGTGACTTTAACAATCTCGGTGGGCCGGAAGAGTATTGGGTCCATCAATCATGCAGTGTTTATGCATATCTACATTAAAATCAATCATGGAGAATCTTATTGCGTTTCATGAACAATATTTATAATGTCATAGACCTGCTAACATCAACGCGACTATGTAAAATTTTTTCTCGTGAGTAACTTTCGTGAAGTATATATGTGAATATGTAATCAACATATCTAAATCAACATATCTGAAGTCAGCCTATGGGGATGGTTGAATATATTGGGCCTATGAAGAAGCGTTACTAGTACAAAAGAGGGGTCAGATGAGAGGTCATGGAGCGATCTGGCGGTTATTAGATTGCGTGAATGATTTTAGTGACAAAGTTCGGTCCAAAGAGTTTGTGGGATGACTCCTAGGATGCCTAGCTTAGGGCTACCGAACGGGTCGCAGGTTGCGGATAGCGAAAGGCCTTTTTCCATTTAAGGTTAGCTGTGAATAAAGCGAAGGATCCCACTGCAACTCGTGAGAACAGATTATGGAGAATTGAAATAGCAACAAAATAAACAAAGAGTCGGGATCTCCCAAAAAACCCGAAACACAGGCAATGACGAGTGAGTCTGGCCAAAAATCGACAACGGCTAGCTTGGCAGGGTCCGGGCGGACCTCGCCCCAAAATCGGGGGGCCCAAGGGAAACCACTCACTACCGCCACCATGGCGGCATCTTCCGACCCAAGTGCCATGATGCCTCCTACAGGTGCGGTAAAGGGCAGCGAACCTGAAGCGGCCAGCAAACTGGGTCACATCATGCATGTTATCCAACCCCTAGTCTAGCTAATCTAATACGATTTATAAACATTATTTTCAATCGCAGATTGTCATCCTGTCAGCCAAATTCCCCCTCATTCGTCTTTAAGAATCTCCAAGTGATTTGCAGACTAAACATCCAGTCTTTAACTGTAAACATATTTCCAAAACTTTTCCATGGTCTGAGCCAGACAGATAAACAATTCAACCCGGCTCGCCGCCGCCAGTCCGAATTTGATAGATCTTCCGATCTTATCACTGTTTACCAATGAGTCAATCATTGCATCAGCTAATTGTCCGATTCTCTTAGAATCTCTTAGACCAATTTTTTGCACCCGCGAATAACTCTTTTGAGCTTTCTCTCTTAAGCCGAGATTAGATGAAAAATTGATAATTGAAAAGTTTGAATTTTGGAGCAAACGGATTCGTTATTAAGAAGTTAAAAAATAAAAATTTATTTTTTAAAAAAAAACCTTCGGGAAAACTTAATTAACGCCCAACGTGGGGCCATGCAATAAAATGGGGTTCCAAAAAATAAAATTTAATAAAAAAAAATTAATTTGAAAAAACGGAAAAACCGGCCTGGCTAAAAAAACTCAAGTTCCCAAAAAAATCGATAAAAACACTTATACCAAAAATCAAACAACTACCAAAAGAATTCAAAAAAAAAAATTCAAAGAACAAAAGTTTAAACAAAAAATCAAAATTTAATAAATACAAAAAACACAAAGAACAAAAGCTTAAATAAAAACAAAAAAAAGGAAGAAGAAAAAAGAAATAATAGTAAAAACAAAGGAACCACAGGAGAAACACACTCAGCAAAAAAAAAGCACCAAGGAACCATAGGAAGAACATACTCAGCCCACAACCTGGAAAGGAAGCGAATAGAAGACCTAATCAGGACAACTACCGGTGTTAGGAAAAATTTTATTAATGAGCTAAAAATAATAGTTAATTAAAAATAATTATAGAAAAATTTCCTAAATTTAAATATATACCACACAAAAAAACTACTAACAAAAAAAATATATATATAAATAAATTAAGTACCATCTCCTGTTATTTTGAACAATTTGCAAAAAACAATCTGGAAGAAATAATTAAAAAACTAGACAACTTATACATGGCTAACGGTGGTGGAGCTAACTCACATATGCTAGGTAGCGGATTAGGGACGAGTACCAGCATTTTTATGGAATTAATCAATAGATTAATTAACGCCCAATAAAACGATTTAACCGCAAAGTTAGAAAATAAAAATAATACTGTAGAAGATTATAAGGTCCAAATAATTGACCCAAATATCAGTTGCGATACTACGTTAGAAGTAGAAAAGCATTACCAAAATTTTACGGGGATCAAGCCTAATATGTTGGCTGGTGGGAGGCAGATGAAACAGCAGTGAGCCTGTATAAAATAAATAGTGAGCAATACTTCATCGCATTAACAATATTGCGAAATAATCTTTTACGACTTTTATGACTTTATTAATAAAAAAGACCATTATGACTTATGGCAAAGAAAGCGAAATCACTAAAGAAACAAACAGAATAATTAGAAACAACGCCCTAAGAATTTTTATCTTCGGTCTGAACGGATCGATTTTTGAGACCCTCTTCTCACTAAATCCATCGGATCTTCCAAATGCCCTAGCAAAAGTTCAAGAGCTCGAGTCCAATAATTTCAGAGCTCAATTCGCCAATCGATATTATGGTTTCCAAACTGAAACCCGTAAACACACCAATTTCCTGAGGTTCAATCCAGCTCAACCGAAACCTAACTATAGCAAACCAAGAACGGTGTATCAATGGGCAAACCAAACCAATCAAAACCAAAATTGGCCTCAACGAAATAATGACCAAAATAACTTTCAAACTCAAAATTTCCAAAGACAACAAGTAAAACCGATGGAAATAGATCCATCAATACAAATATTAAACAAACCTAAATGGCAAACAAATAATTATCGTCAAGGCAATTTCCCAAACCAAAATCAAGAACGTCCGTATTCAAATCGGCCAAATTATAATCCCCAGAACTTTAGTCGTCCAAATTATAATGGCCCACAAACCTCAAGTAACTAAATCCCGATTGGTCCCAATTTTCCTATGAAACGAGTTTATGAGGGAACACTAAATCAGCCTCAGAATAAAACAATGAAAGTCAACAATATACAAGAGGATTATTTTTTAGAAGAGAAGAGAACCTACCTTATCTAGTACGAATTAATAAAAAGTACAATAAGAACTTTATAGTATTGATCGACACAGGTGCAACGGCCTGTTATATAAAAAGTGGAATCTTTTTAAATAAAAACGAGCTTCCCATACACAAAAGAGTATCAACGGTCAATGGCTTTTCAATAATAAAATATTACCAAATAATAACAATCTTCAATATTAAACATATCTTCTATGAAATCAAAGGGTTAGAAACTGACTTGCTTATCGGCTATAACCTACTGAATAAAATAGGGGCAATAATTGACACAAAGAAGGGCGTTATCATGGTTGTTTGGTCAGTGAGCCTTTTCAATGACCTTTTCCCTTTTTTTCCAAAATAACAAGTGGAAATTATTTATTTCACAACGTTATAAAATTTTTATTTATTCGCATATGAAATGGAGTGCGAGAAAGCTCCAATTTATAATGCGTATGCACTGAGATAGAGAGTACAAGTGGGTCCGCCTTTGAGCATAGGCCGGGCGAAAGCTCGTTAACTTAAAATGACAAAGATAAAATAAAGCCGAGCGGCCGAGAAGAGTCGGCTTGCGACCAACAACAGCAATGAGAAAATGATTATATTCTAAACTATAGTTATTACATTTATAAATATATGTTACATTTATATTGATTAAATTTATGCCGTGGCTGCTGCCTGACCCGACATACTCCCCCCAGTTGAGGCCTGTTCTTCAACTTCATCCTTAAGGGGCAATAGGCAAAGTTTGGTCCCTGCGCGCTTGGTAGTTCCAGAAGCGGTTTTAACCACCGCCACTCGAGGCACTCCATCCCGACCAGGGACTAGATCCAGAATTCTAGCCAACGGCCACTTCATGGGGGGTAGGTTCTCGTCCTTGACTAGCACCACATCGTTAATCGCCAAGGCAGGGCCGGACGCACGCCATTTGGAGCGCTGCTGAAGAAGGCTTAAATACTCCGCCTTCCATCGGGCCCAGAAAGACTGCTGCAGGAAAGACCAGCTGTCCATACGATTGAAAAACGTTTTAAAGCATGTAAAAACGCAGATGTGGATAGATCCCTTACAAGCTCTAAGTGCACGGCTTTAGTAGCAAAGCAAATGAAAACACTCACGTAACATTTTACGGGAGCTTTATTGCGAACTTCTGGCTTATAGTAAATGGCCCGCAAAAATCCACACCAGTCACTCCGAAAACCTGGCAACCGCTGACTCTTTGCTCCGGGAGATCAGCCATAATGTGCTCCAGCAACCGAGGCTTGGTGCGGAAGCATCGGATACACTTGTGCAATGCCTTCGTCACCTTGTTCCTCACCCCGATCGGCCAGTATTGGGATCGAATAATACCCAGCAGAGCACGAGGGCCCGTGTGTAGATTACGCTCATGGAAATCAACAATTATAGCCCGAGTAACTGGATGGCTTCTAGGCAATATAATTGGATGACGACTATCAAAATCCAATGTAGAATTTCTTAGACGACTGTCCACACGCAACAGGCCAAACTTGTCCAAAAAAGGAGAGGATGTGGCAAGTATGCTGGCTGACGAAATTTCCTTTCCATTCTGAAGCGCCTTTATGTCATTCCAAATATACACACGCTGCACCAGTCGCAATAGTAGGTGGGTTCCAGCCTTGATATCGCTAGCAGTGACACCCTTGTGACGGACTCGCTGTGAGAACTTGTGCACATAAGCGAATACCCCCTGCAGTGCTGGAAACGAGTTGGCGTACTTGGAACCAGATGTCACGTCAACGTACGGGGATTTGATTAGCAGAACCCTTGCCCTTAACTCCAGAGTGGGTTTTTCAGACGGAACCGCTGCTGGCCACTGATCTTGAAGTCCAAGAAGAAACGCAGGACCATGGGACCACAGGTTGTCAGTAACTAGCTCCTTGGGAAGAGCACCACGCGAGAGGATGTCTGCCGGGTTCAAAGACGTAGGAACATAACGCCATTCCATCGTTCTGGTCAATTTCTGGATTGTTGAAACTCGATTGGCGACGAAAACATTAAAACGAGCGGGTTCCTCCCGAATCCAGGACAGCGCCACAGCAGAGTCGCACCAGCAGAAATACCTCCCATCATAGACCTTCAACTGAGCTACTTCCGACATAAGCCGAGCCAGCAACTCTGCTCCAGATAACTCCAGTTTCGGTACCGTAACTGTTTTTAGAGGTGCGACTCGGGACTTTGAGCAGAGAAAATGACTTTCTGACCTTGTACCCTTCGATACGACATAAATGCAAGCACCATAAGCCTCGATGCTGAAAAATCGTCACAAAATCCATGAATCACCACTTCAGACTGAGATGATAGTGACCATCTCGGGAATTCAGCACGCTGCGCCACGGCGAAGCTGGAACAAATCATGTCCCAATCGGAGTGAATAGCTTGAGGTAGACTTTCATCCCAGGACAACTTCTCACGGCATAGCTTCTGAAGAAAGATCTTCGCCTTCGTAATGACAGGTCCAACAAGCCCTATCGGATCATGATGCGCCTAGTGGGCTTCGAGGTTGACTGAAGCCCTTCAAACGAAAATAGCAAGCGATCAGTAGAAGGATCCCAAGCGAGGCCAAGAGTCTTCGTAAAGTTGCTGCCATCATCAAACCTTAGGAACGACTCTCGATTCTCTTCCGGCACGTCGGAGAGCACTTCAGAAAAATTGGAGCACCACTTTCTCAACCGAAATTGGCCCTTGGCGAGGATCCCCGATGCTTGCTGCATTATGTTGGTAGCCTCCTCTATGGAGTTACGGAAATTAGATCCTCAACATAAAAATCGCGACGCAGAATTTCGGCACCCTTTGGAAACATAGACTGCTCATCCTCTGCCAACTGATGCATTGCTCGAACTGATAAAAATGAGGCCGGCTTTGTCCCATAAGTGACCGTATGCAGTTTAAAAACCTGCAACTCATCCTGGGTGGAGTTCCGCCAAAGAATGCACTGCAGATAGCTGTCCTCGGGGAAAACTCTGACGTATCGGTACATTTTGCAAATATCTCCTGTAATGGCCACTCGATGGCAACGAAACCTTAGAAGAATGTGCAGCAGCTTTGGTTGGATAACTGGACCAGAAATCAAAACGTCATTTAATGAATACCCAGACGTAGTGGCAGCCGAACCATCAAAAACAACCCTGAGCTTGGTTGTTGAACTGTCCTCCTTCAAAACGCAGTGATGTGGTACGAAATACTGTCTGGCAGGTCGTGGACTAGGCGGGACTGGAGACATATGCCCCAAATCTAAATACTCCTTTATGAACGCAGCATACTGATCCTTTAATTGAGGCTGACGGCAAAGCTTCCTTTCGAGGGAGAGAAATCGCCGCACGGCTCGTGAGTACGATTCACCCAGCAACTCAGAGCTGACCTTCAACAGCAGCTTCACCGAGTAGGCGCCGGCCTCGAGCCGAGCAGAATGTTGCACGAAATGCGTCTCGCAATCCAATTCCTCTTTCGTCCACTTCACAATGGGCTCGGAGCAGTCTTCGATTTCCTAAAATTTACGGAGCAGACACTCTAAGCGCTCATCCAGCTGGCTTGGGCTCTTCACAACGTCCTTGCGGGCTGTGGCTGCGTACGACTTTCTCTCCAGATGTGAACCACCGCCACACACAACCCATCCCAGCTGGATTTGACCAACACACAGCAGATCATAGAATAGACTGGCTCCGATAAGTAAATCGCTCCGCTGCGGTCGAAAGAACTGGGAATCAGCCAAAGTGAGGTTTGACGGAATATTCCAGCTGGAGACATCCAAGCTAAAACTAGGCTGGAGGTCCGTGATGTTGGTGGCGATTACAGCGTTGACGAGGGCCGAATATTCAGAACAATGGGATCGTAGGAGCACATCAACAGAGAATCCGTCTGTCGCGAAGCCAGTGTCGCCAATGCCCGACACTGCCACGTACGATTTGCGTCTACGAAGCTGCAGCTGACTAGCCAGTCGGGACGTAATCACGTGCACCTGCGATCCTGAATCCAAAAGAGCCCGGAAAGGAACAAAAACCCCAGCACGACTCCGAATGAGAATGTTCGCTGTGGCCAGTAAGGCTATCTCACCGCTGCGACCCTGGGAAACTAGTGCATTAGCCGTGGATGGTGAAGCACCTATTGGCTCGGCGCACTCGGCTGCGGCTGATGTAGACGGCACTGCCGAAGGCTGGCTGCTGGAAGACTGTAACTCCAAAAAATGCAACAGACTGTGATGCCTCCTCCCACAACTGGGAGGACGACAACGACAATTATCAGCAAGGTACTCACGCAGGTGATGGCCAGTTTGGAGACATTTCTGACATAGACCTAGTCGCCTAGCCTCGCCAAGGCGGCTCTCAGGGGCAAAAATCTTGGACATGCAGAAACTACATGGGACCACCTACCGCATAATATACAGGCAGAGGCAGGTGAATTAGTAATAATAAAGGACGCTCTACTGTTATTTTCGACTCTACGTCTTCCCACCTGAGTGCCCGGCGCATAGGCGGCCAAGGCCACATCCATAGCCTCCAAAGTCCTGCAACGCTGTTCCAAAAACTCTGCTATCGACTCCCAAGTAGGGATGAGATCCGAGTTCGAGGCATTTTGACCTTCCTCTCCGACGGTTATTAAATCGATTCTCCAAAAGCTGCACTGCGACATCACAATTCTCCTCGAATATTTCCAAGGAACGGACTGCCTCTAAAGCGGAGTCCCGAAGACAAGATCGCAATCTCTGAAACTTTTCCACCTTACTTATATAAGGATTGCAGCCTACGATCGTCGAAAAGACCGAATGAAACTCAGCCCACTCTGAATATCCTCCTCTGAAAGTAGGAAGAGGAGGCAAGGCTTGAAAACTCCGACTGAGCGCTGGGTCCACCTGGATACTGGAAACTCCGCTGGCAAGGGTGGAATGGGCAGCAATTCGAGCAGAGCGCAACGACGTCTCGTGCTCGATTTCGGCATACATCGTAGCTACAAGCTCAGACACTGTCCATCGCAAGTCGCTGCTTATCTCAGCAATATCTAACTCTTCAAGCTCCCCGTGAATGGCCTTAAAATCCTCGTTCATGGCGACCAACTGGCCGTGATGCACATGGAGCATAGGATCTTCCACCTTTTACATTGGCTGCAGGGCGCCTTGGATCCTCTTAAAATCCTGGAGGATACCCTTTGCCTTGCATTTTAAAATCGCACTCCGAGATAGAGTGGGTTCTCCTGTGACGGCGCCGCTGGAGTTCATCGCCACTATGATTGAAATACGCTCACTTGAAGTAAAAACACGCACAAATTAATTTTGGCGCCAAAATTATAGCTCTTGTTTATTTTATTATATTTAATTATATTTGAGCGCAGCGAAAACGATTTATCCCACTGTGCGCTCAGAACCGTACACTGAGTTGTGGAAAGTATATATATATGAACGCTTGTGTGAGGCGAATGCACTTGCAAGTGGAACGTATATATGTATGTATGTATGTTGGCGGACCGGATAACAATTGTATTTTATGCCTTTGTATTTATTTATATTATTAAATGATTTGGGTATAAATTCAAAATAATTGTTTCACTGATGCACTGTATGCCGTTTATGTTCAAAATTCACATACATATGTTAATACACCGCACAAAAACTGAATCGGGTATGTTCGCACTGGTTCTGTTTTATGATCGTAGAATTGTTAATTTGGTCATTGAGCCTTTTCAATGACCTTTTCCCTTTTTTTCCAAAATAACAAGAGGAAATTATTTATTTCACAACGTTATAAAATGTTTATTTATTCGCATATGAAATGGAGTATGGATCTACCCCATACGAAAAAAAATATGGGGAAAGAAATAAGTTGAAACCAAGATACAAAAAACAAGTAGTTAAAGAAGACCAGAAAAATAAAGTAATGATAAATAACAGAAATAGAATAATCCACAAAGATAATATTAAGTTTTAAAATCTCTTTTAACTTACAGGTAACAATGCTTTTTACACTACAACTATTTATGATCATAGTATCCACAACATCCGAAATTATAGATTATTCAAACCATGACTTCTTCCTTTATAAAGACAATAAAGATGTTCTTACCTATGATTCTTATGCTGAACTATTTCGTGTCACAAATATTAGCTTCTATAAGGAAATCATTGATACAAAATAATACCATATAAAAAATACTAAGAATATAAACTATATTGGGAAATCACTTACAATTTAAAAACTATCAAGCTAATTTTATCACAACTACTCCCAACAAGAACTAGAAGGGGTATTAATGAATTTGGAACTGTTTTAAAATGGCTAGCTGGCACCCCGGACCATGATGATGTAGTAACCATAGAAAACAAAATTAATGATCTAATTGAGAATAATAAAAAACAACAAATAATTAATTCCAAATTGTTTGAGGAAATAAAAATGCTATCATCAAATTTAAAATCTGTCTTTTTAAGCCACGAGTTGCCTTTAAGAAAACACCGCTTAAATTTGATCACTTATGATTTACAAAATTTAATAGACACAATAACATTGGCTAAGATCGATGTATTTAATACGAAAATCCCAAATAATGATAATGTTTAGGAAATATATAAACACGAATTAAAACCTGTAGTAATCACGGATTTAATGGATATTTCCGAATTTAAAATTGCTTTGCATAAGGAATTATTTATATTCTATATAAAGTATCCAATTATTAAAAATAGATGCGAAATATATTACGCCAGAGCTATTTCACATAGCGATGGAAAATTAATTTTAAGTAATCAAGTCGCTAAATGCGAAAACACATATTATGAAATAAATAATTTTAAAAAGGAACTATTTAATAACTATTGTATCTTAAGTAAAGAAAAATCTTGTTTCACTCGTCTCTTAAACGATTTAAGAAGTAAAAAAAATATAAATATATTTTTTTTTAAATATATATTTGGAATGGGGAATGGGCCAAAGGAGTCCTTCCTCAATTTGGCAAGACGCCGACACCCCCAGCTCCGAAACGGGAGCCAAAACCACATCCCAAGAGGAAGAGGTCCCAGGATGTGCCGGGAGGACCAATGACAAAGCGGTTGCGCACACAGCCAAAGAGGTCCTTCGCAAAGTCCCTAGGGATAAGTGGAGATGGGTAGAAGCAGCCCTGCAAGCAAAATGCTTCGAGCTCCTGGCCAAGGAACCAGGCCCCCTCCTGTCTGCAAAGACGTGGGGTGGTTCCAAGGCAGTGTAAAGGTGATAGCCTGTGACGATGAGAGGTCGGCAGAGCTTACAAGACAGCGATAGAGGAGCTGGAAGGATCCAAACCTCCATAAAGGAATCAAGCCAGATCCTTATAATGCTCCAAAGATGTAACCCACATCTTCCCACGACGGACTGGCGTGTGGCGAAGGTGGAGGAGATGGAAGGGCCAACAAACCAGGCGTTCCTCATCATAAATAAAGAATGTTTAGCTCCCATAGAGGCTGCTCATGGGGAGCTAAACTTCGGTTTTAGCTCCGTGACCGTAAAGGTCTACAAATCGGACTCAAGCGACGAAGCAAACACAGCCTCTACTCATGAGGAACTGGGCTCCGAGATAGAGGCCCCTGATAGAGAAGACGGTTACAGCACTGATGCATCGCTGCTGCGCAGGATGGCCGCGAGTCGAGTCATCGACGAGGACATCTCCGACGACGAAGAGGAGGAGATCACAATGGTGGAGGGTAACCTGTCAGATGTCCTTACGGATTCTGCAGATAAACCTCCACCATTGTAAGAAAGCCCCAGCTGCTCTACTGCTCCATCTGGCCGAGGATGGAGCCGATATAGTCCTAGTCCCCAGGAACCATGGATAGCAGGAGGTAGGGTTTCTCGACTAGCGACTAGGATGTACAAGCTACTAGTAGCTAACACTAAAGGTAAAATCAGAGCCTGCATCTTAGCTAAAAAGAAACTCAGCATTTTCTTGCTCCATAATTACAGTGACGCGGACAATGCGGCAGCCTCCGTGGAGTCACAGACGACCTCTATCCGGGTACTGTCGTCCTAAATGGTCTACGAAAGGCCGGAACCCCCCGACGAGCTAGTAGGCAAACTAGCACAAGACAGCGAAAGGCTCAATATAGGCCTCCTTATAGGTTGCGACTCCAACGCCCTAGTAGCCTTTCTAGACATAGAAGGGGCCTTTAATAATATTCTCCCGAACACCATAACTAGCTCACTAAGGACTCTTGGGGTAGAGGATCACCTGGTAGGACTCATTGACCAGCTGCTAACACGCAGAACAGTGACGTCATCACTAGGTAAATTTGTTTACAAGTAAATACCCTCAAACGCTCTGCGATCTCATGAGCGAAAAATTGCAAACCATAGCCGAATGGACAAGCAGTATTGGCCTAGGAGTAAATGCGCAGAAAACAGAGTTAGTCCTCTTCAGCAGGAAATACAAACTCCCACCCCTCGTCCCACCAATATTAAACAACCAATGGCTCTCCTTCAGCTCCTTCACCTGCAAAAAAGCCATAGGAAACAAATGGGGCATGCCCCTAATATTTTAAGCTTGATCTACACTGCCATAGTCACCCCATACTACTATACGGAGTTCTGATATGGTGGCCAGCCCTAAAAAAGAAAAGTATACTAGCGGTGCACTACGATCCACACCAAACGAAGCCCTGAATGCCATTGGAAATCAGGCTTTGGGAAACTCAGCAATGGAACCTCCTGAATAAGGGCACTTCACCATTCTGCTGAACGATCTGCATTCCCAGTAGTACAGACTACTGTATTCCAAGGGAGTACACACAAAAACCTTTCCAAGCCCTCATTCCTAACAGAGAGGAACGGGGAGACCAAATCCCAGGCCCAGAGAACGCAGAAAACAACAGAGTAGGAGGGGGAATATACTCCGAGCAACTAGGCCTCTTTTTTAAAACCTCTTTCAGACTTCCAAATCACTGGTCCAAACCCAAATCGTAAGATTCTGCATGGTGTTTTTCTTAAAAAAAAGAATACTTCTGGTGAAGAGTACTTCTGATGTGTGCTCAGTTTTCTTTTTACTTTTTACTTTTTACCGCATACTCGGTTTTTTTTAAGTTGGCAATCTTTGTTGTTGCACTATTACTTTGTTCTATGGCGGTGACGGAAGTGGATGGCAAAGCGCACGATGAAGCCGGAATTTTGCTAAAAGTTCGCATTGAAAATCCATTTTGTGTTAGGCTCTCATTACGCTGCGAAATTGTCTCTGTAAACCTCTGAAGTCATTAATGTTGAAAGTTAACAAAGTTGGCGGTTCAGAGGGGTTCTTAAGGGTCGATAAGTTGCCGATTGGTGATTGAACGTCAGTGATGATGAAAGGCCAACTGGACGTCCAATTTAGTCCTAAATTTGTTTAGAAGGTCTTTGTCATACGTATGGATTTTTGATTGGTTTAAACAGGTTGAGTTTATCTAATATCGTTTTAAATTGAACAAAGGAGCGGGGAATAACTGATACTACTGAACCTGAGTCCACTTGGAAAATGATTTTCGTTTGAGCATATGTAACCGGATGTCAAGATTGACGTTTTACTGTTGGTCCTGCAGCTCCCAAGTACTACCACCAGCGATGGCTGCTTTTTTATATCCCTGTCGACACTTGCAGGATGCATTTGAAAACTTAAAAACTTAACATAATGTTAATCAAACACAGGCAAGATGGAAACCTTTATATTTTTGTCAAACAAAACGACATGCCCCGAATTTAGATACAATCACTGTCATCCACGTCAAAAATTTTATTAAATTAAACACATTTGGAAAACCCACTGACCTGTGGGCCCCTTAAGTTACATTGAAATAGTAATTAATTCATTTATTTTTAATTAAATAAATAAAAAACCAATAAAATATATATATACGTGATCATGTACGTGATAAAAAGAACGTTAAAAGGCTTTTTTTTTATTTTTTGGTGCCACTGCGCTTGTAGTATTTCAAATTACTCTTTGGCCGTTTTCAGAGTCCACCATAAAATTACTTTAAAAAAACATAAACAAGTACGACATGGAATTATATTTATTTTTTCTTGCCGAAAACAGAAGTTTTTGCTTCAAAAGGGTACAAATAGAAAACAAAACAAGAATAGAAAGCTAGTTCGGGCGGAGCCGAAGTTGATATACCCTTGCAGATATGTGACAGCTTATATTATTAGATATATATCGGATCTTATATAGTTGGCCGATCGATATTAAATTTGGCAGATCGAATTAATTTGCCCAAAATCCATAGAATCCATAGAAAGTCCAATCCTTCTTACTAAAAAATCAATAAAGTTATGGCTTTTCCGATCAATCAGTTATATGACAGCTATAGGATCCTGGCCGTTCCGACTTATATACTGGACGTATATATAGTATATACATACTGGATATTATAGACGGACATGCTTATATCGACTCAGGAGGTGATCCTGATCAAGAATACATATACTTTATAGGGTCGGAAATGTCTCCTTCTCTGCGTTGCACACTTTTGACCAAAAATATAATACCCTCTGCAAGCGTATAAAAAAGCAACGATCAAGACTTTTTAAACCTCTTGAATTTAGTTTTAATAAACATTTTAAATTGGGGTTCGCGTGGCGTAGGTGGTAAATGCATTGCTCCTACCAGCTACACCGCGGTAGAATTTTGTAGGTACGACTCCCATGTTAATTGCATGCCCCTCTTTTCTTTCGACAACTTTTCTGAAATGTATATAGTGGTTAATCACAAGATGCCAAGGCGGTTGCTTGCCCAATGGCTCCCACTTAATACGTTAAAAATCCGAAAACGGCGCTCCTGGGAAACGTTGCATCCGGACAATCAACCGACAACTCACTGATTACTGATTACCACTAAAATACCGATCACATAAGAAGTCCATAAGTACACATGGACATCCCCAAACGGAAGTATTATACGCAACCAAAGCAGATGTGCAGATATGCAGGTATGCATAAGATATGCAGATATGCAGATGTGGTCTGCATAAGTAGACAATGTAGGTGCTCCCAAACGCAACAAGAGAGGCGCGTCTACCGACAGTAACCACGAGCTAGTAGTTGGCGATCTCTCAATCAAACTAAGACGTATATATATTGAGACGTATATATACTGTGACTAGAAAGTCAAGAAGACCTCCCCCGGAACTTACATCGATTAGACGACGCATCGATTAGGAAGCACATACATGTGTATTGAGGAGCACTGCAAAGGAGATACTTGACACCCCACAACGCAGACGCACGGACTGGATATCGTCATGAACATGGGCATAATCAGCAAAAGAAACAGAAACAGAAAAGATCAGTGCACCTTCCAGACGAACACTGGTAATCAACGAAATCATGAGAAAAGTTCCAAACGCGAGATCACATGGAGCTCTCCATCTCCTATGCTCTCATAAGCTCGTAAATATCCAAGCAAAAGCTAATGACCTCGAGAACCGGACCAAAGCAATGGAACTCACAATTAAAGCATTCATAACCAAGGCGATACGGATCTACAATTCCAAACCAAGGCAGAATCAACATTAGCAATAAAAATGTCGAGTTTTTCGACAACTAATGAATGAATTTCAATAATAATAATACTCTATTTCGCCGCTCTAGTAACATCATTCTTTGGATCAACTAATGCCCAGCTCTCTGCATGCCAAATACTACCACCTTCAACAGTAAGTATCGAATCTACCGACCATCAACTGCAACCTGGATGACTAGCTTGCGTTCCTCGGCGCATACGAAAAAAACACCGCTGGGTTCTTAAATGTTGAAAATATGCTCAGATTAAAAGAATGCATAAATGGAAAGGCACTCGAAGTAGTTAGAGACAAGCTTCTTCTTCGTCATAAAAACGCCTGAGAAACGCCATTGTTGGAAAGTTCCGATCATATACTAGATAATATAAATGAAAAGGCGAGAAAAATCTCGGTTAATAAGGAGAGACTTGACACTTATAGATTACATCTTAGCTGTACACAATGTTTATGCCACCATGAAGGCATGCCAGCTTAACGGCTACCTGAAGAACCCCTTGCTGTTGAGAGTTATTCGAAAAGTTACCCATCCATTACAAACTGACATGGGCTGACAAGCACCAAAAGACCCTACAGCTGCATTGATCAAATGAATCCGTTTGTTTCAACATAAACGTCTCGATCATAGACACAAATAACCACATACTGGCTAAACAATGTAGAAACATCGTAAAAATGTAGGATTACCAAGGGCAACGAGGGAGTTAAATACTAATAAATATAAATAACTAATAAATACTTTCATCTGTAACGATTACCGATTGTATGGTGCAATCAATGATGTTGAACCAATGGTTCTGATTGGAACAGACAATTGGAAGATAGCCGTTCAATGAAAATTAAAAAGGAGGGTGAAATGACCGCATCGCAAAAATAAAAAAATTTCTCTATGCACTACTGCCAATGTAATTGGACAGAGATCGACAAGGCCTTAAAGGAAAGTTTCAATGTAAAACCTTGGATGGACACTTCGCTCTAACGATGGCTTTCAACATCATTGAGGAAACGTGTCTAAAAATAAACGGCCGATACAAAATCGGATTACTATGTCGCTATAGACCTAAGAGCTTCAAAAACGCACTAGTGCCATATTTACACGTGAAAATTCAGAGCCAAATCGACAAGCTACTGGAAATAATCTTGGGTATATTTTGGGAAACGACACGTTTAAATAAATTAAATAAGTAGCAGCTCCAATAGAACCGCAGATGAACCATTGGCTGTAGTAATAATCGCAAGGCAAGCTTTCAAGCTTCTCTTATTCTGGACTGGTCCAGTTTGGTCCTATCATCTTAAATATAGTACGAAGTAGATAAAGTAGTGAAGATGGAATTAAAGAATGAAGACTTCTAAATCTTAACTGTCAAGATATTAAATAGTGACGAGATAAAATCAATCTTCAGGCACCTCACACATGGGAGCACCATAAAAACCATTCGCTTATTCTAAAATAAGAGTTTATTTTGTTTTTTTTTCTTTCTTTTATGAAATCTTTGATATAATATATTTCCTTTAGTCATTTTTGTATTTGTGTGTTTGTTGTGTTTTGTTATCCTTGTTCAATTTGCAAGTGCCTCGTTTATTGTTTTAAATGAATTGATAGAATACTCCATGTACTTGGTGTAATATATATATACTTGGTCCAGTTTTAAGTTTCCCATTTTTAAATACTTATCTATACATACACATGTTTACATACGTACACAATAAATTTATTTGATAATTGTTATAATGTACGTAATTTTTTTGTACCACAAAAAATGTATTATTCCTGTTTAAAAAGAGATGTGAAAAAATTAGACAGTTACTACACGTAACACAGTTAAATGATTAAGTGAAAAGTAGTTTTTAGCGATATATTTTGTTTTCTTATATCAGTAGGAATACCCTTTTTACGTTTCTAACAAAAATTGATTAATTCATAAAATTTGTTAACTTTATTTTTATAACTATTTCTTTTTTTAAGAATATATTTTTTTTTGTTTATTATTTATACCTTAAAGCTAATATGTAATTTGTACGCAAAACTAGTTCTTAGCAATCTTACTTTAACAATTTTTTATGCATCTTAAACACAATGTCAAAATCCTTTTTATTCACACATAATCCTCATCACTTGTTCCATCTTCAGAGGACTCAATTTTTTTTCGCCTATTTTTACATCGAACGTGATACGCATTACGGCCACTGGATTTTTTTGGTAAATTAGAGAATTTTACGTTATGTTCACCTTTAGCTTCCTAAAAAAACATTTTATTAAATTATATTTTCACTTTAATTACAAGAACTTACGCTCTCCGCTCCAGAAACGGTCAAAAATTGAATATTGTTTATATTTAAAGAGGGAACAACGGTACTTTCGTCAGTTTGGATTTTTTTTTTTGATTTAGCTTGAGAGGTGTTTTCTCCAAAAGATGAACTATTAATAGATTTTTCCTGTGAATCATCCATGTCTGATTCTGCATCTTCTGGATCCAGTTTCAACATAAGCTGTTTAAACTAAAATAAAAAATTATGGTAAGAGTATTTATCAAATATTGAGATAAATCTTACATCGAGAACTTACATCGAGATACTTTACGACAAGGTCTAGCTTCTCTGCACTGGTTAAAGGCCGAGGTGGAAAATTTTGCTCTGTGCTGATTATTTGTTGTGACATTTGTTTTTTTATTACATCAATGGTCGTTTTGGGATTAAAATCAGCCACACTTCTTCGTGTTACGGCTTTTTCATAAATCTTTTGTTCAGACGGAGAATATCTTGAAATTTTACTATCTGTAAGACCATACATTTCTTTTAAATGATCCTTTAATATTAACAGTAACATACATGCTTGCGCAGATGTTATACACATTTTTATTTCAGTCATATCATCGGGCAGGCGATTAAAAAGAATCTGTGGGTCTTCTACATCGTCATCATCCTCTAATACATCTCCGTCCTTGTCAGTTGGCATTAGGTGTTCTTTAAAGGTAGCTAATAAATGCGTTCCCGCCATTGAAATAAGAAGATCAATTTGATGAATAAGATACAAAGGTTCATCCTGTACCATATAAGGAAAATATGCTAAATTATCAGCAATATAAAGCATTTGTTGCAAAGACGTTTTTTGATCATCAAATTGTTTTGTCACCGTTTGAACCAATGCTCTTCTCTGTGGTTTGGTAGTCCGAAGTAAGGTATAAAGAAAATCATTCTGGGCAGTTGTGGCATGATCTTGGCCTCGTTTTCTTAAATACAAAAAACGACATTGAAAATTTTTAATTTAATTAAAACATTTAAACTACTTTAACTTACGTGTATCCGCGAATTATTTCTGACTTTCCTTTGGTATTTATTTGTAATATTTGCTGTAGCTTGAAACACAATTGTAGCCCCAATTGCACTTTCATATTTACAAATCCCGCATAAGTTTTATCTATGTCTTTCAATAAAGCATCGGCGCGATGGGCTGACTATTAATAAACAATACTTTAAGATATACTGTTTATAAATTAAATATCTTCACAAACCTCCAATTTAGGGTCAGTGCTTAGGCAAATTAAATATGGAACCATTCTCACAGGATGTACTAGTCCTTGCCTAAGAACAATTTGTATTACTTTAACAGCCCATAAACGCACTGCATCGTCACGATTCAAAAAGCATTCAAGGATTTCTTCCAAATAAAGTTGAATTATTCGGCTTGCCATTCCAGATGAAACATCGTTCATTTCTTTAAGATCTTCGTGTTTTGACTGCTTCTCCCCTAAAAATTAAGTTATTTATATTGGTAGCGTTTTTTTTATGTTACTTACATTCTTTTTCTTTGTTGTGCATGAACATTTCTGATTCGGTTAAATAAATCCAAATATTTCGCATGCAAATAATTTTGAATCCAGAATCGTTTAGGTTTGAACTTAATATATCACAGTAAAATCTTTTAAGTTTATGTCTTGTTAGATAATCATCATTCAAAACACAAAAAGACCCCAATGAAATTAAAGCTTGCTTGCGAATTTCTTGATTTTCACAAATACAGAAGAACATTAAACACTCAAAAACATCATCACATATCGTCGGGGGAAGCCCTTCATTTGCTTCACCTATAAAAAAAAATGAATGTATTTTAAGAAAAATTTTAACATAATTTTACTTACCCAATGCCATTGGAGACTTAAAATCAAAATATCTCATTAGAATTCCAATAGTAAATAGACTTCGTCGAAAACTGGGCGTGTATATATTGTCCACATTATTCTTTTTTTGAACCACCTGACATCGAGCTATATCCAGGACCCGATAAAATCTATTAAAATTTTAATGTTTGAATTTAAGAATTAATATTTATATAATAATATAATAATAATATTAATTTCATATCATTATTATATACAGGGTGTGCCCACAATTTGCGACTTTGGTTGACATACACTTATGCCACCAATTTTCTTATCCTTAAAACAGTTCACTTGACTTTGTAAAGTGTATTGTATCTCAAGAGGATTAATTTCCTTTTTTCTTAAAAAAAAATTTACTTTATTTTTTGAATGCATCTCTTATACATATATCATCATTGATTGGATTTGCTCGTTTAAGGTTGTGATTGTCAGGTATTAGACAATCTACACTTTCACTGTAGTTTCTTATACATACATACATTTCCTAAATATGTTATTTTTTCTTTTTTGTGTTTCAGTCAATCATCAAGTAATAACGGTTTGCGTCTTGTTATGGTGGTTTTAATAAATTGTTGCTAAAGTTTGCAACTTTTCACTGGAAATAAATGTATCAAGAAGTGGTCCAATCATTTTGACATTTCAAAGAAGTAGTAGATCATCCATTGTGTTACAATACATCAATGGTTTTATCATATCTTCAATAGTTTATGAGTTATTGACGAAAAAAAAAATGCCCCATTAAAAATTTTACAATAATTTTTTTCAGTGATACAATAGGAAACATAAAAAAATCTATCGCACATATGTATTCGTGATTTCGGCATCAGTATTGGATTGTCATAAGCAGTGCTTGGGCACCCCTGCTTTAGATATATGGTGGACAGTGGCTTTTTTGCCACTGTTTTTATTTTTTTTAGAATAGCCCCCAAGATGATTTTCGAATCGCCCCCACCTTACTCTATAACCCTCTAAAAAAGTTATTTTTGCAAATAAAAATAAGCTATCGGAATAGTTTTGCATACAACATTTTTCAAAAACTACCTGAAACTAGAAATATTCCATTAAATATATCTGGATATATTTCTTTATAATATTTCGTTTGTGGGGCGGGTGAGGGCGTGGCAAAAATTGTTACAAACTGGAACTGCGTTATATTCATACTAAATCTTATATCTCAATCTCGTATAGTCTCTGATATTTGCGGACACGGACTCGGTTGCTGATACTGAACAATAATACTTTGCTTTCTCATCCAGAATATATTCTTTACGGGGTTATGCCATGTCAACGAGTCCATAGTGACTGTCCTCATAATAATTTCAATCACAAGTATTGAATAAGCTAATGAGAAGAAAATTATAAATTATAAATCCCGGCCGTTCCGACTTATATACTGCCTGCAAAAGAAAGAAGGATGTGTGTAAAGTTTGAAGTCGATAGCTTTAAAACTGAGAGACTAGTTTGGGTAGAAACAGACAGACAGACATGCTTTTATCGGCTCAGGGGGTGATCCTGATCAAGAATATATTCTTTATAGGGTCGGAGATGTCTCCTTCACTGGAAGGAGATCTCCTGGAAGAAGACATCTCACTTCTCCTTATAATACCCTCTGCAAGGGTATAAAAAGTGCAAACATCAAAATCATCGAATTCATTTTTATATTTTTTAAAGAAATGTAGAAATGGTTTTATAAAATATCTAAGTTGTTTTCATAGTAATTTTGGCCATTAAAGTGAAAATAAATGTGAAGGCTAAATAGCTTCAGTGTAGTAGTTTTAAGTTTAAATAATTCATTTGCAGAACCTCATTATTATTCAGATAGAAAATTGGTGGTTGAAATTTAATGTGGAATTATAGTACATTCGCGACCCGTACCGGACCGGAACTTAATTCAAATTAAAATAAAATAAGAACGTTCGGGCGGTGCCAAAATTGAATTTGATTCTAAAATAAATTTCTCAAATTACAAATTTTGAAAGAAGTCCCAGACCTATTTTCAAAAAAAAGAAAGTTATATAATATCCAATTGTTCAGTTATAATGTTGCTATATGATATAGTCTGCCGATCTTTGTAAAGTTAGGTGGATCGGATGAGTTGGTCCAAAATAGAATCCATTGAAATTGCCAATTTTTTTCCTTTGAGATGCAGAGAAGAGATGCCCCAACGACTGCAGAGGTCCCTCGGAATAACCTTTTCGTGAACACACCTGTGCCAGCATCTGTGCGCCCCAACAAGCTAGTGGAATAAAATAAGCCTGTGCAGCCAGCACCGGCACGGTTTAGCGCATCAAGCTAAACCCGGAACAGTGGGCCGATAGCGCTACAAAGAGCGCACACCGAATAAAACCTTTTTTTTTTAGTAAAATGCACTGCGATGCATAAAAAAAAATTAGACTGAATATAAATTTGGTAAAATTGAGCGGAAACCTTTTTGCCCGATTAGGTAGGAAATTATGTAATATTAATTTTTATTTTTTTAAACAATTTTATGAAAAATAATTTTTCAAATAAGTGCAAAAAAAAAATTAAATGTTAATTAAAATATTATTAATAATTAAAACAAGAATGGAAAGCTAACTTCGGGCGGAGCCGAAGTTGATATACCCTTGCAGATATGTGGCAGCTTATATTATTAGATATATATCGGATCTTATATAGTCGGCCGATCCTTATTAAACTCGGCAGATCAAATTAGTTTGCCGAAAGTAGAATCCATACAAAGTCCCAGTCTTCTAACTTAAAAAACAACAGAGATATGGCATTTCCGATCAATCAGTTATATGGCAGCTATTGGATATAGTCGGCCGATCCTTATGAAATTTGGCAAATCAAATAAGTCTGCTAAAAGAGGAGTCCACAGCAAGTCCCAACCTTATAACGTTAAAAACAACAGAGATATGACATTTCCGATCAATCAGTTATATGGCAGCTATAGGATATAGTTGACAGATCCCGGCCGTTCCGACTTATATACTGCCTGCAAAGGAAAGAAGGATGTGTGCAATGCTTGAAGTCGATAGCTTTAAAACTGAGGGACTAGTTTGCGTAGAAACAGACAGACAGACGGACAGACGGACATGCTTATATCGACTCAGGAGGTGATCCTGATCAAGAATATATATACTTAATAGGGTCGGAGATGTCTCCTTCACTGCGTTGCACACTTTTGACCAAAATTATAATACCCTCTGCAAGGGTATAAAAAGGATATTATGGTATATATATATATATATATATATATATATATGCTTATTATTATACCCTTGCAGAGGGTATTATAATTTTGGTCAAAAGTGTGCAACGCAGTGAAGGAGACATCTCCGACCCTATAAAGAATATATATTCTTGATCAGGACCACCTCCTGAGTCGATATAAGCATGTCCGTCTGTCCGTCTGTCTGTCTGTTTCTACGCAAACTAGTCTCTCAGTTTTAAAGCTATCGACTTCAAACTTTGCACACATCCTTCTTTTCTTTGCAGGCAGTATATAAGTCGGAACGGCCGGGATCGGTCAACTATATCCTATAGCTGCCATATAACTGATTGATCGGAAATGCCATAACTTCGTTGTTTTTTAAGTTAGAAGGATGGGACTTGCTGTGGACTCCTCTTTTAGCAGACTTATTCGATCTGCCAAATTTCATAAGGATCGGCCGACTATATCCTATAGCTGCCATATAACTGATTGATCGGAAATGCCATATCTCTGTTGTTTTTTAAGTTATAAGACTGGGACTTTGTATGGATTCTACTTTCGGCAAACTAATTTGATCTGCCGAGTTTTATAAGGATCGGCCGACTATATAAGATCCGACATATATCTAATAATATAAGCTGCCACATATCTGCAAGGGTATATCAACTTCGGCTCCGCCCGAAGTTAGCTTTCCATTCTTGTTAATAATAATATTTTAATTTTAATAAGTCTAATAGAATTTCCAAATCGATAGAAAGATCTGAACATTTCGCCAAAATGGGCATTGTTGATGTTAAAACTGTAGACTCAACAGCCAAATAAGGTCGAAGTTGATATCACATATTTAAAATTAATTACAATACTAATTGTCATAATTATTATTATTGCGGTAGCACATTTATTGTTCTATAAGTACCACAATAAATGTATTAAGAAAAGATACCAGAGTCAGGCAATGATCTGGATAAAATCGGATTTAATAAATGTAATAAAATATTGTAATAATTATATATAATTAATTATAATTAATTAATTATAATTAATTAATTATAATTATTAATTATAATTATTAATTATAATTTAAAATATATATATAACACAAAAACAAAAAAATAATTTCATATGTATATGTACGAAAACATTGTTTCTTGCTATGGCACAAAGGCATAAATAAAAAAATAATCATAATATGAATAAAAATATTAAAGATTCAAATAAATTTAAATAAACATAATAAACATGAATACATGAATGAAAACATGAATTAGTGTATACAAATTACGTTATATAAGGAACCAGGTTTTCAGAATAGGATATCATCTATAATCAGAAATCTAAGAACGCCCCTTACAATTTCCGAATTTGAATATATGGATATGTACAAATATGAATATATGGATATGTACAATCTAGACGTTTCACCCCTTATCCATTGCAGTAACACTCAAAAGGCAATAATATTGTCCACTGTGAGAAACTGCAAAATATTCTCGGAAATTAGCACACACCCAATGTTAGGACAAACAATTGTATCACAACACAAATAAATAAAAAAAAAAAAAAAAAAAACTACAACAAATAAGGAATGGGAGAAACTTACTTCTCATATCCGTGAAATAAAAGAAACCTTTGATAAGTCTTACAAATGAGTAAGTCAAAATAGGGCACTTCTAAAAGATACAATTAACAAAAATGCGAAGATTCTCGTAAACTCTTTCAATGAGACAATAATATTAGTGCATGAAAATAGGGAAATAATAAATAAAACGAACTTGTCAAAAATCAAAATTACTGCTCACGTTACGTTTAAATTTTATAACAGTCAAAGCGAGGTATAACCTAAATATATCGATACCATATAAATACCCCTTTGAAAATAGATAGATAATGGCGAGGCGCAAAAATCAATAGAACAGATAGAAATAGATTCAACGGAGGACGACAATTCCGAGTTAAAGAAAAAGATCTACACGATCTGACAATTCCTCGGTTCCAATCCCACGGTGATAACATTACAGGAACACGGAGAAGAAGAGTTAGATTTTACATTACAACATAATTACAACATAATGACAGCATAATGACAGACGAGGTAGCTGTCCAAGGACATTTCGAATGCCATTTCTGAATTTAACGGCCAAATAAACCTGCAAAGGTTTGTCACAGCTCAAAAGGACCATACGAAAATATTGCTGTTGATGTAATAAAATCCAAAATAGTTGGATCAACACTCGACAAAGTTCAGAGTGAAGATACAATAAATGGAATAATACAGAAATTACAACAAACTATTGGCGGTGAAACATCTGAAAATGTCAAAAGTGCCAACAGTCAAAAACGACTAAATATACAGAGACCCCACTGACAATAACTAAAACCCCGGAAACAGCTTTTGACAGGGTAATTTTGGATACGATCGGTCCGCTACCCGATCAGATACGATCGGTCCGCTTAATTTGCGACTTAACGAAATACCTTGTAGCGATACCAATCAAAAATAAAAGTTCTAAAATAGTTGCAAAAGCTATATTTGAACATTTTATTCTAAAGTACGGTCCAATGAAGACGTTCATTACGGACATGGGAACAGAATATAAAAATTCAAAAATAGGAGATTTATGCAAAAATTTAAATATCAAAAACGTAACTTATACCGCACACCATCACCAGACTGTAGGCACAGTGGAGCGAAGCCTTAGAACACTTAATGAGTTCATCCGCTCACACATCTCAATCGACAAAACAGATTGGGATATATGGCTACAATAATTCGAATATTGTTTCAACACAACACCATCTATGGCACACGATCTATGGCATTGTCCATATGAGCACTAACCATACAACATATAGACTACCCATTTCATACAACGAAAATGGACGCAAAAATTTCTTGCGACAGGCCCCAGCAGGCCCCAGAGAGAATCTTACTCTCATTCTTACGCTCTTTCTTACCCTCATAATCTCTCTGAAAATTTTTGGTTGTTCAGTCGCTGAGGATCATCAAGAAGGTTGATCCGCGGTTCAATTGATCTTTATATGTATGTGTGCTCACACATTCACATACACGGTTTCACGTGTGTGTGTTCGATTTCGTTTTGAAGACAGCCAAAATTTAGATTTTTTTAACTTTTTAGGCTCGCTACGCTAAAAATGAGGGTATGCATTATTGTGTTAATGATGAAACAATTTTATTCTATGTTATATTCTATTTTTTAATATTTCATCATACATTTTATATATGTTTAGAAAAACAATTAAATGGTAGCAGTAAAAGGCTTTACATATATATATATATATTTAAAAGAGTATGAAAATCATTGTACTACGATAGGAAGAGGGTATCTCAGTCGGTTTCACTTAAAACCCAAATTGTTTTTATGTTGTTGTTTTTCAAACGGATGATGCTTGCATACCCTACTGATGACCACACAAACTAAAAATCAGCTGTTTTTGTTTATGCTCACTCCCCTAAAAATCATCTATCAGAAGGGTATGCAAGCACCATAGGCTGGCAGAACAAAAAAAAACTTTAAAAAATCGGGTTTTTAATTGACACCCACTTGTATTCATTCGTAGACATATATGTATGTATATATATATGAAAAACATTTTACTGCTTACACTTCATAGTATTCCCAAACAAATATAAAATTTATTCTGAAAAATTAAAAAATAAAATATTATTTCAATAATGTATACCCCAATATTCTTAGGGTAGCAAGCCTTAAAAGTTACAAAAATCTAAATTTTGGCTGTATTCAAAACGAAATCGAACACACACACATGAAACCGTGTATGTGAATGCGCCCCTCAGCGACCGAACAACCAAAAATTTTCAGTGAGATTATGAGCGTAAGAAAGAGCGTAAGAATGAGAGTAAGATTCTCTCTGGGGCCTGCTGGGGCCTGTCGCAAGAAATTTTTGCGTCCATTTTCGTTGTATGAAATGGGTAGTCTATATGTTGTATGGTTAGTGATATAAGTTAGTTTTCGACAAAACACCGAATTTACATTCCCATCTATACATTAATACTTTTGCAAACTCAGATGGTGACAGAAAGACAGAAAATTAGTTATTTAGTTTATTAGTTATTAGTTATACTCTATAATACACAGACACCTTAGATACAATTTTAATATTTTTGGACATCACGAAAACAATTCACAGAAAAAACACTTAACACTGATGAAGAATCGGATTCTCTATATTATATCTTACATACCATAAATAATATTTTCCATTTTGTTTTGTTAAAATTTGTGCATGTATTACAAAAGTGGCAAGTTTAAAGTCTGTGTGCAGTTCCCGCCAAAATTAGTCCGATAACCAGCTGATCGGTTAATGAACTTTGCAGCCCTCGCATAAGCTTAGGAATGCACATTCAAATAAAAATATTTTTTTGTATCTAGTTCGACAATCTACTTTTAGAATCTATACACAATATTTGATTATTTTGGAATACATTTTTTGAATTTATTAAAAAAAATCGGTCAGTCTCTTAATTTCGTACATAAAATTTCAATTATTTTATTTACGTTTCCCGTCAACTTAAAACTACCGAAAGATGAAACGATTGAGCCAGAGATTTTTCGCATAAGAGGCAAATGTCTCCTTTCTTTTACCCCCGCATAAAAGTTATCTTTCAATGCATTAGTAACGTGCCACTAGCATGTATGTCAAAGAAAAATGAGATTTTGGAATTAGTAAGGTTATGCGTGTGCCGAGCTCACACAGGTTCATAAGTCGTGAGTATTTATAAATAAGGTTTAAGGAGTTTGCTACTTAGCCATCTATTTATCCTAAAAATAGGTAACGGTTAATTAAAAATTTGTATTTTGCAGCCGAGGAGGTTGAGGTGGAAGGTTGGTCAGTGGGTCTTACATGGGGGAGTTTTACAAATTTTGCCAACTTTGGCCATAAACTGGTACCGTTTTCCTGGTAACCCTATTTATAAATTACAATTCTTGCAAAACTGCAGAAGTACTGTCGAAAAGCCACACAAGGCCCGCAGTATTGTTAAGCCATATTGTCAAGAGTATGGTCATACTAACGTGATTTAGAATGCTTCCTTTCTATATCCGACAGGAATAAACCGATGCTTGTCTTGCCAACAAAAGTTACCCAATAATTCAAAAAAAATTAGAGTGGAATCAATACTGCCAATTATAAAAGTTATCCCGTTCAAACGGAGATAAAAACAAAATTTTTGAAAGTTCAGTTATTGCTCTGTGCTACTTTAAAACTCTTCCAAAAACATGAGCGCTCTCTGGAGCTCATGTCGATTGAAAAGAGCTTCGAGTGGTTAATTGTTTGGGATATTTTTTTTTGGGAGTGCGGTCGCCGCCATGCAAAGCACCATCAGCTGTACGTGTATTGTATGGAAGTATTTTTTTCAGAGTGCGGTCGCGGCCAGTGGCCAGTTCTTAATAAAAACTTTTTATTTAAATTAAATAAATTACATTTTTTTTTTAATTAAATAAATTAAATTTGTATTTAAATTAAATAAATGAAATGCATTATTTCTCTTTATTGTTTTGTTTTTTACGTTCGCAAAATACAAGAAGCCAATCGGCCACCAAAAAAAATCGTAGAACAAAAGTTGCTTATATTTTAGTAACAAACATACTCAAATTTTTTTCATAATTTTAAAAGACCAAATAAGGCAAACGCGGAGTGAACTTGAGAAACTTTTTTAATTGGGAAATTCTTTAAAAATCGGTTTTCCTGAATAAATTTAGAAAGAAAATCGGGATGGTTGAGGTACCAATCGAAGCGCATTTTGGAGCAGAATCTGTGTATTTAAAAATATGTTGTCTGTTGACATCAATGTCTCCACAATCTTCAATTGAGAGAATCAAAAGTGTTTTACATTTACGAAAAGTTGAGTTGAAATTGGAACGTCGGCGAGAGCAGACGTGTTTTTTTTTCTTCTTTTTCCTATCTTCTTATTGTCAACAAATAATTTAAATAAAAGTAGTACAAGCTATAAACAACAACACACAGTGGGCGAAAAGACGCTCAGTGCCAGCGCTTTTGTTGGACCTCATACCCTTCCCTCATGCCAACATGCTTAGCCACGGTCACCAGTACAGTGACGTCACTAGCAACTGCAACGGCAACTTCTACAACAACTACAATAGTATCGACTGCTCGCGCAATACCATCTACTGCGACAACGAAATCTGCTGTGCAAGCAAATAATGCTGCACCTTACACCAGCGCGCTCTCCTCAAAACAATGTTCGGCCGTACAGACTGGCATGGATCGTTACATACAAATAAAACGTTAGCTCAGCCCGCAGAACTCTAGACTTGGTAATTCTGCTAAAATAACTCGCGGCATCTCAAAACAATCCACAACAGAGAAGCCCGAAGAAGCAAACAGGTTTGCTATTTTGGCAGATAAATCCGATGAAATACCCCCTGAACACATCGTAGGGGACAATAAAAAGCCCAAACCGCCGCCGATTTACATTCGAGAGAAAAGTGCTAATGCTCTCGTAAGCTCAATACTGAATCTTATCGGACCAGACAATTTCCACATAATACCATTAACAAAGGGAAATATTCACGAAACAAAAGTTCAGACTAATACGGAAGTAAATTACAAAATTTTGTCGAAGTATTTAAACGACAACAATAAAAACTTCCCAACAACAAAAAATAAACCCCAGCAAGTAGTACTTAAAGGTATTGAACCGGAAGTAACACCAGCTGAAGTTACAGGCGCACTGAAGGAGAAAGGTTTTAAAGTAAAAAATGTTACTAACATTTTGAATAGAGAAAGAAAGCCTCAGCCTCTGTTCAATGTAGAACTTGAACCCGAAACCAAATCCAAGCCTCTGAAAAAAAATGAAGTGAATCCAATTTTCCAACTACACCGCAGAATAACCGTAGAAGAGCCGCATAAAAGAAATGGGCTGGTGCAGTGTAATAATTGTCAGGAATACGGCCACACAAGGTCTTACTGCACGCTTCGTCCTGTATGCGTTGTTTGTGGAGAGCTTCATGACTCCCACAAATGCCCAAAAAACAAAGAGGATCCCAACAGCAAAAAGTGTGGAAACTGTGGAGGTAACCATACGGCTAACTACAGGGGCTGTCCAGTCTGGAAGGAACTGAAAAGTCGTACACACCAAACAGTGACCACTACTCGCTCACATATTACACCTATGAAATCTACGCGTGATGTCTTCCCCCCTACAGCCGTGAAATCTTCAGCTTATAATGAGTTCACCGACAAACCCGAAAGCATTGCAACTGCTCTAAAAATGGGTCCGAAAAGCACCGCAACCAGAAGAACAGTCTACGAACAAATTTGGAGCAATGATATGTAATCTTCAACAATGTATGACGGATTTCATGTCATTCACGCAGACAACTATACAAGATCTTGTGCGAAACCAGAACGTTTTGATCGAGCTGCTTGTTGCTCAAAACCAGACAAAGTAATCAATGGCTCCACTCCGTATATCACTGTGGAACGCCAACGGCGCCTTACAGCGCAAACTTAAGTTAACTCAATTCATTAATAATAACCATATCGATGTAATGCTACTCGCAGAAACTCATCTTACAAATAAATACAATTTCCAAATTCGAGAATACTTCTTCTATAACACGATTCACCCAGACGGGAAAGCACTGGGGATCTCGACTGGTGACTCCAAATGAAAGGCAGTTGTACAACGCAATAATAAAACGGAGCAACAAGCTAGACTGTGTGTCACCTGGGACACCTACATATTGGCCAACAGATCCCAGAAAATTGTCAGACTTGATAGACTTTGCAGTCACAAAAAACATTCCACGCAACCTGATAAGCGCCAACTTCTTACTAGATCTATCGTTTGATCACTCGCCTGTACTCCTCCAACTAAATCTACATCCAGTTGCGGTAGATAAACCATTCAGACTAACAACGAATAAAACCAACTGGCTCAAGTACAAAAAAAAAAAAAAAAAAAAATCCACGTTTGAATGACGAAGCTGATATCAACTTATCCACAAACGCCCTTGAATCCGTCTTGGTCGCAGCAGCTCGCATGTCAACCCTACAAACGCAAAAAACCTCGTACAATCATAGATACACGAACGTTGAAATAGAACAGCTTGTTCAAGCAAAGCGATGCTCACGGCGAGACTGGCAATCCAACAGATCACCATCTGCAAAACAAAGGTTAAGAGATGCTACACGGAGGCTCACAGCTGCCAAGAAGAAGAAAGGTACCAAAAACAATTCAAGAGCAGTTATCCCCAACAAGCTCCAAGTTCCCACTATGGAGAGCACACTCATAACTCAGCGCATCATTAGAATCTGCAATACCAATTAGGACATCCACAGGCAAAGGGCGCGCAGCGACGGAGAAAGAGCCGAGAGATTTGCAGAACATCTTCAAAATGTATTTCAGCCCAACACAGCATCAAACGGGATCTCACTGCCAGCAACATCAGATATCGACACATCGACGTATGATCCAATTGTATTTAGACCACATGACGACTCAAAATCATAAATGAACAACTTCATATTCATCATATAGATCAATTAGTTTACTAACGTGTCTATCAAAACTCTTCGAAAAATGCCTCTGGGCACATATTACCCCATATCTCAGAATACACAACAAAATCGCGACTCATCAATTCGGTTTTCGAGAAAAACATGAACCATCGAGCAAGTCAACCGCATAACTTCAGAAATCCGAAATGCATTCGAACAAAGGGAGTACTGCACTGCGATATTTCTGGACGTATCACAAGCTTTCGACAGATTATGGTTACAAGGTTTAATGTATAAAATAACAGAAATGCTCCCAACCAACACTCATTAACTTCTGAAGTCATACCTTTACAACAGGAAATTGTCAGTAAGATGTAATGCTGCCATGTCCGATGATTAAATCATCAGTACCGGAGTTCCTCAAGGCAGTGTGATAGGACCAACATTCTACCCTATCTACACTGCGGACATCCTAACGAGCATGCAACTCACCACATCCACTTTTGCTGATGACACGGCGATCTTAAGCCGCTCGAGATGCCCCAAGCAAGCAACGGCGCAACTTGCTAAACACCTGGTGGCAGTGGAGAAATGGCTATCCGACTGGCGAATCAAAGTTAACGAACAAATATACAAACACGTAACGTTTACACTTAACAGGCAAGACTGCCCTCCACTTACTCTAAACAACACAGTGGTTCCGGTAGCAAACGAAGTAACATATCTTGGCGTACACCTTGATAGACGTCTTATTTGGCGCAGCCACATTGAAGCCAAAAGAACTTATTTAACGCTCAAAGCCAGCAACCTCCACTGGCGTATCAATAGCCGCTCGCCCCTTAGCCTGGACTACAAAGTACTCCTATACAACACCGTTCTGAAACCAATCTGGATGTACGGCTCTTAGTTGTGGGGGAATGCCAGTAACAGCAGTGTGGATATAATGCAAAGAACTCAGTCAAAAATTCTCAGAACCATCACCAGGGGACCGTGGTACGTTCGGAATGTAAACATTCACAGGGACCTTGACATACCACTTGTCAGAGAAGAGATAGCACAAATCACAACAAAGTACTACAACAGGCTATCAGTACATCCAAATCATCTCGCGAGAGCCTACACCGCAACGACCTTCCAATCCAGCGCTAATTATTAGGACCATATAGTCTCTATTCAATTAAATTAAACTGTTAGATAACGAATTATTTGAAGATTTGCAACCTTATTGTTAGACTCATAAAGAGAAGATCCAATAAATAAAATCAAGCTTCAAAAAAAAAAAAATGTACGAAAATTTCTCCCAAGCCAAACTACTTTTTGCAAATTTTTGGATAAAATCCCTCAAATAAAGGCAATACCTTTCATTTGGTATATCACTCATTAAGATGGAACGCACACAGAAAATTTTTAATTCTTCGGACATATATAGTGTCTTCACGCGCTATATGTTATGGCGTGCGTGACGTCTTCTTGCGGACTGCCGTCCGCTGTGATAGATACGAATTACAATAACAAGAATGTCAAAAATATTACAATGAATTTATAAGGGTAAAAATAACATAACAATACATACTTTTGAAAGCAATCACGAATCAGTTTAAAGTTCTGGGTTATCTTATTCACAAGAGCGCCTAAGCAGGACACGCAACTAGTAACTTCAGCTTGGTTTCTCGAAACCACCAGTAACATCAAATGTTCTTCCAGGGAAGCCAAAAACGATTCACTGGCATTGTTAACAAGAGGGACCACTTTTTCAAGTATATCTGCAACCGCACATATAAATTTCGCAGCGGTAGCTGAATGACATTTTATATTAAGATAAGGCTCTATAGTCATAGCGTGTCTAACAAGCAATTGCGGTCGAACTTTTGCTAGTAAATGCAGTGTTGTTATACAACCAAGCATTCTTGCGTTATCAGTATCTTCCAGTTCAATTAATCGATCCACAAGTCCGTCAGCCAATTGCTGACAAGCTAGCATAATTTCTGGCGCTGGCTCCGTATTTTTTTTCACAGGTTCATTTACACTCCCATCAGATTTTAACATATTTTCCTTTGGTTTGAAAATCTGTAAAAGAAAAAAAAAAGAGGTGAAAAAAAAATTTATTATTTCACCTATTACTAGCTTCTAGCTATAACTAGCTATCACTTTACCTATCAGCTAGCTTAAATTTTGTTAACCGCGCATACTGAGAGCTGAGGATTATGCTGATCATTGTAATGAAAGTCACTAATTGTTTTTCAAGCGCTGTAGTAGCAAATTGTTTTACAAAGCGGCATGCCTTTCCTTCAAAAAGGCTTTGCTTACTGAAAAAAAGTAAATTTCTGACTAAAAAATAAGAAAACTTAAAAATATTACCTTATGCATATGAGTTAAGCATCTAATTGCAATTTAAAAATATTCATACTTAGTAAATTCATCAAAAGTGAGATGGAATCCCGTTTTTTGGTTATTATTCAGTTCGAATAGTTTTTATATTTTTTGAGATAATATTAAATCTTGATATTTTATAAATTTTTCAAACCGGGGTTTAATGATACTTATTTATAATTTTATAATCCAATTTTTTAAATTTATATATCCGTATCGCGTCACGCGTGCAGTGGTATATTTGGAGGTAAAATAATAAATTTGTCTAAATTTTCTTCCTAAAATAGCTCTGCTCTGATTCTTTATCGTTCTGTTTCGCTTCTTTTGTCGCTCAGATTCTTATCCCTATTCTTTGCCAAATTACTAAGTCTCACTAACCGCTCTCTTTGTTTCCCTGGCACAGTGGTTCAAGGTACTTCAATAAAAATAAAATAATAATAATAAATTTTTAATTATGAATTTCAAGCTTGTCTGTGCCATTAAGCCTCGAAATAAGACAATCTTATGTTGCTCTGTGAAAACGTTGCACATGCTAAGTGTGCCGGGCTCACGTCCTTAGTTTCGGATGCCATTTCGCGTAGTCTCCACTTTTGCTATGACGGCTGTTGTGCTGTTTAGGACGAAATGAGGTCGTTCATGCGACAGACTAAAAGCGGATTTAAAGAGTTGATCAGTGGTTTTCGCAAAATCAATGACCAACTCTGTGCTCTCGATTCACAGTTTAGTAGCAACTGAACTTCAACTGGTAAATGAGTTTCCAAAGCGTAAGAAATCAGCTGTTAGTGATGTGCTTATGGCGAATAATCTTCAGCCTGTTCCGCCGACAATTATGCAGCCGCTCATATCTCTGGTCACTACAATTTTGCTGGTCCTGGATATCTCAGTATAAATGAGCAATTGTTCGATATGTCCTCTGTGGCATCGCTTCAAGTTATACCAACAGACCCAATAATTCAAACCCCCTTAAGAGTCACCGAACAGGGAAATCATGCGTCCGGCCCCCGGAACGAACTGATGCTGCAGTATTAGTTACGGCGGCATCAAAACCGTTGCAGGTGATCCCACCATCGAAAATCAAATATTTCTTTCCCGGCTAGCGCCTGATACTTCTGAGATTGATATCTCAGCTTACATCAAAGCCAAAACAAAAGCCGACATATATAGCCGTGTCGGATATTATTTAAATATACTCAATTTAAATGTACCTACACCAGGCACACGTCATTTGTATACCCTTGCAGAGGGTATTATAATTTTGGTCAAAAGTGTGCAACGCAGTGAAGGAGACATCTCCGACCCTATTAAGTATATATATTCTTGATCAGGACCACCTACTGAGTCTGTCTGTCTGTTTCTACGCATACTAGTCTCTCAGTTTTAATGCTATCGACTTCAAACTTTGCACACATCCTTCTCCTCTTTTGGAAAACTTATTTGATCTGCAAAATTTCATAAGGATCGGCCGACTATATCCTATAGCTGCCATATAACTAATTGATCGGAAATGCCATATCTCTGTTTTTTTTTTAAGTTAAGACTGGGAGTTTGTATGGATTCTACTTTCGGCAAACTAATTTGATCTGCCGAGATTTATAAGGATCGCCCGACTATATAAGATCCGATATATATCTAATAATATAAGCTGCATGGGTATATCAACTTCGGCTTCGCCCGAAGTTAGCTTTCCATTCTTGTTTATAATATATTTCTGGTTCTGAGCCGTAAGGTGTAAACTGTGTATCGGTTAAATCAGAATCGGAATCGGATGCCCATTCTCGCTGAGTTGGCCACCCCCCACAATTGCAGTGGTGGTCGTGCTGTCAATGAAGAAATTTGATTTTTCATGCGATAACCCATGATTTTGTTTAAAGAGTTGTTAGATCTCTGGTCTTGTCAGAGATTTTTAGCTCCGAAATTTTTCTAGATAGGTACACCACTTTTATGCGGCACCAAAGTCTGTGAAGAGGAGTAGAAGTCATAATCTCTATTGACTCGAATTTCGCTTTTGACGAAGTAAAGTTGAAAGATGTTGGTGACTTGGAATTTCTTTGCGTTATTATATTACCACCGTCATCCGAATCGGCTTTTTTTTGTCCGAATCGGTTTTTAATCTTATGTCCAATAGTGACCTGCTACTTATCCTTGGCGACTTTAATTTGCTAGAACTCAATTGGTTCCTTTATTCCTTTTAACACATTATGATTTTACTGCCGGCATGTTCGACATGTTCCAAGGTCATATTTTGTTAGGGATTCTTTATGTCATTCTATATGTTTTGTATCGGATTTTGTGATGGAACTACCAGAGCTTTGCCCCTTTAACCCCAGTGAAACCACGCCAAGTTAAGTTTTTTCAAACAATTTTACCACCTACTCCTCATATAACATTCAATCCAATCATTTGCAAAAAGTAGTTTATTTCGGGATCTTCAAAGGAGTAAACACTTCAGGGGTCTATTCCAATCTCTATATAAACTCCAACTTATTTCTGGAAATTTTGATTTTTCTCCCTAAATGGAATAAATCTTTCAAAATCACCTTGTATGAAATAGGAAAAAATCCTATCCAAACGTTTCATTAAGTGTCGCTCCACCTCCATTAATTTATGGGAGTTGACATCCTTTGTAATATATGATTTCTTTGATTATATGATAATATATGAAAGACCCTTCATACTGATGTGATTTACACAGTCGTTAGTAAAGCATTTTATTCAGTTAATTAAATGAATTGAATTTTAACCTGCTGCTGCTTGACCTTCATTGTCCTGCAGCGATTGAATTCGTCCTCCGTAAGGCCTATAAAGCGATGCATTGATATTTACTATTTTTAATACGGTTTATATTCGAAGAGTGCCGCAGTACCTGCAGAAGCAGTAAGAAGGCGCTGGGGACTCTCCTTGAATTCTCACTCTTGAATTTTGTCGGCCTGTATTATTATAGCGTTTTTTAAGCTGCTGTAGAGAGTACCCTTGCAGAGGGTATTATAAGTATATATCTATTTTATCACCAAAAGTGATATTTGGGATATATTATATATTTTGCGACTGTTATTATGCGTTTTTTCTTTTGATTTAGAACTGATGGTCATAAATATACATTTAAGAACAATTAAAAAAAATGGTTTTAGTAAATGTTGGGCCAAGCAGCCACCAGAAGAAAACATTTGTGCATAATTGTAATGTATTTATCTGCAGCGTTTGTTATCACCCTTTTCTTATCTGCTTGTCTCCCAGTTTCGCATGCGCTTTGTTGTTCTTTGTAGCGCATGCACTTTGGGAGCTTGTGTAAAGCTTCTGCGCAAGCTTTTGGCACTTGTTTTTCGGCATTTGATTAGAGCGGCTTGTTTGGGGTTAAATTGAACCCCGGAATTAAAATTGAAATTAAATTGATAAATCGTGTGTTTAATTCGGCCGCTACCAAAAAACTGGTAGCGTTACATTTGGTGACCCCGACGTGATTACATCCCGCATTTGGTTGTTGTGATCAGCGTTAATAAGTGCCGCGGAATTTGGTTTTCTTTTCTTAAAATTTCGCGTGTTTACATAATGGAGTCTGGAGCTGAAGCTCAAGCAGGGAGAGGATGCTGCGGAAGCGAGCAGTGGTTACGTGTCAGGAAATGGAGGTCCTGCATCAGAAGGTCAAGGCTGAGGTGCAGTCCTGCGCGAGCGATTCACTACGATGCAGGAGGAACTGGAGGAGCTCAACTATAGTGAGATCGGAAGCGATCTATATTGGAAATTCTCGCAGCTGGCCACGGACGTGCATGTTGACATCCAGGTAGAGGTTGCCAAGCGCTCCATTAGAGTGGCTGCGCACTCTACACTGTTGGATGGTACTAGTGGTGCTGGTATTTCACCCCATCCATACAGTCCTGCTCCCTCATTGCCCCCGTTGCCGATGCCCACATTTAGCGTCGACTACGCCGAGTGGCCTGATTTCTGCGATGACAGCCTACCAACTTGGGAATCTATGGCTCTACGCAGCCACCAGCAAACCGGACGAGCCGATGTGGATCGTATACCAACCGATCTTCGTGCATGGTTGCTACTAATCCTGCCTTGTGCACCCTGTGCGGTGTTGTGGCTCACCCCTTGCCAGCTTGTCCTAGATTCATTGCTTTGCCAATTGAGGAACGGTACGACGAAGTGCGGCGGCTAACTCGCTGTTTTGTGTGCCTAGAGGATGGCCATTTCGCTCGTGGATGCTCCGCTTCCCGCTGCCCAGTGTGCAATCGCCGTCATCATTTGCTGTTGCACCATCACGGGCATTTTTCCAGTTCTACCAAAGCTTCACCTGCACGAATCTCAGCTCCCATCAATGCAGTTTCCGTAGCGAACCCACCATCCCGCTCAATCAGCACTGTCGTGACCGAGTATCGCAATGCTGAGCCAGTACTCTTGCTAACCGCCAATGTACTGGTTAGTGGTCGATCTGGAGCCCTCCTGCCTTGCCGAGTGTTATTGGATTCCGGTTCACAAGTGAATCTCATCTCGTCGCGGCTGGCAAGTCAACATCAGCTTTGCCGCTCTGAATGTGAGACGGATGGAGTCTCTGTTAGTGTGTGGATGAAGTCCCGCCATACCACATACTCTGTGAGAATGGAGGCTGTTGTAGCTTCTCACATTACGGATTATCAGCCCAACCTCAACATAGACGATTCGAGGTGGAAGATTCCTGGAAACATGGATCTGGCAGACCCCAACTTCCACCGAACGCAGCGAGTGGACCTGCTGATTGGGGCCAGCTTATTCTTTGACTTGTTGTCAGCTGGCCAAATCCAGTTAGGTCACGGGCTCCCCATTGCTCAGAATCCTCGATTTTGCTGGGTGATTTCTGGACGCGGTGGACTATCACGGGAATCGTCGGCGTCCTGTGCTAGAGAGGAGACTGGAGTAGCCTATACTGGAGGAAGTGAAGTGGATTCTTAGAGCTACGTGACAGGATAATCATTGCAATGATGTGACTGCTGCCCCTTCCAAAATTGTTATTGGGGCCAAGCAGCCACTCTCGAAAAAAACATTTGTGCATAATTGTAATGTATTTATCTGCAGCGTTTGTTATCACCCTTTTCTTATCTGCTTGTCTCCCAGTTTCGCATGCGCTTTGTTGTTCTTTGTAGCGCATGCACTTTGGGAGCTTGTGTAAAGCTTCTGCGCAAGCTTTTGGCATTTTTTTTTCGGCATTTGATTAGAGCGGCTTGTTTGGGGCTAAATGGAACCACGGAATTAAAATTGAAATTAAATTGATAAATCGTGTGTTTAATTCGGCCGCTACCAAAAAGCTGGTAGCGTTACAGGCGTTGACAGCCCATTATCCAAGCATCCATTTTTCACCACAATGATGCAAGAGTCAACAATTGATGTTTAGTTTGGGAGCAGCTATAGCGGAATTCTTCGTTGCCTTTCACATTTGCGATAGTTTCATTTAGTTTTCATCATAGCCATGTTTTCTACACCGAATAATGTGTTGGCCTCAGTTCCAACGATGTTAAACGGTAATCTTCGTTGCCAAGAGTGATGCATTAGATTGTTACCAGATTCAAATCTGCGTACAGATATTTAAAATGGTCCAGCGTGGATTTCCATGCTGCCGCGTTTGTCAATTTTTAACACTTATGTAAGAGCTCTGTTAACTCTGCCGAGAGTACTTTCATATCATCCAAGCCGTATTAAAGTATTGTCTATTTTACATTTTCCATTCTCGTGGATCTCAATTATTCGTAGAATATACCTGGTTTCTTACTGAATTCTGTCATTTTTTTTGGTTGGGGATGGTGGAAACAATATAATTAGTGCTAGAATTATGAGTATTAATGACAGGCTTCCTATTTTGCGTTGTACAGGGGGCTCATCAGTCTTTTTGGCTATAATGGTGTCATCCAATGGGCCCTTGTGCATTTCTTCCGGAAACAGTGGAGCGCGCCGAGTTACTGGTCTCTTGAATATTCCGAATGACGTTTTGATGTCCACTACCCGAACGAGATTGATAAAACTAATCTGGACATATGCATGCGGGCTGTGGGGCACAGCTAGCAAAAATAATCCAGAAATCATGCAAAGAGCTTAATTTCAAATACCTGGAATGAAGTCTCTTTAGAAAAATTATAATATTCCTCCCACTCGAAGCCTTGATAAAGGTTGTTCATAATGTATAATGTGGGTATGTTCATAATGTTATAGATTTGAAAATTTGTTATTAGTCTCATAAACATAAACTAAATAAACATAATTTAAAAATCAAACAAAATGAGAAATGAAAGCTAACTTCGGGCTCAGCCGAAGTTGATATACCCTTGCAGCTAAGTAGCCACTTATATTATTACGTTATTAATTCAACGATCCGAATGAAAAATTTATAAAAAATACAATTACTTAAAAAAACAAATGTTGAAAAAAGTACTTAAAACTACTATCTTCTATTATCTAAACTACCGACTTATATCTTCAAAAAAATCAAAGATATTCTTCTCCGCTTTGTGGCGAAAACTATAATACCCTCCGCAAGGCTAGAAAATTTTGTTCTTTTAGATAAACTCACACTCAAAAGAAGGCCTTCTAACCAAGTTGATCCTGTATCATGAGATGTGTTTACTACATCAATAATTTGATTTATTTTCCTTTGGATGCCATGCTAAATGAGAATAAATAAAATGTAATATTAAAATATATCTTGGCATAGAACGGAACTGACCTTATCATTTTTTACACACGGTGAAAACCACATTTTCATAAAAACTTCAGTAACAAGTTTTTGAATACCTTCTTCGTCGTTAACGCGTCGAATCATTTTAACGCAAATTTCTGGTATTTTCGAAAAGTCCGGGTATTCAATACAAATATCACGTAAAATTTTTATTACTCGTTTCCGTACGGAGACGCCAGTGTCCTGAAAAAATATAATTTCTTAATGTTAAGTTACGTATATTAAGTTACGTATAAGATAAAGAACATTCTATTTACAATATTATAATTTGGTCCATTAAACTTAGTGTTGCATTTAAGATAATTAAAATATCAAATTAATCTAACTTAGTGAGGGACTCAACACGGAGATTAGTTATTGGTTGATAGGTGGGTTGAAGTGAAATCGTCCCATGATTCGATGCTTACAAACATTGTTGTGAAGGGAGAGACTAGCTCGCGCAAAAACATACGGACATACTTATATCAACTAAGCAGCGGATACTGATCTAGAGTGTAAATACTTTTTAGGATCGGAGATGATTCCTTCACTGCATTGCATACTATCATCCAAAATTATAATGTCTTGCAATCGTCCTGGAAGCTGAGCCACATTTTTAAGTGTACACATAAAAAAATACATGTGCATATATGATCATATACACATGATCATATTAATAGGTACACTTTAAAACTTTTCGATTTGAAGCAATTTAAGTCAGCACCAATCATTTAATATACACTTTTGTATATTATGGGGATCATTTACTAAATTTGTGAGACAAAAACATATTTAGATTGATTGATCGCGTTTCGAATCGATATAAAAGCTGAATTGAAGAAGGCGCTAAGGCTATACTGGAAAAGGACTATATAAGGCAAGTTGTGCCGTTTTGTTCATTTTTGTGCGAAATTAATAATCCTAGTTCATGCCAGAGCTAAACATGTACTCTTCCTTATCCCGTTGGAATTTTTGGCTTCAGAAGTTCCAGTGAGCTGAAATCACATGCGCCGTTGAAAAGAAGGGATATTCTTAAATGACAAAAATCGACGACAAAAAAAAAACTAACGAAAATTTTGGTTCATCTTTTTAAGTCTTCAAATAAATGGATGTAAAGTTACAAGCCTTAGATCGAATAAGTATGCCCAAAGTGGATACCATAGAAAGTCCCATCCTTCTAACTTAAAAACCAAAAAAGTTATGGCATTTCCGATCAATCAGTTATATGGCAGCTATAGGATATAGTCGGCCGATCCTTACAAAATTTAACAGATCGGATAAGTTTGCCGAAAGGGGAATCCATAGTAAGTCCCATCCGTGTATATATACGTGTTATATATCCGTGTTATATACTGCCTGCAAAGGAAAGAAGGATGTGTGCAAAGTTTGAAGTCGATAGCTTTAAAACTGAGAGACTAGTTTGCGTAGAAACAGACAGACGAACAGACGGACATGCTTATATCGACTCAGGAGGTGATCCTGATCAAGAATATATATACTTTATAGGGTCGGAGATGTCTCCTTCACTGCGTTGCACACTTTTGACCAAAATTATAATACCCTCTGCAAGGGTATAAAAACAAGAAAGGAAAGCTAACTTCGCGCGGACCCGAAGTTGAAATACACAGAAATTAAAATAATGAATTATTTGCCAGCTATAGGATTTAGTCAGCGAATTCCCGCGGTTCCGAAGATGTGTGCAAAGTAGCGAGTAGCTTCAAAACGGAGATATTAGTTTCGTAAAACCAGACAGATGGAGGCTGATCAAGCACGAACATATAAATTTATAGTGTTGGAGATGTCTCCTTCACAGCATGCACACTTTTAATCAAAAATATAATACCCATTGCAAGGGTATAAACAAGATAATAAGCGTAAAAATATGAATGCATCTTACCAATATTCGAGTTGACAGCATTTCGTAATACTGGTCAATTAGTTCTTCATTACTAAGCACAAATTTTCCTACTAGATCCACAGCAGCTTCACGTACCGATATAGCAGTATCTAAAAATTTTTGGTTGACGCCCATTTGCATGTCTTTTCTTTTAAGTACTAATGGATCAACTTCAACAATATTGGCCAGGCATTTCATTGCTCGAGTTCTTACTGCTATAGACGGTTCGCTGTGAGAGACCAACAACAATTTTTAAGTTTGATTAATAGTAATACAAAAGAGAATATACTCACTTTACGACTAAAATAATTTTTTTTAAACATCCATCAAAAGATTGACTAAACGGTCGCTTTGTAGCTAAATATTGCGCTATTAATTGTGCATTGTTATAATCGATATATGTCTTCAAATGCGGATGAGCTGTAAGGTGTTGTTCGCCAGAAAGTGAAAACGGTTTAATTTGGCTTATTAGGTATTCTTTTCTCGCCTCCAAAGCACTAAACATTTCAATATTGAGTTCAATGTCCATAACATCAAATGAAGAATTTTCACATTTTTTAGAATCTTCCGTTTCTATTTCTTCACAAGATCCAGAATCTGATGTATCCAAATAATCACCTTTAAGAAAATAATTTACTTTTACCACATAAGAAAATCTAACTTCATTCGGTACGAAAGCTTAAAATAAAATTGTTTAATTGTTTAATTTTATTTTATACAATTTATGTTATTTATTTTATAACAATTTTATAAAATTGTTTAATAATTTAATTGTTAAATTAAATTGCCGAGGGTATTATAATTTAGGTCAAAAGTATGCAACGTAGTGAAGGAGACATCTCCGACCTTACAAAGTGTATATATTCTTAATCAGGATCACCTCCTGAGTCGATATAAACATGTCCGTCTGTCCGTCTGTCTGTCTGTTTCTAAGCAAACTAGTCTCTCAGTCTTAATGCTATCGACTTCAAGCTTTGCACAGATCCTTCTTTCCTTTGCAGTCTAAACGGCCGGGATCGGTCAAATATATCCTATAGCTGACATGTAACTAATTGATCGTAAACCCTTTGACTGAGAGTGTGACAAATAAAAGTCTTTTTTTTTGGATATTTGTCAATTTGATTATTCACTTTGATTTGTCGTGTTGTTCATCTTGCCTATTGTTTTTTTTTTAAACTAAGAATGGAAATAAAAACTTGTTAAGAATGGGTCGTGAGCCAAATAAAAAAGTGCATCAGTTTTTCAAATTTTATGCCAACGATAAAAAATCAACATGCAATGTTTACGGATCGAAGTTAGCTAGCTGGGTTCCATACAACCAACTATTAAAGTCACTTAATAGCGAAATATATTTAAGAGGTAAATGTAAATCCAAATAAAAGAAAAATCTCTTATGAAACGAGCGAAGAAGAACTTACATCTTCAATCGTTAAAATTGTAACAAAGGATATAAAGCCATTTTTATTTTTAGAATGTGACGGATTTCGCGAAATACTTTATTCAATTTTCTCTGCTTTGCCTATGAAACCTATAACATTTCGGATTGATATACATTTTTTTTTTACAGAAGAGAGCAGACAATAAAAAAACATAAAATGAAAAATAATATCTCTGAAAATAGACATTGCAACCAGAACGGATAAGGTCATTTTAGGTGTAAATGTACAATTCATAAAACCAAATATTGACAAAATAGACATTGTTATTAAGACACTAGAAATGGTGAGAAATTAAATTACTAAAATGATGAATATTTTTTTCTATGATTTATAATTTTGTGATTAGTATTACATCAGATAATTCGGTCCGAGGAGTTTGTGGGATGACTCCTAGGATGCCTAGCTTAGGGCTACCGAACGGGTAGCGGATATAGAAAGGCCTTTATCTATTTAAGGTTAGCTGTGAATAAAGCGAAGGATTCCACTGCAGGCCCTCCTCGGGGATCCTCCTCGCAAATAAACAGCCCCGGACAGCTAGCGGGTATCCGCGCCGTAAGCGGTGTCGACGATGCGCTTGTGTTGCCGCCTCTAAAAAGTAGCCTCACACATTTCCCCCTTTTCCTACACAATATACCTCCCCACCTCCCTTCCCAAAACACCATCTCACACCGGGCCGAACTAAGGTGTCACTCGACCAGTGCCGAGAGTCAGCCTGGCTGGGGACCCGGTATATAAACTATGCCCAGTCTCAAACGGAGGGCTCAGGGTACCTGGTGACCCCCTGTTCTAATAAGCTTTACCCGGGCGTCGCGGATCTCCGTCCGGGTGGACCGTCCCTTCTCCGCAACTCGTGGGAACAAATTATGGAATCAAATTTAAGTAGCAATAAAACAAACAAGAAGTCGGGATCTTCCAAAAAACCCGAAACACTGGCAATGACGAGTCAGTCTGGCCAAAAGTCGACGACGGTGCAGATGGCGAGTGAGCCCTCACGTCCGACCAAGCTAGCTTGGCAGGGTCCGGGCGGACCTCGCCCCAAAATTTGTGTGGCCAAAGGCAAGCCACCCACTACCGCCACCATGGCGGCATCTCTCGGCCCAAGTGCCATGATGCCGCCTACAGGAGCGGTAAAGGGCAGCGTACCTGAAGCGGTCAACAAGCTTAGTCAAATAAGGCATACCTACGCCGAGAAAAAGACGGCAGGGCAGATCCTGCGCAGCCACGGCAGAGCCAAGTCGAAAAAGACTTCCGCGGAGTGGCTCAAGAAGGTGGAATGGGCCAAAGGAGTCCTTCCTCAATATGGCAAGACGACGACATCGCAAGCTCCAAAAAAGGAGCCAAAACCACATCCCAAGAGGGAAAGGTCCCAGGATGTGCCGGGAGGACCAACGGCAAAGCGGTTGTGCACACAGCCAAAGAGGTCCTTCGCAGAGATTGCGAAAAGTCGCATCCTGCTAGGCGTTATCGACAGGGGTAACCCCTACGGCAAAATCCCTAGGAATAAGTGGAGATGGGAGGAAGCAGCACTGGCAGCGAAATGTTTTGAAGGGCCAAGGAACCAGGCCCTTCTCCTGTCTGCAAAGACGTGGCGTGGTTCCAAGGCAATGTGAAAGTGATAGCCTGCGACGACGAGAGGTCGGCAGAGCTGTATAAGGCAGCGGTAGAGGAGTTGGAAGAGGTATACGAGGGCGCCAAGCTTGTTGCGCTGAGCTAGCGGGATGTCCCTAGTAGACCAAGAGCAAGGATCTGGATCCCGGCCTCCATAAAGGAACCGGGCCAGATCCTCACAATGCTACAAAGATGCAAACCACATCTTCCCACGACGGACTGGCGTGTGGCGAAGGTGGAGGAGATGGAAGGGCCAACGAACCAGGCGGTCCTCATTATAAACAAAAAAGAGAAAGAGGCTGCTCACGGGGAACTAAACTTTGGTTTCAGCGCCGTGACCGTAAATGTCTACAAGTCAGACTCAGGCGATGGAGCAAAAACAGCCTATACTCAGGAGGAACTGGCCTCCGAGATAGAGGCCTCAGACATAGAGGACGGCTACAGCACCGATGCGTCGCTGCTGAGCAGGATGTCCGCGAGTCGAGTTATCGACGAGGACATCTCCGACGACGAAGTGGCGGAGATCACAATGGTGGATGTTAATCTGTCAGATGTCCTTACGGATTCTGCAGATAAACCTCCACCATTGTAAGGCAGCCTGAGCGAGCTCCAACACAATCGACCGCGGTGAGTCTCTCTTTTTAACTTTATTCTAAGCCTCTCAGTCAAACCTCTTCCTTTGCAATAAGGGAGACGACCCCACCTTTATAATAGCAAATCGCAGGCAATCCATTGACCTCACGCTCGTATCTAAACAGTTACTCAGCTACGTAACTATCTGGAAGGTCCTAGAGAAACACTCTTTCTCCGACCATAGATACATAGAAACATCCCGAAAACTGCGCTTTTTGACTTGACTGGGTCAAGTACCATCAAGTCCTCTCAAACAACATTGCACCACAGCCACCTGACTATCCCCAAACCGTGGAAAGTCTAAACACTCTGGTGCAAGTCTTCACTCAAGCCTGTAATAATGCCCTCAGAAGAGCATGCCCAAAAACCAAACCACGCAAGCGAAATAGGCCACCCTGGTGGTCTACGGAGCTAGCAACCCTAAAAGCAGCAAGCAGAACCCTGTTCAACAGGGCCAAAGCCGGTAGCGAAGAGGCACACTGGACCGAATACAAGGTCTCTCTGGCCTCCTACAAAAAGGCCATCCGAAAAGCAAAGCGCTCCTCATGGAACTCCTTCTGCTCGGATATCGAAAGCACTACCCAAGCTGCGAGGCTCAGAAAAATTCTGTCCCAAACAGCCACAACTCTAGGCTATCTTAAAAAAGAAGATGGAACTTGGACCAACACTAGCGAGGAATCACTAGATGCACTCCTAGAAACCCATTTCCAGGCTGTACCCCGGAACCAGCTGGGACTACAAACAGTAATGCCACCCACACAAACTTCAAACTTGATATTGACCAGAAAACCCTACACTGGGCAATTCACAGTTTCTACCTCTATAAATCGGCCGGTCCTGATGAGATAATACCGGCACAAATCCAACAAGCGGGAGACATTGCCATCAACTGGCTCCAAAACATCCTTAACAGATCCCTTGCGCTAGGCGAAATTCCGCGAAAATGGCTTAAATCGCTAATAGTCTTCATACCCAAAGCGGGCAAACCATCGCATACGACCCCTAAAGATTTTAGACCAATAAGTCTATCATCCTTTCTGCTCAAGAAGCAGGAAAGCAGAAGGCTTTCCTTCAGAAGGAATACGCCCTAGTAGCCTTTCTAGACATAGAAGGGGCCTTCAATAATGTTCTCCCAAACACCATAACTAGCTCACTAAGAACTCTTGGGGTAGATGATCACCTGATAGTACTCATTGGTCAGCTGCACGCAGAACAGTGACGTTCTCTCTTCCTTAACAAGGGCGTTCAGTAGAGGCACACCGCAAGGCGGAGTCCTATCCCCTCTCCTATGGAACATAGCAGTCAACTCAATTCTATGCAAGATGGGAGAAGGAGGCAGCAGGATAGTGGCGTACGCAGACGTAAATACCCTCAAACGCTCTGCGATCTTATGAGCGGAAAATTGCAAACCCTAGCCGAATGGACAAGCAGTAATGGCCTTGGAGTAAATGCGCAGAAAACAGATTTAGTCCTCTTCAGCAGGATATACCTCGTCCCACCGAGACTAGAAAACTAAAGGCTCTCCTTCAGCAGCAGCGGCAAATACCTAGGGGTAATTTTGGATATGAAGCTAACCTGGAACTCTAAAGTAGAAGAAAGGTCAAAAAAGGCCGCTACAGCCATTTTTACCAGCAAAAAAGCCATAGGAAACAAATGGGACAAGTCCCCCAATATTGTAAGCTGGATCTACACTGCTATACTCAGACCCTTTACGAAGTTCTGGTATGGTGGCCAACCCTCAAAAAGAAAAGCACACTTAAAAACTAGTAAAAATCCAGCGATCAGCAGCACTATGCATCAGCGGTGCACTAAGATCCACACCAAACGAAGCCCTAAATGCCATACTTAGCTCACCAAATCCAGGACGAGCTGGAATAGAACAAGCGAAAGTATCGGCAATCAGGCTTAGAGAAACTCAGCAATGGAGCCTCCTAAATAAGGGCCACTCCACCATTCTGCTGAACGATCCTCTCATTCCCAGTAGTACAGACTACTGTACTCCAAGGGAGTTCACACAAACACCTTTCCGGGCCCTCATACCTAACAGAGAGGAATGGCGAGACCAAATACCAGGCCCAGAGAACGCAATATGCTTCTACACTGACGGCTCCAAATTAAATAACAGAGTAGGTGGGGGAATATACTCCGAGCAACTAGGCATTAAAACCTCTTTCAGACTTCCAAATCACTGCAGCGTATTCCAAGCAGAAGTGATTGCCATATGGGAAGCGCTAAAATTCCTAAGCCTACATAACTCTACACAAAGAGGAGTCAACATATACAGCGACAGCCAAGCGGCTATAAAATCGATCAGCTCAGTCACAAGTAACTCCAAAACAGTCTCAGACTGCAGATCATCTCTCCACGAGGTGGCAAACCAGTATGACATAAGCCGCATCGGGGTCCCAGGTCAAAGGGACATCACAGGCAACTGCATAGCAGATGAACTGAAACGCAAAGGCACAACCACACCGCTCCAGGGAGAACTGGAGGGTACCGGTGTACCACTAGCCTCATACAAGCTCCAACTTAGGGAAGCCAACAAGAAAGAGAATTAGCTTAGCTGGTAAACCGTTCCAAATTGCCGGTTGGCAAGCCAACTTTAGCCCAAAATCTCTATAAAAAGAAAATCTCAACTACTTAGGATGGGCTGAATCCGCATTGGCACGGCTATAAGAGTCATCACGGGGCACTGGCTAGTGGGAACACATGCTAGGCGAATAAATTCACCCACTGCCGCAGCTGCAGGGACGAAGAAGAGGAAGAAACCGTCGAGCATCTTCTCTGCCACTGCTCAGCGTTGCAGTCTCTCAGACATAAGCACCTGGGCGATAGGTTTCATAGCAGCATCTCAGCGATGTCAGGAATAGACTAGGTCTAAAAGGTGGAAAAATTACCTATCGGCTATCCCATGTTTTTTAAAGTATATATTTGAAACTTGGTTTGAGGCAAAATTTGTTGTTTTTGATTCAAAACACCAGAGACCGTTTGAACTGAGGTTTTATTTTTTCGGCCTTTTGAAAACTCTCAGTTTGTTAGCACTCAAGTGATTCGGTCTCTGTGAGTTATTTTACCCTATAAAATGTAACACATCTGTTAAAGCTCAACCAAAAACCTTGAAATTTCAAATCATAGGTTTTTCTCTCTGAGAGAGAACAAGCATACTTTATTTTATCGGTTAGGATATAAAACTAAATGTAAAAAACGGTTAAGAGTTTATTAGCAAGCTCTGACTAATACCAATAATTATATAGTGTACTATAGTACATACCATCTGAGACATAGCTCTGGAACGTGCGGGTTCCACATAATATTGAATTAAAATATAAAATCAATCCGAGTAAAAATAAAATAAGGCGTTAACAAAAATTAAAAGGCGTGTAGCGTCTGTCGGTCGTTGCCGGATCGTATACTTGCAAAACATTAAAATGCCATTACGCTTAATCTACTGTACCAATTGTCAAAAAAATCAAATTTGATTTGACACCTCCAGAGTCGATGAAAGCATGTCCGTCTGTACGCCTCCCCGTCTATTTGTCTGTCCGTCCGTCTCTCTGTCCCTTTGTCTGTCTGTCACTCTCTGCGGTCGTAGTTTTACAGCTATCGACTTTTGCACGCAGTATTTAAGTCGACAAGGCCGGGATCGGGAATGCCATAACTTTGTTGATTTTAAAGGAAAGAAAGATGTTTGCAAATTTTGTATTTAACCACTGTTTTATTCTAAATATATACTTATTTATATTTTATAATAAAAGTCTTTTTATCGTAGTGTGGGGAGAAACTGCAAAAACAACGAAGTTATTACATTTCCGATAAATCAGTTATATGGCAGCTATAGGATGTAGTCGGCCGATCCTTATAGTTGACCGATCCCGGCCGTTCCGACTTATATACTGCCTGCAAAGGAAAGAAGGATGTGTGCAAAGTTTGAAGTCGATAGCTTAAAAACTGAGAGACTAGTTTGCGTAGAAACAGACAGACAGACGGACATGCTTATATTGACTCAGGAGGTGATCCTGATCAAGAAAATATATATACTTTATAGGGTCGGAGATGTCTCCTTCACTGCGTTGCACACTTTTGACCAAAATTATAATACCCTCTGCAAGGGTATAACAAGAAAGGAAAGCTAACGTTTATAACATGGTGTTATACGCAGCTTGTTTAAAGTCTTTTGCTTTTACTCGTACTGTGCAAATTCTAAAAATTAAATCTAATAAAAATATATTTTAAAGGGAAAAAATGACTTTTAGTAAAAAAAAAAAAAAAAATACAAATTTGTATAACAAATTTTTTTAAAATATTTTTGTCTTAATATTACCGATTTTTAATTTTTTTTTGTATAGAATGGGTACCACTGTGGGCTTTAATCACAAAAATCGTGATTTTCAAACATTTTTAACAAATAGGGAAACAAAATTTCAAAAACACTACCGCAGATTGATGGTCTTATGTACGATACGTTCCTATATTTTTTTACCGCGATTTTCGCGAAAGCGTTTTTTCAACTCTTATCTTGACGATGTTCTATAGATCGGATTTCTTTGAATCAAAATTAAGTTTGGAAGTAAATATATCAAAGCTAGCTGAATTGGTTAAGACGAAAGAATATATGCTCGAAAATTTCAGCTACCGAAACAAGATTTAAGGTTATTAGCCAGTGACAAACCTTTTTGAAAATCTCGATTCAGGGTTGACACCATGTAAGATTTTATTTTTATTTTTTAACTAATTGTCTTTTTTAATAAATAAAACAAATTTTTTTTCCGAAAGCCAAGGCGTGACATACCCGTTTGTCACCCAAAGGTCAAAAAAAGAATTCATAATTTTATTAATTTCTTTTTGTAATTAATAATTCTGTGATTAATTTCTAATTGATTTCTCTTAAAGAAGAGTGAAATTTTGTTTTTTGGTAAAATTATTGATATAGTAACAAGATTTGATCTAGCAGCCTGTGTTATCAAAGTTTTCCTGTATCGGTTACATAGACACGATTTTAATTTTTTGTTATACTTAAATAAGTAATATTACTTATTATATATATAAACGTACCAGTTCTCTGCTGACCTGCAATTTTATATTTTTTTAAAGCCGGTCCTTTTTGTCCATCTTTCATACGACGTCTTTGGTAAATTACGTCTCTATACCATTGAGCCAAATAAAAGTGTCGAGCGTAGTCCCAAATTAAATTTTCTTCTTCGGCATTTACAGCAAGGAAGTCAAGAAGAATTTTTTGTAAGAATTCCGTTCGTTGTTCTTCTGGGTGCAGTTTATTAAGAAACTATAAAGTAAATTAATTTTAAAATCATATATATATATGTTTCGATTATGTAGTACTTACGTCTTGGCACGGCAAATCTCCCTCTTTTTCTTGTTCTAATTTTATTGATTTAATCATAGAATCAATTATGTTAACTTTACATCTTGATTCAACGGTGTCTTTACGCAATCGAGCAGCTACAATTCCCAAATAATCTAATGAAACTAAGCGAATACTTTGTTCTATACTTTTGTCAGAAACATAGCGTACAAGCATAGTTCCCAAAAGTGATAGCAATAATTCGGACGCTGGCCATTCAGGCTTATTAGCGGTAGTCAGTAAATCATGAATAAAATTTTCGAAAAGTGGTCGGAAATCCGTTTCATTTGTTCGAGACTTGCATTTGTTTAAAAAAGTAGTTAAAAAATTTCCACCAATACTAACCGCAACGTCATATTTTTTTAATACAAAAATATCCTGGCTTGGTTGTACCACTTTAGTAGCACCACTTGACAAATCCTTATCGCTTGTATTTAGGGCATTATTAGATTTGGGGGTAGAGCACAGGGAGTCTGGTAATATTGTTGCACATTGTATCAATTGAAGCACAAGTGCTGTAACCATTTGAATATTTCCCCCATTATTTGTGAGCTTATAAGGGCGGAGGTTTTTTTTTGATGAAGGTAATCTATCAATTGATGACAATATGTCACCTAATATACTGTTTCGTATTTTGTCGTACCTTTCCTTTCGAAAAATCTGCAATGATATTTGTTAAATGTTTAATGGTCGATTTTTTAATGATTTCAATATATAAGAATAAAATAAATCTAATCAGAGAAACACTAACTGAAACAAAATATTAAATATTTTGTGTTTTTCTTGTGTAACTTATTATGCATATAAAAATTTTGTTTTTAATTCCCGGTAACATTTCTGTATAACTATAAAATACTATCGCTGTGAACCCGAAAAAAACAAACGGGTTCAAGAAAAGTTTGCAAACGTCAATTTTAGATGTAAAGAGGCAAACCACAAGTGTAAGCAAAGAAAATGTCGAGTTCATAATTTTTGCTATCATTAAAATAAAGATTTCAGCATTTTATTTATAAAAATCGGCTTGATTAACGTTGGAGACTATAGGGACCTGGGAGTGTCTTAACTTTCTGAAATACTTTGCCATCCGGAAACCACGCGCCAAGAGTTAACGGGTTCTGGAAAGCAGTCCTTTACCAAGGGTGTGAAAGGAGTGATGACGTAGTATACAGGAATATCTGGATCAAGATTTGTTGATGTCTAGCCAGTAGGACGCACAAAAGTTCCGCATTACCTGCCAGTGCGTCAAAAAAGTGTGTCGGAGACGATTCATTGGGAAGCTTTGGGTGTAGTTTCACTGGTCCGTTCGCAGGATTTCACAACGCAACTTTGTCAAGGTAAACAGTGATAAACTCAGGTCAGTTCGTGTCGCTTGAAGGTACAAATACGCCGATAGGCGCGAACCAAACAAATCACGTTGTGTCTCAACCAAATAATAAAATATCCCCACAGAGCATCACACGAACGGAACATCAGAAATGCTCAATGGCTCCTAATATGCAGCAGAGAGGTGCGCTAAGACCAGTCCCGACAACCCACATGTCACAGTCAAAGTGTTAATGTAGTGCCATGCCAGCAGCCCCACCAATGAGCGCAGTCGGATTTATACCACGTAATGCAACACAAACGGTTCCAATGTGGAATGCGGTTGGATACATGGCTAATAATGTAGAACATTCTGCACCACCCATGCTGCGGCTGTATTCATACCGCATAGTGCTGAGCATACGGATCCACCTCAGTATGCAGCTGCATTCATGGGAAACGACAAAGCCATATGGATTCCAAGGCAACTCAGCAGGATTTGTACCGTCAGTTGCCAGAATAGACGATATGCCGAATGTCAATCCCAATACGGTTCAAGCCCTTACAGTTTAGTACTTAATACTGGTGGAATAGGCGATAAAATACCGCAGTTTGCCAACACTCAGATCGTACATGCACGAGGAGTGTCTACTATTTAAAAGTAACTATCGACTGAAAGATAAGGAATCAGCAACGAAGAAAATCATAGACTTAAGACGAGATCATTCCACCGCATGTATTGCATATTTGTCAGTGTACATGCGGTACATGAATCCTTGATGAAACTGTAAAGGCGTATTTTTCATTGGAGTCTATTGGCGTAAGCGTTCTTGTGAAACCAATGAGTTCCAAGGAAAATAAACAGTCGCTGAAAATAATAAATGACAAAAAAAAAAATGTCAACGAACTTCGTTGGGAGACCGTTCTGTTGTGGAAATATGAGAATGTGAACTTGCCTAATTCTTACTTCATGGCTCTCAAAAGCCTCAAGTGTCTCCTGACCTCAAGATGGGTCTGACCATCATTCTATCATTGAGTTACATTCGATAACTGCAAGGGCGAGATACCAGCCGATGATCTTCGTATCTTCCTGTATTTGTTGGAAGACGACAAGAGAAAAGATTGTGCAGTTCGTGCAATTCATTTGGACCGACTTAATAATTAAAACGACTTAAAAAACTTTCCTTGAACAAAGACATAGGTTCTTGGCCTGAGAAAATTTCACAATCATTTCGCAGTAGAAATTTGGTTTTGCCCAAAATTCTTTGTAACCTCCTGACTAGCTGTAGCAAAGTTTTCCAGCTACTGCATAATTTACTACATACTTGCAACGGGACCCTTATTAATTGGAGCTCTTTCGGGAGATGGGGTGGGTTTTGCTAATACCAGTAAATTTGATCACGTTAAGAATAATTAAAGAGTCCCTACTGAAACTAAATTTCCACTCGATCGTGGAGAACGCACAACAACAAACCAGAAAACTTGGGGTCATTGCCCCCGATAAGATAAGCTTAGGGATTGCATGATAACAAGGAGGACCGAAATAACAACAGAGAAAAGGAAAAAAAATGTGCCGACAATGATGTTAAAATTCGGACACGGTTTCGCTACCCACCCTACCTTAGTCTTAAGAAAATTGTTGATAAGACTCCAAATATAATTTCTACTCCAAAACCAGAAATATAGATTTGGTTGTCGATACTGGAACAGAATTTCTAAAATAAAAATGATCCATTTCATCAATATAATTCAGGAAGATCATTAAATAGTACTTTGATTCAAGGAACGCATAAAAATGGCGAAAAAACTGAAAGAACCTGGATGTGCTATTTTGTTGCAAAAAAAAAGCATTTTTCCGTTTTTGCTGCAAGCTGTTCCCATCCAAAAACTACCAGAGTAGTTTAAGAAGTGAAAATGGATTTTCAGCTTAGAAAAAATTGAATCCTAGAATAGAAGACCATGAAAATAGTTTTGCGCATCGTTCCTCGTTTCTGGAATGGAAGGACATGGAACGCTCTTTGAAGAAGGGAGAACTTCTCAATGATAGTCTTCAACAACAGATCCGAAAATAAACAAACAAATGGAGTGATATTCTCAACACAACAGAATTTGGCATTCAGAGGAAACCGAGAATCCATTTCTGAAGATCTAAATCCAGGAAATTTCTTCACTCTTATAAAGTATCTGAGTAAATTTAACCGTGTAATAAAAGCTCATGTGGAAATTGCTGAATTTGCGGCAACCAAGGCCAGGAATGCTATATTACAGAAGTAATATTTTGTTTTCATACAAAAACACAAAATATAATGTAGGTTTATGTTGCATGTAACGAAAGAATAACAAGATAGGAAATCTAACTTCGGGCGGACCCTTGAAGTTATGTGGCAACTCATATTATTAGATATATATCGGATCTTATATAGTTGGCCGATCCTTATGCAATTTGGCACATCGGATAAGTTTGCCAAAAATGGAATCCATAGAGTCCCATCCGTCTAACTTAAAAAACAACAAAGGTATGGCATTTCCGATCAATCAGTTATATGACAGCTATTAGATAATATAGTTGACCAATCCCGGCCGTTCCTTATTATACTGACTGCAAAGGAAAGAAGGATGTCTGAAAAGTTTGAAGTCGATAGCTTTAAAACTGAGAGACTAATTTGCGTAGAAATAGACAGGCAAGGGTATAAAAATATTAAAAATAAATTAAAGGACCAGTAAGCCTGTATTCAATCAAATCAAGAGGAACACTACAAAATATTTAAAAAATGTATTACAAAAAAAAAAATTATATATTTTAAAGTAACTAAAATCTTTGTTTAGTTACTATTATTTTTTCACAACTGTATGTATTTTATAGGTTGGAGATAGGCTATGTAAAATAATAATACGCTCTGCAAGGATATAAAAATATTTTAACCATAATTGAAATAAATAAATACTTACCGTGGTTACTAGCTCCAGGCATACAAATTGTAGAGTCTCGATATTGTCAACAAAAAATGGCTCTATAGCTAGCGTAGACAATGGCAAAACTATAGTATCAACAAAAACGCATTTGTCGAAGAGGGTAACAAAAACTTTCAAAAGTTCAACCGTTTTTGAATAAAAGAGCTGCAGACTGCGATTATGAGCTTGATGGGATTTCATTTTTTTACGATGATTAGGCTTCTTCATACTCTTTACTGTATAAACAGGATCATGGATTGGAAATATAGTTTCACGCAATTGGAATTGAGTAAACTTTATAATATGCGAAATATTATCTTCCTGTAAAAATTTAAGATCGCTTACTGTCGAATATATATTACATATAAGCAAACAGGCATCCATAGCATGCAATATTTTGTCAATTGCTTCCTCATCAACAATTTGCTCTTCATCATCCTGAAACAGAATCAAAAAAAGAAATAGGAAGCGTATATTAATAGAATTTGGAGAAAGAAAAGCTAACATCGGCTAAATTCAAGAATTAAGAAAGTGATACACACATAATCACAATAATAGGAAAACCTTAGTCCATCACCACCTACATGTGTTCAAATATCAATCGGGCACCTTTATTCGGAACAGTCTCAGAAGATTAAAAAAAACCACCAAAAAGTTTTTTAAGGACAAATAAATTATGATTATTCTCAAATTCCAACCCTGAGATGCAACAAGATGTTTTCCCAAATACCCGAGTTTGTCATCCCTAAAGACTGAGTTTACTTAAAAGAAGCTAATGGTGAACAAAATCAAATATTATGAGGTATATTAAGGTTAAAGATCGAAGTCCCAGAGATAGATTGAAGGGATTAAGGAGAAGTTTGCACAGCGCTTCGGCGCAGTTCTTCAGAACACTGCCTGGTATTCTATCGGGGCCTGGTGAATACATGGTAAGTCCGTAAGACCTTAAGAAGATCCGGAAATACATCAATTTTATCAAGAAATGGGAAAAATATAAGGTTGACTGGTTGTGTAAAGCTGAGCTGGAATGGTACTATGTGAATACATTGTTTGAAAAAACTGTCCAAAGAGATCGGCCATTGCCTGATCAGAGGAGAAATGGAAACATGTTTGCGCTTAGTGTTTACAAAGTTATAACACTGATTCGGATCATGAGTAAACTGAATCCGGCAGCGCAGAATATAACTCCTATAGCATTCAGCGTTCTGCACTGTGAAATTTGACCCAGCTACTAAGTATCTTGAATAACTAATTGTTCATTCTTTATATTTTTTAAATTTAATAGGTTCCTCGTATAGCAAGGGGTATTTGTTGAAGCGGACGGATACTTCCACGGCACGCAAGAGTCGATAAACATATTCAAAGTGTAATAAAATTTATCTAAGGCAATGTTTATATCTTCACATCGAACCAATCAAATTCCAAAATTAGCTTATTTAGTTTCATAAAGTCAGCCTTACGGAGGAAACGAACTGTTTGTGATTTAAATAAGACTTTAGGTCAATTAAAGTATTGGTTTTGATTATGGATCCTTAGGATTAGAAAGTTCTGGGGGCAAAGAGTAATTCCATCGAAACACAAGTCCAGCAACAGAGTGACATTTCAAACATTACCGCGGGGAAGTCGTGGTGCGTGTTAAGCAATAAAGAGGGTAAGAGAAAATCACCAAACTCTTGTGATTTTACCTCTTCATAAGCGAATTTGGAATCTACGGCAATTAACTCCCCTTCGCAGTGTTCTATCACGACTTAAAGTGGCGTACTTACTGGGAAAAACTTTGGAGCTTTAACCAAGTTTCTGTAAAAACTATAATGAGGGATGCAAAGAAGGAACTATCAGAATACAGTTTGGGAAATTTACTACTTATTTACTTTGGGAGGATGAGCTAGAAGGTTGGTCGGTGGCTTTAACATGTGGAAGTTTCACTCCCACAGGTTTGGTAATATTTTTCTCCACCGTACTTGGCTGATGTTCGTGGACGAAAATGTTTTCGGGCTAAAAGCTGGTATAGTATAGGTTTATTTAAATTTGGTGATGTGTCAGCTTTATGTCAGCTTCTTTTTTTGGCTTGGATGTAAGCCGAGATATCAATCTCAGAAGTGTCAGCCGGGAAACAAATATATTTTTCGATGGTGGGATCCCCTGTAAGGGTTTTAGTGTTGCAGTTACTAATACTGCGGCATCAGTTGGTACTGGGGGTACGGACTGTTGATTACCCTGTTGGGTGACTTTTAAGGGGGTTTGAATTAATGGGTCCGGTGGTTCCACTTGAAGTGATGCCACAGAGGACATATCGGACAATTGCTCGTTTATACGAGCAGAAACCAGAGATATGAGCGTCTGCATAATGGCTGAAGATAAGTCGTCACAAACACATCGCTAACAGCAGATTTCTTATGCTTTGGAGACTCATTTAGTAGCTGAAGACTGCTAAACTGTGAATCAAGTGCATAGAGTTGGTCATTGATTTTGCGAAAACCGCTAATCAACTCTTTAAATCCACAGAGTAAAATGTTTCATGTCCTTAACAGCACGACAATCGTCACAACAAAAGTGGAGACCAAATCTACGTAACATTTTATCCGAAACTGAGGCCGTGAACCCGACACACTTAGCGTGTACAACATTTTCATAAAGCCAGCAGTGAATGGTAATGGCTGGGATGAAGAGATTGTCTTATTACAACGCTAAATGGCACAGACAAGCATGAATTCCATAATTATTATTTATTAATTGAATATTATTTTTTTGTTTATTATTGAATCTTGATAGTATCTTGAACCATTATACCAGGGAAACAACCAGGGAAGAGAGCGATTAGTGAGGGTTAGTAAATATGAGAGTAAAAATATAAATAAGAACCGGGTTGTTTATAAGTTATTAAATAAAAAGATTTAATAAAAACGCAGCGCGCAAAAAAAAGCTACACGTCCGTTCGCTATGATATAGAGAGGAAGTTGACCTATCCCTACACTTTTACCACAATCAAACCTACCAGTACGAATAGAACAAACATGAGGCAAACCTATGTTAGGAATTTGATAGACTAAAGACTTTTAGTATCATCAGGCTGTCTCAGGTTATCTTATTAAAACGAAAATGTGGAAACCAAATAGGTAAGATCCCAAGCTTATGTAAGTATAATGAATAAAATATATATTTTTATTATTTTAAAGTCTACGTAAATAAGCCTACCTATTTTAATGTGACCATGTGTGTATATACTTAATAGGGACAGATTTATTGCACATTTTTGGAAAAAATTATAATACCGTATGCAAGGGTATATAAAGAACCTATGATTATAATATAAATAGTTATTATTCGTTATAAATAACAGTTTTATCTCTGATTTCATTAAAAAAAACAAATATTTAGAAAGTGTTACCGGTCCAGCAAAGTAATTCCTAGCTAAGTAAATGTTGCGCATTGCGTAGTTAATTAAAAGTGTTAACTTATTTTTAGGAACAGAATCCAATGCTTGCTTAGCTTTTAATTTGGCAACATCCGTGCTCATTGAATTCAGAAGTTTTGGAGAAATGCACTCAATATTCTCGTCAACATCCTCTGAAAAAATATAAATTTTTACTATAATAAGTATATATAATATTATAGAATAAAAAGGTATTTAAAGTATAAATTTTAAAATCTAAAGAAAAAAGATTATTATTTAAATATATTAATAAAAATAATTTATATTATTATGTATTTATGATATGGAGTCTTGTCAGTTGGGCTCGCACACTGGATATCACCGACGTTTGCCCCACACCTGCGAGCATACGTTTTGAAGGTTTCGGGGCTGGCCTAAGACTCGGCGCTGCGCCCTCTTCGTGTTAAAATTTACAATGGATGCTACACACTTTCACTTTTATTAATAATTAAAAGGAGCCCAAAAATTTTTTTGAATGCACCTGACCAACCAAACAGAATTGTGTGGTCTATTTGATGCGCTTTAACCAAATAACTTTTCCTATACTTTCCAGTGTGATTCGAATATTAGGTCAAGCCAACATAAGTTTACCAAAGTTGTTAATCACATTAGTTTGCTTTTCAATTTTGCTTTATAAATGCATATACAGATAAATATATATATATCTATCTCATAAACCGCACGTGCTACACACATTTTTGTCACACGGCTAGCTCCTGACACTTCGGAGATTGATATATTTTCAAATTTATTTTATCAAAGCCAAAACAAATGCTGTCAAAAGAGTAAAAGATATTAGGAAATTTAAATATTCATAGTCGAGACGTATGGTCATCCTTCAAGTTACGTGTGCCTCTACCGATGTTCGAGACGCTCTTTTCACCTAGTTTCTGGTCAGAGGACACATTCGCAAACCTTTAACCATCAGCCGAGTACGGTAAGAAACAAATTCTAGCCCATATGGAGACAAACTCTTAACATCTGTCCAGTCTCTTCAAGAAACTGACTAACTCTAAAACTCTTACTTATCAGAATTCGGCTAACGAAGAGCTACCTAAACTCAATTATGGTAGTTTTTCTTTTTCATTCCAAGTTATAGTCTTTACCAATCATACCTAATCATTGACTCCTATTTTCTGTGTCCCAAAACTTTGCTACAACAAAAATGTATGATCGTAAGCGAGCTTGCTAGCGTTAAAAATTAAGAAATAAATGAGTAATTTTTTTTGGTTAATTTTATGCAACGTTGCGTTATTTCCGTTAAAACACATACAAAATCGCAGAAAAAATCTCCATCAAACTGATCAAACAGAGTCGATCAAACTCAATGCCGGGGTCTGGTCTTTACGGAAATCTGGTTAATGTCGGAGATTTTTACCACCTAAATTTTAAGCTCTGAAATACATAGATATGTAGGTACACCACTTTTAAGCGGGAAAAAAGTCTGAGAAGAGGAGTAGGAGTCTAATCTCTATTCACTTAAATTTCGCTTTTGAAGAGGTAAAGATGCAAGATGTTGGTGACTTTAAATTTTTCTGTGTTATTCTAATACCGCAGTCACCCGAATCGCCTACACTCTGGCATCACTTATCTGCTATTCAGTCGGTTTTTAATCGTAAGTTCCAAAGTGACCTGCGAGGGGCGACTTTCACTGGAAGGGATCCGGTGCAACGCGTAGCGAAAAGGTGAATCACAGGACCTAGGAGGGTCAAGGGGGGTAGGAGGGAACCCGCCAATGGGAGTGTGGCGTGATTTCTGGAAAGAAAGATTAACGGCGGAGAGCGAGGCGAGAAGGATTAACGGCGGGAAGCGAGATCAAGGATTAACGAGCGCCACTTGCGCTATATCGGGAGGACCACTGGAGCGAATCGGGACCGAGTCTTCTAGGATCTTCTTGGGTAAGACCAACATTCAAGCAGTAAGGTTTCCTTGGAGGAATTAGGAGTATTGTGGGTAAGTCCGTCGGCTGTACGCGAGTATAGAACAAGGAGCGAGTGCCGAAGGGTCCGTGATCCTCGGCGTATCTGAAGCCCAGGGTAAATCGAGTCGGGTTGGTTCATATTCCGGACACGACAGGAATCCTGGTGTCAGAGCAATAGAGACGGACCGGTCTGGCGTACGCCTTATCGATTCCTGACCGCGACAACCAGGTGTGATCCTGTGTAAAGCGACGGGTGAAACCTGTTCGGGAACTCCAGTCCAGATAGAAACCACTCAGGAACACCTTGGTTAAGTCAGGCGGCTCCTGATCCAGGCTCGCTGACGCATACGCACAGCGATCACCTGGAGTAAAGGAGGCGCGACGCCCAATCTCTGGTCGGCCATAAATTCTGCAAAGAGCGTATGCATGTCGGTGTTTGGCGACGAGTGGCGAACGCAACCGGGGGTGTTTCTTGAAGGGTAGGAAGGCCCTTCGTTCCCTGATCCGGCTGCCTGGCTCCAAGAAAGCGTATCTTGCCAGGCGTATGCCTATGAGGTGTGCCTTTTGGTGACCAACACGGATTAGGTGCCAGGCACGGCGAAAGGGCAAGAATCAGTGAGCCAGGAGCGGAGACGCGGTCATACGAGATTGACGGCGACGACGGAATGAAAGGAGCAAGGGAACCAGCGACAACCAGGGGTAAGGACGCCGTGGGAGCAGACAGACGGCGGCGACAACGACTGGGGCAGCGACAGCAGCAGCAGCGGAGGAGCAGAGCAGAAGCGACCGAAGGAGCAGCGAGGATCCAGCGGAGAAATCAACTCCGGTGAGACCCACCATTACAATAATTAAATTTGTAAACAAACCAAACCTAGAATAAAGGAGGCATTGTCAAAAATATTATTTCTGGGCTCGGGCAATCACGTCGGATCTATAAATTCGGTGGAACGACCCACAACCTCTGTGAGCTAGCCGCGGCAATTGTTGCGAGTATTATCAAAGAAAGAGTTCCAAACACAACCCCAGTTTGAGATTTCAATTGAAATTATTTCTGATGTCTATCACGTCTCCTTACGTGGCAAATAAGATACGTTTTTTCCGTATGGCTGACTTTCATATAAAATAACTTAATAACATAATTTATACATTTGCTAAAATTCTTTGACAAGTTGACATCTTTTTTAATATATGGCTTCCGAAAGGGCTTTAAATGCTATTTACACAGACTTCAGTAAATGATTTGATTTATTTAATCATTCGCTCCTGTTGGATAAATTTAATCTTTTGGATTTCCCCCTACCTATCTAGGTCCTTGCATCTGGGAGAACTTAAAGATCATTTAGTACAAGATAATCATGACACCCCAGTCGGACTTTTCGGCGCAAGCAGCATTCTGCCATCGCCTGGCACGCGATTTTTCTCGCTTACATGCAGACATCGAGGAAATTTGTTCCCTTTTCAAAGCAATTGCTCTGAAAAAAGGGGACTTAGAAAATTTTCATCTCGTTTGGGACTTAGAAAAATTTTTGCGTGGGACTTTTAACTTAGAAAAAATTCAGTCATGAAAAATTCAAAGTTATATTATTTAAGTTTACCAATTTATGGTCTATAATAATTTTATTGAGGCATGAACATTTAAACATAGGTCAATTTTTAATAAACAATATTTTGTGCATCGTTTTTATGTGAAATAAACCTTAACCGAAACGGTCACATTGGGTTGTTAATAGTGCGTCGTATTTGTTTATTATTGCGAAAGGGTAAGTTTATTGTATTGTTCATTGAATTATTCTTATTTTAATTATTTTAAAATAATCATTTATTATGGAACATATTTTCAGATCTGGCAGAAGCAAGAATTTGAACGTCTTGAAGGAGGCCACCATTGATCGAATTTATTGCAGGTTTTGATGAAACCCAAACCCAATTTGAATGTTACATTTATTTTTTTCAATAATATTTTTATTTATATTATTTATTTTCAGCTTTAATTGAATTCTTTTTTTTTATCTTTTCAGTTTTAGTTAAATATCTTTATTAAATTTTATTTTAAAATAATGTTATAGTTTAAGATTGACTAATAAAAAGTAAAGCAAACAAAAGCAATAGCAAAAGCAAAAAAATTTTTTTCTTTCATGAAAATTTCCCTTGTTGCTTTTCGGTCTTTTCGATGCATCCTGGATCTATCTTTTTCTACCGCGAGGCGACCGAATTCTTACGCACGTGCCGAATTTCCCGGCCACGATAATGTAATTTGGAATGATGGTTTTCCTATGTTGGGAAGCAGTGGTGACCGCGAATTCAGCACGCTTTCGACGCGAAAGCGACCCATATTTCCGACTGGGACATCTAGAGTTCCTCAAGAATGCTACCTCGCTCAATTACTCTTTACCATTTTTTTTTATTGATTTCCCCTTAGCTTTAACGAACTCGCTATTACTTTTGTACGCATACGATATTAAGTGTTGTCTGCAAAACAAATCCTCTTCTGCCCTATGCAGACTTCCGACCGATCTTTCAAAAATGGTGTTATGCAAATGATTGAATACTTATTAAATCAAAATGCAAACTTTCGTCTTTATATTGCTCTAGTCTCCTTCAGCCTAGGTATTTTTTCAATGGGATTGCCTTCGAAAATGAACTCAGGTAAATAATCTTGGTGTCCAACTAGACTTTAAACACAAATTTCAATAGGTAATAACGCTAAGGATGTTCTTTGTTTCATTAATAGGTGGTCAACCCAACCGACCAAGGGGCGCTGCCGCATACGGCTCGAATGAAGGGGATAGATCCGAGAGTAATGGATAGAGGAAAACATTATAAGGTAGAGGGTTGCGAATATAAAGCGATAAGAATATAAGACTTACGAGTCTTAATTTAAGACTTAAGAATATAAGTTTACAGGTAAAGAAAAGCAAAAATATATGGTATAGACCATTGTATCCAAACATAATACGCTAAACGGATAATGATGGGCATACTTAATTTATAAAGAGGAAGATTTATAATTAAGAAGATAACTTAATTTATAAAAGTCTACTATGGTAGAAGGGAAGCTGAAGATTTGTATCCCAATTAAGTCCTTTAAGGACATTTTGACCATCTTTTAATAAAACCAAGCACACCCTTTGCTTTATTAACCATGGTGAATATATGGTCGGGGAATTTAAGTTTCAAATCTAATAGGACCCCCAGATCGTTAACATAAGTTAATCGTTCTAAGACGTTCTACGAGGTGTGTTCAACAAGTATCGCGAATGTTGAATTGGCTTTTGCACCACGATAGGAGAAGGAGGAGGAGGAGCTGAAAAAAATAAAAAGAAATGCTTTTGTGAAGTGCTTCGAAGATTGATCGTCATATAACTGATTGATCGAAAATGCCATAACTGTGTTGTTTTTTAAGCTAGAAAGGTGGGACTTTCTATGGATTCCATTGTGAGCAAACTTATCCGATCTGCCAAATTTCATAAGGATCGGCCGACTATATCCTATAGCTGCCATATAACTGATTGATCGGAAATGTCATATCTCTGTTGTTTTTAACGTTATAAGGTTGGGACTTGCTGTGGACTCCTCTTTTAGCAGACTTATTTGATTTGCCAAATTTCATAAGGATCGGCCGACTATATCCTATAGCAGCCATATAACTGATTGATCGGAAATGCCATATCTCTGTTGTTTTTTAAGTTAGAAGACTGGGACTTTGTATGGATTCTACTTTCGGCAAACTAATTGGATCTGCCGAGTTTTATAAGGATCGGCCGATATATATCTTATAATATAAGCTGCCACATATCTGAAAGGGTATATCAACTTCGGCTCCTCCCGAAGTAAGCTTTCCATTCTTGTTTTATATTAATGTGGCATTGAAAATCACACATTTGAAATTCAGTCGCTTGATCAATCGCTTTTTATTTTTTTACTTTTTTATTATTTGAAAATCTTTAAATCAATTTTAAAATTTATTTTTTAATTTTTTCAAATTTTTTTCAAGTGTATTGAAGTCAACATGCTTTTAACATTTTGGCTTTTCATTAAATATCTTCTTTAATGAAAAAAGAAGGCAAGGAAAATGAAACATTCATTCTTAATTTTAATTCAAAATAAAAAATATCAATTTTTGTTTATGAACGCCTCGATTACACTATTCAGATCAAAAAAGCAATTATTTTGACCTTGAAGAGAATAGAAGAGAAGAGAACAAATTAATATTAAATTCTTGAGATTTGATGTTGATATTTATGATGTTTTTCAGATTGAAAAACATAAACTGTCCACTCTATTTCTTAAATCAAAAAACTGTACACACAGAAGCAAATTTCCTTTACTCGGAGCAAGACAAAAATATGAGCAAGACATAAGTTTTAATAGTCCATCCAAGTTGTTAGATCCTCAATGCGGCGAGTAGTAGTATTCCGCGACAAAGGAACAGTTTTTATTAGATTCGCCAATTTTTCCTCACTATCTCCAAAAAAAGTAACCATATCTTGGCTAACTATTTTTATAAAATTCCCATCCGAAAATATTTTTTGCTATTTTAGCAATATGTAAACACTGGCTACATAACTTGTTTTATAACTATCTTGCATTAAATAAAATACCTTCCAAACTAAATTTTTTTTCCGCATATTATTATATTACAAATAATACATTTCTGCTCGCAAAGAAAAAATTTATCGTTTCGATGTCAACTATTCCTTCAGACAGGAAGTGATTTCTTGCAGTGAAAAGTTTTTGGCAATCCAACAACGAAATGCAAATGCAATTTAACAACAAATAATAAAACTCTTAAATAATGTTACAGAATTTTTTCAGAGCTTTTCAAAACAAAATGGCGGCTGGGCGGCTGTAGATTGCCATAGACGCCATTTTCTGATAGCCCTCCATGGCCGGTAAGGTTTTCATACAATTTTATATATTTTTATATTTATCATACAAGTTTGGGTCATGAAATAAAAATGTTCAATTTAGTATAATATCAGCTATCGAAGTAAGTTGGGTTTTTTTAAATCATGTTTTTCAAAAAGGACATCACTATGAACAAAAGTTTAAAATCAATAAAAACCGCTCGAAAATTGTCTATAACAATTGGAATTAGCAAAATAAAAAAAACCCTACATACTTCCATAGAGAAAGTATTATTAAATATTTCAAAAAATTTGAGACCGATCGGATTCAAACTTTTTGAATCCGTTTCGAGAAAATCGCGATCAAAGTTTTAGTGCTTGAATTGATCAGTTAGTGGCCGCTCTATAATATTGGAATTAGGTCAGTTAGAGATGCGCTAGGAATTTGAAATTTTTACAGGTTATTAATATGATACTAAGGCATCCTAAGGCATCCTAAGGCATCCTAATACTAAGGCATAACACATTTTTCGAAAATTTGAAACTCTTAGGGTGGTTAAGGCAAGGGACAAGACGTGAATGTAATGGGTCCAAAGTGAGGCTTCTTTGGGGCACACCAGATGTGACGCGGACTTAGTATCTTAAATAACTAATTGTACAGCCAGTTATTTTATGTTTATTTAAGAGTCTATTCTTTATATTCTTTAAATTTAATAGGTGCCTCGTATAGCAATGGGTTTTTGTTGAAGCGGACGGATACTTCCACGGCACGCAAGAGTCGATAAACATATTCAAAGTGTAATAAAATTTATCTAAGGCAATGTTTATATCTTCACATGCCAGTAGATCGAACCAATCAAATTCCAAAATTAGCTTATTTAGTTTCATGAAGTCAGCCTTACGGAGGAAACGAACTGTTTGGGATTTAAGTAGAGACTTTAGGTCAATTAAAGTATTGGTTTTGATTATGGATCCTTAGGATTAGAAAGTTCTGGGGGCAAAGAGTAATTCCATCGAAACACAAGTCCAGCAACAGAGTGACATGTCAAACATTACCGCGGGGAAGTCGTGGTGCGTGTTAAGCAATAAAGACGGTAAGAGAAATTATCAATATTAGACCACGTGAGTTTTGGGATATTAAAGTCACCCAGTGCTACCAGCTGGTTACAATCAGACAGAAGAGTAGAAACGAAGCTAATATCGGACAAATGTTGCCAGTATGGGTGGTTAGGACGAAGGTGGAATCGTATAAACATTGACCGGACAAAATGATTTTAATGCAATAAAATTCTATGTCACCAAACTCTTGTGATTTTACCTTTTCAGAAGCGAATTTAGAATCTACGGCAATTAACTCCCCTTCGCAATGTTCTATCACGTCTTAAAGTGGTGTACTTACTGGGAAAAACTTTGGAGCTTTGGAGCTTTAACCAAGTTTCTGTAAAAACTATAATGAGGGATGCAAAGGAGGAACTATCAGAATACAGTTTGGGAAATTTACTACGTAACCCCTAAGGAGGACGAGCTAGAAGGTTGGTCGGTGGCTTTAACATGTGGAAGTTTCACTCCCACAGGTTTGGTAATATTTTTCTCCACCGTACTTGGCTGATGTTCGTGGACGAAAATGTTTTCGGGCTAAAAGCTGGTATAGTATAGGTGTATTTAAATTTGGTGATGTGTCAGCTTTATGTCAGCTTCTTTTTTTTTCTCAATATCAGAAGTGTCAGCCGGGAAACAAATATATTTTTCGATGGTGGGATCCCCTGTAAGGGTTTTGGTGGTGCAGTTACTAATACTGCGGCATCAGTTGGTACTGGGGGTACGGACTGTTGATTACCCTGTTGGGTGACTTTAAAGGGGGTTTGAAATAATGGGTCCGGTGGTTCCACTTGAAGCGATGCCACAGCTAAGTGGCAGCTTATTTTATTAGTTATATATCGGATCTTATATAGTCGGCCGATCCTTAGGTAGATGCCACAGAGGACATATCGGACAATTGCTCGTTTATACGAGCAGAAACCAAATATTTTTATTTCTTTTTTGTCCACAAACTATTTATCATATTTCGATTTGTTCCTGTTAATTTTGTCTAGATTGGATAAAAAAAAGTTATTCAGGAGACAACTGAAACAGACATTTTTCTGCCCTGAAAATTCGAGTTTGCGTGGGATATTGGAAACCATAGTACGGTAAAGTGCAGAATTCAAAACTAACTGTACGGTTAAACAGCTTTCCTAGAGAAAATCGTACATAAAATTCATAACATATATTTGTTAAACAAGTACAAATGCAAAATATTAGTGCACGCAACAATATTAGTATACAGCAAATTGCATCAAAAATTGGGCTCCTTTTTTTATATACGCACTTCCAAAGGAATATTGAAGTTACTTCTATTGTTAGCATATACTTTTTGTCTGCAACAGCTGACTTTAACATTCGATAGGGCTAGCTGCAGTGGGCTAGTGTGTTAATAAATGTTTCTGCGATGCTAATATATGGGTAATTCCCTAATTTTACAGAATTAAAAAACATGAATGCACTTTAGAAAAAAAAAAAAAGAATGGAAAGCTAACTTCGGGCGAAGCCGAAGTTTATATACCCTTGCAGTAAGTGGCAGCTTATTTTATTAGATATATATCGGATCTTATATAGTCGGCCGATCCTTAGGAAATTTTGCAGATCGATTTAGTTTGCCCAAAATGGGACACATATAATGTCCCATCCTTCTAACTTAAAAAACAACAAAAATGTGGCATTTCCGATCAATCAGTTATATGGCAGCTATAGGATATAGTTGACCGATCCCGGCCGTTCCGACTTATATACTGCCTGCAAAGGAAAGAAGGATGTGTGCAAAGTTTGAAATCGATAGCTTTAAAACTGAGAGATTAGTTGGCGTAGAAACAGACAGACAGACGGACATGCTTATATCGACTTAGAAGGTGATTCTGATCAAGAATATATATACTTTATAGGTTCGGAGATGTCTCCTTCACTGCGTTGCACACTTTTGACCAAAATTATAATACCCTCTGCAAGGATAAACAAAATTGTGCCACTGAAATGTTGAAAACTTAACTTTCGCACTTTTAAGACTTTGCATTTATATATTTCAAAATTTGTACAAGTACATTGTATAAGTACATCTAATATGATATTAAATTAGCTAAATTCCCTTATTAGTATGTGTAGAAAACATACTTTTATTGACTTTTTGAATTTTGTTGTTTCTGCTGTTGACCTTTCCTGGAGAATTACTCATATGTAAGTCACAATCCAGCCAAATATTAAAATTAAAATCCGTATAGTTTCGTTAAAATCAAAGATTCGTTCCTTTTTATTGCACCTCTTTCAAGAAAAGCTTACACTGTAAAGTTTGATTTTTAGACATACATACATAGAATACTTTCGCGGAAATGCGTCAATATATTTAAAATGCGTGCATATAAAAAAATATATATATTTACAAAATCTATACATTTTTAATTTACCTGAATCAAAGTTTGGAGACTCCGTGTCATCTAATACTTCAATAATTTGTTCCATATTCCGCATAAACTGTTGGTACGTTTGTGATCGCGTATATTCATCTTTTGAACATTTTGTGCTTAGCATTGGAATTATTCTTTCAACGCGTCTAACTTTTGGCTTTGAGTCTGTGAATAATAGTTAATATAATTCAATGAATATGATATATTTTATCTTTGAAAAGAGATAACATTTTACTTACAAACTTCTTCAGGTGGAATGTCACCAATGGCTATTGCACTTTTTCGCTTCGCAGGAACACGGGATTCATCAGCTTTGATTGTTGAAAACGTATCAACTATAGATTGTTTTGAACTATGGCAGTCCCCACTCACACATCCAGAAACTAAAGGCAGCATATTCAAGTTTACATTCAGTTGTGATGTTTCTTGTAGTAAACCCATACTTCTAGCCAATTCTGGTGACTTTTGTACAAACTTTTTAATACTCTGTTGCATTAGGCGTGTATCCTCAATATTAAGGCGATTTATACATACCCGAACCTGAGACTTGCCGCTTGATGAAGTAGATGTTGATGTTGTAGCGGAAGCAAGATGTGGGTTCTGTTCAGATGCTAAAGATTGTGGGTGTTTATCGGAAAAATAAAGAGATTGACTATTAAAGCACTGAATTGAAGAACTGTTTGAATTTGTAGTTCCTAGAAAGGTTCCTTCACTTTGTGATGTAAATAAATTTTGTTCGTCTTTTGATTCAAACTGAAACAATGAATTCAGATTATGTGGGACTTCACCATGAAAGGAACTTTCTAACTCATTTGGAGTTTGATCCACGTTTATTTTAAAAATATCTTTTTTGTGGTCCCTTAGGTATTTTGCATCTGAAGCTATGCCTGTTTTCAAATTTGAAGTGTTTTCCAGTTTTTCAGTGTTAGATGGTAATGAATCATTTGATTTGTTTACATTTAAATTCCGTTCCGTAAATTTCAAGCGATTGTCTAAAAGACATTCCGCGTTTGCACTAAAATTGAAAGACAAATTTTAAATAGACACAAGACACATTTTTGATTTCTTACCTGGTTAATGGATTCATATATGGCAATGGTCTGGTTTGAGGTTCTAATTTTTCGTTACCGTAACCTGGCATTTGTAAATAAGATTCAAATTCATCCTTAGTACCTTCGTTAACATAAAGCTGTTCCTTTATATAACTTTGATTATCGCTCACTGCGCATTAAATTTAAGTATTAAATGTTTTTATTTTTTTGATCATACTTACGTATATTTACAGAAGAGTTAAAAACTGATGGGCGAAATGTGTAAATTCCTTGCAGTAGCTCCGGATAGGTACTAATGCAATCTGCAGCTTGTTGGATTTTGTAATGTGATTTCAATTGTCTAGAAAAACATATCATATAAAGTTAAATTTTACAAAAAATATATTACTTACATATTGTCAGAATTTGTTTTTTCAATAGCGTTCACCAATTGTTTCACCAGATTTTCATCCCTAACCGAAAGTAAGTTGTGGGATTCATTGGCTACTAACGTATGAAACAGTAGAGATTTATTCAAGGAAGCTGCACTTCGCAGAGAATCCGAAACTGGCAACTCGCTTAGCACTTTGACAAAATATAAAGGCAACAGTTGTGAATAAAATTGCCGACAGTCAATTAAAACATTAATGTTTTATACATACAATCTGATGTGCTCGTTAAACCAGCCAGTGTTGTGACAGGTACACTCGGGATGTCACGGTCCCCCATCTTTGTTTACTGTCAATTATATTTATTAATCTGCTCTTATTTGGAATCTTCCTAAATGTATGAATTTATAACAACATATTAAAAATTAGCAAATAAAATTTTCTGTTACGAGGATTTTCTGTCACTCGACTGTTTTCACTCGACAGGGTTCACTACTTAAATATATTTAACATGGATACAAAGAATACACACAATCCGAGCTTCATTCAATTTATTTTTGTTTTTATTCTTTGCCAAAATGTTTAAAACTAACTTAATAGGAATTTCCAATATAGTTTGTTTGAATTTGTATTTTCTTATATGGAATTAAAAGAACATGGCCGACTTACATATGTATATGATCTGGGTATTTATTTATTTATATATATATATGAGTTATTGTGAGACCTTTTTCACAGGGTGATATTAAGAAATGTTTGAACTAATGTAATGTTAAGTAATGTTATGTTCCAATTATACCCTATTTACATTCGACGCGTCAACATCTTAAAATAGTTAAGATAGTAGCGTTTGTGTAACAGTGAGAAATGCTACAGTATAATTTAAAAAGAGTAGATATTTTTCTTGAATACAGAGAAACAAAAATTTACGTAAAAAATATTTTCACCTACATTTCGGTGAAATTTAGTTTACTCGAATCTAGGATTTTGAAATCTCTGTTTTTACACCTTCTCCAGGCCTAATCTACAAAAATCCCGAAAAAGAGCTCTAAAAAAATGCTTTACTCCGGTTTAACTACATATATGTCGGGTTCATAATTTCAGTAGGCAATATGGCAGGTGATTCAATAGCTCTAATTTATATATCAGCCGTTGTGCGTACATTATGGGGTCACTGTGTGTGGAAAGAGTTGGCTGTTTAATGCTATAAAAAGAAGGAGTGGTTAAACTTTAAAGTCAGTGTGGGCATAATATTTGCCATATGATAGATGCGACATAAATAGTGGGATGTTGCCGAGTTCCAATTAAGTTACATACCTCCTGGAGCTTTACTCCAGTAAAAAAAATATCATTTTGCCAAAATTTAATCCAGACGTGGCAGGTGCCCAGTGGTGTGATACTGCAGGAATCATTAACAACTCTCTTTATGATGTAGGCTGACGATAATTTGTTACGCAGAAATCAATTGGAAACAGTGGATACAACAAGTAGCCTAAAAGGTAAAGTAAAAGGTAAAGGTAAAAAGTAAAGTAAAAGTATATTGTGTTCTTTGCAAGAAACCAGGACATCAGAAAACCGAATGGTGTTTTGTTTCGTAAAATTTTAAGGAATGGAAACTGCAACCAAAGTAAGTCCATTAGAGTAGACAATCGGTAAAAATTTTGGCTCTGGTCTTGATTTCTCCATACTACTCAGAAATGGATTTAGATACGACTAAGTTTACAGATAAGGTAACAGAATATAGTCATAGCAGGCAACATACGATAAGACGAAGTTCTATAAAATTAAGGATGCTTTAGAAAGACATGAAGTGTTTAAAGTTGATAGGTTAATTCTTAAATCGTTGCATAATAAGAGAACATATATGTAATGTCGTGAAGATTTAAGAAAGATGCCAGACGGTTATGTTCCAAGCGAGTGGGAGTGCCCGCTGGATGCTTGATATTCTTGAGAATAGTTGGTTGAATGGGATCCAAGACATGCGAAATTGTTGTCCACATTTGGTGTGGATGTTTGTTAAGTAACCTGGTAAGCGTAAAGTTCATTAATAGTTATTATATGGCAGAAGTAAATCCAAGATCAAAAGGCAATAACTATGTATATTTTGAGCGAAAGCAAAGCAAATTTTCATTTTAAAATTTGTAATTTTACTAGTTTTAAAATTATTTTGTTACTAATTTTTGTAATTTTTGTATATTCAGTTTTAAATAAAAGAATTTGTGGAAACCCTACGTGCTTACGATAGCACAATCGAACTCGATAACTCACGGGAGTACCGATATCGCTGGAAGCCATCTCTAAAAACAACAACACTTTTTGCGCCTAACGACATCGACAGCTTCATCCTTCACTAACTTTTTGTTAGTTTTAAGTAAAATATATAGTGAATAAACAAACATTAGATTGGTGACCCCGACGTGATCACTATATAGACGCGGGCACCGGTGCTTACAATGACGATACTGTTACTTGCGGTTCCGACGCAGTTATTAACCGCGTAGCGGCTAAAATTCCGCCCTTTTGGACCGAGCATCCAGAACTATGGCTGTCGCAAATCGAAGCCCAATTCGTTCTGGCAGGAATAACTGCAGACGACATGAAATTTAACACGATCCTGGCGTCAATCGAAGCACCGGTACTGGCCCGAATTGCCGACGCCATCGTCAACCAACCAGGCACAGGCAAGTACGAAAACTTAAAGTCGTGCATTTTGGAACGCTTCTGCGAAATCGAGCAGAAGAAAATCCAGAAGTTGATTTCGGAGACTGACCTTGGTGACAAGCGCCCCACACAACTGCTCAACGAGTTAAACGCACTCGCCGCAAACAAAGTTGACGAAACTTTCTTAAAAGCACTGTGGCTGCAGCGCCTACCAACACAAGTGCAAGCGATCTTGCAAGCATCCGACGCCTGCCTAGCAGACTTAGCTAAGTTGGCAGACAAAGTGATGGAAGTCGGCGATTTTCATCATATACGCACCGTTGACGACAAATCGGCGCCATCCAGCAGCACCGTTTTCGACGAACGTCTAGACCGGATCGAGCAACAAATCAACGCGCTGTTCAAAAACCGTTACCGCAAGAACAGTTCATCCACATTAACGGATCGCAACAGCGTCACGACTTCAGGCTTGTGTTGGTACCACAGCAAATTTGGCAACGCCGCCAAGAACTGTCGCCAACCGTGCTCGTTTTCATCCGAACCAAAAAACTAAAACAGTCTTCGGTTTCGGCGGACAAATTCGAAGAAGACCACAACACAATTGCCCGCCTCGCCATCAACGACAATTACTCCAAAACTCAATTTCTCATCGACACCGGCGCCGACATTTCAGTGATGCCACCCTGCAGAATCGCAAAAACTATGCTCACTCCAAAGCTTCTTTTCGCTGCCAATGGTACGAAGATACAAACCTATGGAGAAAAACGCATAACATTGTCGCTGGGATTGGGACGAAACTTCGTTTGGACCTTCGTATTAGCTGACGTCAACTGCGCTATCATTGGAGCCGATTTCCTTCAACATTTCGACTTACTCGTCGATATGAAACGACGCAAACTCATCGATCGAGCTACGTTGCACGAATCAACATGTCACGCGCCTCAACGTAAAATCAACGCGATTTTATCCTACGACACGAGCAACCAATACGCTAGGTTGCTTCACGAATACCGCGATCTCGCAACAATCAACCCGAACCGGCTGCCAGCAGAGTCCGAAGTAACGCACTTCATCTCGACCAACGACCCGCCTACTCACGCCCGTGCCCGACGATGGGCGCCCGATAAACCAAAACTGCACAAACTGAGTTCTCCTACCTCATCGAAAAAGGAATATGTCGCCCCTCAAAAAGCCACTGGTCTAGTCCATTACACCTGGTAAAGAAAACAAACGGAGAGTGGCGACCATGCGGCGACTACCGACCACTAAACAACGTAACAGTGCCGGATGGATACCCTATTCCGTACATACTGGATGTAACGAGCATCCTACACGGTAAAAAGATATTTTCATAAATCGACCTGCAAAAAGCGTATCACCAGATCCCTGTCGAACCGCAAGATATTCCCAAAACAGCAATTATCACTCCTTTTGGGCTATTCGAATTCTTGTTCATGACATTCGGCTTGCGCAACGCAGCGAAAACCTTTCAGCGTCACATAAACAAGGTAATGCAGGATCTCGACTTTGTTTTCGCTTACATCGACGACATTCTGATCGCTTCAGAATCCGAGGAGCAGCACGAGACGCAGCTCCGTACGATCCTTGACCGCCTTCGAAAGGCACATCTCACCGTGAACTTCGAGAAGTGCCAATTCGGTAAATCACAACTCACGTTCCTGGGACATGACATCAGCCAGCACGGCTTGAAACCATCTGAAGCCAAAGTGGAAGCCATCCGCCACTTTAAAAAACCGCTTATAGCTAAAGAATTGAAAAAGTTTCTGGGTATGATCAACTTTTATCGGCCGTTTATCCCACGTGCTGCTAATAACCAACACATACTCCAGACGCTAATCCAAGGCAATAAAAAGAACGACAAAACCCCGATACTCTGGCCTACAGAAGCCGACTACGCATTCGACGCCTTCAAGAACGAGCTTGCAAACGCTACGTTGCTGACTTACATGGCACCTAACTCGCAATTAACACTAACCACCGATGCCTCCGATGACTCCATGGGTGCCGTGTTACATCAGATTGTCAACGAGCAGACGCAACCACTGGGTTTCTTCCCCTAGAAATTCACACCGACGCAAAAGAAGTACAGCACCTACGATAGAGAACTGACTGCCATTTATCAGGCCATTTTGCACTTCAAGTTCGCATTGGAGGGCAGAAATTTCATAATCTTCACCGACCACAAGCGGCTGATGTACGCTTTCAATCAAAACAGCGAGAAAGCATCACCGCGACGCGCGCGCCAACTGGATTTCATCAGCCAATTCAGTACTGATATCTGGCACATCACAGGAGAGGAAAACAACGTGGCTGATCTTCTCTCACGCATCGATGCCATTAAACACATCGACTTCGACGAGATGGCACTGGAACAGGAAAACGACGACGAACTACAATGGCTACTCAATTCTGATCCAGAAAATACCATCTCACTAACGAAATTTTCCCTTCCAGGCTCAAACAAGCAATTGTACTGCCATGTCGCCAATAACCAGATACGCCCGTTCGTGCCTAGATGCCTACGCCAAACCGTGGTTCAAGCCCTGCATTCGCTGAGCCATCCAGGAGTTAAGGCGACGAATAAATTGGTCGGCAAACACTATGTTTGGCCCCACATGGCGAAGGATGTGGCTAAAATCGTACGCTCTTGCATCCCGTGTCAAAAAGCCAAAATCCAACGACACACCAAGTCGCCACTGGGAGAGTATGCCGCCATGCCGAAACGGGCGTCCCGTTTCGAACACATTAACATCGACATCGTTGGCCCACTGCCATCATCGAACATTAAAAGCTGCCTTAAAATGCGCCGATCCTATCAACTGGAGCAGTTCCCTGCACTTAATCCTCCGTACAACAGTTAAAAGCGACATCGGGCTGAGCCCAGCTGAAATGATTTATGGCACCGCTCTACGGGCCCCTGGCGGATTTTTCACACCAAACACACAAAAACATACCGAGTCCGAGTTCGCCGAGGCTCTTCAAAAAACCATATCTCAGCTACCAACCACTAAGCCAGTGCACCATCATACACCGCAAGAATTTGTGCACCCGAATTTAAACCTTTGTACCCACGTCTTCGTCAGAGTGGATCGAGTCAAAACCCCCCTGGAAGCAAACTACGAGGGTCCGTTCGAAGTGTTAGCAAAGCACGACAAGTACTTTACGCTCAAAGGACACACAAAGGACAACAAGATTTCCATCGACCGACTTAAATCAGCATACATCTTCCAAAACGAATCACCTCCAACTCAAGAGAAAACGACAGCGCCAACTGTCCAGCCAACCGAGCAGTTATCAAGATCAGGACGACGAGTCAGATTCCCAGCAAAGTATCTTTCCTAACTGGAACTCTAGGAGGGGGTACTGTGGCAACCCTACGTGCTTACGATAGCTCAATCGAACTCGATAACTCACGGGAGTATCGATATCGCTGGAGGCCATCTCTAAAAACAACAACACTTTTTGCGCCTAACGACATCGACAGTTTCATCCGCCGCTAGCTACGATTTTGTACTTTTTGTTAGTTTTAAGTAAAATATAGAGTGAATAAACAAACATTAAAAATTCATTAAGCTCTAGACAAATAATGACTAATATATTGTAAATAAATGTTTACAAATTTAAATACAACCACAACGTAATCAGTTACTTTATTAATTTTTGACGCATTACACGAGGTGAATATGTCAGAATGAACGTGTCGGGTTGACAATCTTAATATTCAGTGGTATTATGGCAGGTGATCCAAGTAGCTTTTGGATATATATCAGTAACTGTGTGTTGGACAGAGTTTGGGTTTAAAGCTGTCAAAGGTGACAAAATTTTGTAAATCAAGTAGTCGATCCAACTTTAAAGGCAAAGTACGCATAATATTCGCTATTAGCGTTTCGGTGAAGGAATTATAATAAAATATATGAAAAATTCGTCATATATTTAAATTTAATTGAGCGTATATCTAAAATTTCTTTTAGGGTCTACTAGACAAAATTTTAATTATTTTGTGGTTTTATTATACCCTTGCAGAGGGTATTATAATTTTGGTCGAAAGTGTGCAATGCAGTGAAGGAGACATCTCCGACCCTATAAAGTATATATATTCTTGATCAGGATCACCTCCTGAGTCGATATAAGCATGTCCGTCTGTCCGTCTGTCTGTCTGTTTCTACGCAAACTAGTCTCTCAGTTTTAAAGCTATCGACTTCAAACTTTGCACACATCCTTCTTTCCTTTGCAGGCAGTATATAAGTCGGAACGGCCGGGATCGGTCAACTATATCCTATAGCTGCCATATAATTGATTGATCGGAAATGCCATAACTTTGTTTTTTAAGTTAGAACGATGGAACTTTCTATGGATTTCTACTTTAAATTTCATAAGGATCGGCCGACTATATCCTATAGCTGCCATATAACTTATTGATCGGAAATGCCACATTTTTGTTGTTTTTTAAGTTAGAAGAATCCTATCTGCCAAGTTTCATAAGGATCGGCCGACTATATCCAATAGCTGTCATATAACTGATTGATCGGAAATTTCATAACTTTGTTGTTTTTAAAGTTAGAAGGATGGGACTTGCTATGGATTTCTCTTTTGGCAGACTTATTCGATCTGCCAAAATTATTTTTTTTTAATGTTAGAAGGATGGAATTTTATATGTGTCCCTTTTTGGGCAAACTAATTCGATCTGCCAAATTTCATAAGAATCGGCTGACTATGTAAGATCCGATATATATCTAATAAAATAAGCTGCCACTTAACTACAAGGGTATATCAACTTCGGCTTCGCCCGAAGTTAGCTTTCCATTCTTGTTATAAATAAAGATTATTAAAAAATTATAATTATATATTTAAATCATCGAAAAGCGCGAAAATATTGTAACGAACTCTTTGCATTGTTACGCGGCTAAATCACAGAGTTTGTGGGAACGTTCCACCAGAAAACATGGGTCAGCCTGGTGCTTAGCAGCCAGTTCAGCTCGTGGTTCCCGTCGATCGCTTGTTCCTGCATGGCTCTTCTGCTTCTGCCGCTGTTGAGCCGTTTGTTGATGTCGCTCAATCGCTACCGGCGCTTCTTTACCGCTCTTGGTTTACTAAATTCGACCTTTAGGCGTACGCTGGGTAGGATATGCAGTCTTGGTGCCTAGCAGCCTGGTAGGAAGGGGCACAGCTTTCGTTATTTTTCTATTTTTTTTTATAATATTCCTTAATTTTTTTTTATTATGTGTTTTTCTTATGTATATATATAAGTGACATATCAGCGAATACCCTACCCTGCAGTACTAAAATTCATGTCACCGCCTTTTCAGGCCGAAATGTCAAATTTCGTTCGAAAAGCAAAAACAATTCAATAAGATTATCCGTTCGAACTTTAAAACAAAGTAGGCGAAGAAGTTCTGCTGGTCCCCTGCTACTGCTATAGTTCGAAATTACGCAAATTCAATATTGGTTATTCATCACCAACATTTTCTGGTCATTCTAAATATATAGAAATAGAGGTTTGCATGGTGGTCCAGTATACAATAGACGACGGCTCAATTCCCAGTGGATGGTTCATAAATGTAACTTTTCCTTATTTATTTATTTATTTATTTATTTATATAAAGCTAGCTTATAGTTAAAAATAAAAGATAACTGGGAATGGTAGGTAGAGCAATAGCGACTAGTGGCCTTCAGCTCATCTTATAGTATAGTTGTAGACTTAATATAGGTATTAGTGAGTTGCGTTTGTTTTAAATAATCTAGTAGGTAAATTTACTAATTTTAGAGATATCAAAGGAATTGGCAAGAGCCAGGATAGGGTTTAAGTCGCTGAAGGAAGAGGCACGTTTGCTGGCGATTGTGGACAGGAGCATAGGATATGCCTGACGTCTATTTGCTCATTTTTGCACAGTGGACAGATGCTTTTGATAGATTTTTGTTCTGTCCATGTAGTGGGAGTTTGTTAAGAACGAGTGGCCGAGTCTCAGCCTATTTAATATAATTTGGTCCCTCCTGTTAAAAGGAGAATAATTGTGGTGGAAGTTGGGAGGTGCAAGATGTGTAATGATAAAAATGTAAAAATGTTCTTCTCGTCGTTATAAAAATATATCTATCAGTGTTATAAGCTTAGTCTAACATTTTGCAACACTTAACTTGTAATTTAAATCTAAACTCTAACTCTATTATGGCGGCAACATTCCCACCCCCGTAATTGATCCCGGTTCGTGGTCAGTTACCATCCTCCAAGCCGACGTCCAAAACCGCTACCTTCGCTGCCGGTCTTTCCACAACGCCGTGCTGGGTTTTAATAGTCACTCGCCGAACTTGTTCGTCCTTGGCCATTATGGTGTCGATCACTCGTCCTTTCAACCACAGGTTCCTGGGGAGTAGTTCATCCACGACGACTACGATGCTTCCGATGGTTATTGGAGGTACCTTCTCAAACCACTTGGTGCGCCTGGTTAGTACGGGCGCATTCTCTTTAACCCATCGTTGCCAAAATAGGTCTCCGAAACGCTGAGTCTCATTCCATCTGCGCTGTAGATTCATTCCCTCTTTTGGCAGCGGCTTGTATCCATTCGCCGATCCCAGCAGCAGGTGGTTCGGGGTCAGGGCGGCGTCATCCGCGAAGTCCAAACTTACAAACGTGAGCGGTCGCGAGTTGATGATAAATTGTGCCTCCATCAAGGCGTTCCTCAAGCCTTCGTCGTTGAAGGAATAATTCGGGCAAATGTTCTTCAGAATTCCTTTTGTTGTCCGGACGAGACTCTCCCATGCTCCACCCATGTGCGGTGCTCCTGGCGGGTCGAATCGCCACTTTGTGCCGTCAAACTTAATGGTGATCTTATCGTGCTCGATCTTTTTCAGTTCTTCGCGCACGGCTTTTTCCGTGGCTCTGAATTTTGTACCATTGTCCGAGAATATTTCCTTTGGAGTCCCTCGAAGGGCCATAAAATTGGATAGGCACATGATACATGAACTAGTATCCAGACTATAGGCGATCTCAAAATGAACCGCGCGCAATGTAAGACAGGTGAACAGAGCTACCCATCTTTTCTCTTTACGCCTGCCAACGTTCACCAATAATGGGCCAAAATAATCAAGGCCTGTGAAGGTAAACGGTCTCTGGAAGCTTCCCACTCTTGCTCTCGGAATTGGTGCCATCTGGGGTGGCCTGGGAACTGCACTATTAATCTTGCATCGCTGGCATGTACTCCGCACAGATTTGTACAGCACTCGGAGCCGGCTGATGTAAAACGACGCCTTGATGTCGTTTATTGCAGTTTCGTGGGCCAGATGATGGTACTTCTCGTGGAAGCTCCTTACTATTAATTCAGTTATCCGGCATCCTGGAGCTAGTGTAATTGCGTCCTCAGCTATGTCGATTGCGTTCCGACTACCTCTAGTTCGCAGTACTTCATCGTTGTCCAGGTATGCGTTCAATCCGGCCAATCTGTTTCCCTTGTGGAGCGCCGTTCCCACGGATAGCGTTTTCAACTCTTCAGCGAAGACGATGGCTTGAGATTGCTTGTATAGTAGCAGCTTTGCTTTGCTTGCATGTGCCGTTGTTATGGCTGTTGGCATGTTTTGCCCGGCACATTTCGCTCGCAGCCGATCGACATACAGGAGTATAAGCGCCACTGCTCTGTATAATCGCCGCCAGTTCGAGAAATAGTGCGCATTGAACATAACCGCTGATCTCGCATGCATTGCCATCACATGGTTCCGTATTTCTGAAGTATCGATGATACTTCCCTGCTTCGTCGATGTTGGCCAATGGCTGTATTCAAATTTTAGGAACTCTGGCCCCGTCATCCACGTCTTTTGCTGGGTTTGGTCGGTGATCTTTGTAGCTCCGTCTGCTACGTTCAGCTTCGAGGGGATCCAACGCCATTGCTCGACGTGCGTCGTTTCCAGGATTTCGGGTCCATAGACAGCCACTGCAATACTGTCCTTGAGTCTGACCAGTATGTGGCGCTGCCGATTCGCAGTTTGCGCGTGCTCATCACCTTGTGGGCTAAGCGTGCTCCCATAACTGCTGCCTGCAGCTCCATACGGGGAATCGAAAGTGGTTTTAAAGGTGCCACCTTAGACTTTGCTATCACCAAAGAGACGCCGACTTTGTCATCCGTTGCTACACGCAAGTAGCAGACTGCAGAATACGCATACTCGCTGGCATCGACAAATGTGTGGAGCCCGATCTGACATGGTTCCGATGTGTCTGGGGAGATGCATCTAGGCACTTCGAAAATCCTTATCTGCTTTAAGACAGTCTTCCAATGGCGCCAGTCTTCCAGTATCTTCTCGGTCAGTTCCTGATCCCATTCAATATTCAGCCGCCATATACGCTGAAGAAGTATTTTTAGACCAATCGTCTAGCATGACAGGAACCCTAATGGATCGAAAATCGACATAAGGACTTGCAGAACTTCTCGCTTGGTCGGGACTGCGTTTTCTGCCAGAACGTCGCGTTTCAGCCATGCGAACCTACAGATAAACTTAAAAACATCATTATGTGGGTCCCAGGACATACCAAGTATCTTTTCGGTCGAACAAAAATCCACAGGCTTTTGGCTACCAATATTGCCATTAATTTGCAAACTCTTAAGGACTTCCTCCGAATTTGACGACCAGTTGCGGATCTCGAATCCACCTCTTCGATGAACCTCTATAACCTGTCTGGTGATCTGGATGGCCTCCTGTTCGTCCCTCATGCTATCGATGTAGTCGTCGACGTAGTGCGCCCTTTGGATGGCGTTTAAGGCCAATGGAAAATTTTCTTGGTGGGCTTCCGCATTTTTATCTCGAACAAAGTGCGCTATGAACGGTGCGCAGATGATCCCAAAGGTCATAGCTCGCATGACATAGGTGTCTACTTTATCGCTGCTTCTGTCATACCACAAAAATCGTTGCGCGTGCATATCCTCCTCTCGGATGTTGATCCTGTGAAACATTTCCGCAATATCTCCGCAAATTGCAATCTTGTTTACACGGAAGGCTAGTAAGATCTCTATAAGTGGGTTCAGACAATCTGGTCCCCTGAGTAGGTAGTCATTCAGCGCACGTCCGTGTGCCTTCGCGGCTGCATCCCATACTAGTCTTATTTTACTCGGCTTATTTGGATTCCGTGCTATGAATATCGGCAGATACCATGTTCGGCTGTTCTCACGGCAGGTTTCCTCCTCGGACAGCTTAACCGCGTATCCTTTGTCTAGAAGGTTCCTGATTTGGGCGTCAATCATCTCGTACAGATCAGTTTCTTGAGAGACCCTTTTTCCCATGCAGGTAAGGCGCTTCAGAGCGTTACCACGGCTCTCTTGCAATTTGTCGGTGTCGTCACGCCACGAAAAGCCGACTTCGTATCTCTCAGACTTCTCTTGACAAGTGGTCTCTAATATTTTGACTGCTAGCTTATCTTCTGCTGAATATAGCTTTCGTGGTACGAGCGCCTCAAGGTTGAAATGTTCCTTGATGTCGTCATGAAGCTCCGGCCAATCGCAGTCGCAGTAGTGCATAACGATGGATCGTTGTGGATTTGCCGATCCTTCATTCCTGGTAAGTCTCTCAAATGCTGGAATCTGTTCCAGCATAGTTCTTTCATCTCGACTGTCTGTCTTGGCAATGCTAGGTTTTGAACGGTCTGAACGTTGTTCAACCAATAAAATCTATCGGAATTGATTTCCGAGATTTGGACTGATGCTTTCACGGATTCACTCTCAAATCGAGTTGTCTCTGCCGTCCACTGCAAACACATTGGCGCAGCTTGGCCTTGTATTCCTAAGCTTTGGAATACAGATGCGTCTACTAAGGTAACGGATGATCCTTCGTCTAAGAATGCATGGATTTCGAGGGCTCTGCTGCCATGGCGCAGCTTAACTGGAATGACGCGAAAGAATTGACTTCCATAGTTGTCGTCCCGATGCGTACTCACATGACTTTGTGGTCTGACATGTTCCGTGTGGAGTAACTCATGGTGCCTCCTAGTACAGCCGTTAACTCCACAGTTCCCGTTCCGGCATCTTTTGCGATGTACTTTGAGGCAACAAAAACAAGCTTTACTCGCCCTGATTATCTGCCACCTGTGCTCCGTGTTGAGATTTAAGAACACCTGGCATTGTGGTGGGAGTTGACTGATGTCGCCGCACGCTACGCACCTCAATTGGACTTGCTGCTGAGCTGCTTCTGTCTGGATCGCGTTTGATCGTGTTTGTCCTCGTGATGGTCCAGGCTCGTCCGCCTCTTCCCTGTCCGCTGCACGACTGTTGTGAGTGTTAACTGCGCCCGCTTTGTAAAATGATGGCGCCACCACTGAAGATGCTGCCTCTGCGATCTTGTACAACCAATCGCTGAATGCTTTGACTGCTGCTATCTTATCGTCGCGGGGTTGCATTGCCCAGTTCAGCTTGTGATGGTTGGGAAGCTTATCTACGAACTCCTTGACCAGCATTGGATTGTTAAGATGCGCCTTCAGATCGCACGCCTCCATAATCGCACAGATGTTGCGAACTGCTAGCGCATACTCTATTAATGCCTCCAATCTGTCTTTGGGTGGTGCCAGTCTACGCACCTTTTCCACCATTCTCTCTAGGATAAATTCTGGTCTGCCGAAGAACATCTTTAAAGTGCTAATGACGTCTGGAACTAGGTTAGGAAGTAGAAGTTTATTTCTAACCAATTCGCGAGCCTTTCCTTTAAGCGACTTTTGCAGACGTAGCATGTTCTCCACGTTAGTATATCTGGCTGCTGTAGTACTGTGTTCGAACGTGTTGATAAATAACGGCCACTCCTCGGGATCCCCACTGAATGTTGGAAGATCCTTAGGTATAGCTTGCCGGGCCCCTATTTGATTGCTCGTTGGTGAATCTGTAGCTCGAACCATCCCGACTTCCGGTACGTCAGCGGGGTTCATCTGCATTAGAAGTTGGTACTTTTCTTCTATGAACCTTGCCTCCGATTGTCTTTTCTCCTCCAGCATCTCTAACAGTAATTGATTCTTGGTCTTGTCCGGATTGGCTTCCGGCGATTTCATGTTTATTTGCGTATCGACAGCTAGCGCATTGTTGTGCGTTTCGGGGGTAGCCATTGCGTCTTCACGTGCTTGAAGCTGAACCGGTGATCTTTGCATACTGCCGTACGGTGCTATGTGACTGCAACCCTCTAGGCAGAAATTGCAACTCCAGTCCTTGCTTTCAATGTCGTCCTCTACGCCGGCACTTTCGAAATGGTACCACCTTCTGCACACGTCACACTGAACCCAATTTTCTGCTGTTTCGTTCTTGTTCTCGCAAATTCGGCACACCTCTATATTTATACAGCAACCTGATCAGCGTGCGTGCCCTGACGCGTCTGAATGTATGTGCTTCTTTGATCGATCTGCGTGCTTACACCACCTAGCTTTTCTTTCTAGGGCTACGACGACTTTACCTCTGCTTGGATCCGCAGGTAAGGAAGATTTTTAGAAATCCGCAGGTAAAGAAGCCCTTTAGGAATCCGCCGGCGAAGCAGTTTTTTAGAAGTAGAAGTTTTTTCAGAACGAAGTTTTTAGAACAGGAAGTTTTTTATAACAGGAAGTTTTTTAGAAATGTTGCGATCGGGACGAATGGCTCTCACGTTTCTTTGAGCCGGCACCAAATTAGTTTTTTTTATATTTTCTTTATTAAACTTAAAAAAAAAAAAAAAAGCGCTAAAAAACTTCGTGTTTTTCCCAGCCACTCGTTAGCTTCACCGTCTCTTCTTCGTCGCTTTAGCGATGGACCACGCCACCTTCTTCTCGTCGTTATAAAAATATATCTATCAGTGTTATAAGCTTAGTCTAACATTTTGCAACACTTAACTTGTAATTTAAATCTAAACTCTAACTCTATTACGGCGGCAACACTTTGTGTGTAGGTTCTTGACTGTAGGTTCTTCTTGCTGTTGGTGATAGCGGTAATGGAAGATAGGGAATCGGTGCATATTGCGAATTTACCTCTATTTTCCTTACTTATATTTATGGCTTCTAGGATAGCGATTATCTCGCATGAGATTATCTCGCAGTTTTTGATGTTTCTGACTCTGTTGTGACGCTATATGAACTGATGCCAGAAGATTTGGAGCCATCAGTATAAATAAAGTTATGGTTGGGATAGTTGGTTGCCGCTAGGGAGTTGAAGGGCTGGTGATATACCGTTGGAGGTGTTGTACCCTTATTGTATAGTGCCAGTGAGGAGTTTGTAGCATTTTCTATGATACTCTGGTTGATGAAGGAGCTCTTCTGACATTTAATTGGAAGATAGGGGAGCAACATATCTTTGCATATTTTCACAATTCTGTCTATCGTGCTCGGATATCGGTAAATTCTTTTATGAGTCCTGGTGAGTGTTCTTAGGGGGTGTCTATGGAGTTCATCAAATTTTTACAGAGTTTTCCAGTTAGGAAGTCCCTCTTCAGTTATATCGGGTGGATGTTAGCCTCTGCATGCCTTGTTTTCTACATATGTGCAAGGCTTTGCACTTTTCTTTTGAAAGAATTGAGCCCGATTTTGTGCACCAGTCGTCTAATTGTTTAAAAAGTCTTTTAAGATTGATTGTTGGGTTTTTTAACCAGATGTGTTCTATGATGAAATGGAAATCGTCTGCATTATTTTTTTTATTTATTTGTTTAATTTTATTTGTTTATGTCTTGTAATTATTTTTATGACTGCATTGTAGGCTATCAAAATTAGGATAACTGAGAGTGGGGAACCTTATGAGATTCCGTTATTGAGAGGGTATGTGTAGAGAGAGCTTTGACTAGAATCTTTCTGTTCATCATAAAATTTTTAACATAATTCATTATGCGCGGTCCTACTTTCCACTCGAGTAGCTGTGCTATATCCGAGTGGGTGCCTATTTTGACAAAGGCTTTGGTAAAGTCCAACGAAATGAGAAACAAATGCTTCTTGAGGGCCAAGGATCTGGTCGCAAGATGGTCTACATAGAGCAGACTGTCCATGACAGATTTTCCTCCGAAGTTTAAAACCGAATTGGCTGGAGTGTATGAGATCGTTATTTAAAACGAACCACCACAACCTTTTCGCCACTATTTTGTCCAAAATTTTGTATAGGCATGGGTTAAGTGAGATAGGTCTATAGGATTTGACCTCTGTAAGTGGTTTATGCGGCTTTAATATAGGCTTTAATAAACTGATTTTAGCGGATTGTGGAATGTGAGTATTAAGAATATTGTTGAAGTGATTGACGATTCTGCATTTTAAGGCATAAGGGGTGTTCTTTATCATTGGGTATGATATTCTATCTAGTCCTGGCGTAATGCCTTTTAGAGAACTGAGGGCGGATGAGAATTCAAGATAATGTATCTTTCTATATCTATTGCTGGATTGGAAGGTGTATATGTTATGTTTGTGTTGAGGAGTATTTTGTTTTGCCGAAATTATAATTGGGAAGAGGTCGCTACCGTGAAAGTCATCCAATACTTCCCATTGGAGAGAGGGGGCTATAATGGGTGTTGCTAAAGATAGATCAATATGTGTGAACGTTTGGTGGGTCGAAAAATGTGTTGGTGACTTGTCATTAAGTAGGATGTAATTAAAGCGGCCAATAAAAGTGGCTAGGATTCTGCCCCTTTTGTTGGAATGTGCCGAGCCCCAGTAGGGGTGCCAGCTATTGGATGTGGTGTGCTGGATGCTGAAAGCGCAGCTTTCTGGGCGTAGGAGTTTAGTGGGTGGATGTGGCATGAATTATAGATAAGACCACAATACAGCACTGTGGTCGACTTTTTGTAGTGTCTTAATGTTCGTTAATTCTTTTTGTTTAATAAAGGAGGGGCAAGATTTGTCCCTCAAGATATTGCATTGTGGAGTTTGATGTCGTCGTCTTCATATATGCAGTTAATGCAGGTTTTGGTGTAGGAGCAAATTTCGTTGTTTTGGGTGTGTTCTTTTTCGGCGCAATTGGAGCATACTTTGGGGCTTTTGTATGCGATTGTGGTATGTCCGAATCTTAGGCAGTTATAGCACCTCATCTGGGGGAAGGATGTAGGGCCTTACCTGTACACTCTCGTAGCCTATCCATAGTTTGTCAGGTGGGGTTACTGTGCCGAAGGTGAGTATTATTAAGCCCTCTTGGTCATGTTGTTGTCGTCTTTGTTGAGTTTCTTAAATATTTTACGAACTGCAACTACTTTTTCGTTTCGTCTAGGTATCGTAGGTCATTAGAGTAAATTACACCTTTTGAGGTGTTTAATGATTGATGTTCTTCAGCGCGTACGGGGAAATTGTGGAAAGATTTCATTTTTATTAATTTCTGGGTTTGTAGACAATTTTTGGTTTTTACGAGTATAGTTCCGGATTTGAAACTGCACCATTGCACTCAAAGTCGACAACTTTTTTAATAAGAAATGGGTTTATTTTATCAAAAGTGTTGTTGTCCGTTCTGATAACTATTATATATTTAGGTTCACTCGGTGACATGTTTAACGTAAGTGGGGGTCGTTCGGGAGGTAGTGACATTGTGGTGACTAGGGCTCGGGCCCTGACGGGGACCGTTTGTAACTAATGTTCTATGTGTTTGTTGTAAGTTGTACTCTCGTATGAGTAATCGCGAAAAAGTTGTTCTATTCATAGAACCGAATCAGTTGAGTAGATAAGCGGTGGCTGTGGTCTTAAAATAGTCGCACGTCTTTACTGATCGAACTCAGGGTGAAACTGTTTCAATATTTATAATGTTACTTAACATTTTGAATTAGTTTACCTATTCGTAAAAACTTATCTGATGTTTATGTGAATTGTATGAAATACAATCTAATTTTCTATCCTTAATAATGTAAAAAAAATCCTTTTTTATGCATGAAGTCACATTTGAAGGCGAAAGTCACATTTTAATAACTACAGACGAAATTTCGCCGTTTATAACCAGATTATGAAGGTTAGGTTAGGTTAGACGGCTGGCGTTCAACTCCTGAGGAGGCAACCGCCACACTTAGACCGTGTTCGGTCCCTTGTGATACCTCGTGAGCTGAATCTAAAAATCCCTTTACACGCAGAAGAGAGGTCTTATGGTCTAGCAGTTCCCCCACTCTAAGGCTTTGGTGGGGTGAGTTCATTCGCCTAGCATGTGTTCCCACTAGCCAGTGCCCCGTGATGACTCTTATTGCCGTGCCAATGCGGGTTCTGTCCATCCTAAGTAGTTGGGATGTTCATTTTGTCGAGATTTTGGGCCATAGTTGGCGGCCCAACCATCAGTTTGGGACGGTTTCCCAGCTAAGCTGGTTCTTTTCCTTATTGGTTTCCCTAAGTTGGAGCTTGCATGAGGCTAGTGGTACACCGGTACCCTCCAGTTCTCCCTGGAGTGGTGTGGTGGTGCCTTTGCGTGCCAGTTCATCTGCTATGCAGTTGCCTGTGATGTCCCTTTGACCTGGGACCCCGATGCGGCTTATGTCATACTGGTTTGTCATCTCGTGGAGAGATGATCTGCAGTCTGAGACTGTTTTGGAGTTACTTGTGACTGAGCTGATCGATTTTATAGCCGCTTGGCTGTCGCTGTATATGTTGACTCCTCTTTGTGTAGAGTTATGTAGGCTTAGGAATTTTAGCGCTTCCCATATTGCAATCACTTCTGCTTGGAATACGCTGCAGTGATTTGGAAGTCTGAAAGAGGTTTTAATGCCTAGTTGCTCGGAGTATATTCCCCCACCTACTCTGTTATTTAATTTGGAGCCGTCAGTGTAGAAGCATATTGCGTTCTCTGGGCCTGGTATTTGGTCTCGCCATTCCTCTCTGTTAGGAATGAGGGCCCGGAAAGGTGTTTGTGTGAACTCCCTTGGAGTACAGTAGTCTGTACTACTGGGAATGAGAGGATCGTTCAGCAGAATGGTGGAGTGGCCCTTATTTAGGAGGCTCCATTGCTGAGTTTCTCTAAGCCTGATTGCCGATACTTTCGCTTGTTCTATTCCAGCTCGTCCTGGATTTGGTGAGCTAAGTATGGCATTTAGGGCTTCGTTTGGTGTGGATCTTAGTGCACCGCTGATGCATAGTGCTGCTGATCGCTGGATTTTTACTAGTTTTTAAGTGTGCTTTTCTTTTTGAGGGTTGGCCACCATACCAGAACTTCGTAAAGGGTCTGAGTATAGCAGTGTAGATCCAGCTTGCAATATTGGGGGACTTGTCCCATTTGTTTCCTATGGCTTTTTTGCTGGTAAAAATGGCTGTAGCGGCCTTTTTTGACCTTTCTTCTACGTTAGAGTTCCAGGTTAGCTTCATATCCAAAATTACCCCTAGGTATTTGGCGCTGCTGCTGAAGGAGAGCCTTTAGTTTTCTAGTCTCGGTGGGACGAGGGGTGGGAGTTTGTATATCCTGCTGAAGAGGACTAACTCTGTTTTCTGCGCATTTACTACAAGGCCATTACTGCTTGTCCATTCGGCTAGGGTTTGCAATTTTCCGCTCATAAGATCGCAGAGCGTTTGAGGGTATTTTCGTCTGCGTACGCCACTATCCTGCTGCCTCCTTCTCCCATCTTGCATAGAATTGAGTTGACTGCTATGTTCCATAGGAGAGGGGATAGGACTCCGCCTTGCGGTGTGCCTCTACTGAACGCCCTTGTTAAGGAAGAGAGAACGTCACTGTTCTGCGTGCAGCTGACCAATGAGTACTATCAGGTGATCATCTACCCCAAGAGTTCTTAGTGAGCTAGTTATGGTGTTTGGGAGAACATTATTGAAGGCCCCTTCTATGTCTAGAAAAGCTACTAGGGCGTATTCCTTCTGAAGGAAAGCCTTCTGCTTTCCTGCTTCTTGAGCAGAAAGGATGATAGACTTATTGGTCTAAAATCTTTAGGGGTCGTATGCGATGGTTTGCCCGCTTTGGGTATGAAGACTATTAGCGATTTAAGCCATTTTCGCGGAATTTCGCCTAGCGCAAGGGATCTGTTAAGGATGTTTTGGAGCCAGTTGATGGCAATGTCTCCCGCTTGTTGGATTTGTGCCGGTATTATCTCATCAGGACCGGCCGATTTATAGAGGTAGAAACTGTGAATTGCCCAGTGTAGGGTTTTCTGGTCAATATCAAGTTTGAAGTTTGTGTGGGTGGCATTACTGTTTGTAGTCCCAGCTGGTTCCGGGGTACAGCCTGGAAAATGGGTTTCTAGGAGTGCATCTAGTGATTCCTCGCTAGTGTTGGTCCAAGTTCCATCTTCTTTTTTAAGATAGCCTAGAGCTGTGGCTGTTTGGGATAGAATTTTTCTGAGCCTCATAGCTTGGGTGGGGTTTTCGATATACGAGCAGAAGGAGTTCCATGAGGAGCGCTTCGCTTTTTGGATGGTCTTTTTGAAGGAGGCCTAAGAGACCTTGTATTCGGTCCAGAGTGCCTCGTCGCTTCCGGCTTTGTCCCTTTTGAACAGGGTTCTGTTTGCTGCTTGTAGGGTTGATAGCTCCGTAGACCTCCAGGGTGGCCTATTTCGCTTGTTCGGTTTAGTTTTTGGGCATGCTCTTCTGAGGGCATTATTACAGCCTTGAGTGAAAACTTGCACCAGAGTGTTTAGACTTTCTACGGTTTGGGGATAGTCATGTGGCTGTGGTGCAATGTTGTTTGAGAGGACTTGATGGTACTTGACCCAGTCGGTTTTCTTGAGATTTCTAAAAACCGTAGTATCGGGGTTTTTGAAACTAAGGGATATTTCTAGGTATCTGTGGTCGGAAAGGGATTGTTAGATTCAGCTCACAGTATCACAAGGGACCGAATACGGTCTAAGTGTGGTGGTTGCCTCCTCAAGAGGTGAACGCCAGCCGTCGAACCTAACCTAACCTTCATAATCTGGTTATAAACGGCGAAATTTCGTCTGTAGTTATTTAAATGTGACTTTCGCCTTCAAATGTGACTTCATGCATAAAAAAGGATTTTTTTTACATTATTAAGGATAGAAAATTAGATTGTATTTCATACAATTCACATAAACATCAGATAAGTTTTTACAATAGGTTTTTCGAAATAACCAATGTCTATTAAGACGTCCATAAATAGAAATTTTTTATGGCGAATGCTAATCGCGTGAAGCTGTATGAACCATAGCTCATTGAGGAATACTTGTTGCTTGCTGACATTAAGTCAATGCATGGGACATACTTTGATCCTAGTTGATCTAAAATATAAACAATTCTTGTAGTTTTTTGTTTATTTGTTGATAGGCAACTACAAATCGCCATTTTTGTACCCGTTAGTTATGAAAAGTACAAGGACAAGGGTATATTTTAGGCGTGTGTTACTTATATCATCGGAGAGTAAAAAACAGAGTAATCGACTAAAACAGATACCCACGTGGGGACCAAATTTAAAAAAAAAAACGATGCCATGCTCAGCGAGCTGGCACTAAGACCAGACAATGAATATTTTTCAAAGGCCAAGGAACTCACAGACCTTGTCCAAAAATATTAAGTATTCTAACTTAAAAAACAACAGAGATATGGCATTTCTGATCAATCAGTTATATGGCAGCTATAGGATATAGTCGGCCGATCCTTATAAAACTCGGCAGATCAAATTTATTTGCTGAAAGTAGAGTCCATACAAAGTCCCAGTCTTCTAACTTAAAAAACAAGAATGGAAAGCTAACTTCGGGCGGAGCCGAAGTTGATATACCCTTGCAGATATGTGGCAGCATATATTATTAGATATATATCGGATCTTATATAGTCGGCCGATCCTTATTAAACTTGGCAGATCAAATTAGTTTGCCGAAAGTAGAATCCATACAAAGTCCCATCCTTCTAACTTTAAAAACAACAAAGTTATGGCATTTCCGATCAATCAGTTATATGGCAGCTATAGGATATAGTTGACCGATCCCGGCCGTTCCGACTTATATACTGCCTGCAAAGGAAAGAAGGATGTGTGCAAAGTTTGAAGTCGATAGCTGTAAAACTGAGAGACTAGTTTGCGTAGAAACAGACAGACAGACGGACAGACGGACAGACGGACAGACGGACATGCTTATATCGACTCAGGAGGTGATCCTGATCAAGAATATATATACTTTATAGGGTCGGAGATGCCTCCTTCACTGCGTTGCACACTTTTGACCAAAATTATAATACCCTCTGCAAGGGTATAACAACAGAGATATGGCATTTCCGATCAATCAGTTATATGGCAGCTATAGGATATAGTCGGCCGATCCTTATGAAATTTGGCACATCGAATAAGTCTGCTAAAAGAGGAGTCCACAGCAAGTCCCATCCTTCTAACTTAAAAAACAACGAATTTATGGCATTTCCGATCAATCAGTTATATGGCAGCTATAGGATATAGTTGACCGATCCCGGCCGTTCCGACTTATATACTGCCTGCAAAGGAAAGAAGGATGTGTGCAAAGTTTGAAGTCGATAGCTTTAAAACTGAGAGACTAGTTCGCGTAGAAACAGACAGACAGACGGACAAACGGACAGACGGACATGCTTATATCGACTCAGGAGGTGATTCTGATCAAGAATATATATACTTTATAGGGTCGGAGATGTCTCCTTCACTGCGTTGCACACTTTTGACCAAAATTATAATACCCTCTGCAAGGGTATAAATGCTCAGCGAGCTGGCACTAAGACCAGACAATGAATATTTTTCAAAGGCCAAGGAACTCACAGATCTTGTCCAAAAATATTAAGCCATATTTTCGGATGGAATACCATCAGGGTCTTCGTAAACTATTCGTGTTCTGGAAGTTACGCTAATTCGGTATTGATTGTGCCTTGATGCTCCTTTTAGCTCTGGAGCCGCCAGTATTTGTATGATCTGCTCGGACTCGCTTATCGCATTTCGTCATCTTTGGTTCCGTTCGTCACTTCGTTCAGTCACTTCGCCACCTGGGCTCTCATTATTTCAACGGTTCTATCTGCAGGTAGGCAGAGCTCTTTGCATACTTCGGTAAGCTCCTTCATTCGTAGCGTGTAAGTCCAATTTTTTTTTATTGATTCACGTTGTTTGGGCGCTAGGTGGAATGAACTGTTTTGGATTATTTCGCTCGCTACAAATGCTGCGCTAGTTCACATAGTTTCTAGGATTGTTCCACTGAATTTATTAATTCGACGTGATTCGACCTCCCAGGCGTACGCTGATGTCGGATAAAATCAATCGGCTACATAAAAATCAAATTTTTTCAGAGGTTTAAATATTATTCACGCAAAACACCTGGCACTGGTGATTAAATGATAAAGTGTATCTATTTATCTATAATTTATCTATATTATCTATTATCTATCAAGAATGTGTTATAAACGTTTCCCATTCGATTGATGGCCAATTACAAACTGATTTTACAAATTCAATTTTATTATAACTATAGCTTTTATCGGTGACAGCGACGCCAGCAGCATAGATGAACTTTGGTTGAATAATTTTCATTAGTCAGAGTTACGAATATATGCTGACATGTTGGTTTCCAGGATGGGCACTTGTTTATAAATTTGGAGCAAAAGGGGTTTGATGTTTATGTCTACTGTCGTCGATAAAGACGTGTGAATGGTTTATGTCTATGTTTATGTCTGGATTCCAATGGTAGTGGCATTGGAAAGGGTGTTTTAAAGGGTAACCTTTTTAAATTATTCCCACAGTAGACTCTGAAATGTTGTTTATATATGATTGGATAGGTATGACAAGGAATACTGGTTTTAGGTTGAAGGTTTCGTTATCTAGGGTATTAGCAGATATGACACTTGCATTTTTGTCTGTTTGTGTTATGTGTTTTTATTTTATTTAGATTTTAAAAATTTGACGAAAATTGGGAATGTTTCTTACTGGGAAAATATGAGAGGGACTTTTGTTCAAATAATAAAACAAATATTTTAAGGTTACGCGCGGTTCCCTCTGCATACGTACTGCCCACCTCCCGCCCAACCGACCGAGGGTCGCTGCCGCATAACGTACGGCTCGAATCGCGGGGATAGATCCGAGAGAGTATAAAGAGAAGGAGTAGAGTATTACGAGGAAGAGTGTTGCACAGATAGGGCGTTTAGTATAAAGGATTTAAAACTGTTAGTAGAGCAAAGTGGCAAGAAGTGGTAGAGTCCATTGTAGTCCGAACATAACACCCTGAACGGATTGTGTTGGGCATATGTCTAGCTACAATGGCTAAGGAGTAGAGGACGAAAGTTACTAGTCCTTCTACTAGGAACGTTAAAATTAAAGCGTGTTAGTAAATGCTGGCTGTCTACATTACCATTAATAAGATTAAATAGAAACATGACACCCAGCATCGTTCTACGGTTTGTTAATGATGGTAAGTTTATTAATAAAAGTCTACAATGATAGGATGGAAGGTGAAGACTTGCATTCCAATTAAGTCCCCTAAGTGCAAAGATAAGGAAGTTTTTTTGTACAGATTCCATGTGATCTTGGTGTACTCCGTATTGAGGACTCCAGACACACGATCCATACTCAAGAATCGGACGGACTATTGAAGTATATAAAGTTTTTGTTAAGTACGGGTCATTGAATTCTTTTGACCATCTTTTAATAAAACCAAGCACCCCCGTAGCTTCATTAACCACGGTGGATATATGGTCGGTAAATTTAAGTTTCAAATCTAATAGGACATCCAGATAGTTAACCTGAGTTAATCGTTCTAAGGCATTCCCATAGAGAAAGTATGTAGCGTGGTGAGGACTAGATCGATAAAATGACATGAATTTACGTTTCGATCCATTAAGCTTTAGGTTATTTGCTAAGTACCAATTTTTAAATTTATCGAAATCGGATCGAAGTCTAGATTGGGCGCTAGTGAATCTATACTGAAGACAAAGCTTAACGTCATCAGCGTACATAAGTACAAGTGAATCAGTTAAGGCAAGGGGCAAGTCGTGAATAAATAATGTAAAAAGTAATGGTCCAAGATGGCTTCCTAGGGGCACCCCGGATGTAGACTAAACGCGAGGTAACATCTTGAAAGAAGACACTTTGGGTTCTTCCAGATAAGTAGCTCGAAATCCAAATCAGGAGATCAGTTGGGAATCCCAAAAGACTGAGTTTACTTATAAGAAGCGAATGGTTAACAGAGTCAAATAAGGCTGAGCCGGAATGGTGCTATGTTAATACGTTTTTGAAAAAAACTCTGCAAAGAGATCGTCCATTGCCAGATCAGTGTTCGCATATGAATTCTTAAACGTAAGCAGAGGAGGAAAAGATACATGTTTGCGCTAAGTGTTTACGAAGTTATAAAACTGCTTCGGGTCCTGAGTAAACTGAATCCGGCAGCGGTGAATATAACTCCTATAACATTGGGCGTTATGCACGGTGAAATTGGACCGAGCCACTAAGTATTGTAACGAACTTTTCTTGCTGATCGATGCTCGCAACAATTGCCGCGGCTAGCTCAAAGAGTTTATGGATCGTTCCACCGAATTTATAGATTCGACGTGACTGCCCGAGCCCAGAAATAACACCGGATTGCTTCTTTTACAAAATATACCCTTTATTTACGCAATATTTGTACAAAGTTCATGAAAGGGTGAATCTCACCGGCTGCTCGGCTCGGCCGATCGACCGCTCGTCCTCCCCTCGGTCCCCGGTCACCGTTCCGGGTTGGTGCCGATACACACGCCCCCCCAAAGCTTTCGCGCAGCAGGACGTGTGGTCTAAGTGCCTGGCGCCGGTTCGGCTCACGGTTTCCTCCGTTTGGACTCACGTGCTCCAGTTGCGGGGCCTATGTTGCCCCTCTCGTGCCGGTGACGCTGCTCCTGATGTCCTTCTCTCGTTGACGCTGCTTCTGTTGACGCTGCCCTCGTTGTCGCCGCTCCTGTTGTCGCTGCTCCTTTCGTCGCTGTCGCTGCTCCTCTTCAGTGGGTGTGTGTGTGTGGATCGCTGTTATCCTTGGCTCACTGGGATTGCCCTTTCGCGGTGGCCGGCACCTGACCCGTGTTGGCGGACCAATAGGCTCACCTCCCAGGCGAACGCCGGGCAGGCTACGCTTCTTAGTGCCTGGCGGCCGGATTAGGGCACGAAGGGCCTACCTACCCTAAAGGACACGCCCCCGGTTGCGTCTGCCACTCGCCTCCAAACACCGGCGTGCATACGCCCCGCAGGATTTATGGGCGACCAGAGGTTTGGCGTCGCGCTTCCTTTAACTCCAGGCGATACGCTGTGCATACGCTCCAGCGCCTGGATCGGGAATCTTCCGACCTTACCGGGACGTTCCTGTTTGGTTTTATCTGTTGGGCTTGAGTTCCCGAGCTGGCTATCCCTCGCTTTACAGGATCACACCTGGTCACAACGGGAAGGAATCTGTAAGGCGTACGCCAGACCGATCCGACGCCCTTGCTATCACACCAGGATACCTGTCGTGTCCGGGAGTAACCCAACCCGACTCTATTTACCCTTGGGCTTCAGTTCCGGCGCGGATCCTGGATCCTTTTCCTATTTGCTCCTTGATTTATCCCGATGATTCGCGTACAGCCGCTGGACTTACCCACAGGGGGTCCTTGAGCCAATGATCGTATGTCTTTACGCACTCGCTTTTATCCGGGGGGTCCTTCAGCCTTATACGGGGGGTCCTTCAGCCGTTACTCCTAATTCCTCCAAGGAAACTTTCTCTTGAATGTTAGACTTACCCACTTTCACTCAACTCTGCCAGCTTCCCTAGAAGACTCGGTCTCGATTTACTCCAGGGGCCCTCCTTATATAGCTCCAGAGGCGCCCGTTAATCCTTGCAACTCTTTCTTCCTGCCGTTAATCCCACTTTCCAATTAGACGCACCGGTGGCTCCTGTTCACACCCCCTTTTCCCCCTTTTGCCACCGGCCTGCATCGTTCTTATGCCGCGGCAGCGTCTTTCTTCCAGGCGCTCCCCCCGCGCTCCCCCTTTGGCCACCGGCCCGCATTGTTATTATGCCGGGCATTGGCTCTTTTACCGGCGCTTCCTCCGCGCTCTCCTTGGTCGCTCCAATCGCATTTCTCTCCTTCCGTGCTTTCTAAACACCTCGGCCACCGCGGCCGCTATGTTCCCCGCTCCCCTTCTCTTTCTCCTACATCCGTGCACGGCTGTCGCTCAGGCCCGACCGGAACCGTTAGGTTCCACGTTGTCTCCGCTTCCTCCTGCATCCGCGCACGGCGGTCCAGGGGCTCGTCCGGAACCGTTACGTTCCACGTTGTCTCCGCTTTCTCCTGCATCCGCGCACGGCCGCGCGATCCCTTTCCCCGCGGCTGCCCCCTTCTTGCCACCTGTCTTGGCGTGTGGGAGATTTAATCTCCTCACACTTCCCCCCTTCTTCGGGAACGACAGAAGTGACGTGGTTCCAGCTTCTTCACCTTTGGGTTTCTTTTCTATACATTTTTTTTTTCCGTGCTTGTTTTGACTCCTTTTTTTTTCTGCGTGGATAAACTTATCTACCTCCCCCCTTCTTCGGGAACCGGACAGGTTGTTCCTCTTCATTATGACTCTAAATTTTTTTTGTGTACATATCTTTTTGTTTTTTGATTTTTTTTTTATGTACAGATATATTTATTATTTTTTTTTTTTTGTTTTTTTTTTTGTGTATGTATTATTATTATTATTATTTTTTTTTTTTTTTTTTTTTTTTTTTTGTATAACATTCTATTTTTTTTTTCTTTCTATATATATATATTTTTTTTTTATTTTTTTTTTTTATTCCATTTTTTTTTCTTTTTATATTCCATTTTTTTTTAACTTCCATTTTTTTTTTTGTTTATTTTTCTTTTTATATTTTTTTTTTTTTTTGTGTTTACTTCTTTGTTTACGCCTGTGGCGTCGACTCCTCTTTTTGGGCTTTTAGCTCGCTTATGTGTGCCCTTCTTTCTTTCTTTGTGCCGACGCTACGTAGCACAACAATCACTGGCGAAATGAAATTCGCCACCGTGTATGGCCCACCGTATCTTGGCGCTAATTTCGCCGCGAACCCTTCAGCTGCTTTTGATAGATGGTGCTCTTTTGCCCATACTATGTCACCAATTTTTGGGCTCCACTGCCGTCTCCTCAGATTGTAGTGCCTAGCTTGCTCCTGCGCCGCTCTCTCCATGTTCCTCCGTACCAGCTTAAACACTTCCTGTAGCTTCTTTGCATTCTCTGAGGGCGTGGTTTGTGATGCTCCCGTCCCCAATGCCTCTTCATCGTATAACGCCTTCGGCATTCTCGGCTCTCTGCCTTGGGTTATGAAACATGGCGAGTATCCCGTCGAGTCGGACACGCTTGAGTTCACTGCCAGCATCAACTCAGGCCAGTGCTCGTCCCATGTCCTCTGATCCTCACACACAACTTCCATGATGCCACTTCTTCGCTTCCAGCTCTATGTGGCACATGTCGGTAAACCAGGCCTGCCTCCTCTATGTACTCTGGACATTTCTGTGCGTCTTCTCCTATTTTCTTCTTCAGTGCGCTTATCCACATGCACTCGACGTCTTCGCTTGTTGCGGCACTCCTCAGCTTTTCCATCATCGGCTGGCGGGATAGTGCATCTGCAACCACATTCAGTTTCCCTTTCCTGTAGCTGATAACATAATCGTATTGTTGCAGCTCAAATACCCATCTTGCAATCCTTCCCAATGGGCTCTCTATATTGTTTAGCCATTTTAGTGCCATATGGTCCGTGATCACGTCGAACTGGTACCCCTCCAGGTATGGTCTCATTTGCCGAATTGCCCATATTATGGCCAGGCATTCTTTCTCAGTTGCCGAGTAATTTTTTTCCGCTCCTATGGCGTAAGCGACCACTCGCTCGCCCTCATCCGTGTCCTGCGTCAGCACTGCACCCACGCCGTAGTCGCTAGCGTCTGTTTGCAGCACAAATTTCTTTGAGAAATCCGGGCATGCCAGCACTGGATCCTCTGCCAATCTTGACTTTAGCTTCTCAAACGCCTCTTGGTGTCTAGCCGTCCACTCCCACTTTGTCCCTTTTCGTAGGAGATCGTTTAATGGTTTCGCGACCCCTGCGAAGTCTGGGACGAATCGCCGATACCACGATGCCATACCAATGAACTGACGTACCCCCTTTACGTTTGTTGGGGGTTTCAATTCCGTAATCGCCGCGACCTTTCCGGGATCCATGCCGATTCCCTGGCTTGTTATTCGGTGGCCCAGGTACAGTAGCTCTTCCCTGAAGAAATGGCACTTTTCCGTGTTTATTCTCAAATTTGCCGCCTTCAGTCTTCGGAACACTTCCTTCAAATTTGCCATATGCTCCTCCCTTGTGCGTCCGATCACGATGATGTCATCTTGATACGCAAATGCGTGCGGCGCCATATCCGGGCCTATAACCTGGTCCAAAGCCCTTTGGAAAGTTGCCGATGCTGAATGTAAACCGAATGGCATCACCTTCCACTGGTACAGACCTTTTCCTGGTACCGTAAAGCCGTGTACTTTCTGCTTCCCTCCTCCAGTGGGATTTGCCAATAGCCGTCCTTAAGATCGAGGCTGCTGAAAAACTTTGCTTCCCTTAGTTGCTCCAGTATAAAGTTTATTCGTGGCATTGGGTACGCATCTTTTACCGATTTTGCGTTTATTTGTCGGAAATCCACGCACATTCTCCATTGACCCGTTTTCTTCTTCACCATAACGATGGGTGAGCTATAAGCACTATTCGAAGGCTCGATGCATCCCTTTTCCAGCAGCTCTTCTACCTTCGCATTGATCTCCCCCTGTATTTTGGGGTTTTCGAATAGTACCTTTGTTTTATGGGGATGTCGTCCTTCATAGTGATCCTGTGCTGCGTAACGTTTGAACAACCCTTCTGGCTTGTGAACGCCACTAGCTCCTCCTCCATGAACCTTTTGTCCCGCTCGCTCTCCCATTCCTCCGAGGATCCAGTCACTGCTACTGACAGCCTATCCTCCAGGCATCCGCCCCATCGTTCTCTTCTCGGGATCGTGACTTGGTGGCCTGCACATGTTATTGTTGTGCCAAATCCTGTGAGGAAATCCCATCCTAGCACCGCGCTGTCTCCCATGCCTGGCAACACCAACATATTTAGTTTGTTTTCCATGTTGCCAAAGCTTACCGTCGTCTGGAGTACCGTTCGAGTCTCCGTATGGCTCCCATTGGCCAATTTTATCAGTCTCCTTGTTGTTTTTCGCTCTCCGGCGATTTCTGGGTTCTCCGCTAGCTTCTCCGAAATGAAGCTAGCCGTTGCCCCGGTGTCTATCATGGCCTTAACTTCTGCTCCTCCGACCTTGACGACCGCCGACAATTGCTGATCATCTCCTGACAATCCTCCAACTAGTTTTGAGAGGCAGCACCTCGCGATCTCTGCCTTCCTCTCTACGGCTGAGATCGCTGCACGTTTCCCGATCTCTGGCAGCACTCTGTGCTCCTTACCCCTATTGCTCCGCACATTCTGCAGAACAACATTCTGGGGTTCCTGCACCCACTAGCCCAATGGCCCATGCCTCCACACCTGTTGCATGCCTGCGCCGGGTTCTCGACATGTCCTTGTCTCGGTGTTGCTGCCCATTGCTGATTTGGCTGTTGCTGTTCGCTGTGGCTTGTACCCCATTGCTGGTAGGTTTGTTGCATTGGGCTCCCAGCCCAGTGTAGATTCGGTTGTTGCTGTCTGGGGGTTGCAACCCATTGCTGACTCGGCTGTTGCTGTACCCTCTGTCTCTGCCCTTCTGCCTGCCATTTCTGCCTCCATCCTTGTCCTGAGGGGCTCTGTCGCTCTGGCGGGTCCTGATTCATTTCATCCTTCTGCCATTTATTTTCAGTCGCCGGCTGTTTGCGATCCCATTGTGGTTCCATGGAGGCTTGCCTGTTAAACGCCTCTTCTTCTTGGGCTAACTCCTCAATCTCCTCGGCTAGGCCCATTACTTCTTCCAGCGACGCGCATGCATATGGCCTCATAAACATTTTCATGCGTGGTATGCAGTTCTCCACCAGTCTCTCTATTATCTCCTTCGTGGATTTCCCTAGTGGCTTCATTAGAGTCTGAAGGTCCACCATGTACTCCTTGAAAGGTTCTCCTCGTTTCTGCTTCCTCTGCCGAACCTGGTCTGCCAATTTCTCAAAGTAACCTTTCGGCAGAAAAAAGGACTCGAAGCTTCTGAACGCTTTCCAAGTTGGCCATTCCTCATCGTTCATTATGAACCACTTCTGTGCTCTGTCCTGGAGAAATTCCTGCATCGCCCGGGGGATCGTTTTGATGTCCAACCCGTTCGTTTTGGCGGACCATACCACTCGGTCCACGAATTCCAGTGGATCTCCTGTTCCGTCGAATCGGAATGACCACTCCCGGACTTGTCTGGCCACTTTAGCGTAGTCCACTTGCACCGGGACCGGCTTCCGCACTTGTGGCTCCATGCTCCTTATGCTTTTCATTTCTGGAACCGCCAGACTTTGAATGAGCTTCTCCGATTCGCTCACTGCTCTTTGTCTCGGCGTGGACCTCTGTGTGTTCCTTTCTTCGACTCCACGCGTGAACGCCAACACCTCGTCGTCCTTAGTCTCGTCGACCCACTTTGCAACTAGTGCCCTCATGTTCTCAACAGTTCCTTCTGCTGGGAGACCTAGCTCTCTACACACTTCGCTCAATTCCTCCTTGCGAAGCGCGTAAATCCAATTTTTCTTCCCATCTTGAAGCTTGCGTTATTTCTAGCCTCGAAAACAGTCACGTAGTTTGGGCGCCAGGTGTAACGAACTTTTCTTGCTGATCGATGCTCGCAACAATTGCCGCGGCTAGCTCAAAGAGTTTATGGATCGTTCCACCGAATTTATAGATTCGACGTGACTGCCCGAGCCCAGAAATAACACCGGATTGCTTCTTTTACAAAATATACCCTTTATTTACGCAATATTTGTACAAAGTTCATGAAAGGGTGAATCTCACCGGCTGCTCGGCTCGGCCGATCGACCGCTCGTCCTCCCCTCGGTCCCCGGTCACCGTTCCGGGTTGGTGCCGATACACACGCCCCCCCCAAAGCTTTCGCGCAGCAGGACGTGTGGTCTAAGTGCCTGGCGCCGGTTCGGCTCACGGTTTCCTCCGTTTGGACTCACGTGCTCCAGTTGCGGGGCCTATGTTGCCCCTCTCGTGCCGGAGACGCTGCTCCTGATGTCCTTCTCTCGTTGACGCTGCTTCTGTTGACGCTGCCCTCGTTGTCGCCGCTCCTGTTGTCGCTGCTCCTTTCGTCGCTGTCGCTGCTCCTCTTCAGTGGGTGTGTGTGTGTGGATCGCTGTTATCCTTGGCTCACTGGGATTGCCCTTTCGCCGTGGCCGGCACCTGACCCGTGTTGGCGGACCAATAGGCTCACCTCCCAGGCGTACGCCGGGCAGGCTACGCTTCTTAGTGCCTGGCGGCCGGATCAGGGCACGAAGGGCCTACCTACCCTACAGGACACGCCCCCGGTTGCGTCTGCCACTCGCCTCCAAACACCGGCGTGCATACGCCCCGCAGGATTTATGGGCGACCAGAGGTTTGGCGTCGCGCTTCCTTTAACTCCAGGCGATACGCTGTGCATACGCTCCAGCGCCTGGATCAGGAATCTTCCGACCTTACCGGGACGTTGCTGTTGGTTTTATCTGTTGGGCTTGAGTTCCCGAGCTGGCTATCCCTCGCTTTACAGGATCACACCTGGTCACAACGGGAAGGAATCTGTAAGGCGTACGCCAGACCGATCCGACGCCCTTGTTATCACACCAGGATACCTGTCGTGTCCGGGAGTAACCCAACCCGACTCTATTTACCCTTGGGCTTCAGTTCCGCCGCGGATCCTGGATCCTTTTCCTATTTGCTCCTTGATTTATCCCTATGATTCGCGTACAGCCGCTGGACTTACCCACAGGGGGTCCTTGAGCCAATGATCGTATGTCTTTACGCACTCGCTTTTATCCTCGCACTTGTGACTGTCGGACTTACCCACGGGGGGTCCTTCAGCCTTTACTCCTAATTCCTCCAAGGAAACTTTCTCTTGAATGTTAGACTTACCCACTTTCACTCAACTCTGCCAGCTTCCCTAGAAGACTCGGTCTCGATTTACTCCAGGGGCCCTCCTTATATAGCTCCAGAGGCGCCCGTTAATCCTTGCAACTCTTTCTTCCTGCCGTTAATCCCACTTTCCAATTAGACGCACCGGTGGCTCCTGTTCACACCCCCTTTTCCCCCTTTTGCCACCGGCCTGCATCGTTCTTATGCCGCGGCAGCGTCTTTCTTCCAGGCGCTCCCCCCGCGCTCCCCCTTTGGCCACCGGCCCGCATTGTTATTATGCCGGGCATTGGCTCTTTTACCGGCGCTTCCCCCGCGCTCCCCTTGGTCGCTCCAATCGCATTTCTCTCCTTCCGTGCTTTCTAAACACCTCGGCCACCGCGGCCGCTATGTTCCCCGCTCCCCTTCTCTTTCTCCTACATCCGTGCACGGCTGTCGCTCAGGCCCGACCGGAACCGTTACGTTCCACGTTGTCTCCGCTTCCTCCTGCATCCGCGCACGGCGGTCCAGGGGCTCGTCCGGAACCGTTACGTTCCACGTTGTCTCCGCTTTCTCCTGCATCCGCGTACGGCCGCGCGATCCCTTTCCCCGCGGCTGCCCCCTTCTTGCCACCTGTCTTGGCGTGTGGGAGATTTAATCTCCTCACAGTATCTTGAATAACTAACTGTACAGCCAGATAATCTATGTTTATTTAAAAGTCTATTCATGACGTTCTTTAAATTTAACAGGTGCTTTGTATACCAAGGCGGATCAGTTGAAGTGGACGGATATTTCCACGGCACGCAAGCGTCGAAGAATATATTTAGGGTATTATAAAATCTCTGTAAGGCAATGTTTGCCCGAGTGACATGTCGAACATACCCGCCGGGAAGTCGTGGTGCGAGTTAGCAGTAAGGAGAATTCTCAACATTAGACCACATGAGTTCTGGTATATTGAAATCCCCCAGAGCTACCAGCTGGTCGTTGTCGGACAGACGGTCCGAAATAAGACGAATAGGGGAAAAATGTTGCCAGTATGTAGGCGGTTCAGACGAAGGTGGTATGTAAGAACAGGTAACGTATAAAGAACGACCGGACAAAATGATTTTAATGCAAAGAAATTCTATGTAACCAAACTCTTGTGATTGTACCTCTTCAGAAGCGAAATTGGAGTCTACAGAAATTAAGACTCCTTCTCCCCTTCGCAGTGTTCTATCACGTCTAAAAGTGGTGTACTTACTTGGAAAAACTAACTTAAGATCTCCGGCTTTAAGCAAGTTTCTGTAAAGACTATAATGTGAGATGCAAAGGAAGAACTATCAGAATACAGTTTGGGTAGTTTACTACGTAACCCTCTAGTATTCTGATAGGTAAGAGTTAGTGTAGAAATTAGTTTTTTTTAAGATGAGGTGGAAGGTTGGTCAGTGACTCTAACCGGTAGTTTCACTCCCACAGGCTTGGTAATTTTTTTCTTCACCGTACTTGGCCGATGTTCCTGGACGAAAATGTTTTCTGGCCAAAAGCTGGCGGAACAAATCGTCTTGAACAACTGCACAGGCACACGTATTTTGAAAGATGACGTGTGCCTGGTGTAGGTGTATTTGAATTTTGTAATATCTACCACCTTTATGTCGGCTTTTGTTTTGGCTTTGATGTAAGCCGAGATATCAAACTCCGAAGTATCAGGGGCAAGCCGTGAAACAAATATATGTTTCGATGGCGGGATCACCTGCAAGGGTTTTGGTGCCGCCGTAACTCGGTGACTCTTAAGGGGGTTTGTATTATTGGGTCTGGTGGTATCACTTGAAGCGATGCCACAGAGGACATATCGGACAATTGCTCATTTACCCCGAGATATTCGGAAGCCGAATTTTTCCCAGGTCGGCTGATGATTATTCGCCACAAGCACATTACTAAAAGCGGATTTCTTACGCTTTGGAGACTCATTTAATAGTTGTAGACTACTAAACTGTGTATCGAGCGCAAAGAGTTGGTCATTGATTTTACGAAAACCACTAACCAATTCGTTAAATCCACTTTTAGTCTGTCTCATGAACGATCTCATTTCGTCCTGAACAGCACGACAACCGTCACAGCAGAAGTGGAGCCCAGACCTACGTGAAATGGCATTCGAAACTGATGCCGTGAACCCGGCAGACTTTTCGTGTAAAATGTTTTCACAGAGCCAGCAGTGGATGGAGGGCTGGGATGAGGAGATTGTCTTATTACAAGACTTCAACGCACAGACAAGTTTAAATTTCATGGTTTTGATTAATTAATTTATTAATATTTTTTTGTTTATATTATTGACGTACCTTGAACCACTGTACTAGGGAAACAAATAAGGGGGATTAAAGAGAGCGATTAGTGCGGGTAGTAAACAGTAAAGAATAGAGATAAGAATCTCTCTTGAGTGACGATAGAAGCAACACCGTAAAAGATGAAGAAGCTGAGCAGAGGCATGTTTGGATTAAAATTAAGAAAGTTATTATTTACTCCAAACTGACCACTGCACACTCGAAGCGATACGGATATGTGGATGCAAAGGATTGTTTATTATAAATATTAATAAATAAAGATAAATACCGGAGTTTTAAGTTTTGAAATCAAATATTAAATAAAAACGCAGAGCGAACAAAAAAAACCCGTCCGTTCGCTTTAAGATAAGAGAAAGAAGACTTTTCAACTTTTACGTTGAAAAGTTTATGTTGAAAAAAAAATTTTAATTCAAAACCTTATAACTTCACAAAAAATTAAGCTATTAAAATATAATTTGTGTCGTTTGAAATTTTTAACAATTTTTATTGCACTTTTAATAAAAACAAACATTTAAATAATAATGTTAAGTTACCGAGCGTTTTCGGGAGCTTTAATTAATGTTCAGAATTAACAGAAACAACAAGTTCTGTTAGATTTATACATAAACGCCATTTATTTTTCTAACTTGATGATTTTTGTTGATATACAAAATATGGGATCTGTGATTAGGGTTGAAGACCGATCTAAGAAGTTACGTCGCGGAAGCGCAGCTTATTACTTGATGAAGCGGAGCGACCGAAAGATCCGCGAGAGAGCGAGACAACGATAGCGCATGACGGCAGATGCAGGTGGCCAATCGAATGCACGAGAGCGGACGCCGCGAATAGGGACATAAAGATAAAAGAGAGTGACGTCACGAGTTCAATACATTTTTGTCGGCCAGACTTTCCGGCGGCTGACTCGACATACTCCTCGACATACTTGAAGATGAGCTTTTAACTACATCATAAAGGGGCAGCAGGTACAATTTGTTGGGTCTGTCGAGGCTTCTTCCTGATAGAAACAAACCTCCTCAGTACATCATCTTTTGGTTGTTGTGGTGTCTGATCCAAACACTCGATAGGCTTTTCCAGTTGAGAGGCGCTGCTTGACGTTGATAGAGAAGTGTGCCCGGTCTCCATGTCTAACTCCTGGTACTGGCGCTTGATGCCACGACGCGCGCGCCTTTAGTTGTTGGAGCTACTGACTGCCGGTGAAGCCGCCATATCGCCATACTTGGCCAGCAACTCCTCTATGGCATCTCGCTCTCCTCACGCAATGTGGCGATCTCGTCCTCGGCACTATGGACCTCCATGTCGGCAAGGGCCTCCTCTTCGTTGAGAGTTGCTTCGTCGTCAAAGTCTTTCACCAGCATGTCTATGGTGGGCTCGAATGTTAATACAAATTACAATAATAATTATGGATATTCACAAAATCCTTCGGCCAAAACACACCAAATTATAATCGATCTGTTATTGTTCCTCAAAAACAAGCTCGTGCTTTTGAATCTGATTAGCAGAATAGATCAGAACTAATGGATATAGTTGACAATTTTCAGACACAAGTCTCGGAAGAAACACAAAAGCAAAAAAAAATAAAAATTGATAGTAGACCATGCATCTGCCTTATTGACACAGGTTCCAGTAAAAGTTAAATAAATTTTAAGTTAAAAAAACCTCTTCTCGTGCGTTCGGCTTCATCGGGCTTTATCTTTATCATTTAGCTAGCGAATCACCCGTTATCTCATTGCATACGCATCATCAATTTGAGCTTTTTTCCACTACATTTCATATGCGGAGATAAATAAACAATATTATAATGTTCTGAAAATAAATAATTTCGTGTTGTTATTTGGAAAAGGTCATTGAAAAATCTCAATGACCAAACAATGGTGACGCCGACGTGATCTTATTAATAAAATTAACAATTTCACGAACATGAAATATAACTAGTGCGAATATATTCGATTCAGTTTTGCGCAGTGTCTTAACATATGTATGTACATTTTTGAACATAAACTGCATACAGGGCATCAGTGTATGGAAACAAGTATTTTGTATTCATAAATCGTTTAATAATATAAATATATAAACATACAATACAATTGTTATCCGGTTCGCTAATTATAACATACATACATACATACGTTCCCCTTGCAAGTGCACTCGCAACAAGCATTCAAATATATATACATTCCACAACTCAGTGTACGGTTCTGAGCGCACAATGGGATAAATCGTGTACGCCGCGCACAATTAAAATTAAATATAATAAAATAAATTAAAAGAACTATAATATTGGCGCCAAAAGTATTTTGTGCGTTTCGTTATTTTAATTGAGAATAGTTCAATTAAGTGGCGATGAACTCCAGCGGCGTCACAGGAGAACACACTCAAGCTCGGAGTGCGATTTTGAAATGCAAGGCAAAGGGTATCCTCCAGGATTTGGGGAGGATGCAAGAGCCCTCCAGCCAATGTCCAAGGTGGAAGATTCAAAGCTCCATGTGCGTCATGGCCAGTTCGTCGCCATGTACGAGGACCTTAGTGCCATCCACGGGGAGCTTGAAGAATTGGATATTACGGAGATAAGCAGCGACTTGCGATGGACAGTGTCTAGCACGAGACGTCGTTGCGCTCTGCTCGAATGGCTGTCCATTCCACCCTTGCCAGCGGAGTTTCCAGTGTTAAGATAGACCCAGCGCTCAGTCGGAGTTTTTAAGCCTTTCCTCCTCTACGATTAATAACCGTCGGATAATATTTAAGGATCATGTTAACGAGATTCTGAGCCTCAGTCTATTGGAAGGTGGCCCAGTGGCATCGCTTCGAGGGCTTTCCGATAAATTCAATGCCCACATGCGAGCCTTGAAAAATTTGGGGCCGACAATTCAGATCGCCAGCAGTATCATTGACCAAGTGCTCCTTCAAGGGTTGGACCCAGCTACCACTAGGTACCTCCCAAGTGGGAGGAAGGTCAAAATGCGTCGAACTTGGACCTCATCCCTACTTGGGAGTCGATGGCAGAATGTTTGGAGCAGCAATGCATGACTCTGGAAGCTATGGATGTGGCCATGACAGCCTACGCTCCGGGCACTCAGATGGGAAGACGTAGAGTCGCAAATAATAGTAGATCGTCCTTTATCATCACTAATTCACCTTCCCCTGCTTGTATATTATGTGGTGGGTGGTGTCTGCGTAGTGTCTGCATGACCCAGATTTTTGTTAATGCCCCCTGAGAGCCGCCTTGGTGAGGCTAGGCGACTCGGTTTATGTCGGAAATTTCTCCAACCTGGTCATCACCTGCGTGAGTGCCTCGCTGCTAATTGTCACAGTTGTGGGAGGAGGTATCACAGCCTGCTGCATTTTTTGGAAATACAGTCATCCAGTAGCCAGCCTTCTATTGTATCATCTACGTCAGCCACAACCGAGGACACCGAGCCAATAAGCGCTTCACCATCCGCTGCTAATGCACTAGTTGCCCAAGGTCGCAGCAGTGAGATAGCCTTACTGGCTACAGCAAACATTCTCGTTCGGAGTCGCGCTGGAGTTTTTGTTCCTTGCCGAGCTCTATTGGATTCAGGATCGCAATTGCACGTGATTACTTCCCGACTGGCTAGTTAGCTTCGTAGACGAAAATCTTACATGGCAGTGTCTGAAATTAACTGGCTTAGCTACAGACGGATTCTCTGTCGATGTGCTCCTACGGTCCCGTTGCTCCGAATATTCCGCCTTTGTCAATGCTTTCATCGCCCCCAACATCACGGATCTTCCGCCTAGCTTCAGCTTGAATGTCTTAAGCTGGAATATTCCGGCCAACCTCACTTTAGCCGATTCAAAGTTTTTTCGGCCACAACGTATCGATTTGCTTATCGGAGAAAATCCAGCTTTCAGGTGGCCTACCGTTTATCATTAAGCTAGCGAGCTTTCGCTCGGCCTATGTTCTGAGGCGGGCGCACTCTTGCCCTTTATCTCAGTGCATGCGCATCATTAATTGGAGCTTTTGTCTCACTCCATTTCATATGCGGAGATAAATAAACAATAATATAACGTTCTGAAAATAAATAATTTCGTGTTGTTATTTTGAAAAAAGGTCATTGAAAAATCTCAATGACCAAAAAATGATTTTCTATTAGGACGAAATATTCTAAAACTTACATCAGCTCAAATAGATCTTGGAAAGAACATTTGTAAGCTAAATATTTACGAATTTCCCATAATCAATATAATAAAGGAACATAACAAAAATTACAAAAACATGGTACAAGATGAAGAACACATTTACGCATTGCAAACAGAATAAAAACTAATTTATTTGAGATGACCATCTCAATAGTGAGAAAAAATCAGCACTTCATTTATTAATGTCCAAATTTTTTTGACATTTAGTGTCGTGAAGGTGAAAATTTGACCGTCACAAATGAAATCAAACATAAAAACTAAACATGAAGATCCCATTTATGGAAGACCAAATACTTCTCCCTATATTTATGATAATGAAGTAGAAAACCAAATAGCAGATATGATTAAACAAAGCATTGTCCGCAAATCGAAATCTCCTTGTTGTAGTCCTATAGTAATAGTACCCAAGAAAATGGATGCTTCGGGCATTCCAAAATTTGGTATGATTATTGAAAACAGAGGACTTAACGAGATAACTATAAATGATGAGTTTCGCATTCCTAATATGGATAAAATATTAGATAAACTAGGGAAATGTAAATAATTTACAATAGATCTAGCAAAGGGTTTACAACAAATTGAAGTGGACCCAAGATCAATAAAAAAACAGCATATCCACCAAGAAAGGCCATTATGAATATACTGTAACGAACTGTTTTCTTTATTGATCAAGCTTGCAACAATTGCCGCTGCTAGCTTACAGAGTTTTGTGGGTCGTTGCACCGAATTTACAGATCTACCGGTATCGCCCGAGCCCAGAAATAACACCGAATTGCTTCCTTTCAGTAACACCTCGTTTATTCTTGTTGAATTACAAAATTAATGCAATGGTGGATCTCACCGACGTTGAATCCTCCGGTTGATCCTCGCTGCCTCTCCAGTCGATGTCGCTCGGCTCCGCCGTCGGACGCTCGTCCTCCCGTCGTTCCCCGGTCACCGTTCTGGGTTGGTGCCAATATATCGCCTAGCCGGATGTGTGGTTTTGTGTGGTTTCGGCTAGCGGATCCGTTGGTTCGGTCTCACGTGCTCCAGCTGCGGGTCCTATGCTGCTCCTCTCCTGCTACTGTCGCTGATCCTGTTTTTGCTGTCGCTCCTGTCGTAGTTGTCGATCCTGCCGTTGTTCCTCTCCCACTGCGTCCTTGCTCCTGGTTGTCGCCATCGATTGCCGGTGTCACAGGCTTACTTATTTTACTGACTTTTGATATATTTTTGATATATTTTTACTGATTTTTGATATATATAATTTTTTATTTTTTTTGTTTTTAATTTTGTTTGTTTCCTCTATTTTCAACCCTCTCCTTTTTTTTTTGGAAATATTCTTATTTTATTTCATTTGTTACTGTTGTTGTTTTATTTTGTATTATTATTTTCGAGTGACGTGGGCCCCATTTGAAGGCGGCATGCCGCCAACTCCAGGCTCGGGCAGTGCTCCGTGCGCTACACCGCGGTTGTGCCCATGGGTATCCATCGTCCTGCAGGGCCACTCGTCAGCATGACCCTCATGATTCTCTTCGTCGCCCGGAACCGCCCGACGAGCTCCACGTAGTTTTGTCCGACGACACCACGGGAGTAGTGCTGCGCGTAGAGTCCATTTCGCTTTTTTTTTTTTTAAAGAGGCCCGGCCGGTGCCCACCGCCGCCTTTTATAGTCACAACTTTTGACCGCCTGGAAATGTTCCGTTCTTGGGTTTCCTTTTTATTTCCGTTATGACTTGGCCGACCGTTATTTTTCCTCTCCCGACACCGCTGCTTGCGATTTTAGCTTACTGATATGTGCCCTCTTCTCTTTCTTTCTGTCTACGTGACGTAGCACGGTAATCACCGGCGACACGAATGTGACCACTGTGTACGTCTCCTCGTCCCGTGGTGCTAATTTCGCCGCGAAACCTTTGGCCGCTTTGGACAAATGGTGCTCTTTCGCCCACACTGTGTCGCCATTTTTTGGGCTTCACTCCCGCCTCCTTAGGTTGTAGTGCTGGGCCTGCTCCTGCGCCGCTCGCTCCATGTTCCTTCGCACCAGCTCAATCACTTCTTGGAGCTTAGCGACGATCTCTGGGGGCGTGGCTTGTGCTGCTCCCGTCCCCAATGCATCCTTGTCATATAATGCATTCTGCATTCTCGGCTCTCTTCCTTGGGTTACGGAGCACGGCGACCAAGCACGGTTGAGTTCACTGCCAGCATTAACTCTGGCCAGTGCTCGTCCCATGTCCTCTGATCCTCTCCTGTAAACTGGGCGTTGATTGTTTTGACCGTCCTGTTTGTCCTTTCCATAGGATTTTCCTGCGGTGTGTACGGTGCGATAAATTTATGCCGTCCTCGGAACTCCGCGAGGAACTTATTGAAACTCCTAATGGTGAACTGGACACCATTATCTGTCACCATCACCTTTGGCACCCCGTACCGAGCGATAATTCTTTCGCGGATTGCCTTCTGCAGCGCCTCGGTTGTGACTTTCCGCATTGGAACCATCTTCGTCCATTTAGAGAATCGGTCAATCATTACCAAAAGCACGGTGTTCCCATGCTTGGACCTTGGAAATGGTCCTACGAAATCCGCTCATACCATCACCCATGGCTCCTCTGGTATCTAGATTAGCATTTTTCTTGCGGCCGGCATCTGACTTGGTCAGGCACTGCCTGAGATACTTCCTTATGTCCCTTTGAATCCCTGGCCAGAAGTACCTTGCTACTACGCCACTTCTTCACTTCCGGCTCTATGTGGATGTGTTTATGTCGCTAAACCAGGCCCGCTTCCTGTATGTACTCTGGTTTTCTGTGGGTGTTTTCGTATATTCTCCTTCAGTGCGCTTATCCATATGCACTCAACGACTTTGCTTGCTGTGGCACTTCTTAACTGTTTTATAATTGGCTGGCGGGAAAGTGTATCTTCATCCACATTCTGCTTACCTTTGAGAAAGCTTACCTGCTTTTTGAGAAATCTAGGCATGCCAGCCCTGGATCCTCTGCCAACCGCGACTACAGGTTTTCAAACGCCTTCTGGTGTCTGGCCGTCCACTTCTATTTTGTCCCTTTTCGTAGGAGACTCCGGCGAAGTCACTTCCCTCTCTTATCTTAAAGCGAACGGACGAGTTTTTTTTGTGCGCTCTGCGTTTTTACTAAATATTTTATTTAATAACTTTAAACTCCGGTGTTTATTTATACATATTTATTAATATTTATAATGTAGTATGCACACATATTGAATAGCCACTGTACCAAGAGTACTTAAAGGGTAAACACTGTAACACTTTGTTGCAGTATAAACAAAACTTAAATGGTCAAAACATGAACCGATCGCTATGCTCAAAAAGTGCTAGCGCCGGCAGAATTGTAACATGAACGGACCTTATGTGCATATACCTCGCGCTCCCGCTTAAGGGAGCATAGCATACATATATACATAAGCACATACATAGCCGTCTTGCTGCCGCCGTCTGTGGGCAGCGCAGCAAGAGACTTAGCCTTACTTAGAATTAAAAGAATAATGTAAATTCAGATACCATCGAAGCGTTGGAGCGGCACCTTTGCTGCTCCTTCAAAATAAATAAAACCAACTACTCAAAGAATCAAATTATGAAATGGATTATTAATTATAACAACGTTTGGGATAACAATACATGGCGACCGTGACGTGCAATCAGGAGATTGCAGGACCGTGACGTGCAATCAGGAGATTGCAGGAAGGGCGAAGCTGATCGGCAACGACAAAATAAAGGAAAATCTGGATAATAATACATGGAATGGAAATGGAATGGATGGAAAATCAATACATGGACATATTTATGGAAAATTCTGAGTGAGTAGAGTGCGGATATGGGACGCGGAGGACGGAAAAATAAAATAAATAAAAGAATAGCACACATTAAGTGGCTATTATATAAAAATAATCCACCTCCATGGGCGACAGCAATAAAATTAACTGCTGAGCTCGATTTTTTAAAAGAAAGTCTTCAGAAGAAAGACATCCCAACCGCAACTCACTCAGAAACAATAAAAACCATAAATACAAATACTAAACCACCATCTCCCTAGCCATTACCAAGATACTACGAAGAGTGCCCGAACGACTGCCCTGGACCACTGGAAGCCCCAGCATGCAAGTTCACTTGCATAAAGAAAAATAGGAAAGGAAAGCCCGACACCACCCACGCTTAGGACAGAGGACATCAGCCCAGGACATCAGCCGCAGACTCCTGGAAAATATAGTGACCTGTGCAGCCAGCACCGGCCCCGTTTAGCGCTTCAAGCTAGACCCGGAAAAGTGAACCGACAGCTCTACAAAGAGCGCACAACAAATAAGAAATAATTTTTTTTTTGGTGCACTGCGTTGCATTATTAATGTACTGCGTTACATTATAGTTATAAACGACTTTTTGTAAAATTGAGCGGAACCCTTTCCGCCCAATTAGAAGTGTAGCCCGTAAAGCTATACAAAACGATAGGTAGGAAACCTGTAAAAATTAGATGCAAAGTAATGCAATAAGTAAATATTCAGAAGAAACAGGTAGATATAATTATATACTAAATACAATTATTTCAAAAATGGCAATAGTTGACGTTAAGTCGGTGGATTCCACTGCAAACGTTATTAATAAAGTAGAGCCAAATAACATTAATTTAGAATTAATACACACATTACTAATAATAATTGTTGTCATAATGTGCGCAAATTGTTTTTACAAATTATATAAATTACATAATAAATGTCTAAAGAAAAAATATATGAGCCAGGCAAATGAGCTGGACAAAATTTAAGAATAAAGAACAAAAAAAAAATTTAAGAGCGCAAATAATATTAATAATAATAAAAGAAAAAAAATTTTGTTGTACACTCCAAAAACAAAAAAAGAGACAATGAAAATAAATAAAGATATATAAAAATAAAAACAAAATTATATAAATATAAAAATAAAAATTTATATTTTTTTTTCTAAAGTATGGCTACACTGAGGACAATTAAGAAAAACTGAGAATGACCACAATAGAAGCTATTAGAAAGGTTTACGAAAGGGATGCTTATTTCAATGAACATGTTCAACAAATAGTCTCAACGACTCCCATAAGCATCAATCAATTAGAATATCTTCTAATTGAAACATTTAATTTCGAACATTCACCATTGATACATTGCTCAAAAACACAAAAAGCAATTGTATTAAGCACCATCCCAGGTATCCAGGTGAAATCAGTTCTAGAAGAACACGAAACACTAGGCCGAACACTTATTATGGTAGTAGTCCGAAAATAATTCTCCATTATTAACAAAAATGCAATGGAATGAATTATATGACGAATTAAATAAATTAAAAAACGATTTTGACAAATCATATAAATCGCTTACTCAAAACAGGCCAATTCAAAAGAACACAATTAAAAAACATGTGGAAATTCTAGTAAACTGCTTTAATGAAGCACGAATACTAATACATGGCCAGAGACAAAAATTAAATCAAGATCATTGGTCACAAGTATCAAAATTTTTGACCAGACTACGATCCAATTTAATAATAATTAAACAAAAGTTCAATTTAGGTATATCAATACCGACAATACTTAACACCTCTTTAACAGTTGAAACTGACATTGACCAAAGAGAACCAAAGGAACTTACAGATTTAAAACTCAAAAAATAGAAGAGCAAGATATAAATTATCTTACTGTTCCAGCTGTACTAATGCCAGATCTAGATAACTCTACAGATTCTGATGATAGTTCAAGCATAATAGAGGATAACATAAGCAACATTAATACAATGGCTCAATCAAATATAGAATTTATTAATACAGCATCCAAGCTTATACCAGTATTCGATGGTAAAGCTGAAAATTTAACAAGTTTTATTGATGCATTACAAATAATAGAATCTATAAAAGGCGATCACGAACAATTAGCAGTTTCCATAATAAAAACAAAGCTAAAAGGTGTCGCCAGAAATCTAATCGGAAATGAAGCAACAATTTCTGAGGTGATTTCCAGATTAAAAGGCAACGTCAAAGGCGAAACTGTAGAAGTATTGTCAGCAAAACTGATGAACCTACAGCAGCGCAATAAAACTGCTAACCAGTACACACAAGAGGTTGAGCATATGACGAAAGCTTTAGAAGGTGCATATATAACAGATGGACTACCTTTAGAGTTAGCCAGAAGTTATTCAACCCAGCATGCAGTCAAAGCAATGACTAAAAATTGCACAATCGATAAGGTAAAACTTATTATGCAAGCTGGAACCTTCAATACTATGAACGATGCCGTATCAAAATTTGTAAATAGTTGCACAGAAGCAACGGGACAATCAAACACTGTCCTATACTACAGGAACTATCCACATCGCGGCTCAAATCGCGGACGTGGAAATTATAGTGGCAACTTTCGTGGTAATTATTACAACAATAACTACCAAAATAACAATGGAGGACGCGGTCAATATAGAGGAAACTATAGAGGCCGTGGTAACTCGAATCGAGGCCACAACAACAACAACAATAACTACCAAAACAATGTCAGAGTTGCCCAGAATACATCGGGAAACTCCCAAGACCCTTTAAATGTTCAGCAGTAAAAGATGCAAGAGTTCACACTATTAATCTCAGTCAAAACATATTCGTTTCATTTATTCATGTAACTACTGGAAAAAAACTTGTATTTCTAATAGACACAGGTGCAGATATATCCATTTTAAAAGAAACTTCTGATATCTTTCACGACATCCGAGATAATTATATTATAGACATAAAAGGAATAAGTCAAGAAATAACCAAATCCAAAGGTCTGGTTTCTATTGAAATACAGACTACTAAATATATAATTCCACACGATTTTCATATCGTGACTTTTCAATTCCCTATTCCATGTGATGGAATATTAGGAATCGACTTTATAAAAAAATACAACTGTCAGTTAGACTTTAAGCCATCTGAAGACTGGCTTATAATTAGACCCAATAACTTAAAATTTCCAATTAATGTACCAATAGCTCACAGTTCTGGCAACGATTCAATACTTCTGCCAGCAAGATCCCAAGTTATTAGAAAAATACAACTTAATTCAAAAGAAGACAGTGTATTAATTCCAAATCAGGAAATTCAGCATGGTATTTACATTGCAAATACCATAGCAACATCCAATAACGCTTTCATAAGGCTACTTAATACAACAAATTACTAGCTACAACTACAACAAAATTCTAGCTTATGCACCCAATATAGCGACGTATTCGGATTGGAAACCGAACCAATAACTACAAACAATTTCTACAAGCAAAAACTGAGATTAAAAGATGATGAGCCAGTATACATAAAAAATTATCGAAGCCCACATAGTCAGGTAAATGAAATACAAAAACAAGTAGGAAAGTTGATCTCCGAAGGGATTGTTGAACCATCCGTATCCGAATATAATAGCCCATTGTTACTTGTTCCTAAGAAACCATACCCCGGGTCAGAAGAAAAGAAATGGCGGTTAGTGATTGACTATCGCCAGATCAATAAAAAATTACTATCTGATAAATTCCCACTACCTAGAATTGATGATATCCTGGACCAACTAGGTCGAGCAAAATACTTTTCATGCCTTGACTTAATGTCAGGATTCCATCAAATTGAACTAGAAAAAAGTTCTAGAGATATAACGTCTTTTTCAACGAGCAACGGCTCATATCGCTTCACGCGATTACCTTTTGGATTAAAAATAGCTCCTAACTCATTTCAGAGAATGATGACTATTGCATTTTCTGGACTAGAACCTTCTCAAGCATTCCTTTACATGGATGACTTAATAGTGATCGGTTGTTCCGAAAAACATATGCTTAAGAACTTAACAGATGTTTTTGAGAAATGTAGGAAATATAACCTGAAGTTACATCCAGAAAAATGTTCATTTTTTATGCATGAAGTGACCTTTCTAGGTCATAAATGCACTGATAAAGGAATACTTCCGGACGAGAAGAAATATGATGTCATTATGAACTACCCAGTGCCGCACGACGCGGACAGTGCTAGACGTTTCGTAGCATTTTGTAACTATTATAGACGCTTTATAAAAAACTTCGCCGACTATTCAAGGCACATAACAAGATTATGTAAAAAGAATGTCCCTTTTCAATGGTCTGATGAATGTCAGAATGCATTCCAATATCTAAAAACCAAACTTATGGAACCTACTTTGCTACAATACCCAGATTTTACTAAAGAATTCTGTATAATCACAGATGCAAGTAAGCAAGCGTGTGGAGCGGTTTTAACTCAAAACCATAATGGTCTCCAACTTCCCATTGCATACGCATCAAGAGCATTTACAAAAGGAGAAAGTAACAAGTGTACCACTGAGCAGGAATTAGCTGCAATTCATTGGGCAATATTACATTTTCGACCATATATTTATGGAAAACATTTTTTATTTAGAACGGACCACAGACCTCTAATATATCTATTCTCAATGATCAACCCAAGTTCCAAACTGACACGTATGAGGCTCGAATTAGAAGAATATGATTTTACAGTCGAATATTTAAAGGGAAAAGATAATCATGTAGCTGATGCGTTATCAAGAATAACCATTAAAGAGCTACAGAATATTACAAGACATATAATGAAAGTCACTACCAGATACCAAAGTAGACAAAAATTCCGCACGGAAAATAAAGAAATAGAATTGCCTAAGCAATCTATTGGAAAAGCTTCTAAGCCCAACGTATATGAAGTCATCAAAAATGATGAAGTACGTAAAGTAGTGACATTGCTGATTAAAAATATGCTATGTTTATTTAAACATGGTAGGAAAATAATCGCAAGATATGATGTTAGCGATTTATATACTAATGGGATTATTGACTTAGGTCAATTCTTCTAAAGGCTTGAAATGCAAGCCGGTATAAATAAAATCGGCCAACTAAAACTGGCACCGTGGGAAAATATCTTTGATCAAATATCAATTGATACTTTCAAAAATATGGGCAATAAAATATTAAAATCTTTAAGAGTAGCGCTACTCAACCCGGTGACCCAAATAAAAAGTTTAAAAGAAAAAGAAGCAATATTGTCTACATTTCATGATGATCCAATTCAAGGAGGTCATACTGGCATATCAAAAACTTTGGCCAAAGTAAAAAGACACTATTACTGGAAAAGTATGTCTAAAGATATAACTGAGTACGTAAGAAAATTTCAAAAATGTCAGAAAGCGAAAATTACATCGCATACAAAGACCACATTAACAATAACTGATACACCTATAAATGTTTTCGACAGAGTGATAGTGGACACTATTGGTCCATTACCAAAATCCGAAAATGGCAATGAATATGTAGTCACGTTAATATGTGACTTAACAAAATATCTAGTTGCCATACCAGTTGCAAATAAAAACGCAAATACTGTCGCTAAAGCAATTTTTGAATCATTTATTCTGAAGTACGGTCCAATGAAGACGTTCATTACGGACATGGGAACAGAATACAAGAATTCAATTATAAATGACTTGTGCAAATATCTGAAAATCAAAAACATAACATCTACCGCACACCACCACCAGACAGTTGGGACAATCGAAAGAAGTCATAGAACCTTTAATGAATACATACGATCTTACATATCGGTTGATAAAACCGACTGGGACGTATGGCTTCAATATTTCGTCTTTTGTTTCAACACGACCCCCTCAATGGCACATAATTATTGTCCATATGAGTTAGTATTTGGTAAAACAAATAATTTACCAAAAGAGTTCAATAGTATAGATAACATAGAAACAATATATAACATAGATGACTATGCTAAAGAGAGTAAATATAGACTCGAAGTAGCATATAAAAGAGCTAGAATTATGTTAGAAGAAAATAAGTATAGAAATAAAAAATATATGATCAGACAGTAAAAAATATAGATATATCAGTGGGGGATAAAGTTTTACTAAAAAACGAAACAGGTCATAAGTTAGATCCAAAATATACTGGTCCATATAAAGTAACGGAAATAGGAGACAGAGATAACATTATAATATCAAATAATAAAAATAAAAAGCAAACAGTTCATAAGGATAGATTAAAAATGTTTATTTCATAATTGTATTTAGTATGGCCATGCATAGATACAACTATTTTTTCGTAATTTCATTTTCTTTTTGCTAATATATATAAGTTAAAAAGATTATATTAATATTCTTTTAAAAAAAGAATTAATCTTTTATGTTTAGTTTATTTGAGTGTCGAATTAGAACTGACAATTATGATTCTTATAATTTATAACTAAACCTATGTGTCGCTCCGTCGCTGCCGCGATCTCAGTCCCGGTTGCTGCTGCTGCTGGCGTCCCTCGATGTCATTGGTAGCTGGTGTTGTTGCTGTAACTAAAGTCCATGTCTTTGCTCCTAATTGGTCAATGCAAGTACATTATGTTGTTGGTAGATGTACTTGCCAGTGGGTTCAATGAGCTTGCCAAATATTTTGGTGTTTTCTTTCTTTTGGCTTTCCCACGATCGCAAGCATAATCAATGCATACTCAGCTCGCAAGCATAATCAATGCTTACTCAGCGCACGTGTCTTTCGATCCGTGTGACCCTTATTGGTGCCACGGCATCATATTGCGTCCGGTGCACGGTGCACTCAATGTGGTTGCGTAAGCTCTGTTGGTATTAAGAACTTATGGGCATGTGACTGGACTTAACGTTTTATTAGCTAATTTAGTATTTGACATTTTAGGTGTTAACTCTTCCTCCCTTAAACGCGGGCGTCCTCGTTCGCAACGTAGAAGAGAACTGGGTTTGGTGAGGATGAATCCGCCGGTGCTTTTGTTGTTTTTGGGGCAGCTTCTTTTAGTTTGCACTTTCTAACTAGCATTGTGATCAGACTTATGATCATTATGAGCAGGATAGTGGCTGACGTATAATTCACGGATACCTCGATGGCCTTCTCTTCCTTAATTTTGTTCAGGATCTTGGTGTTATTTATATTTAGTTCCTTGATTAGTTGAAGGGAGAGGACTTCCTTAATTTTAGGGTTTGCTTCTGAGAGTTGAAAAAGCGGGGGTTCTGGCTCCACTACAGTGACTTCTTCTGTTCTGTAGATGTTTTCGCCGATTTGTACTGTGGAGTTTCTGTACTGGATGATGAATGATCCTTGGAGATTAAGGTTTTTTCCGTCTAATGACACCATTCCATTGAAGTCGTTCAGCATCAGTGTACCCGGTAGTAATTCCTCATAATCGGGCACGTGTTGACTATTGATTGCCTTGCATTCCGGTGGTCTTAAGTTTAATAGAGCGCTCACACAAGTGTCGTTGCTTAAGTCTAAGAGTTTTTCCTTGACACAAATTGTTCTATCGTTATGCGATTCACATGGTTTCGATATCGCAAATAGTTCTTTCTTACATTCTAACAAGTTTTCGAATTTTATGTCATTTATTACTTGAGCTTTTTTTACTGCTTTGACTAATAGAGTTCTACATGTTTCGTTACTTATTATTGGGATACTTATGATATACAGAAGGTCGTTATTATTTGATGCAAGTTTGACTTTTGAAAATTCTAATAGTTCTTCAATATTAATGAATAGGTTATGTTCTTTATTAAAAATTTTTTCTATAATATTCGTTTCAATTGTTGAGAATATAAAAGAGTTTACAATATTTGTTTTGGCCCAAGTTATAGCATGTAGTATATTGGAGATTTCTTCTTTTATTATTTGAATTTTATATCTAAGAATATTTGCCTCTTCGTTAATTATTTCTTTTGAATTTTGAGTTACTTTTAGAATAACATTCGTTACGTTACTTATTTGATTAATTTTCTCGCTTAAAAGTTTATTTATTATAACTTGTTTGTTATTATTTTCTAATTGTCCGTTTATTTTGTTTTTTAATATTTCGTGGTCATGGTGGTCCGGTGATCCTGCCAACCATTTCCATGCCGATCCTAAGATTTCTATTGCTCTTTTTTGCCTATTGTTCGTTCTTAATTTGAGAAGGTTTTGTTTTATTTGAGATAATTCATAAGACAAGTAAGGGTGCAGATGATGTGATGGAGTGAGGTTGTTTAGTCCCTGTTGAAGTTGGTCAAATGTGTTGTGGTATTCTTTTATGTCAAATGTATGGATGATTTTAAATGTTCCCTCTTGTTTGGCCGCACGTCCAGTTTCAAGTGAAATCACCTGTGAGTTGGAATAGTCGAGAACTGTGGACAGACCCAGGCAAGTTGGTATGAATAGTCTGAAAGTTAGTTTCTAATGTTATTCTTGTGTATTACTTTCCCGGATTGAGTTTTAATTGTAGTGTTATTATTTTCCTTTACTGTTTCTTTTCTATAGCGTGGGGTAAGTTTGCTACCTAGTCTTTTGTCAATTTTTACATGAATTATATCTCCTGTCTCGTATTGTTTTGGCTGTTCTTTATCCTGGTTATGATATTCTAAGTCGGCTACTTGTTTTTTTTTTATTTTCTCCCTGATTTCGGTACGCTGTTTTTCTATATCTTCCGTAGTGTTCGGAGTGGGGTTTCTGAAAAACACCTCAACTGGCTTTTCCTTTATTACTGAATGAATAGACCTATTGTATTCTTCGACTGATTTAAAAATTAAGTCTTCGAATGTTATACTCCCGTTATCTTTTTTAATGCATCTCATGATTTCAGAAAGCGTTGAGTGAAATCGTTCTACTTGGCCGTTGCTTGTTGATGCGTATGGGGCTGTTGTATGGACTGCTATTTTAAGTTGATCTTCTAAAAGGAATCGAATCGCAGCAGAGTTTAAGGCGCGTTCGTTATCCATTACTACCCACTTGGGCATACCGAAAGCTATCAGCATTTCTCTCAGAGGGGTTTTGATATCCTCGGAGGCTCTTGACTTTAATATCTTGATTTGGGCGTATTTAGAGAACTTGTCGAGACCAGTTAAAATATTATGTTTTTCTGTAATGTAAATGTCTATGTGGATGATTTCTCCTGGGTACTTAGGGATGGGAGTTGGTTGGATTGCCCCTTTTGGTGGGTGTCTTTCGTATTTTGATTCTCTACAGGTTTGACAAGATTGGACTATTGCATGGATTTTTCTTTGGGCTTGCGGAAAGAAATATTTCTTAAATATCTGTATTTTGTTTTCTTTCGCGTCCCTGTGTGCCCTTTTATGCTCTAATACAATGATCTGGTTCTGGGTTGTTTCTGAGGTTACATCTTCAACCTGATTACTAGTAAACCTAACTTTGTAAGACTTGAAGTGTGTAGGGTAAATAGCTTGAATTTTGGCCATTATTTCTTCTGAAGTGTAGATACCGTTGATAATTCTGGGATCTAGTCGGACGCGGAGTATATTTATGATTTCTTGTTCCGTGTAAGAATTCTTTTTTATTATATGACGATAGAAAGTTGGGAATGGAGTTTCGAGATTATATGAATCAGTGTTTTCTTTTAATAAAAAAAGTTGGTTTTTAAATACGTTTATCGGGGCTTCTACTGAAAATATTAGGTTATGTGAAGAACTTTCGTCGCTGTGAATTGTAGAGTCTGAATGGATTGAATTAATTTCTGGTCGAGCTCTGGATAGGGCGTCTGCTACCACATTAGCTACACCGGGCTTGTATTTAATCTCGGGGCTATATTCACCGATAATATCTCTCCAGCGTTTAAGCTTGGCATTGTGATTATTTGCACTATTCGAAAACGTCAGGGGTTGGTGGTCGGTATAAATTGTCACTTTCGAATATCCGTACAGATAGTGCCTTAAGCTTTGGAGGGCCCATACGATAGCTAACATTTCCCTTTCGTTTGTTGCGTAGTTTTCTTCCGTTTTTGAGAGTGTACGGGATATGAATGTTATTGGTCTGTGATTCTGTTCTAACACGGCACCTATGGCAAAATTTGATGCGTCTGTAGTAAGTTGGAATTCCTTCGTGAAGTCTGGATACGCTAATGTTACGTCTCTAGATATAAGCGTGTTTTTAAGTTTTTCGAATGCACCTGCTGCTTCTTTGTCTAAGTTAATGGCTATTCTGCTTGACTTGTATTTGGATACCCGTCCCTCTTCTCCTCTGAGGAGAACAGTTAGAGGTTTGGCTATCTTCGCATAATCCTTAATAAATCTCCTATAATAGCTTGTCATTCCTAAAAATGATCGAAGTTCTTTTAGTGTTTTTGGTATTGGGAAGTTTTTAATTGCCTTGATTTTTTCGATGTTGGTTTTAACTCCATCCTCTGAGATCGTATATCCTAGAAAGTCTACCTCTTTCTTGAAAAAGTGGCATTTGTCAATTTGAATCCTCATATTGGCTTTTTGTAGGGTTAGGAACACTTTGTTTAGGTTTTCGGCATGATCGTTTTCTGTTTTGCTGAAAACGATGATGTCGTCGACGTACACATAGCAGATTTTCCCTATGTGTTCCCTTAAAATGTCGTCTAATGCTCTTTGGAATATGGCTGGTGAATTTTTTAATCCGAATGGTAATCTGGTAAATTCATATTTCCCTCCATTCACTGCGAATGCAGTTTTTTCCATGTCTGACTCTTTAAGTGGTATTTGGTGAAATCCACTTTTTAGGTCTAGTACTGAGAAAAATCTATTGTTTCCTAATTGTGCGATTATTTCGCCTATTTCGGGGATGGGGTATCGATCGGATATTGTGACCTCGTTGAGCTTCCTATAATCAATAACTAACCTGTATTTTTGTTTTTCATTAGGGTCTGTTTTCTTCGGGACTACCCAAACTGGTGCATTATAGGGTGACCGTGAGGGTCTAATAATGCCATCTTGTAGCATTTCTTGGATTTGCTTTTCTACTTCTTGTCTAAGCGATGCTGGATATGGGTAGTGTTTTCCGTAAACTGGGGTATCGGAGGAAGTTCTAATTTCTCCTACGACTCTGGTTGTATAAGTTAGTTTGGTTTCGGGGTCAGCGAAAAGGTTTTTATGGGTGTCGGTAAAACTTTTAATTATTTCTTTTTGAGTTTCTGTCATATGCTCGTCTATTGGGCCGATCTTGTTTACGGCTTGAGCTGCTAGTTGGTGAATTTTAATTTTCCTATTTTTTTCTAATATCAGAACATCGTTTTTAACGTCTATTATTGCTCCTAGTTTCTTCATAGAGTCATTGCCTAAAATTCCATGAAATGTTTTCAGTGTATCTAATAGAAAAAATTTTAGTGGGGTTTCCGATATGTTGGGAAGTTTAACTATTGTATGTTGTGTTATTTCATTGTTTCCTCCTACTGAGTTTACTGTAAAACTGTTACTATTGGGTTTTGGGTTTGGTACTAGTTGTGCTTGAATATAATTTTGATTTGAGCCCGTGTCGATTAAAAATTTCAGAGTTTTTCCGTTCCCCATAGTTACTTTGAAGTAGGGTAAGGAGGAACGGTTTATTCTAAAAAATATAATTCTGACATATCAATGGATTCTTGTTGCTCGGATTCCGCTTGCCATGAAGCTTCTTCCTCTAGTTCATTTATTCCATTCTCTTCCGCTGCCTGAAAATATTCTTATTCTTCGTCCACCTCTGATTGTATGTTGAATTGGCGTTGCATCTTATTAGCGTTTTGAACGTTTGCGTTGCTTAGTGGTCGTTTCCCTATGAAATTGTTATCATGGGGTCTATTCATATAGTTAACATGACGTGATCGAATGGATTGATCTACATCCATGGGTGTTGGCTTTGGTTGGGGTCTGGGAGGTGGGTTAGGGTTGAAGGAGGCTTGTGCTCCTGATTGATTTGTATGGGTTTGGTTGGGTGGGTTATGTCGGGTTAGTGTTGTTTCGAATGTCCTTGGTGGGATTGCTGGTTTCTGTACTTGGTTTGGATAGTAGTACAGATTTGGTTGAAAATTGTGTTTGGTCGTTCGGGGTAGCGCTTGAGGCGGATAACCTCTAGTGGGTACCACATTATTTCTTCCGGAATATACGGTTCTTGGGGTTTGGCCATTCCTAGTGTTCTGATTTTCTATTAGGTTGCAAAGATGTAATGCATGGCCTAAGTCGTGAGGTTCTTTAATAGCCAGAAGTTGGGAAAGACTGCCGTTTAGGCCTCTTACAAATGTATCCAGTGCTTTCTCTCTATACAGTGCTGTTAAGGCCTGAATAGTTTCCTGAGATGCTTCGAGATTCCCAATTTGATTCAAAATCAAGGAAAGCTGTTGATATACAGCTTGATAGAATTCGACTATCGAATTGCTGCCTTGGTTAAGTGCATACAACTGATATTCGAGTGTTTTTAGATCCCGCCTATCAGCAAAGTGTGCTGTCAAACACTTTGATATTGCCTCCCAATCCAAAGGTGTGTTATAGGATTCTAGGACAGCATCTGCTTGTCCGACGATTTTGTTTCTAATTGCTAAAATTATGCCGTAATATTTTGGGGACCCTTTTTTACTGTCATAAATTTTTAGAACCCTTTCTACGCTTTTTTTCCAAGACGAGTATTCGATCTTGTTTCCAGAAAAATCCCTAAGCGTTCGTACTATGTCTGGTAATTTATCTAGCTCGCCAATATTATGGGCTAATTCCCTTTTAATTATTTGGTCTGAAAAATTAGAAAAGTCTTTGTTTGGATTAAGGATTTCCTTAACCAACCCAGCTAAGTTTTCTTGAAGTATATCTTTAATTTTCTCCTCCACGTCTTTTTCCGTAAGTAGTTTTGCACTTGCCCTTACAGATGATGAAGGTCCTGCAAGATTTCCCATCCTATCTACCAAGTCTTGTTCCGTCATTTTAATGAAGTTTTAATGGATGATCGTAAATGGGTTTTAAGGGGTTAATAAGTCGGATATCGAACGAATTGTCAAATTTTTTCTTAAAATTCTAGCTTCAAATCCTCATTAGAGTTTTGTTTAATAGGTTTATGTTTTTAATTTGTGAGTTTTGTTGGAATTGTTTTTTCAAAATTATTATTAATATCCTTCTTAAAATTCTAATTTTTTTTTTTTTTAATTCTTGGTAAGGTTTTCCTCTTAATTTCGGCTCGAGTTATTAATTTTTTTCGTATTTTAGGATCAAAGTTTCTTATAAATTTTCCTTGTTTCCTTTTTTATAATTTTTGTTTTAATCTAAATATTTCTTAACTAGCTTACATTAAAATCATTTCGGCGTGCTATCGTGACGATAGGTTCGGCTGATTCCTTTTTGTCCCACGCAGCAACGATTCCTCCTGTGTGTGGGTCTACTACGGAGCCTCCTCTATTCCTGGATCACGTTCCCTCTGAACGGGTACTGAAGGGATCACGGCGATGAAATTGGAGCCTGGCTTTTCCACTAGGTACAATTCCGTAAGGAGTGCGTTGTAGCGTTTTTTTTTTTAACGGCACTTGTTCACTTCCGAATCGCGATGTTTGGCGTTTTCTTTATAAACGAAAATAAAGCCAAACGTCGGGATTTTTTTACCGATCTGAACGAGACTCGGAACTTGTATCCTTTCGCGGTTTTTCGCCAGGTCCCTGCTCGGGCGCCAGTTAAAAAGATTATATTAATATTCTTTTAAAAAAAGAATTAATCTTTTATGTTTAGTTTATTTGAGTGTCGAATTAGAACTGACAATTATGATTCTTATAATTTATAACTAAACCTATGTGTCGCTCCGTCGCTGCCGCGATCTCAGTCCCGGTTGCTGCTGCTGCTGGCGTCCCTCGATGTCATTGGTAGCTGGTGTTGTTGCTGTAACTAAAGTCCATGTCTTTGCTCCTAATTGGTCAATGCAAGTACATTATGTTGTTGGTAGATGTACTTGCCAGTGGGTTCAATGAGCTTGCCAAATATTTTGGTGTTTTCTTTCTTTTGGCTTTCCCACGATCGCAAGCATAATCAATGCATACTCAGCTCGCAAGCATAATCAATGCTTACTCAGCGCACGTGTCTTTCGATCCGTGTGACCCTTATTGGTGCCACGGCATCATATTGCGTCCGGTGCACGGTGCACTCAATGTGGTTGCGTAAGCTCTGTTGGTATTAAGAACTTATGGGCATGTGACTGGACTTAACGTTTTATTAGCTAATTTAGTATTTGACATTTTAGGTGTTAACTTATATATATAAAAAAAAAAAAAAAAAAAAAAAATCTAACACAAATAATTTTCATTTTCTTTTTTTTGCTAATAAAAAAAAAGTAATACCTACATACAAAATTATTAAACAAAAATTATTATTATTAAAATAACTTCATAATATTACGTTATTTTCCAAAAGGAGGGAGATGTAGTATGCACACATATTGAATAGCCACTGTACCAAGAGTACTTAAAGGGTAAACACTGTAACACTTTGTTGCAGTATAAACAAAACTTAAATGGTCAAAACATGAACCGATCGCTATGCACAAAAAGTGCTAGCGCCGGCAGAATTGTAACATGAACGGACCTCATGTGCATATACCTCGCGCTCCCGCTTAAGGGAGCATAGCATACATATATACATAAGCACATACATAGCCGTCTTGCTGCCGCCGTCTGTGGGCAGCGCAGCAAGAGACTTAGCCTTACTTAGAATTAAAAGAATAATGTAAATTCAGATACCATCGAAGCGTTGGAGCGGCACCTTTGCTGCTCCTTCAAAATAAATAAAACCAACTACTCAAAGAATCAAATTATGAAATGGATTATTAATTATAACAACGTTTGGGATAACAATACAATAATAACCAATCTTTTACATTTCAAATATCCGTATCGCTTCGTGTGTGCAGTGTGCTCCGAACATAGATCTGCTCTTCTCCTTCATCTTTTACGGTGTTGCTTCTATCGTCGTTCAATAGAGATTCTTATCTGTATTCTTTTCTGTTTACTAACTCACACTAATCGCTCTCTTTAATCTACCTTTTTCGTTTCCCTGGCACAGTGGTTCAGGGTATGTCAATAATAAAAACAAAAAATATTAATAATTTCATAAATCCTAATAATGGATTAAACTTGTCTGCGCGTTGAAGTCTTGTAATATGACAATCTCCTCATCCCAGCCTACCATCCACTGTTGGCTCTGTGAAAACATTTTACACGAAAAGTGTGCCGGGTTCACGGCATCAGTTTCGAATGCCATTTCACGTAGGTCTGGGCTCCACTTCTGCTGTGACGGTTGTCGTGCTGTTCAGGACGAAATGAGATCGTTCATGAGACAGACTAAAAGTGGATTTAACGAATTGGTTAGTGGTTTTCGTAAAATCAATGACCAACTCTTTGCGCTCGATACACAGTTTAGTAGTCTACAACTATTAAATGAGTCTCCAAAGCGTAAGAAATCCGCTTTTAGTAATGTGCTTGTGGCGAATAATCATCAGCCCACTCAGCCGACCTGGGAAAAATTCGGCTTCCGAATATCTCGGGGTAAATGAGCAATTGTCCGATATGTCCTCTGTGGCATCGCTTCAAGTGATACCACCAGACCCAATAATACAAACCCCCTTAAGAGTCACCGAGTTACGGCGGCACCAAAACCCTTGCAGGTGATCCCGCCATCGAAACATATATTTGTTTCACGGCTTGCCCCTGATACTTCGGAGTTTGATATCTCGGCTTACATCAAAGCCAAAACAAAAGCCGACATAAAGGTGGTAGATATTACAAAATTCAAATACACCTACACCAGGCACACGTCATCTTTCAAAATTCGTGTGCCTGTGCAGTTGTTCAAGACGATTTGTTCCGCCAGCTTTTGGCCAGAAAACATTTTCGTCCAGGAACATCGGCCAAGTACGGTGAAGAAAAAATTCCAAGCCTGTGGGAGTGAAACTACCGGTTAGAGTCACTGACCAACCTTCCACCTCATCTTAAAAAAAACTAATTTCTACACTAACTCTTACCTATCAGAATACTAGAGGGTTACGTAGTAAACTACCCAAACTGTATTCTGATAGTTCTTCCTTTGCATCTCACATTATAGTCTTTACAGAAACTTGCTTAAAGCCGGAGATCTTAAGTTAGTTTTTCCAAGTAAGTACACCACTTTTAGACGTGATAGAACACTGCGAAGGGGAGAAGGAGTCTTAATTTCTGTAGACTCCAATTTCGCTTCTGAAGAGGTACAATCACAAGAGTTTGGTTACATAGAATTTCTTTGCATTAAAATCATTTTGTCCGGTCGTTCTTTATACGTTACCTGTTCTTACATACCACCTTCGTCTGAACCGCCTACATACTGGCAACATTTTTCCCCTTTCGTCTTATTTCGGACCGTCTGTCCGACAACGACCAGCTGGTAGCTCTGGGGGATTTCAATATACCAGAACTCATTGGTCTAATGTTGAGAATTCTCCTTACTGCTAACTCGCACCACGACTTCCCGGCGGGTTGTTCGACATGTCACTCGGGCAAACATTGCCTTACAGAGATTTTATAATACCCTAAATATATTCTTCGACGCTTGCGTGCCGTGGAAATATCCGTCCACTTCAACTGATCCGCCTTGGTATACAAAGCACCTGTTAAATTTAAAGAACGTCATGATAGACTTTTAAATAAACATAGATTATCTGGCTGTACAGTTAGTTATTCAAGATACTTGGTGGCTCGGTCCAATTTCACCGTGCATAACGCCCAATGTTATAGGAGTTATATTCACCGTTTTATAACTTCGTAAACACTTAGCGCAAACATGTATCTTTTCCTCCTCTGCTTACGTTTGAGAACTCATATGCGAACACTGATCTGGCAATGGACGATCTCTTTGCAGAGTTTTTTTCAGAAACGTATTAACATAGTACCATTCCGGCTCAGCCCTATTTGACTCTATTAACCATTCGCTTCTTATAAGTAAACTCAGTCTTTTGGGATTCCCAACTGATCTCCTGATTTGGATTTCGAGCTACTTATCTGGAAGAACCCAAAGTGTATTCTTTCAAGATGTTACCTCGCGTTTAGTCTACATCCGGGGTGCCCCTAGGAAGCCATCTTGGACCATTACTTTTTACATTATTTATTCACGACTTGCCCCTTGCCTTAACTGATTCACTTGTACTTATGTACGCTGATGACGTTAAGCTTTGTCTTCAGTATAGATTCACTAGCGCCCAATCTAGACTTCGATCCGATTTCGATAATTTAAAAATTGGTACTTAGCAAATAACCTAAAGCTTAATGGATCGAAACGTAAATTCATGTCATTTTATCGATCTAGTCCTCACCACGCTAATACTTTCTCTATGGGAATGCCTTAGAACGATTAACTCAGGTTAATCTGGATGTCCTATTAGATTTGAAACTTAAATTTACCGACCATATATCACCGTGGTTAATGAAGAGGGGGTGCTTAGTTTTATTAAAGATGGTAAAAATTTAATGACCGTACTTAATAAAAATTTATATCTTCATAGTCCGTCCGATTCTTGAGTTGGATCGTGTGTCTGGAGTCCTCAATACGGAGTACACCAAGATCACATGGAATCTGTACAAAAAAACTTCCTTATCTTTGCACTTAGGGGACTTAATTGGAATGCAAGTCTTCACCTTCCATCCTTCTTGTAGACTTTTATTAATAAACTTACCATCATTAACAAACCGTAGAACGATGCTGGGTGACATGTTTCTATTTTCTTTTAATGGTAATGTAGACAGCCAGCATTTACTAACACGCTTTAATTTTAACGTTCCTAGTAGAAGGACTAGTAACTTTCGTCCTCTACTCCTTAGCCATTGTAGCTAGACATATGCCCAACACAATCCGTTCAGGGTGTTTGTTCGGATACAATGGACTCTACCACTTCTTGCCACTTTGCTCTACTAACAGTTTAAATCCTTTATCTAAACGCCCTTTGTGCAACACTCTTCCTCGTTACTTTACTCCTCTCCTTATACTTTCTCGGATCTATCCCCGCGATTCGAGCTGTCGTATGCGGTGCGCCCCTCGGTTGGTTGGGCGGGAGGTGGGTGTACGTTAGTAGTGGGAACCGCGCGAAAAAAAAAAAAAACGCCATGATGATACCATGTTGCTATTCCGATGAACTGTCGTACTCCCTTCACGTTTGTGGGGGGTTGCAGCTCCGTGATCGCGGCAACCTTTCCGGGATCGATGCCGATTCCCTGGCTCGTTATTCGGTGGCCCAGTTACAGCAGTCTGGGCTGGGCTTTCTTCCCTAAAGTTCGACGCCATGAGTCTCAGGAATACTTCCTTCAAGTTTGCCATACGCTCCTCCCTTGTGCATCCGATGACAATGATGTCATCCTGGTATGCAAACGCGTGCGGAGCCATATCCGGGCCTATGACCTGGTCCAAAGCTTATGGCTGAATGCAAACCAAACGGCATCACCTTCCATTGGTACAAACCTTTCCCTGGTACCGTAACTCTCTGCTACACTTCTGTAGTAGGATTTGCCGTCTTTTAAGTCGAGGCTGCTGAAAAATCTAACCTCTCTTAGTTGTTCCAATATGAAATTGATTCGTGGCATCGGATACGCATCCTTTATTGATTTTCCGTTTGTTTGCCGGAATTCCACGCACTTTCTCCACTGACCCGTCATCTTTTTAACCAAAACGATAGGAGAGCTATACGCGCTATTTGAAGGCTCGATGCATCCATTCTCCAGCAACTCTTCCACCTTTGCATTGATTTCACCTTGTATTTTGGGGTTCTATACCTCTGTTTTAATGGGATGTCGTCCATCATGGTAATCCTGTGCTGCGTTATGTTCGAACAACCTTTCTGGTTTGTTCAACTCTCCGCGTTTGTTGGACTCTCCGCGAATTTTTTGAATTAGCTGACGTTGCCCAGCACATGGCCTTGATTTTGCTTCTCCGACCTTGACGACCGCCAACTGCTGATCGTTCCTGTACCTCCAACCAGTTGAGAGGGACCTGCGATTCTGCCTTCCTCTGTGGTGAGTCGCTGCGCGTTTCCCGATCGTTGGCAAAACTCAGTGCTCCTTACTCCTTTGCGCCGCACATCCTGCAGAACAATATTCTGGGGTTTCTGCACCCACTGGATGGCCCATGCCCCCGCACCTGTGCATGCCTGCGCGGTTTTCGACTTCCTTGCCTGGGTTGCGGCCATTGCTGATTCGGCTGTTGCTGTGGGGCTTGCTGCCCATTGCTGATTCGCCTGCTGCTGCCTTGGGCCTACAGCCCAATTTTGACTCCGCTGTTGTTGCCCCTTGTCCTGGGGGGCTGTTGCTTTGACTGGTCCTGGTGCGGTTCCTATGTCTGCCACCTTCTGTCTACCGCCGGCTGTCTGTGATCCCAGCGTGGTTCTGTGAAGGATTGGCTATTGAACGCCTCTTCTTCTGGGGCTAAATCCTCGAACTCTTCGGTTAGGCTCATCACCTTTTCTAGCGACGCACATTCATATGGCCTTATGAACAATTTCATGCAGGGCATACAACTGCAAACAACTCCACAAGCCTTTCTATAACCTCCTTTGTGGACTTCCCTAGTGGATTTATTAGAGATTGAAGGTCCACCATGTATTCTTTAAAAGGGGTCCCCTTGTTGCTTGACCGTCGTCCTCCCCTCGGCCCGTTCCGGGTTGGTGCGATCAACGCCCAAAAGTGCCAGAGGAGTGTGGTTCGGTGCCTGGGCCGTTTCGGCTCACGGTTTCCTCCGTTGGACTCCGTGTTCAGTTGCGGGGCCTATGTTGCCCCTGTCGTGCGATCCCTTTCCCCGCTGCTGCCCCCTTCTTGCCACCTGTCTTGGCGTGTGGGAGATTTAATTCCTCACACTTCCCCCTTCTTCGGGAACGACAAAGTGCGTGGTTCCAGCTTCTTCATCTTTGGGTTTTTTTTCTATAACTGTTTTTTTCTCCGTCCCGTGTGCTTGTTTTGACTCGTGGACTTGTTTTCTGCGTGCTAAAGTTACCACCTCCCCCTTCTTCGGGAAACGGACAGGTTGTTCCTCTTCTTTGACTCTTAATTTTTCCGTGTACATATCTTTTTGTTTTTTTTTGTTCCTGTTTTTTTTTTTTTCTTTTATTTATTTTTTTCTGTCTTTTTTTTTTTTTTGGTGTTGTTTTTTTTTTTATTTTTTTTTTTTTTTTTCTTTCTATATTTTTTTTTTTTTAATTCCATTTTTTTTGTTTATTTTTCTTTTTTTTTTTTTTTGTGTTTACTTCTTTGTTTACGCCGTGGGCCGACTCCCCTTTTTGGGCTTTTAGCCACTTTGTGTGCCCTCCTTTCTTTCTTTGTGCCGACGCGACGTGCACAACATCTGGCGATTGAAACTCGCCACCGTGTGGCCCACCGTTTGGCGCTTTCGCCGCAAACCCTTCGGCTGCTGCGTGGTGCTCTTTTGCCCATCTGTCGCCAATTTGGGCCACTGCCGCCACCTCAGTTGTGTCCTAGTGTCCTGCGCCGCTCTCTCCATGTTCCTCCGTCCAGTCAAACTTTTTGTAGCTTCTTTGCATTTTGAGGGCGTGGTTGTGTTGCTCCCGTCCCCAATGCCTCTTCGTTACGCTTCGACATCGGTTGCCTGGGTTTGAAATGGCGAGTTCCCGTCGAGTCGGACACGTTGAGTACTGCAGCTCATAGGCCAGTGTCATCCTTCCTTGATCCTGCCTGAATGGGAGTTTTCTTGCCGTTTGTTCGCCCATTCCGTTGGATTTCTGGGCGTGTTGGTGCGGTGATGATGCCGAATCGGCTCCTCGAGAATTTTTGAATCCTCGGTGAATGGACCCCATTTCCGTTTCTACCTGGCACTCCGTTTAGCGTATTTTTCGCGGATTGCCTTCTGCAGCGCCTCCGTGGTTGCTTTTCGCATCGGAACCATTCCGTCCATTTTGAGATCGATAAACATAGGTGTTTCCTCTTGGACTTGGAGGTCCTAGATTGCCTCCGTCGCCCTTGGTTCCTGGGACCTTTGTCAGCATTTTCCCTGCAGCCTGCATTTGATTTTGTTTGTCCGCATGCACGTTTCGCACTCTTGGCATACTTTCTTTGTCCCTTTGCATCCTGGCCAGAAGTCCTTGCTCTTTCGCGCATTGTTTTTCTCCTCCTGTGTCCCGTGTCGGTGCGTCGTGGTTCTCCCTTGCACCTGCTGTCTATGTTGATCGGCACACACAATTCCAGATGCCACTTCTTCGCTTCCAGCTCTATGTGGCACATGTCGGTAAACAGGCCTGCCTCCTCTTGTCTCTGGACATTTCTGTGCGTCTTCTCCTTTTTCTTCTTCAGTGCGCTTATCCACTCCTCGACGTTTCGCTTGTTGCGGCACTCCTCAGCTTTCCATCTGGTGGCGGGTAGTGCATTGAACCACTCAGCTTCCCTTTCCTGTGCTGTCTATGTTTGTTGCAGTCAAATACCCATTTGCAATCCTTCCCAGTGGGCTCTCTTTTTTTAGCCATTTTAGTGCCATATGGTCGTGTCACGTCGAATGGTCCTCAGGTTGGTCTCATTTGCCGAATTGCCCATTTGGCTGGCATTTTTTCCTTCGCCGAGTAATTTTTCCGCTCCTTCAGCGTTCGATGGCGTAAGCGACCACTCGCTCGCCCTCATCCGTTCCTGCGCAGCACTGCACCCACGCGTGTCGTAGCGTCTGTTTGCAGCACATTTCTTTGGAATCCGGGCATCCAGTCCTTGCAATGTGATTTAGATTCTCAAACGCCTCTTGGTGTCTAGCCGTCCACTCCCACTTTGTCCCTTTCGTAGGAGTGGTTTCTTGGTTAATGGTTGCGACCCCTGCGAGTTGGGACGAATCGCCGATCCACGTGCCATACCAATGAACTGATTCCCCCTTTACGTTTGTGGGGGTTTCAATCCGTTATCGCCGCGACCTTTCCGGGATCATGCCGATTCCCTGGCTTGTTATTCGGTGGCCTAGGTACAGTGCTCTTCCCTGAAGAAGTGGCACTTTTCCGTGTTTATTCTTAATTTGCCGCTTCAGTCTTCGGAACATTTCCTTCAAGTTTGCCATTGCTCCTCCCTTTTCCGTCCGTCCGTTGTCATTTGATCGAATGCGGGGCGCCATATCGGGCCTATTCCTGGTCAAAGCCCTTTGGAAAGTTGCGATGTGATTAACCGAGGCATCACCTTCCACTGTCAGACCTTTTCCTGGTCGTAAGCCGTGTACTTTCTGCTTCCCTCCTCCAGTGGGATTTGCCATGCGTCCTTAAGATCGAGGTGCTGAAAACTTTGCTTCCCTTAGTGCTCCAGTATGAAGTTTGTTGCATCGGGTCGCATCTTTTACCGATTTTGCGTTTATTGTCGGAAATCACGCACATTTCATTGACCCGTTTTCTTCTTTACCATAACGTAGTGAGTTAGCATTTCGAAGGTCGATGCATCCCTTTTCCAGCAGCTCTTCTACCTTCGCTTGATTCCCCTTGTTTTGGGGTTCTTCGGTAGTACCTTTGTTTTATGGGGTGTCATCCTTCATAGTGACGTGTGCGTCGTTCGAACAACCCTTTTGGTTTGTGACGTATCTCCTCTCTGAATCTTTTGTCCCGCTCGCTCTCCCATTCCTCCGTGCCTGTCACTGCTATGACAGCCTATCCTCCAGGCATCCGCCCCATCGTTCTCTTCTCGGGATCGTGACTTGGTGGCCTGCGCATGTTATCGTTGTGCGAAATCCTGTGAGGAAATCCCATCCTAGCACCGCGCTGTCTCCCATGCCTGGCAACACCAACTATTTAGTTTGTTTTCCATGTTGCCAAAGCTTACCGTCGTCTGGAGTACCGTTTGAGTTTCCGTTGGCTCCCATTGGCCAACTTTATCAGTCTCCTTGTTGATTTTCGCTCTCCGGCGATTTCCGGGTTCTCCACTAGCTTCTCAGAAATGAAGCTCGGTTGCCCCGGTGTCTATCTGGCCTTAACTTCTGCTCCTCCGACCTTGACGACCTTCACCTTGACGCCGGCAATTGCTGATCGTCTCCTGATTATCCTCCAACTAGTTTTGAGAGGCAGCACCTCGCGATCTCTGCCTTCCTCTCTACTCTGTGCTCCTTACCCCTATTGCTCCGCACATTCTGCAGAACAATTCTGGGGTTCCTGAACCCACTCGCCCAATGGCCCATGCTTCCACACCTCTTGCATGCCTGTGCCGGGTTTTCGACATGTCCTTGTCTCGGCGTTGCTGCCCATTGCTGATTTGGCTGTTGCTGTTCGTGGCTTGTATCCCATTGCTGGTATGTTTGTTGCCTTGGGCCCCAGCCCAGTGTTGATTCGGTTGTTGCTGTCTGGGGCTTGCAACCCATTTCTGACTCGGCTGTTGCTGTACCATTTGTCTCTGCCCTTCTGCCTGCCATTTCTGCCTCCATCCCTGTCCTGGGGGGCTCTGTCGCTCTGACGGGTCCTGATGCGGTTCATTCTTCTGCCATTTATTTTCGGTCGCCGGCTGTTTGTTATCCCAGCGTGGTTCAATGGAGGCTTGCCTGTATAACGCCTCTTCTTCTTGGGCTAACTCCTCAAACTCCTCGGCTAGGCCCATTACTTCTTCCAGAGACGCGCATGCATTGGCCTCATACACATTTTCATGCGTGGTATGCAGTTCTCCACCAGTCTTTCTATTACCTCCTTCGTGGATTTCCCTGTGGCTTCTTAGAGTCTGAAGGTCCACCATATACTCCTTGATAGGTTCTCCTCGTTTCTGCTTCCTCTGCCGAACCTGGTCTGCCAATTTTTCAAAGTAACCTTTCGGCAGAAAAAATGACTCGAAGCTCCTTCTGAACGCTTTCCAAGTTTGCCATTCCTCATCGTTCATTATGACACTCTGTGCCTGTCCTGGAGTAATTCCGGCATGCCCGCTGGATCGTGTTTATGTCCAACCCGTACGTTGGCGGACCATGCCACTCGGTCCATGAATTCTAGTGGATCTCCTGTTCCGTCGAATCGGAACGACCACTCCCGGACTTGTCAGGCCTTTTCTCTGGAACCGCCAGACTTTGAATGAGCTTCTCTGATTCGCTCACCGCTCTTTGTCTCGGCGTGGACCTCTGTGTGCCCTTTTCCTCAAATCCACGCGTGAACCCCAACACCTCGTCGTCCTTAGTCTCGTCGACCCACTTAGCAACTAGTGCCCTCATGTTTTCAACCGTTCCTTCTGCTGGGAGACCTAGCTCTCTACACACTTCGCTCAATTCCTCCTTGCGAAGCGCGTTATCCAATTCTTCCTTCCCATCTTGAAGCTTGCGTTACTTCTATCCCACGTAATTTGGGCGCCAGGTGTAACGAACTGTTCTTTTTGATCGGTGCTCGCAACAAATGCCGCGGTGTAAAGAGTTTTGGAGTTCACGTTTATAGTCGACGTGATGCCGGAGCCAGAATAACACAGGTTGCTTCGTTCACAAATGTACCCTTTTTTACACGATTTTGCACAAAGTTTTAAAGGGTGAATCTCCCGGCTGCTCGGCTCGGCCGATCGACCGCTCGTCCTCCCCTCGGTCACCGGTCACCGTTCCGGGTTGGTGCCGTCCACGCCCACAAAGCTTTCGCCCAGCAGGAGTGTGGTCTCGGTGCCTGGCGCCGGTTCGGCTACGGTTTTCCGTTTGGTCCGTGTCCAGTTGGGGGAGTTGCCCCTCTTTGACTCCAGGAATCGCTAAGCTCGCCAGCGCCTGGATCAGGAATCTCTTGACTTTACCGGGACGTTCCTGTTTTGTTTTATCGATGGGCTTGAGTTCCCGAGCTGGCTATCCCTCGCTTTACAGGATCACACCTGGTACAACGGGCAGGAATTGTAGGCGTACGCCAGACGATCGACGCCCTTGCTATAACACCAGGATCCTGTCGTGTCCGGGAGTAACCCAACCCGACTCTATTTACCCTTGGGCTTCAGTTCCGGCGCGGACCCTGGATCCTTTTCCCATTTGCTCCTTGATTTATCCTCTTCCGATGATTCGCGTACAGCCGCCGGACTTACCCACAGGGGGTTCTTGAGCCAATGATCGTAGATCCTTGCGCACTCGCTTTAATTCTCGCACTTGAGACTGTCGGACTTACCCACGGGGGGTCCTTCAGCCAATACACCTAATTCCTCCAAGGAAACTTTCTCGCTTGAATGTTAGACTTACCCACGGGGGGTCTTTCACTCAACTCTGCCAGCTTCCCTAGAAGTCTCGGTCTCGATTTACTCCAGGGGCCCTCCTAATATAGCTCCAGAGGCGCCCGATAATCCTTGCAACTCTTTCTTCCTGCCGTTAATCCTTCAGCTTTCTATTCCCGCCGTTAATCCTACTTTCCAATTAGTCGCACCGGCAACTCCCGTTTACACCCCCTTTTCCCCCTTTGGCCACCGGCCTGCATCGTTATTATGCCGCGGCAGCGGCTTTCTTCCAGGCGCTCCCCTTTTGGCCACCGGCCCGCATTGTTATTATGCCGGGCATTGGCTCTTTTACCGGCGCTTCCCCCCGCGCTCCCCTTTTGGTCGCTCCAATCGCATTTCTCTCCTTCCGTGCTTTCTAAACACCGCGGCCGCTATGTTCCCCGCCCCCTTCTCTTTCTCCTACATCCGCGCACGGCTGTCGCGCATGCCCGACCGGAACCGTTACGTTCCACGTTGTCTCCGCTTCCTCCTGCATCCGCGCACGGCCGTCACAGAGGCTCGTCCGGAACCGTTACGTTCCACGTTGTCTCCGCTTTCTCCTGCATCCGCGCACGGCCGTGCGATCCCTTTCCCCGCTGCTGCCCCCTTCTTGCCACCTGTCTTGGCGTGTGGGAGATTTAATCTCCTCACAAAGGGCTGAAACTCCTTCTGAACTCCTTCCATGTTGGCCACTCTTCATCGTTCATTATGAACCATCTCTGTGCTCTGCCCTGAAGATTTCTGGCATTGCCCACGGGATAGTGTTTATGTCCAATCCGTATGTCTTGGCGGACCATGCCACTCGGTCCACGAATTACAAAGGCTCTCCCATTCGGTCGAGCCGGAATGACTAATCCCTTACTTGTTTGGCCACTTTCGCATAGTCCACCGGCACCGGGACCGGCTTTCGAACTTGTAGTTCCATGCTCCTCATACTCTTCATTCACCGAATTTAAAGATCCGACGCTATCGCCCGAGCCCAGAAATAACCCCGAATTTTCTTTTGCCGTTCACTGAGATAAGTTTATCTCTTTCACCGAAACAAAAGGGTGGTTGTACATTTTTAAAGCACTACGATACAAGAGCAAAAATTCGTGCACTCGCTTTCACTTTATAAGTTCGATTTTTTAACAACTAACTTAAGCCTAGCTTATTTTGCGGCGAAGCGGGGCGAATTACGAGAGAGCGCAAGTGAGCTTTTGTTGGTCCCGCTCCGCCCTTGCTAACTTATACTAGACTTCAAAAAATTCAAACCTAAAATTCTACATTGATTCTACACCGACCCCGTTGAAGGCCTCCATCAGGCTTCAACCACTGGCAGCCTCGCCAGCTTGTGGACTGCTCTCTTAAAGACCGCTCCTGAACTAGTCCTTACGACGGCGACCCTGACCCTTCCGTCCGCGCCGCCGTGTGCGGCCGTGTGCGGAGCCCGCGGCGGTATGAAAGCAAATACGCATCCTTTTCTTGATGCGTATTGCCGCAGCTGGTCCGCTTCATCTTCGATTTGGTGCCGCAGTGCTGCTTGTGCACGATCTGCGGACATCCTCGGCGCCCAACGAACCTTTGAAATGCCAATAAAAAGGAAAGGACAAATCTGAAATATTTAATGTATGCTTGGACGCAAAAAAAAACAAACAGGGCAATGCAGGACTTGTATGGTGTTAACGGAATTAGCTTTTGTAGGCTTGGGCTAACAACCAGATTATTTCGAATATTTTTAATTTCCTCTTGATGCTCGTGCTCTTGGACTATGTGGACAATTTTATTAAAAGCTTCTTGATATTCGACAGGGTAGGGTACACTATCAGAAGTAACTACTAATTTTGTACACTTCTTTATAAAGCGGACCATGTAAACGAACACTCGCAGCAGTTTTAAGTGAGAGGAAAATCCTTTTATCACTTCCAATAAATATGAGGTGGAGACCATTGCGGTCAATCCGACCGCATTCTTCTTTGCTTTCATCTGCAAAATCTCTGGTGACGGATCAAACCGAGGCTACTTACTTCCGGCTCCGTTAAAAACAATGGACCTGTAAACCAGAGCGATTCTACCGTTTCCTTTACGTCTCCACCTCTTGACACAATTTGCCGGGTTTGTTTAGTTGGTAATGCCACGTGCCACGTCTTGAATCAGCAACTCTTCATACGAAGTTGAAACGACGATGGATGGAAACGAATAATGAAGACAAACTTGAATCTGACATTCATTCGTTCGATCGGTGCTTGATAGAGGTTTTAATAACTTAATACCTTCTGCAGATTTGCAACAGATATAGACGCAGGCTCCATGGGCTCTCATCCATGTGTCGAAGGCATCGAAGGCTGAATTTAATTGGTGACATCGGCTTACTCATCACAAATGTCGGTTTGAGATTTTCAGCTGTGACAAGGCAAGCTGAATTTTGTTGCACGTGGTTTCCAAATACAGTGGAATCGACTCATCCCAATCTAGCTTTTAAGCCAAAGTTCCTGCAACAGGATCTTTCCTTAATAAGGATTGGGCTTAAGCCAAGGGGTGAAGAGCTTTGATGTCACCGACAGAATATTCCGCTTAGTCGCCCTTTGAAATACTGAATATCAATTTGAATTTAAACATTCATTTAGAAACCCAAACGATTCTAGTGTTTTTGCAGCTGAGTCCGAAAGTGTATTCCGAAAACCGTGTCTCGGTGCAGTAACTTCAGGGAGTTGAAAACCATATAATCAAACACAGTTTGAAGAGCTGAGTTATTTCAATTTGTTTCGTCCTCCATAACCAGACTGTAGACCCAATAACTTTGAGTGAGGATGTTTTCGCGGATTAAACCTCTTCAAACACTTGGCAGGAATGGGGTGGTGAGTGCCAAAAGTAACGGTGTTGAGTTGCACAATTAAGGATCAGATGGGTCTTTTCTCTACACTATCAACTGGTATCATGATTGCTTATTCACCATTATTGACGTCATTTTTAATGTCGGCTACCAGAGCGAATTTGTTTAGCCGAAACCTAAGAAGTGTTGAGTACAGCTTTCCTGTTGTTGGACCCACCATCAACAACTCATTTAAACATTCTTGTGGATGACAGGACGATCAAAAACGACTGTGTTGGTCGTTGTATTGAGGAGTAAGACACATGGTGGGGTTAGAGTGTGGAGAAGAAGAACTCACTCTTGCAGGGGACATATGGCCTAGAGATTCGTTTCTTCCTAAATTCCAAATTGATTTAGTTCGGAGAGTTTGAGCGAAGAAAACGGCGTTTGGCTATCCGACTGAGTTGCCCAAAACGCTTGGATCGACTAATGGAAGTTAACTTCAAATCGACTGAAGGTAGTTTTAGTAGTCTTCCGATAGTTCCTCACACAGTTTGTTCTGGCACAACATCTTTTTAGAAGTGAAACTTCTTCCAACGACCAGAATTTTTTATTTTGTGTATGACTCTAATATTTCTTCTTGGTTTAGGAGTTCTGGCTGTTGAGGAGTTGAGGAATTTCCCATTATTTTCCCGATAACACCAAGGAGAGTTTTTTGAAGTATGGGATGGTTCGGACCTTGCTTTATTTCACTACGGACAAAAGTTGAAAAATGATTAGTACTCCGGAGGTTTTGGGTCTGCTTTGCAGTTTTTGGTAGGGTCGAATTTTCACGTCAGATGGTAGGGTGAATTGTTTTAAAACTAAAAGTCGAACGGAATATACGATTTCGACTTCACCACGGGTGTATATTTCTTTACTTGTGATTAGTGACCAAGGATCTGTAGCGTGAGAAGATCCAGTTTGATGGCGAGTCAAGTATCGGGCGAAGTTAGAGATCAAAGATGTGAAGAGAAGGGCCATCATTCGTTAACGCTGGAGGAGGATTTTCTGTAGGTGGTGGTAACGCGATCTTGCACAGATTTGACACCTAGTCGATTTGCACTTCGCTACCGTGTAACCTTTTTGCAGACAATTTAAACAGAGGGAGGCTGACTTAACAAACTAACACCGTTGCATTACAGCAAGGCGAGCGAACGGATTGCACTGGGCCAAAAAATGGTCTTGAGTGTTACAATAACTGCAAGTTGGTTTGGTGTTGGCAGAGGAACAAGCCAACGAACTTCTTTTAAGTTGCTTGCTAAGCCCAGTTTTCTCCTGTTTCTATTTTCCAGTCTCTTCAGCGGACAGATGCTAGTATCTACTATTAAGTATTTTTTCTAAATCGGACCACAGCGGCAATTCCTCATAATCCAGTGACTCTTCCCATTTTTGCTTGGTCACTGGATCCACTCTACTCAAAACTAAATGTGTAATCATTGAGTTGGCAATTTTAGTATCATCTCCTATATATAATAGTGATCCATAGTGATGACACAGTGTCGATGAGACCCCTCAACGACGACGCAGACGGCTGGGAAATTTTCGGAAGGCTGAAAGTTGACTTATTTGGTTCGCGAAGATGAGACATTCGTTATCACAAACCCTTTTCAGATTTTGAATGCCGAATAGTTTGCACTGAATTTTGGTAATGCCAAAGGGAGTCGAGTCGAGTTGGTGTGCAGAATTGAGAGTGGACGGGAGTCTTCAGTGAATTAAAGGTTACTAAGGAATATCCTTTCTTGGTTGTTTTGTAATTCTTCCAACTCGGTGAAATCTCCATTTATGCTCGATCTGATCTTCAACTTGTTTAGATGTTATTAAACTGAGCCTGATAGCTCGGTTTTGTTAAGAGGAAGGATCCAGCCTCCAAACGTAACCGGCGAATGTTTTAATTTAAATTAATCTTTTTAAATCAATAAGAGTCGTGGAATTAAGTTTCTTTTTATCTTATTTATAATTTATTTTCATAAAGAAGCGAACTAATTTTTAATTTATATTATTTAAAAATTTGTTAAATAAAATTATTAATTATTGTTAATTAATTAATTAAATAATTTATTATAATTTGATAAAAGGGAAAACGAAAATAATATATATCTTATTAATATAATAAATATTTAATTAAACCAAAAAAATGAATTGATTAATTTTATAGTCGATTTTGATAGTGAGGAAGAGTATCCAAGATATAGTTGGTGCCAATGACACCGAAAACAATATACCCAACTTAGTTGTAGGGTAGCGCGTCACCTGGCGTTCCGTTAAACTAAATGCGCCAAAAAATGCATATACGCACATACATACATACAACAGCGGATAAGGTGGGAAGCGAAAACGGTAATATTACGCTGCATCTATTTGTATGTACACCAATTTATGCACTTTATTTTATCTGTAATATATAAATATTTTGGCTGCACGTTATATTATTGGAAATTGTATAATCAAGAACGAAGGGTACGGGGGACATGATTGCAAATAATATATAGATGTATATAGATGTATTTATGTTTGCATGCATATATTTGTAATGAACTTTTTATAACTTTTATATACGTTATAATTTATTTTAGCTCTACTATTTTTTGTACGTACGTATGCGCCAAGAATTGAAAGAAGGGTGCAATATTCCAGCACAAGACGGAATTTAATTTGTCCTTTTTCGACTTTCAATTTTTTTTCACAAATACCTGTGGTTCTGCGTTTGGATCCTTTAATCCTGCCGCCACTTTCCTTGTGCAGACGATGCAGGTGCAGGGCATAGGGACGATGAATCCGTCCGGTAGCAGCTCGTTGGCGATGAAAGTTTTGTTATTTTTATTCACCACAACCGTCGCGAGCAACTTTTTTTTTGTATATATGTATATAGTAAAGTGTTTTTTTTATTTGAGTCGAACTAATGTCCCGTCAGTTGACTAAGGACAACGCTAAGTTGAATTAAAAACCGAATGTTCCGTTTCACGTTTTTATTCGAATGATCTCAGCTTAAGACTAAATTATTGTGACAAAAAATCTTACTTCTACTGCCCTTTGTTTACATTGGTTCAGCGTGGGATCGCCTGAATTTGTTTCATATTTCAGATTCATATTTCTTGGAACATAACAGAATTTGTGAATATGTCACTTCCCTCCCCTTAAAAGGGTTGCCTATGTTTGGGGTGGCATTTCAGGGTACAATGCAGGCAACTGGTTTTGTGCCGGTTCTATTTCTTGTTGTGGTTCTTGATTATTTTTTGTTTGTTTTCTAAATTTTGTATATAAAAAGGTAAGTGGATTTTGTGTATACAATTTTGATAGGACAACAAAAATAATAAGAACGATAACTACTAATATTATAATTACGTAAAGTGTGGTATTATTTTCTGAAATTAGTTTTAAAACGTCATTATGTTCTACTATCTTTATCTTAGTTACATTAATCGGTGAATACAAGGCTGTTAAATCAAATTCAGGACTTAACGAATTTTCGCTTTAAATAACATTTCCAATTTTAACTCTACATTGTTTTATTCTAATAATTTTGCTTCCATTTATTTTAATATCGCCATTTAATTCTTGACAATTTTGTTCGATTGTAGTTTCAGTTAGATTCCATGTAAGTATAATATTTGGTTCTACATATTGAATCATTTCCTTTGAAGGAGTTGGTATAAAATTACAAATTGGATTTTTACGCTTAATTATATTTTTAATGCATTCATTATTAACTTCTTTATTGTCTTGATTATAAATTTTATTCTTATCTTCAAAATATGATTGTTGATCTGAATAGTCTAACTGATATCCGTTGTGGTCGGGATAAGGAATTATTTTAATGGTGTTAATGGTTTTGTGGTTAATAGGGATATGTGAAATAAGTAACAGTTCGTTATTTTTGTAGTCAATCCACGTAGATGTTTTGATTAAAAGTATATTTTGGCTGTTAATGCGTTCTAGTTTGTCGTAATTGAGTAACTTTGGGTTAAAAAGTCCAAGACGTGAAAGTTGCATGCCCATTTCGATGTCTTCAATGTACTCAATAAATTGCATGAGTTCATAAACAAGTGTGTCAATACTATTGCGGTTATTTTGGTAGTTAGTAAGTTTCTCCAGTCCTTCATTCACAAACTTTACGACAACATTTAATTTATGAAGTTGAATTGAATTTTCTGCAATTATGTCAATTTTTTTGTTAATGTTTACCCTATCTTTTTCATCAAGTGTGCCAAAAAGAAATTTAAAAGATGAACCTATTATGTCAAATAGTCCACGTTTCTGCCTATTTTGCTGATGAATAGTTATACCATTTAATTCTTTTAGTAGTTTATTGTACAAATATTTCATTCTGGGCGAGTCTTTGATTTTGTTACCAAAAGATTCAGTGATAATATTGATTTCTGTTAGATTAATTCTTAAACAGTGATGTTCATATACTACCGGTATTTGAATTGGAACGCTTGAGAAGAGTAAATAGCCAAGGTCGGAATCTGTGTTGGTTATTTGAATTTGTTGAGTGTGGCTTGTGGTGAATAATAGAAATAACATCATTGTACAGAAGATTCCTGTGGAAGTTTAACGGCATTAGTTTTCTTTTGTTTCTTAAATTGTGTTTTGTAGTATTGGGTTTCCCTATTTCGATTAATAATTTTGTAATGGTCTTCGTCTATTTTTTCTACATTTTTATTTGCTTTAAATGGATTTTCTAATTTTCCCTTTTGAAGTGGACCTTTTCTGTATCTAGTGTCAATGTTAAATTCCTGTCGATCTTCATTTATTTTATCTATTTTCTTTTCTTTAATATTTTGAGTGTTTAATATTGGATGTCCCGCGTATAAGAATATTTGAGCAGGTGTTTGTCCAGTGGTATCATGTTTTATTTTATGATTGTATGTGTAAAGAATTGTCTCTATCTTGCTTAATTTTACTTCTTCATCATTGGATGAGTTGATTATTCGAATTTTTTCATTTATTGTCTTATGTAGTCTTTCGACGTCTGCTACACCGGTTTTTGCCGTGTTAAGTTGTAATTCAATTCCTTCTGCTTCAAGCCATCGCTTTAGAGTCAAGCTGGTGAAAGCTCCGTCTCTGTCTGCCTTTAGTAATTTGGGTTTACCTAACTGATTGAAAATACGCATTAGTGCGTTCCTGCATTCTATCCAATCCTTTGATTTAATATGTTCAAGTGTAGCGAATTTTGAATAAATGTCAATGCAACTGATGTAATGTTTTCCCTCAGATGAATAAATATCTACCACAAATTTGTCTCGACAATGTTCAGGATTGGGTGTGATTTTAAGAGGCATTTTGGTATTTCTATGTTCTGTTTTAGCTAAATTGCATATGTTGCATTCATTTATTATATTCTGAATTAATAGTTGGCTATTTGGAAAAAAGTGATTTTCTTTGAATAATTTAGTCATTTTCTGTATACCTGGATGTAAAAGATTTTCATGTGATTGAAGTATAATTTCTTTGAATTCTGCGTATGAACAAACATTCTTTAATAAGTGGAGACTGCGAATTACTTTAGTGTAAGTGGTATTAATAATTTCTCTGTGTGCTCTTTGAATGATTTCAAAATCTACATCGCTTTCAATATGAATGGTAATGTTTTTATGAATAAAATGATCAAGTAAAATTTGTTTGGCCTTGTCGAGTGTCATTACATTATATTGGATTGTTGTAATGGAGTTACCGAATATTGTTGAATGCTCTACTTTATTGTTATCGGATTTAATGAAAATTATTTGTTTTTTGAAATAGTTTATTGGTTTTTCTGTTAAATGAATTAGGTTACTATTATCTTCTTCTGCACTATGTTGAGTAACTTCACTATGGTGATTTTCTTCAATTTTAATTCTTGATAATGCATCGGCAACTGAATTTTCTTTCCCTTTAATAAAGTCGATTTTAAATTGGTATTCCATTAACTTGCCTTTCCATCTTTGTAACTTGGCATTTGGTTCTTTTAAAGTATGCACCCACCTAAGAGGTTGATGGTCACTATCAATGAGAAAATGTCGTCCTAATAAATACTGTCGAAAAGTTTTAGTGGCCCAAACAATGGCAAGTAATTCCTTTTCGATAGCACTGTAATTTAATTCATGTTCATTAAGTGTTCTGCTAATAAAGGATATAGGATGACCATTTTGAGAAAGTACGGCTCCAAGGGCTACATTACTTGCATCTGTGGTTAAAATGAATTTTTTTTCGAAATCGGGTAATTGGAGAATTGGTTCACTAATTATTAATGTTTTAAGTTTTTTGAATGCTTCTATGTAATCGATATTTTGTGTATCTATTTTTGCTCCTTTTTTTAAACATTTGGTCATTGGTTTTGCTATGTCTGCGTAGTTTGGGATAAATTTACGATAATAACCGGTTAATCCAAGGAAAGCCCTGATCTCTTTTACTTTTGTTGGAATGGGATATGAAACTATGGCTTTTATTTTAAGGGGGTTTGGTTTTATACCATTGGGGGTTACGATGTGACCAAGAAAACTAGCTTCTTTTTTTAAGAATTCACATTTGTCTAACTGTAACTTTAAATTTGCTTCTGCAAGTTTGAAAAAAACTAGCTGTAATGAATTTAAATGTTCGGTAAGGGATGAGGAAAAAACTATGATGTCATCTAAATACACTAAACAGTGTTTATTGAGCAACGGTCGAAGGATATTATTCATACACCTTTGAAAAGTAGCAGGTGCATTTCTAAGGCCAAATGGCATTCGAAGGTATTCGTAATGACCGCTTTTGGTGGAGAATGCAGTTTTAGGTATTGATTCTGAGTCCATTTCTATTTGATGAAATCCCTTTGCCAAATCGATAGTTGTAAAATATTGGCATTTACCTAGTTTACCAAGGATTTCGTCCATGTTTGGTATTGGATATCTGTCGGGAATAGTTATTTCATTTAGCTTTCTGTAATCAATTACTACTCTATACTTAATTTTTCCAGATGCATCAGGTTTTTTGGGTACTACCCAGGTAGGACTATTGTATGGTGAATTACTTTCCCTAATTAATCCCTGATTAAGCATTTCCTGTACTTGGTTATCGACTTCAATTTCGTGCGCTTGAGCAAGTGGGTACTGTTTTGAATAAATTGGGGAGTTATGTGTTGTATTTAGTACGTGTTTGATGGTATTTGTAAATGTCAGATTGTCTCCTTCTTCATATTGAAGATTTTGGAATTTATTTAATCAACCTTTCAACCTAGAAGTTTCCTCCTGATTCAGGTGATCTAATCGAAATAATCCAAAATCAATTTTTTTTGTTGATTCCTGAGGTGATTTTTTAATTGGTTCTATTGGCTTTTGGATATAAAAATTGTGGTTCTTTTCTGATTTTGAAGTTATTAATTTATATGTTTTATCAAAAAGGGTAACTGTGCTATTTTTGTAATTTATAATTGATTGTGCATTTTTCAACAATTTTCTGCCAATTAGTATATCATAATTATTAGAAAAATTGTGTACATAAAATGGTTCAGTTGTTTTAAAAATACTATTGCTGGGTAACATAATTAAATTGTTCAATGTAATAGGGCCATTTGATGTCAAAACTTCGCATATAGTATTTTGAATAGGAAGACAAAATATATTTTTATTGATCATATTTATTGTGGATCCTGTGTCTATAAGGCAACTGTATGTGCAACCTTTGTATGCTATTTCTATGTATTGGTGTTGTTCGGGGCTGTTAACTGAAAATTTTCGTTTGGTTCTGAGCTATTTAGAATTTGTTCATCTTTATTTTGGGTGTATTGGACCTGTTTTTGCTGTTGTTGTTCATTAATTAACCTATGGTATTGGTTGTGGTCATAATACTGTTGTTCATAATAATTAGGTTGTATTTCTTCGTATTCGTGTTCGTGTGCATCTTGAAATCTTAATTCGTCAATAGACATTTTGGTTTGTTCACTGTCCGATGGTCTTAGTCGTTTGGTAACCGGGAAGTTAGTATTTTTAGATGTAAAGGGTTGTTGTTGTTGAGGGTATGTATTTCCTTTAAAATGTGCTGCTTGAGGATTTTGAATTTTATTTGGATATTGTGGAAAAGGATTTTTGTGAGTAAATGGTTGTGTGTTCATGTATTGGTTGGGTCCGAAATGATTTGGCCACATAGTTTGGTTGTTAGGTATCTGTTGTGTATAGGTGGGTCTAAATGATTGCGTGTATTGATTAAAATTAGGTTGGAATGGTTGAGGATATTGTGGGTAACTTGGTCGATATTGGGTTTGTGTATTTATATTAAATTTGTGTGGTTTAGAATTCTGATTAGGGTTTGAGTTTTTATTACGATTTTCTGGAATTTTATTTAATTCAAAATTAACATGTTCTTCATATATTCCCTCATTTTGTGCGATAGTGATTAATGATCTTAAATCTTCAATGTCATGATGAGCCAAAATAATAAATAATTGTATTGGTAATTTTCTGATCAATATTTTAATGGAATCTTTAATCGCCTGAATATAAATAAGAAAATCTGGCTGGTTACCTTCTAGATGCAATTTTGAAATTAGTATTTGCCGCCGTCTTAGTTAGAGAGCGCAGAATGCTCTCAGATTTCCCTTGTAAGGTGTCTCCCTGAAGTTCTCCAGTAGTTTGTAGTTCGGTGTTTGGGGTTTATATTCTGCAACTAGTCTCGATCTAAGGGTAGGCCAATCTTCAATGTTCGGAAGGCCCAATGATCGTGTTACGTGTCTGTCCAAGTTTCTTTCGATGGCTCCAAGAAGAATCCTCTGTTGTCGCACATCATTAGTTTGGTAGAGTGAAATTACATAGTCCACTCTGCTGACGAAAATGTAGAGAGTTTCTGGATCACCCTTAAATGGCATTATGTCTTTTAGTTGCCGACGAGCTTCAGCAAGGTTGTTGTCGCTTAGTGCAACGATTTGGGGTGCGGCGATAACTGGTTGTGCCATTGTTACAGTAAATTTGTTGTTATAGTAAAATAAAAATTTATTTTAGTTTATTTTTGATTTCACTTTTTAAAGTTGAAGTGTTTGTTTAAATTAATTTTCTTAAAATTTATTTGTTGTTATTAACTTTTAGGTGCCGTTGGATTTATTGTATTTTTGTTTTGTTTTGTTCTTCCACTTTTTGTTGGACAACCGAATTGGAATTATAATCCAAGTTCAAGTGTTTGTTTAAATTAATTTTCTTAAAATTTATTTGTTGTTATTAACTTTTAGGTGCCGTTGGACTTATTGTATTTTTGTTTTGTTTTGTTCTTCCACTTTTTGTTGGACAACCGAATTGGATTTATAATCCAAGTTGAAGTGTTTTAAAACGTTTTGCGTAATTATTGTTCGAGAACTGAATTATAAAATTTAATTTATTTTTCACTCGAGGTTCTTTTTTTCGGATACTTTTTGTATCCTACCGACTGCGCCAGTAAAGTGTTTATTTTATTTGAGTCGAACTAATGTCCCGTCAGTTGACTAAGGACAACGCTAAGTTGAATTAAAAACCGAATGTTCCGTTTCACGTTTTTATTCGAATGATCTCAGCTTAAGACTAAATTATTGTGACAAAAAATCTTACTTCTACTGCCCTTTGTTTACATTGGTTCAGCGTGGGATCGCCTACGCTGCAGATTCATATTTCTTGGAACATAACAGAATTTGTTTCATATTTCAGATTCATATTTCTTGGAACATAACAGAATTTGTGAATATGTCACTATATATGTATTGTGTCACTGTCACTTTTTTGTTGCTTTTTAATTTAATAATATTATAATGCAGTCCACCCGGGGGCGTCAAAATGTTCACTGAGATTAGTTTATCTCTTTCAATATCTTTCACCGAAACAAAAAGGTGGCTATAAATTTTTAAAGCACTACGATACAAGAACAAAAAAAATGCGTGCACTCGCTTTCACTTTATAAATTCGATTATATTTAACAACTAACTTAAGCCTAGCTTATCTATTGCGGCGAAGCGGGGCGAATTCACGAGAGATCGCAAGTGAGCTTTTCTTGCGCTCCCGGTCCGCCCTATGCTAACTTATACTAGACTTCAAAAAATGCAAACTTCAAATTCTACAGTTTCCTCAACTCAAATTTTTCAATCTAACGTTTTAATTCATATTGTAGTACAGTACCCTACAGTTAAGTCTATTTGTAAGAAGGTCCTGCTCCTTCCGGGCGTGTATTATCAACCCTTACTTCAATTAGAGGACAAGCAGTATCCTAGCAGTTTCTGATTGCGCGTCTACCAGCATGGGTACTTTTTGCAAGAAGGCCACACACGACACCTGCATACGTCAATTGTAAGCAGGCCGGGCGGCTGCCTGCCGCACTCATCCTAGCAATTTGGAACCCCTTATTGTCGTGGAAAATGGGGTAATAATCATCATCGAAGAGCAGACGTGGATTTGCATTGACGACGGGCCCATAACAACTACAAAAGGGGCCCAACTCATCACCTTCGAGAGGAAAACGATTATAAACGACTCCGTCTACCTAAACGTCAACTACTCGTTTAACAAGAGTCCGGGGATTGGGACTGTGACCCCTACCTTATATCACGGAGCACGACCACATACTAAACCTTCCGCTACTGCAGCGGATGAACGAACACAACCTGCGCCTTATGCAGGAGCTTAGAGATGACGTGTCAGCCGGGGGATCTCCTAGGATCTCCTAACAGAGAGGAATGGGGAGACCAAATGCCAGGCCCAGAGAACGCAATATGCTTCTACACTGACGGCTCCAAACTAAACAACAGAGTAGGAGGGGGAATATACTCCGAGCAACTACGCATTAAAACCTCTTTCAGACTTCCAAATCACTGCAGCGTATTCCAAGCAGAAGTGATTGCCATAAGGAAAGCGCTAAAATTCCTAAACCTACACAACTCCACACAAAGAGGAGTCAACATATACAGCCAAGCGGCTATAAAATCGATCAGCTCAGTCACAAGTAACTCCAAAACAGTCTCAGACTGCAGATCATCTCTCCACGAGATGGTAAACCAGTATGACATAAGCCTCATCTGGGTCCCAGGTCATAGGGACATCACAGGCAACTGCATAGCAGATGAACTGGCACGCAAAGGCACCACCACACCACTCCAGGGAGAACTGGAGGGCACTGGTGTACCACTAGCCTCATGCAAGCTCCAATTTAGGGAAGCCAATAAGGAAAAGAACCAGTTAGCTGGGAAACGTCCAAACTGCCGGTTGGCCCGCCAACTATGGCCAATCTGACAAAAAGAAACAATTTAGGATGGATAGAACCCGCTTGGCACGGCGATAAGAGTATACGGGCACTGGCTAGTGGGAACAATGAGGCGAATGAACTCACCCCACAACGATTGGAGTGAGGGATGAAGAAGAGGAAGAAACCGTCGAGCACCTTCTCTGCCACTGCCCAGCCCTGCAGTCCCTCAGACTTAAAACTGTGGACAGGTTCCTAATAACATTATTGTAGAATAGATCCCAACAGGTAGGCACCAAAGTCTCAGGGTGGGGGAATAACAAGACAACAACCTAAACCATAAATCTTCTGCGTATAAACGGATTTTAGATCCGGCCCATGGTATCACAAGGGACCGAATAATTCTGGGCCTTAAAATTCTGTTTCTCATTGAAACATTCTGTTTCTCATTTTTTCTTATTCTGTCACTCTCTTTTCGAATTCATGAAAAAAGAAACTGAATTTTTAATTTAATTTCAAATTCCCGTACTTCCTAAAATAAAGTTTATAGGTTTTGCGGATTTTACCGAAGTTTGTTCAAGAATTTGCAAAATTGCATAAATAAATTTAGAGATGTTATTATTAAAGATTTTAAAAATTAAAAAATTTAATAATGATCAATCCTAGATTCCAGATTTTGAAAATATTTGAATTAATGTGATGCAATAATTTACTTTAGGAGTGTTAGTAAGGTGACAGTGTAAGTAATAGAAATTATATTTGAAGTAAATTATTAGAAAATTAAAATTTTGTAAGTAGTTTGGTTAACAATTATAGAACAATATAAATTTAATATTTTTTTGCAATATTATAAAAAAATAATATATAATTAATATATAATTTAAAATAAATAATTTTTTAATAATTATTTGTAACGTACATAAATAGTGAGAAGACTTCGATCTCAAGGGGATGAATTATTAAATTGTGATTTTAAAATTTCTTCATGAAGTTTTAGAGTAGTTGGAAAGTTTAATTAAATTAGGTTTTTTTTAGAATCTTTTTTCAGATGCACTTAATTATATTAAAATTATATTAATAAATGTGAATTTGTCACTAGTATTTATGCAAGACAAAACACTGATAAGTAGCAAGACCCTTTAAAAAAACTCCTGAAAGTAAATACTGAGTTTACTTTTTATGATCAAAGAAAATTTTTAACTTGTATTGATATTTTTTCCAAATTTTTATTTCAATTATAGAAACCCTTACCATAGATTTGATCGAAAGTAAAAAAGATTACTTAAAATATTTATTTGTTAGGTAAAAAAAATAATAAAAATGGTAAGATCAGGATTGGTATGCAAATCATTACAAATTGGTGAGAAAATAAAAAAGATAGAAAATACTAGTAGCAAGAACGGTATAGCCTATAATTACGAGTATAATCAATTATTGCGCAGACAGTTAATAATATCAAATTACCGTTTTTAATATGAATAACACTTGTCTACAGGTAGAATCTGTGAAATCTTTTTGGTATGGACTAATAAAGGCAAAACGAAAAGTTGATGTAGAACTAATGAAAAACTTAACATATCAGGTTTTTATTTCAAGGAAAGAGTAATAAGCCAAAACTTGTTAGTCATTTAAGAAAACAGGAAATACCCAAAAAGTGGAACTGGGGATATAGAGTACAAAGTAATAAACATAAAAGTATTTAAAAAACTTGAAAGAATTTTTGTGTTATTTAGAGACATTAATATATAATCTATTTGACAGTAATAATAATAGCTCTCTAATAATAATAGATAGCTATAATGTACTTTTCATTCCCACAACGGTATGAAGTTAGAGCGTTTTCGGGAGCTTTGTATGTTAGTCCAGCCTTATACCGTTTTTAGTTTTTCATTTATTTTTTCTAACTATATGATTTTTGTGATTTTTGAAATACAAAATATGGGATCTGTGCGTAGGGTTGAAGACCCTAAGAAGTAAAGATGCGGGAGCGCGGCTCAACGCTTATACTTCGGAGCGACCGAGAGATACCGCGAGAGAGCGAGACAACGATAGCGCACGATGGCAGATAGGGCCGTAATCAAAGCGGGGAGCGAATAGGAAAAAAAAAAGAAAACTAGATATATACTATTACCAATATACAAAAATAAAGGGGGAAATAAAATGAAATACAGGGTAAATAGAAAATGGTTAATATATAGGAATCAAAAAAGTTTGAAATAAAATTAAATAATATTGTTTGGTCATTGAGTCTTTTCAATGACCTTTTCCTTTTTCCCAAAATAACAAAAAAGGAAATTAATTATTTTACAACGTTATAAAATGTTTATTTGTTCGCCTATGAAATGGAGTGCGAGAAAGCTCCGATTTAGAATGCGTATGCACTGAGATAGAGAGTACAAGTGGTTGCCCGTCTTAGAGCATAGGCCGGGCGAAAGCTCGCTTACTTAATGATAAACATAAATAAAGCCGAGCGGCCGAGAAGAGTCGGCGTGCGACCAACAACAGCGATGAGATAATGAATATATTCTAAACTGTAATTATTACATTTATATATATGTATAAATTACATTTATATTGATTTATTTATGCCGTGCTGCTGCCGACATTCCCCCCCCAGTTGAGGCCTGTCCTTCAACTTCATCCTTAAAGGGGAGTTAGCGAAAAAGGGCAGTTAGCCACTTGAGACACTCCATCCCGGCCGGGGGCTAGATCCATACTTCTCCCCAACGGCCACTTCATAATATGAGCTGTAGGCGCGATTGACATTCTCTCCACGTGTGAACCGCCTCCACTTACAACCCATCCAAGCCTTGTTTTCTGCAACAAAGGTAGACCAGCTGAAAGCTGAATTTTCCCAGCACACAATAGTTCATAAAATAGACTGGCTCCAATAAGCAAATCGATACGTTGTGGCCGGAAAAACTTTGGATCGGCTAAAGTGAGGTTGGCCGGAATATTCCAGCTGGAGGCGTCCAAGCTGAAACTAGGCTGGAGATCCGTGATGTTGGGGGCGATGACAGCGTTGACAAAGGCCGAATATTCGGAGCAACGCACAGTGGGCGATTTGGTCCCGCTAACGGCATTTAATTAATAACTTCTAAACTAAAATATATGTTTTCAGTCGGTTTTTTTTCACTGATCAAAAAAAAAACATAGAATTTTTTAAGTTAAAAAATTAAAAAAAAAAATTTTTTTTTATATATTTTTTTTTTAATTAAAAATAATTTTTTTTTAATTTAAAATTTTGTTTTACTTTTTATTTTATTTAAGCTTCAATTAACATATTTCATAAATAAACTTTATCTAAAAAAGGCCAGAATGTTATTCGGAATCATGTTTTATTAGAAGCATACTCTTACCATCATCATCCATAATAATTTTTTTTGTAGAGGAAATTGCAGACCCATTTGACAATGACGTTATCAAGGGGTCGGAAGAAACTAATAAGGCATTTAACACATCTTCCATGGTATTTTTCCTGCAATTTTTCCATGTATTGCTCTCTCGTACATTTCGGAAGTCCTTGTTCGTGGCTTCTAGAGCTTCCTCGGTCATCATACCAATCGGAAGGCAAAAATGGCTTATAATATCTGCTCCATGAATTAAAATTCTGTGAACAGAAGATGGCAGACCGGAATGCATCCGAATTTATTTCGTGGCAGCATGCTAGTGTTCGTAAGACTACACTGAATCGATGTATTAAATTATAGCTTACTCCTGTTATACGAGCAGCCAAATTTGGTTGTTCGAAAAACCTCCATGCAGTGTTTCCGTTATTCGTACTACCAGCAGTAGCAATTGGTATATCTACCAGCAAATGCACCTCTTCCCTCAGCTTCTGCTGAATAATTCTTTTATTTTCATCGACACCATTTTGTCAACACCACGAGCTTGCCACTTTTGAATCGGAATTCTAAATGAATGTGCAAAACACACTCGAAAAACCTAATCCAGGCGTGTAGACTTGATAACCCATATTCAAAGAGGTTTTCATTAATAGACAAGCTCTTCACCAAATTCAGATTGTTCATATTCTTAGGAGTTGCCTTTCATATTCCGCATGTTTGCGAAGAAGATTCCGATATGACACTGAACGTTTTGCCATCAAGCATGGTCATATGGAATTGGTGATAATTCTAAAGCCACTAATAATGTTGGTAAAATATTTGAAATTTGGCTTTTAATATCTTCACTTTCTCTACGAATTAACTCTGCCGATTCTTTCTCGCAAAGTATTTAATGGGTCGACAATATCGAGTAGATGAAGGTCTATTGTTTTTCCATAAAACATTCAGTTCTTTCTGCACTGTCAATGGCATTTACAAATTGAAAATAAATATTGATCTATATGTTTCCATCAAAGTCATCAAATTTTTTTCTGTACGTTGAATGGCCGCTGCGCCATCACAGCCCCATTTGTATGTAGCAATTAATTGGATGTCATTATTGTTTTCAAAATGGGTTGGAAAACAATCTGGGTGTGCTACTTCAGCGAAATGATCAGTGACCGTGATGACACTGGGATAGCATTTTTTTTTCGCACAACGCAGTTTATCATTACATGGATATATATCAGCGTTTTGTCCTTTGGCAGCTCTTTTTGACAAATTCCATGCATTTTCATCAGAGAATTTTGTCGGTAGACGCTGTGGGGTAGTCAAGGTTTTCATTATATTTCCGGTAAGCTCTTCGTCAGCTCTTCGGCGTTTACCATTGAAACCAACTGTGAAGCACTGCGTCTTCCAGCTTTATACAAGCTGCTACTTGCAGCTACCAACAATGCATCTGATGGGATATCATCAGTAAGGTCTGACAATTTGTTTAAATTGAATTAAATGCCGCTAGTGAGACCAAATCGCCCACTGTGAAGCGTAGTGATCTGGGGGTGAAAGGCAAAAAACAGAATAACTTCTCTTCAGCTGGTGATTTAAAATTCCATCTGACAGCGACAACGCCGAGTAGCTAAGGGCTGTGCTGGATAGAAAGCTAAACTGGAATCTAAACATAGAAAAAAAATCAAAGTAAGCGAAATATCACTTTTCACCTGCAAAAAAGGGAAATGACTCTGTTGAGCCAACCAGAAGCTGCGTAAAATAAGTTATATATATTATACGTCTGAGTAGCGGCAGCGGGTTATCGACAGTTCTGGTTTTGTTTACTTCTCCCCCATTCGCATGCGCTTTGGTGGTAGTTGTAGCGCATGCGCTTTGGGGAGCTTTTTTGTAGAGCTGCTGCACACTAGCAAATATTGCATTTGTGTGCGTTCATATTGCTAAATTCATATTGCTAAGCTTTGCTTCTTGTAATTTTGTTATTGATTTGAGCGACTGCAAGTTGGGTTAGAGTTGAACTCTCGAAAATAAAGACTGAAGCTGGATTGAACTTGACCTCTGGCATTATAATTCATTTGGCCGCTATTAAAAACGATTAATAGCATAACACTTGGTGACCCCGACGTGATATCATCCCGTTCAATTATCGTGATCAGCATTAAAAGTGCCACTGAAACACCGTTGTTGGTTTTGTTGTCGCAAAGTTGCATTTCAATTTAATTGCACAATGGAATCTGGAGCTGAAGCTACTGCATCTGCTGCGTCAAGCCGTGAAAGGATGCTGCGGAGACGCGCCGAGGTAACATGTCAGGAAATGGAGTTACTGCATCGGAAGGTCAAGGCTGCGATGCAGACCGACGATTCAACCATTCTGACCCTCGAGTCTATGGAGAAGCGTCTGCGCGACCGTTTCACCACGCTGCAGGAGGAATTGGAGGAGCTAAACTACAGCGAGATCGGGAGCGATTTATATTGGCGATTCTCTCAGCTGGCTACGGACGTGCACGTTGACATCCAGTTGGAGGTGGCCAAGCGTTCTATGCGGGTTGCTGCTCACTCTACGCTTTTGGATGCTACCAGTGGTGCTGGGATGTAAAACGCTCCATATAAGCCTGCTCCCTCATTGCCCCCGTTGCCAATGCCAACATTTAGCGGCGGCTATGCCGAGTGGCCGGATTTCTGCGCCCTATTTAGGACAACCATTGACAGCCACCCGCACCTGACCAAGATGGAGAAGCTCAGGTGGCTCATTTCCTGCCTGCGGGACTCAGCACTGGAGACTGTGAGGGCGCTTGAGATTACCGACGCGAACTATGATGTTGCCCTCGACCTTTTGCGCAACCGTTTCAGCAACCGTCGCTTAATCTTCCAGGCTCACATCAACGAGATCCTGCAGTTAAGGGTGGTTGAGTCGGGATCCGTTGCTACTCTTCGAGAATTATCCGACCGATTCAATGGACATATGCGGGCCCTTATGAGTTCCGGGACGTCGGCCGAAATTCAAGGATGCCTCCTCATCCAGATCATCTTTCAAAAGTTGGACCCTGCCACAAAGGCCAAATGGGAAGACTCTCTGGCAGGAAGCACTGATGATAGCCTGCCGACTTGGGAATCTATGGCTCGGTTTCTAGAACAAAGGTGCCGTACCCTGGAGACGGTGGATTTGGCCTTAGCTCCGCATTTGTCAGCGAATCAAGCGGGCCGTCGTAGGCCATTTAACAACCGATCCTGCATGCTCCTGAATGCTCCGCCTGCTTCGTGTGCCCTGTGCGGCATCCTGGCACACGCTGTGCCTTCTTGCCCAAGGTTTCTCGCCTTGTCAGTTGAGGAACGATACGATGAGGTCAGACGTCTTGCCCTCTGCTTTGTGTGCCTCAAGTCTGATCACTTAGCTCGCGGATGCTCATCCTCCCGCTGCCCAACTTGCAATCGCCGCCATCATGCGCTATTGCATCCTTGCGAGCGTTTATCTAGCGCCACTTCCGTTCCTGCTTCTGGATCAAATCCGGCCAATGTAGCTGGGGTTGCGACCTCTCAGGCTCCTCCTGTTAATGCTCTTGTTGCACAGGATCGCAGCGCTGAAATAGTGTTCTTGCCCACCGCCCACATTCTCGTCCGTGGCAGATCAGGAGCCTTTCTTCCTTGTCGAGCGCTACTTGACTCCGGCTCCCAAGTTCACCTCATCACATCGCGGCTGGCCAGCCAACTGCAGCTTCATCGATCCAAATGTTCTGTAGCAGTGACTGGCCTTGGAGACGCTGAGTTTACTACGGATGGAGCCTCGGTTAACGTTTGCCTGAAGTCTCGCCTATCCACGTATTCCGTTTACATTGAGGCAATTGTGTCGTCTCACATCATAGAGCGTCAACCTGGCATGAACTCAGATGTGTCCAATTGGAAGGTTCCCGCCAATGTGGTTCTAGCTGACCCGGACTTCCACAGAGCTCAGCGTGTGGATCTGCTGATTGGAGCAAGCCTGTTTTTTGATCTGCTCTCAGTCGGGCAAATCCAGCTAGGAGATGGTCTGCCTCTGTTGCAGAAGACACGTTTTGGATGGGTAGTTTCTGGAGGAGGTTGCACCCCGGGAAACCCTCGCTTGGCCGCCTCATGTAGGATGATTCCTGCTGGCCCAGCAAACTCTTTTGACGATCGCCTCGATTATCTTCTCCGCCAATTCTGGGAAGTGGATGCCTGCACTGCGCCTATCGTTCAGACTACTAAGGAGGAGCTTGATTGCGAGGCCCACTTCGTCATGCACCACGTCCGGCTTGAATCAGGTGCCTATTCAGTTCGCCTTCCAATCAAGCACAGTGTGGAGCTGTTAGGGGAATCCTACGCACAGGCTTTGCGGCGGTTCCATTCACTTGAGCGCAAGCTGGATCGTCATCCGAATTTAAGGACCCAATATTCGTCTTTCATCAAGGAATACTTGGATCTGGGTCACATGTCTCTGGTGCCGCAGGAATTGCGAGGTAAGTGCCAGTATTTCCTTCCCCACCACTGCGTCCTGAAGGAAGAAAGTTCCACTACTAAGCTGAGAGTTGTGTTCGATGGTTCGGCTGCTACGGCCTCTGGCTATTCCCTCAATGATGTCCTGATGTCCGGCCCCGTGATTCAGCCTAAGCTTTTTCACACATTGCTTCGGTTTCGGTCTCACCTTGTAGCTTTGACTGGGGACATTTGCAAGATGTACCGCTGCGTAAGGGTCTTTCCGGATGATAGTTTTCTGCAGTGCATCCTCTGGAGAGATTCTATCTGGTGCCCCAACGAAGACTGAAGCGCTTGAGATAATAGCTCAGACATCGAGCCTGTTGAACAAGGGTCAGTTTCAATTAAGGAAATGGTGCTCCAACATCCCAGAGGTTTTGGAAGGCGTACCCAAAAGTGATAGAGAGTCATACTTGAAATTTGACGATGGCAGTCCGTTCACAAAGACTCTTGGATTAGCATGGGAGCCTTCTGCTGACCTGCTGCTGTTTTCCTTTGAAGCTCTTCAGCCCACCGCCAAACCAACCAGGAGATCTATACTATCTTCCGTCGCTCGGTTTTATGACCCAATGGGCTTGGTAGGTCCTGTCGTCACTAGAGCAAAGATCCTATTGCAGAAGCTGTGCCGAGAAAATTTGTCATGGGATGAAAGCCTTCCTCAATCCCTTCTCTCCGAGTGGTTACAGTTCTGCTCCAGTTTTGACCAAATTCAGCGAATTAAGTTTCCTCGGTTAGTCATTCCCTGCCAAGAAAGGCTGGAGGTCCACGGATTCTGCGACGCTAGCTTAGATGCGTATGGAGCTTGGGTGTATGTAGTGTCAAATTCTGATTGTCGGCTGTTATGCTCAAAGAGTCGAGTGGCACCCATTAAAACTCAGACAATACCGAAGCTAGAGCTATGTGGAGCTGAGTTACTAGCAAGACTGATGGCTAAAGTTGCTGATCTTGGAACATATAAAGGAGATTATTATTGTTGGTGTGACTCCTTGGTTGCCCTATCCTGGATTCAAGATGAACCTGCTCGGTTTAACGTGTTTGTTTCTAATCGCGTTTCTTCCATTCAGGAGCTCACCAAGGCAATGAAATGGCTTTATGTTCCTACTGCTGTCAACCCAGCCTATCTACTGTCAAGAGGTTCTCTTCCCACTGAGCTATTAAATTCCCAGCTTTGGTTCCAAGGCCCTCCATTTCTTCGTGGTTCCAAGGATGATTGGCCCATCGCTATTGTGACCGAAAAGACAACCATCGAACTTCGCGCCAGGACTTTATTGGCTACGGCTCCACCCAGGGATATCGCCGCATTGTCAAGGTTTGCCAACTCGTTTCCCTCCCTACAGAGAGTGTTCGCCTACATTTACAAATTTTGCCGCCGCATCCGTCACGAAGGGATTTCTGTTCAGGATCTCAAAGGAGGAACCCATCTGCTGTTGCGCGTCGTCCAGCTTACCGAGTTTAATGAAGAGATAAGCTTACTAAGGTCACGCAGATTGGATCCGCCCTCAAACCCTCTGGCCTCGCTTGCTCCCTTTGGGATGATGATGGTTTGCTTCGTGTTGACGGGCGATTGCGGAACTCTGCATTGGTTTTGACGGCGTCCCTTTTTTTCCGGGCCTCCCTCTTGGTTGTCTCCTTTGTTATGTGGGGGGGTTTGATGTCACAGGTGTGGATTTTTGCGGACCGTTTTTCTACAAGGCAGAGACTCGGAATAAGGGACCTATTAAGTGTTATGTAAGCGTATTCATCTGCTTCAGCACGAAGGCAATCCACTTGGAGTTAGTTAAGGACCTTTCCACCGCTTCGTTTCTGAGCGCCCTCCAACGGTTTATTTGTACGCGACGTAAACCCAGACAGATATGGTCGGATAATGCCACCAATTTCGTGGGTGCCAAGAATGAGCTTATGGAGTTGAAGCGTAGATTCCTCAGCCAGGATCATCAGGCTTCTCTGCACGATTTTTGCCTGTCTGAGTCTATCGAGTGGCGATTTATTCCTCCACGCTCTCCCCATTTTGGTGGTCTGTGGGAGGCAGCAGTGAAGATGGCTAAGCACCATCTTTATCGTGCAGTTGGTCCCGCAGTTCTTGGCTTCGAGGAATTAAGGACTTTGTTGTGCCGCATCGCCTCAATTATTAATTCTCGGCCCCTTGTGTCGATTTCAGAGAATCCTGCGGATCTAGATGTTCTGACGCCGTCTCATTTTTTAAATGGCGGACCGCCTTCAACATTCATCGAGCCGGACCTTACTGCGCTAAACTTTAATCGGCTGGATGGGTGGCAGAGAGTCTCCTTCCTGCAGCAGGTTTTCTGGGCTCGTTGGAAGGAGGAGTACCTCACGCTGTTGCAGCAGCGTTCCAGATGGCGCACCCCTGGCCCTGTAATTGCTGTTGGAGACATAGTCCTGGTGAAGGATGAAAATCTACCCCCAATGAGGTGGCCTCTGGCCAGGATACTGGAGCTGGTTCCTGGGCGTGACGGAGTGAACCGTGTAGCCGTTCTCAAAACAGCGGTTGGAATGACTAAGCGTGCGGTGTCACGGTTGTGTCTGCTGCCTGTCAAGGATTTGGTTGAAGATCCAGCCTTCAACGGGGGGATGATGTTGAGCCAAGCAGAAAAGGGCGAAGCTGCGTAAAATAAGTTATATATATTATAAGTCTGAGTAGCGGCGGCGAGTTATCGACAGTTCTGGTTTTGTTTACTTCTCCCCCATTCGCATGCGCTTTGGTGGTAGTTGTAGCGCATGCGCTTTGGGGAGCTTTTTTGTAGAGCTGCTGCACTCTAGCAAATATTGCATTTGTGTGCGTTCATATTGCTAAATTCATATTGCTAAGCTTTGCTTCTTGTAATTTTGTTATTGATTTGAGCGACTGCAAGTTGGGTTAGAGTTAAACTCTCGAAAATAAAGACTGAAGCTGGATTGAACTTGACCTCTGGAATTATAATTCATTTGGCCGCTATTAAAAACGATTAATAGCACAACAGACTCAAATGGGGAATATTTCTTGGTATTGTATCTATACTATTGTATGGTGTAGTTGTATGGTAGCCAGTCCTCAAGAAGAAAAACCTTAAGAAGTTAGGAAAATTCCAGTGAGCAGCGACCTATGGATTAGTGGTGCATTCAGAACCCCTCCAAACAAAGCCCTAAATGCCATACTCAGCGTATCTGAGCCAGGACTTTCTGGGGTAAAACAGGCAAGGGAGAGATCAGACCAGTGGAGCCCGCTTACCACTCCACCATTTTATCAAAGACCCTCTAGTTCCCACAGTACAGACTGCTTCACTCCCAAGGAATATTCACAAGCACCTTTCCAACCCTAATTCCCAGGCCAAACCCCAGGCCCAGAGAACGCACTAAGTTTCTATATTTATAGAAACCGACGATATCATAAGTCGTCGGTTCCGATAAAGGCTGAGTCTGACGAGGCTTTTGTATGGGACCCATTCCGCGATATCGAGTTCTTTAGTTAGGCACCACCACATAGGCTCGGATTAGAAGGTTTGATTCGAGCACCTTGTGTACTTTTGCGGAGAGGAAATCTTGTAAATGAGAACATTCAGCCACACATATGATGTTAAATATCTGGGAGACGTCTAGTAAGATAACGGAGCAGTACTCTCTCTATTCGATTTTCGGAGGTTATGAGATTTACTTGTTCAATAGTACCATGCTTTTCTATAAAACCAAATTGGTGATCCGAGATGATGATGCGTTCTGTTAAGTGGGGAATAATACGTTATTGTATTCATTTTTCAAAGAGGCATAATAGGAGACTAATGGACTGTTAAAAAAATAGTTTCGACAAAGTCATGATAATGATTGACTTATCCCATTTTGCGGAACCCAATTTCATTATGGCATTAGCAAGTTTTCTAATGCAATTTTCTTGCATAAGATTTCTTATGCGTTTCTTTTTTTTTTTTGCTGAGATTTCTGTTAATCTGCTATAAATAAGTTAAGTAAAGGGTAAATAAACAGTTTGCTAATATGATGTCGCAACTTGCACTTAAACAAATTTGAAGTGGATAAAGAAATGAGATCAGAAGGATTAGGATTGTCTGAGACTGACTTCATTGATATAAAACTGCAATATTTATATCAAAAATATTACATAGAAATAGCTAAGGTTGTAAATTAATGGAATTAGGCACAAAGTAAAAATGATAAATTAGCAATTTAAAGAGTGTATATTATGTTAAAATATTTTTACGATTTCAGTAATTGGAACATAAACATTTTTTCTGGTGTTCCGGGTTATTGTAATTTGCTGTTTGGTTCTATAGGTCAGTCTTACTTCTATTTTGATACCCTTGCAGAGGGTATTATCCTATAGATGCCATATAACTGATTGATCGGAATGCCATATCTTTGTTGTTTTTTAAGTAAGAAGGATTTAATTTAATATGGGTTCCACTTTGGGAAAACTAATTCGATCCGCCAAATTTCATAAGGATCGGCCGACCAATATATCCAATATATCTAATAATATAAGCTGTCACTTAACTGAAAGGGTATATTAACTTCGACTCCGCTCGAAGTTAGCTTTCCTTTCTTGTTCAATATGTTTAATGTTTTGAACTTTATGTTGAATGCTTATAACAGAACACTGCCCTTCAATAAAGTCTATGAATTGTATGTCATTCATGCAGGCGACTATGCTAAAATTAATGTCTAACCATATTCTTCTCCTAAAATGCTCCAAATCATCTGATGCAAAAGGACAACAGCATAAATACACAAGCCTAAGCGGCTAAGTCACATCTTACTAAATACGTTTTTCAAGTACGATATAATAACTTACAACATTACATTACAATGCATTACATCTTAATAGCTGATTAACAAAAATGGTACAACTTTTGTTATTCCGCAGATAAAATTTCTACAATACGAAATTGTTTTGATAAAAAAATGCCCATAAGGATAAAACAATTACACCCGATATATTTAATATATTTTTATACATATGTACATATAGGGTATATAAACTTCGGCTCCGTCCAATATTAACTTTTCTTTCTAGTTTATTCTTATTTTTTAAGTTTTTGAAGTTGCACTTTATTAACTTTACTTTAATCGTTGAAGCTAAATGCACGAGTGGCAACTTTTCAGACATACATACATTACAAGCGAACATATCTTGTTAAAAAACATGAAAACTACAAAAGCCAGCTGACCCTACTAATGGCTTCTCCTTTTTGTTTCTTTCTTCAACGAAGCAGATACAATTTTGATGCATTAAATGCATTAAATAGAGAATACGTTTGGAAAATTTCTCTTTTTATTAATGTAGTAAATACGATTGTATAAAATTAATTTTGGTATTCAGATCTATGAGGAACTTACTTTCAAATAGACTAAACAAGTTCCACCATATCTAACGTTGTGGTGGGTTTCCTCAGTAAAAGTTATGCTTGTGGTTGATTAGTTGATGCAATGGTACCAATATCCATAAAATAAACAGAAAAGTTTCACCCAACGTTTCGATCGGATGTGAGTTGTTAAAAATGTAACTATAATATATATTCGTTATGTACGTTTCGGGGAATATAAGTACAGGAAAATACACATTCTCTTTTTTGATAACTGTTTTGCAATATATAAATAAAAATGTGTAAATAAAAATAAAAACTTTACATCGCAGTTCACGAAAAATTAGAAAAAACTGTGCTTGCCATACAAATGTGTTTTTGATAGTCGAATAGAAAAATAATAACTTGAAGTCATGGTAATTTTAAAATATACATGTTGGCGTACGAACGTTGGCCGATTGGCTATCATAATCACACTATTATACGGCATAAAAACGTTGCATCCAAATATTCTACCGAGGGTACATGCAAGTAGTACTTCATCGCGGTCTCTAACCGGAAATGGAAATAGCAATCCACGTTTACCACGTACAAGTGCCAGTCAACTTAATAGTACACCTATAAATTTGAAATTAATAACAAAATCATTAAACGCAACGAGAAATGGACAACTGCGGACAAGGTAAGAAATTTTAAAAATTTAGAAAATTTATTCTATGTTTATTATATTACATCTTAAAGAGTTTGGATTGATAATTAAGACTTATATGTTTAAGAGAATAACTTATATAAAAAATGTGGACTTTATAAATTATGTTTAGTGCACGTTTATAATACATCCAAAAAAAAAATTGATTGTGTTAGAAAACTGGTTTCTTGTGTTTTTTATGTAACTGTAATCAGTTTCTAAAAAAAAGGGCATTAATTAAATCTATCAATTCATTATTCTTGCAGACATTTTTAATTAATTTTCTAAAAACATAACGCAAATTTAAAAATGTAACATAATTTGTTATGTCAATATTCCAAACGATTGTCTTTCAAAGCTGGTGTTAAAAAAAAAACAAAAAAAAAAACAAATTACACATTTAAAAACAGGTTTTCAGCATAGTATGTACATATGTATGTAGCCATAAATCGATGGCCCATATGTACTTACATAAAAACATACATAGAAAATATTTACAAAACAAAAAAATAATATGCACTTTTCGGGCTAACAGTTTAATAAAAATTGTATAAATAAAAAAAGGTTAATGCTGCTAATACAGATCTTAAGGCAATACTGATCACTATCATTATACCCTTGCAGAGGGTACACAAATTTTGGTCAAAAGTGTGCAACGCTGTGAAGGAGTCATCTCCGACCCTTTAAAGTGTATATATACTAGATATATGCTATGCTATATGCTAGAGTTGATATAAGCATGTTCGCCAGTCTGTCTGTTTCTACGCAAACTAGTGGCTCAGTCCCTCGATAGTTTTGAAGCACAATTTTTTTAAGTTTTCGATAGTCAGGCAGTATATAAATCGGATAGGCTGGGATCGGTCGACTATATCCTATAGGTGCCATATAAGTAATTGATTTGAAATGTCATAACTTTGTTGTTTTTTAAATTAGAAGGATGGGACTTTCTATGGATTCCATTTTGGGCAAAATTATCCGATCTGCCAAATTTCATAAGGATCGGCCAACTATATAAGATCCGATATATCTAATAATATAAGCCGCCACTTAACTGGAAGGGTATATCAACTTCGGCTCTGCCCTATGTTAGCTTTCTTTTCTTGCTTTGTTTAGTATGGTCATACTAATTGTGATGAATGAAGAATTTTTCAGACTGTTTCGATGTTTTTTGGCAGTAATTTATAAAAAAAATGAAAAACTTTGATTCTTGTGGATTATTTATATTTCGTCTTTTAATTTTTGTAGATGTCCACAGTAATTTTTGTAGACGCCACAGTTTATTGTCATTGAGCCCTTTTTATGGAATATTCCATCACTTTGGCCAGAACTTCTGGAGAACTTCTCACATTATTGACGGATATTGTCTTTAAGCCTTAAGGTTTAAGGGCTGCAAGAGTCTGAGGCTTGTTAAGCCCCACAAAACGAAGTCTTGAGGCGAAGTCTTGATCAGGCGATCTTGCTGGCCAGTGCAAATCGCCAAAACGGAAGATTAGTCACCGACCGTTTATTGGTCAAATAAAAAGTCACCTGCATTTGTCAAAAACATATGTTCAGTTTTTAAGCATGTGGTTTTCGAAACAAATCAAGATAATTAAATCATCTATATCATGGAATGCTATTTATTATTATTTTCTTTAAGTGATGGGTCTTGCACAGGACTAAACTAATACGTCATTTTATACCCTTGCAGAGGGTATTATAATTTTGGTCAAAAGTGTGCAACGCAGTGAAGGAGACATCTGCGACCCTATAAAGTATATATATTCTTGATCAGGATCACCTCCTGAGTCGATATAAGCATGTCCGTCTGTCCGCCTGTCCGTCTGTCTGTCTGTTTCTACGCAAACTAGTCTCTCAGTTTTAAAGCTATCGACTTCAAACTTTGCACACATCCTTCTTTCCTTTGCAGGCATTATATAAGTCGGAACGGCCGGGATCGGTCAACTATATCCTATAGCTGCCATATAACTGATTGATCGGAAATGCCATAACTATGTTGTTTTTTAAGTTAGAAAGATGGGACTTGCTGTGGACTCCTCTCTTAGCAGACTTATTCGATCTGCCAAATTTCATAAGGATCAGCCGACTATATCCTATAGTTGCCATATAACTGATTGATCGGAAATGCCATATCTCTGTTGTTTTTTAAGTTAGAAGACTGGGACTTTGTATGGACTCTACTTTCGGCAAACTAATTTGATCTGCCGAGTTTTATAAGGATCGGCCGACTATATAAGATCCGATATATATCTATTAATATAAGCTGCCACATATCTGCAAGGGTATATCAACTTCGGCTCCGCCCGAAGTTAGCTTTCCATTCTTGTTTTTACTGTATTAACATAACTGAAGGTTACGAATATATTCTGACTGTGATTGATGTTGTACACCTCAGTGTTATCTAATTGAGAGAATCTAAAGGTTCCATGAGTTTTCCGAATTACCTTGGGTCATTATAACCATGTTGTTATTAGAGTTTCCTCTATAAGTGTTTTTTCCGCGGTAATTTCCTCTTTAGGCGTTGCCGCGAATGTTCGTATTATTGTTATAATTACTATCGTGGTAGTATTCACGTCCGTTTCCTCTACTGCGGTAGTTTCCCCTAAAGTTGTGGCCTCGATAGGGTTGTCTTTTATTTAAAAAAAAGTGCAGCTCAAAAAATTACAGAACAGTTGGCACTGCGAGTTTTTTCTGTGCTATAATGTATATATTTAGTTATGGCATCGATCATTTTGCTAAAATTAACTGCTTCTAATATAGTTTTAAGTGTAAGTGTTAATGTTCACAATCAGCATGTCATGGCTAACACGTAAGCCATCGTCAATATACGCTGCTTCGAAAAACTTTCGCAAATTGTCGATTCAGTAGTACATTTTTCTGGGGTCTCTGGCATGTGTTTACCATTTAAGCTTTTATTACATCGGATGTTTCGCCAATAATAATTTGTATAATTCCCTTTATTATATCTTCACCCTGAACTTTTCTCGCGATTCTTGTAATGTCATTACAGCTGGCATCGTTGGATCGTGTAGAAATTTTTTCTTGCATGTCAATTTTATGGTCGTAATCTGAATCTTTCCCTCCAGTGGGTACTAGTCCCTCGGTTTCCTATGTTGACTTCGGGTGCTCTTTGCCTGCAGTATATAAGTCGGAATGGATAACAACGGTCGACTATATCCCAAAGCTGCCATATAACTGATCGGAAAAGCCATTACTTTGGTGTTTTTTAAGCTATATGGGTGGGACTTTCGATAATTCCACTTTGGGTAATGTAATCCAATCAGCCAAATTTCATAAGGATTGTCTAGCTATCCTACAGCTGTCATACAACTGAGCCATGCGAAATAAGAAAAACTTGGTTATATTAAAGATGCTTGGGGCTGTTTCCAACATTTTTATTAGAAATCATTTCATTTCATTCTTTCTGGGGCGTATGTTGTGAAAGGACCAGAGCACTGGGGCTATAGTCCATAGCATTTTTGACTGCATTCTTTGAATAAGCTATGCTTTGCTGTTTCTGGCGTTGCTCGAGAGCTCACAGCCATATTTCCAAATAGGTTTTATTGTAGTGTTGTAGAGCATAAAATTCTACTCCAACTGCGCTAATTAATTAATTAATGTAGTGGCCGGGATGTGTGTTTCATTTGAACGCGCTTCTCTCTACGTGGTTCCTTTAAGTGAGTCGCTTGTCTAAACTATGTGACTATGTGACTTAGTTTTTGGAAGGTATATGGTGATACTTGTGGACAATTTGTTTTCTGTTAAGGGTGAAGGTAATGTGTTTGCATGTCATTGCAGATGTCATTGGTTTGTTGGTTCGCAGGTATATCTGCCATATATAGAAGCACGCGAACCGCTATGTCGAACTTTTTAGTTAGGCAACTATAGAGTTCGTGCCTCACCATATAGGTTCGGTTTAAAAGATACGATACAAGCACATTCTGTTCATTTGGCGAAAGTAAGAGCTACATCTTGTAGAGGAGACCGTAGATCCAATTTTTGGGAGACGAAAAGGAAGATAACAGAGCAGTTCTCCCTCTGTTCGAATGTCATCCGGATTTCGTAGGTTTTCGATTGTCTTGTTCAGTGGAACCATGCTTTTCTTTGAAACCAAATTGGACATGCGAAATGATGTTGACTTCTGTTAAATATGGCATAATACGTTGAACACATAGTGCCGCAAAGAGTTAGGAAAAGGATGAGAAGAAACTAATAGTTCTTTATGACGAAGCAATTTTTTTTGTTATCTTTTCCTTGCTTCGGGATCGTGATCCCGACTATTTCCATTGTGGGAAGTCACCAAATTTTCATAATAGCATTAAAAAGTTTTCTGATGTTTATTATTGCGCAAAGTGGTAGTTGCTTTAACATTTTAGTTGTGATTTGTTCTAACCCAGGAGATTTATTTGACTTCATATTTTCCTTGAACAAGAGTTTTTAAACACGACGGCTCGAATTTATTTTAATAAAAGTAAAAAGTGTCCTAAAAGGATAAAAACCACTTCATCGCACAAGATTTTTTCTTTCCATATTTCGTTTTTAATCAAAAAATATTCAATAATTATTACCAACAAACAATACTACTTATTGGTTAAGGTTGATAACTATTTAATAACTTAAAATTTCTCAAATATTCCAGAGAGCAACATCTACTCAACATTTTTGAAATCATTGTCTCTACACTTGAAGGAAAGCTCAATCGAATTGATAATGTCGATAGAAACATGGACATTATGGTACAGCGAATAGAGGGCTTGGAAACTTTATTAGTAAACAATATCGCGAAAACCGATTTTATTACATCACAGTTAGTTAATTTAGAGTCTATTATTTCTTATAAACAGCATGCAGCGGAAGAATCAAAATCAAATATTATTAATATAGCTAGCAATTCCCCACAACAATTTTTAAATGCCACAATAAAGGAAAAAATTGAAAATTTAGATGAAAAAGTCACAAACATTGATAATAAGCTTGAGGTTTTGAAATCCCAGTTAGATAATAACTACTTGCATATCGAAGACATTAATGGGGAAGCTAGTGAAAAAAATCCTGTTACTATGAATGGAATTGATATTTTAAAAAGTCTCAGCTCTGAAAAAAAAATGGCGCTTGTATCTTCAGAATTAAATGATCTTCGAGATACTACTGACAGAATCGATAGAAAATTACAATTTCATATAAACATCGTTTCTGAAAATATAGGAACAATCATGCGTATGATGAATGATATTTATATTTCAGTGGTCGATGGCATCAACATTCATAACATTACAAATCCTACAGCTGAGTCCAAAAATTCTCATAAAATCATTGATTTATTAAAAAAAAAAGGACCATTGGTTTCAGTACCCGCGAAAATTGATTGGGATGTCGTGGTTAATTCAAAATCTTCTGACGATGATTTCCTTCCTACATCCGCAGCTCGTTTGAGTCAAACTCAGAGACAAGAACGTGCAATAGGAGAAATTCATCAAGATCTTAAAACAAAAGCCAAAATAGTTGCAAATAACTTAGACATGGTCGAAAAGCATTTACAAGAACAGGAAAGTGATGTGCAACCGCCTCTGAAACTTCCAGTTTCGCAAGAACTCCCTTTGGACACAGTTTTAGACCATTTATTAGAGTATCGTTTAACCAAGTAAGTTTATTATTGCACAAAATTTTTTTTTATTTATATTTTTTCTTTTAAGCTATTCTGCTAAAGATGAAAATTTGATGGAAACTAATTTGAAACTTTCTACGCCAGCTCAAAATATATTATATTCAAATGTATCTAATACAGAAGAAACTCATGGAAACATCGCTAATACAACTGCATACTCGTTACCAATATCTTCTAAGCAAGGTATTCGTAAAGGGGGTATCATATTTCCTAGCATCAAAAATAAGCCAGCAATTATAAATAGTACACTAAACAATGAAACTTTGACGCTAAAGGATATCAGAGTAAGTTAATTTATACAAGTAAGGGTTAGCTCTTACAAAAGAGCTATAGTCAGGTGGAACTTATTATTACACATTTAATAAATTACACAACATAAATATTAAAAATTAAAAAAAATTAAAAATTAATTTACAACTACAAAAATTCCATCGCCAAACTTCGACACATAACTACTTTAATCATATGCCTGCAATCTTCTTATGCCTAAGATATCATTATACCCTTGCAGAGGGTATTATAATTTTGGTCAAAAGTGTGCAACGCAGTGAAGGAGACATCTCCGACCCTATAAGGTATATATATTTTTGATCAGGATCACCTCCTGAGTCGATATAAGCATGTCCGTCTGTCCGTCTGTCTGTCTGTTTCTACGCAAACTAGTCTCTCAGTTTTAAAGCTATCGACTTCAAACTTTGCACACATCCTTCTTTCCTTTGCAGGCAGTATATAAGTCGGAACGGCCGGGATCGGTCAACTATATCCTATAGCTGTCATATAACTGATTGATCGGAAATGCCATAACTTCGTTGTTTTTTAAGTTAGGAGGATGGGATTTGCTGTGGACTCTTTTTTTAGCAGACTTATTCGATCTGCCAAATTTCATAAGGATCGGCCGACTATATCCTTTTTTTTTTTTTTTTTTTTTTTTTTTTTCCTATTGCTCCGCTTGGGAGCTTAGGGCATCCACAAGTGCATTCATCCACCGGACCCTATTCTGCCAAATCCCAGGTGACAGAGAGAACGCGCGGCGTAGTGCTGCTCGGCGCTGGGCTAAAGCTTGAGGCGTCCCATTCTTCTTCTTCCTTGCGGGGTTTCACTCCAAAGCCATCCTTATGCGGTCTCGCTCTGACCAATCCATCCATTTCCATTTCTTTTATCTGCTGCTGGAGAGCGGAGGGTCGTCATCGGGTTGGGGGGTGATTGTTTTTTCTGATCTTGTGTTTGTTTCTTAATCTTATTTTTCGGTCGATCCGGTGATTAGCCGAGTGCAACCTATCTCAGAAGTGGGGTGGCTGCCACCTAACGACATCTGGGAATGCCGGTTTTCGGTTTTCGTGCATATAATTATAAACAGTAAGAATCCGATAAGAACTTTCACTATTTACATCATATGCGCGTGCGCCGAAAACTTGCAGGGCCATGCACTTGACATGAGTGGGGCTTGAACCCACGACCTCACGCTTAGCGAGCTAGTACACTAACCACTAGGCTATGAGGCCCCCTTAATATCCTTTAGCTGCCATATAACTGATTGATCGGAAATGCCATATCTCTGTTGTTTTTTAAGTTAGAAGACTGGGACTTTGTATGGATTCTACTTTCGGCAAACTAATTTGATCTGCCGAGTTTTATAAGGATCGGCCGACGATATAAGATTCGATATATATCTAATAATATAAGCTGCCACATATCAGCAAGGGTATATCAACTTCGGCTCCGCCCGAAGTTAGCTTTCCATTCTTGTTATACCCTTGCAGAGGGTATTATAATTTTGGTCAAAAGTGTGCAACGCAGTGAAGGAGACATCTCCGACCCTATAAAGTATATATATTCTTGATCAGGATCACCTCCTGAGTCGATATAAGCATGTCCGTCTGTCCGTCTGTCTGTCTGTTTCTACGCAAACTAGTCTCTCAGTTTTAAAGCTATCGACTTCAAACTTTGCACACATCCTTCTTTCCTTTGCAGGCAGTATATAAGTCGGAACGGCCGGGATCGGTCAACTATATCCTATAGCTGCCATATAACTGATTGATCGGAAATGCCATAACTTCGTTGTTTTGTTGAATGTTGAAAACTTGCTGTGGACTCCTCTTTTAGCAGATTTATTCGATCTGCCAAATTTCATAAGGATCGGCCGACTATATCCTATAGTTGCCATATAACTGATTGATCGGAAATGCCATATCTCTGTTGTTTTTTAAGTTATAAGGTTGGGACTTGCTGTGGACTCTTCTTTTAGCAGACTTATTTGATCTGCCAAATTTCATAAGGATCGGCCGACTATATCCTATAGCTGCCATATAACTGATTGATCGGAAATGCCATAACTTCGTTGTTTTTTAAGTTAGAAGGATGGGACTTGCTGTGGACTCCTCTTTTAGCAGACTTATTCGATCTGCCACATTTCATAAGGATCGGCTGACTATATCCTATAGCTGCCATGTAACTGATTGATCGGAAATGCCATATCTCTGTTGTTTTTTAAGTTAGAAGACTGGGACTTTGTATGGATTCTACTTTCGGCAAACTAATTTGATCTGCCGAGTTTAATAAGGATCGGCCGACTATATAAGATCCGATATATATCTAATAATATAAGCTGCCACATATCTGCAAGGGTATAACAACTTCGGCTCCGCCCGAAGTTAGCTTTCCATTCTTGTTTTTTTTTGTTTTAGTTTTAATATGATCTTTATATTACTATTTTCTTTTTCATCATTTTCAATTCTTTTTTTGTTTTTATTTCTTCATGTATTATTTCTTCTATATATTATATATATATATATTTTCCCCCTCCTTCTCTTCAACTCCTTTTTATACCCTTGCAGAGGGTATTATAATTTTGGTCAAAAGTGTGCAACGCAGTAAAGGAGTCATCTCCGAACCTATAAAGTATATGTACTCTTGATCAGGATCACCTCCTGAGTCGATACAAGCATGTCCGTCGGTCCGTCCGTCTGACTGTTTCTACGCAAACTAGTCTCTCAGTTTAGGAAAAGCCATAACTTTGTTGTTTTTTAAGTTAGAACGATGGGACTTGCTATAGTTTTCACATTTGGCAAACTTATTCGATCTGCCAAGTTTCATAAGGATCTTGCTGCTTGGCTGCAACTCACGGGCGTAAGGGTAGGTCCCGGAGTCGTAGTCATGGTCCTATGAAAGTCTGATTAAAATTACCTGGATTGTACAAGGGATGAATAGTCACTTGCGGTGATAAGGATGAGGTAGCTATGCTGTTACGGGGAGCTGCGGTCCGGTTGCCTGGCTGCAATTGTGGTGGTGATATTTTGGGTAATGATTCCTCAGGCGCTCCTTCGATCTGCAGCAATACACGGAGGTTACTACATGGCGGATTGGTCCTACTGACGGTCCCTTTTGAAGAGAGCAACACTCTGAGACGTTACTTTTAGGTGGTTCTACTTGTGGTCCGTTTCGCGGGAGCAATACTCGAAGTAGGTTAGTTTTAAATACCGTAATTCAGCACTGAGTAACGAGACGATTAACTCTGTATTCGCAACTGTCTTTATTTTGGACCAGGGGATTTTTTATAAGATCATATAATTACATATGTGGTGGCTTAACTATGGTAAGCTGGTCAATGTTTATGAAAGTCCGTACCGTAAGGTCATTGTTAAATAAAGTACGTGCTAAGTACTGGTTCTGGTGTTACAAAGTTGTAACACTTTGTTGCAGTGTAAACAAAACTTAAATTGTCGAAATAAGAACCGATCGCTATACACAGAAAGTACCCTTTAAGTACTTTTGGTACAGTGGCTATACAATATGTGTGCATACTACATCTCCCTCCTTTTGGAAAATAACGTAATAATATGAAGTTATTTTAATAATAATTATAATTATTTTATTAATAATGTTTTATTTATGTTGGTTTTTTTTTTTATGGCCTCGCTAAGCAAAATTCTGAAATAAAAATTTTTAATCTATCCTTATGAACTGTTTGTTTTTTATTTTTATTATTTAATATTATAATGTTATCTCTATCTCCTATTTCCGTTTCCTTATACGGACCAGTGTATTTAGGATCTAACTTATGACCTGTTTGGTTTTTAAGTAAAACTTTATCTCCCACTGATGTATCTATATTCTTTACTTTCTGATGATATAATTTTTTATTTCTATACTTATTTTCTTCAAACATAACTCTAGCTCTTTTATATGCTACTTTGAGTCTATATTTACTCTCTTTAGCATAGTCATCTATATTATATATTGTTTCTACGTTATCTATACTATTAAAATCTTTTGGTAAATTATTTGTTTTGCCAAATACTAACTCATATGGTCAATAATTATGTGCCATGGAGGGGTCATGTTGAAACAAAAGGCGAAATATTGAAGCCATACATCCCAGTCAGTTTTATCAACGATATGTAAGATCGTATGTACTCATTAAAAGTTTTATGACTTGTTTCGATTGTCCCAACTGTCTGGTGGTGGTGTGCGGTAGATGTTTTTGACGTTCAAATATTTGCACAAATCATTATACCCTTGCAGAGGGTATTATAATTTTGGTCAAAAGTGTGCAACGCGGTGAAGGAGACATCTCCGACCCTATAAAGTATATATATTCTTGATCAGGATCACCTCTTGAGTCGATATAAGCATGTCCGTCTGTCCGTCTGTCTGTCTAAAGCTATCGACTTCAAACTTTGCACACATCCTTCTTTCCTTTGCAGGCAGTATATAAGTCGGAACGACCGGGATCGGTCAACTATATCCTATAGCTGCCATATAACTAATTGATCGAAAATGCCATATCTCTGTTGTTTTATAAGTTAGAAGGATGGGACTTGCTTTGGACTTCTCCTTTGGAAAAACTTATTCTATCTGCCACATTTCATAAGGATCGGCCGACTATATCCTATAGCTGCCATATAACTGATTGATCGGAAATGCCATATCTCTGTTGTTTTTTAAATTAGAAGACTGGAACTTTGTATGGATTCTACTTTCGGCAAACTAATTTGATCTGCCGAGTTTTATAAGGATCGGCCTACTATATAAGATCCGACAAAGATGGGGTCTTTGTATGCGATATAGTTTTTGCTTTCTGACATTTTTAAAATTTTCTTAAGTAGTCAATTATATCTTTAGACATACTTTTCCAGTAATAGTGTCTTTTTACTTTGGCTAAAGTTTTTGATATGCCAGTATAACCTCCTTGAATTGGATCGTCATGAAATGTAGACAATATTGCATCTTTTTCTTTTAAACTTTTGTTTGGGTCACCTGGTATGAGCGCTACTCTTATCGATTTTAATATTCTATTGCCCATATTTTTGAAGGTTAGGTTAGGTTAGGTTAGACGGCTGGCGTTCACCTCCTGGTGGAGGCAACCGCCACACTTAGACCGTGTTCGGTCCCTTGTGATACCGTGATCTAAATCTAAAAATCCCTTTTCACGCAGAAGGTCTTATGGTTTAGCAGTTCCCCCACCCTGAGGCTTTGGTGAACCTTTCTATCCTGTTCGGGTCTATTTCTGACATCGCTGAGATGCTGTTAAGGAATCTGTCGCCTAGGTGCTTAAGTCTGAGAGACTGCAGCGCTGGACAGTGGCAGAGAAGGTGCTCGACTGTTTCTTCCTCTTCTTCATCCCTGCAGCTGCGGCAGTAGTCGTTGTGGGGTAAATTCATTCGCCTAGCATGTGTTCCCACTAGCCAGTGCCCCGTGATGACTCTTATCGCCGTGCCGATGCGGGTTCTATCCATCCTAAGTAGTTGGGATGTTCTTTTGGTAGAGATTGACCTGGGACCAAGATGAGGCTTATGTCATACTGGTTTGCCATCTCGTGGAGAGATGATCTATGTCCTGGGACCCAGATGAGGCTTATGTCATACTGGTTTGCCATCTCGTGGAGAGATGATCTGCAGTCTGAGACAGTTTTGGAGTTACTTGTGACCGAGCTGATCGATTTTATAGCCGCTTGGCTGTCGCTGTATATGTTGACTCCTCTTTGTGTGGAGTTGTGTAGGTTTAGGAATTTTAGCGCTTCCCTTATGGCAATCACTTGGGCTTGGAATACGCTGCAGTGATTTGGAAGTCTGAAAGAGGTTTTAATGCCTAGTTGCTCGGAGTATATTCCCCCTCCTACTCTGTTGTTTAGTTTGGAGCCGTCAGTGTAGAAGCATATTGCGTTCTCTGGGCCTGGTATTTGGTCTCCCCATTCCTCTCTGTTAGGAATGAGGGCTTGGAAAGGTGTTTGTGTGTACTCCCTTGGAGTACAGTAGTCTGTACTGCTAGGAATGAGAGGATCGTTCAGCAGAATGGTGGAGGGGCCCTTATTTAGGAGGCTCCATTGCTGAGTTTCCCTAAGCCTGATTGCCGATACTTTCGCTTGTTCTATTCCAGCTCGCCCTGGATTTTGTAAGCTAATTATGGCGTTTAGTGCTTCGTTTGGTGTGGATCTTAGTGCACCGCTGATGCATAGTGCTGCTGATCGCTGGATTTTTTCCAGCTTTTTAAGTGTGCTTTTCTTTTTGAGGGCCACCATACCAGAACTCCGTAAAGTAGTATGGGTGGCACTGACTATGGCAGTGTAGATCCAGCTTACTATGTTAGGGGACATGCCCCACTTGTTTCCTATGGCTTTTTTGCAGGTAAAAAGGGCTGTAGAACCCTTTTTTGACCTTTCTTCTACGTTAGAGTTCCAGGTTAGCTTCCTATCCAGAATTACTCCTAGGTATTTGGCGCTGCTGCTGAAGGAGAGCCTTTGGTTGTTTAGTCTTGGTGGGACGAGGGGTGAGAGTTTGTATTTCCTGCTGAAGAGGACTAGCTCCGTTTTCTGCGAATTTACTCCTAGGCCATTACTGCTTGTCCATTCGGCTAGGATTGCAATTTCTCGCTTATGAGATCGCAGAGCGTTTGAGGGTATTTACCTGTGAACAGGATTGCGACGTCGTCTGCGTACGCCACTATCCTGCAGCCTCCTTCTTCCATCTTGCATAGAATTGAGTTAACTGCTATGTTCCATAGGAGAGGGGATAGGACCCCTCCTTGCGGTGTGCCTCTATTGACGGCCTTTGTTAGGGAAGATGTTCCCAGAGAGGACGTCACTGTTCTGCCTGTTAACAGCTGGTCAATGAGTCCTATCAGGTGTTCATCTACCCCCAGAGTTCTTAGTGAGCTAGTTATGGTGTTTGGGAGAACGTTATTGAAGGCCCCTTCTATGTCTAGAAAGGCTACTAGGGCGTATTCCTTCTGAAGGAAAGCTTTCTCTATTCTGTATATGAGCGCGTGGAGGGCAGTTTCGGTAGATTTACCCTTTTTGCATGCATGCTGTGCATTGGAGATGTGGGTGGGATTTAGAGTTGACCTAAGGTGTAGTCCGATGACGCTTTCTAGCGTCTTGATCAGGAAGGATGATAGACTTATTGGTCTAAAATCTTTAGGGGTCGTATGTGATAGTTTGCCCGTTTTGGGTATGAAGACTATTCGTTATTTAAGCCATTTTTGCGGAATTTCGCCTAGCGCAAGGGATCTGTTAAAGATGTTTTGGAGCCAGTTGATGGTATAGTCTCCCGCTTGTTGGATTTGTGCCGGTATTATCTCATCAGGACCGGCCGATTTATAGGGGTTGAAACTGTGAATTGTCCAGTGTAGGATTTTCTGGTCAATATCGAGTTTGAAGTTTGTGTGGGTGGCATTACTGTTTGTGGTCCCCGTGAGTACCGGGGTACAGCCCGGAAAATGGGTTTCTAGGAGTGCATCTAGTGATTCCTCGCTAGTGTTGGTCCAAGTTCCATCTTCTTTTTTAAGATAGCCTAGAGTTGTGGCTGTTTGGGACAGAATTTTTCTGAGCCTCGCAGCTTGGGTAGTGCTTTCGATATCCGAGCAGAAGGAGTTCCATGAGGAGCACTTTGCTTTTCGGATGGCCTTTTTGTAGGAGGCCAGAGAGACCTTGTATTCGGTCCAGTGTGCCTCTTCGCTACCGGCTTTGGCCCTGTTGAAAAGGGTTCCGCTTGCTGCTTGTAGGGTTGCTAGCTCCGTAGACCACCAGGGTGGCCTATTTCGCTTGCGTGGTTTGGTATTTGGGCATGCTCTTCTGAGGGCATTATTACAGGCTTGAGTGAAGACTTGCACCAGAGTGTTTAGACTTTCCACGGTTTGGGGATAGTCAGGTGGCTGTGGTGCAATGTTGTTTGAGAGGACTTGATGGTACTTGACCCAGTCGGTTTTCTTGAGATTTCTAAAAACCGTAGTATCGGGGTTTTTGAAACTAAGGGATATTTCTAGGTATCTGTGGTCGGAAAAAGAGTGTTTCTCTAGGACCCTCCATTTGGTTACTTTGCTGAGTAGCTGTTTAGATACGAGCGTGAGGTCAATGGATTCCCTGCGATTTGCTATTATGAAGGTGGGGTCGTCTCCCTTATTGCAAAGGAAGAGGTTTGACCTTAGAATAAAGCTAAAAAGAGACTTAACGCGGTCGTTTGTGTTGGAACTCGCCCATTGCGAGTGATGAGCGTTGGAGTCACAACCTATAAGGAGGCCTATATTAAGCCTTTCGCTGTCTATTGCTAGTTTGCCTACTAGCTCGTCGGGGGGTTCCAGCCTTTCGTAGGCCATGTAGGACGACAGTACCCGGATGGAGGTCGTCTGTGACTCCACGGAGGCTGCCGCAATGTCCGCTGTAATTATGGAGCAAGAAAATGCTGAGGTTCTTTTTAGCTAAGATGCAGGCTCTGATTTTACCTTCAGTATTAGCTACTAGTAGCTTGTACTCCCTAGTCGCTAGTCCAGAAACCCTACCTCCTGCTATCGATGGTTCCTGGACTAAGACTATGTCGGCTCCATCCTTGGCCAGATGGAGCAGTACGGCAGCTGAGGCTGCCTTACAATGGTGGAGGATTATCTGCAGAATCCGTAAGGACATCTGACAGGTTACCCTCCACCATTGTGATCTCCGCCTCTTCGTCGTCGGAGATGTCTTCGTCGATAACTCGACTCTCGGCCATTCTGCACAGCAGCGACGCATCGGTGCTGTAGCCGTCCTCTATATCTGAGACCTCTATCTCGGAGGCCAGTTCCTCCTGAGTAGAGGCTGTTTTCGCTCCGTCGCCTGAGTCTGACTTGTACACTTTTACGGTCACGGCGCTGAAACCAAAGTTTAGTTCCCCGTGAGCAGCCTCTATGGGAGCTAGACTTTCTTTGTTTATAATGAGGACCGCCTGGTTCGTTGGCCCTTCCATCTCCTCCACCTTCGCCACACGCCAGTCCGACGTGGGAAGATGTGGGTTGCATCTTTGTAGCATTGTGAGGATCTGGCCCGGTTCCTTTATGGAGGCCGGGATCCAGATCCTTGCTCTTGGTCTACTGGGGACGTCCCGCCAGCTCAGCGCAACAAGCTTGGCGCCCTCGTAGACTTCTTCAAGCTCCCCTACCGCAGCCTTGTAAAGCTCTGCTGACCTCTCGTCGTCGCAGGCTATAACTTTCACGCAGCCTTGGAACCACCCCACGTCTTTGCAGACAGGAGGGGGGCCTGGTTCCTTGGCCAGGAGCTCAAAACATTTCGCGGCCAGGGCTGCTTCCACCCATCTCCACTTATCCCTGGGGATTTTGCCGTCGGGGTTACCCCTGTCGATAACCCCGAGCAGGATGCGACTTTTCGCAATCTCTGCGAAGGACCTCTTCGGCTGTGTGCGCAGTCGCTTTGCCGTTGGTACTCTTGGCACGTCCTGGGACCTTTCCCTCTTTGGGTGTGGTTTTGGCTCCTTTTTTGGAGCTGGCGGTGTCGGCGTCTTGCCATATTGAGGGAGGACTCCTTTGGCCCATTCCACCTATTTCAGCCACTCCTCGGAAGTCTTCTCCGACTTGGCTCTGCCGTGGCTGCGCAGGATCTGCCCTGCCGTTCTTTTCTCGGCATAGGTATGACCAGGCTTGTTGGCCGCTTCAGGTTCGCTGCCCTTTACCGCACCTGAAGGCGACATCATGGCACTTGGGCCGGGAGATACCGTCACGGTGGCGGTAGTGGGTGGCTTGCCTTTGGCCACCCCAGATTTGCTATATATTATTGTATTTTGCTCCATAGTTTGTTCCCACGAGTTGCGGAGATGGGACGGTCCACTTATTAAGGCTTATTAGAACAGGGGGTCGCCAGGTACCCTGAGCCCTCCGTTTGAGACTGGGCAGAGTTTATATACCGGGTCCCCAGCTAGGCAGACTCTCGGCACGGGTCGAGTGACACCTTAGTCCGGCCCGGTGTGAGATGGTGTTTGGGAAGATAGGTGGGTAGGTAACTTGTGTAGGAAGGGAATTGTGTGAGGCTACTTTTTAGAGGCGGCAACACAAGCGCATCGTCGGCACCGCTTACGGCGCGGATACCCGCTAGCTGTCCGGGGCTGTTTATTTGCGAGGAGGATCCCCGAGGAGGGCCTGCAGTGGAATCCTTCGCTTTATTCACAGCTAACCTTAAATAGAAAAAGGCCTTTCGCTATCCGCAACCTGCGACCCGTTCGGTGGCCCTAAGCTAGGCAGCCTAGGAGTCATCTCACAAACTCCTCGGACCGAAATTTTTGAAAGTATCGATTGATATTTGATCAAAGATATTTTCTCACGGTGTCAGTTTTAGTTGGCTGATTTTATTTATACCGGGTTGGATTTCAAGCCTTTGGAAGAATTGACCTTGAAGTCAATAATCCCATTAGTATACAAATCGCTAACATTATATCTTGCGATTAATTTTCTACCATGTTTAAGGAAACATAGCATATTTTTAATCTGCAATGTCACTATTTTACGTACTTCGTCATTGTTGATGACTTCATATACGTTGGGCTTAGAAGCTTTTCCAAAAGATCGCTTAGGCAATTATATTTCTATATTTTCCGCGCGGAACTTTTGTCTACTTTAATATCTAGTAGTGACTTTCATTATATGTCTTGTAATATTCTGTAGCTCTTTAATGGTTATTCTTGATAACGCATCAGCTACATGATTATCTTTTCCCTTTAAATATTCGACTGTAAAATCATATTCTTCTAATTCGAGCCTCATACGTGTCAGTTTGGAACTTGGGTTGATCATTGAGAATAGATATATTAGAGGTCTGTGGTCCGTTCTAATTAAAAAATGTTTTCCATAAATATATGGTCGAAAATGTAATATTGCCCAATGAATTGCAGCTAATTCCTGCTCAGTGGTACACTTGTTACTTTCTCCTTTTGTAAATGCTCTTGATGCGTATGCAATGGGAAGTTGGAGACCATTATGGTTTTGAGTTAAAACCGCTCCACACGCTTGCTTACTTGCATCTGTGATTATACAGAATTCTTTAGTAAAATCTGGGTATTGTAGCAAAGTAGGTTCCATAAGTTTGGTTTTTTGGTTCTTGCAGGCGTCGAATGCGTAGTCGGCTTCTGTAGACCAGAGTATCGGGGTTTTGTCGTTCTTTTTATTGCCTTGGATTAGCGTCTGGAGTATGTGTTGGTTATTAGCAGCACGTGGGATAAACGGCCGATAAAAGTTGATCATACCCAGAAACTTTTTCAATTCTTTAGCTATAAGCGGTTTTTTAAAGTGGCGGATGGCTTCCACTTTGGCTTCAGATGGTTTCAAGCCGTGCTGGCTGATGTCATGTCCCAGGAACGTGAGTTGTGATTTACCGAATTGGCACTTCTCGAAGTTCACGGTGAGATGTGCCTTTCGAAGGCGGTCAAGGATCGTACGGAGCTGCGTCTCGTGCTGCTCCTCGGATTCTGAAGCGATCAGAATGTCGTCGATGTAAGCGAAAACAAAGTCGAGATCCTGCATTACCTTGTTTATGTGACGCTGAAAGGTTTTCGCTGCGTTGCGCAAGCCGAATGTCATGAACAAGAATTCGAATAGCCCAAAAGGAGTGATAATTGCTGTTTTGGGAATATCTTGCGGTTCGACAGGGATCTGGTGATACGCTTTTTGCAGGTCGATTTATGAAAATATCTTTTTACCATGTAGGATGCTCGTTACATCCAGTATGTACGGAATAGGGTATCCATCCGGCACTGTTACGTTGTTTAGTGCTCGGTAGTCGCCACTCTCCGTTTGTTTTCTTTACCAGGTGTAATGGACTAGACCAGTAGCTTTTTGAGGGGCGACATATTCCTTTTTCGATGAGGTAGGAGAACTCAGTTATCGGGCGCTAGTCGTCGGGCACGGGCGTGAGTAGGCGGGCCGTTGGTCGAGATGAAGTGCGTTACTTCGGACTCTGCTGGCAGCCGGTTCGGGTTGATTGTAGCGAGATCGCGGTATTCGTGAAGCAACCTAGCGTATTGGTTGCTCGTGTCGTAGGATAAAATCGCGTTGATTTTACGTTGAGGCGCGTGGCATGTTGATTCGTGCAGCGTAGCTCGATCGAAGAGTTTGCGTCGTTTCATATCGACGAACAAGTCGAAATGTTGAAGGAAATCGGCTCCAATGATAGCGCAGTTGACGTCAGCTACTACGAAGGTCCAAACGAAGTTTCGTCCCAATCCCAGCAACAATATTATGCGTTTTTCTCCATAGGTTTGTATCTTCGTACCATTGGCAGCGAAAAGAAGCTTTGGAGTGAGCATAGTTTTTTCGATTCTGCAGGGTGGCATCATTGAAATGTCGGCGCCGGTGTCGATGAGAAATTGAGTTTTGGAGTAATTGTCGTTGATGGCGAGGCGGGCAATTGTGTTGTGGTCTCCTTCGAATTTGTCCGCCGAAACCGAAGACTGTTTTAGTTTTTTGGTTCGGATGAAAACGAGCACGGTTGGCGACATTTCATGGCGGCGTTGCCAAATTTGCTGTGGTACCAACACAAGCCTGAAGTCGTGACGCTGTTGCGATCCGTTAATGTGGATGAACTGTTCTTGCGGTAAGGGTTTTTGAATAGCGCGTTGATTTGTTGTTCGATGCGGTCTAAACGTTCGTCGAAAACGGTGCTGCTGGATGGCGCCGATTTGGCGTCAACGGTGATGAAAATCGCCGACTTCCATCACTTTGTCTGCCAACTTAGCTAAGTCTGCTAGGCAGGCGTCGGATGCTTGCAAGATCGCTTGCACTTGTGTTGGTAGGCGCTGCAGCCACAGTGCTTTTAAGAAAGTTTCGTCAACTTTGTTTGCGGCGAGTGCGTTTAACTCGTTGAGCAGTTGTGTGGGGCGCTTGTCACCAAGGTCAGTCTCCGAAATCAACTTCTGGATTTTCTTCTGCTCGATTTCGCAGAAGCGTTCCAAAATGCACGACTTTAAGTTTTCGTACTTGCCTGTGCCTGGTTGGTTGATGATGGCGTCGGCAATTCGGGCCAGTACCGGTGCTTCGATTGACGCCAGGATCGTGTTAAATTTCATGTCGTCTGCAGTTATTCCTGCCAGAACGAAATGGGCTTCGATTTGCGACAGCCATAGTTCTGGATGCTCGGTCCAAAAGGGCGGAATTTTAACCGCTACGCGGTTAATAACTGCGTCGGAACCGCGAGTAACAGTATGGTTGTGGCGGTGCCCGCGTCTATATAGTGATCACGTCGGGGTCACCAATTTAATGTTTGTTTATTCACTATATATTTACTTAAAACTAACAAAAAGTAACAAAGGCGTAGCTAGCGGCGGATGAAGCTGTCGATGTCGTTAGGCGCAAAAAGTGTTGTTTTTTAGAGATGGCCTCCCGCGATATCGATACTCCCGTGAGTTATCGAGTTCGATTGTGCTATCGTAAGCACTTAAGGTTGCCACAGTCCCAACTGTCAGGTGGTGGTGTTATGTTTTTGATGTTCAAATATTTTCACAAGTCATTTATAATTGAATTCTTGAATTCTGTTTCCATGTCCGTAATGAACGTCTTCATTGGACCGTACTTAAGAATAAATGCTTCAAAAATTGCTTTAGCGACAGTATTTGCGTTCTTATTTGCAACTGGTATGACAACTAGATATTTTGTTAAGTCTCATATTAACGTGACTACATATTCACTACCATTTTCTGATTTTGGTAATTGACCAATAGTGTCCACTATCACTCTGTCGAAAACATTTATACGTGTATTAGTTATTGTTAATGGGGTCTTTGTATGCGATATAATTTTCGCTTTCTAACATTATTGAAATTTTCTTACGTACTCAGTTATATCTTTAGACATACTTTTCCAGTAATTGTGTCTTTTTACTTTGGCTAAAGTTTTTGATATGCCAGTATGACCTCCTTGAATTGGATCGTCATGAAATGTAGACAATATTGCTTCTTTTTCTTTTAAACTTTTAATTTGGGTCACCGGGTTTGTGCGCTACTCATATCGATTTTAATATGCTATTGCCCATATTTTTGAAAGTATCGATTGATATTTTATCTAAGATATTTTCTCACGGCGCCAGTTTAGTTGGCTGATTTTATTTATACCGGGTTGGACTTCAAGCCTTTGGAAGAATTGACTTTTGATTGAAAACTCAATAATCCCGCTTTGATTAGTATGCAAATTGCTAACATCATATCTTGCGATTATTTTCCTACCATGTTTAAGGAAACATAGCATATTTTTAATCTGCAATGTCACTACTTTACGGACTTCGTCATTGTTGATGACTTCATATACGTTGGGATTAGAAGCTTTTTCAAAAGATCGCTTAGGCAATTATATTTCTATATTTTCCGCGCGGAATTTTTGTCTACTTTGATATCTAGTAGTGACTTTCATTATATGTCTTGTAATATTCTGTAGCTCTTTAATGGTTATTCTTGATAATGCATCAGCTACATGATTGTCTTTTCCCTTTAAATATTCGACTGTAAAGTCATATTCTTCTAATTCGAGCCGTGTCAGTTTAGAACTTGGGTTGATCATTGAAAATAGATATATTAGAGGTCTGTGGTCTGTTTTAATCATAAAATGTTTTCCATAAATATATGGTCGAAAATTTAATATTGCCCAATGAATGGTTTTGAGTTAAAACCGCTCCACACGCTTGCTTACTTGCATCTGTGATTATACAGAATTCTTTGGTAAAATCGGGTATTGTAGCAAAGTGGGTTCCATAAGTTTGGTTTTTAAATATTGGAATGCATTTTGACATTCATCCGTTCATTGAAAAGGGACATTCTTTTTACATAATCTTGTTATGTGCCTTGAATAGTAAAAATGAACATTTTTCTGGATGTAACTTCAGGTTATATTTCTTACATTTCTCAAAAACATCCGTTAAGTTCTTAAGCATATGTTTTTCGGAGCAACCGATCACTAGGAAGTTATACATATAAAGGAATGCTTGAGAAGGTTCTAGTCCAGAAAATGCAATAGTCATCATTCTCTGAAATGAGTTAGGAGCTATTTTTAATCCAAAAGGTAATCGCGTGAAGCAATATGAGCCGTTGCTCGTTGAAAAAGACGTTATATCTCTTGAACTTTTTTCTAGTTCAATTTGATGGAATCCTGACATTAAGTCAAGGCATGATAAGAATTTTACTCGACCTAGTTGATCCAAAATATCATCAATTCTAGGTAGTGGAAATTTATCAGATAGTAATTTTTTATTAATCTGGCGATAGTCAATCACTAACCGCCATTTCTTTACTTCTGACCCGGGGTATGTTTTCTTAGGAACAATTAACAATGGGCTATTATATTCGGATGCGGATGGTTCAAAAATCCCTTCGGAGATCAACTTTCCTACTTGCTTTTGTATTTCATTCACCTGACAATGTGCGCTTCGATAATTGCTTATGTACACTGGCTCATCATCCTTTAATCTCAGATTTTGCTTATAGAAATTGTTTGTAGTTATTGGTTCGGTTTCCAATCCGAATACATCGCTATATTGGGTGCATAAGCTAGAAAGCTGTGACTTAAACTGTGGAGGGAAGTTTTTTGAAAGTTAAGATAATACAAATTTTTCTATATTTTCTAGATTGGTTTTGACATGATACATCGTAGTTCGAAAGTGATTCATATGTTAGATTATCTGTACTGACTACTTGGTCGTAATTTGTTGTATTATGTAGCCTTATGAAAGCGTTATAGGATGTTGCGATGGTATTTGCAATGTAAATACCATGCTGAATTTATTGATTTGGAATTAATACACTGTCTTCTTTTGAATTAAGTTGTATTTTTCGAATAACTTGGGATCTTGCTGGCAGAAGTTTTGAATTGTTGCCAGAACTGTGAGCTATTGGTACATGAATTGGTTATTGTTATTTACATTTTATTTAAGTTATTGGGTCTAATTATAAGCCAATCTGCGGATGGCTTAAAATCTAATTGACAGTTGTATTTTTTAATAAAATCGATTCCTAATATTCCATAACATGAAATAGGGAATTCAAAAGTCACGATATGAAAATCGTGTAAAATTATTTATATACGTGTGAATATATTTTGTCGTCTGTATTTCAATAGAAACTAGACCTTTGGATTTGGTTATTTCTTGACTTATTCCTTTTATGTCGATAATATAATTATCATGGATGTTGTGAAAGATATCAGAAGTTTCTTTTTAAATGGATCTGCACCTGTGTCTATTAGAAAGTTCTTTTTCAGTAGCTACATTGATAAATGAAGCGAATATGTTTTGACTGAGATTAATAGTGTGAACTCTTGCATCTTTTACTGCTGAACATTTAAAGGGTTTTGGGTGTTTCCCGATGTATTTTGGGCAACTCTGACATTGTTTTGGTAGTTGTTGTTGTTGTTGTGGCGTCGATTCGAGTTACCACGGCCCCTATAGTTTTCTCTATATTGGCCTCGTCCTCCATTGTTATTCTGGTAGTTGTTGTGGTTATTATGATAACCACGAAAGTTGCCTGTATAATTTCCACGTCCGCGATTTGCGCCGCGCTGTGGATAGTTCTTGTAGTATAGGACAGTGTTTGATTGTCCAGTTGCTTCTGTGCAACTGTTGGGCTAAGCAGTCACCAATAAAACCGATTGGCATATTGATAATTTTGTTTAGCTGCAGCGGCATTGATTTGTGTCTTTCTGTCTCCCAGTTTCGCATGCACTTTGTTATTATTTGTAGCGCATGCGCTATTGGGAGTTTTAGTAGAGCTTCTTGTGTTTTGGTGTTGATATTGACAGTTATGGGCCGCTACTTTGTTATATTGCGCGGAATTAACCCAAATAAATATTGAAATTAAAATTGAACCTGTTTTAATTCGGCCGCTATCAAAAGCTGGTAGTGCTACAGCAACTATTTAAAAATTTTGATACGCCATCGTTCATAGTATTGAAGGTACCAGCTTGCATAATTAGTTTTACCTTATCGATTGAATAATTTTTAGTCATTGCTTTGACTGCCTGCTGAGTGGAATAACTTCTGGCTAACTCTAGAGTTAGTCCGTCTGTTATATACGCACCTTCTAAAGCTTGTGTGATCTGCTCAACCTCTTGTGTATACTGATTAGTAGTTTTATTGCGCTGCTGTAGGTTCATCAGTTTTGCTGACAATACTTCTACAGTTTCGCCTTTGACATTTCCTTTTAATCTGGAAATCACCTTAGAAATTGTTGTTTCATTTCCAATTAGATTTCTGGCGACACCTTTTAGCTTTGTTCTTATTATGGAAACTGATAATTGTTCGTTCTCGCCTTTTATAGATTCTATTATTTGTAATGCATCAATAAAACTTGTTAAATTTTCAGCTTTACCATCGAAAACTGGTATAAGCTTGGATGCTGTATTAATAAATTCAATATTAGATTGTGCCATTGTAATATTGTTGCTTATGTTATTCTCTATTATGCTTGAACTATCATCAGAATCTGTAGAAATATCTAGATCTGGCATTAATACAGCTGGGAATAGTAAGATTATTTAAATCTTGCTCTTCTATTTTTTGAGTTTTAAATCTGTAAGTTCCTTTGGTTCTATTTGGTCAATGTCAGTTTGTTCTGTTGATTCCGGTTCATCAACAGTTTCAATTGTTAGAGAAGTGTTAAGTATGGTCGGTACTGATATATCTAAATTGAACTTTTGTTTAATTGTTATTAAATTAGATCGTAGTTTGATCAACAAATTTTGATACTTGAGACCAATGATCTTGATTTAATTTTTTCCTCTGGCCATGTATGAGTATCCGGGCTTCATTAAAGCATTTTACTAGTATTTTCACATTTTTTTAATAGTATTCTTTTGAATGGGCCTTTTTCGAGTAAGTGACTTATATTCAGTTTTTTTGCTCATTAAATTTTGTCCAGATCATTTGCCTGGCTCATATATTTCTTTTTTAGATATTTATTATGTAACTTATATAGTTTATAAAAATAGTTTGCCCACATTATAACAACAATTATTATTAGCAATGTGTGTATAAATTCTAAGTTAATATTGTTTGGCTCTACTTTATTAATAACGTTAGCCGTGGAGTCCACCGACTTAGCGTCAACTATTGCCATTTTTGGAATATGTATATTTGGACTATAATGATAACTGCCTGTTTCTTCAGAATATTTACTTATTGCATTACTTTGCATTTTCTTTTACAGGTTTTCCTATCTATCGTTTTGTATAGCTTTACGGTCTACACTTCTAATTGGGCAGAAAGGGTTCCGCTCAATTTTACATAAAGTCGTTTATATAATGTAACGCAGTACATTAATAATGCAAAAAAAAATATAGTATTTATTGTTATTGTGCGCTCTTTGTAGCGCTGTCGGTTCACTGTTCCGGGTCTGACTTGGTACGCCAGACGGTGCCGGTGCTGGCTGCACAGGCTGCTGCTTCTAGTTGGGGCACCGGTGCTGGTACTTGCACAGGTTATTTCTTCTTCCGCATGTAGATCTTGATCTTTACTTGGGTGCTGCTGTCGCTTTTTCTTATTCTTTTTCTTGTTGTTCTTCTTCATCTTCTTATTCTTTCTGATTTTGGCTGGCTTTGTGAATGTTGTAGCAAATTGATTTTTCGTTTTTTATGTGGTTTCTGCTCTGCATCTTCGTGTTCAAATCTTCCGCTTTCGATGATTTTTACGGATACGGTTACTAGGGACGTATCTGTCCTAGTTCCGTCCTCCCTTCTCGTCGCACTCGCGACCTCAGGTGGACGCTCTTGCCGCAGCCATAGCAAGTATTCGAGGTGTCCGGCAGTTCTTTGTAGCACGACACGTTGGCCGGGCCGCGCTCATTCACCGCCTCGATCGCTTTTATGTTGATGGCTTTTCCAGCAGATTAATCACGTGCGAATCAAGAACGTTTGGTTTGCATTACTTATGCTCAGTCTATTTAAGCACTTTTATCGTCGATATCACTCCAATGTGTTGTGAGGGTGATTTTCACGAGCAGATTTTAAGACAACCATTCACTGTTCCTATCATATACGCTGAGCATATTCTTAGAATCCTTTGGATTCTCCACCACATTCACCTCTGCCTGGGTGTCGGAGCCTAGCAGTGAGTCCATGCCGACACCTCCAAGAGCCCTTGCCAAGTCACTCTCCTCTGAGGTGTACCCTTCCAGAATGTCCTCCTCCACATCCGACATTCCTTCTGGGCGGACCTCTTCGGTCGGTTCCTCCAAGTCTGTCTCCTGCGCGTCTATCTCCAAGTCGATGCCTCCTGACTTGCCCTTCGCATCCGACTTGTAGATCCTCACTGCTACGTGCTTGAACCCGTACTTAATACGGCCACCAGCACCCTCCAGGATCCTCGCAGTCTCCTCATTTAAAGTGAGGACAACCTGCCTTCTCAGTCCCACTGCTTCCTCCACCTTGGCGACTCTCCAGTCCGCCGTAGGGAGTGTGGGATTGCACATCTTGAGCATCGCCAGTATGGTTGCAGGGTCCGCCGGCTTCTCTGTCAGCCATACGCGGGCCCTCAGATTGCTGGGGATCTTGTCCCAGTCAACCGCCTCCAGACGGGCTCCTGGGTAAACCTCTCCAAGCGACGCAATCATGCGCTTGTAGAGGTTTACAGACCTCGCATCTTGGCACGCTATCACCTTGATGCTACCCTGATACCACCCTGCGTCTTCGCAGTCCGGTGGAGGTCCTCCGCTCTTGAGCATCTCCTCCATGAAGCGCCCATGCAGCTCGTTCACCACCCTCCGCCAAAGCAACTTGGGGATCAGGCCATCCTTGGAGCCGTTGTCAACGACCCCAATGATGGTCCTACCCTTCGTTACCTCAGCGAAGGATCGGTTACTTGGTTGTGTCTGCACCTTTTTCTTCTTCTCTAGAGGCGCTCCACCGTTAGTCGACCTCTGCCTCTTCGCACTTTGTGCGCTATTTTTGGCAGAGTCGCCTACTCCTGTCGGCTTCTTCGGATTCAATCTCACACCCGCTTTTGCTGGCTGAAAGTCAGGCAAGATTCCTCTCGCCCACTTTATGATCTCAGCCTGATCGGGGTTGGATTCCGCCGATGCGTCCGCCCTCATCAAAATGAAGGCCGCTCTCCTCCTATCCTTGTAGGAGCCCTTCCGCTGCAAGGAGCCAGCAGCCGCCGGACCGGGGCTTTCCTTTGATCCTGGGATCTTGCCCCCCACACCGTTCGGTGGTCCCATAGTGGGCCCCGTTTGGGGGTAGGTGCCTTGGCAAACTTTATATCATTCGGTAGTCTTTGCTTTTGAAAAGTTTTGCCCCTCCAATCCGAAATATTCCTAATAAAAAAACGCTAACGAACCGCGAAACTGTCAAAATATTTCCACACATGAGCAGAGGATATCCTTTCCCCTCACACAGCCATATGCGAACCTGAAACGCACGCTTCCTCTGTTAAAATCATTCTAGCGAAACGGCAAAGGGAATGCAAAAAAGCACAAACTAAAACGGAAGGATACGCAAAATGGCAGGAGTATAAAAAAAGTCATAGTACGGAAACCGTATGCAAAACATACTCAGCACACTCACATGCCTTAACCCTTGCTGCCGCATGCACTTCCTTCACACATGATTTTGATTTAGTGGCACTTTTAAGGCAGGAAAGCACTCTTTGGCCTCTATCTGCCTTGGAGATTGACGGATCCATGATCCCATTTTCGGACTTTCTTGGGGAGTTCCGTTCACCACTGTTTTTGTTTTTGTTGTTTTGTTCTGAATACATGTTTTGGACCCATGAGTAGGCGGGAAGGGGTTCGTCCATCATGACATAGCCCGCTTATCATGACAAGCCTGATTGAAACTGAGGGGTCGGCCGGTTCCCCAGAGTCCGCATATTAACGTCCGTGCACCCCCCCGGACATGCATCCCTCGGCATATGCTGTTGCACCTTGGATTGGGGTAATTTGAGGAAGGGAGTGTTCTTCTCCCCGCCGGACTACGATTCGCCAGCGTCCTCGGCAGAGACATGACCTTTCCGGGACCTGTTACCAGCCGCCCTCATGTCGAGAGTATAGTCGCACTACCAGCGGTGTACACAGTTACGGCACATGAATGCTCATGCGTTTCTCCCCCTGTAGCACCCGTTGGGCTGACGGCCAAACGGGTATCCATAAGTAATTTTAAAAAATCGTAGAAAAAATGTTGCCTAGATTTTAGTTACTAACAAACTCACATTTTTTCAAAATTTTTAAAAACAAAATAAGGCAAATGCGGACGGGACATTTTTTCGGAGTAAAATTTGGAAAACATTTTTCTTCTTCCAAGCCAAACAAATTTCTTCAAAGCCAAACTACTTTGGCAAATGTTTGGGTAAAACCAGTTCAGCCTTATACTTATAAGATCCAATCACCAACCTTATATATCACCAACACATCAAAGTGATGTGTTATCAGATCTTCTTAAGGTCAAGCCTGTGTATTCGCCAGGCCCCGATGGAGTACCAGGATGTGTTCTGAAGAACTGCGCCGAGGCACTGTGCAAGCCGCTCCTTAAACTCTTTAATCTATCGCTGGAGACTTCGATTTTTTCCCTTATGTGGAAGGAATCCTACATTATTCTTCTGCATAAAAAAAGGAAAAAATCCGATGCTGCCAATTATAAATGCATTTCTAAATTGTCAGCAATTGCAAAGCTTTTCGAAAAACTTATCACTAAACATTTGCAACATCTATGTATGTAGATCTATAATATTCCCGTGCCAACATGGCTTTATGAAGCGCCGCTTCATCTGTACAAAAAAACGTCCTTATCTTTGCACTTAGGGGACTTAATTGGGATGCAAGTCTTCACCTTCCCTCCTATCATTGTAGACTTTAATTAATAAACTTATCATCATTAATAAACCGTAGAACGATGCTGGGTGTCATGTTTCAATTCAATCTTATTAATGGTAATGTAGACAGCCAGCATTTACTAACACGCTTAAATTTTAACGTTCCTAGTAGAAGAACTAGAAACTTTCGTCCTCTACTCCTTAGCCATTGTACCTCGACATATGCCCAACACGATGTAGTCCGAACATAATTCCCTGAATTCCCTGAATTATGTTCGGACTACAATGGTCTCTTCAACATCTTGCTCTACTAACAATCTTAAATCCTTTATACTAAACGCCTTATCTGTGCAACACTCTTCCTCGTGATACTTTACTCCTACTCTTATACTATCTCAGATCTATCCCCGCGATTCGAGCCGTACGTTATGCGGCAGCGCCCCTCGGTTGGTTGGGCGGGAGGTGGGCTGTACGTATGCAGTGGGAACCGCGCAAAAAAAAAGCGTTACATAAATACCCGTTCCATTATTTCACTTTTCTTCAATGGCTGAAATGTGATCTGGTAGTTACCCAATAACAAATTTTTCCCACATTCGAAACTTTAGCTCGAAGACCTTTTAGGTATTCCCGATTGGTTCCTAAACGTATAGCTATGTTTTGATATTCTTCTCTTGTACACGCTATTAGCTCGGGACATCCTAGTGTAGCCAATTGAGAAACAGCCACCCTATCAAATATAATAAGTATAATATATATTTCTTTTATATAAAGTTTTAGGTAATAATGGGCATTTTCAGGAAGTAAAACTACTTTTTTCAAAAGTAATTTTAAACCTACATTAAATTCAACATTTTCCAATCACATAAAATTTTGTATCAATTGGTTAATCAATTCACCAATAATTACCCGTATTTAGCATTACTCATGTGATAAATTATTTCGTTCCGAAGTTTTATTAGATGACTAGATCAGGGCTACTGAAGCGGAGCGACTGAAAAACATTCTCATCGTAAATGAACAGATATCTAGCTAGTGGCTAGCCTCAGGCAAGGGATAAAACTGTAGCTCAGTCACGAACAGAGGGCGAGCCGGGTACAAGGCCCCAGCTCATTGGACCTATTATGGAAAACTCAACTCTCCGAAAAAAACAAACATTAAACTGCAACAAACATCTTTACACTTCTCTTACAATCTTCATATTTCAAACCGCGAAAGTTCAATTGTCAACATTTTAATGTCATGATTTTTTTTGGCTCATTTTCTTAAAGAGAGTTATAATGCATTGATATTTACTATTTTTAATACGGTTTATATTCGAAGAGTGCCGCAGTACCTGCAGAAGCCGTAAGCAGGCGCTGGGGACTCTCCTTGAATTCTCACTCTACAAACTCACATTTTTTCAAAATTTTTAAAAACAAAATAAGGCAAACGCGGACGGGACATTTTTTCGGAGTAAAATTTGGAAAACATTTTTCTTCTTCCAAGCCAAACAAATTTCTTCAAAGCCAAACTACTTTGGCAAATGTTTGGGTAAAACCAGTTCAGCCTTATACTTATAAGATCCAATCACCAACCTTATATATCACCAACACATCAAAGTGATGTGTTATCAGATCTTCTTAAGGTCAAGCCTGTGTATTCGCCAGGCCCCGATGGAGTACCAGGATGTGTTCTGAAGAACTGCGCCGAGGCACTGTGCAAGCCGCTCCTTAAACTCTTTAATCTATCGCTGGAGACTTCGATTTTTTCCCTTATGTGGAAGGAATCCTACATTATTCTTCTGCATAAAAAAAGGAAAAATCCGATGCTGCCAATTATAAATGCATTTCTAAATTGTCAGCAATTGCAAAGCTTTTCGAAAAACTTATCACTAAACATTTGCAACATCTATGTATGTAGATGTATAATATTCCCGTGCCAACATGGCTTTATGAAGCGCCGCTTCATCTGTACAAAAAAACGTCCTTATCTTTGCACTTAGGGGACTTAATTGGGATGCAAGTCTTCACCTTCCCTCCTATCATTGTAGACTTTAATTAATAAACTTATCATCATTAATAAACCGTAGAACGATGCTGGGTGTCATGTTTAAATTCAATCTTATTAATGGTAATGCAGACAGCCAGCATTTACTAACACGCTTAAATTTTAACGTTCCTAGTAGAAGAACTAGAAACTTTCGTCCTCTACTCCTTAGCCATTGTACCTCGACATATGCCCAACACGATGTAGTCCGAACATAATTCCCTGAATTCCCTGAATTATGTTCGGACTACAATGGTCTCTTCAACATCTTTCTCTACTAACAATCTTAAATCCTTTATACTAAACTCCTTATCTGTGCAACACTCTTCCTCGTGATACTTTACTCCTACTCTTATACTATCTCAGATCTATCCCCGCGATTCGAGCCGTACGTTATGCGGCAGCGCCCCTCGGTCGGTTGGGCGGGAGGTGGGCTGTACGTATGCAGTGGGAACCGCGCGAAAAAAAAGCGTTACATAAATACCCGTTCCATTATTTCACTTTTCTTCAATGGCTGAAATGTGATCTGGTAGTTACCCAATAACAAATTTTTCCCACATTCGAAACTTTAGCTCGAAGACCTTTTAGGTATTCCCGATTGGTTCCTAAACGTATAGCTATGTTTTGATATTCTTCTCTTGTACACGCTATTAGTTCGGGACATCCTAGTGTAGCCAATTGAGAAACAGCCACCCTATCAAATATAATAAGTATAATATATATTTCTTTTATATAAAGTTTTAGGTAATAATGGGCATTTTCAGGAAGTAAAACTACTTTTTTCAAAAGTAATTTTAAACCTACATTAAATTCAACATTTTCCAATCACATAAAATTTTGTATCAATTGGTTAATCAATTCACCAATAATTACCCGTATTTAGCATTACTCATGTGATAAGTTATTTCGTTCCGAAGTTTTATTAGATGACTAGATCAGGGCTACTGAAGCGGAGCGACTGAAAAACATTCTCATCGTAAATAAACAGATATCTAGCTAGTGGCTAGCCTCAGGCAAGGGATAAAACTGTAGCTCAGTCACGAACAGAGGGCGAGCCGGGTACAAGGCCCCAGCTCATTGGACCTATTATGGAAAACTCAACTCTCCGAAAAAAACAAACATTTAACTGCAACAAACATCTTTACACTTCTCTTACAATCTTCATATTTCAAACCGCGAAAGTTCAATTGTCAACATTTTAATGTCATGATTTTTTTTGGCTCATTTTCTTAAAGAGAGTTATAATGCATTGATATTTACTATTTTTAATACGGTTTATATTCGAAGAGTGCCGCAGTACCTGCAGAAGCAGTAAGAAGGCGCTGGGGACTCTCCTTGAATTCTCACTCTAGAATTTTGTCGGCCTGTATTATTACAGTGTTTTTTTATGCTGCTGTAGAGAGTACCCTTGTATTATAAGTATATATATTTTTTTTTCCACCAAAATTGATATTTGAATATATATTATATATTTTGGGACTGTTTTTATGTCATAAATATACATTTAAGAACAAATAAAAAAAATCGTTTTAGTACAAATGTTCAAAATAACAATTATACATTTTAGGCTAAAAAGCTGATAAGTTTAAAGTCGCGCCATAAATTGATCATATTGATCTATTGTGAACGCTTCGGATTTAAAATATTTAAATTTTGAAACATTTTCCATTCTTTGATTTCCGATCACCCATTTTGGCTGAATCGGGAAAGATTGGACGAATCCCTTTTTATTAGGAAATTTTAATATTCCATTAGAAAATTTAAATATTCCTACTCGAGGCGTAGGGCGTGCCAGTGCCGATGTTTACGACGCTAAGTTCGCTTGGCTTCTGGCCAGAGGACATACTGGAAATTCGAAGCGAGTGAAGCTCCCAACATCTGTCCAATCTGACTCTTTAAAAAACTAACATAACATACTCTATCAATCTTACATTTTAGAATTGTAGGGGGCTACGAAGTAAGCACCCTAGACTCTATTCTGATAGTCTTTCCTTTGCATCCCATATTATACCGGAACCTGGTTAAAGCCGGAGATCCTTAGCTCCGAAGTTTTTCCAAGTAGATACACCACTTTTAGACGTGACCGTCCTCTGCGAAGAAGAGGAGTCTTAATCCCTATTGACTCCAATTTCGCTTCTGAAGAGGTAAAGTTTCTAGAGTTTGGTGATTCCGAATTTATTTATGTTAAAGTTAAAGTCATATTTTCTGCCCAATATTTGTTTATTACATGTTCTCACATTCCACCATCTTCCGAACCGCCTACGTACTGGCATCACTTGTCTGCTATTCAGTCGGTTTCCAATCTTATAAATCTTGGTGACTTTAATTTACCAGAACTCAATTGGTCAAATATTGATAATTTATCTTTTTTGTCTCTCCATTATGATTTCACGCCGGGCCTGTTTGAATTGTCCCTAGGTCAAATCAACCATGTTAGAAATTCGTTAGGTCGGCTTCTAGACTTATGTTTTGTATCTGATCCTTCCAGAGCTTTTCCCCTCTCAACCCCTGAAGATCCATATCACCCCTCGGTTACTATCAAAATCATTTCTGGTGCCTCCCTTCGTCTCAAATAAGATTCGCTGATTTCGTAAGGCCAACTTTCAAAAACTTAATTGGTTAATTGCTACTTTTGACTGGTCCGATATTTTGGCATGCATCGATGTAAATATCATTCTAGAAAAATTGGATTATTTATTTTAAATACATTTTTTTACTTATGTGTCAAATAATCCTTCTTGTTTGACAAGGTGCCTCACAAAATAAAAAAAGAGAAAGACAGATAAATAAATATAATATAATAATTTATAATTTTAAATAAATATAAAGAAACTGTAGCATCATGAATTTCTCAAGATACTTAACACCCCGAACAATTATATTAGCCGTTGTCGGATTCAATTCACTCAGGATCCAAAACAGTTTTATAACCTTGTAAACACTAAGCGTAAATATGTATATTTTCCTTCTTTATTTACAATTAAAATGTATACTTACGGCCATTGCAGATAATCAAATTTATATTTAATTTATTTACGGCCATTGCCGATGAAGTGATTAAAATTATGCACTTTATGTATTTGGCATAAGTGGATTATGTTTTTATTGAATTTCTTCTTTTAAGTTTTAGGAGCAGCAATGGTGCCGCTCCAAAGCTTATATCGAGTCTGTTTTTTCATTATTCTCTCAATTCAAAGTAAGACTAAGTCTCTTCGCTGCGCTGCCCACAGACGGCGGCAGCCAGACTATTATATATGCTATGGTCTCTTAAGCGGGAGCGCGACGTATATGCACATGAGGTCCGTTCGTGTTACAATTGTGCCGGCGCTAGCAGTTTCTGTGCATAGCGATCAGTTCATATTTCGACCATTTAAGTTATGTTTACACTGCAACAAAGTGTTACAGTGTACCCTTTAAGTAGTCTTGGTACAGTGGCTATACAATATGTGTGCATACTACTAATGCACTTGCAAGTGGCACGTATGTATGTATGTGTAATTAGCGGACCGGATAACAATTGACGGTCGTATTTTATGTCTATGTATTTATTTATATAAACAAAAGACTTAAAAATAAAAAATACTTTTTTCCAGCCACTTATGCACTGCTTGCAGTTTATGTTAAAAAATGTGCATACATATGTTTAGGCACTGCGCAAAACTGAACCAAATATATTCGCACTGGTTCTATTTTATGTTCATGAAATTGTTAATTTTATTAATTGTATCACGTCGGAGTCACCAATGTTTGTTCATTGAGATTTTTCAATGACGTTCCAAATAATAACACAAAGTTATGTATTTTTATGTATGTTGTTTATTTTGCGTGCATATGAAATGGAGCGAGACAAAAAGATCCAATTTATGATGCATATGCAATGATATAAGAGGCGAGAGTGAAAAAGCCAGCCATATCTTCCTCATTGCCTCTACTGTTCCTTCTGCTGGAAGATCGAGCTCTTTACACACTTCATTCAGCTCCATCTTGCGTCGCGCGTAATTAATTCAATCCCATCTTCGATCAGGGTTATTTCTAGACTCGACTGCAATCACGTAGTTGGTCACCAATAGACACACCCCCCAAAGCTCATGCCCGGCAGGACCTGGACTCACGTGATCAGACTGCGAGGCCTTTTGCTTTCGTTGCTCCCCTACTGCCGCTGCCTATGAACCCTACTGCCTATGGCCGCGGTTCCGATCCCGGCTCCCTGACCTTCGCCCTTACGCCATGGCCAGTATCTGATCCATGTTAGTCGGCAATCGGCACACCCACCAGGCATACGCCTGGCAGGACAATAGCACGAAGGGCCTTTCTACCACTCAGGACACACTCAAGGTTGCGTTTGCCACTCGTCGCCAAACACCGGCAAGCAGACGCCCTACAGGATTTGTGGCCGACCAGAGGTTGGGCGTCGCGCCTCCTATACTTCAGGTGATCACTGTGCGTACGCGGTCAGGAAGCGATAAGGCGTACGCCAGACAGCTCCGCCCCTATATGTACTTGAGCCACGTATCACAGATCATTCCGCACTCGATTTAATTATCAATTATCAAATTATCAAGATCGGACTGAATTGGATAGAAAAGTATTTGTTTTGCAGACAAAGCCTAAAATCATCTGCGTGTATAAGTACCGGCAAGTTCGTTAATTCTGGGGGCAAGTCATTAATAAAAAGGATAAAGAGTAACGGAGCGGTTTTTCTTTCTTTTGAGACTTTAGATGTAAGATGGACTAAGTGGAAATATACATTTTAAAATAGAACTCTTTGTAATATTCCATTTAAGTAGCTGGAAATCCATGTAAGGAGGCCACCTCCATATATATAGATTACTCATTTCATGCAACGAAAATAGACGTAAACATTTTTTGCGTAAGGCCCACATAGCATATTACTCTCATTCTTACGCTCATAATTTTATTGAACAATTTCGGTTATTCTGTGGAAGAGAATCGCATCATCACACGGTTTCAAATTACGAAAGTAATTTCATCATATAATGCAGAACTACTGCAGAGAATACCCAAAGAGGATACCGTGAGCGATGTAAAGTTTGGTGGGACCTTGGACCAATACAGTGTTAAAACCCTCGGTCTCATATGGATGCCCAATAAAGACAAACTTTGCGGACGCACGCAGCAAAGCGCTGGTCATCACAAAGCGACTGGTTTGCTCTGAGTTGTCACAAATCTTCGACCCATTAGGTTTGTTTGCGCCAGTGGTTGTAAAGGCAAAGATATTCATGCAACACCTCTGGGAATTAAAAATGGCTTTGGATGATGAATTGCCCTTAGAACTTCAGTCAGGCTGGCAAACATATCGTTCTGACCTGCAAAGTCTAAATAAATTGCAAATTCCAAGACACATATTTGACGGAAAGGTTCCAGTCACGTAAGAACTACACACTTTTGTGGACGCCTCAGAAAAGGCCTATGGCGCAGCAATATACGTCCGAGCAACGTGGGTGGATCAATGCAACGGCTTCCACTTACCACACCTAAGTGGAACTCCTGAGCTACAGTATGTGGTTTTTGGACCCCTGTTCCTACATGGATCAAGGGAAAGCTGGACAAAGTTGCCAGCCATTATTTTGACGAATTTAGAACAAAAAACGAAATTCGTCAGCATGGCGGCCGCTAAAGACATATTTGGAGGGGAGATATACAACTGTAGGGACAGTAACTCCTTTCACAAATTATAACGATTAGTAGCGGAACTACATGAGAACTACATGAGACCAACATGCATTGCGGTGCCCAAGCCTTGCGCGCCATTGCTAGGCAACAATATTGGATAATCAATGACAAAACAATGGCAAGAAGCATTGTACACAACTGCGTGCGATGTACCAGAGTCAAGCCCAAATTAATGAGTCAAATCATGGGAAATCTACTAGATCTCGAAACCTATCATTTTCTCAACCAATGCGCAGAACACCATAGTTCAGCATTGCAACAAAAGAGAAATAAACTTCAAATTAATTCCTTCGGTGGCCTATGGGAAGCTGCGGTGAAATCCGCAAAACGGCTGCTTGTATCAATTACAGCCACGGTGTCTTTGACGTTTGAAGAACTCAACACTGTGGTCGTTGAAGTCGAGGCAATCCTCAATTCACGTCCGACTACTCCCATGTCATCAGACCCCACAGACGAATCAGCTTTAACGCCAGGACACTTCCTGATTGGAGAACCACTAACTGCTCCTCCTGATACCAACATCATTCCGGGCGGCAAACCATTAATAGAAAGATGGGAACTGGTATCACGACAAAGTATTTTGGAAACAATGGTCATGTGAGTACCTGCAAGAACTTCAGAATCGGCACCAATGGAAGCATGCATCTCCGAATATTAAAGAAGGATTGCTAGTCCTTATAAAAGAGGACAGCGTGCCTGTAATGAGCTGGCTTATGGGAAGAGTTCTCAAAACGTATCCCGGACCGGACAACTTCGTTCGGGTAGTGGACATCAAAACTTCATCTGGAGTATTGGAGGATCATCGTATTGTAGTATTGGAGTATCGTGAGGATCATAAACGCTTGCTCTAAATGTGCACTTTGGTACTGTCCTCGTTGCTTATTTACGAGGGTCATCTGTTGTTCCAAAGATCGTAAGCGGTTGTTTGTAGTCAACCTTCCTTTTCGCACCAAATTGATGGTGGAGTCAACAATGGACGTCTAGTTCTGAAGCAGCTGTAGGAGGAAGTCCTCGTTACCCTTCACCTTAGTGATAGTGTAACTGAAAGTACCTTCTTATCATTCCAGGAGGGATCCAAGTCGTAATATACTATCATTGTCCATTCTGACAGTACCATTTGCGTGGTTCCCAACCGTTTGTAGAATATTCCTGGCTTATTACTGAACTCCGTTACCTTAATTGTCGATGCCATTGCTAGTGGAAGTAACAACATAAGCGCTAGAATCAAAGGCATTGATGAGAGGATTCCTTTTTTGAGTTGTACAGGCGGCTCATCAGACTGGTCCACCTTGAGGGTGTCGTATAATGGGTGCTAGTTGTTGATTTCTTCTGGGAACTGTGGCGCTAGCCGAGTCACTGGTCTCTTGAATACTTGCAAATGGCTTACAGCGAATGCAGAATGAGATAACTAATGTATTGACTGATGTTCGCCATAGAACAATCAGTCCAATATTAATATCACCTACACAGCTACGAGACCAGCTCGACCAAATGCGGGATCATTTACCACCCGACCAGATCTTGCCAGTCGCCACAACGAATATTGTTCAGCTCTACAAAATAATGTATGCGCAAGGCAGTTCGACTGATACTCACGCCATTTTTCGAATAACAATAGCTTTGGTGTCGTCAGAATTATTGGATGTCTTCGGCATCGTGCCAATTCCAATATGGGAATCGAAAGGTTGGACGCTGTATAATCTTCAGACAACGATCATAGCTGTCAATGCCCATAGAGATCATTTTGTAGGGTTTAGTGAGGACGAATTCAAAAGATGCACATCTATAAAAATTGAGAAGCATATTTGTTTCAATCACTTAACGGCATACAATGTTGACAGTAGATGCGAATTCCAGTTATTTAATAACAAGACTGGAACTGAATGTCACAGAAATCCTGTGCATTCTAGCATGGTATGGTTAAAAACTTACCAATCTAACCAATGGATCTTCGCAACCAAGGACTCCATGGAACTTCAAGCTGTAGGCAGTGGAGTTTCATCAACAGTCAACATAAAGGCGACTGGTATGCTGAAATTGCCTAGTGGTTGCACAGCACGCAATGTCAATATAAGGTTGACTACATTCGGCACTATGACCACTGAAGTACAAACTTCGTTCAGTCGATTCGGAAATATTTCCGAGCTCATAAAGCCCATAGAGGAAACATAAGAATTCGGGTTAAGGGCCCAATCACCAAGTACGGACGACACAGAATAAGAATAATTCTACAACATCGGTTAGCCGATATACAAAGAAAAGATGCACCGTACCATCTGGACCACCAGACAACCATGTCGTACACAGCATTGGCCATTTCAGTCATTATACTGATACTGATAAGCATTCTCGTCATGCGACACAGACGGTCTATTTGGACGCCAAAACCTAGAGATACTACAAGAAGTTCAATTCCCGAACCTACCCCAAGACAGTTTACTATAGAGCTGGACGACGGTTGAACACCTGTCCAACGGCCGGGAGAATGTTAAGTCATGACCATTTAATATTTAAGTCACAAGAACACTTCTATATAATAATTTCTATATAATAAAGAAAATATTAGGTCAAAGCCTACATAAAAAACGATGAACATTAAAAAACCAAACACTACAGAAACAACAAACTGAAACGCTGCAAGAACTGCTGACATTACAATTTAATGCAACCGACAAAATATTGCAGAATATTACACTTTTAAAATTGTTAATTTATCATTTTTATGTTTTTGCTATATTTCCATTAATTTACCACCTAAGCAATATCTATGTATCAAATTAGCTATAAATATTGAACCTTTATATGAATAAAGTCAGTCTCAGACAAACCTATTCTGAACTCATTTCTTTCTCCACGTCCAATTTGTTCAAGTGCAAGTTGCGGCAACAACCCAGCAATCAATTTATGTACCCTTTGCTTCTACTCAAACATATCAGATTAACAGTTGCTCTGTTGTTAAATTGATTTTTGTATGTATGCATGCTCGCACATTCACGTAAACGGTCTGCGTTCGACTTCGATTTAATGCCAGTAAAATTTTTAGATTTTTTTAACTTTTCAGGCTTGTACCCTAAGAAAATGGGGGTATTTATTATTGGTTAACTATTAAAACATTTTTTACATGTTTAGAAACATTATTAAGGGGTAGCAGTAAAATGCATTTATTTCGTTAATTAAAAAGGAGTTTTTATTCTTATTTTTCCAAAAAGTCATGGCTATCTGTCATTCAAAATAACCAACAACTTTTTTTCAAAGGAATTTTTTATTTCTGTTCAGTTTTCCATGGTAAGGAGGAGCGATCGCGGAAAAATCAGGATGTTAACTTTGTCTAAGGAGATATGCAATTAAGTGTCTATAATATTTAATAAGAAGACTGCAATCACAGCGGACGGCCGTCCGCTATGTGGCGACATGCATGTCCTGCTTGTAGCAGGCGCGTGAAGACCCTATATGTAGCAGAAGAATTAAAAATTTTCTGTGTGCTTTCAATCTGAATGAGTGATATACCAAATAAAAGGTATTGTTTTCATTAGAGGGATTTTATCCAAACATTTGCCAAAAGTTGTTTGGCTTCGGAGAAATTTTCATAAATGTAAAACACTTTCACTAAATTGGAGATAAAGGAGACATTGGGGTCAAAAGACAAATTATTTTTATATACGCAGATCTGCTCCAAAATACGCGTCTATTGGTACCTCAACCATCCCGCGTCACAAATACACTGAGAAGAAATTCTTTTTTTAGGAAAAATATTTTTTTTGTCAAAATTTTATCTAACGATCGTATTCATATTGCATGCATAGATAACCCTTGATTTTAATTATATGCATTTAATTCATTTTATTTAAATAAGTTTTTTATTCAAAGTTTTTTATTAAAAACTGGCCACTGGCCGCGACCGCACTTCTCCAAACAATTCACAAACAGCTCATGGCGCACTCCGAAAAAAATATCCCAAAAAATTTGCAGTTTCTTGTTTTCTTGTTTTGTAGAGATGCACGAAGCAACAACTGAACTTTAGCACAATTTTCGCGCGAAATCTTGTCAGGGGTAGCCCAACCGTATAGTTCTCGGCCGATGTATAAAGGGTACCGTGTTCGAGCCGAGTTCGAGGATACAACTATTTTTTTTATTTTACTCAATAATTTTTGTTTTTATTAAGTTTTGTTATAAAACACCTGGTATTTACGGAACACCAAGTGTAACATACTTTGCACACATCCTTCTTTCCTTCGCAGGCAGTATAAGTCGGAACGACCTGGATCGATCGACTACATCCGTTAGCTGCCATGTAACTAATTGATCGGAAATATCATAACTTTGTTGTTTCATCAGTTAAAAGGATGGTTCTTTTTATGCGTTCCACTTTGGGTAAAAAGGACCTTGCTTTGAAAAAATCTTGCTTATTTTAAAAATGCTTTGGGCTGTTTCCAATAGTTTATTAGAAAATGTATTTGATAGTGAAATTCTTAAAAGGATCAGCCCACTTTATACGCTACGATATATATCTAAGCTATAATATAAGCTGCCGCTTAACTGCAAGGGTCCGCCCAAAGTTAGCTTTCCTTTCTTGTTAAATAATAATCATAACACTTACCATTATTTTCAGTAATTTAACAATTACCATTATATTTCCCTGAATTAAACACATTTAAATTTTTTCATGGAAATAAAAATGTACGGCATTAACCAGGTTACGGTAAGTGCGATACCGTGGGATGAAAAACTATATTTACCAGAATAAAGTCTAGGGAGCAGGCTTCGTAAGCCATTACAATTCTAATAGGTAAGACTTATAGAGTAAGTTTTTTTTAACAGATTGGATGTTGAAAATTTCATTCCAACAGGCCTAGAATCTTTTTCTTTACCGTACTCGGCTGATATTTCCTCCGACCAGAAATCAGGTAAATAAAGCGTCGCTAACATCGGCAAAGGCACACGAATCATAACGGAATACATGTGCCTCTACTAGGAATATTTAAATTTTCTAATATATTTTACTCTTATCGGTCGATAATACAGCGACATCAGTCCGTTCCGGGGATCCGGGTGGTGTTAGATCTAAATTGCTATGCCGAGGTATCACTTCCAGTGATGCTATTCAGGACATAAAGTTCAAATGATTGTTTAAGTGGCCTGGGATGCTGAAATCGGTTTATTCCACGATTTATTCCAGAAGATTTAAGAATCCATACTAAAATAATTAGCTTTAAACAAACAATACCTTCAATCACTGTAGAAAATAAAATGTTAGAGAGCGTTGTTTAAGAAATGAGAGTGAGAGAGCTGCTACAGGAATGTTTAGTAAATGCAAATGCAAATAGCAGAATTATATTTGAATTGATTATTTCGATTGTATTACCTAAATATGGCACTGCACAATGCGTATCGATCTTGCTTTATTAATTATATTTATTAAGATAAATTTAAAATTTAAATAGCCTAATTTAACAAAAGCAAGCGCACAAAGTCATTGATTTTAAGTCATTGAAATATAACTGCTTTTTTTATTGACTACCAGCCTTGAAAAATAGTAATAAACTAGGCACTTATTAAATAAAGCTTTACCTGTCCCAATAAATGGATTAGCAAGCCCAAGGTTCATGTGGATTTGATATTTTCATGTGGATGTTGAGAATCAGGATGTGGTGTGATTGGGTCAGAACTCAGCTTGGAGTGGTTCTGTAATAGGTTTGAATCCCCATTGATGATGACTATTTTTTTGATTCCTATAATGACCATTTGCAGTCCTTTGCTGATCTTTAGTTGGTTGATAGTTGGATGGTATATAAACGTTTGGTATATTTTCGTAGGAAATTGCAGTTTTGTTGTTACCGTTAAAGTGGTCGAAGTTACCGTTAAGATTGAGGTCAGAGTGCTGGTCGCGAGCGTGCCCTCTTGGTGTTCGGTTGCCCCGTTGTCTGTGAAAGTTGGGGTCAGCCAGAACAATGTTGCCAGGAATCTGCCACTTCAAAAGTCTATGTTATTACTGGTCTGAATTTTGTGATGTGAGCAGCTGTAACCGCATCAATGTTTATAGAATACTTGGATAGACGGGATATCAAGCAAACATTAACAGAAGCTCCGTCCGTTGAAAGCTCAATGCTGCCGAGAGTGGCCACGGGTGCAGAGCATTCAGAGCCTTGAAACTAGAGTTGGCACGCTAGCCGAGACGAGATGAGATGCACTTGTGAACCGGAATCCAACCGGTGAGGGTCAGGCATTGGTGGATCTTCAAAGCTGTCATCCTTCTATGGCTATCCAACATAAAAAGCAGAGGGTCAATGGGCACATTTCGTCGTACCGTTCATTAATAGTCAAGGAAAAGTACGATGGACAAGCAGTTAGCGCATGCCTCAAAACACCGCACACGGTGCATGGAGCAGAACGAGCGTAAAGAAGCATGCAAATTAACTTAGTCCTTGTTGATTTAAAAAAAAATGTGTTTACTTTACGATTGGTTTGTTTATATCTAGCCAGATGGTCAAGCGCGGCTCTTGAAGTTGCTGTGATTGAATTTTAAAATTTGTTTTTTAATTCCATAAGTGGAATAAGCAAAGGCAAAGGCAATAAGCCGAGATTGAATTTTAAAATTTGTTTATTAATTCCATAAGTGGAACTGTTTCATGGGTTGGATAACTCTCCCCCTTCTAAAATGGATCGTCCCGATTCATTATGGATTTCGTTTAAATGATCTCTTAATTCGGTTATAAAAATGTCTTCGGTAATAGGTTTTTCTAGTTCTGGCCGTTGTTTTTTGGTTACAAATATGTTTTTTTAATTAAAAATAGTTAGAGAAATCAAGTATATAATGATTAAAATTAATAATATAAATGATATCGATATTTTGGTATTCTTAATTTTAATGAATGGATTTAAAATGTTAATATTATCCAAAGACAGTTCCGAGTTATTTGATAATATATAATCGGATATTTCATAATTTTTGAAGTGGTTTGTAGTTACATAGCTTAGAATTTTGTTCTCTAGATTGGTATACGAAACATTATTAATTATGGTTGTACCATTAAATGTTATTAAAAATGAACCATTTAATTCGGAGTTGTTGACAATATTGTTACCGTTTATGAAAATTGCACCATCTTGGATAAGGTCTATTTTTTTTTTCATATTTTTTTTTTACAAATTGATTGCTCACCGTTTAATAATCGGGTAAAACATGTTTTTTCTAAACTTAAAGTGCAATAATTATTAAAGAGTTCTTTCTTAAATGTAGACATTTCATAATATGTATTGTCGCATTTTGCAACTTGATTACTTATTAATAGTTTTCCATCGGTTTGGGAAATGGATCGAGCTTAAAATATTTCACATCTATTATTTATTATTGGGTATTTTATATAAATTATTAATAGTTCGTTATGTAGTACGATTTTGAACACAGAGATATCCATTAAGTCAGCGATAATTACTGGCTTTTGTTCATGTTCTAATATTTTTTTTATATCTTCATTGTTTAAAATTTTTGTATTGAAAACATCAATTTTGGCAAGGGTAATGGTATCTATTAAATTTTGTAGGTCAAATGTTAACAATCGTAAACGATGTTTTCTTAGTGGCAAATCTTGATCAATAAAAACTTTTTTAAAATCTTCGGAAAGTGATTTTATTTCTTTAAACAATTTGGAATTTATAATGAATTGTTTATTATTATTTTCAATTAAGTCATTCATTTTATTTTGTACTTTAATGAAATCATCATGATCTGGAGTTCCAGCTAACCACTTCCACACGGTGCCCAACTCATTTATTCCCCTTTTTGGCCTAGCTGACTTAACACATTAATAAATATAATTTGATTACTTCTATGTCGTATTTAATTTCCCGTTGTGACCTTTTATTTGAGTCTCTTTTTATATTATCTGATTCTATATTTATTATTTCTTTATAAAAACTTAAGTTAGTAACGTGGAATAAATCGTTGTACGATTCGAAAGTAAGAACATCCTTGTTGTCTTTGAACAGGAAAAATTCATGGTTTGAATAATCAATTATTTCTGAACTGGCCATTGTTATGATCGAAAATATATGTATTATAGAATGCATTTTCTGTAAGTTAAAAATGTTTATGACGTCCTTAACTATTTGCTTTTTATATCTTGGTTTAAGTTTGTTTCTTTCTCCGTATTTCTTTTCGTAAACAACTTGTCCTACATGATATTGTTTTTCCTTTCTATTATCATTATGTGTTTCTAACATTTTATATTGAGCTCTTTTTAATATTTGAGGAATATGATCGTGTTCGATTTTATTGTAAAGAATGTCAAAAGGTTTTTGATTTGTTGTGGAATGAATACTTTGATTATATTCCTGAGCGGCTCTTATTACATCGTGCCTTTATACATCGTGCTAATTCTGTCAGTGTCGAATGTGCTCTTTCAACCTGCCCGTTTGAGGTACTGTGCCTCGGGTCTGCGTAGTGCAAAGTTAATCCGCACCTTTGTGCAAAAGATTTAAACTGGGCTGATGTAAAGCTAGGCTCATTATCTGTCATAAGTACTTTGGCTTGGGGAAATTGTTGAGTTAGTTCCATTACTTTATTTTCAATATTTAATTTGTTTTGAATTTCCTTAACTACGAGGAATTTAGAGTATGCGTCAATACAAGTTATAAAAATTAGACTTTGGAATTTTAATGGGGTGTCTGTTGTATTTGTTCTCATTGCAAATTTTAAAATTTTTTATGTATTCTTTTAGTTTTGTATATAAATTTAGCCAATAATATAATTTACTGATTTGTTTATAATTTTCATCTAGTCCCCTATGAGCTCGACTGTGTGTTTCTTCTATTATAATAGCTTTATCTTCGGTGTTTTCTACGTCTTGCAGAAATATTCGTGTAAACAGAAATTTGTTAGTAAAACTGTTTTTGAAAGGTACTTGAATGTGGTATAAATCTTCTAAGCTACAATGAATTCCAACCGTTATATTAGGTGGAAGATATTCCCTTAATATAGTTACTAAGTTCTCAACTGTATCATATTCGATGATGTGTCTTGTTTTTCCAAAAACTACTAGGTATTGTATACCTCCCCTTTGTTTATAACAATTGTTGTTTAAATTGATTTAATGGTTTTCGAGTCTCTTGTATTACATTTTCAAAACTACTTTCAGCAGAGTGCTGTGTGTCTTGATCTAGTTTGACTGCTCGGATTCGTCTATATCTCTCTCTGTAATATTATTGATTTGGATTCGTGATAAGGCATCGGCTACAACATTTGTTGTTCCAGGTTTATACTTTATTTTTGGAGTAAAGCTCTCAATAAAAGAATACCATTCTTTCATATATACATTTGGATTTTTATCTGAAATAGTGAATAGGAAGGATTGATGGTCCGTTTGTATTTCTATGCCAATTAATCCATATAAATAATTCCTGAGAGTTTTTAAGGCCCATACTATGGCTAACAATTCCTTTTTATTTGTTGCATAAAGTTGTTCCGTTTTGTTTAATGTTTTAGAAATAAACGTAATTGGTTTTTCATCTTGCGTCTGTTGTTAAAACGAATTTTTTATTATAATCTGGCTGAACCAATTCAATTTGGCTTATTAGATTCTCCTTCAGCTGGTTAAAAGCTTGTACATCTGATTCATCAAACTGTATTGCAATTTTTGTAGACATTCTTTTAGAAACTTTTCCATTTTCCCCACCTAGATATTTTGTTAATGGTTTAGCTATTTTTGCATAATTTCGGGAAAATTTCCTGTAATATCCTGTTAGACCAAGAAAACTTCGGAGTTGTCTTATATTGCGTGGAATTGGATAATTGGAAATTGTGGAAATTTTTTCTGGATCAGTTTTAATTACATTATAAGAAACCATGTAACCTAGAAAGGCGGTTTCTAATTTAAAGAATTTCGATTTTTTGAGAGAAATTTTCATATTTGCTTTTTGTAAAATTTTTATTATTTTAATTATGTCAGCGTAGTGTTGTTCGATGGAGTTTGAAAAAATAATAATATCGTCCATATAAACATGGCAAGTTTTTCCTACTTGTTCCCTTAAGATATCATCCATGGCTCTTTGAAAAATTCTGGGTGCGTTTGTTAATCCAAATGGCATTCTCAAGAATTCAAATTTCCCATTATTTATGGAAAAGGCTGTCTTTTCAATGTCTGAGTCCTTCATTAAAATTTGGTGGAATCCTGATTCCAAATCGATTGTTGAGAAATACTTAGCCTTTCCTAAATTTGCTAATATTACAGACGGATCTTGCATCGGATATCTGTCTGGAATAGTATTCTCGTTTAATTTTTTATAATCTATAACTAATCTATTTTTGGGTGTTCCATTTTCATTTTGACCCTTTTTTGGAACTACCAATACTGGTTGTCGCGGAACGGATTAGGGTTATCGATAGTTAGTCAAGTTGTATATGTAAGTGTAGCTTTGGGATTTTAAGTTCATGTTGTTCGGTCCCACTAAATAATAAGTAAACAAGAAGATTTTGGCGGATTTAGACCGATTTGCGCCATCACATTGAGAGGGAAGAGAAACTGCGGTAGGTTAGCCGACTAAGTAATTGTAGTAGTATTTAATGTAACTCTTCCAGAATAAAACCACAACAACACTAACCACAACTCCAACGATTGTCCAGCACTAGAGTGTTTGTTTGAAGGCATTCCCCGTGATCGGCCAAGCGGCGACATTATCTTTTATTCGCACTCTGCAAGATGATGCCCACGAAGCATTCGCCCCGGCGGAGCCCCAGGTTGGAAGCCTCGGGTGTTACCGCAACTGCGACCACCACGGCCACAGCAACTTGCACACCGGCAAGCTCTGCGAGTGTGGCTGGTGATCGGCAGCGGCCACAGACTCCGAAGCAAAGTGGAACAGCCGCCAGGAAAGCGGCAAGTAACCTGCAGCCCGAAGCAACGGGGCAGATAACGGACTCCACAACTGTAGTGGCGGCCCTAATGGAAAGGATCGCACGTCTCGAGTCGGAGCTGGAAAAGGCAAGGGCAAGTGGAGGACAAGCAGAGGCCGCCAGGGATCCCGTTGGAATCGGGGCACGCGGCGTTGGAGTGAGCGGTGCGGCGAATACACCGCCATGTTTGAGTGGAATGCTGCCACGCCAGGGAGCAGCGCAAATGCAGAGTTATGGTGGAATCCTGCCCAGGCAGATGAGTGACAACCTGCAAACGGAGCTTGGAGTGACGTCATCGTTGCAGTTGCCGGCACAATTGAGTGCAAATTTGCCGCCACAATTGAGTGGAAATTTGGCGCCGACGCTCGGCGGCCATTGTGCAAACGGGCAACCTGTCGCACGGACATATACACCAACAACAACAGTGGGCTATTATCCGCCATTTTGTGTGACCGCCACGGCGCAACCTGGATTAGGTTATGTTCATCCGCCACGGGAGCCGACACACAACTTGGAGGTATCTGCACCATCGCCCCTGTCATATGAAGTGGCGACGGCGAGCATACCTGGATGGACGCCACGTAGATTGCCTGATCTTCCCGATTTCGAGGGTCAGCCAGAGGAATGGCCAATATTCCTGTGCGCGTTCACGGAGACAACGGCAGCATACCAGTGTACACAATTGGAGAACAATCAGAGGCTAGTGAAAGCCCTGAAGGGCGAGGCCCGCGAGACAGTGAAGTCGTTGCTCATCCATCCCAGCAACGTAGGAGCGGTTATGGAGCAGCTTCAATTCCGGTATGGACGTCCGGAGCTACTCATCCGTAGCCAACTGGATAGCGTGCGCGATGTGCAGCCAATTCAGGAGCCCAACATCGCAAGGATCGTGCCGTTCGCGACGAAGGTGAGCAACCTGGCAGCGTTCCTGCAGTCAACCACGATCGGTAGCCAGCACCTAGGGAACCCAACCCTAATGGAGGAGCTGATCGCCAAGTTGCCGCTGAGCAAGAGGTTGGACTGGGCGAAGCACGCGGCCACGATACAACCGTATCCGACAGTGGTGCACCTGAGCGAATGGCTTCATGAATTCGCAAGACTGGTGTGCACTGTCACGGACGCTGGAGCCAAGGAGCAACCGAAGCGAAGGATCCTGCACGCGAATAGTGTTCGCGAGGAGGAGCGTTATGCCGACCGCCCCAGATGTTGCCCTATATGCGAGGGACAACACCAGATCAGGGACTGCAAGGAGTTCAACAGCGTTTCTACAACGACGCGGATCGAGTCCGCGAAGAAGTTGAGGCTATGCTTCTCGTGTCTGGAGCCCGGACACATGTCCCGGTTCTGTAGGAAGAGCCGCGGATGCAACGTCTACGGATGCCAAATGAGGCATCACTACCTTCTCCACGAATCACCTGGACATCCCAGACGGACGTACGCCGCAGAGGGAGGGCGCAGAAGGGACCAGAGAAGCAGTCAAGACCGACGGCTGTTCAGAGACAGCAGCAAAGGGAGAGGAATGCCACGACCAGTGGATTCCAACGAGAGGAGCCGTCCTACGTCAGCCGCAGTTATAGACACGGGGCGTGAGCAGGATGAAAGGCGATCGACATGTGACCGCTAGGAATTGACGCATCGGAACCTGAGCTGCGTTGATCCAATTGGATGCCACCTACTATTCCGGATTCTACCCGTGACGCTGTACGGGGAGAATACGCAGGTCGACACCTATGCACTGCTGGATGAAGGATCGTCTGTCACGCTCATCGACGACGAACTCATCAGCAGCCTGAACCTGAAAGGCGAGAGTCGCCAACTGAACGTGCAGTGGTTTGGTGGGAAATCTTCCAAAGAGCACACGAAAGTGGTCAGCCTGCAGATCAGTGCAGCGGGCAAGCCAAAGCGCCATGGGCTGAAGAACGTGTACGGAGTAGCCAATTTGAACCTTCCGATGCAGAGCCTGCGTCGGGATGATGTGAAGGCAGTGAAGGCGAATGCGCGCCTGCCTGTGAAGCCGTACAACAATGCGACGCCGAGGATCCTAATTGGACTGGATCATGCGCATCTTGGAATACCCTTCAGAACAAGAAGCTATGGATCTGGAGGACCATTTGCAGCAGCCACCGCACTTGGATGGGTGGTGTATGGACCGGTGAGTGGAAAGGTGAGCTCACCGCTTCAGAGTTCGTGTCTCCTAGCCGTGTCCCAGGATAATCTTCTGGAGAAGATGGTCAGCGATTATTTCGAGATCGAGAATTTCGGAGTAAAGCCGGCACAGCCAGTCGCAGCTGGCGGAGTGGAGCTAGCGCCGTCAGTCGCAGATGGCGGTGACGCACGGGCCCTGAGAATCCTGAAGGAGACGACTAAGCGAGTAGGTCGACGATACGAAACCGGGCTGCTATGGAGAGACGACGAGGTGAGACTGCCGGAGAGACTCGTCAACATCGAGGGAAAAATGAGGCGCGATGTGGACTTCGCGCGGGCCTATAAGGGAATAATGGATGATTACGTCAGGAAGGAGTATGCACGACGACTGGAGCCCCAGGAAGTCCAGAGGTTCCAGAAAGGCAAGTTATGGTACTTGCCGCACTTCGGGGTGGAAAACCCGAACAAACCTGGAAAAATCCGGCTGGTCTTCGACGCGGCTGCCAAGGTGAACGGCGTGTCCCTCAATTCGGCGCTAATGAAAGGCCCACAGCGCTACAAGCCACTCCCAGCAGTGGTCTTCCATTTTCGGGAAGGAGCAGTTGGGGTTTGTGCAGACATCAAGGAGATGTTTCATCAGGTACTGATGCAGCCACAGGATAGAGGATCCCAGAGGTTCCTGTGGAGGAACGGAGATGACCAGCGGGAGCCGGACGTATACGAGATGCAAGTGATGACGTTCGGAGCAGCTTGTTCACCATGTTCGGCGGACTATGTGAAGACCGTGAATGCCTCGCAGTACAGCAGCACGGATCCGCGAGCAGCCCTGGCTATCATGGAGTACCACTACGTGGACGACTACGTCGACAGTTTCACCAGTGAAGAAGAAGCTATTGCCGTTTCGACACGGGTGAGAGATATTCACGCAGATGCAGGATTTGACTTGTGTCGATTTACTTCCAGTTCGGCAAGTGTGGTCAGAGCGTTGAACCCACTTGAATCCATCGCTAGCGTCAGATGGACCGAAGCTGAGGAGAAGGTACTAGGAATGTACTGGCAGCCGGCTACAGATGACTTCAAGTTCGGCATCAAATACCATCGAGTCCCGAGAAGCGTGATGACGGGGGAACGCGTCCCTACCAAGAGGGAGTTCCTAAGCCTGGTCATGTCCACGTTTGACCCGATTGGATTCCTGAGCTGCTACATGGTGACTGCCAAATTGTTGATGAGAGAGATTTGGCGGAGAGGAGTCAACTGGGACGAGCCGCTACCAGACAGTTTGGCCGCAGCATTTGAGGATTGGCGGCAAGGAATGAGGAAAATCGAAGAGTTCCGATGTTCACGCTACTACTTCGGCGGTGGACGCGTGCAGATGCTACAGCTGCACATCTTTGTGGACTCCAGTCAGTCGGCGTTCGCAGCAGCGGCCTATTGGCGGGCCACTTACGAGAACGGAGACGTGCAGGCGCATTTCATAAGCTCCAAGACGAAATGCGCTAGGATGAGGACTATGTCGATCCCGCGACTGGAACTTCAAGCAGCAGTATTGGGCACGAGACTGATGGACACCGTCAAGCAAGAGCACGGTATGGCGATCAGCAGCTGCGTATTATGGACGGATTCTAAGACTGTCTTGCACTGGATAAGCAGCACCCACCGGAGATACAAGCAGTTCGTCGGTAACCGGGTGGCAGAGATCTTGGAGTCCACGGAGGCGTCCCAGTGGAGATGGATTCCGTCTGGCGAAAACGTGGCAGACGACGCGACGAGGCCGCGCAAGGCCGTGAACCTGAGCATCGGTTCGCGATGGCTAAGCGGTCCACCATTTCTACGAGGACCAGAGGAAAGCTGGCCAAGATCGAGCGAGGGGTGGATCCCTCCGACGCCCGACGAAGAGGAAATGAAATGTGAGTTTGCCTTGGTCATGGTAAACTTCATATCACTGCAGAGATTCTCGAAGTACGATCGACTGTTGAGGAGCACCGCATGGGTGCTAAGATTTATTCGACGGTGCCGTGGACTACGATACGATGGAGAGGATCACGGACTGACGTCGATGGAGTGCGCTGAAGCTGAGCGCGCACTGGTACGACAATCGCAGCGAGAAGCGTTTGCTGAGGACAACGAAGGAAAGGCCGCCAAGGGCAGCCGATTGCGTGGACTGTCCCCATACTTCGACGAGGACGGAGTAATGCGAGCCAGCGGAAGGATCGACGACGCGACGTGTGTGCCATACAGCGCACGTCGGCCAATCATACTGTGTCACGAGGAGGCATTGGCGGAGATGATTGTGCAGCATCACCACGAGAGGATGTGCCACCAAAACACGGAGGCAACTATCGGAGCGATCCGGCAGAAGTTCTGGATTACGAACTTACGGAGGCTGCTACGGAGGGTGATGAGCAAATGCAACGTTTGCAAGCTGCGAAGGGCACGACCAACTCAGCCCAAGATGGGTTCCCTGCCAGAGGACCGGCTGGAGGCCAACGGATGGCCCTTTAAGTTCACCGGATTGGACTATTTTGGATCGCTATTTGTGACGGTTGGACGACGCACGGAGAAGAGGTGGGTGGCACTGTTTACGTGTCTAACCACAAGAGCTATCCACTTGGAGATGGCTCACGATCTGTCCACCGATTCCTGCATAATCGCTATGAGGAACTTTATGAGCCGACGTGGACCCGTCGTCAGGATTAGGAGCGACAATGGAAAGAACTTCGTTGGAGCCGACCGCGAAGCCAAGAGGTTCAGCGAAGTGTTCGAGCCTGTACAGATCCAGGGCGAGCTGTCGTCTAGAGGAGTCGAATGGATCTTCAATTGCCCGGCGAACCCAGCTGAGGGTGGCGCCTGGGAAAGGATGGTGCAGTGCGTGAAGAAGGTGTTGGCGCACACGATGAAGGAACTTGCGCCCAAGGAGCACGTACTGGAGAACCTGCTGATTGAGGCGGAGAACATAGTAAACTCTCGTCCGCTCACTCATCTACCAGTGACGGTGGACCAGGAGGCTCCACTGACACCCAACGACTTGTTGAAGGGAGCACCCGATGTCCCAGATCTTCCCATGGACGACGGACAGGAGTTCGTGAGATGCGCTACCAGGAAGCAGTGGCGCATAGCGAGGATGATGCGGGATAGATTCTGGAAGAGATGGGTGCATGAGTACCTGCCTACACTTGTGCGCAGGGAGAGATGGTGCAAGCACGTCGAGCCAATTCGCCGAGGAGACCTGGTGTTCATCTGCGATCCAGCCACACCACGAAGGGAGTGGAAACGAGGCGTCGTGAAAGAGGTGTTCACCGGGAGAGATGGAGTACCTCGTCGAGCGGCGGTGCGGACTAACGATCGAGCCAAGACGATAATGCGTCCCGCTTCGAAGTTAGCTGTCCTGGATGTGGTGAATGCGGCTGCTTCACGGGGGTGGGGATGTCGCGGAACGGATTAGGGTTATCGATAGTTAGTCAAGTTGTATATGTAAGTGTAGCTTTGGGATTTTAAGTTCATGTTGTTCGGTCCCACTAAATAATAAGTAAACAAGAAGATTTTGGCGGATTTAGACCGATTTGCGCCATCACATTGAGAGGGAAGAGAAACTGCGGTAGGTTAGCCGACTAAGTAATTGTAGTAGTATTTAATGTAACTCTTCCAGAATAAAACCACAACAACACTAACCACAACTCCAACGATTGTCCAGCACTAGAGTGTTTGTTTGAAGGCATTCCCCGTGATCGGCCAAGCGGCGACACTGGTGAATTATAAGGACTTCTACTTGGTCTTATTATTTGATCATTTAGCATTCGATTGATTTCGTTGATAACAAAATCTGAAACCGGCAAGGCGTAAGGATCGTATCGGATCATTTATCGTATTTATTTCACCGCGAATGTCCGTTCTGAACGGTATTTGTAAATTTATTTTCGAATGTAGTTTGCTGTTTTGGATTGGTATTTTGGTTTTTTGTTTGCCAAAAATTCCTGTTCTGTGGCCAATTATTATTTTGGTTATGGTTCCAATTATTTCCTACCCCCTTTGTATTATTATTTTGTATAGAATTTACTGGATTGAATCTTAAATTGTTTCCCTGATTTTTATTTTCATTTTTAAATCCATAATATCTGTGTGCGAATTGAGCACGGAAATTGTTTGATTCTAATTCCTGGACCTTTGCCAAAGCATTGGGTAAGTCCGGTGGATTTAATGAAAAAAGTGTTTCTGATATTGAACCATTTAGTCCAGAGATAAAAATCCGTAGGGCATTGCTTCTAATCGTTTTGTTTGTTTCTTTGGTAATTACATTGTCCTTCCCGTATGTCATTATAGCTTTGTTTATTAACAAAGTCATTTTTTTATTGACTTCATTATAGAATTCAGTAACTGTCATCCTACCTTGTCTAAGAATACTTAATTCGGACTCCGAAACATGAATTGGTCGTTTGTCATTGTATATGAAATCTAGTCTTGATAGGATTGCTTGAAAATTTAAAACAGTACCATGATTGGTTAAAACGTCATGTGCTGCGCCCCTGATTTTATTCCGTAAAATTGTTAATGCAATAAAATACTGCTGACTCTGAATTTTGTAAAGGCTCATTACAGTCTCTGCTGCTTCTCTCCAACCTACGTATTGTGTTGGCTCTCCGGTGAACTCCGGTAATGATTTGATTACTTCTAGAGTTGTTTCACATTTTACATTAGGGTCGACCTCTTGAAGTTTATAGTCTTCTACAATAATTGTTTCTGAAACTATCTTTAATTCTATCCCATATATTTTTTTGTTCACTTCACTCAATTGGACACTTATTAATCTGTTAATTAATTCCACCGTTAAATTACTGGATGCTAAGCTACCTGCAGAAAAATTAGCCGAACCTCCAGTTGCCATGGTTAAGTTAAGTTCACTGAAACTATCTATTAAATTTTCCAGATTGTTTTTTTTTTTTTTTTTTTTTGTAGTGTTTTTGCTTTGATCCTTTTTCATCTAAACGGTGATCTATCTTAAAATTTATAGAACTTACTAAAAATTATAATTATCCTCACGATAATGTTTGATAAGGTCTTCCTTTAAATTGGGGATGTTCTGCAAATCTTCCTTCCGTCTTTGGATTTCCTTGGTAGTTTTACGGTAGAGGGTGGATTGTTTGGTTTTGTTGTTTAAAATATTTATTCTGCAAATCTTCCTTCCGTCCTTGGATTCCCTCGGTAGTTTTTACGGTAGAGGATGGTTTCTTTGGTATTGTTATTTAAAATATCTTATGCCGCTTTGAATTTTTAAGTGTCTTGATGTTTAATTGATTACTTTTTTTAGTCCACCTTTTATAAAACTTTAATGGATTATTTCATTTATTGTTTTCCATTAATTTGTAGATGGATGTTTTAATTTTTCACAGAATAAAAATCTGTGTTCTTGACTGCGCGAGTTCCGTTTATTCATTTAACTTTTATTTCGTTAAATTTTTTATTTTTAGAACTTTTTATGACGCAGCCCCACATTGGGCGCCAATTAACTTTGTCCTTGTTGATTTAAAAAAAAAAAATAGAACATTTTTAATTTTATTTTTTGGTGTTAGACTTTTATTCACAAACGTATTATAACATCAAGACACTTATTATTGGTGATTGCTTATGACCGATCGCTGCTGCAAGGGACAGGAAAGGACTGGCTTCTTAATTTTAAAATCTTCTCCAATAAACCTCGGCCAGAAACTTTTCTTTTTTAAGCTTCCAGAACTTTTCTTTTGTTTTTAATAAAAGCTTATGCTGTAACTGTCGCATCTCGTTGTGAAATTAAATTATGCTGAGCGATGCAATGTGATTGAAAATCGGAACTCAATATTCTGGGCTTCGATCGTCAGAACGGAAGCTTGTGTTTACTTTACGATTGGTTTGTTTATATCTAAGTCAAGCGCGGCTCTTGAAGTTGCTGAGATTGAATTTTAAAATTTGTATATTAATTCCATGACTTAAGTAATCTAAATATTTTAAAATTTCCAAAGGATATTCCTTAGATAGATGAACTATGGGTGATGGAACCTATGATTGCTACAATCAGGGGAGTCTAAAGGTTATGGAGCAAGTGAAGCTATGATGGTATTTTTTCTATGTGGCGATGAATACGCTTTGTTAGTTTTCAGTCAACTATGGGCAAAAGAGTTCCCTACAAAAAAATCATCATTTTTGGTTCATCCAATCTTTAAAAACAGCACATGTTGGCCTTCAAAAAATGTTTTTCAACTAATTTAAAAACTCTTTAATAGTACATTTGAATTCAAAAATCTTCCAGCTTACAAAAAACTTTAAAAAAAGTATCCTTTGCATAAAACTGAAATGCTTGGAAGTAAACGTAATTTTTTACCTTGCGGACAAACTAGCAGTTTGGCTAAAAATCACTTACAAGCTAAAAAGTCAAAGTAAAGCTTATTTGCAATTATGTTCAAAAGTCCTCCAACACTGAACTAGTTTTCATCACATATCTCAGGTTACTAATTCCCTAAGGTTGAACAAGCTAATTCATAGAACGTTACAACAAAGAAATATACGCCTACATCATAATCCACTGCAAGAGTACGGCAGAATTAGCAATTTCAAGAGAACTCTACACTCACTGCTCATCATACGATGCAAATTAATGCCAATTGCCAAGTGGAATCGATTCTTTCGATTAATTTTTTTCATGAAATGAAGCTAATAAAATGAGACCACTAAACTCAATAATGCAAGATATCTAATGTGACGACGATACATAAGCTGGAAAGGATAAGTCCTCATCATATAGACCTATCAATTTGTGAAGTGTATATTTTTTTTCCCCTTGCAGATGGTATTATAATTTTCGTCAAAAGTGTGCAACGTAGTGACATCGCCGACCCTATAAAGTCGATCTCGATCAGGATCACCTCCTGAGTTTATATAAGCATGTCCGTCTGAATGTTTCTACGCAGACTACTCTCTTCATTTTAAAGCTATCGACTTTAAACTTTGCACACATCCTTCTTTCCTTTGCAAGCAGTATATAAGTCGGAACGCCTAAATCCTGTAGCTGCCATATAACTGATTAATCGGAAATGGCATAACTTTGTTGTTTTTTAAGTTAGAAAGATGGGACTTTCTATAAATTCCACTTTGCAAACTTATCCGATTTGCCAAATTTCATAAGAATCGGCAGACTATCACCTATAGCCGCCATATAACTTAACGATCGTAAATGAAAAAGCCTTGCTTATTCTAAAGCTGCTTGGGGCTGTTTCCAATATTTGTATACCCCTGCAGAGGGGTAAAATTTTGCTCGTAACTTTGCAGGCAGTATATAGGTCGGAACGGCTATATCCTGTAGCTGCCATATAACTGATTTTTTCTTTCTTTATTTTAAAATGCTGTCTTCATTACCATTAATAAGATTAACATGACGACATGAAACATGACACCGTTCTGTGATGATGGTACGTTTATTAATAAAAGTCTACTATGATAGGACGGAAGGTGAAGACTTGCATCCCAATTAAGTCCCCTAAGTGCGAAGATAAGGAAGTTTTTTTGTACAGATTCTATGTGATCTTGGTATACTCCGTATTGAGGACTCCAGACACACGACCCATACTCAAGAATCGGACGGACGAGTGAAGTATATTAAGTTTTTGTTAAGTACGGGTCATTGAATTCTTTTGACCATCTTTTAGTAAAACCAAACACACCCATAGCTTTATTAACCATGGTGGATATATGGTCGGTAAATTTAAGTTTCAAATCTAATAGGACACCCAGATCGTTAACCTGAGTTAATCGTTCTAAGGCATTCCCATAGAGAAAGTACGTAACCTGGTGAGGACTAGATCGATAAAATGACATGAGTTTACATTTCGATCCATTAAGCTTTAGTTTATTTGCTAAACACCAATTTTGAAATTTATCCAAATCGGATTGAAGTCTAGATTGGGCGCTAGTGAATCTATACTGAAGACAAAGCTTAACGTCATCAGCATACATAAGTACAAGTAAATCAGTTAAGGCAAGGGGCAAGCCGTTAATAAACAGTGTAAAAAGTAAGGGTCTAAGATGACTTCCTTGGGAAACTTCAGATGTGACGCGGACTAAACGCGTGGTAACATCTTTAAAGAGGACACGTGGGGTTCTTCCAGATAAATAGCTCGAAATCCAAATCAGGTTTACTTATAAGACGCGAATTGTTAACAGAGTCAATTGCTTTACTGAAGTCAGTGTAAATGACGAAATTGGTGGTGGTGGAGCGGCGCTTCATAAAGCCATGTTGGCACGGGGATATTATTGAACTGCATAGGTGTTGCAAATGGGGAGTGATAAGTTTTTCGAATAGCTTTGGAATTGCTGACAATTTAGAATTTCCTCTTTAATTGGCAGCATTGGATTTTTTCCCCCTTTTTATGCAGAGGAATAATGTTGGATTCCTTCCACATAAGGGGAAAAATCGAAGTCTTCAGCGATAGATTAAAGAGTATAAGAGTTTAGATTAAAGAGCGGTTTGCACAGTGCCTCGGCGCACGGCGTTTTTCAGAACACAGCCTGGAACTCCTTCGGGGCCTGCCGAATACATGGGCTTGACCATAAGAAGATCCGATAACACACCACTTTGATCAAAAGATGAGCAAAATATAAGGTTGGCTGATTGGATCTTATAAGTCTAAAGCTGAGCTAAAATGGTGCTATGTGAATACGTTGTTTGAAAAAATTTTGAAAAATATATCGGCTATTACCAGATCAGTGTTCGCATATGAGTTATCAAACGTAAGCAGAGGAGGAAAAGATATATGTTTGCGCTTGGAGTTTACAATTTTATAGAACTGCTTCGGGTCCTGAGTAGACTGAATCCGGCAGCGGTGAATATAACTCCTATAACATTCGGCCTTATGCACGGTGAAATTAAACCGGGCCACTAAGTATCTTGAATAACTAACCGTACAGCCAGATAATTTATTTTTATTTAAAAGTCTATTCATGACGTTCTTTAAATTTAATAGATGCTGTGTATACCGAGGCGGATTAGTTGAAGCGGACGGATATTTCCACGGCACGCAAGCGTCAAAGAATATATTCAAGGTGTAATAAAATCTGTGTAAGGCAATGTTTATATCATCGCATGCCAGTAGATCGGACCAATCAAATTCCAAAAGTAAATTATTTAATTTTATAAAATCAGCCTTGCGGAAGAAACGAACTTTATGAGATTTAAGTGTAGACTTAAGGTCAATTAAAGTATTGGTTTCGATTAAAACCTTAAGAGTACGATGATATCGATTCTTAGGGTTAGAAAGGGGGTTCTGTAAAGAGTAATTCCATCAGGATCAAAAAAGACCAACAGCAGACCTAAATAATTTCTAACTTGGTTAATTTTCCCGAGTGACATGTCGAACATTCTCTGCAGAGAAGTCGTGGTGCGAGCTAAGCAGAAAAGACGGAGAATTCTCAACATTAGACCGGAAAAAGGGATTTTAATGCAAAGGAATTCTATGTCACCAAACTATGTCACGATTTTAGTGGACATCAACTCAGCCACGATAATGATTCACCAAAAATTTGGAATCTGACCCGACTAACAGCCACCATCACCGGAAAAGACAAAAAAGTTCGACTTGCCGACTTGAGGACTAGCAAGGGAACAATTCGATGACCAATACATAAGATCGCCCCACTACTATAAAGCTAGTTTTACAAGCATAACAGTGCTTTTGACATCGCAGTCAAATAAAATAAAGAAATGACATCACGCATAAAATCCACGCTTAAAAAAGTTTTCTGTGAAGCCCATTAAATTGTCAATTATGCTTCGAGTAAAATATTAAGAAATATTTCAGATATTCTGCAAAAACAGCTGCTTAAGATTGAGTGAGCGTTAGATTCTTTAAAAGTGCCTATGCCGATCCAAGACGTAGCTAATTAAACCTGAAATTAACTTTTACAATCTTAAGAGGGCTTCTAGTCTACCGGCCCTATTTCGAGCGTTTTTTCATAATGCATAAAAAATCCTTTTTTTAATTTTTTACTACCCATTTATTTTAATTTGTTTATTTATATTTAAAAAGTGTACAAAATAATTTAATAAAAAATATGTAATTTTTATCTTGTCCTGGTTGGCACGATTTAGAATCCGAAAAGGCATATTTATGAATGTGCTATCACAAAAACCAACAAACCCAAAAATAAATTTAGTTTCTCATATAATTTTTTTCACGATATTTGTATACCCTTGCAGAAGGTATTATAATTTTGGTCAAAGGTGTGCAACGCAGTGAAGGAGACATCTCCGACCCTATAAAGTATATATATTCTTAATCAGGATCACCTCCTGAGTCGATATAAGCATGTCAATCGACAAAGCAATCGACTTCAAACTTTGCACACATCCTTCTTTCCTTTGCAGGCAGTATATATAAGTCGGAACGGCCGGGATCGGTCAACTATATCCTATAGTTGCTATATAACTGATTGATCGGAAATGCTATAACTTTGTTGTTTTTTAAGTAAGAAAAGTCGGACCTTCTATGCATTCCACTTATATAAGCTGCCACATATCTGCAAGAGTATATTAACTTCGGCTCCGCCCGAAATTAGCTTTCCATTCTTGTTAGTTACAAATTTTGCTTAAAATATTAAAATTGTAAGGTTTTACTTTTTAGTGCGATAAAGAGATATTAAAGAAATATTCATCACAAATTTCCAACCGTAACAAAAAAAGATTATTAAAGAAAACAAAGTTCCAGTTGGCTATAACTGTGAAAATAAATTCAAATTTTCAAATATTTAAAAATACCTATAAGAAGATATTCTTAAAAAAATCTAAACTATAGAAATGTAAAAAAAAATTTGTTAGCTTTATTAAATTTTTAGATTTAAAGACCAGTTCAACAAAATTTCTAACACTTCAAATTTTTTTGAATTACCTAAATTTAATATTATATAAATGTTTATCAAAAATATATTTATAATACTATGAAGAAATTTTTTTTTTAGGGATTTTCCTGCGTAGATTTAATGAATGCTGGTATGAGACAATCCGGAGTATTTTACCTACAAATTCGTGGAACAACATATTGGTTTTTAAAAGTTTACTGCGAGCAGGAAACATCCGATGGCGGCTGGACGGTAAAATGTAGTCAATAATTACGAGGAAAAAATGCATTACAATTTTTTAGGTTATTCAACGGCGCGACGACTTTGGAGAGCCTCGGGAAAATTTTAATAGAGATTGGGCAGATTACAAAAATGGATTTGGAGAACCAGCTAAGGAGTTTTGGTTAGGTAACGAAAATATTTATATGCTTACCAACAACGAAGACTACACTTTGCGTATAGAGCTGGAAGATTTTGATGGCAATAAAAAGTAAGTTGTTCCATTACGGGGAACATAATAATTAAAATTTTTAGTTACAAAATAAAAGTTATTTTTACATATTTTTAATAAAACTTAATTGTTTATTTATTTATTTACTTATTAAATGTAACAACTATCTGTTATTTTTAAATTAATTATGATTAGCACAGTAGCACAATATTATATTGCTACAGTGGATGCTTTCTATAATGACGCATACTACAGAGGCACACTGCGATTAAAAGTCAAAACCTTACATGTTGAGTAGTTAAGTGAGAGTAGATTATTAGAGTACATAAGGCGACTTTATGAAGGTTCAATTGCAGATGTCTATGAAGGAATTGGTCAGAGAAAGAAAAACAGAGCTTGACATCATCAGCATACATAAGTGTGCACATGTAACGTATATAACTTGTGATATGATGTTCTTGAACAAAACTCGCTGCGTACTATTTTATAGATATGAAGTCATCCTCTCGAGGATATAGATAAGATACAATATGCGTAGAAGGAGACGATGATTTACAGAATCGAAAGCTTTGCTAAAATCAGTGTAAGCAACGTCGATTTGCATTTTAACGCGTTTTAACCCTTGGGGGACGATCGAAGAAAATTCAAGTAGATTGGTTGTACCAGAGCGATGCTTGACAAAGCCATGGTGTGTAGTGGAAATTATGCTTTTGGAATGATGTTGCAGTTGCAAAGTTATAAGTTTCTTCCACAGCTTGGGCATTGCAGATAGTTTAGCAATTCCGCGGTAGTTATCAACAAGTGTTTTAGAACCTTCTTATGAATCGGAACAATAAATGATTCATTCCATCGCTTGGGAATGAGGCATGAAAGATCCAAAGATAAATTTAAAAGGGTAGTAAGAGGATAGGATATCAGAGCAGTACCTAAGAATACAGCTAGGGACGTTATCAGGACCAGCAGAAAAAGTAAATATTTATTATATTATGTCCATAAGGTAGAGGTCTGTGCGTTCATTTTGAGTCTATGTCTATCTGTTTGTGAATTTACAGAGTTGCCTATAATGTTAGCGATTGCAATGTACAGTAACGTTAGTATAAGAGAGGAGAGTGTAGGTTTTTTAATTCAGTATACATATATGACACATCTCCTCCTTTAATTAAAAACTATTTTAGGGTTTTGGTTTCCTAAAATCCTTTGGCTTTAGATTTTGAGTGCCTTGGCGAACATGTATTCCTGACGAGCGTCGTCCGGGTTGTATTTGCCTTGGTTGTTGAGGTTCGCTTCGACTCTGAGTGTGAAGACTGATGGCAGGATTCGGGATTTCAGGTAAAAACCAGAACTCTGTGGATTTGTCATAATGGTCAGCTGAGGACTTGGATTTAAGCTGATTTACATGGCGCTTGACATAGCCATTTTTGGTACGAACTACGTACAGCATCTTCCCGATAGAACGATCAATTATTCCTTCTATCCACTTTACTCCCTTCGAATAATTCCGCATGAAATCCGGCTGATTGACGGAGTATTTGGTGTCTGCTTGTTTGTTTATTTCAGGCTTCTCAAATAGTTGACTCAATATGGTTTGTTCTGATCGACCGTGTATCAATTCGGCTGGAGTTTTTCCTTGTGCATTAGGAGTAAACCTGTACGATGCGAGGTATTTACTGACTGCATTACGAACTGATAACCCATCCGATAAATTTTTCTTCACGGAAAATTTGAATGTCTGGACAAAGCGTTCTTCCAAACCATTTGACGTTGCCATATTCCATGTTGCTTGCAAAATACTGCGAAGGCGTTGGATATCCTTCAATAGCGAAAATTGATAATAGTGCCGCAATCGTATTGCTGGTTGTTGTAGACTATATTTAAACAGCACATAGCCACATGGCGTCAAATATGGGGCCAGCGAAATCAATGTGAATACGCTCCCAAGCTGATATAGGCCAACTGTGGTACTCTTTCGGTGGTGCTGGATTATTGCGTTTACAAGATTTTTTGATATCTTGATCAATGGTAGGCCACCAAACATGCCAAAACTGTTTCATATGGACGATGCCCCAATGCCCCTCATGCAGGAGTTTCAGAATATGGCCGTGAAGTTCATATGGAATAATTGCACGATTCGTATCTGTGTATAAACAAAGAAGTTGTTGATTAGTGGTAATCACAAACCTTCGATTGAAAATGGTAATAAAGCTTCCTGGCTCGGTTGAAGTTTTTAGTCCATCCTACCGTAACGAAATGCATGAATTGTCTGAGAATTTCGTCGGTGCTTGATGCTTGCGAATTGTGCCAGCATTAATAGGCGGTGTCCATTCCAGGATAGTGTTGTAGGCTTCTTCTTCTTTGTCAAAATCGCATCGTCATCGGCGTTGCCGTTTCACTCCGAATATTATGGAAAGTCGTTGATCGTCCGTAGAGCGATTGCGGCCACTATCGTCGAACTTGAACCCACGGGAGTATTGAGAGGTCCCGGAGTCGTAGTCAAAAACCTTATCGATAATCTGACTGACTTACCTGTACAAGGGTCTGCTCGGGTTAAACAGTCGCTTGCTGTGATCAGGATGAGGTCGCTAGGGGTAGCGATACGCTGAGGTCCAGTTGGTTATCTGCAGCTGTGGTGGTGGTAGGTTGGATAGTAATCCCTCCTGCAGTTGATAACACGCGGAGGCTACGTAGGGTATTGGTCCTACTGATGGTCCGTTTCACGGGAGCAACATCCAGAGGCACTACGTATTGTTGAGAGGATCTCCGGTGGTCCTTAGGTTGGGAGCAGCACACGGAGGCTACGTAACACTCAGAGGCGTTAGGTAGGGGTGAGAGAGGTTCCGGCGGTCCTAGAGGTTGGAGCAACACACGGAAGCTACGTAACAGATTGGTCCTACTGACGGTCCGTTTCACGGGAGCAACACTCAAAGGCGCTACTTAGGGGCGAGATGCCTACTTGTGGTCCGTTTTTCACAGGAGCGCACTCGAAGTAGGTTGGTAGTTTTAAGTACCGCACTTGGCACTGAGTAACGAGAAGATTAACTCTGGTTTCGCAACTATCTTTATTCTCAAAACACCAATCTTATATATGATTCTACAGAACCTTACGATGCTAAATACATATACTTATATCCTATGCTAACATAAATATTACGTGACCGTTGAGGGAGGTCAAAGTTACGGACGTGCCCCCCCATCAAGGTTAGTGAAGTGTCACCTACCTCTGAGTCTGCTTACTCAGATTGTTTAATCGTTGTAGTTCTCACTTCTGCTGGTTCTTGATCGACCTGATCAGTATTGCTGACATTGCTGCTTCAGGTTTCATCGGGTGCCGTTGTAGCTGGGTTACTCGGTCAGTATTTCAGTGTACCTATTGCTTATTGCTAACTATTACTATAGGTTAGGAGGTCTTGGCATTAGATGCCAACATTCTCCCCCTCCATTGAGGGACTCAATCCAATGTGAATGTGCGTTGTTGTTGGACCATTTTAGTGATCCATTGTGTGCCTTCGCACCTTGTGTACTTTGTACCTAAGCAAATTTTGTGGCTCTTAAACTAATAACTTAATCTAATAGTAATATAAAAAAAATAATCGAATCATTTGGGAGCGACCTCCAACATTTGTCAGATACCAAAGATGTTTCTATCCGGCCTGTTGTTTCCTTCGTTTAGTTGCGCGCCCGCGCAACCATTCTCCTTGGGTATCCCACGTAGTGCCAGGCGATTCTTCTGGTTGGTCAATTCGCATACAAGACTCTCGGTTCTTTCTTGGCCTTGCTTCTCGGTCCCTTTTGGAGATGCCTGTTACCCATGCCGTGGGATGTGTCTCCCTCTTGCACAGTTTAGAGTTAGCGGTGACATGAACTCCTTGTATTCCCTGGTTTACTGGCACTTGCACAGTGTGCTCTTCAGTCGTGATTTGACAAACTTGGGCTTGAGGTTCAATGTCCTTCTGAAGCGCGTCTTGTTGATCCGCCATCGGTGGGGAATTCCCTAATCTTCCAGGTTTTACTATTTGTTCTTTGGCGATGCATGCACTGTACCTTCGGTCGGATGCGTCGATTCCCCGGCCGCATGATTAAGGACGACTTGGTCTGCCTCGGGACCCGGGACTGATTCCGGTCGCACTGGCCCCATCACAATCCATCCAAGCGCGGTATTTTTGAGTAGTGGCTGTCCTTCTCCCAAATGTACTTGTTGTGGCTTCATAAGCTGGCAGAAGTATTCGGCGCCCAACAATAGGTCAATCTTTTGAGGCTGTGTAAATTCAGGATAGGCTAAGCGCAACTGAGGCGAAATATTTCTAGGCGCCTGAATTGGGTGGGATGGTTGATTGGGCATTATTTCCGGTAGAACGACTACGTTGATTTGTTTTTGGAAATCAGTGGTTAATGATGATAGGGTCAACACAGCCTTTTTTCGTGATCTTTTAGTTTTCCCTCCCAGGGCAGCGATTTTCAGGGTTGATGGCTCCAATTGAAGTCCCAGTGTGTCAGCCATTCTTCTGGAGATTATGTCGACCTGTGATCCAGAATCTAGGAGCGTGCGGCATTGTTGAGGGGGTCCGGCTGGTCCATGTATTGCCACTTGCGCGGTTGGTAACAGAACGGCAGGTTCATTTGTAAAAGGAACTGTGGCTGAACACATTACTGGTGATGAGCTGGATTGACGTGGAGCGGTAGATATATTTTTCCAGATTGTTACTTGACTGGTTGCCAGACGCTCAAGGTGTTCTAACATCAGCATCAGGGATTGTCGAGTGGTTGGATCGGCGATGGCTAGTTCTACAGATGACAGCGTGTGTTGGTCTAATCTTTCCTCAATGATGTGTATCAAGATTGGATCCCAGTCGGATGTTGAAACATTAAGGGTGTTGAGGGCGGTGATTGTTCTGAGCACCATATCATTGAGGCTGCGTAACGGCTCCGCTGACCCATTTGTCTTAGGGTGTGCAAATAAAGTTGCAAGTATAGATTTGACTATAATTCTTTCATTTTGAATTCTTTCATCATGATCCCTGCCAGGCCTCCTTGTAGTTGGGATGCCCTCCAAGTGTTGAGGAGATCAGGTTCTTGGCCTCACCGGTCACATGGTTTTCCAAGTGGCGGAATTTTACAGTCTCGCAATAATCTTGACTGTCGACGAGTTCTGTGAACATGTTATGGAATCGGGGCCATTGAATATAATCTCCGTCAAATTTTGGAATATCTACTGGTGGCATGACAAACGTTGGTGCGGCAGTGGTTTTGTGAGTTGGTGCTATCGTCGACGGTGATTCTTCGCTTAGAAACGAAAAGTATTCTGCTCGTACCACTTGATATCTGTCGTGGGAGTGTCCATCATTTTTCCATCATGCGATTTGAGGGTCTTCCGAACTTTCTGATCCGCTCTCCCTCGGATGTATCTTTGGCTCCAGATTTTCACCGGTTTTTCGGGGACGCTGTGACGGGCCTGATCCTGATGGTATTCCATCCGAAAATATCGCTTCATATTTTTTGACCAAATCTGTGAGTGCCTTGGCCTTTGAGAAGTATTCATTTTCTGGGCTGAGTGCCAGCCCCTGGAGCTTGGCATCATTATTTTGAAACTGATTCCATATGTGGGTGAGTTGTTTTAGACGCTCTTCGAATAACCCTTCTCTGAGTCGTCGTTGTGCTGAATCTTTTGAGAAGTTTCTGATCAGTCTTTGAATAGCTGTATTGCTTTCAATTTGCTCATCAATGAGCATCTGTATTACTGGGTTTGATTCGGATCCCATGGTTGAGGTTTGTGTTTATTGATGTTTTTTAATGTTGAATTGCCTTGCGGCTGTGTTCAGGTTGTGATCCAATAGAAAAAGGATCACGTCGGGGTCACCAAAATGTTCGTCCGTAGAGCGATTGCGGCCACTATCGTCGAACTTGAACCCACGGGAGTATTGAGAGGTCCCGGAGTCGTAGTCAAAAACCTTATCGATAATCTGACTGAATTACCTGTACAAGGGTCTGCTCGGGTTAAACAGTCGCTTGCTGTGATCAGGATGAGGTCGCTAGGGGTAGCGATACGCTGAGGTCCAGTTGGTTATCTGCAGCTGTGGTGGTGGTAGGTTGGATAGTAATCCCTCCTGCAGTTGATAACACGCGGAGGCTACGTAGCGTATTGGTCCTACTGATGGTCCGTTTCACGGGGGCAACATCCAGAGGCACTACGTATTGTTGAGAGGATCTCCGGTGGTCCTTAGGTTGGGAGCAGCACACGGAGGCTACGTAACACTCAGAGGCGTTAGGTAGGGGTGAGTGAGGTTCCGGCGGTCCTAGAGGTTGGAGCAACACACGGAAGCTACGTAACAGATTGGTCCTACTGACGGTCCGTTTCACGGGAGCAACACTCAAAGGCGCTACTTAGGGGCGAGATGCCTACTTGTGGTCCGTTTTTCACAGGAGCGCACTCGAAGTAGGTTGGTAGTTTTAAGTACCGCACTTGGCACTGAGTAACGAGAAGATTAACTCTGGTTTCGCAACTATCTTTATTCTCAAAACACCAATCTTATATATGATTCTACAGAACCTTACGATGCTAAATACATATACTTATATACGATGCTAACATAGATATTACGTGACCATTGAGGGAGGTCAAAGTTACGGACGTGCCCCCAAATCAAGGTTAGTGAAGTGTCACCTACCTCTGAGTCTGCTGACTCAGATTGCTTAATCGTTGTAGTTCTCACTTCTGCTGGTTCTTGATCGACCCGATCAGTATTGCTGACATTGCTGCTTCAGGTTTCATCGGGTGCCGTTGTAGCTGGGTTACTCGGTCAGTATTTCAGTGTACCTATTGCTTATTGCTAACTATTACTATAGGTTAGGAGGTCTGGGCATTAGATGCCAACAGTCGTTCTTTTTCGATCTGACTATATTTTTCTTGGTGCTTATCTAAAGTTTTTGGAGCGAATACTTTTGTTCTTTCGGTTCCATCTTTCTGAAGATGAGAAAGCACTACTCCGATACCAAAGGAGTATTTTATTTTACCCATAAACACTTCCAATTGTTTAAAATTCTCAGGAGGCTTCAGTAGTTTTACAGCTCCTAGTCCTGAAGGTTCTGGAAGAACACCGTTAGCGGATATTCTTCTTCCCAAATATTCAATTTCATTCTTGAAGAAAAAACACTTCTCCATTTTGCCTCTAATACCATTGTCCTGTCCCATTCAAATGTTTCGGCCTAGTCGGTGATGAGACGATGATGTCATCAAGATAGTTTCCACAACCTCCTATTCCTTTCAAGAGTTGATCTAGGTATCTTTGGAAGATTGCCGGAGCGCTAGCTATTCCATATGGAAAACGTTGATATTGAAAACGGCCCAGCTCTGTGTTCACGACCATAATATGTTTGGACGCATCATCCAATTCCATTTGTAGATAGGCATCTTTAAGATATATTTGGCTGAACTGTTTGCCATGACGAATCATATGGAATATGGAAGTTCAAATATTGATATACCGCACCGCGAAAGGAAGTAATCTTATTGTTTAAGATCTGCACTAAAATGCTAAACTAAAATACCGAATAGAATTCAAATGTTGTGATAATTGTTCGAGATATGACTCCTAGCTTTTTAGATTCACCCGCGCGTACCGAATCGCTCACACTTGCTGCGGCATTTTTGCTTAGTATTTCTTGCATCCTCTTTCTTTGCAGCTCCAATATAGTTGTCGTAATTTCCCGCTGTTGAGCAAGTTTAGCTTTTATAAAGCTAGTATCTGTAGGTATCTTGATGAAAATCAACGATTATGTGACATGCTATTCTTTTATCCTTGTCCCTTTGGTAGAAAGGACCTTCTACCATAAGGTAGAGGTCTGTGCGTTCATTTTGAAGTGTGACCCCGAACTGCCTTTGTTAAAATATGTCTATCCGTTTGTGAATTTACAGAGTTGCCCATAATGTTAGCGGTTGCAATGTATGGTAACGTTAGTATAAGAGAGGAGAGTGCAGGTTTTTTAATTCAGTATACATATATGACAGTTTATGTGCGGAATTTTGTAAGGGTACGTAGAACTAAGATCATATAAATCGGACGAATAGGTTGATTGGGAAAATTAAGCAATGAGATTTGTAATACCTTGATCAGACGAATCGGAAATATTTTTATAAGTTAGGGAGGCAGGAAAAAGAGTGGATTTACATATTCACGGTATAACGTTTATAAAGTAGATTTTTAAGAAAGATAAACTGGCTACGAATATAAACAAAGTTTGTCTGATGGATTGTGGTGCACCACTTCATAGTACTACTGCTCGCTGGTTTTTTCGATGTTCTTTTTGAGGGCTAGCCACCATACCAGTACTCCATACGGTATAGATCCAGCATACAATATAGAAAGAAATGCTCCACTTGAGTCATATGGCTTTTTTGCTGATAAAGAGGGCTACAGGGGGCTAGAGTTCCAGTTTAGCTTCCTATCCAATATTACCCCCAGGTATTTGGCACTGTTGCTGAAGGAGGGCCCGTTGGTTGTTTAGTCTTGGGGGGACGAGGGGCGGGATTTTGTATTTCCTGCTCGAATGAACTAATTATGCTTGTCCATTTGGCTAGGCCTTGTAATCTCGCGCTCATTGTGATGTGCTTCTGGTAATGGCCCTTGTTAAAGAAGATGCGCCTAGTGAGCCCAATGAGTAAGATAGTGACCTAGTGAGATCAATGAGCCCCACTAGGTGGTCATCTACCATAAGAGATGTCAGGGTACCGGTTATGGTGTTCGGGAGAGCGTTATTGAAGGCCCCTTTCATATCCATAAAGGCTACTAGGGCGGATTCCTTCTGAGAGAAGGCTTTCTCTAATATGAGCGGTGGATTTACCCTTTTTGTAGGCATTTTGGGTGGAGCTAGGTGTGAATCTTAAGTGGAGGACTATGATTTTTTCTAGCGTCTTTAGCAGAAATGATGAAAGGCTTATTGGTCTTGGGTATGAAGACGATACGCGATTTGAATCAATGTTGTGGAAGTTTTCCTAGTGTGAGTGATCTGCTAAAGATATTTGAGAACTCCATGATGGCCGCTGGTACCGGTGAGTCCTAATCCAAGGACACCTGCGCTACGTTCTTGTTCGTCACCTCCTTTAGGATCAGCTATGCAACAATGATAATCATCCTGGGGGATCAAACAGATGCGCTATGGCAGCGTCCTCTTTGTCGTGCAATCTGAAAAAATAAAAATTATTTAAAATTTGAAACAATGATAGCCTGGTAGCTAGTACACCTCCAACGACTTTGTAGGATCCTTTTTATTACAGGCTTAAAGAGTCTGACAGCAGCGATGTTATTAAGAGCTTATAGATAGCTCTATAGAGTAGAGCTTAACCGTTCTGATTAATGAGCGGCGTGACCAGTTGTTCAGATTATGTACTACAATACGCGTGGTAGCCATGAGTATGTTGCCTGCACGATTGCAGGGCGACCTCGACGTATAGAACCAATAACCTGTCGCTGTCAGCATCCCGCTCTAAATAACATCTACTGGTCGCCCAGCTCGCGGCTATGACGAATATGGCCGATCAACTGGAGCCTCAGAAGTCCTTATGGCCTGACCTTAAGCTGAACTTTGTAGGTGATTTGCAGTAGCGTGTAGAGACGTTGACCACAAAATTCGCACCCTTTATTGGTGGGCGCACCTTATCAATAAACACAGATTCTACTAATACTTGTCACTGATACTTGGGATATGGTAAGCACCGTTAATATTAGTGATTGTTGTAGTTTGTCAGGGCTGTAGGCGGGTGGGTGCGGTTTATAGTGAAATGCGTAGTTGAAGACGTATTGTTAATCTATTCTTATTCTAACGTTATGCTACTTTGATCTTAGCTTTAATTATACTTTTATACGTTTTTTGTCAGCACCTTGTACTTTGGTACTCTATCGCAAACGCTACTTTTGTCATTCGACTTCTCTACTCGTCTATACAGTTATTGTTCTTTTAAAAATCTTACCGAAGGAACTCCTTTTTATACCCTTGCAGAGGGTATTATAATTTTGGTCAAAAGTGTGCAACGCAGTGAAGGAGACATCTCCGACCCTATAAAGTATATATATTCTTGATCAGGATCACCTCCTGAGTCGATATAAGCATGTCCGTCTGTCCGTCGGTCCGTCTGTCCGTCTGTCTGTCTGTTTCTACGCAAACTAGTCTCTCAGTTTTAAAGCTATCGACTTCAAACTTTGCACACATCCTTCTTTCCTTTGCAGGCAGTATATAAGTCGGAATGGCCGGGATCGGTCAACTATATCCTATAGCTGCCATATAACTGATTGATCGGAAATGCCATAACTTCGTTGTTTTTAAAGTTATAAGGTTGGGACTTGCTGTGGACTCTTCTTTTAGCAGACTAATTTGATCTGCCGAGTTTTATAAGGATCGGCCGACTATATAAGATCCGATATATATCTAATAATATAAGCTGTCACATATCTGCAAGGGTATATCAACTTCGGCTCCGCCCGAAGTAAGCTTTCCATTCTTGTTTAACATTATATCGATTGCTGAAACTATACGTTTTACGAAATGTAGGTGTTTTGAACTATTTTGTCACAGCATGGCCAATCCTGATACATGATCCGTCACTGTTGGAGCAATTGTGTGATCTCTTTCTGCCGTAACGTTGCTATCATTCACAAGGTCCTTTACAATTTGATACGTTCCTTGGAACGAGGCTCAGGCTTGCATGGTTCTCTGGTAGCTTCCTGCTCATTTACGATCACAACCAGATCACCAGTGGAATTGGCAAAAGGGGTTTAATCTTTTTAGTCAAGTAATTTTTTCCATTGTCTTTTATAGTGACGGCACACCAAAACGGCACAATGTTGTGGTGTCCATCTTTTTGTAAGTCGGAAAAATGCTTGCCTTATCGCAGGTGGGAAAATTACTTGCGAATCAATGTTGTAGTACCACCGGGGTCAACAACCCAGAGCCACTCGCACCCCTTGAGCTACTATAAGAATATACAAATTGGGTCTTGAGCGCCAATGAGTTTAGGGATTTCAGTGCTTCCAACATGATGGACGCCTGGAGGAGTCTAAAGGGGTCTGGAGTCTGAGGAACTTGTTGTGACACAGACGCTCGCAATAGAATCAAAATATCACCAGGCCATTTGACTTTGAACCATCTGTGTAGATGTGTAGGGAGCCCACTAGACCCAGTACTTACAGTACGTACACATGTACTTGTACTCAGTACTTCAACTCATTTCTTGAGGGGATGGTGACATGATAGTTAGTGGTTCGATAGTCGACGGGTGTATCGATGAGTGTAGTTGACGGTAGTCTGTACCCCCAATTGGGGTGAAGTGGTGTATGTCTAGTCCTATGTGTTGAAGCCATTCTCCATAAATCCGCCTCGACCTTGTTGGCTCCATCAATTCTGTTAAGCTTTCAGCCCAGTTTCCTAGTGTGATACCGAGGTACTTTGCCCTACCGCCAAGGGACAGAGTTGCCTCCAGTTTTCTTGGAGGTTCCAAATATGTGGATCTTAGACAAGTTTCCCCCGATCATTTCTATTTGCCCATGCTGAAAGCTCCCCTAGCTTGTCCGTCATGCGGTCGCATAGTCGGCCAAAGTCTGCAGGGCCTTTAGCAAGGATCATAGGGAATACGATAGGCCCCAAGCAAGGCTGTAGGCTGCTACAACAATCAGTCCTGAGATCCAATATGTTGTATGTTTCGTTGTTTGTTATTTGTATGGCTTGTTTAAGAAAGCTTATTTTTTGACCCACGCGTAGGCCTGCCATGGTAAACGTAAATAAAACACGAGAATCGGCCGAACCTGGGCTATTAAGGTCCGGGCTCCCCGTCGGACACGCATCTCTCGGCATATGCTGTTCTACCTTGTATCTGATTGACCTTGGGCTGATTTGAGAAAGGGTATGTTCTGCGCGCCAAACTACAATTCGAGGTCTTGCTGGTGATTCTATCAATCCTAATCTAATGTTCGAGACTGAATTCATTCTGAGAACTGTTCCTCTTTTATAGGAAACACAGTGCTTGTTTACATTATTTTTCCGCTAGGGACCGCTTCCCAATGAAAATGTAATTAGATATACATTGGTTAATAATAATTCGGCTTATAGTGAACTAAGGAATCGTATATGAATTATTAGTTTATTGTTTAATGCTTCGTTAATCTTAACTTTAATATAACTTACAACATTTTTTTTTGGCATCGCGTATGTTGGTCCGTTGTCGTAAACGTCACGACTCTTTGAGTCGTTTTTATACAGTTGCAAAGGGAATTATAGTTTTGGTCAAAAGTGTGCAACGCAGTGAAGGAGATATCTCCGACCCTATAAAGTATATATATTCTTGATCAGGATCACCTCCTAAGTCGATATAAGCATGTACGTCTGTCGGTCATACCGTCTGTCTCTCTGTCTAATTCTACGAAAGTCTTTCTGTTTTAAAGCCATCGACTTCAAACTTTGCACACATCCTTCTTTCCTTTGCAGGCAGTATATAAGTCGTATCGGCCGGGATCGGTCATCAACTCAGGATGGGACTTTTTATGGATTCCACTAAGGGCAAACTAATTCGATCTTCCAAATTTTATAAGGATCGGCTGACTATATAAGATACGATATATATCTATTAATATAAGCTGTCACTTTACTGCAAGGGTATATCAACTTCGGCTCCGCCCGTAGTTAGCTTTCCTTTTTTGTTTTGTTATAAAATTGTTTATGAATAATAACAAATATTAAATATATGATCACCGATAAAAAGAAAATATTTGAATGTTTCGATATTTTTTGCAGATATGCTCAATATTCGCATTTTAAAATACATTCTGAAGCAGATTATTATAAACTCGAAATAGATGGGTATGAAGGCAACGCAGGAGACTCCCTGAACGACCCTTGGTATGGATCTAACAATAGTCCCTTTTCAACCTACAATAAAGACAATGATCGAAGCTCACTTAATTGCGCTAGTATGTTAAAGGTAAATTACATAACATATATATTAAAAAATGCATTTTTTATTCTTTGCTTCTACCTTTTTTTATACACTTTTAGAGGGTATTATAACTTTGTTGAAAAGTATGCAACGCAGTAAAGGAGACATCTCCGACCCTATAAAGTATATATATTCTTGATCAGGATCACCTCCTGAGTTGATACAACCATGTCCGTCTGTTTGTCTGTTTCTACGCAAACAAGTCTCTCAGTTTTAAAGCAATCGACTTCAAACTTTGCACACATCCTTCTTTCCTTTGCAGGCAGTATATAAGTCGGAAAGTGATCGGTCAACTATATCCTATAGCTTCCATATAACTGATTGATCGGAAATGCCATAACTTTGTTGATTCGATAACTTTGTTGTCCGTCGTTCTGCTAAATTTCACAAGGATCGGCTGACTTTATCCTATATCCGCCATATAACTGAACGATCGGAAATTAAACTTACTTATTTTAAAGATAGGATTTTCAATGGGTTCCATTATTGACAAATCTGTTCGATCTACAAAGTTCATGAGGATCGGACGACTATAAAAGATTCTAATAATATAAGTTATAAACTTTCTTGTTATAAACCTATACAGAAGGTGTTTTTAACATGGCAGGCTGAGACTTTCTACAGATCCCAGTCGGTGGACTGGCCCACGTCCAGTAGCGAAATGAGTGATGTCCTCGCACTTTCAATCCTTTATATATTCAGCATAACAGTAGGAAAATCTATTCTTCTTATTATGAATGTAATACTTATATACTTCTATTAAGGAACAAAAGAAAATATAGGGCTGCCACAGAAACACTAGTGATTTAGTGAAATGGCAAATGAATGTAATACTTATATACTTCTATTAAGGAACAAAAGAAAATATAGGGCTGCCACAGAAACACTAGTGATTTAGTGAAATGGCAAACCCAAACCCATAAAAAAATTTGTACTATGCCACAGTATTACGAGTGGTTAGACAAAAGCTTAGACAAAAACTTTGCAGTGTATGTTGAAATGATTGTCACGTTGCATTATCAAAAATCTATTTTTATTTGGTTTTTTATTCCCTTGCAGAGAGTATTATAATTTTGGTCAAAAGTGTGCAACGCAGTGAAGGCGACATCTGCGACCCTATAAAGTATATATATTGTTGATCAGGATCACCTCCTGAGTTGATATAAGCATGTCCGTCTGTCTGTCTGTTTCTACGCAAGCTAGTCTCTTAGTTTTAAAGCTATCGACATCAAACTTTCTTTTCTTTTTCAGCTGTATATAAGTCGGAACGGCCGGGATCGGTCAACTATATCCTATACCTGTCATATAACTGACTGATCGGAAATGCCATAACCTTATTTTTTTTATGTTAGAAAGATGGATTTCTATGGATTCCATTTTGGGCAAACTTTTACATACAAGGGTTTATCAACTGCGGCTACGCCCGAAGTTAGCTTTCCTTTCTTATTTTATTATTTTTTAACAATTAATGGTGGAAACAAAAAAGGGAAAATTCAGTGGAAAGAACGTTGAAAATGAATTGAGTGCATTAGTATGCAGAGACGAAAAAAAATAATGTGTGCCTGCGGGTGGGTATGCCTTACTCGCACTACATACTACGAGGGAAAAATTATTAATTAAATGAGTGAGAGTTAAGGGTTGAATTCATTCAAGAATTTACGATACAACTAAGCATGTTTGCGTCCATTTAAAGAATAGAGAAACACTATTTCTTATAATTTATTTGTATTATTTTTATGTAAAATTTTGATACTGTGAATGAAAAAAAAAAAAGCTTTTTTTATTATTTTTTATTATTATTTATTTTTTATTACTCCTCTCGGGACTTATGGCTTCTACAAGAGCCTTCCATCGAACTCTGTTTGGTACCGTTTGTTTGACGGTGGTGTTTTTTCGGGACAGGTCTGACGCCATTGATTGATGACACCAGGTCTGTTTGAAGCGTCCCACTTCTGCTTCATTGTAGACTCCACTCGAAAGCCATCCTGAGGATGCTGTTCTGCTTCTTTCTAAGTGCGTTTTTGATCTATTTCCATTTTCGTCTCTTTATCTGCTGCTGAAATGGGTTCTCTTCCGTTTCGCACCACAGGTCTTGGTTTGTAATTCTACTTGGCCAGAATATACCGCAGATTATGATAGTGCCACGGAAGCTATCGACAAACATCGAACACACTACGGCCCAATGAAAAAAATGTCAGCTACTAACTGATTCGAAAAGAAAATGAATTATTAACGTCACGGGCTTGCTACAGATGTTGCCACCAATGTTTTTTCAGGCACGGATGCCGAGTCGACAACTGTCAGTCCAAGCATTACCCTTTACTCCGCAGAGATCCAGACACCCTGTACGGAAAAGGCTGTTGCCACAACAAATGATCCACTATGCCTTCAGTGAACCGGGAGTGCCCAACTTCAAACGTCAAAGACAGGAAATTCCAAAAAGATATGGCTCAACAAAATGCACTCAGTTAAAAAGCTTTCACTACCAAAGCAGACCGTCGATGCACATGAACAATGTACAAGGCATAAATGCTTATACGGATGGCCTCTGAAAATATATTATAATGCAGAGCCCATGCTCCTTATTGGCACAAACAACTGTGCATTGGCAGTTCCCCGCAAAATCCGTAAAAGAAGACTCAACGAACCCATCATCTCAAAATGTGTTCTAGGATGGAGCATCCAAGGAACAGGAAACTTAAGCAAACATTTTCCTCTACATCACTGCAAATTCAACTGAGGCGGAATCGACAAAGCCGTCAAGAAAAGTTTAAGTGTAGACCCTACAGCTCCACGAAAGCTTCAATCAGAAGATATCAATCAGGCCAAACGCATTATAGAAGACACCTGCAAAAGGGTATACGGTCAAAAATCAAGAGAGATCCTGAATTTGTTGAGCAAATACAAGGCCAAATGAACAACCCCGTGACTAAAGGATATGGAATCGAACTCGAACCAGCAGGCATAACTAAAAAGGAGCATCGAGTAGGGTATCTCCCAATTTTCATCGCACTGAATTCTAACAAACTACCTAAATCCACTCCCAGAAGTTATTATGCCATTTAGTGTTGGCCACATCGCCGTGTGCGCCGACATTGCAGAGATGTTTCATTAAATTACCATAAATTCTTATAGTTTCATAAAGACAAATCATAAGACTCTTTTCTCTTATCTTAAAGCGAACGGACGTGTTTTTTTGTGCGCACTGCGTTTTTATTTAATTATTTGATTTCTAAACTTAAAACTCCGGAGTTTATCTATATTTATTAATATTTATAACAATACTATCCTTTGCTTTACAAGTATCCGTATCGCTTCGTGTGTGCAGTGGTATATTTGGAGGTAAATAATAACTTTATTAATTTTAATCCAAACATACATAGCTCTGCTCTGCTTCTTCATCTTTTACGGTGTTGCTTCTATCATCGCTCAATAGAGATTCTTATCTCTATTCCTTACTCTTTATTAACCCGCACTAATCGCTCTCTTCAATCCCCCTTTTTCGTTTCCCTGGCACAGTGGTACGTCATAATTCAAGGTACGTTAATAATATAATAAAAAATATTAATATATTAATTAATCAAAACCATGGAATTTAAACTTGTCTGTGCGTTGAAGTCTTGTAATAAGACAATCTCCTCGTCCCAGCCTACCATCCACTGCTGGCTTTGTGAAAACGTTTTACACGCAAAGTGTGTTGGGTTCACGGCCTCAGTTTCGGATGCCATTTCACGTAGGTCTGGGCTCCACTTTTGCTGTGACGGTTGTCGTGTTGTTCAGGGCGAAATGAGATCGTTCATGAGACAGACTAAAAGTGGATTTAACGAATTGGTTAGTGGTTTTCGTAAAATCAATGACCAACTCTGTGCGCTCGATACACAGTTTAGTAGTCTACAACTATTAAATGAGTCTCCAAAGCGTAAGAAATCCGCTTTTAGTGATGTGCTTGTGGCGAATAATCATCAGCCCTCTCAGCCGACAATCATGCAGCCGCTTATATCGCTGGCCACTCCAAGGGCCGGACCTGGGAAAAATTCGGCTTCCGAATATCTCGGGGTAAATGAGCAATTGTCCGATATGTCCTCTGTGGCATCGCTTCAAGTGATACCACCAGACCCAATAATACAAACCCCGTTAAGAGTCACCGAACAGGGCAATCAAGCGTCCGGACCACCGGTACGCACTGATGCTGCCGTATTAGTTACGGCGGCACCAAAACCCTTACAGGTGATCCCGCCATCGAAACATATATTTGTTTCACGGCTTGCCCCTGATACTTCGGAGATTGATATCTCGGCTTACATCAAAGCCAAAACAAAAGCCGACATAAAGGTGGTAGATATTACAAAATTCAAATACACCTACACCAGGCACACGTCATCTTTCAAAATACGTGTGCCTGTGCAGATGTTCAAGACGATTTGTTCCGCCAGCTTTTGGCCAGAGAACATTTTCGTCCAGGAACATCAGCCAAGTACGGTGAAGAAAAAAATTACCAAGCCTGTGGGAGTTAAACTACCACAGGTTAGAGCCACTGACCAACCTTCCACCTCATCTTCAAAAAACTAATTTCTACACTAACACTTACCTATCAGAATACTAGAGGGTTACGTAGTAAACTACCCAAACTGTATTCTGATAGTTCTTCCTTTGCGTCTCACATTATAGTCTTTACAGAAACTTGGTTAAAGCCGGAGATCTTAAGCTCCGAAGTTTTTCCAAGTAAGTACACCACTTTTAGACGTGATAGAACACTGCGAAGGGGAGGAGGAGTCTTAATTTCTGTAGACTCCAATTTCGCTTCTGAAGAGGTACAATCACAAGAGTTTGGTCTTTATACGTTACCTGTTCTTACATACCACCTTCGTCGGAACCGCCTACATACTGGCAACATTTGTCCGATATTCGTCTTATTTCGGACCGTCTGTCCGACAACGACCAACTGGTAGCTCTAGGGGATTTCAATATACCAGAACTCATGTGGTCTAATGTTGAGAATTCTCCGTCCTTACTGCTTAACTCGCACCACGACTTCCTTGCGGGTATGTTCGACATGTCACTCGGGCAAATTAACCATGTTAGAAATTCTTTAGGTCGGCTGTTGGACTTGTTTTTCGTTTCTGATCCTGATGGAATTACTGTTTCCAGAACTTTGCCCCTTTCTAACCCTGAGGATCCATATCATCCCACTCTTGAGGTTTCAATCGAAACCAATACCTTAATTGACCTTAAGTCTACACGTAAATGTAATAAAATTCGTTCCTTCCGTAAGGCTGACTTTATAAAACTAAATAAATTACTTTTAGAATTTGATTGGTCTGATCTACTGGCATGCGATGACATAAACATTGCCTTAGAGGGTTTTTATAATACCCTTAATATATTCTTCGACGCTTGCGTGCCGTGGAAATATCCGTCCGCTTCAACTAATCCGCCTTGGTATACAAAGCACCTATTAAACTTAAAGAACGTAATGAATAGACTTTTAAATAAACATAGATTATCTGGCTGTACAGTTAGTTATTCAAGATACTTAGTGGCTCGGTCCCATTTCACCGTGCATAACGCCGAATGTTATAGGAGTTATATTCACCGCTGCCGGATTCAGTTTACTCAGGACCCGAAGCAGTTTTATAACTTCGTAAACACTTAGCGCAAACATGTATCTTTTCCTCCTCTGCTTACGTTTGAGAATTCATATGCGAACACTGATCTGGCAATGGACGATCTCTTTGCAGAGTTTTTTTCAAAAACGTATTAACATAGCACAATTCCGGCTCAGCCTTATTTGACTCTGTTAACCATTCGCTTCTTATAAGTAAACTCAGTCTTTTGGGATTCCCAACTGATCTCCTGATTTGGATTTCGAGTTACTTATCTGAAAGAACCCAACGTGTTTTCTTTAAAGATGTTACCTCGCGGTTAGTCCGCGTCACATCTGGGGTGCCCCAAGGAAGCCATCTTGGACCATTACTCTTTACATTATTTATTAACGACTTGCCCCTTGCCTTAACTGACTCACTTGTACTTATGTACGCTGATGACGTTAAGCTTTGTCTTCAGTATAGATTCACTAGCGCCCAATCTAGACTTCAATCCGATTTGGATAAATTTCAAAATTGGTGTTTAGCAAATAACCTAAAGCTTAATGGATCGAAATGTAAACTCATGTCATTTTATCGATCTAGTCCTCACCAGGCTACGTATTTTCTCTATGGGAATGCCTTAGAACGATTAACTCAGGTTAACGATCTGGGTGTCCTATTAGATTTGAAACTTCAAAAGAATTCAATGACCCGTACTTAACAAAAACTTTATATACTTCACTAGTCCGTCCGATTCTTGAGTATGGATCGTGTGTCTGGAGTCCTCAATATGGAGTACACCAAGATCACATAGAATCTGTACAAAAAAACTTCCTTATCTTTGCACTTAGGGGACTTAATTGGGATGCAAGTCTTCACCTTCCATCCTATCATTGTAGACTTTTATTAATAAACTTACCATCACTAACAAACCGTAGAACGATGCTGGGTGTCATGTTTTTAGTTAATCTTATTAATGGAAATGTAGACAGCCAGCATTTACTAACACGCTTAAATTTTAATGTTCCTAGTAGAAGGACTAGAAACTTTCGTCCTCTACTCCTCAGCCTTTGTAGCTCGACATATGCCCAACACGATCCGTTCAGGGTTTTATGTTCGGACTACAATGGTCTCTACAACATCTTGCCAATTTGCTCTACTAACAATCTTAACTCCTTTATACTAAACGCCTTATCTGTGCAACACTCTTCCTCGTAATACTTTACTCCTTCTCTTTATACTCGGATCTATCCCCGCGATTCGAGCCGTACGTTACGCGGTAGCGCCCCTCGGTCGGTTGGGCGGGAGGTGGGCTGTACGTATGCAGAGGGAACCGCGCGAAAAAAAAAAAAAAAAAAAAAAAGGTTAGGTTAGGCCACACTTAGACCGTGTGCGGTCCCTTGTGATACCGTGAGCTGAATCTAAAAATCCCTTTACACGCAGAAGAGAGGTCTAATGGTCTAGCAGTTCCCCCACCCTGAGGCTTTGGTGAACCTTTCTATCCTGTTCGGGTCTATTTCTGACATCGCTGAGATGCTGCTAAGGAACCTATCGTCCAGGTGCTTAAGTCTGAGAGACTGCAGCGCTGGGCAGTGGCAGAGAAGATGCTCGACGGTTTCTTCCTTTTTCTCGTCCCTGCAGCTGCGGCAGTAGTCGTTGTGTGGTGTGTTCATTCGCCTAGCAAGTGTTCCCACTAGCCAGTGCCCCGTGATGACCCTTATTGCCGTGCCAATGCGGGTTATGTCCATCCTAAGTAGTTGGGATGTTCTTTTAGAGATTTTGGGCCAGAGTTGGCGGGCCAACCGGCAATTTGGGACGGTTTCCCAGCTAAGCTGGTTCATTTCCTTATTGGCTTCCCTAAGTTGGAGCTTGTATGAGGCTAGTGATACACCGAAACCCTCAAGTTCTCCCTGGAGTTGTGTGGTGGTGCCTTTACGAGCCAGTTCATCTACTATGCAGTTGCCAGTGATGTCCCTGTGACCTGGGACCGAGATGGGACTTATGTCATACTGGTTTGCCATGTCGTGGAGAGATGATCTGCAGTCTGAGACTGTTTTGGAGTTACTTGTGAATGAGCTCATCCATTTTATAGCCGCTTGGCTGTCGCTGTATATGTTGACTCCTCTTTGTGTGGAGTTATGTAAGTTTGGGTATTTTAGCGCTTCCCTTATGGCAATCACTTGGGCTTGGAATACGCTGCAGTGATTTGGAAGTCTGAAAGAGGTTTTAATGCCTAGTTGCTCGGAGTATATTCCCCCTTCTACTCTGTTGTTTAATTTGGAGCCATCAGTGTAAAAGCATATTGCGTTCTCTGGGCCTGGTATTTCGTCTCCCCATTCCTCTCTGTTAGCAATGAGGGCTTGGAAAGGTGTCTGTGTGTAATCGCTTGGAGTAAAGTAGTCTGTACTACTGGGAATGAGAGGATCGTTCAGCAGAATGGTGGAGTGGCCCTTATTCAGGAGGCTCCATTTCTGAGTTTCCCTAAGCCTGATTGCCGATACTTTCGCTTGTTCTATTCCAGCTCGTTCTGGATTTGGTAAGCTAAGTATGACATTCAGGGCTTCGTTTGGTGTGGATCGTAGTGCACCGCTGATGCATAGTGCTGCTGATCGGTGGATTTTTTCCATCTTTTTAAGTATACTTTTCTTTTTGAGGGCTGGCCACCATACCAGAACTCCGTAAAGTTGTATGGGTCTGACTATAGCTGTCTAGATCCAGCCTACAATATTAGGGGACATGCCCCATTTGTTTCCTATGGCTTTTTTGCAGGTGAAAAGGGCTGTAGCAACCTTTTCTGACCTACTCGGCGCTACTGCTGAAGGAGAGCCTTTGGTTGTTTAGTCTTGGAGGGACGAGGAATGGGAGTTTGTATTTCCTGCTAAAGAGGACTAACTCTGTTTTCTGCGCACTTAGTCCTAGGCCATTACAGTACTTCCATTCGGCTAGGGTTTGCAATTTTTCGCTCATGAAATCGCAGAGCGTTTGAGAGTATTTACCTGTAAACAGGATTGCGACTTCGTCTGCGTACGCCACTATCCTGCAGACGGAAGAAGGAGTTTTTCCGTCTTGCATAGAATTGAGTTGACTGCTATGTTCCATAGGAGAGGGGATAGGACCCCGCCTTGCGGTGTGCCTCTACTGACGGCACTTGTTAAGGAAGATGTTCCTAGAGAGGACGTCACTGTTCTGCGTATTAACAGCTGGACAATGAGTCCTACCAGGTGATCATTTACCCCAAGTGAGTCCTTAGTGAGCTAGTTATGGTGTTTGGGAGAACATTATTGAAGGCCCCTTCTATGTCTAGAAAGGCTACTAGGGCGTATTCCTTCTGAAGGAAAGCTTCCTCTATTCTGTAGATGAGCGCGTGGGGGGCAGTCTCGGTGGATTTACCCTTTTTGTAAGCATGCTGTGGGTTCCATATGTGGCTGGGATTGAGAGTTGACCTAAGGTGAAGTCCTATGACTCTTTCTAGCGTCTTGAGCAGGAAGGATGATTGGTCTAAAATCTTTAGGGGTCGTGTGTGATGGTTTGCCCGCTTTGGGTATGAAGACTATTCGCGATTTAAGCCATTTTTGCGGAATTTCGCCTAGCACAAGGGATATGTTAAAGATGTTTAGAAGCCAGTTGATGGCAATGTCTCCCGCTTGTTGGATTTGTGCCGGTATTATCTCATCAGGGCCGGTCGATTTATAAGGGTTAAACTGTGAATTGCCCAGTGTAGGGTTTCTGGTTTCTTTTTTAAGAAAGCCTAGAGTTGTGGCTGTTTGTGATAGAATTTTTCTGAGCCTCGCAGCTTGGGTAGTGTTTTCGATATCCGAGCAGAAGGAGTTCCATGAGGAGCGCTTCGCTTTACGGATGGCCTTTTTGTAGGAGGCCAAAGAGACCTTGTATTCGGTCCAGAGTGCCTCCTCACTTCCGGCTTTGGCCCTATTGAACAGGGTTCTGCTTCCTGCTTGTAGGGTCGCTAGCTCCGTAAACCACCAGGGTGGTCTATTTCGCTTGTTCGGCTTAGTTTTTGGGCATGCTCCTCTGAGGGCATTATAACATGCTTGAGTGAAAACTTGCACCAGAGTGTTTAGACTTTCCACGGTTTGGGGATAGTCAGGTGGCTGTGGTGCAATGGTATTTAAGAGGATTTGATGGTACGTGACCCAGTTGGTTTTTTTGAGATTTCGAAAAACCGCAGTTTCGGTGTTTTTGAATTCAAGGGATTATTCTATGTATCTTTGGGCGGAGAAAGAGTGTTTCTCTAGGACATTCCAGGTAGTTACGTAGCTGAATAACTGTTTAGATACGAGCGTGAGGTCAATGGATTCCCTGCGATTTGCTATGATATAGGTGGGGTCGTCTCCCTTATTGCAAAGGAAGAGGTTTGACCTTAGAATAAAGTTAAAAAGAGACTCACCGCGGTCGTTTGTGTTGGAGCTCGCCCAATGCGAGTGATGAGCGTTGCAGTCGCAACCTATAAGGAGGCCTATATTAAGCCTTTCGCTGTCTCTTGCTAGTTTGCCTACTAGCTCGTCGGGGGGTTCCAGCCTTTCGTAGGCCATGTAGGACGACAGTACCCGGATGGAGGTCGTCTGTGACTCCACGGAGGCTGCCGCATTGTCCGCTGTAATTATGAAGCAAGAAAATGCTGAGGTTCTTTTTAGCTAAGATGCAGGCTCTGATTTTACCTTCAGTATTAGCTACTAGTAGCTTGTACTCCCTAGTCGCTAGTCCAGAAACCCTACCTCCTGCTATCCATGGTTCCTGGACTAGGACTATGTCGGCTCCATCCTCGGCCAGATGGAGCAGTAGAGCAGCTGAGGCTGCCTTACAATGGTGGAGGTTTATCTGCAGAATCCGTAAGGACGTCTGACAGGTTACCCTCCACCATTGTGATCTCCGGCTCTTCGTCGTCGGAGATTTCCTCGTCGATAAATCGACCCGCGGCCGTCCTGCGCAGCAGCGATGCATCGGTGTTGTAGCCGTCTTCTATGTCTGAGGCCTCTATCTCGGAGGACAGTTCCTGATGAGTAAAGGCTGTTTTTGCTCCGTCACTCGAGTCTGATTTATAGACCTTTACGGTCACGGAGCTGAAATCAAAGTTTAGTTCCCCATGAGCAGCCTCTATGGGAGCTAAACTTTCTTTGTTTATGATAAGGACCGCCTGGTTTGTTGGCCCCACCATCTCCTCCACCTTCGTCACACGCCAGTCCGTCGTGGGAAGATGTGAGTTGCATCTCTGGAGCATTATAAGGACCTGGCCCGGTTTCTTTATGGAGGCCGGGATCCAGATCCTTGCTCTTGGTCTACTGGGGACGTCCCGCCAGCTCAGCGCAACAAGCTTGGCGCCCTCGTAGACTTCTTCAAGCTCCCCTACCGCAGCCTTATACAGCTCTGCAGACCTCTCGTCGTCGCAGGCTATCACTTTCACGCTGCCTTGGAACCACCTCACGTCTTTGCAGACAGGAGGGGGCCTGGTTCCTTGGCCAGGAGCTCAAAGTAATTCGCTGCCAGGGCTGCTTCCACTTATCTCCACTTATCCCTAGAGATTTTGCCGTCGGGGTTACCCCTGTCGATAACCCCTAGCAGGATGCGACTTTTCGCCATCTCTGCGAAGGACCTCTTTGACTGTGTGCGCAACCGCTTTGCCATTGGTCCTCCCGGCACGGGACCTCTCCCTCTTGGGATGTGGTTTTCGCTCCTGTTTTGGAGCCGGGGGTGTCGGCGTGTTGCCATATTGAGGAAGGACTCCTTTGAGCCATTCCACCTTCATGAGCCACTCCGCGGAAGTCTTTTCCGACTTGGCTCTGCCGTGGCTGCGCAGGATCTGCCCTGCCGTTCTCTTCTCGGCGTAGGTGTGCCTGATTTGACCAGGTTTGCTGACCGCTTCAGGTTCGCTGCCCTTTACCGCACCTGTAGGGGGCATCATCGCTCTTGGGCGTAGTGGGTGGCTTGCCTTTGGCCACCCCGATTTTGGGGCAAGGTCCGCCCGGACCCTGCCAAGCTAGCTTGGTCGACTTTTGCCCAGACCCACTCGTCATTGCCAGAGTTTCGGGTTTTTTAGGAGATCCCGACTCCTTGTTTGCTTTATTTATTTTGTTGCTACTTAATTTTTTTTACCATAACTTGTTCCGGGGTCGCCAAGTACCCTGAGCCCTCCGTTTGAGACTGGGTAGAGTTTATATACTGGGCCCCCAGCCAGGCTGACTCTCGGCACGGGTCGAGTGACACTCTAGTCCGGCCCGGTGTGAGATGGTGTTTTGGGAAGGGAGGTGGGTGGGTATATTGTGTAGGAAAAAGGGGGAAATGTGTGGGGCTACTTTTTAGAGGAGGCAACACAAGCGCATCGTCGACACCGCTTTCGCCGCGGATACCCGCTAGCTGTCCGGGGCTGTTTATTTGCGAGAAGGATCCCCGAGGAGGGTCCTGCAGTGGAATCCTTCGCTTTATTCACAGCTAACCTTAAATTGAAAAAGGCCTTTCGCTATCTGCAACCTGCGACCCGTTTGGTAGCCCTAAGCTAGGCATCCTAGGAGTCATCCCACAAACTCCTTGGACCGAATAAAGACAAAAAAAAACAAGGACCCTTGTCATGCTTTCAAAGACATTCGGCATTTGCTACGAACCTTGTGTAGCTCATTATATACGTGATAGAATCGCGAAAGCATTCAAACACACACATCCACGAGCACCAAATAACAAAAGCATAACATAACATAACAAAAAACATAAAAAATATGGACGATCTCATCGACACCTACAATGATGATCTCGAGGCAGTATCAGTAGCATCAGCAGTCAAGGATATGCATGCCGATTCACAATAAAAAAAACTTGATTTCAAACTCCAGCGCCGTTATGCTTCACTTTGGAGAGCGCCAATCAACCACCCACAACCCAAAAAAAAAAAACTTGGTATTGGAATCCAAAAAAAAAACGACGTTTTTAAATAAATATTTAGGTTTGCAAAACTGTTCTTCAGTGGCTAATTATCGACCCAAGTATGAGCCAACCCATTTGTGCCGCAACATATCTAGTTCATTTTCAAATTTTACCTCTCATGAGGATAAATTTTCTCCACAAATGAAGAATATTACTCATATTTGTCTGTTAGGTCATATACGAATAGAAACACTCTAAGCAAAAATAAAATCAATCCCGAAGAACTTATTGATAGATATGTTGGTACATATTTTGATAACCAAAACATCAAGGGCTATGCAAAGTCTCAAACGTCCCAATGAGCCGAAATACCCCTTGATGTTAGAACAACATAGTCGGACCTAAACTAGATTGCGTAGAAACAGACAGACATACTTATATCGAATAAGGAGGTGATCCTGATCCAGAATATATATACTTTATTGGGACAAAGGTGTGTCCTTCACTGCGTTGCACACTTTTGAGTAATGTTATATTAGCCTCTACAAGGGTATAAAAATTATAATAGCCAGGGTATAGGGTATACAAATTATAATACTTTTCTATCGCTGCAACTCTATCTATCTGGGTATACAAATTATAATACCTTCTGCAAGGTTATAATGAGTAAAACAAAAGATAGCGACGCAATTTATTCTTGCATTCAGCATTTTCGGCATTTGGTTTCAGTGCCAAACTGAACGTGTTCTTTGATCGCTTCGAAAAATGAATTTCAAATCAAAACGAGTTATCTTACTCGTTACAATCGATACAATAACTATAAGGTAGTGTCGTCTTTGACATTCCGTTCGATTCTTATTCCGTTAACAAACAGTGCTGAAAAGCATAACGTTTTTTTTGTAATTTTTGTCGAAAACACGTAGAAGGCCTAAAATATATGAACGCCTCGAAGCGTGCTGTTTCAGAAAAGTGTGGTTGAAGATCTTATGGTGCAGTCTTAGTGAGGATTCAAAGCTATCTAATACTTATTTAAAATCTCAGAGGAAGTCGGGATTGGTAACAGGGCAGTGCTTTACTTATTTTTTGTTTTTATCTTTCACTCATAGTTTTTTTTTATTTAGCTAAAATTACTCAATTTTTGTCAAATAATAAAATTTTTGTTGAGGGCAACGCCAACAAATGGTTGGACTTAGATTTAAACTCCCAACAAGACCAAATAGACAACAAAGACAATAATCCTGTTTTTTAAATAGAATTTATCGAAATTGTAGCACCAGATATCAAGCTGGACCAGTTGAGTACATGGCAGGATATGTAATAAAAATAAATTTACCCTTATTGAGGATTCATTTACGTTATGAAATTTCACATGATAGTCTTATAAAACCCTCAGGATTGTGGTGTTAATTTCCTGTCTAGCGTATTGCCTATGTATTTTGCACTACCACTTAGAGTAAAAGTTCCACAGTAAACATAACAAGTTTAGTCTTGAATGGATTAACTCCAAGCGTTTCTATTCGCCAAAAATGAGAGCACTCCCAGCTTATCCGTCATTAGGTCGTACAGAGTTTGTGGAAATTTTCCTACGAAGGCAATCGCAAAACAAGTATGCAATAACTCTGCAGCCGCCACGTTCCACAGTAGGTGGAGGGTACACCTCCGCTTTTGAGCATCATCCATGGAACCTTTGTCAAGGACTAAAATGATGGTGCCCTTCGTCGTCACCTGTTGACCGGTTTCAGAACTTTCTTTGGAAATTCTATTCTCCATTTTTTGTTGGTAATTGAAGTGCTCATATTTGGAACTACGACTAAGCGGAAAGGGCCTCGTTGAAATTGGAGGGTCGACCGGGCCCAGAGTTCGATATTTGAAAAACTTGTACTTTTTGAAATATTTAAGTGTTTACTTTTTGTAATTTTTTGGACAGGTAAAGAAAAACTTTAAAAAAAAAACTACTGAAATCGTTTTCCAATAGTGTGATGAACAATGCCCATCAATATTTTAAAATTCCCACCTGCCGTTTTGAAATTATTTGAAATTAAAAAAATGAAAATTTTACATTTGAAATTTTTGTTCCTGAATACGAAAACAAGTCCTTTTTTCACCATTGCCCGTCTTTCAGAATTAAAAATTTTAAAAAACCAAATGTGGCCATCATCTATGTCCATCATTTCCCATATCTTAACATTTAAAAATTAAAAAAAAAAAATAAGCATTGCCAACATTTTCAAACTTAAAAAAAAATCTATGCCCTTAAACCTTAAAAATTTAACAAATGGGTCATATAAGTACGATCTCCTTTGTCCAAACCGCTTATTTATGCAATCAAAAGTTTATTGTTTATTGGTTCTATTTAGGTATTACATATTCCACAAGATTTTTTAATTCTTTATATTTTAAGTATTTTCCCAAACTACCCCATAACAGGTAAAAGTTAAAAATGTTCCTAAAATTATAAATGATTACGCTTGTTAAAGCAATACAAATTAGATTAAGCATTCTGCTTAACACAAACCTTATTTATTACAATTTTTAAATTTTAAGGGATGGGCACTGATGGGCATAGATTTTTTTGTTATATTTTTAAGTTTTAAGGGTTGGGCAATGATGGGCATGGATTTTTATACCCTGCAACGCAGTGAAGGAGACATCTCCGACCCTATAAAGTATATATATTCTTGATCAGGATCACCTCCTAAGTCGATATAAGCATGTCCGTCCATCTGTCTGTTTCTACTGTTTCTGTTTCAGTTTAAAAGCTATCGACTTCAAACTTTGCACACATCCTTCCTTTCTTTGCAGGCACTATATAAGTCGGAACGGCCGGGGTCGGTCAAATATATCCAATATATAGCTTCCATATAACTGATTGATCGGAAATTCCATAACTTTGTTGTTCTTGAAGATAGAAGGATGGGACTTTCTATGCATTCCACTTAAAACAAATTAATTCGATCTGCCAAATTTTATAAGGATCGGCTGACTATATAAGATCCGATATATATCTAATAATATAAGCTGCCACTTATCTGCAAGAGCATATCACTTCGGCTCCGCCCGAAGTTAGCTTTTCATTCTTGTTTTTGTTAAATTTTTAAGTTTTAAGGGCTGAGTTTTTTGTTCAATTTTTAAATTTTAAGATAGAGGCATCAATTGTTTTGTTAAATTTTTAAATTTTAAGATGTGGGCAACGATGGGCATAATTATACCCTTGCAGAGGGTATTATAATTTTGGTCAAAACTGTGCAACGCAGTGAAGGAGACATCTCCTAACCTAATAAATATATATATTCTTGATCAGGATCACCTCCTGAGTCGATATAAGCATGTCCGTCTGTCCGTCTGTCTGTTTCTACGCAAACTAGTCTCTCAGCTTTAAAGCTATCGACTTCAAACTTTGCACACATCCTTCTTCCTTTGCAGGCAGTATACAAGTCGGAACGGCCGGGATCGTTCAACTATATCCTATAACTGCCATATAACTGATTGATAGGAAATGCCATAACTTTGTTGTTTTTAAAGTTAGAAGATGGGACTTGCTATGGAATCCTCTTTTGGAAAACTTATTCGGTCGGCCAAATTTCATAAGGATCGGCCGACTGTTGTTTTTTAAGTTAGAAGACTTGGACTTTGTATGGATTCTACTTTCGGCAAACTAATTTGATCTGCCGAGTTTTATAAGGATCGGCCGACTATATAAGATCCGATATATATTTAATAATATAAGCTGCCACATATCTGCAAGGGTATATCAACTTCGGCTCCGCCCGAAGTTAGCTTTCCATTCTTGTTTTTTTTTAATTTTTCAGTTTAAAAGGATGGGCAATATTGGGCACATTTTGGTTTTTTAAATTTTTTTTATTTTTAAGAATTGGAGAATTAAGTATCTCGAAAAGTAAACAATTTTTTAAAACTCTAAAAGATGGGCAATGGTGAAAAAGGGCTTGATTTTGAATTCAGGCCCTTTTCAACAAAAATTTAAAAATCTTAAATTTACATTTTTTTAAAATAGTTTAAACTTTAAATAATTTTAAAACGGGGGGTGGGCATTTAAAAATATTGACGGGCATTGTTTAATACACTATTGGAAAACGATTTCAGTAGTATGTTTTTTGAAATTTTTATTTCAATTGATTCATGACCTTACCAGGACCTGTTATCAGCCGCCCTTACGTGGAGAGTATAGGCGCACTACCAGCGGTGCACAAGTTAGCAACCAGCTCCCAGCATAAGCTAGGCAGGCCAATTTTGTACTTGTCGGAGATGAGTTAGATTTAATTTAAAATATTATTTACTGATTGATTATAAGTTAAGTGTATAGTCTAAGAGTCTAAGCATTGCAAATGAAGAGAGAATGAAGAGAGAGAAGCTTATTTGAATAAGAGCGCGATAGGGAAGGAGAGTAAAGCCCTGCTGAGCGTGGCGCAATGATGGAAAGAAGGAAGAGGAAAGGGAGGGCAATCAAGAACAGCCATCCGAGGTGAACGGACATAAAAGAAGATCATTGCGACTCGCTGCGCGTGGTGAAATAGAAAATGGCTGAGAAAAACGACCACCATTTCCCGAAATCAGAAGTAGAATCACCGCCCCTACAAGATAACTCGGAAAATAGCTGGCGCAGACTATTAGAATCGCAAAATAGAGTGTTAACCGGCGTTTCAGAAGCCTAAGCGGCAGCATGGTGCAAAACGTCGGACATGATTTTAAATGAACATCCACAAGGAGGTGCATCCTTGGTGATGACGCTGAGCAAATCGCTGCTCGGTAGTGCATCGCAGTGGCTGTCGCAAATTTGGGTTCCTGGAATGAGCTGGTCCCAATTACGAGAATTGTTCATGGAACGCTACGAAGGCAATGAGACGCCGGCAGCAGTGTTGTTCAATATGCTCAAGGGACGTCCCAATGCAAATGAATGCCTCTCGGTGTATTCCAGTCGCCTAATTACATCATTATTGACCAAGTGGAAATCAATGACCCATGAGGAGATCGCCATATCCCTAGTCTTGGCTCATGCATCCCAAATTGACCCCAAACTGCAGCGTGTAGCGTTCACTACAAACATAAAAATGCGTGCTGAACTGCAACAACAACTCAAGGCGCACACATTCAGCAGAAATGTAGAATTTTCTGGAGCAGAGGGACCCGAAAAGAAGAGACTCAAAATGCAGCCGCCGATTAGATGCCATAATTGCGGAAAACTTGGACATAAGGCAATGGAGTGTCGCAAGAGGAGAACAGAAGAACAAAACGAGACTAGACCAGGCCACAGCAACAACAGAACAACGATGGCATGAGAGAGATCAACAGTAACTTGTTTCAAGTGTGGCGGTTGGACATATCGCGTCAGTGTGTACGAGGGGAACAGCAACAGTGAGCCGAAGCAGCAACGAAAGAAGAGTAGACATGTGCGCAGTTCATCAGCCTAACGGGACTGCAATTCAATTTGGTGAGAAGTTTCCATTTTTCTTTGATTCTGGATCAGAATGCTCTTTGGTGAAAGAAACAGTCGGCGCCAAGCTGGCCGGTAAAAGAATCCATAACATGGTTGTTTTGAGAGGCATAGGCGACAATATTGTCAAGAGCCATATGCAAATTCTGTCCACCATACAAATTTCTGAATTTAATTTTGAATTTTCATTTCACGTAGTAGATAATAAGTGCCTTAAATATGATATGATAATTGGACAAGACATTTTTGAGCTTGGTTTTGGTGTAACTTTAGAAAGAGATAGATTCGATATTTACAGATCTCAAACCGTATTGTTTTTAAACAATGATAAAAATGTAAATGCGATATATCATAAAAGTAATGTTAATTTGGAGTTAAGTAATAGTGATAAGTTAAAATTAAACGACATACTGGCCAAATACTCCAAATTTCTCATTGATGTCATTCCAAATAGACGTGTTACTACAGGTTCTTTAGAAATCCGTTTAGTGGACGTAAACAAAACAGTACAGAGACGACCATATCGTATTAGCGAGAGTGAGAAAGAAATAGTAAGAGAAAAGAATCAGCAAATGCTAGAATCCAACGTAATTAGACCAAGTAGCTCCCCTTTCTCTAGTCCAATGTTACTTGTAAAAAAGAAAGATGGCAGTGACAGACTATGCATAGATTATCGAGAACTCAACGCAAATACTGTGTCAGATAGGTACCCCTTGCCATTAATATCAGACCAAATAGATCGCCTGCAAGGCGGTAAATATTTCTCTAGCCTAGACATGGCCAGTGGCTTCTATCAGTTGCCAATTCACACCGATTCGGTTGAGCGAACTGCATTCGTGACCCCAGAGGGTCAATATGAATTTTTAGCTATGCCCTTTGGCCTCAAAAACACTTCGTCAGTCTTTCAACGTGCCATAGTTCGAGCCTTAGGGAATTTGGTTAATAAATACGCAGTAGTCTACATCGATGTCGTATTAATTGTTTCTAGTATTATAGAGGAAGCATTTGACAGATTAGAAACAGTTCTAAGCGTGTTATCAAAGTCAGGCTTTTCCTTTAACATTAAAAAGTGCAAATTTTTGCAAACGGAGATAGAGTACGTAGGTTTTCTTGTAAGAGATGGCGAGCTAAAACCCAATCCTCGAAATATACAAGCACTAACCCAACTGCCCAAACCAGAATCAGTCACACAAACTAGACAATTCATAGGTTTAGCATCTTACTTTAGGAAATTTGTCCCACATTTCTCAGAAGTAATGAAGCCTCTTTATCTGCTAACATCAAAAATGAACGAATTTGAGTGGAGCGAAAAGCATGAGGAAATTCGAAGAAAAATCATTAAGGTACTAACTAGTGACCCCGTGTTGATCATATTCGATCCCAATTTACCAATAGAGCTGCATACGGATGCTAGCGCCAATGGGTATGGCGCTATGCTATTACACATGGTAGATGGTCAGCGCCGTGTAGTTGAGTATTACAGTAAATGCACCACAATACCCGAGTCAAAATATCACTCGTATGAACTCGAGACATTGGCGGTGTACAACGCGATCAGAAATTTCCGACATTATTTAAGTGGCAGAAAGTTCACAGTGTATACGGATTGTAATTCTGTTAGTGCAAGTCAAAAGAAAGCACCATTGACACCGCGGGTTCATCGTTGGTGGTCATTTCTGCAGTCATACGAATTCCAGGTGGAATACAAGAAAGGGAGCCAAATGGCTCACGTTGACTGCTTGTCTAGAAATCCCTCCACTATAGTAGAGCAGGAAAGTTTGAGTAAGGTAGTGGAGGTACGAGTTGACTTGGCAACTATAACCCACAACTGGCTTATATCAGAACAGAAGCGTGATCAAGACATATCGCAAATCATGACAGAGTTAAATATTGATGAAATGCAGAAAGAAATAGCTAATGCTGCATCGTAAAATTCAAAGAAATGGGAAGACACGATGCTTGCCAGTAGTACCCAGGGCATTTAGGTGGTCGGTGGTTAATCATGTTCACGAGGCTGTAATGCACTTGGGGTGGCAAAAAACCCTAGATAAGATTTACGAGCAATATTGGTTTGATGGAATGTCAAAATTCGTGCGAAGATTTGTAGAAAATTGTGTGACGTGTAAATTGTCAAAATCGGTGTCAGGTAAAATCCAATCGGAGTTACATCCCATTCCCAAAGTAGAGATACCATGGCATACGGTACACATTGATATTAGTGGGAAATTAAGCGGAAAAAAGGACGAGTAGGAATACGTCATAGTTGAAATTGATGCCTTCACCAAATTTGTTTACCTGTACCACACCTGGAACTTGGACACGGTAAACTGCATACAGTCAGTAAAGTCTGCGATATCAATATTTGGAGTTCCTAACAGAATTATAGCGGACCAAGGTAGATGCTACACGAGTAGCGAGTTTCGAAAATTCTGTTCCAATAACAAAATTGACCTTCATGTAGTAGCAACGGGTGCCAGTAGGGCAAATGGCCAGGGGGAGCGAGTCATGAGTGTGCTAAAGGGCATGCTAACGGCTGTAGAGACGAGTGAACGAATATGGCGAGAGGCATTGGGCGAAGTACAATTGGCAATAAACTGTACCATGAATCGAGTAACTAACCATAGTCCATTAGAGCTGATGATTGGCCAAGAAGCGAGGCCCTTGGGAATGCTCACTGTAAATGAGGAAGAGCGCGTAGACCTGAATAAGGCTAGGAAGGAAGCTAAGGAAGGCATAAGTAAGAATGCTCAGTATGATAAGGCAAGAGTGGATAAAAAGCATGCTCAGGTAGTAAGGTATAAAATTGGCGATCATGTATTACTGAAAAAAGAAGAGCGGCACCAAAAGAAGTTGGATCCAAAATTCAAGGGACCATTCGAAATTGTACAATTGCTAGATGGTGACCAATATTTGTTAAAATCATTGACGACTAGAAGAGTTTATAAATATCCGGATGATAGTGTGCGTAGTGTGCCTAAAGATCGAGAGACTTTGGAATTAGAACAAGAGCTTGACGAAGGCAAAAAAGTAGTGCGTGCAAGCAAGAGATCTGTGACCTAAGAGGGGTGCAGAGGAAAGATTTTATGTAGTACTCTGATTTGTATGAGAGAAGCCTGCTAAAATTATAATTTAATGATGAGTGAATTGGTAACCAGATGATTGAGCTTGAGCGGAAGAGAGCGTGCACTCTAAAATATGTGAAAGAGAAGAAAGTTATCCTGCTAAGCTAATCTCTGATGGATATCCAAGTGGTTGAGTTTGTACGGAAGAGAGCTTGTACTCTAGAGAATTTAAGAAGTTTTATCCCGTCAAACTAACGCTTGAAGGCACAAGAAGTGCAATTGAATTTGTTTTGAAGTATAAGTAAACTTTGTAATCATAGGGATAAGATTACTTATCTTATAAGATGTTGACAATGATGTGTTCGGATAAGTCTTGTACTAGGCAAGGCAACACGAGGACGTGTTATAGTCAGGAAGGCCGTGTCGGAGATGAGTTAGATTTAATTTAAAATATTATTTACTGATTGATTAAAAGTTAAGTGTATAGTCTAAGACGAATAAAATGAGCATTGCAAATGAAGAGAGAGAAGCTTATTTGAATAAGAGCGCGGTAGGGAAGGAGAGTAAAGCCCTGCTGAGCGTGGCGCAATGATGGAAAGAAGGAAGAGGAAAGGGAGGGCAATAAAGAACAGCCATCCGAGGTGAACGGACATAAAAGAAGATCATTGCGACTCGCTGCGCGTGGTGAAATAGAAAATGGCTGAGAAAAACGACCACCATTTCCCGACATACTTTTGAATTTTATTCTGTATTTTTCCTTATTATTAGTTCCATGCTTATATTTTTATGTATCATCTTTATACTTTTTATAAATTATAAAAATTATAAACATTATGGGCGGTGCAAAGTCTTGGTTGTGGCCAGCGATCGTATGACTTAGGCGGCTGGTGCTTGGTCAGCAATCTGCCACGAGCAGTCGGCCATGCATTTAACTTTATGTAGATTTAAGTTCAGTTCGATTTTATATGCAATAAAGACCACTAGCTCGCAACGCTGGCAGTTAATATTCATTAAGTTTATTAACTTAATGATTAATATTCATTAATATTCAATTCATTAAGACAAATGAATTTGTCGCGCCTTAAGGGCCGATAGCAACGGAGATACTTCCTCCCACTGTAACCCCTCGCCTAGAAGGAAGAAAGCCTGAGGCCATAGCCCGGCACCCCAATCGCCGCGACCGATCTACACCCTGCTGACATTACAGACTGTAGCGTGGGACCGTAAAACAAATTGTTAACTAGCGTCCAACCAACCAATAATAATTAGATATTATTATTATATCAACCCACCCCTAAAAAAAATATATTGTGTAAGTAACTGAGCGCTAGTAAGTAACTGAAGTAGTAAGTAAGTAACTGAGATAGCCAACGGTGTCTTGTGAAAATACATAAAATAACTGTGAACCGATTTGTGGCTATGAATTGTCAATTTTTTAAGTGCATGCTAAAACAATAAAATAGAGTAGCTCAAATTACGCACACTCGTGCCAGTGCTAGCAAACTTCATATAAATAATTAAATTACACAGTATTCTACATTCTGGCGTTGGTTTTTACACACATGCAAAATTTACCAGTCACTTTTCATCTTTTTTTTTTCGAGTTGTTCCACGGTGCCTCTGCTTGTAATTGTAATTTTGTACCAAATCAACCCAGTGGGTCTGTGTTGGTATTGCAACCAGTCGAACTAACCGGTATCTGTCACCTCGCTCCGCAAAATGTTCCATAGCTTGAACTTCTTCATGGTTAAAATAAATCCAAAATTATCATATTTCAAGTGACGTTTCAATATAGCCACAAGAAAATCCCTTCATCAAATTCTTCACCTTCTTAAATCCTTCGAAAATTCATACATGCCTATGTTGATGTTCTAAACCGGTGGCCCCAACAAAACAAATTGGTTGTTTCTCAATCGTTTCTACACCCCACATTTACTCGCGTATTGCACGTAAACGTATACAGCTCCCCTTGACTGCCGATAAATTGGGAATTTAGGGAAATCAAACAGGAATTCGTTAGTGAAGACAGTGAAGAAGTAGGATTCTGCCCTGTATGCTGTCAGTAGCGCTCTCGCCGACTAGGAACAGCGCTTAAGAAGCGTCTTTGCTGCATAATTAGAATCAGTTAGAAGGTTAACCTAGTTAACCTGATTAACCTAGTTAATCAGTTAACCTAGGTTAGCGCCTCAGGTTTAGGTCTTCAAAAGGTAATACCTAACTCCGATATAAGATGCGAAGTCAAATTGGACATCGTAAAAACATTCCCGACATTTAACGCAAGCCACGCAAGAAGACGTTTCCTGGAGACAGGCTGCTTCCGATGAATACGAGGTGTGTAAAATATATGACGGCAGTGAAGCACATTACGAAGCCGTGGTTATTATTAATAATAAAACATGTGGGCCTGCTCGAGCCTTGCTAACGACCCATAATACCGTTGTTACGCTATTAATGTTTTTTAATAGCCAAATACGAATTTTTGATTCAATTTAAATTTTTATTTCGAGGGTTCAATTTAACCCCAAAACCAGCCCCTAAAATCATAAAAGCGCATGCGCTACGAATACCAGCAAAACGCATGCGAAACTGGGAGATACAAACAAAATAGAAACTGTCTTCTATATCATTTTTTCATTTTTGCCTTTGGCTGCTTGGCCCATCATCCTCCCCCCGTTGAAGGCTGGCCCTTCAACAGAATCCTTAAGGGGCAGCAGACACAGCCTTGACACTACACGCTTAGCCATTCCAACAGCAGTCCTTAATATGTCTACACGGTATACTCCGTCACGCCCAGGAATCAGCTCCAGTACCCTAGCTAGAGGCCACTTCATTAGGGGTAGATTCTCATCCTTCACCAGGACTATGTCACCGACAGACACTACGGGAGCAGGGGAGCGCCATTTGGAACGCTGCTTCAACAGCGTAAGATACTTCTCCTTCCAACGCGCCCAGAAAACTTGCTGTAAGAAACTGTCTGCCACCCATCTAGACGGTTGAAGTTTAGGGCAGTAAGGTCTGGTTCGATGAATGTTGAAGGCGGACCGCCATTTAAAAAATGTGCCGGAGTAAGCACATCGAGGTCAGCAGGATTTTCTGAAATCGGCACAAGGGGTCTGGAACTAACGATTGAGGCTATGTGGCATAACAAAAGTCCTCAATTCCTCGAAACTAAGAATTGCGAGACCAACTGCTCGGTATAGGTGACGTTTTGCCGTCTTTACTGCTGCTTTCCAAAGACCGCCAAAATGAGGAGAGCGAGGAGGAATAAGCCACCACTCAATAGCTTCAGATTGGCAAAATTCGTGCAGAGAAGTCTGGTGATCCTGACTGAGGAATCTTCGTTTCAACTCGATGAGCTCATTCCTGGCACCCACAAAAATTGGTAGCATTATCAGAACATATCTTCATGGGTTTACGTCGCGTACAAATAAACCGTTTGAGCGCGCTCAGAAACGAAGCTGTGGAAAGGTCCTTGACTAACTCCAAATGGATCGCCTTCGTAGTGAAGCAGATGAACACGCAAACGTAGCATTTGATCGGGCCTTTATTCCGAGACTCTGCCTTGTAGAAAAACGGTCCGCAAAAATCCACACCTGTTACGTCAAAGCTTTGAAATCCTTCAACCCTCTCGATCGGAAGATCAGCCATGATATGTTCCAGAAGCCGAGGCTTAGCGCGAAAACAACGTATGCATTTGTTTAACACCCTTGAAACGGTCTTCCTCCCCCCAATGGCCCAGTATTGGGAACGGATTTTCGCCCGAAGGCCAGAGTGCAGGTTCTTTTCATGAAAGTGGGTCACTGTAGCCGAAGTGACGGGATGGCCTGTTAGAAGAATAATAGGATGGCGTCCATCAAAATCTAACGCAGAGTTCCGCAGTCCTCCGTCAACACGAAGCAAACCAACATCGTTCACAAAAGGAGCAAGCGAAGCAAGCGGGCTTGAGGGTGGAACCAATCTGCGCGACCTTAACAAACTCATCTCTTCCTTAAACTCAGTAAGCTGGATGACGCGCATCAGCAGATGGGTTCCTCTTTGAAGATCCTGGACAGAAATGCCTTCGTGACGGATGCGGTGGCAAAATTTGTAGATGTACGCGAACACCCTCTGTAAGGTGGGAAACGAGTTGGCAATCCTTGACAATGATGCGATGTCCTTTGGTGGAGCCGTAGCCCAGGCGTCCAGGCGCGAAGTTCGATGGTTGCCCTTTCGGCCACAATACCGATGGACCACTCATCCTTGGAGCCACGAAGAAATGGAGGGCCATGGAACCAAAGCTTGAATTCCCAATAGCTCTGTGGGAAGAGCACCTCTGGACAGTAAATCGGCTGGGTTGAACGCAGTACAACATAACGCCATTTCATTGCCTTTGTGAGTTCCTGTATGGAAGAGAGGTTCGTCTTTAATCCAGGACAGGGCAACCGAGGATTCACACCAACAATAATAATCTCCGTTATAGATCCCAAGGTCAAAAACTTCAGCCATCAGCCTTGCTAGCAATTCAGCCTTGGATAATTCCAGCTTCGGTATTGTCTGAGTCTTAATGGGTGCCACTCGACTCTTTGAGCATAACAGTCGACAATCAGACCCTGACAAAACATATATGCAAGCTCCATACGCAACCAAGCTAGCGTCACAGAATACGTGCATCTCCAACCATCCATGGCAGGGAAAGACTAAACGAGGAAACTTATTTCGCTGAGGTTGATCAAAACTGGCAAAGAATTTCAGCCATTCGGAGAGAATTGGGGAAGGCTTTCATCCCATGACAAATTTTTCCTGCACAGCTTCTGCAATAAAATCGTTGCCCTGGTGACGACAGGACCTACCAAGCTCATAGGGTCATAAAACCGAGCGACGGACGATAGGATAGATTTCCGGGTTGGTTTGGCGGTTGGCTGAAGGGCTTCAAACGCTGGTTTTGTGCCATACGTCACGGTGTTGAGTTTAAAAACCTTTACGTCATCATGGATAGAATCTCTCCAGAGGATGCACTGCAGCAAACTTTCATCTGGGTCGACTCTTACGCAGCGATACATCTTGCAAATGTCTCCCGTTAAAGCAACTAGGTGAGACCGAAACCGAAGCAAGGTATGGAAAAATAGTAAGGTCACCTTACATGAAGCGGCTAAACGAGGCTTCCCTGGGGTGCCGCCACCTCCAGATACTACCCATCCAAAACGCGTATTTTGAGAGGTTGCAACCACAGCTTCATTGGCAGGATCCAAACCGGAAGCGGGAACGGAAACCGTGCACGATAACTGCTCGCAAGGATGCAACAGAGCATGATGTCGGCGATTACACGTTGGGCAGGCTAAGTGCTCAGACTTGAGGCAAACAAAGCAGAGGGAAAGACGCCGGACCTCATCGTATCGTTTCTCAACTGACAAGGTGAGAAATCTCGGGCAAGAAGGCACATCATGTGCCAGACTGCAGCACACGGCACACGGCAAATGGCCTACGTCAGCCCACCTGACTCGCTGGCAGATGCGGAGATAGGGCCAAATCCAGTCTCAAGGGTACGGCACCTTTGTTCCAAAAACCGAGCCATAGATTCCCAAGTTGGTAGACTGTCATCACGGCTTCCTGCGAGAGAATCTTCCCACTTGGCCTGTGTGGCAGGATCCAGCTTTTGAAAGATTGATGGAAAGATCTGGATGAGGAGGCATCCTTGAATTTCGGCTGGTGTTCCGGAACTCTTGAGGGCCCGCTTATGTCCATTGAAACGGTCGGATAACTCCCGAAGCATTGCAACGGATCCTGGCTCAACCACCCTTAGCTGCAGGATCTCGTTGATGTGAGCCTGGAATAGTAACCGTCGATTACTAAATCTGTTGCGTAAAAGATCAAGGGCAACATCATAATTAGCGTCAGTAATCTCCAACGCTCTCACAGTCTCCAAGTCTGACTCCCGCAGACATGAAATAAGCCATCTTAGCTTTTCCATCTTGGTCAAGTGCGCTGATCACAACAACCAAATACGGGATGTAATCACGTCGGGGTTACCAAATGTTACGCTATTAATGTTTTTTTAATAGCGGCCGAATAAATACACGATTTTTGATTAAATTTCAATTTTTTTTTTGAGGGTTCAATTTAACCCCCAAAACCAGCCGCTCAAATCAAATGCCGAAATACAAGTAGTTGAAGGCTTAGCAATACAATCTCAAAACCATGCAGCTGTCCATAATTCCGTGGGCAAGAGGCGAGGCTGGGGAGACGCACCCAGGCACAATATGAGTTAGTGTGTAGCAGTTTACAAAGCTCTCAAAAGCGCATGCGCTACAAATACCAGCAAAGCGCATGCGAAACTGGGAAAAACAAACGAAACTGCCGATAAATCCGTCGCTGCTCCTCCGTTTCAGCGTCCCTTCATGCCTTCATGGCAGCGCTGAAAAAGTCTCTTAAATCGCTGGTGCTACCAGCTCAGCACAAAAACCTTCCATCTGCGCTAGCACAGGCGCGAGAAGCCAAAATAGCATTGGGAGAAGCGCATTAGCGGCATACAATGCGAAAGCGATGGAAGACAAGTCCTATTTAAATGAGGGCAACAAAAAATCTCAGGGAAGGCATTGGAAAGGTAAGGATAAGAATCCACGCTTTGTCCAAAAACAAGGCCAAGCCAAGACGCAAGAGGATAATCTATGGCCGAAACACAGGGACCACGAATAAGGTACAGCCTATGGAGGTGGACCTGTCAAAGGTTAGGCAAGAGACAAGCTGGGAAAGCCGCAAAGCAGTGCCAATCACAAGAGCGGGGCACATCTCAACGCCTATCGGGTCAAAGGCGCCGACGTATTAACAACCTGACACTGTCTCATGAACAGGAGGAGGCAGGTTACTCCGCCGAAGCAGAGGCAGACAGCCGATGCAGAGGTTGCAGACATCGAAGATGACAACGACACCGCCGAAAATAGCGACCTCATGAATTTTTTAGGGAGCGCTCCCGACTGGCGTTCATCGAGCGATAGTTGGCTGGCGTTCATCGAGCGATAGTTGGCTGGCGGCAAAAAATTACATTAAGCCCGTAAAGGAGCTACAGAACGTAATGCCTGTCGAAACCCCTTTCACTGTAAGCTTTATCCGCGGCTTCCTAATTAGGCCTTCTAGGTCGCCATATAATAGTCCCACCTGGGAGGTGGACAAAAAAGGGACCGACGAAAACGGCGTCAGGAAAAAGCGATTGGTGATCGACTTCAGAAACTGAATGCCGAGCATTTCCATGATTCTAGCGAACTTGGGAAAGCTAAATATTTCACAACCCTAGATTTGAAATCAGGGTATTATCAAATATACCTCGCCGAGAAGAACAGAGCAAAAACCTCCTTTTTAATCAATGGAGGCAAATACTAAAAAGCGCAGGCAGTATATTCCAAAAGATCCATCGATTATGTGCTTCGAGAAGAAATTGCGAAAATATGTTACGTCTATGTAGACGTTGTCATTATATTTTCCGAAGGCGAAGGCAAGCACATAAAAATTGTGCTCAAACTCCTGCTCGATGCCTGTCCGAGAAAAGACGAAGTTTTTCAAGAAGGGCGTTGAATTTTTAGGATTCATCGTTACTAGAGGAGGAACCAGAACTGACCCGGAAAAGGTTAAAACTATTAAAGAGTTCCCCGAATCAAAAAATCTGTTTAATCTCAGGTTCTTCCTTGGCCTGGCAAGATTTCAGAAGCTTCGTAAAAAACTAAGCCGCGCAGGAGAACACCAAACAAATAATCCGGGACTATTATTTCCCAAAAATGTCCAATCTCGCTAGCAAAGTTGTTGCAAACTGCAAAGTCTGCAACAAATCCAAGTACGACCGTCATTCTAAAAAGCAGAAATTAGGAAACACGCCAATCCCTTCATACGTAGGATAAATTTTGCATATCGACATTTTCTCAACTGACAAAAAAATCTTAACTTGTATTGAAAAATTGTCCAAGTTCGCCATCGTACATCCTTTAGCTTCGAGGGCAATAATAGACGTACGCGCTCCTATACTTCAATTGGTAAATTTCTACCCAAGTATTAAAACCATATACTGCGACAACGAGGCTTCTTTCAACTCCGAAACAATCATGTATGTCCTTGTTGAAAAACCAATACAGTATCGATATTGTTAACGCGCCACCGCTACTCAGTAGCTCTAATGGTCAAGTGGAAAGATTCCACAGTCATCTGGAATGACTCGATCTAAGTCATCGATTTGTTGACTCGATTTGAGTCATCAGATGAGGCTTGCATCAACGAAAAGGTAAGCCGAGCCTGAAAGGCTTCATGGACAAACGGATTTAGCTTCTGTAGGCTTGGGCTAACAACCAGATTTTTTCGAATATTTTTTCCTCTTGATGCTCGTGCTCTTGGACTATCTGGACAATTTTATTAAAAGCTTCTTGATATTCGACAGGTGAAGGTACACTATCAGAAGTAACTACTAATTTTTACACTTCTTTATAAAGCGGACCATCTAAACGAACACTCGCAGCAGTTTTAAGTGAGAGGAAAATCCTTCTATCACTTCCAATAAATATGAGGTGGAGACCATTGCGGTCAGTCCGACCGCATTCTTCTTTGCTTCCATCTGCAAAATCTCTGGTGACGGATCGATGGACCTGTGAACCAGATCGATTCTACCGTTTCCTTTACGTCTCCACCCCTTGACACAATACCTCTGTTTAGTTGGCCGCCACGTGCTATCCTCTGACCACTCTTGAATCTCAGGAACTCTATTTGATACGAACGTTGACAACAACGATGTATGGGAACGAATCCAATGAAGACAAACTTCTGAATCTGACCAATATACACTTCGTTCGCTACCTTGAAAATTGTAGTCAACAACAAGACTTTAATGCATACTACAGTTTTGCAACGAATATAGACGCAGGCTCCATATACTTTTAATGATGCGTCAGAAAAAGCATGAATTTGAATTGGTGACATCGGCTCGACTTATCCCAATCTTGCTTATTAAGCCACTGTTCGTGCAACAGGATCTTTCCTTTAATAAGAATTGGGCTTAATAAGCCAAGGGGGTCAAATAGCTTTAATGTCACCAGAAGAATGTTTCGCTTAGTCGTCCTTTGACCCATAACTGAAGAATCAATTTCAAATTAAAATACGTCATCTTTAGGAACCCTAGCGATTCCTAATGCTTAAGTCAGCTCTGAGTCCGAAAATGTTATAGGCTTTACGGAGCTCTCGGATGCAGTAACTTCAGGCGAGTTTGAAAACCACTTACCCAGCGTTTTGAAGAACCTGAGTTACTTCAGACATAATTGTCTTTCGCTCCTCCACGCAACCAGCACCTCTTAACATGTCGTCGACGTAAAAGTCAGACCCAATAACTTTAGCACCTCGGGGGATTTTCACGGATTCACTCAACCTCTTCAAACACCTTATGGCCAGGAATGAAGCTGGTGCAGTGCCTTAAGTAACGGTGTTGAGCTTGCACAATTTCAAGGACTCGGGTCTTTTCTCCACACTATCAAGTGGTATCGCCTATCTGCTTCATTCACCATTACTTGACGATACAGCTTTTTTATGTCGGCTACCATAGGGAATTTGTTTAGCCGAATCCTAAGAAGAGTTGAGTAAAGTTCTTCCTGAATTGTTGGACCCACCATCAACAACTCATTTAAACACTTCTGTGTGGATGCCTTACAGAACGCATCAAAAACGACTCGTAGTTTGGTCGTTTTACTTTGAGGCGGTAAGACACACTGGTGGGGTATAACGTAGTGTGGAGAAGCAAGAACATCATTGCTTGCAGGGGACATATGGCCTAGGGATTCGTATTCTTCCATAAATTCCAAATACATTTTCTTTAAGATTGGATCTCGAGATAATCGATTCTGGAGCGACAGAAAACGGCGTTTAGCTATCTCGACTGAGTTGCCCAAAACGCTGGGATCCGACTTAAATGGAAGTCTAACTTCAAATCGACCTGAAAGCAGTATTCTAGTAGTCTTCCGATAATGTTTCTCACACAGCTCCAGTTCAGGCGACAACATCTTTTTAGAAGATGGCACTTCTTCCAACGACCAGAATTTTTTCAAATTCTTGTCAATTGACTCTAATATTTCTTCTTGGCAATTCAGGCTAGAGACCGGCTGTTGAGGAGTTGAGGAATTTGCCATATATTTTCCCGATACTATCTACCCAAGGAGAGTTTTTTGAAGTATGGGATGGTTCGGACCTTGCTTTATTTGACCAACGGACAAAAGTTCGAAAAATGACTCAGCTCCAATTAGCATATCTATCCGCTGAGTTCCAATCTTTCACGATCACTGACTGGTCTGGGTGATAGCCTGAAATTGTTTTCAAAATCCAAAAGTCGAACGGAAATTCACTACCATTGATTTTCGACTTCACCACGGAGTGTATCTTTTTCTTTACTTGTGAATTAGTTTGACCAATTCCAAGCAAGTTGATGCACGATTCCTCCCTACGGATCTGTAAGCGTTGAGCAAGATCTTCAGTAATGAAATTCATTTGTGACCCTGAGTCAAGTAATGCTCGGGCCAATATGTGTTCGACATTTTTTGTTCGAACGCTTACGATCGACGTTGCTAACAAAACCCTTTCTAAAGACGACGCATGCAATGCATATGAAGTAGGAGGGCCATCATTCGTTTACGCTCGTTTAGGAGTATTTTCTGTAAGTGGTGGTGTTTTCAGTCACTGTAAATCGGTGCAGAAGTTTATGGTGCGATCTTGCACAGATTTGACATCTAGTCGATTTGCACTTCGCTGCCGTGTGACCTTTTCGCAGACAATTTAAACGGAGAGAGGCTGACTTAACAAACTGAAACCTTTGCATTACAGCAAGGCGAGTGAACGGACTGCATTGGGCCAAAAAATGGTCTTGAGTGTTACAATAACTGCAAGCTGGTTTGGTGTTGGCCGAGGAACAAGCCAACGAACTTCTATTAAGTTGCTTGCTAAGCCCAGTTTTATCTTGTTTTGATTTGCCAGTTTCTTCAGCGGACAGGCGCTGGTACCTACGATCCACTCTACTCAAAACTAAATGTATAATCATTGAGTTTGCAATTTTAGTATCATCTCCCATGGATAATAGTGATCCATAAATTGATGACACAGTGTCGATGAGACCCCTCAACGACGTCGCAGTTCCTAAGGCTTCACCAGAGAGGCAAGAAATTAAATGATTAAACTTCTCGATAACAGGAATGTTCAAATCTTTGTCAACTAATGTCTCGAAAAGACTTATAAAATTTTTGAACTCCGAATAATTTCCACTGAATTTTGGTAATGCCAAACTGGAAAGTTGGGAGCTGGGAGTCTTCAGCTGCATTGAAGGCGTTACATAAGGACATAACACTTGCCTTCGTTGTTATTGCTAATTCTTCCAACTCGGCTCTGGTCTTGCAACTCATTTGCTTTATAAATTGTCTCATCTAAAACGTGTAGCCTGCTCTCTAGCTTGGTTTTGTCCAGAGGAAGTGATCACGCTTCCAAACGTTCCTCCAACCGGCGTATGCTTTTAACTTTAACATTTAATCTTCTTTAGAAGATTAATTAATTGACAGTCGAATAATTTGATAGTCGAGGCAGTGAGTATCCAAAAAAATAGTTGGTCGCCAATGACACCGAAAACAATATACCCAGCCTGGTTGTAGGGTAGCGCGTCACTTGGAGTTCCGTTAAACTAAATGCGCCAAAAAATGCATATACGCACATACATACATACAACAGCGGATAACGGTGGGAAGCAAAAAAGGATAATATTACCGCTGCATCTATGCATTTATGTACACTAAATATTTTATGCGCATTTATTTTATCTGTAATATATAAAACAATTTTTGGCTGCACTTTAATATTTATTTGGCAAATTTGTATAATATGAATAACGAGGGGTAGGGGGCGACAGTGATTGCAAATAATATATATATATTTATGTTTTTTGATTTGTCCACAGGCAGTACATTTATGTTGGCATACATATATTTATATTGAAATCTTTTATATACGTTATAATTTATTTTAGCTCTACTACTTTTAATGTATGCGTCACGAATTGAAAGGAGGGTGCCATATTCCAGCACAAGACGGATTCTAATTTGTCTTTTCTAGAATTTCAATTTTTTGCACAAATACCTGTGGTTCTGCGTTAGGATCCTTTAATCCTGCGGTCACTTTCCTTTTTGCAATCGATGCAGGTGTAGGGCATGGGGACGACGAATCCTTCCAGTTGTAGCTCGTTGGCGACAAAAGTTTTGTTTCGCTTTTGTTTTTGTTTTGTATTCACCACAACTGTTGCGAGCAACTTTTTTTTTTGTATATATGTATATGTGTATTGTATCACTGTCACTTTTTTGTTGCTTTTTTATTTAATAATATTATATTACAGTCCACCCGGGGGCGTCAAAATGTTCACTAAGATTAGTTTATCTCTTTCACCGAAACAAAAGGGTGGCTGTAAATTTTTAAAGCTTAGGGCATCCACAAGTGCGTTCCACCGAACCCATATCTGCGCTGTTCTTTTTGCCAGATCCCAGGTGATGTTATTGTCTGCGAGTTCGCGTATTGCTGAACGGCGCCAGGTTAGCTTGGGGCGTCCCATTCTTCTGCTTCCTTGCGGGTTCCACACCAAGGCCATCCTCGCTATGCTGTCTCGCTCTTTCCTTAGCGCGTGACCAATCCATTTCCATTTCTTTTTCTATATCTGTTGCTGGATTGGTGCTTCGTTTGTGCAGTGCCAAAGATCATTATTGGTTATTCTATTTGGCCAGAATATACCACAAATCATCCTAAGGCACTTATTGACGAAGGCTTGCAGCTTCCCTATCATCCTTTGCGATGTCAGCCAAGTTTCGGCTTTTCAATACGGCTTTTATGCACACATTGAAGATTCTCAGCTATGTTTTTCTGCTGATCTGCTGGTTTCTCCATATGCGATGGATAATCTCCATAATCTCCCGAAAGCAGATCTGGCTTTGCTTAGATGGTTCTCCATGTCTTTTTCCACTCCCCCGTTTGCGGATATAACGTTTCCTAGGTATACAAAGCTGTCGACATATTCGACACTTTTACCGCATATGGTGATCCTACCTTGGTGGGAGTGGTGGATCCGCATCGCTTTAGTTTTTGATGCATTAATGGAGAGCCCGACTGCTTTGGCCCGAGTTTCGAGGTCACTGCATTTGGTTTGGATGTCGGTGAATCTATGAGCTAAGAGGCAAATGTCGTCCGCTTAGTCCAGGTCCTCTAGGTGTCTAGTGAGGCTCCATGTTATGCCGCGGTTCGAACTGCACACTTCACTCATAGGTTGAACAACAACGGTGGCAGTGGGCATCCTTGTTTGACGCCAGTGTTCGTCTGGAAGGGCTCACTGATTTTGCCATTGTTCAGTACCGCCAAATCCGCATCATCGTACATAGCTTTCACTATGTTTATGATATTGTGTGGTACTCCCTTCCTTGCAAGCGCCCGCCATATCGCTGCTCTAGGAGGTACAACGGCGTGCGCCATTCCACAGCTTGTTCGGTGATTGCGCGTAATGTGTTCGCCTGGTCCACACAACTCCTGTGTGGCCTAAAGCCACCTTGTTCATCGCGTATTGTTGGCTCGATTTTTTCCAGTAGACGTTCATTCAGTAAAGTGGCTAGCACTTTGTAGCTGGTGTTCAGCAGGGTGATTCCTCGCCAATTATTGCAATCACTGAGGTCTCCTTTCTTTGGTAATTTTACGATGATGCCTTTCTTCCAAGATGGGGGGATTCGCTCGTTCTCCCATATGCTCTCGAAATGCGGGTGCAACTTTTCGGCCATTAGAAGCGTGTCAATTTGGAGCAGTTCTGCAGGTAAACCGTCCTCTCCGGCTGCTTTGTTGTTCTTCAATTTCCTGATTGCATCTCGGATTTCTCTAACAGATGGTGTCGTGTGAGGAATCCTGGTGTTGGTGTTGGGTACAATACTTCTGAAATCGTTATCTGCGCTGCTCGCATGCTCTGTGTGACTGATTTCTGAGAAGTGTTGTCGCCATCTACGGATCTGTGCATCATCATCGATAAGGAGTGTTCCGTTGACATCTCGTACTGGATGGTTCTGCTTTTGGTAGCTTCCAGATAGCTTACCAATTGTCTGGTATAGTGAGCGCATGTTGTTGGCGTTGGCGGCGCTCTCTGCATTTTCTGCAAGTCTATCTATCAGTGTTCTCTTGTCATTTCTGGCTGATTTCTTCACTAGCTTACAGAGTTCCTTGTATTCATCACGGGCTCTGCAGTCGTGATCCGCTTTCGACTTGAGGGTATTTCTTCTGCTGATAAGCTCCCATGTGCGTGTCGAGATCCAGTCTGTGCTCCTGCGTTGTCGGGTGCCAAGCAAACCCTCCGCAGTGCTCCTCAGTGTGCTGGGGGGTGGTTATTTTCAACACAAGAGCAGAACTCCGACACTCCGCTGATTAGCCGAGTGCAACCTATCTCAGAGGTGGGGCTGCCACCTAACGACATCTGGGAATGCCGGTTTTCGGGTTTTATGCACATAATTATAAGTAGAAAAAGTGGGAATTGAAACCACGACCTCACGCTTAGCGAGCTAGTACACTAACCAGTAGGCTATGAGGCCCCCTACTATACTAGGCCCCCCTAAAGCATTACTATACAAGAACAAAAATGCGTGCACTCGCTTTCACTTTATAAATTCGATTATACTTAACAACTATATACTTAAGCCTAGCTTATCTATTGCGGCGAAGCGGGGTGAATTTACGAGAGAGCGCAAGTGAGCTTTTCTTGCGCTCCCGCTCCGCCCTATGCTAACTTATACTAGACTTCAAAAAATGCAAACGTCAAATTCTACATTAATTCTACAGTTTCCTCAACTCAAATTTTTCAATCTAACTTTATAATTCATATTGTAGTAAGGTACCCTAAAGTTAAGTCTATTTGTAAGAAGGTCATGCTCCTTCCGGGCGTGTATTATCAACCCTTACTTCAATTAGAGGACAAGTAGTATCCTAGCAGTTTCTGATTGCGCGTCTACCAGCATGGGTACTTTTTGCAAGAAGGCCACACACGACACCTGCATACGTCAATTGTAAGCAGGCCGGGCGGCTGCCTGCACTCGCACTCTTCCTAGCAATCTGGAAACCCTTATTGTCGTGGATAATGGGGTAATAATCATCAACGAAGAGCAGACGTGGATTTGCATTGACGACGGACCCATAACAATTGCAAAAGGGGCCCAACTCATCACCTTCGAAAGGAAAACGATTATAAACTACTCGTTTAACAAGAGTCCGGGGATTGGGACTGTGACCCCTACCTTATATCTCGGATCACGACCACATACTAAACCTTCCGCTACTGCAGCGGATGAACGAACACAACCTGCGCCTTATGCTGGATCTTAGAGACGACGTGTCAGCTGGGGGATCTCCTAGGATGTGGTTCGACGTGGGAGACACATTTAGTCTCACTCTGTGCGGCTTGATCCTGTTGCAGCAACGCTGGAGTCGGAAGCGAACCTCATTCAATTTGCAGAAGGCCATCGACGAATTGGCCGTCCCCGAGGACGGCGACAGACTTAAGAGGGGAGTAGTTAACAACCAGCTCCCAACATAAGCAATGCAGGCCAATTTACTTTTGAATTTTATTTTGTATTTTTCATTATTATTAGTTTCATGCTTATATATTTATGTATCAACTTTATACTGTTTTATATATTATTTTTATACTTTTTATTCACTTATGCATGGGTTGCCCTAATATTGTACTACCCTGATGGTGCCCAACGATCGTATGACTTAGGCGGTTGGTGCTTGGACAACAATCTGCCACGGGCATCCGGCCATGCATTTAACTTTATGTAGATTTAAGTTCAGTTCGATTTTGTAAGCAATAAAGGACACTAGCTGGCAACGAAACTCCAGCACTGCCATTAATATTCAATTCATTAATAAAAATTGGCTATCGCGCCTTATGGGCCGATACCCCTTGCCTCTTGATACTCCACCGTAACCCCTTGCCTAGAAGGAAGAAAGCCTATACGGCCAAGCACCCCCAAAGCTTTATTAACCACGGTGGATATATTGTCGGTAAATTTAAGTTTCAAATCTAATAGGACACCCAGATCGTTAACCTGAGTTAATCGTTCTAAGGCATTCCCGTAGAGAAAGTACGTAGCCTGGTGAGGACTAGATCGATAAAATGACATGAGTTTACAATTCGATCCATTAGGCTTTAGGTTATTTGCTAAACACCAATTTTGAAATTTATCCAAATCGGATTGAAGTCTAGATTGGGCGCTAGTGAATCCATACTGAAGACAAAGCATAACGTCATCAGCGTACATAAGTACAAGTGAATCAGTTAAGGCAAGGGGCAAGTCGTTAATAAATAATGTAAAGAGTAATGGTCCAAGATGGCTTCCTTGGGGCACCCCAGATGTGACGCGGACTAAACGCGATGTAACATCTTTAAAGAGGACACGTTGGGTTCTTCTAGATAAGTAACTCGAAATCCAAATCAGGAGGTCAGTTGGGAATCCCAAAAGACTGAGTTTACTTATAAGAAGCGAATGCTTAACAGAGTCAAATGCTTTACTGAAATCAGTGTATATGACGTCTGTTTGTAAGCCATTCCGGAACCCATCTATGACAAAAGATGTTAGCTCCAACAAGTTGGTGGTGGTGGAGCGGCGCTTCATAAAGCCATGTTGGCACGGGGATATTATTGAACTGCATAGGTGTTGCAAATGTGGAGTGATAAGTTTTTCGAAAAGCTTTGGAATTGCTGACAATTTATAAATGCCTCTATAATTGGCAGCATCGGATTTTTTCCCTTTTTTATGAAAAGGAATAATGTCGGATTCCTTCCACATAAGGGGAAAAACCGAAGTCTCCAGCGATAGATTAAAGAGTCTAAGGAGCGGTTTGCACAGTGCCTCGGCGCATCCTGGTACTCCATCAGGGCCTGGCGAATACACGGGCTTGACCTTAAGAAGATCCGATAACACACTACTTTGATCAAAAGATGGGCAAAATATCTGGTTGGCTGATTGAATCTTATAAGTGTAAGGCTGAGTTGGAATGGTGCTACATGAATAAGTTGTTTGAAAAAACTTTGCGAAGAGATCGGTCATTGCCAGATCAGTGTTCGCATATGAGTTCTCAAACGTAAGCAGAGGAGGAAAAGATACATGTTTGCGCTTAGTGTTTACGAAGTTATAAAACTGCTTCGGGTCCTGAGTAAACTGAATCCGGCAGCGGTGAATATAACTCCTATAACATTCGGCGTTATGCACGGTGAAATTGGACCGAGCCACTAAGTATCTTGAATAACTAACTGTACAGCCAGATAATCTATGTTTATTTAAACGCTTTATTTATTTAAATAAGCACGCAAGCGTCTAATAATATATTTAGGGTATTATAACATCTCTGTAAGGCAATGTTTATGTCATCTCATGCCAGTAGATCGGACCAATCAAATTCCAAAAGTAATTTATTTAGTTTTATAAAATCAGCCTTACGAAAGAAACTAATGTAACGAACCTTTCTTGATTGATCGGTGCTCGCAACAAATGCCGCGGCTAGCTCAAAGAGTTTATGGATCGTTCCACCGAATTTACAGATTCGACGTGACTGCCCGAGCCCAGAAATAACACAGGATTGCTTCGTTCACAAAATGTACCCTTTATTTACACGATTACAAAGTTCATAAAAGGGTGAATCTCACCGGCTGCTCGGCTTTGCCGATCGACCGCTCGTCCTCCCCTCGGTCACCGGTCACCGTTCCGGCTTTCGCCCAGCAGGACGTATGGTCTCGGTTCCTGGCGCCGGTTCGGCTCACGGTTTCCTCCGTTTGGACTCACGTGCTCCAGTTGCGGGGCCTATGTTGCCCCTGTCGTGCCGGTGACGCTGCTCCTGATGTCCCTCTCTTGCGTGTCGCCGCTGCTTGGTCGTCGTCGTCGCTGCTTCCGTTGTCGCCGCTCCTGTTGTCGCTGCTCCTCTCGTCGCTGTCGCTGCTCCTCTTCCGTGCGTGCGTGGATCGCTATTATCCTTGGCTCACTGGGACTGCCCTTTCGCCGTGGCCGGCACCTGATCCGTGTTGGCGGACCAATAGGCTCACCTCCCAGGCGTACGCCGGGCAGGATACGCTTCTTAGTGCCTGGCGGCCGGATCAGGGCCCGAAGGGCCTACCTACCCCACAGGATACGCCCCCGGTTGCGTCTGCCACTCGCCTCCAAACACCGGCGTGCATCCGCTCCGCAGGATTTATGGACGACCAGAGATTTGGTGATCCAGCGCCTGGATCAGGAATCTCTTGACTTTACCGGGACGTTCCTGTTTTTTTTTATCGATGGGCTTGAGTTCCCGAGCTGGCTATCCCTCGCTTTACAGGATCACACCTGGTCACAACGGGCAGGAATCTGTAAGGCGTACGCCAGACCGATCCGACGCCCTTGCTGTAACACCAGGATACCTGTCGTGTCCGGGAGTAACTCAACCCGACTCTATTTACCCTTGGGCTTCAGTTCCGCCGCGGATCCTGGATCCTTTTCCCACTTGCTCCTTGATTTCTCCTCTCTCGATGACTCGCGTACAGCCGCCGGACTTACCCACAGGGGGTCCTTGAGCCAATGATCGTAGACCCTTGCGCACTCGCTTTAATTCTCGCACTTGAGACTGTCGGACTTACCCACGGGGGGTCCTTCAGCCTATACTCCTAATTCCTCCAAGAAAACTTTCTCACTTGAATGTTAGACTTACCCACGGGGGGTCTTTCACTCAACTCTGCCAGCTTCCCTAGAAGACTCGGTCTCGATTTACTCCAGGGGCCCTCCTTATATAGCTCCAGAGGCGCCCGTTAATCCTTGCAACTCTTTCTTCCTGCCGTTAATCCTTCGGCTTTCTATTCCCCCCGTAATCCCACTTTCCAATTAGACGCACCGGTGGCTCCTGTTTACACCCCCTTTGCCCCCTTTGGCCACCGGCCTGCATCGTTATTATGCCGCGGCAGCGGCTTTCTTCCAGGCGCTCCCCTTAGTCGCCACAATCGCATTTCTCTCCTTCCGTGCTTTCTAAACACCTCGGCCACCGCGGCCGCTATGTTCCCCGCCCCCCGTCTCTTTCTTCTACATCCGCGCACGGCTGTCGCGCAGGCCCGACCGGAACCGTTACGTTCCACGTTGTCTCCGCTTTCTCCTGCATCTGCGCACGGCCGCGTGATCCCTTTCCCCGCTGCTGCCCCCTTCTTGTCACCTGTCTTGGCGTGTGGGAGATTTAATCTCCTCACACTTCCACCCTTATTCGGGAACAACAGAAGTGACGTGGTTCCAGCTTCCTCATCTTTGGGTTTGGGTATAAAATTTTTTCCTTGCGTGGATAACCTTATCCACCTCCCCCCTTCTTCGGAAAACGGACAGGTTGTTCCTCTTCATTATGACTCTAAATTTTTTCGTGTACATATCTTTTTATGTTTTTTTTTTTCCTTTTTTTCTTTTTTTTATGTACATATTTATTTATTATTTTTTTGTTTTTTTTTTTTGTGTATAATATAAAATTTTTTTCTCCAAATATATATATATATTTTTTTTTTTTTACTTCCATTTTTTTTCTTTTTATATTCCTCTTTTTTTTCCCATTTGTTTTTCTTTTTATATTCCATTTTTGTTTTTTTTTTTTTAAATTCCATTTGTTTATTTTTCTTTTTATATATGTCGAATCTTATCGTTGTTGTTGTTATCTTCCATTGTGGCGCAACGAGTTTCAGCCTTGTACACACTCCAAGTTCTAGTACGCAACTGCCTGCGTCTCATTTTCTACCTACTGTGCATACTACCGAACCTCGATCGACGACAGCGACACAACGCTGTCGCCCCGCTACAACGATACTTTTTTAAAGCGACAACATCCAAGAAATGGTCGCCTGCCAACGGTTGCCTGGCAACCACACACTCACAGCGCAAGAGGCTGATGCAATATTATCCCTCTGGTGAAATACCCGAAAATGCGTATTCGCACCCACACACATACATTCGCAACTACGCAGTTACAATGCGCCGACACGGCCATCCTGACCCTAACACGACCTCGTGTAAAATAGCAGTATTCGAATTTTCTTACTTTTTTTTTTTTTATTATCAGACTGGACATTAAATAGTTTCATAACAAAATCCAATTTTCTTATCTTAACTCCTAACAAAATATCATATTGACAGTTTCACAAAACAGTATTCAGTTCCATAACTATAACTTTTTTTTCATCAATTCAATTCAATTTTTCTTTCTTTCTTTTCATTTCTTTGTTTTTCTTCTTCTTTTATATAATCCATTCTTCTCTATTCACTCTTATAGTCGCATAATCAAATACCCCACACGCCATGATCAAAACAAACAATATGTTTTGCACTTGTGCTTGCATTATATTTTATGGACTCAGTACTCTGCCATTTTCATTGGCCAGCAGTACAACTTTGCTCACCCTTATTGGTGTACTTCATTTTCTTCGTATTGAATACTCTCAGTATTTTCATTTTCGCTCCTTTCTTCAATACTCTCAATATTTTCATTTTCGCTCCTTTCTTCAATACTCTCAATATTTTCATTTTCACTATCTTCTGTAGCGGTTACATTTCTTTCATCTAAATTATTAAAATCATCGTACACATTTAGCTCTTCGGGCAGTTGCCTCTCTGGTAATTTTCTTAAATCCTCATGTGCATATTTATAATTCCTTTTATTAGTTAAAGACTTTAAAATGTACCTGTCACCTTCTATAACTTTTACTATTTCAAAAGGCCCCCTAAATTTTGGACTTAGCTTGGTCTGGTGTCTTTCTTCGCTCTTAAGTAATACGAAATCTCCAATTTTGTGCCTTTTTATTTTTGCCTAATTTCTATCAAATCGTTCTTTATCATAAGCTGCACTGGCTAATACATTCTTTGCAGCTTGCGCTCTTACGTTTGGCAAATCAATAACATTTTCTATATCACTAGGTGGAAGTAATCCCAATGGGCGTGCTACCTTTCCCAATAACATTTCTAAAGGACTTGCTTTCGTAGTGCGATTGGTTGTACAATTGATTGCCAACTGCACCTCTCCCAACACATCCTGCCAAGACTGTGTTCCCGTTTCAACCGCCGTTAACATATTCTTCAACGTGCTCATAGTTCGCTCCACTTGGCCATTAGCTCGACTTGCACCAGTGGCTATCAAATGCAAGTTTATTTTTTGATCTGAACAAAATTGACTGAACTTTGCGCCTGTAAAACACCTTCCCTGGTCAGCTATTATTCGGTTTGGTACTCCAAACAATGAAACGGCAGATTGAACGGCCCTTATACAACTCTCACTGTCTAATTTAAGACTATGACTAAGATAGACATATTTGGTAAACGCGTCTATCTGAACAATAACATACTCCTTCTGATCACTCTTGCCACTTAATTTTCCTGTGATATCGATGTGGATAGTGTGCCAAGGAATAGTGACTTTTGGTATTGGATGTAATTCCGCCTGTATTTTTCCTGAAGTGGATTTTGACATTTTACAAGTGATGCAGTTGTCGACAAATTTTTTTACGTATTTTGACATATTGTCAAACCAGTAGAAATCGTAAGTTTTATCTAATGTCTTTTCGAAACCTAAATGCATTATGGACTCATGCACTTGATTTATGACAGACCATCTGAAAGCTCGTGGCACCACTGGTAAGCAACGTGTTCTCCCATTTCTTTGAATCTTTTGATGAAGAACTTCTGCCCTTAATTCATAGGTTTTCGCAATATCTTCAGGCAGAGAAGAGTTTTTAAGATGTTTAACAATTTCGATTATGTCCAAATCTCGACGTTGTTCGGCAATAAGCCAGTTGCTTGAAATTTCAGCTAAATTTACTCTTTTCTCTTTGACTATTTTTGCAGTTGTAGTAGACTTTTTTGAAAGGGGATTTCTCGATAAAAAGTCAACGTGTGCCATCCTTTTCCCTTCTCTATACTGAATATCGAATGTGAACGACTGCAAATAACCCCACCAACGCTGTGATCTGGGGGTTAAATCTCGTTTATTTCTCGACGCCTTAAGCGAGTTGCAGTCAGTATAAACTACAAAGTTCCTGCCCAGCAAATAATGTCGAAAATGCTTAATGGCGTTCACGACAGCTAAGGTTTTCAACTCGTACGAGTGATATCTTGATTCTGCCGGTGAAGTAGTTTTGCTATAGTATTCTATTACCTGGGGTTTGTTATTAATTTTGTGTAATAAAATTGCACCGTAGCCCCTGCAACTGGCGTCTGTGTGCAATTCGATTGGATAACAAGGGTCAAAAATAACAAGGACTGGTTTGTCGGTAAGAGTGGCAATGACCTTTTTCCGTATCTGTTCATGCTCTGTTTTCCAAATAAATTTGTTTTTATCTGAAGTTAAGAAATACAACGGTTTCATTAATTGTGAAAATCCCTTAATAAACTGTCGGAAATAGGATGCTAGCCCAATGAATTGTCTAAGTGAAGTGACTGACTGTGGAGGCGGAAGAGCAGTCAACGCTACAACTTTCTGTGGGTTTGGACGAATCTCACCCGCACTTATATTGTAACCCAAATATTGAACCGATGTTTTCATGAATGAGCACTTAGTAAGATTGAATGAAAACCCAGCCTTTGTCAAAACATCTAGAACGATCTGTAATCTTTCTATCGCCTCGCATTTTGTTGAGCCGGCTATCATGATATCATCCATATAGACGATGACAAAGGAATTTGCTAGATCCCCTAGCGCCTGTATTACTAATCGTTGAAAAACAGAAGGTGCGTTTTTGAGCCCAAATGGCATGGACAGGAACTCGTATTGACCATCCGGAGTCACAAACGCCGTGTACTCGATAGAATCTGAATTCAAAGGAATTTGGTAATATCCGCTGGCCATGTCTAGACATGTAAAGTAATTAGCTCCCCCAAGCCTATTGATTTGATCTTGTATAAGTGGTAAAGGGTATTTATCAGCAACCGTATTTGAATTCAGCTCTCTAAAGTCAACACAAAGTCTGTCCGTACCATTTTTTTTCTTCACTAATAATATAGGGCTTGCATAAGGTGAGCAGCTTGGCCTAATTATATTGCATTTTAGCAGTTCATTAATTTTGTCCCTAACCAAATCTCGCTCGCATGGACTTAAACGATATGGCCTTCTCTGTACGGTTTTTGTTGGATCAATCAACCTAATTTTCATTTCGCCAATTCTGACTTTAGTACTTGGGATCCCAGTTATAAATGAATTTGAGTACTTTGCCAACAGTGAATGTAGTTTTATTTTATCTTGTCCCTCAAACTCAGTATCAATATCGGCTGGCTCATTGCCGGTACACAAATTAACTACTTTGGTCTTTGAGATCCTAAATTGGTTTGATGAAATGACAATATCAAGACCCTGATTTAATATCTCACGGCCAATTACAATGTCGTTATGCATATCATCATCGCCTATTACGTGAAACAAAATTTCAATACAATAATCGTCAATTTTTACATTGCTTACTATTTGTACAGTACTACATATTCCATTGCTGCCGATACCTTTTAACATAACAATATTATTGAATCTTTTACCAGAAAATTTGGTACTTAGCTTTTCTTTTATCAACGAGCATTCCGATCCCGAATCGAAGGTGATTTCAAAAATTTGGCCTCTATGGTTTAGGCATCCCTTTGGTACTGCAACACTGCACTGTTCCACTCGCTTCTCCCGATTGAATGTCTTGTTCCTATCAGCTTCCTTCTTTGTACATTGGGTGGATATGTGACCCAATTCTCCGCACTTGTAGCAAGTTAAATTTGATTTTCCACGGGGATGAACATCATGCCTGCCATGTTGGGTTTTATCAGTCGCGAATTGATTCCGTTGTTTCCTGAATCTGCATTCAGACATTTTATGGCCCACTTTGCCGCAGAAATTGCACTCTATTGGTGATTGTTTTTGCCGTTTAATATAAGTTTCAGACTGATGCTCCGTAGCGCCGCTTTTCCTTTTAATAAAAGTGAATGCTTTTAATTCGGACTGTAGATCGCCTCTGGTTCGAACATTTGATGTGAAACTTAAACGCTGCAATCGGTGATCGAAGCTTGCCAGCAGCGCAAGGGTCACAGACACAGCAATCTCTTCGTTATCCATTTGGCGCCATTTCGTCGTTAATTCGGTAACCATGCGACTTGCATGAACGGCCAGACTCTCGCCATCAGTCGGTCGATTTGATAGCATATTAAGAAACATAGCGGCTGGTGTTTCTATAGTGTCGAAGCGTTGTATAAACAATTCTTTAAACTCAGGCCAAGTAATTTCAGCATAGCACACTTGCGAAAGCCATTGCGAAGCACTTCCTTCTAAAGCCGAACTCAAAGCCATAACCAACGCACTGCTTCTCAATGTGTTTTCTTGTAAAATTATTTCAAGAAATTATTTCAAGAAATTATAAATTCAAATTATTTCCACCGTTGTGCACCACGATGATGCGTTGGCGCCTGGTTTGTCTGGGTTGAATTTGGGTAGTTGCACAGTTTTGTTCTGCTCTGCATCAGGTACAGTTGTTTTTATGGCTCTCACTAGTTCAATTAAATTTTTATTTTGCAATTCCATCAGGGTACGCCATGGTCCATCTAGTGTTGAAGGCTGGTGGCCAGATCCCACTTCTGATGTCGAATCTTGATCGTTGTTGTTGTTATCTTCCATTGTGGCGCAACGAGTTTCAGCCTTGTACACACTCCAAGTTCTAGTACGCAACTGCCTGCGTCTCATTCTCTACCTACTGTGCATACTACGGAACCTCGATCGACGACAGCGACACAACGCTGTCGCCCCGCTACAACGATACTTTTTTAAAGCGACAACATCCAAGAAACGGTCGCCTGCCAACGGTTGCCTGGCAACCACACACTCACAGCGCAAGAGGCTGATGCAATATTATCCCTCTGGTGAAATACCCGAAAATGCGTATTCGCACCCACACACATACATTCGCAACTACGCAGTTACAATGCGCCGACATATATATATATATTTTTTTTGTGTTTACTTCTTTGTTTACGCCTGTGGCGCCGACTCCTCTTTTTGGGCTTTTAGCTCACTTATGTTGCCCTTCTTTCTTTCTTTGTACCGCTGCGACGTAGCACAACAATTAATGGCGATATGAAATTCGCCACCGTGTATGGCCCGCCGTATCTTGGCGCTAATTTCGCCGCGAACCCTTCAGATGCTTTTGATAGATGGTGCTCTTTTGCCCATACTATGTCACCAATTTTTGGGCTCCACTGCCGCCTCCTCAGATTGTAGTGCCTAGCTTGCTCCTGCGTCGCTCTCTCCATGTTCCTCCGTACCAGCTCAAACACTTCCTGTAGCTTCTTTGCATTCTCTGAGGGCGTGGTTTGTGATGCTCCCGTCCCCAATTCCCGTCCCCAATTCTTCATCGTATAACGCCTTCGGCATTCTCGGCTCTCTGCCTTGGGTTATGAAACATGGCGAGTATCCCGTCGAGTCGGACACGCTTGAGTTCACTGCCAGCATCAACTCAGGCCAATGCTCGTCCCATGTCCTCTGATCCTCGCCTGCAAACTGGGCGATCATTGTCTTGACCGTTCTGTTCGCCCTTTCCGTCGGATTTTCCTGCGGCGTGTACGGTGCGGTGAATTGATGCCGAACTCCGAGCTCCTCGAGCAAATTTTTGAAACTCCTACTGGTGAACTGGACCCCATTATCCGTTATCATCACCTTTGGCACTCCGTATCTAGCAATAATTCTTTCGCGGATTGCCTTCTGCAGCGCCTCCGTGGTTGCTTTTCGCATCGGAACCATCTCCGTCCATTTTGAAAATCGATCAATCAAAACCAATAACATGGTGTTTCCATGCTTGGACCTTGGCAATGGTCCTATGAAATCTGCACATACCGTCGCCCATGGTTCCTCTGGGATCTGTGTCAGCATTTTCCCTGCAGCCTGTATTTGATTTGTTTTGTACCGCATGCACGTTTCGCACTGTCTGACATACTTTCTTATGTCCCTTTGCATCCCTGGCCAGAAGTACCTTGCTACTATTCGAGCAATTGTTTTTCTTCCTCCTAGATGTCCCGCTGTCGGTGCGTCGTGGTTCTCCCTTAGCACCTGCTGTCTCATGTTGATCGGCACACACATCTTCCATGATGCCACTTCTTCGCTTCCAGCTCTATGTGGCACATGTCGGTAAATCAGGCCTGCCTCCTCTATGTACTCTGGATATTTCTGTGGGTTTTCTCCTATTTTCCTCTTCAGTGCGCTTATCCACATGCACTCGATGTCTTCGCTTGTTGCGGCACTCCTCAGCTTTTCCATCATCGGCTGGCGGGATAGTGCATCTGCAACCACATTCAGTTTCCCTTTCCTGTAGCTGATAACATAATCGTATTGTTGCAGCTCAAATACCCATCTTGCAATCCTTCCCAGTGGGCTCTCTATATTATTTAGCCATTTTAGTGCCATATGGTCCATGATCACGTCGAACTGGTACCCCTCCAGGTATGGTCTCATCTGCCGAATTGCCCATTTTATGGCTAGGCATTCTTTCTCCGTCGCCGAGTAATTTTTTTCCGCTTCTATCAGCGTCCGACTGGCGTAAGCGACCACTCGCTCGCCCTCATCCGTGTCCTGCGTCAGCACTGCACCCACGCCGTAGTCGCTAGCGTCTGTTTGCAACACAAATTTATTTGAGAAATCCGGGCATGCCAGCACTGGATCCTCTGCCAATCGTGACTTTAAATTGTCAAACGCCTTTTGGTGTCTGGCCGTCCACTCCCATTTTGTCCCTTTTCGTCTGGGAAGTCTGGGACTTCCCTTTCGTCCCCTGCAAAGTCTGGGACGAATCGCCGATACCACGATGCCATACCAATGAACTGACGTACCCCCTTTACGTTTGTTGGGGGTTTTAATTCCGTAATCGCCGCGACTTTTCCGGGATCCATGCCAATTCCTTGGCTTGTTATTCGGTGGCTCAGGTACAGTAGCTCTTCCCTGAAGAAGTGGCACTTTTCCGTGTTTATTATCTTAAATTTGCCGCCTTCAGTCTTCGGAACACTTCCTTCAAATTTGCCATATGCTCCTTCCTTGTGCGTCCGATCACGATGATATCATCTTAATACGCAAACGCGTGCGGCGCCATATCCGGGCCTATAACCTGGTCCAAAGCCCTTTGGAAAGTTGCTGAATGTAAACCGAACGGCAACACCTTCCACTGGTACAGACCTTTTCCTGGTACCGTAAAAGCCGTGTACTTCCTGCATCCCTCCACCAGTGGGATTTGCCAATAGCCGTCCTTAAGATCGAGGCTGCTGAAAAACTTTGCTTCCCTTAGTTGCTCCAGAATGAAGTTTATTCGTGGCATCGGGTACGCATCTTTTACCGATTTTGCGTTTATTTGTCGGAAATCCACGCACATTCTCCATTGACCCGTTTTCTTCTTTACCATAACTATGGGAGAGCTATAAGCACTATTCGAAGGCTCGATGCATCCTTTTTCCAGCAGCTCTTCTACCTTCGCATTGATCTCCCCCTGTATTTTGGGGTTCTTCGGATAGTATCTTTGTTTTATGGGGATGTCGTCCTTAATAGTGATCCTGTGCTGCGTAACGTTCGAACAACCCTTTTGGTTTGTGAACGCTACTAGCTCCTCCTCAATGAATCTTTTGTCCCGCTCGCTCTCCCATTCCTCCGATGATCCTGTCACTGCTATCGACAGCCTATCCTCCAGGCATCCGCCCCATCGTTCCCTTCTCGGGATCGTGACTTGGTGGCCTGCTCATGTTATTGTTGTGCCAAATCCTGCAAGGAAATCCCATCCTAGCACCGCGCTGTCTCCCATGCCTGGCAACACCAACATATTTAGTTTGTTTTCCATGTTGCCAAAGCTTAACGTCGTCTGGAGTACCGTTCGAGTTTCCGTATGGCTCCCATTGGCCAACTTTATCAGTCTCCTTGTTGAATTTCGCTCTCCGGCGATTTCCGGGTTCTCCGCTAGCTTCTCAGAGTGGTAGCTATTCGGTTTTTGCTGTCTGGGGCTTGCATCCCATTGCTGACTCGGCTGATGCTGTACCATTTGCCTCTGCCCTTCTGCCTGCCATTTCTGCCTCCATCCCTGTCCTGGGGGGCTCTGTCGCTCTGGCGGGTCCTGATGAGGTTCATTCTTCTGCCATTTATTTTCGGTCGCCGGCTGTTTGCGATCCCAGTGTGGTTCAATGGAGGCTTGCCTGCAAAACTCCTCTTCTTCTTGGGCTAACTCCTCAAACTCCTCGGCTAGGCCCATTACTTCTTCCAGCGACGCGCATGCATATGGCCTCATAAACATTTTCATGCGTGGTACGCAGTTTTCCACCAGTCTTTCTATTACCTCCTTCGTGGATTTCCCTAGTGGCTTCATTAGAGTCTGAAGGTCCACCATATACTCCTTGAAAGGTTCTCCTCGTTTCTGCTTCCGCTGCCGAACCTGGTCTGCCAACTTTTCAAGGTAACCTTTCGGCAGAAAAAATGACTCGAAGCTCCTTCTGAACGCTTTCCAAGTTGGCCATTCCTCATCGTTCATTATGAACCACCTTTGTGCTCTGTCCTGGAGTAATTCTGGCATCGCCCGGGGGATCGTGTTGATGTCCAACCCGTTCGTTTTGGCGGACCATACCACTCGGTCCACGAATTCCAGTGGATCTCCTGTTCCGTCGAATCGGAATGACCACTCCCGGACTTGTCTGGCCACTTTAGCGTAGTCCACTTGCACCGGGACCGGCTTCCGCACTTGTGGCTCCATTCTCCTTATACTTTTCATCTCTGGTACCGCCAGACTTTGAATGAGCTTCTCTGATTCGCTCACTGCTCTTTGTCTCGGCGTGGACCTCTGTGTGCTCCTTTCCTCAAATACACGTGTGAACGCTAACACCTCGTCGTCCTTAGTCTCGTCGACCCACTTTGCAACTAGTGCCCTCATGTTTTCAACAGTTCCTTCTGCTGGGAGACCTAGCTCTCTACACACTTCGCTCAATTCCTCCTTGCGAAGCGCGTAAATCCAATTTTTTCTTCCCATCTTGAAGCTTGCGTTATTTCTAGCCTCGAAAACAGTCACGTAGTTTGGGCGCCAGGTGTAACGAACCTTTCTTGATTGATCGGTGCTTGCAACAAATGCCGCGGCTAGCTCAAAGAGTTTATGGATCGTCCCACCGAATTTATAGATTCGACGTGACTGCCCGAGCCCAGAAATAACACAGGATTGCTTCGTTCACAAAATGTACCCTTTATTTACACGATTACAAAGTTCATAAAAGGGTGAATCTCACCGGCTGCTCGGCTCGGCCGATCGACCGCTCGTCCTCCCCTCGGTCACCGGTCACCGTTCCGGGTTGGTGCCGATACACACGCTCCCAAAAGCTTTCGCCCAGCAGGACGTATGGTCTCGGTTCCTGGCGTCGGTTCGGCTCACGGTTTCCTCCGTTTGGACTCACGTGCTCCAGTTGCGGGGCCTATGTTGCCCCTGTCGTGCCGGTGACGCTGCTCCTGATGTCCCTCTCTTGCGTGTCTTGCTTCCGTTGTCGCTGCTCTCGTTGTCGCTGCTCCTCTCGTCGCTGTCGCTGCTCCTCTTCCGTGCGTGCGTGGATCGCTATTATCCTTGGCTCACTGGGACTGCCCTTTCGCCGTGGCCGGCACCTGATCCGTGTTGGCGGACCAATAGGCTCACCTCCCAGGCGTACGCCGGACAGGATACGCTTCTTAGTGCCTGGCGGCCGGATCAGGGCACGAAGGGCCTACCTACCCCACAGGATACGCCCCCGGTTGCGTCTGCCACTCGCCTCCAAACACCGGCGTGCATAAGCTCCGCAGGATTTATGGACGACCAGAGGTTTGGCTTCGCGCTTCCTTTGACTCCAGGCAATACGCTGTGCATACGCCCCAGCGCCTGGATCAGGAATCTCTTGATTTTACCGGGACGTTCCTGTTTGGTTTTACTGATGGGCTTGAGTTCCCGAGCTGGCTATCCCTCGCTTTACAGGATCACACCTGGTCACAACGGGCAGGAATCTGTAAGGCGTACGTCAGACCGATCCGACGCCCTTGCTCTAACACCAGGATACCTGTCGTGTCCGGGAGTAACTCAACCCGACTCTATTTACCCTTGGGCTTCAGTTCCGCCGCGGATCCTGGATCCTTTTCCCACTTGCTCCTTGATTTCTCCTCTTTCGATGACTCGCGTACAGCCGCCGGACTTACCCACAGGGGGTCCTTGAGCCAATGATCGTAGATCCTTGCGCACTCGCTTTAATTCTCGCACTTGAGACTGTCGGACTTACCCATGGGGGGTCCTTCAGCCTATACTCCTAATTCCTCCAAGGAAACTTTCTCACTTGAATGTTAGACTTACCCACGGGAGGTCTTTCACTCAACTCTGCCAGCTTCCCTAGAAGACTCGGTCTCGATTTACTCCAGGGGCCCTCCTTATATAGCTCCAGAGGCGCCCGTTAATCCTCGGCTTTCTATTCCCGCCGTTAATCCCACTTTCCAATTAGACGCACCGGTGGCTCCTGTTCACACCCCCTTTTCCCCCTTTGGCCACCGGCCTGCATCGTTATTATGCCGCGGCAGCGGCTTTCTTCCAGGCACTCCCCTTAGTCGCCACAATCGCCACAATTCTCTCCTTCCGTGCTTTCTAAACACCTCGGCCACCGCGGCCGCTATGTTCCCCGCCCCCCATCTCTTTCTCCTACATCCGCGCACGGCTGTCGCGCAGGCCCGACCGGAACCGTTACGTTCCACGTTGTCTCCGCTTTCTCCTGCATCTGCGCACGGCCGCGCGATCCCTTTCCCCGCTGCTGCCCCCTTCTTGCTACCTGTCTTGGCGTGTGGGAGATTTAATCTCCTCACACTAATTTTATTACATTTACGTGTAGACTTAAGGTCAATTAAGGTATTGGTTTCGATTGAAACCTCAAGAGTGGGATGATATGGATCCTCAGGGTTAGAAAGGGGCAAAGTTCTGGAAACAGTAATTCCATCAGGATCAGAAACGAAACACAAGTCCAACAGCCGACCTAAAGAATTTCTAACATGGTTAATTTGCCCGAGTGACATGTCGAACATACCCGCAGGGAAGTCGTGGTGCGAGTTAAGCAGTAAGGACGGAGAATTCTCAACATTAGACCACATGAGTTCTGGTATATTGAAATCCCCTAGAGCTACCAGTTGGTCGTTGTCGGACAGACGGTCCGAAATAAGACGAATAGCGGACAAATGTTGCCAGTATGTAGGCGGTTCCGACGAAGGTGGTATGTAAGAACAGGTAACGTATAAAGACCAAACTCTTGTGATTGTACCTCTTCAGAAGCGAAATTGGAGTCTACAGAAATTAAGACTCCTCCTCCCCTTCGCAGTGTTCTATCACGTCTAAAAGTGGTGTACTTACTTGGAAAAACTTCGGAGCTTAAGATCTCCGGCTTTAACCAAGTTTCTGTAAAGACTATAATGTGAGATGCAAAGGAAGAGCTATCAGAATACAGTTTGGGTAGTTTACTACGTAACCCTCTAGTATTCTGATAGGTAAGTGTTAGTGTAGAAATTAGTTTTTTGAAGATGAGGTGGAAGGTTGGTCAGTGGCTCTAACCTGTGGTAGTTTAACTCCCACAGGCTTGGTAATTTTTTTCTTCACCGTACTTGGCTGATGTTCCTGGACGAAAATGTTCTCTGGCCAAAAGCTGGCGGAACAAATCGTCTTGAACATCTGCACAGGCACACGTATTTTGAAAGATGACGTGTGCCTGGTGTAGGTGTATTTGAATTTTGTAATATCTACCACCTTTATGTCGGCTTTTGTTTTGGCTTTGATGTAAGCCGAGATATCAATCTCCGAAGTATCAGGGGAAAGCCGTGAAACAAATATATGTATCGATGGCGGGATCACCTGTAAGGGTTTTGGTGCCGCCGTAACTAATACGGCAGCATCAGTGCGTACCGGTGGTCCGGACGCTTGATTGCCCTGTTCGGTGACTCTTAACGGGGTTTGTATTATTGGGTCTGGTGGTATCACTTGAAGCGATGCCACAGAGGACATATCGGACAATTGCTCATTTACCCCGAGATATTCGGAAGCCGAATTTTTCCCAGGTCCGGCCCTTGGAGTGGCCAGCGATATAAGCGGCTGCATGATTGTCGGCTGAGAGGGCTGATGATTATTCGCCACAAGCACATCACTAAAAGCGGATTTCTTACGCTTTGGAGACTCATTTAATAGTTGTAGACTACTAAACTGTGTATCGAGCGCACAGAGTTGGTCATTGATTTTACGAAAACCACTAACCAATTCGTTAAATCCACTTTTAGTCTGTCTCATGAACGATCTCATTTCGCCCTGAACAACACGACAACCGTCACAGCAAAAGTGGAGCCCAGACCTACGTGAAATGGCATCCGAAACTGAGGCCGTGAACCCAACACACTTTGCGTGTAAAACGTTTTCACAAAGCCAGCAGTGGATGGTAGGCTGGGACGAGGAGATTGTCTTATTACAAGACTTCAACGCACAGACAAGTTTAAATTCCATGGTTTTGATTAATTAATTTATTAATATTTTTTGTTTTTATTATTGATGTACCTTGAACCACTGTGCCAGGGAAACGAAAAAGGGGGATTGAAGAGAGCGATTAGTGCGAGTTAGTATACAGTAAAGAATAGAGAATCTCAATTGAGCGACTATAGAAGAAACACCGTGAAAGATGAAGAAGCAGAGCAGAGCTATGTTTGGATTAAAGTTAATAAAGTTATAATTTACCTCCAAATATACCACTGCACACACGAAGCGATACGGATATTTGTAATGCAAAGGATAGTTTAATATAAATATGAATAAATATAGATAAACACCGGAGTTTTAAGTTTTGAAATCAAATATTAAATAAAAACGCAGTGCGCACAAAAAAAAACACATCCGTTCGCTTTAAGATAAGAGAAAGAAAGATCAAATCATAGATCATATTTTACGTATTGTGTACAGGTTCTTTAAAGTATTGTACTATTTCTCATGCTTCATTTACATAAGTGCATGGCAAAAAATAGGCTAATCACATGTATTGATTAAGTTAATGTTGCCCTGAATGTTGCCCTTTACAAGGTGTATCCCCCTTTACAAGGGGGATCGTGTTGATGTCCAACCCGTTCGTTTTGGCGGACCATACCACTCGGTCCACGAATTCCAGTGGATCTCCTGTTCCGTCGAATCGGAATGACCACTCCCGGACTTGTCTGGCCACTTTAGCGTAGTCCACTTGCACCGGGACCGGCTTCCGCACTTGTGGCTCCATTCTCCTTATACTTTTCATCTCTGGTACCGCCAGACTTTGAATGAGCTTCTCTGATTCGCTCACTGCTCTTTGTCTCGGCGTGGACCTCTGTGTGCTCCTTTCCTCAAATACACGTGTGAACGCTAACACCTCGTCGTCCTTAGTCTCGTCGACCCACTTTGCAACTAGTGCCCTCATGTTTTCAACAGTTCCTTCTGCTGGGAGACCTAGCTCTCTACACACTTCGCTCAATTCCTCCTTGCGAAGCGCGTAAATCCAATTTTTTCTTCCCATCTTGAAGCTTGCGTTATTTCTAGCCTCGAAAACAGTCACGTAGTTTGGGCGCCAGGTGTAACGAACCTTTCTTGATTGATCGGTGCTTGCAACAAATGCCGCGGCTAGCTCAAAGAGTTTATGGATCGTCCCACCGAATTTATAGATTCGACGTGACTGCCCGAGCCCAGAAATAACACAGGATTGCTTCGTTCACAAAATGTACCCTTTATTTACACGATTACAAAGTTCATAAAAGGGTGAATCTCACCGGCTGCTCGGCTCGGCCGATCGACCGCTCGTCCTCCCCTCGGTCACCGGTCACCGTTCCGGGTTGGTGCCGATACACACGCTCCCAAAAGCTTTCGCCCAGCAGGACGTATGGTCTCGGTTCCTGGCGTCGGTTCGGCTCACGGTTTCCTCCGTTTGGACTCACGTGCTCCAGTTGCGGGGCCTATGTTGCCCCTGTCGTGCCGGTGACGCTGCTCCTGATGTCCCTCTCTTGCGTGTCTTGCTTCCGTTGTCGCTGCTCTCGTTGTCGCCGCTCCTGTTGTCGCTGCTCCTCTCGTCGCTGTCGCTGCTCCTCTTCCGTGCGTGCGTGGATCGCTATTATCCTTGGCTCACTGGGACTGCCCTTTCGCCGTGGCCGGCACCTGATCCGTGTTGGCGGACCAATAGGCTCACCTCCCAGGCGTACGCCGGGCAGGATACGCTTCTTAGTGCCTGGCGGCCGGATCAGGGCACGAAGGGCCTACCTACCCCACAGGATACGCCCCCGGTTGCGTCTGCCACTCGCCTCCAAACACCGGCGTGCATAAGCTCCGCAGGATTTATGGACGACCAGAGGTTTGGCTTCGCGCTTCCTTTGACTCCAGGCAATACGCTGTGCATACGCCCCAGCGCCTGGATCAGGAATCTCTTGATTTTACCGGGACGTTCCTGTTTGGTTTTACTGATGGGCTTGAGTTCCCGAGCTGGCTATCCCTCGCTTTACAGGATCACACCTGGTCACAACGGGCAGGAATCTGTAAGGCGTACGTCAGACCGATCCGACGCCCTTGCTCTAACACCAGGATACCTGTCGTGTCCGGGAGTAACTCAACCCGACTCTATTTACCCTTGGGCTTCAGTTCCGCCGCGGATCCTGGATCCTTTTCCCACTTGCTCCTTGATTTCTCCTCTTTCGATGACTCGCGTACAGCCGCCGGACTTACCCACAGGGGGTCCTTGAGCCAATGATCCTTGCGCACTCGCTTTAATTCTCGCACTTGAGACTGTCGGACTTACCCATGGGGGGTCCTTCAGCCTATACTCCTAATTCCTCCAAGGAAACTTTCTCACTTGAATGTTAGACTTACCCACGGGAGGTCTTTCACTCAACTCTGCCAGCTTCCCTAGAAGACTCGGTCTCGATTTACTCCAGGGGCCCTCCTTATATAGCTCCAGAGGCGCCCGTTAATCCTCGGCTTTCTATTCCCGCCGTTAATCCCACTTTCCAATTAGACGCACCGGTGGCTCCTGTTCACACCCCCTTTTCCCCCTTTGGCCACCGGCCTGCATCGTTATTATGCCGCGGCAGCGGCTTTCTTCCAGGCACTCCCCTTAGTCGCCACAATCGCCACAATTCTCTCCTTCCGTGCTTTCTAAACACCTCGGCCACCGCGGCCGCTATGTTCCCCGCCCCCCATCTCTTTCTCCTACATCCGCGCACGGCTGTCGCGCAGGCCCGACCGGAACCGTTACGTTCCACGTTGTCTCCGCTTTCTCCTGCATCTGCGCACGGCCGCGCGATCCCTTTCCCCGCTGCTGCCCCCTTCTTGCTACCTGTCTTGGCGTGTGGGAGATTTAATCTCCTCACACTAATTTTATTACATTTACGTGTAGACTTAAGGTCAATTAAGGTATTGGTTTCGATTGAAACCTCAAGAGTGGGATGATATGGATCCTCAGGGTTAGAAAGGGGCAAAGTTCTGGAAACAGTAATTCCATCAGGATCAGAAACGAAACACAAGTCCAACAGCCGACCTAAAGAATTTCTAACATGGTTAATTTGCCCGAGTGACATGTCGAACATACCCGCAGGGAAGTCGTGGTGCGAGTTAAGCAGTAAGGACGGAGAATTCTCAACATTAGACCACATGAGTTCTGGTATATTGAAATCCCCTAGAGCTACCAGTTGGTCGTTGTCGGACAGACGGTCCGAAATAAGACGAATAGCGGACAAATGTTGCCAGTATGTAGGCGGTTCCGACGAAGGTGGTATGTAAGAACAGGTAACGTATAAAGACCAAACTCTTGTGATTGTACCTCTTCAGAAGCGAAATTGGAGTCTACAGAAATTAAGACTCCTCCTCCCCTTCGCAGTGTTCTATCACGTCTAAAAGTGGTGTACTTACTTCGGAGCTTAAGATCTCCGGCTTTAACCAAGTTTCTGTAAAGACTATAATGTGAGATGCAAAGGAAGAGCTATCAGAATACAGTTTGGGTAGTTTACTACGTAACCCTCTAGTATTCTGATAGGTAAGTGTTAGTGTAGAAATTAGTTTTTTGAAGATGAGGTGGAAGGTTGGTCAGTGGCTCTAACCTGTGGTAGTTTAACTCCCACAGGCTTGGTAATTTTTTTCTTCACCGTACTTGGCTGATGTTCCTGGACGAAAATGTTCTCTGGCCAAAAGCTGGCGGAACAAATCGTCTTGAACATCTGCACAGGCACACGTATTTTGAAAGATGACGTGTGCCTGGTGTAGGTGTATTTGAATTTTGTAATATCTACCACCTTTATGTCGGCTTTTGTTTTGGCTTTGATGTAAGCCGAGATATCAATCTCCGAAGTATCAGGGGAAAGCCGTGAAACAAATATATGTATCGATGGCGGGATCACCTGTAAGGGTTTTGGTGCCGCCGTAACTAATACGGCAGCATCAGTGCGTACCGGTGGTCCGGACGCTTGATTGCCCTGTTCGGTGACTCTTAACGGGGTTTGTATTATTGGGTCTGGTGGTATCACTTGAAGCGATGCCACAGAGGACATATCGGACAATTGCTCATTTACCCCGAGATATTCGGAAGCCGAATTTTTCCCAGGTCCGGCCCTTGGAGTGGCCAGCGATATAAGCGGCTGCATGATTGTCGGCTGAGAGGGCTGATGATTATTCGCCACAAGCACATCACTAAAAGCGGATTTCTTACGCTTTGGAGACTCATTTAATAGTTGTAGACTACTAAACTGTGTATCGAGCGCACAGAGTTGGTCATTGATTTTACGAAAACCACTAACCAATTCGTTAAATCCACTTTTAGTCTGTCTCATGAACGATCTCATTTCGCCCTGAACAACACGACAACCGTCACAGCAAAAGTGGAGCCCAGACCTACGTGAAATGGCATCCGAAACTGAGGCCGTGAACCCAACACACTTTGCGTGTAAAACGTTTTCACAAAGCCAGCAGTGGATGGTAGGCTGGGACGAGGAGATTGTCTTATTACAAGACTTCAACGCACAGACAAGTTTAAATTCCATGGTTTTGATTAATTAATTTATTAATATTTTTTGTTTTTATTATTGATGTACCTTAAATTTTTAAAGAAAGAATTGAGGAATATCATTTGTCAACACTTTGGTGTAAGTACGGAAAAAACACTCTTTTTTTATGTCGGCTATCAGAGCGAATTTTAGCGATCAGAGTGAAATCCAAAGTCGAACGGAAACTCACTACCATTAATTCTTGACTTCACCGCGGTGTGTATCTTTTTCGTTACTTGTGAATTAGCTTGACCAATTCCAAGCAAGTTAATGCACGATACCTCCCTACGGATTTGTAACCGTTGAGCAAGATCATCAAACATATAAAAAGGTGTGACCTTTTCACAGAAAATTTAAACAGAGAGAGGCTGACTTAACAAACTGAAACCTTTGCATTACAACAAGGCGAGCGAACGGACTGCAATGGCCCAAAAAATGGTCTTGAGCGTTACAATAACTGCAAGCTAGTTTGGTGTTGGCAGAGGAGCAAGCCAAACTTCTATTAAGTTGCTTGCTAAACCCAGTTTTCTCCTGTGTTGGATGGCCAGTCTCTTCAGCGGACAGGTACCTACGACTTAATATTTTTTCGAAATCGGACCACAGCGGCAATTTCTCATAATCCAGTGACTCTTCCCATTTTTGCCTGGTCACTGGATCTACTCTACTCAAAACTAAATGTAAGTTAAGGACTTCGTCCTTCGCTAGATGTTTCCTCACCTGAAAAATATTCAAGCTGCATTTCCGCTAGGCGATTCTGCAGCTCCCGGGGTCAGGTACGGGCAGTTGACCGGCCCGATGATGATGGTGGGGCGAACGCTTAGCTAGTGGGAGTTAACTCCTCCTCACCGCAAGATCTGCGTCTCGCAGATCATAGGGACTTACTTCACCCAGAGGCGGCTCGCTGCTCCAATTGTGCGGCGATGTCGCTCGGTTTGGGGACGTCTTTCGTTGATGTTAGTTTCGTCCATGGTTTTCCATGGCTACCAAATCGAAGTCCAGTGCTACCTGTCTTCCATTCGCTATTGAGGGAAATAGATGCATCAATCGATACTCCCCGATCGACCTTAGGCATGGACAGGATGTAGAGGAGAGTTATCCCATTTGTCAATATGGATGATTCGTGATTCGAGTCGTGATTCTAGTTCTTCTAATTCTAGTGCTTCGACCACATTCTGGTACGGTAGATTATCAATTTCCGTCAGTATCGTTTGGACTTCTCCATGGTCCAGTAGATTCCAGTTGACCCTTTCGAAAGGGTCGCCACCCTTCGAAAGATGGCATGCCCTTGTTATCTCATTCATCTGACTTGTCAAGATCAGGGCATTGTGTAGTAAGGCCGTGGTGGTATGACGTCCCAGTAGATCGCATTGACTCTTCCTACGATTTCGTTAAGGCGTTGGATGGATGGAACAGCATGCGAGAGATGTTTTCGGTTGCGTCTTTCAGGTAGTGTAGGGTCAAGGTGACGGTTCTGAGGTCGGCGATGCGTAGCGTATCCTCTTCTATGTTATTGATAAGATGTTGCATCACCGAAAGGTCGATGACATGGGCGAGCATAAAGAGTCCTCGTTGTAGGGGGACCACGGGTGCCTCCTACTTATAAATCCTATTGCATGGATCAGAGCCATGCTGACGATGGAACTGGAGCGTTAGAAATTAAGATTATAGCTTAAAGTCTGTTCGGAGATTTCGATTGAATCTATTTTTTTAAGTGCTCTTATATACTATCTTAAGTCTATAGGATGTGAGTTCCTTAGGGTTTTTGGGAAGGAGTTGGTTTTTTTTGGTTGTTTCCGTAAATTGTGGTCAATTTCGGTTAACACTTTTTCGTGTGTCAACAATTATAGGATAGTGTCTGGTGTAGTATTAGTGTTACATAAAGGCTATGGATTTTATTAAACCTTCTTTTTTCCTGGTGGTGATGCGGGGTAAGGGTAGCTACTTGAGTAGATAGAGTCTTGAGTTGTGGTGCGGATCTTGGCTCTAACGGTTGTGTCCACAGCATCGCCTAGTCAAAGTGGTTGGAATATAGAGGCATATTCTTGGAGCAACTCCTCTTTTGTGTCCTTGACAGACTGGGAATGTTTGCCATCGATTAGCGCGTTGATAGTTGAAGACAACTTTGCTAAAAGAGGCAACTTGATTCCGTGATATAAGATGAGAAAATCCTTTTCTCTGTTTGTATGACCGGGGGTATCATCGCCGATGATTCCGTCGAAAGTTTCCAAGCCAGGAAATCCGTAGAACGTTATAAGAGAGTCATTACCAGAGGATTTAAAAAATTGGCCTAATAGCCGAAGCAGTTTGCGCGGAGAAGGCAGTGGGGATAAGGGTGCTACCGGCAGCAATTTTAGGACTGATAAAATTGCTATTCGCGCCGGTATCTAAAAGGAATTGCAGTTTGGTCACCTCTTTCGTTCTATACTCTATGTATGGTTCACTAGAGAGGCGTCGGTCATAAAATGTGGGACCCCTACATCCGCTTCGAGGGTGCAGCTCCCATTGACCTCCTCGTGACACCTGAGGTACCAGCCATTCACTGATACGATGACGAATACCTACGGCCCGTGTCCCCTCTAAAGTATACATTCTGCAAGTCTAAGCAAAATGCCTCAGGAAGGCTCTTTGGACCACGGACTAATATAAGTTTTGAGGCGTCGCCGTTAAGTCCCCTCACGAATACATCTACGGCCTTTTCCCAAAAAGTTTCAATTAGGGCCCTGACCACGTCGGAATCGCGATCACTTTCCTTCAACTTGTTCAACACAAGAGAAAAATGGCTATTTACCTCTAGCTAAAATTCGTCTAGGGTTTTTGCCCCTTCAGTCAACATTCCGTTTATCGGCATAATGTAATGCCAAAACACGCTTAATTTCCGGCCAATCGTCATCCGGGGCACTGTATGCACATAGCGCCAGATCAGTTTCGCCCGGGATTTGTTGCCTAGTTTGCAAAACTATGGATCGATACAAGGGCTTGCCTATGACGATCTCGTAATCGTTAAGGGTGGCCTATGGCCTTTTAGTCCTGTTAAAACAAAGGGTTTCCAACAGTGGAAAATTATAATACTGGTCAAGGGAAATTTACGTCTGGCCAAAAGCTCCCAATAAGAATATTACAGGGAATCGCCGAAAATAAACTGATGGCGATGATTCGTAGAGAATAGGAAAGCCTATTCATAGAGAGTAAGAATATAAATAAAAATAAAAAGAATTGTGACTTGTTATTGATCAGATTAATGGTTAGAGCGATTGAGGTTTAAGGTTTTTTCGTGGGGAGAAAAAATGTATACATCCCCTCAGGATCAATTAGATGGAATTGGAGATTTTATTGAAGTTTTTATTACAGGCTTTCCATCAAAATTTTTCAAAAATGTACGGTCTTTTCATACAATTTTACTATTTAGAGGATCAAAATCTACTACTGCGTAAAATATGGTTAAAACGTTTCACTTACCCCCGGTTATGTTGAGTGTAAATCGTGTGTTCCAATATGTTTTGTTGAGATTTTTGATTTAAAATAAAGGACTTTGTTATGTTGCAAAAAGGAAAATTTCATTTTAGCTCTCCTTATTCGATTCTATCGGAAATGTTCAGAGTAAAATACTGGGTTTACATAGGATAACTGTAAATTACGCTCAGTAACGATGTTTTTTACACAAGCTTAGAATAAGAGGTGAAAAAATAAGAAGTTGCAGTGTAACCAGACTACATGATATGTTTATTGCCACGACTCTAAATACTTATTATGACATTTTCAATAGATTCTATTTAATTATAGTTTTTTTATTCGGCTCTTTTTAGGCTCTTTTTCCCTTTTTTAAAAGGGAATTTATTGTTTGTGTTTGTGGAATTTTTCGTTTGTATTTAATATCTGGCACTGGGCGCGGTGGTTCGTATTCTTCCGTTTTGGCGTAACCCCCTAGGCCTTCCGATTTGGCGTACGCCTAATGCGCCTTCGGGCAGTGGGTAATTGGTTTGTGGCTTTTCACCCTTTGTTTCTTTTGTTGTATTGGTGCACCGAAAAGATTTCCCAGAACACCGCTTTTTTGTTTCATTTCGTTCTTAAAATTTATAACATTAGAACTTATCCTACTTGTCCTTCAAGGACATGGAGTGCTCGGGCCCCAGTTAAGGACTTCGTCCTTCATGAGGAAGAAAGAAGAATATTCCAGCTGAACGCATCGGTCCTGTGTCTTTCTCCCCTGTATCCAGGTATAAGGTTGTCGTAGTACCTTTTGTTTCAATTTATTAGGTAACGATTCAACAATTGGTGTTTGAATGGGTTTAATACGATTTGACAATTTGTATCTAAGCGCTCCGTTGTTTCTCAGTCGTCGCACGGCCCACCCAGACCGTGGGATTCGCAGGAAATTCGTGGGAAATTTGAATCCGCTGGCTTCGCTGTGCAGTAAGCGCTAACCGCTGCATTTCCGCTAGGCAATTCTGTAACTTCTTCCGGGGTCAGGAGTGCGCAGTTGACCGGCCCGATGATGATGATGGAAATTGATGACACAGTGTCGCTGAGACCCCTCAACGACGACGCAGATGGCTGGGAAATTGACTTATTTGGTTCGCAAAGATGAGACATTGGTTATAATAAACTCTTTTTAGACTAGCGATAGCTTTGTCATAATTACTCTCGGTGACCTGGAATGCCTTGATGGTTCCTAAGGCTTCACTAGAGAGGCAAGAAATTCAATGATTAAATTTCTCGATAAGAGGAATGTTATCATCTTTGTCTACTAAAGTCTCGAAGAGGCTTATAAAATTGTTAAACTCTGAATTATTTCCACTGAATTTTGGTAATGCCAAACTGGAAAGTTGGGAGCTGGGAGTCTTCAGCTGCATTGAAGGCGTTACATAAGGACATAACACTTGCCTTCGTTGTTATTGCTAATTCATCCAACTCGGCTCTGGTCTTGAAACTCATTTGCTTTAGAAATTGTCTCATCTAAAACCTGTAGTCTGCACTCTAGCTCGTTCTTTTCCAGAGGAAGTGATTCAGCTTCCAAACGTTCCTCTAACCGGCGAATGCTTTTTACTTTAATATTTAATCTTCTTTTGAAATCATTAAGGGTCGTGGAATTATGTTTGTGTTTATTACTTTCTATCCTACAAAAAATAATTATTTTTCAATAGATAAGCTAAAGCGATGCAAATTTTAATATTTAATATTATTTATTTAAATATTTTTTAATTAATTTAATTAAAATAAATTTGAATTTTTATTTCGAAAAGAGGCGAAAACTAAATTAATTAATTAATTTAATGAATATTACTTTTATAAAATTTTTATTTTGAAATAAAACGCAAATTAATATTATTTTTTATTTCAATATAATAAAATAATAATTATAATAAAATAAAAATAATAAAATAAAAAAATAATTTATTAATTTAGAAATCGAAAATAAATAATTAATTAATTGATAATATAATATAAACATAAACATAAACGAATATAAACGAAATAAATATATATATATATTATATATAAATATATATAATTAATTATATATTATATATATTTATAATAAAATTTGTGTAAAATTAATTATTTACTTTAGCGCGGCTTTTTTTAATGTACATACGTATGCGCCAAGAATTGAAAGTAGGGTGCAATATTCCAGCACAAGACGGATTTTAATTTGTCCTTTCTCGACTTTCAATTTGTCGCACAAATACCTGCGGTTTTGCATTCGGATCCTTTAATCCTGAAGCCACTTTCCTTGTACACTCAAGGACGGGCCTGGGGATGCGACAATGAATCCTTCCAGTGGCAGCTAGTTTCCAGAAGAAAATTAGGGTGGTTTCGCGACGTGAAATTTAATTTTGTTCCTTCGCTTTTTTTTTGTGTTTAAAGTTCCACAAACATCCGTCGCGAGCCACTTTTTTATTTATTTATATTATCTATATTGTGCCACTGTCACTTGTTGTTGATTTGTTTATTTAATAATTATATACAGCAGTCCACCCGGGGACGCCAAAAGGTTTAATGAGATTATTTTATCTAAAATTTATCACGAAAAACAAGAAAAAAGAGTGGCTGTATACATCACTAAAATTCACGAACTAAGACAAAAAATGCGTGGACTCGGCTTCACGTTATATTTTCGAATATATTCCATTATAAACTTAAGCCTAGCTTATCTATTGCGGCGTAGCGGGGCGAATTCACAAGAGAGCGCAACTGAGCTTTTCTTGCGCTCCGGCTCCGCCCTATGCTAATTTATACTAGACTTTCAATTCATTTCAATTTCTATTTTCCATTTATCTATCTGTATTATATTAATCTATATTAACTACAATAAGAAATTCGGGGGCTTGAATTTTTATTTTGGTTTCACCAAAATCAGTTGGTTCAAAGCCCTCGCTTGGAGCGACTCTTTCTCGGCAATACATTTCTAGTTCGGCTAATGGCGTTTCGGATGTGTAGATATTAGGTTGAACTACATTTGAGAAAAACAAGAAAGGAAAGCTTACTTCGGACGGATCCGAAGTTGATATACCCTATGGCAGCTTATATTATTAGATATAAATCGGATCGTATAGAGTGGGCTATCCTTAAAAGATTTTCATTATCAAATCAATTTTCTAATAGGTTGGACACAGCCCCAAGCATATTTAAAATAAGCAACAATTTTTCATTTTCGATCGTTCAGTTATATGGCGGCCCTATAGCCGCCAAATTTTATAAGGATCGGCCAACTACATTATGATATCGTATAAGTTTACCCAAAGTGGAATCCATAGAAAGTGGAATAGAAAGTAACTTTGTGCAAGCACTTGCACAAAGTGAACAAGTGCAAGAGAGGCAATATACCCATTGCACTAACAGGAATTTGTGTTTCGAAAAGTGCCACCCGTGCCGTTCTCTGGTATGTACCTACATTAATATAATTCGAATTTTCGAGTGTTTGACGCCGATAAGTTCGAATTACCGCGTGGTTTTTTTTTAACAGCACAGAATTTTTGCTTCAAATTACCTGTGGAAAAAAAATGTGTGGAAAAAGTTCGAAATATCAAGAGATTTTGTAGGAACTCGTGCTATCTTTAAATTAATATGAGGTACGAATTGTCGAAGGTTTAAATTATTGTGAGTCGACTGTAGTTAACTAACATATTTTTAAAGCTCATGATTCAGATGAGGAGGATTTAATTCAATGCCCAAAGCCTTATTTGTGAATTCCAGCTATCTCCACTGAATTTGAAAGGATGTTTATTGAACATGCAACATCCTGCGTCTTTAAGCCAGTGTTGTTCACTAACCAAAATAAATGGTGTTGGCTCCTGGTGCCAGAATCTAATACCCCAGCACCAATACACGGCGCCAGAAACCGAAATCAGAATATCAGCGGTAATAATGACCGACTGACCGGAGCGAGCAAAACCTGCGAACTCAGCTGAAACCCAATACAAAGCGATCTAAGTCAGCAGACCCACAACTAGTATTTAGCACGAACTTTCTTAATATTGACCTTACTGGGCGTACTTCTATTAACGTTGACCAGCTAGCCATAGTTCAACCCCAACATATGTAATTATCTTATATTATAAAAGATCAACTGCTCTAGTTGGGAATACAGAGTTATTCGGTTCGTTACTCAGTATCAAGTTACGGTACTTAAAACTAACCTACTTCGAGTGTTGCTCCCGTCAACAAGACCACAAGTAGGTACCATCTATACGTAACACCTCGGAGTGTTGCTCCAGTCAAAAGGACCGTCAGTGTAGGACCAATCCGTAACGTAGTAACCTCCGTGTGTTTCTCCAGACCTAAGGACCGTCGGAGGAACCTTTAACCTAAATACCACCACCACAGCTGAAGGCCGCTCACCATTACCGCCTAGCAACTTCATCCTGACCACAGCAAGCGACTGTTCATCTTGAGCGGACCCTTGCACAAGCCAGGTGCCTTTAATCAGACTTTCTATATGGTTTTGACTACGACTCCGGTCAAAACATGAACTCACTGATAGTGGCCACATAACGCTCTACGAACGAACAAATGACTTAAAAAATCTATAATTCAATTTAATTTATTTTTTATTTAAATAAATTATAAATAAATAATAATTAAATATATATAAATGTTTATAATAAATTATTATTTTTATTTATAAACTCCCATGGTTGATGAACACCATGTTTTGCTTTCATATAAATTTAATAATTTGGTTTGATACAAAATTCAAAGGTAAAGAAAATTAAAAGAAACTTTGTAAATACATCTATTGTATCGCTATCAGGTTTTTGATAGCGGCCAAATTAAATAATTTCGAGTTCAACTTTAATATTTATAAATGGGATAATTTTAACACCAAAATAATCTATTCCAATCTATTCCAATAAACAACTTCATAACAAAGAGCTGGTCGCAGAAGTTCTACCTAAGATCCCAAAAGTGCACGCACTTCAAATAAAAACAAGAATGGAAAGCTAACTTCGGGCGGAGCCGAAGTTGATATACCCTTGCAGATATGTGGCAGCTTAAATTATTAGATATATATCGGATCTTATATAGTCGTCCGATCCTTATAAAACTCGGCAGATCAAATTAGTTTGCCGAAAGTAGAATCCATACAAAGTCCCAGTCTTCTAACTTAAAAAACAACAGAGATATGGCATTTCCGATCAATCAGTTATATGGCAGCTATAGGATATAGTTGGCCGATCCTTATGAAATAAGGATCGTTAAAAGAAGAGTCCACAGCAAGTTCCATCCGTCTAACTTGAAAAACAACGAAGTTATGGCATTTCCGATCAATCAGTTATATGGCAGCAATAGGATATAGTTGACCGATCCCGGCCGTTCCGACTTATATACTGCCTGCAAAGGAAAGAAGGATGTGTGCAAAGTTTGAAGTCGATAGCTTTAAAATTGAGAGACTAGTTTGCGTAGAAACAGACAGACAGACGGACAGACGGACATGCTTATATCGACTCAGGAGGTGATCCTGATCAAGAATATATATACTTTATAGGGTCGGAGATGTCTCCTTCACTGCGTTGCACACTTTTGACCAAAATTATAATACCCTCGCCAAGTGTATAACAAAGAACACACGAAACTGGAAGACAGACAGACATGAATAAATAAACGCATTTATTCTTGTTAAGAATTTTCGACCTTAATGGGTTTTATCGATTTACTGAAAATCTAATATTTAATTTTTTAAGCTCTAACAATTTTTTATTTTTTCTCTGCTCTGTTCATGGTTAGATACGCATGTTTATATTTTTTGAAGAAATTCATTATGCATTAAATAATGCGCGACGTCATAAAATGCATAAATGACCAACCGGTCATCATTTGTGCAAAATTTACACTTATTCCTACACATTCAGAATATTTTGATAACTATGCAGACATTTGGTAATAGAAAGGTTTCGTATTCTTGATGATTATGGAGAGTAATCCATCTCCATTTTAAAAACCGAACCTTATCTTATTTAAATAATTTTCGATATTGAATTTAACATACATTTTTTTTTTCTTCTCATAGGGTGGCTGGTGGTGGAAATCATGCGGTCGTGGATTAAATGGACTATATCTGCACGACCCTCAAGATTTAACTGCCCGACAAGGAATTGTTTGGTTTCGTTGGAGGGGATGGGACTACACATTGAAAAAATCCACAATGATGATTCGCCCTAAGACTCCACAACCGCAGTCATTATCTGCATCGTTCATTTAAAAATAATAACAAGGGAAATCACATATTACATAATTAATATAAAATATGCATCTTCTCTATAATTTAAAAAATAAGAGCTTATTTACTGTGTTCATTTTTGTACATAATTTAGGATCAAACTATGACCCTTTGTTAAGTTTTATTATTTTGAAAATAAAGGAAAATCAGAAAATGTTTAGTTGTTTAAGTGAAAAATTAATCAAATCATTTTCACCACGAAATTAAAATAATTGAGATTGGAAATTGATCAATGCACAAGTATTGCACTACAGGAAATATTTATTCTTTGGCGGCATAAATAAATATAAAATAAGCATAAAAATGTAGCACATTTAAGTTTTCATATTAAAACATATTTCAAATATATAAAATCATTGTTTTAAATATAACAAATTTAGGCTTCACAGATTATTTAACAAATAAGTGATAATTTATTTTAAATTTCGGAAAGCTATATTAAAAGAAACTCTATAATTTTATATATAACTCTACTGATAATTCAGGGGATAATGTTTGCGTTGCTTGGCCGTTGACAAGTCGGGTGCAAGAGTAGTCGGACAGAAAAAAACACTGCTGGTTGATTTTAAGTAAGCTTGGAAATGGAACGCATGGAAGCCAAACATGCTCCCCGCCAGGACGGCTTCCAGGGCCCTCGTGCGGGGGTGTCATACAGCTGGTCGTCCGGCGCCATCACCACCCACCCCGATTGACACCGCGCCTCGCTGTTGTTGTACCGGATAGGAGATCGCCTAAGATGGGGACCTTTAATCACTTGTCAAATGAAGTAGGGTGTGATGGTCCTGACCGCACACCCGACAGATACTCATATTCCGACACGTGTCGCCGGAGTGCTCGTGAGCCAAACAGTTGTGGCAGCATGAAAATGGGATCGAATATATGAAAGATTTTTGCTAGGGAGCGGATTGTAGGTTCGGTTATCGAGACCAGGGGGCCGCCTACCAGGAAGTGTTGTCGTTGGTATTGTCAGAGTAAATATTCTGGGGCGACAGGCCCCAGCAGGCCCCAGAGAGATCGCTCATACTCAAACGCTCTTAATCTCACTGAAAATTTTTGGTTGTTCAGTCGCTGAGGGGCGCATCATCAAGAAGGTTGATCCGCGGTTAAATTGATCTTTATATCTATGCGTGCTCACACATTCAAATACACGGTTTCATGTGTGTGTGTTCGATTTCGTTTTGAAGACAGCCAAAATGTAGATTTTTGTAACTTTTCAGGCTTTCAAGTGAACAAGTGCAAGAGAGGCAATATACCCATTGCACTAACAGGAATTTGTGTTTCGAAAAGTGCCATCCGTGCCGTTCTCTGGTATGTACCTACATTAATATAATTCGAATTTTCGAGTGTTTGACGCCGATAAGTTCGAATTACCGCGTGGTTTTTTTTTAACAGCACAGAATTTTTGCTTCAAATTACCTGTGGAAAAAAAATGTGTGGAAAAAGTTCGAAATATCAAGAGATTTTGTAGGAACTCGTGCTATCTTTAAATTAATATGAGGTACGAATTGTCGAAGGTTTAAATTATTGTGAGTCGACTGTAGTTAACTAACATATTTTTAAAGCTCATGATTCAGATGAGGAGGATTTAATTCAATGCCCAAAGCCTTATTTGTGAATTCCAGCTATCTCCACTGAATTTGAAAGGATGTTTATTGAACATGCAACATCCTGCGTCTTTAAGCCAGTGTTGTTCACTAACCAAAATAAATGGTGTTGGCTCCTGGTGCCAGAATCTAATACCCCAGCACCAATACACGGCGCCAGAAACCGAAATCAGAATATCAGCGGTAATAATGACCGACTGACCGGAGCGAGCAAAACCTGCGAACTCAGCTGAAACCCAATACAAAGCGATCTAAGTCAGCAGACCCACAACTAGTATTTAGCACGAACTTTCTTAATATTGACCTTACTGGGCGTACTTCTATTAACGTTGACCAGCTAGCCATAGTTCAACCCCAACATATGTAATTATCTTATATTATAAAAGATCAACTGCTCTAGTTGGGAATACAGAGTTATTCGGTTCGTTACTCAGTATCAAGTTACGGTACTTAAAACTAACCTACTTCGAGTGTTGCTCCCGTCAACAAGACCACAAGTAGGTACCATCTATACGTAACACCTCGGAGTGTTGCTCCAGTCAAAAGGACCGTCAGTGTAGGACCAATCCGTAACGTAGTAACCTCCGTGTGTTTCTCCAGACCTAAGGACCGTCGGAGGAACCTTTAACCTAAATACCACCACCACAGCTGAAGGCCGCTCACCATTACCGCCTAGCAACTTCATCCTGACCACAGCAAGCGACTGTTCATCTTGAGCGGACCCTTGCACAAGCCAGGTGCCTTTAATCAGACTTTCTATATGGTTTTGACTACGACTCCGGTCAAAACATGAACTCACTGATAGTGGCCACATAACGCTCTACGAACGAACAAATGACTTAAAAAATCTATAATTCAATTTAATTTATTTTTTATTTAAATAAATTATAAATAAATAATAATTAAATATATATAAATGTTTATAATATATTATTATTTTTATTTATAAACTCCCATGGTTGATGAACACCATGTTTTGCTTTCATATAAATTTAATAATTTGGTTTGATACAAAATTCAAAGGTAAAGAAAATTAAAAGAAACTTTGTAAATACATCTATTGTATCGCTATCAGGTTTTTGATAGCGGCCAAATTAAATAATTTCGAGTTCAACTTTAATATTTATAAATGGGATAATTTTAACACCAAAATAATCTATTCCAATCTATTCCAATAAACAACTTCATAACAAAGAGTTGGTCGCAGAAGTTCTACCTAAGATCCCAAAAGTGCACGCACTTCAAATAAAAACAAGAATGGAAAGCTAACTTCGGGCGGAGCCGAAGTTGATATACCCTTGCAGATATGTGGCAGCTTAAATTATTAGATATATATCGGATCTTATATAGTCGTCCGATCCTTATAAAACTCGGCAGATCAAATTAGTTTGCCGAAAGTAGAATCCATACAAAGTCCCAGTCTTCTAACTTAAAAAACAACAGAGATATGGCATTTCCGATCAATCAGTTATATGGCAGCTATAGGATATAGTTGGCCGATCCTTATGAAATTTGACAGATCGAATAAGTCTGCTAAAAGAAGAGTCCACAGCAAGTTCCATCCGTCTAACTTGAAAAACAACGAAGTTATGGCATTTCCGATCAATCAGTTATATGGCAGCAATAGGATATAGTTGACCGATCCCGGCCGTTCCGACTTATATACTGCCTGCAAAGGAAAGAAGGATGTGTGCAAAGTTTGAAGTCGATAGCTTTAAAATTGAGAGACTAGTTTGCGTAGAAACAGACAGACAGACGGACAGACGGACATGCTTATATCGACTCAGGAGGTGATCCTGATCAAGAATATATATACTTTATAGGGTCGGAGATGTCTCCTTCACTGCGTTGCACACTTTTGACCAAAATTATAATACCCTCGCCAAGTGTATAACAAAGAACACACGAAACTGGAAGACAGACAGACATGAATAAATAAACGCATTTATTCTTGTTAAGAATTTTCGACCTTAATGGGTTTTATCGATTTACTGAAAATCTAATATTTAATTTTTTAAGCTCTAACAATTTTTTATTTTTTCTCTGCTCTGTTCATGGTTAGATACGCATGTTTATATTTTTTGAAGAAATTCATTATGCATTAAATAATGCGCGACGTCATAAAATGCATAAATGACCAACCGGTCATCATTTGTGCAAAATTTACACTTATTCCTACACATTCAGAATATTTTGATAACTATGCAGACATTTGGTAATAGAAAGGTTTCGTATTCTTGATGATTATGGAGAGTAATCCATCTCCATTTTAAAAACCGAACCTTATCTTATTTAAATAATTTTCGATATTGAATTTAACATACATTTTTTTTTTCTTCTCATAGGGTGGCTGGTGGTGGAAATCATGCGGTCGTGGATTAAATGGACTATATCTGCACGACCCTCAAGATTTAACTGCCCGACAAGGAATTGTTTGGTTTCGTTGGAGGGGATGGGACTACACATTGAAAAAATCCACAATGATGATTCGCCCTAAGACTCCACAACCGCAGTCATTATCTGCATCGTTCATTTAAAAATAATAACAAGGGAAATCACATATTACATAAATAATATAAAATATGCATCTTCTCTATAATTTAAAAAATAAGAGTTTATTTACTGTGTTCATTTTTGTACATAATTTAGGATCAAACTATGACCCTTTGTTAAGTTTTATTATTTTGAAAATAAAGGAAAATCAGAAAATGTTTAGTTGTTTAAGTGAAAAATTAATCAAATCATTTTCACCACGAAATTAAAATAATTGAGATTGGAAATTGATCAATGCACAAGTATTACACTACAGGAAATATTTATTCTTTGGCGGCATAAATAAATATAAAATAAGCATAAAAATGTAGCACATTTAAGTTTTCATATTAAAACATATTTCAAATATATAAAATCATTGTTTTAAATATAACAAATTTAGGCTTCACAGATTATTTAACAAATAAGTGATAATTTATTTTAAATTTCGGAAAGCTATATTAAAAGAAACTCTATAATTTTATATATAACTCTACTGATAATTCAGGGGATAATGTTTGCGTTGCTTGGCCGTTGACAAGTCGGGTGCAAGAGTAGTCGGACAGAAAAAAACACTGCTGGTTGATTTTAAGTAAGCTTGGAAATGGAACGCATGGAAGCCAAACATGCTCCCCGCCAGGACGGCTTCCAGGGCCCTCGTGCGGGGGTGTCATACAGCTGGTCGTCCGGCGCCATCACCACCCACCCCGATTGACACCGCGCCTCGCTGTTGTTGTACCGGATAGGAGATCGCCTAAGATGGGGACCTTTAATCACTTGTCAAATGAAGTAGGGTGTGATGGTCCTGACCGCACACCCGACAGATACTCATATTCCGACACGTGTCGCCGGAGTGCTCGTGAGCCAAACAGTTGTGGCAGCATGAAAATGGGATCGAATATATGAAAGATTTTTGCTAGGGAGCGGATTGTAGGTTCGGTTATCGAGACCAGGGGGCCGCCTACCAGGAAGTGTTGTCGTTGGTATTGTCAGAGTAAATATTCTGGGGCGACAGGCCCCAGCAGGCCCCAGAGAGATCGCTCATACTCAAACGCTCTTAATCTCACTGAAAATTTTTGGTTGTTCAGTCGCTGAGGGGCGCATCATCAAGAAGGTTGATCCGCGGTTAAATTGATCTTTATATCTATGCGTGCTCACACATTCAAATACACGGTTTCATGTGTGTGTGTTCGATTTCGTTTTGAAGACAGCCAAAATGTAGATTTTTGTAACTTTTCAGGCTTTCAAGTGAACAAGTGCAAGAGAGGCAATATACCCATTGCACTAACAGGAATTTGTGTTTCGAAAAGTGCCATCCGTGCCGTTCTCTGGTATGTACCTACATTAATATAATTCGAATTTTCGAGTGTTTGACGCCGATAAGTTCGAATTACCGCGTGGTTTTTTTTTAACAGCACAGAATTTTTGCTTCAAATTACCTGTGGAAAAAAAATGTGTGGAAAAAGTTCGAAATATCAAGAGATTTTGTAGGAACTCGTGCTATCTTTAAATTAATATGAGGTACGAATTGTCGAAGGTTTAAATTATTGTGAGTCGACTGTAGTTAACTAACATATTTTTAAAGCTCATGATTCAGATGAGGAGGATTTAATTCAATGCCCAAAGCCTTATTTGTGAATTCCAGCTATCTCCACTGAATTTGAAAGGATGTTTATTGAACATGCAACATCCTGCGTCTTTAAGCCAGTGTTGTTCACTAACCAAAATAAATGGTGTTGGCTCCTGGTGCCAGAATCTAATACCCCAGCACCAATACACGGCGCCAGAAACCGAAATCAGAATATCAGCGGTAATAATGACCGACTGACCGGAGCGAGCCAAACCTGCGAACTCAGCTGAAACCCAATACAAAGCGATCTAAGTCAGCAGACCCACAACTAGTATTTAGCACGAACTTTCTTAATATTGACCTTACTGGGCGTACTTCTATTAACGTTGACCAGCTAGCCATAGTTCAACCCCAACATATGTAATTATCTTATATTATAAAAGATCAACTGCTCTAGTTGGGAATACAGAGTTATTCGGTTCGTTACTCAGTATCAAGTTACGGTACTTAAAACTAACCTACTTCGAGTGTTGCTCCCGTCAACAAGACCACAAGTAGGTACCATCTATACGTAACACCTCGGAGTGTTGCTCCAGTCAAAAGGACCGTCAGTGTAGGACCAATCCGTAACGTAGTAACCTCCGTGTGTTTCTCCAGACCTAAGGACCGTCGGAGGAACCTTTAACCTAAATACCACCACCACAGCTGAAGGCCGCTCACCATTACCGCCTAGCAACTTCATCCTGACCACAGCAAGCGACTGTTCATCTTGAGCGGACCCTTGCACAAGCCAGGTGCCTTTAATCAGACTTTCTATATGGTTTTGACTACGACTCCGGTCAAAACATGAACTCACTGATAGTGGCCACATAACGCTCTACGAACGAACAAATGACTTAAAAAATCTATAATTCAATTTAATTTATTTTTTATTTAAATAAATTATAAATAAATAATAATTAAATATATATAAATGTTTATAATAAATTATTATTTTTATTTATAAACTCCCATGGTTGATGAACACCATGTTTTGCTTTCATATAAATTTAATAATTTGGTTTGATACAAAATTCAAAGGTAAAGAAAATTAAAAGAAACTTTGTAAATACATCTATTGTATCGCTATCAGGTTTTTGATAGCGGCCAAATTAAATAATTCGAGTTAGGGATAAAAATTTTTTTTTTATATGTTTATATAAATTATTATTTTTATTTATAACTCCATGGTTGATGACACCATGTTTTGCTTTCATATAAATTTAATAATTTGGTTTGATACAAAATTCAAAGGTAAAGAAAATTAAAAGAAACTTTGTAAATACATCTATTGTATCGCTATCAGGTTTTTGATAGCGGCCAAATTAAATAATTTCGAGTTCAACTTTAATATTTATAAATGGGATAATTTTAACACCAAAATAATCTATTCCAATCTATTCCAATAAACAACTTCATAACAAAGAGCTGGTCGCAGAAGTTCTACCTAAGATCCCAAAAGTGCACGCACTTCAAATAAAAACAAGAATGGAAAGCTAACTTCGGGCGGAGCCGAAGTTGATATACCCTTGCAGATATGTGGCAGCTTAAATTATTAGATATATATCGGATCTTATATAGTCGTCCGATCCTTATAAAACTCGGCAGATCAAATTAGTTTGCCGAAAGTAGAATCCATACAAAGTCCCAGTCTTCTAACTTAAAAAACAACAGAGATATGGCATTTCCGATCAATCAGTTATATGGCAGCTATAGGATATAGTTGGCCGATCCTTATGAAATTTGACAGATCGAATAAGTCTGCTAAAAGAAGAGTCCACAGCAAGTTCCATCCGTCTAACTTGAAAAACAACGAAGTTATGGCATTTCCGATCAATCAGTTATATGGCAGCAATAGGATATAGTTGACCGATCCCGGCCGTTCCGACTTATATACTGCCTGCAAAGGAAAGAAGGATGTGTGCAAAGTTTGAAGTCGATAGCTTTAAAATTGAGAGACTAGTTTGCGTAGAAACAGACAGACAGACGGACAGACGGACATGCTTATATCGACTCAGGAGGTGATCCTGATCAAGAATATATATACTTTATAGGGTCGGAGATGTCTCCTTCACTGCGTTGCACACTTTTGACCAAAATTATAATACCCTCGCCAAGTGTATAACAAAGAACACACGAAACTGGAAGACAGACAGACATGAATAAATAAACGCATTTATTCTTGTTAAGAATTTTCGACCTTAATGGGTTTTATCGATTTACTGAAAATCTAATATTTAATTTTTTAAGCTCTAACAATTTTTTATTTTTTCTCTGCTCTGTTCATGGTTAGATACGCATGTTTATATTTTTTGAAGAAATTCATTATGCATTAAATAATGCGCGACGTCATAAAATGCATAAATGACCAACCGGTCATCATTTGTGCAAAATTTACACTTATTCCTACACATTCAGAATATTTTGATAACTATGCAGACATTTGGTAATAGAAAGGTTTCGTATTCTTGATGATTATGGAGAGTAATCCATCTCCATTTTAAAAACCGAACCTTATCTTATTTAAATAATTTTCGATATTGAATTTAACATACATTTTTTTTTCTTCTCATAGGGTGGCTGGTGGTGGAAATCATGCGGTCGTGGATTAAATGGACTATATCTGCACGACCCTCAAGATTTAACTGCCCGACAAGGAATTGTTTGGTTTCGTTGGAGGGGATGGGACTACACATTGAAAAAATCCACAATGATGATTCGCCCTAAGACTCCACAACCGCAGTCATTATCTGCATCGTTCATTTAAAAATAATAACAAGGGAAATCACATATTACATAAATAATATAAAATATGCATCTTCTCTATAATTTAAAAAATAAGAGTTTATTTACTGTGTTCATTTTTGTACATAATTTAGGATCAAACTATGACCCTTTGTTAAGTTTTATTATTTTGAAAATAAAGGAAAATCAGAAAATGTTTAGTTGTTTAAGTGAAAAATTAATCAAATCATTTTCACCACGAAATTAAAATAATTGAGATTGGAAATTGATCAATGCACAAGTATTACACTACAGGAAATATTTATTCTTTGGCGGCATAAATAAATATAAAATAAGCATAAAAATGTAGCACATTTAAGTTTTCATATTAAAACATATTTCAAATATATAAAATCATTGTTTTAAATATAACAAATTTAGGCTTCACAGATTATTTAACAAATAAGTGATAATTTATTTTAAATTTCGGAAAGCTATATTAAAAGAAACTCTATAATTTTATATATAACTCTACTGATAATTCAGGGGATAATGTTTGCGTTGCTTGGCCGTTGACAAGTCGGGTGCAAGAGTAGTCGGACAGAAAAAAACACTGCTGGTTGATTTTAAGTAAGCTTGGAAATGGAACGCATGGAAGCCAAACATGCTCCCCGCCAGGACGGCTTCCAGGGCCCTCGTGCGGGGGTGTCATACAGCTGGTCGTCCGGCGCCATCACCACCCACCCCGATTGACACCGCGCCTCGCTGTTGTTGTACCGGATAGGAGATCGCCTAAGATGGGGACCTTTAATCACTTGTCAAATGAAGTAGGGTGTGATGGTCCTGACCGCACACCCGACAGATACTCATATTCCGACACGTGTCGCCGGAGTGCTCGTGAGCCAAACAGTTGTGGCAGCATGAAAATGGGATCGAATATATGAAAGATTTTTGCTAGGGAGCGGATTGTAGGTTCGGTTATCGAGACCAGGGGGCCGCCTACCAGGAAGTGTTGTCGTTGGTATTGTCAGAGTAAATATTCTGGGGCGACAGGCCCCAGCAGGCCCCAGAGAGATCGCTCATACTCAAACGCTCTTAATCTCACTGAAAATTTTTGGTTGTTCAGTCGCTGAGGGGCGCATCATCAAGAAGGTTGATCCGCGGTTAAATTGATCTTTATATCTATGCGTGCTCACACATTCAAATACACGGTTTCATGTGTGTGTGTTCGATTTCGTTTTGAAGACAGCCAAAATGTAGATTTTTGTAACTTTTCAGGCTTGCTACCCTAAGAAAATTGGTGTATACATTATTGAAATTGTATTTTATTTTTTAATTTTTCAGAATAAATTTTATATTTGTTTGGGAATACTATAAAGTGTAAGCAGTAAAATGTTTTTCATATATATATACATACATATATGTCTACGAATGAATACAAATCTATATACTAAGGTAGAAACGGGGTATCTTTCAGTCGGTGTCAATTAAAAACCCGATTTTTTAAAGTTGTTTTTGTTCTGCCAGCCTATGGTGCTTGCATACCCTTCTGATAGATGATTTTTAGGGGAGTGAGCATAAACAAAAACAGCTGATTTTTAGTTTGTGTGGTCATCAGTAGGGTATGCAAGCATCATCCGTTTGAAAAACTACACAATAAAAACAATTTGGGTTTTAAGTGAAACCGACTGAGATCGTAGTACAATGATTTTCATACTTTTTTAATATATATATATATATTTATGTAAAGCCTTTTACTGCTACCATTTAATTGTTTTTCAAAACATATATAAAATGTATGATGAAATATTAAAAAATAGAATATAACATATAATAAAATTGTTTCATCATTAACACAATAATGCATACCCTCATTTTTAAGGTAGCAAGCCTAAAAAGTTACAAAAATCTAAATTTTGGCTGTCTTCAAAACAAAATCGAACACACACACATTAAACCTTGTATGTGAATGTGTGAGCACGCATACCTATAAATATCAATTTAACCGCGGATCAACCTTCTTGATGATGCGCCCCTCAGCGACGGAACAACCAAAAATTTTCAGTGAGATTATGAGCGTAAGAATGAGAGTAAGATTCTCTCTGGGGCCTGTCGCAAGAAATTTTAGCGTCCCTTTTCGTTGTATGAAATGGGTAGTCTATATGTTGTATGGTTAGTGGTAGTAGCCTCCAAATGGATAGCCGTGGTGGCGAATCACACAAAGAAACAAATATAGTCTTTTGTGAGCTTACAGCCGCGACCGACATAGCATTTGATGTCTACGGGGCCCGCGAAGTCTACTCCCGTGATGGTCAGGTCTAGCTCTGAAATGAGCTGAGAATGCATCTGTTTTTTGTGCGGTGCGCATATCCGGAACCCATTGACTGTTACTCGGCAAGAGTGAGAAGTCGTGGGATGCAGAATTGGTAGCGGACTACCGATGAATAACCGCATGAATAACTGGTCCCTCCATGTAAGAATATTCGATATCCTTATATGGATATTCGATTACATTCTCTCCATATAAGGATATTCGATGGATAAAAGGAAAGAGAAGCTTAGAGAAATGGCAATTAGCTTGTATGAGAATGGGATGCTTCTCAGCTTCTCAACTCAGCATGTCCGAGGCCCGCAGACGCGTACTTACACGAAGAATGCAACAAGGTCTGGCACTCCGCAGGAAACCCCATCGGCCTTCCTGGAGCATGATTCACGATCTTCGCCACAAGATTCGAGACAAAAGATGACCAGTGACACGCGGCTAAGCCAGGACAGCGCAATGGTGGAATCTGTCCAATAAAAAAACTTCTAAATTCGATACATGCATCAAACGAAAAATGGACTTAGTCAGTTAAATGCGCTGCCCACAGAGTGCCAGACGTGGATTGGTGATAAACTTAAAGGGAGCATCTTGCGTCTTTAATGTGAGTAGATATGCTCTTTGAAAGGAGTAGGATGGCCAAATACTGCACCACATCCTGTGTTAACTACTGCAAACACTCGAATGTCTAAAAAGGGGGCATATTTCACTCCAAAGACTGTGTCGAGCTCATAGTCGCTGAGCTCCCCTTTAGCCTGAGGCTATAGATGTTCAAATCTTCCTACGATCAGATCCGAAAATATGGGATTTTACAATAACAAGAGTGGTAGAGCAAGTAGGAGTAGTATGCTAAAAAAAAAATCACCGTTGGTTTTAGGAAGATGGGCACGCGTCCCTATTTATTCGGTAGGTAATTTAAAAGTAACTAAAGGACGTCAACAAGTTGCCATTGGGAGCCGAGAGTCACGGTATATCGAGCCTCTGGTCTCTCTTTGGAACGCGTGGAAGCGGAAAATGTAGGATATGGGATAGATACCCTTGCAGGGTATTCGAATTTTGGTCAAAAATGTGCAACGCAATGACGGAAACATCTCAGACCCTAAAAGGTATATATACTTTTGATCAGCATAATTTTTCGAATTTGGATTATGATAAATAACTTTTAATCGGGGCGGAACCTGTTAACTATTCGTTATATATATTATAATACAAGCATTTGGTATACATAAGTATATATTATAATCCGTTATGTAATATTTGAACAAGTTCAAAAGAGAATCAAAAATTGTTCATTTCGCGACGCGAATTTCTTCCGAATTTTAAGAAACCCATTCATGCTTCCTTTGCTTCATGAACGTGCGCAATCGAAATGACAAATGAAATAACAAACGAATATGAAAGAAATTAATGAAACATGACCGATGTCGTTATGCTTTGTCTATAGTATAGATTAACTAACTACTGCCCAATCTAGATTTCAATTAATGGATCGAAATGAATACTTATGTCATTTAATCGATCTAGCCCTCACCAGGCTACGTACTTTCTCTATGAGTACGCCTTAGAACGGTTAACTCAGGTTAACGATTTAGGTGCTCTTTTAGATTTAAAATTCAAATTTACCGACAATGGTGAATGGGTACGCTTGGTTTTATTAAAAGATGGTCAAAAGAATTTAATGATCCCTGTCGGGTCAGGCAGCAGCCACGGCATAAATTTAATCAATATAAATGTAGCATATATTTATAAATGTAATAACTATAGTTTAGAATATAATCATTTTCTCATTGCTATTGTTGGTCGCAAGCCGACTCTTCTCGGCCGCTCGGCTTTATTTTATCTTTGCCATTTAAGTTAACGAGCTTTCGCCCGGCCTATGCTAAAAGTCGGTCTCACTTGTACTCTCTATCTCAGTGCATACGCATCATAAAATCGGAGCTTTCTCACTCCATGTCATATGTGAATAAATAAACATTTATAACGTTGTGAAATAAATAATTTCCTCTTTTTGTTATTTTGGAAAAAAGGGAAAAGGTCATTGAAAAGGCTTAATGACCAAACATTGGTGACCCCGACGTGATTTAATTAATAAAATTAACAATTCCACGATCATAAAACAGAACCAGTGCGAACATACCTGATTCAGTTTTTGTGCGGTGTATTAACATATGTATGTGCATTTTGAACATAAACGGCATACAGTGCATCAGTGAAACAATTATTTTGTATTTATACACAAATCATATAATAATATAAATAAATACATAGGCATAAAATACAATTGTTATCCGGTCCGCCAACATACATACATACATATATACGTTCCACTTGCAAGTGCATTCGCCTCACACAAGCGTTCATATATATATACATTCCACAACTCAGTGTACGGTTCTGAGCGCACAGTGGGATAAATCGTGTTCGCTGCGCTCAAATAAAATTAAATATAATAAAATAAACAAGAGCTATAATTTTGGTGCCAAAATTAATTTGTGCGTGTTTTTACTTCAAGTGAGCGAATTTCAATCATAGTGGCGATGAACTCCAGCGGCGCCGTCACAGGAGAACCCACTCCATCTCGGAGTGCGATTTTAAAATGCAAGGCAAAGGGTATCCTCCAGGATTTGAAGAGGATCCAAGGCGCCCTGCATCCAATGTCAAAGGTGGAAGACGCTATGCTCCATGTGCGTCTCGGCCAGTTGGTCGCCATGTACGAGGATTTTAAGGCCATTCACGGGGAGCTGGAAGAGTTAGATATTGCTGAGATAAGCAGCGACTTGCGATGGACAGTGTCTGAGCTTGTAGCTACGATGCATGCCGAAATCGAGCACGAGACGTCGTTGCGCTCTGCTCGAATTGCTGCCCATTCCACCCTTGCCAGCGGAGTTTCCAGTATCCATGTGGACCCAGCGCTCAGTCGGAGTTTTCAAGCCTTGCCTCCTCTTCCTCTTCCTACTTTCAGAGGAGGATATTCAGAGTGGGCTGAGTTTCATTCGGTCTTTTCGACGATCGTAGGCTGCAATCCTTATATAAGTAAGGTGGAAAAGTTTCAGAGGTTGCGATCTTGTCTTCGGGACTCCGCTTTAGAGGCAGTCCGTTCCTTGCAAATCTCCGAGGAGAATTATGATGTCGCAGTGCAGCTTTTGGAAAATCGATTTAATAACCGTTGCCCGCTGCATCATTGTCCAGGTACTTCTTCAAAGGTTGGATCCAGCTACTCAGGCCAAGTGGGAGGAAGGTCAAAATGCCTCGAACTCAGATCTCATCCCTACTTGGGAGTCGATAGCAGAGTTTTTGTAACAGCGTTGCAGGACTTTGGAGGCTATGGATGTGGCCTTGGCCGCCTACGCGCCGGGCACTCAGGTGGGAAGACGTAGAGTCGCAAATAACAGTAGAGCGTCCTTTATTATTACTAATTCGCCTGCCTCTGCCTGCATATTATGCGGTGGGTGGTCCCATGTAGTTTCTGCATGCCCAAGATTTTTGTCATTGCCCCCTGAGAGCCGCCTTGGCGAGGCTAGGCGACTAGGTCTATGTCGGAAATGTCTCCAAGGCCATCACCTGCGTGAGTGCCTCGCTGATAATTGTCGCAGTTGTGGGAGGAGGCATCACAGTCTGTTGCATTTCTTGGAGTTACAGTCTTCCAGCAGCCAGCCTTCGGCAGTGCCGTCTACATCAGCCGCAGCCGAGTGCGCCGAGACAATAGGCGCTTCACCATCCACGGCTAATGCACTAGTTGCCCAGGGTCGCAGCGGTGAGATAGTCTTACTGGCCACAGCGAACATTCTCATTCGGAGTTGTGCTGGGGTTTTTGTTCCTTGCCGGGATCTTTTGGATTCAGGATCGCAGGTGCACGTGATTACGTCCCGACTGGCTAGTCAGCTGCAGCTTCGTAGACGCAAATCGTACGTGGCAGTGTCGGGCATTGGCGACACTGGCTTCGCGACAGACGGATTCTCTGTTGATGTGCTCCTACGATCCCATTGCTCTGAATATTCGGCCCTCGTCAACGCTGTAATCGCCACCAACATCACGGACCTCCAGCCAAGTTTTAGCTTGGATGTCTCCAGCTGGAATATTTCATCAAACTTCACTTTGGCTGATTCCCAGTTCTTTCGACCGCAGCGGATCGATTTACTTATCGGAGCCAGTCTATTCTATGATCTGCTGTGTGTTGATCAAATCCAGCTCTCAGCTGGCCTACCGGTGCTGCAGAAAACCCGGCTTGGATGGGTTGTGTGTGGCGGTGGTTCACATCTGGAGAGAAAGTCGTTCGCAGCCACAGCCCGCAAGGACGTTGTGAAGAGCCCAAGCCAGCTGGATGAGCGCTTAGAGTGTCTGCTCCGTAAATTTTGGGAAATCGAAGACTGCTCCGAGCCCATTGTGAAGGGACGAAAGAGGAATTGGATTGCGAGACGCATTTCGTGCAGCATTCTGCTCGGCTCGAGTCAGGCGCCTACTCGGTGAAGCTGCCGTTGAAGGTCAGCTCTGAGTTGCTGGGTGATTCGTACTCACGAGCCGTGCGGCGATTTCTCTCCCTCGAAAGGAAGCTTTGCCGTCAGCCTCAATTGAAGGATCAGTATGCTGCGTTCATAAAGGAGTATTTAGATTTGGGGCATATGTCTCCAGTCCCGCCTGGTCCACGACCTGCCAGACAGCATTTCCTGCCACATCACTGCGTTTTGAAGGAGGACAGTTCAACAACCAAGCTCAGGGTTGTTTTTGATGGTTCGGCTGCCACTACGTCTGGGTATTCATTGAATGACGTTTTGATGTCTGGTCCAGTTATCCAACCAAAGTTGCTGCACATTCTTCTAAGGTTTCGTTGCCATAGAGTGGCCATTACAGGAGATATTTGCAAAATGTACCGATGCGTCAGAGTTTTCCCCGAGGACAGCTATCTGCAGTGCATTCTTTGGCGGAATTCCACCCAGGATGAGTTGCAGGTTTTTAAACTGGATACGGTCACTTATGGGATAAAGCCGGCCTCATTTTTATCAGTTCGAGCAATGCATCAGTATGCATCAGTTGGCAGAGGATGAGCAGTCTATGTTTCCAAAGGGTGCCGAAATTCTGCGTCGCGATTTTTATGTTGATGATCTAATTTCCGGAGGTGACTCCATAGAGGAGGCTACCAACATAATGCAGCAAACATCGGGGATCCTCGCCAAGGGCCAATTTCGGTTGAGAAAGTGGTGCTCCAATTTTTCTGAAGTGCTCTCTGACGTGCCGGAAGAGGATCGAGAGTCGTTCCTAAGGTTTGATGATGGCAGCAACTTTACGAAGACTCTTGGCCTCGCTTGGGATCCTTCTACTGATCGCTTGCTATTTTCGTTTGAAGGGCTTCAGTCAACCTCGAAGCCCACTAGGCGCATCATCCTCTCCTCAGAGCCAGAGTTTCTGGCTCGGCTTATGTCGGAAGTAGCTCAGTTGAAGGTCTACGATGGGAGGTATTTCTGCTGGTGCGACTCTGCTGTGGCGTTGTCGTGGATTCGGGAAGAGCCCGCTCGGTTTAATGTGTTCGTCGCCAATCGAGTTTCAACAATCCAGAAATTGACCAGAACGATGGAATGGCGTTATGTTCCTACGTCTTTGAACCCGGCAGACATCCTCTCGCGTGGTGCTCTTCCCAAGGAGCTAGTTACTGACAACCTGTGGTCCCATGGTCCTGCGTTTCTTCTTGGACTTCAAGATCAGTGGCCAGAAGCGGTTCCATCTGAAAAACCCACTCTGGAGCTAAGGGCAAGGGTTATTCCAGCACTGCAGCGTGTGTTCGCTTATGTGTACAAGTTCTCACAGCGAGTCCGTCACAAGGGTGTCACTGCTAGCGATATCAAGGCTGGAACCCACCTACTATTGCGACTGGTGCAGCGTGTGTATTTTTGGGATGACATAAAGGCGCTTCTTGCCACATCCTCTCCTTTTTTAGACAAGTTTGGCCTGTTGCATGTGAACGGTCGTTTAAGATATTCTACATTGGATTTTGATAGTCATCATCCAATCATATTGCCTAGAAGCCATCCAGTTACTCGGGCTATAATTGTTGATTTCCATGAGCGTAATCTACACACGGGGCTTCGTGCTCTGCTGGCTATTATTCGATCCCAATACTGACCGATCGGGGGGAGGAAAACGGTGACGAAGGCATTGCACAAGTGTATCCGATGCTTCCGCACCAAGCCTCGGTTTCTGGAGCACATTATGGCTAATCTCCCGGAGCAAAGAGTCAGCGGTTGCCAGGTTTTCGGAGAGACTGGTGTGGATTTTTGCGGCCCTTTTTACTATAAGCCAGAAGTTCGCTATAAAGCTACCGTAAAATGTTACGTGAGTTTTTTTATTTGCTTTGCTACTAAAGCCGAGCACTTATAGCTTCCACATCTGCGTTTTTACATGCTTTAAAATGGTTTATATGCACTCGCCCAAAAGCCTCAGCACATTTGGTCTGACAATGCGACCAATTTTGTTGGAGCTAAAAACAAGCTAAAGGAGCTTCTGGAGTTTTGCGCTATTGAGTCCATTGAGTGGCATTTTATTCCTCCTCGATCTCCGCATTTTGGTGGACTCTGGGAAGCGGCTGTCAAAACCGCAAAGCATAATTTTTACAGGGCTGTTGGGTCCTCAGTTCTTGGATTTGACGAGCTGCGAACTTTGCTTTGTCACATTGGTGCTGTCATAAACTCACGGCCTTTATTGTCTCTTTCAGAGGATCCTGCAGACCTTGATGTTCTAACGCCATCCCATTTTTTAACTGGTGGCCCGTCAGTCAGTTTTATCGAGCCTGATGTCACAAAGCTGAATTTCAATCGTATGGACAGCTGGCAGCGTGTGTCTTTCCTGCAGCAGTCTTTCTGGGCCCGATGGAAGGAGGAGTATTTAAGCCTTCTTCAGCAGCGCTCCAAATGGCGTGCGTCCGGCCCTGCCTTGGCGATTAGCGATGTGGTGCTAGTCAAGGACGAGAACCTACCCCCATGAAGTGGCCGTTGGCTAGAATTCTGGATCTAGTCCCTGGTCGGGATGGAGTGCCTCGAGTGGCGGTGGTTAAAACCGCTTCTGGAACTACCAAGCGCGCAGTGACCAAGCTTTGCCTATAGCCCCTTAAGGATGAAGTTGAAGAACAGGCCTCAACTGGGGGGAGTATGTCGGGTCAGGCAGCAGCCACGGAATAAATTTAATCAATATAAATGTAACAAATATTTATAAATGTAATAACTATAGTTTAGAATATAATCATTTTCTCTTTTTGTTATTTTGGAAAAAAGGGAAAAGGTCATTGAAAAGGCTCAATGACCAAACAATCCCTACATAACAAAAACTGTATATACATCATTGGTCCGCCAGATACTTGAGTATGGATCGTGCGCCTAGAGTACTCAATACGAAGTACACCGAGATTACATAGAATCTGTACAATAAAACTTCCTTATTTTTACCTTCCCTTCTACCAACTTACCTTCACTAACAAACCGTAGAACGATGCTAGGTATCGTGTTTCTATAAAATATTATTAATGGATATGTAGACAGCCAGAATCTACTAACACGCTTACATTTTTACGTCCCTAATAGAAGGACTAGAAACTTTCGTTCTCTACTCCTTTGTCATTGTAGTTTGACATATGCCTAACAAGATCCTTTTAGGGTATTATGATGGGAATACAATGGTCTCAACCAAATCTTGTCAGCTTGCTCTACGTATAACCTGAAATCTTTTATCCTTTACGCTTTTTCTAAGAAACTTTCTTGCTCATAATACTTCACTTACTAATCTCTCGGATCTATCCCCGCGATTCGAGCCGTACGTTATGCGGCAGCTCCCCTTGTTCGGTATAATTTGATAAGTGGCGCTACCAACTCCACTCGGAAAAAAAAACTGCTTAACCCAACACTGCTTATAGTCCCAATACAGCTGAAAACGATTTGTGCGTTTGCAGCGAAAAACAAAAAGAGTCACCATCCCCGAAAACATAGTGCATCGTTATATTAACTTATTTCCGATGCTACATTTTTCTGTTAAGATTTGTATTTAGTTAATTTGTTTTGTACTGTTTTATTGAAATTTTTCAATTTTAAATTTACTCACTCGGCCAAAGAAGACTTAGTAAAATCTTGGAAGCTTATGGGCAATGCAATGTTGAAGTCATTTTTTAAGCTGATCAGCTGAATTTGTTTCTTCAGCCCATAAAATGATAGAACTTTGAGCTTCGTACCACACATTAATCATATATTTAAGTACATGTATACATTTTTCAAAGTGAAAGGGAGGGATAGAGCGTTTAGGACTTGGGCACGGGTGGGTTGACCGCTGGGATTTGAATCGCCCACCAAAGGCCCTATCTCTCCACACTACCGTCTCTTTTGCTCGAGGCACTTGCATTATGCTCCTGCCTTACTCGAGGATTCTGCCTTATCGCTGTCGCAATGGATGCTACAGCGTCCCAAAGCTTCTGGTTCTTCCGGTTGGACTAAGCAACCCGCCGTCGTTTCCAGCCTTTTATGTGGCTGGGTGGGAATTCTCGACGACGAGGCACCATTCCTTCTCGTCGTAGCCGAAGCGATTTAAGCATTGAGAACCCACTTCTTCCGAGAACCCATTTCCTGAGGTTGGGGTGAGGATGTGCATCGAGTGTCCCTTCGTCGCTGTATCCGAGTTGAAAGCATTCCGGATGTCCAGGGTGGGGTTATATTAAGTATTGCCAGGCTTAGGCAATTCTTTTTCTCCACCTGAAGCCGGATATGCTTAATACGAAGATAATCAGAAGAAGCTGCCGAGCGATGTAAGAGTTAAGTGTAAAGCACTATAAGCGAACTTTACAGTGACAAAAAATGTGAAAAAAATGGCGAGGCACGATTGTAGCAAAACGATTAAAGTCTGAAAATCTTGAAATAACAGATTTAATTTATTTCAACAAATACATCTAATAATAAAAGAATCTATTATCACGATATTAATATGGTGTTAAGTTAGATAGTGGGAAAGTAAACTCCCACAAAATACAAATTATGATGAGCCAATGTAAAACCCGTCCAGCAGAGTCAACAGTTTAAAAGTAGAAGTAGTACAGTTTGTAACATAAGAGGTTCACACTCATACCCATGTCGAAGTAAAATGTCTAAGGAATAAAGGATTAGAATTTTTGTCCTTTTACTAGAAACGATGTTCATGGTAGAAAATTCTAGCTGTGTACAATTCCAATAATGAGGTTATGTAGGAAAACCTACATCACGAATACCTTATATATGTTATGAGTAAAAGTCTGCTATGATAAAATGGAAGATGAAGACTAGCATCCCAGATAAGTACCCTAAAAGCAAGTAGTAAGAAATTATTTTGTACAGCTTCAATGTGGACTTGATGAACGTCATACTACAGGCTCAGACTTACTCCAGTATGGGATAGACAAAAGATGTATATAAGCAATAGCTTATAATAACTAATAACTAATAAATTATTCCGACAAAACGACAATAAATAATTCCAAAGATCCAAAAAAAATAAAACATATTGGACGTTTTACATATTGATGTACAGAACATCCAAAGCTTACATAGATACATTTAAATGTGCGTATCTCGATATAGGTAATATTCAAATACAAGAGTGAGTACACAAACATTTAGTGCCGGTGCCAGTGAAAGTGATTTTCCAAATCGCTCAGCCAAGTTAGTCATTTCCAAATTCCAAAGAACAATACTTACACCAAGCAATTGCATTGTGGAAATTTTACTTGTTTTGTGACCTAAATTCATACCACTACACAAAATATTTTCGTACGGGTTTTTAATCTGTGCAGGGTATATAAACTTTATCCAGGTGCTTGTAATGCATAGAAGGAATGATGTCCAACCCTATGAAGTATATATTTATATACCAGATCAGGATGACGGGTTAATAAAACTAAAGGATGTTCGTCAATCCGTCTGCGTCTGCCTGTTTTTATTAATTTTACTCAAAGACTATAAAGTAAGATTTTACACAGAGTTTTGAATTTTCTTGCAGACAGATCAAGTTTATTTTCGCAAAGTTTATTTACTTTATCTCAAAATTTTGTTTTCTTTAAAAATTAAAAGACACAAAACAACTACAATTTTCGTTTGGTATTTCAGTGGGCTTACACCCTAGAGCATAGCTGTTACTAGGCGTACGATGCAGCTGCGAAGTTACGGTCCAATTTGAATTTGTCGATTGTTAAGTCGGTTTTGTATAATTTACATTTCATGCTAAAAAAGCTTGCAAATATCATTAGAAAATGTAAAGAGCGGCTCCTAATATGCAGAAGTCCAATCCCGACTACAGTCACCCATGTTCATGGTCAAGGTATTAATGCAGTGCAAGCATCACCAGCATCACCAATGAGCGCAGCCGGATTTATACTAAGTAATGCAACACAAACAATTCCAAAAAACAATACCGTGGAATACGGCTGGATACATGGCTGCACACTCTGCACCACCCAAGGACGCGGCTGTTACTAGAATAGGTTTTATACCGAATGCCAATCCCAATACGGTGGGTTCAAACCCAAACAGTGCAGCATTTAATACTGGTGAAAAAGGCGGTCACACGCCTCCGTTTGCGAATACTCAATTCGTACATGCAGGGTCATGTACTACAATGTTAATGGCGGCGCGACAAGAAATATCGCGAGAATTGCCTATATTTACTGGTAAGCTTGAGGAGTGGCTACTTTTTTTAAGTAACTACGATCAATCGAACGAAAGATGTTGATTCAGCAACGAAGAAAATCTTATCAGACTTCAAAAGTGTCTTAGTGGAGCTGCTCTTGAAGCGGTACGAAGAAATCTTCGGGTTACAGCCACGGTACCATATGTGCGTATATTGCATATTTGTCAGTGTTCATGCGGTACTGGAACCATTGATGAAGGGTAAAGACGTATTTTTCGTTGGACTCTATAGGCGTATGCGTTCCTGTAAATCCACTGAGATCCAAGGAAGACGAACAGTCGCTGAAAATTATGAACGACACTACAAAATACATTGCCAATGAACGTCGTTGGGAGACCGGTCTGTTGTGGAAATATGAGAATGTAAACGCCTGACTCTTACCCTAAGGCTCTTAAACGTCTCAAGTGTCTCAAATCAAAGATGGTCAAGGACCCAGAGCTAAAAAATTTCTTGATCGACACCATACAAAAATACGACGAAAAGGGTTACATTCGCAAAATACAAAATGGTGAGTTAGTCACTAGCCGATGTTCTTGGTACATTCCTATATTCGTAGTGACCAACCCCCATAAGAAAAAGAAACGTCTAGTCTGGGATGCGGCTGCACAAGTGAATGGAGTATCGTTGAATGATACCCTCGTGAAAGGACCGGATTTGTTGGTGTCCCTGCCGGGAGTACTGTTACGATTCAGAGAACGTTCTGTAGCTGTAACATGAGATATTCGGACAGATGAGAGACATGAGACAGATGTTTCACCAAATTAAAGTTCGTGCCTCCGACCCGTCCGTACAGTAGTTCCTTTGGCGAAATGGAGAGATCAATCGCCCACCGCATATATTTGTAATGAAAATGATAATGAAAGCAAGTTTGGTGCTTCCTATTCAATTTTTGGCCAATTTTATACTGAAAAAAATGCAGAGCGATTCGGTGACAACTGTCAAGATGCTATAAGGACGATTTGTCAGAATACGTTCGTCGACGATTGGCTAGAGTCAGGGTGTACTGACGATGAAATGATTCAACTAGCTAAAAATGTCAAGATGATCACCGCGAAGGGATTCTTTAACATTCGTGCCAAAATAATCCTTCATTGTCCAAGCTAAGCAGTTTGCGTATCCCACGCTACATGTATTGTTGAAGGGCTGCTGAAAGTGTCCGCCTGCACATATTTGTTGACGCGAGCCTGGATGCCTATGCTGCGGTAGCATACTTGCGGGTTGAACTTGGCGGCGAAATCAAATGCTCCCTTGTCGCGTCGAAGAAGAAAGTATCCCCTTTGAAACCCATTTCGGTGGCAAGAATGGAATTGATGGCAGCCATTTTGGTTCTGCGACTTCAGAATTGAAAGGCGCACCTTTTGGACAGACGCTCAAGATGTTCTGTTTTGGATAAAGTCGGACGTTCGTAAGTATCCTCAGTACGTGGCCCTACGAATCGGAGATATCCTGGAAGAAAGGAGATTGTCAATTGCTGGATACCTTCGGAGCTTAATATGGCGAACAACGGCACCAAATGGACAAAGAACTGTGAAATGATCAGCTCGATAAGGTGGTCTCCAATTTTTATTGCACGACGAGGCAAGATGGCCATCACAAATCGGAACCGCTGTGAGTTGTGATGGTATATTGCTATGTCACGACAAGATTGTGCAGATGGATCCGTCAACTATTGCCTCTATTATGCCAAACCCGCTACGCTCCAGCAGGCTGGAGCATCTACGCGAATCCCAAAGACGAGTGCTGGATTTCATAAATTATATTTAAGTTAAACACCCTGGACCTGTATACGGTGGGTTCAAACCCAAACAGTGCAGCATTTAATACTGGTGAAAAAGGCGATCACGATTATGAGGAAACGATTATAGATGAAATTCGCTGCTTAAAGAAGGATAGTCGTCTATCAAACCAGACAAGCAGCATATTCAAATGTTCGCCGTATCTTGACGAGTCCGAAGTGATTTGTATGCGAGGTTGAATCGAAGCTATCGACAACGTAGAAGTAGACGTGAAGCGACCTATTTTACTTCCACGCCATCACCAAGTAACGTATCTAATATAGATACGGGGGGGTATTATTCACAAGAATGACAGTTTGAGCCGTACATTTGGAATTGGTCCCTTCTCTGTCTAAGGACTCATTTTTACTGGCTCTGTAACTATTTACTGCGCGGCGAGGGGTACCTATTAAGATGCTATCAGATAATGGAACGAATTTTCGCGGGTAGAGTATAGGCAAAGGAGATCGAGCGCATATCGACTTTGGATATGGAAAATAAGTATTCGGAAATGACTTTTTCATTTTTTCCCCGTGGTTCACTCCATAGGGGCGGTGCTTGGAATGCGAGAACTCCGAAGCCTTGACGCCGAATCATTTCTTAATTGGAAACTTAAGTGGTCTGCGTGAACGTGGTACGATGGAAGTCACTGGACATGGGTTAGCAAAGCAGATTCGAATCGCTGGCCTATTGGAGGATCGCTTCTGGAAAAGATGGGTTCCAGAATGTCTACCCACATTAACAAGAAGGAAGAAGTGGTTTCACCCAATTCCGCTGTCAGAAGGGTATCTAGTTCTGGTCGTGGATGACACGAGCAAGCGGAACACTTGGCCAAAAGGAGTTGTTGTACATGTTAATCGTGCCAAGGATGGCCAAGTACGGAGTGATGTATTATGTACTCCTGATGCATTTGTTACTCTCCCTGCAGTAAAGTTAGCCAAATTGGAAATCGTGAGAGAGTGTCGGCGTGGACACTCAGGAGAATTTCGATGTGGGGAATGTTACGAGGCGTACGAAGTAACGGTCCAATTTGAATTTGTCGATTGTTAAGTCGGTGTTGTATAATTAAAATTGTATGCAGTTTCATGCAGTCATGCCCGACACGAAAACAAGGGAACTAGTTTAAGAAAAGTTTGCATATGTCATCAGTCATTAAATTTGAGGAAAGCCTCAAATTTATAATTTTCTTAACATTTAAATAAAGATTTCAGCGTTTCGTTCATAAAAGTCAGCTTGATTTACGTGGGAGGCTCCAGGGACCTGGAAGTGTCCCCAGGACACAATAGCTTTGGAAGTTGCACATTCTACCAACTCAGCCACATAGGCTTCAGTAATGTGTCTGAAGTTTACGAAAAACTGCAAGGGTATGATGGATCAAGCGATACACAAAATTGCCCATATTATGAATTAAAAAAAAATTAATTTGCATCCAGTTTTTGAGCGTCCCATTTTAAGAATATGTCTAGCTCCTTTCATGTGATCATTGTTAAGACATTTTTTATATGATTGCGCATATTACATTTTTTCTAAGTTTGTTCAGCAAAAGGCAAAATCTTGCAGTTTATAAGTACTTTTAGCTTGTTTTTGACGAGTGTCTTAAGTTCCAAGTTTCGACCAAATTTAGTTTGAAGTGTTTTGTTTCCTTTGTTGTTGGCAAGGAGGGCGTTCAGTCGAGTTGATATGGCTAGGTCAATTGTGTTATTTAATTCCGATGTTGTATGTTAGACGCAAGCCTTCTGTGAGAAGACTATTTCTTGAAAATGTGGTTTAACATAAGTTTCATAAAAAATATCTATATTTCGAAAAAATCGAAAGAAGATTTTCAAGCCCCGTTGTTTTCTATGTTACAAGTAATTTCATAGGTAATGTAAGTAAATGGGTAAACCTACCAGTTTATAACTTCAAAGAAAAGTACAGACACTTTATTCAGATTAGTTTTCCTTTATCCAATGATCAAATAACAAAGCCTTTTGTCGAGGTAAAATACCGGTGACGAACCCGCATACCACGCCCAAAATATATAATATCAATTTTGGCGACTAAAAATTCTTTATAATATAAAACAAGAAAGGATTATATCATTAGATATGTATTGGATCTGAGCGGATCCTTATAAGAATTTCACTATCAATACAATTTACAATTTTCCCGGCCGTTCCGATTTATATACTGCCTGCAAAGGAAAGAAGGATGTGTGCAATTGATAGCTTTAAAAATGAGAGACTAGTTTGCGTAGAAACAAACATACAGACAGACATGCTATATCGACAAAGGAGGTGATCCTCTTTATACACTTTATTATTTTATTTATTTTATACACTTTATAGGGTCGGAGATATCTCCTTCAATGCGTTGACCACTTTTGACCTAAATTTTAATACCCTCTGCAAGAATATTAGCTTAATTTCAACCGTATAGACAACTGGCAGCGTGTATCTTTCCTGCTTCTTTTCAATCTCGGATATCCTATCTAAGCCGTCTTCAGCAACGCAACAAATGCCGCGCATCTGGCCATGCCTTAATTAATGATGTGGTGCTAGTTAAGGACGAGAACCAACCCCCCTGGAAGTGGCAATTGTGGGGTCTAGTCTCCGGTCGAGATGGAGAGTCTCGAGTGGCGGTGATTAGAACCGCATCTGAAACCCCAAAGCGCGCAGTGTCTAAGCTGTGCCTGTTTCCCCTTAATGATCCAGTTGAAGGTCAGGCCCCAACTGGAGGGTATGTATGTCGGATCAGGCAGCAGCTACTGCATAGATTAGTAACTAAAAAATAATTATAAGTTTAGTTTATCTTATGTCTATACACTATGTTAGTCGGCGCATTTCGACGCTCGGCTTCAACGGGCCTTATATTTAGCATTAATCTAGCGATTAATGCCTATTTTCTAAGGCGAGCTCTCACTGTCGCCTCTCATGTCATTGCAAACGCACCATAAATTGGATAACGCTATTTTGCTCTCCAAAATAAACATTATTATAACATTTTTAAAATACATAATTTCGTAATTTATTAAATAATATTTTAATTTTAATTTTTTTAAATTAATTTTTTAGAACGTCATTGAAAAATCTCAATGACCAAACAGGGGTCGTATCGCGGGATCAAGAAATCGATTTTTTTCATAAATTTATTTTAAAACACGTTTGGAAGAAGGTGATAAAGTGACTTTCAAAAATTCAAAGTAGTTTTAAAGATACAGCAGTACGTTGGGTCAAGGTGCCATTTGTTATTTATTTGCAGGCGCTTTTGGGAGCTTTCGTAGAGCGTCAGCGCCCAAGCACTTAGTATCGAACTAGTTTTGGGATTGACCGGCTGCTGCTCTTATTTTAGGGTTAAACTGACCCATTAAAAAAGATTAGAATTAAACTTGAAACTTGGGCTATCAAGAAAAAGAGCAGATTTTTTAGTGAAAACGATTGAAAGATACCCTGTCCCTATCTTAGTGATAATCTATCTATCTAATGATTTTCATCCTTTTTTAGATATATATATGTAAAGCATTTTACTGCTATCACTTAATAGCTTTTCTAAACATATATAAAATGTATGATAAAATATTAAAAACAAGAATGGAAAGCTAACTTCAGGCGGAGCCGAAGTTGATATACCCTTGCAGATATGTGGCAGCTTATATTATTAGATATATATCGGATCTTATATACTTGGCCGATCCATATGAAATTTGACAGATCGAATTAATTTGCCCAAAGTGGATGGTAAAGAAAGTCCCATCCTTCTAAAAAACAACAAAGTTATGGCATTTCCGATCAATCAGTTATATGAGAGCTTCCTATAGTCGGCCGATCCTTATGAAACTTGGCAAATCAAATTAGTTTGCCAAAAGTAGAATCCATAGAAAGTCCCATCCTTCTAACTTAAAAGACAACAAAGTTATGGAATTTCCGAATTTCCAATCATTTATATGACAGCTATTGGATATAGTCGGCCTACCCTATGAAACTTGTCAGATCGAATAAGTTTGCCAAAAGTAGAATCCATAGATCAGATCCAGCAGTTCTCGATATTTTTAAGTTTAAAAGAAGAAGTTGCATTCTGTAATTTGCGCATCACTACTACAACGGAATGGCAACGGCAATGTTATGACAGAATATACAAAAACGCTTGTTAGCTTTGCGATTTCAAGATGACAGGAAAATATGACTGAAATTAAAGACTGCATATTGTCGCATCGAATAAGACTCAAGCATAAAATACATGTGTTGTAATGCAACAATAGATGTGTGTTGACCATACAGTCACAAACAAAACCGATTGCAAATATAGCTCTGCTTCTTTTTCTTTATCTGTCTCTTTGTATATTTGCAGTTAATTCTGAAATTATCTTTTTGCAGTCATTTGTTAATACTTGTACTCTTCCGTTGCTCTCTCGCTCTCTCCCCTGTATACAATAAAATTTTGTATGCTTATGATTATTTGTATGCTAATCGTGCATCCCAGAAGCGTCCCAGGTCATATATTTTTTTTTTTGTGAAAGTGTCTCACATGCCATCTGTCTCGAATGACATTTCCCGCCGTGTTGACCTCCATTATTGTTGCAGTGGCAGTCGGGCTTTCCAAGATTAAATGCAATCCTTCATGCGACAGACTAAGAGTGGGTTTAAAGAATTTATCGTTTGTATTTATTGACCGTCCTCTGCGAAGAAGAGGAGTCTTAATCTTTATTGACTCCAATTTCGCTTCTGAAGAGGTAAAGTTCCTAGACTTTGGTGATTCCGAATTTATTTGTGTTAAAGAACCGCCCACGTACCGGCATCACTTGTCTGCTATTCAGTCGGTTTCCAATCTTATGTCCGATAAAGACCTTTTAGTAACTCTTGGTGACTTTAATGGCGTGGCATGCGGGTTCGCCACCGTTATTTTACCTCGTCAAGAGGTTTTTTTATATCATACCAGATATTTTGGGCGTTGCATGAACGTTTGTCACCGCACTCAAAAACCATCAAGAATTTTGTATTTCAAATTTCAAATTACCCTTGGTGTTTCGCAAATACCAGGTTTTTTATAACAAAATTTAATAAAAACAAAAATTATCGAGTAAAAATAACAAAAATAGTTGTATTCTCGAGCTCGGCTCGAACTCGGTACCCTTCAACCGAGAACTCTACCGTTGGGCTACCCCTGCCAAGGTTTCTCGCGAAAATTTTCTAAAGTTAAGTTGTTGCTACGTGCTACTCTAAAAATCTTCCAATGACACAAGCGCTCTCTGGTGGTGAAAACAAGAAACTGCAAATTTTTTGGGATATTTTTTTCGGAGTGCGCCATCAGCTGTTTGTGAATTGTTTAGGAGAGTGCGATCGCCGCCAGGCAAAGCGCCATCAGCTGATTGTGAATTATTTGGGAGAGTGCGGTCGCGGCCAGTGACCAGTTCTTAATAAAAAACATTTATTTAAATTAAATAAATAAAATGCATTTTTTCTATTTATTGTTTTGTGTTTTATGTTCGCAAACTTCAAAAAGCCAATCGGCAACAGAATTGTATATGTATTGCTAAGAATATGCACCTTAGCTTCACAGCCAACACCATGGGTAGCTCTACTTATCGAACTATATCTTGAGTAAGCGACTTTTCCCAAACATGAATGATATATCAAAAGTCGCGTTGTCTCAAGGGCTATCTCTACACGGATCGTTAGAGCCAATTTTGAAAATTTCAGTGTATTTTTTTTTCTTACGATTTAGACATTCGTTCTTAAAGAAAGCGAAAAAGATATTTAAAAACCTTTCTAACTAAATATAGCATGTGAAGTTAGGTGCATTGGTTGTAAAGTTACGCGTTTCTTACATTTAAGACATCATTTAAGACTTACATTTAAGACATCAAAATGTCTTTTTAATTTTTTAAGGTAACCATAATTAATTTTAAAAAATCTTAGAAAAAACGTAGCTTAGATTTTAGTTATTAACAAACTCAAATTTTTTCAAAATTTTTAAATACAAAATAAGGCAAACGCGGAGGGGACATTTTTTCGGAGTAAAATTTGAAAACAATTTCATTTGGGAAATTCTTTAAAAGTCTCCACTATCTCCAATTTAGTGAATCGAAAGCGTTTCAAATTTACTCAAATTTCTTCCAAGCCAAACTACTTTTGGCAAATGTTTGGATAAAACCAGTTCAGCCTTACACTTATAAGATCCAATCACCAACCTTATATTTTGCCATATTTTGATCAAAGTGATGTGTTATCAGATCTTCTTAAGGTCAAGCCCGTATATTCGCCAGGCCCCGATGGAGTACCAGGATGTGTTCTAAAGAAGTGCTCCGAGGTACTGTGCAAACCGCTCCTTTAATTCTTTAATCTATGGCTGGGGACTTCGATTTTTCCCCTTATGTGGAAGGAATCCTACATTATTCCTCTGTATAAAAAAGGGAAATAATCCGATGCTGCCAATTATAAAGGCATTTCTAAATTGTCAGCAATTGCAAAGCTTTTCGAAAAACTTATCACTCCAAATTTGCAACACCTATGTAGATGTATAATATTCCCGTGCCAACATGGCTTTATGAAGCGCCCAACTTATGTGGAGCAACTAATTGGAGCTAACATCTTTTGTCATGGATGGGTGAAATAACTTAAAGCTTAATGGATCAAAATGTAAACTCATGTCATTTTATCGATCCACTCCTCACCAGGCTACGTACTTTCTCTATGGGAATGCCTTAGAACGATTAACTCAGGTTAACGATCTGGGTATCCTATTATATTTGAAACTTAAATTGATATACTTAAAACCGACCATATATCCGCCATGGTTAATAAAGCTATGGGTGTTCTTGGTTTTATTAAAAGATGGTCAAAAGTTCTATGGCCCGTAACTAACAAAAACTTTATATACTTCATTAGTCCGTCCGATTCTTGAGTATGGATCGTGTGTCTGGAGTCCTCAATACGGAGTACATCAAGATCACATAGAATCTGTACAAAAAAACTTTCTTATTTTCGCACTTAGGGGACTTAATTGGGCTGCAAATCTTCACCTTCCCTCCTATCATTGTAGACTTTAATTAATAAACTTACCATCATTAATAAACCGTAGAACGATGCTGGGTGTCATGTTTCTATTTAATCTTATTAATGGTAATGTAGACAGCCGGCATTTACTAACACGCTTTAATTTTAACGTTCCTAGTAGAAGGACTAGTAACTCTCGTCCTCTACTCCTTAGCCATTGTACCTCGACATATGCCCAACACGATCTGTTCAGGGTATTATGTTCGGACTACAATGGTCTCTACAACATCTTGCCACTTTGCTCTACTAACAATCTTAAATTCTTTATACTAAACGCCTTATCTGTGCAACACTCTTCCTCGTGATACTTTACTCCTACTCTTATACTATCTCAGATCTATCCCCGCGATTCGAGCCGTACGTTATGCGGCAGCGCCCCTCGGTCGGTCGGGCGGGAGGTGTGCTGTACGTATGCAGTGGGAACCGCGTGAAAAAAAGCGTCACATAAATACCCATTCCATTATTTCACTTTTCTTCAACGGCTGAAATGTGATCTGGTAGTTCACCAATAACAAATTTTTCCCACATTCGAAAAAATAATTTCTCTAGTCCTTTGGCGTACTGTGAGCTATCAAATAATGGACTATCGACTCGTGCTCTCCAAACTTTAGCTCGAAGAGCTTTTAGGTATTCCCGATTGGTTCCTAAACGTATAGCAATATTTTGATATTCTTCTCTTGTACACGCTATTAGCTCGGGACATCCTAGTGTAGCCAATTGAGAAGCAGCCACACTGAAACGATTTGATTAAGAATATATTTTATTATAAAATATAATAAGTATAATATATATTTCTTTTATATAAAGTTTTAGATAAAAAACTACTTTTTTCAAAAGTAATTTTAAACCTACATTAAATTCAACATTTTCCAATCACATCACGTTTTTTTATCAATTGGTTAATCAATTCCCATGCGTTTTTCTCCATAGGTTTGTATCTTCGTACCATTGGCAGCGAAAAGAAGCTTTGGAGTGAGCATAGTTTTTTCGATTCTGCAGGGTGGCATCATTGAAATGTCGGCGCCGGTGTTTGTCGCCGATGAGAAATTGAGTTTTGGAGTAATTGTCGTTGATGGCGAGGCGGGCAATTGTGTTGTGGTCTTCTTCGAATTTGTCCGCCGAAACCGAAGACTGTTTTAGTTTTTTGGTTCGGATGAAAACGAGCACGGTTGGCGACATTTCATGGCGGCGTTGCCAAATTTGCTATGGTACCAACACAAGCCTGAAGTCGTGACGCTGTTCGTTCGTGAAGTCCGCTAATGTGGATGAACTGTTCTTGCGGTAAGGGTTTTTGAACAGCGCGTGGATTTGTTGTTCGATGCGGTCTAAACGATCGTCGAAAACGGTGCTGCTGGATGGCGCCGATTTGGCGTCATCGGTGACGAAAATCGCCGACTTCCATCACTTTGTCTGCCAACTTAGCTAAGTCTGCTAGGCAGGCGTCGGATGCTTGCAAGATCGCTTGCACTTGTGTTGGTAGGCGCTGCAGCCACAGTGCTTTTAAGAAAGTTTCGTCAACTTTGTTTGCCGCGAGTGCGTTTAACTCGTTGAGCAGTTGTGTGGGGCGCTTGTCACCAAGGTCAGTCTCCGAAATGATCGTATGTGTTCATTAAAAGTTCTATGACTTCTTTTGATTGTCCTTTAATGTTTGTTTATTCACTATATATTTACTTAAAACTAACAAAAAGTAACAAAGGCGTAACTAGCGGCGGATGAAGCTGTCGATGTCGTTAGGCGCAAAAAGTGTTGTTTTTTAGAGATGGCCTCCCGCGATATCGATACTCCCGTGAGTTATCGAGTTCGATTGTGCTATCGTAAGCACTTAGGGTTGCCACAGTACCCCTCCTCCTAGAGTTCCAGTTAGGAAAGATACTTTGCTGGGAATCTGACTCGTCGTCCTGATCTTGATAACTGCTCGGTTGGCTGGGCAGTTGGCGCTGTCGTTTTCTCTTGAGTTGGAGGTGATTCGTTTTGGAAGATGTATGCTGATTTAAGTCGGTCGATGAAAATCTTGTTGTCCTTTGTGTGTCCTTTGAGCGTAAAGTACTTGTCGTGCTTTGCTAACACTTCAAACGGACCCTCGTAGTTTGCTTCCAGGGGGGTTTTTACTCGATCCACTCTGACGAAGACGTGGGTACAAAGGTTTAAATCCGGGTGCACAAATTCTTGCGGTGTATGATGGTGCACTGGCTTAGTGGTTGGTAGCTGAGATATGGTTTTTTGAAGAGCCTCGGCGAACTCGGACTCATTATGTTTTTGTGTGTTTGGTGTGAAAAATCCGCCAGGGGCCCGTAGAGCGGTGCCATAAACCATTGTGTGTCGTTGGATATAGGCTTTTTGATACGGGATGCAAGAGCGTACGATTTTAGCCACATCCTTCGCCATGTGGGGCCAACCATGGTGTTTGCCGACCAATTTATTCGTCGCCTTAACTCCTGGATGGCTCAGCGAATGCAGGGCTTGAACCACGGTTTGGCGTAGGCATCTAGGCACGAACGGGCGTATCTGGTTATTGGCGACGTGGCAGTACAATTGCTTGTTTGAGCCTGAAAGGGAAAATTTCGTTAGTGAGATGGTATTTTCTGGATCAGAATTGAGTAGCCGTAGTAGTTCATCGTCGTTTTCCTGTTCCAGTGCCATCTCGTCGAAGTCGATGTGTTTGATGGCTTCGATGCGTGAGAGAAGATCAGCCACGTTGTTTTCCTCTCCTGTGATGTGCCGGATATCAGTACTGAATTGGCTGATGAAATCCAGTTCAATTCTTTAGCTATAAGCGGTTTTTTAAAGTGGCGGATGGCTTCCACTTTGGCTTCAGATGGTTTCAAGCCGTGCTGGCTGATGTCATGTCCCAGGAACGTGAGTTGTGATTTACCGAATTGGCACTTCTCGAAGTTCACGGTGAGATGTGCCTTTCGAAGGCGGTCAAGGATCGTACGGAGCTGCGTCTCGTGCTGCTCCTCGGATTCTAAAGCGATCAGAATGTCGTCGATGTAAGCGACAACAAAGTCGAGATCCTGCATTACCTTGTTTATGTGACGCTGAAAGGTTTTCGCTGCGTTGCGCAAGCCGAATGTCATGAACAAGAATTCGAATAACCCAAAAGGAGTGATAATTGCTATTTTGGGAATATCTTGCGGTTCGACAGGGATCTGGTGATACGCTTTTTGCAGGTCGATTTATGAAAATATCTTTTTACCGTGTAGGATGCTCGTTACATCCAGTATGTACGGAATAGGGTATCCATCCGGCACTGGTACGTTGTTTAGTGCTCGGTAGTCGCCGCATGGTCGCCACTCTCCGTTTGTTTTCTTTACCAGGTGTAATGGACTAGACCAGTGGCTTTTTGAGGGGCGACATATTCCTTTTTCGATGAGGTAGGAGAACTCAGTTTGTGCAGTTTTGAGTTTATCGGGCGCTAGTCGTCGGGCACGGGCGTGAGTAGGCGGGTCGTTGGTCGAGATGAAGTGCGTTACTTCGGACTCTGCTGGCAGCCGGTTCGGGTTGATTGTTGCGAGATCGCGGTATTCGTGAAGCAACCTAGCGTATTGGTTGCTCGTGTCGTAGGATAAAATCGCGTTGATTTTACGTTGAGGCGCGTGACATGTTGATTCGTGCAGCGTAGCTCGATCGATGAGTTTGCGTCGTTTCATATCGACGAACAAGTCGAAATTTTGAAGGAAATCGGCTCCAATGATAGCGCAGTTGACGTCAGCTACTACGAAGGTCCAAACGAAGTTTCGTCCCAATCCCAGCAACAATGTTATGCGTTTTTCTCCATAGGTTTGTATCTTCGTACCATTGGCAGCGAAAAGAAGCTTTGGAGTGAGCATAGTTTTTTCGATTCTGCAGGGTGGCATCATTGAAATGTCGGCGCCGGTGTCGATGAGAAATTGAGTTTTGGAGTAATTGTCGTTGATGGCGAGGCGGGCAATTGTGTTGTGGTCTTCTTCGAATTTGTCCGCCGAAACCGAAGACTGTTTTAGTTTTTTGGTTCGGATGAAAACGAGCACGGTTGGCGACATTTCATGGCGGCGTTGCCACATTTGCTGTGGTAACAACACAAGCTGAAGTCGTGACGCTGTTGCGATCCGTTAATGTGGATGAACTGTTCTTGCGGTAAGGGTTTTTGAACAGCGCGTAGATTTGTTGTTCGATGCGGTCTAAACGTTCGTCGAAAACGGTGCTGCTGGATGGCGCCGATTTGGCGTCAACGGTGATGAAAATCGCCGACTTCCATCACTTTGTCTGCCAACTTAGCTAAGTCTGCTAGGCAGGCGTCGGATGCTTGCAAGATCGCTTGCACTTGTGTTGGTAGGCGCTGCAGCCACAGTGCTTTTAAGAAAGTTTCGTCAACTTTGTTTGCCGCGAGTGCGTTTAACTCGTTGAGCAGTTGTGTGGGGCGCTTGTCACCAAGGTCAGTCTCCGAAATCAACTTCTGGATTTTCTTCTGCTCGATTTCGCAGAAGCGTTCCAAAATGCACGACTTTAAGTTTTCGTACTTGCCTGTGCCTGGTTGGTTGACGATGGCGTCGGCAATTCGGGCCAGTACCGGTGCTTCGATTGACGCCAGGATCGTGTTAAATTTCATGTCGTCTGCAGTTATTCCTGCCAGAACGAATTGGGCTTCGATTTGCGACAGCCATAGTTCTGGATGCTCGGTCCAAAAGGGCGGAATTTTAACCGCTACGCGGTTAATAACTGCGTCGGAACCGCGAGTAACAGTATGGTTGTGGTGTATGGTGTCGTTGTTTGCCATTGTAAGCACCGGTGCCCGCGTCTATATAGTGATCACGTCGGGGTCACCAATTTAATGTTTGTTTATTCACTATATATTTACTTAAAACTAACAAAAAGTAACAAAGGCGTAGCTAGCGGCGGATGAAGCTGTCGATGTCGTTAGGCGCAAAATGTGTTGTTTTTTCGAGATGGCCTCCCGCGATATCGATACTCCCGTGAGTTATCGAGATCTATTGTGCTATCGTAAGCACTTAAGGTTGCCACAGTCCCAACTGTCAGGTGGTGGTGTTATGTTTTTGATGTTCAAATATTTTCACAAGTCATTTATAATTGAATTCTTGAATTCTGTTTCCATGTCCGTAATGAACGTCTTCATTGGACCGTACTTAAGAATAAATGCTTCAAAAATTGCTTTAGCGACAGTATTTGCGTTCTTATTTGCAACTGGTATGACAACTCGATATTTTGTTAAGTCTCATATTAACGTGACTACATATTCACTACCATTTTCTGATTTTGGTAATTGACCAATAGTGTCCACTATCACTCTGTCGAAAACATTTATAGGTGTATTAGTTATTGTTAATGGGGTCTTTGTATGCGATATAATTTTCGCTTTCTAACATTATTGAAATTTTCTTACGTACTCAGTTATATCTTTAGACATACTTTTCCAGTAATTGTGTCTTTTTACTTTGGCTAAAGTTTTTGATATGCCAGTATGAATTGGATCGTCATGAAATGTAGACAATATTGCTTCTTTTTCTTTTAAACTTTTAATTTGGGTCACCGGGTTTGAGCGCTACTCATATCGATTTTAATATGCTATTGCCCATATTTTTGAAAGAATCGATTGATATTTGATCAAAGATATTTTCTCACGGCGCCAGTTTAGTTGGCTGATTTTATTTATGCCGGGTTGGATTAATAATATAACAGATAAATAAATATAATATAATATTTTATAATTTTAAATAAATATAAAGAAACTGTAGCATGATGAATTTCTCAAGATACTTAACACCCCGAACAATTATATTAGCCGTTGTCGGATTCAATTCACTCAGGATCCAAAACAGTTTTATAACCTTGTAAACACTAAGCATAAATATGTATATTTTCCTTCTTTATTTACAATTAAAATGTATACTTACAGCCATTGCAGATAATCAAATTTATATTTAATTTATTTACGGCCATTGCCGATGAAGTGATTAAAATTATGCACTTTATGTATTTGCCATAAGTGGATTATGTTTTTATTGAATTTCTTCATTTAAGTTTTAGGAGCAGCAATGGTGCCGCTCCAACGCTTATATCGAGTCTGTTTTTTCATTATTCTCTCAATTCTAAGTAAGACTAAGTCTCATCGCTGCGCTGCCCACAGACGGCGGCAGCCAGACGGCTATGTATATGCTTATGTATATATGCTATGCTCTCTTAAGCGAGAGCGCGAGGTATATGCACATGAGGTCAGTTCGTGTTACAATTGTGCCGGCGCTAGCACTTATTTCGACCATTTGAGTTATGTTTACACTTCAACAAAGTGTTACAGTGTGTACCCTTTAAGTACTCTTGGTACAGTGGCTATACAATATGTGTGCATACTACATCTCCCTCCTTTTGAAAATAACGTAATAATATGTAGTTATTTTAATAATAATAATAATTTTTCATTAATAATGTTTTATTTATGTTGGGTTTTTTTTTAAATGAATTAGCAACAATGAAAATGAAATTACGAAAAATATTTGTATCTATGCATGGCCTCGCTAAATACAATTGTGAAATAAACATTTTTAATCTATCCTTATGAACAGTTTGTTTTTTATGTTTATTATTTGATATTATAATGTTATATCTATCTCCTATTTACGTTACCTTATACGGACAAGTGTATTTAGGATCTAACTTATGACCTTTTTCGTTTTTAAGTACAACTTTATCTCACACTGATATATCTATATTTCTTATTTTCTGATCATATAACTTTTCATTTCTTTACTCATTTTGTTCTAGCTCTTTTATATGCTACTTTTAGCATAGTCATATATATTATATATTGTTTCTATGTTATCTATACTATAAATTCTTTTGGTAAATTATTTGTTTTGCCAAATACTAACTCATATGGACAATAGTTATGTGCCATTGAAGAGGTCGTGTTGAAACAAAAGGCGAAATATTGAAGCCATACATCCCAATCAGTTTTATGAACCGATATATAAGATCGTATGTATTCATTAAAAGTTCTATGACTTCTTTTGATTGTCCTTTAATGTTTGTTTATTCACTATATATTTACTTAAAACTAACAAAAAGTAACAAAGGCGTAACTAGCGGCGGATGAAGCTGTCGATGTCGTTAGGCGCAAAAAGTGTTGTTTTTTAGAGATGGCCTCCCGCGATATCGATACTCCCGTGAGTTATCGAGTTCGATTGTGCTATCGTAAGCACTTAGGGTTGCCACAGTACCCCTCCTCCTAGAGTTCCAGTTAGGAAAGATACTTTGCTGGGAATCTGACTCGTCGTCCTGATCTTGATAACTGCTCGGTTGGCTGGGCAGTTGGCGCTGTCGTTTTCTCTTGAGTTGGAGGTGATTCGTTTTGGAAGATGTATGCTGATTTAAGTCGGTCGATGAAAATCTTGTTGTCCTTTGTGTGTCCTTTGAGCGTAAAGTACTTGTCGTGCTTTGCTAACACTTCAAACGGACCCTCGTAGTTTGCTTCCAGGGGGGTTTTTACTCGATCCACTCTGACGAAGACGTGGGTACAAAGGTTTAAATCCGGGTGCACAAATTCTTGCGCTGATGATGGTGCACTGGCTTAGTGGTTGGTAGCTGAGATATGGTTTTTTGAAGAGCCTCGGCGAACTCGGACTCATTATGTTTTTGTGTGTTTGGTGTGAAAAATCCGCCAGGGGCCCGTAGAGCGGTGCCATAAACCATTGTGTGTCGTTGGATATAGGCTTTTTGATACGGGATGCAAGAGCGTACGATTTTAGCCACATCCTTCGCCATGTGGGGCCAACCATGGTGTTTGCCGACCAATTTATTCGTCGCCTTAACTCCTGGATGGCTCAGCGAATGCAGGGCTTGAACCACGGTTTGGCGTAGGCATCTAGGCACGAACGGGCGTATCTGGTTATTGGCGACGTGGCAGTACAATTGCTTGTTTGAGCCTGAAAGGGAAAATTTCGTTAGTGAGATGGTATTTTCTGGATCAGAATTGAGTAGCCGTAGTAGTTCGTCGTCGTTTTCCTGTTCCAGTGCCATCTCGTCGAAGTCGATGTGTTTGATGGCTTCGATGCGTGAGAGAAGATCAGCCACGTTGTTTTCCTCTCCTGTGATGTGCCGGATATCAGTACTGAATTGGCTGATGAAATCCAGTTCAATTCTTTAGCTATAAGCGGTTTTTTAAAGTGGCGGATGGCTTCCACTTTGGCTTCAGATGGTTTCAAGCCGTGCTGGCTGATGTCATGTCCCAAGAACGTGAGTTGTGATTTACCGAATTGGCACTTCTCGAAGTTCACGGTGAGATGTGCCTTTCGAAGGCGGTCAAGGATCGTACGGAGCTGCGTCTCGTACTGCTCCTCGGATTCTGAAGCGATCAGAATGTCGTCGATGTAAGCGACAACAAAGTCGAGATCCTGCATTACCTTGTTTATGTGACGCTGAAAGGTTTTCGCTGCGTTGCGCAAGCCGAATGTCATGAACAAGAATTCGAATAACCCAAAAGGAGTGATAATTGCTATTTTGGGAATATCTTGCGGTTCGACAGGGATCTGGTGATACGCTTTTTGCAGGTCGATTTATGAAAATATCTTTTTACCGTGTAGGATGCTCGTTACATCCAGTATGTACGGAATAGGGTATCCATCCGGCACTGGTACGTTGTTTAGTGCTCGGTAGTCGCCGCATGGTCGCCACTCTCCGTTTGTTTTCTTTACCAGGTGTAATGGACTAGACCAGTGGCTTTTTGAGGGGCGACATATTCCTTTTTCGATGAGGTAGGAGAACTCAGTTTGTGAAGTTTTGAGTTTATCGGGCGCTAGTCGTCGGGCACGGGCGTGAGTAGGCGGGTCGTTGGTCGAGATGAAGTGCGTTACTTCGGACTCTGCTGGCAGCCGGTTCGGGTTGATTGTTGCGAGATCGCGGTATTCGTGAAGCAACCTAGCGTATTGGTTGCTCGTGTCGTAGGATAAAATCGCGTTGATTTTACGTTGAGGCGCGTGACATGTTGATTCGTGCAGCGTAGCTCGATCGATGAGTTTGCGTCGTTTCATATCGACGAACAAGTCGAAATGTTGAAGGAAATCGGCTCCAATGATAGCGCAGTTGACGTCAGCTACTACGAAGGTCCAAACGAAGTTTCGTCCCAATCCCAGCAACAATGTTATGCGTTTTTCTCCATAGGTTTGTATCTTCGTACCATTGGCAGCGAAAAGAAGCTTTGGAGTGAGCATAGTTTTTTCGATTCTGCAGGGTGGCATCATTGAAATGTCGGCGCCGGTGTCGATGAGAAATTGAGTTTTGGAGTAATTGTCGTTGATGGCGAGGCGGGCAATTGTGTTGTGGTCTTCTTCGAATTTGTCCGCCGAAACCGAAGACTGTTTTAGTTTTTTGGTTCGGATGAAAACGAGCACGGTTGGCGACATTTCATGGCGGCGTTGCCAAATTTGCTGTGGTACCAACACAAGCCTGAAGTCGTGACGCTGTTGCGATCCGTTAATGTGGATGAACTGTTCTTGCGGTAAGGGTTTTTGAACAGCGCGTAGATTTGTTGTTCGATGCGGTCTAAACGTTCGTCGAAAACGGTGCTGCTGGATGGCGCCGATTTGGCGTCAACGGTGATGAAAATCGCCGACTTCCATCACTTTGTCTGCCAACTTAGCTAAGTCTGCTAGGCAGGCGTCGGATGCTTGCAAGATCGCTTGCACTTGTGTTGGTAGGCGCTGCAGCCACAGTGCTTTTAAGAAAGTTTCGTCAACTTTGTTTGCCGCGAGTGCGTTTAACTCGTTGAGCAGTTGTGTGGGGCGCTTGTCACCAAGGTCAGTCTCCGAAATCAACTTCTGGATTTTCTTCTGCTCGATTTCGCAGAAGCGTTCCAAAATGCACGACTTTAAGTTTTCGTACTTGCCTGTGCCTGGTTGGTTGACGATGGCGTCGGCAATTCGGGCCAGTACCGGTGCTTCGATTGACGCCAGGATCGTGTTAAATTTCATGTCGTCTGCAGTTATTCCTGCCAGAACGAATTGGGCTTCGATTTGCGACAGCCATAGTTCTGGATGCTCGGTCCAAAAGGGCGGAATTTTAACCGCTACGCGGTTAATAACTGCGTCGGAACCGCGAGTAACAGTATGGTTGTGGTGTATGGTGTCGTTGTTTGCCATTGTAAGCACCGGTGCCCGCGTCTATATAGTGATCACGTCGGGGTCACCAATTTAATGTTTGTTTATTCACTATATATTTACTTAAAACTAACAAAAAGTAACAAAGGCGTAGCTAGCGGCGGATGAAGCTGTCGATGTCGTTAGGCGCAAAAAGTGTTGTTTTTTAGAGATGGCCTCCCGCGATATCGATACTCCCGTGATAACTCACGTTCGATTGTGCTATCGTAAGCACTTAAGGTTGCCACAGTCCCAACTGTCAGGTGGTGGTGTTATGTTTTTGATGTTCAAATATTTGCACAAGTCATTTATAATTGAATTCTTGTATTCTGTTTCCATGTCCGTAATGAACGTCTTCATTGGACCGTACTTAAGAATAAATGCTTCAAAAATTGCTTTAGCGACAGTATTTGCCTTCTTATTTGCAACTGGTATGACAACTCGATATTTTGTTAAGCGTTATTTTGCATATTAACGTGACTACATATTCACTACCATTTTCTGATTTTGGTAATTGACCAATAGTGTCCACTATCACTCTGTCGAAAACATTTATAGGTGTATTAGTTATTGTTAATGGGGTCTTTGTATGCGATATAATTTTCGCTTTCTAACATTATTGAAATTTTCTTATGTACTCAGTTATATCTTTAGACATACTTTTCCAGTAATTGTGTCTTTTTACTTTGGCTAAAGTTTTTGATATGCCAGTATGACCTCCTTGAATTGGATCGTCATGAAATGTAGACAATATTGCTTCTTTTTCTTTTAAACTTTTAATTTGGGTCACCGGGTTTGAGCGCTACTCATATCGATTTTAATATGCTATTGCCCATATTTTTGAAAGAATCGATTGATATTTGATCAAAGATATTTTCTCACGGCGCCAGTTTAGTTGGCTGATTTTATTTATGCCGGGTTGGATTAATAATATAACAGATAAATAAATATAATATAATATTTTATAATTTTAAATAAATATAAAGAAACTGTAGCATGATGAATTTCTCAAGATACTTAACACCCCGAACAATTATATTAGCCGTTGTCGGATTCAATTCACTCAGGATCCAAAACAGTTTTATAACCTTGTAAACACTAAGCATAAATATGTATATTTTCCTTCTTTATTTACAATTAAAATGTATACTTACAGCCATTGCAGATAATCAAATTTATATTTAATTTATTTACGGCCATTGCCGATGAAGTGATTAAAATTATGCACTTTATGTATTTGCCATAAGTGGATTATGTTTTTATTGAATTTCTTCATTTAAGTTTTAGGAGCAGCAATGGTGCCGCTCCAACGCTTATATCGAGTCTGTTTTTTCATTATTCTCTCAATTCTAAGTAAGACTAAGTCTCATCGCTGCGCTGCCCACAGACGGCGGCAGCCAGACGGCTATGTATATGCTTATGTATATATGCTATGCTCTCTTAAGCGAGAGCGCGAGGTATATGCACATGAGGTCAGTTCGTGTTACAATTGTGCCGGCGCTAGCACTTATTTCGACCATTTGAGTTATGTTTACACTTCAACAAAGTGTTACAGTGTGTACCCTTTAAGTACTCTTGGTACAGTGGCTATACAATATGTGTGCATACTACATCTCCCTCCTTTTGAAAATAACGTAATAATATGTAGTTATTTTAATAATAATAATAATTTTTCATTAATAATGTTTTATTTATGTTGGGTTTTTTTTTAAATGAATTAGCAACAATGAAAATGAAATTACGAAAAATATTTGTATCTATGCATGGCTTCGCTAAATACAATTGTGAAATAAACATTTTTAATCTATCCTTATGAACAGTTTGTTTTTTATGTTTATTATTTGATATTATAATGTTATATCTATCTCCTATTTACGTTACCTTATACGGACAAGTGTATTTAGGATCTAACTTATGACCTTTTTCGTTTTTAAGTACAACTTTATCTCACACTGATATATCTATATTTCTTATTTTCTGATCATATAACTTTTCATTTCTTTACTCATTTTGTTCTAGCTCTTTTATATGCTACTTTTAGCATAGTCATATATATTATATATTGTTTCTATGTTATCTATACTATAAATTCTTTTGGTAAATTATTTGTTTTGCCAAATACTAACTCATATGGACAATAGTTATGTGCCATTGAAGAGGTCGTGTTGAAACAAAAGGCGAAATATTGAAGCCATACATCCCAATCAGTTTTATGAACCGATATATAAGATCGTATGTATTCATTAAAAGTTCTATGACTTCTTTTGATTGTCCTTTAATGTTTGTTTATTCACTATATATTTACTTAAAACTAACAAAAAGTAACAAAGGCGTAACTAGCGGCGGATGAAGCTGTCGATGTCGTTAGGCGCAAAAAGTGTTGTTTTTTAGAGATGGCCTCCCGCGATATCGATACTCCCGTGAGTTATCGAGTTCGATTGTGCTATCGTAAGCACTTAGGGTTGCCACAGTACCCCTCCTCCTAGAGTTCCAGTTAGGAAAGATACTTTGCTGGGAATCTGACTCGTCGTCCTGATCTTGATAACTGCTCGGTTGGCTGGGCAGTTGGCGCTGTCGTTTTCTCTTGAGTTGGAGGTGATTCGTTTTGGAAGATGTATGCTGATTTAAGTCGGTCGATGAAAATCTTGTTGTCCTTTGTGTGTCCTTTGAGCGTAAAGTACTTGTCGTGCTTTGCTAACACTTCAAACGGACCCTCGTAGTTTGCTTCCAGGGGGTTTTTACTCGATCCACTCTGACGAAGACGTGGGTACAAAGGTTTAAATCCGGGTGCACAAATTCTTGCGGTGTATGATGGTGCACTGGCTTAGTGGTTGGTAGCTGAGATATGGTTTTTTGAAGAGCCTCGGCGAACTCGGACTCATTATGTTTTTGTGTGTTTGGTGTGAAAAATCCGCCAGGGGCCCGTAGAGCGGTGCCATAAACCATTGTGTGTCGTTGGATATAGGCTTTTTGATACGGGATGCAAGAGCGTACGATTTTAGCCACATCCTTCGCCATGTGGGGCCAACCATGGTGTTTGCCGACCAATTTATTCGTCGCCTTAACTCCTGGATGGCTCAGCGAATGCAGGGCTTGAACCACGGTTTGGCGTAGGCATCTAGGCACGAACGGGCGTATCTGGTTATTGGCGACGTGGCAGTACAATTGCTTGTTTGAGCCTGAAAGGGAAAATTTCGTTAGTGAGATGGTATTTTCTGGATCAGAATTGAGTAGCCGTAGTAGTTCGTCGTCGTTTTCCTGTTCCAGTGCCATCTCGTCGAAGTCGATGTGTTTGATGGCTTCGATGCGTGAGAGAAGATCAGCCACGTTGTTTTCCTCTCCTGTGATGTGCCGGATATCAGTACTGAATTGGCTGATGAAATCCAGTTCAATTCTTTAGCTATAAGCGGTTTTTTAAAGTGGCGGATGGCTTCCACTTTGGCTTCAGATGGTTTCAAGCCGTGCTGGCTGATGTCATGTCCCAGGAACGTGAGTTGTGATTTACCGAATTGGCACTTCTCGAAGTTCACGGTGAGATGTGCCTTTCGAAGGCGGTCAAGGATCGTACGGAGCTGCGTCTCGTACTGCTCCTCGTATTCTGAAGCGATCAGAATGTCGTCGATGTAAGCGACAACAAAGTCGAGATCCTGCATTACCTTGTTTATGTGACGCTGAAAGGTTTTCGCTGCGTTGCGCAAGCCGAATGTCATGAACAAGAATTCGAATAACCCAAAAGGAGTGATAATTGCTATTTTGGGAATATCTTGCGGTTCGACAGGGATCTGGTGATACGCTTTTTGCAGGTCGATTTATGAAAATATCTTTTTACCGTGTAGGATGCTCGTTACATCCAGTATGTACGGAATAGGGTATCCATCCGGCACTGGTACGTTGTTTAGTGCTCGGTAGTCGCCGCATGGTCGCCACTCTCCGTTTGTTTTCTTTACCAGGTGTAATGGACTAGACCAGTGGCTTTTTGAGGGGCGACATATTCCTTTTTCGATGAGGTAGGAGAACTCAGTTTGTGAAGTTTTGAGTTTATCGGGCGCTAGTCGTCGGGCACGGGCGTGAGTAGGCGGGTCGTTGGTCGAGATGAAGTGCGTTACTTCGGACTCTGCTGGCAGCCGGTTCGGGTTGATTGTTGCGAGATCGCGGTATTCGTGAAGCAACCTAGCGTATTGGTTGCTCGTGTCGTAGGATAAAATCGCGTTGATTTTACGTTGAGGCGCGTGACATGTTGATTCGTGCAGCGTAGCTCGATCGATGAGTTTGCGTCGTTTCATATCGACGAACAAGTCGAAATGTTGAAGGAAATCGGCTCCAATGATAGCGCAGTTGACGTCAGCTACTACGAAGGTCCAAACGAAGTTTCGTCCCAATCCCAGCAACAATGTTATGCGTTTTTCTCCATAGGTTTGTATCTTCGTACCATTGGCAGCGAAAAGAAGCTTTGGAGTGAGCATAGTTTTTTCGATTCTGCAGGGTGGCATCATTGAAATGTCGGCGCCGGTGTCGATGAGAAATTGAGTTTTGGAGTAATTGTCGTTGATGGCGAGGCGGGCAATTGTGTTGTGGTCTTCTTCGAATTTGTCCGCCGAAACCGAAGACTGTTTTAGTTTTTTGGTTCGGATGAAAACGAGCACGGTTGGCGACATTTCATGGCGGCGTTGCCAAATTTGCTGTGGTACCAACACAAGCCTGAAGTCGTGACGCTGTTGCGATCCGTTAATGTGGATGAACTGTTCTTGCGGTAAGGGTTTTTGAACAGCGCGTAGATTTGTTGTTCGATGCGGTCTAAACGTTCGTCGAAAACGGTGCTGCTGGATGGCGCCGATTTGGCGTCAACGGTGATGAAAATCGCCGACTTCCATCACTTTGTCTGCCAACTTAGCTAAGTCTGCTAGGCAGGCGTCGGATGCTTGCAAGATCGCTTGCACTTGTGTTGGTAGGCGCTGCAGCCACAGTGCTTTTAAGAAAGTTTCGTCAACTTTGTTTGCCGCGAGTGCGTTTAACTCGTTGAGCAGTTGTGTGGGGCGCTTGTCACCAAGGTCAGTCTCCGAAATCAACTTCTGGATTTTCTTCTGCTCGATTTCGCAGAAGCGTTCCAAAATGCACGACTTTAAGTTTTCGTACTTGCCTGTGCCTGGTTGGTTGACGATGGCGTCGGCAATTCGGGCCAGTACCGGTGCTTCGATTGACGCCAGGATCGTGTTAAATTTCATGTCGTCTGCAGTTATTCCTGCCAGAACGAATTGGGCTTCGATTTGCGACAGCCATAGTTCTGGATGCTCGGTCCAAAAGGGCGGAATTTTAATCGCTACGCGGTTAATAACTGCGTCGGAACCGCGAGTAACAGTATGGTTGTGGTGTATGGTGTCGTTGTTTGCCATTGTAAGCACCGGTGCCCGCGTCTATATAGTGATCACGTCGGGGTCACCAATTTAATGTTTGTTTATTCACTATATATTTACTTAAAACTAACAAAAAGTAACAAAGGCGTAGCTAGCGGCGGATGAAGCTGTCGATGTCGTTAGGCGCAAAAAGTGTTGTTTTTTAGAGATGGCCTCCCGCGATATCGATACTCCCGTGATAACTCACGTTCGATTGTGCTATCGTAAGCACTTAAGGTTGCCACAGTCCCAACTGTCAGGTGGTGGTGTTATGTTTTTGATGTTCAAATATTTGCACAAGTCATTTATAATTGAATTCTTGTATTCTGTTTCCATGTCCGTAATGAACGTCTTCATTGGACCGTACTTAAGAATAAATGCTTCAAAAATTGCTTTAGCGACAGTATTTGCCTTCTTATTTGCAACTGGTATGACAACTCGATATTTTGTTAAGCGTTATTTTGCATATTAACGTGACTACATATTCACTACCATTTTCTGATTTTGGTAATTGACCAATAGTGTCCACTATCACTCTGTCGAAAACATTTATAGGTGTATTAGTTATTGTTAATGGGGTCTTTGTATGCGATATAATTTTCGCTTTCTAACATTATTGAAATTTTCTTATGTACTCAGTTATATCTTTAGACATACTTTTCCAGTAATTGTGTCTTTTTACTTTGGCTAAAGTTTTTGATATGCCAGTATGACCTCCTTGAATTGGATCGTCATGAAATGTAGACAATATTGCTTCTTTTTCTTTTAAACTTTTAATTTGGGTCACCGGGTTTGAGCGCTACTCATATCGATTTTAATATGCTATTGCCCATATTTTTGAAAGAATCGATTGATATTTAATCAAAGATATTTTCTCACGGCGCCAGTTTAGTTGGCTGATTTTATTTATGCCGGGTTGGATTAATAATATAACAGATAAATAAATATAATATAATATTTTATAATTTTAAATAAATATAAAGAAACTGTAGCATGATGAATTTCTCAAGATACTTAACACCCCGAACAATTATATTAGCCGTTGTCGGATTCAATTCACTCAGGATCCAAAACAGTTTTATATCCTTGTAAACACTAAGCATAAATATGTATATTTTCCTTCTTTATTTACAATTAAAATGTATACTTACAGCCATTGCAGATAATCAAATTTATATTTAATTTATTTACGGCCATTGCCGATGAAGTGATTAAAATTATGCACTTTATGTATTTGCCATAAGTGGATTATGTTTTTATTGAATTTCTTCTTTTAAGTTTTAGGAGCAGCAATGGTGCCGCTCCAACGCTTATATCGAGTCTGTTTTTTCATTATTCTCTCAATTCTAAGTAAGACTAAGTCTCATCGCTGCGCTGCCCACAGACGGCGGCAGCCAGACGGCTATGTATATGCTTATGTATATATGCTATGCTCTCTTAAGCGAGAGCGCGAGGTATATGCACATGAGGTCAGTTCGTGTTACAATTGTGCCGGCGCTAGCACTTATTTCGACCATTTGAGTTATGTTTACACTTCAACAAAGTGTTACAGTGTGTACCCTTTAAGTACTCTTGGTACAGTGGCTATACAATATGTGTGCATACTACATCTCCCTCCTTTTGAAAATAACGTAATAATATGTAGTTATTTTAATAATAATAATAATTTTTCATTAATAATGTTTTATTTATGTTGGGTTTTTTTTTTAAATGAATTAGCAACAATGAAAATGAAATTACGAAAAATATTTGTATCTATGCATGGCCTCGCTAAATACAATTGTGAAATAAACATTTTTAATCTATCCTTATGAACAGTTTGTTTTTTATGTTTATTATTTGATATTATAATGTTATATCTATCTCCTATTTACGTTACCTTATACGGACAAGTGTATTTAGGATCTAACTTATGACCTTTTTCGTTTTTAAGTACAACTTTATCTCACACTGATATATCTATATTTCTTATTTTCTGATCATATAACTTTTCATTTCTTTACTCATTTTGTTCTAGCTCTTTTATATGCTACTTTTAGCATAGTCATATATATTATATATTGTTTCTATGTTATCTATACTATAAATTCTTTTGGTAAATTATTTGTTTTGCCAAATACTAACTCATATGGACAATAGTTATGTGCCATTGAAGAGGTCGTGTTGAAACAAAAGGCGAAATATTGAAGCCATACATCCCAATCAGTTTTATGAACCGATATATAAGATCGTATGTATTCATTAAAAGTTCTATGACTTCTTTTGATTGTCCTTTAATGTTTGTTTATTCACTATATATTTACTTAAAACTAACAAAAAGTAACAAAGGCGTAACTAGCGGCGGATGAAGCTGTCGATGTCGTTAGGCGCAAAAAGTGTTGTTTTTTAGAGATGGCCTCCCGCGATATCGATACTCCCGTGAGTTATCGAGTTCGATTGTGCTTCCAGTTAGGAAAGATACTTTGCTGGGAATCTGACTCGTCGTCCTGATCTTGATAACTGCTCGGTTGGCTGGGCAGTTGGCGCTGTCGTTTTCTCTTGAGTTGGAGGTGATTCGTTTTGGAAGATGTATGCTGATTTAAGTCGGTCGATGAAAATCTTGTTGTCCTTTGTGTGTCCTTTGAGCGTAAAGTACTTGTCGTGCTTTGCTAACACTTCGAACGGACCCTCGTAGTTTGCTTCCAGGGGGGTTTTTACTCGATCCACTCTGACGAAGACGTGGGTACAAAGGTTTAAATCCGGGTGCACAAATTCTTGCGGTGTATGATGGTGCACTGGCTTAGTGGTTGGTAGCTGAGATATGGTTTTTTGAAGAGCCTCGGCGAACTCGGACTCGTTATGTTTTTGTGTGTTTGGTGTGAAAAATCCGCCAGGGGCCCGTAGAGCGGTGCCATAAACCATTGTGTGTCGTTGGATATAGGCTTTTTGATACGGGATGCAAGAGCGTACGATTTTAGCCACATCCTTCGCCATGTGGGGCCAAACATGGTGTTTGCCGACCAATTTATTCGTCGCCTTAACTCCTGGATGGCTCAGCGAATGCAGGGCTTGAACCACGGTTTGGCGTAGGCATCTAGGCACGATCAGAATTGAGTAGCCGTTGTAGTTCGTCGTCGTTTTCCTGTTCCAGTGCCATCTCGTCGAAGTCGATGTGTTTGATGGCTTCGATGCGTGAGAGAAGATCAGCCACGTTGTTTTCCTCTCCTGTGATGTGCCGGATATCAGTACTGAATTGGCTGATGAAATCCAGTTGGCGCGCGCGTCGCGGTGATGCTTTCTCGCTGTTTTGATTGAAAGCGTACATCAGCGGCTTGTGGTCGGTGAAGATTATGAAATTTCTGCCCTCCAATGCGAACTTGAAGTGCAAAATGGCCTGATAGATGGCAGTCAGTTCTCTATCGTAGGTGCTGTACTTCTTTTGCGTCGGTGTGAATTTCTTGGAGAAGAAACCCAGTGGTTGCGTCTGCTCGTTGACAATCTGATGTAACACGGCACCCATTGGATTAGCGTCTGGAGTATGTGTTGGTTATCAGCAGCACGTGGGATAAACGGCCGATAGAAGTTGATCATACCCAGAAACTTTTTCAATTCTTTAGATATAAGCGGTTTTTTAAAGTGGCGGATGGCTTCCACTTTGGCTTCAGATGGTTTCAAGCCGTGCTGGCTGATGTCATGTCCCAGGAACGTGAGTTGTGATTTACCGAATTGGCACTTCTCGAAGTTCACGGTGAGATGTGCCTTTCGAAGGCGGTCAAGGATCGTACGGAGCTGCGTCTCGTGCTGCTCCTCGGATTCTGAAGCGATCAGAATGTCGTCGATGTAAGCGAAAACAAAGTCGAGATCCTGCATTACCTTGTTTATGTGACGCTGAAAGGTTTTCGCTGCGTTGCGCAAGCCGAATGTCATGAACAAGAATTCGAATAACCCAAAAGGAGTGATAATTGCTGTTTTGGGAATATCTTGCGGTTCGACAGGGATCTGGTGATACGCTTTTTGCAGGTCGATTTATGAAAATATCTTTTTACCGTGTAGGATGCTCGTTACATCCAGTATGTACGGAATAGGGTATCCATCCGGCACTGGTACGTTGTTTAGTGCTCGGTAGTCGCCGCATGGTCGCCACTCTCCGTTTGTTTTCTTTACCAGGTGTAATGGACTAGACCAGTGGCTTTTTGAGGGGCGACATATTCCTTTTTCGATGAGGTAGGAGAACTCAGTTTGTGAAGTTTTGAGTTTATCGGGCGCTAGTCGTCGGGCACGGGCGTGAGTAGGCGGGTCGTTGGTCGAGATGAAGTGCGTTACTTCGGACTCTGCTGGCAGCCGGTTCGGGTTGATTGTTGCGAGATCGCGGTATTCGTGAAGCAACCTAGCGTATTGGTTGCTCGTGTCGTAGGATAAAATCGCGTTGATTTTACGTTGAGGCGCGTGACATGTTGATTCGTGCAGCGTAGCTCGATCGATGAGTTTGCGTCGTTTCATATCGACGAACAAGTCGAAATGTTGAAGGAAATCGGCTCCAATGATAGCGCAGTTGACGTCAGCTACTACGAAGGTCCAAACGAAGTTTCGTCCCAATCCCAGCAACAATGTTATGCGTTTTTCTCCATAGGTTTGTATCTTCGTACCATTGGCAGCGAAAAGAAGCTTTGGAGTGAGCATAGTTTTTTCGATTCTGCAGGGTGGCATCATTGAAATGTCGGCGCCGGTGTCGATGAGAAATTGAGTTTTGGAGTAATTGTCGTTGATGGCGAGGCGGGCAATTGTGTTGTGGTCTTCTTCGAATTTGTCCGCCGAAACCGAAGACTGTTTTAGTTTTTTGGTTCGGATGAAAACGAGCACGGTTGGCGACATTTCATGGCGGCGTTGCCAAATTTGCTGTGGTACCAACACAAGCCTGAAGTCGTGACGCTGTTGCGATCCGTTAATGTGGATGAACTGTTCTTGCGGTAAGGGTTTTTGAACAGCGCGTTGATTTGTTGTTCGATGCGGTATAAACGTTCGTCGAAAACGGTGCTGCTGGATGGCGCCGATTTGGCGTCAACGGTGATGAAAATCGCCGACTTCCATCACTTTGTCTGCCAACTTAGCTAAGTCTGCTAGGCAGGCATCGGATGCTTGCAAGATCGCTTGCACTTGTGTTGGTAGGCGCTGCAGCCACAGTGCTTTTAAGAAAGTTTCGTCAACTTTGTTTGCCGCGAGTGCGTTTAACTCGTTGAGCAGTTGTGTGGGGCGCTTGTCACCAAGGTCAGTCTCCGAAATGATCGTATGTGTTCATTAAAAGTTCTATGACTTCTTTTGATTGTCCTTTAATGTTTGTTTATTCACTATATATTTACTTAAAACTAACAAAAAGTAACAAAGGCGTAACTAGCGGCGGATGAAGCTGTCGATGTCGTTAGGCGCAAAAAGTGTTGTTTTTTAGAGATGGCCTCCCGCGATATCGATACTCCCGTGAGTTATCGAGTTCGATTGTGCTATCGTAAGCACTTAGGGTTGCCACAGTACCCCTCCTCCTAGAGTTCCAGTTAGGAAAGATACTTTGCTGGGAATCTGACTCGTCGTCCTGATCTTGATAACTGCTCGGTTGGCTGGGCAGTTGGCGCTGTCGTTTTCTCTTGAGTTGGAGGTGATTCGTTTTGGAAGATGTATGCTGATTTAAGTCGGTCGATGAAAATCTTGTTGTCCTTTGTGTGTCCTTTGAGCGTAAAGTACTTGTCGTGCTTTGCTAACACTTCGAACGGACCCTCGTAGTTTGCTTCCAGGGGGGTTTTTACTCGATCCACTCTGACGAAGACGTGGGTACAAAGGTTTAAATCCGGGTGCACAAATTCTTGCGGTGTATGATGGTGCACTGGCTTAGTGGTTGGTAGCTGAGATATGGTTTTTTGAAGAGCCTCGGCGAACTCGGACTCGTTATGTTTTTGTGTGTTTGGTGTGAAAAATCCGCCAGGGGCCCGTAGAGCGGTGCCATAAACCATTGTGTGTCGTTGGATATAGGCTTTTTGATACGGGATGCAAGAGCGTACGATTTTAGCCACATCCTTCGCCATGTGGGGCCAAACATGGTGTTTGCCGACCAATTTATTCGTCGCCTTAACTCCTGGATGGCTCAGCGAATGCAGGGCTTGAACCACGGTTTGGCGTAGGCATCTAGGCACGATCAGAATTGAGTAGCCGTTGTAGTTCGTCGTCGTTTTCCTGTTCCAGTGCCATCTCGTCGAAGTCGATGTGTTTGATGGCTTCGATGCGTGAGAGAAGATCAGCCACGTTGTTTTCCTCTCCTGTGATGTGCCGGATATCAGTACTGAATTGGCTGATGAAATCCAGTTGGCGCGCGCGTCGCGGTGATGCTTTCTCGCTGTTTTGATTGAAAGCGTACATCAGCGGCTTGTGGTCGGTGAAGATTATGAAATTTCTGCCCTCCAATGCGAACTTGAAGTGCAAAATGGCCTGATAGATGGCAGTCAGTTCTCTATCGTAGGTGCTGTACTTCTTTTGCGTCGGTGTGAATTTCTTGGAGAAGAAACCCAGTGGTTGCGTCTGCTCGTTGACAATCTGATGTAACACGGCACCCATTGGATTAGCGTCTGGAGTATGTGTTGGTTATCAGCAGCACGTGGGATAAACGGCCGATAGAAGTTGATCATACCCAGAAACTTTTTCAATTCTTTAGATATAAGCGGTTTTTTAAAGTGGCGGATGGCTTCCACTTTGGCTTCAGATGGTTTCAAGCCGTGCTGGCTGATGTCATGTCCCAGGAACGTGAGTTGTGATTTACCGAATTGGCACTTCTCGAAGTTCACGGTGAGATGTGCCTTTCGAAGGCGGTCAAGGATCGTACGGAGCTGCGTCTCGTGCTGCTCCTCGGATTCTGAAGCGATCAGAATGTCGTCGATGTAAGCGAAAACAAAGTCGAGATCCTGCATTACCTTGTTTATGTGACGCTGAAAGGTTTTCGCTGCGTTGCGCAAGCCGAATGTCATGAACAAGAATTCGAATAACCCAAAAGGAGTGATAATTGCTGTTTTGGGAATATCTTGCGGTTCGACAGGGATCTGGTGATACGCTTTTTGCAGGTCGATTTATGAAAATATCTTTTTACCGTGTAGGATGCTCGTTACATCCAGTATGTACGGAATAGGGTATCCATCCGGCACTGGTACGTTGTTTAGTGCTCGGTAGTCGCCGCATGGTCGCCACTCTCCGTTTGTTTTCTTTACCAGGTGTAATGGACTAGACCAGTGGCTTTTTGAGGGGCGACATATTCCTTTTTCGATGAGGTAGGAGAACTCAGTTTGTGAAGTTTTGAGTTTATCGGGCGCTAGTCGTCGGGCACGGGCGTGAGTAGGCGGGTCGTTGGTCGAGATGAAGTGCGTTACTTCGGACTCTGCTGGCAGCCGGTTCGGGTTGATTGTTGCGAGATCGCGGTATTCGTGAAGCAACCTAGCGTATTGGTTGCTCGTGTCGTAGGATAAAATCGCGTTGATTTTACGTTGAGGCGCGTGACATGTTGATTCGTGCAGCGTAGCTCGATCGATGAGTTTGCGTCGTTTCATATCGACGAACAAGTCGAAATGTTGAAGGAAATCGGCTCCAATGATAGCGCAGTTGACGTCAGCTACTACGAAGGTCCAAACGAAGTTTCGTCCCAATCCCAGCAACAATGTTATGCGTTTTTCTCCATAGGTTTGTATCTTCGTACCATTGGCAGCGAAAAGAAGCTTTGGAGTGAGCATAGTTTTTTCGATTCTGCAGGGTGGCATCATTGAAATGTCGGCGCCGGTGTCGATGAGAAATTGAGTTTTGGAGTAATTGTCGTTGATGGCGAGGCGGGCAATTGTGTTGTGGTCTTCTTCGAATTTGTCCGCCGAAACCGAAGACTGTTTTAGTTTTTTGGTTCGGATGAAAACGAGCACGGTTGGCGACATTTCATGGCGGCGTTGCCAAATTTGCTGTGGTACCAACACAAGCCTGAAGTCGTGACGCTGTTGCGATCCGTTAATGTGGATGAACTGTTCTTGCGGTAAGGGTTTTTGAACAGCGCGTTGATTTGTTGTTCGATGCGGTATAAACGTTCGTCGAAAACGGTGCTGCTGGATGGCGCCGATTTGGCGTCAACGGTGATGAAAATCGCCGACTTCCATCACTTTGTCTGCCAACTTAGCTAAGTCTGCTAGGCAGGCATCGGATGCTTGCAAGATCGCTTGCACTTGTGTTGGTAGGCGCTGCAGCCACAGTGCTTTTAAGAAAGTTTCGTCAACTTTGTTTGCCGCGAGTGCGTTTAACTCGTTGAGCAGTTGTGTGGGGCGCTTGTCACCAAGGTCAGTCTCCGAAATGATCGTATGTGTTCATTAAAAGTTCTATGACTTCTTTTGATTGTCCTTTAATGTTTGTTTATTCACTATATATTTACTTAAAACTAACAAAAAGTAACAAAGGCGTAACTAGCGGCGGATGAAGCTGTCGATGTCGTTAGGCGCAAAAAGTGTTGTTTTTTAGAGATGGCCTCCCGCGATATCGATACTCCCGTGAGTTATCGAGTTCGATTGTGCTATCGTAAGCACTTAGGGTTGCCACAGTACCCCTCCTCCTAGAGTTCCAGTTAGGAAAGATACTTTGCTGGGAATCTGACTCGTCGTCCTGATCTTGATAACTTGTAGTATGCACACATATTGAATAGCCACTGTACCAAGAGTACTTAAAGGGTAAACACTGTAACACTTTGTTGCAGTATAAACAAAACTTAAATGGTCAAATCATGAACCGATCGCTATGTACAAAAAGTGCTAGCGCCGGCAGAATTGTAACATGAACGGACCTCATGTGCATATACCTCGCGCTCCCGCTTAAGGGAGCATAGCATACATATATACATAAGCACATACATAGCCGTCTTGCTGCCGCCGTCTGTGGGCAGCGCAGCAAGAGACTTAGCCTTACTTAGAATTAAAAGAATAATGTAAATTCAGATACAATCGAAGCGTTGGAGCGGCACCTTTGCTGCTCCTACAATTAATGAAATAATAAATAAACATAATACTTAAAATATTAAATGGACTATTGAGACCACATCATCAAATACATTACATGGCGACCGTGACGTGCAATCAGGAGATTGCAGGACCGTGACGTGCAATCAGGAGATTGCAGGACCGTGACGTGCAATCAGGAGATTGCAGGAAGGGCAAAGCTGATCGGCAACGACAAAAACAAAGGAAAATCAAATACATACATGGCACCTCAAATCAATACATGGACATATTTATGGAAAATTCTGAGTGAGTAGAGTGCGGATATGGGACGCGGAGGTCGGAAAAATAAAATAAATAAAAGAATAGCACACATTAAGTGGCTATTATATAAAAATAATCCACCTCCATGGGCGACAGCAATAAAATTAACTGCTGAGCTCGATTTTTTAAAAGAAAGTCTTCAGAAGAAAGACATCCCAACCGCAACTCACTCGGAAACAATAAAAACCATAAATACAAATACTAAACCACCATCTCCCAAGCCATTACCAAGGTACTACGAAGAGTGCCCGAACGACTGCCCTGGACCACTGGAAGCCCCAGCATGCAAGTTCACTTGCATAAAGAAAAATAGGAAAGGAAAGCCCGACACCACCCACTCTTAGGACATCAGCCCAGGACATCAGCCGCAGACTCCTGGAAAATATAGTGACCTGTGCAGCCAGCACCGGCCCCGTTTAGCGCTTCAAGCTAGACCCGGAAAAGTGAACCGACAGCGCTACAAAGAGCGCACAACAAATAAGAAATAATTTTTTTTGGTGCACTGCGTTGCATTATTAATGTACTGCGTTACATTATAATTATAAACGACCTTTTGTAAAATTGAGCGGAACCCTTTCCGCCCAATTAGAAGTGTAGCCCGTAAAGCTATACAAAACGATAGGTAGGAAACCTGTAAAAATTAGATGCAAAGTAATGCAATAAGTAAATATTCAGAAGAAACAGGTAGATATAATTATATACCAAATACAATTATTTCAAAAATGGCAATAGTTGACGTTAAGTCGGTGGACTCCACTGCAAACGTTATTAATAAAGTAGAGCCAAATAACATTAATTTAGAATTAATACACACATTATTAATAATAATTGTTGTCATAATGTGCGCAAATTGTTTTTACAAATTATATAAATTACATAATAAATGTCTAAAGAAAAAATATATGAGCCAGGCAAATGAGCTGGACAAAATTTAAGAATAAAGAACAAAAAAAAAAAAAAAATTTTTAAGAGCGCAAATAATATTAATAATAATAAAAGAAAAAATTTTGTTGTACACTCCAAAAACAAAAAAAGAGACAATGAAAATAAATAAAGATATATAAAAATAAAAACAAAATTATAAACACTTCAAAAAAAAGAGACAATGAAAATAAATAAAGATATATAAAAATAGAAACAAAATTATATAAATATAAAAATAAAAATTTATATTTTTTTCTAAATTATGGCTACACTAAGGACAATTAAGAAAAACTGAGAATGACCACAATAGAAGCTATTAGAAAGGTTTACGAAAGGGATGCTTATTTCGATGAACATGTTCAACAATTAGTCTCAACGACTCCCATAAGCATCAATCAATTAGAATATCTTCTAATTGAAACATTTAATTTCGAACATTCACCATTGATACATTGCTCAAAAACACAAAAAGCAATTGTATTAAGCACCATCCCAGGTATCCAGGTGAAATCAGTTCTAGAAGAATACGAAACACTAGGCCGAACACTTATTATGGTAGTAGTCCGAAAATAATTCTCCATTATTAACAAAAATGCAATGGAATGAATTATATGACGAATTAAATAAATTAAAAAGCGATTTTGACAAATCATATAAATCGCTTACTCAAAACAGGCCAATTCAAAAGAACACAATTAAAAAACATGTGGAAATACTAGTAAACTGCTTTAATGAAGCACGAATACTAATACATGGCCAGAAAGAAAAATTAAATCAAGATCATTGGTCCCAAGTATCAAAATTTTTGATCAGACTACGATCCAATTTAATAATAATTAAACAAAAGTTCAATTTAGGTATATCAATACCGACAATACTTAACACCTCTTTAACAGTTGAAACTGACATTGACCAAAGAGAACCAAAGGAACTTACAGATTTAAATCTGAAAATAGAAGAGCAAGATATAAATAATCTTACTGTTCCAGCTGTACTAATGCCAGATCTAGATAATTCTACAGATTCTGATGATAGTTCAAGCATAATAGAGGATAACATAAGCAACATTAATACAATGGCACAATCAAATATAGAATTTATTAATACAGCATCCAAGCTTATACCAGTATTCGATGGTAAAGCTGAAAATTTAACAAGTTTTATTGATGCATTACAAATAATAGATTCTATAAAAGGCGAGCACGAACAATTAGCAGTTTCCATAATAAAAACAAAGCTAAAAGGTGTCGCCAGAAATCTAATCGGAAATGAATCAACAATTTCTGAGGTGATTTCCAGATTAAAAGGCAACGTCAAAGGCGAAACTGTAGAAGTATTGTCAGCAAAACTGATGAACCTACAGCAGCGCAATAAAACTGCTAACCAGTATACACAAGAGGTTGAGCATATGACGAAAGCCTTAGAAGGTGCATATATAACAGATGGACTACCTTTAGAGTTAGCCAGAAGTTATTCAACCCAGCATGCAGTCAAAGCAATGACTAAAAATTGCACAATCGATAAGGTAAAACTTATTATGCAAGCTGGAACCTTCAATACTATGAACGATGCCGTATCAAAATTTGTAAATAGTTGCACAGAAGCAACGGGACAATCAAACACTGTCCTATACTACAGGAACTATCCACATCGCGGCTCAAATCGCGGACGTGGAAATTATAGTGGCAACTTTCGTGGTAATTATTACAACAATAACTACCAAAATAACAATGGAGGACGCGGTCAATATAGAGGAAACTATAGAGGCCGTGGTAACTCGAATCGAGGCCACAACAACAACAACAATAACTACCAAAACAATGTCAGAGTTGCCCAGAATACATCGGAAAACTCCCAAGACCCTTTAAATGTTCAGCAGTAAAAGATGCAAGAGTTCACACTATTAATCTCAGTCAAAACATATTTGTTTCATTTATTCATGTAACTACCGGAAAAAAACTTGTATTTCTAATAGACACAGGTGCAGATATATCCATTTTAAAAGAAACTTCTGATATCTTTCACGACATCCGAGATAATTATATTATAGACATAAAAGGAATAAGTCAAGAAATAACCAAATCCAAAGGTCTGGTTTCTATTGAAATACAGACTACTAAATATATAATTCCACACGATTTTCATATCGTGACTTTTCAATTCCCTATTCCATGTGATGGAATATTAGGGATCGACTTTATAAAAAAATACAACTGTCAGTTAGACTTTAAGCCATCTGAAGACTGGCTTATAATTAGACCCAATAACTTAAAATTTCCAATTAATGTACCAATAGCTCACAGTTCTGGCAACGATTCAATACTTCTGCCAGCAAGATCCCAAGTTATTAGAAAAATACAACTTAATTCAAAAGAAGACAGTGTATTAATTCCAAATCAGGAAATTCAGCATGGTATTTACATTGCAAATACCATAGCAACATCAAATAACGCTTTCATAAGGCTACTTAATACAACAAATTACGACCAAGTAGTCAGCACAGATAATCTAACATATGAATCACTTTCGAACTACGACGTAGTCAAAACCAATCCAGAAAATAGAGAAAAATGTGTATTATCTCAACTGTCAAAAAACTTCCCTCCACAGTTTAAGTCGCAGCTTTCTAGCTTATGCACCCAATATAGCGACGTATTCGGATTGGAAACCGAACCAATAACTACAAACAATTTCTACAAGCAAAAACTGAGATTAAAAGATGATGAGCCAGTATACATAAAAAATTATCGAAGCCCACATAGTCAGGTAAATGAAATACAAAAACAAGTAGGAAAGTTGATCTCCGAAGGGATTGTTGAACCATCCGTATCCGAATATAATAGCCCATTGTTACTTGTTCCTAAGAAACCATACCCCGGGTCAGAAGAAAAGAAATGGCGGCTAGTGATTGACTATCGCCAGATCAATAAAAAATTACTATCTGATAAATTCCCACTACCTAGAATTGATGATATCCTGGACCAACTAGGTCGAGCAAAATACTTTTCATGCCTTGACTTAATGTCAGGATTCCATCAAATTGAACTAGAAAAAAGTTCTAGAGATATAACGTCTTTTTCAACGAGCAACGGCTCATATCGCTTCACGCGATTACCTTTTGGATTAAAAATAGCTCCTAACTCATTTCAGAGAATGATGACTATCGCATTTTCTGGACTAGAACCTTCTCAAGCATTCCTTTACATGGATGACTTAATAGTGATCGGTTGTTCCGAAAAACATATGCTTAAGAACTTAACAGATGTTTTTGAGAAATGTAGGAAATATAACCTAAAGTTACATCCAGAAAAATGTACATTTTTTATGCATGAAGTGACCTTTTTAGGTCATAAATGCACTGATAAAGGAATACTTCCAGACGAGAAGAAATATGATGTCATTATGAACTACCCAGTGCCGCACGACGCGGACAGTGCTAGACGTTTCGTAGCATTTTGTAACTATTATAGACGCTTTATAAAAAACTTCGCCGACTATTCAAGGCACATAACAAGATTATGTAAAAAGAATGTCCCTTTTCAATGGTCTGATGAATGTCAGAATGCATTCCAATATTTAAAAACCAAACTTATGGAACCTACTTTGCCACAATACCCAGATTTTACTAAAGAATTCTGTATAATCACAGATGCAAGTAAGCAAGCGTGTGGAGCGGTTTTAACTCAAAATCATAATGGTCTCCAACTTCCCATTGCATACGCATCAAGAGCATTTACAAAAGGAGAAAGTAACAAGTGTACCACTGAGCAGGAATTAGCTGCAATTCATTGGGCAATATTACATTTTCGACCATATATTTATGGAAAACATTTTTTAATTAGAACGGACCACAGACCTCTAATATATCTATTCTCAATGATCAACCCAAGTTCCAAACTGACACGTATGAGGCTCGAATTAGAAGAATATGATTTTACAGTCGAATATTTAAAGGGAAAAGATAATCATGTAGCTGATGCGTTATCAAGAATAACCATTAAAGAGCTACAGAATATTACAAGACATATAATGAAAGTCACTACCAGATATCAAAGTAGACAAAAATTCCGCGCGGAAAATAAAGAAATAGAATTGCCTAAGCAATCTATTGGAAAAGCTTCTAAGCCCAACGTATATGAAGTCATCAAAAATGACGAAGTACGTAAAGTAGTGACATTGCTGATTAAAAATATGCTATGTTTATTTAAACATGGTAGGAAAATAATCGCAAGATATGATGTTAGCGATTTATATACTAATGGGATTATTGACTTAGGTCAATTCTTCCAAAGGCTTGAAATGCAAGCCGGTATAAATAAAATCGGCCAACTAAAACTGGCACCGTGGGAAAATATCTTTGATCAAATATCAATTGATACTTTCAAAAATATGGGCAATAAAATATTAAAATCTTTAAGAGTAGCGCTACTCAACCCGGTGACCCAAATAAAAAGTTTAAAAGAAAAAGAAGCAATATTGTCTACATTTCATGATGATCCAATTCAAGGAGGTCATACTGGCATATCAAAAACTTTGGCCAAAGTAAAAAGACACTATTACTGGAAAGGTATGTCTAAAGATATAACTGAGTACGTAAGAAAATGTCAAAAATGTCAGAAAGCGAAAATTACATCGCATACAAAGACCCCATTAACAATAACTGATACACCTATAAATGTTTTCGACAGAGTGATAGTGGACACTATTGGTCCATTACCAAAATCCGAAAATGGCAATGAATATGTAGTCACGTTAATATGTGACTTAACAAAATATCTAGTTGCCATACCAGTTGCAAATAAAAACGCAAATACTGTCGCTAAAGCAATTTTTGAATCGTTTATTCTGAAGTACGGTCCAATGAAGACGTTCATTACGGACATGGGAACAGAATACAAGAATTCAATTATAAATGACTTGTGCAAATATCTGAAAATCAAAAACATAACATCTACCGCACACCACCACCAGACAGTTGGGACAATCGAAAGAAGTCATAGAACCTTTAATGAATACATACGATCTTACATATCGGTTGATAAAACCGACTGGGACGTATGGCTTCAATATTTCGTCTTTTGTTTCAACACGACCCCCTCAATGGCACATAATTATTGTCCATATGAGTTAGTATTTGGTAAAACAAATAATTTATCAAAAGAGTTCAATAGTATAGATAACATAGAAACAATATATAACATAGATGACTATGCTAAAGAGAGTAAATATAGACTCGAAGTAGCATATAAAAGAGCTAGAATTATGTTAGAAGAAAATAAGTATAGAAATAAAAAACTATATGATCAGACAGTAAAAAATATAGATATATCAGTGGGGGATAAAGTTTTACTAAAAAACGAAACAGGTCATAAGTTAGATCCAAAATATATTGGTCCATATAAAGTAACGGAAATAGGAGACAGAGATAACATTATAATATCAAATAATAAAAATAAAAAGCAAACAGTTCATAAGGATAGATTAAAAATGTTTATTTCATAATTGTATTTAGTATGGCCATGCATAGATACAACTATTTTTCGTAATTTCATTTTCTTTTTGCTAATATATAAAAAAAAAAAAAAAAAAAAAAAAAAAACTTACATACAAATAATTTTCATTTTCTTTATTTTTGCTAAAAAAAAAAAAAAAAAAGTAATACCTACATACAAAATTATTAAACAAAAATTATTATTATTAAAATAACTTCATAATATTACGTTATTTTCCAAAAGGAGGGAGATGTAGTATGCACACATATTGAATAGCCACTGTACCAAGAGTACTTAAAGGGTAAACACTGTAACACTTTGTTGCAGTATAAACAAAACTTAAATGGTCAAATCATGAACCGATCGCTATGTACAAAAAGTGCTAGCGCCGGCAGAATTGTAACATGAACGGACCTCATGTGCATATACCTCGCGCTCCCGCTTAAGGGAGCATAGCATACATATATACATAAGCACATACATAGCCGTCTTGCTGCCGCCGTCTGTGGGCAGCGCAGCAAGAGACTTAGCCTTACTTAGAATTAAAAGAATAATGTAAATTCAGATACAATCGAAGCGTTGGAGCGGCACCTTTGCTGCTCCTACAATTAATGAAATAATAAATAAACATAATACTTAAAATATTAAATGGACTATTGAGACCACATCATCAAATACATTACAAACTGCTCGGTTGGCTGGGCAGTTGGCGCTGTCGTTTTCTCTTGAGTTGGAGGTGATTCGTTTTGGAAGATGTATGCTGATTTAAGTCGGTCGATGAAAATCTTGTTGTCCTTTGTGTGTCCTTTGAGCGTAAAGTACTTGTCGTGCTTTGCTAACACTTCGAACGGACCCTCGTAGTTTGCTTCCAGGGGGGTTTTTACTCGATCCACTCTGACGAAGACGTGGGTACAAAGGTTTAAATCCGGGTGCATAAATTCTTGCGGTGTATGATGGTGCACTGGCTTAGTGGTTGGTAGCTGAGATATGGTTTTTTGAAGAGCCTCGGCGAACTCGGACTCGTTATGTTTTTGTGTGTTTGGTGTGAAAAATCCGCCAGGGGCCCGTAGAGCGGTGCCATAAACCATTGTGTGTCGTTGGATATAGGCTTTTTGATACGGGATGCAAGAGCGTACGATTTTAGCCACATCCTTCGCCATGTGGGGCCAAACATGGTGTTTGCCGACCAATTTATTCGTCGCCTTAACTCCTGGATGGCTCAGCGAATGAAGGGCTTGAACCACGGTTTGGCGTAGGCATCTAGGCACGATCAGAATTGAGTAGCCGTTGTAGTTCGTCGTCGTTTTCCTGTTCCAGTGCCATCTCGTCGAAGTCGATGTGTTTGATGGCTTCGATGCGTGAGAGAAGATCAGCCACGTTGTTTTCCTCTCCTGTGATGTGCCGGATATCAGTACTGAATTGGCTGATGAAATCCAGTTGGCGCGCGCGTCGCGGTGATGCTTTCTCGCTGTTTTGATTGAAAGCGTACATCAGCGGCTTGTGGTCGGTGAAGATTATGAAATTTCTGCCCTCCAATGCGAACTTGAAGTGCAAAATGGCCTGATAGATGGCAGTCAGTTCTCTATCGTAGGTGCTGTACTTCTTTTGCGTCGGTGTGAATTTCTAGGGGAAGAAACCCAGTGGTTGCGTCTGCTCGTTGACAATCTGATGTAACACGGCACCCATGGAGTCATCGGAGGCATCGGTGGTTAGTGTTAATTGCGAGTTAGGTGCCATGTAAGTCAGCAACGTAGCGTTTGCAAGCTCGTTCTTGAAGGCGTCGAATGCGTAGTCGGCTTCTGTAGGCCAGAGTATCGGGGTTTTGTCGTTCTTTTTATTGCCTTGGATTAGCGTCTGGAGTATGTGTTGGCTATTAGCAGCACGTGGGATAAACGGCCGATAAAAGTTGATCATACCCAGAAACTTTTTCAATTCTTTAGCTATAAGCGGTTTTTTAAAGTGGCGGATGGCTTCCACTTTGGCTTCAGATGGTTTCAAGCCGTGCTGGCTGATGTCATGTCCCAGGAACGTGAGTTGTGATTTACCGAATTGGCACTTCTCGAAGTTCACGGTGAGATGTGCCTTTCGAAGGCGGTCAAGGATCGTACGGAGCTGCGTCTCGTGCTGCTCCTCGGATTCTGAAGCGATCAGAATGTCGTCGATGTAAGCGAAAACAAAGTCGAGATCCTGCATTACCTTGTTTATGTGACGCTGAAAGGTTTTCGCTGCGTTGCGCAAGCCGAATGTCATGAACAAGAATTCGAATAACCCAAAAGGAGTGATAATTGCTGTTTTGGGAATATCTTGCGGTTCGACAGGGATCTGGTGATACGCTTTTTGCAGGTCGATTTATGAAAATATCTTTTTACCGTGTAGGATGCTCGTTACATCCAGTATGTACGGAATAGGGTATACATCCGGCACTGGTACGTTGTTTAGTGCTCGGTAGTCGCCGCATGGTCGCCACTCTCCGTTTGTTTTCTTTACCAGGTGTAATGGACTAGACCAGTGGCTTTTTGAGGGGCGACATATTCCTTTTTCGATGAGGTAGGAGAACTCAGTTTGTGCAGTTTTGGTTTATCGGGCGCTAGTCGTCGGGCACGGGCGTGAGTAGGCGGGCCGTTGGTCGAGATGAAGTGCGTTACTTCGGACTCTGCTGGCAGCCGGTTCGGGTTGATTGTTGCGAGATCGCGGTATTCGTGAAGCAACCTAGCGTATTGGTTGCTCGTGTCGTAGGATAAAATCGCGTTGATTTTACGTTGAGGCGCGTGACATGTTGATTCGTGCAGCGTAGCTCGATCGATGAGTTTGCGTCGTTTCATATCGACGAACAAGTCGAAATGTTGAAGGAAATCGGCTCCAATGATAGCGCAGTTGACGTCAGCTACTACGAAGGTCCAAACGAAGTTTCGTCCCAATCCCAGCAACAATATTATGCGTTTTTCTCCATAGGTTTGTATCTTCGTACCATTGGCAGCGAAAAGAAGCTTTGGAGTGAGCATAGTTTTTTCGATTCTGCAGGGTGGCATCATTGAAATGTCGGCGCCGGTGTCGATGAGAAATTGAGTTTTGGAGTAATTGTCGTTGATGGCGAGGCGGGCAATTGTGTTGTGGTCTTCTTCGAATTTGTCCGCCGAAACCGAAGACTGTTTTAGTTTTTTGGTTCGGATGAAAACGAGCACGGTTGGCGACATTTCATGGCGGCGTTGCCAAATTTGCTGTGGTACCAACACAAGCCTGAAGTCGTGACGCTGTTGCGATCCGTTAATGTGGATGAACTGTTCTTGCGGTAAGGGTTTTTGAACAGCGCGTTGATTTGTTGTTCGATGCGGTCTAAACGTTCGTCGAAAACGGTGCTGCTGGATGGCGCCGATTTGGCGTCAACGGTGATGAAAATTGCCGACTTCCATCACTTTGTCTGCCAACTTAGCTAAGTCTGCTAGGCAGGCGTCGGATGCTTGCAAGATCGCTTGCACTTGTGTTGGTAGGCGCTGCAGCCACAGTGCTTTTAAGAAAGTTTCGTCAACTTTGTTTGCCGCGAGTGCGTTTAACTCGTTGAGCAGTTGTGTGGGGCGCTTGTCACCAAGGTCAGTCTCCGAAATCAACTTCTGGATTTTCTTCTGCTCGATTTCGCAGAAGCGTTCCAAAATGCACGACTTTAAGTTTTCGTACTTGCCTGTGCCTGGTTGGTTGACGATGGCGTCGGCAATTCGGGCCAGTACCGGTGCTTCGATTGACGCCAGGATCGTGTTAAATTTCATGTCGTCTGCAGTTATTCCTGCCAGAACGAATTGGGCTTCGATTTGCGACAGCCATAGTTCTGGATGCTCGGTCCAAAAGGGCGGAATTTTAACCGCTACGCGGTTAATAACTGCGTCGGAACCGCGAGTAACAGTATGGTTGTGGTGTATGGTGTCGTTGTTTGCCATTGTAAGCACCGGTGCCCGCGTCTATATAGTGATCACGTCGGGGTCACCAATTTAATGTTTGTTTATTCACTATATATTTACTTAAAACTAACAAAAAGTAACAAAGGCGTAGCTAGCGGCGGATGAAGCTGTCGATGTCGTTAGGCGCAAAAAGTGTTGTTTTTTAGAGATGGCCTCCCGCGATATCGATACTCCCGTGATAACTCACGTTCGATTGTGCTATCGTAAGCACTTAAGGTTGCCACAGTCCCAACTGTCAGGTGGTGGTGTTATGTTTTTGATGTTCAAATATTTGCACAAGTCATTTATAATTGAATTCTTGTATTCTGTTTCCATGTCCGTAATGAACGTCTTCATTGGACCGTACTTAAGAATAAATGCTTCAAAAATTGCTTTAGCGACAGTATTTGCGTTCTTATTTGCAACTGGTATGACAACTCGATATTTTGTTAAGCCTCATATTAACGTGACTACATATTCACTACCATTTTCTGATTTTGGTAATTGACCAATAGTGTCCACTATCACTCTGTCGAAAACATTTATAGTTGTATTAGTTATTGTTAATGGGGTCTTTGTATGCAATATAATTTTCGCTTTCTAACATTATTGAAATTTTCTTACGTACTCAGTTATATCTTTAGACATACTTTTCCAGTAATTGTGTCTTTTTACTTTGGCTAAAGTTTTTGATATGCCAGTATGAATTGGATCGTCATGAAATGTAGACAATATTGCTTCTTTTTCTTTTAAACTTTTTATTTGGGTCACCGGGTTTGAGCGCTACTCATATCGATTTTAATATGCTATTGCCCATATTTTTGAAAGAATCGATTGATATTTGATCAAAGATATTTTCTCACGGCGCCAGTTTAGTTGGCTGATTTTATTTATGCCGGGTTGGATTAATAATATAACAGATAAATAAATATAATATAATATTTTATAATTTTAAATAAATATAAAGAAACTGTAGCATCATGAATTTCTCAAGATACTTAACACCCCGAACAATTATATTAGCCGTTGTCGGATTCAATTCACTCAGGATCCAAAATAGTTTTATAACCTTGTAAACACTAAGCGTAAATATGTATATTTTCCTTCTTTATTTACAATTAAAATGTATACTTACGGCCATTGCAGATAATCAAATTTATATTTAATTTATTAACGGCCATTGCCGATGAAGTGATTAAAATTATGCATTTTATGTATTTGCCATAAGTGGATTATGTTTTTATTGAATTTCTTCTTTTAAGTTTTAGGAGCAGCAATGGTGCCGCTCCAACGCTTGGAGCGCATACTACATCTGCTTATGCTTGTGCATACTACATGTCCCTCCTTTTGAAAATAACGTAATAATATGAAGTTATTTTAATAATAATAATAATTTTTCATTAATAATGTTTTATTTATGTTGGGTTTTTTTTTTAAATGAATTAGCAACAATGAAAATGAAATTACGAAAAATATTTGTATCTATGCATGGCCTCGCTAAATACAATTGTGAAATAAACATTTTTAATCTATCCTTATGAACAGTTTGTTTTTTATGTTTATTATTTGATATTATAATGTTATATCTATCTCCTATTTACGTTACCTTATACGGACAAGTGTATTTAGGATCTAACTTATGACCTTTTTCGTTTTTAAGTACAACTTTATCTCACACTGATATATCTATATTTCTTATTTTCTGATCATATAACTTTTCATTTCTTTACTCATTTTGTTCTAGCTCTTTTATATGCTACTTTTAGCATAGTCATATATATTATATATTGTTTCTATGTTATCTATAGTGTCACCCGAAAAGTGGCACTGGTCACACCAACCAAAAAAAATTGTGCAAAAAATAATTTTTGTTATTTTTTTTTTTTTTTTAAACAATTACCTCAAGTAATCCAGCGGAGGGCTCGTTGCCGCTCGTGTGCATATCTTGCACACGAAGTCTCTTTTTGATCACTGCAGGGCGGTGACTACTATTGTCGAATAATCCAACAGCGATAAGTGAGACTGAAAGCGTCTTGTTTATACCCCTCGCTCTGCGCGTTGCGTAAGCGAGAGGTCGCTTAAAACTTATTCAGCAAGCTTTTGATATTGAACTGAGAATATCTGGTACTATGGAGGAGTCATCTGCTGGCTCGCAGCCTAGTAACAGGAGGGAAAAATTCGAGATGACCCAGACCCCAGATGGCGCAGACCCAGGAGAAATAAGATCCCAAATCCGCGACCGCCACTCAGGTCTATCAGCCTACCTTGCAGGTATGCCTGATCAAACAGCGGTCCCCAGCCCCATTGTGACAATCAGCAGTAACTCAACTACCAGTGTTATCTACACCATTACGAATGCCAAAACAACCTTGAGCAATACATCAACGTACACCGTGGCTGCAACTGCGGCCAGCAGTATATGCTCAACCACGACTCCGCTGACAAGTGTATCATCTTCGTTGGCGATTAAGACAAGTAATTTGAAATGTTTGTTCCAAGCTCCTGGACGAAATGGCAGCCGAAAAAGAAAAGACGTGGCTCAGCCCTCTTTTCCTGCTCTCACTCCGCCCCCGATCCGCAAAGCTAAATTGCAGACCTCAACGCCGCTCAACAAGCCGACTAATTCCTCCTCTGCAAAAGTATTGGAAAACAATAGATTCGCGATTCTGGCTGCTGAAGCAGATCAAATGGAACAGGATCTGGAGAGCCTCGATTCTGTCAATGGCGACACAGATGCCCTTGGTAGAGATGACCAACCTTCACCTGCAAAATCTAATAAGATCCCTGCTATCTGCGTACCGCACGTAAACGATCCTGTCTTATTAGAGAAATCTCTAGACCATAGCATTGGCTCCGCTAACTACAACATTCGCACTTCTAAATTTGGGGTCTCCAGGATATATACAGCCAACTCTGACGCATTTCGGGCTACTGTAAGAACTTTGACATCGCTTAACTGCCAATTTTGGCATCACCAACTAAAGGAAGACAAGGCCTACAGAGTAGTGCTCAAAGGTATCCACTCAAACGTTCCAAAATCACAAATTGAACAGGGATTCACTGACAATGGCTTTGAGGTCCTTAACATATACTGCCCCAAAAAGTCTGACTGGAAGAATATCCAGATAAACGATGACGATAGCGAAGCTACTATAAACTATAAAACTAGGCAAAACTTGTTTTATGTCAATCTAAAACAAGCTGCAAACGTAGCTGAGTCCCTAAAAATAACGAAAATTGGGAGATACAGAGTTACCGTAGAGCGTGCTTCCCGTAGAAAAGAACTACTACAATGTCAAAGATGCCAAATTTTTGGGCACTCTAAAAACTATTGTGTCCTGGACCCTATTTGTAGTAAGTGTAGTGGCCCTCATGCTACTGGATCCTTACTCTGTGTGAGCGATACGTACATGTGCATAAACTGTGGCGGTAACCACATGTCAACAGACAAAAGCTGCCCAGTCAGATTAGAAAAAAATAAAAAACAAAAGCCGAGACCTAGACTGCCGGCAACCACTGATCCACGACGCGCCTCGCGTGGATTTATACCAGCTGAGGCCCTAAGAACGAACATATCGTATGCTGACATAGCTCGACCAAAGGATATGCAAGCAAGGACTGGCTCAATCATGCAGAGTGACGCAAGCTCTTCTTCTGACCCTCGGCTCAACCATAAGTTCGCAGCGATTGATAATGCCATTCGCGACATTAATAGCAAACTGGACACTTTATTTAAGTTAATGCAAGAAAATGCAGAATCCAACAAGGCCTTCAGAGAGCTGGTCCATGTTCTTATTGCGCGATTGCCGAAATGAATCAACCATCAATAAAAATCGGATTATGGAACGCTCGTGGATTAGCCAGAGCGTCTGAAGAGCTTAGAATATTTCTCAGCACTTATAACGTAGACATAATGCTTACCACTGAAACTCACATGCGCGCTGGTCAGCGCATCTACTTGCCAGGCTATCTCATTTACCATGCTTATCACCCCAGTGGCAACAACAGAGGTGGATCTGCAGTCATTTTAAAGGATTCACTAAGTCACAATCCCCTTCCCCCCGCCTCTAGCAATGACAGGCAGATAGCGAGCGTCCAATTACAAACTTCGGAAGGGAATGTCAATCTTGCGGCGATATACCTACCTCCAGCAGAAAGATGGACACGAATAGAATTTGAATCTTTACTGGCCGGACTTGGAAGCAAGTTCATTGCGGGAGGTGACTTTAATGCCAAACATGCATGGTGGGGAAACTCTCGAGCCTGTAGTAGGGGAAAGCAGCTACAAGAAGTCATTGCAAATGGGCATTATCAAGTACTTGCCACTGGTGAACCCACTTTTTATTCATATAACCCCCTGCTAACACCGACAGCGCTTGATTTCTTTATAATTAACGGATATGCTACAGATAGGCTGCAAGTAAGAACCCTCCACGAACTGTCCTCAGACCACACTCCTATCTTGGCCACAGTGCATACCATTCCTGTGAAAAATCCACAGCGCTCGCGACTCCTTGCCAGAGGCGCTAATATAAACGCTTTCAAAAGAACAGCTGAGCGAGGTTAACTTACAAATCCAGGAACCATCTGACATTGACAACGCCATCAGCCTTTTCATGCACATGATAAATCAGGCTGCTGAGATAGCTGCACCCAGAACTCAACAAAGAATAGATACTTCTAGACATCCCCTGCTGCCACCCAGAATTGGTGCGCTCCTTAATTTAAAGCGAAGAGTAAGAAGAGAGTATACAAGAACGGGAGACGCACGAATCAATCAGATACATAAACGACTGGCTAACTGTCTAAGCAAGGTGCTTGCTCAAAGAAAACAAGAATCCATAGACAGATTTTTGGAAAACCTGGACACAGATGCTAGTTCTAACTATTCGCTGTGGCGTATCACTAAACGGTATAAGGCTCAGCCCACTCCAAAATCAGCCATTAGAAAAGCCATACGACTATTCGCCTGAAAGTATACGTCGACAAGTTGAAGAATATTTGGAATCCCCATTTCAAATGAGCCTGCCTGCTAACCCTGTCTCACTGACAGAAGTGAAAGACCTTGTACGTAAACTATCGCCAAAGAAAACTCCTGGTGAAGACCTTTTGGACAACAGGACGATTCGACTCTTACCGGATCAAGCATTGCAATTCTTGGTGACGTTGTTCAACAGCGTATTAACTGTTGGATACTTCCCGAAAATTTGGAAATCGGCGAATATACACATGATCCCAAAACCAGGAAAGCCGCTAACTGACGTGGACTCATACAGGCCCATTAGCCTACTACCATCTCTGGGTAAAATTATGGAAAGACTGATCCTGAATAGACTACTTATTGACGAGAATGTCACCAGTGCGATTCCGGAATTTCAGTTCGGCTTTCGTCTTCAACATGGAACTCCTGAGCAATTGCATAGAGTTGTCAACTTTGCTTTAGAAGCCTTAGAGAATAAGGAGTATGCAGTTGCTGCCTTTCTTGACATCCAGCAGGCCTTTGACAGAGTGTGGCACCCTGGGCTCCTGTACAAAGCCAAAAGTCTTTTTACACCGCAACTGTTCCAGCTCGTGAAAAGCTTCCTGGAAGATCGCACTTTCCACGTATCTGCTGATGGATACAAGTCGTCCACTAAACCGATCTCTGCCGGAGTCCCCCAAGGTAGCGTCCTCGGCCCTACTCTATATTCTATTTATACTTCAGACATGCCTACACAAACTCCTGTTACTGAAGTGAATGAACAAGACGTACTAATTGCGACCTACGCTGATGACACTGCTGTCCTAACCAAAATCAGTAGTATCTTAGCGGTCCAAAACTCCTACAGGACCAAAGTGGCTCGGATGGCTTGGCTTCTCGCACCACGCAACAAGCTCGCACTTGGATGTAAGGTCCAAATATATAAGAGTATATTAGCACCAAGTCTTTTCTACGGACTCCAGGTTTATGGTATTGCTTCTAAAACAAACCTCAACAAAATCCGGGTTTTGCAAGCGAAAACTCTCCGAAGGATCTCTGGAGCTCCGTGGTTTATACGAACCAGTGACATCGAACGTGATCTCAACGTTCCCAAACTTGGAGACAAGTTGCAGAAACTTGCTCAGAAATATATGGAACGATTAAATGAGCACCCCAACAGCCTAGCCAAAAAACTTGGCACCGCTGCTATTAGCGCAGATCCAAGGAATCAAGCAAGAAGAAGATTAAAACGACATCACCCTCAAGACCTACCAGACCGGATCTTGACTTAGTAAATTTGCTATCTGCATTCAATTAAATCCATAACATGTATTCACTTCTTGCCCTAAGTAACACTTAGACACATTATTGTATAAAATTGTAAATACTCATTAGATTAAGCTGCCAATTGGGTAGCAGTGCGCTAATCCTTAGAATAAAATTTCCACATTTATAAAAGTTAAAAAATAAAAGAATATTGAAAAAAAAATGTTATCTATATTATTAAATTCTTTTGGTAAATTATTTGTTTTGCCAAATACTAACTCATTTGGACAATAGTTATGTGCTTAAGCACTTAGGGTTGCCACAGTACCCTCCTCCTAGAGTTCCAGTTAGGAAAGATACTTTGCTGGGAATCTGACTCGTCGTCCTGATCTTGATAACTGCTCGGTTGGCTGGGCAGTTGGCGCTGTCGTTTTCTCTTGAGTTGGAGGTGATTCGTTTTGGAAGATGTATGCTGATTTAAGTCGGTCGATGAAAATCTTGTTGTCCTTTGTGTGTCCTTTGAGCGTAAAGTACTTGTCGTGCTTTGCTAACACTTCGAACGGACCCTCGTAGTTTGCTTCCAGGGGGGTTTTTACTCGATCCACTCTGACGAAGACGTGGGTACAAAGGTTTAAATCCGGGTGCACAAATTCTTGCGGTGTATGATGGTGCACTGGCTTAGTGGTTGGTAGCTGAGATATGGTTTTTTGAAGAGCCTCGGCGAACTCGGACTCGGTATGTTTTTGTGTGTTTGGTGTGAAAAATCCGCCAGGGGCCCGTAGAGCGGTGCCATAAACCATTTCAGCTGGGCTCAGCCCGATGTCGCTTTTAACTGTTGTACGTAGGCCTAGGAGGATTAAGTGCAGGGAACTGCTCCAGTTGATAGGATCGGCGCATTTTAAGGCAGCTTTTAATGTTCGATGATGGCAGTGAGCCAACGATGTCGATGTTAATGTGTTCGAAACGGGCGTCGCTGGCGGCATACTCTCCCAGTGGCGACTTGGTGTGTCGTTGGATTTTGGAGCGTACGATTTTAGCCACATCCTTCGCCATGTGGGGCCAAACATGGTGTTTGCCGACCAATTTATTCGTCGCCTTAACTCCTGGATGGCTCAGCGAATGCAGGGCTTGAACCACGGTTTGGCGTAGGCATCTAGGCACGAACGGGCGTATCTGGTTATTGGCGACGTGGCAGTACAATTGCTTGTTTGAGCCTGAAAGGGAAAATTTCGTTAATGAGATGGTATTTTCTGGATCAGAATTGAGTAGCCGTAGTAGTTCGTCGTCGTTTTCCTGTTCCAGTGCCATCTCGTCGAAGTCGATGTGTTTGATGGCTTCGATGCGTGAGAGAAGATCAGCCACGTTGTTTTCCTCTCCTGTGATGTGCCGGATATCAGTACTGAATTGGCTGATGAAATCCAGTTGGCGCGCGCGTCGCGGTGATGCTTTCTCGCTGTTTTGATTGAAAGCGTACATCAGCGGCTTGTGGTCGGTGAAGATTATGAAATTTCTGCCCTCCAATGCGAACTTGAAGTGCAAAATGGCCTGATAGATGGCAGTCAGTTCTCTATCGTAGGTGCTGTACTTCTTTTGCGTCGGTGTGAATTTCTTGGGGAAGAAACCCAGTGGTTGCGTCTGCTCGTTGACAATCTGATGTAACACGGCACCCATGGAGTCATCGGAGGCATCGGTGGTTAGTGTTAATTGCGAGTTAGGTGCCATGTAACTCAGCAACGTAGCGTTTGCAAGCTCGTTCTTGAAGGCGCCGAATGCGTAGTCGGCTTCTGTAGGTTAGAGTATCGGGGTTTTGTCGTTCTTTTTATTGCCTTGGATTAGCGTCTGGAGTATGTGTTGGTTATTAGCAGCACGTGGGATAAACGGCCGATAAAAGTTGATCATACCCAGAAACTTTTTCAATTCTTTAGCTATAAGCGGTTTTTTAAAGTGGCGGATGGCTTCCACTTTGGCTTCAGATGGTTTCAAGCCGTGCTGGCTGATGTCATGTCCCAGGAACGTGAGTTGTGATTTACCGAATTGGCACTTCTCGAAGTTCAAGGTGAGATGTGCCTTTCGAAGGCGGTCAAGGATCGTACGGAGCTGCGTCTCGTGCTGCTCCTAGGATTCTGAAGCGATCAGAATGTCGTCGATGTAAGCGAAAACAAAGTCGAGATCCTGCATTACCTTGTTTATGTGACGCTGAAAGGTTTTCGCTGCGTTGCGCAAGCCGAATGTCATGAACAAGAATTCGAATAGCCCAAAAGGAGTGATAATTGCTGTTTTGGGAATATCTTGCGGTTCGACAGGGATCTGGTGATACGCTTTTTGCAGGTCGATTTATGAAAATATCTTTTTACCGTGTAGGATGCTCGTTACATCCAGTATGTACGGAATAGGGTATCCATCCGGCACTGGTACGTTGTTTAGTGCTCGGTAGTCGCCGCATGGTCGCCACTCTCCGTTTTTTTCTTTACCAGGTGTAATGGACTAGACCAGTGGCTTTTTGAGGGGCGACATATTCCTTTTTCGATGAGGTAGGAGAACTCAGTTTGTGCAGTTTTGGTTTATCGGGCGCTAGTCGTCGGGCACGGGCGTGAGTAGGCGGGCCGTTGGTCGAGATGAAGTGCGTTACTTCGGACTCTGCTGGCAGCCGGTTCGGGTTGATTGTTGCGAGATCGCGGTATTCGTGAAGCAACCAAGCGTATTGGTTGCTCGTGTCGTAGGATAAAATCGCGTTGATTTTACGTTGAGGCGCGTGACATGTTGATTCGTGCAGCGTAGCTCGATCGATGAGTTTGCGTCGTTTCATATCGACGAACAAGTCGAAATGTTGAAGGAAATCGGCTCCAATGATAGCGCAGTTGACGTCAGCTACTACGAAGGTCCAAACGAAGTTTCGTCCCAATCCCAGCAACAATATTATGCGTTTTTCTCCATAGGTTTGTATCTTCGTACCATTGGCAGCGAAAAGAAGCTTTGGAGTGAGCATAGTTTTTTCGATTCTGCAGGGTGGCATCATTGAAATGTCGGCGCCGGTGTCGATGAGAAATTGAGTTTTGGAGTAATTGTCGTTGATGGCGAGGCGGGCAATTGTGTTGTGGTCTTCTTCGAATTTGTCCGCCGAAACCGAAGACTGTTTTAGTTTTTTGGTTCGGATGAAAACGAGCACGGTTGGCGACATTTCATGGCGGCGTTGCCAAATTTGCTGTGGTACCAACACAAGCCTGAAGTCGTGACGCTGTTGCGATCCGTTAATGTGGATGAACTGTTCTTGCGGTAAGGGTTTTTGAACAGCGCGTTGATTTGTTGTTCGATGCGGTCTAAACGTTCGTCGAAAACGGTGCTGCTGGATGGCGCCGATTTGGCGTCAACGGTGATGAAAATCGCCGACTTCCATCACTTTGTCTGCCAACTTAGCTAAGTCTGCTAGGCAGGCGTCGGATGCTTGCAAGATCGCTTGCACTTGTGTTGGTAGGCGCTGCAGCCACAGTGCTTTTAAGAAAGTTTCGTCAACTTTGTTTGCCGCGAGTGCGTTTAACTCGTTGAGCAGTTGTGTGGGGCGCTTGTCACCAAGGTCAGTCTCCGAAATCAACTTCTGGATTTTCTTTTGCTCGATTTCGCAGAATCGTTCCAAAATGCACGACTTTAAGTTTTCGTACTTGCCTGTGCCTGGTTGGTTGACGATGGCGTCGGCAATTCGGGCCAGTACCGGTGCTTCGATTGACGCCAGGATCGTGTTAAATTTCATGTCGTCTGCAGTTATTCCTGCCAGAACGAAATGGGCTTCGATTTGCGACAGCCATAGTTCTGGATGCTCGGTCCAAAAGGGCGGAATTTTAACCGCTACGCGGTTAATAACTGCGTCGGAACCGCGAGTAACAGTATGGTTGTGGTGTATGGTGTCGTTGTTTGCCATTGTAAGCACCGGTGCCCGCGTCTATATAGTGATCACGTCGGGGTCACCAATTTAATGTTTGTTTATTCACTATATATTTACTTAAAACTAACAAAAAGTAACAAAGGCGTGGCTAGCGGCGGATGAAGCTGTCGATGTCGTTAGGCGCAAAAAGTGTTGTTTTTTAGAGATGGCCTCCCGCGATATCGATACTCCCGTGATAACTCACGTTAGATTGTGCTATCGTAAGCACTTAAGGTTGCCACAGTCCCAACTGTCAGGTGGTGGTGTTATGTTTTTGATGTTCAAATATTTGCACAAGTCATTTATAATTGAATTCTTGTATTCTGTTTCCATGTCCGTAATGAACGTCTTCATTGGACCGTACTTAAGAATAAATGCTTCAAAAATTGCTTTAGCGACAGTATTTGCCTTCTTATTTGCAACTGGTATGACAACTCGATATTTTGTTAAGCGTTATTTTGCATATTAACGTGACTACATATTCACTACCATTTTCTGATTTTGGTAATTGACCAATAGTGTCCACTATCACTCTGTCGAAAACATTTATAGGTGTATTAGTTATTGTTAATGGGGTCTTTGTATGCGATATAATTTTCGCTTTCTAACATTATTGAAATTTTCTTACGTACTCAGTTATATCTTTAGACATACTTTTCCAGTAATTGTGTCTTTTTACTTTGGCTAAAGTTTTTGATATGCCAGTATGACCTCCTTGAATTGGATCGTCATGAAATGTAGACAATATTGCTTCTTTTTCTTTTAAACTTTTTATTTGGGTCACCGGGTTTGAGCGCTACTCATATCGATTTTAATATGCTATTGCCCATATTTTTGAAAGAATCGATTGATATTTGATCAAAGATATTTTCTCACGGCGCCAGTTTAGTTGGCTGATTTTATTTATGCCGGGTTGGATTAATAATATAACAGATAAATAAATATAATATAATATTTTATAATTTTAAATAAATATAAAGAAACTGTAGCATCATGAATTTCTCAAGATACTTAACACCCCGAACAATTATATTAGCCGTTGTCGGATTCAATTCACTCAGGATCCAAAATAGTTTTATAACCTTGTAAACACTAAGCGTAAATATGTATATTTTCCTTCTTTATTTACAATTAAAATGTATACTTACGGCCATTGCAGATAATCAAATTTATATTTAATTTATTTACGGCCATTGCCGATGAAGTGATTAAAATTATGCATTTTATGTATTTGCCATAAGTGGATTATGTTTTTATTGAATTTCTTCTTTTAAGTTTTAGGAGCAGCAATGGTGCCGCTCCAACGCTTGGAGCGCATACTACATCTGCTTATGCTTGTGCATACTACATGTCCCTCCTTTTGAAAATAACGTAATAATATGAAGTTATTTTAATAATAATAATAATTTTTCATTAATAATGTTTTATTTATGTTGGGTTTTTTTTTAAATGAATTAGCAACAATGAAAATGAAATTACGAAAAATATTTGTATCTATGCATGGCCTCGCTAAATACAATTGTGAAATAAACATTTTTAATCTATCCTTATGAACAGTTTGTTTTTTATGTTTATTATTTGATATTATAATGTTATATCTATCTCCTATTTACGTTACCTTATACGGACAAGTGTATTTAGGATCTAACTTATGACCTTTTTCGTTTTTAAGTACAACTTTATCTCACACTGATATATCTATATTTCTTATTTTCTGATCATATAACTTTTCATTTCTTTACTCATTTTGTTCTAGCTCTTTTATATGCTACTTTTAGCATAGTCATATATATTATATATTGTTTCTATGTTATCTATAGTGTCACCCGAAAAGTGGCCCTGGTCACACCAACCAAAAAAAATTGTGCAAAAAATAATTTTTGTTATTTTTTTTTTTTTTTTAAACAATTACCTCAAGTAATCCAGCGGAGGGCTCGTTGCCGCTCGTGTGCATATCGAAGTCTCTTGCACACGAAGTCTCTTTTTGATCACTGCAGGGCGGTGACTACTATTGTCGAATAATCCAACAGCGATAAGTGAGACTGAAAGCGTCTTGTTTATACCCCTCGCTCTGCGCGTTGCGTAAGCGAGAGGTCGCTTAAAACTTATTCAGCAAGCTTTTGATATTGAACTGAGAATATCTGGTACTATGGAGGAGTCATCTGCTGGCTCGCAGCCTAGTTACAGGAGGGAAAAATTCGAGATGAGACAAATAGCTGGCGCAGACCCAGGAGAAATAAGATCCCAAATCCGCGACCGCCACTCAGGTCTATCAGCCTACCTTGCAGGTATGCCTGATCAAACAGCGGTCCCCAGCCCCATTGTGACAATCAGCAGTAACTCAACTACCAGTGTTATCTACACCATTACGAATGCCAAAACAACCTTGAGCAATACATCAACGTACACCGTGGCTGCAACTGCGGCCAGCAGTATATGCTCAACCACGACTCCGCTGACAAGTGTATCATCTTCGTTGGCGATTAAGACAAGTAATTTGAAATGTTTGTTCCAAGCTCCTGGACGAAATGGCAGCCGAAAAAGAAAAGACGTGGCTCAGCCCTCTTTTCCTGCTCTCACTCCGCCCCCGATCCGCAAAGCTAAATTGCAGACCTCAACGCCGCTCAACAAGCCGACTAATTCCTCCTCTGCAAAAGTATTGGAAAACAATAGATTCGCGATTCTGGCTGCTGAAGCAGATCAAATGGAACAGGATCTGGAGAGCCTCGATTCTGTCAATGGCGACACAGATGCCCTTGGTAGAGATGACCAACCTTCACCTGCAAAATCTAATAAGATCCCTGCTATCTGCGTACCGCACGTAAACGATCCTGTCTTATTAGAGAAATCTCTAGACCATAGCATTGGCTCCGCTAACTACAACATTCGCACTTCTAAATTTGGGGTCTCCAGGATATATACAGCCAACTCTGACGCATTTCGGGCTACTGTAAGAACTTTGACATCGCTTAACTGCCAATTTTGGCATCACCAACTAAAGGAAGACAAGGCCTACAGAGTAGTGCTCAAAGGTATCCACTCAAACGTTCCAAAATCACAAATTGAACAGGGATTCACTGACAATGGCTTTGAGGTCCTTAACATATACTGCCCCAAAAAGTCTGACTGGAAGAATATCCAGATAAACGATGACGATAGCGAAGCTACTATAAACTATAAAACTAGGCAAAACTTGTTTTATGTCAATCTAAAACAAGCTGCAAACGTAGCTGAGTCCCTAAAAATAACGAAAATTGGGAGATACAGAGTTACCGTAGAGCGTGCTTCCCGTAGAAAAGAACTACTACAATGTCAAAGATGCCAAATTTTTGGGCACTCTAAAAACTATTGTGTCCTGGACCCTATTTGTAGTAAGTGTAGTGGCCCTCATGCTACTGGATCCTTACTCTGTGTGAGCGATACGTACATGTGCATAAACTGTGGCGGTAACCACATGTCAACAGACAAAAGCTGCCCAGTCAGATTAGAAAAAAATAAAAAACAAAAGCCGAGACCTAGACTGCCGGCAACCACTGATCCACGACGCGCCTCGCGTGGATTTATTCCAGCTGAGGCCCTAAGAACGAACATATCGTATGCTGACATAGCTCGACCAAAGGATATGCAAGCAAGGACTGGCTCAATCATGCAGAGTGACGCAAGCTCTTCTTCTGACCCTCGGCTCAACCATAAATTCGCAGCGATTGATAATGCCATTCGCGACATTAATAGCAAACTGGACACTTTATTTAAGTTAATGCAAGAAAATGCAGAATCCAACAAGGCCTTCAGAGAGCTGGTCCATGTTCTTATTGCGCGATTGCCGAAATGAATCAACCATCAATAAAAATCGGATTATGGAACGCTCGTGGATTAGCCAGAGCATCTGAAGAGCTTAGAATATTTCTCAGCACTTATAACGTAGACATAATGCTTACCACTGAAACTCACATGCGCGCTGGTCAGCGCATCTACTTGCCAGGCTATCTCATTTACCATGCTTATCACCCCAGTGGCAACAACAGAGGTGGATCTGCAGTCATTTTAAAGGATTCACTAAGTCACAATCCCCTTCCCCCCGCCTCTAGCAATGACAGGCAGATAGCGAGCGTCCAATTACAAACTTCGGAAGGGAATGTCAATCTTGCGGCGATATACCTACCTCCAGCAGAAAGATGGACACGAATAGAATTTGAATCTTTACTGGCCGGACTTGGAAGCAAGTTCATTGCGGGAGGTGACTTTAATGCCAAACATGCATGGTGGGGAAACTCTCGAGCCTGTAGTAGGGGAAAGCAGCTACAAGAAGTCATTGCAAATGGGCATTATCAAGTACTTGCCACTGGTGAACCCACTTTTTATTCATATAACCCCCTGCTAACACCGACAGCGCTTGATTTCTTTATAATTAACGGATATGCTACAGATAGGCTGCAAGTAAGAACCCTCCACGAACTGTCCTCAGACCACACTCCTATCTTGGCCACAGTGCATACCATTCCTGTGAAAAATCCACAGCGCTCGCGACTCCTTGCCAGAGGCGCTAATATAAACGCTTTCAAAAGAACAGCTGAGCGAGGTTAACTTACAAATCCAGGAACCATCTGACATTGACAACGCCATCAGCCTTTTCATGCACATGATAAATCAGGCTGCTGAGATAGCTGCACCCAGAACTCAACAAAGAATAGATACTTCTAGACATCCCCTGCTGCCACCCAGAATTGGTGCGCTCCTTAATTTAAAGCGAAGAGTAAGAAGAGAGTATACAAGAACGGGAGACGCACGAATCAATCAGATACATAAACGACTGGCTAACTGTCTAAGCAAGGTGCTTGCTCAAAGAAAACAAGAATCCATAGACAGATTTTTGGGAAACCTGGACACAGATGCTAGTTCTAACTATTCGCTGTGGCGTATCACTAAACGGTATAAGGCTCAGCCCACTCCAAAATCAGCCATTAGAAATGCCTCAGGTGGCTGGTGCCGTACGAGTCTAGAGAAAGCTGAAACGTTTGCTAACAACCTTGAGCAACGTTTCAAGCCATACGACTATTCGCCTGAAAGTATACGTCGACAAGTTGAAGAATATTTGGAATCCCCATTTCAAATGAGCCTGCCTGCTAACCCTGTCTCACTGACAGAAGTGAAAGACCTTGTACGTAAACTATCGCCAAAGAAAACTCCTGGTGAAGACCTTTTGGACAACAGGACGATTCGACTCTTACCGGATCAAGCATTGCAATTCTTGGTGACGTTGTTCAACAGCGTATTAACTGTTGGATACTTCCCGAAAATTTGGAAATCGGCGAATATACACATGATCCCAAAACCAGGAAAGCCGCTAACTGACGTGGACTCATACAGGCCCATTAGCCTACTACCATCTCTGGGTAAAATTATGGAAAGACTGATCCTGAATAGACTACTTATTGACGAGAATGTCACCAGTGCGATTCCGGAATTTCAGTTCGGCTTTCGTCTTCAACATGGAACTCCTGAGCAATTGCATAGAGTTGTCAACTTTGCTTTAGAAGCCTTAGAGAATAAGGAGTATACAGTTGCTGCCTTTCTTGACATCCAGCAGGCCTTTGACAGAGTGTGGCACCCTGGGCTCCTGTACAAAGCCAAAAGTCTTTTTACACCGCAACTGTTCCAGCTCGTGAAAAGCTTCCTGGAAGATCGCACTTTCCACGTATCTGCTGATGGATACAAGTCGTCCACTAAACCGATCTCTGCCGGAGTCCCCCAAGGTAGCGTCCTCGGCCCTACTCTATATTCTATTTATACTTCAGACATGCCTACACAAACTCCTGTTACTGAAGTGAATGAATAAGACGTACTAATTGCGACCTACGCTGATGACACTGCTGTCCTAACCAAAAGCAGTAGTATCTTAGCGGTCCAAAACTCCTACAGGACCAAAGTGGCTCGGATGGCTTGGCTTCTCGCACCACGCAACAAGCTCGCACTTGGATGTAAGGTCCAAATATATAAGAGTATATTAGCACCAAGTCTTTTCTACGGACTCCAGGTTTATGGTATTGCTTCTAAAACAAACCTCAACAAAATCCGGGTTTTGCAAGCGAAAACTCTCCGAAGGATCTCTGGAGCTCCGTGGTTTATACGAACCAGTGACATCGAACGTGATCTCAACGTTCCCAAACTTGGAGACAAGTTGCAGAAACTTGCTCAGAAATATATGGAACGATTAAATGAGCACCCCAACAGCCTAGCCAAAAAACTTGGCACCGCTGCTATTAGCGCAGATCCAAGGAATCAAGCAAGAAGAAGATTAAAACGACATCACCCTCAAGACCTACCAGACCGGATCTTGACTTAGTAAATTTGCTATCTGCATTCAATTAAATCCATAACATGTATTCACTTCTTGCCCTAAGTAACACTTAGACACATTATTGTATAAAATTGTAAATACTCATTAGATTAAGCTGCCAATTGGGTAGCAGTGCGCTAATCCTTAGAATAAAATTTCCACATTTATAAAAGTTAAAAAATGAAAGAATATTGAAAAAAAAATGTTATCTATACTATTAAATTCTTTTGGTAAATTATTTGTTTTGCCAAATACTAACTCATATGGACAATAGTTATGTGCTTAAGCACTTAGGGTTGCCACAGTACCCCTCCTCCTAGAGTTCCAGTTAGGAAAGATACTTTGCTGGGAATCTGACTCGTCGTCCTGATCTTGATAACTGCTCGGTTGGCTGGGCAGTTGGCGCTGTCGTTTTCTCTTGAGTTGGAGGTGATTCGTTTTGGAAGATGTATGCTGATTTAAGTCGGTCGATGAAAATCTTGTTGTCCTTTGTATGTCCTTTGAGCGTAAAGTACTTGTCGTGCTTTGCTAACACTTCGAACGGACCCTCGTAGTTTGCTTCCAGGGGGGTTTTTACTCGATCCACTCTGACGAAGACGTGGGTACAAAGGTTTAAATCCGGGTGCACAAATTCTTGCGGTGTATGATGGTGCACTGGCTTAGTGGTTGGTAGCTGAGATATGGTTTTTTGAAGAGCCTCGGCGAACTCGGACTCGTTATGTTTTTGTGTGTTTGGTGTGAAAAATCCGCCAGGGGCCCGTAGAGCGGTGCCATAAACCATTGTGTGTCGTTGGATATAGGCTTTTTGATACGGGATGCAAGAGCGTACGATTTTAGCCACATCCTTCGCCATGTGGGGCCAAACATGGTGTTTGCCGACCAATTTATTCGTCGCCTTAACTCCTGGATGGCTCAGCGAATGCAGGGCTTGAACCACGGTTTGGCGTAGGCATCTAGGCACGAACGGGCGTATCTGGTTATTGGCGACGTGGCAGTACAATTGCTTGTTTGAGCCTGAAAGGGAAAATTTCGTTAGTGAGATGGTATTTTCTGGATCAGAATTGAGTAGCCGTAGTAGTTCGTCGTCGTTTTCCTGTTCCAGTGCCATCTCGTCGAAGTCGATGTGTTTGATGGCTTCGATGCGTGAGAGAAGATCAGCCACGTTGTTTTCCTCTCCTGTGATGTGCCGGATATCAGTACTGAATTGGCTGATGAAATCCAGTTGGCGCGCGCGTCGCGGTGATGCTTTCTCGCTGTTTTGATTGAAAGCGTACATCAGCGGCTTGTGGTCGGTGAAGATTATGAAATTTCTGCCCTCCAATGCGAACTTGAAGTGCAAAATGGCCTGATAGATGGCAGTCAGTTCTCTATCGTAGGTGCTGTACTTCTTTTGCGTCGGTGTGAATTTCTTGGGGAAGAAACCCAGTGGTTGCGTCTGCTCGTTGACAATCTGATGTAACACGGCACCCATGGAGTCATCGGAGGCATCGGTGGTTAATGTTAATTGCGAGTTAGGTGCCATGTAACTCAGCAACGTAGCGTTTGCAAGCTCGTTCTTGAAGGCGCCGAATGCGTAGTCGGCTTCTGTAGGTTAGAGTATCGGGGTTTTGTCGTTCTTTTTATTGCCTTGGATTAGCGTCTGGAGTATGTGTTGGTTATTAGCAGCACGTGGGATAAACGGCCGATAAAAGTTGATCATACCCAGAAACTTTTTCAATTCTTTAGCTATAAGCGGTTTTTTAAAGTGGCGGATGGCTTCCACTTTGGCTTCAGATGGTTTCAAGCCGTGCTGGCTGATGTCATGTCCCAGGAACGTGAGTTGTGATTTACCGAATTGGCACTTCTCGAAGTTCACGGTGAGATGTGCCTTTCGAAGGCGGTCAAGGATCGTACGGAGCTGCGTCTCGTGCTGCTCCTCGGATTCTGAAGCGATCAGAATGTCGTCGATGTAAGCGAAAACAAAGTCGAGATCCTGCATTACCTTGTTTATGTGACGCTGAAAGGTTTTCGCTGCGTTGCGCAAGCCGAATGTCATGAACAAGAATTCGAATAACCCAAAAGGAGTGATAATTGCTATTTTGGGAATATCTTGCGGTTCGACAGGGATCTGGTGATACGCTTTTTGCAGGTCGATTTATGAAAATATCTTTTTACCGTGTAGGATGCTCGTTACATCCAGTATGTACGGAATAGGGTATCCATCCGGCACTGGTACGTTGTTTAGTGCTCGGTAGTCGCCGCATGGTCGCCACTCTCCGTTTTTTTCTTTACCAGGTGTAATGGACTAGACCAGTGGCTTTTTGAGGGGCGACATATTCCTTTTTCGATGAGGTAGGAGAACTCAGTTTGTGCAGTTTTGGTTTATCGGGCGCTAGTCGTCGGGCACGGGCGTGAGTAGGCGGGCCGTTGGTCGAGATGAAGTGCGTTACTTCGGACTCTGCTGGCAGCCGGTTCGGGTTGATTGTTGCGAGATCGCGGTATTCGTGAAGCAACCAAGCGTATTGGTTGCTCGTGTCGTAGGATAAAATCGCGTTGATTTTACGTTGAGGCGCGTGACATGTTGATTCGTGCAGCGTAGCTCGATCGATGAGTTTGCGTCGTTTCATATCGACGAACAAGTCGAAATGTTGAAGGAAATCGGCTCCAATGATAGCGCAGTTGACGTCAGCTACTACGAAGGTCCAAACGAAGTTTCGTCCCAATCCCAGCAACAATGTTATGCGTTTTTCTCCATAGGTTTGTATCTTCGTACCATTGGCAGCGAAAAGAAGCTTTGGAGTGAGCATAGTTTTTTCGATTCTGCAGGGTGGCATCATTGAAATGTCGGCGCCGGTGTCGATGAGAAATTGAGTTTTGGAGTAATTGTCGTTGATGGCGAGGCGGGCAATTGTGTTGTGGTCTTCTTCGAATTTGTCCGCCGAAACCGAAGACTGTTTTAGTTTTTTGGTTCGGATGAAAACGAGCACGGTTGGAGACATTTCATGGCGGCGTTGCCACATTTGCTGTGGTACCAACACAAGCTGAAGTCGTGACGCTGTTGCGATCCGTTAATGTGGATGAACTGTTCTTGCGGTAAGGGTTTTTGAACAGCGCGTAGATTTGTTGTTCGATGCGGTCTAAACGTTCGTCGAAAACGGTGCTGCTGGATGGCGCCGATTTGGCGTCAACGGTGATGAAAATCGCCGACTTCCATCACTTTGTCTGCCAACTTAGCTAAGTCTGCTAGGCAGGCGTCGGATGCTTGCAAGATCGCTTGCACTTGTGTTGGTAGGCGCTGCAGCCACAGTGCTTTTAAGAAAGTTTCGTCAACTTTGTTTGCGGCGAGTGCGTTTAACTCGTTGAGCAGTTGTGTGGGGCGCTTGTCACCAAGGTCAGTCTCCGAAATCAACTTCTGGATTTTCTTCTGCTCGATTTCGCAGAAGCGTTCCAAAATGCACGACTTTAAGTTTTCGTACTTGCCTGTGCCTGGTTGGTTGACGATGGCGTCGGCAATTCGGGCCAGTACCGGTGCTTCGATTGACGCCAGGATCGTGTTAAATTTCATGTCGTCTGCAGTTATTCCTGCCAGAACGAATTGAGCTTCGATTTGCGACAGCCATAGTTCTGGATGCTCGGTCCAAAAGGGCGGAATTTTAACCGCTACGCGGTTAATAACTGCGTCGGAACCGCGAGTAACAGTATGGTTGTGGTGTATGGTGTCGTTGTTTGCCATTGTAAGCACCGGTGCCCGCGTCTATATAGTGATCACGTCGGGGTCACCAATTTAATGTTTGTTTATTCACTATATATTTACTTAAAACTAACAAAAAGTAACAAAGGCGTAGCTAGCGGCGGATGAAGCTGTCGATGTCGTTAGGCGCAAAAAGTGTTGTTTTTTAGAGATGGCCTCCCGCGATATCGATACTCACGTGAGTTATCGAGTTCGATTGTGCTATCGTAAGCACTTAAGGTTGCCACAGTCCCAACTGTCAGGTGGTGGTGTTATGTTTTTGATGTTCAAATATTTTCACAAGTCATTTATAATTGAATTCTTGAATTCTGTTTCAACAGTATGGTTGTGGTGTATGGTGTCGTTGTTTGCCATTGTAAGCACCGGTGCCCGCGTCTATATAGTGATCACGTCGGGGTCACCAATTTAATGTTTGTTTATTCACTATATATTTACATAAAACTAACAAAAAGTAACAAAGGCGTAACTAGCGGCGGATGAAGCTGTCGATGTCGTTAGGCGCAAAAAGTGTTGTTTTTTAGAGATGGCCTCCCGCGATATCGATACTCCCGTGAGTTATCGAGTTCGATTGTGCTATCGTAAGCACTTAGGGTTGCCACAGTACCCCTCCTCCTAGAGTTCCAGTTAGGAAAGATACTTTGCTGGGAATCTGACTCGTCGTCCTGATCTTGATAACTGCTCGGTTGGCTGGGCAGTTGGCGCTGTCGTTTTCTCTTGAGTTGGAGGTGATTCGTTTTGGAAGATGTATGCTGATTTAAGTCGGTCGATGAAAATCTTGTTGTCCTTTGTGTGTCCTTTGAGCGTAAAGTACTTGTCGTGCTTTGCTAACACTTCGAACGGACCCTCGTAGTTTGCTTCCAGGGGGGTTTTTACTCGATCCACTCTGACGAAGACGTGGGTACAAAGGTTTAAATCCGGGTGCACAAATTCTTGCGGTGTATGATGGTGCACTGGCTTAGTGGTTGGTAGCTGAGATATGGTTTTTTGAAGAGCCTCGGCGAACTCGGACTCGTTATGTTTTTGTGTGTTTGGTGTGAAAAATCCGCCAGGGGCCCGTAGAGCGGTGCCATAAACCATTGTGTGTCGTTGGATATAGGCTTTTTGATACGGGATGCAAGAGCGTACGATTTTAGCCACATCCTTCGCCATGTGGGGCCAAACATGGTGTTTGCCGACCAATTTATTCGTCGCCTTAACTCCTGGATGGCTCAGCGAATGCAGGGCTTGAACCACGGTTTGGCGTAGGCATCTAGGCACGATCAGAATTGAGTAGCCGTTGTAGTTCGTCGTCGTTTTCCTGTTCCAGTGCCATCTCGTCGAAGTCGATGTGTTTGATGGCTTCGATGCGTGAGAGAAGATCAGCCACGTTGTTTTCCTCTCCTGTGATGTGCCGGATATCAGTACTGAATTGGCTGATGAAATCCAGTTGGCGCGCGCGTCGCGGTGATGCTTTCTCGCTGTTTTGATTGAAAGCGTACATCAGCGGCTTGTGGTCGGTGAAGATTATGAAATTTCTGCCCTCCAATGCGAACTTGAAGTGCAAAATGGCCTGATAGATGGCAGTCAGTTCTCTATCGTAGGTGCTGTACTTCTTTTGCGTCGGTGTGAATTTCTTGGGGAAGAAACCCAGTGGTTGCGTCTGCTCGTTGACAATCTGATGTAACACGGCACCCATGGAGTCATCGGAGGCATCGGTGGTTAGTGTTAATTGCGAGTTAGGTGCCATGTAACTCAGCAACGTAGCGTTTGCAAGCTCGTTCTTGAAGGCGCCGAATGCGTAGTCGGCTTCTGTAGGTTAGAGTATCGGGGTTTTGTCGTTCTTTTTATTGCCTTGGATTAGCGTCTGGAGTATGTGTTGGTTATTAGCAGCACGTGGGATAAACGGCCGATAAAAGTTGATCATACCCAGAAACTTTTTCAATTCTTTAGCTATAAGCGGTTTTTTAAAGTGGCGGATGGCTTCCACTTTGGCTTCAGATGGTTTCAAGCCGTGCTGGCTGATGTCATGTCCCAGGAACGTGAGTTGTGATTTACCGAATTGGCACTTCTCGAAGTTCAAGGTGAGATGTGCCTTTCGAAGGCGGTCAAGGATCGTACGGAGCTGCGTCTCGTGCTGCTCCTAGGATTCTGAAGCGATCAGAATGTCGTCGATGTAAGCGAAAACAAAGTCGAGATCCTGCATTACCTTGTTTATGTGACGCTGAAAGGTTTTCGCTGCGTTGCGCAAGCCGAATGTCATGAACAAGAATTCGAATAGCCCAAAAGGAGTGATAATTGCTGTTTTGGGAATATCTTGCGGTTCGACAGGGATCTGGTGATACGCTTTTTGCAGGTCGATTTATGAAAATATCTTTTTACCGTGTAGGATGCTCGTTACATCCAGTATGTACGGAATAGGGTATCCATCCGGCACTGGTACGTTGTTTAGTGCTCGGTAGTCGCCGCATGGTCGCCACTCTCCGTTTGTTTTTTTTACCAGGTGTAATGGACTAGACCAGTGGCTTTTTGAGGGGCGACATATTCCTTTTTCGATGAGGTAGGAGAACTCAGTTATCGGGCGCTAGTCGTCGGGCACGGGCGTGAGTAGGCGGGCCGTTGGTCGAGATGAAGTGCGTTACTTCGGACTCTGCTGGCAGCCGGTTCGGGTTGATTGTTGCGAGATCGTGGTATTCGTGAAGCAACCTAGCATATTGGTTGCTCGTGTCGTAGGATAAAATCGCGTTGATTTTACGTTGAGGCGCGTGACATGTTGATTCGTGCAGCGTAGCTCGATCGATGAGTTTGCGTCGTTTCATATCGACGAACAAGTCGAAATGTTGAAGGAAATCGGCTCCAATGATAGCGCAGTTGACGTCAGCTACTACGAAGGTCCAAATGAAGTTTCGTCCCAATCCCAGCAACAATGTTATGCGTTTTTCTCCATAGGTTTGTATCTTCGTACCATTGGAAGCGAAAAGAAGCTTTGGAGTGAGCATAGTTTTTTCGATTCTGCAGGGTGGCATCATTGAAATGTCGGCGCCGGTGTCGATGAGAAATTGAGTTTTGGAGTAATTGTCGTTGATGGCGAGGCGGGCAATTGTGTTGTGGTCTTCTTCGAATTTGTCCGCCGAAACCGAAGACTGTTTTAGTTTTTTGGTTCGGATGAAAACGAGCACGGTTGGCGACATTTCATGGCGGCGTTGCCACATTTGCTGTGGTACCAACACAAGCTGAAGTCGTGACGCTGTTGCGATCCGTTAATGTGGATGAACTGTTCTTGCGGTAAGGGTTTTTGAACAGCGCGTAGATTTGTTGTTCGATGCGGTCTAAACGTTCGTCGAAAACGGTGCTGCTGGATGGCGCCGATTTGGCGTCAACGGTGATGAAAATCGCCGACTTCCATCACTTTGTCTGCCAACTTAGCTAAGTCTGCTAGGCAGGCGTCGGATGCTTGCAAGATCGCTTGCACTTGTGTTGGTAGGCGCTGCAGCCACAGTGCTTTTAAGAAAGTTTCGTTAACTTTGTTTGCGGCGAGTGCGTTTAACTCGTTGAGCAGTTGTGTGGGGCGCTTGTCACCAAGGTCAGTCTCCGAAATCAACTTCTGGATTTTCTTCTGCTCGATTTCGCAGATGCGTTCCAAAATGCACGACTTTAAGTTTTCGTACTTGCCTGTGCCTGGTTGGTTGACGATGGCGTCGGCAATTCGGGCCAGTACCGGTGCTTCGATTGACGCCAGGATCGTGTTAAATTTCATGTCGTCTGCAGTTATTCCTGCCAGAACGAAATGGGCTTCGATTTGCGACAGCCATAGTTCTGGATGCTCGGTCCAAAAGGGCGGAATTTTAACCGCTACGCGGTTAATAACTGCGTCGGAACCGCGAGTAACAGTATGGTTGTGGTGTGTGGTGTCGTTGTTTGCCATTGTAAGCACCGGTGCCCGCGTCTATATAGTGATCACGTCGGGGTCACCAATTTAATGTTTGTTTATTCACTATATATTTACTTAAAACTAACAAAAAGTAACAAAGGCGTAGCTAGCGGCGGATGAAGCTGTCGATGTCGTTAGGCGCAAAAAGTGTTGTTTTTTAGAGATGGCCTCCCGCGATATCGATACTCCCGTGAGTTATCGAGTTCGATTGTGCTATCGTAAGCACTTAAGGTTGCCACAGTCCCAACTGTCAGGTGGTGGTGTTATGTTTTTGATTTTCAAGTATTTTCACAAGTCATTTATAATTGAATTCTTGAATTCTGTTTCCATGTCCGTAATGAACGTCTTCATTGGACCGTACTTAAGAATAAATGCTTCAAAAATTGCTTTAGCGACAGTATTTGCGTTCTTATTTGCAACTGGTATGACAACTAGATATTTTGTTAAGTCTCATATTAACGTGACTACATATTCACTACCATTTTCTGATTTTGGTAATTGATCAATAGTGTCCACTATCACTCTGTCGAAAACATTTATACGTGTATTAGTTATTGTTAATGGGGTCTTTGTATGCGATATAATTTTCGCTTTCTAACATTATTGAAATTTTCTTACGTACTCAGTTATATCTTTAGACATACTTTTCCAGTAATTGTGTCTTTTTACTTTGGCTAAAGTTTTTGATATGCCAGTATGACCTCCTTGAATTGGATCGTCATGAAATGTAGACAATATTGCTTCTTTTTCTTTTAAACTTTTAATTTGGGTCACCGGGTTTGTGCGCTACTCATATCGATTTTAATATGCTATTGCCCATATTTTTGAAAGTATCGATTGATATTTTATCTAAGATATTTTCTCACGGCGCCAGTTTAGTTGGCTGATTTTATTTATACCGGGTTGGACTTCAAGCCTTTGGAAGAATTGACTTTTGATTGAAAACTCAATAATCCCGCTTTGATTAGTATGCAAATTGCTAACATCATATCTTGCGATTATTTTCCTACCATGTTTAAGGAAACATAGCATATTTTTAATCTGCAATGTCACTACTTTACGGACTTCGTCATTGTTGATGACTTTATATACGTTGGGATTAGAAGCTTTTTCAAAAGATCGCTTAGGCAATTATATTTCTATATTTTCCGCGCGGAATTTTTGTCTACTTTGATATCTAGTAGTGACTTTCATTATATGTCTTGTAATATTCTGTAGCTCTTTAATGGTTATTCTTAATAATGCATCAGCTACATGATTGTCTTTTCCCTTTAAATATTCGACTGTAAAGTCATATTCTTCTAATTCGAGCCGTGTCAGTTTAGAACTTGGGTTGATCATTGAAAATAGATATATTAGAGGTCTGTGGTCTGTTTTAATCATAAAATGTTTTCCATAAATATATGGTCGAAAATGTAATATTGCCCAATGAATGGTTTTGAGTTAAAACCGCTCCACACGCTTGCTTACTTGCATCTGTGATTATACAGAATTCTTTGGTAAAATCGGGTATTGTAGCAAAGTGGGTCCCATAAGTTTGGTTTTTAAATATTGGAATGCATTTTGACATTCATCCGTTCATTGAAAAGGGACATTCTTTTTACATAATCTTGTTATGTGCCTTGAATAGTAAAAATGAACATTTTTCTGGATGTAACTTCAGGTTATATTTCTTACATTTCTCAAAAACATCCGTTAAGTTCTTAAGCATATGTTTTTCGGAGCAACCGATCACTAGGAAGTTATACATATAAAGGAATGCTTGAGAAGGTTCTAGTCCAGAAAATGCAATAGTCATCATTCTCTGAAATGAGTTAGGAGCTATTTTTAATCCAAAAGGTAATCGCGTGAAGCAATATGAGCCGTTGCTCGTTGAAAAAGACGTTATATCTCTTGAACTTTTTTCTAGTTCAATTTGATGGAATCCTGACATTAAGTCAAGGCATGATAAGAATTTTACTCGACCTAGTTGATCCAAAATATCATCAATTCTAGGTAGTGGAAATTTATCAGATAGTAATTTTTTATTAATCTGGCGATAGTCAATCACTAACCGCCATTTCTTTACTTCTGACCCGGGGTATGTTTTCTTAGGAACAATTAACAATGGGCTATTATATTCGGATGCGGATGGTTCAAAAATCCCTTCGGAGATCAACTTTCCTACTTGCTTTTGTATTTCATTCACCTGACAATGTGCGCTTCGATAATTGCTTATGTACACTGGCTCATCATCCTTTAATCTCAGATTTTGCTTATAGAAATTGTTTGTAGTTATTGGTTCGGTTTCCAATCCGAATACATCGCTATATTGGGTGCATAAGCTAGAAAGCTGTGACTTAAACTGTGGAGGGAAGTTTTTTGAAAGTTAAGATAATACAAATTTTTCTATATTTTCTAGATTGGTTTTGACATGATACATCGTAGTTCGAAAGTGATTCATATGTTAGATTATCTGTACTGACTACTTGGTCGTAATTTGTTGTATTATGTAGCCTTATGAAAGCGTTATAGGATGTTGCGATGGTATTTGCAATGTAAATACCATGCTGAATTTATTGATTTGGAATTAATACACTGTCTTCTTTTGAATTAAGTTGTATTTTTCGAATAACTTGGGATCTTGCTGGCAGAAGTTTTGAATTGTTGCCAGAACTGTGAGCTATTGGTACATGAATTGGTTATTGTTATTTACATTTTATTTAAGTTATTGGGTCTAATTATAAGCCAATCTGCGGATGGCTTAAAATCTAATTGACAGTTGTATTTTTTAATAAAATCGATTCCTAATATTCCATCACATGAAATAGGGAATTCAAAAGTCACGATATGAAAATCGTGTAAAATTATTTATATACGTGTGAATATATTTTGTCGTCTGTATTTCAATAGAAACTAGACCTTTGGATTTGGTTATTTCTTGACTTATTCCTTTTATGTCGATAATATAATTATCATGGATGTTGTGAAAGATATCAGAAGTTTCTTTTTAAATGGATATGCCTGCACCTGTGTCTATTAGAAAGTTCTTTTTCAGTAGCTACATTGATAAATGAAGCGAATATGTTTTGACTGAGATTAATAGTGTGAACTCTTGCATCTTTTACTGCTGAACATTTAAAGGGTTTTGGGTGTTTCCCGATGTATTTTGGGCAACTCTGACATTGTTTTGGTAGTTGTTGTTGTGGCGTCGATTCGAGTTACCACGGCCCCTATAGTTTTCTCTATATTGGCCTCGTCCTCCATTGTTATTCTGGTAGTTGTTGTGGTTATTATGATAACCACGAAAGTTGCCTGTATAATTTCCACGTCCGCGATTTGCGCCGCGCTGTGGATAGTTCTTGTAGTATAGGACAGTGTTTGATTGTCCAGTTGCTTCTGTGCAACTGTTGGGCTAAGCAGTCACCAATAAAACCGATTGGCATATTGATAATTTTGTTTAGCTGCAGCGGCATTGATTTGTGTCTTTCTGTCTCCCAGTTTCGCATGCACTTTGTTATTATTTGTAGCGCATGCGCTATTGGGAGTTTTAGTAGAGCTTCTTGTGTTTTGGTGTTGATATTGACAGTTATGGGCCGCTACTTTGTTATATTGCGCGGAATTAACCCAAATAAATATTGAAATTAAAATTGAACCTGTTTTAATTCGGCCGCTATCAAAAAGCTGGTAGTGCTACAGCAACTATTTAAAAATTTTGATACGCCATCGTTCATAGTATTGAAGGTACCAGCTTGCATAATTAGTTTTACCTTATCGATTGAATAATTTTTAGTCATTGCTTTGACTGCCTGCTGAGTGGAATAACTTCTGGCTAACTCTAGAGTTAGTCCGTCTGTTATATACGCACCTTCTAAAGCTTGTGTGATCTGCTCAACCTCTTGTGTATACTGATTAGTAGTTTTATTGCGCTGCTGTAGGTTCATCAGTTTTGCTGACAATACTTCTACAGTTTCGCCTTTGACATTTCCTTTTAATCTGGAAATCACCTTAGAAATTGTTGTTTCATTTCCAATTAGATTTCTGGCGACACCTTTTAGCTTTGTTCTTATTATGGAAACTGATAATTGTTCGTTCTCGCCTTTTATAGATTCTATTATTTGTAATGCATCAATAAAACTTGTTAAATTTTCAGCTTTACCATCGAAAACTGGTATAAGCTTGGATGCTGTATTAATAAATTCAATATTAGATTGTGCCATTGTAATATTGTTGCTTATGTTATTCTCTATTATGCTTGAACTATCATCAGAATCTGTAGAAATATCTAGATCTGGCATTAATACAGCTGGGAATAGTAAGATTATTTAAATCTTGCTCTTCTATTTTTTGAGTTTTAAATCTGTAAGTTCCTTTGGTTCTATTTGGTCAATGTCAGTTTGTTCTGTTGATTCCGGTTCATCAACAGTTTCAATTGTTAGAGAAGTATGGTCGGTACTGATATATCTAAATTGAACTTTTGTTTAATTGTTATTAAATTAGATCGTAGTTTGATCAACAAATTTTGATACTTGAGACCAATGATCTTGATTTAATTTTTTCCTCTGGCCATGTATGAGTATCCGGGCTTCATTAAAGCATTTTACTAGAATTTTCACATTTTTTAATAGTATTCTTTTGAATGGGCCTTTTTCGAGTAAGTGACTTATATTCAGTTTTTTTGCTCATTAAATTTTGTCCAGATCATTTGCCTGGCTCATATATTTCTTTTTTAGATATTTATTATGTAACTTATATAGTTTATAAAAATAGTTTGCCCACATTATAACAACAATTATTATTAGCAATGTGTGTATAAATTCTAAGTTAATATTGTTTGGCTCTACTTTATTAATAACGTTAGCAGTGGAGTCCACCGACTTAGCGTCAACTATTGCCATTTTTGGAATATGTATATTTGGACTATACTTATAACTTCCTGTTTCTTCAAAATATTTACTTATTGCATTACTTTGCATTTTCTTTTACAGGTTTTCCTATCTATCGTTTTGTATAGCTTTACGGTCTACACTTCTAATTGGGCAGAAAGGGTTCCGCTCAATTTTACATAAAGTCGTTTATATAATGTAACGCAGTACATTAATAATGCAAAAAAAATATAGTATTTATTGTTATTGTGCGCTCTTTGTAGCGCTGTCGGTTCACTGTTCCGGGTCTGACTTGGTACGCCAGACGGTGCCGGTGCTGGCTGCTGCTTCTAGTTGGGGCACCGGTGCTGGTACTTGCACAGGTTATTTCTTCTTCCGCATGTAGATCTTGATCTTTACTTGGGTGCTGCTGTCGCTTTTTCTTATTCTTTTTCTTGTTGTTCTTCTTCATCTTCTTATTCTTTCTGATTTTGGCTGGCTTTGTGAATGTTGTAGCAAATTGATTTTTCGTTTTTTATGTGGTTTCTGCTCTGCATCTTCGTGTTCAAATCTTCCGCTTTCGATGATTTTTACGGATACGGTTTGGAACGTTTGGTTTGCATTACTTATGCTCAGTCTATTTAAGCACTTTTATCGTCGATATCACTCCAATGTGTTGTGGAGGTGATTTTCACGATCAGATTTTAAGACAACCATTCACTGTTCCGTCCCATTGCCCAGATGGCAGTGGTCTCCAGAAATGCATGCTTGCCATCCTTTTCTTTCACATGTAACTAATTAAACCCGTTAAAGCTTCCTGGAATATGCGTTTGCAAGTAGGTTTTGTTTCGCAGCAAAGATAAGCCCAGCTCTACTTTCGAACCATTCTTTGACTCTTGCGGATTGAGCAAAGATTTCTTGTCAAGTCTAAAATCACGTGGTATTACATAATTACACGTGTGCCACAAACCAAATATTAAAATCACAAGTGAATTTATTGTAAAGCAAGTTACAACAAAATAAGTGCGAGCTTCAAGTGCAATTGGGAGTTGCCGTTTAAATACCTCCATTTGGCTTGGCCTTATCAGGTGAGAAGGAGAAACTGAAATTCTTGTGGAGGCTCTAATGGTCGTGTATTCCACAAAGCCATGGTGGCCTGGTATTTTGGCCGAACCGAAAGTATATATAAGAAAGATATATATGAAGCGATATGAAAGAATAAAGCAGCAGAGGATCATTTTGGCGGAAATGCAACGGGAAGTCATAAATTACAACACCCCCGCTCCTTCCTGAAATTACATACGTCTCCTCTCTCCTCCCGAACCACCCTAACCACCCAAACCAAACCAAAGACAAAATAAAATAGATTAGAATATGCCGTATAGAACACGGCATAGCCGCAGAACTTTGAAGAATATGTTTTATAATGAAATATAAACCAGATATATGTATATGAACAATCAGGATGGAGTGAAGTCATATCGTTTAAGTAGATTATATTTCTCAATTCTGTAAACTCAAATCAACGTAAATTGCTATAAGTTAATGTTAGGTTAATCACTTTTAATTAATAATGCCAAATTAGAATTATAATTTTATACTATTAGGATCATGAACCCAAACGTTGAAATACCTATATTGAGTATATTAAATGAATGAAGATATAATTAATCGCGTTTAAATATTTCCGTTGGGGTTTCCAGTGACAAGCTAACGCAACACGGGTTGCCTAATGATATTGGTGCGTCAAGGCAGGGCGGGTAAAGGAGGGAACTATTACACCTGAGTTCACTGAGCTAGTATCCTTATTCATTCTCCCCCTACAACTTTGGCCATTCCTTTTCCTTTAGCACTGTCGAATTTTTTTATTTGGTAACCCCTGATTTGGGGAAGCACAAGAACCCTCCCTCTGGCCCTGAGCTAGGCCGGCAACAGACAGTGCGTGTTCCCGATCAGAAACAGGACGTAACAGTGTCGTTTTCAGTCCTCCAGTTATTTTAATTTAATTAACAAAATTTTATTCGGTCTTCACTTGATTACGCTTTTTCCGAAATATTCGGATTTAAAATATTTAAATTTTGAAATATTTTCCATTCTTTGATTTCCGATCACCCATTTTGGTTGAATCGGGAAAGATTGGACGAATCCTATTTTTTTAGGAAATTTTAATATTCCATTAGAAAATTTAAATATTCCTACTCGAGGCGTAGGGCGTGCCGATGTTTACCACGCTATGTTTGCTTGGCTTCTGGCCAGAGGACATACTGGAAAATTCGAAGCCTGTTGGAGTGAAGCTCCCAACATCTGTCCAATCTGACTCTTAAAAAAACTAACATAACATACTCTATCAATCTTACATTTTAGAATTGTAGAGGGCTACGAAGTAAGCACCCTAGACTCTATTCTGATAGTCTTTCCTTTGCATCCCATATTATACCGAAACCTGGTTAAAGCCGGAGATCCTTAGCTCCGAAGTTTTTCCAAGTAGATACACCACTTTTAGACGTGACCGTCCTCTGCGAAAAAGAGGAGTCTTAATCTCTATTGACTTCAATTTCGCTTCTGAAGGGGTAAAGTTTCTAGACTTTTGTGATTCCGAATTTATTTGTGTTAAAGTTAAAGTCATATTTTTTGCCCAATATTTGTTTATTAGATGTTCTCACATTCCACCATCTTCCGAACCGCCTACGTACTGGCATCACTTGTCTGCTATTCAGTCGGTTTCCAATCTTATAACTCTTGGTGACTTTAGTTTACCAGAACTCACTTGGTCAAATACTGATAATTTATCTTTTTTGTCTCTTTCCACCCATTATGATTTCACGGCGGATCTGTTTGACTTGTCCCTAGGTCAAATCAACCATGTTAGAAATTCGTTAGGTCTGTTTCTAGACTTATGATTTGTTTCTGTACTGATGGTACAACTCTTTCCAGAGCTTTGCCCCTCTCAACACCTGAAGATCCATATCACCCCAAGGTTACTATCAAAACCATTTCTGGTTTTGATCAGAAGCCTCCCCTCGTCTCAAATAAGATTCGCTGTTTTCGTAAGGCCAACTTTCAAAAACTTAATTGGTTAATTGCTACTTTTGACTGGTCCGATATTCTAGCATGCACCGATATAAATATCATCCTAGAAAAATTTGATTTTTTCATACTTTAAATACATTTTTTTACTTATGTGTCAAATAAGTCTTTTGGTTTATAAGGTGCCTTTATAATTTGAAATAAGTATAAAAGAAACTGTAGCATCATGAATTTCTCAAGATACTTAACACCCCGATCAATTATATTCGCCGTTGTCGGATTCAGTTCACTAAGGATCCAAAACAGTTTTATAACCTTGTAAACACTAAGCGTAAATATGTATATTTCCTTCTTTATTTACAATTGAAATGTATATTGCAGGCCATTGCAGATAATAAAATTTATATTTAATTTATTTACGGCCATTGCCGATTTATTCGAAACAGTTTTTCAAACATCTTATTATCATAAAATCAACCTCATAAAATCTCAGATCAGCCACACGCATACTATATTCAACCAACCAATCGTATATTGTTTCCATCTCTTTCTGAAAATAGTTTATTACTGGGTCTTCAAAAGGTTAAACCATTTATTCACCACGCCCAGATGGAGTACCAGGCTGTGTGCTAAAATACTGTGCCAGGGCTCTGTGTAAACCTTAAATGGAAGGAATCTTTCATAATTCCTCTGCATAAAAAAGGAAAAAAATCCGATGCTGCCAACTACAGAGGCATCTCCAAATTGTCAGCTATAAAAATTAATAACTCGTTATTTGCAACACCTTTGTTCTGCAATGGTTCTCCACAGCGTGGTTTTATTGAGCGTCGCTCCACTAACACTAATTTATTGGAGTTGACATCCTTTATAATAGTTCCTCTCTCCCGAACTCTCTCCCTAAATAAACTCTCCTCCCGAACCACCCTAACTACCCAAACCAAACCAAAGACAAAATAAAATAGATTCATAGACCTGTTAAACATACATTTAGGTATGAATTGTTATTATTTTTTTAACTTTATGCGGAAAATTACAGAATAAATGTAACATAAACTTTTAATTAAATTATATTGTTGACTTTAAACCGTCACATAAATACCCATTCCATTATTTCACATTTCTTCAATGGCTGAAATGTGATCTGGTAGTTCACCAATAACAAATTTTTCCCACATTCGAAAAAATAATTTCTCTAGTCCTTTGGCGTACTGTGATCAATCAAATAATGGACTATCGACTCGTGCTTTCCAAACTTTAGCTCGAAGAGCTTTTAGGTATTCCCGTTTGGTTCCTAAACGTATAGCTATGTTTTGATATTCTTCTCTTGTACACGCTATTAGCTCGGGACATCCTAGTGTATTTGATTGAGAATATATTTTATTATAAAATATAATAAGTATAATATATATTCTTTTATATAAAGTTTTAGATAATAATGGGCATTTTCAGGAAGTAAAAACACCGGGAAACATTTTTCAAAAGTAATTTTAAGCCTACGTTAGATTCAAAATTTACCAATCACATCACAGTTTTTTATTAATTGGTTAATCAATTCCCCAATAATTACCCGTATTTAGCATTTCTCATGTGAGAAGTTATTTCGTTCCGAAGTCTTATTAGATGACTAGATCAGGGCTACTGAAGCGACAAAAAAACAGTCTCGTTGTAAATACACAGATATCTAGCTAGTGGCTAGCCTCAGGCAAGGGATAAAACTGTAGCTCAGTCACGAACAGAGGGCTTAAGGTATGTGGCGAGCCGGGTACAAGGCCCCAGCTCGTTGGACCTATTATTGAGAACACAACTCTCCGAAAAAACAAAACATTAAACTGCCATCGATCAGAAATCTTTACACTCCTCTTACAATCTTCATATTTCAAACCGCGAAAGTTCAATTGTCAACATTTTAATGGCACGATTTTTTTGGCTCATTTTCTTAAAGAGAGTTATAATGCATTGATATTTAATATTTTTAATACGATTTATATTTGAAGAGTGCCGCAGTACCTGCAGAAGCAGTAAGAAGGCGCTGGGGACTCTCCTTGAATTCTCACTCTTGAATTTTATCGGCCTGTATTATTACGGTGTTTTTTAAGCTGCTGCTGAGAGTACCCTTGCAGAGGGTATTATAAGTATATATATATTTTTTTTTCCACCAAAATTGATATTTGAATTTATATTATATATTTTGGGACTGTTTTTATTCGTTTTTTTTCTAATTTAGAGCTGATGGTCATAAATATACATTTAAGAACAAATAAAAAAAATCGTTTTATTAAAAATGCTCAAAATAAGAATTATACATTTTGGGCTAAAATGCCGATAAGTTTGAAGACGCGCCATAAATTGATCATATTGATTGAGAACGCATCGGATTTAAAATTTAAATTTTGAAACATTTTCCATTCTTTGACTTCCTATCACCCATTTTGAATCCCTTTTTTTTTAGGAAATTTTAATATTCCATTAGAAAATGTAAATATTCCTACTCGAGGCGTAGAGCGTGCCAGTGCCGATGTTTACGACGCTATGTTCGCTTGGCTTCTGGCCAGAGGACATACTGGAAAATTCGAAGCCTGTTGGAGTGAAGCTCCCAACATCTGTCCAATCTGACTCTTTAAAAAACTAACATAACATACTCTATCAATCTTACATTTTAGAATTGTAGGGGGCTACGAAGTAAGCACCCTAGACTCTATTCTGATAGTCTTTCCTTTGCATCCCATATTATACCGGAACCTGGATAAAGCCAGAGATCCTTAGCTCCGAAGTTTTTCCAAGTAGATACACCACTTTTAGACGTGACCGTCCTCTGCGAAGAAGAGGAGTCTTAATCTCTATTGACTTCAATTTCGCTTCTGAAGAGGTAAAATTTCTAGACTTTGGTGATTCCGAATTTATTTGTGTTAAAGTTAAAGTCATATTTTTTGCCCAATATTTGTTTATTAGATGTTCTCACATTCCACCATCTTCCGAACCGCCTACGTACTGGCATCACTTGTCTGCTATTCAGTCGGTTTCCAATCTTATAACTCTTGGTGACTTTAGTTTACCAGAACTCACTTGGTCAAATACTGATAATTTATCTTTTTTGTCTCTTTCCACCCATTATGATTTCACGGCGGATCTGTTTGACTTGTCCCTAGGTCAAATCAACCATGTTAGAAATTCGTTAGGTCTGTTTCTAGACTTATGATTTGTTTCTGTACTGATGGTACAACTCTTTCCAGAGCTTTGCCCCTCTCAACACCTGAAGATCCATATCACCCCAAGGTTACTATCAAAACCATTTCTGGTGTCGATCAGAAGCCTCCCCTCGTCTCAAATAAGATTCGCTGTTTTCGTAAGGCCAACTTTCAAAAACTTAATTGGTTAATTGCTACTTTTGACTGGTCCGATATTCTAGCATGCACCGATATAAATATCATCCTAGAAAAATTTGATTTTTTCATACTTTAAATACATTTTTTTACTTATGTGTCAAAAAAGTCTTTTGGTTTATAAGGTGCCTTTATAATTTGAAATAAATATAAAAGAAACTGTAGCATCATGAATTTCTCAAGATACTTAACACCCCGATTAATTATATTCGCCGTTGTCGGATTCAGTTCACTAAGGATCCAAAACAGTTTTATAACCTTGTAAACACTAAGCGTAAATATGTATATTTCATTCTTTATTTACAATTAAAATGTATATTTACGGCCATTGCAGATAATAAAATTTATATTTAATTTATTTACGGCCATTGCCGATTTATTCGAAACATTTTTTCAAACATCTTATTATCATAAAATCAACCTCATAAAATCTCAGATCAGCCACACGCATACTATATTCAACCAACCAATCGTATATTGTTTCCATCTCTTTCTGAAAATAGTTTATTACTGGGTCTTCAAAAGGTTAAACCATTTATTCACCACGCCCAGATGGAGTACCAGGCTGTATGCTAAAATACTGTGCCAGGGCTCTGTGCAAACCTTAAATGGAAGGAATCTTTCATAATTCCTCTGCATAAAAAAGGAAAAAAATCCAATGCTGCCAACTACAGAGGCATCTCCAAATTGTCAGCTATAAAAATTTATAACTCGTTATTTGCAACACCTTTGTTCTGCAATGGTTCTCCACAGCATGGTTTTATTGAGCGTCGCTCCACTAACACTAATTTATTGGAGTTGACATCCTTTATAATAGTTCCTCTCTCCCGAACTCTCTCCCTAAATAAACTCTCCTCCCGAACCACCCTAACCACCCAAACCAAACCAAAGACAAAATAAAATAGATTCATAGACCTGTTAAACATACATTTAGGTATGAATTATTATTATTTTTTTAACTGTATGCGGAAAATTACAGAATAAATGTAACATAAACTTTTAATTAAATTATATTGTTGACTTTAAACCGTCACATAAATACCCATTCCATTATTTCACATTTCTTCAATGGCTGAAATGTGATCTGGTAGTTCACCAATAACAAATTTTTCCCACATTCGAAAAAATAATTTCTCTAGTCCTTTGGCGTACTGTGAGCAATCAAATAATGGACTATCGACTCGTGCTTTCCAAACTTTAGCTCGAAGAGCTTTTAGGTATTCCCGTTTGGTTCCTAAACGTATAGCTATGTTTTGATATTCTTCTCTTGTACACGCTATTAGCTCGGGACATCCTAGTGTAGCCAATTGAGAAGCAGCCACCCTGAAACGATTTGATTGAGAATATATTTTATTATAAAATATAATAAGTATAATATATATTTCTTTTATATAAAGTTTTAGATAATAATGGTCATTTTCAGGAAGTAAAAACACCGGGAAACCTTTTTCAAAAGTAATTTTAGGCCTACGTTAGATTCAAAATTTACCAATCACATCACGGTTTTTTATTAATTGGTTAATCAATTCCCCAATAATTACCCGTATTTAGCATTTCTCATGTGAGAAGTTATTTCGTTCCGAAGTCTTATTAGATGACTAGATCAGGGCTACTGAAGCGACTCGTTGTAAATACACAGATATCTAGCTAGTGGCTAGCCTCAGGCAAGGGATAAAACTGTAGCTCAGTCACGAACAGAGGGCTTAAGGTATGTGGCGAGCCGGGTACAAGGCCCCAGCTCGTTCAATAATAATTGAGAACACAACTCTCCGAAAAAACAAAACATTAAACTGCCATCGATCAGAAATCTTTACGCTCCTCTTACAATCTTCATATTTCAAACCGCGAAAGTTCAATTGTCAACATTTTAATGGCACGATTTTTTTTGGCTCATTTTCTTAAAGAGAGTTATAATGCATTGATATTTAATATTTTTAATACGATTTATATTTGAAGAGTGCCGCAGTACCTGCAGAAGCAGTAAGAAGGCGCTGGGGACTCTCCTTGAATTCTCACTCTTGAATTTTGTCGGCCTGTATTATTACAGTGTTTTTTAAGCTTCTGCTGAGAGTACCCTTGCAGAGGGTATTAAAAGTATATATATATTTTTTTTTCCACCAAAATTGATATTTGAATTTATATTATATATTTTGGGACTGTTTTTATTCGTTTTTTTTTCTAATTTAGAGCTGATGGTCATAAATATACATTTAAGAACAAATAAAAAAAATCGTTTTATTAAAAAAATTCAAAATAAGAATTATACATTTTGGGCTAAAATGCCGATAAGTTTGAAGACGCGCCATAAATTGATCATATTGATTGAGAACGCATCGGATTTAAAATTTAAATTTTGAAACATTTTCCATTCTTTGAATTCCTATCACCCATTTTGGCTGAATCGGGAAAGATTGGACGAATCCCTTTTTTTTTAGGAAATTTTAATATTCCATTAGAAAATTTAAATATTCCTACTCGAGGCGTAGAGCGTGCCAGTGCCGATGTTTACGACGCTATGTTCGCTTGGCTTCTGGCCAGAGGGCATACTGGAAAATTCGAAGCCTGTTGGAGTGAAGCTCCCAACATCTGTCCAATCTGACTCTTTAAAAAACTAACATAACATACTCTATCAATCTTACATTTTAGAATTGTAGGGGGCTACGAAGTAAGCACCCTAGACTCTATTCTGATAGTCTTTCCTTTGCATCCCATATTATACCGGAACCTGGTTAAAGCCGGAGATCCTTAGCTCCGAAGTTTTTCCAAGTAGATACACCACTTTTAGACGTGACCGTCCTCTGCGAAGAAGAGGAGTCTTAATCTCTATTGACTTCAATTTCGCTTCTGAAGAGGTAAAATTTCTAGACTTTGGTGATTCCGAATTTATTTGTGTTAAAGTTAAAGTCATATTTTTTGCCCAATATTTGTTTATTAGATGTTCTCACATTCCACCATCTTCCGAACCGCCTACGTACTGGCATCACTTGTCTGCTATTCAGTCGGTTTCCAATCTTATAACTCTTGGTGACTTTAGTTTACCAGAACTCACTTGGTCAAATACTGATAATTTATCTTTTTTGTCTCTTTCCACCCATTATGATTTCACGGCGGGCCTGTTTGACTTGTCCCTAGGTCAAATCAATTATGTTAGAAATTCGTTAGGTCTGCTTCTAGACTTATGTTTTGTATCTGATCACTCTTTCCAGAGCTTTGCCCCTCTCAACACCTGAAGATCCATATCACCCCAAGGTTACTATCAAAACCATTTCTGGTGTCGATCAGAAGCCTCCCCTCGTCTCAAATAAGATTCGCTGTTTTCGTAAGGCCAACTTTCAAAAACTTAATTGGTTAATTGCTACTTTTGACTGGTCCGATATTCTAGCATGCACCGATATAAATATCATCCTAGAAAAATTTGATTTTTTCATACTTTAAATACATTTTTTTACTTATGTGTCAAAAAAGTCTTTTGGTTTATAAGGTGCCTCACAAAATAAAAAAAGATAAAGACAGATAAATAAATATAATATAATTTTTTATAATTTGAAATAAATATAAAAGAAACTGTAGCATCATGAATTTCTCAAGATACTTAACACCCCGATCAATTATATTCGCCGTTGTCGGATTCAGTTCACTAAGGATCCAAAACAGTTTTATAACCTTGTAAACACTAAGCGTAAATATGTATATTTCCTTCTTTATTTACAATTAAAATGTATATTTACGGCCATTGCAGATAATAACATTTATATTTAATTTATTTACGGCCATTGCCGATTTATTCGAAACATTTTTTCAAACATCTTATTATCATAAAATCAACCTCATAAAATCTCAGATCAGCCACACGCATACTATATTCAACCAACCAATCGTATATTGTTTCCATCTCTTTCTGAAAATAGTTTATTACTGGGTCTTCAAAAGGTTAAACCATTTATTCACCACGCCCAGATGGAGTACCAGGCTGTGTGCTAAAATACTGTGCCAGGGCTCTGTGCAAACCTTAAATGGAAGGAATCTTTCATAATTCCTCTGCATAAAAAAGGAAAAAAATCCGATGCTGCCAACTACAGAGGCATCTCCAAATTGTCAGCTATAAAAATTAATAACTCGTTATTTGCAACACCTTTGTTCTGCAATGGTTCTCCACAGCATGGTTTTATTGAGCGTCGCTCCACTAACACTAATTTATTGGAGTTGACATCCTTTATAATAGTTCCTCTCTCCCGAACTCTCTCCCTAAATAAACTCTCCTCCCGAACCACCCTAACCACCCAAACGAAACCAAAGACAAAATAAAATAGATTCATAGACCTGTTAAACATACATTTAGGTATGAATTATTATTATTTTTTTAACTGTATGCGGAAAATTACAGAATAAATGTAACATAAACTTTTAATTAAATTATATTGTTGACTTTAAACCGTCACATAAATACCCATTCCATTATTTCACATTTCTTCAATGGCTGAAATGTGATCTGGTAGTTCACCAATAACAAATTTTTCCCACATTCGAAAAAATAATTTCTCTAGTCCTTTGGCGTACTGTGAGCAATCAAATAATGGACTATCGACTCGTGCTTTCCAAACTTTAGCTCGAAGAGCTTTTAGGTATTCCCGTTTGGTTCCTAAACGTATAGCTATGTTTTGATATTCTTCTCTTGTACACGCTATTAGCTCGGGACATCCTAGTGTAGCCAATTGAGAAGCAGCCACCCTGAAACGATTTGATTGAGAATATATTTTATTATAAAATATAATAAGTATAATATATATTTCTTTTATATAAAGTTTTAGATAATAATGGTCATTTTCAGGAAGTAAAAACACCGGGAAACCTTTTTCAAAAGTAATTTTAGGCTTACGTTAGATTCAAAATTTACCAATCACATCACGGTTTTTTATTAATTGGTTAATCAATTCCCCAATAATTACCCGTATTTAGCATTTCTCATGTGAGAAGTTATTTCGTTCCGAAGTCTTATTATGTGACTAGATCAGTGCTACTGAAGCGGAGCTACAAAAAAACATTCTCATCGTAAATAAACAGATATCTAGCTAGTGGCTAGCCTCAGGCAAGGGATAAAACTGTAGCTCAGTCACGAACAGGGTCCCAGCTCGTTGGACCTATTATGGAGAACGCAACTCTCCGAAAAAACCAAACATTAATCGATTAGCCATCGATCAGAAATCTTTACACTCCTCTTACAATCTTCATATTTCGAACTACTAAAGTTCAATTGTCAACATTTTAATGGCACGATTTTTTTTTGGCTCATTTTCTTAAAGAGAGTTATAATGCATTGATATTTACTATTTTTAATACGATTTATATTTGAAGAGTGCCGCAGTACCTGCAGAAGCAGTAAGAAGGCGCTGGGGACTCTACTCCATATTATCTTTGTTACCCTCAAAATTACTTTCTGTCGGGTCAGGCAGCAGCCACAGCATAGATTATATCACTAAAATATAATAATTATAGTTTGTCATTTCATATTTGTCATATTATCTTATCGCTATTGTTGGTCGCAAGCCGACTCTTCTCGGCCGCTCGGCTTCAACGGGCTTTATCTTTAGCATTAAGCTAGCGAGCTTTCGCTTTGCTTATGTTCTATGGCGGGGGCACTCTTTATCTCACTGCATACGCATTATAAATTGGAGCTTTGTCTCACTACAATTTCATATGCGAAATAAATAAACAATATTATAACGTTCCGAAAATAAATATTTCGTGTTGTTATTTGGAAAAAAGGTCATTGAAAAATCTCAATGACCAAACATTGGTGACCCCGACGTGATATAATTAAAACAAGAATGGAAAGCTAACTTCGGGCGGAGCCGAAGTTGATATACCCTTGCAGATATGTGGCAGCTTATATTATTAGATATATATCGGATCTTATATAGTCGGCCGATCCTTATAAAACTCGGCAGATCAAATTAGTTTGCCGAAAGTAGAATCCATACAAAGTCCCAGTCTTCTAACTTAAAAAACAACAGAGATATGGCATTTCCGATCAATCAGTTATGTGGCAGCTATAGGATATAGTTGGCCGATCCTTATGAAATTTGGCAGATCGAATAAGTCTGCTAAAAGAAGAGTCCACAGCAAGTCCCAACCTTATAACTTTAAAAACAACAGAGATATGGCATTTCCGATAAATCAGTTATATGGCAGCTATAGGATATAGTTGGCCGATCCTTATGAAATTTGACAGATCGAATAAGTCTGCTAAAAGAAGAGCCCACAGAAAGTCCCAACCTTATAACTTTAAAAACCACAGAGATATGGCATTTCCGATCAATCAGTTATATGGCAGCTATAGGATATAGTCGGCCGATCCCTATGAAATTTGGCAGATCGAATAAGTCTGCTAAAAGAAGAGTCCACAGCAAGTCCCAACCTTATATACCTATTTTATGGCATTTCCGATCAATCAGTTATATGGCTATAGGATATAGTTGACCGATCCCGGCCGTTCCGACTTATATACTGCCTGCAAAGGAAAGAAGGATGTGTGCAAAGTTTGAAGACGATAGCTTTAAAACTGAGAGCCTAGTTTGCGTAGAAACAGACAGACAGACAGACAGACGGACATGCTTATATCGACTCAGGAGGTGATCCTGATCAAGAATATATATACTTTATAGGGTCGGAGATGTCTCCTTCACTGCGTTGCACACTTTTGACCAAAATTATAATACCCTCTGCAAGGGTATAAAAATTAACAATCAACGCCGTCACAGGAGAACCCACTCCAGCTGGGAGTGTGATTTTGAAATGCAAGGCAAAGGGTATCCTCCAGGATTTGAAGAGAATCCAAGGAGCCCTCCAGCCAGTGTCCAAGGTGGAAGATGCTATGCTCCATGTACGTCATGGCCAGGTGGTCGCCATGTACGAGGACTTTTAGGCCATCCACGGGGAGCTTGAAGAATTGGATATTACGGAGATAAGCAGCGACTTTTGATGAACAGTGTCTAAGGTTGTAGCGACGATGCGTGCCGAAATCGAGCACGAGACGTCGTTGCGCTCTGCTCGAATTGCTGCCGAATCCACCCTTGCCAGTGGAGTTTCCAGTATTCAGGTGGACTTAGCGCTAAGTCGGAGTTTTGAAGCCTTGCCTCCTCTTCCTACTTTTAGCGGAGGATATTCACTCGGTTTTCTCAACGATCGTGGGCTGCAATCCTCACATAAGTAAGGTGGAAAAGCTGCAGAGGTTGCGATCTTGTCTTCGTGACTCCGCATTAGAAGCAGTTCGTTCATTGGAAATCTCCGAGGAGAATTATGATGTAGCGGTGCGTCTCTTGGAAAAACGATTTAATAACCGTCGGTTAATATTTCAGGCTCATGTGAACGGGGTTCTGGGCCTCAGTCTATTGGAAAGTGGCTCAGTGGCATCGCTTCGAGGGCTTTCCGATAAATGCCCACATGCGAGCCTTGCAAAATTTTGGGACGACAATGCAGATCGCCAGCAGTATCATTGTCCAAGTGATCCTTCAAGGGTTGGACCTAGCTACCTAGGCCAAGTGGCCCTCATCCTTACTTGGGAGTCGATGGCAAAATTTTTGGAGCAGCGATGCAGGACTCTGGAGGCTATGGATGTGGCCATGACCGCCTACGTGCCGGACACTCAGATAGGAAGACGTAAAGTCTCAAATAATAGTAGATCGTTCTTTATCGTCAATAATTCACCTTCCCCTGCTTGTATATTATGTGGTGGGTGGTCCCACGTAGTGCCTGCATGCCCTAGATTTCTGTTAATGCCCCCTGTGAGCCGCTTTGGTGAGGCTAGGCGATTCGGTCTATGTCGGAAATGTCTCCAACCTGGTCATCACCTTCGTGAGTGCCTCGCTAATTGCTAATTGTCACAGTTGTGGGTGGAGGCATCACAGCCTGCTGCATTTTTTGGAAATACAGTCATCCTGTAGACAGCCTTCTATTGTATCAACTACGTTGATATAAGCGCTTCACCATCCACTGCTAATGCACTAGTGGCCCAAGGTCGCAGCAGTGAGATAGCCTTACTGGCCACAGCGAACATTCTCGTTGGGAGTCGAGCTGGAGTTTTTGTTCCTTGCCGAGCTCTATTGGATTCAGGATCACAAGGGCAAGTGATTACTTTCCGTCTGGCTAGTCAGCTGCAGCTTCGTAGACGCAAATCTCACATGGCAGTGTCTGGAATTGGCGACACTGGCTTCGCGACAGACAAATTCCCTGTCGATGTGCTCCTGCGGTCCCGTTGCTCCGAATATTCGGCCTTTGTCAACGCTGTCATCGCCCCCAATATCACGGATCTCCAGCCAAGTTTCAGCTTGAATGTCTCCAGCTGGAATATTCCGGCCAACCTCACTTTAGCCGATCCAAAGTTTTTCCGGCCACAACGTATCGATTTGCTTATCGGAGCCAGTCTATTTTATGAACTATTGTGTGCTGGGAAAATCCAGCTTTCAGCTGGTCTAACGTTGTTGCAGAAAACACGGCTTGAATCGGTTGTATGTGGGGGCGCCTCACCCGTGGAGAGAAGGTCAATCGCGCCCACAGCTCATATTATGAAGTGGCCGTTGGGGAGAAGTATGGACCTAGCCCCCGGCCGGGATGGAGTGTCTCAAGTGGCCGATAATAGAACCGCATCTGGAACTACCAAGCGCGCAGTGACTAAGTTTTCGGCAACTGCCCCTTAAGGATGAAGTTGGAGGACAGGCCTCAACTGTGGGAGGAATTTCCTGTCAGGCAGCAGCCACAGCATAGATTGTATCACTAAAATATAATAATTATAGTTTGTCATTTCATATTTGTCATATTTATCTTCTCGCTATTGTTGTTCGCAAGCCGACTCTTCTTGGCCGCTCGGCTTCAACGGGCTTTATTTTTAGCATTAAGCTAGCGAGCTTTCGCTCGGCCTATGTTCTAAGGCGGGGGCACTCTTGCCCTTTATCTCACTGCATACGCATCATAAATTGGAGCTTTGTCCAATTTATGTTATTTTTATTTTATTTTTATTTATTTGTTATTTGTAATTTTTATTTTATTTTATTTTGTATTTATTTTTTATTTTACATAAGGAAATACAAGGTGCAGATTTTGGTCCAGATACTGGATCCTTCAAACCAAGCCAAGTGGTAGGTTGAGCCTCCTGCCCTCTAGGAGGATACAATTTCGACAGAAATCTATGGACCGGTTTCTGGCGCAGCGGTGCCAAACTCTTGAGACGCTGGATCCCGCAAATGACTTTCATGCGCCAGCCAACCAGGTGAAAAGAGGTAGATCAATTAAAAATTTATCGTGCATGGTTGTTAACATTCCTATCGATGCGTGCCCTCGGTATGAGTTGGCAACATACGTCATATCCGCCTGTCCGATGGCTAATGCCCGAGCGATGAAGTAAAGCAACAACTCTGTCTCTTTGATTTATGTGCTTAAGGGCCAATAATTTTTCTGTTGAATGCAACTCGATCCAATGCCGAATTTTTCATACGTTTTAGAATTGACCCTCCAACCCAGCCCAACACGCACCTCCCGCCAATGCACTTTTGGGTTACGATTGACTTCCTACTGCCAGCATTCTAGGACAAAGCCGTTTTTTACTATTATGCTCTTTTGGCGGGCTCTGTAAAATTCTGCCTCTCGGGTGTGTTATGGCAGTCTCACTCGAATGTAACCTGTGATGGGAACGTATTCAGGATTAGATAGCAGCATTCGGACCACCGCTACCCATGGCTACGGCGCGCCATGCATCAGTTAGCATAGGATACTACGGCGAGATTTCTATATGTATAACTTCATATCTGGCGGCAGCTCTACGGAGGAAGCCGTCGAAATAATTAAGCAGACAACGCAGCTTTTAAGCAAGGGAAACTTTTGCTTAAGGAAATGGGGAGCGGAAACATTATCGCTTTTCAGGTAAGTATTTCCGATGAGGACAAGGAGTCCTATATGGATTTCCATTATGACAGTCACATTAACAAACCCTTAAGACTAGCTTGGGATCCTGTCACGAATCATCTTATCTTTTTCATTCAAGTCTCTTCAGCCCAGTGCGAGCTCAACTAGACGCTCAATCTTGTCTTCTATGGGACGCTTCTAGGACTAAATGGGATTGATGTTTCCTGTCGTAACATGGGCGAAAATTCTCCAGCAAAGGTTATGCAGAAATAAGTGGTCATGGGACTAGACCTTACCTCTGCTGTAAAGCTGCCACCTTAACCACTGATGTATGGCTGGTTAAAAATTTGTAGAAGCACCTCTGCCGATGAAGAAAGATACCGCTTAAGGAACAAACAACCTTTACTCAGACTCACAGAATGTTTATATCACCGGTTAAATGGACCCCGAAAACACCGTTTCATAGCGGAACCAATTTTAAGTAAATTTCCACAAACGCCATCAAAAACAAACTAATCCTTTTCACCAAAAAATATAAATCCCAAATCTTTCCTTGTTGGGGGGCACTCTCAGCACCTAAGCACCTAGGCTTAACTCTAGAAAGGAAACTGGATTGCATACTGAATACGATCGAGAGAGCAAAAAACACAGTCGTTGCTCTATACACGTGTCGCTAAGTCATCGGTTTAAAGTGGAGAATCTATCCAAGAATAGTCAGATGACTACATTCGGCCAATTCGACCAATCGAATTAAATCTGGTGGCCTGTCCTTGAAAAGTCGATCTGTAGGGAAATACTTAGGATCCCCAACGCATATCTAGCAGTCTGAACACTAAACCCAGCGAAGCCCCTGACACCATTTTAAACCTTCTACCAATAGAGTTAATGGGGACCAAAATGGCCACCCTCTCGATGGTAAGGCTACAGGACGCTGGTTTTAGAAAGTGCAGGGTGGATTTATTCGTGGGAACATTTATCAGCCCTCTGCGGTTAATCAAGAAAATTTTCTAGTAAAGTTACTAAATAAATACTTATTGTTAGTCAAAAAAAAATGTATATATTAGATTTAAATTTGATTAATTTACTTTAGTATCAAAGACAGGGCTGTGCAGCCTTACCCCGCGCAGGCCCATGACTTTCGCTTTTGGGCCCCAAACAAAAAACAGCGAGCGGCAAAGGAATAATAATAATAAAAATGATAAAAGATGGTGTGTGGCAGTCTACTAGAAATACTGATAGGCGCGGATAATTTTCCACTGTTGGAAACCCTTTGTTTTAACAGGGCTAACAGAGCATAGCCCATCCTCAAAGATTTCGAGATCGTTATAGGCAAGCCCTTGTATCGATCCATAGTTTTGCACACTAGGCAACAAAACCCGGGCGAAACTGATCTGGCGCTGTGTGCATACAGTGTCCCGGATGACGAAAATTAATTTCGCCGGAAATTAAGAGAGTTTTGGCATTACATTATGACGATAAACCGGATGTTGAGTCGCAATTTTCCAACAGACGCCGCCGCAATTTTCCAACAGATGATTGACGATGTGCTAAGGGAACACATCGGGAAAATTGGCTACGTCTACATCGACGATATCATAGTTTTCAGTGCCGACAATCAAAGTCAATGGTAGAACTTGAGAGCGATATTGAATAACCTAAAAAAGGCTAAATTCCAGGTAAACCTAGAAAAGACACGATTTCTCTCCCAACAAGTCGAACAAGACGGCATCAATGCCGATGGGAACAAGGTTAAAGCCGTAACCAATATGAAACCACCCAATAATTTAAAGGAATTGGAGAGTTTCCCGGGGATGACTTCGTATTATAGGAAGTTTATCCGGGACTATGCTATGGTTGCGAAGCCCTTGACAAACCTGACAAGGGAAGAACTCGCTCGGGTGAAGGCTTCGCAGTCGAGGAAGATTCGTATCGAATTCGACGAGAAAGCGGTACAAGCCTTAGAGGATTTAAAAACCATTCTTTTCTCGTCTGAGGTATTAGCCTTCCCCGATTTCAACAAACCATTCCATCTGACCACGGACACCTCGAATTACGCAATTGGCGCCGTACTTTCCCAAAATGATTCGGGAAAGGATCGCTCGATAGCGTATATCTCTCGCTCACTAAATCGAGCCGAGAAAAAAAAGCCGAGAGAAGGATGGAAGGCACGTATTGAAAAGTACGAAGCCAACCTGACCTACAAACCCGGCAAATCCAATGTCGTCGCCGATGCTCTTTCACGTATTGAGACGCAGATAAACTATCTGGGGTCAAACAAAGCCACCGCTTCCGAGGCTGAGTCAATGGTTACGGTCTGCAGTTCGCTTGAGGACGCCTCCCACCGATCAATGCGTTTAGTAACCAGCTCATATTTGACCAGGATCGTAATATGCATTCGAGTACCCACATGAAGGGTATTCCAGGCATCACATTCCCATTAGTAGCGACACCTTGGTCAAACTCGCAGAAATACCTACGAAATATCTGAAACCCACGATAAATAATGAGGTAAAGATTCCTGAGACCTATTTGCCGTTCTTCCAAACTACTTGTTTGGATAAATTTAAGTTGTACAAAATTCGAATAACGCAACCGCTAGTGAAGGACCTGTCCAACAAAGAAGAAATCTGTGTGGTAATCGAAAATGAACTTCGCAGGGCGCACAGAGGGCCGAAAGAAGTTCGTATCCAGCTTTTGGAAGAATTCTACATCCCCAAAATGTTAAGCATCATACGCTCCCAACTTTCGTCTTATGAATGCTGTAAGCTTTTTCATAAGACGGCATCCCAATAGACCAGAACTGCAGCCGACACCGGTCTCCAACTATCCGTGCGAAATACTATACATAGACATTTTTACCCTGGAAAAGAGGGTCAAAAATACTTGAGCTGTATTGACAAGTTCAATGCATTTGCGCGAACGTTTGGTGGAGGCGCTCCACTACTTTTCGGTCCCTAAGATAATGGTCTCCGACAAAGAGAGAGGCTTGTTATGTCCCACCGTTTTGAACCGTTTTGTATAGGCTATACTATACGCCGACTCAGAAAAATGAAATTAATGGTCAGATCGAAAGATTCCATTCAACGTTCTTGGACATCTATAGGTGTCTGAAAAGCGAGCCCCAGAACTTCAATTGTACTGATTTGGTACCTATAGCCGTGGACCGATAAAACAACCCTGTCCACTCGATAACTAATAAAAAACCCGTGAATATATTTTTTAAAAGACGTGAGAGGTTTGATAAAATTCAAACAGGATTTAACCAATCTCAACCAAAGCAAAAAGCGTCATGAGCCTCTGAAATACGAAAGGGGCGACAAGGTGTATGTCGCAAACAAGCAAATTAAGACTAAGGATAAACAAAGGTTTAAGGCCGAAGAAGTGTTGGAAGAGGGAAGGTTACGGTAATAAAAAAAATCGGGAAAGTCAGATTTAAGGAATTAAAGTGCGAAAAATAGGACGAAAAACGTTTCACAACAATGACACTATGCAACAAACTATGTTCACCTAGTTTTATACCCAGCTCAAAAACATGCAAAACTTAAAAAAGTATAGAAATAAGTTCAAACACTATATAACGAATTGAACACACAACACACAGTATTTAGGAAATAATTTCCAGTCTTTAATTATTAGTAACATTAATAATACACACAATTACTAGCCTGTAATACACAAAACACTGTTAACCGCAAATTACCCAAATTAACCGGATCGACAGGAAAAACCCAATTCCTTCCTAAAACACCCTAAGAAGCTTACTTCCTATAAATTTTATATAGTATTTAAGATCTCTTATAAAAATAGATTAAACCTAAATATCTAAACTGATGTATACCTCTGAACTGTAATCTAAATTCCTAACGCTCCCGCTCCACCATCAGCATTCTGATGGATCTGATTTATGCAACAGGATCCGTACAGATCTACAAGTACAAGGCACACGTGGTTTCCCTATAACAGGGAATCGTCCGGCGTATCGACGGATTTTTCTAGATTTTTCTTACCCACATCATCGACCTCAACAGTATGCAGCAACTCATCGACAGTATTGAAGAAGAAGCACTAAGCATCGACGACCCCAGGATCAGCACCTTGACCCAACCTTACCTGAAAGACGCGACCGAAAACATGCTTAATATACAACAGCGGAGGCCGCGTTTTGTAGATTGTCTGGGTTCAGCCTGGCAATATCCAACGCCTTAACGAAATCGCAGGAAGAGTCAATGCGATCGACGGAGACGTCCATACCACCACGGCCTTGCTACACAAGGCCCTAATCTTGACAAGTCAGATGAATTAAATAACAAAGGCCTGCCAACTTGCGAAGGCTGGCGTGGTCAGCTCGAATCTACTAGACCATGGAGAAGTGAAAACGATTCAGACGGAAATTGAAAATCTGCCATACCAGATGGTCGAAGCACTAGAATTCTCACGCCCGTCCATTTTGACCAATGGGACATTTTTTCTCTACATCTTGGCCATGCCTAAGGTCATGAAGAGGGAGTATCGATTAATGCTCCTACTTCCGTCAGTATCAAATGGAAGACAGGTTGCACTGAATTTCGATTTAGTAGCCATGGACAACCAGGGGATATATATGCCGTCGCTGGGAATTGCCTTTCCATCGGTAACACAACGCAGGAGAGCAGGCTTTGTGCAATACCTAAATAATAACCGGCAGGTGATCACATTTATCAATGAGGGTACTATTTTCCTCACCAACTTCAATGGAACCATGGTTGAGGGACTAAAGGAACACCAACTGGAATGAACTTTCATCGTCCAACTTGCTAGCGAAAACAAAACCAACCAGGGCAAGAACTACAGCAGCTACTCGTCAACCAAAATGATGACCATGCCTGCCGTACTCACGAAAGTGACTGCGACAAGCTACGTACCAACTTTGGGATATGTCCAGGAATTTAGTATTAAAAACTTGGGCAAGTTATCCTACGTTTCTAGCAGGATGACGATATCATTCTTAGCAGATACCGTTATTATCATTATCGTAGCAGGCGCCCTCTGTCTCTTATGGAGAAAATTAACAGTTGCTGCAGTTGGAGCAGCAAGCCGCCTGTGGGTCAAGTAAAGTCCCTATGATCTGCGGGACGCACATCTTGAGGTGGGGAGAAGTTAACACCCATTAGCTAAGCGTTCCCGGTCAACTGCCCGCACATGACCTCGAGAGAAGTTGCAGAATCGCCTTGCGAAAATGCAGTGGTTAGGCGCTGACGCTGCGAGTCCCACGGTTGGGCTGAAACAGACGACTGGAGAGCACCGAAGCTCTTAGATATTATTGGGACTTGTGCCAGCATCAATAATTATAATTATCACTAAGTAGTTTTCTCTGTGTAACCACTAATTGCCGTTATCAGCAGTTTTATCTTCTTTGATTCTCCCAGCTTCGCATGCGCTTTGTTGTTCTTTGTAGCGCATGCACTTTCGGAGCTTGTGTAGAGCTTCTGCGCAAGCTCTTAGTTGAACTTGTATATTTGGCTTTGATTAGAGTGGCTGTAAATATTGGAGTTAAATTGAACCAACAATTCCCTCGCGTCCCTCAAGTCGGTCGCTGGGTGGGTAAGTCATTGCGACGAAGACGTGATTGATTGCTCAACCTTGTTAGACCTCGCGCCAGGTGGTAAGGGTGCAACAATAGCTTGATAAAGTACTATTCCTTCTGTTCTGCGATCACTTATTTTTTTTTTTAATTAAACGTTGCTTTTATTTCTTGAATCTTCTCTTTGCGAGATTAACAAGAGGTGTATCAAATCTTATATTTTTAACTTAACTAACAGTCATATTGACTGATGCAGAGTTAGACGGCCCTAAAAATCGATTGCTGGCTTGCAAGGTCGTTGCGTCGCAGGCGGGATCCGCTAGAAACCCGAGTCAATCCCCGAGCAAGCAAATTTGGGTGCGAAGACAGTTTTTCTTTGTAGGACTCTTGTTGCTTGTGGATTTCGTCTTTCACTGCGAGGGTGCCCAGATCCCGGTGGATGTTTTCGTTGCGAACATACCAAGGTGCCCCAGAGATAGTTCTCAAGATTTTTGATTGTGCGCGTATGATGTCTATGTTTCTGCTGATCGCGTTCCCCCACAGCTGGGAGCGTACGTCCATACGTCCAGATTGGATTTAGGACTGATTTGTAGAGTAGTAACTTGCAGTCCAGGCACAGTGGTGATCTTGAGTTTCAGTTTTAGGTGCATCTTCTTGCATTCGATGTGCTTACGCCATGTTAGTCGTCTATCAAGGTGGACGCCAAGGTATAATGTAAATGGTATAAGGAGTAAATGTTACATGTTTACACAATTGTTCGTTTATTTTAATGCGCCAGTCGGACAGCCACCTTTCTACTACTATTAGATGATTAGCCAGTTGGTTTGTTGCTTGCGTTGGGCATCTGGAGCGACTAAGAATAGCGGTATCATCGGCGAATTTTGACGTTGTTAGTTACGCATTCGTAGGAATATCCGCAGTATACAGAACATATAGACTCGGGCCGAGTGAGCTTCCTTGTGGAACTCCAGCTTCGAGAATGAAGTCGCCCGAAGTAGCTGCGTTGCATCTCACTGAGAATACTCTATTGTAGAGGTATGATTCCAGTAGCTTGTGGGTGTATGTTGGCAAATACGTTTTAATTTTGTGCATGAGTCCATTAAGCCAAACTCGGTCGAGGGTCAGGCTTCGGTATCTTTGTAATTATGGAAGTTACTGGCAGAAGAAATGAATTTGCGGCAGAGTTTGGCTGGAAGACACTTTGGAGTTGTGTAGCGAATGTTTCAGCTCGGTCTTCGTCGCTGCAAGCCCAGCATCCCAAAGAGTTTCTTATCGAGGTGGTCGTTACAATTGGGGCGCTAAGTTTTGGGTGGGCCCTCCACAGGGGATACTTTGTGCTAGTTGGCGAAAGATTCTGGATGTACCTTAGCTGTGCTGATTTTCTTCCTGTTGGTGAACAGCCTGGTCGAGTGATCGGGTTGCTTCCTTAAGGCGTTGCTTTGAAGCTGGTGATCTACTGTTTTGCCAATCGATTTTCCGATTGGATTTGTAGTATTTGTTTCGGTCTACGAGTACTTCTTACAGAGCGCTAGTAGTGTAGTCGATGTCCGATTTCATGTTCAGCTCCGGGGCGAGTTCTATGTGGGGACTCACGTACTTTTTGTATTTTAGCCAGTTCGTTTTTGGCGAAGTCGGGCTGAAGGGGTGTTCGGCTATTTCTGGGCTTTGAAGAAGCGTTAAAAGCACAGGGGAGGTGTCTGATGATAAGTCCGAGACTGCTTTGGCACTTATTAGATTGCAAGGTATGTTTCACCGCAAAATCAATAAGGTCTGGGAGCTTGCGTGGGTCGGTTGGCCAGAATGTGGGACTTCCAGGGGAAAAATAGTCCAGTTTATTTCTCACTTTTATAATTGCATTGTACAATTGCTTTCCTTTGGGAGTCACTAGACGTAATCCCCAGTGCGTATGTTTGGCGTTGTAGTCTCCTGCGGCTATAAAACGATCCCCAAGTGAATTGTAGAAGTTCATAAATTGTCCTTCCGAGATTGAGAAACGAGGAGGGCAGTAAACGGCAGCGATTGAGGAGCGTTACTTTACTGAATTTGTATGATGTGGTTGCATACCTTGTGTGAAGATTGTGTTTAATGCGTTCTCTGATTAGAACTCCAGTTCCGCCGTGGGCTTTCCCATCTGGATGATCTGTGCGGTAGATAGTATAGCCTCTTATTTGAAAGTTGTATTTGCCTGTAAGATGCGTTTCCGCCAGTAGCATAACGTCAATGTGGTTTTCGGTCAAGAATTGTGACAATTCTAGTTTATGCCGTGAGACACCATTGGCGTTCCACATTGATATTCGTAAAGTCTGCATAGATTATTTAGACTGTTGTGCTACGAGCACCTGTAGTACCATGTTCTGGTATTGGACAAGTATTTGCATGGTCGTTTTCATGAATGACATTAGCTCCATCAAACTTTGTTGGAGGGTGAGCATCATAGTTGCCGTTTTGCTATGTGGCTGTTCTGGGTCCTGTTGAGCGCTTTGTGAGTTAGACTAAATTGGATTTTCCATTCCAGATCGTAGAGCATCGGCATAGGAGAAGCTATTGGTGGTGTTTAGGGGACCGAATGAGGACCTCGCAGCTTTGGCGAAGAAGACGTCTGGCGTAGCTTTTGACGCAATGTACACATTCTGTGGATTTTGGTTGCGCGTTGCTTGACGCATGCGACTCTTCGACTCCTTGTACACCATACATCCTCTATAGTTTGCCGTATGGTTGCCTCCGCAGTTTCCACATTTCTTCACCGTACTGTCCTTGTTTTTAGTGCAGTGAGCGGAGATGTGGGCGTCCCCGCAGACTACACAGACCGCCCGAAGTGTGCAGTATGACCTAATCTGTCCATAATCTTGGCAATTAGTGCATTGTACTGGACCATTGCGTTTATGTGGCCCTTCAACAGTGATCCTCCGATGCAAAAGATATTGCAGCTTGTAGATTGGGTGGACTTCGTTCTTCTTCAGCGACTTGCTTTCTGGCTTGAGCTCGACCTTGAAGAGGGGTTGTGGCTTTTTATCTTTATTTAGAATGTTAATAACATTCTTGGCGGCGAAGCCCTTTTCTTTAAGGGCGTTTTTTATTTCCGCGGCGGTAACATCGGGTTCGATTCCTTTTACTACCACTTGTAGGCCCTTGCTGCTTTTCAGCTAATACGTGTAATAGTTTTTCTGAGCATTGTCCAGATATTTTGACATGATTCGGAAGTGCTCTTCAGTCTTGGTTTGCACCTTTTTTTCATGGATGTTCCCTTTGATAAGCGGGACAACATGAAAGTTGTCACCGTTCCCGGTCAACGCCGCAATTCTGGTTGATTTTTCTCAACCTCCGCCAGTAGGGCAAATCTGTTACTACTGGATCTGCCTGGTTCTTCGTCGATCTTCTGGACGCGGTTAATTTTTGTTTTATTGCCCGCCGGATTTTTCTGCGGGCTAAGCTTGAGCTTAATTTGGATGTAGCGATCCATTCCAGTCTGTGTGGCCGGGGCCGCTTTGGTGCTTTCCGAAGCTGTTCTTCTCACTGTAGTCGTTGAAGTCGCGGTATTTTGAGTTGCAGAGTTGCAGTGGTTGTCGCTGTGGTTGCAGAAATTGTAGCACTGCTTGTTGTTGGTGCGAAATTTGTTTCCGCCATTGGAGGGGGGGACCGTGCCCTTTGGCTTTCAGCGGTCAGTAGAGCCGGGTTGCTCTTAATCCCCGATTTTCCCATTTCGGTATCGCGGGTTAAAAAATAAGAGTAGAAGCCGTTTCTTTGGTTCACTGAGCTTATACACTCGTTCTTTTGATCGTTGCTCAATGAGCTCATTGCGTGGCACTGAGTGCTCTACTAGGCTACTCGGTTTTTTGATTTGCTTTTTCAGTTTCTCAGTTTCTTCTGTTGAGTTTTTCGGTTTTTTTTTTAGCAGCCTTATCTGCCGCTGGCTGTTGCCAAGGAAAGGTATAGATTGGAGAGTATCTCGCAGATAAACGGCTGATTTAGATTTCCCTTTCGGCATTCGCGGGCACTACCATTTCGGAAAACTGTGTCGTGCGCTTAAGCATGCCACACGTCCTATTCGAATCAACTGCACAACGCGACTGATAGACTACTTTGACTGGTAGAATGTTTAAGTCGCTATGTATGTTTTCGTTGCGAACGTACCACGGTGCCCCGGTAATTGTTCGCAAGATTTTCGATAATGTCAATACTGCTATTGCTGACATTCCCCTATAACTGGGAGCCTTACATCCATATAGGTTTTAGTACCGAGTTATACAGCAGTACTTTATATTCAAGGCTAAGAGGAGACCGAGCGTTGATAAGCCTGTGGATGCTGCTGGCTTTTAGCTTTAGGTGTGTTATTTTCGCTTCAATGTGCCGGCGCCATGTGCGTTTTCTGTCGAGGTGTACTCCTGGATATGTCACTTCGTTTGCTTGCGGGACTGGAGTGTTGTTTAACGTTAGAGGCGGGCAGTTTTGCCTTTTCGGGGTGAACGTAACGTGCTTGCATTTTTGTTCTTTCACTTTAATTCGCCATTCTGAAGCCATTTTTGAACATCGTTGCTTGCACCGGGCATTTTGAGCGGCTAAAAATAGCTGCATCGTCAGCAAACATAGATGTTGTTAGTCGTGTGCTTGTCGGGATGTCTGCTGTGTAAAGGACATATAATGTTGGCCCTAGCACGCTGCCTTGGGGAACTCCAGCTCCTATAGTGAAATCAGAAGTTATAGCAGTGTTGCACCTTACAGAAAATTTTCTGTCGTAAATGTAAGACTCTAAAAGCTTGTGGGTGTTGTAGGGGAGCAGTGTCTTCATCTTGTACATTAGACCTTCTAGCCAGACTCTATCAAATGCTTGAGAGACGTCTAAAAATATGGCAGTACAGTACTCTCGTTTATCGAACGCGTTCCGAATTTCTGATGTTATCCGGTTGACCTGCTCAATTGTTCCGTGCTTTTCCCGAAACCCAAATTGGTGTGACGGGATTCCTTCCTGTGTTCTTAAGTATTTGTTTATCCAGGTCAATACGCATTTTTCAAATAGTTTAAATAAGCAAGAAAGTAGGCTTATAGGTCCATACGACTTTGGGATTGTGCGGTCTTTTTCTGGCTTTGCTATCATTATTATAATTGACTTTTTCCATCTCACTGGAAAATGGCCAAGTTTTGCGAGTGCATTAAAAAACTTGGTGATAGTGCAAACGGCGCAGTATGGAAGCTCAATGGTCATTTTGGGAGTTATGAGGTCGCAGCCTGGAGATTTTTTCGGATTCAGTTGGTTTTTGATGATGTAAGTAATTGCGCTTGGGCGAAATACAATTGGCTCATATTGAAGCTGGGGCTCATATGGTAAAGTCGGCAAAGTAAACGCACTAGTGGCAGGATTTGGTTCGAAGACATTTTTAAGGTGGTGGGCAAACGTGCTGGCTCTGCTTGCATTACTGCGCGCCCAGCCGCCTGTGGGATTTCTAATAGTGAGTGTTTTGTACCAGAAGTTGACAATTGCTCTATGTAGAGGCGGTGGACATATGCTTCTGCTTAAGCGGCATGTCTTAAGCTTTTCTTAGAGGATGACGTTGGTTTCATCGTTGATGTGAGGACTTAGTACATGTGTGAGCTAATATACTTTCTGTACTTAAGCCAGTTGGTTTTCTGTAAAATTCACAATGATTGTTCCAATGCTCCTGGATGTCGGAGTAGAAGAAGCAGGAGAGGCGAGTGATCAGATGAAAGATCTGAAAGGCATTCGGCGCTTATCAGATTTTTAGGGATGTTTTTGGTAATCGCAATGTATATTAAGTCGGGTAGTTTCTTTGCGTCTGCCGGTCAATATATAGGTGTACCAGGAGAAGCGTAGTCGAGCTTGTTCTTGGCTTTGATAATTGCATTATAGAGATGCTTTCCTTTTGGATTCACGAGACGAGATCCCCAGTGTGTGTGCTTGGCATTGTAGTCTCCTAATGCTATGAAGTGGTATCCTAGTGAGCTGAAAAACGGCATAAACTCTTCTTCAGCTATTGTGAAACGAGGGGGGCAGTATACGGTGGCTAGTGTAAGTTGGTTGTCAGTATTTAGTTTTATATTTATAGATGTGGACTGTAGGTAGTTTTTAGCAAATTTTTTATGATAGTGGTGCTTAATTCTGATTAGAATTCCAGTCCCACCATGTGCTTCACCAACTGGATGATTTGTAGCTTAGAATGTATAACCCCGTAATTGAAAGTTGTATTTGTTTGTAAGGTGTGTTTCTGAAAGCAGCATTACATCGATATGATTGTCAAGTAGGAATTGAGCTAGCTAAGTTTATGCTGTGAAACGCCGTTCCACGTAGATAACCGTAGGGAAGTCATTATTTGGATTGTTGTGAAACCAGCATTTGTATCAGTAGATTTTGGTTTCGCATTAAATCTTGGATAGTTGTGCGCATAAACGACATAAATTCCTTAAGGCTTTGTTGTAGGCAGCATATCAAAGCTTCAAAGAAACGTTTTGACTGTTCCGTCGAGTGATGCTGCTGAGAATCGTCTTCTTAACTTTTTAAGGCAGCGGTAGCCAGTCCCGATTTTAATGCGCTTGCGTATGTCACATTTTTGTCAGAGTTTATGGGTCCTAGTTAGGATCTGGCTGCAGTCGTGAAGAAGACTTCAGGGTTTGATCTGGAGGCTGCAAACTGTTTATTCTGGGTGCGGGCAGTAATTCCTCTCTGGTAGATGGGACTTTTCAGCTCCTTGTAGACTGGGCAACCTCTATAATTAGCAGTGTGATTGCCACCGCAGTTTCCGCACTTTTTCGAGTTGCAGTCATCTTTGCTCGCTGGGCAGTGTGCGGAGTCATGAAGCTCTCCACACACCTCACACACCGGGCGCAGTTCGCCCATTGTACCAGGCTATTGCGTTTGTGCGGTTCCTCTACTGTAATTCCGCGGTGCAGCAGGAACTGGAGATTGTATATAGGATGCACTTCGTATTTTTTCAGGTGCTTGTTTTCTGGTTCGAGCTCCACCTTAAAGAGCGGCTGCGGCTTTCTATCCCTTTTAAGGATATTGAATACTGTCTTACCGCTATATCCTTTCTTTTGTAGCGCCTTTGTTATTTCTGCAGGCGTTACGTCGGACTCTATGCCCTTAAGTACGACTTTCAGGCCCTTGTTGCTTTTTAGCTGATACGTGTAAAAGTTATTTTTAATCTCTGCGAGATATTTCGATAATTCTCTTTAATTATCTTCAGATTTTATTTGAACTTTTGTTCCCCTTTACAAGGGGTATTATGTGGAAGTTGTCCTTGCCAATAAGCTGAATAATTTTGTTGACAAGAGCATTTGAACTCTTTTCTCGTATATAAATAGGGGGAGTCTTTGACTTCCTTTTCTAGACTTCAGTAGATACGGCCGCCTCAACATCATACGCGTCTGCCAAGATTTTAAATCGGTTCGAGTTCGTGGGCGTATCTATTGAAGCTAGGCTAGTATTGCCACGGGTTATTTTGCGTTGAGTGTTTAGGGGGCTCAGCTTCCTTTTTATTTGTACGTAGCGATCCATACCAGTCTGCACAGCCGGCTTAAAACATTCGTTGTTTTTGTTCGGTTTTTCGAGCAGCGAAGCGGCAGGCGTTTTTGCGCTGCTAGCTGATGATGTCGTTAAGCGCGATGTCGATACAGTTGCGGTTGTTGTTGTTGTTATGGTTGACGTTGTTAAAGAGATTGCAGTGCTAGTTACGGCTGATGAGCGTAAGTCCTTGCATACTTGCGTTGGTAGATGTTTATCGCTCTTCGTCTGCAGAGACATCGGTGGTATCGAAGGGGAGCAACATTGCGCTCTCTCGCTCTTTACGTTTAAATGATCAAGTTTGGGGTAATTGACCGCGCTTGATCAGAGCTTGCATTATTTTCGGTTGCTTTAAAAGAGAAGTACGCGTTGTTTCATTGTACTGAGAGCTGTCTCTCGTCTTGCTCACGTTGACGTTGTGTGCAAACGTCGTTTGGATTCATTTTAATCGAGGTTGAGTTAATTAGAGTTTTACTTGTTAGGTTTTATATTAATTGATTGACTAATCAATATAAAAATTCGCGATTTCATGGCAGAAAGCGTCTTTTCGCGTTAATGCAAATTTGTTAAATCAATCACTGCACTTTTATGATTTTATTGTATTTTTTTCCGGAGCACAATAAATACACGTCTGCATGCGACGGCGGCGAAAAATACTTCGTCAAACTAATTGTTAAATAAATCGAAAGAAAGGAAACCTCATCATCTTATATCTGGATAGCGGGGAGAAAGACACCGTACCTATGCAGTCATTTGGTATATTCCTCAGATGAGGGGGTATATTGCCCTCATGAAGGCTGAAGATCACCTCCTGATACGATCAGAAGGAGTATGTCCGCCTGCCTTTTTGTTTTTAAGCAAACAAGTCTCTCTGTTTTAAAGCTATCGACTTCAAACTTTGAAGAAATCCTTCTTTCCTTTGTACGCAGTATATACATATGTCGCAACGGCCGACTATTATATAGGCCAATACGGCCGTTGATCGGAAAAGGACCAACTTTTGTGTTTTTGAAAATAGAAGGTAGGGATTTTCTATAGGTTATATTTTGGTCCAATTAATCTATTCTTTAAAATTTCTGGGGAATAAGGATCGGCTGATTATATCATATCTCCTGATAACTAAACGATCAGAAATGACACAATCGTAGAGTACTCTACAACAATTAAAAGCATATACAAAAAAATGTTTGTATATGTTTTAAAGAGAAAAGTAAGAATAAGGTAAAATTAAACAAAGTAAACCCTGATTTGTTAATAATTTTTCTATTTTAAAACATCAAAATTTGGTTCTTTTTAAAAATGACCAAAATTGGCTATCTACTCTTAAATTCCAGAAAAAAAAATTTTTTTAAAACTAATTTTAAAAATTAGTCGTTGGTAGACTACTTCTGGAATAAGCCCATATGTAATTGAATGCTAACAAACATATGCTAAAATATGTATATGTTATCTTTCAGAAAACTGCGAAAACATAGAACAAATATTAAATATAGTACTACTTACTAAACTATAAGGCCACTTTGCGGACACCTGTGCTATATATGGGGAAAAAACGCAAACTCAACACCAAACATGCTTTAGTGAGCACAGCATGAAAATAGTTTAAAAGACGCAAATGGTGAGCACAGCGCTATATATTTTAGTATAGTATGTTAAATTGATCAAAATAAATGCAATTGTATTGTACATTTACCGAAGACCTAAGTGCTGAAGTTCGCTTTTTTAAGTAAAAATAAATTATTTAAGAAAAATTCAAAGGTATCAACTATTGTTTAACGATAGCATGGGAAAAGTTGCTATTAAAAATACTTAGAAATGTAATCTTACTAATCATCAACCCTGAGCAGAAATGTTCCAAAAGGTTTGTGAAATGGTTTGCTTAAATGGCTTATAATTTTTAAAAATTGAAGATCTTAATTTAAGACATTTAAGACATTTAATTTAACCACGTTTAATTTTAACCACAGATTTAAATTTCAATTCGTTTGGCCATTTCTGTGTATGTTATTGCTGCTCGTTGGACATTTTACTTTTATATATTTACAAGTTTGTACATATGCGAGTCGGCACCGGCACAAAATTTTTAATGAGTGTAAGTAGAGTGTTCAAATGTGGCACCTTTGCCGTATTCTGATATCCCTTTGCGTATTTCGCAAATTATTCCACGGTTAATTGCTATTAATTTTGATCACACAGCGGAGCGGATTAAATATACATCCGATGTCGTCGACGCTTGAAACTGATACATGATATGGGGTTATCCCATTTGTGATAACCAAATCTACTAAATAATTTAGCAACCCAATCGAAAGATAACATGCCGCTAAGATCAGCAGCATTGATAGCAAATTATTTGTATGTACAGTTGGGAGCAAAATTGAGTACATGTTGAAAATTTGATGTTTAAGTGCTCACAACACATACACGCGAAAGTAAATGGTAACGCCACGTTTTTTAAGGATCGGCTGACTATATCCTACAGATGCCATATAACTGATTGATCGGAAATGCCATAACTTTGTTGTTTTGTAAGTTAAAATATAAGTCAGGAAATATAAGATGGGACTTGGTATTGATTCTACATTTGGCAAACTTATTTGATCTGACAAGTTTCATAAGGATCGACCGACTATATACTACTCGTCATCTTTCAACATACGTGTGCCTGTGCAGATGCTCAATACGATTTGTTCCGCCAGCTTTTGGACAGAGAACATTTTCGTCCAGAAACATCAGCCAAGTACGGTGAAGAAAAAAATTACCAAACCTGTGGGAGTGAAACTACCACATGTTAGAGCTACGGACCAACCGTCCACCTCATCTTAAAAAAACTTATTTCTATACTAACATTTACCTATCAGAATACTAGAGGATTACGTAGTAAACTACCCAAACTATATTTTGATAGTTCTTCTTTTGCATCTCACATTATAGTCTTTACAGAAACTTGGTTAAAGTCGGAGATCTTAAGCTCCGAAGTTTTTCCAAGTAAGTACACCACTTTTAGACGTGATAGAACACTGCGAAGGGGAGGAGGAGTGTTAATTTATGTAGACTCCAAATACGCTTCTGAAGAGGTACAATCACAAGAGTTTGGTGACATAGAATTTCTTTTCATTAAAATCATTTTATCCGGTCAATCTTTATACGTTACCTGTTCTTACATACCACCTTTGTCGGAACCGTCTACATACTGGCAACATTTGTCCGCTATTCGTCTCATTTCGGACCGTCTGTCCGACAATGACTAGCTGGTAGCTCTGGGGGACTGCAATATACCAGAACTCATGTGGTCTAATGTTGAGAATTCTCCGTCCTTACTGCTTAACTCGCACCACGACTTCCCTGCGGGTATGTTCGACATGTCACTCGGGCAAATTATCACGTTAGAAATTCTTTAGGTCGGCTGTTGGACTTGTGTTTCGTTTCTGATTCTGATGGAATTACTGTTTCCAGAACTTTGCACCTTTCTAACCCTGATGATCCATATCATCCCACTCTTGAGGTTTCAATCGAAACCAATACCTTAATTGACCTTAAGTCTACACGTAAATGTAATAAAATTCGTTTCTTCCGTAAGGCTGACTTTATAAAATTAAATAAATTACTTTTGGAATTTGATTGGTCCGATCTACTGGCATGCGATGATATAAACATTGCTTTAGAGGGATTTTATAATACCCTAAATATATTCTTCGACGCTTGCGTGCCGAGGAAATATCCGTCCGCTTCAACTAATCCGCCTTGGTATACAAAGCACCTATTAAACTTAAAGAACGTAATGAATAGACTTTTAAATAAACATAGATTATCTGGCTGTTCAGTTAGTTATTCAAGATACTTAGTGGCTCGGTCCAATTTCACCGTTCATAACGCCGAATGTTATAGGAGTTATATTCACGGCTGCCGGATTCAGTTTACTCAGGACCCGAAGCAGTTTTATAACTTCGTAAACACTAAGCGCAAACATGTATCTTTTCCTCCTCTGCTTACGTTTGAGAACTCATATGCGAACACTGATCTGGCAATGGCCGATCTCTTCGCAAAGTTTTTTCAAACAATTTATTCATATAACACCATTCCAACTCAGCCTTACACTTATAAGATCCAATCAGCCAACCTTATATTTTGTTCATCTTTTGATCAAAGTGGTGTGTTGTTATTTTAATGTTTCTATTTAATCTTATTTATGGTAATGTAGACAGCCATCATTTACTAACACGCTTAAATTTTAATGTTCCTAGTAGAAGGACTAGAAACTTTCGTCCTCTACTCCTTAGCCATTGTAGCTCGGCATATGCCCAACACGATCCGTTCAGGATATTATGTTCGGACTACAATGGTCTCTACAACATTTTGCCACTTTGCTCTACTAACAATCTTAAATCCTTTATACTAAACGCCTTATCTGTGCAACACTCTTTCTCGTAATACTCTACTTCTTCTCTTTATACTCTCTCGGATCTATCCCCGCGATTCGAGCCGTACGTTATGCGGCAGCGCCCCTCGGTCGGTTGGGCGGAACCCACCGTAAGTATATAGAGGAAACCGCGCAAAAAAAAAAAAATCAAAACTTATCTCAAGGGCTATCTCTACATGGAATATGAATCCGATCGTTAGAGCCAATTTAAAAAAACGTGTTTTTCGGCACGTGAAACAATAACAATAGACGATATAAACACGTGCCGGGTAAGAATATATTTTATGAATAATTTTTTATACATATAATATATTGCATTTATTCGTCACCAAAATTGATATCAGCTACTCTGGGAGTGGCTTGCGGATTTTTGCGGGTTTTTTATATGATTTATATTACAGAAAAGAATAATATTTTAGTACGGGTGTCTAAAAGTTCTCTAAATATGCCCAAACAGGATATTAAATGCAAGGGCCTCCGAGAATAGTAAAACGTCTTTGAGAGAAACGCTGATAACTTTCGGCATGCCCAAGCGGGTGGTAATGGATAACAAACGCACCTTTAACTGTGCTGCGATCGATACCTATCCATCCAACAGCCCCATACGCTTCAACAATTACCGGTCAAGTAGAACGATTTCATTTAACACTTTCTGAAATCATGAGATGCATTAAAAAAGATAACGGAAACTTGGCACTCGAAGACCTAATTCTTAAATCAGTTGAAGAATACAATATGTCCATTCATTCAGTAAGAATATAAGTAAAAACCAGATGAGGTTTCTTTTCGGAAGCTTCACTCCGAACACTACAAAATATAAAGAAAAACAGTGGACTGAAATCTGGGAAAAAATAGGGGAAAACAAGAAAGGAAAGTAATGCCCTAACTTCGAGCGGAGCCGAAGCTGATATACCCTTGCTGTTAAGTGGCAGCTTATATTATATGATATATATCGATTCGTATATAGAGGGCGATCCTAATAAAAATTTCACTGTAAAATAAATATTCTAATAAAATGTTGGAAAGAGTCTCAAGCATCTTTAAAATAAGCAAAGTTGTTTCATTTCCTATCGTTCAGTTATATGGCGGCTATAGGATTTAGTCGGCCGATGCTTATGAAATTTGACAGATCGGTTAGTTGACCCAAATTGAAATCCATAGAAAGTCCCATCCTTCTAACTTAAAAAACAACAAAGTTATAGCATTTATGATTAATCAGTTATATGGAAGCTATAGGATTAGTCGGCCGATTAGTCGGCCGATTAGTTTGGCAAATCGAATAAGTTTGCCATAAGTGAAATCCGTAGAAAGTCCCATACTTTTGACATGGGCCTCGATCCCGACTGTTCCGACTTATATACTGCCTGCAAAGAAAAGAAGGATGTGTACAAAGTTTTAAGTCGATAGCTTTAAAACTGAGAGACTAGTTTGCGTATAAACAGACAGAAAGACACACAGACGGACATGCCTAAATCAACTCAGGGGGTGATCCTGATCAAGATTATATACTTTATAGTATATATTCTTTATATATACTTTATATACTTTTGACCAAAAATAATACCCTCAAATAATAAAAATAATACCCTCTGCTAGGTCATAACAAGTAGCCGACTTAGAATATCGTAACCAGCAAAAAAAAGGACAGTCAAAACAGTACGAGACAGGACATACAATTCATGTTAAAATTGACAAAAGACTTGGTACCAAACTTACCCCCGCTATAGAAAAAAAACAGTAAAGAACAAAAAACAGTACAATTAAAACCCAATTCGGGAAATTAATACACAAAAATAACTTTAGAAACTAACTTTCAAACTATTTATAACAACTTTCCTGGTCTGGACGTGCAGCCAAACAAGAGGGTTTAACCTAATAGAATACGACAATTCATTCGCATACCTAAAAAAATGACTAAAAAACCTCATAACATCATTTATACCCCTACCTGTCTTACGAATTAAATCTAATAAAAAAAAACTTCTTAAATTAAGAACAAACAATAAACAAAAAAAAAGCATTAGGAATCTTAGGAATGGCAAGCAAATGATTGGCAGAAACACCGGACCACTATGACCACAAACTATTAAAAAACAAAATAAACGAAAATTTAAAAATAATAATCAACATGTTATAATAAATAAAATTTTAAGCGAGAAAATTAATCAAATAAGTAACGTAACGAATGCCATACTAAAAATAAATAAGAATTTAAATGAAATAATTAACGAAGAGGCAAATATTCTTATATATGAAATTCAAATAGTAAAAAAACAAATTTCCAATATACTGGAATGGAATTTAACGGAATGGTGTCAGTGGACGGAAAGGACCCTAAATCTGCAAGGATCCTTCATCATCCAGAACAGAAGCTCCACAGTAAAGATCGGTGAATACACCTACAGAACAGAAGAAATCACTGTGGTAGACCCCAAACCTCCGCTTTTCCAACTCACAGTTGTAAATAATTAAATAAATGAAGTCATCGTCCTTCAGATAATCAAGGAACTAAATATAAATAACACCAAGATCCTGAAAAAAAAAAAAATTAAAGAAGAAAAGACAATCGAGGTACCCGTAAATCATAAGGCAGCCACTATTTGCTTATAATAATCATAAATCTGATCACAACGCTTATCAGAAGGTGCAAACTAAAAGAAGCTGCCCCAAAAACGACAAAAGCACTGGCAGATCCATCCCCACCTAACCCAGTTCTTTTCTACGTTGCGAACGAGGACGCCCGAGGAAGAGTTAAAATCCTAAAATGTCAAATACTAAACTAGTTAATAAAGCTTTAGACTGGACTTAGTCCTGTCTCACGCGCAAAAGTTTTTAATAACAATGGAAATAGAGCTAACGCAACCACATTGAGTGCCCCGTTCACCTGACAGCAACCACCGCGCAGCAAAAACTGCGACCGAGATCACGACAGCGATGGAGCGACGCATAGGCTTAGTTATTAATCATAAGAATCATTAATGTCAGTACTAATTCAACACTCAAATAAACGAAACGTAAAACGATTAATTTCTTTTTTTTTTTTTAGAATCATAATATAATATTTTAACTCATAACAACAAAAGTAAACAAACTGCAGTTTTTCGAGCATTAATGGCTAAGGGTTTTTTCGACATCGATTGAATTGACTATGACAACCCAACCCAGAAAACCCAGACAACCCTATGGAAAATACTATGTCCGGCTTCCGTTAAAAACTGAATTTGAAAAACGCACAAAGGAAGACAGCATGACTATCAAAGTTCTGGGAATGTGTAGTGTATGATGTATGAGAATAAAATCCTTCAACGACATATTGTACAAAATGATTTAGACGGAGTCATCATGAAATGGGGCTACATTGATACGTGTTTGTGAAAATTATTCAAAGTATGTATCGCTTTATTGATATGCACCCGGATGATGCTCAGATTCAACGCATCTTATGGATCAGCATCGTATACGCGTGCTTCATCACTTTCCTCAAGATTAACAATACCGATACCCATTAGAAACTCCTGTACTCTTAAATAAAGTATATGTCGACAGTAAGTATACATCCACAGATCCGGCATTCTAAACCAGCACATGGCTTAAACAAGAAACGTTGAAGTGAAATCCGAGGAAGACTATTAATATTAAAACTTAAATATTTAAAATTCAAGGTTCGATTTGACCTGTGCGTCCTGTTTTTACCTCCAAATACAAAATCAATCCGCGAGTGAGAACGCCCCTATTGATAGGACAGAGTCGCGTCACACCCACTAAGCCAATAATAAATTCTGGAATCCAACTCTCAGGAGTTTTTGTCCGTCAGCCAACAGATATTACAGGGGAAGAAACGCATGAGTATTCATGTACCGTAACTGTGTACACCGCTGGTAGTGCGACTATACTCTCCACGTGAGGGCGGCTCGTAACAGGTCCCGGTAAGGTCCTATCTGTGCCGAGGATGCTGGCGAATTGTAGTCGGGCAGGAAGAAGAATAATGCCTTCCTCAAATAACTCCAATACAAGGTGGAACAGCATATGCCGAGGGATGCATGTCCGGGGGGTGCCCGGAGGTTAATATGCGGACTCTGGGGAACCGGCCGACGCCCCAGTTTCAACCAGGCTTTTCATAATAAGCAGGCTATGTCATGACGGACTATGAACCCCTCCCCGCCTACTCGTGGGTCCAAAAATGAATTCAACTAACAATAAAAACAAAAATAGTCGAGAACGGAACTGCCTAATAAGTTCAGTTGGAGTTCAGGCTTTGCACAGCCGATGTAACAGGTAAATAGCGAGCATGCGTTCTCGCAAAAACGAACCTTAATATATTCTTGCTACCAAATTTCAGCAACGAAGACGACATACCCGCAGTTATAAAGCGCCCAGGCGGTTCTCTAAGAATATGCTCAATCATCGATGCACTGACGGCACTTGGAATATACAACCTGTTCACCCAATCTGTTCGTTCTCATCTGTTCACCCAATACGGCAGATCCTGGCAGATCCTTGACAGGACTGTCAAGGCAACTTTTGGATCTGAACACCGCAGATAAGGCAAATAAAGCGGCAATTTCCATCTATACCTGCCGCAAAGTCGTATGCCTAAAATGGGGGATGTCCGCGAAGATACTCAGATGGTTATACACGGCAATCATTAGACCAATTTTATTTTATGGAGTTGTAGTCTGGCGCCTGCCTGGATAACTCCTTATGCAGAGAAAAGTTCAGGAGGTCGCAGCTTATGGCAGATGTCTGCATCACAGGCAGTCTGCGCACTACGCCTAGCGTCGCCCTAGACTTTATCGTAGACCTACTATCAGTGGAACTGATGGGGGTAACGAAAGCCACACTGGCAGCAATAAGACTGCGAGAAGCGAACTTACGGAGCAGGACTAGATTTTACTAAAACTAGTTTTTACTTAACTTACTAGCAGGACCCCGGGACCAGAGTTCTCCCTTTATATCTACACAGATGGATCAAAACTTAACGGCCAGGTGGGGGGCGGTTTCTTTTGTGAGCATCTGTGCCTAAAGGAGTCCTTCAGACTCCCTGACCACTGCAGTGTTTTTCAGGCTTAAGTAATAGCCATCACTTGAACCCCCAGCAATTACGGGCAATAGGGGTACAATATGTATTTTCTCGGACAGTCAGGCAGCGCTCAAGGCACTTGGCGGATTCTCATCCAACTCTAGGACAGTCAATGACTGTCGCAGATCTCTCAACGAGATGGCAGAACAGCATGACATCTACCTCGTATCCAGTCCTGGTCGATCCGGTCCCTACCGGTACCAAGTCCCGGTCGCACCCATAGGGATCACAAGGGAAACTGTGCCGCAGATGAACTAGCTAGGGCAGGGACTACCAACTCTCTCTTTCCGGAGAAAAAACTTTCCAAAGAAAGTAGGCATTTCCTTGGCTTCTTGCAGGCTCAAGTGCAGGGAGTTTTTCAGGGAGAAATGGAGTAATCTCCAGATCTGTAGAGCCTCGCGCTTGATCTGGCCCACTCGTTCTCGGAAAATATCGGCGAGACTCATCGCCCTCAACAGGCCAGACTGAAGCCTAGCGTTAAAGGAAATTACTGGGCACTGGCTGATAGGCGCACACGCAGCTCAGCTTTCAGTGCCCCATAATGACTAGGAGGAGGAGTCGGTTATGCACCTCCTATGCCACTGCCCGGCACTCGGGCGTAGCAGACTAAAGCTTTTTGGATCCGCTGAACTGGCGGACTTCAGCGATCTCCCAGAGATCTCTCCGCGCGGTCTGGTAGCCTTCATCAGGAAAGCTGGTTGGGATCACGAGCCGGATAAGAAGGATAGGCATATGGGTAGACATTCCCAGCATCGCCGCCTTAACCTAACCTAACATAAATAAAACTTAATCACTTACCGTGAGGCTAATGTGTCTCCTGGCATTGTTACAACTGGTGTGCCAGTCCACAATACATCCATAGATGTGGTGTGACCATTACATAGAGGCGTGTCGAGACATATATCAGCTAATTGTCCTCGGCGTACATGCTCTTCTTTAGCAGCTACATTTGAAAAAATGACTCGATCTGGAGATATCCCTAAAAATAGTATAATTTAAATATGGCTATACGTTTTATAAGGTGAAGACAAAAGAATTTACCAAGTTCGCTGACAGTTTTTTTAATGTTTTGTTCGCCAACAGCTGGAAATCTAAGTAACCACAAAACTGATTTGGGAACATTTTTTAATATTTCAACCCATGATTCCAAAGTTAATGGATCAATTTTATATAGTTGATTAAAATTGCAATAAACAATTGCATCATCCGGCAACATATATTGACGACGAGTCGTTATTACAATGTTTTGAGGTACTTCTTCTCCGGTAGCGGCCTTATTATTAGTTTGAGTAGTAGCCAGTCCATTCTGAACAACAACACCATTTAAAGAAGTCTGAACTTGGCCTGAGGCAATCATTGATACGATTTGTGTAGTGTTTGGCAGCTCTGCAACTTTATGAGTTATTTCAACAGGTTTTTGTGCATTAACGACTTCCTTTATTTCCTTCACGTCTGTATTTTCCACTAATGGAGATAAATCGGTAGCATTAATAACTGTTACGTTATCTGCAACAGAAGATTGTTGTTTATCACACACAATTATTCGTTCTTTTAAATGCGGAAACATTTGTTTGTGATCGCCAATAAAATATGTGTGCGGCATGTAAGATAACTTTTCACTATATTGGTATGCCAATTCCATTGGACTAGTTATTGCATCAGTAATAATATAATCCATAAAACTAGCTCCACTAGTACCTGGATAACCTAACCACATTACTTGAATTGGAGCCGGTCGTAAAGCAAAAATTTCATTTCGTGCTCCTTTTGTATAGCCATTCATATTAACCAAAATGTGAATTCCATCACTATGTATTTTATCCGCTGCTTTACCATTGCAAGGAATTTGTGAAAGGTCAATAAAATGTTCTGCTTCTCTGCTAATTTTGTAACGAAATGTCGTTCCATCGTCAGGACTCAGAGCATAACAGAATATTTCCACCTTAGAACGGTCATGTAGTCCTGGAACAGATTGCATCAAATGAGAAGTTGGATGATTTCCAAAATCTGAACTTAAGTATCCAATGCGCAGCCTTCCGTTTTCGGTTAATTTCTTTACGAAATTGTACGGTTGCTTATGAAGAACATGAATTTTTTCCAAACATAAATTAGCATGTCTAGCTGCAATAGCTTTCCGATATTCATGTGTCAAAGGATAAAGCATAGAATGGTGTGGATGTACCGACGGTAAGCGGTTTTTATCCAACTGCTCCGCAACTATGCCAACCAGTTTCTTCATTCGAATATCATAATCAGTCCAGTCACAAACAATTTGCAAGCAATGTGCTAAATTACAATATGCGTCAGGAAAATCTGGTTTTAACTTTAATGCCGTACGATACGATTGAATAGCTTCAGGAATATTTCCGGAATCTTTATGTATGCTAGCCAAATTACTGTGGGCATCAGCAAATGCAGGATTAATTTGAATGGCTCTAGTATAGCATTGCAATGCGCCACTTACGTCTTGAAGTTCTTTCAAAGTATTTCCCATATTTGAATAAGCATCAGCAAATGTCGGCTGAATTCGGATAGCTTCCTTGTAGTGCATTAAAGCTTCCTTTAATTTTCCTTGTTGCTGTAAAACTGATGCTAAATTTGAATGTGCAGCGGCAAAATCTGGAAAAACTTCCAAAGCTTTTAAGTAAAGTCGTGTAGCATCTTCTATAAAGCCTTGCTCTCGTTTTATATTAGCTAAGTTGTTCAGGGAATCTGCATGATTTGAGCACAGTCTGAGCGCGGTGTTATAACAATCCTCTGCTTCCTTTACCTGTATGAATTATTTAAATAATATAAAAAATTCATTAAAACTTAAAATGTACCTGTCCCTTTTCCTTAAGGGCATTTGCAAGGTTACAATATGCATCCGGAAAGTTGGGTTGTAATTCTATGGCTCGCCTATATGTGTCGATAGCCAAATCAATGAGCCCTTGTTCATAATAAACGCATGCCAAGTTCCCGTGAACAACTGCGTTGTTTGGGGATAAGTTCAAAGCCCGCAAGTAGGCAGCAACAGCTCTGAAATGATAATGAAGCATTTTCTTATTTTATTGACTCTTCATTAAATTTTGAAACTATAAATAACAGGCGGAGTCGAAACTTATATACTTTAAATTACTTTGTAAACAACGGCATCAAAAAAAGTTATTGCTTTTTCGACAATTCAGGTATACGGCAGCTATAAGATATTTATAAAAGATACTAATACGGATAAAATGATCCGTTTTTATACCCTTGCATAGGGTATATATTATAATTTTGGTCAAAAGTGTGCAACGCAGTGAATGAGACATCTCTTACCCTATAAAGTATACATATTCTTGATCAGGATCACCTCCTAAGTCGACTATATAAGATCCGATATATATTTAATTATATAAGCTGTCACATAACTGCAAGGGTATATCAACTTCGGGCGGAGCCCTTGCAGTTAAGTTGCAGCTTATTTTATTAGGTATATATCGGATCTTATATAGTCGGCCGATCTTCGGGCGGAGCCCTTGCAGTTAAGTTGCAGCTTATTTTATTAGGTATATATCGGATCTTATATAGTCGGCCGATCCTTATGAAATTTGGCAGATCGAATTAGTTTGCCCAAGACGGGACGCATATATAGCCCATCTTTCTAACTTAAAAAACAACAGAGATGGCATTTCCTATCAATCAGTTATATGGCAGCTATAGGATATAGTCGGCCGATCCATATGAAATAAGGATCGAATAAGTCCGCCAAAAGAGGAATCCATAGCAAGTCCCATCCTTCTAACTTTAAAAACAACAAAGTTATGGCATTTCCCATCAATCAGTTATATGGCAGCTATAGAATGTAGTCAAGAACCGATCTTGACCGTTCCGACTTATATACTGCCTGCAAAGAAAAGAAGGATGTGGGCATATTTTGAAGTCGATAGCTTTAAAACTGAGAGACTAGTTTGGGTAGAAACATACAGACGAACAGACGGACATGCTTATATCGACTCAGGAGGTGATCCTGATCAAGAATATATACACTTTGTAAGGTCGGAGATGTCTCCTTCACTACGTTGCATACTTTTGACCAAAATTATAGGACCCTCTGCAAGGGTATAAAAAGAAAATACCGAACATCAGCCACAAAAATGTATTACTTTTATTACACATATTGCAGCTTTATTACAGTTAAGGTACAAAGTCTAGCGATTCCGGTCGTTCGAGTCCGGTCGATATGTGGCAAGTTAATTTATATTTAATTATTTATATAATTTCTTATATTATTTATATAATTTCTATAAATTATACACATATGTATATTCATGATCAAGATCAACTCCCGAATTTCTATAAATTATATATATTGTACAAAGTTTGGAGTCGATAGCTTTAAATATAAGTAAATAGTACTAGTTCGCATAGGAATAGACAGATAGATGGATATGATTATATATCTTAATTTATATAAATAATTTTTACACATTATATACATATATAATTTCTATAAATTATATATATTCATGAGTAAGATCCCCTCCTGATGACTTGAAATTTTATCATGTCCTTCTGTGTTTTTACGCGATCTAGTCTTTTATATATAAAGCTATCGACTTCAAACAGGGCACACACGCTGCTTACTTATATCGAGCGCAATAATATGTTGACTAGAGCCGGTTATATCTCCTACAATTCGTAGCACACTGTTGGCCACCTTATTGACCTTCTCCAAAAATAAAACCGAAAATAGGTATATATATTTAACCTTACCGTTGCCAAAAAACTTGTATATAAATGAGAAGAGGGAATAAACATTTTTTATTTTTTAAATTTTTGAGTGTTTTAAATTTTTCATCACTGGGTCCTATTTTGACTATTGTATAAATAATTATGCTTTGATAATCCATAACGCTTTAAAAGGATAAAGCGAATACAATTTATTTATTAATATTTGTCAATAGAAAGTATTTTGCGATTATTTTTGCTCTTTCAAATAAATGTGCAGTACGTATATTTATATAGATATACACATATACGATCCTAGGCTTCAGAGACGTAAATAAACACAAGTTTATATTTAGCTATTTCAATAAATGAATCAGACACTTCAATGTGCATAGATACACACAATATAAAAGAAAAATTTTAAAATGAGTATTGAAAATTGAAATTCATTATTTATTTTAATTCATTAATAAAAATTGATTTAAAATAGTATCAATATATAAAATATTATTATTATCAATATGAAAAAAATAATTCTATTATAGTTTTTGTCACCTAAAATTGAATAAGAAAATTGTCCTTCCTAAATTTCAAATGTATATTCCGACTTAAAAAAACTCTTTACAAAAACACTGAGAGAAAAATACAATACTTGCAGTGGTGAATTACATTTTTAATTCAATAAGCAAAATCGGTTTTGATAAATAAGTTATATTTAGGGTCGAGCGTAAAGCACCCAACACCCTTAACCCTTTACCGCATACATATATACTATTCATCTTCAATAATTGCAGAGATTATAATAATAATCATCGTCCGGATATTATAATCGTCCTGAGTCGATATAAGCATGTCCGTTCTTAAAAGGAGCAGCTAACTTTATACGATTCGATATATATCTAATAATATAAGCTGCCACTTAACTACAAGGGGTATATTAACTTCGGCTCCGTCCGAAGTTAGCTTTCCTCTCTTGTTTCACTTTAAGGGGTTACATGGGTTTCCCGGTTTTTTTTTTTGTCTTATTGAATTCTCTAGAATATTGTCAGAATATTTCAAGTCGATCCGACTAATAGTTTTGGAGATACAGCCTTACTCTTAAAAAATTAGGTACCCTTAAAACTTTAAATGCGTTTTTCTCGTGACTATGTTTTCTAAGTCGGTTGTCAAGATTTCTCGCGAACTACTCAACCGATCTTAATAAAATTTTTACACAGGTCTTCGAGATATTATTTACAAAGTATTAAACGAAGGAATTTTATCGAAATTTGCATTTTTTATAAAAAGTCTGCCAAAAATCCAATGTCTGCAAAAAATCCAAATCCATTTTTTTTCTTCGCCCAACACTTACTGTAACGCTACCAGCTTTTTGATAGCGGTCGAAATAAATAGTTAATTTAGTTTTAATATTTATTTTGGGTTAAATTCGCGCAATAGCGGGCCGTCAATATCAACTCCAAAAATACAAGTATTTTTCAAGTCAACTAAGAGCTTGTGCGCAGAAATTCTACCAAAGCTCCCAAAAGCGCATGCGCTACAAAAAGCAAAAAAAGTGCATGCGAAACTGGGAGACAGACAGACACGAATCAATGCCGCTGCAACTAAACAAATTATCAATATTGTAATCGTTTTTGCTGGTGGCTGTTTAGCCAAACATCTAGTTTATTTTCTTTACTAAAACACGTATTTTTTTATTTTTATTTCCGATGCTCCTGAAAAGTACCGGAAATGGCGTCGTTGTGACCACCATTTCAGACACTTTCTTACATTTTTTTTTTTGAAAATTTCACTAAGTGTTTATTAAATATGAATTTTATAAACAATAACAAGTTTCATTAAAATGTTTTATTTTTTATATGCAAACAAAATTATTAAAAAAAGAAATTTTTTTCCCAGAGGAAATCCTTGTAACCCCTTAATCTTCTATTAAAATTATATTTTCAAAAGCATTTTTTTGCCCTTTCATAAGTCTTATTCAGTTTTCCGCAAACGCCAATGCAGATGAAATATAAACAAATTTATTCAATTTGACATTATATTTATATTTATACTTTAAAGTTTAAACTCAATTTATCTTAAGATATTCTTATTCTTGAAGAATATAAAGTTTTCTTCAAAAAGAGAATAATAATATTGCAGTTGAGCATAAAATATACTAATTTATATACTACGCGCATTAACGCTTGCATTTTAAATTCTATGTTAATTCTATGTTTATTCTATGCAACATTAAAGTTCTATGTGGCAACATTAGAAAGAAACAGTAGACAATGGACAGTATATAGTAGAAACAGTTTCTACACAGTTAATGTATTTTTTCATACGAAATACGCGGGAATCAATTCTGTTTCAACCAAAAAAAAAAACAAATGTAGTAAAAAAGACAAAAAGAATCTGTTTCCGAGCGTTCTCGGGTAGCTGCAATTAATTTTCAGAATTCCTGGCCTTGATAAAATACAAATTCTTCTCGATATAACTATGTGCGTTAATTTGTTAGATAACATTTGATACAATAGTTTGGGCGATAGAAGTTAATAATATTCTAAGGGGTTGAAGACCGAGTGACGAAGTAAGAACGGGAAGCGGCTCAACGATTGACGCTAGCGCATGATGGCAGATGCAGGTGACCGATCGAATGCACGAGAGCGGGCGACGCGAAAAAGATACAAAAGTGTAAGCGCAAGCGGACAGAGAGACATAACAAAGACATAACTTTTGGTACCCAAAAGGCGGTTTCTAAGGTCATTAAGTTATTGCCGGTCAGATTTTCCAACAAAAAATATAATGTCAAAGAAAAAAATGTTTTATTAACTTTCCCATGAAGTGAAAAAACTTTCACACATATATGGCTTAATATTTCTCCCCCAACTACGCGCCCCCACAAAAAAAGTTAAAGTAAATATTATTTTTATCCCAATAAATACATATATGAAATCATCAAGATTTCGGAAAGAAACATAGAAGATGGAACTGCTGATAACGGGCAATTAGTAGACCACTGCGGTTAGTTACACTAAGAGAAGTAATTGGTGATAATTACAATAGCTGAGCTCGTTGTTTTGGTCGCTCCGGTCAGTCGCTCATTCTTACCGCTGATATTGCTGTTTTCGGTTTCTGGTCCGATTCCGGTGATGCCTAGCGCCGTCTATTGAAGCTGGGTTATTTCTATCAACATTCCTTGCTCCTTGATAATGCATGCACTAGAACTTCGGTCGGATGCGTCGACTTCACCAATAAACTTTCGTGGCTAGCTATGTTCCGGTGCCCAAGCTAGTGAATAAGGACTACTTGTTCTGCTTTGAAATCCGGAACTTATTCTGGTCGCACTAGCCACATCACCATCCATCCAAGCGCGGTATTTTTGAGTAGTGGCTGTACTTATCCCAAATGTACTTGTTGTGGCCTCATACGCTGGTAGATATATTCGGCGCCCAATAATAGGTCAATCTTCTGTGGCTGTGTAAATTCAGGATCGGCTAAGCGCAACTGAGGTGGGATATTTCTTGGCACTTGAATAGTTGGAGAACAAGAATGCCAGCCATTCTTCTAGAGATTATGTAAATCTGTGATTCAGAATCTAGGATTGCGCGACGTTGCTAAGGGGGTTCGGTTGGTCCATCTTTTACTACCTGGGCGGTTGATTCCATTGTTGACTATTTTTTTCAAAAGGTTTAACGCTTGAATTGCCGTATGGTTTGTGTTCAGGTTGTGATTCAATAGAAAAGGAGCACGTCGGTGTCACCAAATGTTCGTCCGTAGAGCGTTATGCGGCCACTATTGTTGAACTTGAACTCGCGGGAGTAACGGTAGGTCTCGGAGTCATAGTCAAAACCTATAGAAGGACTGACTAATGTTAACATGGCTTTTGCAAAGGTCTGCTCCAAATGAACAGTCGGTATCAGGCTGGGGTTGATATACGGGAACGCGGAGTTGAGGTCCTGTTGACTGGCCTCAGCTGTGGTGGTGGTACTTTGGTTAAAGGTTCCTCCGGTGGTCCTTCGGGCTGAAGCATTACACTACTGGTCCTACTGACGGTCCTTCTGACGGGAGCAAGAATCAGAAGCGATTACGTATATGTGGTTCCTACTGGCGGACCTTTTGACGGGTGCATCACTCTAAGTTTAAAGTACCATAACATAGTACTGAGTAACGAGTCGATTAAGTCTGTATTCGCAACTGGGTTTATTTTGGACCAGGTGATATTTTATAATAATTACATATTATTACATATGTTGTGGCTTAACTATGGTTAAGCTGGACAATGTTAATGAAAGTACGCACAATAATGTCAATGTTAAAGAAATGACGTGCTAAGTACTAGTTCGGTCAGTCGGTAATTCTAAGTTTTCGGGTCTGATTCCGGTGATTTCTGGCGTCGTCTATTGGAGCTGGGTTTTAGGTCTTGGCACTAGGTGCCAGGGTGCAAGGGTGGAGCATAATGTGGAAATGTGGAGTATAATGGTAGTGATTGTTTCGTATGGCTACGTTGAATTTTGTATGTGGATAGGACATTTTGGCGGAATTCTGCCACTTCCTGTACGTTTTATTTTTTGGCACTCGGACTGGGTCACTTCCCGACGGCTTGGAAGATAGCAAATGTAGTAATGCTTCGCAAAAAAGAAAAGTCACCGTGTGACGTGATCAGCTAACGCCCTATCAGTCTTCTCCCTGCGTTTGGTAAGGTCCTGGAGCGTTGTATTCGGTACGCCTACTCTCCTTTCCAGCGCAAGGACTTCGTAGTCGCCGTAAAGTTAACCGCGTGACGGTAATGTCCGATTATCCAAGAGCTCGTTCCGGCCAAACTACTGACACATCGTCTGGCCGGATGCCCATGCATAGCCGACGAACACTGCATATTTGCGTGTCCGCTATGAGATCAAATTTTTGTTAGCTTTAAGTCACTTTGTGTTCGAGCTTCAGTACATAAAAAAGTCTTAAACTCGTTACTCCGACACAGCCGTCAAAGTCCTTTAATTTACTGAAATAGGTTATAGTGCCTTAAGGGCCGTAACAACGGAGGTTTTAACTCCCACCGTAACTTCCTGATAACAAGGAAACTCCGTCGGCAACCGATGGAATCGCATTTATCTCCACCAAGACTTCCAACAAGAAGGAGGAACCCCCTCGGCGACCGCCAGGGATCACCCACATCTGTGATGTCACCGAATGCAGCGAGGGATAATCAAATATATCCAAATACACCCTAATTTACTCTAATTAGCGCCCAACGTAAAAAAAAAAATGTCGCTCATCTACGCGACCTGCTCGACTCATTAAGCATCCATCATAGAGCAGCCAGAAGCTTAGACTTCCAAGGAACAGCGTTAAATGTAGTGGCGGGAACGCCGGACACTGAAGATTTCGAAAAAATTAATTTTAAAGAATTTGAGTTAATAAATGCAAACAATAGGCAGGTAAATATCAATAATAAAATACAAAACTAGATTAAAAAATTTTCCACAACCGTCAATCAACTTCTGAGGTCAGCTAAAAAGTCCAAAATTGATACGGGACGTCACCGACTGCAGCGAGGGATAACCAAATATATCCAATTACACCCTAATTTATTCTAATTTATACACACCCTGCAGTACCAGTGTTGAGGAGTTCCTTGGGGAACTCTCCATTACATGCTCACTATACGAGGTGTCTTCAAAAAGTATCGTGAATTTTGTGTTTTTTTCAAAAATTATTTATTTATTCATGAATATCTATTTTGTGTCCTTCATAATAATCTCCATGAGTTTTCCAATCGTCGAAGCACTTCAAAAAATCATTTCTTTTTATATTGTTCAGTTCCTCCTTCGTTGCCGTCTTTATCTCGTCAAGCGTAGCTTAACGTCGTCCTTTCATGGGCCTCTTCAGTTTAGGGAACACGAAAAAGTGACAGGGGGCCAGATCTGGGGAATGCGGTGGCTGCGGCATTATTAGTGTGTTGTTTTTGAACAAAAAGTCTCACACAAGCAACGATCGCAATTAAGAAATTTTGGTACGAATTTCGCGGCGACCCGTCTCATGCCCAAATCATTGATAAAAATCGAATGGCACGAGCCAATCGATATGATTAGGCCCTCTGCAACTTCTTCGTCTTCCTCTGCAACGGTGATTCGACGATTGTCCAATAACATTTACCATCGACAAATGTTGCTTCGGTCCAAGGTAGCTTCTCCGTATGCCACAGTCAACATTTGGAATGCATCCGCGCACTAAATTTCGTTTTTCACTCAAAATTTGATACAGGTTCTTTGAACCATTTTTTTGAATAGGTTGAATAATTTTTTGGAAATGAAAGCAAAGCAGCTGTCAACAATTAAGGGAACATTCAAAATGTCCAAGCTTGTCGGCGTAAGTGAGAGACTTAAGTACCAACATAACGCCACAAAAAATTGAAATTCGAATATACGTAACGTAATTCGTAATTCAAAATTCGCGATGCTTTTTGAACACACATCATACATAATGAATTCCGTAGTCCTGGTATATGAAATTCGTTAAGGAATTTTTGTATGCGATGTCCTATGCATCGGTGACCTCGGGAATTATTTCCCTAACTGGGTAGGGAATTTCCCCATGAATTCTTGCAATCAAATTATAGGGAAGGTCTTTGGTATTCTTTGCAAAGAATTCTTTGATAGTTTTTGCGAAGAACTCTTTGGTAATTTTTGCAAAGAAATAGGAAGTAAGTTCTTTAAGAAATTAAAAAAAAAATAAAATCGTTGGTGAGGTCATGAAAGAATTTTTTACAAAAGTTTTAGAGGAAATCCTAAGGAATTTTTCGAAAAAAGGTGAAAATCCCAGGCGGCCTCCCTAAATACATTTTTGAACCTTCGTACATTCAACATTTTATCTTTAATTATTTTATTTTTTCAAAATTTATGTCTAATTATCTTTTTCTTCATTTATAGTTTTATTTATAATTTCCTCTTCTAGTATTGTATGATTGTTTATATTTTTTTTATTTTGCCTTATTTTCTGCATTTTTGACAGTGCCAGTGCCTGTCGTAGCTGACGTTCTGGTGTTAGCGCCGGATTACAATTTACTGAAATACAATTTTTGTTTAAAATAATTATTTTTTTTTTTATTCTTCCTAGTAAAACTGTGAAAAAACATTGATAGGTTTTAAGTCCGTCCTTCCCACTTACTCCATCCACGTTGTGGGTGGATATTATTTCCCAACTCAGCACATTGTTTATAGATTTGGAAAGGCAGGTTTCCAAGAAATTAATTAGATGGAAATAAATAAATAAAAAATTAATTGTAATTTTATTTAATTTTTTAATATTCTGCAGTGTACACTGATTCCGTTTCACATTATAAAACTACACGGATCCAATGTGCGGTGCATCGAAAGTGTCAAAGTTCAGTTTCATTTGCGTATGTGCATTTATAGCATTTTCTATGTCAATAATCTTTTCTAAGGCGCATCGATCCTTATTTAAACAAGTCTTTTATTAAACAATGTTGAGTAAAGTAAATGTGTTACTTGAATCAACTTTATATTAAAATAATATTATAATAATATATTATATTGCTAATTGACAATAGAAAAGGCACATATGTAAATTTACACAATTCCCTTGTCTCACTTTGAAACGTTGTATTTATTTATGTACTTACCTTTAATATATATGTTGAATAATTTTATTTAACAAAAATTATTTTTCCTGGCTTTTTAACACTTGATTTTTGAACACTGTTCATTTACCTATGCAATGGAATGCAAGGCACGAAACGATATGACCGAAATGTTAATGATGAAATAAAAGCAATATCAAAAGCGAAAATTTTGGCGCGTGCTTACATATGTACATACGGTACACCGGGTAGGTTCACGTTTTAAAACAATGCAGTTTTCACAGTGCCTTTAAAAATTATTAACATATTAATATTTGCTTCTAAAAAAATTGTTATTAAAAAATGTTATTATGTATTATGACATGTGTATGAATTTAAAAGCAAGAATGTAGAGCTAACTTCGGGCGGAGAAGAAATGGATATACCCTTGCAGATATGTGGCAGCTTATATTATTATATATATATCGGATTTTATATAGTTTTTATATATAATAACTCGAATTTATTTGCTCAAAGTGAAATGCATAGAAAGTCCCATCATTCTAACTTAAAAAACAACAAAGTTATGGCATTTCCGATCAATCAGTTATATGACAGCTATAGGATATAGTCGGCCGATCCTTATGAAACTTGTCAGTTCAAATAAGTTTGCCAAATGTAGAAACCATTGCAAGTGCCATCGTTTTTACTTAAAAAACAAGAAATTTAAGGCATTTCCGATCAATCAGCTATAGGATATGGTTGATCGATCCCGGCCGTTCCGACTTATATACTGCCTGCAAATAAAAGAAGGATGTGTGCAAAGTTTGAAGTCGATAGCTTTAAAACTGAGAGATTAGTTTGCGTAGAAACAGACAGACGGACATGCTTATATCGACTCAGGAGGTGATCCTGATCAAGAATATATATACTTTATGAGGTCGGAGATGTCTCCTCCACTGCTTTGCACACTTTTGACCAAAATTATAATACCCTCTGCAAGAATATAATAATTATTATAATAATAATAATTAGGGTATAATAATAATTCAGATATATGTATTATAAATTATAATTAAAAATGTATAAAGTATCTTAAAAAATATTTTAAAATGCCTAACAAAGCTATATCCCTCCGCATTTTTAAATTCATCTCATATTTAACAAATTTAAATGTTTATTTGTATTTAAACGGTATATGTATATTGAGCGAGACTATTAAAACATTCTCTTTCTCTATTCTCTATCGGCATCAGGTCTGGAAACAACAGTTAATTGTCATCGGGCCCGGTCTTCGAAACACAAAGTTAATAGGGCCTCCCGAATAATGAGTAAAGTTTGTTCCGAATAAAGTTTGTTTGCAAAAGAATAAAAAGAAAACATTCGAAAAATTCTTCCCACTCTTTTCTCAGTGTGTCCCTCTCTAACGCTGGGGAATATTTTCCTTCATGAATTCAGGTACTGCAGGTGATCTTATCACAAAGAATATTGGTCTGATATGGTCTTGTATTGCTTGTAGCGAATCTCCAAGAAGAAAAATTTCAAATAACAACCTGCTGGCGGTAAATTTATTGTATACCCCTGCTTCCATGCCATACATGCTAATAAATTTTTAACGCCAAATATATTATCAGCGCCTACTGATGTTTCTTTGGAAGCGATCCGTTCAACAAGTAAGGAAATCGAATCGTGAATGAGTCTTGGTCCACATATCGTCTTGGAACCTCCATCGTTGGAAAACCTGCAGGCTGCTACTGTTGTACCATCTCCTAGTCCTCTCACTGGCGTGGCGCCTGAAATAAAATATTCTGGGCTTACGCTTAGAGCTGTTGCACCCCGTAAAACCATATTTGTATCCCACCATGTGGATGCCACTGTGGATGATGTCAGGAGTCACCTCTTAAGCCATCTTAAGAAACCTCCTAATTAAATTGCTATTTTTAAGTTGAACTTTAAAAATAAGCGTAGTATATCTTCTTTCAAAATAGTAATACCTGAATCCTATCTTGAAAAGAACTTGATCAGACAGCCTGGCCTGTGCACAGTATTATTCATGAATTTTTAGCCAAAGTCCCTATAAATCCCTACCATGCCAATTCGTCCCCAAAAAACGGAACAATAATGAATTCCTGCTGTTACCAAAGCGTTCGTAGTATTCTGGGTAAATATGTTTCTTTGTATGTATTTATGTTTCAGCACAACGACATATATTGCTCTTCGCAATCACTTGGCGGAAATCATTCATCTTTTAACTTTATTGAGGCTGTTTCTTTTGATGATGTAATTCACAACGGGTTGGACAAATTTGTTCCTGAAGTCTCATTATCATCATCAACGAAACCACCTTGGTTTAATAAACACCTTTCTCAAGAACAAAAAATTAAGAGCTTACAAAATCTTTTTCAAGTCAGATCTTTGTTTCATCAGAAAAAGTTTGTTCGTATATATTCGTAACCAGTTTATCTTTCTTAACAATAAACTTTATAAACGTTATATAGCGAATTGTAAGGTAAACTTCCGAAATGAGCCGAGCGCCTTCTATTTATTTGTCAATATGAAACATAAATCAAGTCCTTTTCTTCCTTCCCTAACTTATAAAAATATTTCCGATTATTCTGAACAAGGTATTGCTAATCTCTTTGCTTCATTTTTTCATCAACCTATTCGTCCGATTCATATGTTCTTAATTCTCCATACCCTTATAAAATTCCGCACATTAACAATATTTACCTATCTAAATTTCATCATCTTAAGGTTTTTAACGCTCCTTCAACCATGGATATCTCATTTTCTGCTGGTCCTGATAACGTGCCTAGCTGTATTCTTAGGCATTGCTCGGATATCCTATGCTATCCTCTTACTACCTTCTCAAGCGATGAAATGAATCATTTATTATTTCGCTTCATAACCGGTTTTAACACTTGTTTATAACTACCGCGGAATTGCCAAATTATCTGCCATTCCCCAGCTGCTGTAGAAACTTATAACTTTGCAACTGCAACATCATTGCAAAAGCATAATTTCCACTACAAGACATGGTTTTGTCAAGCATAGCTATACTACAACCAATCTACTTGAATTTTCTTCTTCTCCACAAGGGTTTTCTGAATCGCATGCAAACCGACGTTGTTTATACAAATTTTAGCAAAGCTTTCGATTTTTTTATTATCGTCTCCTTCTTCGGAAACTGTGTCTAATGGGGTTTCCACCAAATATTATAGTGGATGACTTCGTATCTATCAAATCGTACGCAGCGTGTTTTGTTCAAGAACATCACATCACAAGTTATAAACGTTACATGTGGTGTTCCGCAAGGCAGTCACTTCGGACCTCTTCTGTTTATCCTTTTGTTAACAACTAACCTAGTGTCGTAACCCTTGCTTTTATCAAGCGCTGGTCAAAAGAATTTAATGATAACTTCACTACTAAGACCCTGTATGTCTCTTTGGTTCGACCTATCATTGAATACTATTCATGCGATTGAAGTCCGCAATACACGGTTCATCAAATGAGTAATGAATCTGCAAAAGCCGTTTCTTTTATTTGCATTAAAAAAATTAAACTGGGACACAGATAGTCGACTTCCAGCATATCGTTGTCGGCTAAAATTACTTGATCTACCTCCATTGCAAGTGCGTCGTCATATTGTGCTGGGATCATGCTCCTTCATAGGATCATTCTTGGTCAAGTTGATTCAAAATTGTTTCTAAAAAAATATTTGTTTCTGTTCCAAACAGGGTAACCCGATCCAATTTTTAGTTTCCGAATTTTGCGAAACATGATCCTTTTCGTCTTATTTATAAAAATTATTAACTATTTTCGCATTTACTAACCACTAAATTATTCCTTGATGTAATAAAATGTTTGATTGAATCTCTGTTGAATACTTTTAGCCTTATTCCTAATTATAATTAATTTTAAGAATACAATTAATTTTAAGAATTGTTACATTCAATATATATAAGATGCGTGGAAATTGAGCATCATCCTGGTCCATGTACAGTTCTGTCTTTTTTAACCACGGCACCGTGTGAGAGAGTACATGCTGCGAAATAATGCAGTGGAGACTTCAGAGAATTGCTTAAGGTGAAAATGTTCTTTGATGTTGGTAATATTGCTCTTTAAGTTTGTTCTTTTTATTAGCTGACGTTCTATAAGACGGAATCTATTCAGGGTGATTTGGTGACACTTTTCGATAACTTGTTCTTTGTGAAATTCGGTTTTTAACGGAAGCCGGACCAGGTATTTTCCATTAGGTGTTCTGATGTAGATAAGCTGGAAATAATATTTATACCATTGTTTTTCTGTTGTATATGTCCAGTGAGAGCCAATTCGATCGAAATCGAAACAACTATTCACCAAAGCATTAAAATTAGTCTGATGGCATCGAATAGTCACCACATGTGATCTCGTTTCATTGCTATGGCCAAACACGATCCAACCATAAGCTGGCAGCAACAAACATGGTAATACATCGACACGCAAAACATGCTATGGACAAACACGATCCGCAAAACCTGGCAGCAATAAACATGGTTGTTACGAGGCGTACGATGCAGCTACGAAGTAACGGCCCAATTTGAATTTGTCGATTAAGTCGGTGTTGTATAATTTAAGTGGTTTAATGCAGTCAAGTTTAATGCAGTCATGCCCAACACTAAATAGGAAAATAGTGTAAGAAAAGTTGCAAATGCCATTAGTAAATGTAAAGAGCGGTAAACCACAAGTGTAAGCAAGAAAAGCTTCTATTTCATAATTTTCTTAACATTTAAATAAAGATTTCAGCGCTTCGTTCAGAAAAGTCGGCTTGATTTATGTGAAAGGCTCTAGGGACCTGGGAGTGTCCCAACATTTTGAAATACTTTGCCATCCGGAAAACCACGCTGCAAGAGAGTACGGCTTCTGGAAAGCATTCCTTTACCAAGGACTATCTGAATCAAAATCTGTTGACGCATTACCAGCCAGTGAAGAGTGGCGTCAAATTTCTGAAATGGATGATGAAATTAGAAACGAGTCTGGCGATCTAAATATTGGAGTTGAAGACGGTTCATGGAGAAGCTCTGGGTGTAGTCTCACTGGACCGTTCTCAGGATTCGGCAATGGAACTTTGTCAAGACAAACAGTGATAACAGTAGAAGCACGTACAAGCACGCCAATAAGCCCGAACCCAACAAATCACGTTGTGTCTCAACCATATGGTGAAATAGCTACACATATGTTCGAGCATCACACGAACACGGGTATCGCTCGAAATGTTCATTGGGTAACAGCTCCTAATATGCAGGAAAGAACTGCGCAAAGTCCAATCCCGACCACGGTTACCCATGTTCACGGTCAAAGTATTTATGCAGTGAAAGCAGCACCAGCACCAACAATGAACGCAGCCGGATTTATACCAAGCAATGCAACACAAACAGTTCCAATGTAGAATACGGCTGGATACATGGCAAATGATGTTGCACACACTACACCACCCAAGGGCTCGGCTGTATGCATGTCGTATAGTGCTGCGCAGACGGCTCCACCTCAGAATGCCGCTATATGGATGGGAAACGACGCAGCCAAATTTGGATTCCAAGGCAACTCAGCAGGATTTGTACCGTCAGCTGCTAGAATAGGTCTTACACCGAATGTCAATCCCAACACGGTGGGTTCAAACCCTAACAGTGCAGCATTTAATACTGGTGGAATAGGCGTTCACATGACGCCGTTTGCGAATACTCAGTTCGTACATGCAGGGTCATGTACTACAATGTTGACGCCAGCCCAAGTAGCGGCACGACAAGTCATATCGGGAGAAGTACCTGTATTTACAGGCAAGCCGGAAGAGTGGCTGCTTTTTATAAGTAACTACGAACAATCGACGGAAAGATGTGGATTTAGCACCGAAGAAAATCAGACTTCAAAAGTGCCTTAAAGGAGCTGCTCTTGAAGCGGTACGAGGAAAACTCATGGTTCCAGCCATAGTACCATATGCGATCGGTACTCTAAGAATGTTGTATGGACGTTCAGAAATCGTACATGCTAGTTTACAACGTAAGCTGAAATATGAGCCAGCAATCAAACCGAACAACTTGGAGTCTGTAATACAGAGTACCTAAACGACTCTACCCTATTTAGTGAACTGGTTGCTAAGCAGTCCAGTGATCTAAAGATGGATTGGGGCAGACATCGTTTAGCAGCAGGTGGGGCAATCTAGTTACCTTCGACAACTGGCTCGGAGACAACTGACTGGGTTCGGAGGTAGAGAACTGCACGAATCACTTTTTTTTTGTTCATACTCGAGTAATGATAGGTTACTCTGTTTGATTTTAAAATTTGATTCATGTGAACAGAGCGATCCCAACGCTTCGTGTCAATGATTTGGAACAATTTTGAATCACTATCGCATCAATTGGGAATGATTTGTTTTGATTTGTTTAGAAGCAAAGCAATACTCGAAAATGATCCAAAATTATACATATATGATTGATTCAGATCCGCCTGCTGAGCTTAACGAGTTTGAATCGGGAGCCTATAATATATAAGGTGTCGGGAAATTTTTTTTAACAATACAATAAAAAATTATGTAATAAAAAAATGGTCAAGAGGGTGTAAAATAATAAATAATTATAATAAGTAAAATAATTTCAGCAATCGGTTTTGTAAGCTTTCTCGGTTTGAAGCAACCTAATGCAAAGCTATGCGCGTTTTAAAATGTCGCCAGTATGTTGGGTTGTTGTATGTTTTGAGTATGACAATCAGGATCATACTGCTCGAAACTGCAGAGTGAAGAAGCCGTGCAATTTTGATGGATGTAAATTACTGCATAATGTGCTTCTGCACTTGGAACGCCCAACGATAAAATTCGACGTCGGTTCGGAGGAACTCAAAAAGGAAGAAACAAAAGAGTCGGCACTATTCTTTCATGGCAGATCAACAAAACGGGTACTGTTCCGTTATATACCCATAACCTTGTATAATAAAACTAAAAGAGTGAATATTTTTGCTCTCTTGGTCAAAGGATCTCGCTGTACTCTGATGGAGCGAAAATTAGCTGATGAGTTAGGCTTGGACGGGCCTGAAGAGCAGCTCTGTTTAAAATGGACCGCTGATTTGACGAAGACTGAAACCAAATCAAAGGTTGTCTATACCAGTGTTTCCTCCGGTGATCGCCCGCACTTAAAGTATGTGCTAAAAGGTGTGCGCACTGTGGGGAATCTGGACCTGCCAGTGCAAAGTATAGGCGACCAAATGCTCAACGACCATCGATACCTTAAATCGGTTCCTGTGTCAACGTATATAGGTGTCAAGGCTGAAATGATCATTGGACTGGACCATCTAAAGATTTGCGTACCGCTAGAGGTACGAAAAGCTGAAAATGATGAACTTGTTGCTGTGCGATGCAAACTGGGATGGTCTGTCTATGGGCGATATGGACTGGACGAGATCATTCCTCCGCGTGTACTGCATATTTGCCAGTGTACAGGTGGTACTCAAACCCTTGATGAAGCGGTAAAGGCGTATTTTTCGTTGGACTCAATCGGCGTAAGCGTTCGGCGTAAGCGAAAATTATGAACGACACTACAAAATACATTGCCAATGAACGTCGTTGGGAGACCGGTCTGTTGTGGAAATATGAGAATGTAAACTTGCCTGATTCTTACCCTATGGCTCTTAAACGTCTTAAGTGTCTCGAATCAAAAATGATCAAGGACCCAGATCTAAACAATTTCCTGATCGAAACCATGCAAAAAAAACGCCGAAAAGGGTTACATTCGAAAACTACAAAGGGGTGAGTTAGCCACTAGCCGATGTTCTTGGTACATTCCTGTATTCGTAGTAACTAACCCCAACAAGAAAAAGAAACGTCTAGTCTGGGACGCGGCTGCACAAGTGAATGGACTATCGCTGAATGATACCCTCATGAAAGGACCGGATTTGTCGGTGTCCCTGCCAGGAGTACTGTTGCGATTCAGAGAACGCCCTGTCGCTGTAACAGGAGATATTCGAGAGATGTTTCACCAAATTAAAGTTCTTGCCTCCGACCAGTCCGTATAGAAGTTTTTATGGCGAAATGGAGAGAACGATCGCCCCCCGGATACTTTTGTAATGCAAGTGATGACCTTCCTGTTCCCCATCCCTGGCCAATTTTATACTGAAGTAAAATGCAGAGCAATTCGGTAACAATTGTCCAGATGCTATAAGGACAATTTGTCAGAATATGTTTGTCGACGACTGGCTGGAGTCGGTGGATACTGACGATGAAATGATTCAACTGGCTAACAATGTCAAGATGATCCACGCGAAAGGCGGATTCGAAATGAGAAATTGGTTATCAAATTCCAAGAGCGTCCTTCAATCTCTCAACAGTTCCCCAGCAACGTCCCCGAAATACCTGGGTATAGAACAAGAACTTCAGGAGAAACTTTTGGGCATGTGGTGGCTTCCCGAGTCAGACATGCTGACGTTCGTAATTCGACCTGAGTTGCTGCAGAAGTCCGTAATCAGCACCCACACGAAGCGTAGGGTACTGAGTATAGAAATGTCAATTTTTGACCCCCTCGGACTACTCGGATTCTTTAACATTCGTGCCAAAATAATCCTTCAGAACATTTGGAGATCCGGTGTGAGCTGGGATGACACAATTAAAGACTCGGATGAGAATGACTGGCGGGCTTGACAATCGTCGTTGTCCAAGCTGAGTAATTTGCGTATCCCACGATACATGTATGGCTCAAAAGCTGCTGAAAATGTCCAACTGCACATATTTGTTGACGCGAGCTTGGATGCCTATGCTGCGGTAGCATACTTGCGGGTTGAACTTGGCGGCGAAATCAGATGCTCCCTTGTCGCGTCGAAGAACAGAGTCGCCCCTTTGAAACCCATATCGGTGCCAAGAATGGAATTGATGGACAGACGCTCAAGATGTCCTATTTTGGATAAAGTCGGACGTTCGTAAGTTTCCTCAGTTCGTGGCCCTACGAGTCGGAGAAATCCTGGACGGAACGGAGATTGTTGATTGGCGCTGGATACCTTCGGAGCTTAATGTGGCGGACGAAGGAACCAAATGGACAAAAAACTGTGAAATGACCAGCTCGACAAGGTGGTTTACTGGTCCCGAATTCTTATTGCAGAACGAGTCAAGATGGCCGTCACAAATCGGAACCGCTGTGAGCTGCAAGGCTTCGGCAGTTTATATACACTGCTATATCACGCCGATATGGTGCGGACGGACCCGTCACCTAATGCCTCTATTATGGCAAATCCGCTACGCTTCAGTAGGCTGAAACGTCTACGCGGAGTCCAAAGGCGAGTGCTGGATTTCATAAGATATATTCAATTTCTGGACCTGCCTGAACCTGAATTGAAAAGAATACTCGAACTAAAACGAAATGTTGAGATGGTTGAGATGCTTAAAGAAAGATGGTCGTGTCTCAAATCGGAAAAGCAGCATATTCAAATGTTCGCCGTATCTTGACGAGTCAGGAGTGATTCGTATGCGAGGTCGAATCGAAGCTATCGACAACGTAGAAGTAGACGTGAAGCGACCGATTTTACTTCCACGTCATCACCAAGCAACGTATCTAATAGTCGAATACTATCATCGCAAGTTTCACCATCTTCATGGAGAAATAGTCGTAAACGAAGTTAGGCAACGTTTTTGGATACCAGACCTGAGAGCACTCGTCAAGGAAACTGTAAAAAAATGTGTAGGTTGCTCCATCAGACGAGTACAACCACTGCCACCGGAAATGGGATATCTACCAAAGGAACGTATATCACCATATACCTTGCCCTTCACGTACACTGGAGTCGATTACTTTGGACCAATAGAAGTCGCTATTCGAAGACGACGAGAGAAAAATGGGGAGTATTATTCACGTGTATGACAGTTCGCGCAGTACATTTGGAATTGGTCCCTTCTCTGTCTACGGACTCATTTATACAGGCTCTCAAACTATTTACTGCGCGGCGAGGGGTACCTATTAAAATGCTATCAGATAATGGAACGAATTTTCGCGGCGCTAGTAGAGTATTGGCAAAGGAGATCGAGCGCATATCGACTTTGGATGTGGAAAGTAAGTATCCGCAAATGACCTTTGCATTTATTCCACCTGGTTCACCCCACAAGGGGTGAACCTTGTCGGTTGACTTAGTTGTCAAACGTCGTTCTGAGAGAGGAAGTACTACGCGGGGCATTTGCGGATGTTAAAAACACGTTGAATTCAAGACCGTTGACATATATTCCCTTGGAATCCGAAAACTCCGAAGCCTTGACGCCGAATCATTTCTTAGTTGGAAACTCAAGCAGTCTGCGTGAACGTGGAACAATGGAAGTCACTGGACATGGATTAGCAAAGCCGTTTCGAATCGAAGGGCAATTGGCGGATCGCTTCTGGAAAAGATGGATTCGAGAATATCTACCCACATTAACAAGAAGGACGAAATGGTTTCATCCGAATCCAACTCCGCTTGCAGAAGGTGATCTAGTTCTGGTCGTGGATGAGACGAGCAAGCGGAACACTTGGCCAAATAGAGTTGTTATAGATGTTAATCGTGCTAAGTACTCCTGATGGACTCGTTACTCGACCTGCAGTAAAGTTGGCCAAATTGGACGTCGTGAGAGATGGTAATTCTCGGCGTGGACACTCAGAAGAATTACGAGGTGGGGAATGTTACGAGGCTATAAAATAAAATATGATATATTTTAAAATTTTCTTAGCATTTAAATAAAGATTTTAGCGCTTCGTTCAGAAATGTCGGCTTGATTTACGTGGAAGGCTCTAGGGACCTGGGAGTTTCCCAACAATGGTAATATATCGACTCCGAATAAAGCGTTCAACCGACCTAGCCTGATGGAAGGGGTATCGTCCCTGAAGATGCTGGCAAGTATCAACGTTGACATTGCTTCTTGGTAGATGAGGTGTTAACGAGTTCAAGACATAGGCTGGTCGCACTAGATGATAAAATTGAGGGTCCATACATGAACTTATGGAGAACTTTGTTGTTAACCTACAGGTGTTTTCTGAGTTATCACCGATCCCGGTGATATGAGCTGTGACTCGGTGAGGTGAAAGTCCCAGCAATTGCGCGACACGTGCGATGCGAAGTTTGATCCCGCTTCCTCTTTGTCAAGGAGAATGGAAGAGTTGAGGAGAAGAGTAATTGAAATTTCAATTTCATTGAATTTAATTAATTTATTCACTTTCAAATTACTAAAGGTTTGTGTTGTACAATTGTAAATTAGTTACAATTGTAATTTTATTATTGGTTTAGCTTGAAAACATAGTGGGTCATCCAACACAACACTCTCCTTCAACCAGACATATGTCTGGTATCCTCAATAAGAAGTACACAGAGATCACATGGAATCTGTAGAAAAAAATGTCCTTATTTTTGCTCTTAAAGGAATAAATTAGGATGCAAATCTTTATGTTTTCACGATAGTAGAATTTTATTAATTAACTTACGTTCATAAAAAAAACCGTTGAACGATGTTGGGTACTTCACCTTATCATTATTGATGTATATAGCCAGCATCCACTAACCCCCTTAAAATGAATCATTCCTAGTAGAAGAACTAGAATTTTTTGTTCTCTACTTTGAAGTTCGACACATGCCCAACATAATACTTTTAGACTTTTAAGTTAGGACAACAATGGGTTCTACCACATCTTTTCTAAATTTTTCCAATTAAAATCGACCATCGTCGCTGCAGCTCGCATCTCAACTCCGTAAGCACCCATATACCGTATACACATCAATGGATCAAATACAAATAGAACAGATAAAGAATAAAGAATGGCAACAATATAGGTTGCCATCAGCACAACAAAGGTTTAAAGACGGCACATCAGTATATAGAGCAACGTTGAGTAAACAACACTCTTTATGGATGGCCAACCCTAGTCTAAGCACACCCACTGAAACTGTTGTGCCTATTAGAAATCTATCGAGCAGCCCGCAAGGACAAAGACAGAGCCAAATTATTACTGAACATCTTTAAAATGTGTTCCGATCCAAACTCTTTTATACTACCGGCTCTTAAACCTGAATCTGTACACCTAAAGAAGCCCATCGATTTCAGTCATAACGAAGTTGCACATATTATTTATACCAAATTATCAATACCAAAAATAATTATCGGCCTTTCAATCAATCCTACTGACCAAGATTAATATTTTCCTCTCAGCCATAAAAAAAAATTCCATCTCATCAATTCAAATTTGCGAAAAACTTGGAAGCATCGAGCAGGTAAATCGCATAATATCATCAATACTTAATTAAGTTTTCGAAAATCGAAAATTCTGCACAGCAATATTCCTGGATATTTCTCAGGCATATAGTGAGTGTCTGGCTAAATGCTCTAATGCATAGAAACCCTTGAATAAAAGAACCGTGTTAGGCCTAGCAGCCACCAGCAAAACCAATTCAAATAATGATAATTTGTTTTGCAGCAGTGGCATTTATTCTTTGGTAGCTTTGGTAGAGCTTCTGTGCCCAAGCTCGGTCTGCTCTTGTATTTTGGAGTTGATATTGACCGGCCGATACCTTGGTATATTGAGCGGAACCACAAAATAAATACTGAAATCAAACATTAAAAACTTGGCTAATTAATTGAAGCTATCAAATAGCAGGTAGAGTTACAGGCTATAGTCAAGTTTCCCAACTTACCCGGTATGATATAATAGCCGTATTCATATTTTCCATACATACTTGAAATAAGCTTTTTTGCATTCTATTGAATGTTTTGGAATAAATAACTCAATCAAATCCAGTACAAAAGCAGAAGGAAGTCTTTAACTCCTCTAAAAATGGTCCGATTTGGCTGAATCTTGTTTTGTAGTTATATATTATTGTTATATATGTATACGGCCAGTCTGATAGCTCTATCTTATATAGTCTGTAAGATCCACGCGTACAAAAATACTGCAAGCGAATATGGGAACCAGAACAAAAATGTTTATTACATTTCTAAAAATCGGCCGATGTAGCCGATGTGACACCAAAACTTTTCCAAAATAATTTCCTATATAGAAACTGTCAGAATATGTTTTATTGGGGGCATGGCTAAAATTTTAAACAACCTTCTTTTGCTTAATATCACTAACCATACAACATTTAGACTTCGCATTTCATACAACGAAAATGGACGCAAACATTTCTTGTGACAGGCCCCAGCAGCACGGTTGCTAGATTTGGCTCTTTTGAGCCAAAACTGACTCTTTTTTCTCGTTGGCTCATTTATATAGAATTTGGCTGTTTTTTGCTAATAGCGATACAAAATATTTTAAATTTGAAAAAAAAAAAACCAATTCATTTTTTTTATTAATTCCTTTTTTTGCAAGTTTAAAAGTGATTTACTCTCTTGATAAAAGATAGATCGATAGATAGATCGTTAAAAAGAGTTTTACCGTAATAAAAGAATTTTACCGTTAGAATGCGGCGTGCTTTTGAAACTGGTTAGAATATCAGCCTTGTCTCAGTTCCTTGGTAGTTTGCTTGTTAAACTTGAACCAGATAGAAATATACCAAATACAATATACACAGCCGTGAAGCCGCTGTCCAAGTACTTGCAGTTCAAGTCGGCTGCATTCGAAATGCACGGTGGCGTTGCTCTTGGCGTGCACTTTTCTGCTCTCCTCCAAACAATATTTTGGCGATCCGATCCATTTCATGCCTATTGCTGGATTTACGGAGCGTATGTGTCCAACGCATCAGAGCCCCAATCTCTGTACGATCGAATGCAATACAAGCCAAAAGTTATGGGTCGCTCTGTGCTCCTTGAGTCTTTTGTATTCTACTTGCCCGCTTACCTCTGAAAGATTTGGAAGGGCGGCAGACTCAAGCACCTTTGTGCCGACTTCCATCAGGCGGTTGTGTACAAGGCCAAGAGCAAGGCCCATCTGCGAAATCTGGTGAGCTACTTCAACTACAAGGAGACTCACTTTCGTAATTTTTTCCAGCTACGTGCTTTGCGAAATCCTTAATCTGACGTGATCGTATTGCAAACATTCTCCTACTGGACGTATTTTTTGGCAGCTTCTGGGAACGCTACTTAAATGCCGTAAATGTGGAACAGTATAACCACTAGCGTGTTTTCCAAGTACGTCAAGTGCGAGGTGATCAATACCGGAGCCGGCGGCTCGGACAATGTCTACGATAATCTTTGCCTACTGCCGCTCAACATGCTGAACGAAAAGATCTTTGGCTTCTTATGAATTTGGTTTCTGCTGCTGACTGTGCTGGTAGGCCTGAAGTTTATCGCTGAGCCACAGTTCTGCACCCTGGAATTCGCTTTCATTTGATGCGAGCCAGGGTCGCTTCATGCCCAAATCCCGACTAGAGGAGTCATTGAGCAACTGCAGCATTGGCGACCGAAATATTCCGTAAATTACTGGAGGAACTCTACGAGGCACGGGGGAACATAAAAGTCCCTTCAATTACCGAAGACGTCTAACCATTTAACTATATTACATAATCAACTACATTTCAACTTATTACATTCTTAATCTTGATCTACACTGAATTAAGTTAGTTTAGTTTTTATTTCTACTTCCTAAATCTGAGTATAGGATACCTTGACCAGAGAACCGTTACATTTATCATTATTTTCTTATGATCCTTAAATTATCCTTTATCGATATGTACCCATTATTGACGAAATTGTTAAGAAATTGGAACTTGAACGAAATAAAATTAATGCCTGAAATCTAAAAGTCCAGATCGAAACTAAATTGTTCAGCTGGTATGGGACAACTGAAATAACATAAACTTAAATTAAATTAAAATTGTTTTAGTTCATGTTTTTTTCACTGTAAATAAGGTCGCACGCGACAAATTCCGTCAGAGAATTACCCATATGTCTGACAAAGACTTAAAAAAAAAAGGAATATGTTTGGTCTCAGAATGACTTAAATAACAAAGTAAGCGTTAGCTTTTAATCTGTTTCATTGCAGAAAAATGTACTGTTATGTTCTTGTTTTATGATTTATATTACTTTCTTATGATAAATGATAAAAAAAAAATCAAAATAAATAATAATTACAAATTTGGCTCTTTTTTATTCAAATTGGCTCATTTGTAATCTTTTTTGTTTCATTAAAAATTTTTGAAGTGGCAACCATACCCAGCTGACCCCAGAGAGCACCTAACTCTCATTCTTACGCTCTCATTCAATCTCATTGAATGTTTTTGGTTATTCAGTCGCAGAGAAGCGCATCATCAAAAAGGTTGCTCCGCGGTTCAATTGATCTGTATATGTATGCGTGCACACACATTCACACAGACGGTTTCATGTGTGTGCGTTCGATTTCGTTTTGAAGCCAGCCAAAATTTTAGATTTTTGTTAAAATGTCATTCTTTGATTCGACGACCACATGATTGGTGCCGTAGTCCCGTATGGCAGCGTTTTCGGGCCAACACTTCCACCAACAGTCAACGCACAAAATAAACATATATAAATAGTAAAATATATACTCTTAAACATGTCGATATCACCTTAAGGGGTTCACCTCTTGTGCCGTGTTCAAAAAATTAAATTTTTTTATTTTTTTTAAATTAATTTTTTATCATGTTTAGAATAAGATGGTAAAGTGATTTTCGAAAATGGGAAGTCATTTTAAAGATAAAGAAATTAGAAGGTGGAGCTGTTCGAGGGTAGTGTTTGCAGTTGTTAAACTTTTCTCCATCGTATTACAAATATAGCTTTACCGAATGATTTGAAAGTTGTGTAGTACACTCAGCATATCTAAGTACGAGTATATCGAATGAACTATAATAAATAAATAAATGATTCCTACAATATTTTGGGTATAAAGATTAACACTCTAATTGTTTTTATTTCAAATAATCCAATTATCCGGAATCGTGGAGGAAGTTTCAGAACATTTTTTTGAGGTGGAGGTGTTTACAACGGTTTTTTTTTTTATTTTTTAAGGAGACAGAACTAAATTTGTTCACATATCCATAGAAAGCATCACCAATTTTTTCACAATCGGGGGACAATTGGGGGGATCGCAATAGGGCACACAATCCGATGATCAAACAAGACAAATATTTTCCTTTGGAAAACGAGGAAAAAATCGATGGTTCGACTTTTGGAATCGAGTAAATGCAACTAAAGAAAAGTATTAAGTTTAAAAGTGTATGCTTTATAGTTTATGTATAAAATTCTCCACATTAAGTCGCGCCCACTACTGCATGCAGTTCGTGGCCTACGTGGACTGCCGTCGATAGTCCGATCTATTGAGCGTTTGATGCAGATGCTACGTATGATTCAACAAATTTTAAAAGCATCTATTATTGGGGTCTATTTTTAAAAATTACAATTTTCCGTTCATTTTTCATTATAAAGTTTTTCGTTTGAAAATTTTTGAAATTAACATCTTAAAGGATTAGAATGAACGATGCGACTTTTAATTTAATATATTTTGTAAATATCTGTTAAAAGAATAGAATACTAAAATGGCTTACCTGTCAAAAATTCTTGCCTCTTTGAGAACATTGCCCAAATTAATATATGCATCTAAAAAATTGGGATCAAGGGTTACAGCCTTTTCAAAGTGATGTATCGCCAGCCAAATTTCCCCTTGTGCATTGAAAACACAACCTAAATTACTCCATGCAACTGCGAATCCAGGACAAGTTTCAATTGCCTTTAAGTAACAGGCCTTTAATAAAAAAAAAGTATAAAAAATTAGTTTTTTCCTAAAACTGTATTTGTTTAAGACTGTTTTTTACTTACTTTTGCTTCTTCCAAGCGTCCAAGTGCCTTAAGAAGATTACCGAGGTCGCTGCGCACGCAATACAATTCCTAATTATTTAGAAATTTTATTTATGTAATAACTTAGATTTAAAAATCTTAAAACATACGGGATTATATTGTAAAGCCGTGATATATGCTTGAACTGCAGACTCCATATCCCGAGCAGCTACCAATGCAGCAGCCAAATTTATATATCCATCGATGAAATCCGGTTTAAGTCTTACGGCTCTTCGATAATTATCTAATGCTTCCTGCAATTGCCCTCGTTCTTTGTAAACATTTCCTAAATTACTAAACAGAATGGTAATACACATGTATTATTAAAATATATAATTCTAATAATATTTAAAATGACTAAATAAACTTTAAAACAAGAAAGAAAAGATAATTTCGGGCGGAGCCGAAGTTGAGATACCCTTGCAGTTAAATGGCAGATTATATTATTAGATATATCTTATCTTATACTCGTATAGTCGGCCGATCCTCATGAAATTTGGCAGATCAAATAAGTTTGCCAAAAATGGAATCTATAGAAAGTCCCACCTTTCTAACTTAAACAACAAAAAACTAATGGCATTTCCGAACAATCAGTTATATGACAGCTATAGGATATAGTCGGCCGATCCTTATGAAATTCGGCGGATCGGATTAGTTTGCCCTAAGTGAAATCCATAGTAAGTCCCATCCTTCTAATTTAAAAAGCAACAAAGTTATGGCATTTCCGATCAATCAGTTATATAGCAGCTATAGGAATAGGAATAGTTGACCGATCCCGGCCATTCCGACTTATGTACTGCCTGCAAAGGAAAGAATGATGTGTTCAAAATTTGAATTCGATAGCTTTAAAACTGAGAGACCGAAGACCGAAGACACAGAAGACCGATCACAAAACTGCCCTAGGGATATACTTCGAGCGACATGGGTAACACACTAGAACCACATATGCAAAAACACTCACTATCTGAAGACAGGATCAAAAAATTACATTCACCACAATGAGCGAGACGACATCGAGGCCATGGAATCTGACACCACAGACACCAGACCAAAAGCAGCATACTCATCAATACTCACAAAGGACTTAACATTTAGAATCTTCTCCAAAGATAAGTCAAACCCTCTCCTCTCCACTAACTTTAAACCGTACAAATCAAAAACAAAATCCTCAACCAAAATCAAACACACCAATAACAGCGACAGCGAATCCATTTAAAATCCAACAAACTCACCCTAACCTAACCCAACCTTCATCGCAATTTCCCTTAATATAATCCTATTCTTCTAATAAAAAAAAAAAAACTCCTCACATCATTGCCCTCCAAGAATCACACATACAACACACCAATATCAGATCAACACCCCAAACGATCTCGAAGCACTAGAAATACTTGTAAAATCTCACAGAAGACAAATACTAGAAAATACATTGCATAGGCATAAGTAACCTCATTAATCCTGGAAGACTTTAACAAAGGACACCCAGGTGCTCCCAAATGACCATAGTTTTGGTTTTTTTCGACCGTTGTAGACCGGATTAGTTGACCAATCACCCATAGTGTACCACCTTTTTGAAAATTTGAGATTAAAAACTTTTTTAATTGACGAAAACATTGTTTAACTAACTATAATAAATTCAATAAAATTATTTTGATCTTTTTCTTAAATTCAAAATTATAATATGGTATGATCTACTGATTTAAATAACAAAAAAAATATTCAATAGGAAAATGTTTGGGAAAAAATGAAGAATGAATGAAGCAGTAGAAATTATGCGTGGAGAAAAAAAAATTGGAAATTGTCGGCTTGTGTTATTTTAGTACTTATAAAAAATAAGTACTTACCTATATGCTTCCGCTAGTACAGGGTTTTGCTTTATTGCCAAGGTGGAAAATTGTGCAGATTTGTCAAGTCTTCTGCACTGAAAATGAATAGACGACAGCAACAATAACACGCCAGTATTGGTACTATCTTGACGCCACAATTGCATACAATGTTTTTCGGCGCTTTCGTAATCAACGGCTTGGTATTCTCTGTGAGCCAATTCAAGTAAGCCTAAAATAATTAAAGTATTGGTTTTTTTATATTATTTTTATTATTAAGATTATAAGTGTTACTATTAGGATATACTAATAGGATATTTTAAAAAAGATGTTTTTAATATTCATGAAGGGTATATATATATATATGTTTATTATTAATGTAATGTAATAAGGTGTAAGTAAATTCAGCTTATTTTAACTTTTCTTCGACGCGACAGACTCGGACTTTTTCGACTACTTATCTTTTTCGACTTGCTTGACCGACTTTTTTCACTATTGATCCATGACTCTCCTCGAACTTGTTTGCCTCTCAATAGATCCCGATGCAACCTCCTCATACCAAAGGGGGCATTCGAGCCTGCATGATGTTACTACTTTACATTCGGCCATCCTGATCATCATATGACCCAGATGACAAAATTTCTTCGTTTCCTGCTACATATTTCCACAGCTTCATGTTATCGCAACTCATTGATGTGGCATTAGGATCTTCACCATCTGCAGCTTTTCTCACGTCGTATCTTCCGTTACTCTTAACGTTTGTTACCTCATAAGGACCTAAATTACGAACTCTGTACACGTGCTCTGCTTTTCGCTGCTTATCGTAACTGGGCTTTATGCTCCCTATCTAACAGTTCCAACATACGATCTTCTGAACGACTGTGCATTTTTTTCCCAAACATTATTTCAAAAGAAGATGCTTCTAAAGACGCATGCACGTAATTATTCATCGCCTTCTGCACTTGAGATACATGTTGGTACCACTTAGCAGGTTCTCCTGCTTATATCTTTGAAATAATTGCCAAAATCAGCCGATTATCACGCTCAACTTGTCCGTTACCCCTTGCAACTCCAGTGGTATTCCATACATGATCCACTTTGTTCATGATCCAACTCGTCGAATGCCTCTGACGTGAACGCTGTTCCTCTGTCGCTCACTATACGTCTGGGAAATTCAAACACCTTGGACCACTCGCTCAGCTTTCGGATGACTTCCTCGTGTCCAGTTGATTTCGTCGTGAAGAGCCATACAAAGTTGGAGAATGAGTCATCCACTGCTAGGATGTATTTGTATTGCTTCGTTGACGCATCCAACGGGCCCAAATGGTCTATGTGCAGTGTTTGCAGCGGCGCGTCGCCCTTCTCTATACAGTTCAACAGACCTTCTTGTTTTCCCAGCTTCTTACTGAAAATAATAAATTTAATACAGTTTGATATCAACTTAATCACCTCTTCATATGCGGTTTGAATAACTTCGCGCTCCATAAGCTTGGGAACCACTAGCACCTCGATCTCATCGACTTGATACGGCCTCGAGTCTTGATACGGCCGGATTTTAAGGATCTCTATGATCATTTGGATAGATTCGACATTTTGCTGGGCTTGCTTTAGACGAACAGACAGTTCTATTGCCACACACATGTAGTCTTGAGGGAATCGACTTTAAAAATCCACGTGCTTCATTCGATTTCCTGCTCGGTGCTCTCGCTTGCAAACAAAATCCTGCATATACAGCAACCAGGAACAGGCTTCTCGCGGCAGGTCCTGCTTTTTTGATGTTGATCCAAATGCAGCACAATCAGGTATCAACTTGAAGTTAATTCCAGCAAATAATGACGAAACTGTTTCAAGGCTAGATATGCAGCTTTACCTTCCTTACCTTACCTTAGATAACGTCTAGAAGGTTCTTCTATGACGTCTTAGCTCAGCTTTCGATGTTTTCCTGCTCCAAAAGCAAATCGAGTACAAACCAGCTGCTGTAGTAAGCGGGCGTGCAATATTGGCGTCCTGTTATAAATTTCTTGAAAAATCCGGTTAGACCTAAAACTCTCTAGGTCTTTTTCAAGCATTCCTCAGCGTAGATAATAATATCATCCATATACATCTGCATAATATCGACATTGATTAGATCATGAAAAATGTGCTGCACAAATCTTATAAACGCTGCTGGTGAGTTTTTGAATCCAAATGATGCTCTGTTGAACTCAAACAGTCTTTCTCTGATCACGAAGGCTGTATACAGCTTGCTTTCTTCTGCGATTGGTCTATGGAAAAATCTTTTTTTTTTAAGTAGTTTCTACAGCACCTCATCCATTAATGGTACCGGAAAGCAATCTGTCTTAACCATGCTATTTAGCTGCATGGTTAGAATCTTCTGCAGTGAGAATCTTACTCTCATTCTTACGCTCTTTCTTACGCTCATAATCTCACTGAAAATTTTTGGTTAAATTGATCACATTCACATACACCGTTTCATGTGTGTGTGTTCGATTTCGTTTTGTTCGATTTTCGTATCGTTTTTTCGCAACTTTTCAGGCTCGCTACTCTAAGAAACCCCAATTTTCTTAGGGTAGCAAGCCTACCTATATGCATACATTATTGAAATTATATTTTATTTATTAATTTTTCAGAATAAATTTTATATTTGTTTGGGAATACTATGAAGTGTAAGCAGTAAAATGTTTTTCATATATATATATATACATATATGTCTACGAATGAATACAAATCTATATACTAAGGTAGAAAAGGGGTATATTTCAGTCGGTGTCAATTAAAAACCCGATTTTTTAAAGTTTTTTTGTTCTGCCAGCCTATGGTGCTTGCATACCCTTCTGATAGATGATTTTTAGGGGAGTGAGCATAAACAAAAACAGCTGATTTTTAGTTTGTGTGGTCATCAGTAGGGTATGCAAGCATCATCCGTTTGAAAAACAACAACATAAAAACAATTTGGGTTTTAAGTGAAACCGACTGAGATACCCTGTTCCTATCGTAGTACAATGATTTTCATACTCTTTTAAATATATATATATATATGTAAAGCCTTTTACTGCTACCATTTAATTGTTTTTCAAAACATATATAAAATGTATGATGAAATATTAAAAAATAGAATATAACATATAATAAAATTGTTTCATCATTAACACAATAATGCATACTCTCATTTTTAAGGTAGCAAGCCTAAAAAGTTAAAAAAATCTAAATTTTGGCTGTCTTCAAAACGAAATCGAACACACACACATGAAACCTTGTATGTGAATGTGTGAGCACGCATACATATAAAGATCAATTTAACCGCGGATCAACCTTCTTGATGATGCGCCCCGCAGCGACTGAACAACCAAAAATTTTCAGTGAGATTATGAGCGTAAGAAAGAGCGTTAGAATGAGAGTAAGATTCTCTCTGGGGCTGTCGCAACAAATTTTTGCGTCCATTTTCGTTGTATGAAACGGGTAGTCTATATGTTGTATGGTTAGTGATCGTAGGTACCAGCACCTGTCCGCTGAAGACACTGGCAAATCGAAACAGAAAAAAACTGGGTTTGGCAAGCAACTTAATAGAAATTCGTTGGCTTGTTCCTCTGCCAACGCCAAACCAGCTTGCATTTATTGTAACGCTCAAGACCATTTTTTGGCCCAGTGCAGTCCGTTCGCTCGCCTTGCTGTAATGCAATGGTTTGAGTTTGTTAAGTCAGCCTCCCTCTGTTTAAATTGTCTGCGAAAAGGTCACACGGTAGCGAAGTGCAAATCGACTAGGTGTCAAATCTGTGCAAGTTCGGACCATAAACTTCTGCACCGATTTACAGTGACTGAAAATTACTTAGTGTTACCACCACCTACAGAAAATCCTCCTCCAGCGTTAACGAATGATGCAACGTCAAGCAACGTCGATCGTAAGCGTTCGAACAAAAAATGGTGAGCACATTTTGACTCAGGGTCACAAATGAATTTCATTACTGAAGATCTTGCTCAACGCTTACAGATCCGTAGGGAGGAATCGTGCATCAACTTGCTTGGAATTGGTCAAACTAATTCACAAGTAAAGAAAAAGATACACACCGTGGTGAAGTCGAGAATCAATGGTTTCCGTTCGACTTTTGGGTATGGAAAACAATTTCAGGTTATCACCCTGACCAGTCAGTGAACGTGAAAGATTCGACCCTACCAAAGAACTTGCCATTAGCAGACCCATATTTTTATAAACCTCAGCGGACAGATATGCTTATTGGAGCTGAGTCATTTTTCGAGTTTTTGTCCGTTGGTCAAATAAAGCAAGGTCCGAACCATCCCATACTTTAAAAAACTATAATATATGGCAAAATCCTTAACTCCTTAACAGCCAGTCTCTAGCCTGAATTGCCAAGAAGAAACATTAGAGTCAATAGACAACAATTTGAAAAAATTCTGGGCGTTGCAAGAAGTTCCATCTTCTAAAAAGATGTTGTCGCCAGGACAAGAGCTATGTGAGGAACATTATCGGAATTCTACAAGAATACTGCCTTCAGGTCGATTTGAAGTTAGACTTCTATTTAATTAGGGTCCAAGCGTTTTGGGCAACTCAGTCGAGATAGCCAAACGCCGTTTTCTGTCGCTCGAGAGAAGATTATCTCGAGATCCGAACTTAAAGAAAATGTATTTGGAATTTATGGAAGAATACGAATCCCTAGGCCCTATGTCCCCTGCAAGCAATGATGTTCTTGCTTCTCCACACTACGTTATACCCCACCAATGTGTCTTACGGCCTCAAAGTACAACGACCAAACTACGAGTCGTTTTTGATGCGCCTTGTAAGACATTCACACAGAAGCGTTTAACAATGCCTTCTCTGACGCATCGATGAGAGCCTATGGAGCCTGTGTCTATATTCGTTGCAAATCTGCAGAAGGTATTAAAGTCTCATTGTTGACTGCAAAGTCCAAAGTAGCGCCGCTCAAGACAAAGACGCTCCCCCGTCTTGAGTTATGTGCCGCTCACCTTCTCGCAGACCTCTGCCGCAAAATAAAACCTCTTATCAAAGCACCGATCGAACGAAGTGTATATTGGTCAGATTCAGAAGTTTGTCTTCATTGGATTCGTTCCCATCCATCGTCGTTGTCAACGTTCGTATCAAATAGAGTTGCTGAGATTCAAGAGTGGTCAGAGGATAGCACGTGGCGGCATGTACCAACTAAACAGAACCCGGCAGATATTGTGTCTAGAGGTGGAGACGTAAAAGAAACGGCAGTATCGATCTGGTTTACAGGTCCATCGTTTTTAACGGAGCCGGAAGATAAGTGGCCAACGAGTCCCCGGTTAGTAGTTACTTCTGATAGTGTACCTTCACCTGTCGAATATCATAAGCTTTTAACAAAATTGTCCAGAGAGTCCAAGAGCACGAGTATGAAGAGGAAATTAAAAATATTCGGAAAAATCTGGTTGTTAGCCCAAGCCTACAGAAGCTAAATCCGTTTGTCCATGAAGCCTCTCAGGCTGGGCTTACCTTTTCGTTGTTGCGGGTCGGCGGCCGACTAGCTAATGCTCCTATTTCTTACGATGCCAAGTTTCCAGTATTGTTGACGAAGCGCTCTCAATTTGTTCAGAGCTACGTCCGATACTTGCACGAGTCGAATTTTCATGTGGGTCCACGAGCACTGGTGAGTCTTTTGCGACAGCGCGTTTGGATAGTAAACGCGCAGGAAGTCTGCAGTCAGATAGTACTGTCATGCATACGCTGTTTGAAATGCAAGCCTCAAATCATCGGAGAATTACCCTTAGATCGAGTCCGTGCTCTCCGCCCATTCTCCATATGTGGCGTGGATTTCTGTGGCCCTATTGAGACGACATTGAAAATTCGTGGTAGGCCACTATATAAGTCCTACATTGCCCTGTTTGTTTGTTTTGCGTCCAAAGCAGTACATTTATAAGTAGTTTCCGATTTGTCAACTCATTCCTTTTTATTGGCATTTTAAAGCTTCGTTGGGCGCCGAGGATGTCCGCAGATCGTACACTGCGACAACGCGACGATCTTCATAGGAGCGAGTGGCACTGCAGCACCAAATCAAAGACGAAGCGGGCGAGCTGCGGCAATACGCATCAAGACAAGGATGCGTATTTGCATTCATACCGCCGCGGGCTCCGCACATGGGCGGACTATAGGAGGCAGGTGTGAAGTCTGCAAAGCACCTACTCCTACGAGCTGTGGGCAGCGCGAAGTTGACCGCAGAGGAGCTGCAGAACTTGAGGACCCTGGGCGCCCTCAGTCAGGACCCAAGCGACGGCGAGGCGTCGACTCCCGGGCACCTGTTGACAGGCGGCCCGCTCATCGCCCCACCAGCACCGCGGACCCCGGACCAGCAGGGTCTAACGTGCTTGCGGCGATGGCGGCTTGTCTCGTCAATCAAGCAAACGTTTTGGCAGCGATGGTCCCGGGAGTACGTTTTGGGCCTACAGGTGCGGTCGAAGTGGCAGCGGGAGCTGGAGGACGTCAGGAAGGGCGATCTGGTCCTGGTCGCAAACCCACAAGCCACCCCAACAGTGGATCACCGCCAGGGTCGTCGAGACTCACGCCGGCGCGGACGGAAGGGTCAGGGTCGCCGTCGGAAGGACTAGTTCAGGAGCGGTCTTCAAGAGAGCAGTCCACAAGCTGGCGAGGCTGCCAGTGGTTGAAGGCTGATGGAGGCCTTCACCGGGGCCGGTGTCGAATTAATGTAGAATTTAAGTTGAATTTTTTGAAGTCTAGTGTAAGGTAGCATAGGGCGGAGCGGGAGCGCAAGAAAAGCTCACTTGCGCTCTCGTGAATTCGCCCCGCTTCGCCGCAATAGATAAGCTAGGCTTAAGTAAGTTGTTCAACACATTCGAATTATAAAGTGAAAGCGAGTGCACGCATTTTTTCTTCGTTTTCGTAGTTGCTATTATAATTTACAGCCACCCTTTTCGTTTCGGTAAAAAATAGTGAAAGATATAAACTAATCTCAGTGAACAGGGGATTTGAATTGGGTCTGGTGGTATCACTTGAAGCGATGGCACAGAGGACATATCGGACAATTGCTCATTTACACTAAGATATTCGGAAGCCGAATTTTTCTCAGGTCCGGCCCGTGGGGTGGCCAGGGATATAAGCGACTGCATAATTGTCGGCTGATGATTATTCGCCACAAGCACATCACTAAAAAGAGAAATCTTAACATCAGAAGATGCTTTACTACCCGGACCATAGGAAACAGCCGCGGCAGGTTTTGGTCTAGGGGGCAGTTCTAACCCGGAATTGTCGCCCAATTACAATGATATCACGCACTCTGCGTGATAACGACAAGAATTTTGCAATAACGAGAGAGAGCTCCTCGCCATAGTGTGGGCATTGAAAAATCTTCGCAATTATTTGTATGGGGTAAAAAACTTACAGATCTTTACCGACCACCAGCCACTCACTAACGCCGTCTCAGATAAAAACCCCAACGTCAAACTAAAACTTGGAAGGAAAGCGTTAGAAGGAAATAATTAGACGTCAATTATTTCCGCGCAAAGGTGATTTATACACCTGGCAAAGAAAAATTTGTCAAAATGCAAACGATTTAGAAGAAGAGATAGCATCTGATGTAGCTACCATACATAACGAAGAATCTCTAACGTATACCATAGACACAATGGACATCCCGGTTAACTGTTTACGAATCAAATAATAATTGAGGAAGGTAACAGCAAATCCGAGGACCCGTTCATGTTGTTCAAGAGCAAGGTTAGGCATGCCTTGTCATCTGAAACTATAAAATTAATTCTCCTAAACAACTATAACGTTACCGCTTCTAACGCCTCTACACAGCACCTCAAACGGTCAATTAGAGAGATTTAATAGCACCTTGGCCGAAATAGCCTGATACTTGAAGCTAGAGAATAATATAACTGACACCACCTAGATAATTCTTCTGTCAATTAATAAGTACAATAAATCCTATACTCGGTGACTAAAGAAAATCCTATGGAAATCGTACATTCAAAGTTTACAGTGTTCGAGAAAGAAATTAACAAAAAAAAAAAAATTAACAGGCTCAGGAGAAAACCCTCGAGTCGGCGACAAGGTTTTCGTAAAGGCAAAAAAACGAATAGAGAAAAAGCTTACTTTATTATGCTCGGGTTAGGTTATTGATGCAGACCTGGGGACGGACCGAGGTCCGTATTAAAGAGAGGGTGTCCACAAGGACAATCGTGGAATTCGTCGCAACACGCGACGAACATGACAGCCTACGAAGACTACGTAGACCAGACGGAGACATTCACTGACGACCACAGAACACCGGTTATAACAACGGACATTAGACGTTTTCGCAGGTTGGGGGCCACCCTAAAGTTTCATCATAGGGCTGCTAGTCAATTTAATTCGCATAGCTCTCAAGGTTATTGCGGGTACACCTGACTTTAATTATTGGGAACAGGAAAAATTAAATGAAGACCAGTTAATGAGGGCAGGCGTAGGGCAGAAAGAATTAAACATAAAATTTCAGGAACGTTTAAATGTTTAAACGCTAGCTATGAATCAGATTCTGCAAGGAAATAAAAAGGAACGCGCATTGCTTCACGCTCTAGAGCCTAATCCTAGAACAGCATCTTTATCTTTTAGTCTAGGGCCTAGATTCAAGCCTGTTTCGTTGTCTCGCTAGATTTTATTTTTAAGTGCAGCTTCTTGCGTACGATGAGGCTACGCCAGGTTAATCGCCTGTCTAGGTGAAAGCCGAGGTAAGTTCTTTGAACTTAATCTACTGAAGCGATAGGCCTTCCAGGTATACATATACATCAAACTAGTATATAAATTCATTTGCGCATATAAGGTTTGACTAAATTCCTATTTTTATATTTAATTTTGATGATCCTTTTTTGAGATGTCAACTCGAATGCATGTTTTTTCCAGCTCGCTGGAAATGACGTGAAAATGGAAATTTTTTTATATTCAATAGCTTAAAAAAATAAATATTTAAATAAGTACCCCAACAAAAATAAAAAGTTTGATATTACAATTTTTAAAAATAGGTGGTTTGTGGGCCGTCAAACACACGAAACCCTTAACCTAACAAACTATGTTTACATGTGTTGATGAAATCCATGAACTGAACTTTCGAGGCGTGCAGTAGACGGAAGCAATAGAATAGATTTTGTTTATATATGGCATTTATGTTGATGTATTTCTGTTATGTTAGCCCATTTTTCAAGCAGATAAGTGCCTCATCAGCATCAGCGTATATATTAGTGACAGCAAAACTGAGCAGAAAGTTCAGTTTAAAGTTCAACTTTTTCAAGCAAAAGTTAAATTTGGTCTTGTTTGTTTCTTTTTGCTAAAACAAAAGCACCATGCAACAGGAATGTTACTACATTTTCAAAAGTTAAAAGAGTACTGAATTTTCGATTTCTTTTGAATATTTCGGCCAGAGCTTGCAAATAACTGTCGACCGATTTTTTCAATGCTGGTTATAAGTACATTTTGATCAAAACATTTTTTTCGGATTGCTAACAGAACAGAAATATTAGTCTTCTTAGAACATGTTAGAATTCTTTTAATAACATGCTGACAAATTTGATATTAAAATTAATAGAAAAAACCTATTACAAATTTATTTTTTAAATGAAGTGCGCTTTACCTAAGTGGGTAGTAAATCAACTGCCAATTCGTTATACGTTGGGTTTTGTGTTCCCAGTTGTTTGCAAAAACCTATAATATTGCCATTTAACGGAAAGTGTTAATTTGGTAGATATAAAATATCAATCAGATTTTGTATACACACTCTGTCATAAAGACACCTTAGACTAAAATACTTTATGAAGTAAATCTTGGAAAGACCGAATCGAATAAAAATTAAATAAGTAAAAAGGCTAACTTTTCAATTTGGAGTAGTTTGCTACTCTACTATTCACGTAGTATATAGCATAGTATTATTACTACGCTACTATTAACACCACGCGGTTAATATAATATATTGTATTGGTCCTTTTTGATATCATTGTATAGCAACTGCGTGACATAAATATCTCTTAGACTACATAACAAATTTTCCAATTTTTTTTAAAAATCCACTTTCCACTTTCTTAAAATAGAGTACCAAAATATGTAAAAAAAAAAAAAACAATTGGTTTTAAATTATAAACATGATTTTAACTTTTTTTATCAAACTATATTTTAAAACGAAACAACAACAAAAATTACATAATTACACGTAAAACTTTTCACTGATCATCAATACGCTTTTAAATCGATCGCTTGAATAATAAGTTACTCAAACCGCTGATATCAACCGTAACACTATCCTAGGTTTTAAGAACATTAAAGGCTTTTGACTTTAAAGACGCCATTGATGTAATAACGGGGCACTGGAGGATTGTGGAAGTAGAGAAGCACATATTTTTAGGCCTGGTCCGACCCAGCCCGAAATTAAAAAAAAAAGCACGGCTCGGCCCAAAACAGAACAATGGTAGAGAGTAGCTTGAAAATTGGAAGTGTGCAAAAAACAAAAACGATTTTTAAAGAATTTTCCAAATGAACATTTTTTTCTAGTTTTTTCACTGAAAAAGGCCCATCCGAGTTTGCCTTATTTTTTCATTTAAATTTGGGTATGTTTGTAAAAAAAATTTGAACCACATTTGTTTTACGAATTTTTTTTAGATTATCTTAAGTAATTAAGAAAACGCGACACTTTTTAACCATTGAAACTAACTTAACATGCTATGCTTCGTTAGAAAGGATTTTTTAAATACTTTACAACCACACCCGATCAAAAAATTTTTTTTCAAAACTAGCTCTAAAGATCCAATTTATATTAAATTGGGAGATAGCCCTTTAACGGAATGCGCAACTTTCCTTATTTCCGCAACAACCCTTATGTCGCAACTTTTGATATATCGTTTATATCTGGGAAAAGTCGCTTACCCAAGATATAGTCAGATAAGTAGAGCTACCGAAAGTACTGGCTGTGAAGCTAACGTGCCGATTCGGTTGCAGATTCGCTTTTTGTACTTTGCGACAAAAAAACAAAAAAAAAATAGAAAAAATGCATTTAATTGGTTATTTATATAAGAAGTTATTTGTTAAAAATTGGCCTCTGGCCGCTACCGCACTCCTAAAAATCTATCCCAAGAAATTTACAGCTTCTTTGGCGACAAGCATCTGTATATACATCTGTATAATCATTGGATTATCCTCGCTGGAATTATAACGCCCAGAGTTATATGTTACTAATAATCCAAAATTAAAACATTTGATGATCTACCAATTTCAATTAGAAAAAAAATCTACCATAAAAAAATGTTTAGGGGAAAAATCATAGAAGCACAAAAATAAATATATAAAATCGGAGGTTTAAATTTTGGATGAGTATTCCAAAGATATGGTAACTGCTAGATGCCATCTTTTAATTTAAGTTGGTATACATACATTTCAATGATGTACTAAATGATAGTCAAAGCAATTATACGAGCCTAAAGGTTACGGAGGAGGTGAATCAAATAAAAAAAAACCTCTTGACGAGGTAAAATAACAGTGTCGAACCCAAATGCGACGCCCAAAATTTATATTAATTTTGATGACGAAAAAATGCAATATATGTATAAAAAATTACATATTAAAAATATTCTTTACCGCCACGTGTTTATATGGTTAAGTGTTATTAAACCCTTGAAGAGGGTATTATAATTTTGGTCAAAAATGTGCAACGCAGTGAAGGAGACATCTCCGACACTATAAAGTATATATATTCTTGATCAGGATCACCTCCTGAGTCGATATAAGCATGTATATAAGTCGGAACGGCCTGGATCGGTCAACTATATCCTATAGCTGCCATATAACTGATTGATCGGAAATGCCATAACTATGTTGTTTTTTAATACAGAAGAATGGGACTTTCTATGGATTTTACTTTTGGCAAGCTTTTTTGATCTGCCAAGTTTCATAAGAATCGGCCGACTATATCCTTTAGCCGTCATATAACTGATTAATCGGTAATGCCAGACCTTTGTTTTTAAAGTTAGAAGGATGGGACTTTCTATGCATTACACTTTGGGCAAATTATTTCGATCTGCCAAATCTGCCAAGCTTTTCATTCTTGATTTTTCCTTAATTTTTTTTAGAATTAGAGAAATCAAAATTCGACCAACCGATGGATCGGGATGGGATTGCGTCGATTGGTAGCGTATTTTGGAGTAGAATGTAAATATTGATAATATATGAATATAATATACATAGGTGTCTAAACATAGGTGACACTAATAAATATAATTGGTGAATCAAAATTAATTTTTTTTTCACCTAAAATCTCTTCATCCAAACTTTTTTTTTTACAAAATTCTTGGATAAAAAGGCTCTAATTATAACAATACCTTTCATATATCACTTATGTATACATATATCATAGATTACTTCAGATTGAATGCACACATACAATTTTTAATATCACGGCTATACATTATGTATATACATATATGTATGTATGTACATATATATGTGGCTATATACCACTCCTGGACTGCCGTCCACAGTGAAAAATTAAGTTTTCACCCAAAATAATTTTTTGGGAATATCTTAATTATTTTTTAAATTTATAATTTCATGATTCCTAATAAAATCACATTGCCCTAGCTACATTTTAGCGAGTGTTACAATCAACCAGAAATTTCTTTCAACAAAAGCGAGTGAGATAAAATTTTGATTAAAATAGAACATTGGCCTTGCCGAACTCCTAGGAGGTAAGATAACACGCGTGTCTAACATACAACCATCAAAAAATGTGAATATCTCCTCCAATACATAGCTCCTAAAAAGCAGCTGACTAAAGTGATAAGAATGCTATTGTTAATAATATAAGTGGCCATCTTAAAGAGAAAAAGTAAAAAAAAATTGCATTATTTCTGTCCTTACCTAAAGATGAAAGTGATTGATGCTCATTTGGTTTTCCAATCATATTATTTCCTATTCCAATTGTTTGCTGTTGCAACAGAGAATGTGGAGAAGTTTGTTGTTGTGATTGGCCTTGCCCTTGCGAATGCATCTTTACTTCGATGCTTGCAGTGAACATACATATGCATGCAATTCGATTTTAAAGTCAAAAATCAATAATAAGCCAAAGTCGATTAGATGGCACAGTTCTTTGTTAATTTTTTAAATTGAATTATCGGGAAAAATTATAATCAAATTGTGTATTTTCTTAAAAATAGCGACAAACAACGAGTGTTTGTAAAAACCGTCTAATCAGATAATATTAAAAGTATTTTTGGGACTACAGATAAGATACAAATAATAAGTTTTTCCTTATCGATAACACATTTTTTTACTCTGAAACAGTAGACAGTGTTGCCAGGTTTTAAGTGTAGTCTGCGTTACAAATATTATAAAACTGAGTCAAACTCGTATGCATTTCCATAAAAAAAAAAAACATTGCCGAGGCTTTAATTTATTTTCATGAAAGGTGAATCTAATGGCTCTTGAGAATTACTATTATTGGCGGTAAGATTGATTTTGGGAAACTTATTGATTTCTAGACACAAAAAACTAAAGTATTTGCATGCGACTAAAACAGAAGTTATTTTTTACTCGATTTTAAACACTGATTTCTGCGTAACGTAATGACAGATTTTTCTAAAATGAATTTTAATAGTATATTGTTCCCAGTAATTATTTTTGTTTGATTTAAAAATATTAGTTAATTATTTTAAAATTTAATTTGAATACTTGACGCGTGGTTCAATTTTCATATTTAATTTTTTTTATTTTAAATTATTTAAAAGTTAATAAAATTTAATTATTTACAAATAGAATATTACCCATAAGTTTTTTTCGAACCTATGCTAAGTATGAACCCTTAATATCTTAAGAATGTTGTGCATATTTCTCAACATAAACTAATCGAAATTGGAACTTCTTTTTTATTATATTTTATGCGTAAAATTTGAACGTTATTCACTACTCTTGACGGCCTTAAAATTCGACTTTCCGTAAGACTGTTGAAAACTGTTGTTATGGTACAGTAACAAATACCCAAAAAAAAAAATGCTTTTAAAATTACTACATTTTGCACACAAATTCACACTATTCCTCCTAAAGCCTAGCACCTAAAGCCTTAGTTATTCAAGATACTTAGTGGCTCGGTCAAATTTCACCGTGCATAACGCCGAATGTTATAGGAGTTATATTCACCGCTGCCGGATTCAGTTTACTCAGGACCCGAAGCAGTTTTATAACTTCGTAAACACTAAGCGCAAACATGTATCTTTTCCTCCTCTGCTTACGTTTGAGAACTCATATGCGAACACTGATCTGGCAATGGCCGATCTCTTCGCAAAGTTTTTTCAAACAACTTATTCATGTAGCACCATGCCAACTCAGCCTTACACTTATAAGATTCAATCAGCCAACCAGATATTTTGCCCATCTTTTGATCAAAGTGGTGTGTTATCGGATCTTCTTAAGGTCAAGCCCGTGTATTCGCCAGGCCCGGATGGAGTACCAGGTTGCGTTCTGAAGAACTGCGCCGAGGCACTGTGCAAACCGCTCCTTAGACTCTTTAATCTATCGCTGGAGACTTCGGTTTTTCCCCTTATGTGGAAGGAATCCTACATTATTCCTCTTCATAAAAAAGGGAAAAAATCCGATGCTGCCAATTATAGAGGCATTTCTAAATTGTCAGCCATTCCAAAGCTTTTCGAAAAACTTATCACTCCACATTTGCAACACCTATGCAGTTCAATAATATCCCCGTGCCAACATGGCTTTATGAAGCGCCGCTCCACCACCACCAACTTGTTGGAGCTAACATCTTTTGTCATGGATGGGTTCCGGAATGGCTTACAAACAGACGTCATTTACACTGATTTCAGTAAAGCATTTGACTCTGTTAACCATTCGCTTCTCATAAGTAAACTCAGTCTTTTGGGATTCCCAACTGATCTCCTAATTTGGATTTCGAGTTACTTATCTGAAAGAACCCAACGTGTTTTCTTTAAAGATGTTACCTCGCGGTTAGTCCGCGTCACATCTGGGGTGCCCCAAGGAAGCCATCTTGGACCATTACTCTTTACATTATTTATTAACGACTTGCCCCTTGCCTTAACTGACTCACTTGTACTTATGTACGCTGATGACGTTAAGCTTTGTCTTCAGTATAGATTCACTAGCGCCCAATCTAGACTTCAATCCGATTTGGATAAATTTCAAAATTGGTGTTTAGCAAATAACCTAAAGCTTAATGGATCGAAATGTAAACTCATGTCATTTTATCGATCTAGTCCTCACCAGGCTACGTACTTTCTCTATGGGAATGCCTTAGAACGATTAACTCAGGTTAACGATCTGGGTGTCCTATTAGATTTGAAACTTAAATTTACCGACCATATATCCACCATGGTTAATAAAGCTATGGGTGTGCTTGGTTTTATTAAAAGATGGTCAAAAGAATTCAATGACCCGTACTTAACAAAAACTTTATATACTTCACTAGTCCGTCCGATTCTTGAGTATGGATCGTGTGTCTGGAGTCCTCAATATGGAGTACACCAAGATCACATAGAATCTGTACAAAAAAACTTCCTTATCTTTGCACTTAGGGGACTTAATTGGGATGCAAGTCTTCACCTTCCATCCTATCATTGTAGACTTTTATTAATAAACTTACCATCACTAACAAACCGTAGAACGATGCTGGGTGTCATGTTTTTAGTTAATCTCATTAATGGAAATGTAGACAGCCAGCATTTACTAACACGCTTAAATTTTAATGTTCCTAGTAGAAGGACTAGAAACTTTCGTCCTCTACTCCTCAGCCATTGTAGCTCGACATATGCCCAACACGATCCGTTCAGGGTTTTATGTTCGGACTACAATGGTCTCTACAACATCTTGCCACTTTGCTCTACTAACAATCTTAAATCCTTTATACTAAACGCCTTATCTGTGCAACACTTTTCCTCGTAATACTTTACTCCTTCTCTTTATACTCGGATCTATTCCCGCGATTCGAGCCGTACGTTACGCGGCAGCGCCCCTCGGTCGGTTGGGCGGGAGGTGGGCTGTACGTATGCAGAGGGAACCGCGCGCAAAGCCTAGCACTCAGATCATTAAACTAGTTTTGACGAGCAAATGGGTTTTTTCTTTTCAGTGTTAATGAATTTTTTTTGAATTCACTTAAACTTTCCCCTGAACTCACTTTCTATCAGCTGTATTTGTTTACATTTTGTCACTTCATGAAATTCATTCCACTTCATAAAATAATTTCTCTTTATCAAAAACATGCGTTTTAAATATTCCTACTATTGCTCAGGCCTTTGCGCATTCCTCCCTGCAGCTGCGGCAGTAGTCGTTGTGGTGTGAATTCATTCGGCTAGCATGTGTGCCCATTAGCCAGTGCCCCGTGATGACTTTTATAGCCCTTCTGATGCGGGTGCTTTCCATCCTAAGTAGCTTAGATGTTCTTTTTTTAAGAGATTTTCGGCCAGAGTTGGTGGGCCAAACGGCAGTTGGGGTCGTTTTCCCAGCTGAACTAGTTTTCATTTTTGTCGGCTTCTCTAAGTTGGAGCTTGGAGTTGGAGATATTGGTACCGGAAGGTACCGACCTTCCAGTTCTCCCTGGAGAGATGTGGTGGTGCCTATGCGTGCCAGTTCGTCTGCTATGCAGTTGCCTTTGATGTCCCTGTGACCTGGGACCCAAATGAAGCTTCTGTCATCCTGGTTTGCCATCTCGTGTAGAGATGATCTACAGTCTGAGACTGTTTTGGAGTTGCTGGTGACCGATTTTGACTCCTCTTTGTGTGGAGTTAAGCAGAATGGTGGAGTGACCCTTGTTAAGGTGACTCCATTGCTGTGTTCTCTTAGCCTGATTGCCGATTCTTTCGCTTGTTCTATTCCAGCTAGTCCTGGGCTTAGTATGCTAAGTATGGCATTCAGGGCTTCGTTTGAGGTGGATCGTAGTGCACCGCTGATGCATATTGCTGCTGCTCACTGGGTTTTTACCAGCTTCTTAAGAACGTTCTCTTTTTGAGGGCTGGCCACCATACCGGAACTCCATATAGTAATATAGGTCTGACTATGGCAGTGTAAATCCAGCTTACAATATAAGGGAACATGCCCCATTTGTTTCCTATGTCTTTTTTGCAGGTAAAGAGTGTTGTAGCAGCCCTTTTTGACCTTTCTTCAACGTTGGAGTTCCAGTTTAGCTTCCTATCCAAAATTAGCTCTAGGTATTTGGCACTATTGCTGAAAGAGAGCCTTTGCTTATTTGGACTTAGGGGGACTAGTGGTGGGAGTTAGTATTTCCTGCTGAAGAGGACTAACTCGGTTTTCTGCTCATTGACTCCAAGGCAATTTCTGCTTGTCAATTCGGCTAGGTCAATTGTTCACCCATAAGGTCGCAGAGCGTCTGTGGGTATTTGCCTGTAAACAGGATCGCGACTTCGTCCGCGTATGCTACTATCCTGCAGCCTCCCTCTAAGCTATGTTTTATAGGAGAGTGGAGAGGACTCCACCTTGAAGGGTGCCTCTGTTGACGGCCCTTGTTAAAGGAGATGCGCATAGTGGGGACGTCAATGTTCTGCAGGTTAGCAGCTGATCAATGAGTCCCACCAGGTGGTCATCTACCCCAAGAATCCTTAGGGTGCTAGTTATAGTGTTCGGGAGAACGTTGTTTAAGGCTCCTTCTATGTCTAGAAAGGCACTATTTTGGAAATAAGCGCGTGGAGGGCAGTCTCGGTGGATTTACTCTTTTTGTAAGCATGATGTGCGTTAGAGGTGTGGGTGGGGTTGAGAATTGATCTTAGGTGTAGTCCTATGACTCTATCTAGCGTCTTAAGCAGGAAGGATGATAGACTTACTGGTCTGAAATCATTTGGGGCAGTATGCGATGGCTTGCCCGCAAACGATGTCCGAACAGAAGGAGTTCCATGAGGAGCGCTTCGCTTTACGGCCTTTTTATAGGAGGCCAAAGGGACCTTGTATTCAGCCTAGAGTGTTTCCTCGCTTCCGGCTTTAGCCCTATTTTACAGGGCTCTGCTTGCTGTCTGGAGGGTTACTAGCTCTGTAGACCAACAGGGTAGCCTATTTCGCTTGTTAGGTTTTGTTTTTGCACATGCTTTTCTAAGGGCATTGTTACAGAGTTGAGTGAATTCTTGCGCCAGAGAGTTAAGACTTTCCTTTTTATGGTTTCGAAAAACTACAGGGTCTGTGTTTTCAAAATTAAGGGATGTCTCTATGTACCTGTTGTACGGAGATAGAGTGTTTCTCCAGGACCTTCCAGAGAGTTACGTGGCTAAGAATCTGTTTCGATACAAGCATGAAGTCAATGGATTCCCTGCAATTTTCTATAATAAAGGTGGGGTCATTTCCCTTGTTGCAAAGGAAGAGGTTTGACCTGAGAATAAAGTTAAGAAGAAACTTCTTAACTTGCCCATTGTGAGTGATGAGCGTTGGAGTCACATCCTATAAGGAGGCCTATACTGATCCTTTCTCTGCCTTGTGCCAGTTTTCCTACTAGCTCGTCGGGGGGTTCCGGCCTTTAACTATGAAGCAAATATATGCTAAGGTGCTTTTTAGCTAAGATGCAGGCTCTGATTTTACCTTCAGTGTTAGCTACTAGTATCTTGTACTCCCTGGTCGCTAATCCAGAAACCCTACCTCCTATAATCCATGGTTCCTGGACTAGGACTATGTCGGCTCCATCCTCGGCCAGATGGAGCAGCAGTGCAGCTGAAGCTATCTTACAATGATTGAGGTTTATCTGCAGAATCCTTAAGGACATCTGACAGCTTTCCCTCTACCATTATGATCATCGTCATCGGATATTTCTTCATCGATGACCCAACTCGCACCCATCCTGCGCATCAGTTGCATCCGTGCTATAGCCGTTTTCAATGACTGAGGCCTCTTACTCTGAGGCCAGTTCCTCCTAAGTAGTGGCTTGATTTGCTCCATCGCTCGAATCCGATTTGTAAACCTTTATGGTTACGGAACTAAAGCCGTAACCGTAAAGTTTAGGTCCCCATGACAGCCTCTATGGGAGATAACCTTTCTTTGTTTATGATCAGGACCGCCTGATTTGTCTCTCCAGCCATCTCCTCTACCTTCGCCACACGCTAGTCCGTCGTGGAAAGATGCGGGTTACATCTTTGCAGAATTGTCAGGATTTGGTTCAGTTCCTTTATGGAGGCCAGGATCCAGATCCTTGCTCTGGGTCTACTTGGGACATCTCGCCAGCCTAGCGCCACAAGCTTGGTGCCCTCATAGACTTCTTCAAGTTCGTCTACCGCTGTCTTATATAGCTCTGCAGACCTCTCCTATTCGCATGCTATCACCTTTACACTGCCTTGAAACCACCCCACTTCTTTGCAGACAGGAGGGGGCCTGGTTCCTTGTTCAGGAGGTCGAAGCATTTTTCTCGCCGCTTCAGGTTCGCTACCTCTCCCGCACCTGTAGGAGGCATCAGTTGCACTTGGGCCGGGAGATGCCGTCATGGTGGCGGTAGTGGCCGTTGGCCGCCCCGAGACCGCCCGGACCTTGCCTAGCTTGCTTGGTCGGACGGGTGGGCTCACTCGCCATCTGCACCGTCTTCGATTTTTGGCCTCACAGGTCATTCCCGGTGTTATGGGTTTTTTGGGAGATACCGACTCATGTGCATTAGGTAAATTTGTTTTTATAAATGCACGCAACTTATGGAGCTGTGTGAGCTCGGCACACGCGTAACCTTTTTTTTGTGTCTTGCTAATATTGTTCGCAGTCTGACCAAACTAACAATAGTTAGTCCAATGCAAGTATCCCGTTACTTATGCATGTTAAGAAAATCGGCGGTAGTCTAGGAGGACGCCTCTTCGAACGGCAACTGACTTCACTTAAGTGCCCAAAGTGCTTGACGTAGTTTCAGAAGGTTTGGTCATAGACCAAATTTCTTGAATTTAACACTAACGGGATTACAAGATTTGGCTACTAACCAGAAAAATAAAATAAATCGGCTTAATGATTCCGAAACCTGGAAGAGACAAAACTACTCCATCATCGTCCAAATCAATACCAAATCTCAATTTTTAAGAAATGACTTTTATCCTGCCGATTACCATATATCAGAACCAAAATATTGCCCCGGCACATCAATTTGGTTTCCGAAAAGTCATGGCCCAATCGAGCACAGTCATGGCACAATCCAATCATATAACAGCAGAAATTCGCACTGTCTTGAAAATAAAGAATACTGCTAGAATCCTAGAGTCTGTTATTTGAGTCGTATCTATTTGATACAACGTTTTTGGTGAGACGCTACGCAACAAAATTTTTTTTTTTTTTTTTTTTTTTCTATTGTTTCGCTTGGGAGCTTAGGGCATCCACAAGTGCATTCATCCACCGGACCCTATTCTGCCAAATCCCAGGTGACAGAGAGTACGCGCGGCGTAGTGCTGCTCGGCGCTGGGCTAAGCTTGGGGCGTCCCATTCTTCTTCTTCCTTGCGGGTTTCACTCCATCCTTATGCTGTCTCGCTCTGACCAATCCATCCATTTCCATTTCTTTTTTTCTTTTATCTGCTGCTGGAGAGCGGAGGGTCGTCATCGGGTTGGGGGGGTGATTGTTTTTCTGATCTTGTGTTTGTTTCTTAATCGTTATTTTTCGGTCGATCCGGTGATTAGCCGAGTGCAACCTATCTCAGAAGTGGGGTGGCTGCCACTTAACGACATCTGGGAATGCCGGTTTTCGGTTTTCGTGCATATAATTATAAATAGAAAGAATCCGATAAGAACTTTCACTATTTACATCATATGCGCGAGCGCCGAAAACTTGCAGGGCCATGCACTTGACATGAGTGGGGCTTGAACCCACGACCTCACGCTTAGCGAGCTAGTACACTAACCACTAGGCTATGAGGCCCCCATCTATGCAACAACATATGGGAACTACAATTTCTAAATCAGCGAATTTGTTGGATAAAAATATTTTTTTGTCAAATACATAGAAAAATTGTAGAAGTAAATTAAAAAAAAATTTACTATCAAATTGTTTTTAAATTATTATATATATTTTTTATATGTCATAGTTGAAATATTACTTGTCATATTACAGTCTATTTTTAGTTTCTATTCAATTTGTCCACAAACACAACAGATTGACAGTAGGATCGGAGTATCATTTTTTGGCCGATTAAGCACAATTTTCTTATAAAAAGTGAAAACATAGGTTTGATTTGTGAAACTTAATTTTTTGTAAAAAAAATAACTAACCTAACCTAACCTATCCTAAGGCCGTACAAAAAGTTAAGACAAAAATAATATGCCTTATCTCCAGCATATTCAACTTTAGAGCTTTCACTTCGTCAATTGTTTAGGACGAGCTTTACTCTCTTATCTCGTCGTATCCACCATATTTTGGAATCATTATTCATGTGCATATTATAAATAGTTTGAACTATTAATCTTGGTGGACTGAAAAATTGAATGATTGAACCAGTTAACGGTGACTTCTACGTGATGTTATCTAAAAAATTAACAATTAAATAAAAAATAATGTATAACCCTTAGAATTAAATGTGGTTCAGTTTTCCAACATTGCATCTTGTTTCTATGTCGCTCTATGTTTTAAGTTTATTCAAAATCCCATTTATAATACAAAAGCATTTCTGGAGGTCCAATGGCAGGTGAAATTTTTTCGCTAAAGGCGTTCATAAAAATTGCAGTCTACAAAATTTTCTTTAAGAATATTTAAATAACACAAAGGAGAGCTAACTTCCGGCGGCGATGAAGTTGATATACCCTTGCACTTTAGTAGAAATTTATATTATTAAATATATCTCAGATATAGTAGGCCGATCCTTATAAGAATTTTGATTTTTCATCAATTATCTAATAAAAATGCTTAAATAGAGAAAAAAGAACATGCTTATATCGACTCTGGAGGTGATGCTGATGAAGATTATATATATTTTATAAGGTCGGAATTGTCTCCTTCACTGCGTTGCACACAAAAATATAATACCCTTTGCAAGGGCATTAAAAGTAATACTTTCACAAAAAATGCCCAATTTCGATTATTATTGGCCGTCAGCCAACGGGTACTACAGGGGGAGAAACGCATGAGTATTCATGTGCCGTAACTGTGTACACCGCTGGTAGTGCTACTATACTCTCCACGTGAGGGCGGCTGGTAACAAGTCCCGGTAAGGTCATGTCTCTGCCGAGGACGCTGGCGAATCGTAGTCGGGCGGGGAGAAGAACACTCCCTTCCTCAAATTACCTCAATCCAAGGTGGAACAGCATATGCCGAGGATGCATGTCCGGGGGGGTGCACGGACGTTAATATGCGGACTCTGGGGGACCGGCCGACCCCTCAGTTTCAATCAGGCTTGTCATGATAAGCGGGCTATGTCATGATGGACGAACCCCTTCCCGCTTACTCGTGGATCCAAAATATGAATACTAATTTTAACAACAAAAACAAAAACAGTGGAGAACGGAACTCCCCAAGAAAGTCCGAAAATGGTATCATGGATCCGTCAATCTCCAAGGCAGACAGAGGCCGAAGAGATGCTGGGATGGCGAAGCTCCCCATTGAGGGACAACGTCCGGAGACGAGCAGCGCCGGTGTAGGGGGGGTTGCCAAGGGACCCCACCTACTATGGGACCACCGAACGGTGTGGAGGAGGAGAGCGGCCTTCATTTTGATGAGGGCGGACCTATCGGCAGAATCCAACCCCAATCAGGCTGAGATCATAAAGTGGGCGAGAGGAATCTTGCCTGACTTTCAGCCAGCAAAAGCGGGTGTGAGATTGGATCCGAAGAAGCCGACAGGAGTAGGCGACTCTGCCAAAGATAGCGCACAAAGTGCGAAGAGGCAGAGGTCGACTGACGGTGGACCGCCTCTAGCGAAGAAGAAAAAGGTGCAGACACAACCAAGTAACCGATCCTTCGCTGAGGTAACGAAGGGTAGGACCATCATTGGGGTCGTTGACAACGGCTCCAAGGATGGCCTGATCCCCAAGGTGCTTTGGCGGAGGGTGGTGAACGAGCTGCATGGGCGCTTCATGGAGGAGATGCTCAAGAGCGGAGGACCTCCACCGGACTGCGAAGACGCAGGGTGGTATCAGGGTAGCATCAAGGTTATAGCGTGCCAAGATGCGAGGTCTGTAAACCTCTACAAGCGCATGATTGCGTCGCTTGGAGAGGTTTACCCAGGAGCCCGTCTGGAGGCGGTTGACTGGGACAAGATCCCCAGCAATCTGAGGGCCCGCGTATGGTTGACAGAGAAGCCGGCGGACCCTGCAACCATACTGGCGATGCTCAAGATGTGCAATCCCACACACCCTACGGCGGACTGGAGAGTCGCCAAGGTGGAGGAAGCAGTGGGACTAAGAAGGCAGGTTGTCCTCACTTGAAATGAGGAGACTGCGGGGATCCTGGAGGGTGCTGGTGGCCGTATTAAGTACGGGTTTGAGCACTTAGCAGTGAGGATCTACAAGTCGGATGCGAAGGGCAAGTCAGGAGGCATCGACTTGGAGATAGACGCGCAGGAGCCAGACTTGGAGGAACCGACCGAAGAGGTCCGCCCAGAAGGAATGTCGGATGTGGAGGAGGACATTCTGGAAGGGTACACCTCAGAGGAGAGTGACTTGGCAAGGGCTCTTTGAGGTGTCGGTATGGAGGAGGACTCACTGCTAGGCTCCGACACCGCGGCAGAGGTTACTGTGGTGGAGAATCTAAAGGATGTCCCTGACACTCCTGCAGATAAATCTCCATCACAGTAAGAGGGCATCCGCCGGCATCTCGCAGAGAGAGGAGCTGACGTGGCCCTCATCCAAGAACCCTGGATCCACGGAGACAGGATTCTCGGTTTGGGGGCGTCGGATTTCAGGCTGTGCACAGCCGAGGTAACAGGTAAAAAGCGAGCATGCACACTCGCAAAAAAGAGCCTTAACATTTTCTTGCTACCAAATTTCAGCAACGAAGATCATGTAGCCGCATCGATAGAAGGCCCAGGCGGCCGTCTATGAATATGCTCGGCGTATATGGGACACGACCACATACGACCTCCACCACATCTGCTACTCAGGCGGCTTGTGGAAGACAGCGAGAGAAGGAAAATCGACCTATTAATAGGATGCGATGCCAACGCTCATCACAGTCAGTGGAGAAGCACTGACACAAACGAAAGGGGTGAGTCAATCTTCGATTTTATCCTCAGCTCTAAGCTTCTAGTGGGTAACAGAGGTTCAGAACCCACCTTCGTCGTCAAGAACAGGAGAGAGGTTCTTGACATTACCTTATTCTCGCACTCTCTGGCTGATGCAATCACCAGCTGGAGAGTCCTAGACAAACACTCCATTTCAGACCACCGCTACATTGAGATAGCTGTAAATTTCGAAAACTTCACTAAGCAAGCAGTACGCAATCCTTGGAAGGCAAACTGGGAGCTCCATAAAAAGATTCTAGATAGATCCTTAGGGGAACCGCCTTCAGAGATTATCGAGACTTACGGGGGGCTCAACGCCATGGTAGATAAGCTTACGGCGGCAAGCGCTAAAACATATCAAAGGGCCTGCAAAAGAAGAATAGGTAACAGCAGATCGAAGAAGCCTCCATGGTGGACCTCGTCGTTAGTTTCGTTCAAGAAAAATGCACGTAGGGCCTTTAACCACGCGTACCGCACCAACACAGACGAGGCGTGGGAGGCCTATAAAGCTGAACTCAGGCGATATAACAAGGAACTGCAAAAGGTAAAGAGGGTTGCCTGGGCCAGTTTCTGCACCAACATCCAGGAGACATCAGAGGCCGCCCGCCTAATAAAGATTATTTCTACTACAGCCGCCAACGTAGGTTATATTAAGGATACGGATGGGCGGTGCACAACTTCAAGCCAGGAATCCCTGGAGACCCTTATCAACGCACACTTTCCGCGTTGCTCAGCGGAAGGAACAACCCAGGTGATGCGCAGCCAGGGCCATCAGGGCTCCCTCAACTACCTCCTTAGTGACAGGAATCTTAGTTGGCAATAGACAGTTTTAAACCCTTCAAATCTCCGGGCCCAGATGGCATTCTTCCGGCTCAGCTATCTAAGGCCGGTATTAACCTAAGGAAATGGATCAAGAAGATCTTCAGCATAGCCTTCTCTACTGGTATGGTTCCAGAGGTGTGGCTGTGCACGAAGGTTGTATTCATACCCAAGGCGGGCAAACCATCCCACTGCACCCCTAAGGACTTCAGACCTACTATAAGTCTCTCATCCTTCCTCCTTAAGACTATGGAAAGACTCCTCAGTCTCCATCTCCAACTAACCATTAACCCAGGTGACATTTCATGCTCACAGCATGCTTATAAGAGGGGCCGATCAACAGAAACAGCCCTGCACGAAATCACTATGATCGCCGAGCGAGCGATCAACCTCAAGGAATATGCACTTGTTGCATTTCTGGAAATAGAAGGGGCCTTCAACAACATCCTGCCATGCTCAATAATCAACGCACTGACGGGACTTGGAATAGACGACCGATCAGTTCACCTAATACGGCAGATCCTGGTCAACAGGAGTGTCGAGGCAACTCTTGGAGGTTCGACTATTCGAAGATACGTCAAGAGGGGCACCCCGCAAGGAGGTGTACTCTCACCACTACTCTGGAACGTGGCGGTTAACAACCTACTGATATCCTTAGAGGGTGGCGGCTGCAAGATCATTGCGTACGCGGACGATGTTGCTATTGCTTTCGTAGGGAAATTCCCACAAACGTTATGCGACCTAATGACAGGGAAACTTGAATTTCTGTCGGGCTGGGCGCAAAGGAACGGGCTGGGAGTCAATCCGTCCAAGACAGAGCTCGTGCTGTTTACCAGGAAGTACAAAATACCGAATATTAAGCTTCCGAAGCTCCTAGGGGAAACTCTAACTCTTGGCAGTAGTGCGAAGTACCTGGGCATTACGTTAGACAGGAAACTGGACTGGAAGCTGAACACCGCAGAGAGGACTAAGAAAGCGGCAATAACACTCTATACCTGCCGCAAGGCGGTAGGCCTGAAATGGGGAATGTCCCCAAAGATAGTTAGATGGTTATACACGGCTATCATCAGACCAATCTTATTTTATGGAGTTGTGGTCTGGTGGCCTGCCCTGGACAACTCCATATGCAGGGATAGGTTCAGGAGGACGCAGCGCATGGCGGAAGTCTGTATAACAGGCAGTCTACCTACTTCTGGTGGAACTGATGGGGGTAAAGATAGCCACTCTGGCGGCAATAAGACTGCGAGAGGCGAAAATATGGAGCAAGAATTATTTTGGTCATACCAGACTGGACCTGCATCACTTCATGCCAGAGGGGGGCACGGACTATTGCGTGCCCGTCGACCGACCCACCACTAATTACAAAATCATCATCCCCTCGAGGGAGGAATGGGATGCCCGGACACCGGGACCAGAGGGCTCCCTTCATATCTATACAGATGGATCAAAACTCAACGGCCAGGTGGGAGGCGGTTTCTTTTGTGAGCATCTGAGACCAAAGGAGTCCATCAGACTCCCTGACCACTGCAGTGTTTTTCAGGCTGAAGTGATAGTCATCAGTGAAGCATTGGAATCCCCAGCACTTAGGGGCAATCGGGGTACAATATGTATCTTCTCGGATAGTCAGGCAGCGCTCAAGGAACTTGACGGGTTCACGTCCAACTCCAGGAAGGTCAATGACTGTTGTAGATCTCTCAATGAGATGGCTGAACAGCATGACATCTACCTCATATGGGATCCCGGTCACAGGGATCACGAGGGAAACTGCGCCGCAGATGAACTAGCTAGGGCAGGGACTACCAACCCTCTCCTTCCGGAGAAAGAACTTGTAGGCATTCCTTGGCTACGTGCAGGCTAAAGTGCAGGAAGTTTTTCGACCTGGCACTTCGGTGAATCCCTTGCCCATGCGGTAGCACAAGGAGCCCTAGCGGCTAAAGTGGAAGCTGGGGGGTCTTATATGTCCCCCCAGCATCGCCCCCTAACCTAACCTAACCTATGCAACTAAGTTTATTATTATTTTATAGTGGCACAGAGTGGCATCAATGTCCTGTCTTCCACATTTAAAGTTCCAAAGGGTGGGTCCAATTTTGATACTGTTGGGTCTTAGAGTTGTAACGCATTAGGGGTGGGTTTAAATTCTAATAAAGGAAAATATGTTGGCTTGCCAGCCTCTCAGGGGCTACCAGAAAAGTGACCCATAATTATTACCATGTTCTATGAGACCTCCAATGCTTATGGATATTTCAATCTTAAAAACTTTTTAAGACTCCAAAAGGAATAAATGGTCAACCTACGCCTCTAATAGAATACTTTATTGTAGAAAAGGCAAAAGGAACAAAGAGGTTAAGTCGTATGAGAACAGAAACAGTAGAGAAGTCACTACTGTTAAAAACAAAACTCATACTATTAATAATACGTCACTATTATTTTTCAAAGTTCTGCCTATAGAAATAGTTCAAGCTATCGAATCAAACTATTTTTAAGTAGTTGCATTTATAGACGAGAGCCTAAAAAAAAAAAAAAAAGCCCTAGATTTTTAACGGTTTTCAAAATAACTTAAGATTAAAGCGAACCATGAGTTGGGTGCTAAGATTTATAATCAGTCAGGTATTAGTCAGTCACAGCTCAATTGCAATATTATGAGTTATCCCTCCAATAGTTAATAAGGGCGGAAGACGCACTTTGTAATATTATGCAATCGGATTATGCACTGATAATATGAACTCATTAAAAATGAACGCTTAAATATCCAAAAGTATAACGTTTTACTTGTTGACACCCACTATAAACGAAAACGACCTTCTAATTACGAAAGGGCGGCTTTCTTACACATTATTTCTACCATCAGCTACTCGCCAGCCAATAATAATGCATACAAGAAAGGAAAGCTAACTTCGGGTGGTGCTAAAGTTGATATTCATACCCTTGCAGTTATGTGGCAGCTTATAGTATTAGATTTATATTGGATCTTATATAGTTAGCCGATTCTTATGAAATTCAACATATCGAAATTGTTTGCCCACATTGGAAAAGACGAAGGGAAGGGAAAGCAATAAATAATAAAATAATTGCAGGTAAAAGTGTTCAAATTATTTCAATTAATTGTCCATGTAAAAGGAATCGATTTACATAATTATTAAAAAATAATATAAATATTGAATATCCTACTAAAATAGTAATTATAATCAAAATTAATAGTGCATGATCATGAAAAAAAATTAGTTGTTCCATTAAAGGAGAAGCTCTATCTTGTAAATCTGTATCTTGTAAAGGTTCTAACTTAATAATCAACAAAGTAATGACATTTCCGATCAATCAGTTATATGGGAGCTATAGGATATAGTCGGCCGATCCTTATGAAATTGGGCAGATCGAATATGCTTGCCCAAAATGAAAATCCTTGACAATTCCCATCTCTCTAACTTAAAAATCAACAAAGGATTGGAATTTCCGATCAATCAGTAATACGGCAGCTATAGGATATAGTTGACTCATCCCGGCCGTTCCGACTTATATACTGCCTGCAAAGGAAAGAAGGATGTGTGCAAAGTTTAAAGTCGATAGCTTTAAAACAGAGAGACTAGTTTGCGTAGAAGCAGACAGACGGACATGCTTATATCGACTCAGGAGGTGATTCTGATCAAGAATATATATACTTTATAGGATCGGAGATGTCTCCTTCACTGCATTGCACACTTTCGACCAAAATTATCTACGTTGCCGAGAGTGATGCATTAGGATATTGTCTCAAGATGATTAATATGGTCCAGAATATTACTGAATGCTGCTACGTTTGTCCATTCCTAGCACTTGTGTGAAGCTCTGGTAGCCTAACTGAAAGTACCGTCATATCTTTCCACTATGGATCCAAGCTGTAATATACTATCATTTTCCATTCTGAAATTACCATTCTCGTGGTTCCCAGGCGTTCGTAGAATATACCTGCTAGAATTACAGGTATTGATGAGGGGCTTCCCTTTTTGTGTTATACGGGGGGTTCATCAGACTGCCTTGAAGGTGTCGTTGATCTTTTCTGGAAACAGTGAAGCTTGCCTAGTCACGGGTCTCTTGAATACTCCAGATGACGTGTACTCCTTGATGTACCCGCTACCCGAACGAGGTTGTCCGGTCCAGGATACGATTTGAGAACTCTTTCAATAGGCCAACTTATTACGGGCACATTTTATTCCTTTATAAGGACAAGCAATCCCTATTTTATATTTGGAGATGCATGCTTTGATTCTGGAAAATTCGCAAGATTTGTGTCGATTCTGGAGCTCTTGCAGGTACTTACACAACCATTGCTTCCAAAAGGCGTATTTTAGTCGTGATACTTATTTCCATCTTTTTTTATAAAGGGTTTGCCACACGGGATGATGTTGGTATCAGGAGGAGCAGTTGATGGTTCTCCAATTAGGAAGTTTCCTGGCGTTATAGCTGACTCGTCAGTGGGGTCAGTGGGGTCTGATGACATGGGAGTGATAGGGCGTGAATTAAGGATCGCCTCGACTTCAACAATCACAGTGTTCAGTTCTTCAAACGTCAAATATGCCGTAATTGATGCTAACCGCCGTTTTGCGGATTTCACCGCTGCTTGCCAAAGTCGACCGAATGATGGTGCTTGTGGGGGAGTCATTTCTCTTTTGTTGCAATATTGAACTATAGTGTTCTTCGCATTGGTATTTTCTCAACCAATGCGAAGAGGTGGTTTCGAGCTCCTTTAATTTATTGTTGGTTCCAATAAAATTTGTTGCATTATCGCAAGGAACCGGCGAAGAGCGGCCAAAAAATCAACTGTTTTGATATCGCTTACCAACTCCAAGTGAATTGCTTTCAAGTAGAAACAAAAAACCCTGCGATTTAGGCCTTGACAGGTCGCTTGCCTCGAATCTTATGATGCATCCATATAGGGCCGCTGTAATCTACTCCAGGGTTAAAGAACAGGCCAGCGCATTATTTACTCATAATTTGATTCCTTCTCACTCTTGCCATTGTGTTGTTATTGATGATCCAATATTGTTGAAGACCAATGGCACGCAAAGCTTGGGCACCACAATGTATGTTGGTCTCTTGTAGTTCTTTTAGGATCATTTTTACAATTGTTTTGTACCATCGGACAGGTTAGAATGTTCTAGTCTGTCTCCAACTCGAACTAACCCATCAGATCCAAAGATGGGAGCCAACGATACAAGGGAACTCCTTTTGTCCACTGTTTTGTAAATTTTTAAATTCGATGTACTGAATCGTGGGCAGTATAATGGTGCGTGCGTGCTTTAATTCACCTAGACATAGTGCCTTCATTGGCGCTCTGCTAGCCTTATAACAGAACCGCAGCATGTACGCAACAATCCGTTGCAATTTGTCTACCTCTCCTCCGAATGCATGCGGCCGCTAAGACCGCAGTGCTGACGAATTTTTTTTTTTGTTCTAAATTCGTCGAATTAATGGGTGGCACTTTTGTCCAGTTCTCCCTTGACCTATGTAAGAAAAGAGGTCCATAAGACCGCATACTGTAACTTTAGAGCTGGCTAGCTGCTGTTCCTCTGGATAAGAGTTACTCGCCTGCATTATGGGCGGATGATACTGTGACAACTGTTTTACTAGTTTATGCTCACAACAATTGCCAAAATTATACCGAATTTTCAGATTCGATGTGATTGCCCGAGCCCAGAAATAAAACCAAATGCTTTTTTTTTAATTATGCCATTATTACCATTTATACCATTATTTCTAGATTATGGTTGGTAACAAATTGTGATCGAGAGACTTACCGGAGTTGACTCCTCCGCCGGATCCTCGCTGCTACTCCGGTTGCTTCTGCTCGGCTCCGCCTTCAGCGTTCGTCCTCCCGTTGATCACCTGTCACCGTTCCGGGTTGGTAACCAATAGACACACCTCCAAGCTCTTACCCGTCAGGATATGCGGTCTTGGTGCCTGGCGCCGGTTCGGCTAATGGCTCCCTCCGTTTGGACTTACGTGCTGCGAGGCCTACGCTGCTCCCCCTCTGCTCCTGTTTTTGGTGTTCCTGTTGATGTTGCTTCCGTTGTTGTTGCCGCCTTCGATCTGCTCCTCCGCTGCTGTCGCCATTGGTCCCCTGCTGTTGCTGTCGCCGTCGATCCTCTATTGCCACATCTCCGCTCCTGGCTCACTGAGTCAGGCCTTTATGCCGTGGCCAGCACCTAATCCGTATTGGTCGCCAATAGGCACACCACCTAGGCATACGCCGGACGGGTGTACTTTCTCGGAATCTGGTAGCCGGACAAGGCCACGAAGGGCCTTCCTACCCCTAAGGACACACTTACGGATGCGTTCGCCACTCGTCTCCAAACACCGGCACACACGCCCTGCAGGATTTGTGGGCGACCAGAGTTTAGGCGTCGCGCAAGCTTCACTCCAGGTGATCACTGTGCGTACGCCCCAGTGGACCTGGATCAGGAGTCTTTTGAATGTACCGTGGTGTCCCTAACTGGTTTCTATTTGGGCTTGAGTTCCCGAGCTGGTCCCTCCTTGCTTTGCATGATCGGCAAGACTTTACGCACACATTATCGGAGGCTCCATCCGTAGCAAACTCAGCCAAAAAATGGCCATCCCTCAGACATACAAACAGTGGGTCATTAGTCGGACTTTGTCGTACCGTTGACTGATTGGCAAGGTAATGAACCTTGCCAACCTCGCCCACCGCAAAGGACGCATGGTTTAGAACGGGCGTTAATAAGCATGCATTTGGTCCAAAGAGTTTGTGGGATGACTCCTAGGATGCCTAGCTTAGGGCCACAGAACTGGTCGCAGGTTGTGGATAGCGAAGGACCTTTTCAGTTAAGGTTAGCTGTGAATGGATCCCATAGTAGGACCCCCTCGGGGATCCTCGCAAATAAGCAGCCTCGAACAGCTAGCGGGTATCCGCGCCGTAAGCGGTGCCGACGATGCGCTTGTGTTGCCGCCTCTAAAAAGTAGCCTAACACAATTCCCTATCCTACACCACTATACCTATCCACCTCCCATCCCCAATTCCCATCCCATTAACAAATTGGAAAAAACAAACTCCAACAAAGATCTCCTGAAAAACCCATAACACCGGCAATGACGAGTGAGTCTGGCCAAAAATCGAAAAAATGCAGATGGCGAGTGAGTACACCCGTCCGACTAAGCAAGCTAGGCAGGGTCCGGTCGGACCCCGTCCCAAACTCGGGGCGGCCAACGGCAAGCCACCCAAGGGCCATGTTCAGGTGCCTCCTTCAGGTGCGGGAAAGGACAGCGAAACTGAAGCGGCTAGCAAACTTGGTCAAAGCAAGTTCACCTACGCCGATAAAAGAAAGGCAGGGCAGCTAAATGTTTCGAGCTCCTGGCCCAGGAACTAGGCCCCCCTCCTGTCTGCAAAGAAGTGGGGGGTTCCAAGGATATGTAAAGCCTGCGACGATGAGAGGTCTGCGGAGCTATATAAGACAGCGGTAAACAACCTTGAAGAGGTCTACGTGGGCTCCAAGCTTGTTGTGCTGAGCTGGCGAGACGTCCCAAGAAGACCCAGAGCAAGAATCTGGATCCTGGCCTCCATAATGGAACTGAACCAAATCCTGACAATTCTGCAAAGATGCAACCCGCATCTTTCCACGACGGACTAGCGTGTGGCGAAGGTAGAGGAGATGGCTGGAGCGACAAATCAGGCGGTCCTGATCATAAACAAAGAAAGGTTAGCTCCCATAGAGGCTGTCATGGGGACCTAAACTTTACGGTTACGGCTTTAGTTCCGTAACCATAAAGGTTTACAAATCGGATTCGAGCGATGGAGCAAATCAAGCCACTACTTAGGAGGAACTGGCCTCAGAGTAAGAGGCCTCAGTCATTGAAAACGGCTATAGCACGGATGCAACTGATGCGCAGGATGGGTGCGAGTTGGGTCATCGATGAAGAAATATCCGATGACGATGATCATAATGGTGGAGGGAAAGCTGTCAGATGTCCTTAAGGATTCTGCAGATAAACCTCAATCATTGTAAGATAGCTTCAGCTGCACTGCTGCTCCATCTGGCCGAGGATGGAGCCGACATAGTCCTAGTCCAGGAACCATGGATTATAGGAGGTAGGGTTTCTGGATTAGCGACCAGGGAGTACAAGATACTAGTAGCTAACACTGAAGGTAAAATCAGAGCCTGCATCTTAGCTAAAAAGCACCTTAGCATATATTTGCTTCATAGTTACAGGCCGGAACCCCCCGACGAGCTAGTAGGAAAACTGGCACAAGACAGAGAAAGGATCAGTATAGGCCTCCTTATAGGATGTGACTCCAACGCTCATCACTCACAATGGGCAAGTTAAGAAGTTTCTTCTTAACTTTATTCTCAGGTCAAACCTCTTCCTTTGCAACAAGGGAAATGACCCCACCTTTATTATAGAAAATTGCAGGGAATCCATTGACTTCATGCTTGTATCGAAACAGATACTTAGCCACGTAACTCTCTGGAAGGTCCTGGAGAAACACTCTTTCTCCGTACAACAGGTACATAGAGACATCCCTTAATTTTGAAAACACAGACCCTGAAGTTTTTCGACACCATAAAAAACCAACTGGGTCAAGTACTACAAAATCCTCTCAAACACCATTGCACCAAAGCCACCTAACTATCTTCAAACCGCGGAAAGTCGTACCCCTCTGGCGCAAGAATTCACTCAACTCTGTAACAATGCCCTTAGAAAAGCATGTGCAAAAACAAAACCTAACAAGCGAAATAGGCTACCCTGTTGGTCTACAGAGCTAGCAACCCTCCAGACAGCAAGCAGAGCCTTGTTCAATAGGGCTAAAGCCGGAAGCGAGGAAACACTCTAGGCTGAATACAAGGTCCCTTTGGCCTCCTATAAAAAGGCCGTAAAGCGAAGCGCTCCTCATGGAACTCCTTCTGTTCGGACATCGTTTGCGGGCAAGCCATCGCATACTGCCCCAAATGATTTCAGAACAGTAAGTCTATCATCCTTCCTGCTTAAGACGCTAGATAGAGTCATAGGACTACACCTAAGATCAATTCTCAACCCCACCCACACCTCTAACGCACATCATGCTTACAAAAAGAGTAAATCCACCGAGACTGCCCTCCACGCGCTTATTTCCAAAATAGTGCCTTTCTAGACATAGAAGGAGCCTTAAACAACGTTCTCCCGAACACTATAACTAGCACCCTAAGGATTCTTGGGGTAGATGACCACCTGGTGGGACTCATTGATCAGCTGCTAACCTGCAGAACATTGAAGTCCCCACTATGCGCATCTCCTTTAACAAGGGCCGTCAACAGAGGCACCCTTCAAGGTGGAGTCCTCTCCACTCTCCTATAAAACATAGCTTAGAGGGAGGCTGCAGGATAGTAGCATACGCGGACGAAGTCGCGATCCTGTTTACAGGCAAATACCCACAGACGCTCTGCGACCTTATGGGTGAACAATTGCAAACCCTGGCCGAATTGACAAGCAGAAATGGCCTTGGAGTCAATGAGCAGAAAACTGAGTTAGTCCTCTTCAGCAGGAAATACAAACTCCCACCACTAGTCCCCCTAATTCCAAATAAGCAAAGGCTCTCTTTCAGCAATAGCGCCAAATACCTAGAGCTAATTTTGGATGGGAAGCTAAACTGAACTCCAACGTTGAAGAAAGGTCAAAAAGGGCTGCTACAACACTCTTTACCTGCAAAAAAGACATAGGAAACAAATGGGGCATGTTCCCTTATATTGTAAGCTGGATTTACACTGCCATGGTCAGACCTATATTACTATATGGAGTTCCGGTATGGTGGCCAGCCCTCAAAAAGAGAACGTACTTAAGCTGGTAAAAACCCAGCGAGCAAACGAAGCCCTGAATGCCATACTTAGCATACTAAGCCCAGGACTAGCTGGAATAGAACAAGCGAAAGAATCGGCAATCAGGCTAAGAGAACACAGCAATGGAGTCACCTTAACAAGGTTCACTCCACCATTCTGGCTAACGACCCTCCCATTTCCAGCAGTACAGACTACTGCATTCCCAGGGAGTATCCTCAAACACCTTTCCAAACCCTCATTCCTAATAGAGAGGAATAGGGAGACCGAATCCCTGGCCCAGAGAACGCACTAAGCTTCTATACTGATGGCTTCAAACTAAACTTATACTTCGACGAACTAGGCATTAAAACCTGTTTTAGTTTACCCAATCACTGCAGCGTTTCAAGCCATAGTGATAGCCATAAGGAAAGCACTAATGTACCTAAACATACACAACTCCACACAAAGAGGAGTCAATATATACAGTGACAGCCAAGCGGGTATAAAATCGACCAGCTCGGTCACCAGTAACTTCAAAACAGTCTCAGACTGCAGATCATTTCTCCACGAGATGGAAAACCAGTATGACATAAGCCTCATTTGTTCCCAGGTCACAGGGACATCACAGGCAACTGCATAGCAGATGAACTGGAACGCATAGGCACCACCACATCGCACCAGGGAGAACTGGACTACTTAGGATAGACAGAACCCGCATCAGCACGTCTGTAAGAGTCATCACGGGACACTGGCTAATGGGAACACATGCTAGGCGAATGCATTCACCCCACAACGACTACTGCCGCAGCTGCAGGGATGAAGAAGAGGAAGAAACTGTCGAACATCTTCTATACCACTGCCCAGCCCTGAAGTCTCACAGACTTCAACATCTGGGCGACAGGTTCCTCAATAACATCTCAATGATGTCAGAAATCGATCTCAACAGGATAGAAACATTCACTAAAGCCTCAGGGTGGAGGAACTGCTAGACCATAAAATGCTGTTCTGTTAGGGTTCTAAAGCGAATTTGGATCTGGCCCACGGTATCACAAGGGACCGTATACGGTCTAAGTGTGTTGCAACACTAAACGCCGTCTAACCTAACCTAATATGCATGCACGAAGATCGGTTATTGGAAGATCTACCTCGGCCCACTGGTGGATACGCAGCTAAAGAAAAATCAACGCTTCGGCGTCCGGCATCTTTGCTCTAAGAATCGTGCCATGAACTCCCACGATGGAAGGCTGTCCTCAGGTCGGTCACTTGGCTTTTGTGGCAGGATCCAGCTTCTGGAGCATAATATGGATAAGCAAGAATCCTTGTATCTCGGCAGCTGATTGAACCGATCCGATAACTCCCGCAAAGTAGCAACAGACCCTGGCTCGATCACATGAAATTGCAGGATCTCATTATTGTGAGACTGGAATATTAAACGCGAATTACTGAAACGATTGCGCAATAAGTCAAGGGCCACATCGTAGCTCCAGCACTCTCACCGTCCCCAAGGCTGACTCCCGCAGGCATAAAATGAGGCTCCGGAGCTTTTCAATTTTTGTTAGGTGAGTATGACTGTCAATCGTGGTCATAATAAGGCCGCAGAAATCCGGCCACTCGGCATAGCCGCCACTTAATGTTGCCATCGGCAACGGTGGAATGGAGGGGGTTGGCTTGTATGGCATTGGTGAGACAATGGCACCGTCGAGAAATGTGGAGTGGGCAGCGATTCTCATGAAGCGCTTGGCATTCTCCTCCTTAATGTCCACACGCCCAGCAGTCGCCAGCTGCGAGAATCTCTAATACAGCTCACTCCCGATCTCGATGAAATTTAGCACTTCCATCTCTTCTTGAAGCGTGGAGAACCGATTACGCAAACGCTTCTCCACTGACTCCAGCGTCATAATGGTGGTATCCTCATTCTACGCTGCAGCCTTCACCTTATGATGCAGCGCCTCCATCTTCTGGCAGGTCACCTCTGCTCTTCTTCGCAGCATCCTTTCCCAGGTTGCAGTAGCAAATTCAGTAGTTTCAGCTCCAGACTCCATCCCGTAATTATTCAGTGCATTCAGGGACGCAAAACGAAAACTCTTTTTTTAGAATCACACAGATTCTCAGTTTTCCGGGGTACTTAAAACCGATTGAAATACGGTGTGCTACCAGTTTTTCGATAGCGGTCGAATTAAACAATTTCAAACAAACTTCAAAATACAAGTGCAAAACAAACAGCTTGGGCGCAGAAGCTCAACCAAAGCTCCTAAAAGCGCATGCATTACAAATAACAACAAAGTGCCTGCGAAACTGGAGGACAGACAGTCAAGAATAAATGCCGCTATAGCCTAACAAGTGGCTGCTTGGCCCATCAGTTAGTTAAATTATATTAACCCCTAAAGATAATCGAGTCACTCGTAATATGAAGATTATTCTAGAAGACGACATGACGATTTACCAACGAAGCATATAAGAACATATGGATTGCTGAAGCTCAAGCTTCAAATGGCTTGAGGAAGGCCTTATAGTAAAAGCATTCCTTAATTGGGTAAATTTCTACAAGTATTTATATGAGGCTAGCGAAAACTATTACCCTCCATTTCACTTGCGAGCAAAATCGTCTACTGGATTGTGAATATTAAGTTTGGCGTTTAGAGCTTCATAGAAAGTGGTTGGAAGTGGAGAGCGCCACTGATCTATAGTACTGCGTTAGTTTTCGCCCAGTGTTGAATTGGTGCTGACGTATAACTTTGTCGGGACCAGCTGATTTATAGGGCTTAAAAAATACGTCCAAAATACGTTGCGGGACGCTTGTGCTAAGTAAAATTTTTGTGTCTGGGTAGCAACCAGGGAAGTGGGTGGGTTTAACATAGCTGATTTCGCATCTCCTAGACCAGTCGTGGTTCCAATTCGCAGCTAAGGGCTTGATTTACAAAAAGCTGGTCCCGTCATCGGATTCTTTATTTAAATGCATGCGATATAACATATGTGTTACGCTATTAATGGTTTTTAATAGCGGCCGAATAAATACACGATTTTTGATTGAATTTCAATTTTTATTTCGAGGGTTCAATTTAATCCCAAAACCAGCCGCTCAAATCAAATGCCGAAATACAAGTAGTTGAAAGCTTGGCAATAAAACCTCAAAACCATGCAGCTGTCCATAATTCCGTGGGCAAGAGGCGAGGCGGGGGAAACGAAGAAAATGAGTTAGCGTGCAGCAGTTTTACAAAGCTCTCAAAAGCGCATGCGCTACAAATACCAGCAAAGCGCATGCGAAACTGGGAGAAACAAACAAAAAAAAAAACTGCTGATAATCCGCCGCTACTCTTCCTTCTCAGCGTCTATCATTTTAACATTTTCGCCTTTGGCTGCTTGGCCCAACATCCTCCCCCCGTTGAAGGCTGGCCCTTCAACAGAATCCTTAAGGGGCAGCAGACACAGCCTTGACACCGCACGCTTAGCCGTTCCAAGAGCAGTCCTTAATATGGCTACACTGTTCACTCCGTCACGCCCAGGAATCAGCTCCAGTACCCTGGCTAGAGGCCACTTCATTGGGGGTAGATTCTCATCCTTCACCAGGTCTATGTCACCGACAGACACTACGGGACCAGGGGAGCGCCATTTGGAACGCTGCTGTGACAGCGTAAGATACTCCTCCTTCCAACGCGCCCAGAAAACTTGCTGTAAGAAGGAGACTCTCTGCCACCCATATAGACGTTTGAAGTTTAGGGCAGTAAGGTCTGGCTCGATGAATGTTGAAGGCGGACCGCCATTTAAAAAATTATCAGGAGTTAGCACATCGAGGTCTGCAGGATTTTCTGAAATCGGCACAAGGGGTCTGGAATTGACGATTGAGGCTATGTGGCATAACAAAGTTCTCAATTCCTCGAAACTAAGAACCGCAAGACCAACTGCACGGAATAGGTGATGTTTTGCCGTCTTTACTGCTGCTTCCCACAGACCGCCAAAATGAGGAGAGCGTGGAGGAATAAGCCGCCAATCAATAGATTCAGCCAGGCGAAATTCGTGCAGGGAAGTCTGGTGATCCTGACTGTGGAATTCGTTTTAACTCGATGAGCTCATTCCTGGCACCCACAAAATTGGTAGCATTATCCGACCATGTCTGCCTGGGTTTACGTCGCGTACAAATAAAACGTTTGAGCGCGCTCAGAAATGAAGCTGTGGAAAGGTCCTTGACTAACTCCAAATGGATCGCCTTCGTACTGAAGCAGATGAACACGCAAACGTAGCATTTGATAGGGCCTTTATTTCGAGACTCTGCCTTGTAGAAAAACGGACCGCAAAAATCCAAACGGACCTTTGAAATCCTTCAACACTCTCGGTCGGAAGATCAGCCATGATATGTTGTTTACCACCCTTGAAACGGTCTTCCTCCCCCCCAATAGGCCAGTATTGGGAACGGATTTTCGCAACTAACGCCCGAAGGCCAGAGTGCAGGTTCTTTTCATGAAAGTGGGTCACTGTAGCCGAAGTGACGGGATGGCCTGATGGAAGAATAATAGGATGGTGTCCATCAAAATCTAACGCAGAGTTTCGCAGTCCTCCGTCAACACGAAGCAAACCAAAGCTGGGAATTCTATAGCTCTGTGGAAAGAGCACCTCTGGACAGTAAATCGGATGGGATAAACGCAGTAGGGACATAACGCCATTTCATTGCCTTGGTGAGTTCCGTGGAAGTTGTATGGAAGAGACGAGATTAGACACAAACACGTTAAATCGAGCACGTTCGTCTTGAATTCAGGACAGGGCAACCGAGGAGTCACACCAACAATAATAATCTCCGTTATAGGTGTCAAGGTCAGCAACTTCAGCCATCAGCCTTGCTAACAATTCAGCCCCAGATAATTCCAGCTTCGGTATTGTCTGAGTCTTAATGGGTGCCACTCGTCTCTTTGAGCATAACAGTCGACAATCAGTCCCTGACAAAACATATATGCAAGCTCCATACATCCATGCTAGCGTCACAGAATCCGTTGATCTTCAATTTTCCATGGCAGGGTATGACTAACCGAGGAAACTTAATTCGCTGAGTTTAATCAAAACTGGTACAGAATTTCAACCATTCGGAGAGAAGGGATTGTGGAAGGCTTTACTCCCATGACAAATTTTCCCTGCACAGCTTCTGCAATAAAATCTTTTCCCTGGTGACGACAGGACCTACCAGGTCCATAGGATCATAAAACCGACCGACGGACGATAGGATAGATATCCGGGTTGGTTTGGCGGTTGGCTGAAGGGATTCAAAGGAAAACAACAGAAGGTCAGTAGAAGGGTTCCATGCTAATCCATGCTAATAAGAGTTTTCGTGAACAGACTGCCATCGTCGAATTTTAAGTATGATTCCCTTTCACCTTCGGGCAGTTTTTCCAAAACCTCTGGGATGTTAGAGCACCATTTCCTCAATTGAAACTGACCCTTGTTCAAAAGGCTCGATATCTGAGCTATTATTTCAACAGCTTCGGTCTTCGTTGGGGCACCAGATATGAGGTCATCCACATAAAAATCCTCGAGGATAACACGAGAGCCAACGGAAAAACCGGCACCTTCATCCTTAGCCAGCTGATGCATTGCGCGAACAGATAGAAAAGACGCTGGCTTTGTGCCATACGTCATGGTGTCGAGTTTAAAAATCTTCACGTCATCATGGATAGAATCTCTCCAGAGCAAACTATCATCTGGGTCGACTTTTTCGCAGCGATACATTCTGAAAATGTCTCCCGTTAAAGCAACTAGGTGAGACCGAAACCGAAGCAAGATATGGAAAAGCTTAGGTTGAATTACGGGGCCTGACATCAGGACATCATTGAGGGAATATCCAGAGGATGTAACAGCAGAACCGTCGAAAACCACTCTCAGTTTGGTAGTGGAGCTATCTTCCTTCAAGACGCAGTGCTGGTGTAGGTAATACAGGCGCTTACTTTGCAATTCCTGAGGTACCAGAGACATGTGATCCAGATCCAAGTACTCTTGAGTATTCTTGAGTATTCTTCTACTCCAAGTATTCTTGACGAACGAAGAATATTCGGCTCTTAAATTTGGATGACGATATCCAGGATATATCGGATATATATATATGTCCTATTCAGTCGCACAAGATTGAAACGGAATTGAAAGAAATAATTCACAAATCAGGAAAAAGAAAAACATAACTAAACCTATTACTGTTCGTTTTCATATAATTATAATATATATATATTTATAATACATAAATATATCCTAAAAATATATAAATATATATAAATATATAATATAAATATTAATATATTTATATATAAATATATATAAATATATATATATATATATAAATAATATATTTTGGATATATATATATATTTTTTTTTTACCCTTGCAGAGGGTATTTTGGCTCAAAGGTGTGAAGTGAAGAAGACATCTCCGACGCTATCTGATCTGCCAAATTTCATAAGAATCGGCCGATTACAGGCGCCATATAATGAATAGCCGCCATATCAGAAATGAAAAAACCATGCTTATTTAAAAGATAGCATGGTTCAAATGCTATCTTCAAACTTTGCACACATCCTTCTTTCCTTTGCAGGCAGTATATAAGTCGGAACGGCCGGGATCGGTCAACTATATCCTATAGCTGCCATATAACTGATTGATCGGAAATGCCATAACCTTGCTGTTTTTTTTAAGTTCTACTTTGGGCAAAATTATCCCATCTGCCGAATTTCATAAGGATCGGCCGACTTTATCCTGTCATATTATCGGTCGATAAATATAGCTGTCATATAACTGATGAAAAATTATCTTTGATTTTCTCTTTTTTTTTTTACTATAAATCACTTGTCATCTTTGGGAAAATAAAATTATTCGATAATGCTGTAAAGATTTATAAATATTATTCGAAACGTTTTTATAAATTTTATATATATAGTATATTTTATTAACTAATTAAAACAAAGGATTGATGCTAGTTTCCGTGATGTTTATTATGAATCCTCACATACTCAGCCCCCTCACCACGACAAGGTCTCAATCCACGAGAGGGAAATAAATAACTTGGTCAAATAACTTGGTAAAAGTGCATTGGTCAGCAAATTCCCATGAGTGAGACTTTAAGGCATATATATGTGACTGGCTATTTGGCCGGGGCATTATGTTTATGTAACAACACTGTAGCACAATGTTGTATTGCTACAGTGGATGCTTCCTATAATGACCCATACATACTACATTAATCTATATTGCACTTTTTATACCCTTGTTTAAATAAACAATTTATCTTAATCTGTTCACAATTTATATATTTGTACAAGTATATAACTAATTTCTATAAATATATACAATTTATCTTAATGAATTTAATAAATAAGTTAATAATAATTTATTAATATTAATATTAGTATTAATAATTATAACTCTTAATAACTATATTGTACAAAAATTCCATCATGATGACTGTAGACTGTTTTGTATGTAACAGCTACAGCATTCCTCAGCTCATTTTCAGCAAATACCCAATCAATTTGCGTTACATGTTTTGTTGTTGCACTATTATTAATTGATCAGTGCCGTTGATCAGTGCCGCTGGATCTGCATATATTAAAATCACCTAAAATAACCAATTTGTTATTATTTTCTAATCTGCGTATTCTTTCTACATCCGCCATAACTTCACTTCGAAATTGAGTTATAGGAAATGCGGGTTTCCTATAAACAACAATAAAAGATGTATTGAGAAACTTAAAAGCAATTGATTGATATATGGTTCTGGAGTTTAAAGACTTATTTGTCTCAAACAAAAACACAACATTTTCAGAAATGTTTTGTTTGGCATAAATAATTACTCCATTTTTTCCAAAACCATTTAATCGATTGCTATCAATTCTCTTTATAATATCGAAATCTTGCAAAGAGAAATCTTCGTTGGGAAGAGTCCAAGTTTCGACAAAACAAAGAAAATTTGCAGAACAAATAATAGGGTCGTTGAAAATATCTTCACGATGGCTTCGAAGGGACTCAACATTATGGTAATATAGGGAGATTGCTTCGTTTTTATTAACCACATTCTCGTAATGCGTAGTCAAGAACTTTTCCTCTCTTAAATTTTGAAGCTCGGCTTGGACATTTGGAGCTCCAAATCTTGTTGGAGGAACAAAGTCGCCTAGAAGGAAAAGTCCCGATGCGCTAGTGGCTCTTCTGCATCCAACATATAGCGAAGATGCACAGCGACTTTGATATATGTTGCTCCTTGGCTTTTATGGATGGTAATAGCCTTAGCAGGAATAATTGGGAATTGTTTTCTGTCAACAGAAGCATGCTCTGATCTTCCACACTGAAAAACTCGAGAGGCTTTTACTATTGGAGTCCATTCGGGATCTGGACTGTTTCGAACTTTTGATCTGGCGATAGCACCAACCATGGGCTCGAAAAAATTAATCCAAAGTCGTGTTATTAAATTTGAGCCATTAACTAAGCAATGGTCAATTGGCTTTAGCTGACAACTGGCTCCATTTACAAGTTATTCGTCCTCTCCGAAAATATCCAACTGTCTCCAACTGGGGAAAGCTGCTTTAGATCTCCAAAAACTATAATTGATTTTCCTCCAAAACATAAGTCTGGGTATCGGAAAATTTGACGAAGACGTTGATCCAAAAATGAAAGCATTTTTGAGCCAATCATGGAAATTTCATCGATTATGATTAATTGAAGATCTATCAATTTGCAATGAATTGTATTTAAACTATCATTGCTTAAAGGTCTTAAGGGACCTGAGGCCTGATTAATTGGAAGAGAAAAAACTGAATAAAGAGTTAATCCTCTAATTCCAAAAGTAATAAACACATAATAAAACCTTTGCCGAATCCGTAGCACCAGGAAGCTTATTGGCTCGCCAAGTCACAGACTGATATATGCTTGAAATCAGTCTGCTTTTCCCTACACCGGCCCCTCCACCAACGTATTCGTAAAAAATATTTTTACAAACAACGTTATGCATCAAATGTGCATAATATTGTCTTTGTTTGTAGTTGAGGGACCGAGTTAGCGAGCAAAGGTCATCAGTGGAAACTAAGGGGGGGAGTCTAATTAATTGAAGTTCGCCATCTTCTTCAGGGTTATTCGTAGCATTGTCATCCTGAAGAATATTAACGTTCTGCTCTATATTTGGCACTGCTAAAGCTCTAAATTCTTCGTCTAAAAATTGGGAGGCAAGTTCTTCTATATTAGGAACATTATCACCCCTATCCTCTTGCAAATCTTCAATAATTCTTTCTAACTCCATATCATCAAACACATCATAGTTCCTTTTCATGAGCTTAATAGATTCATGATTAGTTCTGAATGTGTTTTCAACGTCGTTGGAAAGAAGTTCAGTTTCTTCATTTCGCCAAGGATAGAAGAGCATTAAATGCTCTCGGAAATAATCAGATGGTGAAGAGTTAATGCTAAAGCGAACCCATCTAAGAATCAGGGGATGCTTGCGTTTCTTAACGCAACCAGACCCGTCCATCAGTGGATAGCTTTGCTCAGCAACTTCGTCTTCTCCATCTAGCTCCAAATCATTTGCTTCATCATAGTCCTCACTATGATTAGCGGCAGATCGTGTATTGCGCTTGAGAAATTTATACCAAGCTGCGAAATCTGCTAAGCAAAGTCCTTCCAATTGCTCATGCCTTTGCACATATCGGTCAAGTATATTACGCTCAAAAATATCCAACGAGTTGTTTGGTAGTCGCTCTAGTTCTTCATTTGAGCGAGCCAATCTAACTCGTTTGTCTGGATGGCAAGTGTTTATAAAAATTGTACCTTCACTTGCCTCAGACATATGGTGGCCCAAAATATTGTATGCTGCTTCTTGGGCTGATATTTCTGTAGCCTTAATAAACTTGTTCCCTAGGTGCTGCAATTTCCTTTTAATAGTAATATTCCCATGGCTTATTTCGGCCATGGCTTCACGGAGCAACTGCGATACGCCTCTGTTTGATTTGTTTATATAGTTAATGATATAACTACAACAGGCGTAGGCATCTAGAATAAATTGAATATCCATATTAGCTCTGTGTAAGCCTAGAATATCACCGACTGCATTGAGCAGTCGGTCGGAAAATTGTCTGCGAAGAAAAATTTGTGGCTTTTTCAAGCTAGAACGTAAGGCTAATTTGTAGGCTTCAAAATTAGTTTCAAGGTGGGGCAGAAAAGGTTCAAAATTATTAAATAAAGCTGAGTCTTCATTAGGAATGGTTCTTAGAGTTTCCTTGATTTTTTTGTACAAAGTTTTATGTTCTTCAACATTAACTTCGTTTTCTTCTATCGGATACAAAACAAGCGATTCGGGCATAGGAAGGTATGGCATATTAAATCGGCAAAACTCCTGTCCGCGTAACTCTCTTAAGCAAGATGAACTGTGCTTGTGACGTTGATACTGAATTACTTCTTGTAGTTCAGGATCGTCTCCATTTGTGGTAATGAACCTATCGATAAATGCCAGTACATGCCATGAGAATGCGGGGATCCTCTGTGCTGAAACTCGATTCTCCAATAAAAATGAAAAAGATTGAATTCCCCAAAAATATCGGTTTTGAACAATTTCATTAATTGTCGCAACCTATAATCGAAGTATCGAGAGCACGTCACTGGATCGGATCGGATTAACCGAGCCTTTTCGGAGCTGGGAAGAGCTGCCGCCTCTTCTTCGCTTATAGCCCTATTATCCAATAGAAGAGAAAGGATAACTAAAAGTTCATTCCATTTAGTTTCAGCAGTGGAAAGAGTAATGAAAAACGTTGGCAGCCCGAATTGTCGAATCATAGCTATCACTTTCTTTTTTTCAGCCTCCCAATGAGCTGGTGCAGACCGTAAGCCTTTAAGGATGCGGTAGCCATCATCGTATTGCACAAGTCTACTAACAAAAGATTCCTATCGCAGATTACCAGCGGTAACTGCCCAGACTTTTTGCGTAAAGCAATGGAAATGCAATTTTGTATTCGCAGCATTTCGTAAAATTTATACATATATAAAACTTTAGGAACCACTGTAATTGATTTGATGATGTGGTCTCAATAGTCCATTTAATATTTTAAGTATTATGTTTATTTATTATTTCATTAATTGTAGGAGCAGCAAAGGTGCCGCTCCAACGCTTCGATTGTATCTGAATTTACATTATTCTTTTAATTCTAAGTAAGGCTAAGTCTCTTGCTGCGCTGCCCACAGACGGCGGCAGCAAGACGGCTATGTATGTGCTTATGTATATATGTATGCTATGCTCCCTTAAGCGGGAGCGCGAGGTATATGCACATGAGGTCCGTTCATGTTACAATTCTGCCGGCGCTAGCACTTTTTGTACATAGCGATCGGTTCATGTTTTGACCATTTAAGTTTTGTTTATACTGCAACAAAGTGTTACAGTGTTTACCCTTTAAGTACTCTTGGTACAGTGGCTATTCAATATGTGTGCATACTACATCTCCCTCCTTTTGGAAAATAACGTAATATTATGAAGTTATTTTAATAATAATAATTTTTGTTTAATAATTTTGTATGTAGGTTTTTTTTTTTTTTTTTTTTTTTTTTTTTATTAGCAAAAAAAAAAAAAAAAAAAAATGAAAATTATTTTTATGTTAGTTTTTTTTTTTTTTTTTTTTTTTTTTTTTTTTATATATATATTAGCAAAAAGAAAATGAAATTACGAAAAATAGTTGTATCTATGCATGGCCATACTAAATACAATTATGAAATAAACATTTTTAATCTATCCTTATGAACTGTTTGCTTTTTATTTTTATTATTTGATATTATAATGTTATCTCTGTCTCCTATTTCCGTTACTTTATATGGACCAGTATATTTTGGATCTAACTTATGACCTGTTTCGTTTTTTAGTAAAACTTTATCCCCCACTGATATATCTATATTTTTTACTGTCTGATCATATAGTTTTTTATTTCTATACTTATTTTCTTCTAACATAATTCTAGCTCTTTTATATGCTACTTCGAGTCTATATTTACTCTCTTTAGCATAGTCATCTATGTTATATATTGTTTCTATGTTATCTATACTATTGAACTCTTTTGGTAAATTATTTGTTTTACCAAATACTAACTCATATGGACAATAATTATGTGCCATTGAGGGGGTCGTGTTGAAACAAAAGACGAAATATTGAAGCCATACGTCCCAGTCGGTTTTATCAACCGATATGTAAGATCGTATGTATTCATTAAAGGTTCTATGACTTCTTTCGATTGTCCCAACTGTCTGGTGGTGGTGTGCGGTAGATGTTATGTTTTTGATTTTCAGATATTTGCACAAGTCATTTATAATTGAATTCTTGTATTCTGTTCCCATGTCCGTAATGAACGTCTTCATTGGACCGTACTTCAGAATAAATGATTCAAAAATTGCTTTAGCGACAGTATTTGCGTTTTTATTTGCAACTGGTATGGCAACTAGATATTTTGTTAAGTCACATATTAACGTGACTACATATTCATTGCCATTTTCGGATTTTGGTAATGGACCAATAGTGTCCACTATCACTCTGTCGAAAACATTTATAGGTGTATCAGTTATTGTTAATGGGGTCTTTGTATGCGATGTAATTTTCGCTTTCTGACATTTTTGACATTTTCTTACGTACTCAGTTATATCTTTAGACATACTTTTCCAGTAATAGTGTCTTTTTACTTTGGCCAAAGTTTTTGATATGCCAGTATGACCTCCTTGAATTGGATCATCATGAAATGTAGACAATATTGCTTCTTTTTCTTTTAAACTTTTTATTTGGGTCACCGGGTTGAGTAGCGCTACTCTTAAAGATTTTAATATTTTATTGCCCATATTTTTGAAAGTATCAATTGATATTTGATCAAAGATATTTTCCCACGGTGCCAGTTTTAGTTGGCCGATTTTATTTATACCGGCTTGCATTTCAAGCCTTTGGAAGAATTGACCTAAGTCAATAATCCCATTAGTATATAAATCGCTAACATCATATCTTGCGATTATTTTCCTACCATGTTTAAATAAACATAGCATATTTTTAATCTGCAATGTCACTACTTTACGTACTTCGTCATTTTTGATGACTTCATATACGTTGGGCTTAGAAGCTTTTCCAATAGATTGCTTAGGCAATTCTATTTCTTTATTTTCCGCGCGGAATTTTTGTCTACTTTGATATCTGGTAGTGACTTTCATTATATGTCTTGTAATATTCTGTAGTTCTTTAATGGTTATTCTTGATAACGCATCAGCTACATGATTATCTTTTCCCTTTAAATATTCGACTGTAAAATCATATTCTTCTAATTCGAGCCTCATACGTGTCAGTTTGGAACTTGGGTTGATCATTGAGAATAGATATATTAGAGGTCTGTGGTCCGTTCTAATTAAAAAATGTTTTCCATAAATATATGGTCGAAAATGTAATATTGCCCAATGAATTGCAGCTAATTCCTGCTCAGTGGTACACTTGTTACTTTCTCCTTTTGTAAATGCTCTTGATGCGTATGCAATGGGAAGTTGGAGACCATTATGATTTTGAGTTAAAACCGCTCCACACGCTTGCTTACTTGCATCTGTGATTATACAGAATTCTTTAGTAAAATCTGGGTATTGTAGCAAAGTAGGTTCCATAAGTTTGGTTTTTAAATATTGGAATGCATTCTGACATTCATCAGACCATTGAAAAGGGACATTCTTTTTACATAATCTTGTTATGTGCCTTGAATAGTCGGCGAAGTTTTTTATAAAGCGTCTATAATAGTTACAAAATGCTACGAAACGTCTAGCACTGTCCGCGTCGTGCGGCACTGGGTAGTTCATAATGACATCATATTTCTTCTCGTCTGGAAGTATTCCTTTATCAGTGCATTTATGACCTAAAAAGGTCACTTCATGCATAAAAAATGAACATTTTTCTGGATGTAACTTTAGGTTATATTTCCTACATTTCTCAAAAACATCTGTTAAGTTCTTAAGCATATGTTTTTCGGAACAACCGATCACTATTAAGTCATCCATGTAAAGGAATGCTTGAGAAGGTTCTAGTCCAGAAAATGCAATAGTCATCATTCTCTGAAATGAGTTAGGAGCTATTTTTAATCCAAAAGGTAATCGCGTGAAGCGATATGAGCCGTTGCTCGTTGAAAAAGACGTTATATCTCTAGAACTTTTTTCTAGTTCAATTTGATGGAATCCTGACATTAAGTCAAGGCATGAAAAGTATTTTGCTCGACCTAGTTGGTCCAGGATATCATCAATTCTAGGTAGTGGGAATTTATCAGATAGTAATTTTTTATTGATCTGGCGATAGTCAATCACTAACCGCCATTTCTTTTCTTCTGACCCGGGGTATGGTTTCTTAGGAACAAGTAACAATGGGCTATTATATTCGGATACGGATGGTTCAACAATCCCTTCGGAGATCAACTTTCCTACTTGCTTTTGTATTTCATTTACCTGACTATGTGGGCTTCGATAATTTTTTATGTATACTGGCTCATCATCTTTTAATCTCAGTTTTTGCTTGTAGAAATTGTTTGTAGTTATTGGTTCGGTTTCCAATCCGAATACGTCGCTATATTGGGTGCATAAGCTAGAAAGCTGCGACTTAAACTGTGGAGGGAAGTTTTTTGACAGTTGAGATAATACACATTTTTCTCTATTTTCTGGATTGGTTTTGACTACGTCGTAGTTCGAAAGTGATTCATATGTTAGATTATCTGTGCTGACCACTTGGTCGTAATTTGTTGTATTAAGTAGCCTTATGAAAGCGTTATTGGATGTTGCTATGGTATTTGCAATGTAAATACCATGCTGAATTTCCTGATTTGGAATTAATACACTGTCTTCTTTTGAATTAAGTTGTATTTTTCTAATAACTTGGGATCTTGCTGGCAGAAGTATTGAATCGTTGCCAGAACTGTGAGCTATTGGTACATTAATTGGAAATTTTAAGTTATTGGGTCTAATTATAAGCCAGTCTTCAGATGGCTTAAAGTCTAACTGACAGTTGTATTTTTTTATAAAGTCGATTCCTAATATTCCATCACATGGAATAGGGAATTGAAAAGTCACGATATGAAAATCGTGTGGAATTATATATTTAGTAGTCTGTATTTCAATAGAAACCAGACCTTTGGATTTGGTTATTTCTTGACTTATTCCTTTTATGTCTATAATATAATTATCTCGGATGTCGTGAAAGATATCAGAAGTTTCTTTTAAAATGGATATATCTGCACCTGTGTCTATTAGAAATACAAGTTTTTTTCCAGTAGTTACATGAATAAATGAAACGAATATGTTTTGACTGAGATTAATAGTGTGAACTCTTGCATCTTTTACTGCTGAACATTTAAAGGGTCTTGGGAGTTTTCCGATGTATTCTGGGCAACTCTGACATTGTTTTGGTAGTTATTGTTGTTGTTGTTGTGGCCTCGATTCGAGTTACCACGGCCTCTATAGTTTCCTCTATATTGACCGCGTCCTCCATTGTTATTTTGGTAGTTATTGTTGTAATAATTACCACGAAAGTTGCCACTATAATTTCCACGTCCGCGATTTGAGCCGCGATGTGGATAGTTCCTGTAGTATAGGACAGTGTTTGATTGTCCCGTTGCTTCTGTGCAACTATTTACAAATTTTGATACGGCATCGTTCATAGTATTGAAGGTTCCAGCTTGCATAATAAGTTTTACCTTATCGATTGTGCAATTTTTAGTCATTGCTTTGACTGCATGCTGGGTTGAATAACTTCTGGCTAACTCTAAAGGTAGTCCATCTGTTATATATGCGCCTTCTAAAGCTTTGGTCATATGCTCAACCTCTTGTGTATACTGGTTAGCAGTTTTATTGCGCTGCCGTAGGTTCATCAGTTTTGCTGACACTACTTCTACAGTTTCGCTTTTGGCGTTGCCTTTTAATCTGGAAATCACCTCAGAAATTGTTGATTCATTTCCGATTAGATTTCTGGCGACACCTTTTAGCTTTGTTTTTATTATGGAAACTGCTAATTGTTCGTGCTCGCCTTTTATAGATTCTATTATTTGTAATGCATCAATAAAACTTGTTAAATTTTCAGCTTTACCATCGAATACTGGTATAAGCTTGGATGCTGTATTAATAAATTCTATATTTGATTGTGCCATTGTATTAATGTTGCTTATGTTATCCTCTATTATGCTTGAACTATCATCAGAATCTGTAGAATTATCTAGATCTGGCATTAGTACAGCTGGAACAGTAAGATTATTTATATCTTGCTCTTCTATTTTCAGATTTAAATCTGTAAGTTCCTTTGGTTCTCTTTGGTCAATGTCAGTTTCAACTGTTAAAGAGGTGTTAAGTATTGTCGGTATTGATATACCTAAATTGAACTTTTGTTTAATTATTATTAAATTGGATCGTAGTCTGATCAAAAATTTTGATACTTGGGACCAATGATCTTGATTTAATTTTTCTCTCTGGCCATGTATTAGTATTCGTGCTTCATTAAAGCAGTTTACTAGTATTTCCACATGTTTTTTAATTGTGTTCTTTTGAATTGGCCTGTTTTGAGTAAGCGATTTATATGATTTGTCAAAATCGCTTTTTAATTTATTTAATTCGTCATATAATTCATTCCATTGCATTTTTGTTAATAATGGAGAATTATTTTCGGACTACTACCATAATAAGTGTTCGGCCTAGTGTTTCGTATTCTTCTAGAACTGATTTCACCTGGATACCTGGGATGGTGCTTAATACAATTGCTTTTTGTGTTTTTGAGCAATGTATCAATGGTGAATGTTCGAAATTAAATGTTTCAATTAGAAGATATTCTAATTGATTGATGCTTATGGGAGTCGTTGAGACTAATTGTTGAACATGTTCATTGAAATAAGCATCCCTTTCGTAAACCTTTCTAATAGCTTCTATTGTGGTCATTCTCAGTTTTTCTTAATTGTCCTCAGTGTAGCCATAATTTAGAAAAAAATATAAATTTTTATTTTTATATTTATATAATTTTGTTTCTATTTTTATATATCTTTATTTATTTTCATTGTCTCTTTTTTTTTGAAGTGTTTATAATTTTGTTTTTATTTTTATATATCTTTATTTATTTTCATTGTCTCTTTTTTTTGTTTTTGGAGTGTACAACAAAATTTTTTTCTTTTATTATTATTAATATTATTTGCGCTCTTAAAAATTTTTTTTTTTTGTTCTTTATTCTTAAATTTTGTCCAGCTCATTTGCCTGGCTCATATATTTTTTCTTTAGACATTTATTATGTAATTTATATAATTTGTAAAAACAATTTGCGCACATTATGACAACAATTATTATTAATAATGTGTGTATTAATTCTAAATTAATGTTATTTGGCTCTACTTTATTAATAACGTTTGCAGTGGAGTCCACCGACTTAACGTCAACTATTGCCATTTTTGAAATAATTGTATTTGGTATATAATTATATCTACCTGTTTCTTCTGAATATTTACTTATTGCATTACTTTGCATCTAATTTTTACAGGTTTCCTACCTATCGTTTTGTATAGCTTTACGGGCTACACTTCTAATTGGGCGGAAAGGGTTCCGCTCAATTTTACAAAAGGTCGTTTATAATTATAATGTAACGCAGTACATTAATAATGCAACGCAGTGCACCAAAAAAAAATTATTTCTTATTTGTTGTGCGCTCTTTGTAGCGCTGTCGGTTCACTTTTCCGGGTCTAGCTTGAAGCGCTAAACGGGGCCGGTGCTGGCTGCACAGGTCACTATATTTTCCAGGAGTCTGCGGCTGATGTCCTGGGCTGATGTCCTAAGAGTGGGTGGTGTCGGGCTTTCCTTTCCTATTTTTCTTTATGCAAGTGAACTTGCATGCTGGGGCTTCCAGTGGTCCAGGGCAGTCGTTCGGGCACTCTTCGTAGTACCTTGGTAATGGCTTGGGAGATGGTGGTTTAGTATTTGTATTTATGGTTTTTATTGTTTCCGAGTGAGTTGCGGTTGGGATGTCTTTCTTCTGAAGACTTTCTTTTAAAAAATCGAGCTCAGCAGTTAATTTTATTGCTGTCGCCCATGGAGGTGGATTATTTTTATATAATAGCCACTTAATGTGTGCTATTCTTTTATTTATTTTATTTTTCCGACCTCCGCGTCCCATATCCGCACTCTACTCACTCAGAATTTTCCATAAATATGTCCATGTATTTGATGTAATTGATGTATTCCATGTAATTGATTTGAGGTGCCATGTATGTATTTGATTTTCCATCCTTTATGTTGTCGTTGCCGATCAGCTTTGCCCTTCCTGCAATCTCCTGATTGCACGTCACGGTCCTGCAATCTCCTGATTGCACGTCACGGTCGCCATGTAATTGATTTGATGATGTGGTCTCAATAGTCCATTTAATATTTTAAGTATTATGTTTATTTATTATTTCATTAATTGTAGGAGCAGCAAAGGTGCCGCTCCAACGCTTCGATTGTATCTGAATTTACATTATTCTTTTAATTCTAAGTAAGGCTAAGTCTCTTGCTGCGCTGCCCACAGACGGCGGCAGCAAGACGGCTATGTATGTGCTTATGTATATATGTATGCTATGCTCCCTTAAGCGGGAGCGCGAGGTATATGCACATGAGGTCCGTTCATGTTACAATTCTGCCGGCGCTAGCACTTTTTGTACATAGCGATCGGTTCATGATTTGACCATTTAAGTTTTGTTTATACTGCAACAAAGTGTTACAGTGTTTACCCTTTAAGTACTCTTGGTACAGTGGCTATTCAATATGTGTGATACTACATCTCCTCCTTTTGGAAAATAACGTAATATTATGAAGTTATTTTAATAATAATAATTTTTGTTTAATAATTTTGTATGTAGGTTTTTTTTTTTTTTTTTTTTTTTTTTTTTATTAGCAAAAAAAAAAAAAAAGAAAATGAAAATTATTTGTATGTTAGTTTTTTTTTTTTTTTTTTTTTTTTTTTTTTATATATATATTAGCAAAAAGAAAATGAAATTACGAAAAATAGTTGTATCTATGCATGGCCATACTAAATACAATTATGAAATAAACATTTTTAATCTATCCTTATGAACTGTTTGCTTTTTATTTTTATTATTTGATATTATAATGTTATCTCTGTCTCCTATTTCCGTTACTTTATATGGACCAGTATATTTGGGATCTAACTTATGACCTGTTTCGTTTTTTAGTAAAACTTTATCCCCCACTGATATATCTATATTTTTTACTGTCTGATCATATAGTTTTTTATTTCTATACTTATTTTCTTCTAACATAATTCTAGCTCTTTTATATGCTACTTCGAGTCTATATTTACTCTCTTTAGCATAGTCATCTATGTTATATATTGTTTCTATGTTATCTATACTATTGAACTCTTTTGGTAAATTATTTGTTTTACCAAATACTAACTCATATGGACAATAATTATGTGCCATTGAGGGGGTCGTGTTGAAACAAAAGACGAAATATTGAAGCCATACGTCCCAGTCGGTTTTATCAACCGATATGTAAGATCGTATGTATTCATTAAAGGTTCTATGACTTCTTTCGATTGTCCCAACTGTCTGGTGGTGGTGTGCGGTAGATGTTATGTTTTTGATTTTCAGATATTTGCACAAGTCATTTATAATTGAATTCTTGTATTCTGTTCCCATGTCCGTAATGAACGTCTTCATTGGACCGTACTTCAGAATAAATGATTCAAAAATTGCTTTAGCGACAGTATTTGCGTTTTTATTTGCAACTGGTATGGCAACTAGATATTTTGTTAAGTCACATATTAACGTGACTACATATTCATTGCCATTTTCGGATTTTGGTAATGGACCAATAGTGTCCACTATCACTCTGTCGAAAACATTTATAGGTGTATCAGTTATTGTTAATGGGGTCTTTGTATGCGATGTAATTTTCGCTTTCTGACATTTTTGACATTTTCTTACGTACTCAGTTATATCTTTAGACATACTTTTCCAGTAATAGTGTCTTTTTACTTTGGCCAAAGTTTTTGATATGCCAGTATGACCTCCTTGAATTGGATCATCATGAAATGTAGACAATATTGCTTCTTTTTCTTTTAAACTTTTTATTTGGGTCACCGGGTTGAGTAGCGCTACTCTTAAAGATTTTAATATTTTATTGCCCATATTTTTGAAAGTATCAATTGATATTTGATCAAAGATATTTTCCCACGGTGCCAGTTTTAGTTGGCCGATTTTATTTATACCGGCTTGCATTTCAAGCCTTTGGAAGAATTGACCTAAGTCAATAATCCCATTAGTATATAAATCGCTAACATCATATCTTGCGATTATTTTCCTACCATGTTTAAATAAACATAGCATATTTTTAATCAGCAATGTCACTACTTTACGTACTTCGTCATTTTTGATGACTTCATATACGTTGGGCTTAGAAGCTTTTCCAATAGATTGCTTAGGCAATTCTATTTCTTTATTTTCCGCGCGGAATTTTTGTCTACTTTGATATCTGGTAGTGACTTTCATTATATGTCTTGTAATATTCTGTAGTTCTTTAATGGTTATTCTTGATAACGCATCAGCTACATGATTATCTTTTCCCTTTAAATATTCGACTGTAAAATCATATTCTTCTAATTCGAGCCTCATACGTGTCAGTTTGGAACTTGGGTTGATCATTGAGAATAGATATATTAGAGGTCTGTGGTCCGTTCTAATTAAAAAATGTTTTCCATAAATATATGGTCGAAAATGTAATATTGCCCAATGAATTGCAGCTAATTCCTGCTCAGTGGTACACTTGTTACTTTCTCCTTTTGTAAATGCTCTTGATGCGTATGCAATGGGAAGTTGGAGACCATTATGATTTTGAGTTAAAACCGCTCCACACGCTTGCTTACTTGCATCTGTGATTATACAGAATTCTTTAGTAAAATCTGGGTATTGTAGCAAAGTAGGTTCCATAAGTTTGGTTTTTAAATATTGGAATGCATTCTGACATTCATCAGACCATTGAAAAGGGACATTCTTTTTACATAATCTTGTTATGTGCCTTGAATAGTCGGCGAAGTTTTTTATAAAGCGTCTATAATAGTTACAAAATGCTACGAAACGTCTAGCACTGTCCGCGTCGTGCGGCACTGGGTAGTTCATAATGACATCATATTTCTTCTCGTCCGGAAGTATTCCTTTATCAGTGCATTTATGACCTAAAAAGGTCACTTCATGCATAAAAAATGAACATTTTTCTGGATGTAACTTCAGGTTATATTTCCTACATTTCTCAAAAACATCTGTTAAGTTCTTAAGCATATGTTTTTCGGAACAACCGATCACTATTAAGTCATCCATGTAAAGGAATGCTTGAGAAGGTTCTAGTCCAGAAAATGCAATAGTCATCATTCTCTGAAATGAGTTAGGAGCTATTTTTAATCCAAAAGGTAATCGCGTGAAGCGATATGAGCCGTTGCTCGTTGAAAAAGACGTTATATCTCTAGAACTTTTTTCTAGTTCAATTTGATGGAATCCTGACATTAAGTCAAGGCATGAAAAGTATTTTGCTCGACCTAGTTGGTCCAGGATATCATCAATTCTAGGTAGTGGGAATTTATCAGATAGTAATTTTTTATTGATCTGGCGATAGTCAATCACTAACCGCCATTTCTTTTCTTCTGACCCGGGGTATGGTTTCTTAGGAACAAGTAACAATGGGCTATTATATTCGGATACGGATGGTTCAACAATCCCTTCGGAGATCAACTTTCCTACTTGCTTTTGTATTTCATTTACCTGACTATGTGGGCTTCGATAATTTTTTATGTATACTGGCTCATCATCTTTTAATCTCAGTTTTTGCTTGTAGAAATTGTTTGTAGTTATTGGTTCGGTTTCCAATCCGAATACGTCGCTATATTGGGTGCATAAGCTAGAAAGCTGCGACTTAAACTGTGGAGGGAAGTTTTTTGACAGTTGAGATAATACACATTTTTCTCTATTTTCTGGATTGGTTTTGACTACGTCGTAGTTCGAAAGTGATTCATATGTTAGATTATCTGTGCTGACCACTTGGTCGAAATTTGTTGTATTAAGTAGCCTTATGAAAGCGTTATTGGATGTTGCTATGGTATTTGCAATGTAAATACCATGCTGAATTTCCTGATTTGGAATTAATACACTGTCTTCTTTTGAATTAAGTTGTATTTTTCTAATAACTTGGGATCTTGCTGGCAGAAGTATTGAATCGTTGCCAGAACTGTGAGCTATTGGTACATTAATTGGAAATTTTAAGTTATTGGGTCTAATTATAAGCCAGTCTTCAGATGGCTTAAAGTCTAACTGACAGTTGTATTTTTTTATAAAGTCGATTCCTAATATTCCATCACATGGAATAGGGAATTGAAAAGTCACGATATGAAAATCGTGTGGAATTATATATTTAGTAGTCTGTATTTCAATAGAAACCAGACCTTTGGATTTGGTTATTTCTTGACTTATTCCTTTTATGTCTATAATATAATTATCTCGGATGTCGTGAAAGATATCAGAAGTTTCTTTTAAAATGGATATATCTGCACCTGTGTCTATTAGAAATACAAGTTTTTTTCCAGTAGTTACATGAATAAATGAAACAAATATGTTTTGACTGAGATTAATAGTGTGAACTCTTGCATCTTTTACTGCTGAACATTTAAAGGGTCTTGGGAGTTTTCCGATGTATTCTGGGCAACTCTGACATTGTTTTGGTAGTTATTGTTGTTGTTGTTGTGGCCTCGATTCGAGTTACCACGGCCTCTATAGTTTCCTCTATATTGACCGCGTCCTCCATTGTTATTTTGGTAGTTATTGTTGTAATAATTACCACGAAAGTTGCCACTATAATTTCCACGTCCGCGATTTGAGCCGCGATGTGGATAGTTCCTGTAGTATAGGACAGTGTTTGATTGTCCCGTTGCTTCTGTGCAACTATTTACAAATTTTGATACGGCATCGTTCATAGTATTGAAGGTTCCAGCTTGCATAATAAGTTTTACCTTATCGATTGTGCAATTTTTAGTCATTGCTTTGACTGCATGCTGGGTTGAATAACTTCTGGCTAACTCTAAAGGTAGTCCATCTGTTATATATGCACCTTCTAAAGCTTTCGTCATATGCTCAACCTCTTGTGTGTACTGGTTAGCAGTTTTATTGCGCTGCTGTAGGTTCATCAGTTTTGCTGACAATACTTCTACAGTTTCGCCTTTGACGTTGCCTTTTAATCTGGAAATCACCTCAGAAATTGTTGATTCATTTCCGATTAGATTTCTGGCGACACCTTTTAGCTTTGTTTTTATTATGGAAACTGCTAATTGTTCGTGCTCGCCTTTTATAGATTCTATTATTTGTAATGCATCAATAAAACTTGTTAAATTTTCAGCTTTACCATCGAATACTGGTATAAGCTTGGATGCTGTATTAATAAATTCTATATTTGATTGTGCCATTGTATTAATGTTGCTTATGTTATCCTCTATTATGCTTGAACTATCATCAGAATCTGTAGAATTATCTAGATCTGGCATTAGTACAGCTGGAACAGTAAGATTATTTATATCTTGCTCTTCTATTTTCAGATTTAAATCTGTAAGTTCCTTTGGTTCTCTTTGGTCAATGTCAGTTTCAACTGTTAAAGAGGTGTTAAGTATTGTCGGTATTGATATACCTAAATTGAACTTTTGTTTAATTGTTATTAAATTAGATCGTAGTCTGATCAAAAATTTTGATACTTGGGACCAATGATCTTGATTTAATTTTTTCTTCTGGCCATGAATTAGTATTCGTGCTTCATTAAAGCAGTTTACTAGTATTTCCACATGTTTTTTAATTGTGTTCTTTTGAATTGGCCTGTTTTGAGTAAGCGATTTATATGATTTGTCAAAATCGCTTTTTAATTTATTTAATTCGTCATATAATTCATTCCATTGCATTTTTGTTAATAATGGAGAATTATTTTCGGACTACTACCATAATAAGTGTTCGGCCTAGTGTTTCGTATTCTTCTAGAACTGATTTCACCTGGATACCTGGGATGGTGCTTAATACAATTGCTTTTTGTGTTTTCGAGCAATGTATCAATGGTGAATGTTCGAAATTAAATGTTTCAATTAGAAGATATTCTAATTGATTGATGCTTATGGGAGTCGTTGAGACTAATTGTTGAACATGTTCATTGAAATAAGCATCCCTTTCGTAAACCTTTCTAATAGCTTCTATTGTGGTCATTCTCAGTTTTTCTTAATTGTCCTTAGTGTAGCCATAATTTAGAAAAAAAATATAAATTTTTATTTTTATATTTATATAATTTTGTTTCTATTTTTATATATCTTTATTTATTTTCATTGTCTCTTTTTTTTTGAAGTGTTTATAATTTTGTTTTTATTTTTATATATCTTTATTTATTTTCATTGTCTCTTTTTTTTGTTTTTGGAGTGTACAACAAAATTTTTCCTTTTATTATTATTAATATTATTTGCGCTCTTAAAAATTTTTTTTTTTTTGTTCTTTATTCTTAAATTTTGTCCAGCTCATTTGCCTGGCTCATATATTTTTTCTTTAGACATTTATTATGTAATTTATATAATTTGTAAAAACAATTTGCGCACATTATGACAACAATTATTATTAATAATGTGTGTATTAATTCTAAATTAATGTTATTTGGCTCTACTTTATTAATAACGTTTGCAGTGGAGTCCACCGACTTAACGTCAACTATTGCCATTTTTGAAATAATTGTATTTGGTATATAATTATATCTACCTGTTTCTTCTGAATATTTACTTATTGCATTACTTTGCATCTAATTTTTACAGGTTTCCTACCTATCGTTTTGTATAGCTTTACGGGCTACACTTCTAATTGGGCGGAAAGGGTTCCGCTCAATTTTACAAAAGGTCGTTTATAATTATAATGTAACGCAGTACATTAATAATGCAACGCAGTGCACCAAAAAAAAATTATTTCTTATTTGTTGTGCGCTCTTTGTAGCGCTGTCGGTTCACTTTTCCGGGTCTAGCTTGAAGCGCTAAACGGGGCCGGTGCTGGCTGCACAGGTCACTATATTTTCCAGGAGTCTGCGGCTGATGTCCTGGGCTGATGTCCTAAGAGTGGGTGGTGTCGGGCTTTCCTTTCCTATTTTTCTTTATGCAAGTGAACTTGCATGCTGGGGCTTCCAGTGGTCCAGGGCAGTCGTTCGGGCACTCTTCGTAGTACCTTGGTAATGGCTTGGGAGATGGTGGTTTAGTATTTGTATTTATGGTTTTTATTGTTTCTGAGTGAGTTGCGGTTGGGATGTCTTTCTTCTGAAGACTTTCTTTTAAAAAATCGAGCTCAGCAGTTAATTTTATTGCTGTCGCCCATGGAGGTGGATTATTTTTATATAATAGCCACTTAATGTGTGCTATTCTTTTATTTATTTTATTTTTCCGACCTCCGCGTCCCATATCCGCACTCTACTCACTCAGAATGTTCCATAAATATGTCCATGTATTTGATGTAATTGATGTATTCCATGTAATTGATTTGAGGTGCCATGTATGTATTTGATTTTCCATCCTTTATGTTGTCGTTGCCGATCAGCTTTGCCCTTCCTGCAATCTCCTGATTGCACGTCACGGTCCTGCAATCTCCTGATTGCACGTCACGGTCGCCATGTAATTGATTTGATGATGTGGTCTCAATAGTCCATTTAATATTTTAAGTATTATGTTTATTTATTATTTCATTAATTGTAGGAGCAGCAAAGGTGCCGCTCCAACGCTTCGATTGTATCTGAATTTACATTATTCTTTTAATTCTAAGTAAGGCTAAGTCTCTTGCTGCGCTGCCCACAGACGGCGGCAGCAAGACGGCTATGTATGTGCTTATGTATATATGTATGCTATGCTCCCTTAAGCGGGAGCGCGAGGTATATGCACATGAGGTCCGTTCATGTTACAATTCTGCCGGCGCTAGCACTTTTTGTACATAGCGATCGGTTCATGATTTGACCATTTAAGTTTTGTTTATACTGCAACAAAGTGTTACAGTGTTTACCCTTTAAGTACTCTTGGTACAGTGGCTATTCAATATGTGTGCATACTACACCACAGCGCAACGACGGTCGTAAAAACGGAGTTGTGATCGGGTATTTTTCGCATAGGTTGTATTCCCTTTAAATATTTCTCCGCAAAAAATAGTTGGAAATGAAAGTTCCTGTGCATCTTCGTCAAGCGTTAAGCTTGTTGGGCGTCGGCCTTCTCCCGGTGCCAGGGCAATGCGTTGAATTGCAGTATCATTATCATTTTCCAATAATGTTTCATGGCCTCCGGGATTTAAATTTTCTTCGATCTCTACAGCATTTTGTTATAGTTGTTGCTGTTGAAGAAGTTGCTCCACCGCTTCGCGATCAGATTCATCCGCAATAAAAGGAATTTCATTGTTTCCTTGAAGTTGTGCTAGCCATGACTCGTTAAGTGAGATGTTGTGCTTTCTGTAGAGATCGGTATTCACTAAGTACCGTACAGCTTCAAGGACCCGAGCCGGTCGAATAGTTTCCGTCATGAAATTGTGAGCGAATTTTAAATGGACTTGGATGACATGAGTAGAGTCGAAAGAGCGCGGAAGCGCAGTCACAATGTCAGGAACTGAAATGGGAACGTTCACTACTGCCCCTCTGATACCGCATTGCCTTTCATAGCCGAGAGAAATAATCCTCATGAAAGGGATTCTCGGTGAAATAAGGCGCTCTTCGAGGCAGGTTAGTCCATTTAAGCACTCGGGGATTTCTGGGAAGTCGAACCCATTCGAAAGGCAGAGTGTTGGGAGTTTGCCTGAAGAGATGGCACGACGACAGGTGTTGCAAAAATTATATTTGCCGGACGGATTGGGAAAATTTCTCGATAAATAGAAAGCGTTTTCAACGTTTAGGAGAGGAAATTAAGAGGAGATAGCCACGATGTATAATCCACTTACCTGCGAACGGAACCATGTTCCCCCACAGCAAACACAAATTTCCGTTGGTCCTTCCTTTATGTTCCTGTGATACAGATCCCTCGCCGATGTTCGAATCCTATGACGCTGTAGTTCTCGTTCCTGTTCCATCTCATCTTCCCAAAGTTCAGCTCTTGCGTCCATATTCCGTTGTGACTGTCTTTGGGAAACATCCAATCGATTTTGGGGATCCATCCTAAAGTTTATTAGTCGATCTTCTGCCATTTGCCGAATTTGTTGTTCCCGAATCCTCCGTTGTTTTCGTGTTTCCCGCCGTTGTAATGTGTTTATCCGTTGCTCCTGTGATCTTGCGATGGGATTTCCCCTGGTTGCTCTGTCTTCCGGATTCCTTCGACGTTGCCGATGCTCTTGGGTGTTTCTTTCTTGTTCCCTTGCATGTTCCTCTGCATCCTCGCGATGATCAGCGCGCGCTGCGGCATCCCGAATCCGTTCAGGAATTCGGTATTCCGGATCGGTCCTCCGAGCGGCATGGTCAGCAGTATTTTGCATCTGCTCTCGTCGCCGGTCCTCGGCGTTCTCTCGGCGTGTCGCACGTGGAATCACGTGGAATCATGTCGCGATTTCTTTCTGGGACACGGTAGCTAAGATCCTGTCGCCGATGAGCATGTGATTCAGCATCCCGAATTCGTTCAATGTTACGGATCCTTTTGCTTCGTCTCCTATGGGCGCGAGCTGTGGCATCCTGTGCCCGACTTTCCTCACGAAATGCTGGGTTATTGGCGCGAACATTGGCGATATGTAGAGAATTCCGAACTCTTATCTGGGATGAATTTGGTTCGTAGCGATCCCTGCTACGATTTAAAGCAGCTTGTCGTCGTTGCTCCTGTGATAGGCGTGATGTACATGGCATCTTTTTACCGTGCTGGTTGAAAAAATTAATTATTCAAACGAAAGATAATGGAAATTAATTATTATCGAAACGTAAATAATATGGAAATAAGAAATTTTAAGATGAAAGTATGATTTCTGCGTAGCGCTTCCCAACGTAGGATTCGGGAAGAACAACAGGAAAATAGACTTACCAATATTTTTTTGTTCCAAATATAATTTGAAAACTATTTTTAAAACACTATTCACTTTTTTTTATAATTTTCACTGTTATAAAAATACTTTCTTTCACACTTATTTTAGCACTGATAAAAAATACTTTGTCCACTTCTTTTTCGTACTGTTAAAAAAATACTTCAGAGTATAACCGACAGAGTGACGTCGTCACACGATAAATTTTTTTCATTGACTGATCTGCGGATTATTAGTTTTGCCAATATATAGCCAAGCTAGGTAATATCCAAAACCATAAAACATATTACCCTAACCCTTTAGGGATACGCAATTTCATCCATTTTTAAAAAGCAATAAAACCCTAACCTTTTCATATCTACCTGTTGTGCAATTTTGGGGGTTATGAATCTTCAGTCAACATTTTTAGGATAATTCTTTTCCGATTCGACCAATCAGAAATAAGCTATTACCTGTTATTGTAAAGTGCCAAAGCCGTCGTATGATACGGTTCATACCTGTTATGCAATTTATGTCCCTTACACGTGTTCATTGAAGTTAGCCTAGTTAAAAGGTTGCGAAGGGAGAAATCCCATGGGTTTCTCCAAATAAAATACCTATATCTAAAATTGTAAGGGTTGTAGACTCAAAATTAAATTCATTTAATTTGTGTGATCTATTAATTTGTTTGTATGTTTGTCAAAGTCCCATATATCAATATCGATATGTTGAAAGTTTTACTTGAAACTCTAGTCAAGGTTTCTTTGACTGATAAGGTAAAATATGTTCAATTAAATTTGTGAGGATATGAAAAATGTACCATATTAATATTGTAAGCGAATAAACTATTTAGAAAATTCTGCAAGGGTATATCAACTTCGGCTCCGACCGAAGTTAGCTTACCAACGCACACTTCCCAGGTTGCTCCCAGGAAAAGACAACCCAGCAAACGCAGAGCCAGGAACTTAATAACAGGAACTTCATCTGGGTGATTAACAGCTTTATACACTTTAAATCTTCAAGCCCAGATGACATTTTTTCGGCTCAACTAACCAAAGCCGGGGCCAATCTTGTATCAGTAGAATCTTGAGTACAGTCTTCAGAACTGGCATCGTGCCGTGGCTTCGCTGCTCACGAAAGTTGTTTTTATCCTAAGGCACGGAAACCCTATTACTGCTCCCCCAAAACAGGGAGACCAATATAACAGGTCTGTTATTGGTATAACAGACCAATAAGTTTCTTGTTCTTTTTCTTCAAGACAATAAAGAGGCTCGTCAATACCTCACCTTCAATCAAACCATTAACCCAAATAATATTTCGGGTTCACCACACGCATATAGGGGCCGATCCACGAGACACTCCTCTATGAGGTCTCATCATTTCCGAAAAATCGCTGAAAGACAAGAAATATGCGCTCGTTGTTTTTCTAGACATCGAATGAGCTTTTAACCACATCTTACCATGTTCCATTACCAATGCACTGACGGGACTAGGAGTAGACGATCGATCCGTTTACCTAATACGGCTGTTCACGCATTGAACACGATAAAAATCCCAATCCCAATTGGGTTTCTCTTAACATTTGGTCTTTCGAGACACCCCGACGTTTTCCTTCCTGTGGTAAGAGACTCAGGTTTAAAAAACTGGCACCTATAATTGGCTGTAGAAAAATACAAATTCTCAGCCGAGGGTGGCTAAAAAATAAGGCTGCGATCTAGTTAAAAAAGAGCCCAGTTTAAAAATCGTAGTCCTCTGTCGTTTCCTCAAAGAGGTAAGGAACAGAGAGAATAAAATTATATAAATGCCAATTGAAAGAAAAAACGAAAATATTTTGTTCCTTTCTATGAAGTGTTTTTTTTTCGGAACAACACCGGAATATAAAAAAAAATATATATGTATATACAAATATATAAAAAATAAAATTATTTGTTTGTTGGCGCTAGGCTACAGTCTGGTCTGCTGAGAGACTGAAGTCTCGCCGATCTTTTCCGAGAGCGTGTCGGCCAGATCAGTCGCAAGGTTATACAGGTCTGGAGATTACTCCATTTCCTAATGGCTGCCAGGTCGAAAAACCCCCTGCACTTAAGCCTGCACGGAGCCAAGGGAATGCCTACAAGTTCTTTCTCCGGAAGGAGAGGGTTGGTAGTCCCTGCCTTAGCTAGTTCATCTGCGACGCAGTTTCCCTCGTGATCCCTGTGACCGGGTACCCATATGAGGTAGATGTCATGCTGTTCAGCCTTCTCGTTGAGAGATCTGCGACAGTCATTGACTGTCCTAGAGTTGGATGAGAATCCGTCAAGTGCCTTGAGCGCTGTCTGACTGTCCGAGAAAATACATATTGTACCCCTATTGCCCGTAAGTGCTGGGGATTCAAGTGCTTCACTGATGGCTATTACTTAAGCCTGAAAAACACTGCAGTGGTCAGGGAATCTGAAGGGCTCCTTTAGGCACAGATGCTCACAAAAGAAACCACCCCCCACCTGGCCGTTAAGTTTTGATCCATCTGTGTAGATATGAAGGGAGCCCTCTGGTCCCGGGGTCCGGGCATCCCATTCTTCCCTCGGAGGGATGACGATTTTGTAGTTTAAGGTGGGTTGGTCGACGGGGACACAGTAGTCCGTACTCCCCTCTGGAATGAAGTGATTCAGGTCCTGTCTGATGTGACCAAAACTATTCCTGTTCCAAAGATTCGCTTCACGTAGTCTTATTGCCGGAAGTGTGGCTATCTTGACCCCCATCAGCTCCAATGGTAGTAGGTCAAGGATGAAGTCTAGGGCGTCGCTAGGCGTTGTGCGTAAACTGTCTGTAATACAGACTTCCGCCATGCGCTGCGTCCTCCTGAACCTTTGCCTGCATAAGGAGTTGTCCTGGGCTGGCCACCAGACCAAAACTGCATAAATTAAAATTGGTTTATAACCATCTGACTATCTTCGTGGACTTTCCCCATTTCAGGCCAACCGCCTTGCGACAGGTATAGAGCGCTATTGCCGCTTTATTGGTCCTGTCTATGGTGTTCAGTCTTCAGTCCTGTTTTCTGTCTAATGTGATGCCCAGGTACTTCGCACTACTACTAAGAGTTATCTTCCCCAAGGAGCTTCGGAAGCATAAGATTCGGTATTTTGTACTTCCTAGTAAACAGAACGAGCTCTGTCTTGGACGGGTTGACTCCCAGTCCGTTCCTATGCGCCTAGGCTGCCAGAACTGCAAGCTTTTCCGTCATTAGGTCGCATTACGTTTGTGGGAATTTTCCTGCAAAGGCAATAGCAACATCATCCGCGTACGCAATGATCTTACAGCCACCCTTTAGGGATCGCAGTAGGTTGTTAACCGCCACGTTCCAAAGTAGTGGTGAGAGTCACCTCCTTGCAGGGTACCTCTCTTGACGTATCTTCGAATAGACGAACCTCCAAGCGTCGCCTTGACACTCCTGTTGACCAGGATCTGCCGTATTAGGTGAACTGATCGGTCGTCTATTCCAAGTCCCGTCAGTGCGTCGATTATTGAGCATGGCAGCATGTTGTTGAAGGCCCCTTCTATGCCCAGAAATGCAATTAGTTCATATTCCTTAAGGTTGATCGCCCGTTCGGCGAACAAAGCAATTTCATGCAGGGCTGTTTCTGTCGATCGGCCCTTCCTGTAGGCATGCTGTGCGCTTGAGATGTCGCCTGGGTTAATGGTTAGTTGAAGATGGCGACTTAGGAGTCTCTTCATAGTCTTAAGAAGGAAGGATGAGAGGCTTATAGGTCTGTAGTCCTTGGGGGTGCACTGGGAGGGTTTACCCGCCTTGGGTATTAATACAACCTTTGTACACAACCACGCCTCTGGCACCATACCAGTAGTGAAAACTGTGCTGAAGATCTTCGTGATCCATTGCCTTAGATCCATTGACATAGATAGCTGTGCCGGTAGAATGCCGTCCGGGCCCGGAGACTTGAAGGATTTGAAACTGTCTATTGCCCATTTAAGATTCGTATCACTTAGGAGGTAATTGAGTTAGCCCTGGCTGCGCAACACTTGGCTTTATCCTTCCATTGAGCAACCTGGGAAGTGTGCGTTGATCAAGGTCTCAAGGGATTCCTGGCTAAATGTCGTCCACCGCTCATCCGGATTCTTAATATAACCTACTTTGGGCGCTGTAGTAGAGAGAATCCTTCTTAGGCGAGAGGCCTCTGATGTCTCCTGGATGTTGGTGCAGAAACTGGCCCAGGCAACCCTTTTTGCCTTACGCAATTCCTTGTTATACAGCTTGAGTTCAGCTTTATAGGGACCCATGCCTCGTCCGTGTTGGTGCGGTACGCGAGGTTAAAGGCCCTACGTGCATTTTTCTTGAAGGGAGCTAACGCCGAGGTACACCATGGAGGCTTCTTCGATCTGCTGTTACCTATTCTTCTTTTGGGGCAGGCCCTTTGGTAAGCCTTGGCAATTGCCACAGTAAGCTTTTCTACCATGGCGTCAAGCGCCCCGTAGGTTTCGATAATCCCTGAAGGTGGTTCCCCTAAAGATCTATCTAGTGTCTTTTTATAGAGCTCCCAGTTTGCCTTCCGAGGATTGCATACCGCTTGCGTAGTGAAGTTTTAAAAAATTTTCCGCTATTTCGACGTAGCGGTGGTCTGAAAAGGAGTGCTTATCTAGGACCCTTCAGCTGGTGACTGCTTCAGCCAGGGAGTACGAGAATAGGGTAATGTCAAGAACTTCTCTTCGGTTCTTGACGATAAAGGTGAGCTCTGAAGCTTATCGCTAGAAGCTTAGAGATGAGAATATAATCGAAGATTGACTCACCCCTCTCGTTTGTGTCAGTGCTTCCCCACTGAAGGTGATGAGCGTTGGCGTCGCATCCTATTAGTAGGTTGATCTTTCTCCTTTCGCTATCTTCCACAAACCGCCTGAGTAGCAAGAGCGGGGGAGGTCCTATGTGATCGTGACCCATATACGCCGAGCATACTCTAAGAGGGCCTCTTGGGCCTTCTATTGCTGCGTCTACGTGATCTTCGTTGCTGAAATTTGATAGCAAGAAAGTGTTGAGGTTCTTTTTTGCGAGAATGCAATCTCGCTTTTAACCTGTTACATCGGCTGTGCAAAGCCTGAACTCCGACGCCCGCAAACCAAGAATCCTGTCTCCGTGGATCAAGGGTTCCTGGATGAGGGCCACGTCAGCTCCACTCCCTGCGAGATGGAGCAGGAGGGCGGCAGATGCCTCCTTACTGTGGTGGAGATTTATCTGCAGGAGTGTCAGGGACATCCTTTGGATTCTCCACCACATTCACCTCTGCCTGGGTGTCGGAGCCTAGCAGTGAGTCCTCCTCCATGCCGACACCTCCAAGAGCTCTTGCCAAGTCACTTTCCCCCAAGGTGGTCCCTTGCAGAATGTCCTCCTCTACATCCGAAATTCCTTCCGGGCGAACCTCTTCGGTCGGTTCCTCCAAGTCTGGCTCCTGTGCGTCTATCTTTAAGTCGATGCCTCCTGACTTGCCCTTCGCATCCGACTTGTAAACCCTCACTGCTACACTGCTTGCCCGTCGCATCCGACTTGTAAACCCTCACTGTTGGCGACTCTCTAATCCGCCGTGGGGAGTGTGGGGTTGCACATTCTCAGCATGGTCAGTATAGTTGCAGGGTCAACCGGCTTCTCTGCCAGCCATACGCGGGCCCTCGGTTTGCTGGGGATATTGTCCCAGTCTACCGCTTAAACTGGCTCCTGGGTAAACCTCTCCCAGCGACGCAATCATTCGCTTGTAGAGCCTTACAGATCTCGCGTCTTGGCACGCTATCACCTTGATGCTACCCTGGTACCAGCCTGCGTCTTCGCAGTCCGGTGGAGGTGCTCCGCTTTTGAGCATAAAGCGCACATGCAGCTCATTAACGACATTCCGCCAAAGCGCCTTGGGGATCAGGCCATCCTTGGAGCCGTTGTCAACAAAAAATGATAATGCTCCCCTTTGTTACCTTGGCGATCGATTTGCCGGTTGTGTCTGCACCTTTTTCTTCTTCGCTAGGGGCGCCCCACCTTCGGTCGATCTCTGTCTCTTCGCACTTTGTGTGATATCTTTGGCAGAGGCGCCTACTCCTGTTCTTTGGATGCAACCTAATGTCGGGGTTGGATTCCGGCGATTCCTCTCCTTCTATCTTTGTAGGAGCCCTTCCGCTGCAAGGAGTCAGCATCCCCGAACATGCATCCCTCGGCATATGCTATTTCACCTTGGATTGGGGTGCTTTGAAGAAGGGAGTGTTCTTCTCCCCGCCCGACTACGATTCGCCAGCGCCCACAGCAGAGACATGACCTTACCGGAACCTGTTACCAGCCGCCCTCACGTGGAGAGTATAGTCGCACATGAGGATTCACGCGTTTCTTCCCCTGTAGTACCCGAACAGTACAAGAATCCATAGAAAGTCCCATCCTTTTTATCTATGGATCAATCTGTTATATGGCAGCTATAGGATTAATATATAAGTTAACACACCCAGTTCCCACAAAGAGAAATGTTCGAATTGCAGGCCCTCTCCGGTGACCAACACGCGCAATAAAGAAACTGCCGACTCTGCACTCTGAGGGCAATCGCCCGGAGCCCGGCCAGAACACTTGTGTAGCGAGTGATCGTCACCGGATACCAACTGCTGACCCGGTACTTTTGGCGACTGCGCTGCGACAAAATACTCGCGCGACATAGTGCAGTGAATTTAAAAAGTATGTAAAGCAAAATAAAATAAAAATTGCAAACAACAAAAAAAAAATACAAATTTCAAACGATAAAATAATATACAAATTGCAACCAATAATAAAAAATACAAATTGCAAAATAAAATAAAAATTGCAAACAATAAATCAAAACACAAATTGCAATTCAATTGCGATTGGATTTTTTTTTAACAAAAAACAAAAACAAAGGGAACTTTAAGGTTACCCTTGCCTTTGCAGAGACAGGCAGTAGCAGCGACGGCAGCGGCAGTAGCAGAGACGGCAGCAGTAGCAGCGACAACATTATAATTATAAGAAATGTGAGTAGGCTTCTTGTCTAAGCTCTTCGCCAATAAATTCGGAGGTGTTCGGAGAATAAATTTCGTCCAATATCTAATAGGGGGAACATTATTAATTTCCCTATATAAAATTTTTATTTATTTTTTTTTTATATAATAAATCCTTTCTAGTATTTTGATATTGAATTGTCGTGATAAATAAAAACGATCTATCGAAAAAAATATTCACCAAGCTCATAATTGAATTTTGTAGCACTCATAAAAAAGTTCAGATAGAATTTATATTTTTATCATTGCGCGACAAAATAATTAATACTGAAATTAAATTCCGTCACACCCATGCACAAAATTAACAAAGAGCTCTCATCAGACGAGGAAGTTCTCGCAGAATATAGGAAGCTTTTGGAAACAAAAGTAGAAAAACATCTTTGCAAACTGAGGCAGATTGTCACCTACCATCTACCAGTAGTGCAGCTCTTATTCGAGACAGCGCTCTCGACTTCACAAACCGAGAAACCCACCAGTGGACACAAAAACTCGCCATAGCTGGCGCTTTCCAAAAGCAACAGGAACTATTTGATAAGAAATTAGCAATAGTTATAGGGGAGTTGAGATCACTTAAATGTAGAGATATCACCCCACAAATTCAGACATTTCAAGAAATTGAATTAAAACTAGAGATACAGTGTAATGAACTCCTTGACATGGTCAAGTCAGTCTCAGAATTGGAAGGCAAGCAGGAAAATTATGTTTCCTGGAGGCAAGCCGCCACCGCAGCTTACAAGGTCTTTGAACCTTATAATGCCAGCAGCCGACATTACCAGGCGGTATGAATACTAAAAAATAAAGTAAGAGGACCAGCGGCTGCTGTATTATCCTCTTTTAACACAGTATTTAATTTTTGTGCCATACTGGCACGCCTAGATTTTACGTACGTGGCCAAAACTCCGTCGCACGTTCTTAAAGGGGAACTTTCCCTCTAGTTTGCTTTTAACGCTTTTAACCAATAAGACAATTATGACACACGATGCAGCCGCAGCGGCCGTCTTAAATGAACAACACAGAAATGACGGCCACTTTCGCCCGACACAGTGAGGAGAAAACAAATAAGCCAAGAACATCCAACAGCAGGCAGTTTGGAAAAATTCCCAAACCCACTACGAACAGATCCAAAACTCAGGGGCCATAAAAATACCCTCAAAAGGGAACCAACAACCAAAATGGTTCTTTTAGACAAAGGCCCTACATTCAGCCTGGGTCAGCCAGCTCCGGAGCCAATGGAGGTTGACACCTCTTCCAGGATTAGGCAGCCCACAACATGGCAAAAAGGACAGTTAGCACGATTCCAACAAAAAACAAGAATGGAAAGCTAACTTCGGGCGGAGCCGAAGTTGATATACCCTTGCAGATATGTGGCAGCTTCAATTATTAGATATATATCGGATGGCCGATCCATATGAAATTGGAATGCATAGAAAGTCCCATCCTTCTAACTTTAAAAACAACAAAGTTATGGAATTTCCGATCAATCAGTTATATGAGAGCTATAGGATGTAGTTGGCCGATCCTGGTCGTTCCGACTTATATACTGCCTGCAAAGGAAAGAAGGATGTGTGTAAAGTTTGAAGTTGATAGCTTCAAAACTGAGAGACTAGTTTGCGACAGACAGAAACAGAAACAGACAGACATGCTTATATCGACTCAGGAGGTGTCGATCAAGAATAGGTGTCGATCATCCTGATCAAGAATATATATACTTTATAGGGTCGTAGATGTCTCCTTCACTGCGTTGCACACTTTTGACCAAAATTATAATACTCTCTGCAAGGGTAATATAAACTTCATGAAGAAAAAACCGACGACGAAGACTATGACTCTGTAGCACAAGCCTGTGCTACCGAAATAGAAGATGAGCTGGAGGAAGAAGACTCTGAAGACTCTTGTAATTTTTTAGGGTGAAGTCCCTGCTCCCTTACATCACACGTACGGTTGCAGGAAAGGAAATAAAAATACTTTTAGACACAGGTACTTCAAAAAATTGCATTACTCCAATCCCGGGGCTGAAAAGCATCGTGGCAGCGGGCAAACCCTTCATGGTGAAGTCAATCCATCGCTTCCCCAAAATAGAAAAAAAATGTCTAGTCTCGGTGTTTAACGTAAAAACATCCTTTTTCATACTAAATAACCTTAAAGACTTTGACGGCATTATCGGGTTCGACTTGCTTAAACAAGTGAATGCGAAACTCGATTTTACCGGCAATATTCTGCACACAAACAATGGAAATGAAACGATCCGATTCACTAAGGCAGAAAACGTAAATTTTATTAAAATCGATGATGAAGACGTTCCCCTGGCAATAAAAGCCACCTTTGATAAAATTATTGTAAAAAATCATAAAGTCTTCGCCGACCCAGACGAAGCGCTGCCATTTATTACAATTAAACACTGACAATTAAAACTGATGGGGAACCGGTGTACTCCCGGTCATACACACACCCCATGGGCGAAACCGAATTCGTCCATTCGGAGGTTAAACAACTTCTTGCGGACGGCGTAATAAGGCCATCCAAGACCCCATATAACAACCCCACCCGGGTTGTAGATAAAAAAAGAACAGACCAAAATGGGGCTAAGAAGAACCGATTGGTAATAGACTTCTAAAACCAAACCAAAAACCGTAGATGATAGATATCCTACAATTTCGACAATACTGTCGAACATGGGCGAGTCACAATTTTTCACGACGCTCGACCTCAAATCAGGCTTTCACCAGATAAAGCTGGCAGAAAAAGACAGGGAAAAGACGGCCTTTTCTATAAACAATGGCAAATACGAACTTTGTAAAATTCGGACCATTCGGACTTAAAAATTCCCCGAGCATCTTTCAAAGGGCTATCGACGTCATAAGAGAAGGAATCTCTAAGTTATGCTACGTTTATGTAGATGACGTCATCATTTTCTCAAAAACAAAAGAAGATCACATAAGGGACGTGGATTGGGTCTTAACAAAACTCTTAGAAACAGACATGAGAGTATCCCAAGAAAAGTCAAAGTTCTTTAAAACGAGCGTTGATATACTTGGGGTTCATAGTGTCGCAAGGGGGACTTCGAAATTCACCCGAAAAGGTAGAAGCCATTAAGCAATTTCCCCCACCAAAAACGCTCTTCGACCTCAGATCCTTTCTGGGGCTAGCAAGCTACTACAGTTGTTTCATTAAAAACTTCAATCGCAAGACCCTTACAAATATTCTAAAAGGAGAAAAAGGCAAAGTCAGCAAACATCAATCAAGAAAGATTGACATCAATTTGAGCAAAGAACAGAGAGAAACTTTTGACAAGCTGAGAGAAATCTTGGCAACAGAGGACGTTTTGCTCTCATACCCAGATTTTAGGAGGCCATTCGATCTAACAACAGACGCGTCAGGTCTTGGACTTGGGGCGGTACTATCTCAAGATGGCCGCCCAATCACAATGTTATCACGTTCCCTACGTGATAACGAAAAAAAATTACGCAACCAACGAGGGAGAGCTCTTCGCCATTGTTTGGGCACTAAAAAACCCCCGAAATTACCTATACAGAGTAAAAGGTTTGCGGATCTTTACAGATCACCAACCACATACCTTTGCCGTCTCGGAAAAAAACCCTAAAGCGAAATTGAAGCGCTGGAAGGGGATTATTGACGATCATGGCACAAAAGTGATCTATAAACCAGGCAAAGAAAATCTCGTGGCGGACGTGTTATCTTGCCAGAACATTAACGCCGTAGAAGACGTTCAAGAATTAGACGCAGCCACCATTCATAGCGAACAGTCCCTGACATACACTATCGATACCACCGACAACCCACTAATCTGTTTCCGAAATCAAATAATAATTGAGGATGGAAACAGCTTTTCAGTGGACACATTCATCTTGTTTAAGAGCAAAGTGAGACACATAATTAGAGCCCACAACCGGGAGAACCTGCTAAATGCGTAAGAGGAAGTGGTAATCGCTGGAGCAGTAAACGCAATATATTGCACCATACCAATCCCGGCATTTATCCAGCAAATACACAAAAAGCTTCGTACTAGATATAACGGACACAACTGAGCAGAAAGAAATCGTTATAACAGAACAAAACCGGGCTCATCGAGTAGCACAAGAAAATGTAAAGCAAATTCTTAGGGATTATTTTTTTTCCAAAAATGCTTCGGTTAGCAACAGAAATTACGTCGAGCTGCTAAATCTGTTCCATGGCAAAATACAAACGCCATCTATCTAAGCAGAAACACCTATACCTTCTTATGTGGGGGAAATCCAACACATTGATATTTTCTCGACTGACGGAACCCTTTTCCTTACATGCGTCGATAAATTCTCGAAATTCGCCACAGTGCAAACCATCGCACCGAGGGCTATTGTGGACATAAAAGCCCCTCTATTACACGTAATAAATTTCTTCCCAAAAACAAAAACAATCTACTGCGATAATGAATAACACTAAATTCCGAGACCATTAAATCAATTTTGCTAAATCACTTCAATATCACCATTGATGAATAGCACCTAAAATGGTTAAGTAGAGAGGTTTCAAAGCAGTCTTGCTGGAATAGCCAGATGCCTGAAACTGGGACGCAATCTAAACGACACTGTATAGTTCAAGAATTCAATTCACTCAGTAACTGATAAAAAACGAATGGAAATAGTTCACACAAAGCCCGCAGAATTCGAGAAAGGAATAAGTAGGAAAATTCAAAAAGCCGAAGAAAAGACACTCGATCAAGTAAATAAAAATAGGACCTAAAAGAAAAATTAAGTCGGCGAACAAGATTTTCTGAAAGCAAATAAGCGACTAGGAAACAAGCTATCACCGCTATGTTCGGAGGAAGTTATTGAGGCAGACCTGGGGACTACGGTCCTAATTAATGGGAGGGTGGTCCACAAGGACAATCTACGCTAATAACCTTCGCTAGACTCCTTACCCTTTTTATACATTTTATATTTTTTCATTCATTTATACCTTTCTAGGATAGGAAAATACATTTTAGTGTGGGCACTAATGGCTGCTAGGACGGCAGCAACGGTGAAACTGAATGACTATACGAACGCAGACTACATCCCTATAGAAGACGGTGACATTGTAGTTTGCGAATCTTACGGATACTTATTACACGTGACGAACATGACAACTTACGAGGACTACGCTAACCAGACCGAAACGTTGACAAGAAAATTTACTGACGACCACAGGATACCATTTATAACGACAGTCCTCAGATTCGCAAGTTGGTAACTACACTAAAAATTCATCATAGGGCCGCTAGGATTATAAACTTAATCGGGACAGCTTTAAAAGTTATTGCAGGCAAATCCGACTTTAATGATTGGGAGCAAATAAAATTCAATCAAGAGCAACTTATGAGAGCAGATGAAGGACAAACTGAATTAAATATCAAATTTCAAGATCGTTTGAACGAACTTTTAAACGTAATGAACCATATTCAAAAATTCGAAACAAATAAAGAAACACACCTTTTGGAAATCATTTTGGCTAAAAACAGAATCATAATCACGGATTTGGAAAATATTCTAATGGGCCTAACCATAGCAAAATTATATATTGTAAGTCCGGCAATTCTAGACAGCTCCGACATTGGCGAATTTAAGGACAAGCAGCCTATTAACATTAGTTTAATAGAAATATTAGAAGTGTCTAGTATAAGTGTTTTCCAAATTTCCGATATCATCCAACTTCTTTTTAAATTTCCTAACCCTAAACTCGTATGTAAGAAGATTACGGTCTATCCGGTCCAACCCCACAACAAGATTCTAGACTTCGAAAGTGGAAACCTGGTCGCCGAGTGCCCAAACGAAACCTCAACATCGGGTATTGCAAGACGACGGTCGGCGCCACCTTCTGCAGGGAGCTCCAAAATTGCACTTGCGCCCAGCAAATGGTTTCTGGAGCTATCGCGCAATGCTCCACGCTCCCAGGTCATCTGGATCCAGTCACGATTGTAGGTCACGGCACCCTCATAGTAAACGAGGCCAACATGACCTTAACCGACGACCAGGGACGGGGCCAAAAAATATGTGGAACCTACCTGGTAACCTACTCTGACAATATAGGCCTCAACGGAACTTGGTTCGTAAACCAGCTGGGAAGTTCGATGAAAATGAGTACGGCCAACAGTACGGCAACGCTGTTCGTCAAAACGTGTAATATTTCCTGTTGCTTTTTGGATCATTAAAAACACAGAAAAGGAAAGGATTACTCAGCACAGCCTCGAAACTGCCAGACGACAAAATGTCCACCCCCCACAAACAGAGCTACAAAAATGCCGCCCTGGACTCCACTGAGATGCGCCGGCGTCGCGAGGAGGTCGGAATCCAGCTTCGAAAGACTAAGCGGGAGCAGCAGCTTTTCAAGCGCTGTAATGTGGTCTTGGAGCCAGCCACATCCTCGATGTCTACCGGCATGGACAGCAGCACTAGCCAAGAGCAGATCGGGGACATGCACATGGCGGACAGTAGCACCGGGCAGCCACCATTTGTAGGACATTTGGAAGTGGAGGGCGGAAGCGGAGCTCAGGTCTCGGCGATCAGCGATGAGATGATTGCAATGCTTTATACCGGCAAGGAAAGCGACCAGCTAGAGTCTACACAGAGGTTCCGTAAACTGCTCTCCCGCGACCCTAACCCGCCCATCGAGGAGGTTATCCAGAAGGGGATTGTGCCGCAGTTTGTGACCTTTTTACGGAACAGCACCAACGCAACACTGCAGTTCGAGGCCGCTTGGACGCTGACCAACATCGCTTCCGGCACATCGCAACAAACCAATGTCGTTATCGAAGCCGGGGCTGTACCTATATTCATAGATTTGTTAGCCAGTCCTCACGTCGATGTCCAAGAGCAGGCCGTGTGGGCTCTTGGCAACATAGCCGGCGACTCACCCGTGTGCCGTGACCATCTTCTTAATTCCGGCATATTAACGCCACTCCTGCAAGTGCTAACTCTTTCTGAACGCATTACCATGATACGCAATGCGGTATGGACTTTATCGAATATGTGCCGTGGGAAAAACCCGCCGGCAAACTTTTCAAAAATAATCCACGGTCTGCCCATCCTGGCACGCCTGCTAAACTACACCGACGTGGACGTACTCAGCGACACATGCTGGGCCATAAGCTATCTATCTGATGGACCGAACGAAAAGATTCAGGCTGTTATTGATGCGGGTGTCTGTCGACGCCTGGTCGAGCTACTGCTACATCCGCTGCAAAATGTTAGCGCAGCCGTACTAAGAGCAGTGGGAAACATCGTGACTGGTGATGACCAGCAGACCCAGGTTGTTTTAAACTACAACGTTCTGCTCTGCCCATTAGTCACCTGCTGCATTCCTCCACGGAGACAATTAAGAAGGAATCGCCGGGAACAGGGAGCAGATCCAAGCCATAATCAACGCCAATATATTCCCCCTGCTCATGGTCATTATGCAGACAGCGGAGTTCAAGACCCGCAAAGAGGCTGCCTGGGCTATTACCAATGCAACAAGTAGTGGTACCTCCGAGCAAATTCACTATCTTGTCGAGGTGGGCTGTGTCCCACCCATGTGTGATTTCCTCACCGTTGTGGACTCTGATATAGTGCAAGTGGCGCTGAACGCGTTAGAGAATATATTGAAAGCAGGTGAAAAGTTCCAGGTGCGACCAAATCCCTACGCCATGGCAATCGAGGAGTGTGGCGGTCTGGATAAGACCGAGTATCTGCAGGCGCATGAAAACCGTGACATCTATCACAAATCCTTCTACATCATTGAGCAGTACTTCGGAAACGAAGACGAAGACCCTCGCGTGGCCCCAGAGGCTGGTAGTCAGCAGTTTGAGTTCAAACCGGATAACATGCCCAGTAGCGGTTATAACTTTTAGCACACTACCCACAAGTTTCATGTGCAGCTTCTCTAACCACGAACACATAGCACACAACAGAAAATTATGGCAAATCATATCGCCTGCCACGCCTTGACCGAAATGCAGGACAGATAAGAAAAATTCAAGGGATGAAACGAAATGCGCCCAGGAAGGGCAGTCACTAATAGCATTTAAGAAGTTGGTGGGGCGCGTTATTATTTCATTAGTTTTTTTTTTGTATACTCGGCTGCACAGTGTATCTGCGATTATTATTTTCGTTTTTTGGTCCTGGACCAGTCATGACCTTTACTCAAGCATTTCTCCAGCTGGCGGAATCGCTTTCACTTAGTTAATATGTAATAATTAAGTGTGTTATACGATCTTATGTATATGTATTTACTTTCATTTTGAGTTTGTAAATATTTTATATTTTATTAAGCCCAATTTCGTTAAGAGCCTGACTTGGTGTTAATATACATTCATATAAACACGCGTAATTTAACATTATTTTGTTACGAACACATCAGAAAACGATGAACTTTTTAAATGTTTAATTTAATTCAAACGAAAATTTAATAAAGAACAACAACCAGACTAGAACTATAAAAAAAAGCCCGCTGTGTCGGCCATGACCTTGGTCAACATCACGACACACCAAAATCGGCTAAGTCTCCAAAATTACAAGTCACAAAATTAGACCATCCAGATGATGCAGAAGCACGTCAAAATAGATCCAACCCGCCCAAAGCGAGATTGTCTAAGCTGGGAGTGATGCTGGCCCTAATAATGCTTTTATTATGGTGTCAGCTAACAAAGGCAGCACCAGCAATCAGATCCTCGTCCATATATTTAGATCCGATGGGAGAAATAGAAGTGGTATCATCCTCGTGGAATTTAGTGATATTCTACGATATGGAAGCATATTTCGAGATGATCCATAAAGGAAAAAACATAATCACCAAAATGAGATTAGTTTGTGAAATACTGGGTTTGAGGATCAGTGCTACCTTATTTTAGACAACACACTCAAACATCTCAAACGGTGGAGGAAAGTAATAAGCTCTTCATGACTCATAATAAATCTAGGCAAAAGCGGGCACCGTTTCGTTAGTCGAATCTACTACCAATATTCTAAAGAAAACTAAGGAAGAAGTCAATGCAAACTTCAGAAGTATAAACAAAAGAATAGAAAATATGACTGTAATACTGCAAGATAATACTACCGTATTACGTATGCAAAGAGTCTATTCAATTATTTATGGTAACAAAGGGATTGAGTAGTTTGATCGATGATTGCGAAAAAATTCAAGCAGGCATCATAAGGTTGTTAATTGATATTATCCATGGAAGGCTTAAAACCAACATTTCAGGTCCATGTCAGCTTATAACTGAAATAGCTTGAATTAAGGAATTCCTATACGAAAATTTGATTCTTCCAGAGAAAGGTTCAGGTACAGAATTAAAGGATGTATACACATTACTTACCGCAAGAGGGTTGTTCGTAGACACAAAACTGATCAAGAATGCGAAAATTCCTCTGTTTGGTCGGCATGCGACTAAACTGTATAGGGTTATTCCTGTTCCAGTTAGAGCAGAAAATCAAACTATTCTAGCTCGAATTGACTTGGAATATTTGGTGTACAACTTTGAAATTGATTCATACCAATCATACCTAATGACGGAGTCTACAATTAGTAAACACCAAAACTGGCAAACATGAAAAAGAGTTGGTGACGGCAGCTGGCCATGGAGCAATGGAAATGATACTAGTTGTCAGCTAGGACTCCTAAATAATAGACCTAATAGACCTATCAATTGCATTTACAAATCTGTCTTATCACCAAATTCCTTTTGGGTAGAACTAGAAAAAAGAAGTAGTTGGTTGTTTAAAGTTGAGGGAAACACTAAGTTGAGGTTGCAATGTGGCCAATCCAAAATTCCGATCATTGATTTGCCAGAGCAAGGCATATAGACAATCCGTTCAGACTGTACAGCTCGGACCGATGATAAAATTCAAATTGCTTAGCATACTTTTGGAATTTGATTGGTCCGATCTACTGGTATGCGATGACATAAACATTGCCTTACAGATATTTTATAATACCCTAAATATATTCTTCGACTCTTGCGTGCCGTGGAAATATCCGTCCGCTTCAACTAATCCGCCTTGGTATACAAAGCACCTGCTAAATTTAAAGAACGTAATGAATAGACTTTTAAATAAACATAGATTATCTGGCTGTACAGTTAGTTATTCAAGATACTTAGTGGCTCGGTCCAATTTCACCGTGCATAACGCCGAATGTTATAGGAGTTATATTCACCGCTGCCGGATTCAGTTTACTCAGGACCCGAAGCAGTTTTATAACTTCGTAAACACTAAGCGCAAACATGTATCTTTTCCTCCTCTGCTCACGTTTGAGAACTCATATGCGAACACTGCTCTGGGAAGTTTTTTCAAACAACTTATTCATGTGGCACCATTCCAACTCAGCCTTACACTTATAAGATTCAATCAGCCAACCAGATATTTTGCCCATCTTTTGATCAAAGTGGTCTTCTTAGGGTCAAGCCCGTGTATTCGCCAGGCCCTGATGGAGTACCAGGATGCGTTCTGGAGAACTGCGCTGAGGCACTGTGCAAACCGCTCCTTAGACTCTTTAATCTATCGCTGGAGACTACGATTTTTCCCCTTATGTGGAAGGAATCCGACATTATTCCTCTTCATAAAAAAGGGAAAAAATCCGATGCTGCCAATTATAGAGGCATTTCTAAATTATCAGCAATTCCAAAGCTTTTCGAAAAACTTATCACTCCACATTTGCAACACCTATGTAGTTCAATAATATCCCCGTGCCAACATGGCTTTATGAAGCGCCGCTCCACCACCACCAACTTGTTGGAGCTAACATCTTTTGTCATGGATGGGTTCCGGAATGGCGTACAAACAGACGTCATTTACACAGATTTCAGTAAAGCATTTGACTATGTTAAACATTCGCTTCTTATAAGTAAACTCAGTCTTTTGGGATTCCCAACTGATCTCCTGATTTGGATTTTGAGTTACTTATCTGAAAGAACCCAACGTTTTTTCTTTAAATATGTTACCTCGCGTTTAGTCCGCGTCACATCTGGGGTGCCCCAAGGAAGCCATCTTGGACCATTACTTTTTACATTATTTATTAACGACTTGCCCCTTGCCTTAACTGACTCTTTTGTACTTATGTTCGCTGATGACGTTAAGCTTTGTCTTCAGTAAAGATTCACTAGCGCCCAATCTAGACTTCAATCCGATTTGGATAAATTTTAAAATTGGTGTTTAGCAAATAACCTAAAGCTTAATGGAATTTTATCGATCTAGTCCTCACCAGGCTAGGTACTTTCTCTATGGGAATGCCTTAGAACGATTAACTCAGGTTAACGATCTGGGTGTCCTATTAGATTTGAAACTTAAATTTACCGACCATATATCCACCATGGTTAAGCTATGGGTGTGCTTGGTTTTATTAAAAGATGGTCAAAAGAATTCAATGACCCGTACTTAACAAAAACTTTATATACTTTAGTAGTCCGTCCGATTCTTGAGTATGGATCGTGTGTCTTGAGTCCTCAATACGGAGTATACCAAGATCACATAGAATCTGTACAAAAAAACTTCCTTATCTTCGCACTTAGGGGACTTAATTGGGATGCAAGTCTTCACCTTCCATCCTATCATTGTAGACTTTTATTAATAAACTTACCATCATTAACAAACCGTAGAACGATGCTGGGTGTCATGTTTCTATTTAATCTTATTAATGGAAATGTAGACAGCCAGCATTTACTAACACGCTTAAATTTTAATGTTCCTAGTAGAAGGACTAGAAACTTTCGTCCTCTACTCCTTAGCCATTGTAGCTCGACATATGCGCAACACGATCCGTTCAGGGTATTATGTTCGGACTACAATGGTCTCTACAACATCTTGCCACTTTGCTCTACTAACAATCTTAAATCCTTCATACTAAACACCTTATCTGTGCAACACTCTTCCTCGTAATACTCTACTCCTTCTCTTTATACTCTCTCGGATCTATCCCCGCGATTCGAGCCGTACGTTATGCGGCAGCGCCCCTCGGTCGGTTGGGCGGGAGGTGGGCTGTACGTATGCAGAGGGAACCGCGCGATTATTGAAACTGAAAGTCAATAATCATAAGCTTCGGCTTAAATAGAAGAAATAAAGGAAATTCCGAGAACAGCTTGGGACCCTCTAAAGCTTCCTGTTATTAATCATACAGCAGAAATAGCTCTTCTGGCCAAACCAATAAAATATCGATTTTCATCATGTGTCAGGTCATGTGTCAGCTCCTTAATTTTGGTAATAATAATCATTACTGTACTGATTATATCTTTCTTACTTAAAAAAAAATAAAAGTCGAAAAGACTATAGCATTGCCAACCCCAATGCCGAATGTTTAAAACAAAAAATGTTTATTTTATATGTTTATTATATAATATAATAATTTTATACGTATAATTAAGTGATCAATCTAATACCAAGAAAGAAGAACGATAATTTAAAAAGAAGTTAAGAAATAAAAACTATAGTCCACTAAATAATCGAATAAAAAATGAATTTAAAATGCCAAAAATACATATATAATTAAGGAACTTTTGTGACCCCTTGCAGAATGTTCAAACATTAAGTTGAACAACATATACATATACATATACATATACATATACATATACATATACATATACATATACATATACATATACATATACATATACATATACATATACATATACATATACATATACATATACATATACATATACATATACATATACATATACATATACATATACATATACATATACATATACATATACATATACATATACATATACATATACATATACATATACATATACATATACATATACATATACATATACATATACATATACATATACATATACATATACATATACATATACATATACATATACATATACATATACATATACATATACATATACATATACATATACATATACATATACATATACATATACATATACATATACATATACATATACATATACATATACATATACATATACATATACATATACATATACATATACATATACATATACATATACATATACATATACATATACATATACATATACATATACATATACATATACATATACATATACATATACATATACATATACATATACATATACATATACATATACATATACATATACATATACATATACATATACATATACATATACATATACATATACATATACATATACATATACATATACATATACATATACATATACATATACATATACATATACATATACATATACTGCATTAATTGTTACTGCTTTAATTGTTGCAATTTCCTTCACTGCGAAATTTTTTCTACATTTTTCTGTTCACTCGGAAGTATAAAATATCAAATTTGAAGCTTTCGAAACTCTTAAGGAAAGTCTTCCTTAGCTTAACTAAGGAAAGCTTAACACTGCTTGTTGTGACAAAACACATTTGTTTTATATGCGGTATGTCATAGTTGAGCAAAGCTCTGCTCAGGGGCTTTCATATTCAAAAGGACTAACCAGAAATAATTATTGATTCTACGGAGAACTTGGGTGGATTCTAAGCTCGCTAAAGATGGAGCGGTAAAAGGAAAAGATAAAAAACGCCCGTTTACGGCTGATAGAGAAAAAAAAGCGGTAATCGCGCTCTACACCGTTCGGTTGGCTGTAGGGTGGAACTGCGGAATGTCTCTAAAAATAGTTTAATGGCTACACACGGCGGCAATTTGACGAATTCTATTCTACAGGTTTGTTATTTGGTGGCCAGGAGAGATATTTCTATGGCTCTTTGGTCGGAAAAGTTTGTGTTTGGATACCAGTGTGAAATCAATTGATTCTTTACGATTTTAAATGATGAAAGTGGGGTCATTTTTCCTATTGCATAGACAAAAGAGTTTTTAAGTTTTTCAGAGAGCTAAGAATTCATTGTTAATTATGTTGACCGACAGGTGCCGGGTGGAATTACCTACGCCTTTTTAGACAGGAGGGGGTCCTGGTTCCTTGAAAAAAATGTCATTACGTTTCATCTCCACCTTTCCCTTGGGATACTGTCTGCACTGTCCCGAGCAGAATATAAAAATCTTTTCGAAAATTCTGTGATGGACTTTTTCGGATGTGTACGCTGCCGCTTTGCCATTGGTCCTCCTGGCATATCCTGGAATCGTTCCCTCTTGGGTTGAGGTCGTGGCTTCAGCTTCGGAGCTGCGGGCTTGGGCGCTGTACCGTACATTGGGATATACTTTTTTCTTCGACTCCTGGCCAGACTCAGTCGTCGATGTTTTCTGTTCTGTTCTGTTCATGATAAACATTTCGGAGAATTACTTTTTCGTTTGTCGTTAGGCCTGAAGGTGTAGAATTTTATTTTATTGTCTTTTAATAGTTTTAGTATATTGGAAGTAGTGGGTACTTTATTATGGTTGGATTATTATTTCGATTGTTGAGAATGTTTTACGCTCATATTTAATCTCTTGAAATATATTTTGTGCTGATGTTTAGCATAAAGGTTTTCAACATTTTGAAAAGTTCGATGAAAATGAGTACGGCCAAAAGTACGGCAACGCTGTTCGTCAAAACGTGTAATATTTCCTACTGCTTTTTGGATGATTAAAAACACAGAAAAGGAAAGGATTACTCAGCACAGCCTCGAAACTGCCAGACGACAAAATGTCCACCCCCCACAAACAGAGCTACAAAAATGCCGCCCTGGAACACTGAGATGCGCTGACGTCGCGAGGAGGTCGGAATCCAGCTTCGAAAGTTTTATAACTTCGTAAACACTAAGCGCAAACATGTATCTTTTCCTCCTCTGCTCACGTTTGAGAACTCATATGCGAACACTGCTCTGGGAAGTTTTTTCAAACAACTTATTCATGTGGCACCATTCCAACTCAGCCTTACACTTATAAGATTCAATCAGCCAACCAGATATTTTGCCCATCTTTTGATCAAAGTGGTCTTCTTAGGGTCAAGCCCGTGTATTCGCCAGGCCCTGATGGAGTACCAGGATGCGTTCTGGAGAACTGCGCTGAGGCACTGTGCAAACCGCTCCTTAGACTCTTTAATCTATCGCTGGAGACTACGATTTTTCCCCTTATGTGGAAGGAATCCGACATTATTCCTCTTCATAAAAAAGGAAAAAATCCGATGCTGCCAATTATAGAGGCATTTCTAAATTATCAGCAATTCCAAAGCTTTTCGAAAAACTTATCACTCCACATTTGCAACACCTATGTAGTTCAATAATATCCCCGTGCCAACATGGCTTTATGAAGCGCCGCTCCACCACCACCAACTTGTTGGAGCTAACATCTTTTGTCATGGATGGGTTCCGGAATGGCGTACAAACAGACGTCATTTACACAGATTTCAGTAAAGCATTTGACTATGTTAAACATTCGCTTCTTATAAGTAAACTCAGTCTTTTGGGATTCCCAACTGATCTCCTGATTTGGATTTTGAGTTACTTATCTGAAAGAACCCAACGTTTTTTCTTTAAATATGTTACCTCGCGTTTAGTCCGCGTCACATCTGGGGTGCCCCAAGGAAGCCATCTTGGACCATTACTTTTTACATTATTTATTAACGACTTGCCCCTTGCCTTAACTGACTCTTTTGTACTTATGTTCGCTGATGACGTTAAGCTTTGTCTTCAGTAAAGATTCACTAGCGCCCAATCTAGACTTCAATCCGATTTGGATAAATTTTAAAATTGGTGTTTAGCAAATAACCTAAAGCTTAATGGAATTTTATCGATCTAGTCCTCACCAGGCTAGGTACTTTCTCTATGGGAATGCCTTAGAACGATTAACTCAGGTTAACGATCTGGGTGTCCTATTAGATTTGAAACTTAAATTTACCGACCATATATCCACCATGGTTAAGCTATGGGTGTGCTTGGTTTTATTAAAAGATGGTCAAAAGAATTCAATGACCCGTACTTAACAAAAACTTTATATACTTTAGTAGTCCGTCCGATTCTTGAGTATGGATCGTGTGTCTTGAGTCCTCAATACGGAGTATACCAAGATCACATAGAATCTGTACAAAAAAACTTCCTTATCTTCGCACTTAGGGGACTTAATTGGGATGCAAGTCTTCACCTTCCATCCTATCATTGTAGACTTTTATTAATAAACTTACCATCATTAACAAACCGTAGAACGATGCTGGGTGTCATGTTTCTAATTAATCTTATTAATGGAAATGTAGACAGCCAGCATTTACTAACACGCTTAAATTTTAATGTTCCTAGTAGAAGGACTAGAAACTTTCGTCCTCTACTCCTTAGCCATTGTAGCTCGACATATGCGCAACACGATCCGTTCAGGGTATTATGTTCGGACTACAATGGTCTCTACAACATCTTGCCACTTTGCTCTACTAACAATCTTAAATCCTTCATACTAAACACCTTATCTGTGCAACACTCTTCCTCGTAATACTCTACTCCTTCTCTTTATACTCTCTCGGATCTATCCCCGCGATTCGAGCCGTACGTTATGCGGCAGCGCCCCTCGGTCGGTTGGGCGGGAGGTGGGCTGTACGTATGCAGAGGGAACCGCGCGATTATTGAAACTGAAAGTCAATAATCATAAGCTTCGGCTTAAATAGAAGAAATAAAGGAAATTCCGAGAACAGCTTGGGACCCTCTAAATCTTCCTGTTATTAATCATACAGCAGAAATAGCTCTTCTGGACAAACCAATAAAATATCGATTTTCATCATGTGTCAGGTCATGTGTCAGCTCCTTAATTTTGGTAATAATAATCATTACTGTACTGATTATATCTTTCTTACTTAAAAAAAAATAAAAGTCGAAAAGACTATAGCATTGCCAACCCCAATGCCGAATGTTTAAAACAAAAAATGTTTATTTTATATGTTTATTATATAATATAATAATTTTATACGTATAATTAAGTGATCAATCTAATACCAAGAAAGAAGAACGATAATTTAAAAAGAAGTTAAGAAATAAAAACTATAGTCCACTAAATAATCGAATAAAAAATGAATTTAAAATGCCAAAAATACATATATAATTAAGGAACTTTTGTGACCCCTTGCAGAATGTTCAAACATTAAGTTGAACAACATATACATATACATATACATATACATATACATATACATATACATATACATATACATATACATATACATATACATATACATATACATATACATATACATATACATATACATATACATATACATATACATATACATATACATATACATATACATATACATATACATATACATATACATATACTGCATTAATTGTTACTGCTTTAATTGTTGCAATTTCCTTCACTGCGAAATTTTTTCTACATTTTTCTGTTCACTCGGAAGTATAAAATATCAAATTTGAAGCTTTCGAAACTCTTAAGGAAAGTCTTCCTTAGCTTAACTAAGGAAAGCTTAACACTGCTTGTTGTGACAAAACACATTTGTTTTATATGCGGTATGTCATAGTTGAGCAAAGCTCTGCTCAGGGGCTTTCATATTCAAAAGGACTAACCAGAAATAATTATTGATTCTACGGAGAACTTGGGTGGATTTTAAGCTCGCTAAAGATGGAGCGGTAAAAGGAAAAGATAAAAAACGCCCGTTTACGGCTGATAGAGAAAAAAAAGCGGTAATCGCGCTCTACACCGTTCGGTTGGCTGTAGGGTGGAACTGCGGAATGTCTCTAAAAATAGTTTAATGGCTACACACGGCGGCAATTTGACGAATTCTATTCTACAGGTTTGTTATTTGGTGGCCAGGAGAGATATTTCTATGGCTCTTTGGTCGGAAAAGTTTGTGTTTGGATACCAGTGTGAAATCAATTGATTCTTTACGATTTTAAATGATGAAAGTGGGGTCATTTTTCCTATTGCATAGACAAAAGAGTTTTTAAGTTTTTCAGAGAGCTAAGAATTCATTGTTAATTATGTTGACCGACAGGTGCCGGGTGGAATTACCTACGCCTTTTTAGACAGGAGGGGGTCCTGGTTCCTTGAAAAAAATGTCATTACGTTTCATCTCCACCTTTCCCTTGGGATACTGTCTGCACTGTCCCGAGCAGAATATAAAAATCTTTTCGAAAATTCTGTGATGGACTTTTTCGGATGTGTACGCTGCCGCTTTGCCATTGGTCCTCCTGGCATATCCTGGAATCGTTCCCTCTTGGGTTGAGGTCGTGGCTTCAGCTTCGGAGCTGCGGGCTTGGGCGCTGTACCGTACATTGGGATATACTTTTTTCTTCGACTCCTGGCCAGACTCAGTCGTCGATGTTTTCTGTTCTGTTCTGTTCATGATAAACATTTCGGAGAATTACTTTTTCGTTTGTCGTTAGGCCTGAAGGTGTAGAATTTTATTTTATTGTCTTTTAATAGTTTTAGTATATTGGAAGTAGTGGGTACTTTATTATGGTTGGATTATTATTTCGATTGTTGAGAATGTTTTACGCTCATATTTAATCTCTTGAAATATATTTTGTGCTGATGTTTAGCATAAAGGTTTTCAACATTTTGAAAAGTTCGATGAAAATGAGTACGGCCAAAAGTACGGCAACGCTGTTCGTCAAAACGTGTAATATTTCCTACTGCTTTTTGGATGATTAAAAACACAGAAAAGGAAAGGATTACTCAGCACAGCCTCGAAACTGCCAGACGACAAAATGTCCACCCCCCACAAACAGAGCTACAAAAATGCCGCCCTGGAACACTGAGATGCGCTGACGTCGCGAGGAGGTCGGAATCCAGCTTCGAAAGACTAAGCGGGAGCAGCAGCTTTTCAAACGCCGTAATGTGGTCTTGGAGCCAGCCACATCCTCGATGTCTACCGGCATGGACAGCAGCACTAGCCAAGAGCAGATCGGGGACATGCACATGGCGGACAGTAGCACCGGGCAGCCACCATTTGTAGGACATTTGGAAGTGGAGGGCGGAAGCGGAGCTCAGGTCTCGGCGATCAGCGATGAGATGATTGCAATGCTTTATACCGGCAAGGAAAGCGACCAGCTAGAGTCTACACAGAGGTTCCGTAAACTGCTCTCCCGCGACCCTAACCCGCCCATCGAGGAGGTTATCCAGAAGGGGATTGTGCCGCAGTTTGTGACCTTTTTACGGAACAGCACCAACGCAACACTGCAGTTCGAGGCCGCTTGGACGCTGACCAACATCGCTTCCGGCACATCGCAACAAACCAATGTCGTTATCGAAGCCGGGGCTGTACCTATATTCATAGATTTGTTAGCCAGTCCTCACGTCGATGTCCAAGAGCAGGCCGTGTGGGCTCTTGGCAACATAGCCGGCGACTCACCCGTGTGCCGTGACCATCTTCTTAATTCCGGCATATTAACGCCACTCCTGCAAGTGCTAACTCTTTCTGAACGCATTACCATGATACGCAATGCGGTATGGACTTTATCGAATATGTGCCGTGGGAAAAACCCGCCGGCAAACTTTTCAAAAATAATCCACGGTCTGCCCATCCTGGCACGCCTGCTAAACTACACCGACGTGGACGTACTCAGCGACACATGCTGGGCCATAAGCTATCTATCTGATGGACCGAACGAAAAGATTCAGGCTGTTATTGATGCGGGTGTCTGTCGACGCCTGGTCGAGCTACTGCTACATCCGCAGCAAAATGTTAGCGCAGCCGTACTAAGAGCAGTGGGAAACATCGTGACTGGTAATGACCAGCAGACCCAGGTTGTTTTAAACTACAACGTTCTGCTCTGCCCATTAGTCACCTGCTGCATTCCTCCACGGAGACAATTAAGAAGGAATCGCCGGGAACAGGGAGCAGATCCAAGCCATAATCAACGCCAATATATTCCCCCTGCTCATGGTCATTATGCAGACAGCGGAGTTCAAGACCCGCAAAGAGGCTGCCTGGGCTATTACCAATGCAACAAGTAGTGGTACCTCCGAGCAAATTCACTATCTTGTCGAGGTGGGCTGTGTCCCACCCATGTGTGATTTCCTCACCGTTGTGGACTCTGATATAGTGCAAGTGGCGCTGAACGCGTTAGAGAATATATTGAAAGCAGGTGAAAAGTTCCAGGTGCGACCAAATCCCTACGCCATGGCAATCGAGGAGTGTGGCGGTCTGGATAAGATCGAGTATCTGCAGGCGCATGAAAACCGTGACATCTATCACAAATCCTTCTACATCATTGAGCAGTACTTCGGAAACGAAGACGAAGACCCTCGCGTGGCCCCAGAGGCTGGTAGTCAGCAGTTTGAGTTCAAACCGGATAACATGCCCAGTAGCGGTTATAACTTTTAGCACACTACCCACAAGTTTCATGTGCAGCTTCTCTAACCACGAACACATAGCACACAACAGAAAATTATGGCAAATCATATCGCCTGCCACGCCATGACCGAAATGCAGGACAGATAAGAAAAATTCAAGGGATGAAACGAAATGCGCCCAGGAAGGGCAGTCACTAATAGCATTTAAGAAGTTGGTGGGGCGCGTTATTATTTCATTAGTTTTTTTTTTGTATACTCGGCTGCACAGTGTATCTGCGATTATTATTTTCGTTTTTTGGTCCTGGACCAGTCATGACCTTTACTCAAGCATTTCTCCAGCTGGCGGAATCGCTTTCACTTAGTTAATATGTAATAATTAAGTGTGTTATACGATCTTATGTATATGTATTTACTTTCATTTTGAGTTTGTAAATATTTTATATTTTATTAAGCCCAATTTCGTTAAGAGCCTGACTTGGTGTTAATATACATTCATATAAACACGCGTAATTTAACATTATTTTGTTACGAACACATCAGAAAACGATGAACTTTTTAAATGTTTAATTTAATTCAAACGAAAATTTAATAAAGAACAACAACCAGACTAGAACTATAAAAAAAAGCCCGCTGTGTCGGCCATGACCTTGGTCAACATCACGACACACCAAAATCGGCTAAGTCTCCCATTTCTTCACGAGCTGAGTCTCCGCAACCTTACCTTGGGTTTCTTCCTCAGCTACTCCCTCACCCTACTCGCCTTCTTCCTACTGTGCTCCACCGTTTGGATCGGCTACCACTATCTAAGGACCAGAGGTCACCGGGACGGCAACCACTTAAAGGGAGGACAGGTTAACACACCCAGTTCCCACTAAGAGAAATATTCGAATTGCAGGCCCTATCCGGTGATATTCTACGATATGGAAGCATATTTCGAGATGATCCATAAAGGAAAAAACATAATCACCAAAATGAGATTAGTTTGTGAAAAACTGGGTTTGAGGATCAGTGCTACCTTATTTTAGACAACACACTCAAACATCTCAAACGGTGGAGGAAAGTAATAAGCTCTTCATGACTCATAATAAATCTAGGCAAAAGCGGGCACCGTTTCGTTAGTCGAATCTACTACCAATATTCTAAAGAAAACTAAGGAAGAAGTCAATGCAAACTTCAGAAGTATAAACAAAAGAATAGAAAATATGACTGTAATACTGCAAGATAATACTACCGTATTACGTATGCAAAGAGTCTATTCAATTATTTGTGGTAACAAAGGAATTGAGTAGTTTGATCGATGATTGCGAAAAAATTCAAGAAGGCATCATAAGGTTGTTAATTGATATTATCCATGGAGGGCTTAAAACCAACATTTCAGGTCCATGTCAGCTTATAACTGAAATAGCTTGAATTAAGGAATTCCTATACGAAAATTGGATTCTTCCAGAGAAAAGGTCAGGTACAGAATTAAAGGATGTATACACATTACTTACCGCAAGAGGGTTGTTCGTAGACAAAAAACTGATCAAGAATGCGAAAATTCCTCTGTTTGGTCGGCATGCGACTAAACTGTATAGGGTTATTCCTGTTCCAGTTAGAGCAGAAAATCAAACTATTCTAGCTCGAATTGACTTGGAATATTTGGTGTACAACTTTGAAATTGATTCATACCAATCATACCTAATGACGGAGTCTACAATTAGTAAATACCAAAACTGGCAAACATGAAAAAGAGTTGGTGACGGCAGCTGGCCATGGAGCAATGGAAATGATACTAGTTGTCAGCTAGGACTCCTAAATAATAGACCTAATAGACCTATCAATTGCATTTACAAATCTGTCTTATCATCAAATTCCTTTTGGGTAGAACTAGAAAAAAGAAGTAGTTGGTTGTTTAAAGTTGAGGGAAACACTAAGTTGAGGTTGCAATGTGGCCAATCCAAAATTCCGATCATTGATTTGCCAGAGCAAGGCATATAGACAATCCGTTCAGACTGTACAGCTCGGACCGATGATAAAATTCAAATTGCTTAGCATACTTTTGGAATTTGATTGGTCCGATCTACTGGTATGCGATGACATAAACATTGCCTTACAGATATTTTATAATACCCTAAATATATTCTTCGACTCATGCGTGCCGTGGAAATATCCGTCCGCTTCAACTAATCCGCCTTGGTATACAAAGCACCTGCTAAATTTAAAGAACGTAATGAATAGACTTTTAAATAAACATAGATTATCTGGCTGTACAGTTAGTTATTCAAGATACTTGGTAGCTCGGTCCAATTTCACCGTGCATAACGCCGAATGTTATAGGAGTTATATTTACCGCTGCCGGATTCAGTTTACTCAGGACCCGAAGCAGTTTTATAACTTCGTAAACACTAAGCGCAAACATGTATCTTTTCCTCCTCTGCTCACGTTTGAGAACTCATATGCGAACACTGCTCTGGGAAGTTTTATCAAACAACTTATTCATGTGGCACCATTCCAACTCAGCCTTACACTTATAAGATTCAATCAGCCAACCAGATATTTTGCCCATCTTTTGATCAAAGTGGTCTTCTTAGGGTCAAGCCCGTGTATTCGCCAGGCCCTGATGGAGTACCAGGATGCGTTCTGGAGAACTGCGCTGAGGCACTGTGCAAACCGCTCCTTAGACTCTTTAATCTATCGCTGGAGACTACGATTTTTCCCCTTATGTGGAAGGAATCCGACATTATTCCTCTTCATAAAAAAGGGAAAAAATCCGATGCTGCCAATTATAGAGGCATTTCTAAATTATCAGCAATTCCAAAGCTTTTCGAAAAACTTATCACTCCACATTTGCAACACCTATGTAGTTCAATAATATCCCCGTGCCAACATGGCTTTATGAAGCGCCGCTCCACCACCACCAACTTGTTGGAGCTAACATCTTTTGTCATGGATGGGTTCCGGAATGGCGTACAAACAGACGTCATTTACACAGATTTCAGTAAAGCATTTGACTATGTTAAACATTCGCTTCTTATAAGTAAACTCAGTCTTTTGGGATTCCCAACTGATCTCCTGATTTGGATTTTGAGTTACTTATCTGAAAGAACCCAACGTTTTTTCTTTAAATATGTTACCTCGCGTTTAGTCCGCGTCACATCTGGGGTGCCCCAAGGAAGCCATCTTGGACCATTACTTTTTACATTATTTATTAACGACTTGCCCCTTGCCTTAACTGACTCTTTTGTACTTATGTTCGCTGATGACGTTAAGCTTTGTCTTCAGTAAAGATTCACTAGCGCCCAATCTAGACTTCAATCCGATTTGGATAAATTTTAAAATTGGTGTTTAGCAAATAACCTAAAGCTTAATGGAATTTTATCGATCTAGTCCTCACCAGGCTAGGTACTTTCTCTATGGGAATGCCTTAGAACGATTAACTCAGGTTAACGATCTGGGTGTCCTATTAGATTTGAAACTTAAATTTACCGACCATATATCCACCATGGTTAAGCTATGGGTGTGCTTGGTTTTATTAAAAGATGGTCAAAAGAATTCAATGACCCGTACTTAACAAAAACTTTATATACTTTAGTAGTCCGTCCGATTCTTGAGTATGGATCGTGTGTCTTGAGTCCTCAATACGGAGTATACCAAGATCACATAGAATCTGTACAAAAAAACTTCCTTATCTTCGCACTTAGGGGACTTAATTGGGATGCAAGTCTTCACCTTCCATCCTATCATTGTAGACTTTTATTAATAAACTTACCATCATTAACAAACCGTAGAACGATGCTGGGTGTCATGTTTCTAATTAATCTTATTAATGGAAATGTAGACAGCCAGCATTTACTAACACGCTTAAATTTTAATGTTCCTAGTAGAAGCACTAGAAACTTTCGTCCTCTACTCCTTAGCCATTGTAGCTCGACATATGCCCAACACGATCCGTTCAGGGTATTATGTTCGGACTACAATGGTCTCTGCAACATCTTGCCACTTTGCTCTACTAACAATCTTAAATCCTTTATACTAAACACCTTATCTGTGCAACACTCTTCCTCGTAATACTCTACTCCTTCTCTTTATACTCTCTCGGATCTATCCCCGCGATTCGAGCCGTACGTTATGCGGCAGCGCCCCTCGGTCGGTTGGGCGGGAGGTGGGCTGTACGTATGCAGAGGGAACCGCGCGATTATTGAAACTGAAAGTCAAGAATCATAAGCTTCGGCTTAAATAGAAGAAATAAAGGAAATTCCGAGAACAGCTTGGGACCCTCTAAAGCTTCCTGTTATTAATCATACAGCAGAAATAGCTCTTCTGGCCAAACCAATAAAATATCGATTTTCATCATGTGTCAGGTCATGTGTCAGCTCCTTAATTTTGGTAATAATAATCATTACTGTACTGATTATATCTTTCTTACTTAAAAGAAAATAAAAGTCGAAAAGACTATAGCATTGCCAACCCCAATGCCGAATGTTTAAAACAAAAAATGTTTATTTTATATGTTTATTATATAATATAATAATTTTATACGTATAATTAAGTGATCAATCTAATACCAAGAAAGAAGAACGATAATTTAAAAAGAAGTTAAGAAATAAAAACTATAGTCCACTAAATAATCGAATAAAAAATGAATTTAAAATGCCAAAAATACATATATAATTAAGGCACTTTTGTGACCCCTTGCAGAATGTTCAAACATTAAGTTGAACATGGGAGATAATATAATAACATAAGCAATGTTAAAATATTTAACAATATGAAATAAAATTATACATTTACAATATGAACTACATATACATATACATATACATATACATATACATATACATATACATATACATATACATATACATATACATATACATATACATATACATATACATATACATATACATATACATATACATATACATATACATATACATATACATATACATATACATATACATATACATATACATATACATATACATATACATATACATATACATATACATATACATATACATATACATATACATATACATATACATATACATATACATATACATATACATATACATATACATATACATATACATATACATATACATTGTGAGGAGATTAAATCTCCCACACGCCAAGACAGGTGGCAAGAAGGGGGCAGCAGCGGGGAAAGGGATCGCGCGGCCGTGCGCAGATGCAGGAGAAAGCGGAGACAACGTGGAACGTAACGGTTCCGGTCGGGCCTGCGCGACAGCCGTGCCCGGATGTAGGAGAAAGAGACGGGGGCGGGGAACATAGCGGCCGCGGTGGCCGAGGTGTTTAGAAAGCACGGAAGGAGAGAAATGCGATTGGGGCAACCAAGAGGAGGGCGGGGGAAGCGCCGGTAAAAGAGCCAATGCCTGGCATAATAACAATGCGAGCCGGTGGCCAAAGGGGGAGCGCGGGGGGAGCGCCTGGAAGAAAGCCGCTGCCGCGGCATAATAACGATGCAGGCCAGTGGCCAAAGGGGGGAAAAGGGGGAGTGAACAGGAGTCACCGGTGCGTCTAATTGGAAAGTGGGATTAACGGCGGGAATAGGAAGCCGAAGGATTAACGGCAGGAAGAAAGAGTTGCAAGGATTAACGGGCGCCTCTGGAGCTATATAAGGAGGGCCCCTGGAGTAAATCGGGACCGAGTCTTCTAGGGAAGCTGGCAGAGTTGAGTGAAAGACCCCCCGTGGGTAAGTCTAACATTCAAGTGAGAAAGTTTCCTTGGAGGAATTAGGAGTATAGGCTGAAGGACCCCCCGTGGGTAAGTCCGACAGTCTCAAGTGCGAGAATTAAAGCGAGTGCGCAAGGATCTACGATCATTGGCTCAAGGACCCCCTGTGGGTAAGTCCGGCGGCTGTAAGCGAGCCATAGGAAGAGGAGAAATCAAGGAGCAAGTGGGAAAAGGATCCAGGATCCGCGGCGGAACTGAAGCTCAAGGGTAAATAGAGTCGGGTTGAGTTACTCCCGGACACGACAGGTATCCTGGTGTTACAGCAAGGGCGTCGGATCGGTCTGGCGTACGCCTTACAGATTCCTGCCCGTTGTGACCAGGTGTGATCCTGTAAAGCGAGGGATAGCCAGCTCGGGAACTCAAGCCCATCTATAAAACCAGACAGGAACGTCCCGGTAAAGTCAAGAGATTCCTGATCCAGGCGATGGAGCGTATGCACAGCGTATTGCCTGGAGTCAATGAAAGCCCGACGCCAAACCTCTGGTCGTCCATAAATCCTGCGGAGCGTATGCACGCCGGTGTTTGGAGGCGAGTGGCAGACGCAACCGGGGGCGTATCCTGTGGTGTAGGTAGGCCCTTCGTGCCCTGATCCGGCCGCCAGGCACTAAGAAGCGTATCCTGCCCGGCGTACGCCTGGGAGGTGAGCCTATTGGTCCGCCAACACGGATCAGGTGCCGGCCACGACGAAAGGGCAGTCCCAGTGAGCCAAGGGTGATAGCGATCCACGCACCCACGGAAGAGGAGCAGCGGCAGCAGCGAGAGGAGCAGCGACAGCAACGAGAGGAGCAGCGACAACGGAAGCTGCGTCAACGACGACGACGACCAAGCAGCGGCGACACGCAAGAGAGGGACATCTGGAGCAGCGTCACCGGCACCTGGAGCACGTGAGTCCAAACGGAGGAAACCGTGAGCCGAACCGGCGCCAGGCACCGAGACCACACGTCCTGCTGGGCGAAAGCTTTTGGGGGCGTGTGTATCGGCACCAACCCGGAACGGTGACCGGTGACCGAGGGGAGGACGAGCGGTCGATCGGCCGAGCCGAGCAGCCGGTGAGATTCACCCTCTTATTAACTTTGTACAAATATCGAGTAAATAAAGGGTACATTTTGTGAACGAAGCAATCCTGTGTTATTTCTGGGCTCGGGCAGTCACGTCAAATCTATAAATTCGTTGGAACGATCCATAAACTCTTTGAGCTAGCCGCGGCATTTGTTGCGAGCCCCGATCAATCAAGAAAGGTTCGTTACACCTGGCGCCCAAACTATGTGACTGTTTTCGAGGCTAGAAATAACGCAAGCTTCAAGATAGGAAGAAAAAATTGGATTAACGCGCTTCGCAAGGAGGAATTGAGCGAAGTGTGTAGAGAGCTAGGTCTCCCAGCAGAAGGAACGGTTGAAAACATGAGGGTACTAGTTGCAAAGTGGGTCGACGAGACTAAGGACGACGAGGTGTTAGCGTTCACGCGTGGATTTGAGGAAAAGAGCACACAGAGGTCCACGCCGAGACAAAGAGCAGTGAGCGAATCAGAGAAGCTCATTCAAAGTCTGGCGGTACCAGAGATGAAAAGTATAAGGAGCATGGAGCCACAAGTGCGGAAGCCGGTCCCGGTGCAAGTGGACTACGCAAAAGTGGCCAGACAAGTCCGGGAGTGGTCATTCCGATTCGACGGAACAGGAGATCCACTAGAATTCGTGGACCGAGTGGCATGGTCCGCCAGAACGTACGGGTTGGACATAAACACGATCCCGCGGGCGATGCCGGAATTACTCCAGGACAGAGCACAGAGGTGGTTCATAATGAACGATGAGGAATGGCCAACTTGGAAAGCGTTCAGAAGGAGCTTCGAGTCCTTTTTTCTGCCGAAAGGTTACTTTGAAAAATTGGCAGACCAGGTTCGGCAGCGGAAGCAGAAACGAGGAGAAACTTTCAAGGAGTATATGGTGGACCTTCAGACTCTAATGAAGCCTCTAGGGAAATCCACAAAGGAGGTAATAGAGAGACTGGTGGAAAACTGCGTACCACGCATGAAAATGTTTATGAGGCCATATGCATGCGCGTCGCTGGAAGAAGTAATGGGCCTAGCCGAGGAGTTTGAGGAGTTAGCCCAAGAAGAAGAGGAGTTTAACAGGCAAGCCTCCATTGAACCACACTGGGATCGCAAACAGCCGGCGACCGAAAATAAATGGCAGAAGGATGAACCGCATCAGGACCCGCCAGAGCGACAGAGTCCCCCAGGGCAGGGATGGAGGCAGAAATGGCAGGCAGAAGGGCAGAGGCAAATGGTACAGCATCAGCCGAGTCAGCAGGGGTTGTAAGGGTTGCAAGCCCCTGACAGCCACAACCGAATATACACTGGGCTGGGGGCCCAAGGCAACAAACGTACCAGCAATGGGGTACAAGCCACGAACAGCAACAGCCAAATCAGCAATGGGCAGCAACGCCGAGACAAGGACATGTCGAGAACCCGGCGCAGGCATGCAACAGGTGTGGAGGCATGGGCCATTGGGCGAGTGGGTGCAGGAACCCCAGAATTTTGTTCTGCAGAATGTGCGGAGCAATAGGGGTAAGGAGTGCTGCCAAAGATCGGGAAACGCACAGCGATCTCAGCCGTAGAGAGGAAGGCAGAGATCGTGAGGTGCTGCCTCTCAAAACTAGTTGGAGGATTATCAGGAGACGATCGGCAATTGTCGGCGGTCGTCAAGGTCGGAGGAGCAGAAGTTAAGGCCATGATAGACACCGGGGCAACGGCTAGCTTCATTTCAGAGAAGCTAGCGGAGAGCCCGAAAATCGCCGGAGAGCGAAAATCCACAAGGAGACAGATAAAGTTGGCCAATGGGAGCCATACGGAAACTGGAACGGTACTCCTGACGATGGTAAGCTTTGGCAACATGGAAAACAAACTAAATATGTTGGTGTTGCCAGGCATGGGAGACAGCGCGGTGCTAGGATGGGATTTCCTCGCAGGATTTGGCACATCAATAACATGCGCAGGCCACCAAGTCACGATACCGAGAAGAGAACGATGGGGCGGATGCCTGGAGGATAGGCTGTCGATAGCAGTAACAGGATCATCGGAGGAATGGAAGAGCGAGCGGGACAAAAGATTCATTGAGGAGGAGCTAGTAGCGTTCACAAACCAAAAGGGTTGTTCGAACGTTACGCAGCACAGGATCACTATGAAGGACAACATCCCCATAACACAAAGGTGCTATCCGAAGAACCCCAAAATACAGGGGGAGATCAATGCGAAGGTAGAAGAGCTGCTGGAAAAGGGATGCATCGAGCCTTCGAATAGTGCTTATAGTTCACCCATCGTTATGGTGAAGAAGAAAACGGGTCAATGGAGAATGTGCGTGGATTTCCGACAAATAAACGCAAAATCGGTAAAAGATGCGTACCCGATGCCACGAATAAACTTCATTCTGGAGCAACTAAGGGAAGCAAAGTTTTTCAGCAGCCTCGATCTTAAGGACGGCTATTGGCAAATGCCACTGGAGGAGGGAAGCAGGAAGTACACGGCTTTTACGGTACCAGGAAAAGGTCTGTACCAGTGGAAGGTGATGCCGTTCGGTTTACATTCAGCATCGGCAACATTCCAAAGGGCTTTGGACCAGGTTATAGGCCCGGATATGGCGCCGCACGCGTTTGCGTATCAAGATGACATCATTGTGATCGGACGCACAAGGGAGGAGCATATGGCAAATTTGAAGGAAGTGTTCCGAAGACTGAAGGCGGAAAATTTAAGGATAAACACGGAAAAGTGCCACTTCTTCAGGGAAGAGCTACTGTACCTGGGCCACCGAATAACAAGCCAGGGAATTGGCATGGATCCCGGAAAAGTCGCGGCGATTACGGAATTGAAACCCCCAACAAACGTAAATGGGGTACGTCAGTTCATTGGTATGGCATCGTGGTATCGGCGATTCGTCCCAGACTTTGCAGGGGTCGCGAAACCGTTAAACGATCTCCTACGAAAAGGGACAAAGTGGGAGTGGACGTCCAGACACCAAGAGGCGTTTGACAATTTAAAGTCACGATTGGCAGAGGATCCAGTGCTGGCATGCCCGGATTTCTCCAAGATATTTGTGTTGCAAACAGACGCTAGCGACTACGGCGTGGGTGCAGTGCTGACGCAGGACACGGATGAGGGCGAGCGAGTGGTCGCTTACGCCAGTCGGACGCTGATAGGAGCGGAAAAAAATTACTCGGCGACGGAGAAAGAATGCCTAGCCATAATATGGGCAATTCGGCAGATGAGACCATACCTGGAGGGGTACCAGTTCGACGTGATCACGGACCATATGGCACTAAAATGGCTAAATAATATAGAGAGCCCATTGGGAAGGATTGCAAGATGGGTATTTAAGCTGCAACAATACGATTATGTTATCAGCTACAGGAAAGGGAAGCTGAATGTGGTTGCAGATGCACTATCCCGCCAGCCGATGATGGAAAAGCTGAGGAGTGCCACAACAAGCGAAGACGTCGAATGCATGTGGGTAAGCACACTGAAGAGGAAAGTAGGAGAAAACCCACAGAAATATCCAGAGTACATAGAAGAGGCAGGCCTGATTTACCGACAAGTGCCACATAGAGCCGGAAGCGAAGAAGTGGCATCATGGAAGTTGTGTGTGCCGATCAACATGAGACAGCAGGTGCTAAAGGAGAACCACGACGCACCGACAGCGGGACATCTAGGAGGAAGAAAAACCATTGCTCGAATAGTAGCAAGGTACTTCTGGCCAGGGATGCAAAGGGACATAAGAAAGTATGTCAGACAGTGCGAAACGTGCATGCGGTACAAACCAAATCAAATGCAGGCTGCAGGGAAAATGCTGACACAGATCCCAGAGGAACCATGGGCGACGGTATGTGCAGATTTCGTAGGACCATTGCCGAGGTCCAAGCATGGAAACACCATGTTATTGGTTTTGATTGATCGATTTTCAAAATGGACGGAGATGGTTCCGATGCGAAAAGCAACCACGGAGGCGCTGCAGAAGGCAATCCGCGAAAGAATTATTGCTAGATACGGAGTGCCAAAGGTGATGAAAACGGATAATGGGGTCCAGTTTACCAGTAGGAGTTTCAAAAATTTTCTCGAGGAGCTCGGAGTTCGGCATCAATTCACCGCACCGTACACGCCGCAGGAAAATCCGACGGAATGGGCGAACAGAACGGTCAAGACAATGATCGCCCAGTTTGCAGGCGAGGATGCTGGCAGTGAACTCAAGCGTGTCCAACTCTACGGGATACTCGCCATGTTTCATAACCCAAGGCAGAGAGCCGAGAATGCCGAAGGCGTTATACGATGAAGAGGCATTGGGGACGGGAGCATCCCAAACCACGCCCTCAGAGAATGCAAAGAAGCTACAGGAAGTGTTTGAGCTGGTACGGAGGAACATGGAGAGAGCGGCGCAGGAGCAAGCTAGGCACTACAATCTGAGGAGGCGGCAGTGGAGCCCAAAAATTGGTGACATAGTATGGGCAAAAGAGCACCATCTATCAAAAGCATCTGAAGGGTTCGCGGCGAAATTAGCGCCAAGATACGGCGGGCCATACACGGTGGCGAATTTCATATCGCCAGTAATTGTTGTGCTACGTCGCAGCGGTACAAAGAAAAACAGAAGGACACACATAAGTGAGCTAAAGCCCAAAAAGAGGAGTCGGCGCCACAGGCGTAAACAAAGAAGTAAACACAAAAAAAAAAAAATACTATATATATAAAAAGAAAAATAAACAAAAAAAAATGGAATTTAAAAAAAAAAAAAACAAAAATGGAATATAAAAAGAAAAACAAATGGAAAAAAAGGAATATAAAAAGAAAAAAGAAATGGAAGTAAAAAAAAAAATAATAAAAAAATTTAATATTATACACAAAAAAAAAAAAAATAATAATAATAATAATAATACAAACAAACAAAAACAAAAAAATAATAAATAAATATGTACATAAAAAAAAGAAAAACAGAAACAAAAAAAAACATAAAAAGATATGTACACGAAAAAATGTAGTCATAATGAAGAGGAACAACCTGTCCGTTTTCCGAAGAAGGGGGGAGGTGGATAAGGTTATCCACGCAAGGAAAAAATTTTGTACCCAAACCCAAAGATGAGGAAGCTGGAACCACGACACTTCTGTCGTTCCCGAAGAAGGGTGGAAGTGTGAGGAGATTAAATCTCCCACACGCCAAGACAGGTGGCAAGAAGGGGGCAGCAGCGGGGAAAGGGATCGCGCGGCCGTGCGCAGATGCAGGAGAAAGCGGAGACAACGTGGAACGTAACGGTTCCGGTCGGGCCTGCGCGACAGCCGTGCCCGGATGTAGGAGAAAGAGACGGGGGGCGGGGAACATAGCGGCCGCGGTGGCCGAGGTGTTTAGAAAGCACGGAAGGAGAGAAATGCGATTGGGGCAACCAAGAGGAGCGCGGGGGAAGCGCCGGTAAAAGAGCCAATGCCCGGCATAATAACAATGAGGGCCGGTGGCCAAAGGGGGAGCGCGGGGGGAGCGCCTGGAAGAAAGCCGCTGCCGCGGCATAATAACGATGCAGGCCAGTGGCCAAAGGGGGGAAAAGGGGGTGTGAACAGGAGTCACCGGTGCGTCTAATTGGAAAGTGGGATTAACGGCGGGAATAGGAAGCCGAAGGATTAACGGCAGGAAGAAAGAGTTGCAAGAATTAACGGGCGCCTCTGGAGCTATATAAGGAGGGCCCCTGGAGTAAATCGGGACCGAGTCTTCTAGGGAAGCTGGCAGAGTTGAGTGAAAGACCCCCCGTGGGTAAGTCTAACATTCAAGTGAGAAAGTTTCCTTGGAGGAATTAGGAGTATAGGCTGAAGGACCCCCCGTGGGTAAGTCCGACAGTCTCAAGTGCGAGAATTAAAGCGAGTGCGCAAGGATCTACGATCATTGGCTCAAGGACCCCCTGTGGGTAAGTCCGGCGGCTGTAAGCGAGCCATAGGAAGAGGAGAAATCAAGGAGCAAGTGGGAAAAGGATCCAGGATCCGCGGCGGAACTGAAGCTCAAGGGTAAATAGAGTCGGGTTGAGTTACTCCCGGACACGACAGGTATCCTGGTGTTACAGCAAGGGCGTCGGATCGGTCTGGCGTACGCCTTACAGATTCCTGCCCGTTGTGACCAGGTGTGATCCTGTAAAGCGAGGGATAGCCAGCTCGGGAACTCAAGCCCATCTATAAAACCAGACAGGAACGTCCCGGTAAAGTCAAGAGATTCCTGATCCAGGCGATGGAGCGTATGCACAGCGTATTGCCTGGAGTCAATGAAAGCCCGACGCCAAACCTCTGGTCGTCCATAAATCCTGCGGAGCGTATGCACGCCGGTGTTTGGAGGCGAGTGGCAGACGCAACCGGGGGCGTATCCTGTGGTGTAGGTAGGCCCTTCGTGCCCTGATCCGGCCGCCAGGCACTAAGAAGCGTATCCTGCCCGGCGTACGCCTGGGAGGTGAGCCTATTGGTCCGCCAACACGGATCAGGTGCCGGCCACGACGAAAGGGCAGTCCCAGTGAGCCAAGGGTGATAGCGATCCACGCACCCACGGAAGAGGAGCAGCGACAGCAACGAGAGGAGCAGCGACAACGGAAGCTGCGTCAACGACGACGACGACCAAGCAGCGGCGACACGCAAGAGAGGGACATCTGGAGCAGCGTCACCGGCACGAGAGGGGCAACATAGGCCCCGCAACTGGAGCACGTGAGTCCAAACGGAGGAAACCGTGAGCCGAACCGGCGCCAGGCACCGAGACCACACGTCCTGCTGGGCGAAAGCTTTTGGGGGCGTGTCGGTCGATCGGCCGAGCCGAGCAGCCGGTGAGATTCACCCTTAATTCTATTCTACAGGTTTGTTATTTGGTGGCCAGGAGAGATATTTCTATGGCTCTGTGGTCGGAAAAGTTTGTGTTTGGATACCAGTGTGAAATCAATTGATTCTTTACGATTTTTAATGATGAAAGTGGGGTCATTTTTTCTATTGCATAGAAAAAGAGTTTTTAAGTTTTTCAGAGAGCTAAGAATTCATTGTTAATTATGTTGACCGACAGGTGCCGGGTGGAATTACCTACGCCTTTTTAGACAGGAGGGGGTCCTGGTTCCTTGAAAAAAATGTCATTACGTTTCATCTCCACCTTTCCCTTGGGATACTGTCTGCACTGTCCCGAGCAGAATATAAAAATCTTTTCGAAAATTCTGTGATGGACTTTTTCGGATGTGTACGCTGCCGCTTTGCCATTGGTCCTCCTGGCATATCCTGGAATCGTTCCCTCTTGGGTTGAGGTCGTGGCTTCAGCTTCGGAGCTGCGGGCTTGGGCGCTGTACCGTACATTGGGATATACTTTTTTCTTCGACTCCTGGCCAGACTCACTCGTCGATGTTTTCTGTTCTGTTCTGTTCATGATAAACATTTCGGAGAATTATTTTTTCGTTTGTCGTTAGGCCTGAAGGTGTAGAATTTTATTTCTTTGTCTTTTAATAGTTTTAGTATATTGGAAGTAGTGGGTACTTTATTATGGTTGGATTATTATTTCGATTGTTGAGAGTGTTTTACGCTCATATTTAATCTCTTGAAATATATTTTGTACTGATGTTATAGCATAAACGTTTTCAACATTTTGCATGTATATGGTGGTGGATTGAGTTTGCACGGTTGATTTTGATTTTGCGTGCTTGTTTTCTGTTCTGACTCATTGTTTATGGGTAGCCTGCTCTCATTAGATTCTTGCGTGACCATTTCAAAGCGGTTGCTTGTTTTAGGATTGCCCAGCCAGTAATCTTTAAGTTTTTTTCGTGCCGTATTGTGGACCTTGTTTTTGTGAGTTTTATTTATATTTGTGTGTTCTTATTAGTAATTTGGAGACAAGGCATTTCGGTTCCCTTTTAGGTTATCGTGTTTGATATTTGCATTCGAGCGGTCGCTCCTTCATGCCGCTTGCATCATCTCTCATTCTCGACAAGGCTCAGTAGTTGTACATTGATAGCCCCGTTATGATTGTGTATAACAATGCTCCCGAAAATCGTGAACAATTAATTAAAAAAAAATATATAAACATGCAAAAATGAACGTTTTTTTGGAAGCGGTGGAAGCTGCTTCTCCTCATCATAGACCAGGAGGTGAACGCCAGCGAATTCCTCGAGTTTCAACCCATTATTAGGATCGACGCAATATCGACGTCGTAGGAGAGTCTTACACGCAGGCCTTAAGGCGCGTACATGCACTGGAAAGGAAGTTATTTCGTCAGCCTTCGTAAAAGAATATCTTGAGCTAGGGCACATGTCCATTATTCCTACCTCAAAACGGTCGGTGTTGAAGGAGGAAAGCTCAAAAACTATAGCTGCAACAACCTCTGGATACTTATGAATTGAAATTACGTTTCAGGCTCGGCCTGAAATCCAGTCCAAGCTATTCCATATTCTTCTACGGTTGCTCTCTTATCCAGTGCCTTTAATTGAGGATTTTTGTAAAAAAAATGTTCGAGAATCTACCCAGGTTGACAACCTGACGTACCTTACGTATCCGTAAGTTGGATACGGATCGAAGCATGCATCATATTTGGCCGTAAGAGCAGTGTATCAGCTTGCTGAGGAAGAAATTGGTGTTTGTACTTTGGGGTCCGAGATCTTGCAGCTTGATTTCTACGTATATTATCTCAACTCTGGTGGTAAGTCTACTTAAGAGGTTGTCAATATGATGCTGAAAGCCCATCTAAGGGCAAGTTTTGCTAGAGAAAGTGGTGGAGACCTACGTGACATTTGACGATAGCAGCAGATGCACCCCAACTCTAGCACCACAATTAACATTTATTCTAAGCAGCAGCTTATTATTGAAACAGTTCAGTTATTGAACAGATAAATAACGTATATCAAACCCATGACATCCTCCCAGTGCCCTCCGCACTTTTGCAAGTACGCAATGAAAGTGAAGGCCACAGAAACTCAAACCCCCCGAACAACCCAACCAACGCACTGCTCATGAAAATATAAAAAGCATTAACCGCCTATGGGCTTCGCGGATGATGATGCCATTGGAATCGTGGCTAAAACCATCCGGGAAACCGAGGAGACTGCCAACGCGGCAATTACTGCCGTCCAACTGTGGCTTAGCACTGCTGGGCTTTGCCTAGCTCTTCCGAAAACGAAGGCGGTGCTCTTCTCCAGTCGGAAGAGGGTGTAGTCCGCCAAAATCGCTGTGGGAAGTATTGAGATCGTCTCTTCCCGAGCCATTAGATACTTCGGTGTCATGCTAGACACGAGGTTAAGCTCCAGAAAGCACTACAGGAAGCGAGCAGAAAGGCGGCAAACATCTGCAGGGCTCAAAGAAGAATAATGCTGAATACGAGAGGAGCCAAGCAGGGCCGCAGGCTTCTTCTCCAGTCGGTCCTAAGATCAGCCATCATGTACGCCGCCCCTATTTGGGTAGAGGTAACCAGAGTCAAGGCGAACAGGAGGGGAATCGAAAGTTCCCTGTCATAGTTGTGCGCTCAGGATAATCTCCGGCTTCCGCACGATTTCGGAGGAGGCGGCACTTGCCATCGCGGATACCCTCCCGGTCGAGGAACAAGTTCAAGAGGCTAAGGAGATCCACACCGAGATGAGAGAGTGCGAGGGGGCGCTGGCGCTTGTACTCTGGAGGTACTTTAAAGAAGTGACAAGTGAAAGAAGCTTCCAGCGCTGGCAAGCAAACGTCCCTCCACTCCCCCTATGTAATTTATTACCTCCCATTAATTTTTGCGCGCGGTTTCTACTGCATACGTACAGCCCACCTACCGCCCAACCGACCGAGGGGCGCATGCCGCATAACGTAGGGCTCGAATCGCGGGAATAAATTCGAGTTAGTAAATGTAAATAGAAAGATTTACAGACAACGAGGAAGAATTAGTATGCTCTTGTAGGTAATTTAAAATGGAGATTTTCATATTTAAAAGAGATGAAAGTGAAATAATGTGATACAGACCATTATAGTTCGAACATTAAATCCTAAGGGGATCATGCTGTGCATATGTCGATCTACAATAGCTTAAGAATAGATTTTCAAGTTGATTTCTAGTTTTATTTTTTTTTTCTAGTCTAGTTTTCTTGACAAAATTTTCTAGTCCTTCTATTCGGAACGTTAAACTGTAAGCGTGTTAGTAAGTGCTGGCTATCTACATCACCATTAATAAGGTTGTGTAGGAAAACGACACCCATCATTGTTCTACGATTTGTTAAGGAGGGTAATTTTATTAGTAAGAGTCTACTATTATACGAAGGAAGGTGACGATTTGCATCCCAGTTAAGTCCTCTAAAAGCAGTAAGAAGCAATAAGAAGTTATTTTGTACGGATTCTATGCGGTCTTGATGAACACCGGATATAAATAAGCTTTTAGTAATATAAGGGTCGTTAAGTTCTTTAGCCCATCTTTTGATAAAACCGAGAACACCTTTAGCTTTATTAACCATTGAAGAAATATGGTCGGAAAATTTAATTTTTATGTCTAAAAGGACACCGAGATCATTAACCTGAGTTAATTTTTCTAAGGCAATCCCAAAGAGATAGTACGAAGCCTGGTGAGGACTAGTACGATAAAAAGACATAAGTTTGCATTTTGATCCATTAAGTATTAAGTCATTAGCTAAACCCCATTTTTTAAAATTATCGAGATCGGACTGGAGTCTGTTTTGGGCAGGGAACTTATATTGCAGACAAATCTTAACATCGTCTGCGTACATTAGTACCAGCGCGTTCGTTAAGGATGGGGGCAAGTCATTTATAAAAAGAGTGAACAGTAATGGGCCAAGATGGCTTCCTTGAGGGACTCCAGATGTGGCACGGACTAAGCGGGAATATTGATTTTTAAATAAGACTCTCTGTGTTCTGTGTTCCCGAATAGCTAGCGGGTATCCGCGCCGTAAGCGGTGCCGACGATGCGCTTGTGTTGCCGCCTCTAAAAAGTAGCCTCACACAATTTCCCTTCCTACACAAGTTACCTACCCACCTCCCTTCCCAAACACCATCTCTCACCGGGCCGGACTAAGGTGTCACTCGACCCGTGCCGAGAGTCAGCCTGGCTAGGGGCCCGGTATATAAACTCTGTCCAGTCTCAAACGGAGGGCTCAGGGTACCTGGCGACCCCCTGTTCTAATAAGCCTTACCCGGGCGTCGCGGATCTCCGCCCGGGTGGACCGTCCCTTCTCCGCAACTCGTGGGAACTAACTATGGAGAAAAATACAATATATAGCAAAAAAACACACAAAACAATCAAGGAGTCGGGATCTCCCAAAAAACCCGAAAAACTGGCATTGACGAGTGAGTCTGGCCAAAAGTCGACGACGGTGCAGATGGCGAGTGAGCCCTCCCGTCCGACCACGCTAGCTTGGCAGGGCCCGGGCGGACCTCACCCCAAATCTGGGGTGGCCAAAGGCAAGCCACCCACTACCGCCACCATGACGGCATCTCCCGGCCCAAGTGCCATGATGCCGCCTTCAGGTGCGGTAAAGGGCAGCGAGCCTGAAGCGGCCAACAAGCCTGATCAAATCCGGCATACCTATGCCGAAAAAAGAACGGCAGGGCAGATCCTGCGCAGCCACGGCAGAGCCAAGTCGGAGAAGACCTCCGAGGAGTGGCTCAAAAAGGTGGAATGGGCCAAAGGAGTCCTTCCTCAATATGGCAAGACGCCGACACCGCCAGCTCCAAAAAAGGAGCCAAAACCACACCCAAAGAGGGAAAGGTCCCACAACGTGCCGGGAGGACCAACGGCAAAGCGGCTGCGCACACAGCCGAAGAGGTCCTTCGCAGAGATTGCGAAAAGTCGCATCCTGCTCGGGGTTATCAAGCAGAAGTGATTGACATAAGGGAAGCGCTAAAATTCCTAAACCTACACAACTCCACACAAAGAGGAGTCAACATATACAGCGACAGCCAAGCGGCTATAAAATCGATCAGCTCGGTCACAAGTAACTCCAAAACTGTCTCAGACTGCAGATCATTTCTCCACGAGATGGCAAACCAGTACGACATAAGCCTCATCTGGGTCCCAGGTCATAGGGACATCACAGGCAACTGCATAGCAGATGAACTGGCACGCAAAGGCACCATCACACCACTCCAGGGAGAACTGGAGGGCACTGGTGTACCACTAGCCTCATGCAAGCTCCAACTTAGGGAAGCAAATAAGGAGAAGAACCAGCTTAGCTGGGAAACCGTCCCAAACTGCCGGTTGGCCCGCCAACTATGGCCCAAAATCTTAGGATGGATAGAAACCGTATCGGCACGGCGATAAGAGTCATCACGGGGCACTGGCTAGTGGGAACACATGTTAGGCGAATGAATTCACCCCACAACGACTACTGCCGCAGCTGCAGGGATGATGAAGAGTAAGAAACAGTCGAGCACCTTCTCTGCCACTGTCCAGCGCTGCAGTCTCTCAGACTTAAGCACCTAGGCGACAGATTCCTTAATAGCATCTCAGCGATGTCAGAAATAGACCCGAACAGGATAGAAAGGTTCACAAAAGCCTCAGGGTGGGGGAACTGCTAAACCATAAGACCTTCTGCGTGAAAAGGGATTTTTAGATTCAGATCACGGTATCACAAGGGACCGAACCCGGTCTTAGTGTGGCGGTTGCCTCCACCAGGAGGTGAACGCCAGCCGTCTAACCTAACCTAACCTAACGGGGGTTAATTCTAGGGCATTCCTGGGAATCACTTGGAGTGATGCCATGGAGGACAAAGCAGACGAGTTATGCGCTACTACGTTACTTTCGGGTGCCGACTTTTTATTTACCGTCCCTGTTCTTGGAGTAGCAGAGGAAATGAGCGGCTGCATTATTCTCAGCGATCTCTGGGGCTGCAACTTTCCTAGTAGCAGATTTTTTCCGCTTAGGAGATTCGTTGAACAGCTGATGGCTATTGAATTGAACATCCAGCGCACTGAGTTGATCGTTGATTTTACGGAAACCAATGATCAAATCTTTAAACCCACCCTTGGTCTGTCGCATGAATGATCGCATTTCATCTTGGACAGCCCGACATCCACTGCAGCAATAATGGAGGCCAAGACGGCGGGATACGGCATCCGAGACAGATTTAGTAAGGCCAGCACATTTGGCATGTGAGACACTTTCGCACAGCCAACAATAGATGCTGGTCTGGGACGAAGAAATCGCCTTATTGCACGATTTCAATGAGCAGACAACATTGTATTCCATTTTATAAATATTACAAATTAGCAAAAATGAATTTGTTATTTTATTTATTTTAAAAAAGTAATAAAGTAATTAAAATAAAAAACAGCAGCCACCAGACCTACTCCCGCACATCCCGTTAGTCAGTCCTACCATAGGTTCGACTCTGACTCCCGGACCTACCGGTATTCCCTCGAGTTCAAGTACGCCTATCCAAATTTTTTTCTTTGGATCACAACCTGAACACAAGCCGCAAGGAAAATCAAATTTGAACCGTCGAGAAAAACGTACCCACCATGGGATCCGAATCAGACCCCGTATAACAGATGCTCATTGACGAGTAAATTGAAAGCAATACCGCCACTCAAAAGCAGATCAGAAACTATAAAAAAGATTGAGCACAGTGACGACTCAAAGAAGGTAACTGCGATGAGCGACTATATCAGCTCACGCATGTGTCGACCCAATTTCAAAAAAATGATGTCAAGCTCTACGAACTAGCACTAAGTCCTGACAATAAATATTTTACAAAGGCCAAGGCAGTCGCAGACCTTTCGAAAAAATATAAAGCTACATGTATTTTTTAATGAAATACCATTAGGGTCTGGACCGTTACAGCGTCTCTGGTAAACCAGCGATTTTGAATTCTAGAATGATTCCTAGATTTTTGTGTGAGAAGAAACACAAACGAAATCGGTATCAATTCAAAGACCAACCGCCACATCTACGTTAGTAATGCCTCCAGTCGACATCCCAAAATTTGATGGAGACTATCTGCAATAGCCTCGATTCGACAATGAAAGAATTTTAATCAAATCCACGCCTGCAATGTTGCTTGCGCATCCCAAGACAAAGACAGCAGAGCTGTTACGCAGCTTGCATGACACGATGCTTAGAATAGTCACCGCCCTCAACGCCCTTAACGTAGCAACAATCGGGTGGGATCCAATCCTGATACACATTGCTGAATAGAAATAAGATTCACATACGTAATCATGTTTAGAGCTCGCCATCACAGACCCAACCATTTGGAAATCATTAAAACAAATGCTAGAGTACCTAGAGCGGTAAGCAACCAGCCAACTTACACTACAAACGACAGCCGCCGGCTTTCGCTCATCGACCAACCCATCAGTTGAAGTTGGCGCTGCATGCATCCACGGCAACGATAGACATTGGCGTTGATGGCGCACCAACCGTCTTAACCAATTCTGCGCCCAAAAGAACTTCCATTGCTTCATGAAACTCCATTAAGATGGATATTGACTGGACCGGTCACATTGTGAAACACCTTACCAAAAAAGCCAGCTTTAAGTAGTCTCGCATCCACGATAGAAAAACCTAAAATGAAGAAGCTACTTGAACAATTCTGGAAGCTAGACACACTGAAGAGACACATTGTGAAACACCTTACCAAAAAAGCCAGCTTTAAGTAGTCTCGCATCCACGATAGAAAAACCTAAAATGAAGAAACTACTTGAACAATTCTGGAAGCTAGACACACTGAAGAGACACTGAGAACCCCAAGGCACTCACCACCGAAGAGAATTTATACGAGCAGCATTTCATAAAAAAAACATTGAAAGACACAGAGGTCGAGAGAAATCTTATGACGCCATCCATGCATTCATTGCAGGGCTTAAAAGACCTTTGAAATCACTTGTGACCTTCCACCGCACTAGCGCTAGCGCGGGTGGCTGAGAACAGCATTGAAAGAAATGCGTTCGCGGCATCTTACGCAAAAGCCATAGAAGAATAAAGTTCAACCCATGGAGGTAGACACCTCGACGTCCAAATTCAGGCAGGAAACACGCTGGGGGAAGCCACAAAGTAATAACAATTACAAAATACAAAACTCGTCTCAACATCAATCGGGCCAAAGACGTCAACGCGTTAATAATATAGCCCAACCCCAACAGGAGGAGGCAAATTACTCCGCCACAGCTGAGGATGAAGTTGTCAACATTGAGGAAGACAGTGACACTGCCGAACTTAATGACCTCCTGCATTTTTCGTCGAACGTTCGTCGAACGACTGTTGGCTAACAGAACAGTAAAAATCCTCATCAGACGGCAGCAGACTTTAATTGAGAAATCAAGGAACTGCTGAATAATGGTACAATTAAACAGTCCAGATCCCCATACCACAGTCCCACATGGGTGGTTGACAAAAAAGGGACAGACGATAATGGCAGGAAGAAGCGACTGGTAATCGACTTCAGAAAGCTGAACGAGCGAACGGTCGCCGATCGCTATCCCATGCCAAGTATACCCATGATTCTAACGAACTTGGGAAAAGCCAAATTCTTTACTACCTTAGACTTGAAGTCAGGGTATCATCAAATATACCTGGCTGAAAAACACCGAGAAAAAACCTCGTTTTCGGTTAATGGAGGGAAGTACGAATTTTGCCGCCTACCATTCGGGCTAAAAAACCAAGGTAGTATTTTCCAAAGAGCCACCGACGATGTGCTGCGGGAAGAAATTGGCACAATATGTTTCGTCTAGGTAGACGACGAAACCTACGTGGAAAGTGGAAAGCACATTGACATAGTGCTTAAGCATGAGGGTGGCACGGGAAAAGACGAAATTCTTTACAGAAACTTTAGAATTTTTGGGATTCATCGTCATAAGAGAGGAACCAAAACAGATCCAGAAAAGTCTAGGGCTATAAAAGAGTTCCTCGAACCAAAAAATCTGTTTAGCCTCAGGTCCTTCCTTGGCCTGGGTAGCTTTACAGAAGTTTTTTAAAAAACTTTGCTGCTATTGCTAGACGTCTGACCGCCATTCTCAAAGAGGAAAACGGAACGGTCAGCAAGGGTATGTCGAAAAAAGTAGCTATCAAATTCGATGAAATCCAGAGAAAACGCATTTGACCACCTTTGTAATATCTTGGCATCAGAAGATGTCATATTGGCATACCCCGATTTTAAGTTTCCGTTTGACTTTAACACCGACGCCTCAGCGTGTGGAATAGGTGCGGTATTATCTCAAAATAAAAGACCCATTACCATGATTTCGCGTACAGTCAAAGACTGCGAACTAAACTACGCCACCAACGAAAGGGAATTGTTGGCGATAGTCTGGGCCATAGGCAAACTACAGAATTACCTATACGGTACAAAGGAGGTACGGATCTTCACAGACCACCAGCCTCTTACTTACGCGGTTTCTGATAAAAATACCAACGCTAAGTTTAAGCGATGGAAAGCCTTTGTTGATGAGAACAACGGGAAAGTGTTCTACACACCCGGAAAACAAAACCTTGTAGCGACTTCATCGATTTCGGTAATAAAATTCGCCACATAATTAACCGTCGAGAAAAATGTACCCACCATGGGATCCGAATCAGACCCCGTATAACAGATGCTCATTGACGAGTAAATTGAAAGCAATACCGCCACTCAAAAGCAGATCAGAAACTATAAAAAAGATTGAGCACAGTGACGACTCAAAGAAGGTAACTGCGATGAGCGACTATATCAGCTCACGCATGTGTCGACCCAATTTCAAAAAAATGATGTCAAGCTCTACGAACTAGCACTAAGTCCTGACAATAAATATTTTACAAAGGCCAAGGCAGTCGCAGACCTTTCGAAAAAATATAAAGCTACATGTATTTTTTAATGAAATACCATTAGGGTCTGGACCGTTACAGCGTCTCTGGTAAACCAGCGATTTTGAATTCTAGAATGATTCCTAGATTTTTGTGTGAGAAGAAACACAAACGAAATCGGTATCAATTCAAAGACCAACTGCCACATCTACGTTCGTAATGCCTCCAGTCGACATCCCAAAATTTGATGGAGACTATCTGCAATAGCCTCGATTCGACAATGAAAGAATTTTAATCAAATCCACGCCTGCAATGTTGCTTGCGCATCCCAAGACAAAGACAGCAGAGCTGTTACGCAGCTTGCATGACACGATGCTTAGAATAGTCACCGCCCTCAACGCCCTTAACGTAGCAACAATCGGGTGGGATCCAATCCTGATACACATTGCTGAATAGAAATAAGATTCACATACGTAATCATGTTTAGAGCTCGCCATCACAGACCCAACCATTTGGAAATCATTAAAACAAATGCTAGAGTACCTAGAGCGGTAAGCAACCAGCCAACTTACACTACAAACGACAGCCGCCGGCTTTCGCTCATCGACCAACCCATCAGTTGAAGTTGGCGCTGCATGCATCCACGGCAACGATAGACATTGGCGTTGATGGCGCACCAACCGTCTTAACCAATTCTGCGCCCAAAAGAACTTCCATTGCTTCATGAAACTCCATTAAGATAGATATTGACTGGACCGGTCACATTGTGAAACACCTTACCAAAAAAGCCAGCTTTAAGTAGTCTCGCATCCACGATAGAAAAACCTAAAATGAAGAAGCTACTTGAACAATTCTGGAAGCTAGACACACTGAAGAGACACATTGTGAAACACCTTACCAAAAAAGCCAGCTTTAAGTAGTCTCGCATCCACGATAGAAAAACCTAAAATGAAGAAACTACTTGAACAATTCTGGAAGCTAGACACACTGAAGAGACACTGAGAACCCCAAGGCACTCACCACCGAAGAGAATTTATACGAGCAGCATTTCATAAAAAAAACATTGAAAGACACAGAGGTCGAGAGAAATCTTATGACGCCATCCATGCATTCATTGCAGGGCTTAAAAGACCTTTGAAATCACTTGTGACCTTCCACCGCACTAGTGCTAGCGCGGGTGGCTGAGAACAGCATTGAAAGAAATGCGTTCGCGGCATCTTACGCAAAAGCCATAGAAGAATAAAGTTCAACCCATGGAGGTAGACACCTCGACGTCCAAATTCAGGCAGGAAACACGCTGGGGGAAGCCACAAAGTAATAACAATTACAAAATACAAAACTCGTCTCAACATCAATCGGGCCAAAGACGTCAACGCGGTAATAATATAGCCCAACCCCAACAGGAGGAGGCAAATTACTCCGCCACAGCTGAGGATGAAGTTGCCAACATTGAGGAAGACAGTGACACTGCCGAACTTAATGACCTCCTGCATTTTTCGTCGAACGTTCGTCGAACGACTGTTGGCTAACAGAACAGTAAAAATCCTCATCAGACGGCAGCAGACTTTAATTGAGAAATCAAGGAACTGCTGAATAATGGTACAATTAAACAGTCCAGATCCCCATACCACAGTCCCACATGGGTGGTTGACAAAAAAGGGACAGACGATAATGGCAGGAAGAAGCGACTGGTAATCGACTTCAGAAAGCTGAACGAGCGAACGGTCGCCGATCGCTATCCCATGCCAAGTATACCCATGATTCTAACGAACTTGGGAAAAGCCAAATTCTTTACTACCTTAGACTTGAAGTCAGGGTATCATCAAATATACCTGGCTGAAAAACACCGAGAAAAAACCTCGTTTTCGGTTAATGGAGGGAAGTACGAATTTTGCCGCCTACCATTCGGGCTAAAAAACCAAGGTAGTATTTTCCAAAGAGCCACCGACGATGTGCTGCGGGAAGAAATTGGCACAATATGTTTCGTCTAGGTAGACGACGAAACCTACGTGGAAAGTGGAAAGCACATTGACATAGTGCTTAAGCATGAGGGTGGCACGGGAAAAGACGAAATTCTTTACAGAAAGTTTAGAATTTTTGGGATTCATAAGAGAGGAACCAAAACAGATCCAGAAAAGTCTAGGGCTATAAAAGAGTTCCTCGAACCAAAAAATCTGTTTAGCCTCAGGTCCTTCCTTGGCCTGGGTAGCTTTACAGAAGTTTTTTAAAAAACTTTGCTGCTATTGCTAGACGTCTGACCGCCATTCTCAAAGAGGAAAACGGAACGGTCAGCAAGGGTATGTCGAAAAAAGTAGCTATCAAATTCGATGAAATCCAGAGAAAACGCATTTGACCACCTTTGTAATATCTTGGCATCAGAAGATGTCATATTGGCATACCCCGATTTTAAGTTTCCGTTTGACTTTAACACCGACGCCTCAGCGTGTGGAATAGGTGCGGTATTATCTCAAAATAAAAGACCCATTACCATGATTTCGCGTACAGTCAAAGACTGCGAACTAAACTACGCCACCAACGAAAGGGAATTGTTGGCGATAGTCTGGGCCATAGGCAAACTACAGAATTACCTATACGGTACAAAGGAGGTACGGATCTTCACAGACCACCAGCCTCTTACTTACGCGGTTTCTGATAAAAATACCAACGCTAAGTTTAAGCGATGGAAAGCCTTTGTTGATGAGAACAACGGGAAAGTGTTCTACACACCCGGAAAACAAAACCTTGTAGCGACTTCATCGATTTCGGTAATAAAATTCGCCACATAATTAACTTTAATAAGATAGACCTGCTTGTTGAATCCGTTAAAGAGATTATCAAAGCCAACGTTGTGAACGCGATTCTCTGTGATTTCCCTACCCTGGCTTGCATTCAACATGCCTTGAGACAGGAGTTCCCTGCAACAAAGTTTTGGCATTGTAAGTCCTTCGCCAGCGACATTACTAATGCCAATGAACAGCTTGAGATCACTAACACCGAGCACAATCGCGCCCATCGGGCTGCGCAGGAGAACGCAAAACAAATCCATTTGGATTATTACTTCCCGAACATATCAAGGCTAGCTAGCGAAATTGTCGCAATTGCAAAGTCTAATAAAGCCAAGTTCGACCGTCATCTTAAGAAGCAGGAATTAGGAAATACACCTACCCCTTCATATGTTGGAGAAATCTTGCATATCGACATTTTTTCAACGGACAAAAAAAATCTTCTTAACCTTTATTGACAACTTGTCCAAATTAGCCATCGTACAACTTTTGGTTTCTAGGGCAATAATAGATGTACGAGCCCCTATCCTCCAATTGGTAAATTTGTACCCAGATACTAAATCCTTATACTGTGACAACGAGGCCTCTTTCAACTCACATCAATGCTGAATCACATCATTGCTGAAAAATCAATACAGCATCGAGATTGTCAATGCGCCACCGCTACACAGTAGCTCCAATGGCCAAGTAGAAAGATTCCACAGTACCCTTCGGAAATGGCTAGGTGCCTCAGAATTGATAAAAAATAGAGGATACCGTGGAACTAATATTGCGGTCTACTGTAGAATACAACAGGTCGCTACATTCAGTCACAGAATTTAGGCCAATGGAGGTTATCCCGCCAGACAGAACCGAGTCTTCGAAGTCAGTAAAGGAATATTCCTACGTAACAACAGGAGATTAGGGAATAAGCTAACGCCGCTTTATTCGGAAGAGCGTGTGGATGCAGATTTGGGAACATCTGTTCTCATTAGGGGGAGGGTGGTCCATAAGGATAACATTAGATAGGCATTTCTCCTGCCACTTTCGCCCTTATCTTAACTCTTAATACTTGCTATAATTTCCACAGGCTTGCCGTAATATCCGTCGTACTGCTGTCCACCGCAAGCGCGCAGATAACAGACTTCTCGCATGCGAAGTACTTCCCGGTATTAGACGGGAGTGTTTTAGTATGGGAACAGTATGGTTAGACACACGACAAATTTGTCTGAGTTTTCTAGCATATTTGCCTCAACCGTCAGAATGCTCGAAATGTTCCCACATGTTGCCCAGAGTATTTTGGATGAGCTCAAGATACACCATGATACAGATGGCCAGGAGCCTTGATATTTTGTGCTGAGTCCTTAAGGTCGTGGTGGGTACGCCCGATGCGGATGATCTTAGTAGAACTAATACCAATCAGGCATCGCTTATTGAGGCTAATAATAGAGAGGTTGTTATTAACACAGAAACTCAAAAACACATTAACTTACTCACAGACACAGTCAATAGTATCCTCAAGGAGAAAAGGGACCGGCTTGTTGATTCAGGTCATTTGTTCGAAACACTCCTCACCAGGAATAGTATGCTAATTTCTGAAAACCATGCTCATTATTACCTTCGCTAAAAACAACATTATAAATCTCAATCTACTATTCTTAATCATAACGACCTAAAGGCCATCTTTGTCGAGCAGTTTACTGAGGTTCCCATAGTTAGTCTCATGAATGTGTCTAAAATTAAAATTTTCCAATCTAACGTTGTCATTCATATTGTAATACAGTATCCTAAGGTAAAGGTTGTTTGTAAGAAGATCCTGCTCTTCCCGGTCGGTTACTGCCACACCATACTGCAACTGGGTGACAATATAGAGGCGGAATGTGATGACGGGATCCTAGCGGTCTCCGATTGCTACTCCACCAACTTGGCCACTTTCTGCAAGAGAGCCACCCACGACACCTCCGCGCGTCAATTACACGCAGGCGGGGCGGTGGCCTGCCACACTCGTCCTAGAAACCTGAAACCCCTTACTGTCGTAGATGACGGGGTAATAATCGTCAACGAAGAACGGACGAGGGTTACCATTAACGACTGGCCCACTACCATTATAAAAGGGGCCCATCTTATCACCTTCGAGAAGAAAGCGATCATAAACGTCTCTGTCTACCTAAACCTCAAAAACTCGGTTAATAAGAGTCCGGAAATTGAGGCCTCACCCCTACTCAATATCATGGGGCAGGACTATTTACTAAGCCTTCCGCTACTACAGCGGATGAACGAACACAACCTGCGCCTTATACAGGAGCTTAGAGACGACGTGTCGGCCGGAGGTCCCCGAAGATTTGGTTCGCTGTAGGAGTCGTGGTTAGCTTCACATTGTGCGGCTTGATCCTATTGCAACAACGCTGGAGCCGAAAGCGAACATCCTTCAAGTTGCAGAAGGCCATCGACGAATTGGTAATCACCGAGGACGGCGACAACTTAAGGGGGGAGTAGTTAAGAACCAGCTTACAGCTTAAGCTAGGCAGGAAATTTTATGTTCTATAATTCCATTTTTTATATCTTAATATGACATTTAAAATTTTTATATATCACTTAATAATCTTCATATAATATACCTATATTTCTTATGTATGACCATGCATCGCTATGGGACGTGCCTTTATGGTATTTCTGGCCAGCGATCGTACGATTGTAGCAATTTTGAGCTTGGTCAGCGAAGATGCCACGAGCATTCGGCTATACGTTTTACTTTTTGTTAACATAATTTCAGTTTACTTTGTATTCCCAATAAATAAAGAGCAAAAGCTCCCAAAAGGAAACTCCGGCAAACGCCGTTATTGATTTATTAATTTTATACCCCGTCTGAGTTTCATGGCCAGCGGGTGGAAAGAGGGCAGTTACCCTCTCATCCTAATCGACCGTATTTTACAAGTTGTAAACACCGTCTCTCGACCTTCCGCCACGGACAGATAGCCAGACGGCCAAACATACATAATTTATATGCACAAGCGCAACAAACAAAAACAAGAAATGAAAGCTAACTTCGGGTGAAGCCGAAGATTATATACCCTTGCGGTTAAGTGGCAGCTTATATGATTAGATATGTATATATCGGATCGTATATAGTTTCCCGATCTTTACAAGAATTTCACTATAAAATCATTTGTTTCAATACATATGTTGGAAACAGCCCGAAGCATCTTTAAAAATACCAAGGTTGTGTTAATTTCGATCGTTCAGTTATATGGCAACTATAAGATGTAGTCGGCCGATCCTTATGAAATATATAAGCTCCATAGAAAGTCCCAATTCTCTAATAAAACATAAAAACATAAAAAACTATAAGAACTTGGAATTCCCTTTCAAAAAATTATATGTATATGACAGCTATAAGATATAGTCAACTGATCCCGGCCGTTCTGACTTAAATACTGTATGCAAATTAAAGAAAGATGTGTGCGAAGTTTGAAGTCAATAGTTTTAAAACTGATAGACTAGTTTGCATAGAAACAAACAGACATACGGACATGCTTATATCGATTTAGAAGGAAATCCTGATGAATAAAATATGAATAAAAAGGTAATCCTGATGATAAATATACTATAGAGTTAATATAGATATATCATATTATATAATATAGATAGATAAATGGAAAGTAGACATTGAAAGTTTTGTATCAGTTAGCATATGGCGGAGCGGAACCGCAAGTACAGCTCGCCCGCTTCGCCGCAATAGATAAGCTAGGCTTAAGTTTATTATGGAATGTATTCAAAATTATAACGTGATGCCGAGTGCAGTAGTTTTTCGTAGTTTATAAAATTTATTAATATATACAGCCACCCCTTTTTCTTTTTTTTCGTAATAAATTTGAGATAAAATAATCTCATTTAACATTTTGGTTTCCGCTGTTGTCTGTATATACAGTGGCGAGCAAAACTGAGTGCATGTTCACAACTCAGACTTTGGCCATCAATAAAAACACAACCACTTATGCAAATCCAATAATTTTTTTTATATTTATAGTTTTAATTTATTTATAACTTATTTTAGGAGGAGTAACAAATTTAGCATATATTTTCCAAGACTTAGAAAAAAAAAAAAACTAAAACTCACATAAACTCAATTTTGCACGTTTCAATCAAAACTTAATAACTACATTATTGATAATATTTAGTCCAGAGTCCTTTATTTGCAATGACTTCTGTTACGCGTTTTGGAATACTCTCGACCAAATTTCGAAGAATGTCCTGCGGAATCCGACTCCATTCCACCGCAACACGCTCCCAAAAGTGGCCATATTTTTTTAATCAAATTCGTATTGCCCAAGCGGTCTTTTTACAATCGACCATAGATTTTCAATCACTCTATCAATTGAAAGTGTTGCTTTCCAATCTATTCCTTGTCAATTGGCTATGCATTCCTTGACAATTTGCTGTGTGCTTTGGATCCCCATCTTGTTGGAAAATAATATCCTTCTCGGGGTAGGGACATTTTTCAAAATAGTTCGGAAGATTTGTTTGAAGGATTCGAAGATAGTCCTCGTTTTTCATAATACCATCTACTAATTGTAGAGGTCCAATATGCCACCAAGTAAAGCATCCCCAAACCATAATGTTTCCACAGCCATGTTTGACGGTTTTCTTTACCCATGTAATGTAATGTCCCATGTCTTTGAACTCTATCGCCTGGTCGAATCCAACAATATTGTTTTCCATCACTCTGAAAATGGTTCAACTTAGACTCATCAAACCAGACAACTCGTTTCCATTCATCAATGGTCAAATTTTTGTGTTCTTTTGCAAATTTTAACCGAGCCTTGACATTTTTGTCGGCTTATTTTTTTTAGACATTTTTATTTATTGTTAGACAAGCACCCTTTGGTGATAAATTCTTATTTTTTTCGCATTTCGGACATCATAAGTCGGGCATCTGAGTCCTTCAATAATTTTTTCCGGCCTGAGACTTGAGGTTTGGGGGTCAGCTTTCGACGCGCTATTCTACAACTTGGTTGGTTATATTGTTTTCGGTGTCATTGGCGACCAACTATTTTTTAGATACTCAGTGCCTCGATTATCAAATTATTGGACTATCAATTAGTTAATTAATTATTTTCGTTTTAACGTTTGGAAGCTGGATCCTTCCTCTAGAAAAGACCGAGTTAGAGTGCACGTTTCAGGTTTTAGATGTGACAGTTTCTAATGCAAATGAGTTTCAAGACAAGAGCCGAGTTGGAAGAATTAGCTATAACAACTAAGGCAAGGGTTATGTCCTTATGTAACGCCTTCAATGCAGCTGAAGACTCCCGTCCAGCTACTGAAATTTCGAGCTCGACTTCCCACTTTGGCATTTCCAATATTCAGTGAAAATTATTTAGAGTTCAACAATTTTATCAGCCTCTACGAGACCTTAGTTGACAAAGATGTGAACATTCCTGTTATCGAGAAATTTAATCATTTCAAAGCTGGCTCTGGTGAAGCCTTAGGAACTTTCAAGGCATTGCAAACTCAATGATAATATATTTATTTTTGAGTACAGTTGATCCAGTAACAAGGGAAAAATGGGACCGGTCACTGGATTATGAGGAACTGCAGCAGTGGTCCGATTTCAAAAAAATATTAAATCTTAGGTACCAGCACCTGTCCGCGACTGGAAAACCAAAAGAGGATAAAACTGGGCTTAGCAAGCAATTTAATAGAAGTTCGTTGGCTTGCTCCTCTGCCAACAACAAACCAGCTTGCAGTTGTTGTAACGCTCAAGATCATTTTTTGGCCCTTTGCAGTCTGTTCGCTTGGCTTGCTTGGTCTGCCTCCCTCTGTCTAAATTGACGGCGAAAAGGTCACACGGTAGCGAAGCACAAATCGGCTATATGTAAAATCTGTGCAAGATCGCACCATAAACTTCTGCACCGATTTACAGTGACTGAAATAACTTAACGTTACCATCACCAATAGAAAATCCTCCTCCAGCGTTAACGAATTATGACCCTACGTTTTGCATGTGTCGTCCCTAGAAAGGGTTAGCAAGAATCGTAAGCGTTCGTACAAAAAATGGCGAGCACATATTGGCCCGAGCATTACTTGACCCAGGGTCACAAATGAATTTCATTACTGAAGATCTTGCTCAACGCTTACAGATCGGTAGGGAGGAATCGTGCATCAACTTGCTTGGAATTGGTCAAGCTAATTCAAAAGTAAAGAAAAGGATACACACCGTGGTGAAAACGAGAATCCATGGTAGTGAGTTTCCGATCGACGTTTGGATTTGAAAACAATTTCAGGCTATCACCCTGACCAGTCAGTGAACGTGAAAGTTTGGACCCTACCAAAGAACTTGCCATTGGCAGACACATATTTTTATAAGCCTCAGCGGATCGATATGTTAATTGGAGTCATTTTTCGAACTTTTGGTCGTTGAAAGAAGTTCCATCTTCTAAAAAGATGTTGTCGCCAGAACAGGAGTTGTGCGCGAAACATTATCGGAAGACTACTAGTATACTGCCCTCAGGTCGACTTAAAGTCAGACTTGCATTTAAGTTGGATTCAAGTTTTGGGCAACTCATTCGAGATAGCCAAGCCGTTTTCAGTCGCTCGAGAGAAGATTTTCTCGAGATCCGAACTTAAAGAAAATGTATTTGGAATTTATGGAAGAATACGAATCCCTAGGCCATATGTCCCCTGCAATCAATGATGTTCTTGCTACTCCACACTACGTGATACCCCACCCCACCAGTGTGCCTTACGGCCTCAAACTGCATCGACCAAATTATGAGTCGTTTTATGCGTCCTGTAAGACATACACACAGAAATGTTTCAATGATTTATTGATGATAGGTTCAACGATTCTAGAAGAGCTCAACTCTTCTTCGGTTTCGGCTAAACAATTTCGCTCTGATAGCCGACATAAAAAACAGTATCGCAAAGTAAACTTGAAAGAAGCAGATAGGCGATACCAGTTGATAGTGTGGAGAAAAGACCCATCTGAGTCCTTGAAATTGTGCAAAATACATTACCTTGAGCTGCTAAAGTTATTGGGTCTGACTTTTACCTCGACGACATGTTAACGGGTGCTGGTTGCGTGGAGGAGCTAACGACACTTAAGTCTGAAGTAACTCAGGTTATTCAAAACGCTGGTTTTGAATTGACCTTTTAAAGCTACTGCATCCGAGGGCACCGTTAAGTCAATAACACTTTCGGACTCAGAGATGACTAAAGCATTAGGAATCGCTTGGGTTCCTAAAGACGACGTGGTTAAATTTAAAATTTATTCTTCAGTCATGGGACTAATCGGAACATTCTTTCGGTGACACCAAAGCTATTTGGCCCCTTGGCTTATTAAGCCCCATCAATACCGAGATCAAATCTCCTCATCACAAGATGAGTAAGCCGATGTCACCAATTCAAATTCACACCTTTTCTGACGCATCGATGAGAGCCTATGGAGCCTGCATCTATATTCGTTGCAAATCTGCAGAAGGTATTAAAGTCTCATTATTGACTGCAAAGTCCAAATTAGCGCCGCTCAAGACAAAGACGCTCTCCCGTCTTAAGTTATGTGCCGCTCACCTTCTTGCAGACCTCTGCCGCAAAACTAAGCCTCCTTTTAAAGAACCAATCGAAAAAAGTGTATATTGATCTAATTCAAAAGTTTGTCTTCATTGGATTCGTTCCCATCCATCGTTGTTGTCAACGGTCGTATCAAATAGCGTTGTTGAGATTCAAGAGTGGTCAGAGGATAGCACGTGTAGGACGGCAGATATTGTGTCTAGAGGTGGAGACGTAAGGGAGACGTTAGAATCGATCTGGTTTACAGGTCAAACGTTTTTAATGAAGTGGAAGATAAGTAACCAACGAGTTCCTGATTTGATCCATCACGAGACCTGTCGAATATCAAGAAGCTTTTAATAAAATTGTCTAGATAGTTCAAGATCATGAGTATCAAGAGGAAATTAAAAATATTAGAAAAAACCTAATTGTTAGCCCAAGTCTACAGAAGCTAAATCCGTTTGTCCATGAAGCCTCTCAGGCAGGCTTACCTTTTCGTTGTTGCGGGTCGGGGGGCGACTAACTAATGCTCCTATATCGTATGATGCCAAGTTTCTAGTATTGTTGACGAAGCGCTCTCAATTTGTTCAGAGCGACGTCCGACACTCAAGGCGGGTCGCTCAACGCCTCACCAGCATCGCGGACTTCGGACCAGAAGGGTCTACCGTGCATGCGGCGAAGGCATGTACGTCAATCAAACAAAAGTTTTGGCAGCGATGGCCCCGGGAGTACGTCTTTGGCCTACAGGTGCGGTCGAAGTGGCAGCGGGTGCAGGAGAAGGTCAAGAAGGGCAGCATAGTCTAAAAGTCTAGAAGGGTCATTAAGAAAGGCAAAAGTCTAGAATAAGCTAGCATAGGGCGGAGCGGGAGTGCCAGAAAAGCTCACTTTCGCTCTTGTGTGAATTCGCCCCGCTTCGCCGCAATAGATAAGCTAGGCTTAATTGTAAATGAGAAACATATATAGAATTATAACGTCAAAGCGAGTGCTCGCATTTTTCGAAGTCTTTTGTGACTTTTTTTGTGTTAGCGGGAACACATGCTAGGCAAATGAATTCACCCCAGAACGATTACTACCGCAGCTGCAGGAACGAAGAAGAAGAAGAAACTGTCGAGCATCTTCTATGCCACTGCCCAGCTCGGCAGTCTCTCAGACTTCAGCACCTGGGCGACAGGTTTCTCAATCACATCTCAATGATGTCTGAAATAGATCCCAAAAGGATAGAGAGATTCACCAAAGCCCCAGGGTGGGAGAGCTGCTAAACCATCAGACCTTCTTCGGCGAATAAAGGGATTTTAGATCCGGCCCACGGTATTACAAGGGAACGAATACTAAGTGTGGCGGTTGCCCCCTCAAGAGGTGAACGCCAGCCGTCTAACCTAACCTAACCTTGTGAGTTTTTAAATAATTATACAGCCACCCATTTTTTTCGGAATTGTAGAGATAATAGAATCTCAGCGAACAATAAACTTCTCTTGTAGTAAATCCATGTAGATACTTCTTTATTAATAACAAGTGTAGATTTGTTGTATAATTTATGGTTTTTAATAAAAGATTGTATTTCGTGGCCCTTGGCCATGATGTAGTTTATTAGTTGAAAGTCAAATATAGAGTGAATTCATATTCTAATTGCTCGCGGCTGCGCTGCCTACAAAAGCTCGGCAGCGATCAGTCGCGGCTATGTTCATATACATATATTTGTATGCTCGTATATAAGGCTGGTAGCGGCCCGAGCTTAAGGGTGTAAGTATGCATGGCTCACTTGTATGCGTTGTCAACTCATGGGAATTTGCTGACCAATGCACTTCCCAGGAGTAAGTCTTTAAGGCATATATATGTGTCTGGCTATTTGGCCGGGGCATTATGTTTATGTAACAACACTGTAGTACAATGTTGTATTGCTACAGTGGATGCTTCCTATAATGACCCATGCATACTACATCTCCCTCCTTTTTAAAAATAACGTAATAAAATGGAGTTATTTTGAATTAACTTATTATCTATTAATTTTATCTTTTTAGTGTAGAGTTTAATGATTTTCTTAATATGTTTTAATTAAATGTTAGTGATATATGATTAATTTATATTTAGTGATTTAAAATCTAGAATTTTAGAAGAGTTTAAAAAATTTTATTTATATTTTAATTTTGTTTGTGTTATTGTCATATGTAAAATTTCTCAGAAAAAATAGTTATCTTATTTATTTTGCTTATTATTGTATATTATATTTAATTTTTTTTTTTTGGTTTTTTTTTTTTGATTGATTGGTGGCCACCATAGAATTTATGAATAGAATTTCTTTAATCTATCTTTATGAACTGTTTGATTTTTATTCTTTACGTTTGAGATTGTTATGTTATCTCGTTCTCCTATACTTTCTACCTTATAGGGTCCTGTATACTTAAAGTCTAATTTATGCCCTACTTCGTTTTTTAATAAAACTTTGTCTCCTACTTCTAATTTTAAATCATTTGATCTTTTATCATAGGTTTCTTTTTGTTTCTGCTTATTTTGTTCAATCATCATTCTCGCTCTTTTATAAGCGTTTTCGAGTCTGAATTTTGATTCTTTTGCAAAGTTTTCTACGTCATACAGTGGTGTAATGTATTCACTGCTATTGAATTTAATGTTTAAGGTTGGGGTTTTACTAAACACAAGTTCATATGGACAGTATCCATGTACAACGGAGGGTGTTGTATTGAAACAATATGTAAAGTATATAAGCCAAACATCCCAGTCTGTTTTATCTGACAAAACGTATGATCTAACGTATTCGTTAAATGTTCTATGGCTTCTTTCTATTGTCCCTAATGTTTGGTGATGATGTGCAGTTGATGTTATATTATTAATTTTGAGATATTTGCATAAATCATTAATAATTGAATTCTTATATTCAGTTCCCATGTCCGTAATGAACGTCTTCATTGGACCGTACTTTAGAATAAAAGATTCGAATATAGCTTTCGCTACTGTTCTTGCACTTTTGTCTTGTATAGGTATTGTAACGAGATATTTTGTTAAGTCGCATATTAGAGTGACTGCATATTCGTTACCTTCGTTTGATTTAGGTAATGGACCGATCGTATCCACTAATACTATATCAAACGCTTTTAATGGTGTTTCAGTTATTGTCAAAGGGGTTTTTGTATGGATTGTGATTTTTGATTTTTGGCATTCGAGACATTTCTTTACGTGGTTTGCAACGTCACGTGTCATGTTTTTCCAATAGTAATGTCTTTTTACTTTTGCTAGCGTTTTTGTTATGCCTGTGTGTCCGCCTTGTAAAGGATCGTCATGTAATGTAAACAGAATAGCTTCCTTTTCTTTTTTATTTTCTATTATGGTCACCGGCTGGAGTAGCGCTACTCTTAAATTTAATAATTTTTCATTGCCCTTATTTTTAAATTTATCTATTGAAACGAATTCAAAGATTTTTTCACTCGGTGCCATTTTAAGTTGTCTGATCTTGTTTATACCGGCTATTTTTTCAAGCCTTTGGAAAAATTGATCTAAATCGAATATTCCATTGGTATATAGATCATCAACGTTTATTCTTGCATATATCTGTTTTCCCTTCTTGAGAGAACACTTCGATATTGTTAAATGCAAGGTCACTACTTTTTTAACATCTTCGTTATGAATGACGTCAAATATCTTGGGCTTAGAAGCTGTCGGTTGCTTTTGCAAATCCGAACTAGATGTTGAAACTGCGCAGTTATTTTTCTGTTTACTTTGGGATCTAGTAGTGACTTTTAGTATTTGTCTATTCATTTCTTTAAGTTCATCGATGCTTATTCTTGATAAGGCATCTGCCACATAATTGTTTTTTCCCTTAAGGTATACTGCAATAAATTGATATTCTTCCAAGTCTAATCTCATTCTTGTTAACTTGGAAGTTGGGTTTCTCATTGAAAATAGGTATGTCAATGGTTTGTGGTCTGTTTTTATAGTGAAATTTTTGCCATATATATATGGTCTAAAATAATTAACTGCCCAATGTATAGCTGTCAATTCCTGTTCAGTTGTAGACTTATTACTTTCGTCTTTTGTAAATGTTCTTGAGGCGTATGCTACCGGGAGGTCTATCCCATCATATGATTGGGTTAGAACTGCACCGCATGCTTGCTTACTAGCATCTGTTGTTATGCAAAATTCTTTATTAAAATCTGGGTATTTTAATAGTGTGGGTTGGACTAGTGCGTTTTTAAGATATTCAAAAGCTTCTTGACACTCAGTAGTCCAATTGAATTTTACATTTTTCTTGCACAAATGGGTAAGATGTCTTGAATAATTAGAGAAATTTGGTATGAATCGTCTATAGTAATTGCAAAAGGCTACGAATCTTCTTGATTCATCTGCATCGGATGGAACAGGATAGTTTGTTATTACGTTAAATTTTTTATCATCGGGTAAAATTCCTTTATTTGTGCATTTGTGTCCCAGAAATGTGACTTCGTGCATAAAGAAAGAGCATTTTTCTGGGTGTAACTTAAGGTTGTGTTTTCTACATAGATTGAATACATTAGTTAGATTTTTTATCATATGATTTTCTGAACAACCTATAACTACTAAGTCGTCCATATAAAGGAAAGCTTGGGATGGTTCTAATCCCGAAAATGCTAATGTCATCATTCTTTGGAATGAATTTGGTGCTATTTTTACTCCATAAGGTAGTCTTTTAAATCTGAATGACCCAGTGCTTGTAGAGAAAGAGGTAATATCTCTTGATTCTTTTTCTAGGGTAATTTGGTGGAATCCAGACATTAAATCTAGACAGGAAAAAAATTTTGCTCTACCAAGTTGATCTAAGATATCTTCGATTCTTGGTAGTGGGAATTTATCCGCTAGTAGCTTTTTGTTTATTTGACGATAGTCAATAACTAGTCTCCAACGTTTTTGTTCTGAGCCAGGAAGCGACTTTTTGGGTACTAACAGCAATGGGCTGTTGTATTCTGATACTGAGGGTTCTACTATATCATCTTTTATTAGCTTTTCTACTTGTTTGTTTATTTCATCTTTTTGGCTATGTGGTGTTCGATAGTTTTTAATGTAGACTGGTGTAGAATCTTTTAATCTCAGCTTCTGTTTATAGAAATTATTTGCTGAGATTGGTTCGGTTTCTAATCCGAATATATCTGTAAATTCGGTACATAGTTTGGTGAGGGTACTTTTATACATTGTAGGAAAATTTTTCGTTAGTTTTGAAAGGACATCTTCTTTTCTGGTTTTAGTTTCGTTGCTTTGGATAATTTGGTAATTTTCCAATGGTTCGTACTTTATTTTGGAAATGTTTATAATTTTATTTTTATCGGTCGTATTTAGTATTCGGACAAATGTGTTGCTTGAATCAGTTATAGTGCTGGCTATAATAATGCCTTCATCTATACACTGATTTTTAATAAGGACTTCTTTGTGAGTGGTTGTTATATTAATTTGTCTCACGACTTCAGATCGTGCTGGGATAATTAAGTTATTATTAATTGAATGCGTAATTGGAATATTTATGTCTTGATTGAAATCTAATGGTCTTGCTATCAACCAATCTTGATCTATTTGAAAATCTAGTTGACAATTGAACTTTTTTATGAAATCCATTCCCAATATGCCATCACATGGTATTGGGAAGTCATTGTTTACTAAATGAAAATGAAAGGGAATTATGAATTTTCCTGTTTGTATTTCTACAAAAGTTAAACCTTGAGAATGAATAGTACCTTCTCCTATACCAGACATTGTTATGGTTTTTGTTGAATCTACTTCATTATATTGATCTGAATTTATCTTTAAAATGCTAATGTCTGAGCCTGTATCTATTAAAAGAGTTAGGGGTGTTTTTGTAACGTAATTTTTAATGTTTACATAGATATTGAGGCTGAGGTTTATTTTATACAGTTGTAAGTGTTGTGGCTTTTTCTTAAGGGAAGTCTTTAGTTTTCCGGCTGGGATTCAATAGTTCGAACTTGGGAATTGGTATTTCCACCAGTGTTACTGTTGTTGTAGCCGTTATTTCCACCACGGTTATTACCCCTAAAATTTCCACGACCTCTATAATTATTGGTGTGGTTATTATAGTTTGGGTTATACCCATTATTTTGGTTGTAACCGTTGTTTTGGTGGTAATTATTGTTATAATAACCTCTTCCATAACCTCTTCCACGATAATTTCCTCTGAAGTTGTTATTGTGGTAGGGTTGTCCTCTTCGGTTATATAGGATTGTACTGGAATTGCCTGTCATGTCAGTACTACATTGTATGTATTTAGCTATGGCTTCGTTCATAGTTGAAAAGTTGCCTGCTTCTAGTACTGTTTTGAGGCGCCCATGTTCACAATTTTTAGTCATTGTGTTGATTGCCTCTTTTGTGCTGAATTTATCAGCATGTTCGGCAGGCAATCCTTCATCGATATACGATGCTTCAAGAAGCTTTCGCAAGTTTTCGATTTCAGTTGTGAATTTTTCAGCCGTTTTACCTTTTTGAAGTGTTTTGGACATTTTTGCTTTGATTACATCTGATGTTTCTCCTATTATACTGTCTTTGAGTTTTTTAATTATTCCATTTATAGTGGTTTCATTTTGGACTTTATATAGGGTTGATCCTACAATTTTTGATTTGATTACTTCAACCGCTATATGTTCAAATGTGCCTTTTGTTAAATTCACCAAATTCAGGGCTGTGATAAATCTTTGAAGATTTAGTTTTTGGCCATTGAACTCTGGGATGGCATTTGAAATATCTTTTATGTATGCCCGTTGGGCAATTGTTTCGTCCGCCATTATAATTGGTTTTTGGTCTATTATGTTGTTTGAATCTATATCCTCTTCTTCTTGGTATGATAATTCAGATTGGAAAAGGACTGCGGGTATAGTTAGATTGTTCAAGTCTTTTTCTTCTATTTCTAATCTATCAGAATCTGAATCTTCCAACTCTACTTGTTCTGTGGTTGGTAGTTCTCGCGATTCTAATTCGTCCCCAGGTTCTACTGTTAATGGTGTATTTAAGATACTTGGCACTGAAATAGCCAAGTCATATCTTTCTTTTATATTTATAAGGTTAGATCGTAATCTTGTTAGGAACTTTGAAACTTGTGACCATCGATTTTTATCTAGTCGATCTCTATGGTCATATATTAATATCCGTGCTTTATTGAAACGGGATACTAATATTTCGGCGTGTTTGTGTATGGTATTCTGTTGAATTGTACGATTTTGAGTTAAAGATTTATATGATTTGTCAAAATCGGTTTTTAATTTATTCAATTCGGTGTATAATTCATTCCATTGCATTTTTGTTAATGTGGAGAATTATTTTCTGAATACTTTCATAACAAGTGTTTTGCCTAATGTTTCATGTTCTTCCAATACAGATTTTATTTGGACACCTGGAATGGTGCTTAATACAATCGCTTTTTGTGTTTTTGAGCAATGTATTAATGGTGAATTTTCGAAATTAAATGTTTCAATTAGAAGGTATTCTAATTGATTGATGCTTATTGGAGTCGTTGGGACTATTTGTTGAATATGTTCTTTGAAATAAGCATCCCTTTCGTAAACCTTTCTAATGGCTTCTATGGTGGTCATCTTTATTGTTTTCTTTTGAATGGAGAGTGTTTTTATACTTGTTACCTTTAATCATAATCGAAGTTGCAATGTGTACTTTTTAAAAAAATTTTTATTTTTTTTTTTTTTTTTTTTTTAGATTTTATCCAAGTCATTAGCTTGGCTTTGAAATCTTTTGCGCAAGCATTTATTATGTAACTTGTATAATTTAATAAACACGTTTGCTAACATTACAACGACGATTATTATCAACAAAAGGGTAACCGTTTCCATATCTACTTTTTCTGATTCTATTTTGTTTATGACGTTTGCCGTGGAATCGACGGTTTTCGTCTCTATTAAACCCATATTTGGGGTTTGTTCTAAAATTCTATATTTTATGCCAAATATATGTGGCTTATTTTTTTTATTGAAGTCTAGCTTATTAATGCTATTATTCATTAAAAAAAACTAAGAGAAAGACAAAGTCTTGAATTCCCGTGCGCAACTGCGTAGGGTTTATTTATAAAAAATGAAGGAAAAGATAAAAAAAAGTGTTAATTTACATATAACTGATTTACAATATTTTGCTCTATATAAATCAACATCAGTTATATGGTTTTAGTATACAGCCTAACAGTGGTTAGTATTTTTCAAGCAGCGCTTTCGCGCATCGACTTGAGGTAGAGTTTTATTATAATAAAGGCAACTTGGGCATTGGCATAAATGCAGCCTGGTTGCGTTACTTCGCTCTTTTGCGAAGTTGGTCCTCGATGGTCTCCAGATTCCTCTCGTGCTGATTCCTTTCTTCGTCGTTTGTTGCCACTTTGATAAAATCCTTGATCAATCGTCGCTGTTGGAGGAGTTTGATCCTCTGTCCACTCCTCTTCTTCTTTGGTGCCTTTTCGTTCTTTTTCTGCCGTGCCCTGTACTCAGCTATTGTAAGTGGGCGTGGTCCATCGTATGGACACACCTCTAGTGCCTCTTGCAGGCTTGGTGCATCCCTTTGCTCGACAGGAGCAGTTTCTCCGAATCCCTCGCTGCTCATTAGTTGGTTGCTTTTAGTCGTTGTTTTTATTATTTATTTATTATTTTTTTTTCGTAGGCATAAAAAACGGGATGCTTTTCATGCATTTTTTTTTTTTTTTTCGAAATAATTGTTTTTATTTTTATATAGAACAATGTGGTTTTATTGTGCCTTTTTTATATATATATCAATATTTCAATATATATAATTTAATTTTTCATTTTGTAATTTTCACTTTGTTTTTGCAGTTTTTTTTTTTTTTTTTTGTTTTTATTATTATTATTTTGTATTGTGGAATTGTGGAAACTTTTGTGTGTTGGTTTATTGAAGTTTTGTTTTTTTTTCTTTTCAGTGTCTACACCATTTTCCAAATATTTTATACTTAATATGGCGAAAGCAGGATATACTTGATTTGCATTTTTTTGTTGTTGTTGGTAGTTGCAGCTTCTTCGGCGATTAATGTAAATAAAGTTTTTGTTTTTGTTTTTTTTTTTTTTTTTTCAGCGTCTCCTGGCAGGATATGTCACGGTCGCCATGTAGATTTGTTGTATAATTTATGGTTTTTAATAAAAGATTGTATTTCGTGGCCCTTGGCCATGATGTAGTTTATTAGTTGAAAGTCAAATATAGAGTGAATTTATATTCTAATTGCTCGCGGCTGCGCTGCCTACAAAAGCTCGGCAGCGATCAGTCGCGGCTATGTTCATATACATATATTTGTATGCTCGTATATAAGGCTGGTAGCGGCCCGAGCTTAAGGGTGTAAGTATGCATGGCTCACTTGTATGCGTTGTCAACTCATGGGAATTTGCTGACCAATGCACTTCCCAGGAGTAAGTCTTTAAGGCATATATATGTGTCTGGCTATTTGGCCGGGGCATTATGTTTATGTAACAACACTGTAGTACAATGTTGTATTGCTACAGTGGATGCTTCCTATAATGACCCATGCATACTACACAAGAAAGGAAAGCTTACTTCGGGCGGAGCCGAAGCCGATATACCCTTGCAGTTTAGTGGCAGCTTATATTATTAGATATATATCGGATCTTATATAGTCGGCCGATTCCTACTAAATTTCACAGATCGTTAGCTTTAAAACTGAGAGATTAATTTGCGAAGAAACAGACAGACGGACTTGCTACTATGAACTCAGGAGGAGATCCTAATAAATAATATATATATGTCGGAAAGGAGACAATTAAGTCTCTCGTTAGACACAAGACTCTAAGGATTAACCATAGGTAGGGCTGGGATATACCAGTTCTGGTACGATGGGGACTCAGTTTGCGAACTGAGCAACAAAGGCAACGAAGACTCGCAGCACCATCCAGAACTCAATATGGAAGAGCTACAAGTTAACGAGCAAGGGACAAATGAAAAATTGCGTGGAGAAGGCGAAGTGGGAGAAGTGGGATCCCATAATCAGTAGTGGGATTCGGCCCTAACCAAACTTCCTCTAGAGATGTATTTGCACTGTTAGAACTACAAAACCGGAACTTTCTGGAACTGATTAAGAGGCTGCAGATGGGAGCGAGTGAGTTGCAACAGACTGGCAAGATTTGCCTGCCGAAATATAATCCGGACGTTGCTGGTGTGGATGCCACGCAGTGGTGCGCTACGGTCGACATCATCTTACGAGAAAAACCATTAAGTGACAGTGCTCTTATATTAGCGTTAATTGCGTTAGCGTTAAATTAGCGGCAATTGTTCAGAGACGCCAGCCGCTGTCATTTTAAATCTTCTTAATAGCTGTCCAAGCAACGGTGAAAGCCTGCCTGTGTTTGCAAGTCGCAGAGTGACGTCACTGTGCACAAAGCTACGTAATTTGAATTTGAAGAAATTTCAATCGCGCTGGTTCTTGGGCACATGGCTAATTTTGACCGGCGTTTGCGGCGAATGATACACACAACGCATGTTAACAATCGACGTGAACTGCAAGCGGAGCTGCAAGTATTCTCAGCGCTAAGGGAGCGCTCTAATGCAACGAACTGTGAACCAGAGACGAAGCTACCACTAGCTACGAGGTTACCAGTGTGGAAAACTAGGCCACAAAAAGCAAGACTGTAGATCTGGATCGCAGGTTTCGACAATTGGAAAGGAGTAGTCAGCTCCGCCTCGTCAGGGAAGGATAAACGTAACGTGTTCCAGATGTCAGGAGCCGGGACACATAGCCACTAATTGTCAAAAAAAAGTGCAGAATGCTGGATTGGGGGTGAGAACGGAAAAAAGAGTGGAGCTATTCGCTATAGTGGAGCCTCAATCGAGTATGCTGGTCAATGGTGAGAGATTTCCAATTACATTCGATTCGGGAGCTGAGTGCTCATTAATTAATGAAAGCGTTTCTAATAAGTTAGTTGGTAAGAGAATTCATAGTGTTATTTCTTTAAAGGGGATAGGTAATGCCAATACCTACAGTACCGCACAAGTTGAGTCAAACATCATGATCGATGGTAACTCCTTGGTTGTTTTGTTTTATATAGTACCAGACGAATGTATGAAAAACAATATTGTAATCGGCAGAGAAATATTAGCTCAAGGGTTTTTAGTAGAAGTCTCCTATGATAATTTTAAAGTTGTTCAAACTAAAGTTGTAAACACTTGTGAAAGAATTCAACCTACTAATTTTGATAAGATTGAAACGGAAATGGTCGAAAATGATAACTAAATTTTAATATCATTGCTAAAGCAACATGCTCTATATTTTATCGAAGGCACTCCACAATCACATGTGAATACTGGGGAAATGCATATTCGTTTGATTGAATCGACTAAGACTGTGCAAAGGCGACCATACAGATTTAGTACAAGCGAACGGGAGTTATTACGTGCTAAAATTAAAGAATTGATCGAATACAAAGTAATCAGACCTAGTAACTCACCATTTGCGAGTCCTGCAAACTCCAAACTCCAGAGTCCATTAGTAAAGAAGGAAAACGGCTCAGCAAGACTTTGCGTTGATTACAGAGAATTAAATAAAACTAATGTATCTGATAAGTTTCCATTACCGTTAATATCAGATTAAATAGCTAGACTTAGGGGAGCTAAATATTTCACTTCTCTTGACATGGCTAGCGGGTATTACCAGATTTCAATGCACCCCGAATCAATCGAATATACTTCTTTTGTTCCCCCTGATGGGCTATACGAATTTCTTGCGATGCCTTTTGGATTAAAAAACGCACCTTCAGTGTTCCAGAGAGCTCTTGAACAGTCTTGCGAATTACAAGCGAATGAGTCTTGCTTTTAACATTTCGAAGTGCTTGTTGGGACTTGTGCCAGCACCAATTATTATAATTATCGCTAAATAATTTCTTTCGGTGTAACTAGCCGCAGTGGTCCGCTAATTGCCCGTTATCAGTTGTTCTGTATTCTTTGATTCTCCCAGCTTCGCATGCGCTTTGTTGTTCTTTTGTAGCGCATGCACTTTGGGAGCTTATGTAGAGCTTCTGCGCAAGCTCTTAGTGCACTTGTTTTTCGGCATTTGATTGGAGCGGCTTGATCGGGGTTAAATGGAACCCCGGAAATAAAATTGAAATTGAATAATTAAATCGTGCGTTTAATTCGGCCGCTACCAAAAAGCTGGTAGCGTTACAGTGCTTTTTCTTGAGAGCCACAGTGCGCTACCTGGGCTATTTGATACAAGTGGGGGAGATACGTCCAAATTCTAACAAAATAAAATCACTAGTGGCGTTACCTCCACCAAAGTCAGTTGCTTCTTTAAGACAGTTCATTGGGTTACAATTAACAAATAAGCCTGTTTTGATTATTTTTGACTCTCAATTTCCCATTTAACTGCATACTGACGCCAGCTCTATCGGGTATGGTGCTATCCTTTTGCACCGCATAAACTCTAAGCCCCATGTGGTTGAATATTTTAGCAGAGCAACTAGCCCCTGTGAGTCCAGATATACACCATATGAGTTGGAAACGTTGGCTGTCGTGAATGCTGTGAAACATTTTCGTCACTATCTGCATAAGAGAAATTTGTAACTCATTTTTTGTAATACTAATTTGTAATACTTTAATTTGTAAAAGTAAAGTAATTTGTACTGACTGTAACTCAATCAAATCTTCTCAAAATAAAGTCGAGTTGTCACCTAAGATTTATCGTTGGTAAGAGTTTCTACAAACATTTGAATTCGAAATTGAATACAGGGAAGGTAAAGTTGAAGAATGACGATTTATCATTGGCATTAGTTGCCACTTATGAAATTAGATCAAATGTCTTGTATAGAAAGTTTCAAAGGAATTCAAAAACTCGTTCTTTGCCTGTAGTTCCTCGTACTTTTTGTTGGTCAGTTATAAATCAGGTACATGAGTCTATCAAGCATCTAGGTTGGGAGAAAACACTGGATAAAGTATACGATCATTACTAGTTTTCGGGTATGGCAAAAGTTGTTCGAAGATTCGTGGAGAACTGCATTACATGTAGAGTTTCTAAGGGTACGTCAGGAAAACCTCAAATGGAATTACACCCAATTCCTAACATAAGCATTCCTTGGCACACTGCTTATATAGATATATCAGGAAAATTGAGCGGAAAAAGCGATCGTAAAGAATATATTATTGTAAAAATCGACGCTTTTACAAAATACGTTTATCTATTCCACACCTTTTCCTTGAATGCTAATACCTGTATAAACGCAATGAAATCTTCGATTGCCATTTTTGGCGTGCCAACACGTTTAATTGCCGATCAGGGGCGCAGCTTCACAGGCACAAAGTTTGTGCAATTTTGTTCTACTCAAAAAATACAATTACATCTAATTAGAACGGGCACAAGTCGAGCCAATGGTCAAGTTGAAAGAATCATGAGTACACTGAAGAATCTTTTGACGGCAGGATGCACTAGGGGATGTACAGTTAGCTCTTAACTGTGCAGTTAATCGAAGCACTAAGTATAGTCCTTTAGAACTTTTCATCGGTAAAATTGGGCCACCACTAGGGTTGATACCTATTAGCGATACTGAGGTTGAAATTGGCAAGATTAAATCAAGGGAGTTGGCTGCTAAGAACATGGGGGAGGCCGCTAGATATGAGAAAACAAAATTTGATAAAAATATGGCTAAAGTAATAAGGTTCTGTGTGGGGGACTTTGTGCTACTTAACAACAGCGAGAGACAGCAAACGAAATTAGATCCTAAGTTCAGAGGACCCTTTTTGGGGCTCGAGGTAATGGACAGAGACCGATACGTTTTAAAGTCTACACAGAACAATAGGCGTTACAAGTACCCACACGAAAGTTTGCGAAAGTTACCGGATGTGCAAATTCCAGAAGAGCTTGATGTAAATTACAGAGAACAAAGTCAGTTGAAAAAGTCTGTTGAAAAAGAGTGTTCGTGAATCCATGTGATTGGAGATGGACGAGAGTTGCTTTCGAAATATTTTGATGAATTCGTGAAGCCAAGTATTGGGCGATGGACGAGTGATGAGTTGATGAATTCGTGAAGACAAGTATTGGGCGATGGACGAGTGACGTATTTGAAGAATTCGTGAATCCAAACTATGGGCGATGGACGAGTAATATGATTAATGAATTTTTAAAGCCATGTGTTTGGCGAAGACTTTAAAAGTTGGCTTTTAAAAATCTAGTTAAGTTATGTTAATGAACATTATACGAAGTTGAGATTATGTGGTTAAGTTTTTGGAAGCATTCAATAAAAATTATAAAGTGGAATGAAATTCAGATGTTTATTATAGACACGAGGACGTGTTTATGTCAGAATGGCAGTGATGGAGAGGAGACAATTCAGTCTCTCGTTAGACACAAGATTCTAAGGATTGACCATAGGTCGTGCTGGGATATACCAGTTCTTGTATGATGGGGATCAGTTTGCGAACTGAGTCCGTGTGTGGCTTCGTTGCGTTGCTGGATCTGGTCCTTCCTTTTTCGTATCGTCACTTCGATTCGTCCCTATTCGTTACGAGCCTTTAGCGTGGTGTTTTCGAAGGACTCAGAAGAATGCACAATATGAGCAACAAAGGCAACGAAGACTCGCAGCACCATCCAGAACTCAATATGGAAGAGCTACAAGTTAACGAGCAAGGGACAAATGAGAACTTGCGTGGAAAAGGCTCTAATTTTCCGATACATACTTTATAGGGTCGGAGATGTCTCCTTCTCTGTGTTGCACACTTCTGACTAAAATTATAGGCTACAAGGGTATAATAAACTTTTTTTCAACCTATCGAATTGCTTATATTAATTTACTGATATCCGTATCGTCACAAGACTCATCCAACGCAATTAATAAGTTGCGACAGAACTTAAATTTCCTATTTCACAATCATACTCATATATGAAATAAGGTTATTAATTATTCGAGATAACGTACATCGTGATAATCAAACTGTATCAATTAAGTTTGCATACTCCGCGGCAATTCCTCCAACCCAGGTCATCATATCTTTAAGCGCGTTAAAAATGCGAATGCATTAAACGTTTCTGTAACAACTCAGAACAAAAATTCAATTTCCATCTTTAATGTAAATATCAGTGTAGATTCGATTAAAAAAAATAACAAATTACATATATAGTTGCAGTGAAAAAAAAATGAAATAAAGTTTTTGTTGGATTGACCATAAAATATGATGCGAACCGCCGGCCGAAAGAAGAAAATGAAAATGTATTGTGTATCATGACCGTAAGCACAAGTCTTATGGCGTCAGCGAGCTCACACAGTTCAGTTTGCTGTGAGTATTTATAAAGAAAAATGAGCACCGTAAATACAGGGCTGAATACCCCTGCTCCAAACAGTCATAGAACCAGATCTTTCTTTACAGCGCTTGAGAGAGCAAACAACCCTAAAATCTTGGAGTGCTAAGTTCAAATCCTCTTCGTTTTTTCTCTAAATATAAACAATATCAACCGCATTCTTAAACCTTATACCCACCTTAACATCAACATTCAAAATAGCAAATATAGCACACAGAGAAACTACAAAAACAGGTTGCTCTTTATTAAATAAAATCATCTACACATAACTTACAATGAACTTTCACATAAGTACAATGGAATAGAACAAAAAAACTTGAAATTAAAAAACCAAGCAATTCAAACCACCGCTCATATATGTACGTACAAAATCGTTATTAACTTCTTCTTTAAGCGAACGATTTTTTTTACGAGGTTATATAATTTTGACAAAAGAGTACAACGAAAAAAAGGAGACGATAAGCCAACCACTACCGCTACCAGGGTGGCTTCTCCCGCCTCAAGTGCCATGATAAACCCAAACGGTGCGAAAAAGTGTAGCAAGCCTGCGGTGGCTAGCAATCTTGGCCAGAGTAGATTCTCGCAGGAGCAGGAGCCAAAACACATCCCAAAGGGAGCAATCGCAAGATATGCAGGGATGATCCACGCAAAGCGGATGCGCGCACAGACAAGACGGTCCTACGTAGAGATTGCGAAAAGCTTCATCCTGCTCGGGGTTATCGACAGCGGTAACCCCGACGGCAAAGTCCCAAGGGATAAGTGGAGATGGGTGGAGGCAGCCCTAGCATAAACTAGCAGCAAAATGCTCTGAACTTCTGGCCAAGAAACCGGGGAGAGTTTAGCTCATGGCGAGCTAAACTTCGGTTTTAGCTCCGTGTCCGTAAAAGTCTATAAATCGGACTCGAATGATGGAGCAAATCAAGCCGGTACTCAAGAGGAACTGGCCTCAGAGATGGAGGCATCTGATGTCGAAGACGGGTATAACACCTAAGCTTCGATGCTTAGCAGAATGGCCGCGAGGCGGGTCATCGAGGAAAACCTCTCCGACGACGAAGAGGCCGAGATTACAATGGTGAAGGGGAAACTGTCAGATGTCCCAACAGATGCTGCAGATAAGCCTCCACCATTGTAAGGCAGCCTCAGTTGCGCTACTGCTCCATCTAGCGGAAATCCAGTGGAAAAGTTAACACAAGACAGTGGAAGGCACAGTATATGCCTCATAATAAGATGCGACTCTAATCTACAATGGGCGAGCTCCAACACATATGACCGCGGTGAGTCTCTTTTTAATTTTATTTTTAATTTCCTGTGCAATATGGGAACCGACACCACCTTTATTAATGCGAATCGCAATACATCGAAATATCCCTTAATTTTAAAAGCACAGAGCCAGCAGTTTTTCAGAGCCACAGAAATTCAAAAACTCGTTGTTTGCCTATAGTTCCTCGTACCTATAGTTGGTCAGTTATAAATCAGGTACATGAGTCTATCATGCATCTAGGTTGGGAGAAAACACTGGATAAAGTATACGATCATTACTAGTTATCGGGTATGGCAAAAGTTGTTCGAAGATTCGTGGAGAACTGCATTACATGTAGAGTTTCTAAGGGTACGTCAGGAAAACCTCAAATGGAATTACACCCAATTCCTAACATAAGCATTCCTTGGCACACTGTTTATATAGATATATCAGGAAAATTGAGCGGAAAAAGCGATCGTAAAGAATATATTATTGTAAAAATCGACGCTTTTACAAAATACGTTTATCTATTCCACACCTTTTCCTTGAATGCTAATACCTGTATAAACGCAATGAAATCTTCGATTGCCATTTTTGGCGTGCCAACACGTTTAATTGCCGATCAGGGGCGCAGCTTCACAGGCACAAAGTTTGTGCAATTTTGTTCTACTCAAAAAATACAATTACATCTAATTAGAACGGGCGCAAGTCGAGCCAATGGTCAAGTTGAAAGAATCATGAGTACACTGAAGAATCTTTTGACGGCAGGATGCACTAGGGGATGTACAGTTAGCTCTTAACTGTGCAGTTAATCGAAGCACTAAGTATAGTCCTTTAGAACTTTTCATCGGTAAAATTGGGCCACCACTAGGGTTGATACCTATTAGCGATACTGAGGTTGAAATTGGCAAGATTAAATCAAGGGAGTTGGCTGCTAAGAACATGGGGGAGGCCGCTAGATATGAGAAAACAAAATTTGATAAAAATATGGCTAAAGTAATAAGGTTCTGTGTGGGGGACTTTGTGCTACTTAACAACAGCGAGAGACAGCAAACGAAATTAGATCCTAAGTTCAGAGGACCCTTTTTGGGGCTCGAGGTATTGGACAGAGACCGATACGTTTTAAAGTCTACACAGAACAATAGGCGTTACAAGTACCCACACGAAAGTTTGCGAAAGTTACCGGATGTGCAAATTCCAGAAGAGCTTGATGTAAATTACAGAGAACAAAGTCAGTTGAAAAAGTCTGTTGAAAAAGAGTGTTCGTGAATCCATGTGATTGGAGATGGACGAGAGTTGCTTTCGAAATATTTTGATGAATTCGTGAAGCCAAGTGTTGGGCGATGGACGAGTGATGAGTTGATGAATTCGTGAAGACAAGTATTGGGCGATGGACGAGTGACGTATTTGAAGAATTCGTGAATCCAAACTATGGGCGATGGACGAGTAATATGATTAATGAATTTTTAAAGCCATGTGTTTGGCGAAGACTTTAAAAGTTGGCTTGTAAAAATCTAGTTAAGTTATGTTAATGAACATTATACGAAGTTGAGATTATGTGGTTAAGTTTTTGGAAGCATTCAATAAAAATTATAAAGTGGAATGAAATTCAGATGTTTATTATAGACACGAGGACGTGTTTATGTCAGAATGGCAGTGATGGAGAGGAGACAATTCAGTCTCTCGTTAGACACAAGATTCTAAGGATTGACCATAGGTCGTGCTGGGATATACCAGTTCTTGTATGATGGGGATCAGTTTGCGAACTGAGTCCGTGTGTGGCTTCGTTGCGTTGCTGGATCTGGTCCTTCCTTTTTCGTATCGTCACTTCGATTCGTCCCTATTCGTTACGAGCCTTTAGCGTGGTGTTTTCGGAGGACTCAGAAGAATGCACAATATGAGCAACAAAGGCAACGAAGACTCGCAGCACCATCCAGAACTCAATATGGAAGAGCTACAAGTTAACGATCAAGGGACAAATGAGAACTTGCGTGGAAAAGGCTCTAATTTTCCGACATATACTTTATAGGGTCGGAGATGTCTCCTTCTCTGTGTTGCACACTTCTGACTAAAATTATAGGCTACAAGGGTATAATAAACTTTTTTTCAACCTATCGAATTGCTTATATTAATTTACTGATATCCGTATCGTCACAAGACTCATCCAACGCAATTAATAAGTTGCGACAGAACTTAAATTTCCTATTTCACAATCATACTCATATATGAAATAAGGTTATTAATTATTCGAGATAACGTACATCGTGATAATCAAACTGTGTCAATTAAGTTTGCATACTCCGCGGCAATTCCTCCAACCCAGGTCATCATATCTTTAAGCGCGTTAAAAATGCGAATGCATTAAACGTTTCTGTAACAACTCAGAACAAAAATTCAATTTCCATCTTTAATGTAAATATCAGTGTAGATTCGATTAAAAAAAATAACAAATTACATATATAGTTGCAGTGAAAAAAAAATGAAATAAAGTTTTTGTTGGATTGACCATAAAATATGATGCGAACCGCGGCCGAAAGAAGAAAATGAAAATGTATTGTATATCATGACCGTAAGCACAAGTCTTATGGCGTCAGCGAGCTCACACAGTTCAGTTTGCTGTGAGTATTTATAAAGAAAAATGAGCACCGTAAATACAGGGCTGAATACCCCTGCTCCAAACAGTCATAGAACCAGATCTTTCTTTACAGCGCTTGAGAGAGCAAACAACCCTAAAAACTCACTATCTTGGAGTGCTAAGTTCAAATCCTCTTCGTTTTTTCTCTAAATATAAACAATATCAACCGCATTCTTAAACCTTATACCCACCTTAACATCAACATTCAAAATAGCAAATATAGCACACAGAGAAACTACAAAAACAGGTTGCTCTTTATTAAATAAAATCATCTACACATAACTTACAATGAACTTTCACATAAGTACAATGGAATAGAAAAAAAAAACTTGAAATTAAAAAACCAAGCAATTCAAACCACCGCTCATATATGTACGTACAAAATCGTTATTAACTTCTTCTTTAAGCGAACGATTTTTTTTACGAGGTTATATAATTTTGACAAAAGAGTACAACGAAAAAAAGGAGACGATAATCCAACCACTACCGCTACCAGGGTGGCTTCTCCCGCCTCAAGTGCCATGATAAACCCAAACGGTGCGAAAAAGTGTAGCAAGCCTGCGGTGGCTAGCAATCTTGGCCAGAGTAGATTCTCGCAGGAGCAGGAGCCAAAACACATCCCAAAGGGAGCAATCGCAAGATATGCAGGGATGATCCACGCAAAGCGGATGCGCGCACAGACAAGACGGTCCTACGTAGAGATTGCGAAAAGCTTCATCCTGCTCGGGGTTATCGACAGCGGTAACCCCGACGGCAAAGTCCCAAGGGATAAGTGGAGATGGGTGGAGGCAGCCCTAGCAGCAAAATGCTCTGAACTTCTGGCCAAGAAACCGGGGAGAGTTTAGCTCATGGCGAGCTAAACTTCGGTTTTAGCTCCGTGTCCGTAAAAGTCTATAAATCGGACTCGAATGATGGAGCAAATCAAGCCGGTACTCAAGAGGAACTGGCCTCAGAGATGGAGGCATCTGATGTCGAAGACGGGTATAACACCAAAGCGTCGATGCTTAGCAGAATGGCCGCGAGCCGGGTCATCGAGGAAAACCTCTCCGACGACGAAGAGGCCGAGATTACAATGGTGAAGGGGAAACTGTCAGATGTCCCAACAGATGCTGCAGATAAGCCTCCACCATTGTAAGGCAGCCTCAGTTGCGCTACTGCTCCATCTAGCGGAAATCCAGTGGAAAAGTTAACACAAGACAGTGGAAGGCACAGTATATGCCTCATAATAAGATGCGACTCTAATCTACAATGGGCGAGCTCCAACACATATGACCGCGGTGAGTCTCTTTTTAATTTTATTTTTAATTTCCTGTGCAATATGGGAACCGACACCACCTTTATTAATGCGAATCGCAATACATCGAAATATCCCTTAATTTTAAAAGCACAGAGCCAGCAGTTTTTCAGAGCCACAGAAATTCAAAAACTCGTTGTTTGCCTATAGTTCCTCGTACTTATAGTTGGTCAGTTATAAATCAGGTACATGAGTCTATCATGCATCTAGGTTGGGAGAAAACACTGGATAAAGTATACGATCATTACTAGTTTTCGGGTATGGCAAAAGTTGTTCGAAGATTCGTGGAGAACTGCATTACATGTAGAGTTTCTAAGGGTACGTCAGGAAAACCTCAAATGGAATTACACCCAATTCCTAACATAAGCATTCCGTGGCACACTGTTTATATAGATATATCAGGAAAATTGAGCGGAAAAAGCGATCGTAAAGAATATATTATTGTAAAAATCGACGCTTTTACAAAATACGTTTATCTATTCCACACCTTTTCCTTGAATGCTAATACCTGTATAAACGCAATGAAATCTTCGATTGCCATTTTTGGCGTGCCAACACGTTTAATTGCCAATCAGGGGCGCAGCTTCACAGGCACAAAGTTTGTGCAATTTTGTTCTACTCAAAAAATACAATTACATCTAATTAGAACGGGCGCAAGTCGAGCCAATGGTCAAGTTGAAAGAATCATGAGTACACTGAAGAATCTTTTGACGGCAGGATGCACTAGGGGATGTACAGTTAGCTCTTAACTGTGCAGTTAATCGAAGCACTAAGTATAGTCCTTTAGAACTTTTCATCGGTAAAATTGGGCCACCACTAGGGTTGATACCTATTAGCGATACTGAGGTTGAAATTGGCAAGATTAAATCAAGGGAGTAGGCTGCTAAGAACATGGGGGAGGCCGCTAGATATGAGAAAATAAAATTTGATAAAAATATGGCTAAAGTAATAAGGTTCTGTGTGGGGGACTTTGTGCTACTTAACAACAGCGAGAGACAGCAAACGAAATTAGATCCTAAGTTCAGAGGACCCTTTTTGGGGCTCGAGGTATTGGACAGAGACCGATACGTTTTAAAGTCTACACAGAACAATAGGCGTTACAAGTACCCACACGAAAGTTTGCGAAAGTTACCGGATGTGCAAATTCCAGAAGAGCTTGATGTAAATTACAGAGAACAAAGTCAGTTGAAAAAGTCTGTTGAAAAAGAGTGTTCGTGAATCCATGTGATTGGAGATGGACGAGAGTTGCTTTCGAAATATTTTGATGAATTCGTGAAGCCAAGTGTTGGGCGATGGACGAGTGATGAGTTGATGAATTCGTGAAGACAAGTATTGGGCGATGGACGAGTGACGTATTTGAAGAATTCGTGAATCCAAACTATGGGCGATGGACGAGTAATATGATTAATGAATTTTTAAAGCCATGTGTTTGGCGAAGACTTTAAAAGTTGGCTTGTAAAAATCTAGTTAAGTTATGTTAATGAACATTATACGAAGTTGAGATTATGTGGTTAAGTTTTTGGAAGCATTCAATAAAAATTATAAAGTGGAATGAAATTCAGATGTTTATTATAGACACGAGGACGTGTTTATGTCAGAATGGCAGTGATGGAGAGGAGACAATTCAGTCTCTCGTTAGACACAAGATTCTAAGGATTGACCATAGGTCGTGCTGGGATATACCAGTTCTTGTATGATGGGGATCAGTTTGCGAACTGAGTCCGTGTGTGGCTTCGTTGCGTTGCTGGATCTGGTCCTTCCTTTTTCGTATCGTCACTTCGATTCGTCCCTATTCGTTACGAGCCTTTAGCGTGGTGTTTTCGGAGGACTCCGAAGAATGCACAATATGAGCAACAAAGGCAACGAAGACTCGCAGCACCATCCAGAACTCAATATGGAAGAGCTACAAGTTAACGAGCAAGGGACAAATGAGAACTTGCGTGGAAAAGGCTCTAATTTTCCGACATATACTTTATAGGGTCGGAGATGTCTCCTTCTCTGTGTTGCACACTTCTGACTAAAATTATAGGCTACAAGGGTATAATAAACTTTTTTTCAACCTATCGAATTGCTTATATTAATTTACTGATATCCGTATCGTCACAAAACTCATCCAACGCAATTAATAAGTTGCGACAGAACTTAAATTTCCTATTTCACAATCATACTCATATATGAAATAAGGTTATTAATTATTCGAGATAACGTACATCGTGATAATCAAACTGTGTCAATTAAGTTTGCATACTCCGCGGCAATTCCTCCAACCCAGGTCATCATATCTTTAAGCGCGTTAAAAATGCGAATGCATTAAACGTTTCTGTAACAACTCAGAACAAAAATTCAATTTCCATCTTTAATGTAAATATCAGTGTAGATTCGATTAAAAAAAATAACAAATTACATATATAGTTGCAGTGAAAAAAAAATGAAATAAAGTTTTTGTTGGATTGACCATAAAATATGATGCGAACCGCGGCCGAAAGAAGAAAATGAAAATGTATTGTGTATCATGACCGTAAGCACAAGTCTTATGGCGTCAGCGAGCTCACACAGTTCAGTTTGCTGTGAGTATTTATAAAGAAAAATGAGCACCGTAAATACAGGGCTGAATACCCCTGCTCCAAACAGTCATAGAACCAGATCTTTCTTTACAGCGCTTGAGAGAGCAAACAACCCTAAAAACTCACTATCTTGGAGTGCTAATTTCAAATCCTCTTCGTTTTTTCTCTAAATATAAACAATATCAACCGCATTCTTAAACCTTATACCCACCTTAACATCAACATTCAAAATAGCAAATATAGCACACAGAGAAACTACAAAAACAGGTTGCTCTTTATTAAATAAAATCATCTACACATAACTTACAATGAACTTTCACATAAGTACAATGGAATAGAAAAAAAAAACTTGAAATTAAAAAACCAAGCAATTCAAACCACCGCTCATATATGAACGTACAAAATCGGTTTGAACTTCTTCTTTAAGCGAACGATTTTTTTTACGAGGTTATATAATTTTGACGAAAAAAAGGAGACGATAAGCCAACCACTACCGCTACCAGGGTGGCTTCTCCCGCCTCAAGTGCCATGATAAACCCTACCGGTGCGAAAAAGTGTAGCAAGCCTGCGGTGGCTAGCAATCTTGGCCAGAGTAGATTCTCGCAGAAGCAGGAGCCAAAACACATCCCAAAGGGAGCAATCGCAAGATATGCAGGGATGATCCACGGCAAAGCGGATGCGCGCACAGACAAGACGGTCCTACGCAGAGATGGCGAAAAGCTTCATCCTGCTCGGGGTTATCGACAGCGGTATCCCCGACGGCAAAGTCCCAAGGGATAAGTGGAGATGGGTGGAGGCAGCCCTAGCAGCAAAATGCTCTGAACTTCTGGCCAAGAAACCGGGGAGAGTTTAGCTCATGGCGAGCTAAACTTCGGTTTTAGCTCCGTGTCCGTAAAAGTCTATAAATCGGACTCGAACGATGGAGCAAATCAAGCCGGTACTCAAGAGGAACTGGCCTCAGATATGGAGGCATCTGATGTCGAAGACGGGTATAACACCTAAGCGTCGATGCTTAGCAGAATGGCCGCGAGCCGGGTCATCGAGGAAAACCTCTCCGACGACGAAGAGGCCGAGATTACAATGGTGAAGGGGAAACTGTCAGATGTCCCAACAGATGCTGCAGATAAGCCTCCACCATTGTAAGGCAGCCTCAGTTGCGCTACTGCTCCATCTAGCGGAAATCCAGTGGAAAAGTTAACACAAGACAGTGGAAGGCACAGTATATGCCTCATAATAAGATGCGACTCTAATCTACAATGGGCGAGCTCCAACACATATGACCGCGGTGAGTCTCTTTTTAATTTTATTCTTAATTTTATTCGTTTTTAGGTCAAATTTTTTCCTGTGCAATATGGGAACCGACACCACCTTTATTAATGCGAATCGCAATACATCGAAATATCCCTTAATTTTAAAAGCACAGAGCCAGCAGTTTTTCAGAGCCACAGAAAAACCAACAGACCTAAATTGTTGCCGCCGATATTTAAATACTGCTTCGATCCCATCAATATGGTCCTATTAGACAAAAGGGACTTTGGCTTTTATGGGTGAACGGCCACACAACTGATCTACCGTTACATCGCGACACTATCGACGCTAGAAAAAGACAAAGTTTTTTAAAGTTTTTTCTTCTCTTATTCCAACTTATACTTAATTAAGTAAAGTTGAATCACTAAAGAAGTTGTCAGTTCTTATTGTTCGGTCGAGCAAACAGATTTTTGCCGCAACATTTCTTTAAAAAACTTTACTTTAACATACGCCAAACAAGCAAAAGCCAACAGACGCCTGAATTTCATCAGAACTTGTGAAATACCCGAAGACATCTGCATAGACGCCCACACATGCACATACACACATGTAAAAAAGGCAATCTGAATGCAACGACGTGTAGTACATCACAAAATCCTAACGTAATCCTAACAGGTCCTAACAGGCAAACGCAAAAACAGCACCATAGTAGAATCGTCAACATCAACTACCCAATTATACATACAGCGGTGTCCAAAACTGGGTCCAATGCGACACATGCAAGCTATGGTTTCACTTTGCTTGCGCTGGAGTCGATGCCAACATAAGAGAGCGTCCGAGGAAATGCACATTCTGTAAGGAAGAGGAAGACGACGTAATTTCAACTTGCAGCGATCATCCAGTGCCACCGCATCCACAGGAAGTTCAATCCATTAATAGTGCTAAGTCTGCCCAGGAAGAGCTATCAACCATCAACGCCTATCAACCACAAAATCAACCCAACAAGCAACAAGCCATCAAGTTAGCTGAGCCGACAAGCGCCCCGAGCAAGCTGGAAGAAAGTACATTCATCAAAAATATACCTTTCTTGCCCAGCAACAGGGAATAAACAGTCCCCTTCCCAGAGATTGGACCAACTACTGCACAACTAGCCGCAAGACAAGTCTTGCCAGCGGATCTTCCCCCATTTATCGGTAATCCAGAGGAATGGCCCATGTTCATAAGTATGTTCCAAAACAGTTGCGCTGTAGCAGGCTTTTCGAACGAAAAGCGTACGGGTTGGTCCGTGATAAGCTGCTGATACCAACACTGGTTCCAGAAGTAATCAGTACGCTGAAAACATTTTTTGGACGACCTGAGCAAATCCTCGATCGACTGATAGACAGGATCCGTAAAATCAACGTGCCCAAAGATAAGCTGGAGGCACTAATAGACTTCGCCATGGCAGTCCGCAACGCCTGCGCCACAATGGAAGCTTCCCGGTTACATAGACACATGGACAATCCAATGCTGCTTCGGGAACTCGTTGATAAGTTACCTACTCATAACAAATTAAGCTGGGCTATGCATCAACGCTGCGATTCGATTCCCATAATATAATCTTTCAGCGACTGGCTATATAAACTAGCGGAAGCAGCCTCTACCGTACTACCGGATCAAGCGCAAAGACCAACAGTGCAAACACCCATTCACAAACTCGACGAGGATCGTCGAACGAAGCAACTTTCGATACGGAGGTCGATCTCCAGCAAGAAACCAGAGCGAGTCAAACGTGCATTATGTGTAACTCTACTGAAAACACCGCCGCCCAATGCGAAACATTTATGCTGCTAACTGTTCCAGAAAGACAAAGAATTATAAACGACTCACGGGCTTGCTACAGATGTTTGAAGACCCATCGCCGTATATGTTTTTCCAGGCGCGACTGCGGAGTCGACAACTGCCAGTCCAAGCATCACCCTTTACTTCACAGAGATCCACCTCAATCAGAGCTAGTTAGTGCTCATCATGAAGAAGGCATTATGGAAGAACAATACTTCCGAATTTCCATTAATTCATTTGCCTTTCTGGACGAAGGCTCATCAGTAACTCTCATCGAAAGCGGATCGGCTTTCGGTCGGCCTACAGTGGACCGGCGGCACCACCAGGATGGAGGATACTTCCGAGAGAGCGCAACTTCAAATATCAGGGACCCGAAATTCGAAAAAGATGTGGAGAGATCCAGAATTTTTCGAGCAAGTTCAAGACCAAATCAACAATCTTGTGTCTAAAGGATATGCAATCGAACTAAAACCTGCAGACATAAATAAGGAAGAACATCGGGTATGGTATCTCTCAATTTTCATCGCCTTAAATCCTAACAAACCTAATAAAGTACGATTGGTTTTTAACGATTTTATTTTAAATGAACCCGATTATCTAAATCCACTCGCAGAGGTTCTTATGGCATTTAGAGTTGGCCGCATCGCCGTGTGCGCCGACAGTGCAGAGACGTTCCATCAAATTACCATACAAGAATGCGATATGCAAGTTCAAAGGTTCTTATAGTTCCATAACGACAAAAAAACTCCAAGGACCTTCGTCATGCGTTCGATGACATTCGGAATTTGCTGCGCACCTTGTATCGCCCATTATGTACGCGACAAAAACGCAGAGGCATTCAAAGACACAAATCCTCGAGCATACGAGTCCATAACCAAGGCACACTATATGGACGATCTCATCGACACCTAGGCGCGGTATCTCGAGGCGATATCTGTGGCATCAGCAGTCAAGGATATTCATGCGAATGAAGGATTCGCCATAAGAAACTGGATCTCAAATTCCGCCGTGGTTATGCATCATTTTGGAGGGCGCCAATTAAACATTCACAATCCAAAAGAACTTGGTGGACCTGAAAAGGTTCTCGGTATGTATTTGGATCCAAAACACGACGTTTTTAAGTATATATTTAGGTTCGCAAGACTTAAAAGAGATGTCCTGAACGGAGACGCTACACCAACCAATCGAGAAATCCTGCAGGTACTCAAGTTCGTCTTTGATCCACTGGGCCTACTCTCTTGCTACACATTCGGCCTAAAGATACTACTTCAAAAAGTGTGGCGGTCAGGCATAGACTGGGATGAGGAACTTCCCGAAGAGCTACTACAGTTTTGGATGCAATGGAAAATCGTCCTTCTACAAGCTACTAAGTTGGAATTTCCCCGTCACTACTCCAGTTTGCTACCAGACGCAGAGCAAATTGATCTACATACCTTTGTAGACGCCAGCGAATACGCTTTTGACGCAGTTTTATATCTTCGTATAAGAAAGGAAATGTCGATACAGTCATAGTAGCCGCAAAATGCAAGGTTGCACCGCTAAAGCCCGTCTTTCCACGTATGGAACTCCTGGCAGCCGTTATGGGAGTTGGACTAGCAAAAAAAATCAAAAACACGCGAGGTTTACGAATCGATAACTGCACTTACTGGTCCGATTCTAAGACTGTTCTTCTGTGGCTAAAAATCGACCCACGCAATTTCCAACCCTTCGTCATGCACCGAGTTGGCGAGATCGTTGATAATACTACCATTAATCAGTGGCGCTGGGTTCCAACAAAAGAAAACATAGCAGACTTAGCCACAAAAATCGTGAAAGCTCCAGAGGCTTCTCGATGGATTAAAGGGCCCCACTTTCTTATCCAGCCGGAGGGTGAATGGCCAGAACCGGAAGTGTCCTTCAATGAAGAAATTAACAAAATTTAATTGCGTAAGCATGTACACTTAACAACCAATCTAAAGCATTTCGAATTTGCAGTTTACTATTTTTCGGACTAAAAACGCTTATACAGGGCTGTGGCTAATTTCCTCCTATAAATCGAGAAGCTACGTGCCAAATGCTGTGGCAAACCTTTGCCTAAACGACTAAACCCTGACATCGTTCGCTCAGCCAAGACATGGCTATATAAACAGGTGTAGTTTGAATTGAATGCTGCCGAGATCACCTCTTTAAAATCCAGATCATGCATAGCCAGCCCGCTTATCGCCCTAAAAGTCTATTTGGATGCATCAGGTGTCATTCGTGTGCAAGGCAGAATGGACAAATTGAACCCAGCAGGTGACGCCTTCGTTCTGCCCAAAAATTCACGGATTACCTTCTTAATCGCCAAGGATTATCACGAAAAATCTCATCACATGCTCCATGAGACAACAATTAATTAGATACGTACCGACTTCTACATTCCACGTTTGCGAGTTCTTTTTAAGGAAGTCCGAATGAGTTGCCAAAAATGCAAAATCATAACCGCCTTACCTAAACACCCACAAATCATTGTCAACGTTGGAAGGCACAAGGAAAAGCGTTGGGGAGTTCTGTTCACGTGCTTCACCTTGAGAGCCGTGCACTCAGAAGTAGCCCACAAGCTCGACGTTAGTTCCTGCATAATGTGTTTAAAAAACTTCATGGCACTTCGAGGAGGTCCGAAAGAAATCTACTCCGATAACGGCACTAATTTTAAAGCCACAGACAAGGTAGTGAAGGAGGAGGACTAAAAAGGATTAACTTCGACAATATAACCATACTCTATGACGCAATCAAATGGAAATTCAACCCTCCGGCACCGCCACATATGGGAGGAGCGTGGGAAAGGCTTGTTCGATCTGTTAAATTAGTCCTAAAATCGATCTGCCCAACAAATAACTTTAACGACGAAACATTACGAACTGCTTTAATGGAAGATGAAACTATCTTAAATTCCAGGGGAATGTTGCTGACGATATTTAAATACTCGATCCCTTCAATATGGTCTTATTAGACAAAAAGTATTTTGGCTTATATGGGTGAACGGCCACACAACTGATCTACCGTTACATCGCGACACTATCGACGCCAGAAAAAGACAAAGTTTTTTAAAGTTTTTTCTTCTCTTATTCCAACTTATACTTAATGAAGTAAAGTCGAAGCGCTAAAGAAGTTGTCAGTTCTTATTGGTCGGTCGAGCAAACACATTTGTGCCGCAACACAAATAATATAACATTTTATCCAGCACTATTGCACCACAACCGCCAGACTATCCTAAAACCGCCGAAAGTCTGAACACTATGGTACAAGTATTTTATCAAGCCTGCAAAAATGCCTCAGAAATGCCCCCTATCCCAATCAGCCACAATTCTACCAGTACAAGCGAAGAATCTCTAGCGAAACTGCTAGATACTCACTTTCCAGGTTGCACCCCAGAAGCGGACGCTTCATTTTTTCATTTCAAATCATTTTCTCAAAAGAAATTCGCCGTAGTAGTAGTGGCATATGCGGATGATGTCGTAATCCTGTTAACAGGAAAATACCCTCAGACACTTTGTCCTCTCATGGCCAAATGGACAAGCATAATTGGCCTGCGTGTGAATCCACGCAGAATTCAGAGCAAGTTCATTCCAGCAGGAAATACAAATTCTCCGTCAAAAAACCCTGGCCATTCGGAGCCACACTTTAAAATGCACAGACCTTTACCTTATGAACATAACATTTTGGCGATAAGGATAAAAGAAAAGCGTGTCACGTAATCGTTGATTTTCATCAAGATGCCGACAGATACTAGCTTTATACAAGCAATCCTTGCTCAAATTACGACAGCTCAATTGGAGCAGCAAAGAAACTGAAATGCAAGAAATACTAAGCAGCAAATGTGAGTGATTCGGTACGCGCGGATGAATCTACAAAGCGACTTCCACCTATATCTCAAACAATTATCACAACATTTAAATGCTATTCGGTATTTTAGTTTAGCATTTTAGTGCAGATCTGCAACAAAAAGATTACTTCCTTTCGTGGTGCGGTGTATCAATATTTTAACTTCATAAAAAATCTTTGGGGAAATACCAATTTGAACGCATTTCCATACGAGCAACTTACAAACAAGCTCATGGAGCATTTCACAACCAAACGTCATATTGTTGCAGAGCATTACGAGTTCTTCAAAAGAGAAATGAAACATTCACAAAACCCTAGAGAGTGGGCAGCCGACATGCGCGGGATCGCTCGTGAATGCAAGTTTGTGTGCAACGCGAAGGTTGTTTGTCAAGCTATGTAAACGAAATGATTCGGTCAAAATATGATCAAATCATATCATCATACGCCATATGATGCAGTTTGCGCATTACAAGAGACACAACCAACTCTTGAAGATGAGTTCAAATTATCAGAAACCTTCATAGGTTTCATGACCACAACAGAAACCGTAGCAACGCTAAAAAAAATGGACTAAAACATGTACCCCTTACTTCAATTAATAGTTATCCAAAAGAATCGGCAGTAACAAAATCAAACCAAGACTCATTAAAATCGTACTCTGGCTGTGGTCATTCTCAGAAAAGTTGAAGTTTCGCGTACCGTATGCTACAAATGTGGTAGAAAGGGGCATATAACCGTGGTATGTATGTCAAAGCTAGACAAAAGTAATTGGCGAAATCAAGACCAAGTTAAAAAACATGACAAAAAGGAAGCGAACTAAATAAAAATGATTGAAGCAGTGTACAGTGTAACAGGCTTAATGAAAAATGAAAGGAACAAAAAAGTCATTGATCTGGAAGTCTTGAACTGGAAGTCAGTCTCATTTCAAATAGACTCAGGAGCAACCGCATTCGTAATAAACTCAAACACATACGCGCTCCTAAATAAACCACTGTTACACAAGTGCTCACGAGTATTACACGCGTTTGGGCGAACACCAATACCATTGCTTGGGGAGCTGCATACGATTGCGAAATGCGGTGAAATAGAAAAAGAAATTATATTAATAGTGGCAAACGTGGAAAATTCGAACAATCTTTTTGGTCTGGATTTATTCAAAACATTCGGTTTTGATATAATGACAGTGTCGAACATTCACGAGGTGCACAGTGTCAATGTTACTGACATACACAATAAATATAAAAACGTTTTTGAGCCCGCAATGGGAGAGATAAAAGACTTCAAAGCCAGTGTGATTTTTAATCGACAGCAACAACAAAGTTTTATAAAAGCCGCCAAATTTCTTTTGCAGAAATAGAAAAATTTAAGGCAGAGGCAGACAGATAAGTCCAATCAGGAATTTGGAAACCGGTGAAGCTTAGCAACTGGGCAGCCCCAATTGGTCTCGTACCAATTGCAATCGAAATTGCAATCCAGGTGAAGCAATTCGAATTTGTGGTGACTTTAAGCAAGTAGTTAATGCTCAAATTGACGTCGACCAATACCTGTTGCCTACAAAAGAGGCTCTATTCCACATGATTCATCATGGCAAACAGTTCAGCAAAATAAATCTTAAAGATGCCTATCTACAAATGGAATTGGATGATGCGCCCAAACATATTAGGGTCGTAAACACAGCGCTGGGCCGTTTTTAATATCAACGTCTTCCATATGGAATAGCCAGCGCTGCGGCGATATTCCAAAGATACCTCGAACAACTCTTGAAAGGAATAGAAGGTTGTGGAAACTATCTTGATGACATCATCATCTCAGCACCGACTAGGGCGGAACATTTGAAAAGACTCGATCAAGTTCTTGGTATTCTTCGGGACAATTGTATTGATGCAAAATGGAGAAGTGTTTTATCCTCAAGGATGAAATTGAATATTTGGGAAGAAGAATATCCGCAAACGGTGTTCTTCCAGACCCTTCAGGACTAGAAGCTGTAAAACTACTGAAGCCTCCTGAGAATTTTTAACAATTGGAAGTGTTTATGGGTAAAATAAAGTACTATTGCAATTTTATCCCAAACTATTCACAGTTGGCAGCACCCTTGAACCAACTTCGCAGGAAAAATGTAACATACATATTTGGGCCGCAACAGCATTAGGCATTAATTTAGATTTATTCAAAATTATCATGAGCATGTTGTAAATTAAGACTAAAATTGTAAGGTAGATTGCTACGAGAATTACATTAAGTTTATCATGTTATACTACATTTTTATTATTTGAATTGAATTAATAATTGATGTATTGTATTTACATGCGGGTGGAATCAATCATTCACAGACTTAAAGCTTCACATTATAAACGCAACTGAACTAACTCATTTCGCCACTGATTCTTCCTCCTTTGGTATCGGAGTAGTGCTTTCTCATCTTCAGAAAGATGAAACCGATAGACCAAAAGTATTCGCTTCAAGAACTTTAGATAAGCACCAAGTAAAATACAGTCAAATCAAAAAAGAACGACTTTCCATAATATTCGGAGTGAAACGATTTCACCAATATTTATATGGAAGAGGATTTATTTTGATTACAGATCACAAGCCGCTTGAAACTATTTTCAATCTAGGCAAGCATCTTCCTCTGTTGACATCAAACAGACTACAGCGCTGGGCCTTCATTCTCATAGCCTAAAACTTCGATATAAGGTATCGTACCACAGCAGCGCATGGCAACGCCGATGTCGATGCGATTTTGACAAAGAAGAACAAGCCTTCAACACTATCCTGGAATCGACACCGCCTAATCATGCTGACACAATTCGCAAGCACCTAAGCATCGACGAAATTCTCAGACAAGTCAGGCCTGAAAACTTCAACCGAGCCAGGAAGCTTTATTTCCATTTTTCAATCGAAGGTTTGCGATTACCACTAATCAACAACTTCTTTGTTTATACACAGATACGAATCATGTAATTATTCCATATGAACTTCACGGCCATATTCTGAAACTCCTGCATGAGGGGCATTTGGGCATCGTCATGTTTGGTCGCCTTCCATTGATCAAGATATCAAAAATCTTGTAAACGGCAATAATCCAGCACCACCGAGAGAGTACCACAGTTGGCCTGTATTAACATTAGCTTGGGAGCGTATTCCCATTGATTTCGCTGGCCCCATATTTGACTCCATGGGGCTATGTGCTGTTTAAATGTAGTCTACAACAACCAGCAATACGGTTGCGGCACTATCATCAATTTTCGCTATTGAAGGATATCCAACGCCTTCGCAGTATTTTGCAAGCAACATGGAATATGAAAACGTCAAATGGTTTGGCAGAACGCTTTGTCCAGACTTTCAAAATTTCCGTGAAGAAAAATGTATCGGATGGGTTATCAGTTCGTAGGGCAGTCACTAAATACCTCGCATCGTACAGATTTACTCCTAATGCACAAGGAAAAACACCAGCCGAATTGATACACGGACGATCAGAACGAACCATATTAAGTCAACTATTTGAGAAGCCTGCAATAAATAAACAAGCAGACACCAAATACTCCGTCAATCAGCCGGATTTCATGCGGAATTATTTGAAGGGAGAAAAGTGGATAGAAGGAATAATTGATCGTTCAATCAGGAAGATGCTGTACGTAGTTCGAACCAAAAATGGCTATGTCAAGCGTCATGTAAATCAGCTTTAATCCAGGTCCTCAGCTGACCATTACGATGACAAATCCAAATCCTGCCAATCCTGCGAATCCTGCCATCAGTCTTCACACTCAGAGTCGAAGCAAACCTCAACAACCAAGGCAAATTCAACCAGAACAACGCTCGTCAGGAATACTTGTTCGCCAAAGCACTCGAAATCGCCAAGCCGTCGATCGTTTCCAGCCAAAGGATCTTAGGAAACCAAAACACTAACATAGTTATTAATTAAAGGAGGAGATGTGTCATATATGTATACTGAATTAAAAAACCTACACTCTCCTCTCTTATACTAACGTTACTGTACATTGCAATCGCTAACATTATGGGCAACTCTGTAAATTCACAAACAGATAGACATACTTTAACCTAGGCAGTTCGAAGCCACATTTCAAAATGAACGCACAGACCTCTACCTTATGGACTTAACATAATCAGTATTTACTTTTTCTGCTGGTCCTGATAGCGTCCCTAGCTGTATTCTTACTGCTCTGATATCCTATGCTATCCTCTTACTACCCTTTTCAATTTATCTTTGGATCTTTCATGCCTTCCCAAGCGATGGAATGAATCATTTATTATTCCGATTCATAAGAAAGGTTCTAAAACACTTGTTGATAAATACCGCGGAATTGCTAAACTATCTGCAATTCCCAAGCTGTGGGAGAAACCTATAACTTTGCAACTGCAACATCATTGCAAAAGCATAATTTCCACTACAAGACATGGTTTTGTCAAGCATCGCTATACTACAACCAATCTACTTGAATTTTCTTCGAATTTTCTTCTTGTCCACAAGGGTTTTCTGAAACGCATGCAAACCGACGTTGTTTATACAAATTTTAGCAAAGCTTTCGATTTTTTTATTATCGTCTCCTTCTTCGGAAACTGTGTCTAATGGGGTTTCCACCAAATATTATAGTGGATGACTTCGTATCTATTAAATCGTACGCAGCGTGTTTTGTTCAAGAACATCACATCACAAGTTATAAACGTTACATGTGGTGTTCCGCAAGGCAGTCACTTCGGACCTCTTCTGTTTATCCTTTTGTTAACAACTAACCTAGTGTCATAACCCTTGCTTTTATCAAGCGCTGGTCAAAAGAGTTTAATGATAACTTCACTACTAAGAGCCTGTATGTCTCTTTGGTTCGACCTATCATTGAATACTATTCATGCGTTTGAAGTCCGCAATACACGGTTCATCAAATGAGTAATGAATCTGCAAAAGCAGTTTCTTTTATTTGCATTAAAAAAATTAAACTGGGACACAGATAGTCGACTTCCAGCATATCGTTGTCGGCTAAAATTACTTGATCTACCTCCATTGCAAGTGCGTCGTCATATTGTGCTGGGATCATGCTCCTTCATAGGATCATTCTTGGTCAAGTTGATTCGAAATTGTTACTAGAAAAAATATTATTTTCTGTTCCAAAAAGGGTAAGCATGATCCTTTTTGTCTTATTTGTATATATTATAACCTATTTTCGCATTTATGTATTACCCCCTGAAGTATCACTAGATGTAATTAAATGTAATTAGATTTTATCTCTATTAGAATAATTTTATCCTTACTCTTAATTATAATTAATTTAAAAATTTCCCTTCAATTCCCCGTAATGGAAGGGGAAATTGGTAAATGTCAAACCATTAAATTTTTGAACAACTTACTTTTTATTGCCATCAAAATCTTCCAGCTCTATACGCAAAGTGTAGTCTTCGTTGTTGGTAAGCATATAAATATTTTTGTTACCTTACCAAAACTCCTTAGCTGGTTCTGCAAATTCATTTTTGTAATCTGCCCAATCCCTATTAAAATTTTCCCGAAGTAACTTCGGAACTCCCGACTTCTCCGAAGTCGTCGCGCCGTTGTATAACCTAAAAAATTGTAATGCATTTTTTCCTCCTAATTACGAGGAAAATAATTATAATTATTATTATAATATAATATAATAATAATATAATAATATAATAAATAATTAAAATTATTATAATAATAATAATTATTGACTACATTTTACGTCCAGCCGCTATTGGATGTTTCCTGCTCGCACTAAACTTTTAAAAACCAATATGTTGTTCCACGAATTTGTAGGCAAAATACTCCGGATTGTCTCATACCAGATTGTCTCATATTCATAAAATCTACGCAGGAAAATCCCTAAAAAAATATTTCTTCATAGTATTATAAATATATTTTTGATTAACATTTATATAATATTAAATTTAGGTAATTCAAAAAAATTTTAATTGTTAGAAATTTTGTTGAACTGGTCTTATAATCTACAAATTTAATAAAGTTACCAAATGTTTTTTTACATTTCTATAGTTTAAATATTTTCAAGAATACCTCTTTATAGGAATTTTTAAATATTTGAAAATATGAATTTATTTTCACAGTTATAGCCAACTGGAACATTATATTTATTTTTCTTTAATATTCTTTTTTTTACGGTTGTAAATTTGTGAAGAATATTTCTTTAATATCTCTTTATCGCACTAAAAAGTAAAACCTTACAATTTTTAATATTTTAAACAAAATTTATAAATAAAAATATCGTGAAAAAATTATATGAGAAACTAAATTTATGTTTAGGTTTGTTTGTTTTTGTGATGGCACATTAATAAAGATGCATGTTCGGATTCTAAATCGTGCCAACCAGGTCAAGATAAAAAATAATATATTTTTATTAAAATGATTTTTTACACTTCTTAAATTTAAATAAACAAATTAAAACGAAATGGGTAGTAAAAAAAAAAGGTTTTTTTTAATGCATTATTAAAAAACTCTCGATATCGGGCCTGTAGACTAGAAGCCCTCTTAAGATTGTAAAAGTTAATATCAGGTTTTAATTAGCTACGCCTTAGATCGGCATAGGCATTTTTAAAGAAGCTAACGCTCACTCAATCTTAAGCAGCTGTTTTTGCAGAATATCTGCACGTTCTTAATATTTTACGCCCAGCTAAATTGACAATATAATGAGCTTCATAGAAAACTTTTTAAAGCGTGGATTTTATGCGTGATGTTATTTCTTTCTTTTATTTGAAAGCAATGAAAAAAGCACTGTTATGCTTGTGAAACTAACTCAAAAGTTCTATCGAGTTCGATAACTATTGGAAGTGAGGCGATCTTGTGTATTGGTCATCGAATTGTTCCCTTGCTCGTCCTCAGGTCGAACTTTGGTGTCTTTTCCGGTGATGGTGGTTGTTAGTCGGGCCAGATTCTAAATTTTTGGTGAATCATTATTGTGGCTGTGTTGATGTCCACTTAAATCGTGTTTTCAAGTTATGAATATAATCGCGGTGCCACATTTTCCAGAACTGCTGTTTGATAACAGCTACACATTCCATCAAGAGAGAACGCAATGCTTCACTTAGTCATTGTTAATCTTTAATGATTGAGTTTAAGCAAAGGGTACATAAACTGATTGCCGCAACTTGCACTTGAACAAATTGGACGTGGAGAAATAAACGAGTTCAGAATACGTTTGTCTGAGACTGACTTTATTAATATAAAGGTTCAATATTTATAGCTAATTTGATACATGGATGTGGCGAGTCAACCGACACAATTTAAATAACAACGAATAAGAACTTCGGCCATTGATCTGCAAAGCATTCGGGCATACTGAAACTTCTCGCTATAAAAAACTTGACATTCCAACACATCAGCTCTACACCCTCAGCAGCAGATATATTTCACCAGAACCTTGTATTCACAAAAAATAAGTTTATAGTCAATAAATAGTTATAGTGTATAACCAACGTGGTTGTATTAATTCGGAGCATATAAGACTCCATAATTGGTGACCCTCGACAATTAGAACTTACAAATCACATCAAAGTCTTGTACACACAAGCATTTCACAACATGGCGGAAAACGAAGACTTCGCTGATGCGCAAGACACTGCGCAATTCACCAGCACAGGAATGATCCAATCAGTATTTGGAAAAATGCCGTTCCCAAATCTACAATCAATCACAAGCATCGAAATGTTCTTCACGAAGTTAGAAAGCTGGTTCGCACTACAAGGGCTTGGTGCACGAAAGGAACAGGAAAAGTTCGCTGCAGTCATCACCTACGCAGACCCCAAGTACCTGGAACAAGTACACGATCTTGTCAGCAATCCACCCGAAACAGCTCCATATTCTACATTAAAGGAAGCGATCCTATCAAAGTTTACTGACTCGGAAATGGTACGTCTGGACAGACTCGCAACTGGAATTCAGCTCGGCGACAGCCGCCCAAGCCACTTACTTTGCCAACTGCAGCAAACCAAGGCAACCAGCGACGAATCAGTAGTACGACGCTACTGGATCAAACGTTTGCCTCCTCCCGTGCGGGCGGTGATTGTTGGCATGATAGGAAGCTCACCACAGACCAAACTATCGCAACTGGCAACTGCAGCCGATGCAGTTATGGACTCACTAAACGACGATGCGGCTGACCACATATATGCGTTTTCAAAAAACAAGCAACAGCAATCCCATCAAGAAGAACGCGTCATAACATTGACCAGACGACTCGACGATAACGACAAAGCTCTTCAGCAGATCAACAGCAACCTAGGTCAGTTACTAAATAGCAATCAGGCACGTGGCAGAAATAATCAGCGACCCCTAAATCATTACCGCAACAACGCACCCGACGGATCGTCACAACAACTGTGTTGGTACCACAACAAATACGGCAAAGATGCACAACGCTGCAGCCAACCATGCTCCTTTGTAGCGTTCATCGAAGACGCCCAAAAAAACTAAAGGCAACCGTCAGAGGACCAAGAGGCAGCTTTGACGGATTAAGTAATTTCGCCTCTTCTTATCATCAAGCATTCCAAATCAATGTTCACAGAATTTCATACTGCAACCGACTTTTCGTACCAGACGCCCAATCTGGCAGAAAGTTTTTAGTCGACACCGGAGCCGACGTTTCGATCATTCCATACAACACTATTCACAAGAATATACAAAACGCCAATCGCCTTACACTCTTTGCAGCGAATGGCACAGAAATAAAAGCATACGGCACCATCCGCTTGAAACTGGACCTAGGACTACGTCGTCCTTACACTTGGAACTTCGTTATTGCTGATACCAATACTCCAATCATTGGATCCGATTTTCTACATCACTACAACCTCCTCGTCAACATCAAGGAGGCTAAGTTAGTTGATGCCAAAACACGCTTAACATGCTGTGGCATCCACTCGCCAACTTCATCAATTATCAAAACATTCAACACATCCAATGCATTCGCTCAACTGTTGGAGGAATTTAAAGACATCACACAATTTAACAAAATTACAAATCGTCCATCGTCAACGACCAGCGTAACCCACGTCATAGACACCAAAGGAGCACCACCTTTCGCGCGACCACGAAGACTGACTCCTGAGAAACTCCGAGCAGCAAAGAACGAGTTCCAATATTTAATGGATATGGGAGTATGCAGACCTTCTAAAAGCCCATATGCTTCACCTTTACACATGGTACGTAAACCTACTGGTGAATGGAGACCATGCGGCGACTACCGCGCCCTCAATGCGCAAACCATACCGGACCGGTATCCGCTACCACACATACAAGATTGCACACACGTGTTCTACGGAAAAACCATTTTCTCCAAAATCGATCTCAATCGCGCATACAATCAAATCCCTATAGAACCCAAAGACATCCCAAAAACGGCCATAACAACTCCATTTGGTCTGTTTGAATTCACACACATGACATTTGGACTGTGTAACGCAGCTCAAACATTTCAACGCTATATGCATACTGCATTTAGAGATTTGGATTTCGTCTTTGTTTACGTCGACGATATAGCAGTCGCATCGGCCAACATACAACAACATCAGATTCACCTGCGCCAAGTTTTTAAGAAACTGCAAGAGTACAATCTCACGATAAACCCCAGCAAATGTAATTTCGGAAAAGAATCGATCGAATTCTTAGGACATCAAATTAACAAACAGGGTATTAAACCTCTACAGAACAAGGTTAAAACCATTACAAATTTCCCCTTACCCAAGGTGGCAAAAGAATTACGAAGATTCCTCGCAATGATTAACTTTTATAGAAGATTCCTCCCTAATGCTATTCGTCATCAAGCTCCACTAGTGCAGTTAATACCAGGAAATAAGAAAAATGATTCCACCCCAATCAACTGGACAAAAGAAACGATCGAGAATTTCAATAACTGCAAAAATTCTTTGGCAGAAGCTGCGCTATTGGCACATCCTGCACCGAACGCAAACCTCTCGCTAAGCACAGACGCGAGCAACATAGCAGTGGGAGCTGTTCTACATCAAGTCATCAACTCGGAATACCAACCAATGGGATTCTTCAGCATTAAGCTCTCAGAGACGCAACGAAAATATAGCACATACGACCGGGAGCTGCTAGCAATTTACCTTGGAATTAAACATTTCCGCCACATGCTGGAAGGCAGGGTTTTCCACATCCGTACGGACCACAAACCTTTAGTCTACGCATTCGATCAAAAACCCGAAAAAGCTTCCCCGCGACAACTTCGCCAATTGGATTTCATAGGACAATTCACCACATCCATAACACACGTAGCAGGGGACGAAAACACAACAGCAGATACGCTTTCCCGCATCGAAGCCATCGGAGACAATTGCATAAATTTTAATGAAATAAGCGATGCGCAATCACGCTGCCCAGAGCTCCAAAAACTACTCAATTGCAACACCGGCTCACTTCAGTTAAAAGCAGTAAATATTCCTCATACACAACATTCAATAATTTGCGATGTATCTACTTCTAGCGTACGGCCTTTCATACCACAGCCACTCAGAAGCAAAATTATCGAGAAGCTTCACAACATTGCACATGGTGGAGTTAAAGCAACTATAAAACTTTTAAAACAACGATTCGTTTGGCCCTCCATGCATAAAGAAATCTCCGAGTTCGTAAAACACTGCATTCCTTGCCAAAGATCAAAAATCACCCGCCACGTTCGTTCACCTCTCCAACACTTCACAGTACCCAACCAACGATTCGAGCACATCAATCTGGATCTTATTGGACCACTTCCACAATCTGGACCTTACAGATACTGCCTCACCATCATAGATCGGTACACAAGGTGGCCAGAAGCCATCGCCCTTGAAGACATGCAAGCCGACACAGTAGCATCTGCCCTTATTCGCTCCTGGATCTCCAGATTTGGCATACCGGCTCGAATCACAACGGATCAAGGCAGACAATTCGAATCGAGGCTATTCAATGAATTGTCAAGGCTACTGGGAATCGATCACCTACGTACAACCGCATACCATCCACAAGCAAACGGAATCATCGAACGGTGGCCTTAAAAGCTGCCATCATGTGCAAAAACCAGACAAATTGGCCACAGAAACTTCCGATAATTCTTTTAGGACTTCGCACAGCTTACAAACCGGACATTCAAGCTACACCCGCACAGCTAGTCTACGGAACTACGCTCAGGTTGCCTGGAGAGTTTTTCCACCAATCAAACAAAATGCAACCTCAAACGGAATATGCCAAAGAATTGGAAAAAATCATGCAAGAGATCCGTCCAGCACAAACAGCTCATCATGACACCTCCAAACCATTTATATTTAAGGAATTGGAAACCACATCACATGTATTCCTACGAAATGATGCTGTACGCACTTCACTTCAACCTCCATACGATGGACCGTTTGAAGTCATCGCAAGGAACGACAAGTACTTCACCCTGTCCGTCGCTGGACGTACGGTCAAAGTTTCAGTGGACCGCCTCAAGCCCGCCTTCGTAACAACGCAAGACCCGATAGAAAGAAGCTCAACTCCGGAACCACCAGATCTACAGGCTCATGGAGGATCACCGGAAACAACCTCGCCTCCAAGACCCCGGCGTACAATTAGACTCCCTGCTCGCTTTACACCATGAAGTCTAGGGGGGAGTACTGTGGCGAGTCAACCGACACAATTTAAATAACAACGAATAAGAACTTCGGCCATTGATCTGCAAAGCATTCGGGCATACTGAAACTTCTCGCTATAAAAAACTTGACATTCCAACACATCAGCTCTACCTTGTATTCACAAAAAATAAGTTTATAGTCAATAAATAGTTATAGTGTATAACCAACGTGGTTGTATTAATTCGGAGCATATAAGACTCCATATGGATATTGCTTAGGTGGTAAATTAATGGAAATATAGCAAAAACGTAAAACTGATAAATTAACAATTTAAATGTGTAATATTCTGTAATATTTTGTCGATTACATTAAATTGTAATGTCAGCAGTTCTTGCTGCGTATCAGTTTGTTGTTTCTGTAGTGTTTGGTTGTTGAATGTTCATCGTTCTTTATGTAGGCTATGACCTAACATTTTCTTTATTATATATTTAATGTGCTTTTGTTTTTGAAGTGTGTATACTAGTGTTCTTGTGACTTAACATTCACCCGGCCGTTGAACAGGTGTTCAACCGTCGTCCAGCTCTATAGTAAACTGTCTTGTGGTAGGTTCCGGAATTGATCTTCTTGTAGTGCCTTTTGGTTTTGGAATCCAAATAGACCGTCTGTGTCTCATGATGAGGATGCTTATCAGTATCAGTCTGATGACTGAAATAGCCAATTCTGTGTACGATATGGTTGTCTGGTGGTCCAGTTGGTATGGTGCATCTTTTCCTTTTATATCGGCTAACCAATATTGTAGAATCTCTAGTTCTGTGTCGTCCATACTTGGTGATTGGGTGGGAGCCCTTCAACTGGATTCCGATGTTTCCTCTATGGGCTTAATAGTCTCGGAGATATTTCCGAATCGACTGAACAAAGTTTGTACTTAAGTGGTCATAGTGCCGAACGTAGTCAAACTTATATTGACATTGCGTGCTGTGCAACCAGTGGCCGAATTCAGCATGCCAGTTGCCTTTATGTTGACAGTTGATGAAACTCCATTGGTTGCGAAGATCCATTGGTTAGATTGGTGAGTTTTTAACCATACCATGCTAGAGTGCACAGGATTGCTGTGATATTCTGTTCCAGTCTTGTTATTAAATAATTGGATTTCGGACATCAGCGGTGGCGACAGACAAGATCTGGTTGGGTGGTAAATGATCCCGAATTTGGTCGAGTTGGTCTCGTAGCTGTGTAGGTGATATTAAAATTGGGCTGATTGCTCTATGGTGAACATCAGTTAACACATTAATTATCTCACTCTGCATTCGCTGTAAACCATTTGCAAGTCGTGAGGATCATAAATGCTTGCTCCAAATGTGCGCCTTGGTACTGTTCTCGTTGCTTATTTATGAGAGTTATCTGATGTTCCAAAGATCTTAAGCGGTTGTTGGTAGCCAAACTTCCTTTTCGCACCCAATAGACGGTGGAGTCAACAATAGATTTCTGGTTCTGAAGCAGCTGTAAGAGGAAGTCCTCGTTGCCCTTAACCTTTGTGATAGTTTTGGCCATATCGTCTGCGTACGTGGAGTCGAGTACACCGAATAATTTTTTTTTTTTTTTTTTTTTTTTTTTTTTTTAGCAGGGTACATATTTTTATTTAAAACTGTCCGTTGCGGACAACCATTAAATTGTTTTACATCGACTTCACTCATCATTAGCAATACATGTTGAACTAAGTAATTCTAGACTAGGGTACATTAGGGTATATTAACAAAATGTAGAATGTGGAGCTATAAATGTAGGAGCACAAGGCCGTTATTCTAGTTTAGTATAAATCTGTTACATCTATGTTAAGTACAGGCGAGGTCTATTGGGTGCTTCCTTTTTAATCTTCTGGGCTGCTCTGAGTTGTCCAGCAAGGCGATGGCCGTCCGATTTGGGTGGTCGTGCAGCCTCTGTATGTAGCGCTCGCTGCTTTTCTTGATTTCATCTCTCACCCATGGGAACTTCAGGACCTCGTGGATGGTGTGGTTGTCGTGGAAGGGGTGGGCCCCAGTGGCGATCCTCAGAGCTCTATTTTCAAACCTTTGAATGATTTGTACATTCGATGGCTTAGCAGTGCCCCAGAGTTGGATGCCATATGTCCAGATTGGACGTATTATGGCCTTGTACACAAGAAGCTTCGAAGACGTTCGGAGCTTCGATCGTTTGCCCATAAGCCAGTAGAAGGAACGAAGTCTTTCGCAGGCCTGCTTACGTTTCTTCTGTAGGTGCGGCCTCCAGGTGAGCCTCCTATCAAGTGTGAACCCCAGGTAATTGGGAGTGTCCACCTGCGGGATTGGGAAGCCGTTTAGGTAGACTGTAGGGCAGTTGCCTGGCCGGAGGGAGAATGTGGTGGTGGTGGACTTCTCATTGCTAACTTCAATATTCCACCGCGTTTGCCATCTGTTGAGCAGGTCGAGCTGTGTTTGCATGACGGCGGCAGCCTCTATGGCGCTGTCCGAAACGGTCAAAAATGCGGTGTCATCTGCATAAGTTGCAGCCATCAGGTCCCGGTTCTGTAGAACGGGGAGGTCAGCCGTGTATAAATTGTAGAGCAGTGGACCAAGAACGCTGCCTTGGGGCACTCCGGCGTGAACCACTCTGAGCTGTGAGATGGCTTCGCCGCATCTTACCGCAAATTTACGGTCTTCCAAAAATGACTTCAAGAATAGGAAGCATGGTCGGGGGAGGGCTGTCTTGAGTTTGTAGAGGAGTCCGGGATGCCAGACCCGGTCGAAGGCTTGCTTGACGTCCAGCATGACGGCCATGCAGTACTTTTTGGTTTCAAAGGCGTCCAGAATGTACTGCACGACCCTATGGCACTGCTCAGGTGTTCCGTGTCGCCGCCTGAAGCCAAACTGGTGATCAGGGATCAGTCCAGCCTCGTCCAGTACAGGCAATGCCCTATTCAAAAACACTCTTTCGAGTATTTTGGAGAGCATTGGGAGCAAACTTATTGGGCGGTACCAGGCTTAGGTATCATGACTACTTGGGCACGTTTCCATGAAGACGGAAAGTATCCTATTTCCAAGCATCTATTGTAGATTCTGGTGATTAGCTGGATGCTTGATGGTGGTAGAAGCTTTAATGCAATTGCATTGATACCATCATCACCCGGGGCCTTGGTGTTGCTCATGATGGATATAAGCTCGGCTGTTTCTTCAGTAGTGACTGGACGAATCGGGTCGGCATCCTGGAGAGGCTCAGCTAGTAGCCGCGCGGTTTCCGCTGCGTCCTCAGTTGAGCAACGATTGTGGGGCGTAAAGACCTCTTCTAGGCAATGCGAAGGCATTGGCCCTGTCAGTCTCAGATCTGCACCAGATGCCGTCGGTTCTTTTTACGGGTGGGATCCTTTTCAGGGGCCGTCTGATGCTTTTTGTGACCCGCCATAGGTTGTGCTGAGGGTCACCTGGCTCGAGTTGCTCAGCGAACCGTTGCCTTACCCTCGCCAGCGTATCCGACAGAAGTTTGGACGCTCTGTTAAGGGCGGTTTTATCTCTGGGGTTCCTTGAAAGCATCCATACTCTCCGGAGTCGCCGCTTTTCGAGCTTGAGCTCTTCGACTTCCGGGCTCCAGAAGTGAATATCTCTGTCGCTAGCTCTTGGGCGGTTGGAGGGTCTTGGTGCAGCTACTGAGGCTGCTTGTTGGATGTAAGCGGTCATTGTTTCCACGGCCGTTTCGATGTCATGAGGAGAGTCAAGAGGCAGGCTGGGGTCGGTGAAGATGTTTAGGTGAGATTGGTACTTGCCAATATCTGTTGCTTTAAAAATTAGCCTTTTACGGGCTGACCTGAGCAGGGCAGGGCTGTAGAGTGATACGGCGAAAGCGCAGTGGTCCGAAATGAGATCGACCACTTCTCTGGTTTGGATTCCAGCAGAATCCAGTCCTCCTGAGATTACGAAGTCCAGCACGTCTGGGATCTTATGTGGATCCGTGGGCCAGTATGTGGGTGCCCCTGTCGCGTGACAACTCAGATTTCTGGACTGTATTTGCCTGTACAGTGCAGTGCCTTTCGGGTTCCTGATCCTAGAGCCCCACCAGGGGTGTTTGGCATTGAAGTCCCCGCCAATGATGAATTTGGGACCAAGACAATCAAGGAGCAAACCAAAGTCCTCGACGCTAACGTTGTGTCTGGGTGGGCAGTAGGTAGCAGCAATGGTGATGTCTCCGTTGGTGGTGGTGACCTGAATTTGGGCGCATTGGACCCAGTCTTCTGTGATGGCAGGAAGGGCCTCATATTTTATACTGCTTCGGATCAGAATAGCGGCGCCCCCACGACCTCTGCCGTTGGGGTGGTTGGCGGCAATGATGTCGTATCCTCTGATTTTTAAATATGATCGGGTGGTAAAGTGCGTTTCCGAAATTAGGAGAACGTCGGCTTGATTGGTCCTACAGTAGAGTTCGACTTCTGGCCTGGAATTGACCAGACCGTTGGCGTTCCAAACTGTGACATCTAGTCCCGTTTGCATAGGGAGCTGCAGATGGTGGCCATCATTTTGGTCATTTGGCTCATGACCTTCTCCATCATGCGCTCAAACATTGATTCCATTCTGGCCATTAAGGCGTCCATCAGATTGCCTGTAGGACTAGAGTCGGGATTGGCATTGAAGTCCATCTGTGGAACTCCGCTTTTGGCAGCGCTGGCATAGCTTATATTTGGGTTGACCTTGCTGAAATGAGGTTGCTGGACTCGTGGTACTGTCGGCTTTGGGGCGAACGCGCCTTTGGCCCTTTTATAGGTTGGACAACCTTTGTATGAGGCTGTGTGAGGCCCATTGCAGTGGAGGCAAAGGGCTGGTTCGCTAGAGGCCTTAGTGCACTCAGCGGTGGGGTGGCGATCTCCGCACTTGACGCATCGGTGTTCCATTTGGCAGTAGCGCTGAGTGTGGCCGAACGCCTGGCAACGATAGCATTGAGGCACGTCATTGAATTTGATTGGCGGCTCGACGGTGACAACGGTGCTGCATAGCCGTTTAATTTGGAAGACTTCTTTATTATTTTTCGCAGGCTCGAGGTTAACGAAGAAGAGGTTCAACGGCTTCTTCGTTCCTTTTTGTGTGGGATTGTGTATGTCCCTGACGTTGTGCCCGTGGAAGCTGAAGCCCTCCTTAATGTCGTCCGGGACAGTGGAGAAGTGAAGGCCTTTTACGACTACTCGGTAGGCGCGTTCGTCTCTGGGCTGAAAAGTGTGGTATCGCTTGTTGTTTTCACTTAGGAATTGCTTCAATTTAGTGTATGTCTCCTTGTTCGGAGTCATAACTCTTGTGGTGTTGTTCATGCTGGTCTTAAAAGTGACGTCAACGTTATCGCCGAGGACGTCGTAGATGGCTTTAGAAAAGGCTTTAATGTTGGTCACGTCTGGTATAAAAATCGGAGGCGGCTTTATTTCCTTGGGGGTCTTCTTGGGAGCGTCGGTCTTTGAAGCCGTTGGAGGAGTTTCTATTTCAGCTTCGGAGTCCGAAAGCTCATCGTCGTCCGAGAGAAGGGCAAAGGAATTACCTTTGAGCTTGAGCTTGGTCAAAATAGCGGCTCTAGCTGCCGCGCTGGTGCTGGGTTTTTCGTCATCCGACTTCTTTTTGGCTGTCTTCCTTCTGATATCCCAAGGCTCGCAGGAGTCATTGGAGTCAGTACTGGCAATTCTACCGCTGCCTCTTTTTCTTGGCGGTTGAGTAGATGAACTGGGCAATCCTTGCCAGTCCATCCTTGGGCTTGGGCGCGAAGTTGAGTTTTAAAATGAGTCTCGAAATTCGCCAAACTACCAAAGTTATCGATAAGATATCGAGTTAAAGTTGATTCGATACTTGGTTGAAACGGTATAAAATGAACCGATAAATATATCGATATATCGATATACCGAACCGGACTCTGCTAGATGTATTTTCAAGACTTTGGCCTCTGGTCACACTTTTTTTTTTTTTTTCTCGTCTTTACGGCACTTGTCAAAATTTTATTCATATAAAAAAAACGCAATTAAACAGCGTATTGTCAATGTGGCTGCCACAAAAATATGTCTGTTCGGTGGAGCCGAAGCTCGCGCACGCGATCCAACACAGCACGACTTTCTTAGATGCGTAGTTCGGCCGGAAACGATTTTACACACGGAGCGCACGGAAGGCACGTCTGTTCACTTCGGAATCTGGATCGTGACTACACCGAATAATGAATTGAATAGAGTTCCAACAATATTAAACGGCGATCTACGTTGCCGAGAGTGATGCACTTGGTTATTTCCTGCCTCAAGCTCTGCAAATAGATGTTTAAAATGGTTCTGGCACTGTTTGCGAGCTCCGTTAATCTAACAAAAAGTACCTTCATATCATTCCAGTATGGAACCAAGTCGTAATATACTATCATTGTTCATTCTGAAACTACCATTCTCGTGGTTCCTAAACGTGCGTGGAATATTCCTGGCTTGTTACTGAACTCCGTTACTTTAATTGGTTTAATTGGAAATAACAACATTAGTGCTAGAATTATAGGTATTGAAGAGAAGCTTCCCTTTTTGCATTGTGCAGGGGCTCATTAAACTGTTCGGCCTTGATGGTGTCGTTTAAAGGGCGCTTGTTGTTGATTTCTTCTAGACAGTGGAGCTAACCTAGTCACTGATCTCTCGAATACTCCAGATCATGTTTTGATGTCCACTACTCGAACGAGGTTGTCCGGTCCAGGATACGTTGTGAGAACTCTTCCCATAGGCCAGCTCATTACAGGCACATTGTCTTCCTTTATAAGGACTAGCAATCCCTCTTTAATATTTGGAGATGCATGCTTCCATTTGTGCCGATTCTGGAGTTCTTGCAGGTACTCACACGACCATTGTTTCCAAAAGGCGTGCTTCAGTCGAGATACCAGTTCCCATCTTTGTATAAGTGGTTTGCCGCACGGGATGATGTTAGTATCAGAAGGAGCAGTTAGTGGTTCTCCAATCAGGAAGTGTCCTGGCGCTAAAGCTGATTCGTCAGTGGGGTCAGACGACATGGGAGTGATAGGACGAGAATTGAGGATCGCCTCGACTTCAACGACCACAGTGCTTAGTTCTTCAAACATCAAAGACGTCGTGGCTGTAATTGATACAAGCAGCCGTTTTGCGGAATTTAAAGTTTATTTCTCTTTTGTTGCAATGCTAAACTATGGTGTCTTTTAATTTATTGTTGGCTCCAACAAAATTTTTGCTTTATCGCAATGGATCGTCTGGCACTTTCCTCTACGTCCAAGAAACCGGCGGAGCGCGGCCATAAAGGCGTCTGTTGTGAGATCCAAATGAATTGCTTTCGTGGAGGAACAACAAAACACGGCGATGTAGGCCTTGTCAGGTCGTTTGCCTCGAATCTTATGATGAATCCATATGGGGCCGCGGTAATCTACTCCAGAGTTAAAAAACGGGCGAGCCTCCGTGACTCTCTCGACTGGTAGATTTCTCATAATTTGACTCATTAACTTGGGCTTGACTCTGGTACATCGCACACAGTTATGTACAATACTTCTCGCCATTGTTTTGTCATTGATGATCCAATATTGGTGCCGAGCAATGGCACGCAAGGCTTGGGCACCGCAAACCATATTAGTCTCATGGGATCATTTTTACAATTGTGTCATTGTAGGGGAGCAAGACTGGATGTTTTGCATCCTCGGATAGGTTTGAATGTTCGAGTCATCCTCCTACTCGAATTAACCCATCAGATCCAAAAATGGGAGCCAACGATACAAGGGAACTCTTTTTATCCACTGTTTTGTAAAGTTTGAGCTGGTTGCACTCCGCGTTAAATGCGATTTGCTGAATCGTGCGCAGGATAATGGTGCGCGCCTGGCTTCGCTAACCCAGACATAGTGCCTTCGTTGGCGCTCTATTAGCCTTATAACAGAACCGCAGCATGTACGCAACAATCCGTTGTAATTTGTAAAAGGAGTTACTATGCCTACAGTTGTATACCTCCCCTCCGAATGTGTCCTTAGCGGCCGCCATGCAGATGCATTTTATTTTTTGTTCTAAATTCGTCGAAATAATGTCTGGCATCTTTGTCCAGCTCTCCCTTGATCTATGTAAGAAAAGGGGTCCATAAAACCACATATTGTTGCTCGAGAGTTTGCTAGCTGTTGTTCCTCTCAACAAGACGTCTGCTGCATTGATGGCGGATGATACGTGACGCCATTGACACTGCAACGTCAGTTCTTGAATCTTAGCTACCCGATTTGCCACAAACGTGTGGTAAGTGAAGCCGTTGCATTGATCCACCCTTCAAGGACTCTAGTCTGGGCAAGCTGTGGGTGCGACTCGAGACTTGGAACATAGCAGTCTCACCGATGTTTGCTTATTTTTATACGTTGCTCAGACGTATACTGCTGCGCCATAGGCCTTTTCTGAGGCGTCCACAAAAGTGTGTAGTTCTTGCGTGACTGCAACCTTTCATCCATATGAGGCCGAGGGTTTTAACACTGTAATGGTCTCACCCAATTTTACATAGCTCACGGTATCCTCTTTGTGTATTCCTTGCCGTAGCTCTGCATTATTTGAGCACCACTTTCGTAATTTAAAACCGTGTGGTAGTAATATTTTATTCAGTTCACTTCGGATTTGAACTGCTTCTGCCACTGAGTCAGCACCCGTCAAGCAATCGTCTACGTCGAAGTCATTTTCAAGAGCCGCAGACCCCAACTGTTTTGGTTGCATACGTGACGGTTTTAAGTCTATAGTACTTAAGATCCTCGGATGGATTGTGTCTCCAGACTATAAGCTGATGGAACTGATCCGCCGTGAACACATATTTCTGTGTTCTGAAGCATAGTAGTATGGAAAATAGATCGGTCTGAACAGTGGGTCCTGTATGTCGCATCTCGTTCAAGGTTTTTTCACTTGATGTTTTTTGCACGAAGCATCGAACACCACCCGTAGTTTTGGGTGGTCACCTTGGGTCGCTATATTGCTAAGAACAATAGCAATATCTTTCGACTCCCCCAGGGCTGAAGTGTGTTCCGCGAAAGGCAGTTTCAAAATAAATCTTCCGTCTTCTGCTCTTTTCAGAGTTTCTACAAAATGTTTCTCACAATATGCCTCTGACGGAGATCGATGTTTCGCTTGGTTGTTCAAATAGTCTAGCTTCCAAAAATTTTCAATCAATGCGTCAGTTTTTTCACCGACGCCGACACCTCAGGCTATGGCTGATTGAGTTGTAACGAACAACATAGAGCTGGTGTTCTTTGCAAGCTAATAACACGGCACGCATTAAATTCCGGCTCTAGCTCGTCAGCGAATGGAGTGGTGTTCTTTAGCGGTTATAGCCTACAGGTGCTCATAGTTATCTGGGATAAATCAGTTTTATTTGCGTGCAAAAACGAGCCAATTTCGGCCAGACAAGAGATAGCTTAACAAACGGACGGACAAGAACTAGGATAGTACTCTCACTTTGCGCACCCCGAGATGTAAAAGGGGTGTCTTCAGCCCACCCTACCATGGCCAGTGCGTTTTCCCAACGATCCTGCATCAGGCCCCTTTGAGTTTATGACCCTACGACGGCTCTGTGATTGGCATGGAGTTACAACAGGGTTTTCTACTCTTTCATTATAATGGCGTATTTATTAAACATAAAGATGTACATTTCGTTTTTTTTACTTTTGTTTTCTTGAGTTAAAGCCTAAAAGATTATTTCATTTCTTATCAACTACTGTTTTACAAACTTCTATTACTTAGAACCAATGATAATAATTTGTATTTGCATTTAGGAAGGATTTCTTAACGTATTATTTATATATTTATATTTTACTAAGTGTAATATTTATTATTAAATGCAAATATTTTAATTAAAACGTATGTGATGCAATTTCTTATTCATTATATTCAAATATTTTCTTTTTACTTTTAATTTTATCTTCCCTTTTTTTTTTTCTTTAATAGTGCCTAACAAGTTAATTTTATTTTCAACGTTTTACTTTCATTTCATTTGATTTCAAATTTCGGTTCTGAATCGAGATGACATGCATATGCAGACGAAAAAGGTAAATATTGGGTAGACTTTGCTCACCTGATATACTCCACAGTTGAAAGCGCTTCCAAATGTCAGGGGTGTCGTAAGAAGTCTGTAAATAAATGCAAGTCCAAAGCGACTCGCGACGACTAAAATTTTTTCCAGCACACACACCCACATCGAGACTTAACCGAATTTGTCTTATCGGCGTTTTTATTCAATTTCGCCCTCTTCTAATTCAACTTCTTACTCGCTTCTAATCATCATCTTTTCTAATTTACATCACACCCGTTTTTGATCTATTCCTTTTTTTTTTTTCTTTTTTTTTTTTTTAAATTTGTATATTTTTACACAATTTTAGCTTGTGGTTTTAGCCTTATTTTTTTAACCGATTTTAACTTTGTACCGATTTTAAATTTGCTAAACTAGGTTTTTAGATTATACTTTATATTCAGATTAACTGAAGACTTCATGTGGTTTGGATGACACTAGGCATGGACGACACCTTTGCCATCATCGCGACGTTCCCTAATTTTGGGTATTTGTTTAGGAGCTAATCACACGGAGTTCTTAGCTGTCTATCAGCAACGCGCAGACTAAACCAGACACGGGCTTTAGCTTCAACCAAAAATCGTCTGCTCTTTTTCTTGTGTCTGACGATCACCCTACGAAAACAACACCGCAAACCAATTGATGCTGATATGGGCTGGGCTGGGATGATGGGCTGGGCGTTGATAACGTAACTGGCGGATAACGACTGGCGGAGTTCTGGTTCTGGTCGGTATGGGGAATTTAGCAGCCCACTCGGGGCAGGAATTGTCGTTCCTATGCTCGCCTCCTTCGGCTCCAAAGCTGGAGGTACTCGGCGATAGCTTCAACTAAAAATCTGGGGATCTGGATCTGACGTACATCCGTGCCGGTCCAGAGTTTGATTCCAAAAGAAAGCACCAGATTCTCGATCTCAGTTTCTACAAGATGGCTTACTGCCAGGGCTAGACTTCTGCTACTCCTAAAACGCTAAAGCAAATGCAGTCCTGCCTAATCCCTACGTCTAATGTTGCCAATTTACCACCCGTACCGCCCGCTAGGTGGCACTAGTAAGCACAGGGTCTGCGGTTTTAAACCCCACTACAACACCCCCCCGCTAACATCAGACTTGGGGTAAACCCAACAAGGCTGATCCCGCCAGGACTATTGCCGCAGATCCTTTGCATGGTAGCGTCCAACCAGCTTACCTTGCAGATCCTCAATATCGTAGTACGAATTTCCTAACTTCTGACGGACCCGTGCCTTTACAAAAGCAGGACCTAATTTGGCATTATATCCTGTCTGGAAACTACTTTGTTTAAAATTTCTCCGAAAAACTTCTTGCCCGTTGGAGTTCCAAATCTCACGTGATCTAAGATTGTAGCGATCTCTGTTAACACCATAACTGCCTTATTATGAGCTAGCTCTAATGAGTCTGACTTAGTGAATGCTATTCCTCTGTCTTGTAATGATTGTAGCGACCTTAACAAAGCGTAGGTACCTCCAGATGTAACCATGTGTTGGCCAAACACCATATAGTAGAGCGATGTCCCGAGGGATGAGTGGGTAGCTGACCTGAGGGCGCAGCAAATGCTGCTTAGATTCACATCCCAATCTTTTTGGGTAGTATCTACATATGCACGTATAGCCGTTATTATTGATCTATTCACCCGCTCTGACGCATTTGCTTGAGGGGCATGAATGGCTGTGAGCTTATGGGCAATTCGGTGTTCCCTCAGCAACTTTTGAAACAATTCAGCCCTAAATTGTGTGCCGTTATCCGAAACAATTAACTCTGGCACTCCGAACAAGTGGAACAATTCTTCTTTCATGCATTTCACTACGACAGTCGACTCCATTTTCTTTATGGCTTTTAAAAAAATAAATTTTGAGAAGTGATCTAGAACAATGAAAATGCGATGTTTCCACTACGCGACCGCGGATATGGTCCCAAAGAATCGATGTATAAACGCTGAAAGAATCGTTGCGATTCTGGAGCTTTTCCCATGGGAGGTCTTAACGGACAGTTGGGAGCTTTTGTAGCCTTGCATGCCTCGCAATTACTGACATAAGCCTTAACATCGCCCACCAAACCTGGCCAGTAATAGTAGCGGCGTACTCTTTCTAGCGTCTTATGCACGCCTCCATGAGCAGCAAGTGGGTGATCGTGTGCATTTTTCAGAACATTGCTCACCAGCTGTAATGGTACCCACAGTTTCCAGATATAGACATCATGAAGGGGCTCGCCTGTTGCGTGCTCTGAGCGTCGGTAAACCAAGTTATCCACAACCTTCAAGTCGGGAAGCTTCGCACTGTTGGCCCTGACACTGTCTACCAAGCTTAAATATTCTGGGCCTTGAAAATTTTCGGACGCTACATCCACCAGCAACCCATGCGAAGCATCAATACTCGCTATTTCATCTTCGTTGACCCTTGACAGAGGGACAACAACAACGTTAAGTGATCCTCGGCGATGCTCAATCTCAAATTTAAATCCCTGCAGTTTAAGAGCCCATCTCGCTAAACGGGAATTCAGGTCCGATTGGCCCATTAACCACTTTAGGGATGCATGGTCGGTAATTATTGTGAAATCCTGGCCTTCTACATAGGGACGAAATCTTTTCACGCCTACTATTGCTGCCAAACACTCTTGTTCAGTTACTGAATAGTTTCTTTGTGCCTTATTAAGTTTTTTAGAAACGAATGCGATCGGGTATTCGTCACCCTGTTCCGTTTTTTGGACCAAAACTCCACCTACGCCACTTTTGTTGGCATCGCACTGGATGTAAAAGGGCTTAGTAAAATCTGGGCTTCTAAGGACGGGCGCAGTACATAACCTGCGCTTTAGCTCAATGAATGCCTGATGTCCTTTTTCGGTCATTGTGAATTTCCTTTTAGCTCTGAGTAAATCAGTAAGGGGAGCGGCTACAGTGGCAAAATTGTCAATGAATTTACGGTACCAACCCGCCATTCCGAGAAAACTTCTCAGACTCTTCAAGGTTTTCGGCAGAGGAAACTTTTCAATCGCTGCCACTTTTTCGGGATCTGTGCGTATTTCGCCCTCCCCGATCACATGCCCTAAATATTTGACGTGCTGAACGCAGAAATGGCTTTTCTGAACATTAATTGTCAACCCGGCAGACCGGATGCTGTCCGCCACTGTCTTTAGAACCCTTATGTGGTTTTCAAAGGTGTCCGAAACTAGAAGTAGATCGTCGAGGTAGATGAACACCTCATTCGCAGTGACGCCGGAATAACTTTGTCCATGAGTCGCGACATTGTTTGTCCGGCATTACACAAGCCAAACGGCATTACCTTAAATTGGTAAAGTGGGCGACCTGGGATCGTAAACGCAGTCTTATCCCTGGACGCTGGATCTAGCGGAATTTGCCAGAATGCATCCTTTAAGTCGAGACTGCTTATAAACATTGCTTTTGGCAAGCGACTCAGAATACCATCTATCTGTGGAAGCGGATACGCATCCTTCACGGTCACGGCGTTCACTTTCCTGCTGTCGAGGCAAAGTCTGACCTTACCAGGTTTCTGCACCAGAACTTTTGGAGAGGACCAGGCGCTGTCTGATTCTTCTACAACCCCCAGTTCCAGCATTCGATCGACTTCACCATATAACAGCTTCTCTACAGCTGGCGATACGGGGAAATGCCGTTGCTTTATGGGCTTGGCTTCGCCCACATCGATATGGTGCGATAAAAGATTTTTTTTGCCCAATCCAGCGGAGGCAAATGATGGTAACTGACCCACTACTCCCTGGAAGGTTTCCTTTTGGTCCTGGGTAAGATTGTGAGCACTTAGCTCCGAAATTTGAATATTTGGAGGTAGTAAGTCAAAGAGTTTCCAAAAATCTACGCCTAAGTAGAGGTTTTGTTTTAAAGATGGAACTATGTATAACTGAATCGCCTTAATGTGACCGTTGTATTCTATATTTGTGCTTAATCGACCTATAATATTTTGCTTACTTCCATCTGCTGTAGAAACATTATTAAAGACTCTGTGGATAGGAACTTCGCTCCCCAGAATTTCCTGTGCAAACAGCCTTCCAATACAGCTCATAGATGCGCCCGTGTCCATAAGCCCTTTGATATTCCGATCCAGGATTTTTACAATAGTATACGGACGACCGTCGCCATTATTGCTGCGAAGAGCACACAAATCCTTAGTGACTTTCCAGAATCTTTTTAATCTATTGGTATTCCGTGACTTATTTTTAGCATCAAATTTCTTAAGATAAGCTTGTTTATTGCTAACGTTCCTAAAAATATTGATTTTCTGATGCCATCCCTCTACAGGACCAACATCAGTTTTGAATGAGTCCATGACAGGAATTATAGTTGCTCGCTTTCCTGAGTCCGTTGAACACACCGAGAACGAGCGGCTTGGGTGTTCAGCAGCTTGTTTTTTTGGCACTTTAGGCATGCCTGCTTATATGTGTTGCGTGCCCCACATCCGTAACAAAACACTTTTCGAGGAGCCGTGCAATCCTGGTACCTGTGGCCCTCCTTCCTACAGTTCCAGCATATTAGTGACATTGCTTCGATGACCCCCTCTTCGTCCTCAAAGAATTCTGATTCAGACTCTTTATGCTCAACTTGAAGAAGTTCTGAGACGTTACTTTTGAATGGGGTACCCTTTTTATATATCTGATCCCTTTTTACTTCCTCTAGAAAGCATTCTCTCCTTACATATTTCGCGAAGCTTTGAGATCGACTCAGTTGGGATATTTAAAATTTCGTGTCTGATCTCAGCTCGCAAATTTCGCCGTAAAATCTCTATTAAAGATTTATCCTCTAAAGGGCAGTCTAAGCTGTCCGTTAATTGAACCACGGCGTCGTAAAACGAGTCGAAACTCTCTTTTTCTTTCTGTTTGCTATCCCGAATTAATTCTCGTATATCAACATCCGTTCTAGTATCCCTGAACTGACGGCGAAGTGCGTCACACAACTCGGTCCACTTAACGGATGGCACCGATTTATGATATCGCCAGTAAAAGTCATTGGCTTTACCCTCAAACAAAGCACTTGCGTTGCCACACATAACATCGAACTTTGAATCGAGGTTTGACCGGTTAACGCGTGTACCCTATACATAAAATTATCTACGCTAATGCCTCCTGGGTCTCCACTAAACCGAAGTTTCCATCCATTCATTATATGCGCCACCTTATCTGGCCTTTGTGAAAGTTCTGAGGCGCTTGACCGAGGAGAGATGTTAGCCTGCGCTTGACTTTGCCCAACATTCACCTGGCCAGCATCTATGCTAAGAAGCTGATCAAGTGACGGACTTGGGTCTGTCTCCCCCTGAAGTGGCTGTTGGGGAATTCTGGCGGCTAGGTACGACTGGATCATGAGGGACATTTTCTCTGTTATTTGGGTTAGCAACTCGTGTTGCATACTTTTAACAGCATCTAACACCATACTTTGTACATCCTCACCCCTTCGCTCTTGACTCTGCCGTTCTTTCTCCATATTTTCTGATCCCCGACTTTCGCCTTCTGTTTGCGAACTTATAAGTTTTTGCCTTCATGTATTTTGTGCAATAAAGCTATCTGATCTTGCAATAGGTTCCCCAGAGAAAGTCGCTTTGCAGGTAGGGCAAGTTTTCTTGCTCTTTAGATGTGTGCTCATACACTTCCTATGAAACCCGTGCCCACGTTTCGTTTTGTATAACTCTTTGTCAGGAATTCGCGAATTGCATAAAATACAAAAATGAGATGATCCTCCAGCTTCTTCGTTATCTGAGTGGTCTACACCCATATCCTATGATTATTATTATTTGTTGTTTTATTTCGAAACTATTGTTATTCAATTTGAAGTTCTCGTGCTTAGCGCTGCCACTTAAAACCACAATTCTGAATATTTAAAGATATAAGCCACTAGATTACGTCCACAAAAAAATATATATATTACGAAAAAAAAAATAACTCCATGCCTAACCAAGAGCTAATTGTCGAAGGTCTTTCTTATTTTTATGTGAGAGGAAAAGAAAATTATCTGAAAAAGATACGAGAAAAAGGCGCAGCAAAACAAAAATTAATACTCATCAAGCGGCTACATAAGCTGCTTTACTTATGTGACCTTCGTAACAAGCGTGGCCAATCTCTACTATTATTAGTTATCTTTGAGATTGTACTTCCAAGCACTTCATACTTAGCCTCAATAAAGTTTCAATACTAAAAACTGCCTAAAGATTTGCTTCCGAAATTGCGGCCAGACTCTTGCTCGCAAGCATTAGCTCTGTAATCCTGCATTCTCGACTTACTAGACCTTTAGCTACTTCACCTATTCCTCGCTAGTTCAAGCGCGGTTAGCCAAACTAATAATTGATCGTAATTGGCCAAATCCAAAGCGCTTGCTTATTGTGGTTGAACACAATTAAAGGAGACAGCTGTATTAATTCTTTCTTCGTGGTGAGTTTTTTTTTCTTTCTGAAAATATAAAAACTGCATTTTATTGCGACTGAAAGTTGACACTGCTGACTAGGAAATTTATAGAAATGGAAATGAAAAGAAAGGTTTGTTTGTTTCGCTATTGAGTGAGCTTCACTGTACAGTCAAGCCCCACGTTGGGCGCCATGATTCAGATATTACTTATTATTATTCCTGTAACGAACAACATAGAGCTGGTGTTCTTTGCAAGCTAATAACACGGCACGCATTAAATTCCGGCTCTAGCTCGTCAGCGAATGGAGTGGTGTTCTTTAGCGGTTATAGCCTACAGGTGCTCATAGTTATCTGGGATAAATCAGTTTTATTTGCGTGCAAAAACGAGCCAATTTCGGCCAGACAAGAGATAGCTTAACAAACGGACGGACAAGAACTAGGATAGTACTCTCACTTTGCGCACCCCGAGATGTAAAAGGGGTGTCTTCAGCCCACCCTACCATGGCCAGTGCGTTTTCCCAACGATCCTGCATCAGGCCCCTTTGAGTTTATGACCCTACGACGGCTCTGTGATTGGCATGGAGTTACAACAGGGTTTTCTACTCTTTCATTATAATGGCGTATTTATTAAACATAAAGATGTACATTTCGTTTTTTTTACTTTTGTTTTCTTGAGTTAAAGCCTAAAAGATTATTTCATTTCTTATCAACTACTGTTTTACAAACTTCTATTACTTAGAACCAATGATAATAATTTGTATTTGCATTTAGGAAGGATTTCTTAACGTATTATTTATATATTTATATTTTACTAAGTGTAATATTTATTATTAAATGCAAATATTTTAATTAAAACGTATGTGATGCAATTTCTTATTCATTATATTCAAATATTTTCTTTTTACTTTTAATTTTATCTTCCCTTTTTTTTTTTCTTTAATAGTGCCTAACAAGTTAATTTTATTTTCAACGTTTTACTTTCATTTCATTTGATTTCAAATTTCGGTTCTGAATCGAGATGACATGCATATGCAGACGAAAAAGGTAAATATTGGGTAGACTTTGCTCACCTGATATACTCCACAGTTGAAAGCGCTTCCAAATGTCAGGGGTGTCGTAAGAAGTCTGTAAATAAATGCAAGTCCAAAGCGACTCGCGACGACTAAAATTTTTTCCAGCACACACACCCACATCGAGACTTAACCGAATTTGTCTTATCGGCGTTTTTATTCAATTTCGCCCTCTTCTAATTCAACTTCTTACTCGCTTCTAATCATCATCTTTTCTAATTTACATCACACCCGTTTTTGATCTATTCCTTTTTTTTTTTTTTTTTTTTTTTTTTTAATTTGTATATTTTTACACAATTTTAGCTTGTGGTTTTAGCCTTATTTTTTTAACCGATTTTAACTTTGTACCGATTTTAAATTTGCTTAACTAGGTTTTTAGATTATACTTTATATTTAGATTAACTGAAGACTTCATGTGGTTTGGATGACACTAGGCATGGACGACACCTTTGCCATCATCGCGACGTTCCCTAATTTTGGGTATTTGTTTAGGAGCTAATCACACGGAGTTCTTAGCTGTCTATCAGCAACGCGCAGACTAAACCAGACACGGGCTTTAGCTTCAACCAAAAATCGTCTGCTCTTTTTCTTGTGTCTGACGATCACCCTACGAAAACAACACCGCAAACCAATTGATGCTGATATGGGCTGGGCTGGGATGATGGGCTGGGCGTTGATAACGTTGACTGGCGGAGTTCTGGTTCTGGTCGGTATGGGGAATTTAGCTGCCCACTCGGGGCAGGAATTGGCGTTCCTATGCTCGCCTCCTTCGGCTCCAAAGCTGGGGGTACTCGGCGATAGCTTCAACTAAAAATCTGGGGATGGATCTGGATCTGACGTACATCCGTGCCGGTCCAGAGTTTGATTCCAAAAGAAAGCTCCAGATTCTCGATCTCAGTTTCTACAAGATGGCTTACTGCCAGGGCTAGACTTCTGCTACTCCTAAAACGCTAAAGCAAATGCAGTCCTGCCTAATCCCTACGTCTAATGTTGCCAATTTACCACCCGTACCGTCCGCTAGGTGGCACTAGTAAGCACAGGGTCTGCGGTTTTAAACCCCACTACAGAGTTTTGGATTTAATTCTACCTGCTACAATATATCCCAGTTTCGTGTTTTGTTGCATGGCAACAAATTCACCATTTTCACCAATGCCCATCTTTTAGAATTTTAAAATAACATTTACTTTTCGATATATTTAACTCTCAAAGTCTTAAAAATAAAAAAATTAAAAAACAAAAAGGTGCCCATCATTGCCCATCCTTTAAAACTTACAAATTTAACAAATAACCTATGCCCATCATTGCCCACATCTTAAAACTCAAAATTTTCACAATAAAATCTATGCCCAACATTGCCCACATCTTAAAACTCAACATTTTCACAATAAAATCTATGCCCAACATGCCCATCCTTTAAAACTTAAAAATTTTACAAAAAAAAATGTATGCCCTTCATTGCCCACATCTTAAAACTCAAAATTTTCACAATAAAATCTATGCCCAACATTGCCCACATCTTAAAACTCAACATTTTCACAATAAAATCTATGCCCAACATGCCCATCCTTTAAAACTTAAAAACTTTACAAAAAAAATGTATGCCCAACATTGCCCACATCTTAAAACTCAAAATTTTCACAATAAAATCTATGCCCAACATTGCCCATCCTTTAAAACTTAAAAATTTTACAAAAAAAATGTATGCCCTTTTGTAGGAAAATTTTTAACTTGTACCTGTTATGGGAAAACCCAAAAAATGTACACAACACAGAAACGTAAAAGAAACCGTTACTGTATATCGAAAAGTAAATGTTTTTTTAAAATTCTAAAAGATGGGCATTGGTGAAAATAGGGCTTGTTTTTAATTTCAGAAAAAAAAATTCGAAATCTAAAATTTTCATTTTTTGAATATTTTCAATTTTAAATAATTTCAAAACGGTTGGTGGGCATTTGAAAATATTGATGGGCATTGTTCATTACACTATTGGAAAACGATTTCAGTAGTTTTTTTTTGAAAAATTTGTTTTACCTGTCCAAAAAATGACCAAATCTAAAAAATTAAATATTTCAAAAAGTAAAAGTTTTTTCAAAATTCTAAAAGATGCCCATTGGTGGACAATCGATTTTATTTCGATATCAAGAAAAAATCAAATTTTAAAATTTTCGAAAATTTTTCAAAAATTTCATTTTTGAATAATTTTCGAACGGGAGGTGGGCATTTGAAAATATTGATGGGCATTTGATGGGCAATCGATTGCACCCTTTTTATTCAAAAAATATCATTTCACCCGACCCAACTTCTCGTAGCTAACAAAGGCTTCTATGCGCTGGCTGAAATCCCAGTAAAGAGAGCTAACTAGAAAAGATACTCTTGCTCTGCTCATTCTTGGTTGTCATCCAATCCGGAGGATACGCCTTCGATCCGGAGCTTTGTATCGCGGTGCTTTAATGACAACATTGATGCTAATGGCTCAGTGATCAAATTGATCATTGATCCTGAGTCTAGTAGGACTCGAAATTTAGCTACTTATCCGTTCTCTGCCTGGACCGCTACCAGGATGCAAAAAGGTTGTAATTCCTGTTAGCCGCGGCACCGACAGTTGGGGAATGAAATCTTGTGGATTCCAGGTGCAACAATGTGTGATGCTTTTGTTCTCACTTAAAACAATTCCTCCCTTTGCTTTGTGGTCGGTCTTGAAACAGTTGACACACATTTTTTGCTTTTGTATCCAATTTAATCTTTCGGATACTGTTTTTGCGCGGAACTCCTCACATTTATATGACGGGTGATTTGGATCCTTGCAATAGTAGCATGATGATTGTCTTTCTGACGTACTGGATGCGCACGCCAGATTTTTTGACTCTTTCTTAAATGATGCCGTTGTCTTTCCTGAGCTCAAGACTCTCAGTTTTTGCTCTAAGAATTCCATCATCGTTTGTAGGAGCTGGATCTCTACTGAGTTGCCAACTGTCTGCTCAAATAGACCCCTATTAGTCATGTTTAGCTTATCGGTAAGCAAAACCACCAAAAACGCATCCCATGTGGATACATTGATGCCTAGTCCTTTAATGACGCAAGGGTTTCTAGGGTTGTTATGTACAGCTCCTCTATTGATTTGGCACTGTCAGAGACTGGGCTTTGATGAAGTAACCGACGAATAGCCGAGGATTATCATATGATCCAACTATTATGCGTCATGCATGTAAATATTTGTCCTCATTTAGCTCGATGTGGCGTATCAATCTCTCCGCATTTGCAGAAAGAGCGGATTTGAGGTACCACATTTTCATCACTGATGGCATGTTAGTATCATGAACCATACAGGAAAATAAATCATGGAATTGTTTCCATTTCATTGCATCCCCATCAAATTTTCGAATGTTTATCCGGGGCATTTTCACATCAATGCTATTTGTTTTAGGGATAACCATTGCCATAAGTGCATTTTGCACCTCTGCTTGCAGTTGTATGTATGCCTGTTTCTTATATCCACTATCTACCGGGTTTTCGAATTCCTCGTAGACTGTCAAGTGGATTTCTTGGACTTGAGCCCATAAAGTTTTTAGTAAGTCTCCTGGGCCTTTACGGTCTCTAAAAGTTCTCCTTGGCGCCGACATAACCCGGCTAATCGTTTATCCATGGGAACAACGACACGGGTTTGCTCTTGAACTTGATTTTCTACATGTTCTAGAGCCTCTTCCTTTCGACACGTGCCTTGCATCAGCTTGTCACGGTTGCATTCGTTGCGGCATATTTCTTGCAACTGGTCCAGATGTCCTCAGCATACGTGATGTAGCTTTCAGTCCTGGCCGTTCCTTGTTTTTATTTAATTCAATTCTCTTATACAAAAGATACATGAAAATCTTAAATCTATTTAAAAATACTTATCAACGAGCTCTGCACTGACATGCTAAGTGACCCTTTCCTAAGTTTTTCAAGTGCACCACATATTTAGGCTGCAGGGGATCGGTCTCAAATCATGCCTATCTTGTATTTTCATGGCTCTGATCCCTTGAGACTCTATCTTGGGATTCCTATCGTGTTCAATGCTTGAACACAATGGGTACATAAACCGGTTGCTGGTTTGTTGCCGCAACTTGCAATTAAACAAGTTGGACGTGGAGAAATAAACGAGTTCAGAATAAGATTGTCTGAGACTGACTTTATTAATATATTTTTTTTTTTTCCTATTGTTCCGCTTGGGAGCTTAGGGCATCCACAAGTGCATTCATCCACCGGACCCTATTCTGCCAAATCCCAGGTGTTATTGTCAGAGAGTTCACGTAATGCTGCTCGGCGCTGGGTTAGCTTGCTAGCTATGTTAGGTTAGCTCCTAGCTATGATGTCTCGCTCTTTCCTTAGCGCGTGACCAATCCATTTCCATTTATTTTTTCTTTATCTGCTGCTGGAGCGCGGAGGATCGTCATCGGGTTGGGGGGGAGATTGTTTTCTGATCTTGTGTTAATTTCTTAATCGTTATTTTTCGGTCGATCCGGTGATTAACCGAGTGCAACCTATCTCAGAAGTGGGGCTGCAACCTAATGACATCTGGGAATGCCGGTTTTCGGTTTTCATGCATATAATTATAAATAGAAAGAATCCGGTAAGAACTTTCACTATTTACATCATATGCGCGAGCGCTTAAAACTTGTAGGGCCATGCACTTGACATGAGTGGGGCTTGAACCCACGACCTCACGCTTAGCGAGCTAGTACACTAACAACTAGGCTATGAGGCCCCCATTAATATTAATATTAATATAAAGGTTCAATATTTATAGCTAATTTGATACATGGACATTGCTTTAGGTGGATAAAATTGCTTTGATTACCACACAGTCAGTTAGCAGTTCTCTGAGATGAGCTTTAGCAACATTTTTGCCGTTCCAGCGTCCAAATGAAGTCGAGCTTGTCGAGCGTAGATGACCCATAATTTTTTGCGTATTAGTGACAATGTAAAAATATGACCGGTACAGATACTCAAATAGCTCCGTAAATCGATTTTCTCGGGGCAGGATTGCTTGTTGCCTTGCGTCGAATGGAAGTGTTGCATTTTGGATTCCGCCTTCGACTTTATTCATCAACACCGTTACGTTGTTCTTGTTAAGAATCTCGGTGCTGAAAAATGATAGATAAATATGCGATTCTCCAAAATGTTTCCGCGAGCTCAGTAGGTGGATGGGAGTATGTGGGAGTAGATGCTTTATGTTGCAAGAGCCCTTTTATCAGATTTAATCTTGTTAAAAAAATATATGAACGGCATCATTCGAAGTGTTCGCATATTAGATGATGAACAATTTATGTCATCGATGGTGGAATAGTTGAATTGTTGCAGCAATGGCTTGCAAATGGTTTTACAATGTAATGAACTGGACGTTCTGGTTGGTGACATAACGGTGGCTCTACGACAAAATACTTTCCTATACAAATTTTTCAATTTGCGAAGAACAAATTCTTCGCTCAATTTGCGTAGCTTGTGGGGATTGCCTGAACGCCGAAAACTGCGGAACAATCCACACTGCTAACTGCAGGGGATGCGTCGAACAACGAATTTGATACGCCAGGGCCCAAAAACCCAAAAACGATAGCCCTTCCGTTATTCAGCGGCAATATTACAATTGCAACTGCTTACTGGTCGCCTCGTTTTACAATCCCTACGCCGTAGAAAACTGTCATACCTCACCGATTGTGGGTCAAACAAAAACATTCCACGAAACCTAATAACTGCCAGAACGGTCCACGATCTCTCATTTGACCAATCCCCCTTATTAGTAACAACCATCCCCATAGGCCCACGAACTGGCTAAAACACAAGAAGCATATGAGGTAGACCCACAGCTTAACCTCGAAGTGGAGATCGAAGCTCTACCATGGATTTGATGGATTCTCTAAAGAGAATCCAGAGTAGGGCCTGGCAAGCCAGCATCTAAAATGCTATTGAAGGAAGCTCCACGCAATCTTTCTGAGGTCCTAAAATAAGACACTGAAAATTTAGCGAGAGTACATAGAAAAGCTACTACCGACCAGCTCCAGATTTCCTCTGTGGCATGCCCACCGGAATTTAAGACAACCGAGCGAAGAAAATCCGGGCCGGCAGTAAAGAAGACCGACTTATAAAATTCGCTCAGCACCTGCGAACTGTATTTTAGCCCAACCCAGTAACAAATTCGTTCGCTTTACTGCAAATAAGCACTGCAGAAGCGACAGACCCAATTGTCTTAATCTAACAGAGCTTATCTACAAACTCTTCAACGCTCTAGCTAGGCTAGTTCCCTGAAAAATGGAATAAAATTGATTATTATATTGATTCCGAAATCTAGAAATGACAAAACTAATCCATCATCTTACAGACCAATACTTTTCGACAAATGCCTTGTATTTTGCATAACACCATACATCGGAGCACAAAACATTATTCCGGCACATAATTATTGGGTTCCACGAAATTTATGATTATGCCATAAATTTCGAGCGTCTAACCGGAAAAACAAAGAAATGCGCACTGGATTCGAAAATCGTTAGCAGTCTGAGCTGCTCGAAATACCCGACTTGACTCGAGAGTTTGCTATCTGTCTTTCGTCTATAGGAAGGCCTGTAGATATGGAAGCATCCACTGATGATCGTGCAGACCCTTGTGAAGGCAAGCGATTATGTTTTAATCAATACCAGCATAAAACAAAAAAAAATTAATTCGTTCGAAAATTCGTAGGTTCGTTTTCCTACTCACTCCTTGAGTCACTCCCAACCTTTTTTCCTACTCATTCCTTCAGTCACTCATAGCCTTTTCGATGTAGTTTCTTTGGGCTTGATCAGAAAACCATTGTTGTTTTTTATTTAGTTTTTTTTCTAAACTTAAAAGTATAGGCCTTACTTCAAAAAAGTGTATTTTTCCTCCGGTATAGATTTGTGCCAAACCTGCATCTCTGTAATAGAACGTGTAAGATATTTGTCGGGTCAGGCAGCAGCCACAGCATAGATTATATCACTAAAATATAATAATTATAGTTTGTCATTTCATATTTGTCATATTTATCTTATCGCTATTATTGTCTTCCCGGCCGCTCGGCTTCAACGGGCTTTATCTTTAGCATTAAGCTAGCGAGCTTTCGCTGGGCCTATGTTCTAAGGCGGGGACACTCTTGCCCTTTATCTCACTGCATTCGCATCATAAATTGGAGCTTTGTCTCACTCCAATTTCATTTGCAAAATAAATAAACAATATTAAAACGTTCCGAAAATATATATTTCGTGTTCTTATTTGGAAAAAAGGTCATTGAAATATAGTAGCATCTTCCAAGGGGATTAACCGCCCCAATATTGTAATAAGGAAGGAAGGATGAATTGTTTCAGCTTGCAAAAAAAAAAAAAACATTACGGCATTTATTTATAAAATTCTTCTCGTAGTCAATTAATCGGAGCCATATATTCAAGTTTTACAGACGGAGAATTAAAACTTCGGTCGGAGAACGTTACCCTGTGGTACGCCAGTTATGATATTTGATGAAAATGTCTTTGAATGTTTCGAGAAAAAAAAGCCATTAAAGCCATATGAGGCTAAAACAAGAAAGGAAACCTAGCTTGGGGCGGAGCAGAAGTTGCATCCTCCTTTCTTGGCGCATACGTACATTACAAATAGTCGAGCTAAAATAAATAATAAAATTTATACAAATTGCATTTTAAATATATGTATGCCAACATAAATGTACTGCCTGTGGACAAAATTAAAAAACATATATAAATTTGCCAAATAAATTGTTCAAATGCAGCCTAAAAAATTATTTTATATATTACAGAAAGAAGTAAATGTGCTGTTCGTCCGTAGAGCGATTGCGGCCACTATCGTCGAACTTGAACTCACGGGCGTAACGGTAGGTCCCGGAGTCTTAGTCAAAACCGTATAGAAAGTCTGACTGAATTACCTGTACAAGGGTCTGCTCGGGTTGAACAGTCGCTTGCTGTGATCAGGATGAGGTCGCTAGGGGCTGGGATCGTAACGATGAGCTGCGGTCCAGTTGGTTGTCTGCAGCTGTGGTGGTGGTAGGTTGGATAGTAATCCCTCCTGCAGTTGATAGCAACACGCGGAGGCTACGTAGCGTATTGGTCCTACTGACGGTCCGTTTCACGTGAGCAATACTCAGAGGCACTACGATTGTTGAGAGGATCTCCGGTGGTCCTTAGGTCGGGAGCAGCACACGGAGGCTACGTAACACTCAGAGGCTTTAGGTAGGGGTAAGACAATTTCCGGCGGTCCTTGAGGTTGGAGCAACACACGGAAGCTATGTAACGGATTGGTCCTACTGACGGTCCGTTTCACGGGAGCAACACTCAGAGGCGCTAAGTAGGGGCGAGATGCCTGCTTGTGGTCCGTTATTCACAGGAGCGCACTCGAAGTAGGTTGGTAGTTTTAAGTACCACACTTGGCACTGAGTAACGAGAAGACTAACTCTGGTTTCGCAACTATCTTTATTCTCAAAACACCAATCTTATATATGATTCTACAGAACCTTACGATGCTAAATACATTTACTTATATACGATGCTAACATAGATATTATGTGACCGTTGAGGGAGGTCAAAGTTACGGACATGCCCCCCATCAAGGTTAGTGAAGTGTAACCTATCTCTGAGTCTGCTGACTCAGGTTGCTTAATAGTTGTAGTTCTCACTTCTGCTGGTTCTTGATCGACCTGATCAGTATTGCTGACATTGCTGCATCAGGTTTCATCGGGCGCCGTTGTAGCTGGGTTACTCGGTCATTTCAGTATACCTATTGCTTATTGCTAACTATTACTATAGGTTAGGAGGTCTTGGCTTTAGATGCCAACATTCTCCCCCCCCAATGAGGGACTCAATCCAATGCGAATGTGCGTTGTTGTTGGACCATTTTAGTGATCCATTGTGTACCTTGTACCTTCGCAAATTTTGCGACTCTTAAACTAATAACTTAATCTAATATTAATATAAAAAACATAATCGAATCATGTGGAAGCGACCTCCCACATTTGTCAGATACCAAAGATGTTTCTATCCGGCCACTTTTCTCCTTCGTTAAGTTGCGCGCCCGCGTAATCATTCTTCTTGGGTATCCCACGTAGTGCCAGGCGTTTCTTCTGGTTGGTCAATGCGCATACAGGACTCTCGGTTCTTTCTTGGCTTTGCTTCTCGGTCCCTTTTGGAGATGCCTGTTACCCATGCCGGGGTATGTGTCTCCCTTTTGCACAGTTTAGAGTTAGCGGAGACATGAACTCCTTGAATTCCCTTGTTTACTGGCACTTGCCCAGTGTGCTCTTCAGTCGTGATTTGACAAACTTGGGCTTGAGGTTCACTGTCCCTCTGAAGCTCGTCTTGATCCGCCATCGGTGGGGAATTCCCTAATCTTCCCGGTTTAACTATTTGCTCTTTGGCGATGCATGCACTGTCCCTTTTGTCTGATGCGTCGATTTCACCGATACCCTTTCGTGGCTTGCTAGCTCACGGTCCCCCAGCAGCGTGATTAAGGACGACTTGGTCTGCCTTGGGAACCGGGACTGATTATGGTCACAATCCAAGCTCGGTATTTTTAAGTAATGGCTGCCCTTCTCCCAAATGCACTTGTTGTGGCCTCATAAGCTGGCAGAAGTATTCGGCGCCCAACAATAGGTCAATCTTTTGAGGGTGTGTAAATTCAGGATCGGCCAAGCGCAACTGAGGTGGAATATTTCTAGGCGCCTGAATTGGGTGGGGTGATTTGGGCATTATTTCCGGTAGAACGACTACGTTGATTTGTTTTTGGAAATCAGTGGTTAATGATGATAGAGTCAACACAGCCTTTTTTCGTGATCTTTTAGTTGTCCCTCCCAGGGCAGCGATTTTCAGAGTTGATGGCTCCAATTGAAGTCCCAGTGTGTTAACCATTCTTCTGGAGATTATGTGGACCTGTGATCCAGAATCTAGGAGCGTGCGGCATTGTTGAGGGGGTCCGGCTGGTCCATGTATTGCCACTTGCGCGGTTGGTAACAGAACGGCAGGTTCATTTGTAAAAGGAACTGTGGCTGAACACATCACTGGTGGTGAGCTGGATTGACGTGGAGCGGTAGACTTATTTTTCCGGATTGTTACTTGACTGGTTGCCAGACGCTCAAGGTGTTCTAACATCAGCTTCAGGGATTGTTAAGTGGTTGGATCGGCGATGGCTAGTTCTACAGATGACAGCGTGTGTTGGTCTAATCTTTCCTCAATGATGTGTATCAAGATTGGATCCCATACGGTTGTTGAAACATTAACGGTGTTGAGGGCCGTGATTGTTCTGAGCACCGTATCATGTAGGCTGCGTAACTTCATAATTTTTTACAGTAGCATCCAAATCTATGAGGTCGTGTTATCCGCTCACAATCTCCTTCCATAATTCCTTCAAATGTTGTCTGATGTGTGTGGACACTTCTCGTCCTTCAGTGCGAATGCACAAGAAATCTTCAAGATCATCTAGGCGCCCTTCATGTCTTCGTTTTAATGACGCGATTTGAGGGTCTTCAATACTTTCTGATCCGTTCTCCCTCGGACGTACCTTTGGCTCCAGATTTTCACCGGTTTTTCGGGGCGCTGTGACGGGCCTGATCCTGATGGTTTTCAATCCGAAAATATCACTTCATATTTTTTGACCAGATCTTTGAGTGCCTTGGCCTTTGAGAAGTATTCATTGTCTGGGCTAAGTGCAAGCTCATGGAGCTTTGCATCATTATTTTGAAACTGATTCCATATTTGGGTGAGTTGTTTTAGGCGCTCTTCGAAGTACCCTTCTCTGAGTCGTCGTTCTGCTGAATCTTTTGTGAAGTTTCTGATCAGTCTTTGAATAGCTGTATTGCTTTCAAATTTTCATCAATGAGCATCTGTTGAATTGCCTTGCGGCTGTGTTCAGGTTGTGATCCAATAGAAAAAGGATCACGTCGGGGTCACAAAAATGTTCGTCCGTAGAGCGATTGCGGCCACTATCGTCGAACTTAAACTCACGGGCGTAACGGTAGGTCCCGGAGTCGTAGTCAAAACCTTATAGAAAGTCTGACTGAATTACCTGTACAAGGGTCTGCTCGGGTTGAACAGTCGCTTGCTGTGATCAGGATGAGGTCGCTAGGGGCTGGGATCGTAACGATGAGCTGCGGTCCAGTTGGTTGTCGTCAGCTGTGGTGGTGGTAGGTTGGATAGTAATCCCTCCTGCAGTTGATAGCAACACGCGGAGGCTACGTAACGTATTGGTCCTACTGACGGTCCGTTTCACGGGAGCAACACTCAGAGGCACTACGTATTGTTGAGAGGATCTTCGGTGGTCCTTAGGTCGGGAGCAGCACACGGATGCTACGTAACTCTCAGAGGCATTAGGTAGGGGTGAGACAATTTCCGGCGGTCCTTGAGGTTGGAGCAACACACGGAAGCTATGTAACGGATTGGTCCTACTGACGGTCCGTTTCATGGGAGCAACACTCAGAGGCGCTAAGTAGGGGTGAGATGCCTGCTTGTGGTCCGTTATTCACAGGAGCGCACTCGAAGTAGGTTGGTAGTTTTAAGTACCACACTTGGCACTGAGTAACGAGAAGACTAACTCTGGTTTCGCAACTATCTTTATTCTCAAAACACCAATCTTATATATGATTCTACAGAACCTTACGATGCTAAATACATATACTTATATACGATGCTAACATAGATATTACGTGACCGTTGAGGGAGGTCAAAGTTACGGACGTGCCCCCCATCAAGGTTAGTGAAGTGTCACCTACCTCTGAGTCTGCTGACTCACTTCTCAGTGAGACTCAGTTCTCACTTTTGCTGGTTCTTGATCGACCTGATCAGTATTGCTGCATCAGGTTTCATCGGGCGCCGTTGTAGCTGGGTTACTCGGTCAGTATTTCAGTATACCTATTGCTTATTGCTAACTATTACTATAGGTTAGGAGGTCTTGGCTTTAGATGCCAACATGTGCATAAATTATTTGGTGTACACATAAATAGATGCAGCGTTAAGCGTATCTTTTTCGCTTCCCACGGTTATCCACTGTTGTATGTATGTCTATACGTATATGCATTTCTTGGCGCATTTTGTTTAACGGAACGCCAAGGGACGCGCTACCCTATAACTTGGTTGAGTATATTGTTTTGGGGACTTACGGTGTCATTGGGGTGTATTCGGCCGTAACTGGGACGGGAAGACCGGAGCCAGTTGGGGTGCTGGAGGAGTTGGCATTCTCCTCGTTGCTCTTGCCGACGCTGTCGACGCAGCTACTGCTGTCGCCGCTGGAGCCCCCGCTGCCGTCCCGGAGCGATCTGCCGTCCCGATACGCGGTCTTGACAGCGTTATCAAAAACGGAGCTGACGGCATTCTAGAATTAGCGGCCGACATAAAGGATGCTTTTGTTTCCTTGGTGGTGGAGTCGCTAATGAGCCCTCAGCAGGCTATGGCGATGATGAGATGCATCAGCCGATATGACGGGATCATCCAGGCGCTTATGGTGCGCAATGCAGTGTTGGAGGAATCCAATAGGCTGCATGCGACGATGTCGCTGCCACCGCCGCTGGCTCAGATGCCATCAATGCCGCAAGCTGTGGTTTCTTGGGCACCCGTTGGGTATGCAGCCGCATATCCCAGCCTGCCGGCGCATTCCGTAGCCCCAGTGCCCGCACCGCGAAAACCACGCGATACGTCGTCGGCCGTGGTGATGAGCAAGAACCTGAAGCTTTCGGGTAAAGAGGTTGCTGAAAAGGTGCTTCGTGAGATTGCCCCTTCGCTTGGAGTTCGCCTGCACGAGGTAAGAGGGCTTGCGCGTGGCGGTGCCATTATCCGCAACCCCACGTCAGGAGAGATCAAGAAGGTCGTCGCGAGCAAGAAGTTCGGTGAGATTGGCCTCGAGGTCAAGCCGAGCGCTGCGCAGCGGCCGAAACTGATTGTCCAGGATGTTGCCACTCAGATCGCACCGGAGGAGTTTATGGCGGAGTTGTATGTCAACAACCTGCGCGAACACATCCCGGAGGCAGAGTTCCGCAAGGCTGTCCACCTAGACACTAAGCCTTGGACGGTAGCTGACGGAGCGACAGTAAATGTCACGCTGGAGTGCGAACCCAAGGTGCTGGATCTGCTTGAAGGTGGGCGAATCTATGTCAAGTGGTTCTCCTATCGGTGCAGGGCCCTTGTGCGGATGTACGCGTGCCACAGGTGTGTTGGCTTCAACCACAAGGTGGCAGAGTGCAAGGAGAAGGACAATGCGGACAGAGGCTGCACCAACCCAGTGGACTGCCGGAACTGCCGATTTTACGTGCATCTCTCGGGGCACAGCATGCTGTCTCCGAGCTGCCCGGTGTATGCGGCGGTGCTAGCGAAGGTGAACTCTAGACATTGATGTTTAGGTTCATCCAAGCAAACTGTGATCGAGGTCGGGCTGCGGCTTTTGAGCTCGCAGTCCGCCTGAGGGAGTCCGGATGTATGTTTGCACTGCTGCAGGAGCCATACATTGGTAGATGTGCTGCCGGATGGATTGAGGATATACACCGAACGAAGAAACAAAGCAGCCATCCTCGTGTATCACCAGGATGTCATCTGTATGCCGATGGGGCCCCTCACCACCGACTAAGGCGTATGCGTGAGCGTTAAAGGAGGTTTTGGCTCAATCTTCCTTTGCTCTGCATATTGCCAGTTCGACACCGAGCTTGAGCCGTACCTCTGGTACTTGGATGCGTTCCTGCTGCAGGCCAGCAGAACTCCCGCAATCCTCGGAATCGACGCGAATGCAGTGTCCCCCCTGTGGTTTAGCAAACTCCCTCGGAACCCCGAGGGACAAGCAAACTACAACCGGGGTGAGCTGTTGTCCGAGTGGATGCTGGAGAGTGGAGCCGTTGCTCTGAACCAGCCTAGCCCAGTGTTCACGTTCGATACCTACCGTGCGCGTAGTGATATCGACGTGACAATTGCCAACGATGCAGCATCGATGTGGGCCACATTCGAGTGGAGAGTGGACGAGTGGGAGTTGAGTGATCATAATATGATCACTGTTGTGGCAACACCAACGACCGCGCGCGCAGTTGAGAGCTTAGCTCCTGTGCTGTCCTGGAACATCTTAACTGCTCGCTGGCAGTTGTTCGAACAGGAGATGGTAAGTCGGGCAGCCGATATTCCGGAAGACTTCTCACAGTCGCCGTTGGACCAGCAAGTTTCGACCCTGCGTGGCATGGTCCACGATGTGTGTGACCTTGCGCTGGAAAGGAGGACGCCGAGATCGCTTAGGAAAAGGAAGCCAGGTTGGTGGACTGCCAACCTGAATACGGTGAGACGCGAAATCAGGAGACTTCGCCGCCGGCTTCAAAACGCTCGCCGTCGTGGTGACGACTATGCGGCTGAGCAGCTTGCCGTCGCGCTGAGGCAAGCCTCAGCCGATTGAAAGAAGCTCATCCTAAGGCGAAGGAGGACACCTGGAGACGCTTTGTGGGAGAAATCGCACACGATCCCTGGGGGCGCGTCTACAAGATCTGCCGAGGACTCAGAAAGTGCACGGAGATTGGATGCCTCCGCTTTGATGGCGAGCTGGTCACCGATTGGGGTGACTGTGCGCGTGTGCTCCTCCATAACTTTTTCCTAGTTGCGGAGTCTGATGAACCGATTGCCGGAACAGAGGACGTCCCATCGGCCCTCGAGGAAGTAGAGGTTGATGTTTGTGTCGCCAGGTTAAAGAGCAGACGCTCTCCCGGCAAGATTATGCTTACAAGCATAATCACTGTCTTGCTGGTGGAAATGGTAACACCGATTTCCGTACCCCACGCTTCAACGATGGACATCAGTTGCTCTCCTTTATTCTCCAGCACGGCTCGGGAATTGCCCTCGACAAGAAGAAGCAGGTCATCCGCACACGCGCTGAAAGCGCAGTATGGCTGGAGGCGCCGGAGCAGGACATCCATCAGCAGATCCCAAATAAATGGGCCACTAATGGATCCCTGCGGGCAACCTCTAGTTACTGGAACACACACGGCTCCAAAACTACTTCGGATCTCTGCTCTTCTGTCTGAAAAGAAGCTCTACCACAAGCTCAACTCTCGCCATCCCAAGTCGGCAAGCCGGCGCAATGCAGCACTCCATTCGACGTTGTCGAACGCTCCCTCTTCATGTGCCTCCAAGCCTCGTCGACACATCGTCCTTGGCGGAATCCGAACTGCCATCTGCATCCTTCCGGAAGAACTTCTCTCACACGATCAACCATGATGGCCTCGAGCAACTTGCCAAATATTGGCAACAGGCATATCCTACGGTACGACGAGGGTTCGCACCTGTCCTTATCGGGCCCCTTGAGTAGCGCCACTACGCGTGGACACATCCACTCTCGGGGGAAGTTACCCGATTCGATGCAGCGGGAATGTAGCGCCGTCAGATGCTGAGGTATGGTGCGCCACACTGCTTTGCAGATAGTGCCATTGATGCCGTCCATCTGCTGGAGCAAATCTCCCATACGTTCGCAGCTGCCGGTACCTTGGCATCACATTCAGCGAGCGCATGAACTTTTTCATGCATATCGCATCGCTGCGTCAGCGAATGACCGGAGTCGTGGGAGCATTGGCGCGTGTTCTGCGAGTAGACTGGAGATTCAGTCCTCGGGCCAGGCGGACCATTTATGCCGGACTCATGGTGCCTTGTGCACTGTTCAGTATCGGTATGGTATGTCGTTTGGTATGCCGCACAGTTTCAACCCTGGCACTGCAGGTGTTTGCTGGAGCCCCGCCTCTTGACCTGGCTGCTATGAAAATAGCAGTCAAGTACAAGTTGAAGCGTGGATACCCGTTGGAGGGGAACGACTGGCTCTATGGCGAGGACCTTTCGGGTCTGAGCTGGACGCAACGAGTCGCGCGGGTAGACTAATGCCTTCTATCTGAATGGCAGAGCAGATGGGATGATGGTGGTTCACCCGGTCGGGTGACTCACAATTTCATCCCAGATGCAGGGTTCGTCTATCGGAATACGGATTTCGGGTTCTCAATGCGCGCTGGATTCTTGCTAACAGGGCACGGGTCGTTCAATGCATTTCTGCATAGAAGAGCTCTTAGCGATACCGCCGCATGCTCATGTGGTGATCCTAACGTGCTTGCCCCCTTTATGCCGACTTGCGAGACCTCGATGGACTCGGTCTGCAGCACGTTGGCGGAACCTGGACATTTGGAAGGATTCTGGAGAGCGACGACAGGACCAGGAGACTCACAGAGTTTGCTGAGGAGGTGTTCCGGAGAAGGAGGGGCTTCTAAAGCCCACTTTTTATCGCAGTGTGGTTAGAGGAGTAGAATACTGCCACAGTATTTGTCGGAACTAAAGGGGTGGGTCACCGAGCCCACAAACTTCGGTACCACGGGTTTGATAGTGTGTCCAAGCAATACCAGTGAGGTAGGTCCCCAAGTGAGAGTATAGTGGTGGCTGTGGTTGATACCCAAATCGCGGGTAGAGTCTTCGGATTCGACGTGGAATTGCGTTATACAACTCGGGCGCTGTGACCCATAGATCAGTAGAGGTGATAGATACACTTCGCCTCTTATCCAGAGGGGGTATGTTACCCGGCAAGCACATACCCAAAAGGTACCAGGCCGGTTGCTATGTATATAGCTATAGCTCCTAGTCTGGGGCGCAGGCAGGCGTATCATCCGTGCCCATGCACTATATGACTACTTGTAGGTATATTCGAGTTCCGTGTAATCTCTTCAGTTATTTATTTTTTAATCTCTCTTATTTTTTTCCTTAAAATGTGTATATATTAGTTACTAAAATCTAAGCAACGTTTGTTCTGCGATTTTTTTAAATTACCTGAGGTTACCTTAAAAAAATGTAAAAGACTCTTAAATGTAAGAAACACTTAACTTTACAACCAAAGCCTCTATTTTCACATGCTATATTTAGTTGGAAAGGTTTTTTAAATATCTTTTTTACTTTCTGTTGAGTTACCGAGCGTTTTCGGGAGCTTTAATTAATGTTCACAATCCAACCTTTAATAAATAACAAATTCTGTTTGAATTATATATAATATATAAACACAAGCTATATATTTTTCGATTTTATGGTTTTGTTGATGTACAAATATGGGAATGTACGAATAGGGACGTAAAGATTTTTTATAGCCAAAACATATAAAAGTATGCAATACAAAATTTTTATATACATATTTTTAAATATATTGTTTGGTCATTGGCATTTTCATTGACTGATCCCAGCCAGCTTTCCTGATGAAGAATACCAGGCCGCGCGGACTTCTGTTAGATCGCTGAGGTCCGCTAGTTCAGGGGATCCAAAGATCTTTAGTCTGCTACTCCCGAGTGCCGGGCAGTGGCATAAGATGTGCATAACCGACTCCTCCTCATCATCTTTGCAGCTCTTGCAGTAGTCGTTATGGCACTGAAAGGCGAGCTGCATGTGCGCCTATCAGCCAGTGCCCAGTTATTGCCTTTACCGATAGGCTACAGTCTGCCCTGTTGAGGGCGATGAGTCCCGCCAATCTTTTCCGAGAACGATTGGGCCAGACCAGGAGATTACTCCATTCCCTAGTGGCCTCGTGATCCCTATGACCGGATACTCATATGAGGTAAATCAGTTCTACTGGTAAGGGCTAGGGTAGACGGTAGACGCTAGGGCGTCGCTTGGCTTAGTGCGCAGACTGCCTGCGATGCAGACCTCTGCAATATGCTGCGTCCTCCTAAAGGTTCTGCCTAAGGAGTTATCCAAGGCAGGCCACCAGACTACAACTCTAAAAAATAGAATTAGATTAATTATCCCCGTGTATAAACATTGACTCTCTTCGGAGACATTCCACATGTTAGGCTCACCGCTTTGCGGCAAATATAGAGCGCAATTGCCGCTTTCTTTTGTAGTGTGATGCCTAGGTATTTCGCACTACCACTTAGTGTTAGCTTAAGATAAGCTAAGGAGCTTAAGATTAGGTATTTTGTACTTCCTAGTAAACAGAGCGAGCTCTGTCTTGGCGGGTTTAATACGAAGCCCGTTCTTATGTGCCAATGCTGAGAGCACTCCCAGCTTCTACGTCATAAGGCCGCACAGCATTCGCGGGAGTTTTCCTACAAAGGCGATAGCAACATCGTCTCCGTACGCAATGATTATGCAGCCGCTACCGTGAAAGGATCGCAGTTCATTGTTAACCACTACGTTCCAGAGTAGTGGCGAGAGTACACCTCCTTGCGGGGTGTCCATCTTGACGTATCTTTGTATAGACGAACCTCCTAGAGTTGCCTCGACACTTCTGTTGACCTGGATCTGCTGTATTATATGAACAGATCGGGCGTCTATTCCAAGTGCCGTCAGTGCATCGATGATTGAGCATATTCTTAGAGAACGGGTACGTGGTCTTCGTTGCTGAAATTCGGTAGCAAGAAGATATTAAGGTTCGTTTTTGCTACATGCATTCTTGCTTTTTAGCTATTACATCGGCCTGATGATTAAAGCCTGAACTCCGACGCCACCAAACCAAGAATCCTGTCTCCATGGATCCAGGGTTCCTGGATGAGGGCCACGTCCGCTCGACTCCCAGCGAAGTGGAGCCAATCAGGAGGGCAGCGGATGCCTCCCTACAGAGTATCAGTGTCAGAGACATCCTTTAGATTTTCCGCTTTGGGGTCGGAGCCTAGCAGTGAGTCCTCCTCCATGCCGACGCCTCCAAGAGCCCTTGCTGTCACTCTCCTCCAAGTTGTACCCCTCTAGAATGTCCTCCTCTACATCCAACATTCCTTCAAGGCGCCCCTCCTCGGTCGGTTCCTCCAAGTCTGGCTCTTCGACGTCTATCTCTAAGTCGTTTCTTCCTGGCTTGCACCTCGCATCCGATTTGTAGACTGCTATATGCTCGAAACCGTATTCGATACGGTTACCGGCACCCCACAAGATCTTCACGGTTTCCTTGTTTAGTATGAGGACAACCTGTCGCCGTAACCCCACCGCTTCCTCTACCTTGGCGACCCTCCTAGTCCGCCGGGGGAAGTGTGGGGTTGGACATACTTAACATGGCCAAAATTGTGGTAGGGTACGCCGGCTTCTCTGTCAGCCATACGCCAGCCTCGGTTTGCTGGAGATCTTGTCCCAGTCTACCGCTTCCAATCTGGCTCCAGGGTAAACCTCTCCAGGCTAAGCACCTCCTCCATGAAGCGCCCATGTAGCTCATTCACTACCTTATGCCAAAAATCGCAAGGGGCGCTCCACCATCAGTCGACCTCTGCCTTTTCGCACTTTGTACGACCTCCTTGGCAGAGGCGCCTACTCCGATCGGCTTCTTGGGATCCAATCTGATACCCGCCTTTGTCGGATGGAAATCAGGCAAGATTTTTCTCGCCCATTTAATGATCTCGGCCTGGTCCGGGTTGGATTCCGCCAATGGGTCCGCCCTCATTAGAATGAAGGCCGCTATCCTCCTATCTTTATAGGAGCCTCTACGCTGCTGGGAGTGAGTAGCAACCAGACCGCGACTTTCCTGAGGGACACCGCCACTCACCTCCGGTTGTTGGCCCTGTTTAGGAACTTCGGCATCCTAGCATCTTCTTGGTCTTTATCTGCCTTGGAGATCGACGGATCACTGATCCCATTGCCGGACTTTCTTAGGGAGTTCCGTTCTCCACTATTTTTGTTTCTGTGGTTGGTTGAATTAATTTGTGGACCCCAAAATAAGCGGTTGGAGGCTCGTCCGTCTTGACATAGCCCGCTTATCATGATAAACCTCGTTGAATCTGGGGGATCGGCCGGTCCCCCGATCAATCGGCACAATCGCCAAATCGGGACCATTTACAAACCGCCCTTACGTGGAGAGTTTAGTCTACCAGCGGCCAAAGAAAATCGTACAATACCTTTTTTTTATATTACATATGTTGCGCTACCAGCTTTAATTTCAATATTGATATTTATTTGGGGTCAATTCCGCGTAATATAACAAGTAGCAGCTTATCAATATCAAAAATACAAGTGCAAAAACTAAGAGCTCGGGCACCGAAGCTCCACCAAAGCTCCCAAAATCGCATGCGCTACAAATAACAAATAAAGCCCATGCGAAACTGGGAGACAGACAAACAAGAATAAATGCTGATAACAAGCCGCTGCAGCTAAATATATAACCATTATTTCAAACGTGTTTTTTTTGTGGTGGCAGCTTGGCCCAACATCCTCCCGCCATTGAAGGGTGGCCCTTCAATAACAATTTTAAAAGGTGCAGCAGTCACATCATGGCAATGGTTAGCTACCATCATGGTAATGGTAGCTTTAAGAATCCACTTCACATCCTCCAGTATAGGCTACTCCAGTCTCCTCTCTAGCACAGGACGCCGACGATTCCCGTGATAGGGAGCAATAGGGAGCCCGTGACCTAATTGTATTTGGCCAGACGACAAAAGGTCAAAGAATAAGCTGGCTGCAATCAGCAGGTTCACTCGCTGCGTTATGTGGAAGTTGGGGTCAGCCAGATCCATTTTGCCAGGAATCTTCCACCTCAAATCGCCTATATTAAGGCTAGGCTGATAGTCCGTAATCCCGTCTTCACGTAAAGTGGCAAGCTACAACAGACTCAATTTTCACAGAATATGTGGCGGGACTCCACACATTAACAATGAACCTTGGACAAGCTGGCAAGGGCTGAGCCACAACACCGCACATAGTGCACAAAGCAGAACTAGTACTGACAACAATGCACGAAAATCGCTTGGTATGCGATCCACATTGGCTCGTCCGGTTTGCTATTGGATGGGTAGGCAAGGAAAAGTCCATGCTTTCAAGCGCCTGGCATCGTTGCTCTAAGAATTAAGCCAAAGACTCCCACGATGGAAGACTATCATCACTGCTTCTTGAACTTCTGATACAGGACCTCCATTTCCTGACACGTAACCTCGGCGCATCAACGCAGCATTATGCAATTCAAATGCAAGTTTATAACACCAACAGGTTCCTTGACACTTCTTATGCTAATCACAACAACCAAACCGGATGCAATCACGTCGGGGTCACCAAATGTTACGGTACCAGCTTTTTGGTAGTGGCCGAATTAAACGAGTTGCAGTTCAATATCAATTTTAATATTTATTTGGGGTCATTTCAAGGGCCCATCAATATTAACTCCAAAATACAAGAGCAAAAACTAAGAGCTTGGGCGCAGAAGCTCTACCAATGCTCCCAAAAGCGCATGCGATACAAATAAAAACGCATGCGAAACTGGGAAACGGACAAACAAGAATAAATGCTGATAACAAGCCGCTGCAGCTAAATATATTACGATTATTACAAATTCTTTTTTTTTGTGGCTGCTTGGCCCAACAACATACATTGTTTATAAATAAGGTGAAGAAAAGAAAATTTAATTATATATGAACAAAATTAAATATGAAAATAAAATATGAATACAAAAAATAAAATCTCTAATTTGGTTATTTTATATTATGTTAAGATACAAACACTCACCAAACGCTAAAAGTACTTAGTTTTGGTCTTCGTATAAAGCATTTACAAATTCCGCAATCGCACTACTTTTTCACAATGTATTTAAAAAAAAACCTTTTACAGATTCTGCGCACTTTATGAAGCACACACTCTCCAATAACAGACTAATCTGCGGTCATTTTTGCCATTCTCGTATATAAGTTAACTAAGTTAACCAGGCGACGGCAATGGCCGATCGTCCGAAAGCTCGCTCCTGCCAAATTGCAGCCACAGCGTCTGGCAGGATAGTCGAAAAATACTACCCATTGGAGTGGCCGCTATGAGTTTCATTTATATTAGCCTTAAGTTTCAGTTTTGATTTGATATTCAATAAATAAAGAGCTACTGCTCCTATAAACTTAACTTTGATCAATCGACTATCTTTCCTTAAAAGTCTTTTCACTGTTAAACTGTCTAAGTACCTAGGCCAGCAGTCAAAGAAGGTCAGTAACCCTTCCGACGTAAACTTTCTTATTCATCTTTGGGAACTCTTCAGCCAGCCGGCCAGCAGCCAGCAATGGACCGCTCGTCCATCCCCGTTGGATTATCTTCAAATTAAAAGGAACCAAGCGGGAAGACGGAGAAAGCCGCCGTTTGCCAATGGCAATTCGTAGTTTACCCTATTTAAATAATTAATTGGTGCCCAACATAAATAACCCAGTAAAACAAATTGGAAACATGGAAGTGAGCACCTCAGTTCTTATACTTCCCGGCATCTGCTTTTGTTTAACTTCGAACAACAAATAAATCGCTGCCAGAATATTTTCTGCAGCTTCGCTGGCTCAATTTCGTATTAATCTTTTTAAAAAATTAATTTTTTGATGATTTAAATTGTGGAATTATATTATAATAAAAATATATTAACCGAATGGAAATCTCAGTGCTGAATGTATCATACATTACGGCCATAAATAAAATACAAATGTTAAATATCTCGGCTTAAGCGCAAGGGCGCGGCTGGGAACTAAATTAATTGTGAATTTATTTAAATACATTTATTGGGGACGGAACTGTCTCATTAAATTGGGTGCATTTAATTAAGCCCTTTTGTATCGTTGTGTTTTTTTTTTATACCTAAAATTCTCTGTATTAGCTTCGCAACAATCTTGGGTTTTTTTTTTTTTTTATTGCTTTCCCACTTCACGCCGATACTCGAACCTGACAACGCGCATTCATATTCCGATTCTGTTTAGATTCGCTTCTTTATATACCATAAGGCTGCTGAGGCATGCAACTCTTTGTTATTGGAACTTAACTTAAGATAGCGACTCAGAAACTATAGACGAGCTAGGCAGGGGCAGTGGTGCGAATTTCACCGGCCCAAATAGATACCCTGTAAATTAAGGTATATGACGCGGTTAAATGCCTACCCGAGTTCGCGAGGGCACAAGAAACATACGTCTCCTGGCGGCAAGCAGCCTCAGCCGCATACCGTATATTCACGGGTTATGAAAACAGCTCGCGCCATTATCAGACAGTAATAATTATTAGGAACAAAATTAGGAGCCCTGCCGATGCCGGCCTTTCTTCGTTTGGCTCTGTATCGAATTTTGATGCGATTATAAATCGCCTCGATTTCACACACAGGGACAAGCGGCCGATGCATGTCATAGATCAGGAGAAGGGCACCATCAGGAGGGAAAACTCTCACTGCTGCAATATTACGTCGAGAAGAAACTGACATTACTCACAAACAAGGCCACCATTTCACACGACGCTTCGTCGTCAAAAGTCCTGTGCGACAAACTCCGGGATGATGCTCTTGAAATATTCATCTCGGGATTAAGTGTAGCCTCACAGATGTCCTATTCTCGGCAAAGCCGAAGGACATGCCAACAGCGCTTGCTTTGACTCAAGTTGTGGAGGCAAACCACGAGAGGTATTCCTTCGCGGCTTCCTATTCAAAAAGCCAGGAGGGTAAGGATAAGAAGTAATATCCGAAGGCGCAAAGCGCCTCAGAATAATTTTCAAACAAGTACTGGCAAAAATCCATATTTCCAAAGCAGCACAAAGTTCAAGTTCACGTTGCTCCACTCAGAGAGACGTTTCGTGAACATACTCCCGAGACATTGATCCATCATAGGGATCGCAATTCCAGTTGTGCCCCGATGTCAATTTGACCACCATTGATTGCTCGTATGCTCCGCCTCTAGCTAGGGATCCAAAATCCAAGAGTTGCAAAAAAAAATTGCATAATCTAAAAGTCAAAGTCTCCCTGCAATAACCCAATATGGGTAGTAGATAAAAAGGACAATGACGAAGCGGACAACCGGAAAATGCGGCTGGTATGCGGCCACAACGATTGAACTTTCGCAAATTGAATGAGAGGACAATACCTGATCGCTAACCCATGCCAAATATCTATATGAAACTACGGAATTTAGGCAGGGCCAAGTACTTCACAATGCTCGACTTGAAAAAACCGACCGGGAATAAACTTCCTTTTTCGTTAACGGAGGCATTTGGATTGAAGAATGATGCCAGCATCTTCCAAAGAACCATCGACGACATACTGCGGGAGCAGATTGGCAAATTTTGCTATGTCTATGTCGATGATATCATCGTTTTCCCAGAAGACGAAAACGCCCACTAACGGCACATAGATTGTGTACTCAAAAGCCTGCACGTTATCAACGCAAAAATCGCGTTAAAAACGTATTATCTTTATGGGCTTTTTTGTCACCAACAACAATACCACTACTGACCCAGAAAAATCAAGGCCATTCAGGAATTCCCCGAACCTAAAAATATATTCGAGGTTAGATCGTTCCTTGGCCTGGCAAGTTATTACCGATGCTTTATTTAAGATTTTGAATCAATAGCTAGGTCCATCTCCGATATTCTGAAAGGAGAGCATGGAAGTGTCAGTAGGTACAAATCCAGAAATATCCAGGTGCAATTTAGCGAGCAGCAACAGCTTGCTTTCCAAAAGTTGCGTAGCATTCTGGATTCGGAGGAGTTCATCCTCAGTTACGCCGATTACAAAAGGCATTCGATCTTACGACGGATGCCTCGGCATTTGGAATTGGCTATCTCAAAAGGGACGACCCATTACTATGATCTCGAGAACCCTAAAGGACCTAAGAGGTTAATTACGAGACTGGTAAGCAGTGGAGACTGGTATGGATCGCTACATCCAAATAAAAAGAAAACTGAGCCCCCAAAATAACGTGTGACAATGCCTTGCTTCTATAGAAAAGCCCACGACCTTGAGCCGATTTAAAGTCTTGGCGGTTAAGGCGGTTGTATCTACTGAAGTCGAGAAAAGGAAGCCAAAGACTCCGCCTATTTATATACGAAACAAAAGTTCCAATGTTGTAGTCAACAAAATTATTCAGCTTATTGGCAAGGAAAACTTCCCCATAATATCCCTTGTAAAGGGCAACACTCAGGAAATAAAAGTTCGAATAAAGTCTGAAGATAATTAAAAGTTAGGTTAGGTTAGGTTAGATGGCTGGCGTTCACCTCCTGGTGGGGGCAACCGCCACACTTAGACCGCGTTCGGTCCCTTGTGATACCGTGAACTGAATCTAAAAATCCCTTTTCACGCAGAAGGTCTTATGGTTTAGCAGTTCCCCCACCCTGAGGCTTTGGTGAACCTTTCTATCCTGTTCGGGTCTATTTCTGACATCGCTTAGATGCTGATAAGGAATCTGTCGCCTAGGTGCTTAAGTCTGAGAGACTGCAGCGCTGGACAGTGGCAGAGAAGGTGCTCGACTGTTTCTTCCTCTTCTTCATCCCTGCAGCTGCGGCAGTAGTCGTTGTGGGGTGAATTCATTCGCCTAGCATGTGTTCCCACTAGCCAGTGCCCCGTGATGACTCTTATCGCCGTGCCGATGCGGGTTCTATCCATCCTAAGTAGTTGGGATGTTCTTTTTGTAGAGATTTTGGGCCATAGTTGGCGGGCCAACCGGCAGTTTGGGACGGTTTCCCAGCTAAGCTGGTTCTTTTCCTTATTTGCTTCCATAAGTTGGAGCTTGCATGAGGCTAGTGGTACACCAGTGCCCTCCAGTTCTCCCTGGAGTGGTGTGGTGGTGCCTTTGCGTGCCAGTTCATCTGCTATGCAGTTGCCTGTGATGTCCCTATGACCTGGGACCCAGATGAGGCTAATGTCATACTGGTTTGCCATCTCGTGGAGAGATGATCTGCAGTCTGAGACAGTTTTGGAGTTACTTGTGACCGAGCTGATCGATTTTATAGCCGCTTATAGTCGCTGTATTTGTTGACTCCTCTTTGTGTGGAGTTGTGTAGGAATTTTAGCGCTTCCCTTATGGCAATCACTTCTGCTTGAAATACGCTGCAGTGATTTGGAAGTCTGAAAGAGGTTTTAATGCCTAGTTGCTCGGAGTATATTCCCCCTCCTACTCTGTTGTTTAGTTTGGAGCCGTCAGTGTAGAAGCATATTGCGTTCTCTGGGCCTTGTATTTGGTCTGAGGATGAGAGATGAGAGGATCGTTCAGCAGAATGGTGGAGTGGCCCTTATTTAGAAGGCTCCATTGCTGAGTTTCCCTAAGCCTGATTGCCGATACTTTCGCTTGTTCTATTCCAGCTCGTCCTGGATTTTGTAAGCTAAGTATGGCGTTTAGTGCTTCGTTTGGTGTGGATCTTAGTGCACCACTGATGCATAGTGCTGCTGATCGCTGGATTATAAAAACTTTAGGGGTCGTATGTGATGGTTTGCCCGCTTTGGGTATGAATACTATTCACGATTTAAGCCATTTTCGCGCAATTTCGCCTAGCGCAAGGGATCTGTTAAAGATGTTTTGGAGCCAGTTGATGGCAAAGTCTCCCGCTTGTTGGATTTGTGCCGGTATTATCTCATCAGGACCGGCCGATTTATATGGGTTGAAACTGTGAATTGCCCAGTGTAGGGTTTTCTGGTCAATATCGAGTTTGAAGTTTGTGTGGGTGGCATTATTGTTTGTGGTCCCCGCTAGTACCGGGGTACAGCCCGGAATATGGGTGCAGAAGGAGTTCCATGAGGAGCGCTTCGCTTTTCGGATGCCCTTTTTGTAGGAGGCCAGAGAGACCTTGTATTCGGTCCAGAGTGCCTCTTCGTTACCGGCTTTGGCCCTGTTGAACAGGGTTCTGCTTGCTGCTTGTAGGGTGTCTAGCTCCGTAGACCACCAGGGTGGCCTATTTCGCTAGCGTGGTTTGGTTTTTGGGCATGCTCTTCTGAGGGCATTATTACAGACTTGAGTGAAAACTTGCACCAGAGTGTTTAGACTTTCACGGTTTGGGGATAGTCATGTGGCTGTGGTGCAATGTTGTTTGAGAGGACTTGATGGTACTTGACCCAGTTGGTTTTGAGATTTCTAAAAACCGCAGTTTCGGGGCTTTTGAAACTAAAGCATGCTTCTAAGTATCTGTGGTCGGAAAAAGAGTGTTTCTCTAGGACCCTCCATTTGGTTACGTTGCTGAGTAGCTGTTTAGATACGAGTGAGGTCAATGGATTCCCTGCGATTTGCTATTATGAATGTGGGGTCGTCTCCCTTATTGCAAAGCAAGAGGTTTGACATTAGAATAAAGTTAAAAAGAGACTCTCCGCGGTCGTTTGTGTTGGAACTCGCCCATTGCGAGTGATGAGCGTTGGAGTCACAACCTATAAGGAGGCCTATATTTAGCCTTTCGCTATCCGTTGGACGACAATACCCGGATGGAGGTCGTCTCTGACTCCACGGAGGCTGCCGCATTGTCCGCGTCGCTGTAATTATGGAGCAAGAAAATGCTGAGGTGCTTTTTAGCTAAGATAGTCCAGAAACCCTTCCTCCTGCTATCCATGGTTCCTGGACTAGGACTATATCGGCTCCATCCTCGGCCAGATGGAGCAGTAGGGCAGCTGAGGCTGCCTTACAATGGTGGAGGTTTATCTGCAAAATCCGTAAGGACATCTGACAGGTTACCCTCCACCATTGTGATCTCCGCCTCTTCGTCGTTGGAGATATCTTCGTCGATGACTCGACTCTCGGCCATTCTGCGCAGCAGCGACGCATCGGTGCTGTAGCCGTCCTCTATATCTGAGGCCTCTATCTCGGAGGCCAGTTCCTCCTGAGTAGAGGCTGTTTTTGCTCCGTCGCCTGAGTCTGACTTGTAGACTTTTACGGGCACGGCGCTGAAACCAAAGTTTAGTTCCCCGTGAGCAGCCTCTATGGGAGCTAGACTTTCTTTGTTCATAATTAGGACCGCCTGGTTCGTTGGCTCTTCCATTTCCTCCAACTACGCCACACGTCAGTCCGTCGTGGGAAGATGTGGGTTGCATCTTTGTAGCATTGTGAGAATCTGGCCCGGTTCCTTTATGGAGGCCGGGATCCAGATCCTTGCTCTAGGTCTACTAGGGACGTCCCGCCAGCTCAGCGCAACAAGCTTGGCGTCCTCGTAGACTTTTTCAAGCTCCCCTACCGCAGCCTACAAGGCTCAGCTCTGCTGACCTCTCGTCGTCGCAGGCTATCACTTTCACGCTGCATTGGAACCACCCCACGTCTTTGCAGACATGAGGGGGGCCTGGTTCCTTGGCCAGGAGCTCGAAGCATTTTGCTACCAGGACTGCTTCTACCCATCTCCACTTATCCCTAGGGACTTTGCCGTCGGGGTTACCCCTGTCGATAACCCCGAGCAGGATGCGACTTTTCGCGATCTCTGCGAAGGACCTCTTCGGCTGTGTTCGCAGCCGCTTTGCCGTTGGTCCTCCCGGCACGTCCTGGGACCTTTCCCTCTTTGGGTGTGGTTTTGGCTCCTTTTTTGGAGCTGGCGTCTTGCCATATTGAGGAAGGACTCCTTTGGCCCATTCCACCTTTTTGAGCCACTCCGCGGAAGTCTTCTCCGACTTGGCTCTGCCGTGGCTGCGCAGGATCTGCCCTGCCGTTCTTTTCTCGGCATAGGTATGCCGGATTTGACCAGGCTTGTTGGCCGCTTCAGGTTCGCTGCCCTTTACCGCACCTGAAGGCGGCATCATGGCCGGGAGATGTCGTCATGGTGGCGGTAGTGGGTGGCTTGCCTTTGGCCACCCCAGATTTGGGGTGAGGTCCATCCGGACCCTGCCAAGCTAGCTTGGTCGGACGGGAGGGCTCACTCGCCATCTGCACCGTCGTCGATTTTTGGCCAGACTCACTCGTCGATGCCAGTTTTTCGGGTTTTTGGGAGATCCCGACTCCTTGATTGTTTTTTTGCTATTTGTTAATGTTTTTTGCTCCATATTTTGTTCCCACGAGCTACGGAGAAGGGACGGTCCACCCGGGCGGAGATCCGCGACGCCCGGGTAAGGCTTATTAGAACAGGGGGTCGCCAGGTACCCTGAGCCCTCCGTTTGAGACTGGGCAGAGCTTATATACCGGGCCCCCAGCCAGGCTGACTCTCGGCACGGGTCGAGTGTCACCTTAGTCCGGCCCGGTGTGAGATGGTGTTTGGGAAAGGAGGTGGGTAGGTATCATGTGTAGGAAGGGAATTGTGTGAGGCTACTTTTTAGAGGCGGAAACACAAGCGCATCGTCGGCACCGCTTACGGCGCGGATACCCTCTAGCTGTCCGGGGCTGTTTATTTGCGAGGAGGATCCCCGAGGAGGGCCTGCAGTGGAATCCTTCGCTTTATTCACAGCTAACCTTAAATAGAAAAAGGCGTTTCGCTATCCGCAACCTGCGACCCGTTCGGTAGCCCTAAGCTAGGCATCCTAGGAGTCATCCCACAAACTCCTCGGACCGAAAAGATAATTAAAAAGTATTATCGAAATATCTCACAGAGAATAAAAAGAACTTTTGTATGAGCTAAAAAGCAGCAAGGGCCTGACAGTCGTACTTAAGGGCATAGAGTCGGACGTAACGCCCGCAGAGATAACAAAGGCGGCATAAGAGAATGGATACAGCACTAAGACAGCCTTCAATATCCTTAACAGGGATAGAGAGCCGCATCCGCTCTTTAATGTGGAGCAGAACCAGAAAACAAGCCCCTGAATAAATACTAAGTGCACCCATATACAATCTCCAGTTCCTGCTGCACCGCAGAATTACAGTAGAGGAACCGCAAAAACGCAACGGCCCGGTCCAATGTGCGAACTACCAAGAATATGGCCATACAAGGTCATGCTGTAAATTACGCCCGGTGTGTGTGATGTGTGGAGACCATCATGACTCCGCACACTGCCCAGCGAGCAAAGATGACTGCAACTCGAAAAAGTGCGGCAACTGCGGTGGCAATCACACTGCTAACTATAGAGGTTGCCCAGTCTACAAGGAGCTAAAAAGTCGCATCCACCAGAGAGGAATTACTATCCGCACCCAAAATAAACAGTTTGCAGCCTCCAGATCAAATCCTGAAGTTTTTTCACGACTGCAACCAGATCCTTACCAGGACCCATAAACTCTGACAAAAATGTGACATAAACAAGCGCTTTAAAATCGGGACTGGCTACCCCTGCCTCAAAAAGTTTATTTCAGCAATCAGCACACCCAGAACACGATTCTCAGCAGCATCACTCGCCGGAACAGCCAAAAAGCAAATTTGAAGCTATGATATGCAGCCTAAAACAATGCCTTATGCGCAAAACTATGCAAGATTTAATGTGAAACTAAAATCTACAATCCAAATATGACTTCCCTACGCATATATCTACGTGAGTTTATGCAGTTTTTCAACTCACTAGAAGACCACTTCATAGCAGCAGGAGACTACAATGCCAAGCACACACACTGTTGATCTCGACTCGTGAATCCAAAAGGAAAGCAGCTTTATAATGCAATTATCAAAGCGAAGAACATGCTCGACTACGTTTCTCCTGGCCCACCAACATATTGGCCGGCAGACCCAAAGAAACTACCCGAGTTAATAGACCTTGCGATTACCAAAAACATTTCTCAAAAAATCTGATAAGCGCCGAATGTCTTTCGGATCTTGCATCTGATCACTTGCCTGCCTGTTTGGTCGCTTGCACAATGCCATCACAAAACTTGGCCATTTTCCAGTGAGATGGAAAAAGTCAATTATAATACTGATAACAAAGCCGGGAAAAGACCACACAATCCCAACGTCGTATAGACCTATAAACCGGCATTCTTGCTTATTTAAGCTCTTTCAAAAATGCGTATTGACTCGTATAAACACATACCTAAGAACCCAGAAATGAATCCCGTCACATCAATTTGGGTTTCGTGAAAAGCGCAGAACTGAAATTCGAAACGCGTTCGAAAAACGAGAGTACTGTACTGCAATATTTTTAGACGTCTCTCAAGCATTTGATAGAGTCTGGCTAGAAGATCTGATGTACAAGATCAAGACAAATTCCACCAAACGCACCAAATTCTAGCACTGCAAAAACCGTGTTTCTGATATTATCGCAGTCGTTGAGAGACGAGAAGTCCTGACCACTGAGCACAATAGGACTCACAGATCTGTACAAGAGAATATCAAGCAAGTACTGTCGGAATACTACTTCCCGAAAATGACTAAGTTAGCGAATGACATCGTCACTAACTGTAAGACCTGCGCTAAAGAAAACAATATCAAAGGCATCCTAAAAAACACGACCTCGGCGAAACGCCAGTCCCGTCTCATGTGTGTTCTCCACAGATAGGAAATACTTCCTCACATGCATTGACAAATTTTCAAAATTCTCAATGGTCTAACCAATTCCCTCTAGAACCATAAAAGCACTCAAACCGGCTTTACTACAACTACTTAACGTCTTCCCTAAAGCAAGAGTCATTTACTGCGACAATGAACCCTCATTGAACTCGCACACGATTCTGAACATGCTGGAAAATCACTTCGGAGTTAGCATCTCAAATTCATCGCCACTCCACAGCGTCTCAAAAGGACAGGTGGAGCGTTTCCACAGCACTTTGGTGGAGCTTGTCAGATGCCTTAAAATTGACAAAGGCATCAGCGACACCGTAGAGTTGATCTTACTGGCCACGTCCAAAAAAAAAAACCGACCGACGTGATAGTCACAAAATCGAGTGACCTACAGTGCGAGATACAGGATAGGATAAAGCAGGCCCTAATAAGCTGAGAAGAAATTAAATGCCTTCCGACAAAACAGAGTGTTCAATGTCGGCGACAAAGTCCTAGTGAAATCCAACAGGAGACTAGGCAACAAGCTTTCGCCGTTGTGCGAGGAGAAAACAGTGGAAGCTGACATGGGGACCACAGTCCTCGAGGGGAGGGTGGTCCACAAGGACAAGGTAACATGCTTGTCCTTAGGTAGGCGTATTATCATGTTTTATTATTATAATTATAATTCATTACTCATTTACGCGCATTTTGTTTAATTACGCTTTATCTTGGTGGTGGACTACCCAAATTTGATAAAATACTACAATAAATCCAAAATTACAGGTTCACACCGATACCTCTGCTATTCCTTTTGACCCTAACATCGGCACACGTCGCGGACTACTAGCAGACCAAGTATATTCCCATCAATGATGGACAAATTTTAGTAAGGGAAGAATTCACATTCGTGAGACACTCAGCGGATCTCTCAGAAGTATAGGCACGTAGTGGAAGAAACTGGTGGCATGATTAACATGTTTCCCCAGACGCACATGCAGAAGCTCTTGAGCGCATATGTCGCTCACCTGCGTGACCTGCTCGAATTATTGAGCATCCACCATAGGGTAGCTAGGAGCTTAGACTTCTTGCCGGCTTAAAAATCCAAAATTGACTCTTGACACCAATACGAGATGTAATTAACTCGGAATAGGATGGCAATAGCTCTTGCTAAAATCAATATCGTTAGCCCTAGAATACTAGATCATGCAAGCCTGGAAATTGTGTGGCTCGAGGACCCCTATTGGCTCGAGGACCCCAGATACCCCTATTAAGGATATTTTGTCCATTGCGTCCGTGAAAGTATTACAATCCGTTAACATTTTACATTTCATTATTTAATTTCCTAAAATTAAGTCAGCATGCGTCAAAACACCGTTTTTTCCGTGTCACACCACGACACAATACTCAGACTGAAGATAAAGTCATAGCAGACTGCAACGGAGAGATCCACACAGTCAAAAACTGCTCTGTGTCACCTGGAGCCATATTTTGCCAACTGGCGCTGAAAAAATCATGTGCCCAGGAACTCCACGCTAAAGGCATTGCGTATTGCGATATCCAATACAGCGATTTGCATCCCAACACCTACGTGGATGAAGGAATCATCATCATAAACGCACTTCCGTTCACTTAAGAGGAACTCACCTCATCACCTCTATTGAGAGTGCCACGGTTAACAAAACCCGTTACGTCAATCATTTTTGTAGTAATATGCATTTTTTGATCTGTATTTTCCAGTACGATCGCTTTGGTCCAAACCGCATAATTATGCCGTTGAAGTTTATGGTGTATTGGTTCTATGTAGATATTACGCAGGATTTTTGCCTTTTTTATTTTAAGTATTTTCCCAAAATACCGTAAAGGTTTCTTTTACGACTTACAACTCCTTATTAACCCAGAAATATCCCGGATTCTGATTAACATAAACTTCTTTCATATTATTTCTGCAATATTACAATTGTAACTTTTGAAATTGATTTTATTGTTAACTTTTTAAGTTTTAAGATGTGGGCAATTACGGGCTTAGATTTTATTGTTACATTTTTAGGTTTTAAGATGTGGGCAATGATGAGCATCAATTTTTTCGTAATGTTATTTTAAAATTCTAAAAGATGGACAATGGTGAAAAAATGGCTTGTTTTCGAAATCAGGAGTTTCATCTTTAAGTAATTCCAAAACAGAAAATAGCATATATATGTTGCTCATTGAAAAATATTTTTGGCCATTTTTTATCACATTATTGGATTTCAGTAGTTTTTATACCCTTGCAGAGGGTATTATAATTTTGTTCAAAAGTGTGCAACGCAGTGAAGGAGACATCTCCGACCCTATAAAGTATATATATTCTTGATCAGGATCACCTCCTGAGTCGATATAAGCATGTCCGTCTGTCTGTCTGTTTCTACGCAAACTAGTCTCTCAGTTTTAAAGCTATCGACTTCAAACTTTGCACACATCCTTCTTTCCTTTGCAGGCAGTATATAAGTCGGAACGGCCGGGATCGGCCGACTATATCCTATAGCTGCCATATAACTGATTGATCGGAAATGCCATATCTCTGTTGTTTTTTAAGTTAGAAGACTGGGACTTTGTATGGATTCTACTTTCGGCAAACTAATTTGATCTGCCGAGTTTTATAAGGATCGGCCGACTATATAAGATCCGATATATATCTAATAATATAAGCTGCCACATACCTGCAAGGGTATATCAACTTCGGCTCCGCCCGAAGTTTGCTTTCCATTCTTGTTTTTTTTATTGTTTTTTACCTGTCCAAAAAATGACCAAAACTAAAAACTTTAATAGTTCAAGAAGTAAACATTTTTTCAAAATTCTAAAATTTTGGGTGGGTAAACGTTTTTGAAATTTTCGAAAATATGTCATAAATTTTCATTTTTTAATCATTTCCAAAAGGGAGGTGGGCATTAGAAAATATTGATTGGCATTTGTGGGCAATCGATTGCTCCCTATTTTTATAAAATTTACATTTTAAAAAATTACATTTCACCCGACCCAACTTCTAGTAGCTCTGCTTTAGAAGTATTTGGATATTTTGAAACACTTTGGACATTTTGAAAATAAATAGCTGAAATTGAAATTATTTAAAGTGTTTACGATAGGCCGCAGTGTACAAAAGGGAGAATATATTTAATTAAATAAATAAATTATTTGAACGATCTGAATTCAAGTTCGCACCTCTCTTATAGGTAAAAAAAAATTATTAATTTGTAGCAGTATGCCAAATTAATTTAAAATTTTTATTTATTTTATATTAAACTAGTTTATTCCTATATATTGCCATTAATGAGCTAACTATTAACTTAAATATTTAAAAATAAAGGATTTGGAAATTATAAACTAGGTATATTATTGTCAATCTAAAAATAAAACCCTAAGTTCCTAGCTGATTTTCGAACAAAAATATTTTTCCCAAACATCACAAAACAGAATATTTATGCTCGCTTTTCAATTTTGTTTAAATAGCTGTTGTTAAAGCAAAAATAGTTCAGCTGCATGTGAAGATTATACACATATTTCAATAGATTTCTATTTCATAGTATGGGATGAAATATAAATGTGTTTTTATTGCATTATGGGATAGAAAACATTTATTCTTCATGTTTATTCGGATCAGTATATTACATATCTTCATAACAATTCTTTTTTGACATCGTAATCGTCGTAATATTTCCATACTGTTATTAGAGGTGTGACGATAAATAATAATTGTTAAACAAATTCTGTTTTGGTATAAAAATATAATTTATCTAATAAAATGAGTGTAAGTAAAGTTCTATGAAAAGTGACTATTTTCGTTTTTAATAAATAAGATCTAACTGCACAAAGCTTATAAAATTTAAAAGCTTTTCTTGACCCATTTGAAAGGTACAGAATCATAGATCACGAGTATATTACATTTTTTTTCTATCATTTTAATGATAAATTTTAAATTTATTAAATAATTAATAATTAAATAACTTTTTAATTAATTATTTTCATCTTTTATATAATAACATTATTATTATCTTTTCATTCAGTAATAAAAAAACAAATCTTATTTTTATTTTTTTTTATAAATATTGAAATTAAATGTTTTTTTTTTTTAAATCTGGTAGATCGATTGAGTTGAGTATGTTATATCTCTAACATAAAAAACTCTAAAGACTTGGCATTCCCCATCAATCAGTTTAATGGCACCTATAGGATACAGTCGACCATTTCCGGTCGTATAAAAGTCGTTCCAACTAATATATGGAGTGAAAAGGAAAGAAGGAAAAATCGATAGTTTGAAATCGATAGCTATAAAACCGAGAGCTAGGGCTCCGCCCTTTATGTTTTTTTTTTTTTAATCGTGGCTGTGTCTTTTAAATCTTAAAAGCATTAAAACCTATAATGATTTACAAAAACAAGTTTTCAAAAATTTTACTTACTTTACCTTACTTACTTACCTTACTTCACTATAATATTTTCTTTAATCCACAAAAATTGCCTTGCCTACAAAAATTTTTAGGAATACGTCATAGAGCAAATAAATAAATGTTTAGAATTGGAGATTTCAACTTAAGAGGGGGCTAACGCACGTATAATTGCGTAATATATATATAATATGTATATAATATCCATATAATCGATACGTCCCATATAATTGATACGGTGGTAGCTAAGCCTTTGGTTTGGGGGATACTATAGGTTATGGAGCATGTACAAAAATGCGTGGATTTCATATTCTATTGACCTGTTCCTACCTTTCTCACTTTTTTTTTATGGGTACACTAGTAAGTTTAGATGCCCAAATTGTTAATGGTTTTTGCTGATGCTAACAACCCGACTCAACCAACCAAGAGGTGCTGCCGTATAACGTACGGCTCGGATCGGGGGTATAGATCCGCGAGCTTCCAAAAGAAGCTCTGCTCTGCTTCTTTATCTTTCTGTGTTGCTTCTTCTGTCGCTCAGATTCTTATGTCTATTCTTTGCACAATCACTTACTCTCACAGATTCCATTTCGTCTGGTCTCCACTTTTGCTGTGACGGCTGTCGTACTGTTCCGGACGCAATGAGATCGTTCATGAGACAGACTAAAAGCGGATTTAAAGAGTTGATCAGCGGTTTTCGCAAAATCAATGACAAACTCTGTGCGCTCGATTCACAGTTTAGTAGTCTTCAACTGCTAAATGAGTCTCCAAAGTGATGTGCTTGTGGCGAATTGTCTTCGTTTATATCTCTAGCCACCCCAAGGGCTTTACCTGGGAAACTTTCGGTTTCCGATTATCTCAGTATAAATGAGCAATTATCCGACATGTCCTCCGTGGCATCGCTTCAAGTGATACCACCAGACCCAATAATTCAAACCCCCTTAAGAGTCACCGAACAGGGCAATTAAGCGTCCGGACCCCCGGAACTGATGTTGCGGCGATACCAAAACCCTTGCAGGCCAAAACAAAAGCCAACATAAAGGTGGCGGATATCACTAAATTTAAATATAACTACACTAGGCCCACGTCATTTTTCAAAATACGTGTGCCCGTACAGATGTTCAATACGATTTTTTCCATCAGTTTTTGGTCATAGAACATTTTAGTACAAGAACATCAGAAAGTACGGTGAGGAAAAAATTACCAAACCTGTTGTAAGGAAACTCCAGATGTTAGAGCCACTGACCAACCTTCTACCTCATCTTCTTCAGCTTCAAAAAAATAATTTCTTCACCAACACTTACCTATCAGAATACTAGAGGGCTACGGATCAATCATCCCAAACTTAATGCTGATAGTTCCTCCTTTGCATCCCACATTATAGTTTTTACTCCGAAGCTTTTCCAACACTGCTGAAAGCACCAATAGAACACGGCGAAGGGGAGGAGGAGTGCTAATCTCTGTAGTCTCCAATTTCGCTTATGAAGAGGTGACATACAACATTTTTGCAATAAAATCATTTTGTCCGGTCAATCTTTATACGTTACCTGTTCTGATATAACACCTTCGTCGGAACCGCCTATCTACTGACAATATTTGTCTGCTATTCGTCTCATTTCGGACTGTCTGTCTGATAATGACCAGCTGACTTCCCTGCGAGTATGTTCGACATGTCACTCGGGCAACCACGTTAGAAATTCTTTAGGTCGGCTGTTGGACTTGTGTTTCGTTTCTGATCCTGATGGAAATACTCTTTTCAGAACTTTGCCCCTTTCTAACCCTGAGGATCCACATCATCCCACTCTTGAGGCTTCAATCGAAACCAATACCTTAATTGACCTTAAGTCTTCACTTAAATCTCATAAAGTTCGTTTTATTCGTAAGGCTGATTTTCGTAAGGCTCGTAATTTGATTTTTTCTCGCTCCAATTTCACCGTGCAAAAGGCCGAATGTTATAGGAGTTATATTCACCGCTGCCGGATTCAGTTTACTCAGGACCCGAAGCAGTTTTATAACTTTGTAAACACTAAGCGCAAACTTGTATCTTTTCCTCCTCTTCCTTCCTTTCCTCTGATCTGGCAATAGCCGATCTCTTTGCAGAGTTTTTCAAACAACGTATTCACATAGCACCATTCCAGCTCAGCCTTACACTTATAAGATCCAATCAGCCAATCTGATATTGTATTCGCCCGTGTATTCACCAGGTTGTGTCCTGAGGAACTGCGCCGAGGCTCTGTGCAAACACAGAAAGCCTCTTCTGAAACTCTTTAATTTATCTCTGGAAACTTCGACCTTTCCCCTCATGTGGAAGGAATCATACATTATTCCTCTGCATAAAAAAGGGAAATAATCCAAAATTGTCGGCAGTTCTAAAGCTTTTTGAAAAACTAATCACTCCACATTTGCAACACCTAGGTAGCTCAATGACTTCAGTAAAGCATTTGATTCTGTTAACCATTCGGTTCTAATAAGTACACTCAGTATTTTGGGATTCCAAACTAATCTCCTTATCTGGATTTACTTATCTGGAAGAACCCAACGTGTCTTCTTTAAAGATGTTACCTCGCGTTTAGTCCGCGTCACATCTGGGGTACTCCAAGGAAGCCATCTTAGACCGTTACTTTTTACATTGTTTATTAATGATTTGTCACTTGCCTTAACTGATTCACTTGTACTTATGTACGCTGATGACGTTAAGCTTTGTCTTCAGTATAGATTCCAATCCAATCGCCCAATCTAGACTTCAATCCGATTTGGATAAATTTCAAAATTGGTGTTTAGCAAATAACCTAAAGCTTAATGGATCGAAATTTAAACTCATGTCATTTTATCGATCTAGTCCTCACCAGGCTACGTACTTTCTCTATGGGTACGCCTTAGAACGATTAGCTCAGGTTAACGATCTGGGTGTCCTATTAGATTTGAAACTTAGATTTACCGATCATATATACACCATGGATAATAAAGGAATAGGTGTCTTAGGTTAGGTTAGGTTAGACGGCTGGCGTTCACCTCCTGATGGAGGCCATCGCCACACTTAGACCGTGTTCGGTCTTATCAGAACGTCTTATGGTTTAGCAGTTCCCCCACCCTGAGGCATTGGTGAACCTTTCTATTCTGTTCGGGTCTATTTCTGACATCGCTGAGATGCTGCTAAGGAACCTATAGCCCAGGTGCTTAAGCCTGAGAGACTGCAACGCTGGGCAGTGGCAGAGAAGGTGCTCGACTGTTTCTTCCTCTTCTTCATCCCTGCAGCTGCGGCAGTAGTCGTTGTGGGGTGAATTCATTCGCCTAGCATGTGTTCCCACTAGCCAGTGCCCCGTGATGACTCTTATCGCCGTGCCGATGCGGGTTCTATCCATCCTAAGTAGTTGGGATGTTCTTTTTGTAGAGATTTTGGGCCATAGTTGGCGGGCCAACCGGCAGTTTTGGACGGTTTCCCAGCTAATGGGTGTCTTTGGGTTTATTACAAAATTGCCAAAGAATTTAATGACCCGTACATAACAAAAATTTTAAATACATCATTGGTCCATCCGATTCTTGAGTGGCTGGAGTCATCAATACGGAGTACACTGAGATTGCATGGAATCTGTACAAAAAACTTTCTTATTTGCCCTTTCCCATTGCCCTTAGAGGACTTATTTTGGATGCAAGTCTTCACCATCCCTCTTACCATAGTAGACTCTTATTAATCATCATGCTTATGAAGCATTTCGTGTTTCTATATAATCTCATTAATGGTAATGAAGACAGCCAGCATTTACTAACTCGCCTAATTTTAACGTTCCTAGTATAAGCACGAGAAATTTTCGTTCTTTACGCCTTGCCGACTGTAATTCGACATATGGCCATTATATAATATGTTCATACTATATAAGCTTTTAAATGTTAAGCGAGTGAGGTGCGTCATGGGTTTTCTTCTGCTCGAGGTATGACTCAAGATGGTAGAGCTCGGCTTGCAGTTTCTGGGCTGTTGACCATACGGGTGAAGGCCTGTTTGTAACTGACAATTACTTTATGTGTGGTAGTCTGCTTTTAATTTTTTGGCCAACACCTTCGTGTCTACCCATCGCGGTCTTAGGATCCTCCGTCACGGTCGCCGGTTAAGTTAATCGTTTGACCAATGTCACAGGATGACCCAATAAGAATTCGACCAATTATGCTTTTTGGTTTGATGGTAATTTATGAAGTGTTTTTCAATTCTTGTACGTTATTTGATTATGACTAAAGACCGCGCAGCTGTGACGGCAGCGAAGCCACAGCAGAGTGGGCAGCGCTTATGTATATGTCGGAAAGAAATTCGGTGAGTGAGGTCCGTTGACGAGTTACCGAAAGTCTAGTGATAGAAAGAGATGACGATATAGGCTCAACTTGAAAGAGAATTCTGAGTGAGCAGGATTGAGTATAATAATCGAGGAGAGTAGAGTTAGGCTAGTTTTTGTAACGAATGTGAGCGGAACTCGCTGTGCCGCCGCATCAAATACAAAAGTTGAATGACAATGGATAAAATGACCCGGTTACCGACATCAGAAGTGCGATCGCCTTCGCCACAAAAGCACAGCTCTGCTCAATGTATGGCAACGTTGAAAGAGCAAAACAAAAATCTCATGGAAATGATAAAAGCCAAGCAGGCGCCTAGAGCCGGGAAGACCACGCATGTGACACTGCCCAAATATAATCCCGATGGCGCTGGAACAGATGGCCGGTTCACTACGGTCGACTTAATCTTGGCAGATAATGCACTTGAAGGCAGTGCACTGGTAATACTACTAAGCAAAGCGCTGGAAGGCAGAGCTTCGCAATGGCTGTCCCAGGTATACTTTGCTGACATCACCGGGACCCATTTCAACGAACTGTTCATCCAGCGATTCGTGGTTTAAACGTAATCCTAAATATGGAGAGAGTTTTGCTGAATATGAAAGTTACGCTTAGTTACGCTATTATTATCCAAGTGGAAATCTACGGAGTAGGAGGAGATTGCGGTATCAATAGCGATAGCCCACATGGCACAAATTGACAATAATTTACTGCATTGGGATTTTACGACCAACGTGACGACGCATAATAAGCTACAGCGGCAGCTGCAGGCTTACGCCTTCAAGAAAAAAAACGTAAAAACGAAGAGGATGAAAAGAAAGAATTACAGTGGAAGCAGCATGTCCGGAGTAAAGGATCATCCAAACATAAAATGCTACACTTGTGGTGAGGTTGAACATATTGCTTCTTTATGCCCCAAAGGTTGTACCAGTGGAAATGGCGAGTACAAGGAGATGCGCGTGGACATATGTCAAGTTCTTGAACCCAAAGGCTTATTATATCAAATGGGTGAGCCACTTTCCATTTTTTTTGACTCGGATGTCGTGTTTTTTACGGCATTAATTTAATCATATTGTGAAATTTTGTTTCATGTCGTATTAGACAATTATTTAAAGCATGATATCATGATTGGACACGAAATATTTCAGCTTGGTTTTGGTGTTTAATTATAACACAGACAAATTAAATATTTAAAAAGATAAAATTATTAATGCTATATAACTTGACTCCAACATAGAATTAAATGAAATTGTTAAATGTAAACTAAAAAACATATTAGAAATATGGAATAAATGGAATACCGACTAAGCACGTAACCACAGGAGCATTGGGAATTCGTTTGATAGATGAGAATAAAAGTGAAGCTCAGTGAAGACGAAAAGCTATTAGTTAGAGAAAAAATAGACCAAATGATTAAGTCCAATGTGCTCCGTCCAAGCAATTCGCCATTTGCAAGTCCAATGCTATCAGTTAAAAAGAAAGATGGCAGCGACAGACTGTGCATCTATTTTCGTGAGCTAAATTCAAACACAATTTCCGATAAGTATCCAATGCCATTGATTTCAGATCAGATAGATCACTTGAAAGCGGAAAATATTTTTCTACTTTAGACCAGGCCAGCGGATTTTATTAAATACTGATCCACAATGACTCCATAGAAAGAACAGCATTTGTCAACCCATAGGGTCTGAATGAATTTCTGACCATGCCATTTGTGCTAAAAAATGCATCTTCTATTTTTCAATAGAAAATTATTTCAATTTTTCAATTCAATAGAATTTTTTTTTTTATTTCGTTTTACGTTTAATATAAAGAAGGGCAATTTTCTTCGCACAGGAATAGAGTACCTTGGATTTTATATTAAAGATGGTGAAATTAAACCGAATCCAAGTAAGATAGAAGCCCTTTCTGTTTTGCCACCAACGTCCACTGCGACGCAGTTAAGGAAATTCATAGGTTTGTCATCGTACTTCAGACAATTTGACCCGCGGTTCTCAGAGCAGATGAAGCCGCTCTATCAGTTGACCTATAAACTTAATACGTTTGGAGCATGGAAATGGAGCATGAGCAGATCCGACAGAAGATTATCAAAGTACTGACATCTGACCCTGTACTGACAATCTTTGACCCTGAACTCCAAATCGAACTGCATAGAGATGCTAGTGGTGATGGGTATGGCGCAATGCTGATACATGAAATAGATGGTAAACGTACAGTAGTTGAATATTTTAGCAAACGCACGACAGTATCAAAAGCTAAATATCACTCGTATGAGCTGTTTATAATGTAGTGAAACACATCAGACATTATTTACGCGGTAGAAAATTGTGCACACCGAGTGCAATTCATTAAAAGCGACGAAGAGTACACCGTTGGTGAGCTAAGTTACTGGCATTTGATTTTCGTGTTGAGTATATAAAGGGTAGCCAAATGGCACACGTGGATTTTTTATCCCGCTATCCAATTCCTGTAGTTTCAACTGTCATCCGTAGAACAGCAGAGGTTCGTGTAGATCCAGCAGCAATAACGAATAATTGGCTAACAGCAGATAGCCGAACCGCGCCGAGATGTTAGCATTATAAAAATCATGGGCCAATTAAATAGCGAAGATATAGAGACAGATGTAACGAAAACTTACGAAATTAAAACTGGACTATTATATCGCAAGATAACACGTTATGGCCAGACTCTTTTTTTACCAGTGATTCCTAAGGCGTTTAGGTGGTCTGTCATAAATCATGTGCACGAGGCTATGATGCGATCACCAAGTTTGTTCACTTGTATCACACTCTTAATCTGGACTCGGAAAATTGCATTAAAGCTGTAAGTTAGGTATATCTTTCTTTGGAGTTCCCAGTCGAATCATCGCAAATCAGGGCAGGAGTTTTGCAATTAATAAATTCCGTGCATTTTGCTCAACGAATAAAATTGACTTGCACTTAATAGCCACAGGTGCAAGCCATGCAATCCACGCTAAAAGCTATGCTATGATGCTATGATCGATGATTAGTTTCTACTAGTGAGCGTTCTTGGCAGGATGCATTGCAACATATTCAGTTGGCCATGAATTGCTTTTAAAATAGAGTTACAAAATCTAGAGCTCTAGTGTTGCTAATAGGAAAAGAGGCTAGGCCTTTTTGTATGCTGCAAATATATGAAGACGATAATATATTAGATAGAGAAAATTCTAGAATAGAAGCTAATGAAAATATGGAGTGTAATGTACCATACGATAAAGAAAGATTTGACAAAAATAGGGCGAAAGGTTTTGCGTATAACGGAGGTAATCATGTTTGAATTGACAGAAGAATTCCAAATCGGTGATAAGACCCAAGATGGGGGAGAGCATGTGGATGGCACAAGATAATGTGTGTCAGTATCCCTGGATGAGAACATACAAAATCATCCTCCTTTAGAAAAATAACGTAATAACACGAAGTTATTTTCTTAGTGTTAATTTAATAATTAATTAGTGTTAAAATTTTTTTAATAATATTTTTAAAATTAGTTTTTTTAATAATATTTATGATAAATACATTTTTTTCTTGAACCAAAAATATTGATATTAATTTTATATACGATATTTATTCCAATATATTACCGCACAGGGGGTCATCTTCTATATGACCATACCTGAACTGTTTACATGAAAAGTATAGTGATTATGAAATAAACATTTTTAACCTATCTTTATTAATTGTTTGTTTGTTGTTATAAAGGAAGAGGGTAGCCTATTTCTGGTCCAAACTTTGCAACGCAGTGCAGGAGACCTCAGAAGTATTTATTTTTGATCAGGATCACCCCCTGAGTATAAGCATGTCCGTCTGTCTGTCTGTTTCTAGGAAAAATAATCTCTTAGTTTTAAAGCTATCGACTTGAAACTTTGCACACATCATTCTTTTATTGTAAAAAGTATATAAGTCGGAACGACAGAGATCGGCCGACTATAACTGAATATAACTGAACGATCGGAAATGACACAATCTTCGTATTTTTTAAGATGCTTGGGGCTGTTTCCAACATATGTATGTATTAAAGCAAATGATTTTATAGTGAAATTCTTATAAGGATCGGCAAACTATATACGATCCAATATATATCTAAAAATATAAGCTGCGACTTAAGTGCAAGAGTATTTCAACTTCTGCTCCGCCCGAAGTTAGCTTACCATTCTTGTTTTTTAGGTAAAACTGCTCTACACGCTTGTTTACTTGCATCTGTTATTATGCAGAATTCTTTGCTGAAATCTGGGTTTGTTTTATTTAACCCAATATAAAATATTCGAATGCAGTTTGGCAGTCAGCTGTGCATTCGAATTTTACATTTTTCTAACATAATCTTGTTATATGAAGAGAATGCCCGCATCATGTGGGACTGGGTAATAGTAATAACGGCATATTTTTTCCGTCGGGCAAAATTCCATAAAAATGATTATTTTCCGGATGTAACTTTGGTTAAATTTCATTTACTATATTTCTCAAAAACATCAGTTAAGTTCAATTTTTTAGGTGCTGCTATGGTTCCATAGTTATAGTTCCATAGGGGGAAGTTTATACACCATTGCAGTTAAGTATTAGCTTATTACTATACTATTTGTCTAAAAACAGAATCCATAGAAAGTCTACCTTAAAAAACACCAAAGTTGTGCCATTTCCGATCAAGGAGTTATAAAATAGCACATGTAGGGTACAGTCGATCCGGTAGTTCCGACCTATATACTGCGTACAAAAGAAAGACACACAGTTTTACACACAGCCAAGTTTGAAGTTGATAGCTTTAATACTAAGAGACTACTTTGCGTAATAACAGACAGACAGTGCCTATGTATATATACTCAGGAGGTCATGCTGATGAAGAATATACATACATACGGAGATGTCTCTTTAACTGCGATGCACCTTTTGACCAAAATTTTAATACCCTCTTCAAGGGCATAAAAAATAAATATTATTTATTAAAAATGGTTTTTAAAAGTGACCTCTTGGGATGGCTTGACCAATAAAAATGTATTTTCTACAATTAAATATTAAATATGTATATACTTTATAAACACTACATTACTACTACCAACTTTATAAAATCTTTAAATATAATTTGCAAAATTGTTATTTTTAGGACGATTTAACAAAGGAGCAAATAGCTCGTAAGTTTTTTAATGAATTAAAAATGGTTCCAATTTATCTCATTGAATATCACCGACAGTCCTACGCAATGCATTTAATGCTTTTGATCCAGAAAAAAATGGATACATCAATACAGCTATGGTTGGAACTATTCTTAGTATGTTGGGTCACCAGCTGGATGATGCAACCTTAGCCGACATTATTGCCGAAGTGGATGAAGATGGGTCTGGTCAAATTGAATTTGAGGAGTTCACGACTTTAGCTGCTAGATTTCTTGTTGAAGAAGATGCTGAGGCTATGATGGCCGAATTGAAAGAAGCGTTTAGGCTATATGACAAGGAAGGTAATGGATATATAACTACGGGCGTTCTTCGTGAAATTCTTCGAGAATTAGATGACAAATTGACTAATGATGATCTTGACATGATGATCGAAGAGATCGATTCTGATGGATCAGGAACCGTAGACTTTGATGGTAATTTATTAAAAGTAATTTTACTTAATTACCTTTTATTAATCTTTTTTTCTAGAATTCATGGAAGTTATGACTGGTGGCGATGATTAATGATGTAATATTAATAAACTTTTGAATACACATTGAATAATTAAATATAATACGCCTATATTTGTATAATTATTTTAGTTGGGTGTATGCAGGGCAAAAATTCGTTTGGTAGATGAGAATAAATCTGCTCAAAGAAGCCCTTATGGGCTCAGTTCAGATGAAAAGCTATTAGTTAGAGAAAAAATAGACCAAATGATGAAGTCCAATATGCTCCGTCCAAGCAATTCGCCATTTGCAAGTCCAATGCTATCAGTTAAAAAGAAAGATGGCAGCGACAGACTGTGCATCTATTTTCGTGAGCTAAATTCAAACACAATTTCCGATAAGTATCCAATGCCATTGATTTCAGATCAGATAGATCACTTGAAAGCGGAAAATATTTTTCTACTTTAGACCAGGCCAGCGGATTTTATTAAATACCGATCCACAATGACTCCATAGAAAGAACAGCATTTGTCAACCCATAGGGTCTGAATGAATTTCTGACCATGCCATTTGTGCTAAAAAATGCATCTTCTATTTTTCAATAGAAAATTATTTCAATTTTTCAATTCAATAGAATTTTTTTTTATTTCGTTTTACGTTTAATATAAAGAAGGGCAATTTCTTCGCACAGGAATAGAGTACCTTGGATTTTATATTAAAGATGGTGAAATTAAACCGAATCCAAGTAAGATAGAAGCCCTTTCTGTTTTGCCACCAACGTCCACTGCGACGCAGTTAAAGAAATTCATAGGTTTGTCATCGTACTTCAGACAATTTGACCCGCGGTTCTCAGAGCAGATGAAGCCGCTCTATCAGTTGACCTATAAACTTAATACGTTTGGAGCATGGAAATGGAGCATGAGCAGATCCGACAGAAGATTATCAAAGTACTGACATCTGACCCTGTACTGACAATCTTTGACCCTGAACTCCAAATCGAACTGCATAGAGATGCTAGTAGTGATGGGTATGGCGCAATGCTGATACATGAAATAGATGGTATCAAAAGCTAAATATCACTCGAATGAGCTGTTTATAATGTAGTGAAACACATCAGACATTATTTACGCGGTAGAAAATTGTGCACACCGAGTGCAATTCATTAAAAGCGACGAAGAGTACACCGTTGGTGAGCTAAGTTACTGGCATTTGATTTTCGTGTTGAGTATATAAAGGGTAGCCAAATGGCACACGTGGATTTTTTATCCCGCTATCCAATTCCTGTAGTTTCAACTGTCATCCGTAGAACAGCAGAGGTTCGTGTAGATCCAGCAGCAATGAAATTGCTGCTAACACAAATAATTGGCTAACAGCAGATAGCCGAACCGCGCCGAGATGTTAGCATTATAAAAATCATGGGCCAATTAAATAGCGAAGATATAGAGACAGATGTAACGAAAACTTACGAAATTAAAACTGGACTATTATATCGCAAGATAACACGTTATGGCCAGACTCTTTTTTTACCAGTGATTCCTAAGGCGTTTAGGTGGTCTGTCATAAATCATGTGCACGAGGCTATGATGCGATCACCAAGTTTGTTCACTTGTATCACACTCTTAATCTGGACTCGGAAAATTGCATTAAAGCTGTAAGTTAGGTATATCTTTCTTTGGAGTTCCCAGTCGAATCATCGCAAATCAGGGCAGGAGTTTTGCAATTAATAAATTCCGTGCATTTTGCTCAACGAATAAAATTGACTTGCACTTAATAGCCACAGGTGCAAGCCATGCAATCCACGCTAAAAGCTATGCTATGATGCTATGATCGATGATTAGTTTCTACTAGTGAGCGTTCTTGGCAGGATGCATTGCAACATATTCAGTTGGCCATGAATTGCTTTTAAAATAGAGTTACAAAATCTAGAGCTCTAGTGTTGCTAATAGGAAAAGAGGCTAGGCCTTTTTGTATGCTGCAAATATATGAAGACGATAATATATTAGATAGAGAAAATTCTAGAATAGAAGCTAATGAAAATATGGAGTGTAATGTACCATACGATAAAGAAAGATTTGACAAAAATAGGGCGAAAGGTTTTGCGTATAACGGAGGTAATCATGTTTGAATTGACAGAAGAATTCCAAATCGGTGATAAGACCCAAGATGGGGGAGAGCATGTGGATGGCACAAGATAATGTGTGTCAGTATCCCTGGATGAGAACATACAAAATCATCCTCCTTTAGAAAAATAACGTAATAACACGAAGTTATTTTCTTAGTGTTAATTTAATAATTAATTAGTGTTAAAATTTTTTTAATAATATTTTTAATAATAGTTTTTTTAATAATATTTATGATAAATACATTTTTTTCTTGAACCAAAAATATTGATATTAATTTTATATACGATATTTATTCCAATATATTACCGCACAGGGGGTCATCTTCTATATGACCATACCTGAACTGTTTACATGAAAAGTATAGTGATTATGAAATAAACATTTTTAACCTATCTTTATTAATTGTTTGTTTGTTGTTATAAAGGAAGAGGGTAGCCTATTTCTGGTCCAAACTTTGCAACGCAGTGCAGGAGACCTCAGAAGTATTTATTTTTGATCAGGATCACCCCCTGAGTATAAGCATGTCCGTCTGTCTGTCTGTTTCTACGAAAAATAATCTCTTAGTTTTAATGCTATCGACTTGAAACTTTGCACACATCATTCTTTTATTGTAAAAAGTATATAAGTCGGAACGACAGAGATCGGCCGACTATAACTGAATATAACTGAACGATCGGAAATGACACAATCTTCGTATTTTTTAAGATGCTTGGGGCTGTTTCCAACATATGTATGTATTAAAGCAAATGATTTTATAGTGAAATTCTTATAAGGATCGGCAAACTATATACGATCCAATATATATCTAAAAATATAAGCTGCGACTTAAGTGCAAGAGTATTTCAACTTCTGCTCCGCCCGAAGTTAGCTTACCATTCTTGTTTTTTAGGTAAAACTGCTCTACACGCTTGTTTACTTGCATCTGTTATTATGCAGAATTCTTTGCTGAAATCTGGGTTTGTTTTATTTAAGCCAATATAAAATATTCGAATGCAGTTTGGCAGTCAGCTGTGCATTCGAATTTTACATTTTTCTAACATAATCTTGTTATATGAAGAGAATGCCCGCATCATGTGGGACTGGGTAATAGTAATAACGGCATATTTTTTCCGTCGGGCAAAATTCCATAAAAATGATTATTTTCCGGATGTAACTTTGGTTAAATTTCATTTACTATATTTCTCAAAAACATCAGTTAAGTTCAATTTTTTAGGTGCTGCTATGGTTCCATAGTTATAGTTCCATAGGGGGAAGTTTATACACCATTGCAGTTAAGTATTAGCTTATTACTATACTATTTGTCTAAAAACAGAATCCATAGAAAGTCTACCTTAAAAAACACCAAAGTTGTGCCATTTCCGATCAAGGAGTTATAAAATAGCACATGTAGGGTACAGTCGATCCGGTAGTTCCGACCTATATACTGCGTACAAAAGAAAGACACACAGTTTTACACACAGCCAAGTTTGAAGTTGATAGCTTTAATACTAAGAGACTACTTTGCGTAATAACAGACAGACAGTGCCTATGTATATATACTCAGGAGGTCATGCTGATGAAGAATATACATACATACGGAGATGTCTCTTTAACTGCGATGCACCTTTTGACCAAAATTTTAATACCCTCTTCAAGGGCATAAAAAATAAATATTATTTATTAAAAATGGTTTTTAAAAGTGACCTCTTGGGATGGCTTGACCAATAAAAATGTATTTTCTACAATTAAATATTAAATATGTATATACTTTATAAACACTACATTACTACTACCAACTTTATAAAATCTTTAAATATAATTTGCAAAATTGTTATTTTTAGGACGATTTAACAAAGGAGCAAATAGCTCGTAAGTTTTTTAATGAATTAAAAATGGTTCCAATTTATCTCATTGAATATCACCGACAGTCCTACGCAATGCATTTAATGCTTTTGATCCAGAAAAAAATGGATACATCAATACAGCTATGGTTGGAACTATTCTTAGTATGTTGGGTCACCAGCTGGATGATGCAACCTTAGCCGACATTATTGCCGAAGTGGATGAAGATGGGTCTGGTCAAATTGAATTTGAGGAGTTCACGACTTTAGCTGCTAGATTTCTTGTTGAAGAAGATGCTGAGGCTATGATGGCCGAATTGAAAGAAGCGTTTAGGCTATATGACAAGGAAGGTAATGGATATATAACTACGGGCGTTCTTCGTGAAATTCTTCGAGAATTAGATGACAAATTGACTAATGATGATCTTGACATGATGATCGAAGAGATCGATTCTGATGGATCAGGAACCGTAGACTTTGATGGTAATTTATTAAAAGTAATTTTACTTAATTACCTTTTATTAATCTTTTTTTCTAGAATTCATGGAAGTTATGACTGGTGGCGATGATTAATGATGTAATATTAATAAACTTTTGAATACACATTGAATAATTAAATATAATACGCCTATATTTGTATAATTATTTTAGTTGGGTGTATGCAGGGCAAAAATTCGTTTGGTAGATGAGAATAAATCTGCTCAAAGAAGCCCTTATGGGCTCAGTTCAGATGAAAAGCTATTAGTTAGAGAAAAAATAGACCAAATGATGAAGTCCAATATGCTCCGTCCAAGCAATTCGCCATTTGCAAGTCCAATGCTATCAGTTAAAAAGAAAGATGGCAGCGACAGACTGTGCATCTATTTTCGTGAGCTAAATTCAAACACAATTTCCGATAAGTATCCAATGCCATTGATTTCAGATCAGATAGATCACTTGAAAGCGGAAAATATTTTTCTACTTTAGACCAGGCCAGCGGATTTTATTAAATACCGATCCACAATGACTCCATAGAAAGAACAGCATTTGTCAACCCATAGGGTCTGAATGAATTTCTGACCATGCCATTTGTGCTAAAAAATGCATCTTCTATTTTTCAATAGAAAATTATTTCAATTTTTCAATTCAATAGAATTTTTTTTTTTATTTCGTTTTACGTTTAATATAAAGAAGGGCAATTTCTTCGCACAGGAATAGAGTACCTTGGATTTTATATTAAAGATGGTGAAATTAAACCGAATCCAAGTAAGATAGAAGCCCTTTCTGTTTTGCCACCAACGTCCACTGCGACGCAGTTAAAGAAATTCATAGGTTTGTCATCGTACTTCAGACAATTTGACCCGCGGTTCTCAGAGCAGATGAAGCCGCTCTATCAGTTGACCTATAAACTTAATACGTTTGGAGCATGGAAATGGAGCATGAGCAGATCCGACAGAAGATTATCAAAGTACTGACATCTGACCCTGTACTGACAATCTTTGACCCTGAACTCCAAATCGAACTGCATAGAGATGCTAGTGGTGATGGGTATGGCGCAATGCTGATACATGAAATAGATGGTAAACGTACAGTAGTTGAATATTTTAGCAAACGCACGACAGTATCAAAAGCTAAATATCACTCGTATGAGCTGTTTATAATGTAGTGAAACACATCAGACATTATTTACGCGGTAGAAAATTGTGCACACCGAGTGCAATTCATTAAAAGCGACGAAGAGTACACCGTTGGTGAGCTAAGTTACTGGCATTTGATTTTCGTGTTGAGTATATAAAGGGTAGCCAAATGGCACACGTGGATTTTTTATCCCGCTATCCAATTCCTGTAGTTTCAACTGTCATCCGTAGAACAGCAGAGGTTCGTGTAGATCCAGCAGCAATAACGAATAATTGGCTAACAGCAGATAGCCGAACCGCGCCGAGATGTTAGCATTATAAAAATCATGGGCCAATTAAATAGCGAAGATATAGAGACAGATGTAACGAAAACTTACGAAATTAAAACTGGACTATTATATCGCAAGATAACACGTTATGGCCAGACTCTTTTTTTACCAGTGATTCCTAAGGCGTTTAGGTGGTCTGTCATAAATCATGTGCACGAGGCTATGATGCGATCACCAAGTTTGTTCACTTGTATCACACTCTTAATCTGGACTCGGAAAATTGCATTAAAGCTGTAAGTTAGGTATATCTTTCTTTGGAGTTCCCAGTCGAATCATCGCAAATCAGGGCAGGAGTTTTGCAATTAATAAATTCCGTGCATTTTGCTCAACGAATAAAATTGACTTGCACTTAATAGCCACAGGTGCAAGCCATGCAATCCACGTTAAAAGCTATGCTATGATGCTATGATCGATGATTAGTTTCTACTAGTGAGCGTTCTTGGCAGGATGCATTGCAACATATTCAGTTGGCCATGAATTGCTTTTAAAATAGAGTTACAAAATCTAGAGCTCTAGTGTTGCTAATAGGAAAAGAGGCTAGGCCTTTTTGTATGCTGCAAATATATGAAGACGATAATATATTAGATAGAGAAAATTCTAGAATAGAAGCTAATGAAAATATGGAGTGTAATGTACCATACGATAAAGAAAGATTTGACAAAAATAGGGCGAAAGGTTTTGCGTATAACGGAGGTAATCATGTTTGAATTGACAGAAGAATTCCAAATCGGTGATAAGACCCAAGATGGGGGAGAGCATGAGGATGGCACAAGATAATGTGTGTCAGTATCCCTGGATGAGAACATACAAAATCATCCTCCTTTAGAACAAGAATGGAAAGCTAACTTCGGGCGGAGCCGAAGTTGATATACCCTTGCAGATATGTGGCAGCTTATATTATTAGATAAATATCGGATCTTATATAGTCGGCCGATCCTTATTAAACTCGGCAGATCAAATTAGTTTGCCGAAAGTAGAATCCATACAAAGTCCCAGTCTTCTAACTTAAAAAACAACAGAGATATGGCATTTCCGATCAATCAGTTATATGGCAGCTATAGGATATAGTCGGCCGATCCTTATGAAATTTGGCAGATCGAATAAGTCTGCTAAAAGAGGAGTCCACAGCAAGTCCCATCCTTCTAGCTTTAAAAACAACAAAGTTATGGCATTTCCGATCAATCAGTTATATGGCAGCTATAGGATATAGTCGGCCGATCCTTATGAAATTTGGCAGATCGAATAAGTCTGCTAAAAGAGGAGTCCACAGCAAGTCCCATCCTTCTAACTTAAAAAACAACGAAGTTATGGCATTTCCGATCAATCAGTTATATGGCAGCTATAGGATATAGTTGACCGATCCCGGCCGTTCCGACTTATATACTGCCTGCAAAGGAAAGAAGGATGTGTGCAAAGTTTGAAGTCGATAGCTTTAAAACTGAGAGACTAGTTTGCGTAGAAACAGACAGACAGACGGACAGACGGACATGCTTATATCGACTCAGGAGGTGATCCTGATCAAGAATATATATACTTTATAGGGTCGGAGATGTCTCCTTCACTGCGTTGCACACTTTTGAACAAAATTATAATACTTTCTGCAAGGGTATAAAAATAACGTAATAACACGAAGTTATTTTCTTAGTGTTAATTTAATAATTAATTAGTGTTAAAATTTTTTTTAATAATATTTTTAATAATAGTTTTTTTTAATAATATTTATGATAAATACATTTTTTTTTGAACCAAAAATATTGATATTAATTTTATATACGATATTTATTCCAATTATATTACCGCACAGGGGGTCATCTTCTATATGACCATACCTGAAATGTTTACAAGAAAAGTATAGTGATTATGAAATAAACATTTTTAACCTTTCTTTATTAATTGTTTGTTTGTTGTTATAAAGGAAGAGGGTAGCATATTTCTGGTCAAAAGTGTGCAACGCAGTGAAGAAGACCTCAGAAGTATTTATTTTTGATCAGGATCACCTCCTGAGTATAAGAATGTCCGTCTGTCTGTCTGTTTCTAGGAAAAATAATCTCTTAGTTTTAAAGCTATCGACTTGAAACTTTGCACACATCATTCTTTTATTGTAAAAAGTATATAAGTCGGAACGACAGAGATCGGCCGACTATAACTGAATATAACTGAACGATCGGAAATGACACAATCTTCGTATTTTTTAAGATGCTTGGGGCTGTTTCCAACATATGTATGTATTAAAGCAAATGATTTTATAGTGAAATTCTTATAAGGATCGGCAAACTATATACGATCCAATATATATCTAAAAATATAAGCTGCGACTTAAGTGCAAGAGTATTTAAACTTCGGCTCCGCCCGAAGTTAGCTTTCCATTCTTGTTTTTTAGGTAAAACTGCTCTACACGCTTCTTTGCTGAAATCTGGGTTTGTTTTATTTAACCCAATATAAAATATTCGAATGCAGTTGGACAGTCAGCTGTGCATTCGAATTTTACATTTTTCTAACATAATCTTGTTATATGAAGAGAATGCCCGCATCATGTGGGACTGGGTAATAGTAATAACGGCATATTTTTTCCGTCGGGCAAAATTCCATAAAAATGATTATTTTCCGGATGTAACTTTGGTTAAATTTCATTTACTATATTTCTCAAAAACATCAGTTAAGTTCAATTTTTTAGGTGCTGCTATGGTTCCATAGTTATAGTTCCATAGGGGGAAGTTTATACACCATTGCAGTTAAGTATTAGCTTATTACTATACTATTTGTCTAAAAACAGAATCCATAGAAAGTCTACCTTAAAAAACACCAAAGTTGTGCCATTTCCGATCAAGGAGTTATAAAATAGCACATGTAGGGTACAGTCGATCCGGTAGTTCCGACCTATATACTGCGTACAAAAGAAAGACACACAGTTTTACACACAGCCAAGTTTGAAGTTGATAGCTTTAATACTAAGAGACTACTTTGCGTAAAAACAGACAGACAGTGCCTATGTATATCAACTCAGGAGGTCATGCTAATGAAGAATATACATACATACGGAGATGTCTCTTTTACAGTGATGCACCCATTTGACCACAATTTTAATACCCTCTTCAAGGGCATAAAAATATAAATATTATTTCTTAAAAATGGTTTAATAAATGCAAGTGGAAGAGCCAATGCCCGGCATAATAACAATGCGGGCCGATGGCCAAAGGGGGAGCGCCTGGACGAAAGCCGCTGCCGCGGCATAATAACGATGCAGGCCGGTGACCAAAGGGGGAAAAGGGGGTGTGAACGGGAGCCGCCGGTGCGACTAACTGGAAAGTGGGATTAATGGCGGGAATAGAAAGCTGAAGGATTAACAGCAGGAAGAAAGAGTTGCAAGGATTAACGGGCGCCTCTGGAGCTATATAAGGAGGGCCCTTGGAGTAAATCGAGACCGAGTCTTCTAGGGAAGCTGGAAGAGTTCAGTGAAAGACCCCCCGTGGGTAAGTCTAACATTCAAGCGAGAAAGTTTCCTTGGAGAAATTAGGAGTATAGGCTGAAGGACCCCCCGTGGGTAAGTCCGACAGTCTCAAGTGCGAGAATTAAAGCGAGTGTGCAAGGATCTACGATCATTGGCTCAAGCAGCGACAACGAGAGCAGCGACAACGGAAGCAGTGTCGACGACGACGACGACCAAGCAGCGGCGACACGCAAGAGAGGGACATCAGGAGCAGCGTCACCGGCACGAGAGGGGCAACATAGGCCCCGCAACTGGAGCACATGAGTCCAAACGGAGGAAACCCTTAGCCGAACCGGCGCCAGGCATCGAGACCACACGTCCTGCTGGGCGAAAGCTTTGGGGGGGCGTGTGTATCGGCACCAACCCGGAACGGTGACCGGTGACCGAGGGGAGGACGAGCGGTCGATCGGCCGATCCGAGCAGCCGGTGAGATTCACCCTTTTATAAACTTTGTGCAAATATCGTGTAAATAAAGGGTACATTTTGTGAACGAAGCAATCCTTTGTTATTTCTGGGCTCAGGCAGTCACGTCGAATCTATAAATTCGGTGGAACGATCCATAAACTCTTTGAGCTAGCCGCGGCATTTGTTGCGAGCACCGATCAATAAGAACAGTTCGTTACACCTGGCGCCCAAACTACGTGACTGTTTTCGAGGCTAGAAATAACGCAAGCTTCAAGATGGGAAGGAAGAATTGGATATACGCGCTTCGCAAGGAGGAATTGAGCGAAGTGTGTAGAGAGCTAGGTCTCCCAGCAGAAGGAACGGTTGAAAACATGAGGGCACTAGTTGCAAAGTGGGTCGACGAGACTAAGGACGACGAGGTGTTGGCGTTCACGCGTGGATTTGAAGAAAAGAGCACACAGAGGTCCACGCCAAGACAAACAGCAGTGAGCGAATCAGAGAAGCTCATTCAAAGTCTGGCGGTTCCAGAGATGAAAAGTATAAGGAGCATGGAGCCACAAGTGCCGAAGCCGGTCCCGGTGCAAGTGGAGTACGCAAAAGTGGCCAGAAAAGTCCGGGAGTGGTCATTCCGATTCGACATTGGGCAAGTGGGTGCAGGAACCCCAGAATTTTGTTCTGTAGGATGTGCGGCGCAATAGGGGTAAGGAGCACAGAGTGTTCCGGGAAAGAGCGGGAAACGCGCAGCGATCTCAGCCGTAGAGAGGAAGGCAGAAATCGCGAGGTGCTGCCTCTCAAAACTAGTTGGAGGATTTGGAGACGATCAGCAATTGTCCGCGGTCGTCAAGGTCGGAGGAGCAGAAGTTAAGGCCATGATAGACACCGGAGCAACGGCTAGCTTCATTTCTGAGAACGCAGCACAGGATCACTATGAAGGACGACATCCCCATAAAACAAAGGTAATATCCGAAGAACCCCAAAATACGGGGGGAGATAAATGCGAAGGTAGAAGAGCTGCTGGAAAAGGGATGCATCGAGCCTTCGAATAGTGCTTATAGCTCACCCATCGTTATGGTGAAGAAGAAAACGGGTCAATGGAGAATGTGCGTGGATTTCCGACAAATAAACGCAAAATCGGTAAAAGATGCGTACCCGATGCCACGAATAAACTTCATACTGGTGCAACTAAGGGAGGCAAAGTGTTTCAGCAGCCTCAACCTTAAGGACGGCTATTGGCAAATGCCACTGGAGGAGGGAAGCAGGAAGTACACGGATTTTACGGTACCAGGAAAAGGTCTGTACCAGTGGAAGGTGATGCCGTTCGGTTTACATTCAGCATCGGCAAACTTTCCAAAGGGCTTTGGACAAGGTTATAGGCCCGGATATGGCGCCGCACGCATTTGCGTATCAAGTTGACATCATCGTGATCAGACGCACAAGGGAGGAGCATATGGCGAACTTGAAGGAAGTGTTCCGAAGACTGAAGGCGGCAAATTTAAGAATAAACACGGAAAAGTGCCAATTCTTCAGGGAAGATCTACTGTACCTGGGCCACCGAATAACAAGCCAGGGAATCCCGGAAAGGTTGCGGCAATTACGGAATTGAAACCCCCAACAAACGTAAAGGGGTACGTCAGTTCATTGGTATGGCGTCGTGGTATCGCGGTCAAGACAATGATCAAGAAAGGTCAAGACAATGATCGCCCAGTTTGCAGACGAGGATCAGAGGACATGGGACGAGCACTGGCCTGAGTTGATGCTGGCAGTGAACTCAAGCGTGTCCGATTCGACGGGATACTCGCCATGTTTCATAACCCAAGGCAGAGAGCCGAGAATGCCGAAGGCGTTATACGATAAAGAGGCATTGGGGACGGGAGCATCACAAACCACGCCCTCAGAGAATGCAAAGAAGCTACAAGAAGTGTTTGATCTGGTACGGAGGAACATGGAGAGAGCGGCGCAGGAGCAAGCTAGGCACTACAATCTGAGGAGGCGGCAGTCTGTCAAAAGCAGCCGAAGGGTTCGTGGCGAAATTAGCGCCAAGATACGGCGGGCCGTACACGGTGGCGAATTTCATATCGCCAGTGATTGTTGTGCTACGTCGCGTTGGCACAAAGAAAGAAAGGAGGGCACACATAAGTGAGCTAAAAGCCCAAAAAGAGGAGTCGGCGCCACAGGCGTAAACAAAGAAGTAAACACAAAAAAAAATATAAAAAGGAAAATAAACAAAAAAAAAAATGGAATTAAAAAAAAAAAAAAGGAATATAAAAAGAAAAACAAATGGAATAAAAAAAAAGGAATATAAAAAGAAAAACAATGGAAGTAAAAAAAAAAAAATATATATATATATATAGAAAGAAAAAAGATATAATATTATACACAACAAAAAAAAATAATACATACACAAAAAAAAAAAAACAAACAAACAGAAAAAAAAAAAAAACAGAAAAAAAATAGTAAATAAATATGTACATAAAAAAAAAAACAGGAACAAAAAAAACATAAAAAGATATGTTCACGAAAAAAATTAGAGTCATAATGAAGAGGAACAACCTGTCCGTTTCCCGAAGAAGGGGGGAGGTGGATAAGTTTATCCACGCAGAAAAAAAGGAGTCAAATAAAGCACACGGGTCGGAGAAAAAAAATTATATAAAAAAAACCCAAAGGTTAAGAAGCTGGAACCACGTCACTTCTGTCGTTCCCGAAGAAGGGGTGAAGTGTGAGGAGATTAAATCTCCCACACGCCAAGACAGGTGGCAAGAAGGGGGCAGCAGCGGGGAAAGGGATCGCGCGGCCGTGCGCAGATGCAGGAGAAAGCGGAAACAACGTGGAACGTAACGGTTCCGGACGAGCCTCTGTGACGGCCGTGCGCGGATGCAGGAGGAAGCGGAGACAACGTGGAACGTAACGGTTCCGGTCGGGCATGCGTGACAGCCGTGCGCGGATGTAGGAGAAAGAGAAGGGGGGCGGAGAACATAGCAGCCGCGGTGGCCAAGGTGTTTAGAAAGCACGGAAGGAGACAAATGCGATTGGAGCGACCAAAAGGGGAGCGCGGGGGAAGTGCCGGTAGAAGAGCCAATGCCCGGGATAATAACAATGCGGGCCGATGGCCAAAAGGGGAGCGCCGGGGGAGCGCCTGGAAGAAGACGCTGCCGCGGAATAATAACGATGCAGGCCGGTGGCCAAAGGGGGGAAAGGGGGTGTGAAGGAGAGCCGCCGGTGCGACTAATTGGAAAGTGGGATTAACGGCGGGAATAGAAAGCTGAAGGATTAACGGCAGGAAGAAAGAGTTGCAAGGATTAACGGGCGCCTCTGGAGCTATATAAGGAGGGCCCCTGGAGTAAATCGAGACCGAGTCTTCTAGGGAAGCTGGAAGAGTTGAGTCAAAGACCCCCCGTGGGTAAGTCTAACATTCAAGCGAGAAAGTTTCCTTGGAGGAATTAGGAGTATAGGCTGAAGGACCCCCCGTGGGTAAGTCCGACAGTCTCAAGTGCGAGAATTAAAGCGAGTGCGCAAGGTTCTACGATCATTGGCTCAAGGACCCCCTGTGGGTAAGTCCGGCGGCTGTACGCGAGTCATCGCGTACGAGGGATAGCCAGCTCGGGAACTCAAGCCCATCTATAAAACCAGACAGGAACGTCCCGGTAAAGTCAAGAGATTCCTGATCCAGGCGCTGGAGCGTATGCACAGCGTATTGCCTGGAGTCAATGGAAGCCCGACGCCAAACCTCTGGTCGTCCATAAATCCTGCGGAGTGTATGCACGTCGGTGTTTGGAGGCGAGTGGCAGACGCAACCGGGGGCGTATCCTGTGGGGTAGGTAGGCCCTTCGTGCCCTGATCCGGCCGCCAGGCACTAAGAAGCGTATCCTGCCCGGCGTACGCCTGGGAGGTGAGCCTATTGGTCCGCCAACACGGATTTGGTGCCGGCCACGGCGAAAGGGCAGTCCCAGTGAGCCAAGGGTAACAGCGATCCACGCACCCACGGAAGAGGAGCAGCGACAGCGACGAGAGGAGCAGCGACAACAGGAGCGGCGACAACGAGAGCAGCGACAACGGAAGCAGCGTCGACGACGAGAGGGACTTTATATACTTTATAAACACTACTTTACTACTACCAACTTTATAAAATCGTTAAATAAAACCATTTTTATTTTTCAAAATTGTTATTTTTAGGACGATTTAACAAAGGAGCAAATAGCTCGTAAGTTTTTTAATGAATTAAAAATGGTTCCAATTTATCTCATTGAATATCACCGACAGTCCTACGCAATGCATTTAATGCTTTTGATCCAGAAAAAAATGGATACATCAATACAGCTATGGTTGGAACGATTCTTAGTATGTTGGGTCACCAGCTGGATGATGCAACCTTAGCCGACATTATTGCCGAAGTGGATGAAGATGGGTCTGGTCAAATTGAATTTGAGGAGTTCACGACTTTAGCTGCTAGATTTCTTGTTGAAGAAGATGCTGAGGCTATGATGGCCGAATTGAAAGAAGCGTTTAGGCTATATGACAAGGAAGGTAATGGATATATAACTACGGGCGTTCTTCGTGAAATTCTTCGAGAATTAGATGACAAATTGACTAATGATGATCTTGACATGATGATCGAAGGGATCGATTCTGATGGATCAGGAACCGTAGACTTTGATGGTAATTTATTAAAAGTAATTTTACTTAATTACCTTTTATTAATCTTTTTTTCTAGAATTCATGGAAGTTATGACTGGTGGCGATGATTAATGATGTAATATTAATAAACTTTTGAATACACATTGAATAATTAAATATAATACGCCTATATTTGTATAATTATTTTAGTTGGGTGTATGCAGGGCAAAAATTCGTTTGGTAGATGAGAATAAAACTGCTCAAAGACGCCCTTATGATTAAGTCCAATGTGCTCTGTCCAAGCAATTCGCCATTTGCAAGTCCAATGCTATCAGTTAAAAAGAAAGATGGCAGCGACAGACTGTGCATCTATTTTCGTGAGCTAAATTCAAACACAATTTCCGATAAGTATCCAATGCCATTGATTTCAGATCAGATAGATCACTTGAAAGCGGAAAATATTTTTCTACTTTAGACCAGGCCAGCGGATTTTATTAAATACCGATCCACAATGACTCCATAGAAAGAACAGCATTTGTCAACCCATAGGGTCTGAATGAATTTCTGACCATGCCATTTGTGCTAAAAAATGCATCTTCTATTTTTCAATAGAAAATTATTTCAATTTTTCAATTCAATAGAATTTTTTTTTATTTCGTTTTACGTTTAATATAAAGAAGGGCAATTTCTTCGCACAGGAATAGAGTACCTTGGATTTTATATTAAAGATGGTGAAATTAAACCGAATCCAAGTAAGATAGAAGCCCTTTCTGTTTTGCCACCAACGTCCACTGCGACGCAGTTAAAGAAATTCATAGGTTTGTCATCGTACTTCAGACAATTTGACCCGCGGTTCTCAGAGCAGATGAAGCCGCTCTATCAGTTGACCTATAAACTTAATACGTTTGGAGCATGGAAATGGAGCATGAGCAGATCCGACAGAAGATTATCAAAGTACTGACATCTGACCCTGTACTGACAATCTTTGACCCTGAACTCCAAATCGAACTGCATAGAGATGCTAGTGGTGATGGGTATGGCGCAATGCTGATACATGAAATAGATGGTAAACGTACAGTAGTTGAATATTTTAGCAAACGCACGACAGTATCAAAAGCTAAATATCACTCGTATGAGCTGTTTATAATGTAGTGAAACACATCAGACATTATTTACGCGGTAGAAAATTGTGCACACCGAGTTCAATTCATTAAAAGCGACGAAGAGTACACCGTTGGTGAGCTAAGTTACTGGCATTTGATTTTCGTGTTGAGTATATAAAGGGTAGCCAAATGGCACACGTGGATTTTTTATCCCGCTATCCAATTCCTGTAGTTTCAACTGTCATCCGTAGAACAGCAGAGGTTCGTGTAGATCCAGCAGCAATAACGAATAATTGGCTAACAGCAGATAGCCGAACCGCGCCGAGATGTTAGCATTATAAAAATCATGGGCCAATTAAATAGCGAAGATATAGAGACAGATGTAACGAAAACTTACGAAATTAAAACTGGACTATTATATCGCAAGATAACTCGTTATGGCCAGACTCTTTTTTTACCAGTGATTCCTAAGGCGTTTAGGTGATCGAGGCTATGATGCGATCACCAAGTTTGTTCACTTGTATCACACTCTTAATCTGGACTCGGAAAATTGCATTAAAGCTGTAAGTCAGGTATATCTTTCTTTGGAGTTCCCAGTCGAATCATCGCAAATCAGGGCAGGAGTTTTGCAATTAATAAATTCCGTGCATTTTGCTCAACGAATAAAATTGACTTGCACTTAATAGCCACAGGTGCAAGCCATGCAATCGACGCTAAAAGCTATGCTATGATGCTATGATCGATGATTAGTTTCTACTAGTGAGCGTTCTTGGCAGGATGCATTGCAACATATTCAGTTGGCCATGAATTGCTTTTAAAATAGAGTTACAAAATCTAGAGCTCTAGTGTTGCTAATAGGAAAAGAGGCTAGGCCTTTTTGTATGCTGCAAATATATGAAGACGATAATATATTAGATAGAGAAAATTCTAGAATAGAAGCTAATGAAAATATGGAGTGTAATGTACCATACGATAAAGAAAGATTTGACAAAAATAGGGCGAAAGGTTTTGCGTATAACGGAGGTAATCATGTTTGAATTGACAGAAGAATTCCAAATCGGTGATAAGACCCAAGATGGGGGAGAGCATGTGGATGGCACAAGATAATGTGTGTCAGTATCCCTGGATGAGAACATACAAAATCATCCTCCTTTAGAAAAATAACGTAATAACACGAAGTTATTTTCTTAGTGTTAATTTAATAATTAATTAGTGTTAAAATTTTTTTAATAATATTTTTAATAATAGTTTTTTTTAATAATATTTATGATAAATACATTTTTCTCTTGAACCAAAAATATTGATATTAATTTTATATACGATATTTATTCCAATTATATTACCGCACAGGGGGTCATCTTCTATATGACCATACCTGAAATGTTTACAAGAAAAGTATAGTGATTATGAAATAAACATTTTTAACCTTTCTTTATTAATTGTTTGTTTGTTGTTATAAAGGAAGAGGGTAGCATATTTCTGGTCAAAAGTGTGCAACGCAGTGAAGAAGACCTCAGAAGTATTTATTTTTGATCAGGATCACCTCCTGAGTATAAGAATGTCCGTCTGTCTGTCTGTTTCTAGGAAAAATAATCTCTTAGTTTTAAAGCTATCGACTTGAAACTTTGCACACATCATTCTTTTATTGTAAAAAGTATATAAGTCGGAACGGCAGAGATCGGCCGACTATAACTGAATATAACTGAACGATCGGAAATGACACAATCTTCGTATTTTTTAAGATGCTTGGGGCTGTTTCCAACATATGTATGTATTAAAGCAAATGATTTTATAGTGAAATTCTTATAAGGATCGGCAAACTATATACGATCCAATATATATCTAAAAATATAAGCTGCGACTTAAGTGCAAGAGTATTTAAACTTCGGCTCCGCCCGAAGTTAGCTTTCCATTCTTGTTTTTTAGGTAAAACTGCTCTACACGCTTCTTTGCTGAAATCTGGGTTTGTTTTATTTAAGCCAATATAAAATATTCAAATGCAGTTTGGCAGTCAGCTGTGCATTCGAATTTTACATTTTTCTAACATAATCTTGTTATATGAAGAGAATGCCCGCATCATGTGGGACTGGGTAATAGTAATAACGGCATATTTTTTCCGTCGGGCAAAATTCCATAAAAATGATTATTTTCCGGATGTAACTTTGGTTAAATTTCATTTACTATATTTCTCAAAAACATCAGTTAAGTTCAATTTTTTAGGTGCTGCTATGGTTCCATAGTTATAGTTCCATAGGGGGAAGTTTATACACCATTGCAGTTAAGTATTAGCTTATTACTATACTATTTGTCTAAAAACAGAATCCATAGAAAGTCTACCTTAAAAAACACCAAAGTTGTGCCATTTCCGATCAAGGAGTTATAAAATAGCACATGTAGGGTACAGTCGATCCGGTAGTTCCGACCTATATACTGCGTACAAAAGAAAGACACACAGTTTTACACACAGCCAAGTTTGAAGTTGATAGCTTTAATACTAAGAGACTACTTTGCGTAATAACAGACAGACAGTGCCTATGTATATATACTCAGGAGGTCATGCTGATGAAGAATATACATACATACGGAGATGTCTCTTTAACTGCGATGCACCTTTTGACCAAAATTTTAATACCCTCTTCAAGGGCATAAAAAATAAATATTATTTATTAAAAATGGTTTTTAAAAGTGACCTCTTGGGATGGCTTGACCAATAAAAATGTATTTTCTACAATTAAATATTAAATATGTATATACTTTATAAACACTACATTACTACTACCAACTTTATAAAATCTTGAAATATAATTTGCAAAATTGTTATTTTTAGGACGATTTAACAAAGGAGCAAATAGCTCGTAAGTTTTTTAATGAATTAAAAATGGTTCCAATTTATCTCATTGAATATCACCGACAGTCCTACGCAATGCATTTAATGCTTTTGATCCAGAAAAAAATGGATACATCAATACAGCTATGGTTGGAACGATTCTTAGTATGTTGGGTCACCAGCTGGATGATGCAACCTTAGCCGACATTATTGCCGAAGTGGATGAAGATGGGTCTGGTCAAATTGAATTTGAGGAGTTCACGACTTAAGCTGCTAGATTTCTTGTTGAAGAAGATGCTGAGGCTATGATGGCCGAATTGAAAGAAGCGTTTAGGCTATATGACAAGGAAGGTAATGGATATATAACTACGGGCGTTCTTCGTGAAATTCTTCGAGAATTAGATGACAAATTGACTAATGATGATCTTGACAAGATGATCGAAGAGATCGATTCTGATGGATCAGGAACCGTAGACTTTGATGGTCATTTATTTAAAGAAATTTTACTTATTTACCTTTTATTAATCTTTTTTTCTAGAATTCAACCCCTTCCATTAAAAGGACTGGTGGCGATGATTAATATTAATAATATATAAGTATATTTTTTATATAATATTATTATTTTTTGTTTTGCGCGCGGTTCCCCCTGCATCTAAATGAATTTAAGATTGTTAGTAGAGCAAAGTGGCAAGATGTTGTAGAGACCATTGTAGTCCGAACATAATACCCTGAACGGATCGTGTTGCGCATATGTCGAGCTACAATGGCTAAGGAGTAGAAGACGGAAGTTTCTAGTCCTTCTACTAGGAACGTTTAAATTTAAGCGTGTTAGTAAGTGCTGGCTGCCTAAATTGCCATTAGTAAGATTAAATAGAAACATAACACTCAGCATCATTCTACGGTTTGTTAATGATGGTAAGTTTATTAAAAGTCTACAATGATAGGATGGTAGGTGAAGACTTTTTTTGTTCAGATTCTATGTGATCTTAGTGTACTCCGTATTGAGGACTCTAGACACACGATCCATACTCAAGAATCGGACGGACTAATGAAGTATATAAAGTTTTTGTTAGGTACAGGTCATTGAATTCTTTTGACCATCTATTAATAAAACCAAGCACACCCATTCCTTTATTATCCATGGTGTATATATGATCGGTAAATCTAAGTTTCAAATCTAATAGGACACCCAGATCGTTAACCTGGATAATCGTTCTAAGGCGTACCCATAGAGAAAGTACGTAGCCTGGTGAGGACAAGATCGATAAAATTACATGAGTTTAAATTTCGATCCATTAAGCTTTAGGTTATTTGCTAAACACCAATTTTGAAATTTATCCAAATCGGATTGAAGTCTAGATTGGGCGTTTGGATTGGAATCTATACTGAAGACAAAGCTTAACGTCATCAGCGTACATAAGTACAAGTGAATCAGTTAAGGCAATGGGCAAGTCATTAATAAATAATGTAGAAAGTAATGGTCCATGATGGCTTCCTTGGGGCACCCCAGATGTGACGCGGACTAAACGCGAGGTAACATCTTTAAAGAAAACACGTTCGGTTCTTCCAGATAAGTAGCTCGAAATTCAAATCAGGAGATCAGTTAGGAATCCCAAAAGACTGAGTGTACTTATTAGAAGCGAATGGTTAACAGAGTCAAATGCTTTACTGAAGTCAGTGTAAATGACGTCTGTTTGTAAGCCATTCCGGAACCCATCTATGATAAAAGATGTTAGCCCCAATAAGTTGGTGGTGCTTCATAAAACTATGTTGGCACGGGGATATTATTAAACTACATAGGTGTTGCAAATGTGGAGTGATAAGTTTTTCGAAAAGCTTTGGAATTGCTGACATATTAGAAATGCCTCTATAATTAGCAGCATCGGATTTGTTCCCTTTTTACGCAGAGGAATAATGTAGGATTCCTTCCACATAAGGGGAAAAATCGAAGTCTCCAGCGATAGATTAAAGAGTTTAAGGAGCGGTTTGCACAGTGCCTCGGTACTCTTCTTCCTTTTCTGTTTTTTAGAATACATCCTGGTACTCCATCGGGGCCTGGCGAATACACGGGCTCGACCTTTAGAAGATCCCATAATACACCACTTTGATCAAAAGATGGCAAAATATAAGGTTGGCTGATTGGATCTTATAAGTGTAAGGCTTAGCTGAAATGGTGCTGTGTGAATACGTTGTTTGAAAAAACTTTGCAAAGAGATCGGCCATTGCCAGATCAGTGTTCGCATATGAGTTCTCAAACGTAAGCAGAGGAGGAAAACATACAAGTTTGCGCTTAGTGTTTACAAAGTTATAAAACTGCTTCGGGTCCTGAGTAAACTGAATCCGGCAGCGGTGAATATAACTCCTGCAACATTTGGCCTTTTGCACGGTGAAATTGGAGCGAGCCACTAAGTATCTTGAATAACTAACTGTAGCCATATAATTTATGTTTATTTAAAAGTCTGCGCATGTTATTGTTGTGCCAAATCCTGCGAGGAAATCCCATCCTAGCACCGCGCTGTCTCCCATGCCTGGCAACACCAACATATTTAGTTTGTTTTCCATGTTGCCAAAGCTTACAGTCGTCTGGAGTACCGTTCGAGTTTCCGTATGGCTCCCATTGGCCAACTTTATCAGTCTCGTTGTTGATTTTCGCTCTCCGGCGGTTTCCGGGTTCTCCGCTAGCTTCTCAGAAATGAAGCTAGCCGTTGCTCCGGTGTCTATCATGGCCTTAACTTCTGCTCCTCCGACCTTAACGACCGCGGACAATTGCTGATCGTCTCCTGATAATCTTCCAACTAGTTTTGAGAGGCAGCACCTCGCGATCTCTGCCTTCCTCTCTACGGCTGAGATCGCTGCGCGTTTCCCGCTCTTTGGCAGCACTCTGTGCTCCTTACCCCTATTGCTCCGCACATTCTGCAGAACAAAATTCTGGGGTTCCTGCACCCACTCGCCCAATGGCCCATGCTTCCACACCTGTTGCATGCCTGTGCCTGGTTTTCGACATGTCCTTGTCTCGGCGTTGCTGCCCATTGCTGATTTGACTGTTGCCATTCGTGGCTTGTATCCCATTGCTGGTACGTTTATTGCCTCGGTCCCCCAGCCCAGTGTTGATTCGGTTGTTGCTGTCTGGGGCTTGCAACCCATAGCTGACTCATTATTTCTTCCAGCGACGCGCATGCATATGGCCTCATAAACATTTTCATGCTTGGTATGCAGTTCTCCACCAGCCTTTCTATTACCTCCTTCGTGGATTTCCCTAGTGGCTTCATTAGAGTCTGAAGGTCCACCGTATACTCCTTGAAAGGTTCTCCTCGTTTCTGCTTCCGCTGCCGAACCTGGTCTGTCAATTTTTCAAAGTAACCTTTTTGCAGAAAAAGGACTCGAAGCTCCTTCTGAACGCTTTCCAAGTTGGCCATTCCTCATCGTTCATTAGAAACCACCTCTGTGCTCTGTCCTGGAGTAATTCCGGCATCGTCCGCGGGATCGTGTTTATGTCCAACCCGTACGTTCTGGCGGACCATGCCACTCGGTCCACGAATTCTAGTGGATCTCCTGTTCCGTCGAATCGGAATGACCACTCCCGGACTTGTCTGGCCACTTTTGCGTAGTCCACTTGCACCGGGACCGGCTTCGGCACTTGTGGCTCCATGCTCCTTATACTTATCATCTCTGGAACCGCCAGACTTTGAATGAGCTTCTCTGATTCGCTCACTGCTGTTTGTCTTGGCGTGGACCTCTGTGTGCTCTTTTCCTCAAATCCACGCGTAAACGCCAACACCTCGACGTCCTTAGTCTCGTCGACCCACTTTGCAACTAGTGCCCTCATGTTTTCAACCGTTCCTTCTGCTGGGAAACCTAGCTCTCTACACACTTCGCTCAATTCCTCCTTGCGAAGCGCGTATATCCAATTCTTCCTTCCCATCTTGAAGCTTGCGTTATTTCTAGCCTCGAAAACAGTCACGTAGTTTGGGCGCCAGGTGTAACGAACTGTTCTTATTGATCGGTGCTCGCAACAAATGCCGCGGCTAGCTCAAAGAGTTTATGGATCGTTCCACCGAATTTATAGATTCGACGTGACTGCCTGACCCCAGAAATAACAAAGGATTGCTTCGTTCACAAAATGTACCCTTTATTTACACGATATTTGCACAAAGTTTATATAAGGGTGAATCTCACCGGCTGCTCGGATCGGCCGATCGACCGCTCGTCCTCCCCTCGGTCACCGGTCACCGTTCCGGGTTGGTGCCGATACACACGCCCCCCCAAAGCTTTCGCCTAGCAGGACGTGTGGTCTCGGTGCCTGGCGCCGGTTCGGCTCACGGTTTCCTCCGTTTGGACTCACGTGCTCCAGTTGCGGGGCCTATGCGTGTCGCTCTCTCTTGCGTGTCGCCGCTGCTTGGTCGTCGTCGTCGTCGACGCTGCTCCCGTTGTCGCTGCTCTCGTTGACGCCGCTCCTGTTGTCGCTGTCGATGCTCCTCTTCCGTGGGTGCGTGGATCGCTGTTACCCTTGGCTCACTGGGACTGCCCTTTCGCCGTGGCCGGCACCAAATCCGTGTTGGCGGACCAATAGGCTCACCTCCCAGGCGTACGCCGGGCAGGATACGCTTCTTAGTGCCTGGCGGCCGGATCAGGGCATGACCTACCCCACAGGATACGCCCCGGTTGCGTCTGCCACTCGACTCCAAACACCGGCGTGCATACGCTCCGCAGGATTTATGGACGACCAGAGGTTTGGCGTCGCGCTTCCTTTGACTCCAGGCAATACGCTGTGCATACGCTCCAGCGCCTGAATCAGGAATCTCTTGACTTTACCGGGACGTTCCTGTCTGGTTTTATTGATGGGCTTGAGTTCGTGTCCGGGAGTAACCCAACCCGACTCTGTTTAACCTTGGGCTTCAGTTCCGCCGCGGATCCTGGATCCTTTTCCCACTTGCTCCTCGATTTATCCTCTTCCGATGATTCGCGTACAGCCGCCGGACTTACCCACAGGGGGTCCTTGAGCTCGCACTTGAGACTGTCGGACTTACCCACGGGGGGTCCTTCAGCCTAAACTCCTAATTCCTCCAAGGAAACTTTCTTGCTTGAATGTTAGACTTACCCACGGGGGGTCTTTCACTCAACTCTTCCAGCTTCCGTCGAAGACTCGGTCCCGATTTACTCCAGGGGCCCTCCTTATATAGCTCCATAGGCGCCTGTTAATCCTTGCAACTCTTTCTTCCTGCCGTTAATCCTTCAGCTTTCTATTCCCGCCGTTAATCCCACTTTCCAATTAGACGCACCGGCGGCTCCCGTTCTCACCCCGGCAGCGGCTTTCTTCCAGGCGCTCCCCCGCGCTCCCCCTTTGGCCACCGGCCCGCATTGTTATTATGCCGGGCATTGGCTCTTCTACCAGCACTTCCCCCGTGCTCCCCCTTTGGCCACCGGCCCGCATTGTTATTATGCCGGGCATTGGCTCTTTTACCGCGGCCACTATGTTCCCCGCCCCCCTTCTCTTTCTCCTACATCCGCGCACGGCTGTCGCGCAGACCCGACCGGAACCGTTACGTTCCATGTTGTCTCCGCTTCCTCCTGCATCGGCGCACGGCCGCGCGAGCCCTTTCCCTGCTGCCCCCTTCTTGCCACCTGTCTTGGCGTTTGGGAGATTTAATCTCCTCAGACTTCCCCCCTTCTTCGGGAACGACAGAAGTGACGTGGTTCCAGCTTCTTCATCTTTGAGTTTTTTTTCATTAATATTTTTTCTCCGTCCCGTGTGCTTGTTTTGACTCCTTTTTATCTGAGTGGATAAGCATATCCACCTCCCTCCTTCTTTGGGAAACGGACAGGTCGTTCCCCTTCATTATGACTAATTTATTTCTTTACATATCTTTTTATTATTTTTTTACCTGTGTTTTATATTTTTTTGTACATGTTTATTATTTTTTTCCTGTGTTTTTTTATATAATATTATATATCTTTTTTTTTACTTTCATTTTTTTTCTTTTTATATTCCTTTTTTTTCTCTCTTTTTTTCCATTTGTTTTATATTCTTTTTGTTTTTGTTTTTAAATTCCATTTTTTTGGGTTTTTTTTTTTATATTTCTTTTTTTTTTGTAATTCCCTTTTTTTTTGGTTTATTTTTCTTTTTATATATTTTTTTCGTATGTGATTTTATTTTTTTTTTTGTTTTTTTTTTCTGTTTCCCCCCCTTTTCGCCGAATGTATGTTTTTTTTTTGTTTTATTATATTTATTATTTATTTCATATTTATTTCCAACCTTTCCTTTTTTTTTATTTGTGTGATTTGAAACACTCGCCGCCGACCTGCCAGACCACACTCCACCGGCCTGTCTTCTTCCGCCGTCGCCTCTCTTCCTCCTCCACTTTGTGGCGCAGCTCCGGCGGCCAGGCCTCTTGCGGGACTGCTCCTCCGCCTCCTGCCGAGTTTGTTCTTTTGAGAATTGGCCTCGGCGGCCTCTTCTCCGGGCAGGACGCCTGCCTCTCTAGCGCCGGCCTTGCCGGGGTCGGCCATACCCATGACCCGCGAGTCCACGGCTCCGGGTCCTCCTCTTTCACCTGAGGCCACACTCGTGGCCCCGTCATCCGCTTGATCCTTGCGTCGATCTCCTCTTTCTTGGCCAACCTGATCCGCCGGGTGGTCCTGCTGCGGTGGCATCTCCGGCCCGCCGCTCTCCTCAGCATCGCTGCTCGATGCCCTGCCCCCTCGGATCTCCTCCGCCGGGCTGCTTCCTTGGCCATTGCCGTGGCCAACTTTAGTCTGGCCCTCGCCAGCGCCAGAGCTGCCTCTGACTCATCCTGCTCCCGGGTCCTCCGTTGCCTTTGGCGAAGCGCTGCCAGGTCCTCGCTTGGCTGTCGGATCCGTTCCTCTACGGTGGTCGTACCCACCGGGATTCACCATCCTCCAGCTCCTCTCCCGGTCATGGCCCTCTCGACCCTCCTCGTAGCCCGGATCCGCCGGACATCCCATCCGGGCACGCCGACGAGCTCCACGTCGCTCTCGTCCGATGACACGATGGGGGTGTTGTGCACGATGACTCCATCTCCGTTGTAAAAAGAAAGGCCGGCCGGTGCCCATCCCCGCCTTTTTATAGGCATAAATTTCGGCCGCCTGGAATAGTTCCGTTCCGGAATAGCGGCTCCTATGTCCAGTTCCATAATTCTGTTTTGCCTCTCCTCCTCATTTCCTTTTTTTTTTCGTTTGCACAAGCTCTCCTCTTTTTGTCGGCACCTATTTCCTTTGGGTTCCTCTTTTTTTTTCCTTTTTTTTTGTTTTATTTTTTTTTTGTTTTGTTTCCCTGTTTGTTTACGCCTGCGGCGCCGACTCCTCTTTTTGGGCTTTTAGTTCGCTTATGTGTGCCCTCCTTTCTTTCTTTGTGCCGACGCGACGTAGCGCAACAATCACTGGCGATATGAAATTCGCCACTGTGTACGACCCGCCGTATCTTGGCGCTAATTTCGCCGCGAACCCTTCGGCTGCTTTTGACAGATGGTGCTCTTTTGCCCATACCGCCTCCTCAGATTGTAGTGCCTAGCTTGCTCCTGCGCCGCTCTCTCCATGTTCCTTCGCACCAGCTCAAACACTTCTTGTAGCTTCTTCGCATTCTCTGAGGGCGTGGTTAGTGATGCTCCCGTCCCCAATGCCTCTTTATCGTATAACGCCTTCGGCATTCTCGGCTCTCTGCCTTGGATTATGAAACATGGCGAGTATCCCGTCGAGTCGGACACCCTTGAGTTCACTGCCAGCATCAACTCAGGCCAGGGCTCGTCCCATGTCCTCTGATCCTCGCCTGCAAACTGGTCATTGTTCATTGTCTTGACCGTTCTGTTAGCCCTTTCCGTTGGATTTTCCTGCGTCGTGTATGGTGCGGTGAATTGATGCCGAACTCCGAGCTCCTCGAGAAATTTTTTGAAACTCCTACTGGTGAACGGGACCCCATTATCCGTTATCATCACCTTTGGCACCCCGTATCTAGCGATAATTCTTTCGCGGATTGCCTTCTGCAGCGCCTCCGTGGTTGCTTTCGCATCGGAACCATCTCCGTCCATTTTGAGAATCGATCAATCAAAACCAATAACATGGTGTTTCCATGCTTGGACCTCGGCAACGGTCCTACGAAATCCGCACATACCGTCGCCCATGGTTCCTCTGGGATCTGTGTCAGCATCTTCCCTACAGCCTGCATTTGATTCGGTTTGTACCGCATGAACGTTTCACACTGTCTGACATACTTCCTTAAGTCCCTTTGCATCCCTGGCCAGAAGTACCTTGCTACTATCCGCGCAATTGTTTTTCTTCCGCCTAGATGTCCCGCTGTCGGTGCGTCGTGGTTCTCCCTTAGCACCTGCTGTCTCATGTTGATCGGCACACAACTTCCATGATGCCACTTCTTCGCTTCCGGCTCTGTGTGACACATGTCGGTAAATCAGGCCTGCCTCTTCTATGTACTCTGGATATTTCTGTGGGTTTTCTCCCATTTTCCTCTTCAGTCTTCGCATTCAACGTCTTCGCTTGTTGTGGCACTCCTCAGCTTTTCCATCATCGGCTGGCGGGATAGTGCATCTGCAACCACATTCAGCTTCCCTTTCCTGTAGCTGATAACATAATCTTATTGTTGCAGCTCAAACACCCATCTTGCAATCCTTCCCAGTGGGCTCTCTATATTATTTAGCCATTTTAGTGCCATATGATCCGTGATCACGTCGAACTGGTACCCCTCCAGGTATGGTCTCATTTGCCGAATTGCCCATATTATAGCTAGGCATTCTTTCTCCGTCGCCGAGTAATTCTTTTCCGCTCCTATCAGCGTTCGACTGGCGTAAGCGACCACTCGCTCGCCCTTATCCGTGTCCTGCGTCAGCACTGCCCCCACGCCGTAGTCGCTAGCGTCTGTTTGCAGCACAAATTTCTTTGAGAAATCCGGGCATGCCAGCACTGGATCCTCTGCCAACCGTGACTTTAGATTCTCAAACGCCTCTTGGTGTCTGGACGTCCACTCCCACTTTGTCCCTTTTCGTAGGAGATCGTTTAACGGTTTCGCGACCCCTGCAAAGTCTGGGACGAATCGCCGATACCACGATGCCATACCAATGAACTGACGTACCCCATTTACGTTTGTTGGGGGTTTCAATTCCGTAATCGCCGCGACTTTTCCGGGATCCATGCCAATTCCCTGGCTTGTTATTCGGTGGCCCAGGTACAGTAGCTCTTCCCTGAAGAAGTGGCACTTTTCCGTGTTTATCCTTAAATTTTCCGCCTTCAGTCTTCGGAACACTTCCTTCAAATTTGCCATATGCTCCTCCCTTGTGCGTCCGATCACAAGATGTCATCTTGATACGCAAACGCGTGCGGCGCCATATCCGGGCCTATAACCTGGTCCAAAGCCCTTTGGAATGTTGCCGATGCTGAATGTAAACCGAACGGCATCACCTTCCACTGGTACAGACCTTTTCCTGGTACCGTAAAATCCGTGTACTTCCTGCTTCCCTCCTCCAGTGGCATTTGCCAATAGCCGTCCTTAAGGTTGAGGCTGCTGAAACACTTTGCCTCCCTTAGTTGCTCCAGTATGAAGTTTATTCGTGGCATCGGGTACGCATCTTTTACCGATTTTGCGTTTATTTGTCGGATCTGCCCCCTCGGATCTCCTCCGCCGGGCTGCTTCCTTGGCCATTGCCGTGGCCAACTTTAGTCTGGCCCTCGCCAGCGCCAGAGCTGCCTCTGACTCATCCTGCTCCCGGGACCTCCGTTGCCTTTGGCGAAGCGCTGCCAGGTCCTCGCTTGGCTGTCGGATCCGTTCCTCTACGGTGGTCGTGCCCACCGGGATTCACCATCCTCCAGCTCCTCTCCCGGTCATGGCCCTCTCGACCCTCCTCGTAGCCCGGATCCGCCGGACATCCCATCCGGGCACGCCGACGAGCTCCACGTCGCTCTCGTCCGATGACACGATGGGGGTGTTGTGCACGATGACTCCATCTCCGTTGTAAAAAGAAAGGCCGGCCGGTGCCCATCCCCGCCTTTTTATAGGCATAAATTTCGGCCGCCTGGAATAGTTCCGTTCCGGAATAGCGGCTCCTATGTCCAGTTCCATAATTCTGTTTTGCCTCTCCTCCTCATTTCCTTTTTTTTTTCGTTTGCACAAATTCTCCTCTTTTTGTTGGCACCTATTTCCTTTGGGTTTCTCTTTTTTTTTTTCTTTTTTTTTGTTTTATTTTTTTTTTGTTTTGTTTCCCTGTTTGTTTACGCCTGCGGCGCCGACTCCTCTTTTTGGGCTTTTAGTTCGCTTATGTGTGCCCTCCTTTCTTTCTTTGTGCCGACGCGACGTAGCACAACAATCACTGGCGATATGAAATTCGCCACTGTGTACGACCCGCCGTATCTTGGCGCTAATTTCGCCGCGAACCCTTCGGCTGCTTTTGACAGATGGTGCTCTTTGCCCATACCGCCTCCTCAGATTGTAGTGCCTAGCTTGCTCCTGCGCCGCTCTCTCCATGTTCCTTCGCACCAGCTCAAACACTTCTTGTAGCTTCTTCGCATTCTCTGAGGGCGTGGTTAGTGATGCTCCCGTCCCCAATGCCTCTTTATCGTATAACGCCTTCGGCATTCTCGGCTCTCTGCCTTGGATTATGAAACATGGCGAGTATCCCGTCGAGTCGGACACCCTTGAGTTCACTGCCAGCATCAACTCAGGCCAGGGCTCGTCCCATGTCCTCTGATCCTCGCCTGCAAACTGGGCGATCATTGTCGTGACCGTTCTGTTAGCCCTTTCCGTTGGATTTTCCTGCGTCGTGTATGGTGCGGTGAATTGATGCCGAACTCCGAGCTCCTCGAGAAATTTTTTGAAACTCCTACTGGTGAACGGGACCCCATTATCCGTTATCATCACCTTTGGCACCCCGTATCTAGCGATAATTCTTTCGCGGATTGCCTTCTGCAGCGCCTCCGTGGTTGCTTTCGCATCGGAACCATCTCCGTCCATTTTGAGAATCGATCAATCAAAACCAATAACATGGTGTTTCCATGCTTGGACCTCGGCAACGGTCCTACGAAATCCGCACATACCGTCGCCCATGGTTCCTCTGGGATCTGTGTCAGCATCTTCCCTACAGCCTGCATTTGATTCGGTTTGTACCGCATGAACGTTTCGCACTGTCTGACATACTTCCTTAAGTCCCTTTGCATCCCTGGCCAGAAGTACCTTGCTACTATCCGCGCAATTGTTTTTCTTCCGCCTAGATGTCCCGCTGTCGGTGCGTCGTGGTTCTCCCTTAGCACCTGCTGTCTCATGTTGATCGGCACACAACTTCCATGATGCCACTTCTTCGCTTCCGGCTCTGTGTGACACATGTCGGTAAATCAGGCCTGCCTCTTCTATGTACTCTGGATATTTCTGTGGGTTTTCTCCCATTTTCCTCTTCAGTCTTCGCATTCAACGTCTTCGCTTGTTGTGGCACTCCTCAGCTTTTCCATCATCGGCTGGCGGGATAGTGCATCTGCAACCACATTCAGCTTCCCTTTCCTGTAGCTGATAACATAATCTTATTGTTGCAGCTCAAACACCCATCTTGCAATCCTTCCCAGTGGGCTCTCTATATTATTTAGCCATTTTAGTGCCATATGGTCCGTGATCACGTCGAACTGGTACCCCTCCAGGTATGGTCTCATTTGCCGAATTGCCCATATTATGGCTAGGCATTCTTTCTCCGTCGCCGAGTAATTCTTTTCCGCTCCTATCAGCGTTCGACTGGCGTAAGCGACCACTCGCTCGCCCTTATCCGTGTCCTGCGTCAGCACTGCCCCCACGCCGTAGTCGCTAGCGTCTGTTTGCAGCACAAATTTCTTTGAGAAATCCGGGCATGCCAGCACTGGATCCTCTGCCAACCGTGACTTTAGATTCTCAAACGCCTCTTGGTGTCTGGACGTCCACTCCCACTTTGTCCCTTTTCGTAGGAGATCGTTTAACGGTTTCGCGACCCCTGCAAAGTCTGGGACGAATCGCCGATACCACGATGCCATACCAATGAACTGACGTACCCCATTTACGTTTGTTGGGGGTTTCAATTCCGTAATCGCCGCGACTTTTCCGGGATCCATGCCAATTCCCTGGCTTGTTATTCGGTGGCCCAGGTACAGTAGCTCTTCCCTGAAGAAGTGGCACTTTTCCGTGTTTATCCTTAAATTTTCCGCCTTCAGTCTTCGGAACACTTCCTTCAAATTTGCCATATGCTCCTCCCTTGTGCGTCCGATCACAAGATGTCATCTTGATACGCAAACGCGTGCGGCGCCATATCCGGGCCTATAACCTGGTCCAAAGCCCTTTGGAATGTTGCCGATGCTGAATGTAAACCGAACGGCATCACCTTCCACTGGTACAGACCTTTTCCTGGTACTTTACGGTACCAGTGTACTTCCTGCTTCCCTCCTCCAGTGGCATTTGCCAATAGCCGTCCTTAAGGTTGAGGCTGCTGAAACACTTTGCCTCCCTTAGTTGCTCCAGTATGAAGTTTATTCGTGGCATCGGGTACGCATCTTTTACCGATTTTGCGTTTATTTGTCGGATCTGCCCCCTCGGATCTCCTCCGCCGGGCTGCTTCCTTGGCCATTGCCGTGGCCAACTTTAGTCTGGCCCTCGCCAGCGCCAGAGCTGCCTCTGACTCATCCTGCTCCCGGGACCTCCGTTGCCTTTGGCGAAGCGCTGCCAGGTCCTCGCTTGGCTGTCGGATCCGTTCCTCTACGGTGGTCGTGCCCACCGGGATTCACCATCCTCCAGCTCCTCTCCCGGTCATGGCCCTCTCGACCCTCCTCGTAGCCCGGATCCGCCGGACATCCCATCCGGGCACGCCGACGAGCTCCACGTCGCTCTCGTCCGATGACACGATGGGGGTGTTGTGCACGATGACTCCATCTCCGTTGTAAAAAGAAAGGCCGGCCGGTGCCCATCCCCGCCTTTTTATAGGCATAAATTTCGGCCGCCTGGAATAGTTCCGTTCCGGAATAGCGGCTCCTATGTCCAGTTCCATAATTCTGTTTTGCCTCTCCTCCTCATTTCCTTTTTTTTTTCGTTTGCACAAGCTCTCCTCTTTTTGTTGGCACCTATTTCCTTTGGGTTCCTCTTTTTTTTTTTCCTTTTTTTTTGTTTTATTTTTTTTTTGTTTTGTTTCCCTGTTTGTTTACGCCTGCGGCGCCGACTCCTCTTTTTGGGCTTTTAGTTCGCTTATGTGTGCCCTCCTTTCTTTCTTTGTGCCGACGCGACGTAGCACAACAATCACTGGCGATATGAAATTCGCCACTGTGTACGACCCGCCGTATCTTGGCGCTAATTTCGCCGCGAACCCTTCGGCTGCTTTTGACAGATGGTGCTCTTTGCCCATACCGCCTCCTCAGATTGTAGTGCCTAGCTTGCTCCTGCGCCGCTCTCTCCATGTTCCTTCGCACCAGCTCAAACACTTCTTGTAGCTTCTTCGCATTCTCTGAGGGCGTGGTTAGTGATGCTCCCGTCCCCAATGCCTCTTTATCGTATAACGCCTTCGGCATTCTCGGCTCTCTGCCTTGGATTATGAAACATGGCGAGTATCCCGTCGAGTCGGACACCCTTGAGTTCACTGCCAGCATCAACTCAGGCCAGGGCTCGTCCCATGTCCTCTGATCCTCGCCTGCAAACTGGGCGATCATTGTCTTGACCGTTCTGTTAGCCCTTTCCGTTGGATTTTCCTGCGTCGTGTATGGTGCGGTGAATTGATGCCGAACTCCGAGCTCCTCGAGAAATTTTTTGAAACTCCTACTGGTGAACGGGACCCCATTATCCGTTATCATCACCTTTGGCACCCCGTATCTAGCGATAATTCTTTCGCGGATTGCCTTCTGCAGCGCCTCCGTGGTTGCTTTCGCATCGGAACCATCTCCGTCCATTTTGAGAATCGATCAATCAAAACCAATAACATGGTGTTTCCATGCTTGGACCTCGGCAACGGTCCTACGAAATCCGCACATACCGTCGCCCATGGTTCCTCTGGGATCTGTGTCAGCATCTTCCCTACAGCCTGCATTTGATTCGGTTTGTACCGCATGAACGTTTCGCACTGTCTGACATACTTCCTTATGTCCCTTTGCATCCCTGGCCAGAAGTACCTTGCTACTATCCGCGCAATTGTTTTTCTTCCGCCTAGATGTCCCGCTGTCGGTGCGTCGTGGTTCTCCCTTAGCACCTGCTGTCTCATATTGATCGGCACACAACTTCCATGATGCCACTTCTTCGCTTCCGGCTCTGTGTGACACATGTCGGTAAATCAGGCCTGCCTCTTCTATGTACTCTGGATATTTCTGTGGGTTTTCTCCCATTTTCCTCTTCAGTCTTCGCATTCAACGTCTTCGCTTGTTGTGGCACTCCTCAGCTTTTCCATCATCGGCTGGCGGGATAGTGCATCTGCAACCACATTCAGCTTCCCTTTCCTGTAGCTGATAACATAATCTTATTGTTGCAGCTCAAACACCCATCTTGCAATCCTTCCCAGTGGGCTCTCTATATTATTTAGCCATTTTAGTGCCATATGGTCCGTGATCACGTCGAACTGGTACCCCTCCAGGTATGGTCTCATTTGCCGAATTGCCCATATTATGGCTAGGCATTCTTTCTCCGTCGCCGAGTAATTCTTTTCCGCTCCTATCAGCGTTCGACTGGCGTAAGCGACCACTCGCTCGCCCTTATCCGTGTCCTGCGTCAGCACTGCCCCCACGCCGTAGTCGCTAGCGTCTGTTTGCAGCACAAATTTCTTTGAGAAATCCGGGCATGCCAGCACTGGATCCTCTGCCAACCGTGACTTTAGATTCTCAAACGCCTCTTGGTGTCTGGACGTCCACTCCCACTTTGTCCCTTTTCGTAGGAGATCGTTTAACGGTTTCGCGACCCCTGCAAAGTCTGGGACGAATCGCCGATACCACGATGCCATACCAATGAACTGACGTACCCCATTTACGTTTGTTGGGGGTTTCAATTCCGTAATCGCCGCGACTTTTCCGGGATCCATGCCAATTCCCTGGCTTGTTATTCGGTGGCCCAGGTACAGTAGCTCTTCCCTGAAGAAGTGGCACTTTTCCGTGTTTATCCTTAAATTTTCCGCCTTCAGTCTTCGGAACACTTCCTTCAAATTTGCCATATGCTCCTCCCTTGTGCGTCCGATCACAATGATGTCATCTTGATACGCAAACGCGTGCGGCGCCATATCCGGGCCTATAACCTGGTCCAAAGCCCTTTGGAATGTTGCCGATGCTGAATGTAAACCGAACGGCATCACCTTCCACTGGTACAGACCTTTTCCTGGTACTTTACGGTACCAGTGTACTTCCTGCTTCCCTCCTCCAGTGGCATTTGCCAATAGCCGTCCTTAAGGTTGAGGCTGCTGAAACACTTTGCTTCCCTTAGTTGCTCCAGTATGAAGTTTATTCGTGGCATCGGGTACGCATCTTTTACCGATTTTGCGTTTATTTGTCGGAAATCCACGCACATTCTCCATTGACCCGTTTTCTTCTTCACCATAACGATGGGTGAGCTATAAGCACTATTCGAAGGCTCGATGCATCCCTTTTCCAGCAGCTCTTCTACCTTCGCATTTATCTCCCCCTGTATTTTGGGGTTCTTCGGATATTACCTTTGTTTTATGGGGATGTCGTCCTTGGAACGTTGACGTTGGAACAACCCTTTTGGTTTGTAAACGCCCCTAGCTCCTCCTCAATGAATCTTTTGTCCCGCTCGCTCTCCCATTCCTCCGATGATCCAGTCACTGCTATCGACAGCCTATCCTCTAGGCATCCGCCCCATCTTTCTCTTCTCGGGATCGTGACTTGGTGGCCTGCGCATGTTATTGTTGTGCCAAATCCTGCTAGGAAATCCCATCCTAGCACCGCGCTGTCTCCCATGCCTGGCAACACCAACATATTTAGTTTGTTTTCCATGTTGCCAAAGCTTACAGTCGTCTGGAGTACCGTTCGAGTTTCCGTATGGCTCCCATTGGCCAACTTTATCAGTCTCCTTGTTGATTTTCGCTCTCCGGCGGCTTCCGGGTTCTCCGCTAGCTTCTCAGAAATGAAGCTAGCCCTTGCTCCGGTGTCTATCATGGCCTTAACTTCTGCTCCTCCGACCTTAACGACCGCGGACAATTGCTGATCGTCTCCTGATAATCTTCCAACTAGTTTTGAGAGGCAGCACCTCGCGATCTCTGCCTTCCTCTCTACGGCTGAGATCGCTGCGCGTTTCCCGCTCTTTGGCAGCACTCTGTGCTCCTTACCCCTATTGCTCCGCACATTCTGCAGAACAAAATTCTGGGGTTCCTGAACCCACTCGCCCAATGGCCCATGCTTCCACACCTCTTGCATGCCTGTGCCTGGTTTTCGACATGTCCTTGTCTCGGCGTTGCTGCCCATTGCTGATTTGGCTGTTGCCGTTCGTGGCTTGTATCCCATTGCTGGTACGTTTATTGCCTCGGTCCCCCAGCCCAGTGTTGATTCGGTTGTTGCTGTCTGGGGCTTGCAACCCATAGCTGACTCGCCTGTTGCTGTACCATTTGCCTCTGCCCTTCTGCCTGCCATTTCTGCCTCCATCCTTGTCCTGGGGGGCTCTGTCGCTCTGGCGGGTCCTGATGCGGTTCATCCTTTTGCCATTTATTTTCGATCGCCGGCTGTTTGTGATCCCAGCGTGGTTCAATGGAGGCTTGCCTGTTAAACGCCTCTTCTTCTTGGGCCAACTCCTCAAACTCCTCGGCTAGGCCCATTATTTCTTCCAGCGACGCGCATGCATATGGCCTCATAAACATTTTCATGCTTGGTATGCAGTTCTCCACCAGCCTTTCTATTACCTCCTTCGTGGATTTCCCTAGTGGCTTCATTAGAGTCTGAAGGTCCACCATATACTCCTTGAAAGGTTCTCCTCGTTTCTGCTTCCGCTGCCGAACCTGGTCTGTCAATTTTTCAAAGTAACCTTTTTGCAGAAAAAAGGACTCGAAGCTCCTTCTGAACGCTTTCCAAGTTGGCCATTCCTCATCGTTCATTAGAAACCACCTCTGTGCTCTGTCCTGGAGTAATTCCGGCATCGTCCGCGGGATCGTGTTTATGTCCAACCCGTACGTTCTGGCGGGCCATGCCACTCGGTCCACGAATTCTAGTGGATCTCCTGTTCCGTCGAATCGAAATAGTGCCCTCATGTTTTCAACCGTTCCTTCTGCTGGGAGACCTAGCTCTCTACACACTTCCTTCCCATCTAGAAGCTTGCGCTATTTCTAGCCTCGAAAGCAGTCACGTAGTTTGGGCGCCAGGTGTAACGAACTGTTCTTTTTGATCGGTGCTCGCAACAAATGCCGCGGCTAGCTCAAAGAGTTTATGGATCGTTCCACCGAATTCGGCTGACGGTTTCCTCCGTTTGGACTCACGTGCTCCAGTTGCGGGGCCTATGTTGCCCCTCTCGTGCCGGTGACGCTGCTCCCGACGTCCCTCTCTTGCGTGTCGCCGCTGCTTGGTCGTCGTCGTCGTCGACGCTGCTCCCGTTGTCGCTGCTCTCGTTGTCGCCGCTCCTGTTGTCGCTGTCGATGCTCCTCTTACCCTTGGCTCACTGGGACTGCCCTTTCGCCGTGGCCGGCACCAAATCCGTGTTGGCGGATCAATAGGCTCACCTCCCAGGCGTACGCCGGGCAGGATACGCTTCTTAGTGCCTGGCGGCCGGATCAGGGCATGACCTACCCCACAGGATACGCCCCAGTTGCGTCTGCCACTCGACTCCAAACACCGGCGTGCATACGCTCCGCAGGATTTATGGACGACCAGAGGTTTGGCGTCGCGCTTCCTTTGACTCCAGGCAATACGCTGTGCATACAGCTCCAGCGACTGAATCAGGAATCTCTTGGCTTTACCGGGACGTTCCTGTCTGGTTTTATAGATGGGCTTGAGTTCCCGAGCTGGCTATCCCTCGCTTTACAGGATCACACCTGGTCACAACGGGCAGGAATCTGTAAGGCGTACGCCTGACCGATCCGACGCCCTTGCTATAACACCAGGATACCTGTCGTGTCCGGGAGTAACCCAACCCGACTCTATTTACCCTTGGGCTTTAGTTCCGCCGCGGATCCTGGATCCTTTTCCCTCTTGCTCCTCGATTTATCCTCTTCCGATGATTCGCGTACAGCCGCCAGACTTACCCACAAGGGGTCCTTAAGCCAATGATCATAGATCCTTGCGCACTCGCTTTAATTCTCGCACTTGAGACTGTCGGACTTACCCACCGGGGGTCCTTCAGCCTATACTCCTAATTATTCCAAGGAAACTTTCTCGCTTGAATGTTAGACTTACCCACGGGGGGTCTTTGACTCAACTCTTCCAACTTCCCTCGAAGACTCGGTCCCGATTAACTCCAGGGGCCCTCCTTATATAGCTCCAGAGGCGCCCGTTAATCCTTGCAACTCTTTCTTAGTGCCGTTAATCCTTCAGCTTTCTATTCCCGCCGTTAATCCCACTTTCCAATTAGTCGCACCGGCGGCTCCCGTTCTCACCCCCTTTTCCCCCTTTGGCCACCAGCCTGCATTGTTATTATGCCGGGCATTGGCTCTTCTACCAGCACTTCCCCCCGTGCTCCCCCTTTGGCCACCGGCCCGCATTGTTGTTGTGCCGGGCATTGGCTCTTTTACCGGCGCTTCCCCCGCGCTCCCCTTTTGGTCGCATTTCTCTCCTTCCGTACTTTCTAAACACCGCGGCCTCTATGTTCCCCGCCCCCCTTCTCTTTCTCCTACATCCGCGCACGGCTGTCGCGCAGACCCGACCGGAACCGTTACGTTCCATGTTGTCTCCGCTTCCTCCTGCATCGGCGCACGGCCGCGCGAGCCCTTTCCCTGCTGCTGCCCCCTTCTTGCCACCTGTCTTGACGTGTGGGAGATTTAATCTCCTCACAGTTCTAACTTGGAAAAACTTCGGAGCTTATGATCTCCGGCTTTAACCAAGTTTCTGTAAAGACTATAATGTGAGATGCAAAGGAAGAACTATCAGAATACAGTTTGGGTAGTTTACTTCGTAACCCTCTAGTATTCTGATAGGTAAGTGTTAGTGTAGAAATTTGCTTTTTGAAGATGAGATGGAAGGTTGATCAGTGGCTCTAACATGTGGTTCTTTCACTGCCACAGGTTTGGTAATTTTTTTCTTCACCGTACTTGGCTGATGTTCTTGGACGTAAATGTTCTCTGGCCAAAAGCTGGCGGAACAAATCATCCTGAACATCTGCACGGGCACACGTATTTTGAAAGATGACGTGTGCCTGGTGTAGGTTTATTTAAATTTTGTAATATCCATCACCTTTATGTCGGTGTTTGTTTTGGCTTTAATGTACGCCGAGATATCAATCTCAAAAATATTAGGGGCAATCCGGGAAACCAATATGTGTTTCGATGGTGGGATCACCTGCAAGGGTTTTGGTGCCGCCGTAACTAATACTGCAGCAACAGTTCGCACCGGGGGTCCGGACGGTTCATTACCCTGTTCGGTGACTCTTAAGGGGGTTTGAATTATTGGGTCTGGTGGTATCACTTAAAGCGATGACACAGAGGATATATCGGACAATTGCTCATTTACACTGCGATATTCGGAAGCCGAATTTTTCCCAGGTCCGGCCCTTGGAGTGGCCAGCGATATAAGCGGCTGCATAATTGTCCAGTACAGTGCAGTACTACTGTACAGTATTGTAGTATAGTATTGTACAGTAGTTGAATATTTAAGCTAACGCACGACAGTATCAGAAGCTAAATATCACTCGTATGAGCTGATTATAATGTAGTTAAACACGTCAGACATTATTTACACGGTAGAAAATTTATTGTGCAGACCGAGTGCAATTCATTAAAAGCGACGAAGAGTACACAGTTGGTGGGCGTATTTACATGCATTTGATTTTAGTGTTGAGTATATAAAGGGTAGCCAAATGGCACACGTGGATTTTTTATCCCGCTATCCAATTCCTGTAGTTTCAACTGTCATCCGTAGAACGGCAGAGGTTCGTGTAGATCCAGCAGCAATAACGAATAATTGGCTAACAGCAGATAGCCGAACAGCACCGAGATGTTAGTATAATAAAAACCATGGGTCAACTAAATAGCTTAAAAACTTACAAAATTAAAACTGGACTATTATATCGCAAGATAACACGTTATGGCCAGACTCTTTGTTTACCAGTGATTCCTAAGGCGTTTAGGTGGTATGTCATAAATCATGTGCACGAGGCTATGATGCGATCACCAAGTTTGTTCACTTGTATCACACTCTAAATCTAGACGCGGAAAATTGCATTTAAGTTGTAAGTCAGGTATATCTTTTTTTGGAGTTCCCAGTCGAATCATCGCAAATCAAGGCAGGAGATTGGCAAGTAATAAATTTCGTGCATTTTGCTCAACGAATAAAATTGACTTGCACTTAATAGCCACAGGTGCAAGCCATGCAAGCCACGCTAAAAGCTATGCTAACTACTGTGTCTACATCAGTGACAGAATAATTCCAAATTTATGAAAAGGCCCAAGATGGGGGAGAGCTTGTGGATGGCACAAGAGAATTTGTGTCAGTGTCCCCGGATGGGAACACCGGTAGTTCCGACCTATATACTGCGTACAAAAGAAAGACACACAGTTTTGCACACAGCCAAGTTTGAAGTTGGTAGCTCTAATATGAAGAGACTACTTTGCGTAACAGACAGACGGACATGCCTATATCAACTCAGGAGGTCATGCTGATCAAGAATATACATACAAGTTAATAATGCAACGGTGATTTGAGGTAGGAGCACGACGACGGACGGTACACGAAGTCTTACGACGGGAGCTGGTCGACGGCTGTGATCTGTGCGAGTAAGGGTTACTATTAAGCTATTGCTTTTGTATGTTAGGCAGTTCTGAGCTGACAGCCAAAGAACTCCTCTTTACCTCCTCTAAATTGAGTGCATTATTTTCTCAATCACCGTAATAGTAATAGCTAAAGCCACGATCCGCATCGTTACATGATTGCAGAGGCACCTACTGGGTGACTGGCCGTTGTGGGCAGCATCTTGCCGCAACAGAGCATCAGAACCAACACATCCATGAGCGGCACGTGCCACGGCGTAACCCCCTACAATAGCTGTGCAAGTGGAGAATATTGTGGGCAAACACGCTGCCACAATATCTTATAACCTTATCTGGCGCCCTACCGAGTCGAAGATCCCGACAAGATCTCCAAGCCTCGAAGACGCGAGGAAAAATAAAATCATCATCTTAAAACTGGTACCTTAAGACGGACTGTTCTGGACCGCACAGAAGATTTTGAATAAGAAGAAGGAAAACTTTTATAGATTCATGTAAGTGAAACCTTTTTATGAATTGCCAGAAAAAATTATAAGAATCGACTATAAAAAAATATATTTAAATTTGTGTTATTTCTTATAAAACATTTATTTTTGAAAACAGTGTCGGCATTAAAGTCAAGAAGTTAGAATAATTTATTTCTTTGGTAAAAATCAGTAACAATTACAATTACAAATTACAATTACGGTACAATCAGTAAAAAATAGATAAGCGCTTAGCTTAGCGCCTAGCTTGGCGACGGTTTGATTTTTTTGAGACTTCTTTTTGTGAGTTGTTCGTTCGCTTGCATTCGGTCTTGATAGCGATTGTATGAGTGGTTCAGAGTCTGAAGACTTGATTGTTCTGCTAAGTAACCTCGATATATCCGAGGAGGCCGCCGAGCGTATAGTACAGAAAAAACAAAGAATGGAGCCACGACAACTGTAGGCCATCATAAATGCAGCGGTTTCGGCCGCATTACAGGTGCAGAAACAAGATTTTGATGAGAAATTGAAGGAAGTCACTGATACATTTAGCGCTGCACAGTGGGCGATTTGGTCTCGCTAGCGGCATTTAATTCAAATTTTCAAATTTAAAAAACCGTTAATATTTTTTCACATATCGATAGCAAATGCTTTGATTAGATTTTTAAAAGCTTTTTAAAAGCTCTACGATCAGCTGATTATCAGATGTGAGCGGTCAAACACACCATATGATTTTGCAAAGAGCTTTACACAATTTTTTCTCTTTGCGCGCATTAGATTTGAGTTCCTTGGAAATTTACAATTTTTAGAGAATTTGTTAAAAGTTTGGCTTTTTATTATCTTCAAAGTATGTATTACAAAAAAAGTCAATGTTTGTGACCGGTCTATAAATGTGTAGCTCATAAAACGTAGTGGTAATTCAGTGTATTAACAACTAGCCCGGATTAGCGAACACCTGCCTTTCGTGAAGTAGAACTTACCGGATTCAAGTGGATTCAGTCTAACTCTTTTATTAGCCGAAAGTGTAAATCAGTGCCGTCCAAAATGTGTAATATCAACTGCTATTACCTGCTAGCCTTCAAACTATGGTACTTTTTAGGAACAATGTCAGTAGCAAAAAGGGTGCTTTTTTTGGTATGGCACTCAGAAGTCATCCCAACGAAGAAGTTTGCTGCCATGGAAAACTTTGTATTTGGTACTGTTTTGAAAAACATTACATTTACTCTGGAAGAGCAGAGCGAGATTGGTAAAAAATTGTGAAATTTTATCTGTAGGCTAATAGTAAAGTGGAAAGACTGTGGAATAAATAAGGATTTCTTCGAAACTAAAAACCAGGAATGGCTAGATACGCCGCTGGTATTAGTGGAAATTTCATGTTTAAAAAATGTTGGTCGTCCACAAAAAGATTTGGCGGATTGTTGCAAAAAAACGCAAGTCAACAAATAGTCAGACCTTACTGAAGATATCCCATCAGATGCATTGTTGGTAGCTGCAAGTAGCAGCTTGTATAAAGCTGGAAGACGCAGAGATTCACAGTTGGTTTCAATGGTAAACGCCGACGAAGAGCTTACCGGAAATATAATGAAAACCTTGACTACCCCACAGCGTCTACCGACAAAATTCTCTGATGAAAAAGCACTGGCCCTATTTGTAGATGTTGGACATACCAAGTACACATGGAATTTGTCAAAAAGAGCTGCCAAAGGACAAAACGCTGATATATATCCATGTAATGAAAAACTGCGTTGTGCGAAAAAATATTGCTATCCCAGTGTCATCACGGTCACTGATCATTTCGCTGAAGTAGCACTACAAAGCCATTTTGAAAACAATAATGACATCCAATAAATTGCTACATACAAATGGGGCTGTGATGGCAGCAGCGGCCATTCAACGTACAGACAAAAATTTGATGACTTTGATGGAAACATGATAGATCAATATTTATTTTCAATTTGTATAGTTCCGTTGACAGTGCAGAAAGAACTGAAAGTTTTATGGAAAAACAATAGACCTTCATCTACTCGATATTGTCGACCCATTAAGATACTTTGCGAGAAAGAATCGGCAGAGTTAATTCGTCGAGAAAGTGAAGATATTAAAAGTCAAATTTCAAATATTTTACCAACATTATTAAGTGGCTTTAGAATTGATCACCAATTCCATATGGTGTCATATCGGAATCTTCTTCGCAAACATGCGGAATATGTAAGGCAGCTCCCAAGAATTTGAACGATCTGAATTTGGTGAAGAGCTTGTCTATTAATGAAAACCTCTTTGAATATGGGTTATCAAGTCTTCACGCCTGTATTAGGTTTTTCGAGTGTGTTTTGCACATTGCATATAGAATTCTGATTCAAAAGTGGCAAGCTCGTGGTGTTGACAAAGATGTTGTCGATGAAAATATAAGAATTATTCAGCAGAAGCTGAGGTTCAGCATCTCATTTGCTGGTAGATATACCAATTGCTACTGCTGGTAGTCGAATAACGGAAACACTGCAAGGAGGTTTTTCGAACAACCAAATTTGGCTACTCGTATAACAGGAGTAAGCTATAATTTAATACATCGATTCAGTGTATTCTTACGAATACTAGCATGCTGCCACGAAATAAATTCGGATGCATTCCGGTCTTACGCATTGGAAACTTCCGAATTGTTTGTAAAATCATATCCTTGGTTTTATATGCCATCTTCTGTTCACAGAATTTTAATTCATGGAGCAGATATTATAAGCCATTTTTGCCTTCCAATTGGTATGATGTCCGAGGAAGCTCTAGAATCCAGGAACAAGGACTTCCGAAAAATACGAGAGAGCAATACAAGGAAAAATTGCAGGAAAAATACCATGGAAGATGTGTTAAATGCCTTATTAGTTTCTTCCGAAACTTCCAGCGCTCTCAGGGTTCTTCCGCGCGGCAGGCATTCGATGCACAGCAACAGGATACACACAAGAGACCAATGAGCTCTCAAAGATTGTCAGACTTAAGGCGTCAAAGAGTTAATCATCTGTTTGAAGAAAATAAGGGTGGTCCGAGGATTAAAATAACCAGATTGCTAAAGATGCGGTAGATGAAATAGATGGTGAAGAGGAAACAGACTATGAAAATAATGCCGTGCATTTTTATTTTTATTTTTTATCTTCCCTGCTTCCGTTCGTCTAGTAGCGAACGGACAGTAGCTTCTTATTACTCGGACTTGATACTTTTGACGGCATAATTGTCCTTGATCTATTAGTGCAAGTAGGGGCGATCATTGATCTTGAAAGCAAATGTATTTGATTTAATGGGGGACGTGAGGACCTGCACTTTCAAAAATGCGCTCAGGTCACCTTTACGATTTGTCGGTCCAAAGAGTTTGTGGGATGACTCCTAGAATGCCTAGCTTAGGGCTACCGAACGGGTCCCAGGTTGCGGATAGCGAAAGGCCTTTTTCCATTTAAGGTTAGCTGTGAATAAAGCGAAGAGTTCCACTGCAGGCCCTCCTCGGGGATCCTCCTCGCAAATAAACAGCCCCGGACAGCTAGCGGGTATCCGCGCCGTAAGCGGTGCCGACGATGCGCTTGTGTTGCCGCCTCTAAAAAGAAGTCTCACACACTTCCCTTCCTACACAAGTTACATACCCACCTCCTTTCCCAAACACCATCTCACACCGGGCCTAATGCACCAGGCTAAGGTGTCACTCGATCTGTGCCGAGAGCCAGCCTGGCTGGGGGCCCGGTATATAAACTCTGCCCCTTCTCAAACGAATAAGCCTTATCCTGGCGTCGCGGATCTCCGCCTGGGTGGACCGCCCCTTCTCTGCAACTCGTGGGAACAAATTATGGAGCAAAATACAATAACAAATAGCAATAAAACACACAAAACAATCAAGGAGTCTGGATCTCCCAAAAAACCCGAAAAACTGGCATTGTCGAGTGAGTCTGGCCAAAAGTCGACGACGGTGCAGATGGCGAGTGAGCCCTCCCGTCCGACCAAGCTAGCTTGGCAGGGTCCGGCCGGACCTCACCCCAAATCTGGGGTGGCCAAAGGCAAGCCACCCACTACCGCCACCATGACGGCATCTCCCGGCCCAAGTGCCATGATGCCTCCTACAGGTGCGGTAAAGGGCAGCGAACCTGAAGCGGCCAGCAAACTGGGTCGAATCAGGCACACCTACGCCGAGAAGAGAAAGGAAGGGCAGATTCTGCGCAGCCACGGCAGAGCTAAGTCGGAAAAAACTTCCGCAGAGTGGCTCAAAAAGGTGGAATGGGCCAAAGGAATCCTTCCTCATTATAGCAAGTCGCCGACACCCCCAGTTCCGAAACAGGAGCCAAAACCACATCCCAAGAGGGAGAGGTCCCAAGACGTGCCCGGAGGACCAATGGCAAAGCGGTTGCGCACACAGCCAAAGAGGTCCTTCGCTGATATTGCGAAAAGTCGCATCCTGCTAGGGGTTATCGACAGGGGTAACCCCTACGGCAAAGTCCCTAGGGATAAGTGGAGATGGGTAGAAGCAGTCCTGGCAGCAAAATGCTTCGAGCTCCTGGCCAAGGAACCAGGCCCCCCTCCTGTCTGCAAAGACGTGGGGTGGTTCCAATGCAGCGTGAAAGTGATAGCCTGCGACGACGAGAGGTCAGCAGAGCTGTACAAGGCTGCGGTAGGGGAGCTTGAAAAAGTCTACGAGGGCGCCAAGCTTGTTGCGCTGAGGTGGCGGGACGTCCCTAGTAGACCTAGAGCAGGGATCTGGATCCCGGCCTCCATAAAGGAACCGGGCCAGATTCTCACAATGCTGCAAAGATGCATCCCACATCTTCCCACGACGGACTGGCGTGTGGCGAAGGTGGAGGAGATGGAAGGGCCAACGAACCAGGCGGTCCTCATTATAAACAAAGAAAGTCTAGCTCCCATAGAGGCTGTTCACGGGGAACTAAACTTTGGTTTCAGCGCCGTGCCCGTAAAAGTCTACAAGTCAGACTCAGGCGACGGAGCAAAAACAGCCTCTACTCAGGAGGAACTGGCCTCCGAGATAGAGGCCACAGATATAGAGGACGGCTACAGCACCGATGCGTCGCTGCTGCGCAGAATGGCCGCGAGTCGAGTTATCGACGAAGACATCTCCGACGACGAAGAGGCGGAGATCACAATGGTGGAGGGTAACCTGTCAGATGTCCTTACGGATTTTGCAGATAAACCTCCACCATTGTAAGGCAGCCTCAGCTGCGCTACTGCTCCATCTGGCCGAGGATGGAGCCGATATAGTCCTAGTCCAGGAACCATGGATAGCAGGAGGTAAGGTTTCTGGACTAGCGACTAGGGAGTACAAGCTACTAGTAGCTAATACTGAAGGTAAAGTCAGAGCCTGCATCTTAGCTAAAAAGCACCTCAGCATTTTCTTGCTCCATAATTACAGCGACGCGGACAATGCGGCAGCCTTCGTGGAGTCAGAGACGACCTCTATCCGGGTACTGTCGTCCTACATGGCGTGCGAAAGGCCAGAACCCCCCGACGAGCTAGTGGGCAAACTAGCACAAGACAGCGAAAGGCTAAATATAGGCCTCCTTATAGGTTGTGACTCCAATGTTCATCACTCGCAATGGGCGAGCTCCAACACAAACGACCGCAGTGAGTCTTCTTGTAACTTTATTCTAAGGTCAAACCTCTTCCTTTGCAATAAGGGAGACGACCCCACCTTCATAATAGCAAATCGCAGGGAATCCATTGACCTCACGCTCGTATCTAAACAGCTACTCAGCAACGTAACCAAATGGAGGGTCCTAGAGAAACACTCTTTTTCCGACTCTTAAGCCTAAAAACTAAACCTAACAAGCGAAATAGGCCACCCTGGTGGTCTACGGAGCTATCAACCCTACAGGCAGCAAGCAGAGTCCTGTTCAGGGCTAAAGCCGGAAGCGAGGAGGCACTCTGGATCGAATACAAGGTCTCTTTGGCCTCTTACAAAAAGCCCATCCGTAAAGCGAAGCGCTCCTCATGGAACTCCTTCTGCTCGGACATCCAAAACACTACCCAAGCTGCGAGGCTTAGAAAAATTCTATCCCAATCAGCCACAACTCTAGGCTATCTTAAAAAAGAAGATGGAACTTGGACCAACACTAGCGAGGAATCTCTAGCCGCACTCCTAGAAATCCATTTTTCAGGCTGTTCCCCGGAATCAGCCGTGCCGACAAAAAGAAATGTCACTCCCACAAACTTCAAACTTGATATTGACCAAAAAACCCTACCTTGGGCAATACACAGTTTCAACCCCTATAAGACGGCCGGTCCTGACGAGAGAATACCGTACAAATTCAACAAGCAGGAGACATTGCCACAAACTGGCTCCTAAATATCTTTAATAGATCCCTTACGCTGAAAGTGGCTTAAATTCTGCAAAAGTGGCTTAAATCGCGAATAGTCTTCATACCTGAAGAGGGCAACCTGCGATAGTTTGATAGATACGACCCCAAAAGATTTTTGACCAATAAGTCTATCATCCTTCCTGCTTAAGACGCAGGAAAGAAAGAGTCCTAGGACTACACCTAAGATCAACTCTCAATCCCACCCATATCTCTTACGCACAGCATGCTTACAAAAAAGGTAAATCCAACGAGACTGCCCTCCACGCGCTCATCTCCAGAATAGAGAAAGCTTTCTCTTAGAAGGAATACGCCCTAGTAGCCTTTCTAGACATAGAAGGGGCCATCGACAATGTTCTTCCGAACACTATAACTAGCTCATTAAGGCCTCTTGGGGTAGATGATCACCTGGTAGGACTTATTGATCAGCTGCCAACCTGCATAACAGTGACGTCCTCACTAGGCACATCTTCTTTGACAAGGGCCGTCAGCAGAGGCACACCGCAAGGCGGAGTCCTATCCCCTCTCCTAAGAAACATAGCAGTCAACTCGATTCCATGCAATATGGAAGAGGGAGGCTGCAGGATAGTGGCGTACGCAGACGACGTCGCAATCCTATTTACAGGTAAATACCCTCAAACGCTCTGCGATCTCATGAGCGAAAAATTGCAAACCCTAGCCGAATGGACAAGCAGTAATGGCCTGGTAGAAAATGCGCAGAAAACAAAGTTATTCCTCTTCAGCAGGAAATACAAACTCCCGCTCCTCGTCCCCCCAAGACTAAATAACCAAAGGCTCTCCTTTAGCAATAGCGCCAAATACTTAGGGCTAATTCTGGATAAGAAGCTAAACTGGAACTCCAACGTTGAAGAAAGGTCAAAAAAGGCTGCTACAGCCCTCTTTACCTGCAAAAAAGCCATAGGAAACAAATGGGGCATGTCCCCTAATATTGTAAGCTTTTATTGTAAGCCGGGGAGATCAAATGCCAGGCCCAGAGAATGCTTTTATACTGATGGCTCCAAACTGAACAACAGAGTAGGAGGGGGAATATACTCCGAGAAAGTAGGCATTAGAACCTCTTTTGTACTTTCAAATCCCTGCAGCGTATTTCAAGCCGAAGTGATAGCCATAAGGGAAGCGCTAAAATACCTAAACACAACTCCTCACAAAGAGGAGTCAATATGTACAGTGAAAGCCAAGCGGCTATACATTCGATCAGCTCGGTCACCAGCAATTCCAAAACAGTCTCAGACTGCAGATCATCTCACCACGAGATGGCAAATCAGTATGACATAAGCCTCATCTGGGTCACAGGGACATCACAGGCAACTGCATAGCAGATGAACTGGCACGCAAAGGCACCACCACCATACTCCAGGAAGAACTGGAGGGTACCAGTGTACCAATAGCCTCATACAAGCTATAACTTAGGGAAGCCAACAAAAAAGAGAACCAGCTCAGCTGGGAAACCGTCTCCAATTGCCGGTTGGCCCGCCAACTCTGGTCCAAAGTCTCTATAAAAAGAACAAATCTCAACTCTCGGGGCACTGGCTATTGGGGACACATGCTAGGAGAATGAGTTCACCCTACAACGACTACTGCCGCAGCTGCAGGGACGAAAAAGAGGAAGACACTGTCCAGCATCTTCTTTGCCACTGCCCAGCCCTGCAGTCTCTCAGACTGGCGACAAATTTCTCAACAACATCTCAATGATGTTAGAACTAGATACAAACAGGATTGAAAGATTCACCAAAGCCTCTGGGTGGGGGAACTGCTAGACCATAAGACCTTATTCTGCGTGTAAAGGGATTGTAGATCCAGTCCAAGGTATCACAAGGAACCGAATAAGTGTGGCGGTTGCCTCCTCAAGAGGTGAACCTAACCTAACCTAAAGAAAAATTTGACAAATCATACATGTGCCTTGAACAGAAAAAAATGCGTCAAATGACACTGTAAACAGACATGCAACAATTCATGTAGCATGTTTTAACCAAGCACGTTCTTTGATACACGAAAATAGGGATACATTAAGTACTAAACATTGGTCTTATGTATTAAAATTTGTAAAAACACTAAAAACATATCTTAATAGCATAAAATCGAAATACGCCATAGACATTACAGTACCCTCAATCTAAATACTCCAATATTCACGGAGAGGAATTCAAATTGGGATATAACTTAAAACTATTAAAAAGTCCGATGGTTTTGTAAGAAAATGTGTCGGAGTTTTTAATAGTTTTAAGTTATATCCCACCTGTTATCCTCACTAACTTATACTTTTAGCCAGACCTCTAAAACAAAAATATGAAATAAAATTTGAAGTTCGATTCTTAAGTCTCTATGTGTGTTTACTGTACTCACAGAGGCCTTAACGATAGGCGTATGGTAAAGTATGGTATGGTATATGTAAATGGAAGGACCCGTCTTCACTGGGGCACGCTATAAAAATCGGCTCTCGCTCGTCGACTTGTAGGGTGATGTCTTTGTTTCGGACAGATCTTACAAGTTACATTTTAAAAATCCAAAGTCGTGAATTGATCGTGCTAGCGACAAAAAAAATAATTGCAAATAGAACCGGTCGAGATGTAAGGAAGCTTCAAATTTTATAGAAGAGATAAGAGAAAAATGTCAGCGCGAAGGTGTAAACGAGACAGGACCACTGGTGTAAATGTGGTCGCGATTTGCCCGCTCATTATTGAGCTCAACTCAGTTGACCCCTTTTTCCTGTGACCGCTAGGTCATTATATGAGTTCAGATAAATAAAGTTTTAGTTGATTTTCATTATTCAAGGTTAACAAGGTTTAAGTTTCAGATAAACTTATATACTAACATGTTGATTAAGGGACCAAAATACTCAGAGCAAAACTTAAGTAAAAATATATAAAAATGGAAACGAAATTACCATTGTATTCGGCTTAGTTTCAAAGAAAAGATTGATTTAGGTGTATAAACTTTCAGAAAGAAAAATTTTCAAAATTTATTTATAAAGTCTAGAACTGTTTTCAGCATCTGAAAGTGGTTATTTGAGAAGGTCTAAATATTTTTCATAAACTCGGCAAACATTCAAAATTGCTTACTTTTTAATACGTAAAGCTTTTGCAATATAATTGTAATATTATTACTGTTGGGACTTGTGCCAGCATCAATTATTCTAATTATTACTAAATAGTATCTCTCGGTGTAACTAGCTGCATTGGTCCGCTAATTGCCCGTTATCAGTAGGTCTGTATTCTTTGATTCTCCCAGCTTCGCATGCGCTTTGTTGTTTTTTTGTAGCGCATGCACTTTGGGAGCTTATGTAGAGCTTCTGCGCAAGCTCTTAGGGTACTTGTATTTCGGCATTTGATTGGAGCGGCTTGTTCGGGGTTAAATTGAACCCCGGAAATAAAATTGAAATTGAATAATTAAATAGTGCGTTTAATTCGGCCGCTACCAAAAATCTGGAAGCGTTACATTTGGTGACCCCGACGTGATTACATTCCGCATTTCGCATTCCGGAACTTTGGTTTTCTTTTCTTAAAATTTCGCGTGTTTACATAAAACAAAAAAATATTACCCTTTGCAATAAATGGTTGGATATTGTATCGAAACGATGGGTTTACACGATGCATGATATTGTGTCTTTGCTGAACGACAATGTCTTGCGATTTAGTTGGATCGCCAACAATAATTGCAGCAACATCATTAACGGTGGGTGCATTGAATCTTTGCATATGTTTACCTCTTGGGGTACAATACGCTCTTATGACAAATTTGTGCGTGACCGATGGCATTCGTTCCAATGCAATTTTGAACATATCAGCATTATTATCTTGAAAAAATTCTTGCTGCTGTTCAATAATTCGTCTCCTTAACTGTTGTGTTTCCTGTACATTGCACCTCACATTCTGATGATCCACCATCGACGAAATGAAATAAATCTGCAGAAATTTATGCGGTTATCTGGTGTTGTCACCATACAACCATGCAAGGATGTGTTGAAGAAAATGGCTGGAATTTGCTGGCTTTCAGGTCTTGTGCGGCGCCCTTTACCGCACCTGTAGGAGGCATCATGGCACTTGGGCCGGGCTTGGGGTGGCTTGCGTTGGCCACCCCGATTTTGGGGCGGAGTTCGCCCGGACCCTGCCCAGCTTGCTTGGTCGGACGGGAGGGCTCACTCGCTCAATCTGCACTCCTTGTTTGTATTTGTATTGTTTATTTTCTCCATATCTTGATCCCATGAGTTGCTGAGAAGGGACGGACCACCCGGGCGGAGATCCGCGACGCCCTGGTAAGGATTCTTAGAACAGGGGGTCGCCAGGTACCCTGAGCCCTCCGTTTGAGACCGGGCAGAGCTTATATACCGGGCCCAGCCAGGCTGTCTCTCGGCACGGGTAGAGTGACACCTTAGTCCGGCCCGGTGTGAGATGGTGTTTTGGGAAAGGAGGTGGGTAGGTATATTGGTGTAGGAAAAGGGGGGAAGTTTGTGAGGCTACTATTTAGTGGCGACACCACAAGAGTCATCGTGGGATCCTTCACTTTATTCACAGTTAACCTTAAATTAAAAAGGCCCTTGGCTATCCGCAACCTGCGACCCGTTCGGTAGCCCTAAGCTAGGCATCCTAGGCGTCATCTCACAAACTCTTTGGAACGAAAAAATTTTTCTTTAATATAGATTAATTCTGTATTCATTTTGTTCGTTTAAGGAAACAAAATTTGGATTACCGATCTTCTTTTTTTTCCTAAGTTTTCCTTCCCGACTCTATAACTCCAGAACGCACGAACCGATTTCCACGGTTTTGCATTCGTTGGAACGGTCTGGGGCACCATGAGGAGTAAAGAAAATTGAGGAAAACTGTCGACCGAAAAGCGGGAAAATCTTTTTTTAAATACAGCTAATTAAAGTAACATATAGTTAGTTTCATTTGACCAACCGATATTGTATTTATTCAATTTTAACAGCAGGCATTTGTCTTTAAGGTGGTAAGTTGAACTGTGTAAATTATTTCGATCCTGCATTTGAGGTTAAATTCACCACTCTGTCCATAGTCCAAATTGCCTAGAGGACGACGTGCGAAGCGGCTAGCAAACTTCAAATCAAGTACACCTACGCTGAATAAAGAACGGCAGAGCAGATTCTGCGTAGCCACGGCAGAGCCAAGTCGGAAAAGACTTCCGCAGAGTGGCTCAAAAAGGTGGAATGGGCCAAAGGAGTCCTTCCACAATATGGCAAGACGCCGACACCTCCAGCTCCGAAACAGGAGCCAAAACCACATCCCAAGAGAGAGAAGTCCCAGGATATGCCGGGAGGACCAGTGGCAAAGCGTTTGCGCACACAGCGAAAGCGCTCCTTCGCAGATATTGCGAAAAGCCGCTTCCTGCTAGGGGTTATCGACTGGGGTAGCCCCGATGGCAAAGTCCCTAGGGATAAGTGGAGATGGGTAGAAGCAGTCCTGGCAGCAAAATGCTTCGAGCTCCTGGCCAAGGAACCAGGCCCCCCTCCTGTCTGCAAAGTCGTGGGGTGGTCCCAAGACGGTGTAAAGGTGATAGCCCGCAACGATGAGAAGTCTGCATAGCTATATAAAACAGTGGTGGATGAGCTTGAAGAGATCTACGAGGGCGCCAAGCTTGTTGCCCTGAGCTGGCGAGACGTCCCGGGAAGACCCAAAGCAAGGATCTGGATCCCGGCCTCCATTAAGGAACCAAACCAGATCCTAACAATGCTGCAAAGGTGCAACCCGCATCTTCCTACGACGGACTGGCATGTGGCGAAGGTGAAGGAGATGGCAGGACCGACAAATGAGGCGGTCGTCATAATAAAAAAAAGTATTGCTTCCATAGAGGCTGCTCATGGGGAGCTAAACTTCGGTGCTAGCTCCGTGACCGTAAAGGTCTACAAATCGGACTCAAGCGACGGTGCAAACACAGCCTCTACTCATGAGGAACTGGCCTCCGAGATAGAGGCCTCAGATATAGAGGACGGCTACAGCACCGATGCGTCGCTGCTGCGCAGAATGGCCGCGAGTCGAGTTATCGACGAAGACATCTCCGACGACGAAGAGGCGGAGATCACAATGGTGGAGGGTAACCTGTCAGATGTCCTTACGGATTTTGCAGATAAACCTCCACCATTGTAAGGCAGCCTCAGCTGCTCTACTGCTCCATCTGGCCGAGGATGGAGCCGATATAGTCCTAGTCCAGGAACCATGGATAGTAGGAGGTAGGGTTTTGGGACTAGCAACCAGGGAGTAAAAGCTACTAGTATCTAACACTGAAGGTAAAATCAGAGCCTGCATCTTAGCTAAAAAGCACCTCAGGATATTTTTGCTCCATAATTACAGTGACGCGGACAACGCGGAAGCCTCCGTGGAGTCACAGACGATTTCTATCCGGGTACTACGACGGACATGGCCTACGAAAGGCCGGAACCCCCCAACGAGCTAGTAGGCAAACTAGCACAAGATAGCTAAAATATCAATATAGGCCTCCTTATAGGATGCGACTCCAACGCTCACCGCTTACAATGGGCGAGCTCCAACACAAATGACCGCGGGGAGTCTCTCTTTAACTTTATTCTCAGGTCAAACCTCTTCCTTTGCAATAAGGGAGATGACTCCACCTTTATCATAGCAAATCGCAGGGAATCCATTGACCTCACGCTCGTATCAAGACTGATACTCAGCCACCTAACTCTCTGGAAGGTCCTACAGAAACACTCTTTCTCCGACCACAGATACATAGAAACATGCCTTAACTTCAAAAACCTCGAACGCGATTTTTCGAAATCTTAAAACACCAATTGGGTCAAGTACCACCAAATTCTTTCTAACACCATTTCACCACAGCCACCTGACTATCTTCTTGGATAGCTTGGGAGTAAATACGCAGAAAACAGATTTAGTCCTCTTCAGCAGGAAATACAAACTACCGCCCCTTGTCCCCCCAATACTAAATAACTAAAGGATCTCCTTTAGCAAAAGCGTCAAATACCTAGGGCTAATTTTGGATAGGAAGCTAAACTGGAACTCCAACGTTGAAGAAAGGTCAAAACAGGCTGCGACAGCCTTTGGGGCAGAATGGGGCATGTTCCCTTATATTGTAAGCTGGATCTACACTGCAATAGTCTATACACTAATACACTAAGATCCACACCAAACGAAGCACTAAACGCCATACTTAGCTTACAAAATCCAGGACGAGCTGGAATAGACCAAGCGAAAGTATCGACAATCAGGCTAAGGGAAGCCCAGCAATGGAGCCACCTTAATAAGGGTCACTCCACCATTCTGCTTAAAGACCCTCTCATTCCCAGCAGTACAGACTTGGAATCCCACAAACACCTTTCCAAGCCCTCATTCCTTACAGAGAGGAATGGGGAGACCAAATACCAGGCCCAGAGAACGCAATATGCTTCTATACTGATGGCTCCAAACTGAGCAACAGAGTAGGAGGGGGAATATCCTCGACTTCTTTCTCTTATCTTAAAGCGAACGGACGTGTTTTTTTGTGCGCACTGCGTTTTTATTTAATATTTGATTTCAAAACTTAAAACTCCATAGTTTATCTATATTTATTAATATTTATAATAAACATTCCTTTGCATTACAAATATCCGTATCGCTTCGTGTGTGCAGTGGTATATTTTTCCAAACATAGCTCTGCTCTGCTTGTTCATCTATTACGGTGTTGCTTCTATCGTCGCTCAATACAGATTCTTATCTCTATTCTTTACTGTTTACTAACCCACACTAATCGCTCTCTTCAATCCCCCTTTTTCGTTTCCCTGTCACAGTGGTTTATGGTACGTCAAAAATATAAACAAAACATATTAATAAATTAGTAATCAAAATTATGGAATTTAAACTTGTCTGTGTTTGTGGTTCCGTCAGTGTAGAAGCATATTGCGTTCTCTGGGCCTGGTATTTGGTCTCCCCATTCCTCTCTGTTAGGAATGAGGGCTTGGAAAGGTGTTTGTGTGTACTCCCTTGGAGTACAGTAGTCTGTACTGCTAGGAATGAGAGGATCGTTCAGCAGAATGGTGGAGTGGCCCTTATTTAGGAGGCTCCATTGCTGAGATTCTCTAAGCCTTATTGCCGATGCTTTCGCTTGTTCTATTCCAGCTCGTCCTGGATTTTGTAAGCTAAGTATGGCGTTTAGTGCTTCGTTTGGTGTGGATCTTAGTGCACCGCTGATGAAAAGTGCTGCTGATCGCTGGATTTTTTCCAGCTTTTTAAGTGTGCTTTTCGTTTTGAGGGCTGACCACCATACCAGAACTCCGTAAAGTAGTATGGGTCTGACTATGGCAGTGTAGATCCAGCTTACTATATTAAAGGACATGCCCCATTTGTTTCCCATGGCTTTTTTGCAGGTAAAAAGGGCTGTAGCAGCCTTTTTTTATCTTTCTTCTACGTTAGAGTTCCAGGTTAGCTTCCATTCCAAAATTACCCCTAGGTATTTGGCGCTGCTGCTGAAGGAGAGCCTTTGGTTGTTTAGTCTTGGTGGGACGAGGGGTGGGTGTTTGTATTTCCTTCTGAAGAGGACTAGCTCCGTTTTCTGCGCATTTACTCCTAGGCCATTACTGCTTGTCCATTCGGCTAGGGTGTGCAATTTCTCGCTCATGAGATCGCAGAGCTTTTGAGGGTATTTACCTGTGCAGCTGTGTTTACTATCCTGCAGCCTCCTTTTTCTCCGCATTGCGGTGTGCCTCTATTGACGGCCTTTGTTAGGGAAGATGTTCCTAGAGAGGACGTCACTGTTCTGCGTGTTAACAGCTGGTCAATGAGTCCTATCAGGTGTTCATCTATCCCCAGAGTTCTTAGTGAGCTAGTTATGGTGTTTGGGAGAACATTATTGAAGGCCCCTTCTATGTCTAGAAAGGCTACTAGGGCGTATTCCTTCTGAAGGAAAGCTTTCTCTATTCTGTATATGAGCGCGTGGAGGGCAGTCTCGGGAGATTTACCCTTTTTGTATGCATGCTGTGCATTGGAGATGTGGGTGGGATTTAGTGTTGACCTAAGGTGTAGTCCTATGACTCTTTCTAGCGTCTTGAGCAGGAAGGATGATAGACTTATTGGTCTAAAATCTTTAGGGGTCGTATGTGATGGTTTGCCCGCTTTGGGTATGAATAGTATTCGCGATTTAAGCCATTTTCGCGGAATTTCGCCTAGCGCAAGGGATCTGTTAAAGATGTTTTGGAGCCAGTTGATGGCAATGTCTCCCGCTTGTTGGATTTGTGCCGGTATTATCTCATCAGGACCGGCCGATTTATAGGGGTTGAAACTGTGAATTGCCCAGTGTACAGATTTCTGGTCAATATCGAGTTTGATGTTTGTGTGGGTGGCATTACTGTTTGTGGTCCCTGCTAGACCGGGGTACAGCCCGGAAAATGGGTTTCTAGGAGTGCATCTAGTGATTCCTCGCTAGTGTTGGTCCAAGTTCCATCTTCTTTTTTAAGATAGCCTAGAGTTGTGGCTGTTTGGGATAGAATTTTTCTAAGCCTCGCAGCTTGGGTAGTGCTTTCGATATCGAGCTCTTTCGAGCAGAAAGAGTTCCATGAGGAGCGCTTCGCTTTTCGGATGGCCTTTTTGTAGGAGGCCAGAGAGACCTTGTATTCGGTCCAGAGTGCCTCTTCGTTACCGGCTTTGGCCCTGTTGAACAGGGTTCTGCTTGCTGCTTGTAGGGTTGCTAGCTCCGTAGACCACCAGGGTGGCCTATTTCGCTTGCGTGGTTTGGTTTTTGGGCATGCTCTTCTGAGGGCATTATTACAGGCTTGAGTGAAAACTTGCACCAGAGTGTTTAGACTTTCACGGTTTGGGGATAGTCAGGTGGCTGTGGTGCAATGTTGTTTAAGAGGACTTGATGGTACTTGACCCAGTTGGTTTTGAGATTTCTAAAAACCGCAGTCTAAGTATCTGTGGTCGGAAAAAGAGTGTTTCTCTAGGACCCTCCATTTGGTTACGTTGCTGAGTAGCTGTTTAGATACGACCGTGAGGTCAATGGATTCCCTGCGATTTGCTATTATGAAGGTGGGGTCGTCTCCCTTATTGCAAAGGAAGAGGTTTGACCTTAGAATAAAGTTACAAAGAGACTCACTGCGGTCGTTTGTGTTGGAGCTCGCCCATTGCGAGTGATGAACATTGGAGTCACAACCTATAAGGAGGCCTATATTTAGCCTTTCGCTGTCTTGTGCTAGTTTGCCCACTAGCTCGTCGGGGGGTTCTGGCCTTTCGCACGCCATGTAGGACGACAGTACCCGGATAGAGGTCGTCTCTGACTCCACGAAGGCTGCCGCATTGTCCGCGTCGCTGTAATTATGGAGCAAGAAAATGCTGAGGTGCTTTTTAGCTAAGATGCAGGCTCTGACTTTACCTTCAGTATTAGCTACTAGTAGCTTGTACTCCCTAGTCGCTAGTCCAGAAACCCTACCTCCTGCTATCCATGGTTCCTGGACTAGGACTATATCGGCTCCATCCTCGGCCAGATGGAGCAGTAGCGCAGCTGAGGCTGCCTTACAATGGTGGAGGTTTATCTGCAAAATCCGTAAGGACATCTGACAGGTTACCTTCCACCATTGTGATCTCCGCCTCTTCGTCGTCGGAGATGTCTTCGTCGATAACTCGACTCGCGGCCATTCTGCGCAGCAGCGACGCATCGGTGCTGTAGCCGTCCTCTATATCTGTGGCCTCTATCTCGGAGGCCAGTTCCTCCTGAGTAGAGGCTGTTTTTGCTCCGTCGCCTGAGTCTGACTTGTAGACTTTTACGGGCACGGCGCTGAAACCAAAGTTTAGTTCCCCGTGAACAGCCTCTATGGGAGCTAGACTTTCTTTGTTTATAATGAGGACCGCCTGGTTCGTTGGCCCTTCCATCTCCTCCACCTTCGCCACACGCCAGTCCGTCGTGGGAAGATGTGGGATGCATCTTTGCAGCATTGTGAGAATCTAGCCCGGTTCCTTTATGGAGGCCGGGATCCAGATCCCTGCTCTAGGTCTACTAGGGACGTCCCGCCACCTCAGCGCAACAAGCTTGGCGCCCTCGTAGACTTTTTCAAGCTCCCCTACCGCAGCCTTGTACAGCTCTGCTGACCTCTCGTCGTCGCAGGCTATCACTTTCACGCTGCATTGGAACCACCCCACGTCTTTGCAGACAGGAGGGGGGCCTGGTTCCTTGGCCAGGAGCTCGAAGCATTTTGCTGCCAGGACTGCTTCTACCCATCTCCACTTATCCCTAGGGACTTTGCCGTAGGGGTTACCCCTGTCGATAACCCCTAGCAGGATGCGACTTTTCGCAATATCAGCGAAGGACCTCTTTGGCTGTGTGCGCAACCGCTTTGCCATTGGTCCTCCGGGCACGTCTTGGGACCTCTCCCTCTTGGGATGTGGTTTTGGCTCCTGTTTCGGAACTGGGGGTGTCGGCGACTTGCTATAATGAGGAAGGATTCCTTTGGCCCATTCCACCTTTTTGAGCCACTCTGCGGAAGTTTTTTCCGACTTAGCTCTGCCGTGGCTGCGCAGAATCTGCCCTTCCTTTCTCTTCTCGGCGTAGGTGTGCCTGATTCGACCCAGTTTGCTGGCCGCTTCAGGTTCGCTGCCCTTTACCGCACCTGTAGGAGGCATCATGGCACTTGGGCCGGGAGATGCCGTCATGGTGGCGGTAGTGGGTGGCTTGCCTTTGGCCACCCCAGATTTGGGGTGAGGTCCGGCCGGACCCTGCCAAGCTAGCTTGGTCGGACGGGAGGGCTCACTCGCCATCTGCACCGTCGTCGACTTTTGGCCAGACTCACTCGACAATGCCAGTTTTTCGGGTTTTTTGGGAGATCCAGACTCCTTGATTGTTTTGTGTGTTTTATTGCTATTTGTTATTGTATTTTGCTCCATAATTTGTTCCCACGAGTTGCAGAGAAGGGGCGGTCCACCCAGGCGGAGATCCGCGACGCCAGGATAAGGCTTATTCGTTTGAGAAGGGGCAGAGTTTATATACCGGGCCCCCAGCCAGGCTGGCTCTCGGCACAGATCGAGTGACACCTTAGTCCGGCCCGGTGTGAGATGGTGTTTGGGAAAGGTGGTGGGTATGTAACTTGGGTAGGAAGGGAAGTGTGTGAGACTTCTTTTTAGAGGCGGCAACACAAGCGCATCGTCGGCACCGCTTACGGCGCGGATACCCGCTAGCTGTCCGGGGCTGTTTATTTGCGAGGAGGATCCCCGAGGAGGGCCTGCAGTGGAATCCTTCGCTTTATTCACAGCTAACCTTAAATAGAAAAAGGCGTTTCGCTATCCGCAACCTGTGACCCGTTCGGTAGCCCTAAGCTAGGCATCCTAGGAGTCATCCCACAAACTCCTCGGACCGAACTCTGGCTCCTTAAAAACGATGGACCTGTAAACCAGATTGATTCTGCCGTTTCCTTTACGTCTCCACCTCTAGACACACTGTCTGCCGGGATCTGTTTAGTTGGTACATGCCGCCACGTGCTATCCCCTGACCACTCTTGAATCTCAGCAACTCTATTTGATACGAACGTTGACAACGACGATGGATGGGAACGACTCCAATGAAGACAATCTTCTGAATCTGACCAATATACCCTTCGTACGATCGGTGCTTTGATAAGAGGTTTTATTTTGCGGCAGAGGTCTGCGAGAAGGTGAGCGGCACATAACTCAAGACGGGGAAACGTCTTTGTCTTGAGCGGCGCTACTTTGGACTTTGCAGTCAACAATGAGACTTTAATACCTTCTGCAGATTTGCAACGAATATAGACACAGGCTCCATAGGCTCTCATCGATGCGTCAGAGAAGGCATGAATTTCAATTGGTGACATAGGCTAACTCATCACAAATCTCAGTATTGAGATATCTTCTAGCTGTGACAAGGCAAGCTGAATTTTGTTCCACGTGGTTTCCAAATACAGTGGAATCGACTCATCCCAATCTAGCTTATTAAGCCAAAGTTCCTGCAACAGGATCTTTCCTTTAATAAGGATTGGGCTTAATAAGCCAAGGGTCCACCCCCTTTGGGGTTTACCCTTTGCTTTGATGTCACCGACAGAATATTCCGCTTAGTCGCCCTTTGAACCATGACTGACATATCAATTTCGAATTTAAACACGTCATCTTTAGGAACCCAAACGATTCCTAGTGTTTTTGTCAGCTCTGCGTCCGAAAGTGTTATTAGCTTAACCGTGCTCTCGGATGCAGTAACTTCAGGCGAGTTTGAAAACCACTTACTCAATTCAAACCCAGCGTTTTGAAGAACCTGAGTTACTTCAGACTAAATTGTATTAGCTCCTCCACGCAACCAGCACCTGTTAACATGTCGTCAACGTAAAAGTCAGACCCAATAACTTTAGCAGCTCGAGGGAATGTATTTTTCGCGGATTCACGCAACCTCTTCAAACACCTTATGGCCAGGAATGGGGCTGGTGCAGTGCCAAAAGTAACGGTCTTAGTCATCAAATTCTGTCAACTGGTATCGTCGATCTGCTTCATTCACCCTTACTTGACGATACATCTTTTTTATGTCGGCTACCAGAGCGAATTTGTTTAGCCGAAACCTAAGAAGAGTTGAGTGAAGCTCTTCCTGAATTGTTGAACCCACCATCGAGAACTCATTTAAACACTTCTGTGTAAGACATCACAGGACGCATCAAAAACAACTCGTAGTTTGGCCGTTGAACTTTGAGTCCGTAAGACACACAGGTGGGGTATAACGTAGTGTGGAGAAGCAAGAAAATCATTGCTTGCAGGGGACATATGGCCTAGGGATTCGTATTCTTCCATAAATTCCAAATACATTTTCTTTAAGTTCGGATCTCGAGAACAATCTTCTCTTGAGCGACAGAAAACGGCGTTTGGCTATCTCGACTGAGTTGCCCAAAACGCTTGGATCCGACTTAAATGGAAGTCTAACTTCAAATCGACCTGAAGGCAGTATTCTTGTAGTCTTCCAATAATGTTCCTCACATAGCTCTTGTTCTGGCGACAACATCTTTTTAGAAGATGGAACTTCTTCCAACGACCAGAATTTTTTCAAATTGTTGTCTATTGACTCTAATATTTCTTCTTGGCAATTCAGGCTAGAGACCGGCTGTTGAGGAGTTGAGGAATTTGCCATATATTTTCCCGATACTATCCACCCAAGGAGAGTTTTTTGAAGTATGGGATGGTTCGGACCTTGCTTTATTCGACCAACGGACAAAAGCTCGAAAAATGACTCAGCTCCAATTAGCATATCTATCCGCTGAGGTTTATAAAAATATGGGTCTGCTAATGGCAAGTTCTTTGGTAGGGTCCAACCTTCAAGTTCACTGACTGGTCAGGGCGACAGCCTGAAATTGTTTTCAAAACCCAAAAGTCGAACGGAAACTCACAACCATTGATTCTTGACTTCACCACATTCACTTTACTTGTGAATTAGTTTGAACAATTCCAAGCAAGTTGAAGCACGATTCCTCCCTACGGATCTGTAAGCATTAAGCAAGATCTTAAGTAATGAAATTCATTTGTGACCCTGAGTCAAGTAATCCTCGGGCCAATATGTGCTCGCCATTTTTTGTTCGAACGCTTACGATCGACGTTGCTAACAAAACTCTTTCTAAAGATGACGCATGCAAAGCATGTGAAGTAGAAGGGCCATCATTCGTTAACGCTGGAGGAGGATTTTCTGTAGGTGGTGGTAACGCTAAGTTATTTTCAGTCACTGTAAATCGGTGCAGAAGTTTATGGTGCGATCTTGTACAGATTTGACACCTAGTCGATTTGCACTTCACTACCGTGTGACCTTTTCGCAGACAATTTAAACAGAGGGAGGCTAACTTAACAAACTCAAACCTTTGCATTACAGCAAGGCGGGCGAACGGACTGCACTGGGCCAAAAAATGGTCTTGAGCGTTACAATAACTGCAAGCTGGTTTGGCGTTGGCAGAGGAACAAGCCAACGAACTTCTATTAAATTGCTTGCTAAACCCAGTTTTTTCTTGTTTTGGTTTGCCAGTCTCTTCAGCGGGCAGGTACTGGTACCTACGATTTAGTATTTTTTCGAAATCGGACCACAGCGGCAATTCCTCATAATCCAGTGACTCTTCCCATTTATGCTTAGTCACTGGATCTACTCTACTCAAATGTATAATAAATGCAGAATCATTGAGTTTGCAATTTTAGTATCATCTCCTATGGATAATAGTAATCCATAAATTGATGACACAGTGTCGATGAGACCCCTCAACGACGACGCAAACGGCTGGGAAATTTTCGGAAGGCTAAACAGTTGACTTATTTGGTTCGCAAAGATGAGACATTCGTTATCATAAACTCTTTTTAGACTAGCTATAGCTTTGTCATAATTACTCTCGGTGACCTGGAATGCCTTGATAGTTCCTAAGGCTTCACCAGAGAGGCAAGAAATTAAATGATTAAATTTTTCGATAACAGGAATGTTCACATCTTTGTCAACTAATGTCTCGAAAAGACTTATAAAATTTTTGAACTCCGAATAATTTCCACAGAATTTTGGTAATGCCAAACTGGGAAGTCGAGCTCGAGTTGGGGCTGAAATAAAATGCGCCAAAAAATGCATACACGTACATACATACAACAGCGGATAACGGTGGGAAGCGAAAAACGAAAATCTTACCACTGAATCTATTTCTATGTACACCAAATATTTATGCACATTTAATGTATCTGTAATATGTAAAATAATTTTTGGCTGCACTTTAATATTTATTTGGCAAATTTGTATAATCAAAAACGAGGGGTAGGGGCGACAGTGTGGCGAATAATATATATACGTATGTTTTTGATTTGTCCACAGGCAGTACATTTATGTTAAAATACATATATTGTAATGAAATTTTTTTTAGAACTTTTATATACTTTATTATTTGTTTTTGCTCTACTATTTTTAATTTACGTACGTATGCGCCAAGAATTGAAAGGAGGGTGCAATATTCCAGCACAAGACGGATTTTAATTTGTCTTTTCTCGACTTTCAATTTTTGGCGCAAATACCTGTGGTTCTGCTTTCGGATCCTTTCGGATCCTGCGGCCACTTTCCTGGTGCAGTCGATGCAGGTGCAGGGCATGGGGACGACGAATCCTTTCAGTTGCAGCTCGTTGGCGATGAATGTTTGGTTTCGCGACGAGGAATTTAAAATGTTTTTATTCACTACAACCGTCGCGAGCAACTCTTTTATTTTGTTTATATATACATATATATATATTGTGTCACAGTCACTTTTTTTTTTTGTTGCTTTTTAATTAAATAATATTACAGTCCACCCGGGGGCGCCAAAATGTTCACTGAGATTGGATTATCTCTTTTCAATTTTTTACCGAAACGAAAAGGGTGGCTGTAAATTATAAAAAAAACACTACGAAAACGAACCAAAAAATGCGTGCACTCGCTTTCACGTAATAATTCGAATATATTGAACAACTTACTTAAGCCTAGCTTATCTATTGCGACGAAGCGGGGCGAATTCACGAGAGCACAAGTGAGCTTTTCTTGCGCTCCCGCTCCGCCCTATGCTACCTTATACTAGACTTCAAAAAATTCAACTTAAATTCGACATTAATTCTACAAATTGGTTAGCGGTTTTCGTAAAATCAATGACGAACTCTGTGCGCTCGATACACAGTTTAGAAGTCTACAACTATTATATGAGTCTCTAAAGCGTAAAAAATCCGCTTTTTGTGATGTGCCCAACAATCATGCAGCCGCTTATATCGCTGGTCACTCCAAGGGCCGGACATGGGAAAAATTTGGCTTCCCAATTCAGACCCAATAATACAAACCCCCTTAAGAGTCACCGAACAGGGCAATCAAGCGTCCGGACTCCCGGTACGAACTGATGCTTCCGTATTAGTTACCGCGGCACCAAAACCCTTGCAGGTGATCCCGCCATCGAAACACATATTTGTTTCACGGCTTGCCCCTGATACTTCGGAGATTGATATCTCGGCTTACATCAAAGCAAAAACAAAAGCCGACATAAAGGTGGTTGATATTACAAAATTCAAATACACCTACACCAGGCACACGTCATCTTTCAAAATACCAGTGTGCCAGACGATTTGTTCCGCCAGCTTTTGGCCAGAGAACATTTTCGTCCAGGAACATCAGCCAAGTACGGTGAAGAAAAAAATTACCAAACCTGTGGCAGTGAAACAACCACATGTTAGAGCCACTGACCAACCTTCCACCTCATCTTCAAAAACAAATTTCTACACTAACACTTACCTATCAGAATACTAGAGGGTTACGTAGTAAACTACCCAAACTGTATTCTGATAGTTCTTCCTTTGCATCTCACATTTAGTCTTTACAGAAACTTGGTTAAAGCCGGAGATCTTAAGCTCCGAAGTTTTTCCAAGTAAGTACACCACTTTTAGACGTGATAGAACACTGCGAAGGGGAGGAGGAGTCTTAATTTATGTAGACTCCAAAATCGCATCTGAAGAGGTACAATCACAAGAGTTTGGTGACATAGAATTTCTTTGCATTAAAATCATTGTGTCCGGTCAATCTTTATACGTTACCTGTTTTACATACCACCTTCGTCGGAACCGCCTACATACTGGCAACATTTGTCCGCTATTCATCTCATTTCGGACCGTCTGTCCGACAATGACCAGCTGGTAGCTCTGGGGGACTTCAATATACCAGAACTCATGTGGTCTAATGTTGAGAATTATCCGTCCTTACTGCTTAACTCGGACCACGACTTCCCTGCGGGTATGTTCGACATGTCACTCGGGCACATTAACCATGTTAGAAATTCTTTAGGTCGGCTGTTGAACTTTTGTTTCGTTTCTAATCCTGATGGAATTACTCTTTCCAGAATTTGCCCCCTTCTAAACTTGAGGATCCATATCATCCCACTCTTGAGGTTTCAATCGAAATCAAAACCTTATTGACCTTAAGTCTTCACTTAAATCTTATAAAGTTCGTTTCTTCCGTAAGGCTGATTTTATAAAACTAAACAAATTACTTTTGGAATTTGATTGGTCCGATCTACTGGCATGCGATGACATAAACATTGCCTTACAGAGATTTTATAATACCCTAAATATATTCTTCGACGCTTGCGTGCCGTGGAAATATCCGTCTGCTTCAACTAATCCGCCTTGGTATACACAGCACCTATTAAATTTAAAGAACGTCATGAATAGACTTTTTAATAAACATAAAATATCTGGCTGACTAACTGTTTATTCAAGATACTTAGTGGCTCGGTCCAATTTCACCGTGCATAACGCCGAATGTTATAGGAGTTATATTCACCGCTGCCGGATTCAGTTTACTCAGGACCCGAAGCAGTTATATAACTTCGTAAACACTAAGCGCAAACATGTATCTTTTCCTCATCTGCTTACGTTTGAGAACTCATTTGCGAACACTGATCTAGCGATGGCCGATCTCTTCGCAAAGTTTTTTCAAACAACTAAATAGTCAGTTCAAACAACTATATATTTTATATAGCACCATTCCAACTCAGCCTTACACTTATAAGATTCAATCATCCAACCAGATATTTTGCCCATCTTTTGATCAAAGTGGTGTGTTATCGGATCTTCTTAGGGTCAAGCCCGTGTATTCGCCAGGCCCTGATGGAGTACCAGGATGCGTTCTGAAGAACTGCGCCGAGGCACTGTGCAAACCGCTCCTTAAACTCTTTAATCTATCGCTGGAGACTTCGATTTTTCCCCTTATGTGGAAGGAATCCTACATTATTCCTCTTCATAAAAAAGGGAACAAATCCGATGCTGCCAATTATAGAGGAATTATAAACTGTCATCAGTTCTAAAGCTTTTCGAAAAACTTATCACTCCACATTTGCAACACCTATGCAGTTCAATAATATCCCCGTGCCAACATGGCTTTATGAAGCGCCGCTCCACCACCACCAACTTGTTGGAGCTAACATCTTTTGTCATGGATGGGTTCCGGAATGGCTTGCAAACATACGTCCTTTACACGGACTTCAGTAAAGCATTTGACTCTGTTAACCATTCGCTTCTTATAAGTAAACTCTGTCATTTGGGATTCCCAACTGATTTCCTGATTTGGATTTCAAGCTTCTTATCAGGAAGAACCCAACGTTTTTTCTTTAAAGATGTTACCTCGCGTTTAGTCCGCGTGACATCTGGGGTTTCCCAAGAAAGCCATCATGGATCATTACTTTTTACATTATTTATTACCGGCTTGCCCCTTGCGTTAACTGATTCACTTGTTCTTATGTACGCTGATGACGTTATGCTTTGTCTTCAGTATAGATTCAGTAGCGCCCAATCTAGACTTCAATCCGATTTGTATAAATTTAAAAATTGGTTTTAGCAAATAACATAAAGCTTAATGGATCGAAATGTAAACTCATGTCATTTTATCGATCTAGTCCTCACCAGGCTACGTACTTTCTCTATGGGAATGCCTTAGAACGATTAACTCACGTTAACGATCTGGGTTTCATATTAGATTTGAAACTTAAATTTACCGACCATATATCCACCATGGTTAATAAATCTATGGGTGTGCTTGGTTTTATTAAAAGATGGTCAAAAGAATTCAATGACCCGTACTTAACAAAAACTTTATATACTTTAGTAGTCCGTCCGATTCTTGAGTATGGATCGTGTGTCTGGAGTCCTCAATAAGGAGTACACCAAGATCACATAGAATCTGTACAAAAAAACTTCCTTATCTTCGCACTTAGGGGACTTAATTGGGATGCAAGTCTTCACCTTCCATCCTATCATTGTAGACTTTTATTAATAAACTTACCATCATTAACAAACCGTAGAACGATGCTGGGTGTCATGTTTCTAGTTAATCTTATTAATGGAAGGGAGACAGCCAGCATTTACTAACACGCTTAAATTTTAATGTTCCTAGTAGAAGGACTAGAAACTTTCGTCCTCTACTCCTTAGCTATTGTAGCTCGACATATGCCCAACACGATCCGTTCAGGGTATTATTATATATAATACAGTATATAAATACTTAGGATGGTCTCTACAACATCTTGCCACTTTGCTCTACTAACAATCTTAAATCCTTTATACTAAACGCCTTATCTGTGCAACACTCTTCCTCGTGATACTCTACTCCTTCTCTTTATACTCTCTCGGATCTATCCCCGCGATTCGAGCCGTAGGTTATGCGGCAGCGCCCCTCGGTCGGTTGGGCAGGAGGTGGGCTATACGTATGCAGAGGGAACCGCGCTAAAAAAGAAAAAAATATATATACTCCGAGCATCTAGGTATTAGAACCTCTTTTAGATTACACAACCTGCACTGCAGAGTATGTCAAGCCGAAGTGATAGCCATAAGGGAAGCACTTAAATACCTAAACATACACAACTCCACACAAAGAGGAGTCAATATATACAGTCACAGCCAAGCGGCTATAAAATCGATCAGCTCTGTCACAAGCAATTCCAAAATAGTCTCAGACTGCAGATCATCTCTCCACGAGATGGCAAACCAGTATGACATAAGCCTCATCTGGGTCCCAGGTCACAGAAACATCACAGGCAACTGCATAGCAGATGAACTGGCATGCAAAGGCACCACCACACCACACCAGGGAGAACTGGAGGGTTCCAGTGTACCAAAAGCCTCTTAAAAACTCCAACTTAGAGAAGCCAACAAAAAAGAGAACCAGTTCAGCTGGGAAACCGTCCCAAATTGCCGATTGGCCCGCCAACTCTGGCCCATAATCTCTATAAAAATAACATCCCAACTACTTAGGATGGACAGAACTCGCATTGGCACGGCTATAAGAGTCATTACGGGGCACTGGCTATTGGGAACATATGCTAGGCGAATGAATTCACCCCACAACGACTACTGCCGCAGTTGCAGAGACAAAGAAGAGGAAGAAACTGTCGAGCATCTTTTTTGCCACTGCCCAGCCATGCAGTCTCTCAGACTTCAACACCTGAACAACACCGGTTCCTGAACAACATCTCAATGATGTCAGAAATAGATCCCAACAGGATAGAAAGATTCATCAAAGCCTTAGGGTTCCCGCTGCTAGACCATAAGACCTTCTTCTGCGTGTAAAAGGATTTTAGATCCGGACCACGGTATCACAAGGGACCGAGTACGGTCTAAGTGTGGCGGTTGCCTCCTCAAGAGGTGAGCGCCAGCCGTCTAACCTAACCTAATAGCCCTTTTCGTCGCGATTTCGCAGTGACCTTAGTCTTAGTCTTTCTGTGCTTCTTCGCTTTTTCTTCGACGTCTGTGGAATGAATTTTGGAGTTCCCGGCATTATGAATCGGCAGGAATGTCTGGGAAAAAAAAATGTTGAACTTTTGGAGGAGCTTCTGAAGATGGAAAAAATTTATTAAGCAGCGTATATGATGGAAGATGGTTCACCGCACTGTTTTCTCGACAGCGCCAATAAGATGTGTTGGGAATTCGACATGGTCCATGATGAGTTGGAAGATCTCAATTACAAGGAGATCGGCACCTCTCGGATGTGCTGAGCTACACCGCGCTGTGTATCTTGGAATTCCTAGCGATATTTACATACGTTCTCTTCGTCGGTAGGAAGGCCGCCGCGGCCGCTAATGTTGTCTGTGCACGATGGCTCTAACACCATCACTTAACCGCAAAATGGTGCAAACGCCGTGCTTTCTATCTTCAACATGTTGCCTGCACAAATATATTGTTTGGAGAGGGAGTCCAAAAGACTCAGTTCGTGACCCGTTTTAAATCAACGTTGGATTTTGGACTGCAACGTATCAATGGAGGGAGTTTCGAGTCCTCGTCTCATTGCTGCTCGCCTTCAGGTTCTTTTTCGCCCACTTTGCCACCAATTTTTGAGGATTCATCTTTGAATCAACGCGGAGTATACGCTGCTGCCTTCCATACCCAGTAGATTTCTTGGTTTTAAGCTGGGCTTTCAAAGAGGGGAGTATACTTGGACTTGTGATGGCAGCCTAATTCCTCCTTTTTATTATTATATTTTTCTTTAATGCATTGAAATCTATCTAAAAATTGGGAAGCTTTTCACTTCTAAGTTCATCGCACCGATCGATGACAACTGGAGCGAATCGAGACCGAGTCTTCTAGGGAAGCTGGAAGTGTTGAGTTGGAGGACCGCCTTTGGAGTGTCCGACCCTCAAGCAGGAAGGTTTCATTGGAGGAATTACGAGTAAGAGGCTGAAGGAACCCCCGTGGGTAAGTGCGACAGTGGAACTAAATCGAGTGCGGAAGAATGTGATCCGTGGCTCGAGGACCCCCCGAGCGTAAGTCCGGCAGCCGTACGCGACTCAAACGCGAGTATTAAGAAGCGAGTGCGAAAGGATCCGGGATCTTTGGCGTTACTGAAGCCTAGGGAAAAACGAGTCGGGTTGCTTTATTTCACCGGACACGGCAGGTAGCCTGATATCGGAGCACAGAGACGGACCGGTCTGGCGTACGATAATTCGCTTCCTGGCCGCAACAACCAGGTGTGATCCTTCCAAGCGAGGGGTGACCAGCTCGGGTCAACTCAAGCCCAACAAGAAACCAATCAGGGACACCACGGTCCAGTTAGAAGATCACATGGAGTGAAGGAAACGTAACACCCAACCTCTGGGCGGCCACAAATCCTGCAGGGCGTATGCATGCCGGTGTTTGGCGCCGAGTGGCGAACGCAACCGTGAGTGTGACCTGAGGAGTAGAAAGGCCCTTCATGCTCTTGTCCGGCTTCCACGCTCCAAGAAAGCACATCCTGCCCGGCTTATGCCAGGGAGGTGTGCCTATTGGCGACCAAAGTGGATCAGGTGTCGCCCACTGCGTAAGGGTGAGATTCAGTGAGCCAAGAGCGGAGACGCAGCAATAGGAGATCGACGGCGATAGCAGCAGTAGAGGAGCAACGGAAGCAGCGAAAATCTGGAGCAGAGACGCCGGGGAAACAGATCGGCGGCGGCAACAACAACAGGAGCACCGATACCGGCAACAACAACAAGAACAGTGACGACAGGAGCAGAGGAAGAGCAGCATTGGTTCCGTAGCCTGAGCATGTCAAAACAGTCCAAACAGAGGGAGCCATTAGCCCAACCGGCGCCATGCACCAAGACCGCATATCCTGCCAGGCGAGGGCTTCGGGGGTGTGTCTATTGGTGACCAACCCGGTATGGTGACGGGTGATCGATGGGAGCACAAACGTTGACGGCGGAGGCGAGCGGAAGCAACTGGAAGAGCAACGAGGATCCGACGAAGGAGTCAACTCCGGTGAGACTCACGATCATAACCTGTAAATTTGTAACCAGCCCAGAGTTAGAATAAAGGAGGCATAATTGTAAAATAAGCTATCGGTATTATTTCTAGACTCAGGCTATCATATCAAATCAATAATTTGGGGAAACGATCCCATAACCTCTGTGAGCTAGCCGCGGCAATTGTTGCGACCACAAACAAGTAAAACAGTTCGTTACAACATCGAAGCCAAAACAAAAAGCCGACATACACCAAGCACGTCACCTTTCATAATACGTGTGTCCGTGCAGATATTCAATAAGATTTGTTCCGTCGGGTTTTGGCCATTGAACATTTTCGTCCAAGAACATCAGCTAAGTACGGGGGAAAAAATAGCTAAGCCTGTGGGAATGAAACTCCCACTGCAGAGCCATTGACCAACCTTCTACCTCATCTTTCTTAGCTTCAAAAAACTAATTTCTTCACTAACACTCACCTATCATAATTCTAGAGGGTTACGTATTAAAGTTCCCAAACTATATTTTGATAGTTCCTCCTTTGCATTCCACATTACAATTTTTACAGAAACTTGGTTAAAGCTCCGAAGCTTTTCCAAGCAAGTACATCACGTTTAGACGTGATAGAACACTGCGAACGGAACGAGGAGTGTAAATTTCTATAGATATGCTTCGAAAGAGGTAAAATCACAAGAATTTTTTGACATAGAATTTCTTTGCATTAAAATTATTTTTTCCGGTCAATTTTTATACGTTACTTGTTCTTACATACCACCTTTGTCCAAACCGCCCACATACTGGCAACATTTGTCCGCTATTAGTTTCTGGGCTCTGGGTAACTTTAATATCCCAGATCTCAAGTGGTCTAATGTTAATAATTCACTATCTTTATTGCTTAACTCGCCTTGAAATAGAAATTTTTTGCAGCCGGCTGGACTTGTGTTTCGTTTCAGATCCTGATGGAATTACTATTTCCAGAACTTGGCCCCTTTCTGATCTTGAGAATCCATTTCATCCCACTTTTTAATCGAGGTTTTAATCGAAAACAAATACTTTAATACTTTAAATAAAAAACTTTAAAATACTTTAAGTCTCCTTTTTAATCTCATTAAGTTCGTTTCTTCCGTAAGGGTGACTTTCTGAAACTAAATAAATTAACGCTTAAATCGACGCTTGCGTGCCGTGGAAATATCCATCCGCTTTCACTTATCCGCCTTGGTACACAAAGCTCCTGTTAAACTTAAAGAACGTCATGAATAGACGTATGAGACCATGAATAGGTAACTATTCAAGATACTTAGTAGCTCGGTTCAATTTCACCGTGCATTACAGAGAATATTATAGGAGTTATATTCGCCCCTGCGAGATTCAGTTCATTGGGATCCGAAGCAGTTTTAAAACTTTGAAAACACCAAGCGCAAACATGTATCTTTTCATCCTCTGCCTACGTTTGAGAACTCATATGCGAACACTCATCAGGCAATGGCTTGTGACGAACATGGTGAAGTGGATACCAATGGGATGCATACTCTGCTTACGGGAACGGCCTAGCTCAGGGGAGAGGCGAGGAGGTCGGTAACTTCCTTATCAGCATCACCCCCACACAATAAAAATTTGTAGAGTGAGTTGGGAAGGATTTGGACTGATATGAACTCGAGACAGGAAGCCTTGCTCTACCCATGTCCAGTAAAATCGTTCAGCTCAGGTTATAGGCACCTGGTTATAAGCACAATTTTACTTCATTTCAATATTCTTCATTTCCACAATCAAATTACTCAATTATATTACAAATCATGATTGCTTCTTTTCCTGGCTGTCTACTTAACCTTATCCCTTACTCCTAATTGTTCGTAATCCTAATAATTAATTCAGCTTAACTAACAAATAACTAATTATTTGGAATGTGGAGTAAAAAAGCTTGTCGATATAGAAGTATCTATACATGCATAATAAGAGTTAAAATAGACTTAACTTTAGGCATTGTGACATGGACTGAATATACGCTTTCTTAGAGGGGCATTCTTTAGGTGATCGAGATTATATTTTTACTCACGATACCAATCCCTCGAAGTCCACCCGACTGTAGACAGCTGTATGTTTTGGGGAACGTGGGTAAATTCAGATTACATTACGGTGGATCGATGTACATGATGCCAACAAATGATAAATGCTCTATTGAAAAAGAGTATGAGTATTGGTTCGATCCCAGAAAATATCACACAAAAAAAACCAAAATGTCGTTTTCGAAAGTCGAGCTAGCCCTTTACATGACCAATGTCAAGTCATGTACCCAGGAGGTTCGGCGCAGGAAAGTGAGGTGATGTTCTCATCTAGGCTCCTGTTTGGCAAGGTTCCAGCACCACTCCTGATCCACTACTGCCACAATCACGCATACGTCTCCGGTGACTTGTGAAGTTCTTCCGGTGGGAACTTCTCGCTCATCGTGGCTTGAGTCTGGACTGGTTTGGCGCACGTTTGCGGGATGATTGAGGAAAGCTTTTCCTAGACGCCTGACCAATAAGAACCACTGCAGGATCGAAAGCACACATGGGTATGCTTAGATTGTCAAAAGAATTTAAGGACCCCTATATAACAAAAATTATTATTTACCATAGTAGACTCTTAATAATCAGCTTACTAAAAGTAAGTTAATCACTAAAAACCGGAGAACGATGTTGGGTGTCGTGTTTCTATACAATCTTTTTAATGGTAATGAAGACAGCTAGCATTTACTAACACGTTTAAATTTTAACGTTCCAAGTAGAAAGACTAGAAAGTTTCATCCTCTACCCCTTAGCCATTGTATTAAGTTCGGACTACAGACTAGAGGCCATCACTATCACATCTTGTTAGTTTGCTCAACGTACTACCTGAAACCTTTTATCCTTAACGGTTTATCTGTGAAACACTCTGCCTCGTTATACTTTACTTAATCCTACTCTACCCTATACACTCGGATCTATCCCCGCGACTCGAGCCGTAAATTATACGGCGCCCTTAGGTCGGTTGTGAAACGTAATTTTGGGAAACGTAATTGGCTGAGTTCTTTGGTACTGGGAAAATGGGTTGGTTCATTTTAACGCCTAAATTAGTGCCCGCTCAGTATCAATATCACACCCAATGCGCAAAAGCGCATACAAATAATACCAAAGCGTTACTGGGATAGAGAAAGATAACAATAGATAGATTGTGTTTCGGTTAATGATCCTGCTGGTGGTACTTATAGCGGAAGCAGTACTCTAAGGCTAGTTGGAATCTTGCTGGTGGTCCTTCTGACGGGAGCAGCACGCTCAGGATATTTTAAGTACCGCGGCTATTTAGGCATTGGGTAACGAACCTTGTTCGGTTGTACCTTTATACATACCTTGTAACGTGCGGGTGTCCGGGCTGTTATTAAAACAACCAAATTGCAAGATCTTCTGCAAGGTTCAAAGGATATACCTTGGGGACGTATGGAAGTGAGTGTTCTTCTTGTGGTCTTAGACTAAGCTCGACGGATGCGGTGGTTCTTTTCACTTCTCCATACAACACATTAGCAAAATATATTTAAGTGAACTAGTTATGGTTAGTTATGATGCAACCGCTTGGTATTAGGTTTCTTCTGAGTTTGCTGATTTTACTAGCCCCGGTCAGTCCGCTGACTTACCGCTGATATCGCTGATTTCGGTTTCTGGCCCGACTCTGGTAATTTCTGGCGTTGGCTGTTGGGGTCGAGTATGGCATGGATAGGCGCCGACTATTGGCGCTGGGTTATTAGGTCTTGGCATCAGATGCCGACTTTCTCTCCCCCATTGACTGGCGTTGTGGTTGGGCGTCCGTTATGAACATTGCACTTTTGCACTAGAAAATATTGTGTCTGTTAAAACTAATAACTAAGATCTACCAAAAAAAAATTAAAACATATGTCGTAGATGTCTGACATGTGTGTGAGACCTTCAAAATCGGAATGTTATAGAGGATAATTTTATTTTGTCGGTTGTCTCCTTCATCTTGTTTCGCACCCTCGTAACCATTCTTCTTTGGCATCCCACATAGTACTAAGACATTTTTCTGGTTGGTCAGTGTGCTTGGTCCCTGCTGGAGATGCCGTTTACCACTGTTATTTTTCAACTCCTTGAATTCCGTTTTTCACTGGCACTTGTGTGTTTATGCTCACTTTCCGGTGTGTTTTATGCTCACTTTAAGCTATTGGTAAGTGAGAGCGCGAGATATCGTAATGATAATGTGGTCAAGCAGTGGGAATATTCTAACACTTCACTTCATATGTATAGTCTGAAGCATTCCTAAGTAATTATATTTTAACCTGAGTTTTGCCTCTGACTTTGTGCTTATGTTTATACAAAAATACACTGTATATACAAGTTTAAATTAATCCGTTTCCGCTGACCTCGTTCTACCGCCGGTTAAATTGCTTACACAGCATTGGACCAGATGCTCGTGCACAGACAGAATACACTGCATATATGACCAGTGATGAGAATTTTTTTCACAAGTGTTAACGGAAATAATGAAAATACTTGAGAAAAAATAATATTGAAAACAGCGATGAACTGAATACAAAAAACATAAAATCATTTTTTTTTTAAAGAGGAAAAAAAAAGAAAGGAAAGCTAACTTCGGACGGAGGCGAAGTGGATATACGCTTGCAGTTAAATCGTAGCATATATTATTACATATATATTGGATCTTATATAGTCGGCCGATCCTTATGACATTTGGATCGGATAAGTTTGCCCAAAATGGAATCCATATAAAGTCCCATCTTTCTAACATTAAAAATAAAATAAGATGTGGCATTTCCGATCAATTAGTTATATGGCAGCTATAGAATATAGTTGATCGATCCCGGCCGTTCCGACTTATATACTTCGTGCAAAGGAAAGAAGGATGTGTGCAAAGTTTAAAGTCTATAGTCTAAGAATATATATACTTTATAGGGTCGGAGATGTCTCCTTTACTGTGTTGCATACTTTTTTTGCAACCGGGAGCGAGGTTCTCTTCTCATTAGGCACCGTTCTAAATTTCGACGCATTTATTGGTCGCTTAGATTTCACTTCCAATGACAAAAGACCAATGAACGTCATCGAGCAAGAACTGGGTACCTTAAGACAAGGCAACCTCTCCATACTCCAGTACTACGATGAAGTCGGAAAAAAGTTGACCTTTCTTCAACTTTTCAATGCGACATTGGCCAAAGGCCTATGCGAAAAGTTCCGTGACGATGCGTTATGAGTATTTATTTCTAGTCTGTGCTCTTTTCGGCAAAGCCAAAAGATCTACCCAGGGCTTTAGCCTTAGCACAAGATGTGGAATCCAATCACGAGAGGTACACCTTTGCAGCCAGCTTTGCGAGAAACCAAGATGAAAAAGATTGAAAGTCCTCTGCAAAGATCCAGGGAAAAAAAAGGCAAAGCACACGAACAATACCTGACCAAGTGTTAGACCCAAAAGAACAAGGTAAACGATACTCATGGTCGTGGACAAGAATGGCACTGACGAAGCCGGTAATAAGTTACGCTTGGTCATTGATTTCAGAAAACTAAAGTAGAGAACGATCCCAGACAAAAACACAATGCCAAACATCTCCATGATATTGGGAAACCAGGGAAAGTCAAAATAATTCACGACCCTGGACCTAAAGGCCGGGTATCATTAAATAATACGGCGGAACGTGACCGTGAAAAAACTTCCTTGTTGGTTAACGAGTTGAATGCAGCCAGCATCTTCCAGAGAAGATGAGTTCGCTCAAGTAAAGCATGTGGACTGGGTTCTAAAGACCATTTTCGACGCTAACATGAATGTATCGGTATAAAAGTCTCGCTCCCTCAAGAAAAGCGTAAATTTTCTGGGGTTTATTGTTACAATAGATGGCACAACCATGGACCCAGAGAAGTTAAAGGCCATCAAGAAATTTCCATAGCCGAAAAATGTTTTTGAGGTACGGTCATTCCTAGGCTACTATAGATGCTATATTTGCATCAATAGCAAAGCCCATCAATGACGTCCTAAAGGGCGAAAGTGGTAGCTTCATCAGGCATAAATCGCGAAGATTAAAAGTCCAATTCGGTGAAGAGCAAAAAAGACGTTCCAGAAATTGTGCAACATGCTTAGTTATCCAGATTACAAAAAAGAGTTCGTATTAACTACGGATGCTGCCGCATACGGCATCGGTGCGGTGCTTTCCCAAGAAGGGCGTCCCATTACAATGATCTTAAGGACATTGTTTGCCAAGGAAACTTAATTACGCCACTAACGAGATAGAATTACTTTCCATTGTATGACCATTGTATTGCGACACAACCTGTACGCAGTTAGCAACAGGACTATCTTCACAGATCACCAACCCTTAACGTTGCGGCATAGCTCTCTAATACGAATACCAAAATAAAAAGGTGACAAGGTCGCATTGAAGAGACCGGCGCGAGAGTCATATATAAGCCCGGCAAAGCGAGACTTCACTCACGCATGATATAGAAATAACTGACAAGCCTCTAAACTACTTCCAGAACCAAATAATTCTGGAAGAAGCCCGCTCCCAATCAAAGCTCTCCTTTGTTCTCTTCGGAAACAAAAGGCGACATGAAATACACTTTACATGCAAACAGGCTCTACTTGAGAAGCTTGCAAATACGGTAGTACCGAAGAGTGTAAACGCCATCAACTGTAATTTAGACACGCAAGCGCTGGTACAGGATGACCTCGTTAAGAGATTTCCTGCCACCAAATTCTGGCACTGCAAGAACAGAGTCACCGACATATTTAGTCCTGGCGAAATGAGGGGTCGGCCCAAGAAAATGTGAAGCAGGTTCTAACGGAGTATTACTTTCCAAAGATGACGAAGTTGCAAGTGAGATAGTCATTAATTGAAAAATCTGAACTAAGGCCAAAAATGACAGGTATCCAAAAAACAGGTAATTGGGGCATCACCAATACCCAAAGTGAGGGAAATGCTACACCTTGACATTTTCCTAACAGACAAATTTTGTTTACTTGTATTGACAAGTTTTCCAAATTCGCCATTGTACAGCACACCCTCTCGAGAGCAATTGAGATATCAAACCATCGCTGCTTCAGCTCAAGAATTTCTTCCCAAGAGCTAAAAGCATCTATTGTGACAATGAACCATCATTCAACTCATACACAATACTCATCATGCTGAGTAACCACTTCGACGTCAGCGTTTCGAACGCTCCGCCCCTACACAGTGTCTCCAACGGTCGACGGTAGAGCGCTTTCACAGCACTCTAATAGATATCACAAGGTGCCTAAAAATCGACAAGGGCATTAACGACACTAGAGCTAATTCTCTTAGCTATCCCGATATACAACAAATCGATTTATTCGGTTAAAAGACTACTTGGTACACACCGACCCAACCGACCCACAGGTCGAAGTCCTGGACAGAATCCAGAACGCCCAGGAAACACTTAAGCCCAGAGGAATCTCCAGTAGGCAAAACTGGGTCATTAAGGTGGGTAAAATAGTGAAATTAAATCCAACAGAAGACTCGGAAATAAACTCACACTTTTATGTGAAGAGAAGTCGGTGGATTCAGACCTGGGGACCACGGTCCTAACTAAAGGGAGGGTGGTTCCCTAAGACAATCTGAAGTGACCAACCTCACCTGTCGGACTCGCTAGTCCGACATACGCTAGAATAAGTCAAATAATTGGGGATGGTGGTCTATAACTTCCAAAACATGGTCATAACAAATTTCGTTTTACAGGATCCAAATCATTCTTGTGGGAGTGCTAGCTATGGTGTCAGCACACACATTACGAACTATTCCCAAGGAAGTCATATTCCCGTAATCGATGGGGACTTTGCCTATGTAATACACACGGCGAACCTATCAGAATATAGGCGAATAGGGGAAGAAACTGTCAGAATGAGCGACATGTTCCCCCAGTCGCACTTGAAGAAGCTATTGGTCATCGACTCAAAGTACAGGTTGGTCCTGCTCGAATTCTTGAGCGTCCACCATAGTTTGGCCAGAAGCCTGGACTTTTTAGGGACAGCGTTGAAGATAGGCCAGATGAAGGGGACTTAGAAAAAATTAAGCTCCCGGAACCTTAGCTCATCAGACAAATATACGTTAACACTAGGGTTCAGAGTAAAATAAATAGCATAACCTCCACAGTCAACCGAATGCTAAAAGTTTCAAAAAATTCTCAAATTGATACCAGCGACCTGTACGAGACTTTACTTGCTCGCAACAGGATCGTATGGCATGGTATAATGGAATTGCAAATTGTAATGCTCGCACTCACATTAGCAAAAATTAACTTAGTCATCCTAAGTGTAGACCACGTAGACCTAGAGCCGAATGAACCCACCAAGAACCCAATTAAGGGATGTTTTGTCCGTTGCGTTCGTCACTATCAATGCGTTCCACTATCAATCCACTAACAATCTTCACTTCATCTTTAAGTTTCAAAAAATAAAAATAGCATGTAAGAAGATCACAGTCTTTCTTTCTTAATATTTCTCCCCCAACTACGCGCCCCCAAAAAAAAAGTCAAAATAAATAATATTTTTATTCTAATAAATACATATATACAAACTAAAAATGTTGTTCCTAATTATTTTTCATGTCTATTGCTTACGCTACCAGGTTTTTGGTATTAGCCGAGGTAAACGAACAATCTAAAATTCAAATTTCAATATTTTTATTGGATTCAATTTAACCATAAAATATGCAGCAGCTCTAACTAATGCCGAATATACAAGTGCATAACTAAGAGCTTGGGCGCAGCTCTACCAAAACTTCCAAAGTGCATGCGCTGCAAATAACAACAAAGCGCATGCGAATCTGGGAAAAATAAAGAAGATGGAATTGCTGATAATGGGCAATTAGTGGACCGCTGCAACTAGTTAAACTGAGAGAATTGAGAGAAATCCGCAGGGGCATGGGACAGGTCCATCACAAAATCTCGTTCATGATCCCAATTTCTATAATTCTCGGTTGCAGGCTGTCGTGTCCATCCAGCGAGCGCTTGAGCCATACACTACCAATACATCCAACGAGTTCATTTAAAATACGGCCAACACTCGAACTAATTGCGGATTGCAATGCGGATTGACGCCGACTGCGGAATCCAAATCCTGGGAAAAGGCGGCCTCAATTTTCTTGGTAGCAGGTGTAACTAAAGGCCTATTGGTTTGGTCAGTGACAACTGCAAAAACCACAGCGGTATCCGGAGTCATGACAGTCTTCACAAATAGAGCGGCGAGAGTGACGGGAAACTTCTTTCCTGAATTGCGTCGGGCGGAGGCGAACTTGTTGATTGCTGTAGCAGACTCATCGACAATTGAAGGATCGGAAGCCTTCATGGCTGGTACAGCAGCAACCTTGGCAGCTGCAGACGGCGCCAACAGCGAAGTGGGCGACCTCCCCCCATTGGTTTTAGTCTAAAATGGAGTCAGACCTGGGCGCTGACTTAGTCTCCTGCGGTGACATAAACAAAGTCCCGGGACAGATGAGGGAGTCGGAACAGCAGCTTTATAAAATCCATCGCAGACAAATGCCAGACGCGACGTGGAAATAGCCACCACTGGGTGATCGGTGGATAGCGGAGGCATTGATGAGATGCAATTGGCCACGTCCTGGTTATCGTGATCGTTGTTCCGGTTTCGTTCTAGAAACCACGAGGAACCGATTGGATGTCGCGGTCCAGCAGGGAATCCTGACTGCAAGGGCAACGATTTCCCAACAGAGCACCTTTAATCTTCACATCCGCTATAGTTGGTTTTGTCATTAATTGAGCACTGGGACCACTGGAACCAGCTATCCTCACGGAATGCTTGGCCATTCCCACCTGGAAGTGGTGACAGCAAGCCGCTTGGTGGAAGCCGCTTGTTGACAGCACATCATCGGCAAGCTGGGATAACTTCCAGAATACTCATCCTTGAGCGTGGTGAATTTATCACGCAACCATCAAGACTCAAGTGCCATGATGGCGAAATTCTCTTTCTACACTACATCCTTGACTTTATGATGCAGAGCTTGGTATGCAGGTTTTCCTGCTTGCTGAAACCGAGGCACTAGCTACGTTTCCAGTCTTCATTATGTAAGGGTTAAAGGCGATGGGGAGCAACAACAACAAGTCCTCACGTTGCCTTTTATTTTCCGAATATTTTCCGACACCTTTTTAACGATCGCAACAACGGGCGCGATCACGTCGGGGTCACCAGCTTTATGGAAGTGGAGTCAGAGTGGAGTTTTGGAATTAAATTTAACCATAAAATGTGATGCCGCTCAAACTCATGACGAATATACAAGTGCATAACTAAGAGCTTGGGCGCAGAAGCTCCCAAAGAAAGAAACAAAGAAGATGAAACTGCTGATAACGGGCAATTACCGCTGCGGCTAGTTACACTAAAAGAACTAATTAGTGATAGCTAAAAAACTTATGCTGGCACAAGCTCCAAAAGTTTATAGTTTTTTGATGGAGGAAGGACAGCAGTTTCCATAAAATGGGATGCTAAAGTATATTTTGGACTTGATTCTGATTCATGATGATGATTCTACCATTTATATCGTTTTGCCGAAGATTTTCAGTGGGCTAGTTTGGTTTAAAGGGTAATCTGGAGACTTTGTTTTTGAACTCACAAACTTCTTTTTTACAAATGTGTAGGTGTTTGAATTTTTTGACGTTAATTTTGAACCTTGGTAATCTTCACAGTCAAGTATATCTGTAAAAACTAATAATTGCTTATTCCTTCAGATACTGACTTCAGATAGATTCCTCTACTCAAACCAATTTTTGAATTATCAAGAAGTTTACAATTAGTAGCTTGCGTAGAATCTTGGCAATGCATAAGTTGATTGAAATAGGCCGGTAAGAGCTTAATTCCGTTTTGAGGAATTTTGCTTTTGTTTACTTTTGATACCATTCCAGAATAAAATGAAGGGTCCTGGTATACCAATAGAATTTTAAACTCCAACTTAAGGAAGCCAACAAAAAAAAAAATCAGCTCAACTTAAATTGTGTTTCCAGTTGAAAAATGCTGGTTGGCTTGCCAACTCTGGCCACAGAAAACGGACATACAAAATATTAAGGATGGAAAGAACTCACATCAGCATGGCTCTATAGCCACTTGATGACTATCATGAGTCCTCTATGCCACTGCCTAGCCCTGCAGCCTCCTAGACTAACTCATCTAAGTGATTGATTCTTAACGGACTTATTCGAGGTGTCAGAAATAGATCCAAATAGGATACAAAAATTTACCAAGCTTCAGGGTGGGTAAATTGTTAGACCGTGATGCTTTCTACGGGAAAGGGAAGTAGATCCATATACGGTATCACAACGGACCAAACACGATAAAAGTGTGTCGGAGTTTCTCCTAATGGTGTGGTCAGTGTCAACAGCAAAAACCACAGCGGTATCCGGAGTCATGACAGTCTTCGCAAATAGAGCAGCGGGAGTGACGGGAAACTTCTTTCCTGGATTGCGTCGGGCGGAGGCGAACTTGTTGATTGCTGTAGCAGACTCATCGACAATTGAAGGATCAACCTTGGCAGCTGCAGACGGCGCCAACAGCGAAGTGGGCGACCTCCCCCCATTGGTTTTAGTCTAAAATGGAGTCAGACCTGGGCGCTGACTTAGTCTCCTGCGGTGACATAAACAAAGTCCCGGGACAGATGAGGGAGTCGGAACAGCAGCTTTATAAAATCCATCGCAGACAAATGCCAGACGCGACGTGGAAATAGCCCCAACTGGGTGATCGGTGGATAGCGGAGGCATTGATGAGATGCAATTGACCACGTCCTGGTTATCGTGATCGTTGTTCCGGTTTCGTTCTAGAAACCACGAGGAACCGATTGGATGTCGCGGTCCAGCAGGGAATCCTGACTGCAAGGGCAACGATTTCCCAACAGAGCACCTTTAATCTTCACATCCGCTATAGTTGGTTTTGTCATTAATTGAGCACTGGGACCATTGGTGCCGTCGAGACGAGTGGAGTGTGCAACTATCCTCACGGAATGCTTGGCCATTCCCACCTGGATGTCAACAAGCACATCATCGGCAAGCTGGGATAACTTCCAGAATACTCATCCTTGAGCTTGGTGAATTTATCACACAACCATCAAGGCTCAAGTGCCATGATGGCGAAATTCTCTTTCTACACTACAGCCTTGACTTTATGATGCAGAGCTTGGTAGGTCACCTCTGCTTTTCGCTGCAAAAGCCTTTTCCTGCTTGCTGAATCCGAGGCACTAGCTACGTTTTTAGTCTTCATTATGTAAGGGTTAAAGGCGATGGGGAGCAACAACAACAAGTCCTCACGTTGCCTTTTATTTTCCGAATATTTTCCGACACCTTTTTAACGATCGCAACAACAACGGGCGCGATCACGTCGGGGTAACCAGCTTTTGGAAGTGGAGTCAGAGTTGAGTTTTGGAATTAAATTTAACCATAAAATATGAAGCCGCTCAAACTCATGACGAATATACAAGTGCATAACTAAGAGCTTGGACGCAGAAGCTCTATCAAAGGACCCAAAGAAAGAAACAAAGAAGATGAAACTGCTGATAACGGGCAATTGCCGCTGCGGCTAGTTACACTGAAAGAACTAATTAGTGATAGCTGAAAAACTTATGCTGGCACAAGCTCCAAAAGACGGTTAAGGCTGCATAAAGCTATAAAGTTTATAGTTTTTTGATGGAGGAAGGACAGCAGTTTCCATAAAATGGGATACTATAGTATATTTTGGACTTGATTCTGATTCATGATGATGATTCTACCATTTATATCGTTTTGTCGAAGATTTTCAGTGGGCTAGTTTGGTTTAAAGGGTAATCTGGAGACTTTGTTTTTGAACTCACAAACTTGTGAAAAAAAAAACCGACAGCCGTCCTTAGGAGGAGGTGATCAAGGTTATTTGGTCTTGGAATTGGGTGACAACACTTGGCTAATATTTGTAAAAATATTAATAATTTTACAATATAAAAAAATATTACCTTAAATGTTAAATTTTAACTAAAAAAAATAATAACATTTAAAACAAGAATGGAAAGCTAACTTCGGGCGGAGCCGAAGTTGATATACCCTTGCAGATATGTGGCAGCTTATATTATTAGATATATATCGGATCTTATATAGTCGGCCGATCCTTATAAAACTCGGCAGATCAAATTAGTTTGCCGAAAGTAGAATCCGTAGAAACGAAGTCATGGCATTTCCGATCAATCAGTTATATGGCAGCTATAGGATATAGTTGACCGATCCCGGCCGTTCCGACTTATATACTGCCTGCAAAGGAAAGAAGGATGTGTGCAAAGTTTGAAGTCGATAGCTTTAAAACTGAGAGACTAGTTTGCGTAGAAACAGACAGACAGACGGACAGACGGACAGACGGACATGCTTATATCGACTCAGGAGGTGATCCTGATCAAGAATATATATACTTTATAGGGTCGGAGATGTCTCCTTCACTGCGTTGCACACTTTTGACCAAAATTATAATACCCTCTGCAAGGGTATAAAAATAATATTGAATACGACCTAAAGACTACCTGTACCAACTGTGGCTTATCACAACTGGGATTTGCCTAGCTCTTCCGAAAACTGAGGCTGTCCCCTTTTCCAGCCGGAAACACTTTTAATTTTATTATATGTTATATTATATTTTTTAATATTTCATCATTCATTTTATATATGTTTAGAAAAACAATTAAGAGGTAGCAGTAAAATGCTTTACATATATATATATATGTTTAAACAAGAATGGAAAGCTAACTTCGGGCGGAGCCGAAGTTGATATACCCTTGCAGATATGTGGCAGCTTAAATTATTAGATATATATCGGATCTTATATAGTCGGCCGATCCTTATAAAACTCGGCAGATCAAATTAGTTTGCCGAAAGTAGAATCCATACAAAGTCCCAGTCTTCTAACTTAAAAAACAACAGAGATATGGCATTTCCGATCAATCAGTTATGTGGCAGCTATAGGATATAGTTGGCCGATCCTTATGAAATTTGGCAGATCGAATAAGTCTGCTAAAAGAAGAGTCCACAGCAAGTCCCAACCTTATAACTTTAAAAACAACAGAGATATGGCATTTCCGATAAATCAGTTATATGGCAGCTATAGGATATAGTTGGCCGATCCTTATGAAATTTGACAGATCGAATAAGTCTGCTAAAAGAAGAGCCCACAGAAAGTCCCAACCTTATAACTTTAAAAACAACAGAGATATGGCATTTCCGATCAATCAGTTATATGGCAGCTATAGGATATAGTCGGCCGATCCCGGCCGTTCCGACTTATATACTGCCTGCAAAGGAAAGAAGGATGTGTGCAAAGTTTGAAGTCGATAGCTTTAAAACTGAGAGACTAGTTTGCGTAGAAACAGACAGACAGACGGACAGACGGACATGCTTATATCGACTCAGGAGGTGATCCTGATCAAGAATATATATACTTTATAGGGTCGGAGATGTCTCCTTCACTGCGTTGCACATCATTGGAAATCATTGTACTAAGATAGGAACAGGCTGTCTTTCAGTCGGTTTCACTTAAAACCCAAATTTTTTGTATGTGTTGTTTTTCAAACGGATGGTGCTTGCATACCCTACTGATGACAACACAAATAAATCAGCTGTTTTTTTTTTACGCTCACTCCCCTATAGTCATCTATTAGAAGGGAATGCAAGCACCATCGGCTTGCAGAACAAAAACAACTTAAAAGCAATCGGATTTTTAATTGACACCGACTGAAATATACCCCGTTTTTTCTTAGTATATTCGTAGACATATATGTATATATGAAAAACATTTTACTGCTAACACTTAATATAATATTATAAAAAATAAAAATTATAAATAATATAAAAAAAACAAATATAAAATTTATTCTGAGATATTAAAAAATAAAATATATTTTCTTTCATCAACCTTAACCCAATTATGCATACCCCAATTTTCTTCGGGTAGCAAGCCTGACAAGTTATAAAAATCTATAATTTTGTATGGCTTCAAAACGAAATCGAACGCACACATATAAAACCGTGTATGTTAATGTGGGAGCACGCATACATATAAAGATGAATTTTATTGCTGAGCAACCATGTTGATGATTCGCCTCTCAACGATTGAACAACCAAAAGTTTTCAATGGGATTTTCAGCGTAACAATGAGATTCTCTCTGGGGCCTGCCGCAAGAAATTTTTGCGTCCATTTTCGATGTATGTAATGGGTAGTCTATATGTTGTATGTTTAGTGGTGAATCCCTACCAAAATATTTATCACAAAATACATAAAAAGACGAGAGTAGAAAAAAGTCGTAGAGTTCTTTTCAGATTCAAAATCACCGAAATTTTACAACCGATGGATTGCAAAACATCGACGCATGGCCTAGTATAGGTAAAAACAAGAATGGAAAGCTAACTTCGGGCGGAGCCGAAGTTGATATACCCTTGCAGATATGTGGCAGCTTATATTATTAGATATATATCGGATCTTATATAGTCGGCCGATTCTTATAAAACTCGGCAGATCAAATTAGTTTGCCGAAAGTAGAATCCATAAAAATTTCCAGTCATCTAACTTAAAAAACAACAGAGATATGGCATTTCCGATCAATCAGTTACATGGCAGCTATAGGATATAGTTGACCGATCCCGGCCGTTCCGACTTATATACTGCCTGCAAAGAAAAGAAGGATGTGTGCAAAGTTTGAAGTCGATAGCTTTAAAACTGAGAGACTAGTTTGCGTAGAAACAGACAGACAGACGGACATGCTTATATCGACTCAGGAGGTGATCCTGATCAAGAATATACATACTTTATAGGGTCGGAGATGTCTCCTTCACTGCGTTGCACACTTTTGACCAAAATTATAATACGCTCTGCAAGGGTATAAAAAAACATGCAAAATATGGATTCTCGATATTTTTTCACATCACTACAGAAACTTCAATAATTTAGAAAAACTGTTTTAGTATTTTCTACAATTTTAATTAATAAAAAATATTTTACACAGCAAATTAAAAATAACAAAAAGTTTAACTTATATGTTCAATATTTTACAAAGAAATTTATTAAGATTCCTGTCCTAAAAGATTTTTTTTATAGCATACAAGACTGCATAATGGTACTTTTGTTTTGGAACAGGTATACACTTTGAGATTTCCGCAATTGGCGACAAAACATAATTTCGGTGGAGGTGGTAAAAGGCTTTTCCGCGCTTTAATGGGAAATTCTTGATTAGGTGGAATCAATATATAGGTCGCTTCTAATGAACTTACATATATAATTTTTGGATCGTAGGATATTTGGCTTTGCTTATTACGCACAGCAGATCGTTGCTTATTGGATTCTTGTTTCTTTAATAGTCGATCCATTGTTTTTTTTTTATCTTTTTCGCGACGTTCATCTGCTTGCTGTTTCCGTTTCTGTGATTTTAAAACAGCTCTTTTGATATCCTCTTCAGTTTGAGGCTTTTCCTTTTCTTTATATCCACTTGGTAGTGCTATAAGCTCTTCCACAAAACCACTAAAACTATCTTTTGCTCTTTTATACATAGCACGTTGCCTCGCTGTCATCAATTTTGGGTCCTTAATTTTTTTCATTTCATCATCAACGTCCGCTAGATTTCCAGTCTCTATCGCATTCAACCATCTTTCTTCATCACTTGAAGTGCCACTGTTGCGACGTCTCTTAATTTTTTTCGGTGAAATACCAAATTTTTCCATGTCTTTTTGGCGCGAATTTGTGCATTGAAAACTGTTCTCGTTTAATTTCTTTAAATTGTTCCCATACTGATTCCCATTAAATGATATTTGGTCGGTTGTAGCAGAGCGAAAGGTAACTATATTTGATGAGGAGAGAATTTCATTGTTATCCCCGGGAGTTGTTTGCCTTTTACCGTTATCTAAAAAAAAAAGTTATTCCAATATAATTTATTTTTTAAATTATTTTAATTTTCTTACCCATTTTTTTAACAGATTTATTTAGCCAAGCCAAAATAAACCAAGAACTAATTACTCGACGTGAGGCCTTAAAAATGTTCGGCTCCTAGGCTGCGTCAAAACGATACAGTGAAATATGAAACATGGAGTAGCTTCATGTAAAATATTTTAATACAAAAAATAAATATAAATCACTGTTGAATGTACTTTAATTATGCAACAGTAGATATAAATTACTAGTAAATAAATCCATAAACTTTCAAAAACGATGGATCTTGATATCATTTGATATATTAGTCAAAGTACCGCCAACTACTTTTTGTGCTATTTGGAATAGTAAGATCTAGAACTATAATAGTATATTAGTATAGTATATATATATTATAGTAGTATATTATATAATAAAAAATACTCACTTGGGAGTTCGTCCACGTAAAACAGTAGTTATTTTGCTCAATTTGTACCAAACTCCACACTCTGTAATAACTGATCTAATAAGCCTTGATGCTTTATTTAAATAATGATTTATTTAAATTTAATGATATCATTAAAATATTTAATGATGATTTATTTAAATATTTTTAATTTATTTTTTTTTTTTTTTGGGTGGTTTCCACTGCATACGTACAGCGCACTGCATAACGTACGGCTTGAATCGCAGGGATAGATCCGAGAAAGTATAAAGAGAAGGAGTAGAGTATCACGAGGAAGAGTGTTGCACAGATAAGGCGTTTAGTATAAAGGACTTAAGATTGTTAGTAGAGCAAAGTGGCAAGATGTTGCAGAGACCATTGTAGTCCGAACATAATACCCTGAACGGATCGTGTTGCGCATATGTCGAGCTACAATGGCTAAGGAGTAGAGGACGAAAGTTTCTGGTCCTTCTACTAGGAACATAAAAATTTAAGCGTGTTAGTAAATGCTGGCTGTCTACATTTCCATTAATAAGATTAACTAGAACATGACACCCAGCATCGTTCTACGGCTTGTTAATGATGGTAAGTTTATTAATAAAAGTCTACAATGATAGGATGGAAGGTGAAGACTTGCATCCCAATTAAGTCCCCTAAGTGTGAAGATAAGGAAGTTTTTGTTTGCAGATTCTATGGAATCTTGGTGTACTCCGTATTGAGGACTCCAGACACACGATCCATACTCAAGAATCGGACGGACTAGTGAAGTATATAAAGTGTTTGTTATGTACGGGTCATTGACCATCTTTAAATAACACCAAGCACACCCATAGCTTTATTAACCATGGTGAATATATGGTCGGTAAATTTAAGTTTCAAATTTAATAGGACACCCTGATCGTTAACCTGAGTTAATCGTTCTAAGGTATTCCCATAGAGAAAGTACGTAGCCTTGTGAGGACTAGATCGATAAAATGATTTGAGTTTACATTTCGATCCATTAAGCTTTACCCAGTAGGACTTTTGGCGCAAGCATCATTCTGCAGTCGCCTGGCTAGTGATTTTTCTACACGCTATTCCGCTTGCACGCCCACATCGAAGAAATTTGTTCCCTTTTTAAAGCAATTGCTCTGAAAAAAAGGGACTTCGAAAATTTTCATCTAGCTTGGGACTTAGAAAAATTTTTGCGTGGGACTTTTAACTTAGAAAAAATTCAGTCATGAAAAATTATTAACATTACATTATATGTTATTGATATAATATATTTAAGTTAGATAAGTGGCAATTTAAACAAACTGTTGAAATACAAAATAATAACAAAAACTTCAAAATTGAACTAAAATAGTTTAATTTTATTATTACAAAATAATAACAAAAACTTCAAAATTGAACTAAAATAGTTTAATTTTATTATTAATATAATATTATTAATTTAATATTATTAAGGCATTTACATTTAAACATAGGTCAATTTTTAATAAATAATATTATTTCAATATGCAATTTGTGTGACGGATGGCAGTAAAAAAATCCCGTGTAATTGTGTGCATTTTGTGCATCGTTTTTATGTGAAATAAACCTTAACCGAAATGGTCACATTGGGTTGTTAATAGTGCGTCGTATTTGTTTATTATTGTGAAAGGGTAAGTTTATTTTTTTGTTCTTTGAATTATTCCTATTTTATTAATTTAATACTGATGAATAAAAAAATCTTTACTAAACAGATATTTTCAGTATTGGCTATACTCGAAATTTGGACGTCTCATTTAATATCTTCATTAATAAATATCTTAAATAATTTGTATTTTTTATTTATTTGCAGCTTTTGTTTATTCTGTTTTTAGCTTTTGTTTATTTCTTTTTGATCTTTTCAGTTTTATTTATAGCTTTTTAAGTTAAGTTAATTATATTATTAATAAATAAGAATAAAAAATAATAAATAGAAATACAAATTACGCATTTCCAATTAATACAAATCAATGGGCATGGGCAGCAAAAACAAAAATCAAAAGCAAAGCAAAAAGCAAGGGAAATTTTTTTAAAACCAGAATATCCCTGGAGAATCTCTCATACCAGTTTCTCGTTGTCGGGAAGCGTAGGCCTATGGGAAAGTTGTGCTGCGTATGGAGACCCCTTCGCGGTTTCGAAATGACGTGCTAGGTGAAAAAAGCGGCCACGATAATGTAAATTGGAATGATGGTTTTCCGCAGACGGGAGTGAGCCGCGAGAGCCATTTCCTACTGCGGGATGTTCAGTTCGCGCTAGCCAGGTCCGACTGGGTAGGTTATTTGCTAAACAGCTATTTTGAAATTTATCCAAATCGGATTGAACTCTAGATTGGGCGCTAGTGAATCTATACTGAAGACAAAGCTTAACGTCATCAGCGTACATAAGTACAAGTGAATCAGTTAAGGCAAGGGGCAAGTCGTTAATAAATAATGTAAAAAGTAATGGTCCAAGATGGCTTCCTTGGGGCACCCCAGATGTGACGCGGACTAAACTCTAGGTAACATCTTTAAAGAAGACACGTTCGGTTCTTCCAGATAAGTAGCTCGAAATCCAAATCAGGAGATCTGCTGGGAATCCCAAAAGACTGAGTTTACTTATAAGAAGCGAATGTTTATCAGAGTCAAATGCTTTACTGTAGTCAGTGTAAATGACGCCTGTTTGTAAGCCATTCCGGAACTCATCCATGACAAAAGATGTTAGCTCCAATAAGTTGGTGGTGGTGGAGCGGCGCTTCATAAAGCCATGTTGGCTCGGGGATATTATTGAACTACATAGGTGTTGCAAATGTGGCGTGATAAGTTTTTTGAAAAGTCTTGGAATTGCTGACAATTTCTAAATGCCTCTATAATTGGCAGCATAGGATTTGTTTCCTTTTTTATGCAGAGGAATAATGTAGGATTTCTTCCACATAAGGGGAAAAATCGATTAAAGAGTTTAAGGAGCGGTTTGCACAGTGCCTCGGCGCAGTTTTTCAGAACACACCCTGGTACTCCATCGGGGCCTGGCGAATACACGGGCTTGACCTTAAGAAGATCCGATAACACACCACTTTGATCAAAAGATGGGCAAAATATCTGGTTGGCTGATTGGATCTTATAAGTGTAAGGCTGAGCTAAAATGGTGCTATGTGAATACGTTGTTTTTGAAAAAACTTTGCAAAGAGATCGGCCATTGCCAGATCAGTGCTCGCATATAAGTTCTCAAACGTAAGAACTCATATGAGTATTGGTTTCGATTAAAACCTCAAGAGTGGAATGATATGGATCCTCAGGGTTAGAAAGGGGCAAAGTTCTGAAAAGAGTAATTCCATCAGGATCAGAAACGAAACACAAGTTTCTGCCGACCTAAAGAATTTCTAACGTGGTTAATTTGCCTGAGTGACATGTCGAACATACCCGCAGGGAAGTCGTGGTGGGAGTTAAGCAGTAAGGACGGAGAATTCTCAACATTAGACCACATGAGCTCTGGTATATTGAAGTCCCCCAGAGCTACCAGCTGGTCATTGTCGGACAGACGGTCCGAAATGAGACGAATGGCGGACAAATGTTGTCAGTAGGTAGGCGGTTACGACGAAGATAGTATGTAAGAACAGGTAACGTATAAAGATTGACCGGAAAAAGAAATTCTAAAAAAATTCTGGTGATTTTAATGCAAAGAAATTCTATGTCACCAAACTCTTCCGATTTTACCTCTTCAGAAGCGAATTTGATGTCTACAGAAATTAACACTCCTTCTCCCCTTGGAAAAACTTCGGAGCTTAAGATCTCCGGCTTAAGATCTTTGGATAAGCGTTTTTTATTTTTGGAGTGTAGCTAATGAAAATGCATAAATTAACTCTACTAGTGAGACTATTTTTTTAATATTGGAGCTACGTCAGTTTGATAAAAAACTAACAATGTCGGGTCAGGCAGTAGCTACTACATAGATTTGTCACTAAAATATAATAAGTTTAGTTTATCTTACTGTAACGCTACCAGCTTTTTGGTAGCGGCCGAATTAAACGCACGATTTAATGATTCAATTTCAACCCATTTCAAACATTTCAAAAATGATTATTATAATGTTTCAATTATATTAACCTTCAATTAACCTAACCTTTCAAAGTATATGTTGTTTTAATGTGTTTGTTATGATTCTGGCTGTATACGCGGCACCCGCTGTATTCTGAAAGGAACTGTTTTCTTTGTTTATGCTGTAGTATGCATGGGTCATTACAGCAAGCATCCACTGTAGCAATACAATATTGTGCTTCAGTGATGCTATTTTAACATAATGCCCCGGCGAAAGACCCAGTATATATTATATATATATATATATATATATATATATATATATATATGCCTTAAAGTCTCATTTATGGGAAGTGCATTGGTCAGAAAATTCTCATGAGTTGACAACGCATACCAGTGAGCCATGCATAAGGTGCTGCTACCAGCCTTATATACGAGCATAGAAATATATGTATATGAACATAGGTGCGACTGATCGCTGCCAAGCTTTTGTACGCAGTGCAGCCGCTAGCAACAGAATATCTAGACACTTTCCAAGATAAAGTACCAAACGTTCAAAGAATAAAGTACCAAACGGCCAAGTGGCCCACAACCACCAATTAAATCCATCAAATTATTTCAACTATCAATAACTATGATGACTACGTGCACATGGCGACCGTGACAGATATTTGCAACCTTCGGATAGGAAATAGTGAAAAAAAAAAAAAAACAAGAAACAACAAAATCCATTATCGTTCAAAACCTTAATTAAAAATTTTACTCTAAAAAAAAGTATATTTAAAGCAAAAGACTAAGTGAAAAAAACAAGCAAAATTAAGATGCAAAAAGTTGTAAAAAAAAGCGTCAAAGCTAATAATTGTAATAAATACGAAGCCAATTAATAAAAAAAAACTAATAAACCGCCATCTCCAAAGCCGATGCCAAAGTACACCGATGAGTGCCCGAACGACTGCCCAGGTCCGCTAGATGCCCCAGCGTGCAAGTTCACTTGCATTAAAAAGCAAAAGCCCAGGACATAAGAAGCTCCGAGGACTCGAGGGAAGTTTTTTTAATGCACTGCGTTGCATTATTAATGTACTGCGTTACATTATAGTTATAAACGACTTTATGTAAAATTGAGCCTTTTCTGCCCAATAAGAAGTGTTGCCCGTAAAGCTATACAGAACGATAGGTAGGAAAACCTGTAAAATTAAATGCAAAGTAATGCAATAAGTAAATATTCTAATGAAACAGGCAGTTATAATTACATTCCAAATACACTTATTTCAAAAATGGCAATAGTTGACGTTAAGTCGGTGGACTCCACTGCCAACGTTATTAATAAAGTAGAGCCAAACAATATTAACTTAGAATTAATACACACATTACTAATAATAATTGTTGTCGTAATGTGCGCAAATTGGTTTTATAAATTATATAAATTACATAATAAATGTCTGAAGAAAATATATATGAGCCAGGCAAATGAGCTGGACAAAATTAAAAAAAAAACAAGAATGGAAAGCTAACTTCGGGCGGAGCCGAAGTTGATATACCCTTGCAGATATGTGGCAGCTTATATTATTAGATATATATCGGATCTTATATAGTCGGCCGATCCTTAAGAAACTCGGCAGATGAAATTAGTATGCCGAAAGTAGAATCCATACAAAGTCCCAGTCTTCTAACTTAAAAAACAACAGAGATATGGCATTTCCGATCAATCAGTTATATGGCAGCTATAGGATATAGTCGGCCGATCCTTATGATATTTGGCAGATCGAATAAGTCTACCAAAAGAGGAATCCATAGCAAGTCCCAGTCTTCTAACTTAAAAAACAACAGAGATATGGCATTACCGATCAATCAGTTATATGGCAGCTATAGGATATAGTCGGCCGATCCTTATGAAACTCGGCAGATGAAATTAGTTTGCCGAAAGTAGAATCCATACAAAGTCCCAGTCTTCTAACTTAAAAAACAACAGAGATATGGCATTTCCGATCAATCAGTTATATGGCAGCTATAGGATATAGTCGGCCGATCCTTATGATATTTGGCAGATCGAATAAGTCTACCAAAAGAGGAATCCATAGCAAGTCCCATCCTTCTAACTTTAAAAACAACAGATATATGGCATTTCCGATCAATCAGTTATATGGCAGCTATAGGATATAGTCGGCCGATCCTTATGAAATTTGGCAGATCGAATACGTCTGCTAAAAGAGGAGTCCACAGCAAGTCCCATCTTTCTAACTTGAAAAACAACGAAGTTATGGCATTTCCGATCAATCAGTTATATGGCAGCTATAGGATATAGTTGACCGATCCCGGCCGTTCCGACTTATATACTGCCTGCAAAGGAAAGAAGGATGTGTGCAAAGTTTGAAGTCGATAGCTTTAAAACTGAGAGACTAGTTTGCGTAGAAACAGACAGACAGACGGACAGACGGACAGACGGACAGACGGACAGACGGACATGCTTATATCGACTCAGGAGGTGATCCTGATCAAGAATATATATACTTTATAGGGTCGGAGATGTCTCCTTCACTGCGTTGCACACTTTTGACCAAAATTATAATACCCTCTGCAAGGGTATAATTAAGAGCGCAAATAATATTAATAATAATAATAAAAAAAAAACTTTTTTTTGTACACTCTTAAAATTAAAAAAAAAAGATAATGGAAATAAATAAAGACAAATGAAAATATATATTTTTACTAAAGTATGGCTACACTGAGGACAATTAAAGAAACTCTGAACATGACCACAATAGAAGCTATTAGACAGGTTTACGAAAGGAATGCTTACTTTAATGATCATGTTCAACAAAAAGTCTCAACGACTCCAATAGGCATCAACCAATTAGAATACCTTCTAATTGAAACATTTAATTTCGAAAATTCACCATTGTTACATTGCTCAAAAACACAAAAAGCGATTGTATTAAGCACCATCCCAGGTATTCAGGTAAGATCAGTACTAGAAGAAAACGAAACATTAGGCAGAACACTTGTTATGCTAGTAGTACGAAAATAATTCTCCATATATAAAAATGCAATGGAATGAGTTATATAACAAATTTAATAAAATAAAAAACGATTTTGACAAATCGTATAAATCGCTTACTCAAAACAGGCCAATTCAAAAGAACACAATTAAAAAACATGTGGAAATACTAGTAAACTGCTTTAATGAAGCACGAATACTAATACATGGCCAGAGAGAAAAATTAAATCAAGATTATTGGTCCCAAGTATCAAAATTTTTGATCAGACTACGATCTAATTTAATAACAATTAAACAAAAGTTCAATTTAGGTATATCAATACCGACAATACTTAACACCTCTTTAACAGTTGAAACTGACATTGACCAAAGGGAACCAAAGGAACTTACAGATTTAAATCTGAAAATAGAAGAGCAAGATATAAATAATCTTACTGTTCCAGCTGTACTAATGCCAGATCTAGATAATTCTACAGATTCTGATGATAGTTCAAGCATAATAGAGGATAACATAAGCAACAATAATACAATGGCACAATCAAATATAGAATTTATTAATACAGCATCCAAGCTTATACCAGTTTTCGATGGTAAAGCTGAAAATTTAACAAGTTTTATTGATGCATTACAAATAATAGAATCTATAAAAGGCGAGCACGAACAATTAGCAGTTTCCATAATAAGAACAAAGCTAAAAGGTGTCGCCAGAAATCTAATCGGAAATGAAACAACAATTTCTGAGGTGATTTCCAGATTAAAAGGCAACGTCAAAGGCGAAACTGTAGAAGTATTGTCAGCAAAACTGATGAACCTACAGCAGCGCAATAAAACTGCTAACCAGTACACACAAGAGGTTGAGCATATGACGAAAGCTTTAGAAGGTGCATATATAACAGATGGACTACCTCTAGAGTTAGCCAGAAGTTATTCCACCCAGCATGCAGTCAAAGCAATGACTAAAAATTGCACAATCGATAAGGTAAAACTTATTATGCAAGCTGGAACCTTCAATACTATGAACGATGCCGTATCAAAATTTGTAAATAGTTGCACAGAAGCAACGGGACAATCAAACACTGTCCTATACTACAGGAACTATCCACATCGCGGCTCAAATCGCGGACGTGGAAATTATAGTGGCAACTTTCGTGGTTATTATAACAACAATAACTACCAAAATAACAATGGAGGACGCGGTTAATATAGAGGAAACTATAGAGGCCGTGGTAACTCGAATCGAGGCCACAATAACAACAATAACTACAAAAACAATGTCAGAGTTGCCCAAAATACATCGGGAAACTCCCAAGACCCTTTAAATGTTCAGCAGTAAAAGATGCAAGAGTTCACACTATTAATCTCAGTCAAAATATATTCGTTTCATTTATTCATGTAACTACTGGAAAAGAACTTGTATTTCTAATAGACACAGGTGCAGATATATCCATTTTAAAAGAAACTTCTGATTTCTTTCACGACATCCGAGATAATTATATTATAGACATAAAAGGAATAAGTCAAGAAATAACCCAATCCAAAGGTCTGGTTTCTATCGAAATACAGACTACTAAATATATAATTCCACACGATTTACATATCGTGACTTTTCCATTCCCTATTCCATGAGATGGAATATTAGGAATCGACTTTATAAAAAAATACAACTGTCAGTTAGACTTTAAGCCATCTGAAGACTGGCTTATAATTAGACCCAATAACTTAAAATTTCCAATTAATGTACCAATAGCTCACAGTTCTGGCAACGATTCAATACTTCTGCCAGCAAGATCCCAAGTTATTCGAAAAATACAACTTAATTCAAAAGAAGACAGTGTATTAATTCCAAATCAGGAAATTCAGCATGGTCTTTACATTGCAAATACCATAGCAACATCCAATAACGCTTTCATAAGGCTACTTAATACAACAAATTACGACCAAGTGGTCAGCACAGATAATCTAACATATGAATCACTTTCGAACTACGACGTAGTCAAAACCAATCTAGAAAATAGTGAAAAATGTGTATTATCTCAACTTTTAAAAAAGCTTCCCTCCACAATTTAAGTCGCAGCTTTCTAGCTTATGCACTCAATATAGCGACGTATTCGGATTGGAAACCGAACCAATAACTACAAACAACTTCTATAAGCAAAAACTGAGATTAAAGGATGATGAGCCAGTGTACATAAAAAGTTATCGAAGCCCACATGTTGGGCCAAGCAGCCACCATAAGAAAACATTTGGCATAATTGTTTTGTATTTATCGGCAGCGTTTTTTTATCAGCATTTTCTTGTCTGTCTGTCTGTCTCCCAGTTTCGCATGCGCTTTGTTGTTCTTTGTAGCGCATGCACTTTGAGAGCTTGCGTAAAGCTTCTGCGCAAGCTTTTATCACTTTTTTTTCAGCTGGCATTTGATTTGATCAGCTGGTTTTTGGTTAAATTGAACCCTCGAAATAAATATTGAAATTAAAACATAAAATTGTGTGTTTATTCGGCCGCTATTAAAAACTATTAATAGCGTAACATTTGGTGACCCCGACGTGATCACATCCCGCATTTGGTTGTCGTGATCAGCGTTAATAAGTGCCGCGGAAACTGTTGCCTTTCTTTTCATAAAATTTCACGTGATTACATAATGGAGTCTGGAGATTAAGCTACTTGATCTGCCATTTCAAGCAGGGAGAGGATGCTGCGGAAGCGAGCAGAGGTTACATGTCAGGAAATGGAGATCCTGCATCAGAAGGTCAAGGCTGCGGTGCGGTCCGACGACTTATCCATTCTGACCCTCGAGTCAATGGAAAAACGTATGCGCAAGCGATTCACTACGCTGCAGGAGGAACTGGAGGAGCTCAACTTTAGTGAGATCGGAAGCGATCTATATTGGAAATTCTCGCAGCTAGCCACGGACGTGCATGTTGACATCCAGGCAGAGGTTGCCAAGCGCTCCATTAGAGTTGCTGCGTACTCTACACTGTTGGATGGTACTAGTGGTGCTGGTATTTCACCCCCTCATATGCCCACATTTAGCGGTGGCTACACCGAATGGCCTGATATCTGTGCCCTGTTCAAGACGACGATCGACAGCCATCCTCACTTGACCAAGATGGAGAAGCTAAGGTGGCTTATTTCATGTCTGCGGGAGTCAGCCTTGGAGACTGTGAGAGCGTTGGAGATAACTGACGCTAACTATAAAGTTGCCCTTGATCTTTTGCGCAACAGACTTAGTAATCGCCGTTTAATATTCCAGGCTCACATCAACGAGATCTTGCAGCTAAGGGTGGTTGAGCCAGGATCCGTTGCAACGCTTCGGGAGTTATCCGACCGTTTCAATGGACATATGCGGGCCCTCATGAGCTCCGGAACACCAGCCGAAGTTCAAGGATGCCTCCTCATCCAGATCATCTTCCAAAAGATGGATCCTGCCACAAGGGCCAAGTGGGAAGACTCTCTCGCAGGAAGCCGTGATGACAGCCTACCAACTTGGGAATCTATGGCTCAATTCTTGGAGCAAAGGTGCCGGACGCTTGAAGGTGTGGAGTTTTCGTTGCCTACGCAGCCACCAGCAAACCGGAGCCGATGTGGATCGCATACCAACCGATCTTCGTTCTTGGTTTCTACTAGTCCTGCTTTGTGCACCTGTGGGGTGCTGTGCTGTGGGTGCTATGGCTCACCCCTTGCCAGCTTGTCCTAGGTTCATTGCTTTGCCAATTGAGGAACGGTACGACGAAGTGCGGCGGCTAATTCGCTGTTTTGTGTGCCTAGAGGATGGCCATTTCGCTCATGGATGCTCAGCTTCCCGCTGCCCAGCGTGCAATCGCCGTCATCATTTGCTGTTGCACCATCGCGGGAAGTTTGCCAGTTCTACCAATGCTTCACCTACACGAATCTCAGCTCGCATCAATGCAGTTTCCGTCGCGAACCCACCATCCCGCTCAATCAGCACTGTCGTGACCCAGTATCGCAATGCTGAGCCAATACTCTTGCCAACTGCCAATTTACTCGTTCGTGGTCGATCTGGAGCCCTCCTACCTTGCCGAGTGTTATTGGATTCCGGTTCACAAGTGAATCTCATCTCGACGCGGCTGGCAAGTCAACTTCAGCTTTGCCGCTCAGAATGTGCTACCACGGTAGTCGGCCTCGGCGGCGGTGAGTTTGAGACGGACGGAGTCGCTGTTAGTGTGTGGGTGAAGCCCGCCATAGCAGATACTCTGTGAAAATTGAGGCTGTTGTGGCTTCTCATATTACGGACTATAAGCCCAACCTCAACATAGACGATTCGATGTGGAAGATTCCTGGAAACATGGATTTGGCTGACCCCAACTTCCACGGAACGCAGCGAGTGGACCTGCTGATTGGGGCCAGCTTATTCTTTGACTTGTTGTCAGCTGGCCAAATCCAGTTAGGTCACGGACTCCCCATTGCTCAGAATACTCGATTTGGCTGGGTGATTTCTGGACGCGGTGGACTATCACGGGAATCGTAGGCGTTAATTGTTTTGTATTTATCTGCAGCGTTTGTTATCAGCCTTTTCTTGTCTGTCTGTCTCCCAGTTTCGCATGCGCTTTGTTGTTCTTTGTAGCGCATGCACTTTGGGAGCTTGCGTAAAGCTTCTGCGCAAACTTTTATCACTTTTTTTTTCGGCATTTGTTTTGCTCAGCTGGGTTTTGGTTAAATTGAACCCTCGAAATAAATATTGAGATTAGAACATAAAATCGTGTGTTTATTCGGCCGCTATTAAAAACTATTAATAGCGTAACAGCCAAATTAATAAAAAATTACTATCTGATAAATTTCCACTAGCTAGAATTGATGATAAAAATACTTTTCATGCCTTGACCTAATGTCAGGATTCCATCAAATTGAACTAGAAAAAAGTTCCAGAGATATAACGTCTTTTTCAACGAGCAACGGCTCATATCGCTTCACGCGATTACCTTTTGGATTAAAAATAGCTCCTAACTCATTTCAGAGAATGATGACTATTGCATTTTCTGGACTAGAACATTTTCAAGCATTGCTTTACATGGATGATAAGTGATCGGTTTATAGTGGATTAATAGTGATCGGTTGTTCCGAAAAACATATGCTTAAGAACTTAACAGATGTTTTTGAGAAAATATAACCTGAAGTTACATCCAGGTTACATGTTCATTTCAAGGAATACTTCCGGACGAGAAGAAATATGATGTCATTATGATCTATTATACACGCTTTATAAAAAACTTCGCCGACTATTCAAGGCACATAACAAGATTATGTAAAAAGAATGTCCCTTTTCAATGGTCGGATAAATGTCAAAATGCATTCCAATATTTGAAAACCAAACTTATGGAACCTACTTTGCTACAATACCCAGATTTTACTAAAGAATTCTGTATAATCACAGATGCAAGTAAGCTAGCGTGTGGAGCGGTTTTAACTCAAAACCATAATGGTCTCCAACTTCCCATTGCATACGCATCAAGAGCATTTACCAAAGGAGAAAGTAACAAGTAATATTACATTTTTATGGAATTATGGAAAAATTATGGAATTTTTATGGACCATATATTTATGGAAAAAATTTTATAATTAGAATAGACCACAGACCACTAATATATCTATTCTCAATGATCAACCCAAGTTCCAAACTGACACGTATAAGGCTCGAATTAGAAGAATATGATTTTACAGTCGAATATTTAAAGGGAAAAGATAATCATGTAGCTGATGCGTTATCAAGAATAACCATTAAAGAGCTACAGAATATTTCAAGACATATAATGAAAGTCACTACTAAATATCAAAGTAGACAAAAAGTCCGTGCGGAAAATAAAGAAATAGAATTGCCTAAGCAATCTATTGGAAAAGCTTCTAAGCCCAACGTATATGAAGTCATCAAAAATTACGAAGTACGTAAAGTAGTGACATTGCAGATTAAATATTTGCTATGTTTCCTTAAACATGGTAGGAAAATAATCGCAAGATATGATGTTAGCGATTTATATACTAATGGGATTATTGACTTTTGCCAATTCTTCCAAAGGCTTGAAATTCAAGCCGGTATAAATAAAATCGTCCAACTAAAACTGGCACCGTGGGAAAATATCTTTGATCAAATATCAATCGATACTTTCAAAAATATGGGCAATAAAATATTAAAATCATTAAGAGTAGCGCTACTCAACCCGGTGACCCAAATAAAAAGTTTAAAAGAAAAAGAAGCAATATTGTCTACATTTCATGACGATCCAATTCAAGGAGGTCATACTGGCATATCAAAAACTTTGGCCAAAGTAAAAAGACACTATTACTGGAAAAGTATGTCTAAAGATATAACTGAGTACGTAAGAAAATGTCAAAAATGTCAGAAAGCGAATATTATATCGCATACAAAGACCCCATTAACAATAACTGATACGCCTATAAATATTTTCGACAGAATTATAGTGGACACTATTGGTCCATTACAAAAATCAGAAAATGGCAATGAATATGTAGTCACGTTAATATGTGACTTAACAAAATATCTAGTTGCCATACCAGTTGCAAATAAAAACGCAAATACTGTCGCTAAAGAAATTTTTGAATCATTTATTCTGAAGTACGGTCCAATGAAGACGTTCATTACGGACATGGGAACAGAAAACAAGAATTCAATTATAAATGACTTGTGCAAATATTTGAACATCAAAAACATAACATCTACCGCACACCACCACCAGACAGTTGGGACCATCGAAAGAAGTCATAGAACTTTTAATGAATACATACGATCTTACATATCGGTTGATAAAACCGACTGGGAACTCGAGCCCCTCAATGGCAAATAATTATTGTCCATATGATTGGCAAAGCAAATAATTTACCAAAAGAATTCAATAGTATAGATAACAAAGAAACAATATATAACATAGATGACTATGCTAAAGTGAGTAAATATAGACTCCAAGTAGCATATAAAAGAGCTAGAATTATTTTAGAAGAAAATAAGTATAGAAATAAAAAACTATTTGATCAGAAAGTAAAAAATATAGATATATCAGTGGGGGATAAAGTTTTACTAAAAAACGAAACAGGTCATAAGTTAGATCCTAAATATACTGGTCCGTATAAAGTAACGGAAATAGGAGACAGAGATAACATTGTAATATCAAATAATAAAAATAAAAAGCAAACAGTTCATAGGGATAGATTAAAAATGTTTATTTCATAATTGTACTTAGTATGACCATGCGTAGATACAAAAATATTTTGCGTAATTTCATTTTCTTTTTTTTTTTTGCTAATATTTTAAAAAAAAAGAACAAAAAAAAATGTACAGAAAAAATTATGAAATAAAAATTACTATTATTAAAATAACTTCATATTATTACGTTATTTTCCAAAATGAGGGAGATGTAGTATGCACACATATTGAATAGCCACTGTACCAAGAGTACTTAAAGGGTAAACACTGTAACACTTTGTTGCAGTTTAAACAAAACTTAAATAGCACAAAAAGTGCTAGCGCCGGCACAATTGTAACATGAACGGACCTCATGTGCATATACCTCGCGCTCCCGCTTAAGAGAGCATAGCATACATATATACATAAGCATATACATAGCCGTCTTGCTGCCGCCGTCTGTGGGCAGCGCAGCGACGAGACATAGCCTTACTTAGAATCAGGTTTGAAAAGCTATGCTACTCCCGTAGTAATTCGATTTGCTATTGCTATTGCTCTCACTTTGATGACAGTCGGAGCAGAGCTACATATAGCAGATTGATGAAAAATCATATGCTCTGCTATGCTCCGAGTTTTTTTTGGAACAAAAACTATAGCAGTTGCAATAGCCAAAAATTAAATACTGTGCTCCCCGTAGCCGTAGCAGTAGTAAAAATTTGGGAGCAAGATGACAGCAGAGCAAATAAATATTCTCATATATATACATATAATTAATATAATTAATATTAATATGTATATGTATATGTTTCCATGTTTCCAGCAAGATTGCACAGTAAGTTCTGCTCGTTGCAAGAGACGCTTCCCAACTGCACTGCGTAACACAGAGTTCTCTCTAATTTCATCATTTCTGCAAAGTCTATTGCCCTCTCTGTTTCTTGCATTCAGTCCGCGCTCTACGATCAGACCATGCTCAGCAGCAGAGTGTGTCCCTTTTTCTCAGCTACTGTGCATTTTAAAACCACTAGCGACAATGTGTCGCCACACAAAAGCTGTACGCACATGTACAATGGGCAAACTAACCATTCTACGACATGTACAATGGGCAAACTAACCATTCTACGACACGGCCTTCCTGACACCTCACACATCCTCGTGTGTTTAGTTTTCAATGCCACGAGACTCAATTTCTCTTCAAACTTTTCTTTATTCTTAAACAGATATTTTTTTTTCTTTTTACTTCATGTATTGGACAAAAGCTTTCAAAATAAAAATATCATATATATAAAAACATAAATATCAAATCTTCTGTATTCATAACATTTCTTCAATTAAACATGATCTTATTAATTCATTTTGTTATTCTTTAATAACATTATTCTCTTTTGTAAAATAAAACCTTTGTGCATTTCCTTTGGCACATTTTAACAATTGTGTAATTCCTTTTACACGTCTTACGATATAACATTAGTGTAGTTCCTTTAACACTTTTTAACATTTGTGTAGTTCCTTTAACACATTAAAATAACATTAGTGTAGTTCCTTTAATACTTTTTAACATTTGTGTAGTTCCTTTAACACATTAAAATAACATTAGTGTAGTTCCTTTAACACTTTTTAACATTTGTGTAGTTCCTTTAACACATTAAAATAACATTAAATTCTTTTTCGGAATATCTCTATACGTTAATTTATGAATCTCTTTCTTCATTGTCAGACGCATTTTCCATCATGCCGTCTCTGTCTTCGTGTATTAGCTGATTATTTGGCAAAGCTCTTAAGAATTCATGGGACTTTAACAGATATCTATCTCCATCTAGTATTGTGACAATCTCAAACGGCCCTTTAAATTTAGGGTCAAGCTTAGTTTGATGACGCTCCTCGTTCTTAAGCAGAACATGATCGCCTAAACTATGTTTAACAATTTTCGCCTTATTACTATCAAACCTGCGCTTATCATATCGTGCGCCGTCTTCCATATTTTGTTTTGCTTCTTTTCATAGATTTTCTCTGTCTATTTTGTCATCAACTTCCTCATCTATTGGTAGTAAGCCAAAAGGTCTAGCTTCTTTACCAATTAACAATTCTAATGGGCTAAACTTAGTTACTCTATTCGCCGTACAATTCATTGCCAATTGCACCTCGGCCAACGCATCCTGCCACAACCTTTGACCGGTTTCCACAGCCGTCAACATACTTTTGAGTGTGCTCATTACTCGCTCGACCTGACCGTTGGCCCTACTCGCACCGGTGGCAATTAAATGCAAATTAATTTTTTGAGAAGAACAAAACTCACGAAAATCTGAACTTGCAAAACAACGACCTTGATCCGCTATAATACGGGTAGGCAAGCCAAATAAAGAGACAACTGATCTTACGGCCTTAACACAACTTTCCGTATCTATTTTCAAAGTGTGGTAAAAATAAACAAATGTCAATATGTACAGTGGGCCACGGAATATCTATTTTAGGAATAGAATGTAACTCTGCCTGCACTTTACCTACAGGTTTTGCATTATTGATTCGTGGACATGATTGATAATTGCCCACCGAAATGACCTTGGAATTACCGGTAGACATTTAGTTTTACCATTTCGCTGTATTTTTCTATGCAAAATACCTTTACGTAATTCATAGGTTTTATCTAAATTATCTGGTAATTCATTATTTCTTAATTTAGTTGATATTTCTAAAATCTCACTATCACGCTGTTGTTCCGAAATTAACCAATTGTCGGTTACCTCAGTCAGATTTATTCGCTTCTCAGGTATTCTATTCTGACCACTATTTTCCCTTAAATTTATCCACGACGCTTTCCTTCGCTAAGGAGCATTCAGCACCCGAATCAAAACAAAATGGAATAGACTCACCGGATGCCCTTATTATTCCAGTCGGTGGAGCTACTGTGCAGATATCTACCCGCTTCTCATACGTTCGGCCTTTTGGACAAGCAGATGCAAAATGTCCCATTTCGTCGCACTTAAAGCATTTAACACTTGACCGATCCTTCAGTCCAGTCATGTTGCTGCCACTGTGGATTTTTCCTTTGCTCTGGCCCTTTTCCAAGCGAGCACGGCATTCGGCGTATTTATGGCCACCCTTTCCACAGTAATTACATTTCATCGGTGTCGGAAACTTGTACTTCTTGCGCTCCGAGCCAGTTGAATCGTCGTCTATACTGCGCTTTTTGAAAGAGTGAGCTTGTAACTGTTGTTGTAGCTCATTGCGAGTTTTCACGTTGTTTGTAAAAACCCAGTGTGTCAACTTGTTGTCTATTTGCGCCATGTGAGCCAGAGTCACAGATACCGCTATTTCTTCCAAATCCTTGGTTTTCCATTTTGACATAAGTAGCGTCACAATACGGCTACCGTATTCAGCGAGGCCCTCCTCCGGCTTTGGTCGACCATTCAAAACACTTAATAGCGTGGCGGCAGAAGTCTCAATTCCAACAAAGCGTTGTATAAACAGCTCCTTGAACTGCGCCCAAGTGATGCCGGCAAAGCAAATTTGGGAAAGCCACCGCCTTCTAGTGCCTTGCTTAGGGCGATCACCAGATTGCTACCCTCGAGCACGTTATCCGCAAAAATTAGGTCCACTGTTGAACACCAAAAGCATCTGCTCCAGCACTGTCAGGATTGAATTTTGGAAGAGTTACATATGACGCTTTTCCATCGGTTGGCGGTGCCCTTGGCGTCTGCATGTTTTTGATGATTTCCAGTAGGTTGCGGTTTTGCAGCTCCAACGCCGACAAATACGGATCAGTGGCACGATCAGTAGGCACAGCAGATCCCACTTCTGATGTCGGAGATCCCTCCAAAGTTTCCATGTTTCCAGCAAGATTGCACAGTAAGTTCTGCTCGTTGCAAGAGACGCTTCCCAACTGCACTGCGTAACACAGAGTTCTCTCTAATTTCATCATTTCTGCAAAGTCTATTGCCCTCTCTGTTTCTTGCATTCAGTCCGCGCTCTACGATCAGACCATGCTCAGCAGCAGAGTGTGTCCCTTTTTCTCAGCTACTGTGCATTTTAAAACTACTAGCGACAATGTGTCGCCACACAAAAGCTGTACGCACATGTACAATGGGCAAACTAATTATTCTACGACATGTACAATGGGCAAACTAACCATTCTACGACATATATGTATATACATAAAATATAATTAAATATAATAAAATAAACAAGAGCTATAATTTTGGCGCCAAAATTAATTTTTTTGTGTTTTTACTTCAAGTGAGCGAATTTCAATCATAGTGGCGATGAACTCCAGCGGCGCCGTCACAGGAGAACCCACTCCATCTCGGAGTGCGATTTTAAAATGCAAGGCAAAGGGTATCCTCCAGGATTTGAAGAGGATCCAAGGCGCCCTGCAGCCAATGTCAAAGGTGGAAGATGCTATGCTCCATGTGCGTCACGGCCAGTTGGTCGCCATGTACGAGGATTTTAAGGCCATTCACGGGGAGCTGGAAGACTTAGATATTGCTGAGATAAGCAGCGACTTGCGATGGACAGTGTCTGAGCTTGTAGCTACGAAGCATGCCGAAATCGAGCACGAGACGTCGTTGCGCTCTGCTCGAATTGCTGCCCATTCCACCCTTGCCAGCGGAGTTTCCAGTATCCAGGTGGAACCAGCGCTCAGTCGGAATTTTCAAGCCTTGCCTCCTCTTCCTCTTCCTACTTTCAGCGGAGGATATTCAGAGTGGGCTGAATTTCATTCGGTCTTTTCGACGATCGTAGGCTGCAATCCTTATATAAGTAAGGTGGAAAAGTTTCAGAGGTTGCGATCTTGTCTTCGGGACTCCGCTTTAGAGGCAGTCCGTTCCTTGGAAATCTCCGAGGAGAATTATGATGTCGCAGTGCAGCTTTTGGAGAATCGATTTAATAACCGTCGGTTGATATTTCAGGCTCATGTGAACGAGATTCTGGGCCTCAATCTATTGGAAGGTGGGTCAGTGGCAGCGCTTCGAGGGCTGTCCGATAAGTTCAATGCCGATATGCGAGCCTTAAAAAATTTGGGGACGACTGTTCAGATCGCCGGCTGCATCATTGTCCAGGTTTTTCTTCAAAGGTTGGATCCAGCTACTCAGGCCAAGTGGGAGGAAGGTCAAAATGCCTCGAACTCGGATCTCATCCCTACTTGGGAGTCGATGGCAGAGTTTTTGGAACAGCGTTGCAGGACTTTGGAGGCTATGGATGTGGCCTTGGCCGCCTACGCGCCGGGCACTCAGGTGGGAAGACGTAGAGTCGCAAATAACAGTAGAGCGTCCTTTATTATTACTAATTCACCTGCCTCTGCCTGCATATTATGCGGTGGGTGGTCCCATGTAGTTTCTGGATGCCCAAGATTTGTGTCATTGCCCCCTGAGAGGTCTATGGTCTACTAGGTCTACTAGGTCTATGTCGGAAATGTCTCCAAACTGGCCATCACCTGCGTGAGTGCCTCGCTGATAATTGTCGCAGTTGTGGGAGGAGGCATCACACTCTTGCAGCCCGCAAGGACGTTGTGAAGAGCTCAAGCCAGCTGGATGAGCGCTTAGAGTGTCTGCTCCGTAAATTTTGGGAAATCGAAGACTGCTCCGAGCCCATTGTGAAGTGGACGAAAGAGGAATTGGATTGCGAGACGCATTTCGTGCAGCATTCTGCTCGGCTCGAGTCAGGCGCCAACTCGGTGAAGCTGCCGTTGAAGGTCAGCTCAGAGTTGCTGGGTGAATCGTACTCACGAGCCGTGCGGCGATTTCTCTCCCTCGAAAGGAAGCTTTGCCGTCAGCCTGAATTGAAGGATCAGTATGCTGCGTTCATAAAGGAGTATTTAGATTTGGGGCATATGTCTCCAGTCCCGCCTAGTCCACGACCTGCCAGACTGTATTTCCTACCACATCACTGCGTTTTGAAGCAGGACAGTTCAACAACCAAGCTCAGGGTTGTTTTTGATGGTTCGGCTGCCACTACGTCTGGGTATTCATTGAATGACGTTTTGATGTCTGGTCCAGTTATCCAACCAAAGCTGCTGCACATTCATCTAAGGTTTCGTTTAGTTTCATTTTCGTTTCGTTTTCGTTTCATCCTCTCGCGTGGGGCTCTTCCCAAGGAGTTAGTTACTGACAACCTGTGGTCCCATGGTCCTGTGTTTCTTCTTGGACTTCAAGATCAGTGGCCAGCAGCGGTTCCATCTGAAAAACTCACTCTGGAGCTAAAGGCAAGGGTTCTGCTAATTAAATCCCCGTACGTTGACGTGACAGCTGGTTCCAATTACGCCAACTCGTTTCCAGCACTGCAGCGGGTGTTCGCTTATGTGCACAAGTTCTTGACCCAATACTGGCCGATCGGCGGGAGGAAAACGGTGACGAAGGCATTGCACAAGTGTATCCGATGCTTCCGCACCAAGCCTCGGTTGCTGGAGCACATTATGGGTGATCTCCCGGAGCAAAGAGTCAGCGGTTGCCACGTTTTCGGGGAGACTGGTGTGGATTTTTGCGGCCCATTTTACTATAAGCCAGAAGTTCGCCATAAAGCTCCCGTAAAATGTTACGTGAGTGTTTTCATTTGCTTTGCTACTAAAGCCATGCACTTAGAGCTTGTAAGGGATCTATCCACATCTGCGTTTTTACATGCTTTAAAACGGTTTATATGCACTCGCCGAAAGCCTCAGCACATTTGGTCTGACAATGCGACCAATTTTGTTGGAGCTAAAAACGAGCTAAAGGAGCTGCTCCAACTCTTCATAAGCGATGAGCATCAACGAGCGCTTCTGGAGTTTTGCGCGATTGAGTCCATCGAGTGGCATTTTATTCCTCCTCGATCTCCGCATTTTGGTGGACTCTGGGAAGCGGCTGTCAAAACCGCAAAGCATCATTTTTACGGGGCTGTTGGGTCCTCAGTTCTTGTATTTGACGAGCTGCGAACTTTGCTTTGTCACATTGGTGCTGTCATAAACTCACGGCCTTTATTGTCTCTTTCAGAGGATCCTGCAGACCTTGATGTTCTTACGCCATCCCATTTTTTAACTGGTGGGCCGTCAGTCAGTTTTATCGAGCCTGATGTCACAAAGCTGAATTTCAATCGTATGGACAGCTGGCAGCGTGTGTCTTTCCTGCAGCAGTCTTTCTGGGCCCGATGGAAGGAGGAGTATTTAAGCCTTCTTCAGCAGCGCTCCAAATGGCGTGCGTCCGGCCCTGGCTTGGCGATTAACGATGTGGTGCTAGTCAAGGACGAGTAACTACCACCCATGAAGTGGCCGTTGGCTAGAATTCTGGAAATAGTCCCTGGTCGGGATGGAGTGCCTCGAGTGGCGGTGGTTAGAACCGCTTCTGGAACTACCAAGCGCGCAGTGACCAAGCTTTGCCTATTGCCCCTTAGTTGAAGAACAGGCCTCAACTGGGGGGAGTATGTCGGGTCAGGCAGCAGCCACGGCATAAATTTAATCAATATAAATGTAACATATATTTACAAAGGTAATAATTATAGTTTAGAATATAATAATAATTTTCTCATTGCTGTTGTTGGTCGCAAGCCGACTCTTCTCGGCCGCTCGGCTTTATTTTATCTTTGTCCGAGCTTTCGCCCGGCCTATGCTCAAAGGCGGACCCACTTGTACTCTCTATCTCAGTGCATACGCATTATAAATCGGAGCTTTCTCGCACTCCATGTCATATGCGAATAAATAAATATTTTATAACGTTGTGAAATAAATAATTTCCTCTTTTGTTATTTTGGAAAAAAGGGAAAAGGTCATTGAAAAGGCTCCAAACAATAATACTTAAAATATCAAATGGACTATTTAGACCACGTCATCAAATACCTACAGCAGGTACTCACACGACCATTGTTTCCAAAAGGCGTGCTTTAGTCGAGATACCAGTTCCCATCTTTTTATTAATAGTTTGCCGCACGGGATGATGTTAGTATCAGGAGGAGCAGTTAGTGGTTCTCCAATCAGGAAGTGTCCTGGCGTTAAAGCTGATGCGTCAGTTTGAGTTCTTCAAACGTCAAAGACTGTAATTGATAGCTGTTGTTTCTGTGGATATGACGTCGGCTGCATTGTTGCCGGATGATGCGTGACGCCATTGAGACTGTTCCGTCACTTTTTGAATCTTGGCTATTCGATTTGCCAGTAAGTGGAAGCCGTAGTAAGAAACGTGTAGAAAGTGGAAGCCGTTGCCTTGATCCACCCTAACACGACGGATGAATCAGTCCAAAAGAACATAGCAACCTTGACTAAAGACAAGCGTAAATCTTGTCTGCTCCGTTTGACAGTTATGCGCCTAGGACTGCTGCGCACAATTCTAGTCTGGGCAAGGATTGCTCCGCTGTGGGTGCGACTCGAGACTTGAAACATAGCAGTCTCACCGAGGTTTGCTTATTTTTATACGTTTCTCGGACGCATATTGCTGCGCCATAGGCCCTTTCTGAGGCATCCACGAAAGTGTTCAGTTCTTGCGTGACTGGAACCTTTTCGTCAAATATGTGTCTTGGAATTTTCCATTTATATAGACTTTGTAGGTCAGAACGAAAGTTTTTCCAGTCTGACTGAAGTTCTAAGGGCATTTCATCATCCCAAGCCATTTTCAATTCCGAGAGGTGTTGCATGAATATCTTTGCCTTTACGACAATTGGGGCAAATAAACCTATTGGCTCATTTTGTGATGATCAGCGCATCTCTTTGCTGCGTTCGTCCGAAAAGTTGGTCTTTATTGGGCATCCATATGAGGCCGAGGGTTTTAACACTTTAATGCTCCAAGGTCTCGCTCAATTTTACATTGCTCTCGGTATCCTCTTTGGGTATTCCTTGCAGTAGTTCTGCATTATTTGAGCACCACTTTCGTAATTTAAGACCGTGTGGAAGTAATATTTTATTCAGTTCACTTTGGATTTGATCTGCTTCTTCCACTGAGTCAGCACCCGTCAAGCAATCGTCTACGTCGAAGTCATTTTAAGCGGCGCAGACCACAACGGGTAGTTGTCCCGTTTTAGTTCCATACGTGACAGTTTTAAATCTATAGTACTTAAGATCCTTGGATGGATCGTGTCTCCAGACTATAAGCTGATGGAACTGATTATCTGGATTGATCCATACTCGATTGTACATCTTTTCTATGTCCGCCGTGAACACATATTTGTGTGTTCTGAAGCATAGTACTATAAAAAATAGATTGCTCTGAACAGTGGGTCCCGTATGTAACATGTCGTTCGTTGTAACAAGGATTTTCCTTGATTTGTCAGGTTTCAGAACACAGTGATGTAGTATGAAATAGGGATTTTCGGGTACATTTGTTCTTTAATGAAGTCGGAATATCCTTTCCGAACATCACCTTGGGTCGCTCTATTGCTAAGAACCTTTTGATAGCAATATCCTTCGACTCCCTCAGGGCTGAAGGGTGTTTGGCGAACGGGAGTTTCACAATAAATCTTCCGTCTTCTGCTCTTTTCAGAGTTTCTACAAAATGTTTCTCACAATTTCGTCAGAGGCAGGAGATCGATGTTTCGTTTGGTTGTCCAAATAGTCTAGCTTCCAAAAATTTTCAATCAATGCGTCAGTTTCTTCACCGACGCCGACACCACAGGCTATGGCTGATTGAGTTTCGAATTTAATTCTACCTGCTACAATCCATCCCAGTTTCGTGTTTTGTTGCATGGCACCATCTCTTCCGATCTTCTGCTGATTTGGAAGGAGTAGCGAATAATAATGCTCGGTGCAGATTAGTACATCTATCCTTCCAGGTTTATCAAACTGGGGATCTGCTAATGGACACTCATTGGGTATTTTTAATGCACAATGAGGAAGTCGTTGAGCTGGTTGGTCAGCTATGATGTGAGGAAAAACAAAGGCATCTATGGGCTGGCTGAAATCCCCGTAAAGAGAGTGTTACGCTATTAAGAGTTTTTAATAGCGGCCGAATAAACACAAGATTTTCTGTTTTAATTTCAATGTTTATTTTTGGGGTTCAATTTAACCAAGAACCCAGCTGCTCAAAAAACAAATGCCGAAAAAAAAAGTGCACTAAACTAAGCTTGGGCGCAGAAGCAGAAGCTCTACCAAAGCTCCCAAAAGCGCATGCGCTACAAAATAACAACAAAGTGCATGCGAAGATGGGAGACAGAAAGACACAAATCAATGCCGCTGCAGCTAAACAAAATTATCAATATTCCAATCGGTTTTGTTGTGACTGCTTAGCCCAACATCCACCCCCCTATTGAAGACTGGGCCTTCAATAACAATTCTAGAAGGGCAGCAGACACATATTTGCAATATACATTTCTCGGGTTGCGCCGCTGCCTTAAGACGACTTAATTAGTCTCATTCGTCCCTTCTAGGAATGCCGCAAGGCGAACAAGGCTCACCAACTTCTTCCAAATCCTTGACCATGCATTGCTCATTCTGCTCTGCTTCTCCTTCTGCAAAGGGCAATCCAGCCTTCCCGCTTACATACGAACCAGGCGATTCATGGGCATCAGTTGATGTGAACAGTCGGCGGCCAGAAACTGCCAAACTGTTTTTCCGTGATAGTCCATTGCGTCCAGAAACCACCCAGCCAAATACCGTATTTTGGGCAATTGGAAGGCAGATACCTAAATGGATTTGGCCAACTAACAACAGGTTGAAGAACAGGCTGGCTCCAATAAGCAAGTCCACTCGCTGCCGTTTGTTGAAGTTGGGATCAGCCAGAGCTAAGTTGTCAGGAATCTTCCACATCGCAATATCGATGTTACGGCTGGGCTGACAGTCTGCAATGTGGGAAGCGACAACAGCCTCTAGGTTCGTGGAATACGTGGTTAGGCGAGACTTCACGCACACATAAACGGCAGCTCCATCCGTAGCAAACTCAGCGGCGCCGCCGAGACCGGCGACCGCTACACAGCATGTGGAGCGACGAAGCTGCAGCTGACTTGCCAGCCGCGACGAGATAAGATGAACTTGTGAACCAGAATCCAATATCACTCGGCAAGGCAGGAAGGCACCAGATCGACCACGGATGAAGATATTGGCGGTTGGCAGAAGCACTAATTCAGAACGGCGATCCTGAGTAGCAACGGCAACTGCATCGCGGGAAACCAAGTTTCGTGCTGGTGGGACAGTGGTAGGGCTGGGCAGCTGCCCACAATGGTGCAACAAAGAATGATGTCGGCGATTGCACGTTGGACAACGGGAAGCTTACATAATGGCCATCCTTCAGACATACAAAACAGTGGGCCAGCCGTCGGACTTCCTCGTACCGTTCACTGATCGGCAAGGCAATAAACCTTGGACTTGAAGGAAGCGCGTGCGCCAAAACACCGCACAGGGCACCTGGTTCAGGACGGGCGTTAATAAGCATGCACGAAGATCGGTTATTGGAAGATCTACCTCGACCCACTTGTTTAGCTGGTGGATACGCCGCCAAAGAAAAATCAACGCTCTCGAGCGTCCGGCACCTTTGTTCTAAGAATCGTTCCATGGACTCCCACGATGGAAGGCTGTCATTGGTTTCGGCGAGAGTGTCCTCCCACTTGGCTTTTGTGGCAGGAACCAGCTTCTGGAGGATAATTTGGATAAGCAAGCATCCTTGGATCTCGGCAGCTGATCCGGAACTCATGAGAGCCCGCATATGACCATTGAACCGATCCGATAACTCCCGCAAAGTAGCAAAACAGATCCTGGCTCGACCACACGAAGTTGCAAAATCTCATTAATGTGTGACTGGAATATTAACCTCCGATTACTGAAACGATTGCGCAATAGGTCAAGGGCCACATCGTAGTTCGCATCAGTAATTTCCAGCGCTCTCACCGTCTCCAAGGCTGACTCTCGCAGGCATGAAATGAGCCACCGGAGCTTTTCCATTTTTGTTAGGTGAGGATGGCTGTCAATCGTGGTCTTAAAAAGGGCGCAGAAATCCGGCCACTCGGCATAGCCTCCGCTGAATGTTCGCATCGGCAACGGTGGCAAGGAGGGGACTGGTTTGTATGGCGCTGGTGAGACACTGGCACCGTCGAGAAGTGTGGAGTGGGCAGCGATTCTTATGGAGCGCTTGGCAACCTCCACCTGAATGTCCACATGCACATCAGTCGCCAGCTGCGAGAATCTCCAGTACAGCTCACTACCGATCTCGTTGAAATTTACCTCCTCAAACTCTTTTTGAAGCGTGGTGAACCGATCACGCAAACGCTTCTCCACTGACTCCAGCGTCATAATGGTGCAATCCTCATTTTGCGCTGCAGCCTTCACCTTATGATGCAGCGCCTCCATCTCCTGTCAGGTGACCTCTGCTCTTCTTCTCAACATCCTTTCGCGGGATGCGGTAGCAGATCCAATAGTTTCAGCTCCAGACTCCATTTCGTAATTATTCAGCGCGAGTGATGCAAACGAAAACAAATTTTTTTTTTTTAAGTTTGCTTTGTTGTTTTTTTAGTGTTCCGGGGCACTTAAACTGATTGAAGTTCGGAGTCACCAAATGTTACGCTATTAAGAGTTTTTAATAGCGGCCGAATAAACACACGACTTTCTGTTTTAATTTCAATGTTTATGTCTGGGGTTCAATTTAACCAAGAACCCAGCTGCTCAAATAACAAATGCCCAAAATAAAGTGCACTAAACTAAGCTTGGGCGCAGAAGCAGAAGCTCTACCAAAGCTCCCAAAAGCGCATGCGCTACAAAATAACAACAAAGTGCATGCGAAGATGGGAGACAGAAAGACACAAATCAATGCCGCTGCAGCTAAACAAAATTATCAATATTCCAATCGGTTTTGTTGTGACTGCTTAGCCCAACAGAGAGCTATCTAGAAAAGTTACTCTTGCTCTGCTCATTCTTTGTTGTCATCCAATCCGGAGGATCCGCCTTCGATCCGGAGCTTTGTAATAAATGAGTTCAGAATAGGTTTGTGTGAGGCTGATTTTATTAATATAAAGGTTTAATATTTATAGCTAATTTGATACATGGATATTGCTTAGGTGGTAAATTAATGGAAATATTTTAAAAATGTACAAATTATAAATTAACAATTTAAAAGTGTAATATTCTGCAATATTTTGTCGATTGCATTAAAATGTAACGTCAGCAGTACTTTCTGCGTTTCAGTTTATTGTTTCTGTAGTGTTTGGTTGTTGAATGTTCATCGTTCTTTATGTAGGCTATGACCTAATATTTTCTTTATTATATATTTAATGTGCTTGTGTTTTTGTTGTGTGTATACTTGTGTTCTTGTGACTTAATATTAAATGCTCATGACTTAACCGATGCCTTATCAAGAATAGGCATCGATAAACATTTGTTTGTGTCTTTCTGTCTCCCATCTTCGCATGCACTTTGTTGTTATTTTGTAGCGCATGCGCTTTTGGGAGCTTTGGTAGAGCTTCTGCGCCCAAGCTTAGTTTAGTGCACTTGTTTTCGGCATTTGTTTTGAGCAGCTGGGTTTTTCGTTAAATTGAACCCCAGACATAAACATTGAAATTAAAACAGAAAGTCGTGTGTTTATTCGGCCGCTATTAAAAACTCTTAATAGCGTAACATTTGGTGACTCCGAACTTCAATCAGTTTAAGTGCCCCGGAACACTAAAAAAACAACAAAGCAAACTTAAAAAAAAAAAAAATTTGTTTTCGTTTGCATCACTCGCGCTGGATAATTACGAAATGGAGTCTGGAGCTGAAACTATTGGATCTGCTACCGCATCCCGCGAAAGGATGTTGAGAAGAAGAGCTGCATCATAAGGTGAAGGCTGCAGCGCAAAATGAGGATTGCACCATTATGACGCTGGAGTCAGTGGAGAAGCGTTTGCGTGATCGGTTCACCACGCTTCAAAAAGAGTTTGAGGAGGTAAATTTCAACGAGATCGGTAGTGAGCTGTACTGGAGATTCTCGCAGCTGGCGACTGATGTGCATGTGGACATTCAGGTGGAGGTTGCCAAGCGCTCCATAAGAATCGCTGCCCACTCCACACTTCTCGACGGTGCCAGTGTCTCACCAGCGCCATACAAACCAGTCCCCTCCTTGCCACCGTTGCCGATGCGAACATTCAGCGGCGGCTATGCCGAGTGGCCGGATTTCTGCGCCCTTTTTAAGACCACGATTGACAGCCATCCTCACCTAACAAAAATGGAAAAGCTCCGGTGGCTCATTTCATGCCTGCGAGAGTCAGCCTTGGAGACGGTGAGAGCGCTGGAAATTACTGATGCGAACTACGATGTGGCCCTTGACCTATTGCGCAATCGTTACAGTAATCGAAGGTTAATATTCCAGTCACACATTAATGAGATTTTGCAACTTCGTGTGGTCGAGCCAGGATCTGTTTTGCTACTTTGCGGGAGTTATCGGATCGGTTCAATGGTCATATGCGGGCTCTCATGAGTTCCGGATCAGCTGCCGAGATCCAAGGATGCTTGCTTATCCAAATTATCCTCCAGAAGCTGGTTCCTGCCACAAAAGCCAAGTGGGAGGACACTCTCGCCGGAACCAATGACAGCCTTCCATCGTGGGAGTCCATGGAACGATTCTTAGAACAAAGGTGCCGGACGCTCGAGAGCGTTGATTTTTCTTTGGCGGCGTATCCACCAGCTAAACAAGTGGGTCGAGGTAGATCTTCCAATAACCGATCTTCGTGCATGCTTATTAACGCCCGTCCTGAACCATGTGCCCTGTGCGGTGTTTTGGCGCACGCGCTTCCTTCAAGTCCAAGGTTTATTGCCTTGCCGATCAGTGAACGGTACGAGGAAGTCCGACGGCTGGCCCACTGTTTTGTATGTCTGAAGGATGGCCATTATGTAAGCTTCCCGTTGTCCAACGTGCAATCGCCGACATCATTCTTTGTTGCACCATTGTGGGCAGCTGCCCAGCCCTACCACTGTCCCACCAGCACGAAACTTGGTTTCCCGCGATGCAGTTGCCGTTGCTACTCAGGATCGCCGTTCTGAATTAGTGCTTCTGCCAACCGCCAATATCTTCATCTGTGGTCGATCTGGTGCTTTCCTGCCTTGCCGAGTGATATTGGATTCTGGTTCACAAGTTCATCTTATCTCATCGCGGCTGGCAAGTCAGCTGCAGCTTCGTCGCTCCACATGCTGTGTAGCGGTCGCCGGTCTCGGCGGCGCTGAGTTTGCTACGGATGGAGCTGCCGTTTATGTGTGCGTGAAGTCTCGCCTAACCACGTATTCCACGAACCTAGAGGCTGTTGTCGCTTCCCACATTGCAGACTGTCAGCCCAGCCGTAACATCGATATTGCGATGTGGAAGATTCCTGACAACTTAGCTCTGGCTGATCCCAACTTCAACAAACGGCAGCGGGTGGACTTGCTTATTGGAGCCAGCCTGTTCTTCAACCTGTTGTTAGTTGGCCAAATCCATTTAGGTATCTGCCTTCCAATTGCCCAAAATACGGTATTTGGCTGGGTGGTTTCTGGACGCAATGGACTATCACGGAAAAACAGTTTGGCAGTTTCTGGCCGCCGACTGTTCACATCAACTGATGCCCATGAATCGCCTGGTTCGTATGTAAGCGGGAAGGCTGGATTGCCCTTTGCAGAAGGAGAAGCAGAGCAGAATGAGCAATGCATGGTCAAGGATTTGGAAGAAGTTGGTGAGCCTTGTTCGCCTTGCGGCATTCCTAGAAGGGACGAATGAGACTAATTAAGTCGTCTTAAGGCAGCGGCGCAACCCAAGAAATGTATATTGCAAATATGTGTCTGCTGCCCTTCTAGAATTGTTATTGAAGGCCCAGTCTTCAATAGGGGGGTGGATGTTGGGCTAAGCAGTCACAACAAAACCGATTGGAATATTGATAATTTTGTTTAGCTGCAGCGGCATTGATTTGTGTCTTTCTGTCTCCCATCTTCGCATGCACTTTGTTGTTATTTTGTAGCGCATGCGCTTTTGGGAGCTTTGGTAGAGCTTCTGCGCCCAAGCTTAGTTTAGTGCACTTGTTTTCGGCATTTGTTTTGAGCAGCTGGATTTTTGGTTAAATTGAACCCCAGAAATAAAAATTGAAATTAAAACAGAAAATCGTGTGTTTATTCGGCCGCTATTAGAAACTCTTAATAGCGTAACAAAGATGTTAAAAAAGAAATGACCTTGCATTTAACAATATCGAAGTGTTCTCTTAAGGAGGGAAAACAGATATATGCAAGAATAAACGTTGATGGTCTTTATACCAATGGCATATTCGATTTAGATCCATTTTTCCAAAGGCTTGAAAATATAGCCGGTATAAACAAGATTAGACAACTTAAAATGGCACCGAGTGAAAAAATCTTTGAATACGTTTCAATAGATACATTTTAAAAATATGAGCAATGAAATATTTTTAATTTAAGAGTAATGGAGTTCTTTATCTTATCTTAAAGCGAAAGGACGTGGTTTCTTTGTGCGCACTGCGTTTTTATTAAATATTTGATTATAACTTAATCATAACATAAAACTCCGGTGTTTATCTATATTTATTAATATAAATAATAAACAATCCTTTGCATTACAAATATCCGTATCGCTTCGTGTATGCAGTGGTATTGTTGGAGGTAAAATAATAATTTTAATATTTTTCTTCCAAACATAGCTCTGCTCTGCTTCTTCATCTTTTATGGTGTTGCTTCTATCGTCGCTCAATAGAGATTCTTATCTCTATTCGTTACTGTTTCGTTAATCCACACTAATCGCTCTCTTTAATCCCCCTTTATCGTTTCCCTGGCGCAGTGGTTCACGGTACGTCAATAATATAAACAAAAAATATTAATAAATTAATAATAAAAATTATGGAATTAAAACCTGTCTGTGCGTTGAAGTCTTGTAATAAGACAATCTTCTCATCCCAGCCTACCATCCACTGCTGGCTCTGTGAAAACGTTTTACACGCAAAGAGTGCCGGGTTCACGGCCTCAGTTTCGGATGCTATGTCACGTAGGTCTGGGCTCCACTTTTGCTGTGACGGTTGTCGTGTTGTTCAGGACGAAATGAGATCGTTCATGAGACAGACTAAAAGTGGATTTAAAGAATTGGTTAGCGGTTTTCGTAAAATCAATGACCAACTCTGTGCGCTCGATACACAGTTTAGTAGTGTTCAACTGCTAAATGAGTCTCCAAAGCTTAAAAAAATCAGCTTTTAGTGATGTGCTTGTGGCGAATAATCATCAGCCTACTCAACATACAATTATGCAGCCGCTTATACCGCTGGCCACCCCAAGGGCCGGACCTGGGAAAAATTCAGCTTTCGAATATCTCAGCGTAAATGAGCAATTGTCCGATATGTCCTCTGTGGCATCGATTCAAGAGATACCACCAGACCCAATAATTCAAACCCCCTTAAGAGTCACCGAACAGGGCAATCAAGCGTCCGGACCACCGGTACGAACTGATGCTGCAGTATTATTTACGGCGGCACCAAAACCCTTGGAGGTGATCCCGCCATCGAAACACATATTTGTTTCACGACTTGTCCCTGATACTTCGGAGATTGATATCTCGGCTTACATCAAAGCCAAAGCAAACGCCGACATAAAGGTGGTAGATATTACAAAATTCAAATACACCAACACCAGGCACACGTCATCTTTCAAAATACGTGTTCCTGTGCAGATGTTCAAGACGATTTGTTCCGCTAGCTTTTGGTCAGAGAACATTTTCGTCCAGGAACATCAGCCAAGTACGGTGAAGAAAAAAATTACCAAACCTGTGGGAGTGAAGCTACCACATGTTAGAGCCACTGACCAACCTTCCACCTCATCTTCAAAAAACTAATTGCTACACTAACACTTACCTATCAGAATACTAGAGGGTTACATAGTAAAATACCCAAACTGTATTCTGATAGTTCTTCCTTTGCATCTCACATTATAGTCTTTACAGAAACTTGGTTAAAGCCGGAGATCTTAAGCTCCGAAGTTTTTCCAAGTAAGTACACCACTTTTAGACGTGATAGAACACTGCGAAGGGGAGGAGGAGTTTTAATTTCTGTAGACTCCAATTTCGCTTCTGAAGAGGTACAAACACAAGAGTTTGGTGACATAGAATTTCTTTGCATTAAAATCATTTTGTCCGATCATTCTTTATACTTTACCTGTTCTTACATACCACCTTCGTCGGAACCGCCTACATACTGGCAACATTTGTCCGCTATTCGTCTTATTTCGGACCGTCTGTCCGACAACGACCAGCTGGTAGCTCTAGGGGATTTCAATATACCAGAACGCATGTGGTCTAATGTTGAGAATTCTCCGTCCTTACTGCTTAACTCGCATCACGACTTCGCTGCGGGTATGTTCGACATGTCACTCGGGCAAATTAACCACGTTAGAAATTCTTTAGGTCGGCTTTTGAATTTGTGTTTCGTTGGACTTGTGTTTCGTTTCTGATCCTGATGGAATTACACTTTCCAGAACTTTGACCCTTTCTAACCCTGAGGATCTATATCATCCATATCCCACTCTTGAGGTTTCAATCGAAACCAATACCTTAATTGACCTTAAGTCTTCACTTAAATCCCATAAAGTTCGTTTCTTCGGTAAGGCTGATTTTATAAAACTAAACAAATTACTTTTGGAATTTGATTGGTCCGATCTACTGGCATGCGATGACATAAACATTGCCTTACAGAGATTTTATAATACCCTAAATATATTCTTCGACGCTTGCGTGCCGTGGAAATATCCGTCTGCTTCAACTAATCCGCCTTGGTATACACAGCACCTATTAAATTTAAAGAACGTCATGAATAGACTTTTTAATAAACATTATCTGGCTGACTAACTATTTATTCAAGATACTTAGTGGCTCGGTCCAATTTCACCGTGCATAACGCCGAATTTTATAGGAGTTAAATTCACCGCTGCCGGATTCAGTTTACTCAGGACCCGAAGCAGTTATATAACTTCGTAAACACTAAGCGCAATCATGTATCTTTTCCTCCTCTGCTTACGTTTGAGAATTCATATGCGAACACTGATCTGGCAATGGCCGATCTCTTCGCAAAGTTTTTTCAAACAACTAAATTGTCAGTTCAAACAACTATATATTTCGTATAGCACCATTCCAACTCAGCCTTACACTTATAAGATTCAATCAGCCAACCAGATTTTTTGCCCATCTTTTGATCAAAGTGGTGTGTTATCGGATCTTCTTAAGGTCAAGCCCGTGTATTCGCCAGGCCCAGATGGAGTACCAGGATGCGTTCTGAAGAACTAAGCCGAGGCACTGTGCAAACCGCTCCTTAAACTCTTTAATCTCTCGCTGGAGACTTCGATTTTTTCCCTTATGTGGAAGGAATCCCATTACGGACATGGGAACTGAATATAAGAATTAAATTATTAATGATTTGTGCAAATATTTCAAAATTGATAATATAATATCAACTGCACATCATCCCAAACCTTGGGGACAATAGAAAGAAGCCATAGATTATTTAACAAATACGTTAGATCATACATCTCATCAGATAAAACAGACTGGTATATTTGGCCTATATACTTTACATATTGTTTTAATACAACACCCTCTGTAGTACATGGTTCATACGAACTTGTGTTTAGTAAAACCCCAACCTTGGACATGACATTCAATAGCAGTGAATATATTGCACCACTATACGACATAGAAAACTATGCAAAAGAATCAAAATTCAGACTCGAGAACGCGAATGATGAAAGAGCGAGAATAATGATGGAACAAAACAAGCAAGGACAAATAAAAACCTACGATAAAATGATCCAATGATTTAAAATTAGAAGTAGGAGATAAAGTTGTACTAAAAAACGAAGTTTGCTTGGCACCCGACAATGCAGGAGCATAGACTGGATCTCGACACGCACATGGGAGCTTATCAGCAGAAGAAATACCCTCAAGTCGAAAGCGGATCACGACTGCAGAGCCCATGATGAATACAAGGAACTCTGCAAGCTAGTGAAGAAATCAGCCAGAAATGACAAGAGAACACTGATAGATAGACTTTGCAGAAAATGCAGAGAGCGCCGCCAACGCCAACAACATGCGCTCACTATACCAGACAATTGGTAAGCTATCTTGAAGCCACTCCTTATCGATGATGATGCACAGATCCGTAGATGGCGACAACACTTCTCAGAAATCAGTCACACAGAGCATGCGAGCAGCGCAGATAACGATTTCAGAAGTATTGTACCCAACACCAACACGACATTCCTCACACGACACCATCTGTTAGAGAAATCCGAGATGCAATCAGGAAATTGAAGAACAACAAAGCAGCCGGAGAGGACGGTTTACCCGCAGAACTTCTCCAAATTGACACGCTTCTAATGGCCGAAACGTTGCACCCGCATTTCGAGAGCATATGGAAGAACGAGCGAATCCCCCCATCTTGGAAGAAAGGCATCGTCGTAAAATTACCAAAGAAAGGAGACCTCAGTGATTGCAATAATTGGCGAGGAATCACCCTGCTGAACACCAGCTACAAAGTGCTAGCCACTTTACTGAATGAACGTCTACTGGAAATAATCGAGCCAACAATACGCGATGAATAAGGTGGCTTTAGCCCACACAGGAGTTGTGTAGACCAGGCGAACACATTACGCGCAATCACCGAACAAGCTGTGGAATGGCGCACGCCGTTGTACCTCCTATTCATCGATTTCCAGAAGGCGTTCGATTCAGTAGAAAGAGCAGCGATATGGCGGGCGCTTGCAAGAAAGGGAGTACCACACAATATCATAAACATAGTGAAAGCTATGTACGATGATGTGGATTTGGCAGTACTGCACAATGGTAAAATCAGTGAGCCCTTCCAGATGAACACTGGCGTCAAACAAGGATGCCCTCTGTCACCGTTGTTGTTTAATCTGGTGATCGATGAGATTATGAGTGAAGTGTGCAGTTCGAACCGCGGCATAACATGGAGCCTCATGCGGACTATGCGGACGACATTTGCCTCTTAGCTCATAGATTCACCGACATCCAAGCCAAATGCAGTGACCTCGAAACTCGGGCCAAAGCAGTCGGGCTCTCCATTAATGCATCAAAAACTAAAGCGATGCGGATCCACCACTCCCACCAAGGTAGGATCACCATATGCGGGAAAAGTGTCGAATATGCCGACAGCTTTGTATACCTAGGCACCGTTATATCCGCAAACGGGGGAGTAGAAAAAGACATGGAGAACCGTCTAAGCAAAGCCAGATCTGCTTTCGGGAGATTGCATCGCATATGGAGAAACCAGCAGATCAGCAGAAAAACAAAGCTGAGAATCTTCAATGCGTGCATAAAGACGTATTGCTGTACGGATCGGAAACCTGGCTGACATCGCAAAGGATGATAGGGAAGCTGCAAACCTTCGTCAATAAGTGCCTTAGGATGATTTGTGGTATATTCTGGCCAAATAGAATAACCAATAATGATGTTTGGCACTGCATAAACGAAGCACCAACCCAGCAACAGATAAAGAAAAAGAAATGGAAATGGATTGGTCACGCGCTGGCAAAAAGAACAGCGCAGAATAGGGTCCGGTGGAACGCACTTGTGGATGCCATAAGCTCCCAAGCGGAGCAAAAGGAAAAAAAAAAAAAAAAAAACGAAGTAGGGCATAAACTAGACTTTAAGTATACAGGACCCTATAAGGTAGAAAATATAGGAGAACGAGATAACAAAACAATCTCAAACGAAAAAAATAAAAATCAAACGTTTCATAAAGAAAGATTAAAGAAATTATATTCATAAATTCTATGGTGGCCTCCAATCAAAAAAAAAAAAATAAAAAAAAAAAATTGTTTTTACATTTAATATAGAATAATAAGAAAAATAAATAAAATAACTATTTTTTATGAGAAATTTTACATATGATAATAATACAAACAAAATAAAGTATATAACGTTTTCTAAAATTTTAGATTTTAAATCATAAAATATAAATTTTTTATATATTACTAACATTTAAAACAAACATAATAAGAAAATAATTACACTCTTCGCTAAATAACTTCATTTTATTACGTTATTTTTAAAAAGGAGGGAGATGTAGTATGCATGGGTCATTCTAGCAAGCATCCACTGTAGCAATACAATATTGTGCTTCAGTGTTGTTACTAGTGTTTTACAACAGGATATGTGGCCTTGGTGCCTGGCGCCGGTTCGGCCAACGGCTCCCTCAGTTTGGACTCACATGCTCCAGCTACGCTGCTCCTCCTCTTCTGCTGCAGTCGGTGTCCCTGTCGTTGTCGCTGCCATCGGTCTGCTCCCGCGGCGTCCTTGCTCCTGGTTGTCGCTGCTTCCCTTGCTCCTTTGATGCCGTCATCGCCGACGATCTCGTATGGCCGTGTCTCCGCTCCTGGTTCACTGATTCTTGCCCTTTCGACGTGGCCGGCACCTAATCCGTGTTGGTCGCCAATCTCCCCCCAGGCATACGCCGGGCAGTATACGCTTTCTTGAAGCCTGGCAGCCGGATCCGGGCACAAAAGGGCACCTAAAGACACACCCCCGGTTGCGTTCGCCACTCGTCGCCAAACACCGGCATTCATACGCTCTGCAGGATTTATGGCCGATCAGAGCTTAAGCGTCGTGCCTCCTTCACTCCAGCTGTGACCGCCCTAGCAAGCCTGGATCAGGAGCCTCCTGACCTGACCGGGGTGTCCCTGAGTGGTTTCTATTTGGGCTTGCGTTCCCGAGCTGGTCACCGGTAGCTTTAGGATCAGACCTGGTCATCGCGGTCAGGAATCGATATGGCGTATGCCAGACCGGTCCGTCTCTATTGCTCCGGTCCGTCTCTATTCGTGTCCGGGAAATGAACCAACCCAACTCGATTCACGCTGGGCTTCAGTTACGCCGAGGATCACGGATCCTTCCACACTCGTTCCTTGTTCTATACTCACGTCGGACTCGCGTACAGCCGCCGAACTTACCCACAGGGGGTCCTTGAGCTACGGATCACAGATCTTTCCGCATTTGATCAAATTCTCGCACTCGAGACTGTCGGACTTATCCACGGTCCTTCAGCCTATTACTCCTTATTCATCCAAGGAAACCATTCTGCTTGAATGTCGGACTCTCCAAAGGCGGTCCTCCAACTCAACACTTCAAGCTTCCCTAGAAGACTCGGTCTCGATTCGCTCCAGTGACCCTCCTTGTATGGCGCCAGAGGCGACCGTTAATCCTTGATCTCGCTTCCCGTAGTAGGCTAGAGTAAAAGGTTACGAGGAAGAGTTTTACTCAGATAAAGCGATAAGAATAAAAAATTAAACATTATACGTAGAGCAAAGCGACAAGATGTGGTAGAGACCATTATAGTCCGAACATAATACCAAGATGGCTTCCTTGGGGCACACCAGATGTGACGCGAATAAACGCGAGGTAACATCTTTAAAAAATACACGTTGGGTTCTTACAGATAATTAGCTCAAAATCCATATCATAGGATCCGTTGGGAATGCCAAAAGACTTAGTTTACTTAAAAGAAGCGAATGGTTAACAGTGTCAAATGCGTTTATTACGTATATTATAGTAAATGACGTATATTTATAAGCCATTCCAGAACCCATCCGTGACAAAAAATGTTATCTCTAATAAGTTGGTAGTGGTGGAGCGGCGCTTTATGATGCCATGCTGGCACGGAGATATTATTGAGATGGATAATCAAAAGATGGACAAAATATAAGATTGGCTGATTGGAGATTATAAGTGTAAGGCTGAGCTGGAATGATGCTAGGTGAATACGTTGTTTGAAAAAACTGTGTAGAAAGCTCAGCCATCGCCTGATCATTGTACGGATATGAGTTCTCAAACGTAAGCAAAGGAGGAAAAGATACATGTTTGCGCTTTGTGTTTACAAAGTTGAAAAGCTGTTTCAGATCTTGTGTTATGCACGGTGAAATTGGACCGAGCTTCTAAGTATCTTGAATAACTAATTGTACAGCTAGTAATTTTTATACCCTTGCAGAGGGTATTATAATTTTGGTCAAAAGTGTGCAACGCAGTGAAGGAGACATCTCCGACCCTATAAAGTATATATATTCTAGATCAGGATCACCTACTGAGTCGATATAAGCATGTCCGTCTGTCCGTCGGTCCGTCTGTCCGTCTCTCCGTCTATCTGTCTGTTTCTACGCAAACTAGTCTCTCAGTTTTAAAGCTATCTACTTCAAACTTTGCACATATCCGTCTTTCCTTTGCAGGCAGGATATAAGTCGGAACGGCCGGGATCGGTCAACTATGTCCTATAGCTGCCATATAACTGATTGATCGGAAATGCCATATCTCTGTTGTTTTTTAAGTTAGGAAGATGGGACTTTGTATAGATTCTACTTTTGGCAAACTAATTTGATCTGCCGAGTTTTATAGGATCGGCCGACTATATAAGATCCGATATATATCTAATAATATAAGCTGCCACATATCTGCAAGGGTATATCAACTTCGGCTCCGCCCGAAGATAGCTTTCCATTCTTGTTTGTTTATTAAAGAGTCTAGACTTAATGTTCTTTAAATTTAATAGGTGATATGTATACCAAGGCGGATATACTGAACCGGAGGGATATTACCATGGCACGCAAGGGTCGAAAAATATATTTAATGTGTAATAAAATTTATGTAGGGCAATGTTTATATCTTCACATGCCAGATCGGACCAACGAAATTCCTAAATGAACTTATTTAGTTTATTAAAGTCGGCCTTACATTTACGTGTAGACTTAAGGTCAATTAAAGTATTAGTTTAGATGAAAACTTCAAGAGTGGGATGATATGGATCTTCAGGATTAGATAGGAGCAACGTTCTGGAAAGAGTTATTTCATCAGGATCCGAAACGAAACACAAGTCCAGCAGCAGACCTAACGAATTTCTAACGTGGTTAATTTGACCGAGTTACATGTCAAACATGCCTGCGGGTAGTCGTGGTGCGAGTTAAGCAATAAAGATGGTAAATTATCAGCATGAGACCACATGAGTTCTGGGATATTAAAGTCATCCAGAGCTACCAGTTGGTCACAATCAGACAGAAGATTAGATATGAAACAAATAGCGGACCAATGTTGCCAGAATGTGGGCAGTTCGGACGATGGTGGTATGTAAGAGCAGGTAATATATAAAGATTGATCGGAAAAAATGATTTGACGGCAAATAAATTCTATGTAACCAATCTCTTGTGATTTTACCTCTTCAGAATATCTTCAGATATCTGCCACTGAGAGCCGAGATATAAATCTCAGAAGTATCAGGGGCAAGCCGGGAATCAAATATGTGTTTCGATAGTGGGAACACCTGCAATGGTTTTTGGTGCCGCCGTAACTAATACTGCAGCATCAGTTCGTACCGGGGTTCCGGACGCTTGATTGCCCTGTCCGATGACTCTTACGGGGGTTTGAATTATTGGGTCTGGTGTTATCACTTGAAACGATGTATACTGAGATATTCGGAAGCCGAATTTTTCCCAGGTCCAGCCCTTGGGGTGGCTAGAGATATAAGCGGCTGCATAATTATTGGCAGAAAAGGCTGAGGATTATTCGCCACAAGAACATCACTAAAAGCGAATTACTTACGCTTTGGAGACTCATTTAGCAGTTGAAGACTACTAAACTGTGAATCGAGCGCACAGAGTTGGTCATTGATTTTGCGAAAACTGCTGATCAATTCTTAAAATCCGCTATTAGTCTGTCTCATGAACGAACTCATTTCGTCCTGAACAATACGACAGCCATCACAGCAAAAGTGGAGAGCAGACCTCTGCGAAATGGCATCCGAAACTGAGGCCGTGAACCCGCACACTTACCATGTACAATGTTTTCAACGAGCCAACAGTGGATGGTAGGCTGGGATGAGGAGATTGCCTTATTACAAGACTTAATGGCACAGACAAGCTTGAAATCCATAATTAAACAGTTTTTATTTATTATTATTATTTTATTTTTATTGAAATACCTTGAACCACTGTGCCAGGGAAACAAAGAGAGCTTAAAGCGAGCGATTAGTGGGAGTTAGTTTTTGTGCAAAGAATAGAGATAAATTCGGTCCGAGGAGTTTGTGAGATGACTCCGAGGATGCCTAGCTTAGGGCTACCGAACGGGTCGCAGGTTGCGGATAGCGAAAGACCTTTCTCTATTTAAGGTTAGCTGTGAATAAAGCGAAGGATTCCACTGCAGGCACTCCTCGGGGATCCTCCTCGCAAATAAACAGCCCCGGACAGCTAGCGGGTATCCGCGCCGTAAGCGGTGCCGACGATGCGCTTGTGTTGCCGCCTCTAAAAAGTAGCCTCACACAATTTCCCGTCCCACACAAGTTACCTACCCACCTCCCTTCCCAAACACCATCTCACACCGGGCCGGACTAAGGTGTCACTCGACCCGTGCCGAGAGTCAGCCTGGCTGGGGGCCCGGTATATAAACTCTGCCCAGTCTCAAACGGAGGGCTCAGGGTACCTGGCGACCCCCTGTTCTAATAAGCCTTACCCGGGCGTCGCGGATCTCCGCCCGGGTGGACCGTCCCTTCTCCGCAACTCGTGGGAACTAATTATGGAGAAAATATATAGCATAAAAACACAAAAAACTATCAAGGAGTCGGGATCTCCCAAAAAACCCGAAAAACTGGCATTGACGAGTGAGTCTGGCCAAAAGTCGACAACGGTGCAGATGGCGAGTGAGCCCTCCCGTCCGACCACGCTAGCTTGGCAGGGTCCGGGCGGACCTCACCCCAAATCCGGGGTGGCCAAAGGCAAACCACCCACTACCGCCACCATGACAGCATCTCCCGGCCTAAGTGCCATGATGCCGCCTTCAGGTGCGGTAAAGGGAGGCGAGCCTGAAGCGGCCAGCAAGCCTGGTCAAATCCGGCACACCTATGCCGAAAAGAGAACGGCAGGGCAGATCCTGCGCAGCCACGGCAGAGCCAAGTCAGAGAAGACCTCCGAGGAGTGGCTCAAAAAGGTGGAATGGGCCAAAGGAGTCCTTCCTCAGTATGGCAAGACGCCGACACCGCCAGCTTCAAAAAAGGAGCCAAAACCACACCCAAAGAGGGAAAGGTCCCAGGACGTTCCGGGAGGACCAACGGCAAAGCGGCTGCGCACACAGCCGAAGAGGTCCTTCGCAGAGATTGCGAAAAGTCGCATCCTGCTCGGGGTTATTGACAGGGGTAACCCCGACGGAAAAATCCCCAGGGATAAGTGGAGATGGGTGGAAGCAGCCCTGGCCGCGAAATGCTTCGAGCTCCTGGCCAAGGAACCAGGCCCCCCTCCTGTCTGCAAAGACGTGGGATGGTTCCAAGGCTGCGTAAAGGTTATAGCCTGCGATGACGAGAGGTCGGCAGAGCTGTACAAGGCTTCAGTAGGAGAGCTAGACGAAGTCTACGAGGGCGCCAAGCTTGTTGCGCTGAGCTGGCGGGACGTCCCCAGTAGACCAAGAGCAAGGATCTGGATCCCGGCCTCCATAAAGGAACCGGGCCAGATCCTCACAATGCTGCAAAGGTGCAACCCACATCTTCCCACGACGGACTGGCGTGTGGCGAAGGTGGAGGAGATGGAAGGGCCAACGAACCAGGCGGTCCTCATAATAAATAAGGAAAGTTTAGCTCCCATAGAGGCTGCTCACGGGGAGCTAAACTTTGGTTTCAGCGCCGTGACCGTAAAAGTCTACAAGTCAGACTCAGGTGACGGCGCAAAGACAAACTCAACTCAGGAGGAACTGGCCTCCGAGATAGAGGCCTCAGACGTAGAGGACGGCTACAGCACCGATGCGTCGCTGCTGCGCAGAATGGCCGAGAGTCGAGTCATCGACGAAGATATCTCCGACGACGAAGAGGCGGAGATCACAATGGTGGAGGGCAACCTGTCAGATGACCTTGCGGATTCTGCAGATAAACCTCCACCATTGTAAGGCAGCCTCAGCTGCCCTACTGCTCCATCTGGCCGAGGATGGAGCCGATATAGTCCTAGTCCAGGAACCATGGATAGCAGGAGGAAGGGTTTCTGGACTAGCGACTAGGGAGTACAAGCTACTAGTAGCTAATACGGAAGGTAAAGTCAGAGCCTGCATCTTAGCTAAAAAGCACCTCAGCATTTTCTTGCTCCATAATTACAGTGACGCGGACAATGCGGCAGCCTCTGTGGAGACAGAGAAGACCTCCATCCGGGTATTGTCGTCCTACATGGCCTACGAAAGGCCAGAACCCCCCGACGAGCTAGTGGGCAAGCTAGCAACGGATAGCGAAAGGCTAAACATAGGCCTCCTTATAGGTTGCGATTCCAACGCCCATCACTCGCAATGGGCGAGTTCCAACACAAACGACCGCGGTGAGTCTCTTTTTAACTTCATTCTAAGGTCAAATCTCTTCCTTTGCAATAAGGGAGACGACCCCACTTTCATAATAGCAAATCGAAGGGAATCCATTGACCTCACGCTCGTATCTAAGCAGCTACTCAGTAGCATAACCAAATGGAGGGTCCTAGAGAAACATTCTTTCTCCGACCACAGATACCTAGAAACATCCCTTAGCTTCAAAAACTCCGATACCACGGTTTTTAGAAACCTAAGGAAAACCAACTGGGTCAAATACCACCAAGTCCTCTCAAACAACATTGCACCACAGCCACCTGACTATCCCCAAACCGTGGAAAGTCTAAACACTATGGTACAAGTCTTCACTCAAGCCTGTAACAATGCCCTCAGAAGAGCATGTCCAAAAACCAAACCACGCAAGCGAAATAGGCCACCCTGGTGGTCCACGGAGCTAGCAGCCCTACAAGCAACAAGCAGAACCCTGTTCAACAGGGCCAAAGCCGGTAGCGAAGAGGCACTCTGGACCGAATACAAGGTCTCTCTGGCCTCCTACAAAAAGGCCATCCGAAAAGCAAAGCGCTCCTCATGGAACTCCATCTGCTCGGATATCGAAAGCACCACCCAAGCTGCAAGGCTCAGAAAAATTATGTCCCAAACAGCCACTACTCTAGGCTATCTTAAAAAAGAAGACGGAACTTGGACCAACACTAGCGAGGAATCACTTGATGCACTCCTAGAAACCCATTTTCCGGGCTGTACCCCGGAACTCACGGGGACCACAAACAGTAATGCCACCCACACAAACTTCAAACTCGATATTGACCAGAAAACCCTACACTGGGCAATTCACAGTTTCAACCCCTATAAATCGGCCGGTCCTGATGAGATAATACCGGCACAAATCCAACAAGCGGGAGACTATGCCATCAACTGGCTCCAAAACATCTTTAACAGATCCCTTGCGCTAGGCGAAATTCCGCGAAAATGGCTTAAATCGCGAATAGTATTCATACCCAAAGCGGGCAAACCATCACATACGACCCCTAAAGATTTTAGACCAATAAGTCTATCATCCTTCCTGCTCAAGACGCTAGAAAGAGTCATAGGACTACACCTTAGGTCAACTCTAAATCCCACCCACATCTCCAATGCTCAGCATGCATACAAAAAGGGTAAATCTACCGAAACTGCCCTCCACGCGCTCATATACAGAATAGAGAAAGCTTTCCTTCAGAAGGAATATGCCCTAGTAGCCTTTCTTGACATAGAAGGGGCTTTCAATAATGTTCTCCCAAACACCATAACTAGCTCACTAAGAACTCTGGGGGTAGATGAACACCTGATAGGACTCATTGACCAGCTGTTAACACGCAGAACAGTGACGTCCTCTCTGGGAACATCTTCCCTAACAAAGGCCGTCAATAGAGGCACACCGCAAGGAGGGGTCCTATCTCCTCTCCTATGGAACATAGCAGTCAACTCAATCCTATGCAAGATGGAGGAAGGAGGCTGCAGGATAGTGGCGTACGCAGACGACGTCGCAATCCTGTTCACAGGTAAACACCCTCAAACGCTCTGTGATCCCATGAGCGAGAAACTGCAAACCCTAGCCGAATGGACAAGCAGAAATGGCCTAGGAGTAAATGCGCAGAAAACGGAGCTAGTCCTCTTCAGCAGGAAATACAAACTCCCACCCCTTGTCCCACCAAGACTAAACAACCAAAGGCTCTCCTTCAGCAGCAGCGCCAAATACCTAGGAGTAATTCTGGATAGGAAGCTAACCTGGAACTCTAACGTAGAAGAAAGGTCAAAAAAGGCTGCTACAGCCCTTTTTACCTGCAAAAAAGCCATAGGAAACAAGTGGGGCATGTCCCCTAACATAGTAAGCTGGATCTACACTGCCATAGTCAGACCCATACTACTGTACGGAGTTCTGGTATGGTGGCCAGCCCTCAAAAAGAAAAGCACACTTAAAAAACTGGAAAAAATCCAGCGATCAGCAGCACTATGCATCAGCGGTGCACTAAGATCCACACCAAACGAAGCACTAAACGCCATACTTAGCTTACAAAATCCAGGTCGAGCTGGAATAGAACAAGCGAAAGTATCGGCAATCAGGCTTAGGGAAACTCAGCAATGGAGCCTCCTAAATAAGGGCCACTCCACCATTCTGCTGAACGATCCTCTCATTCCCAGTAGCACAGACTACTGTATTCCAAGGGAGTACACACAAACACCTTTCCAAGCCCTCATTCCTAACAGAGAGGAATGGGGAGACCAAATACCAGGCCCAGAGAACGCAATATGCTTCTATACTGACGGCTCCAAACTAAACAACAGAGTAGGAGGGGGAATATACTCCGAGCAACTAGGCATTAAAACCTCTTTCAGACTTCCAGATCACTGTAGCGTATTTCAAGCAGAAGTGATTGCCATAAGGGAAGCGCTAAAACTCCTAAACCTACACAACTCCACACAAAGAGGAGTCAACATATACAGCGACAGCCAAGCGGCTATAAAATCGATCAGCTCGATCACAAGTAATTCAAAAACTGTCTCAGACTGCAGATCATCTCTCTACGAGATGGCAAACCAGTATGACATAAGCCTCATCTGGGTCCCAGGTCATAGGGACATCACAGGCAACTGCATAGCAGATGAACTGGCACGCAAAGGCACCACCACACCACTCCAGGGAGAACTGGAGGGCACTGGTGTACCACTAGCCTCATGCAAGCTCCAACTTAGGGAAGCAAATAAGGAAAAGAACCAGCTTAGCTGGGAAACCGTCCCAAACTGCCGGTTGGCCCGCCAACTATGGCCCATAATCTCTACAAAAAGAACATCCCAACTACTTAGGATGGATAGAACTCGAATCGGCACGGCGATAAGAGTCATCACGGGGCACTGGCTAGTGGGAACACATGCTAGGCGAATGAACTCACCCCACAATGACTACTGCCGCAGCTGCAGAGACGAAGAAGTGGAAGAAACAGTAGAGCACCTTCTCTGCCACTGTCCAGCGCTGCAGTCTCTTAGACTTAAGCACCTAGGCGACAGATTCCTTAACAGCATCTCAGCGATGTCAGAAATAGACCCGAACAGGATAGAAAGGTTCACCAAAGCCTCAGGGTAGGGGAACTGCTAAACCATAAGACCTTCTGCGTGAAAGGGATTTTTTTAGATCTAGATCACGGTATCACAAGGGACCGAACACGGTCTAAGTGTGGCGGATGCCTCCACCAGGAAGCGAACGCCAGCCGTCTAACCTAACCTAACCTAACCTATAGAGATAAAAATCGGAGCGAAAAAAGAAGCAACACAGAAAGATAAAGAAGCAGAGCAGCGCTATTTTTGAAAGAAAATTGATATATTAATTATTTTATCTTCAAATATACCACTGCACACTCGAAGCGATACGGATGTATAAGTGTTCAAAAATTGGATTATAAAAAAATATCAATAAATATCAGTGAACACAGGTTTATTTATTTATAAAATCGAAAGATTTTATAATAATAATATTATTAATATTAATATTAAGGATTTAAGATAAAGAGAGGAAGTGAAAATGCTTTGGAATTGCTGAAAATTTAGAAATTCCTCTATAATTGGCAGCTTCGAATTTTTCTCAAACTTAAGAAAAAGTAGGAAAAGATACATGTTTGAGCTTAGTGTTTACAATGTTATAGAATTGCCTAAGTTTTAAAATTAGTTTTTTATACCCTTGCAGAGGGTATAATAATTTTGGTCAAAAGTGTGCAACGCAGTGAAGGAGACATCTGCGACCCTATAAAGTACATATATTCTTGATCAGGATCACCTCCTGAGTCGATATAAGCATGTCCGTCTGTCAGTCGGTCCGTCCGTGTTTGTTTCTACGCAAACTAGTCTCTCAGTTTTAAAGCTATCGACTTCACACTTTGCTCACATCCTTCTTTCCTTTGCAGGCAGTATATGAGTCGGAACGGCCAGGATCGGTCAACTATATCCTATAGCTGCCATATAACTGATTGATCGGAAATTCCATAACTTTGTTGTTTTTTAAGTAAAAAGAATGGGACTTTCTATGGATTCTACTTTTGGCAAATTAATTTGATCTGCCAATTTTCTTAAGTATCGGCCAACTATATCCTATATCTGCCATATTACTGATTTATCGGAAATGCCATATATCTCTTGTTTTTTAAGTTAGAAGGATGGGACTTTATATGGGTTCTACATTGGGCAAACTAATTCGATCTGCCAAATTTCATACGGTTTGGCCAACTATATAAGATCCGATATATATCTAATAATATTAGCTACCACATATCTGCAAGTGTATATAAACTTCGGCTCCGCCCGAAGTTAGCTTTCCATTCTTGTTTTAGTTTTATTTAGTTTTAGTACTTATTTAGTTTCATTTAGTAAGCCTCACGAAAGAGACGAACTTTATGAGTTTGAAGTGAAGGTTTAAGGGCAATTAAAGTATTGGTTTCAATTAAAACCTCAAGAGTGGGATGATATTCCACTTCCTCTCTTTTTCTTAAAGCGAACGGACTTGCGCACTGCGTTAATATTAAATATTGATATGTCATAAATAAATAAACCAGTGTTTATTAATATTTATTTATATATTTATAAACCAATTTTTAACATTTATATAAGTATCGATTTGCGTTTGCAGTGGAATATTTGGAGGTAAAATAATTGTCTGGTCATTGAGTCTTTTCAATGACCTTTTCCTTTTTCTAAAATAACAAAAAACGGAATTATTTATTTCACAACGTTATAAAATGTTTATTTGTCCGCATATGAAATGGAGTGCGAGAAAGCTCCGATTTAGAATGCGTATGCACCGAGATAAAGGGCAAGAGTGAGCCCGCCTTAGAACATAGGCCGGGCGAAAGTTCGCTAACTTAATGATAAAGATAAATAAAGCCGAGCGGCCGAGAAGAGTCGGCTTGCGACCAACAAAAGCGATGAGATAATGATTATATGCTAAACTATAATTATTACATTTATATATATATGTTACATTTATATTGATTAAATGTATGCCGTGGCTGCTGCGTGACCCGACAATTAATATATTTATACATTTTATTCCTAAAATAGCTCTTCTCTGCTTCTTTTTCTTTCTGTGTTGCTTCTTTTGCCGCTCAGATTCTTATCTCTATTCCTTGCACATTTACTAACTCTCACTTATTGCTCTCTTTAAGCTCTCAGTGTTTCCCTGACACAATGGTTCAAGGTACTTCAATAAAAGTAAAATAATAATTATAAATAATTAATAATAATGAATTAATAAATAATTAAGTTTTGGTTATGGATTTCAAGATTGTCTATGCCATTAAGTCTTATAATAGCAAGACTTAAGTTATACCATCCACTCCTGGCTCAGTGAAAATGTTGTACACGCTAAGTGTGCCGGGTTCACGGCCTCAGATTCGGATGCCATTTCGCGTAGGTCTTGTCTCCACTTTTGCTGTGACGGCTCACTAAATGAGGTCATTTATGAGACAGATTAAAAGTTGATTTAAATCAGATTTTGATCAGCGGTTTTCGCAAAATGACGATGACCAACTCTGTGCCCTTGATTCACAGTTTAGTAGTCTTCCACTGCTAAATGAGTCTCCAAAGCGTAAGAAATTCGCTGTTAATGATGGGCTTGTGCGAATAATCTTCAGCTTATTCAGCCGACAATTATGCAGCATAATTGTCTAAAATCTAATAGGACATGCAAATTGTGGACCTGAGTTAATCATTCAAAGGTTAACTCCATAGAAAAAGTACGTATCCTGGTAAGTGCTAGATCGATAAAATGACATGAGTTTACATTTCGATCCTTTACATTACATTTCAATCCATTAAGCTTTAGTTTATTTGCTAAACACCAATTTTGAAATTTATCCAAATCGGATTGAAGTCTAGATTGGGCACTAGTGAATCTATACTGAAGACAAAGCTTTACGTCATCAGCTTACATAATTACAGGTGAATCAGTTAATGCAAGTGGCAAATCGTTAATAAGCAATATAAAAAGTAAGGGTCCAAGGTGGCTTCCTTGGGGTACCCCAGATGTGACGCGGACTAAACGCGAGCTAACATCTTTTAAGAAGACACTTAGGGTTCTTCCAGATATGTAGCTTGAAATACATATAAGGAGATCAGTTGGGAATCCCAAAAGACTGAGTTTACTTATTAGAAGCGAATGTTAACAGAGTCAAATGCTTTTCTGAAGTCAGTGTTAATGACGTCTGTTTGTAAGCCATTCCGGAACCCATCCGTGATAAAAGATGTTAGCTCCAATAAGTTGGTGGTGGTGGAGCGGCACTTCATAAGTATTGATTGAACTACATAGTTAGGTATATATTGGGATATTATTGAACTACATAGGTGTTGCAAATGTGGAGTGATAAGTATTTTGAAAAGCTTTGGAATTGCTGACAATTTATAAATGTCTCTATAATTGGCAGCATAAATTTTTTCCCCTTTTGCTTATATCAAATCATATTGAACATCTGCATGGGCACACGTATTTTGAAAGATGACGTGTGCATGGTGTAGATATATTTAAATATAGTAATATCCGCCACCTTTATGTCGGCGTTTGTTTTGGCTTTGATGTAAGCCGAGATATCAATCTCAGAAGTATTAGGGGCAATCCGGGAAACAAATATGTGTTTCGATGGTGGGATCACCTGCAAGGGCTTTGGTGCCGCCGTAACTAATACTGCAGCATCAGTTCGTACGGGGGATCCGGAAGGTGGTTGCCCTGTTCAGTAACTCTTAAGGGGCTTTGAATTATTGGGTCTGGTGGAATCACGAAGCGATGTCACAGACATCGAAGCCTCACAGAAAGATACAGAAGCAGAGCAGAGTTATTTTAAAAAGAAAGTCTATAAATATATTATATTACCTCCAAATATTCCAATGCACACGCGAAGCGAAACGGATATATACATGTAAAAAATTGGTTTATAAATATATATATAAAAATCAATAGACACCGGTAGATATATAATATTAACGCAGTGTGCACAAAAAACACGTCCGTTCGCTTTTAGATAAAGAGAGGAAGTCGAATATCCTCCCACTCTTGAGTTTTTAATCGAAACCAATACTTTAATTGACATTAAGCCTTCACTTAAAACTTGTAAAGTTCGTCTCTCCCGTAAGGCCACGCTTGTGTGGAAATATCCGTGGAAATATCAGTCCGCTTCAACTTATCCCCCTTGGTAAACAATGAACCTATTAAATTTAAATAATAGACTTTCATATAAACATAAAAGAACTGGCTTTACAATAAGTTATTCAAGATACTTAGTAGCTCTGTCCAATTTTTCCGTGCATAACGCAGAATGTTATGTTAGGCGAGTATAAGGATCTTGGAGAAGGAGATAGGAGATCTTGGCTGGCAGTGAAGCAGGACTCGAGCGCTGCGCATAGAGGACCGGTTGCAGCAGAGAGAACAACTCGGCGCACGGCCGTCCTTACGGCCGGGCCAAGAGGGTTTGTTAACCATCGTCGAGCTCGGCAAAGAGCGATCCTAACAGGAGGAGTCATTTCGCGAGCAGAAGCGACAGTGTGACAGAGCATTCGCGGCGCTTTTAATGGATTCTCTGCCCCGTTTAGGAGTATGTGGACACAGGCACTAGGAAGCTTGGATTCCACACGGCGCTGGTCAGGAGACGAGGATAGGGCGTACGCGGCGCTTATAAGGGACGACCTTAATGATACCCCCGAAACCGACGCAGAGTAACTCTGAAAAGTGATTAATCTAAGGAATAAGTCTAGCCAACTTGATGTTTTACCCATCTTTTGATTATAGTGGTGTGGTATCAGATCTTCTTAAGATTAAGCCCGAGTATTTGCCAGGCCGCCAGACCTGGTAGTACCAGGTTTTGTTCTAAAGAACTGCGCCGATGCACTGTGCAAGCCTCTTCTGAATCTCTTTCATCTATTTCTAGAATCTTCTATCTTTCCCCTGATGTCAAGAATCATACATTATTGTAGTATGTTCACATATCGAATGCAGACTGTATTCAGTAGTATGGCATAAAACCAGTATACCCTGCCATACCTATCAATTTATATATACACAATATTCCAGAGCCTACTGTGGTAATAATTCAATTAGGTTAGCCACAAACGCTTTCCCATGCCATTAACATTGGCATCCAGACAAAAACATAGACATAAACCATTCACACGCCTTTATCGACGACAGTAGACATAAACATCAAACCTTCTTTGCTTCAAATTTATAAACAAGTGCCCATCCTGGGAACCTACATGTCAGCATAAACTCTGACCAATCAAAATTATTCAACCAAAGTCCATCTATGCCATAGTTATAAGAAAATTGAATTTGTAAAATCAGTTTGTAATCTACGATCAATCCAACAGGATATCTTTTTAAATCATTTCTGATATAAAAAATAAATTTATAAAAATAAAAATCTTAATTTTTATTTTTTTTTATTTTAATCGGGAATTAAACATATAACTGGCGCAGTCGGTAGGATTCAATTATCCTCGCGTGTTAAAAGTATCGAACTAAACACCCCGCAAATTTATTGTAACCGCAAAACGAATCTATAAACATTTCTAAACAATAGTGAAATCACGAATGAGGATTTCGAATGTGAAGTGCAATTAATACCAGTGAACTCAGCATTAGTCAAATCACGAATAAGGATTTTTAATGTCTATTTGAACTAAACAAATACAATACAGGTAATAATACAATCGAGACAATTAAAAAAATTAAATATTAAATTTAAAACGTTAAAATGGAATCTGAACAAGCATCCACTTCAGCTGCAGCAAGGCACATCCTGTCTGACAGCAATATGAATCATTTCTTCATGCAACTTAAAAAAATTGATAAATTTGATGGTGATACCATGTATTTTATGGAACGTAATGTAATAACTCAGGACTGGATCGAATTAAGAACGTTACTTATCAGCGAATTCAACTCATCAAAATCCCCACATCTCATGATCATGGACTTTCATAAAATTAAATATCAAAATAGTTTACGTAAGTTTATTGATGAATTAGATAAACAGACAAGCAAAGTTTGTAATAAGTTAAGTCTCGATAATAATCCAGCAAACACTACATATCTATATGCAGATCTATATGCAGATACGATATATGAACCCCAACCAAATTAAAACAAAAATTAAAACAATTAAATCAAGCTGTAGGTCTTTATGATGAAGTATATAATTCTACCAATATAATCTACCAATAGTCTCCACATATAATGCTTTTAATGCTAATACTTCTAATAATAATCAAAGGGACAGAAACCAATATTCCAATCAGAATGTAACAAATAATAGGAGTCAAAATTATAATAACTGTGGGGCATATAATTATTAACCAAGACAAAATACTTTTGATTCCAATAGAAACTTTAATACAAAATATAATAATAATTATAGATACTCTCAAAATCCTTTAGGTCAAAACACTCCAAATTATAATCGATCTTTTAATGTTCCTCAAAAACAATCCGATCAGCAGAATAGATCAGAACCAATGGATATAGTTGAAAATTTTCAGACACAAGCCTCGGCAGGAACACTACAGAAATAAAAATAAAAATTAAAATAAAAATATTGACATAGGTTCCAATATAAGTTAAATAAATGAAAATTTCCTTAAATATCCAATTAAAGAAAATAATATAAAAGTTCAAACAGTAGGAAATTTAGTCACTTTGAATAAATCCATTGAATTCATAATCCCAAAATTATTTAAATCTAAACAAAAATTTTTTATCAAAGAATTTTCCAATCATTATGATTTTCTGATAACAAAAATTATACTTACATGTTACAAGATGAAGAACACATTCATGCATTGCAAACAGAATTAAAAACTAGTTATATTCGAGATGATCATCTCAACAGTGAGGAAAAATCGGCACTTCATTCATTTATGTCAAAATTTTTTGATATTCAGTATCATGAAAGTGAAAAAAGTGAGATAACTATTGACGATAAATTTCTCATCCCTAATATGGATGAAATATTGGATAAGTTAGGGGAATGCAAATATTTTAAAACTTTAGATCTGGCAAAGGGTTTCCATAAAATTTAAATGGACCCAAGATCGATACAAAAAACAGCATTTTCCACCAAGAAAGGACATTATGAATATACTAGAATGCCTTTCAGTCTAAAAAGTGCACCCGCTACATTCCACCGATGTATGAATAATATTCTTCATGATATAATAGAAACTCATTGCCTAGTATATTTAGATGATATTATCATATTTTCCACCTCCTTACAAGAACATATTCAATCCCTTCAAAAAGTTTTCGTCCGATTAAGAAAATCAAATCTTTAACTTCAATTAGATAAATGCGAATTCATGAAAAAAGAAAGAAAATTTTTAAGCCATATAAATAATACTGAAGAAATTAACCCAAATAAAATTCAAGCTATACTGGATTTTCAAATTCCAAGTACTCCTAAACAAATTAAAAAATGTATAGGTCAGTGCGGATTTTACTTAAAGTTTGTTAGAGAACTTGCAAAAATTGCTAAACCAATCCCCCAGTTCCTTAAGAAGGGTTCAAAAATAAATGTTACAAATATTAAATACGTTACAAATACAAATAAAAATTAAAAACACTAATAATTAATGATCCAATCCTTAGATATCCAGGTTTTAAAAAAAACATCCGATCATAAACCACTAGTTTGGTAACACAATTAAAGAACCTAATATGAAATTGCAAAAATGGAAAATATATCTTAGTCAATATGATTGTGGTGTGAATTACATTAGAGGAAAGGAAAATTTTGAAGAAGACGCCCTATCTAGGCTACCTAAAAAGAATCAAATAATCAACAACAGAACAACTCCACTTTATAGCGAACGGTCGTGATTATTTTTTGCGCTTGCGATAAATTTTATTCTTGTCAATCGCGGGTTTGAAATCTTAATTTAAACACTTGTTTTTTAATACTAATATTGTGTCTTAATATTAAAATTATACTCGTATCGCTACGCGCTTGTGCAGTGCCATATTTGGGTGAGCATTTAATAAAATTAAAAAGTCACAATCCAAATATAGCTCTGCTTCTATTTCATTCTCTGCCTTTTGAATTTTTGCAGTTAATTCTGCTCTTATCTTTTTGCGCGCATATTATTCTTATTAACCTTAGTTGGTACAGTGGTTGAAAGCTAATTTGTTAAAAAAAAAAAATAATAGCAAATTTAAAAAAATTATAAATTCATTTTTGCTAATTTGTAATATTTTTATAATGGAATACAATGTTGTCTGCTCATTAAAATCGTTCAATAAGCCGATATCTTTGTCCCAGGCCAGCATCTATTGTTGGCTGTGCGAAGGTGTCTCACATGCCAAATGTGCTGGCCTTACTGCATCTGTCTCGGATACCATATCCAGCTGTGTTGTCCTCCATTATTGCTGCAGTGGGTGTCGGGCTGTCCAAGATGAAATGCGATCATTCATGCGACAACATCTGTCCAATCCGACTCTTTAAAAAACTATCATCCTCTATCAATCTTACCTATTAGAATTGTAGGGGCCTACGAAGCAAGCTCCCTACACTCTATTCTGATAGTCTTTCCTTTGCAAAGCCAGATATCTTTTAGAAGTTTTTCCAAGTAGGTACACCACTTTTAGACGTGACCGACCTCTGCGAAGAGGAGGATGAGTCTTAATTTCTATTGACTCCAATTTCGTTTCTGAAGAGGTAAAGTTTGGTGATTTCGAATTCATTTGCGTTAAAGTCATATTGTCTGCTCAATCTTTGTTTATTACATGTTCTTACATTCCACCATCTTCCGAGCCGCTTACACACTGGCATCACTTGTCGGCTATACAGTCTGTTTCCAATCTTATGTCCGATAGTGACCTTCTAGTAGTTCTTGGTGACTTTAATTTACCAGAACTCACTTATTCAAATACTGAAAATGTATCTTTCTTATCACTTTCCACCCATCATGATTTCACGGCGGGCATCTTTGACTTGTCCCTAGGCCAGATCAACCACATTAGAAATTCTTTAGGTCGGCTTCTTGACTTATGTTTTGTATCTGATCCAGATGGTACCACACTTTCCAGAGCTTTGCCCCTCTCAACCCCTGAAGATCCATACCACCCTACTCTTGATGTTTCAATCGAAACCAATTCTGATGTCGATCAGAAGCCTTCCCGCGTATCAAAGAAGATTCGTTGTTTTCGTAAGGCTGATTTTCGTAAACTGAATTTGTTAATCGATACTTTTGACTGGTCCGATATTCTGGCATGCACAGATATAAATATCATCCTAGATAAATTTTATTTCACATTAAATACATTCTTTGACTTAAGTGTGCCGTGGAAATATCCATCCGCTACAAATAATCCTCCTTGGTTTACAAGGTGCCTCACAAAATTAAAAAAAGATAAAGACTGGCTTTTAAATAAATATAAAAGAACCTGTAGCAGCATAGAATTCTCGAGATACTTAATAGCTCGGTTAGATTTCACCGTGCATAACGCCGGATGTGCAAGCCTTTTCAAAAACTTTTCAACTTATCTTTGGAATCTTCGATTTTCCCCTTTAAATGGAAGGAATCTTTCATAATTCCTCTGCACAAAAAGGGGAAAAAATCCGATGCTGCGAACTACAGAGGTATCTCAAAATTGTTAGCGATTCCAAAGTTATTCGAAAAATTAATAACTCCTCATTTGCAACACCTTTGCTCATCAATAATTTCTCCATGTCAGCATGGTTTCATTAAGCGTCGCTCCGCCACCGGACTTCAAACTGATGTTATTTACACAGACTTTAGTAAAGAATTTGATTCAGTTAATAACTCACTCTTGTTGAGTAAACTAAATCTTTTGGGATTCTCAACCGACCTTATTATGTGGATCTCCAGCTATTTAAATGGAAGAACACAGAGAGTCTTATTTAAAAATCAACATTCCTGCTTAGTTCGTGCCCCATCTGGAGTCCCTCAAGGAAGCCATCTTGGCCCATTACTGTTCACTCTTTTTATAAATGACTTGCCCCCATCCTTAACGAACGCGCTGGTACTAATGTACGCAGACGATGTTAAGCTTTGTCTGCAATATAAGTTCCCGTCGGCCCAAAACAGACTCCAGTCCGATCTCGATAATTTTCGAAAATGGTGTTTAGCTAATGACTTAATACTTAATGGATCAAAATGCAAACTTATGTCTTTTTATCGTACTAGTCCTCACCAGGCTTCGTACTATCTCTTTGGGATTGCCTTAGAAAAATTAACTCAGGGTAATGATCTTGGTGTCCTTTTAGACATAAAAATTAAATTTTCCGACCATATTTTTTCTATGGTTAATAAAGCTAAAGGTGTTCTCGGTTTTATCAAAAGATGGGCTAAAGAATTTAATGACCCTTATATTACTAAAAGCTTATTTATATCGTTGGTCCGTCCGATACTGGAGTACGGTTCATGTGTCTGGTGTCCCCAATACGGTGTTCATCAAGACCGCATAAAATCCGTACAAAAGAACTTCTTATTATTTGCTCTTAGAGGACTTAACTGGGACGCAAATCTTCATCTTCCTTCGTATAATATTAGACTCCTACTAATAAACTTACCCTCCTTAACAAATCGTAGAACAATGCTGGGTGTCGTTTTCCTACACAACCTTATTAATGTATATAGTGATGTATATAGCCAGCACTTACTAACACGCTTACAGCTTAACGTTCCGAATAGAAGGACTAGAAACTTTAGTCCTTTATTCTTAAGCCATTGTAGATCGACATATGCACAGCATGATCCCCTTAGGATTTTATGTTCGAACTATAATGGTCTGTATCATATTATTTCTCTTTCATCCCTTTCAAATATGAAAACCTCCATTTTAAATTACCTTTAAGAGCATACTAATTTTTCCTCGTTGTCTTTATAATCCTTCTATTTATATTTATATTTACTAACTCGAATTTATTCCCGCGATTCGAGCCGTACGTTATGCGGCAGGTGCCCCTCGGTCGGTTGGGCGGGAGGTGGGCTGTACGTGTGCAGTGGGAACCAGAGAACGGCACGGGTGGCCCTTTTCAACACCTTATGCATACTCGTAAAAATTCGTGCACGGATGGCACTCGCCACTCATCAGAAAAATGACATGATGCGACACACACAAATTTCTATAAGTGTAAAGGGTGTATTGTCTTTCATGCACTTGTTCACTTTGTGTATGCGTTTCTTCAAATGCAAGACACTCAGGTATTTTACGCTCGTGAGTGTGAATCATACTTGCAACACTAAAAAGTGTTGAAATGAGAGATTAGTAAAAATCATGATTGTGAAAAAATACATGAGTAGTAAAAACACACATGAAAGTCTTGAGTGTTTTCATCAACACCTGGATGTCTACGCATTGATCTGTTGCCATGGTTGCACTTTGGGGAAGAAATTGGTTGCCAAAAAAGGGCATTCAGATGCATTTGGGCACACATATGTGTACATATGCACATGTATTATCCATACAATTTGTTACACTTTCTTACTTCAGTCATTCATTAATGGATATCCAATTAAACAACATGTCAAGTGAAGCCGAAGCTATTCGCCGAAAAATTGCTAGTGGCGAGCTTAAAACTATACCTAGACGAAAAGGTAAAAGCCTCATTTGGAATATTCTGAATGAAATTCAAAGAGAAGATGGACCACTGGTGGATGGGTGGATTTTCTGCAGCACTTGCGAAAAAGTTATAAAATACTCCCAAAAGCAAACCTCCCATTTGTCGAGACACAAGTGCTGCCTTCAATTAAAAAATCCACCGGAGGAGAAAAAAGTGACGGATGCGGATAAGAAGGAGACAATTAAGAAATGTACGTCGTGTATCGTCCAGGATTGCCGACCTTTCACTGCAGTGTCGGGACCCGGGTTTAAAGAACTGGTGACATTTTTTATTAAAATAGGAGCCACATACGGGAGCAACGTGGATGTTGACGATTTACTTCCCGATCCGACGACTCTAAGCCGAAACACTGGAAAGGAAGCGGCCGAAAAAAAGAGTTGAATTGGCAACAAATTTAAGAAACGCGGAAAGATTTCTTAAGAATTTAAGAAAATTTAAGAAATGTGGACTGATAATTATGTGCAGCGGAACTCTCTAGGAGTAACCGTCCACTTTTTTAAGGACACAACACTGAAAAGTCTGGTCCTGGGTCTTAAATTGATGGATTACCAGAGGTCAACAGCGGATAACATTTCTCTAAAGCAGAGAAACCTCTTCGCCGACTTCAACGTAGACAGCATCGAAAAAGTCAAATTTGTAACTGATCCAGGATTAAATATAAAAAAAGCTTTGGAAGGAAATACCCGGTTAAACTGCAGCACCCATCTGTTGGCTAACGCATTGGAAAGCTCCTTCGGTATAGCAACGGATTTGGCGGAGACATTGGGCACGTACAAGAAGGTGGTACAATACTTCAAAAAATCCAATATGCAACACCATTTGCAAACCACCCTAAAAAACGCGTGCCCCACCCGATGGAACTCGCACTATACCATGCTTAAATCTATTGTTGACAACTGGGCGGTGGTCAACAATATAATAAAAATTCATATCCCCGACTTTCTTATCTTGCACTACAAGCTTTTTCTATACCTGCCAGTAGTGCGGGCTATGAGAGGGTATTTTCTATGGCCGGTAATATTATTACAGAAAAAAGGAATAGGCTTACACCAAAGTCTGTAGAAAATATCATTTTTCTTCACTCTATCTTTAAAAATTCACGCGAAGCATAGATATTTTCAATTTTATTTTATTTTTTATTGTCATTTTAAAATTTTGTAATTTCAATAAAGTCCCTAAACATACAAATTCATTGTTTTTTATAAGTTATTATAAATTAATATATATGTTCGAGTTATTTTAATAAACAGTAAACTGCCCATAATCACCCTTGCCTTTTATTGTTTTATGACATTTGTTTTGTGCCTTTCTTTCCACTCATCTTTTTTTCATGAGTGCCTATGATTACTTTTAAAAATTTTACACAGTAAAGAAAAGGCAAGTACTCAAAATCATGGGTGTTTACAGCCACCCGACATTTTTTGCACAGTAACTACTTGTACCCGAAACTCTGTGCACGAAAGGCACTCGGGTGTCTTACTCGGGTATTTTTCGGGTGCACTCATTGTGTGAGTGGCATGCTGCCATTCTCTGGTGGGAACAGCGCCAAAAGAAGAAACATTTCAAAACGAAGATGATTTACAAAGTACAGGAGCTACTATACACAGCGCCCAAGAAGACAATGGCAACTGTATTCAGATTACAGAGCGGCCAATTATTGTTTTCAATCACCAATTAATATTTGAAAAGGGAAATGAAGATATAGATAAATATAGTAATATGACGGAACGTACAGAAAAATACATTATTCTTGCACTATTAGTATTCGGACACAATTTTGTAATGTACATAAATAATGACGAAGATTTCGCAATATTTCAAAGGGATTTCATGGAATTAATTAAACCAAATTTGGGAACAAAATTAATGAAAACATCAGTAATACTTCCCAATATATCTTCCTACGCAGATTTTCAGACGCAGAGAAAGTAATTTATATTCATGAGAAAACTATCCATCAAGGTATTAAAAAAAACATATGACGACTTTAAAGCTAAAGACTATTTTTCAGATGCACAAATATTAATCCATAATATAATTAATAAATGTGATATTCGTAATTTATGAAAGGCAGAACACAAAAAGTAGCATTAAACTACTTGAAAAAACTCCTGAAAGTAAAAATATTCGTGAGAAATGTATAATTGACTATTATTTTATTGATCAACAGAAATGTTGTATCAACTTGTATTGATATTTATTCAAAATTGGTTTTATTATAGAAACCCATACCACATTGGTTTACCGAACATATTAAAATATTTAATAATATTTAATACAAAAATACATTAAATATTTAAATATGTTAGGTAAACCAATAATAATAAAAATGGATCAAGATCCCGGATTAGAGTTAGAAATAAAATTAAATAATATAAAAGAATATATGATAGAAAATAAAGAATTCAATGAAATCATTAGTATAATAAATAAACATACAGAAGACATAAATAAATTAATACGGGAAGAAGAAGAAAATGAGGCCTTGCACCTTCTTAGATACTCTTTACACATTTTTCTAGAATACATTGAATATTTGCAAATGGGAATTCAGTTGACAAAAATTGGAATATTTAATCCAAAAATATTAACACATGAAGAATGCAGCCAAACCAAAAACACTTTTATTTTAGCCCATATACCAACATCTTTTAAAGAAACTCAAAAATACAGAATAATTAAATTGACATGATAAATGATATATTTGAATATTTTATAAATAATAATAATTATTGGAAAATTATTTGGAAAATTCTGTAAATCCTTTAGTGAATGTAATGGACCAAAAATATTTAGTAACTGACCAATGTATTTCAAAGATCCTACCAAATCAATTAGCAATTTGTCAACACAATTATATTTCAGAAAAAGAATTTATAAAACACATTGTACCAAACGCAAATTAAGCAAAATTTTGAATTATTTAATAAAACTGTTACGCTATTAATGGTTTTTAATAGCGGCCGAATAAATACACCATGTTTGATTTTCAAGTTTTATTTTGAAGGTTCAATTTTAACCCCAAAAACCAGCCGCTTAACTCAAATGCCGAAATACAAGTACATGCAAGCTTTGCAATAAAATCTCAAAACCATGCAGCTGTCCATAATTCCGTGGGCAAGAGGCGAGGCGGAGGAGACTCACACAGGCACAATATGAGTTCATGTGCAGCAGTTTACAAAGCTCTCAAAAGCGCATGCGCTGCAAATACTAGCAAAGCGCATGCGAAACTAGGAGAAACAAACAAAAATAGAAACTGCTGATAATCCACCGCTGCTTCTCCGTTTCAGCGTCTTTTATATCATTTAAACATTTTCGCCTTTGGCTGCTTGGCCCAACATCCTTCCCCCGTTGAAGGCTGGCCCTTCGACAGAATCCTTAAGGGGCATCAGACACAGCCTTGACACCGCACGCTTAGCCGTTCCAACAGCAGTCCTTAAGTCCTTTCCTGTTCACTCCGTCACGGCCAGGAATCAGCTCCAGTACCCTGACTAGAGGCCACTTCATTGGGGGTAGATTCTCATCCTTCACCAGGACTATGTCACCGACAGACACTACGGGACCAGGGGAGCGCCAATTGGAACGCTGCTGCAACAGCGTAAGATACTCCTCCTTCCAACGCGCCCAGAAAACTTGTTGTAAGAAGGAGACTCTCTGCCACCCATCTAGACGGTTGAATTTTAGGGCAGTTAGGTCTGGCTCGATGAATATTGAAGGCGGACCGCCATTTAAAAAATGAGCCGGAGTTAGCACATCGAGGTCAGCAGGATTTTCTGAAATCGGCACAAGGGGTCTGGAATTAACGATTGAGGCTATGTGGCATATCAAAGTCCTCAATTCCTCGAAACTAAAAAGTGCGAGACCAACTGCACGGTATAGGTGATGTTTTGCCGTCTTTACTGCTGCTTCCAACAGACTGCCAAAATGAGGAGAGCGTGGAGGAATAAACCGCCACTCAATAGCTTCAGACAAGAAAAATTCGTGCAGAAAAGTCTGGTGATCCTGACTATGGAATCTTCGTTTCAACTCGATGAGCTTATTCCTGGCACCCTCAAAATTGGTAGCATTATCAGACCATATCTGCCTGGGTTTACGTCGCGTACAAATCAACCGTTTGAGCGCGCTCAGAAACGAAGCTGGAAAGGTCCTTGAGTAACTCCAAATGGATCGCCCTTGTACTGAAGCAGATGAACACGCAAACGTAGCATTTGATAGGGCCTTTATTCCGAGAAGCCTTGTAGAAAAACGGTCCGCAAAAATCCACACCTGTTACGTCAAAGCATTGAAATCCTTCAACCTTCTCGGTCGGAAGATCAACCATGATATGTTCCAGAAGCCGAGGCTAAGCGCGAAAACAGCGTATGCATTTGTTTAACACCCTTGAAACGGTCTTCCTCCCCTCAATGCGCCAATATTGGAAACGGATATTGGGAACGCCCGAGGGCCAGAGTGCAGGTTCTTCTCATGAAAGTGGGTCACTATAGCCGAATTGACGGGATGGCCTCTTGGACCCATGACAAATTTTCCCTGCACAGCTTCTGCAATAAAATCTTTGTCCTGGTGACGACAGGACCTACCAGGCCCATAGGGTCATAAAGCCGAGAGACGGAGGATAGGATAGATCTCCGGGTTGGTTTGGCGGTTGGCTGAAGGGCTTCAAAGGAAAGAAGAAGTTTTCGTGAACGGACTGCCATCGTCGAATTTTAAGTATGATTCCCTTTCACCTTCGGGCACTCCTTCCTAAACCTCTGGGATGTTAGAGCACCGTTTCCTCAATTGAAACTTTGGTTGAATTACGGGGCCTGACATCGGGACATCATTGAGGGAATATCCAGAGGATGGAACAGCCGAACTGTCGAACACCACTCTCAGCTTGGTAGTGGAGCTGTCTTCCTTCAAGAGTACGGCACCTTTGTTTCAAAAACCGAGCCATAGATTCCCAAGTTGGTAGGCTGTCATCACGGCTTCCTGCGAGAGAGTCTTCCCAATTGGCCATTTGGCAGGATCCAACTTTTGAAAGATGATCTGGATGAGGAGGCATCCTTGAATTTCGGCTGGTGTTCCGGAACTCATGAGGGCCCGCATATGACCATTGAAACGGTCGGATAACTCCCGAAGCGTCGCAAGAGGTCCTGGATCAACCACCCTTAGCTGCAGGATCTCGTTGATGTGAGCCTGGAATATTAGCCGTCGATTACTAAATCTGTTGCGCAAAGTAAGTCTCCTACGCTCTCACAGTCTTCAAGGCTGACTCCCGCAGACATGAAATAAGCCATCTTAGCTTCTCCATCTTGGTCAAGTGAGGATGGCTGTCAATCGTCGTCCTAAACAGGGCGCAGAAATCCCTTGTACCCTTTATCTCAGTGCATACGCATTCTAAATCGAAGCTTTCTCGCACTCCATTTTATATGCGGACAAATAAACATTTTATAACGTTGTGAAATAAATAATTCCGTTTTTTGTTATTTTGGAAAAAAGGTCATTGAAAAGACTCAATAACCAAATATTGGTGACCCCGACATGATTTAATTAATAAAATTAACAATTCCACGAGCATAAAACAGAACCAGTGCGAACATACCCGATTCAGTTTTTTGCGCGGTGTATTAACATATGTATGTACATTTTTGAACATAAACTGCATACAGTGCATCAGTGAAACAAGAATTTTGTATTTATATATAAATCATTTAAATACATCATTAAATAAATCATAAAATACAATTGTTGTCCGGTCCGCCAACATACATACATACGTTCCACTTGCAAGTGCATAAGCCTCACACAAGCGTTCATATATATATACATTCCACAACTCAGGGTACGGTTCTGAGCGCACAGTGGGATAAATCGTGTTCGCTGCGCACAAATATAATTAAATATAATAAAATAAACAAGAATTTTCATTTTGGCGCCAAAATTAATTTGTACGTGGTTTTACTTATATTTAGCGTATTTCAATTATAGTGGCGATGAACTCCAGCGGCGCCGTCACAGGAGAACCCACTCCATCTCGGAGTGTGATTTTAAAATTCAAGGCAAAGGGTATCCTCCAGGATTTGAAGAGGATCCAAGGTGCCCTGCAGCTAATGTCAAAGGTGGAAGATGCTATGCTCCATGTGAGTCACGGCCAGTTGGTCGCCATGTACGAGGATTTTAAGGCCATCCACGTGGAGCTTGAAGAGTTAGATATTGCAGAGATTAGCAGCGACTTGCGATGGACAGTGTCTGAGCTTGTAGCGACGATGCATGCCGAAATTGAGCACGAGACGTCGTTGCGCTCTGCTCGAATTGCTGCCCATTCCACCCTTGCCAGCAGAGTTTCCAGTATCCAGGTGGACCCAGCGCTCAGTCGGAGTTTTCAAGCTTTGCCTCCTCTTCCTTTTCCTACTTTCAGCGGATGATATTCAGAGTGGGCTGAGTTTCATTCGGTCTTCTGGAAAAAGGTGGAAAAGTTTCAGAGGTTGCGATCTTGTCATCGGGACTCCGCTTTAGTCCGTTCCTTGGAAATCTCCGAGGAGAATTATTATGTCGCAGTGCAGCTTTTGGAGAATCGATTTAATAACCGCCGGTTGATATTTCAGGCTCATGTGAACGAGATTCTGGGCCTCAATCTATTGGAAGGTGGCTCAGTGGCATCGCATCGAGGGCGGTCCGATAAGTTCAATGCCCATATGCGAGCCTTAAAAAATTTGGGGACGACAGTTCAGATCGCCGGCTGCATCATCGTCCAGGTTTTTCTTCAAAGGTTGGATCCAGCTACTCAGGCCAAGTGGGAGGAAGGTCAAAATGCCTCGAACTCAGATCTCATCCCTACTTGGGAGTCAATGGCAGAGTTTTTGGAACAGCGTTGCAGGACTTTGGAGGCTATGGATGTGGCCTTGGCCGCTTACGCGCCGCAGTCGCAGTTGTGGGAGGAGGCATCACAGTCTGTTGCATTTTTTGCAATTACAGTCTTCCAGCAGCCTTCGGCTGTGCCGTCTACGTCAGCCGCAGCCGAGTGCGCCGAGCCAATAGGCGCTTCACCATCCACGGCTAATGCACTAGTTGCCCAGGGTCGCAGCGGTGAGATAGCCTTACTGGTAGATTGCCACAGCGAAAATTCTCATTCGGAGTCGTGCTGGGGTTTTTGTTCCTTGCCGGCCTTTTTTGGATTCAGGATCGCAGGTGCACGTGATGACGTCCCGACTAGCTAGTCAGCTGCAGCTTCGTAGACGCAAATCGTACGTGGCAGTGTCGGGCATTGGCGACACTGGCTTCGCGACAGACGGATTCACTGTTGATGTGCGCCTACGATCCTATTGCTCTGAATATTCGGCCCTTGTCAACGCTGTAATCGCCACCACCATCACGGTCATTCAGCTTTAGCTTGGATGTCTCCAGCTGGAATATTCCGTCCAACCTCACTTTGGCTGATCCCCAGTTCTTTCGACCGCAGCGGATCGATTTACTTATCGGAACCAGTCTATTCTATGATCTGCTGTGTGTTGGTCAAATCCGGCTCTCAGCTGGCCTACTGGTGCTGCAGAAAACCCAGCTTGGATGGGTTGTGTGTGGCGGTGGTTCACATCTGGAGAGAAAGTCGTTCGTAGCCGCAGCCCGCAAGGACGTTGTGAAGAGCCCAAGCCAGCTGGATAAGCGCTTAGAGTGTCTGCTCCGTAAATTTTGGGAAATCGAAGACTGCTCCGAGCCAATTGTGAAGTGGGCGAAAGAGGAATTGGATTGCGAGACGCATTTCGTGCAGCATTCTGTTCGGCTCGAGTCAGGCGCCTACTCGGTGAAGCTGCCGTTGAAGGTCAGCTCTGAGTTGCTAGGTGAATCGTACTCACGAGCCGTGCGGCGATTTCTCTCCCTCGAAAGGAAGCTTTGCCGTCAGCCTCAATTGAAGGATCAGTATGCTGCGTTCATAAAGGAGTATTTAGATTTGGGGCATATGTCTCCAGTCCCGCCTAGTCCACGACCTGCCAGACTGTATTTCCTACCACATCACTGCGTTTTGAAGCAGGACAGTTCAACAACCAAGCTCAGGGTTGTTTTTGATGGTTCGGCTGCCACTACGTCTGGGTATTCATTGAATGACCTTTTGATGTCTGGTCCAGTTATCCAACCAAAGCTGCTGCACATTCATCTAAGGTTTCGTTTAGTTTCATTTTCGTTTCGTTTTCGTTTCATCCTCTCGCGTGGGGCTCTTCCCAAGGAGTTAGTTACTGACAACCTGTGGTCCCATGGTCCTGTGTTTCTTCTTGGACTTCAAGATCAGTGGCCAGCAGCGGTTCCATCTAAAAAACTCACTCTGGAGCTAAAGGCAAGGGTTCTGCTAATTAAATCCCCGTACGTTGACGTGACAGCTGGTTCCAATTACGCCAACTCGTTTCCAGCACTGCAGCGGGTGTTCGCTTATGTGCACAAGTTCTCGATCCCAATACTGGCCGATCGGGGGGAGGAAAACGGTGACGAAGGCATTGCACAAGTGTATCCGATGCTTCCGCACCAAGCCTCGGTTGCTGGAGCACATTATGGGTGATCTCCCGGAGCAAAGAGTCAGCGGTTGCCAGGTTTTCGGGGAGACTGGTGTGGATTTTTGCGGCCCATTTTACTATAAGCCAGAAGTTCGCCATAAAGCTCCCGTAAAATGTTACGTGAGTGCTTTTCTTCGCTTTGCTACTAAAGCCGTGCACTTAAAGCTTGTAAGGGATCTATCCACATCTCCGTTTTTACATGCTTTAAACGGTTCATATGCACTCCCCGAAAGCCTCAGCACATTTGGTCTGACAATGCGACCAATTTTGTTGGAGCTACAAACGAGCTAAAGGAGCTGCTCCAACTCTTCATAAGCGATGAGCATCAACGAGCGCTTCTGGAGTTTTGCGCGATTGAGTCCATCGAGTGGCATTTTATTCCTCCTCGATCTCCGCATTTTGGTGGACTCTGGGAAGCGGCTGTCAAAACCGCAAAGCATAATTTTTACCGGGCTGTTGGGTCCTCAGTTCTTGGATTCGACGAACTGCGAACTCTGCTTTGTCACATTGGTGCTGTCATAAACTCACGGCCTTTATTGTCTCTTTCAGAGGATCCTGCAGACCTTAATGTTCTAACGCCATCCCATTTTTTAACTGGTGACCCGACAGTCGGTTTTATCGAGCCTGATGTCACAAAGCTGAATTTCAACCGTATGGACAGCTGGCAGCGTGTGTCTTTCCTGCAGCAGTCTTTCTGGGCCCGATGGAAGGAGGAGTATTTAAGCCTTCTTCAGCAGCGCTCCAAATGGCGTGCGTCCGGTCCTCCCTTGGCGATTAACGATGTGGTGCTAGTCAAGGACGAGAACCTACCCCCCATGAAGTGGCCGTTGGCTAGAATTCTGGATCTAGTCCCTAGTCGGGATGGAGTGCCTCGAGTGGCGGTGGTTAGAACCGCTTCTGGAACTACCAAGCGGGCAGTGACCAAGCTTTGCCTATTGCCCCTTAAGGATGAAGTTGAAGGACAGGCCTAAACCGGGGGGAGTATGTCGGGTCAGGCAGCAGCCACGGCATAAATTGAATCAATTTAAATGTAACATATATATATAAATGTAATAATTATAGTTTAGCATATAATCATTATCTCATCGTTGTTGTTGGTCGCAAGCCGACTCTTCTCGGCCGCTCGGCTTTATTTATGTTTGTCATTAAGTTAAAGAGCTTTCGCCCGGCCTATGCTCAACGGCGGGCCCACTTGTACCCTTTATATCAGTGCATACGCATTCTAAATCGGAGCTGTATCGCATTCCATTTCAATATTTATTTTGAAGGTTCCGTTTTAACCCCAAAAACCAGCCAACTCAAATGCGGAAATACAAGTTCATGAAAGCCTAGAAATAAAACCTCAAAACTATACAGCTGTCCATAATTCCGTGGGCAAGTGGCGAGGCGGGAAAGACCTAACTCTAGATGAACCAACACCAATTTAAAACTTAAAGAATCATTAATCAATCAACTAAAACCAGATATTGTCTACAAATGGATTGTATTTATAAGCTTAATACTTATAGTTATAAGCATAACAATTTATATAAAATTCACTTATAGGCGTCTAACCAACCACAAAGAAATTGTTGTTGAATTCAACAAGTATGTTGAAATTTCTAAAGGTGGGGCGAGTGACATATCTGAAAATACTCTAGATAACGAAACCTCCATAAAACCAGTATACCCTGCCATACCTATCAATTTATATATACACAATATTCCAGAGCCTACTGTGAGAATAATTCAATTAGGTTAGATACAAACCCTTTCCCATGCCATTATCATTGGCCTCCAGACATAAACATAAACATAAACATAAACCATTCACACACCTTTATCGACGACAGTAGACAAGATTAGGTTTTAAGATATTGTGGTAGCTTGTTTGCCCACAATATTCTCCACCTGCACAGCTCTTGCAGGGGGTGACGTCGTTGCACGTGCCGCTCACGGGTGCGTTGGTTCTGAAGCACTGTTGCGGGAAGTTGCTGCCCACAACGGTCGATCACTCACTAGGTGCCTCTGCAGTTATGTAACGATGCAGAGCACCGATCGAGACCAGGTGGTGGCCACAATCAGTGACGATGATGCTGCTGAACTCCTTCTAGTAAGCTGGTAGCCGGGTCGTGGCTTCAGCTATTACTAATGAGGTGATTGACAAATTAATACACTCGATTTAGAGGAGGTGCCTTTATTCTTTGGCTGTCAGCTCAGAACAACCTAACATACCAAAACGATATCTTAATCGTAACCCTAACTCGCACAGATCACAGACGTCGACCGGCGCCCGTCGTAAGACTTCGTGTGCCGTCCGTCGTCGTGCTCCTAGCTTAGATCACCATTGCATTGTTAACTACTCCCCTTCTTTTCAAAAATAGACGTCCTCGGCCATATCCATGTTAGCAAAGTTTTGCGTTACCACTATCGAGGCTCTGCTTCGCCGCCTGTAAGTGAGCCTGATAAATCTCTGTCTTTATCAATACGCAGAACGCGAAGCAGTTTACCGCTGCTGCAGCTGGCATTGGGTTGTAAGCAACTGCGACTCCGTTATATGCTGCAGGCTTTTTTCGTTTAGTGAAAAAAGGACAGGTTTAAAAGGGAGTGGAGTCTGAGAGCGTTTCGTTGCGGTGGCGGGCATGCATGGATGATCGTTGAGTCGCTGCGAATGGTTAATCGCAGCCCACTGTAGTATGCACACATATTGAATAGCCACTGTACCAAGAGTACTTAAAGGGTAAACACTGTAACACTTTGTTGCAGTATAAACAAAACTTAAATGGTCAAATCATGAACCGATCGCTATGTACAAAAAGTGCTAGCGCCGGCAGAATTGTAACATGAACGGACCTCATGTGCATATACCTCGCGCTCCCGCTTAAGGGAGCATAGCATACATATATACATAAGCACATACATAGCCGTCTTGCTGCCGCCGTCTGTGGGCAGCGCAGCAAGAGACTTAGCCTTACTTAGAATTAAAAGAATAATGTAAATTCAGATACAATGGAAGCGTTGGAGCGGCACCTTTGCTGCTCCTACAATTAATGAAATAATAAATAAACATAATACTTAAAATATTAAATGGACTATTGAGACCACGTCATCAAATACATTACATGGCGACCGTGACGTGCAATCAGGAGATTGCAGGACCGTGACGTGCAATCAGGAGATTGCAGGAAGGACAAAGCTGATCGGCAACGACAACATAAAGGATGGAAAATCAAATACATACATGGCACCTCAAATCAATACATGGACATATTTATGGAAAATTCTGAGTGAGTAGAGTGCGGATATGGGACGCGGAGGTCGGAAAAATAAAATAAATAAAAGAATAGCACACATTAAGTGGCTATTATATAAAAATAATCCACCTCCATGGGCGACAGCAATAAAATTAACTGCTGAGCTCGATTTTTTAAAAGAAAGTCTTCAGAAGAAAGACATCCCAACCGCAACTCACTCGGAAACAATAAAAACCATAAATACAAATACTAAACCACCATCTCCCAAGCCATTACCAAGGTACTACGAAGAGTGCCCGAACGACTGCCCTGGACCACTGGAAGCCCCAGCATGCAAGTTCACTTGCATAAAGAAAAATAGGAAAGGAAAGCCCGACACCACCCACTCTTAGGACATCAGCCCAGGACATCAGCCGCAGACTCCTGGAAAATATAGTGACCTGTGCAGCCAGCACCGGCCCCGTTTAGCGCTTCAAGCTAGACCCGGAAAAGTGAACCGACAGCGCTACAAAGAGCGCACAACAAATAAGAAATAATTTTTTTTTTGGTGCACTGCGTTGCATTATTAATGTACTGCGTTACATTATAATTATAAACGACCTTTTGTAAAATTGAGCGGAACCCTTTCCGCCCAATTAGAAGTGTAGCCCGTAAAGCTATACAAAACGATAGGTAGGAAACCTGTAAAAATTAGATGCAAAGTAATGCAATAAGTAAATATTCAGAAGAAACAGGTAGATATAATTATATACCAAATACAATTATTTCAAAAATGGCAATAGTTGACGTTAAGTCGGTGGACTCCACTGCAAACGTTATTAATAAAGTAGAGCCAAATAACATTAATTTAGAATTAATACACACATTATTAATAATAATTGTTGTCATAATGTGCGCAAATTGTTTTTACAAATTATATAAATTACATAATAAATGTCTAAAGAAAAAATATATGAGCCAGGCAAATGAGCTGGACAAAATTTAAGAATAAAGAACAAAAAAAAAAAAATTTTTAAGAGCGCAAATAATATTAATAATAATAAAAGAAAAAATTTTGTTGTACACTCCAAAAACAAAAAAAGAGACAATGAAAATAAATAAAGATATATAAAAATAAAAACAAAATTATAAACACTTCAAAAAAAAAAAAAGAGACAATGAAAATAAATAAAGATATATAAAAATAGAAACAAAATTATATAAATATAAAAATAAAAATTTATATTTTTTTCTAAATTATGGCTACACTAAGGACAATTAAGAAAAACTGAGAATGACCACAATAGAAGCTATTAGAAAGGTTTACGAAAGGGATGCTTATTTCGATGAACATGTTCAACAATTAGTCTCAACGACTCCCATAAGCATCAATCAATTAGAATATCTTCTAATTGAAACATTTAATTTCGAACATTCACCATTGATACATTGCTCGAAAACACAAAAAGCAATTGTATTAAGCACCATCCCAGGTATCCAGGTGAAATCAGTTCTAGAAGAATACGAAACACTAGGCCGAACACTTATTATGGTAGTAGTCCGAAAATAATTCTCCATTATTAACAAAAATGCAATGGAATGAATTATATGACGAATTAAATAAATTAAAAAGCGATTTTGACAAATCATATAAATCGCTTACTCAAAACAGGCCAATTCAAAAGAACACAATTAAAAAACATGTGGAAATACTAGTAAACTGCTTTAATGAAGCACGAATACTAATACATGGCCAGAAAGAAAAATTAAATCAAGATCATTGGTCCCAAGTATCAAAATTTTTGATCAGACTACGATCCAATTTAATAATAATTAAACAAAAGTTCAATTTAGGTATATCAATACCGACAATACTTAACACCTCTTTAACAGTTGAAACTGACATTGACCAAAGAGAACCAAAGGAACTTACAGATTTAAATCTGAAAATAGAAGAGCAAGATATAAATAATCTTACTGTTCCAGCTGTACTAATGCCAGATCTAGATAATTCTACAGATTCTGATGATAGTTCAAGCATAATAGAGGATAACATAAGCAACATTAATACAATGGCACAATCAAATATAGAATTTATTAATACAGCATCCAAGCTTATACCAGTATTCGATGGTAAAGCTGAAAATTTAACAAGTTTTATTGATGCATTACAAATAATAGATTCTATAAAAGGCGAGCACGAACAATTAGCAGTTTCCATAATAAAAACAAAGCTAAAAGGTGTCGCCAGAAATCTAATCGGAAATGAATCAACAATTTCTGAGGTGATTTCCAGATTAAAAGGCAACGTCAAAGGCGAAACTGTAGAAGTATTGTCAGCAAAACTGATGAACCTACAGCAGCGCAATAAAACTGCTAACCAGTATACACAAGAGGTTGAGCATATGACGAAAGCCTTAGAAGGTGCATATATAACAGATGGACTACCTTTAGAGTTAGCCAGAAGTTATTCAACCCAGCATGCAGTCAAAGCAATGACTAAAAATTGCACAATCGATAAGGTAAAACTTATTATGCAAGCTGGAACCTTCAATACTATGAACGATGCTGTATCAAAATTTGTAAATAGTTGCACAGAAGCAACGGGACAATCAAACACTGTCCTATACTACAGGAACTATCCACATCGCGGCTCAAATCGCGGACGTGGAAATTATAGTGGCAACTTTCGTGGTAATTATTACAACAATAACTACCAAAATAACAATGGAGGACGCGGTCAATATAGAGGAAACTATAGAGGCCGTGGTAACTCGAATCGAGGCCACAACAACAACAACAATAACTACCAAAACAATGTCAGAGTTGCCCAGAATACATCGGAAAACTCCCAAGACCCTTTAAATGTTCAGCAGTAAAAGATGCAACAGTTCACACTATTAATCTCAGTCAACTGAGATTAAAAGATGATGAGCCAGTATCATAAAAAATTATCGAAGCCCACATAGTCAGGTAAATGAAATACAGTTCCAAACTGACACGTATGAGGCTCGAATTAGAAGAATATGATTTTACAGTCGAATATTTAAAGGGAAAAGATAATCATGTAGCTGATGCGTTATCAAGAATAACCATTAAAGAACTACAGAATATTACAAGACATATAATGAAAGTCACTACCAGATATCAAAGTAGACAAAAATTCCGCGCGGAAAATAAAGAAATAGAATTGCCTAAGCAATCTATTGGAAAAGCTTCTAAGCCCAACGTATATGAAGTCATCAAAAATGACGAAGTACGTAAAGTAGTGACATTGCTGATTAAAAATATGCTATGTTTATTTAAACATGGTAGGAAAATAATCGCAAGATATGATGTTAGCGATTTATATACTAATGGGATTATTGACTTAGGTCAATTCTTCCAAAGGCTTGAAATGCAAGCCGGTATAAATAAAATCGGCCAACTAAAACTGGCACCGTGGGAAAATATCTTTGATCAAATATCAATTGATACTTTCAAAAATATGGGCAATAAAATATTAAAATCTTTAAGAGTAGCGCTACTCAACCCGGTGACCCAAATAAAAAATTTAAAAGAAAAAGAAGCAATATTGTCTACATTTCATGATGATCCAATTCAAGGAGGTCATACTGGCATATCAAAAACTTTGGCCAAAGTAAAAAGACACTATTACTGGAAAAGTATGTCTAAAGATATAACTGAGTACGTAAGAAAATGTCAAAAATGTCAGAAAGCGAAAATTACATCGCATACAAAGACCCCATTAACAATAACTGATACACCTATAAATGTTTTCGACAGAGTGATAGTGGACACTATTGGTCCATTACCAAAATCCGAAAATGGCAATGAATATGTAGTCACGTTAATATGTGACTTAACAAAATATCTAGTTGCCATACCAGTTGCAAATAAAAACGCAAATACTGTCGCTAAAGCAATTTTTGAATCGTTTATTCTGAAGTACGGTCCAATGAAGACGTTCATTACGGACATGGGAACAGAATACAAGAATTCAATTATAAATGACTTGTGCAAATATCTGAAAATCAAAAACATAACATCTACCGCACACCACCACCAGACAGTTGGGACAATCGAAAGAAGTCATAGAACCTTTAATGAATACATACGATCTTACATATCGGTTGATAAAACCGACTGGGACGTATGGCTTCAATATTTCGTCTTTTGTTTCAACACGACCCCCTCAATGGCACATAATTATTGTCCATATGAGTTAGTATTTGGTAAAACAAATAATTTACCAAAAGAGTTCAATAGTATAGATAACATAGAAACAATATATAACATAGATGACTATGCTAAAGAGAGTAAATATAGACTCGAAGTAGCATATAAAAGAGCTAGAATTATGTTAGAAGAAAATAAGTATAGAAATAAAAAACTATATGATCAGACAGTAAAAAATATAGATATATCAGTGGGGGATAAAGTTTTACTAAAAAACGAAACAGGTCATAAGTTAGATCCAAAATATACTGGTCCATATAAAGTAACGGAAATAGGAGACAGAGATAACATTATAATATCAAATAATAAAAATAAAAAGCAAACAGTTCATAAGGATAGATTAAAAATGTTTATTTCATAATTGTATTTAGTATGGCCATGCATAGATACAACTATTTTTCGTAATTTCATTTTCTTTTTGCTAATATATATATATAAAAAAAAAAAAAAAAAAAAAAAACTAACATACAAATAATTTTCATTTTCTTTTTTTTGCTAATAAAAAAAAAAGAGTAATACCTACATACAAAATTATTAAACAAAAATTATTATTATTAAAATAACTTCATAATATTACGTTATTTTCCAAAAGGAGGGAGATGTAGTATGCACACATATTGAATAGCCACTGTACCAAGAGTACTTAAAGGGTAAACACTGTAACACTTTGTTGCAGTATAAACAAAACTTAAATGGTCAAATCATGAACCGATCGCTATGTACAAAAAGTGCTAGCGCCGGCAGAATTGTAACATGAACGGACCTCATGTGCATATACCTCGCGCTCCCGCTTAAGGGAGCATAGCATACATATATACATAAGCACATACATAGCCGTCTTGCTGCCGCCGTCTGTGGGCAGCGCAGCAAGAGACTTAGCCTTACTTAGAATTAAAAGAATAATGTAAATTCAGATACAATGGAAGCGTTGGAGCGGCACCTTTGCTGCTCCTACAATTAATGAAATAATAAATAAACATAATACTTAAAATATTAAATGGACTATTGAGACCACGTCATCAAATACATTACACCACGGCGTGACAGCGTGTGATATCTGGCGATTGTGTGCTATATGAAAAGATTCGTAATATATATCATACAAACTAAATATTAATTCTACAAAATTCAATAATTTCTTACTAGCTAGTATTTTTATCTTAGCCACATTAAGCATCTGTCTAAGTTAACCCTTGTGATACCTTCTTTCAGAATCGCCTTTGGAACATTAGTATTAACTTTAAATGATTTAAAACATTTTCTTTTGAAAGGGTGAGGGCAGATAAGTTATTTTCAATTTAAACTAAATTAATTTTAAACTCGATTTTAAAATTTAAAATCTAAAAAAAAATAAAAATAAAAATTTAAAAATTTTAATTTTTTTTGCAAGCGTTCCTCTGAGCCCGCTCTTCGAAATCGATAGTAAGACTATACCTTTGCAGGTAGTAAGCCTAGGAAACCCATTAATTCCCTCCCATTAATTAGGACCGTTGTCCCAGTATCAGCATCGACCCTGTTCTCGACATACACAGGCGTAAGCTTATCTCCCAATCTCTTGTTGGTTTTTACTAAAACCTTCTCACCTACGTCAAACACCCTGTGCTGTCGAGATGGATTGTTTTGAATTAACTGCTCCTGCTGTGCCTTTTTAAGGTTTACAATTATATCCGGAGCAAGGTCAGCACTAGCATGGATGATCTCAACAGGTTTCCTATTAGTGACAGAGTGAAATGACCTATTGCATTCTATGGTTGCCTGAAGGAATAATTGCGTGATATCGTCAATTTTCCTTTCCAATTTTAGACACCTGGCAATTTCTATAAGAGTACTGTGGAACCTTTCCACCTGCCCATTTGACGTACTGTGCAAGGGTGGTGCATTTGCTATATCGATGTCGTACTGATTTTTCAGCATGGATCGTATAGTTTCGGAGTTAAACGATGCCTCATTATCGCAATAAATCGATCTGACATTAGGGAAAAGATTCACCAGTTGAAGGATTGGGGTTTTCACATCTAATATAGCACGCGATGCTATTGGCTGGACCACCGTAAACTTGCTGAACTTATCGACAGCAGTGAGAAAGTACTTTCCCCCTGTTGAGAAAATATCCATGTGTAACATCTATCCCACCCGCGATGGTATCGGGGTAATTCCTAATTCCTGCTTTAATGGGTGCCTATTATACTTTGCTTTCTGACAAATCCTGCAGTTTAAAACTATCTCGGCCGCTATTTTACCCATTTTTGGAAAATAATAGTCAAGCAGCACCAGTTTAATATTCTCCTGAGCGGCTCTGTGAGCCCTGTTGTGCTCCACAACTAGTATTTCCTTTTGTTCGTCCGGCTTGATAACGTCCGCCACCCAAGACTTGCAATACCAAAACTTAGTGGCCGGGAACAGCCGAACCAGACTATCTTGAATACGGGCCAAGACTGGAAGCTTGCAATGTATGGCATTCACGACGTTTGGCGACACTACGTCTTTCACTAGGTCCACTAATGCCTCCCAATCTGAAAAATCAATTTGATGGCGGGTTTTAGTACCAAACACTATAAATAGTCGCTTATTTGACGTGCTCGCCTCCTCCAATATGATCTGGTTTTTAAAACAGTTAAGTGGCTTTTCCGTGGCCTCAATGACAAGTGTTGATGATTCTTCACTGTGAATAGTGGCCCAATCTGACTCCGCTGAGCTTTGCAAAGCGTAAATAGCTTGTCGCGACAAAGCATCCGCATCCATCCCTTCCAGCGTTTGAGTTTTGAATTAGGATTCTTATCAGAGACCGCAAATATAAGGGGCTGATGGTCCGTAAATATGTTTATGTCACTTTTCCCATAGAGGTAGTGACGAAGACTATCCAAGGCCCATACAATTGCTAGTAACTCCCTTTCGTTCGTTGCATAATTTAATTCCCTATCTTTCAGCGTTCTGGATATCATCGCTATAGGCATATTTTCCTGAGATAAGACTGCACCTATGCCAAAGGATGAAGCATCAGTCGTCAAATCAAATGGTCGCGTAAAATCTGGGTAATGAAGGATAACGTCCTCTGAAGCAAGAATATTTTTAAGCTTGTCAAATGTGCTTAACTGGGGCTTATCAAAGTTCACCGAAATGCCTTTTGAACGGTATTTGCTAACCCTGCCACCTTCACCCTTCAGCAACTCTGTCAAAGGTCTCGCTATTGATGCGAAATCTTTGATAAAGCATCGATAGTAACTTGCTAAGCCCAAGAACGATCTCAGTTCGAACCAATTACTGGGCTGTTTAAACTCCTTGATGGCTTTTACCTTGTCGTTGTTTGTCCTAGTACCCTCCTTTGTAACAACAAAACCAAGGAAATCGACGCTTTCTTTGAAAAAATGTGACTTTTCCCTGGACACTCGCATATTGGCGTCCTGCAAGCTCTTTAAAACCTCCGCAATATGCCCAACATGAGATTCTTCTGTTTCTGAAAAGACAATTACATCATCCACATAGACGTAACAGATCCTTCCTATTTTCTCCCGTAGAACATCGTCTATTGCCCTGTGAAAAATGCTTGAGGCATTCTTTAGTCCGAAAGGTAGGCTGCAGAACTCGTATTTGCCTCCGTTGACCGAAAAAGAAGCTTTCTCCCTATCCAATTCGGCAAGTTCTATCTGGTGATATCCGGACTTAAGGTTTCGACAGTATCATATTTATACTCGGCATTGGGTATCTATCGGCAATAGTTTTCAAATTTAATTTTCTAAAATCGACTACTAAGCGTTTATTAGGCGATCCTGAGGCGTCGGTGCCTTTTTTACCTACAACCCATATGGGGTTATTGTAGGGAGACCGAGATGGCCGAATAATGCCATTTTTTAGTAGGTCTTTGATCTCTTGATTGACAAAATCGGCAGCACCCATCGGAAACGGGTACAATTATCCTCTGGGCTCATTATCCTCTGTCTGAATAGTCGCTACAATATTTGTGTTGAACGGTAACTTCTTATTTGGGTCAGCAAAGGCCCCCGAATATTATACATCACCTGCTGAAAACTCTGTTGCACTTTTGGAGGTACGACAATGTCCTCAACCTTCGTAAAGTTAACCTGAGCACATTTTTGAAAGTGTAGATCCTCACGTCCCCCATTAAATCTAATACATTTGCTTTCAAGATCAATGGTCGCCCCTACTTGCACTAACAGGTCAAGGCCAATTACGCCGTCAAAAGATTCAAGTCCGAGTAATAAGAAGAAAGGGCTTTCTACACCAAAAAGATAAACCTGGCATTTGTGCTCTATTTTTTCAAACCCATGAAGCGACTTGACAGTGAATGGAGAATCAACGGGAATTGAAGTCGGCCACCCAATCTCTCTCTTGATGTAGCTTTTAGCGGCCCCCGTTTCTACTAAAAACTTTCGGGACTCCCCTGCTACTGTTTGTTGGACGAACGGAAGCAGGGAAGATCCCCTAAAAAATGCACGGCATCACTTTCATAATCTATTTCCTCTTCATTATCTATGTCCTCTACCGCATCATTAGCAATCTGGTTATAATAATCCTCGGTTTGACCCCCCTTATTTTCTTCAAACAGGTGATTAACTCTTTGACGCCTTAAGTCTGACAATCTTTGAGAGCTCATTGGTCTCTTGTGTGTAACCTGTTGCTGTGCATCGAATGACTGCAGCGCGGAAGAACCCTGAGAGCGCTGGAGGTTTGTTGATAGATGGACTTTCGACGATGTTGGATCTACGTCCATCTTCTCTACTGGTCTATTGTCAAAAACGATTCCTTGACCTTGATCCCTGGTAAAATATGGATTTTTCCACCCCTTTTTAAGTATCTGCTCGTGGTTGGAATCGGGTGTCCTTTGTAATGGACGACTCTGGGCCTGCCTAAAATGTTTCTCCTCTACGGACCTGGCATACTGTGTGGCAAAGGCATGCCTCTCGTGGTTTGCCTCTATTTCTTGAGCCATTGCCAAGGCTGATGGCAAGTCCCTAGGCTGAGCAGCAAAGAGCACATCGGTTAAGTTTCTCTTCAGCCCGGAAATAAATACACGTAGGGCATCAGTCCTATACTTATCATTCATATACCGGGCCTGGTCAGTCTCATATGTCATAGTTGTCTTATTTGTAAGGAGTGTCAGCTTCTTCTCAACCTCCTCATAAAACTGTGTGATAGGCATCTGTCCCTGCCTTAATGTAGTAAGCTCTTGCTCGAGCAATTATACTTGGACGCTTATCAGAATAGGCAAAGTCAAGGCGGCTTATAATAGCATCAAAATTAAGAACTGTGTTAAAGGATGAAAGGATAGAATCAGCAGATCCTCTAATCTTGTTACGGATTATGAGAACAGCCTGATAATGTTTAGAACTACCGTCAAACCGTCTGAACAACTCATATGATGCTAGTGCTGCCTGTCACCAAGAAACATATTTTTCCTGCGACCCATCAAACTCTGGCAATGATTTTACCGCATCAAGGCCTTCGTCACAAGTCAAGTATACTGCAATATCAGGGGCAGATACGGTTGCAGCGCTAAATCTATCAGTGACTTCCTTCAATTTCTTCAAACTCTTGTTTCTGCACCTGTAATGCAGCCGAAACCGCTGCATTTATGATTGCCTGCAGTTGTTGTGGATCCATACCTTGTTTTTTCTGTACTATGCGTTCGGAGGCCTCGTCGGATAAAGCGAGGTTACTAAGCAGAACAACCAAGTCCTCAGACTCTGAACCACTCATACAATCGCTACCAAGACCGAATGCAGGCGAGCGAACAACTCACAAAAAGAAGTCTCAAAAGAATCAAACCTTCGCCAAGCTAGGCGCTAAGCTAAGCGCTTATCTATTTTTTACTGATTGTACCGTAATTGTAATTTGTTACTGTAATTGTTACTGATTTTAACCTGTTTTAAAAAAAAAACAGCGACACACAAAGAAATAGATTATTCTAACTTCTAGACTTTAATGCCGACACTGCACTTTCAAACGTAAATGTTTTATAAGAAATAACACAAATTTAAATACATTATTTTATAGTCGTTTCTTTTAATTTTTTCTGGCAATTCATAAAAAAGGTTTCACTTACATGAATCTATGAAAGTTTTCCTTCTTCTTATTCACAGTCTTCAGTGCGGTCCAGAACAGTCCGTCTTAGGGTGCCAATTTTAAGATGATGATTTAGGTTTTCCTCGTGTCTTCGAGGCTTGGAGATCTTGTCGGGGTCTTCGACTCGGTTGGGCGCCAGATAAGGTTTTAAGATATTGTGGTAGCTTGTTTGCCCACAATATTCTCCACCTGAACAGCTCTTGCAGGGGGTGACGTCGTTGCACGTGCCGCTCAAGTCAAGTCATTAATAAATGAGAGCTCGAACAGAAAAAAAATTTAAGCATCTTATTAATAACAATAATAACATGGCGGCCGTGACATGTTGCTGTTGCTAATTGTTGATCGCAGATTTTTCCATGCGAGATTCAAATAAAGAACAAGTGGCAAAAAAAGTGAAGTGCCTAGAAGATGACCGAAAACGGATGAATTCGCCAAAAATAAAACATCGCAAAACAAAAAATATGAGATATTTCTTAGTATGTGTTTCATGGCCGACAGCAACAACAATATCAACAGCAGCGTTTACGCTTAATTAGAAGAAAAAAATGAAAGGAAGCAGCAGATCAAAACCTGTGCGATGACCGGCGCCTGTACCGCCTGAGCCCATATGCCTCGGATACCAGCAGCAGAAAATTACCAAGTGTGAAAGAAATGGCAAATCCTTCTAATCCATCGAGAGAAATACAAAGTCCGGAAGACAATCCGCACTCTTCATCGTCGTAGAAGGTATCTGCTCCTGTTGAGTAAAGGGACGCGCCGAGTCTAGAAGAAGCTCTGCAGTTGTGTCCCAACGATGGACCTCGCCCCCTAACAATAGCTGAGTACAGGGAACGTCAGGAGCGAAACAAACCGATCCAAAAAAAGAAAAGGGTCGGAAAAAGGGTAAAGCTCCTACAGCAGCGTCGGCTAATAAAGGACTACATAAAAATAGACAACACCCCACAAGAGAATGAAGCCCATGAAGAAAACATAAAAATCATAGAAAAAGAACTTTGCAAAAGAGCAAAGTAACGAAACAAGGGCTGCATTTATGCCAATGCCTAAGTTGCCTTTAATTAAAAAAAAAACCTCTAACTCAAACCGATGCGCAAAAGCGCTGCTTGAAAAACACTAACAACTGATAGGCTGTATACTAAAACCATGCAACTGATATTGAGATATAGAGCAAACTATTGTAAATCCGTTGCATGTAAAACAATAACAAGCATTTAACAAATTTCCTTTCATTTAAAATTTTTTTTTATGCGATTTTTTAATGAAATTTTTGGTTTTTATTCTGATATTCTAATTTTTTTTATATATTGTATAAATACTTTTTTTTTAAAGATATAGAATTTGAATTGCCTAAAATTGTCAGACTAAAGATAATACTGCCAATGTGGTCAATAACGTAAAAATCATAGATCACACAGGAAGTATTCAATCACTGTGGATCCATTTACTTATTCTCACTATTGTAAACGTCTTACAATTTATTTTTAACCTTTATATGAGTCGAGCCAATGACCTGGATAAGGTATAAAAGTAAAAACCCTTGTCCGATTAAATAAAAAAAAAAACAAAGAAAAATAAATAAATGTACAACTTTTTGTTGGAAGATATTTTCAAAATAATTATGTCAACAAATAGGGCCATAAGGAAAACCTTAAGAAAGGAAACTGAATTCCCTGAGCGAGTGCAAGGCATTTTTCAATCTGTACAGCAATATAGAACAAAAAAGAGAGCTTTGACAAATCGTATAAATGCCTATCACTAAACAGGCTAATACAAAAAAGTACGATTAACCAACATGCATTAGTTTTGTGCATTAGATGCACATGCATTAGATTAGCTTGTTTTAACAACGTTATATATAATAATACATAATAACAAAGACAAATTAAGCCAGGAAAACTGGACACGGTTGTCAAATGTTTTAATAAAACTTATTTCAAATTTGACTTCAATCAAAACAATACCCCATCAATAATATAGATTGATAAAACAGACGAGTCAATAGAATGCAGAAGTACAGAAAACAAACCCTATACAATAGAGAAAGGGGATCAATTACAGACAGATTCTGGTAAAGAATTTGCCCCAAAGAATTTAACAGAATCGTCTCAACAAAATTTTTTTGATTCAAGCGAACTAGAAAATTTTAACACAATGGCTCAAGTTGAAGGTGAAGCCGCAGCCAAAAGAGCATACATAAAAGACATTGCCCATGCAGTCCCTGAATTTGATGGAAAGAAAATTCACCTACAACGATTCGTAACAGCAATTAACTTAGTTAACCTAACAAAGGGTAATTATGAATCGCTCGCTGTAGAGGTTATTAAATCAAAAATAAGTGGAACAACCTTACACAAAGTAAGGAATGAAACCTCTTTAGACGCTTTTATCAGAAAGTTAAAAAATTCTATTGTAGGTGAAACCTCTTATGTAATTAAAGTAAAAATAGCCAATATGTACCAAAAAGGTAAAACGGCAACGCAATTTTCAACAGACATTCACAGTCTTCGAAAATTGTTGGAATCTGCATATGGGTAATTCTCTAATTAGAACGCTACATTCGTCAATTTCAACTGAAAAAAATACATGTGCTAAGACTGTTTTTTATTTTTAAAAAAGTGAAATCTATAGCTTTTGGCAAGTAGTATAATTGGTGCAAGTATATAAATTTTATGACTTTTTGTTTTAAAAATATTTAAAAAAAAATAGGACTGTCCCACGCGACACAGACAGAATTTACTCTTTCAAAAACCATTTTAAACGCTCATTTTAGTGAAACCTATTGAAAAATTTGTATGCAATCAATCAGGAACCTTTAGATATTCAGCAATATATAACGCAAAACTTCAAACTATCAATCTCAGTTTAATTGCATTTGGAACTTTTAAAAATATCGCAACCGGAAAAGAACTTGTATTTTTATTAGACACTGGTGCAGACATATCCATATTCAAAGAAAATTCAGATGTTTTCCTGACATTCAATCCGACCATGTAATAAACATATAAGGAATTAGTCAAGAAATTACAAAATCCATTGGACAATATAATCCCACATAACTTTTATATGGTAAATTTAAAATTCGCCATTCCCTGTGATGAAATATTAGGAATCGACTTTATCAAAAAATACAACTGTCAGTTAGACTTTAAGACATCCAAAGATAGGCTTATTATTAGTCCAAATAACTTAAAATTTAAATCAAATTTAATTTAATTTAAATTAATATAAAATAAATCAAAATCTAACCCTATCACACATTTTCCTAGAATGCCATACATACATTGAACACAGAAAGAAATTCCTCCAAAAAACCTTAGAAGAAATAGTAGATCCCATAAATATAGCCACAACAATCCAATACCTTAAATCCATAAATCTTTACAACGAAATATAAGTTTAATCCCACTATACAAAACTAGAATAAGTACACACATTTTTTAGACCTCCGATAATACTTGTTAAAGTTAAAACAAGAATGGAAAGCTAACTTCGGGCGGAGCCGAAGTTGATGTACCCTTGCTGATATGTGGCGGCTTATATTATTAGATATATATCGGATCTTATGTAGTTGGCCGATCCATATGAAATTTGGCAGATCGAATCAATTTGTTCAAAGTGAAATGCGTAGAAAGTTCCATCCTTCTTATTTAAAAAACAACAAAGTTATGGAATTCCCGATCAATCAGTTATATGACAGCTATAGGATATAGTCTGCCCGCAAAGAAAAGAAGGATGCGTGCAAAATTTGAAGTCGATAACTTTAAAACTAAGAGACTAGTTTGCGTAGAAACAGACAGACGGACATGCTTATATAATAATAATAACTTAATAATAACTAATAATAATAATAAAAACAAATATACATTTATACATATTCCCATTTCAGCAGGCGTTGCCTGTCCTTTCCCCCGACCCTGTGATAAATATACCAAATGAGTGTATTTGATAAAAAAGGATCCCACCAGGTCAGCAATTATTCCGAGATTTTTGTGTTGACCCTTCAGACTTAAAAGGAATTTCACTTTCTTATGATCATTTTTTCTTTTTATACTTTTTTCAACCCTTGTAAAATTTTATATTAGAAATTAAATTTCCGCGTATCAGTCTAAAATATTGTTTAACATATTACAATAGACTTGAAGTGAAAAATCATTTTAAATGATATGCAACAACATATATTTATTTTTCATAGTTATTTTTTCCGAGCAATATCATTTATTTTTTATGAATCCTCGTGTTACATAGAAAACAGGTTCTTGTTTTTGAATGTGTTGGGGACATAAATGGAAACTCTTGAAAACCAGCCCTCAATTTCCCCAAGTCAATGAATTGGGAAAACCAATCAAAACACTCGAAACACTAGATAGTGCTTAGAGCCTCCAGTACGGAGTAAATAGGCAATCGTCTAATTTCTTGCATGCATGTGTATGTGCGTGGGATCCTATACATATACACAAACAAATATACATTTATATATATTGCCATGTCAGCAGGCGTTTCCCCGACCCTGTCATAAAAATACCACCTGAGTGTATTTGATAAATAACGATCGCACCAGGTCAGCAATTGTTCCGTGATTTTTGTGTTCAATAAGTTTCTATGATTATTTTAGAGATCCAATTTTTAGTTTAAATCTAGCATTTTTTAAATCAATTTATTTTTCCGTAAATAAAACCCCAAATATTAATATGGATATAAGTAACCTGCGATTTATGCAAAGCAGAGGGGCGCTGCCGCATAACGTACGGCGCGAATCGCGGGCATAGATCCGAGAGAGTATAAAGAGAAGGAGTAGAGTATTACGAGGAAGAGTGTTGCACAGATAAGACGTTTAGTATAAAGGATTTAAGATTCTTAATAGAGCAAAGTGGCAAGATGTTGTAGAGACCATTGAACGGATAGTATTGGGCATATGACGAGTTGCAATGGCTAAGGAGTAGAGGATGAAAGTTTCTAGTCCTTCTACTAGGAACATTAAAATTTAAGCGTGTTAGTAAATTCTGGCTGTCTACATTACCATTAATAAGATTAAATAGAAACATGACACCCAGCATCGTTCTACGGTTTGTTAATGATGGTAAGTTTATTGATAAAAGTCTACAATGATAGAAGGGAAGGTGAAGTCTTGTAACGAACCTTTCTTGCTGATCGATGCTCGCAACAAATGCCGCGGCTAGCTCAAAGAGTTTATGGATCGTTCCACCGAATTTATAGATTCGACGTGACTGCCCGAGCCCAGAAATAACACCGGATTGCTTCTTTTACAAAATATACCCTTTATTTACACAATATTTGTACAAAGTTCATGAAAGGGTGAATCTCACCGGCTGCTCGTCTCGGCCGATCGACCGCTCGTCCTCCCCTCGGTCCCCGGTCACCGTTCCGGGTTGGTGCCGATACACACGCCCACCCAAAGCTTTCGCCCAGCAGGACGTGTGGTCTCAGTGCCTGGCGCCGGTTTGGCTCACGGTTTCCTCCGTTTGGACTCACGTGCTCCAGTTGCGGGCCCTATGTTGCCCCTCTCGTGCCGGTGACGCTGCTCCTGATGTCCTTCTCTCGTTGACGCTGCTTCTGTTGACGCTGCCCTTGTTGTCGCCGCTCCTGTTGTCGCTGCTCCTTTCGTCGCTGTCGCTGCTCCTCTTCAGTGGGTGTGTGGATCGCTGTTATCCTTGGCTCACTGGGATTGCCCTTTCGCCGTGGCCGGCACCTGACCCGTGTTGGCGGACCAATAGGCTCACCTCCCAGGCGTACGCCAGGCAGGCTACGCTTCTTAGTGCCTGGCGGCCGGATCAGGGCACGAAGGGCCTACCTACCCTACTGGACACGCCCCCGGTTGCGTCTGCCACTCGCCTCCAAACACCGGCGTGCATACGCTCCGCAGGATTTATGGGCGACCAGAGGTTTGGCGTCGCGCTTCCTTTAACTCCAGGCGATACGCTGTGCATACGCTCCAGCGCCTGGATCAGGAATCTTCCGACCTTACCGGGACGTTCCTGTTTGGTTTTATCTGTTGGGCTTGAGTTCCCGAGCTGGCTATCCCTCGCTTTACAGGATCACACCTGGTCACAACGGGAAGGAATCTGTAAGGCGTACGCCAGACCAATCCGACGCCCTTGCTATCACACCAGGATACCTGTCGTGTCCGGGAGTAACCCAACCCGACTCTATTTACCCTTGGGCTTCAGTTCCGCCGCGGATCCTGGATCCTTTTCCTATTTGCTCCTTGATTTATCCCGATGATTCGCGTACAGCCGCTGGACTTACCCACAGGGGGTCCTTGATCCAATGATCGTATGTCTTTACGCACTCGCTTTTATCCTCGCACTTGTGACTGTCGGAGTTACCCACGGGGGGTCCTTCAGCCTTTACTCCTAATTCCTCCAAGGAAACTTTCTCTTGAATGTTAGACTTACCCACGGGGGTCTTTCACTCAACTCTGCCAGCTTCCCTAGAAGACTAGGTCTCGATTTACTCCAGGGGCCCTCCTTATATAGCTCCAGAGGCGCCCGTTAATCCTTGCAACTCTTTCTTCCTGCCGTTAATCCTTCGGCTTTCTATTCCCGCCGTTAATCCCACTTTCCAATCAGACCGGCGGCTCCCGTTCACCCCCTTTTGGCCACCGGCCTGCATCGTTATTATGCCGCGGCAGCGGCTTTCTTCCAGGCGCTCCCCCCGCGCTCCCCCTTTGGCCACCGGCCCGCATTGTTAATATGCCGGGCATTGGCTCTTTTACCGGCGCTTCCCCCGCGCTCCTCTTGGTCGCCCCAATCGCATTTCTCTCCTTCCGTGCTTTCTAAACACCTCGGCCACCGCGGCCGCTATGTTCCCCGCCCCCGTCTCTTTCTCCTACATCCGCGCACGGCTGTCGCGCAGGCCCGACCGGAACCGTTACGTTCCACGTTGTCTCCGCTTTCTCCTGCATCTGCGCACGGCCGCGCGATCCCTTTCCCCGCTGCTGCCCCCTTCTGGCCACCTGTCTTGGCGTGTGGGAGATTTAATCTCCTCACACTTCCCCCCTTCTTCGGGAACGACAGAAGTGACGTGGTTCCAGCTTCCTCATCTTTGGGTTTGGGTATAAAATTTTTTCTTGCGTGGATAACCTTATCCACCTCCCCCCTTCTTCGGGAAACGGACAGGTTGTTCCTCTTCATTATGACTCTAAATTTTTTGTGTACATATCTATTTATGTTTTTTTTTTTTTTTTTTTTTTTTTTTTTGTGTATGTATTATTACTACTATTTTTTGGTTTTTTTTTTGTGTATAATATTCTATTTTTTTCTTTCTATATATATATAAAATTTTTTTTTTTTTTTTTTCCATTTGTTTTTCTTTTTATATTCCATTTTTTTTTTTATATTCCTTTTTTTTTTTTTTTATTTTTCTTTTTATATTTTTTTTTTGTGTTTACTTCTTTGTTTACGCCTGTGACTCCTCTTTTTGGAATTTTAGCACACTTATGTGTGCCCTTCTTTCTTTCTTTGTACCGCTGCGACGTAGCACAACAATAACTGGCGATATGAAATTCGCCACCTTGTATGGCCCGCCGTATCTTTGCGCTAATTTCGCCGCGAACCCTTCAGATGCTTTTGATAGATGGTGCTCTTTTGCCCATACTATGTCGCCAATTTTTGGGCTCCACTGCCGCCTCCTCAGATTGTAGTGCCTAGCTTGCTCCTGCGCCGCTCTCTCCATGTTCCTCCGTACCAGCTCAAACACTTCCTGTAGCTTCTTTGCATTCTCTGAGGGCGTGGTTGGTGATGCTCCCGTCCCCAATGCCTCTTCATCGTATAACGCCTTCGGCATTCTCGGCTCTCTGCCTTGGGTTATGAAACATGGCGAGTATCCCGTCGAGTCGGACACGCTTGAGTTCACTGCCAGCATCAACTCAGGCCAGTGCTCGTCCCATGTCCTCTGATCCTCGCCTGCAAACTGGGCAATCATTGTCTTGACCGTTCTGTTCGCCCTTTCCGTCGGTTTTTCCTGCGGCGTGCACCGTACACGTGAATTGATGCCGAACTCCGAGCTCCTCGAGAAAATTTTTGAAACTCCTACTGGTGAACTGGACCCCATTATCCGTTATCATCACCTTTGGCACTCCGTATCTAGCAATAATTCTTTCGCGGATTGCCTTCTGCAGCGCCTCCGTGGTTGCTTTTCGCATCGGAACCATCTCCGTCCATTTTGAAAATCGATCAATCAAAACCAATAACATGGTGTTTCCATGCTTGGACCTTGGCAATGGTCCTACGAAATCTGCACATACCGTCGCCCATGGTTCCTCTGGGATCTGTGTCAGCATTTTCCCTGCAGCCTGCATTTGATTTGGTTTGTACCGCATGCACGTTTCGCACTGTCTGACATACTTTCTTATGTCCCTTTGCATCCCTGGCCAGAAGTACCTGGCTACTATCCGCGCAATTGTTTTTCTTCCTCCTAGATGTCCCGCTGTCGGTGCGTCGTGGTTCTCCCTAAGCACCTGCTGTCTCATGTTGATCTGCACACACAACTTCCATGACGCCACTTCTTCGCTTCCAGCTCTATGTGGCACATGTCGGTAAACCAGGCCTGCCTCTTCTATGTACTCTGGATATTTCTGTGGGTTTTCTCCTATTTTCCTCTTCAGTGCGCTTATCCACATGCACTCGACGTCTTCGCTTGTTGCGGCACTCCTTAGCTTTTCCATCATCGGCTGGCGGGATAGTGCATCTGCAACCACATTCAGTTTCCCTTTCCTGTAGCTGATAACATAATCGTATTGTTGCAGCTCAAATACCCATCTTGCAATCCTTCCCAATGGGCTCTCTATATTGTTTATCCATTTTAGTGCCATATGGTCCGTGATCACGTCGAACTGGTACCCCTCCAGGTATGGTCTCATTTGCCGAATTGCCCATATTATGGCCAGGCATTCTTTCTCAGTTGCCGAGTAATTTTTTAGCGCCGTAGTCGCTAGCGTCTGTTTGCAGCACAAATTTCTTTGAGAAATCCGGGCATGCCAGCACTGGATCCTCTGCCAATCTTGACTTTAGCTTCTCAAACGCCTCTTGGTGTCTAGCCGTCCACTCCCACTTTGTCTCTTTTCGTAGGAGATCGTTTAATGGTTTCACGACCCCTGCGAAGTCTGGGACGAATCGCCGATACCACGATGCCATACCAATGAACTGACGTACCCCCTTTACGTTTGTTGGGGGTTTCAATTCCGTAATCGCCGCGACCTTTCCGGGATCCATGCCGATTCCCTGGCTTGTTATTCGGTGGCCCAGGTACAGTAGCTCTTCCCTGAAGAAATGACACTTTTCCGTGTTTATACTCAAATTTGCCGCCTTCAGTCTTCGGAACACCTCCTTCAAGTTTGCCATATGCTCCTCCCTTGTGCGTCCGATCACGATGATGTCATCTTGATACGCAAATGCGTGCGGCGCCATATCCGGGCCTATAACCTGGTCCAAAGCCCTTTGGAAAGTTGCCGATGCTGAATGTAAACCGAACGGCATCACCTTCCACTGGTACTATCTGCTTCCCTCCTCCAGTGGGATTTGCCAATAGCCGTCCTTAAGATCGAGGCTGCTGAAAAACTTTGCTTCCCTTAGTTGCTCCAGTATAAAGTTTATTCGTGGCATTGGGTACGCATCTTTTACCGATTTTGCGTTTATTTGTCGGAAATCCACGCACATTCTCCATTGACCCGTTTTCTTCTTCACCATAACGATGGGTGAGCTATAAGCACTATTCGAAGGCTCGATGCATCCCTTTTCCAGCAGCTCTTCTACCTTCGCATTTATCTCCCCCTGTATTTTGGGGTTTTTGGGATAGTACCTTTGTTTTATGGGGATGTCGTCCTTCATAGTGATCCTGTGCTGCGTAACGTTTGAACAACCCTTATGGCTTGTGAACGCCACTAGCTCCTCCTCAATGAACCTTTTGTCCCGCTCGCTCTCCCATTCCTCCGAGGATCCAGTCACTGCTACTGACAGCCTATCCTCCAGGCATCCGCCCCATCGTTCTCTTCTCGGGATCGTGACTTGGTGGCCTGCACATGTTATTGTTGTGCCAAATCCTGCGAGGAAATCCCATCCTAGCACCGCGCTGTCTCCTATGCCTGGCAACACCAACATATTTAGTTTGTGTTCCATGTTGCCAAAGCTTACAGTCGTCTGGAGTACCGTTCGAGTCTCCGTATGGCTCCCATTGGCAAATTTTATCAGTCTCCTCCTCTTCGCTCTCCGGCGATTTCTGGGTTCCCCGCTAGCTTCTCCGAAATGAAGCTAGCCGTTGCCCCGGTGTCTATCATGGCCTTAACTTCTGCTCCTCCGACCTTGACGACCGCCGACAATTGCTGATCATCTCCTGATAATCCTCCAACTAGTTTTGAGAGGCAGCACCTCGTGATCTCTGCCTTCCTCTCTACGGCTGAGATCGCTGCACGTTTCCCGATCTTTGGCAGCACTCTGTGCTCCTTACCCCTATTGCTCCGCTCATTCTGTAGAACAACATTCTGGGGTTCCTGCACCCACTAGCCCAATGGCCCATGCCTCCACACCTGTTGCATGCCTGCGCCGGGTTCTCGACATGTCCTTGTCTCGGCGTTGCTGCCCATTGCTGATTTGGCTGTTGCTGTTCGCTGTGGCTTGTACCCCATTGCTGGTAGGCTTGTTGCAAACCTGTTGTTGTTGGTTTGTTTGTCCCAGCCCAGTGTAGAATCGGTTGTTGCTGTCTGGGGGTTGCAACCCATTGCTGACTCGGCTATTGCTGTACCCTTTGTCTCTGCCCTTCTGCCTGCCATTTCTGCCTCCATCCTTGTCCTGGGGGGCTCTGTCGCTCTGGCGGGTCCTGATTCATTTCATCCTTCTGCCATTTATTTTCGGTCGCCGGCTGTTTGCGATCCCATTGTGGTTCCATGGAGGCTTGCCTGTTAAACGCCTCTTCTTCTTGGGCTAACTCCTCAAACTCCTCGGCTAGGCCCATTACTTCTTCCAGCGACGCGCATGCATATGGCCTCATAAACATTTTCATGCGTGGTATGCAGTTCTCCACCAGACTCTCTATTATCTCCATCGTGGATTTCCCTAGTGGCTTCATTAGAGTCTGAAGGTCCACCATATACTCCTTGGAAGGTTCTCCTCGTTTCTGCTTCCGCTGCCGAACCTGGTCTGCCAATTTCTCAAAGTAACCTTTCGGCAGAAAAAAGGACTCGAAGCTCCTTCTGAACGCTTTCCAAGTTGGCCATTCCTCATCGTTCATTATGAACCACTTCTGTGCTCTGTCCTGGAGTAATTCCGGCATCGCCCGGGATCGTGTTTATGTCCAACCCGTACGTTTTGGCGGACCATACCACTCGGTCCACGAATTCCAGTGGATCTCCTGTTCCGTCGAATCGGAATGACCACTCCCGGACTTGTCTGGCCACTTTAGCGTAGTCCACTTGCACCGGGACCGGCTTCCGCACTTGTGGCTCCATGCTCCTTATACTTTTCATTTCTGGAACCGCCAGACTTTGAATGAGCTTCTCCGATTCGCTCACTGCTCTTTGTCTCGGCGTGGACCTCTGTGTGTTCCTTTCTTCGACTCCACGCGTGAACGCCAACACCTCGTCGTCCCTAGTCTCGTCGACCCACTTTGCAACTAGTGCCCTCATGTTTTCCACCGTTCCTTCTGCTGGGAGACCTAGCTCTCTACACACTTCGCTCAATTCCTCCTTGCGAAGCGCGTATATCCAATTCTTCCTTCCCATCTTGAAGCTTGCGTTATTTCTAGCCTCGAAAACAGTCACGTAGTTTGGGCGCCAGGTGTAACGAACTTTTCTTGCTGATCGATGCTCGCAACAAATGCCGCGGCTAGCTCAAAGAGTTTATGGATCGTTCCACCGAATTTATAGATTCGACGTGACTGCCCGAGCCCAGAAATAACACCGGATTGCTTCTTTTACAAAATATACCCTTTATTTACACAATATTTGTACAAAGTTCATGAAAGGGTGAATCTCACCGGCTGCTCGTCTCGGCCGATCGACCGCTCGTCCTCCCCTCGGTCCCCGGTCACCGTTCCGGGTTGGTGCCGATACACACGCCCGCCCAAAGCTTTCGCCCAGCAGGACGTGTGGTCTCAGTGCCTGGCGCCGGTTCGGCTCACGGTTTCCTCCGTTTGGACTCACGTGCTCCAGTTGCGGGGCTTATGTTGCCCCTCTCGTGCCGGTGACGCTGCTCCTGATGTCCTTCTCTCGTTGACGCTGCTTCTGTTGACGCTGCCCCTTTCGTCGTTGTCGCCGCTCCTCTTCAGTGGGTGTGTGTGTGTGGATCGCTGTTATCCTTGGCTCACTGGGATTGCCCTTTCGCCGTGGCCGGCACCTGACCCGTGTTGGCGGACCAATAGGCTCACCTCCCAGGCGTACGCCGGGCCGGCTACGCTTCTTAGTGCCTGGCGGCCGGATCAGGGCACGAAGGGCCTACCTACCCTACAGGACACGCCCCCGGTTGCGTCTGCCACTCGCCTCCAAACACCGGCGTGCATACGCTCCGCAGGATTTATGGGCGACCAGAGGTTTGGCGTCGCGCTTCCTTTAACTCCAGGCGATACGCCAGGATACCTGTCGTGTCCGGGAGTAACCCAACCCGACTCTATTTACCCTTGGGCTTCAGTTCCGCCACGGATCCTGGATCCTTTTCCTATTTGCTCCTTGATTTATCCCGATGATTCGCGTACAGCCGCTGGACTTACCCACAGGGGGTCCTTGAGCCAACGATCATAGATCCTCGCGCACTCGCTTTAATTCACGCACTTGTGACTGTCGGAATTACCCACGGGGGGTCCTTCAGCCTTTACTCCTAATTCCTCCAAGGAAACTTTCTCTTGAATGTTAGACTTACCCACGGGGGGTCTTTCACTCAACTCTGCCAGCTTCCCTAGAAGACTCGGTCTCGATTTACTCCAGGGGCCCTCCTTATATAGCTCCAGAGGCGCCCGTTAATCCTTGCAACTCTTTCTTCCTGCCGTTAATCCTTCGGCTTTCTATTCCCGCCGTTAATCCCACTTTCCAATCAGAGCGGCGGCTCCCGTTCACCCCCTTTTCCCCCTTTGGCCACCGGCCAGCATCGTTATTATGCCGCGGCAGCGGCTTTCTTCCAGGCGCTCCCCCCGCGCTCCCCCTTTGGCCACCGGCCCGCATTGTTAATATGCCGGGCATTGGCTCTTTTACCGGCGCTTCCCCCGCGCTCCTCTTGGTCGCCCCAATCGCATTTCTCTCCTTCCGTGCTTTCTAAACACCTCGGCCACCGCGGCCGCTATGTTCCCCGCCCCCGTCTCTTTCTCCTACATCCGCGCACGGCTGTCGCGCAGGCCCGACCGGAACCGTTACGTTCCACGTTGTCTCCGCTTTCTCCTGCATCTGCGCACGGCCGCGCGATCCCTTTCCCCGCTGCTGCCCCCTTCTGGCCACCTGTCTTGGCGTGTGGGAGATTTAATCTCCTCACAGTCTTGCATCCCAATTAAGTCCCCTAAGTGCGAAGGAAGTTTTTTTTTGTACAGATTCTATGTGATTTTGATGTACTCCGTATTGAGGACTCCAGACACACGATCCATACTCAAGAATCGGACGGACTAGTGAAGTATATAAAGTTTTTGTTAAGTACGAGTCATTGAATTCTTTGGACCATCTATACTGAAGACAAAGCTTAACGTCATCAGCGTACATAAGTACAAGTGAATCAGTTAAGGCAAGGGGCAAGTCGTTAATAAATAATGTAAAAAGTAATGGTCGAAGATGGCTTCCTTGGTTAAGGATCCTTGGGGATGTTTAAATGATGACTTATCTTCCAGATAAGTAGCTCGAAATGCAAATCAGGAGATCAGTTGGGAATCCCAAAAGACTGAGTTGACTTATAAGATGCGAATGGTTAACAGAGTCAAATGCTTTAATGAAGTCAGTGTAAATGACGTCTGTTTGTAAGCCATTCCGGAACCCATCCATGACAAAAGATGTTAGCTCCAATAAGTTGGTGGTGGTGGAGCTGCGCTTCATAAAGCCATGTTGGCACGGGGATATCATTGAACTACATAAATGTTGCAAATGTGGAGTGAAAAGTTTTTCGAAAAGCATCGGATTTTTCCCTTTTTTATGAAGATGAATAATGTAGGATTCCTTCCACATAAGGAGAAAAATCGAAGTCTCCAGAGATAGATTAATTAGTTTCAGAAGCGGTTTGCACAGTGCCTCGTCGCAGTTCTTCAGAACGCATCCTGGTACTCCATCAGGGCCTGGCGAATACACGGTCTTGATCATGACCTAGAAGATCCGATAACACACCACTTTGATCAAAAGATGGGCAAAATATAAGGTTGGCTGGTTGGATCTTATAAGTGTAAGGCTGAGTTGGAATGGTGCTGACTATTTGAGTAACTGACTATTTAGTTGTTTGAAAAAACTTTGCGAAGAGATCGGCCATTGCCAGATCAGTGTTCGCATATGAGTTCTCAAACGTAAGCAGAGGAGGAAAAGATACATGATTGCGCTTAGTGTTTACGAAGTTATATAACTGCTTCGGGTCCTGAGTAAACTGAATCCGGCAGCGGTGAATATAACTCCTATAACATTCAGCCTTATGCACGGTGAAATTGGACCGAGCCACTAAGTATCTTGAATAAACAGTTAGTCAGCCAGATAATGTTTACTAAAAAGTCTATTCATGACGTTCTTTAAATTTAATAGGTGCTGTGTATACCAAGGCGGATTAGTTGAAGCAGACGGATATTTCCACGGCACGCAAGCGTTGATGAATATATTTAGGGTATTATAAAATCTCTGTTTATGTCATCGCATGCCAGTAGATCGGATCAATCAAATTCCAAAAGTAATTTGTTTAGTTTTATAAAATCAGCCTTACGGAAGAAACGAACTTTATGAGATTTAAGTGAAGACTTAAGGTCAATTAAGGTATTGGTTTCGATTGAAACCTCAAGAGTGGGATGATGTGGATGTTGCCAGTATGTAGGCGGTTCAGACGAAGGTGGTATGTAAGAACAGGTAACGTATAAAGATTGACCGGACAAAATGATTTTAGTGCAAAGAAATTCTATGTCACCAAACTCTTGTGATTGTACCTCTTCAGAAGCGAATTTGAAGTCCACAGAAATTAACACTCCTCCTCCCCTTCGCAGTGTTCTATCACGTCTAAAAATGGTGTACTTACTTGGAAAAACTTCGGAGCCTAAGATCTCCGGCTTTAACCAAGTTTCTGGTTAAAGAAAAGAAGAACTATCAAAATACAGTTTGGGTAGTTTACTACGTAATCCTCTAGTATTCTGATAGGTAAATGTTAGTGTAGAAATTAGTTTTTTGAAGATGAGGTGGAAGGTTGGTCAGTGGCTCTAACATGTGGTAGTTTCACTCCCATAGGTTTGGTAATTTTTTTATTCACCGTACTTGGCTGATGTTTTTGGACGAAAATATTCTATGGCCAAAAGCTGGCGGAACAAATCGCTTCGCCCCAGATTTTATTGAAATTCTTTCATCCGATGTTTATCATTTTACAAGTGGGGATGATTCGGGGCTTGAGGACACCTTGGACTCAACACGTTATCACGGTATGATCAATATGATTCTGGAACGGAATCAGATCCAGCAGCATTGTACGCTACTGTGTATGTAACAGTTATTTTTTAATTTGGGATTAATGTAAATACGAAGTAAAAATGCAATTATTTAAAATCCTTACAAAATAAAAACGATCAAAAAAAAAAAATGTGGTCTTTCTTTCTACACATTTTCCTATCTTGTCTTTCAAAGTCTTTTGATTGGTTTTTCCAATTCATTGACAGGGAAAATTGGGGGTGGTTTTCATTCGTTAACGCCATTTATGAACCAATACATTCATACAACAGAACCTATTTACATTTTTCAATGTTCAATAGGTTTCCACGATTATGTTTGGCAATTAATATTAAGTTTAAATCTGAACACGAAGGAACCCGATTCAATGAGTCGAATCAGCATTGTGTTTACGAATTTTATTTAATAAAATTATCCATAAACAATTCTTAATAAAATAAAAAATTATAAAAAAATTTAATTATGGTTTTTTTATTTTTATTGAGATTAAGTTGAGATTAAATGATCTGAGATACAGCATTAATAAATATTACATCAATATTTAAATAGTTTGATAAATGTTGAAATATATAAGATTTATTTTGATGTTTTTGCTCTTAAATTAATTAATATCATTAATATCTTGGGATGATCCGTTAAAAAATGAAAATATAATTCATTTCGGAGCCAGAACTTTTTTTAGAATGATGATCGTGCTTTTGTAATGCTGAAGTTGTATACTTTTAGAATGTGACGTTTTAATCCATAACGATATTTAAAAGAGGGGCTGTATATACAAAGATCACAAACGAATTTCTTCATTTCGATATTTATGTTATAAACTGATATGAAGAATAAACTAGAACTCCTTTTATAAGGTTTTATGCGTGAAACTATTCAATATGTATATAATATACATAAATAGGTATAATAAAATGAAAGAATCACATAACCATCTCTTTCATTCTTATTATCAATTATTACATTAATGGTTATAAAATCCTTATATACATAAATAAAATATAAAAAGAAATATGTTGTCATCTCTTTTTACCGATTTATATAAAAAGTATATTATGTAATAATATAAGTGGCTGACCTAGATGGTACAATAGAAGGCTGGCTACTGGATGACTGCATTTCCAAAAAACGCAGCAGGCTGTGATGCCTCGTCCCACAACTGCGACAATTAGCGAGGCACTTACGCAGGTGATGACCAGGTTGGAGACATTTCCGACATAGACCGAGTCGCCTAGCCTCACCAAGGCGGCTCTCAGGGGGCATTAACAAAAATCTGGGGCATGCAGACACTACGTGGGACCACCCACCACATAATATACAAGCAGGGGAAGGGCACGTAGGCGGTCATGGCCACATCCCTAGCCTCCAGAGTCCTGCATCGCTGCTCCAAAAATTCTGCCATCGACTCCCAGGTAGGGATGAGGTCCAAGTTCGACGCATTTTGACATTCCTCCCACTTGGCCTGGGTAGCTAGGTCCAACCCTTGAAGGATCACTTGGACAATGATACTGCTGGTGATCTGCATTGTCGTCCCCAAATTTTGCAAGGCTCGCATGTCGGCATTGAATTTATCGGAAAGCCCTCGCAGCGATGCCACTGAGCCACCTTCCAATAGACTGAGGCCCAGAATCCCGTTCACATGAGCCTGAAATATTAACCGACGGTTATTAAATCGATTTTCCAAGAGACGCAACGCGACATCATAATTCTCCTCGGAGATTTCCAAGGAACGAATTGCTTCTAATGCTGAGTCCCGAAGACAAGATCGTGACCTCTGCAGCTTTTCCACCTTACTACTGTGAGGATTGCAGCCCACGATCGTTGAGAAAGCCGAGTGAAACTCACCCCACTCCAAATATCCTCCGCTAAAAGCAGAAAGAGGAAGAGGAGGCAAGGCTAGAAAACTCCGACTAAACGCCGAGTCCACCTGAATACTGAAAACTCTGGCACTCTTTCTCTGGAAACGCTGGCAAGGGTGGAATGGGCAGCAATTCGAGAAGAGCGCAACGACGTCTCGTGCTCGATTTCGGCATGCATCGTCGCTACAAGCTCAGACACTGTCCATCGCAAATCGCTGCTTATCTCAGCAATATCCAACTCTTCAAGCTCCCCGTGGATGGCCTAAAAATCCTCGTACATGGCGACCAGATGCAGGCTGCAGGGAAAATGCTGACACAGATCCTAGAGGAACCATGGGCGACGGTATATGCGGATTTCGTAGAACCATTGCCGAGGTCCAAGCATGGAAACACCATGTTGTTGGTTTTGATTGATCGATTCTCAAAATGGACGGAGATGGTTCCAATGCGGAAAGCAACCTCTGAGGCGCTGCAGAAGGCAATCCGCGAAAGGATTACCGCCAGGTACGGGGTGCCAAAGGTGATGATAACGGATAATGGGAACCAGTTCACCAGTAGGAGTTTCAAAAATTTCTCGAGGAGCTCGGAGCGAACTCCGATGCCGAGCGCCCCCAGGAAAATCCAACGGAAAGGGCGAACCTAACGGTCAAGACAATGATCGCCCAGTTTGCAGGCGAGGATCAGAGGACATGGGACGAGCACTGGCCAGAGTTGATGCTGGCAGTGAACTCAAGCGTGTCCGACTCCACGGGATAATCGCCATGCTTCGGAACCCAAGGCAGAGAGCCGAGAATGCCGAAGGCGTTATACGATAAAGAGGCATTGGGAACGGGAGCATCACAAGCCACGCCCTCAGAGAATGCCAAGAAGCTACAAGAAGTGTTTGAGCTGCTGCGAAGGAACATGGAGAGAGCGGCGCAGGAGCAAGCTAGGCACTACAATCTGAGGAGGCGGCAATGGAGCCCAAAAATTGGCGACATAGTATGGGCAAAAGAGCACCATCTGTCAAAAGCAGCCGAAGGGTTCGCGGCGAAATTAGCGCCAAGATACGGCGGGCCGTACACTGTGGCGAATTTCATATCGCCAGTGATTGTTGTGCTACGTCGCGTCGGCACAAAGAAAGAAAGGAGGCCACACATAAGTGAGCTAAAATCCCAAGCAGAGGAGTCGGCGCCACGGGTGTAAACAAACAGGAAAACAAAACAAAAAAAAAATAAAAAGAAACAAAGGAAATTGGTGCCAACAAAAAGAGGAGAGTATGTACAAACGAAGAAAAGGAATAGGAGCCGCAAGAACGGAACTATTCCAGGCGGCCGAAATTTATGCCTATAAAAAGGCGGGGATGGGCACCGACCGGCCTTCTTTTTTTTGCAACGGAGATGGAGTCATCAAGCACAACACCGGTAGTATGTCCGGGGGCTCCGGGCCACGAGGAGGGTCTTGAGGGCCATGACCGGTAGAGGACCTGGAGGACGTTAGATCCAGGTGGGCACGACCACCGTAGAGGAACGGATCCGACAGCCAAGCGAGGACCTGGCAGCGCTTCGCCAAAGGCAACGAAGGACCCGGGAGCAGGAGGAGTCAGAGGCAGCTCTGGCGCTGGCGAGGGCCAGACTAAAGTTGGCCATAGCAATGGCCAAGGAAGCAGCCCGGCGGAGGAGATCCGAGGGAGCAGGGCAGCCAGCAGCGATGCTGAGGAGAGCGGCGGGCCGGAGATGCCACCGCAGCAGGGCCACCCGGCGGATCAGGTGGGCCAAGAAAGAGGAGATCGACGCAAGGATCAGGCGGATGACGGGGCCACGAGTGTGGCCGAGTCGGAAGTGGCAGCCGGCAAGGCCACCCACCTCGCACCCCCAGGAGAAAGAGGAGGACCCGAAGTCGTGGACTCGCGGGCCATGGGTATGGCCGACCCCGGCAAGGCCGGCGCTAGAGAGGCAGGCGTCCTGCCCGGAGAAGAGGCCGCCGAGGCCAATTCTCAAAAGAAAAAACTCGGCAGGAGGCGGAGGAGCACTCCCGCAAGAGGCCTGGCCGCCGGAGCTGCGCCACAAAGTGGATGAGGAAGAGAGGCGACGACGCAAGAAGACAGGCCGATGGAGTGTGGTGTTGCAGGTCGGCGGCGAGTGTTTTCGGGTGCGCGGGGGTTCGAACGGGGTTCGCGTCACCCGCAAATAAAATACAAAAAAAAAAAAAAAGAAAACAGGAAAAATTTAAATAATAACAAAAAAAAAAAAAAAAAAAAAAAAAAAAAAACGAAGTAAAAATTGGAAATAATTATAAAATAAATGCGAAGAGTTATAATAAAAAAAACACAAACGGGGAAAGGGGGAGGAAATATAAAAAAAAAACACACAACAAAAGAAAAAAAAAACAAAAAAAAATGGAATTAAAAAAGATAAAAAAAAAGGAATACAAAAAGAAAAAATAAAACAAAAAAAAAACAAACAAAAATAAATGGAATTAAAAAAAAAATATATATATAGAAAGGAAAAGAAACCAAAAAAAATATATAATATTATACAACAAAAAAAAAAAACACAAAAAAAACAAGAATGGAAAGCTAACTTCGGGCGGAGCCGAAGTTGATATACCCTTGCAGATATGTGGCAGCTTATATCCGATATATCGGATCTTATCTAGTCGGCCGATCCTTATTAAACTCGGCAGATCAAATTAGTTTGCCGAAAGTAGAATCCATACAAAGTCCCAGTCTTCTAACTTAAAAAAAAACAGAGATATGGCATTTCCGATCAATCACTGATATGGCAGCTATAGGATATAGTCGGCCGATCCTTATGAAATTTGGCAGATTGAGTCTGCTAAAAGAAGAGTCCACAGCAAGTCCCATCTTTCTATCTTAAAAAACAACGAAGTTATGGCATTTCCGATCAATCAGTTATATGGCAGCTATAGGATATAGTTGACCGATCCCGGCCGTTCCAACTTATATACTGCCTGCAAAGGAAAGAAGGATGTGTGCAAAGTTTGAAGTCGATAGCTTTAAATCTGAGAGACTAGTTTGCGTAGAAACAGACAGACGGACAGACGGACATGCTTATATCGACTCAGGAGGTGATCCTGATCAAGAATATATATACTTTATAGGGTCGGAGATGTCTCCTTCACTGCGTTGCACACTTTTCACCAAAATAATAATACCCTCTGCAAGGGTATAAAAAAAGGGAAAAAATTATTAAAAACAAAGCCGAAAGAAAGAGGCAAAATGAAGGGGAACGACCTGTCCGTTTCCCGTACAAGGGGGGAGGTGGATAAGTTTATCCACGCAGAAACCAAAAAAAAAGGAGTCAAAACAAACACACGGGACGGAGAGTACAAAAAAAAAAAACGGTTCCGGATGACATGCGCGACTGCCGTGCGCGGATGTAGGAGAAAGAGAAGTGGGGCGGGGAACATAGCGGCCGCAGTGGCCGAGGTGTTTAGAAAGTACGGAAGAGAGAAATGCGGTTGGAGCGACCAAAAAGGGGAGCGCGGGGGAAGCGCTTGTAAAAGAGCCAATGCCCGGCACAATAACAATGGGCCGGTGGTCAAAGAGGTAGCGCCTGGAAGAAAGACGCTGCCGCGGCATAATAACGATGCGGGCCGGTGGCCAAAGGGGGAAAAAGGGGTGAGAACGGCGGGAATAGAAAGCTGAAGGATTAACGGCAGGAAGAAAGAGTTGCAAGGATTAACGGGCGCCTCTTGAGCTATATAAGGAGGGCCCCTGGAGTAGATCGGGCCCGAGTCTTCTAAGGCAGCTAGAAGAGTTGAGCGAAAGACCAACCGTGGGTAAGTCTAACATTCAAGCGAGAAAGTTTCCTTGGAGGAATTAGGAGTATAGGCTGAACGACCCCCCGTGGGTAAGTCCAACAGTCTCAAGTGCGTGAATTAAAGCGAGTGCGCGAGGATCTATGATCGTTGGCTCAAGGACCCCCTGTGGGTAAGTCCAGCGGCTGTACGCGAGTCATCGGAAGAGGATGAATCGAGGAGCAAGTGGGAAAAGGATCCAGGATCCGCGGCGGAACTGAAGCCCAAGGGTAAATAGAGTCGGGTTGGGTTACTCCCGGACACGACAGGTATCCTGGTGTTATAGCAAGAGCGTCGGATCGGTCTGGCGTACGCCTTACCCATTCCAGCCCTATATGACCAGGTGTGATCCTGTAAAGCGAGGGATAACCAGCTCGGGTACTCAATCCCAGCAATAAAACCAAACAAGGACGTCCCGGTCAAATCAAGAGACTCCTGATCCAGGCGCTGGAGCGTATGCACAGCGTATCGCCTGGAGTCAAAGGAGGCGCGACGCCAAACCTCTGATCATCCATAGATCCTGCTGTGCGTATGCACGCCGGTGTTAGGAGGCGAGTGGCGGACGCAATCGGGGGCGTGTCCTGTAGGGTAGGTAGGCCCTACGTGGCCTGATCCGGCCGCCAGGCACTAAGAAGCGCATCCTGCCCGGCATACGCCTGGGAGGTGAGCCTATTGGTCCACCAACACGGTGCCGGCAACGGCGAAACGGCAATCCCAGAGAGCCAAGGATAACAATTATCCACGGCACCCACAAAAGAGGAGCAGCGACAACAGGAGCAACAACGACAGGAGCAGCGACGACGACGGGAGCAAAGTCGACGACCAAAGCAGCGGCGACCCACAAGAAAGGGATGTCGGGAGCAGCGTCACCGGCAGGAGAGGGGCAACATAGGCCCCGCAACTGGAGCACGTGAGTCCGAACGAAGGAAACCGTGAACCGAACCGGCGCCAGGCACCGAGACCACACGTCCTGCTGGGCGAAAGCTTTGGGAGGCGTGTGAACGGTGACCGGTGACCGAAGGGAGGACGAGCGGTCGATCAGCCGAGCCGAGCAGCCGGTGAGATTCACCCCTTTGTAAACTTTGTTTCCAACCTGTGCAAATATTGTATAAATAAAGGGGACATTTGTGAAACGAAGCACCCTGTGTTATTTCTGGGCTCGGGCAGTCACGTCGAATCTATAAATTCGGTGGAACGATCCATAAACTCTTTGAGCTATCCGCGTTATTTGTTGCGAGCACCGATCAAAAAGAACCGTTCGTTACACTCCTAATATTAAACTTCCAACATCAGGGGCATGTGTAGACAATAATGTTAATCACGTAGAAGAAGTCGAAGATAATGAATTCGAAATACTCGGGCTGGATTCCCTGGAGCTGGAGGAAGAGCTTTGGGAAGAATAAAAGTCACAAAACTTAATATTGGGCTCTAACTAATTTTTAATATAATTTTTCAGGTTTCCAAATCAACTTTATAATGCAAATTTATTAAAAATGTATTAATTAAATACATTTAGTGCACATTTATTAAATATATTACGTTAAAATATTTTAAAACAAATTTAAAAAAAAATCAATAATTTCAACATTATGGTAATGTGGGCGGGAGGAAAAGCGTGGTCCAATTAAAAAAAAATCCGAAATTCTATCTTTTTTTTTAGGTATATGTGCAAAGTTTCGTGTTTCTATCTTTCAAAATGTTACAGATGCCGCACAAATGCCGAAATAAATTCTTCTAATAAGAATTTATAAATTCTTAGTGCGTGTGGTGCGGTGTGGTACCTGAAATAAATTCTTCTAATAAGAATTTATAAATTCTTCAGGTACCACACCGCACTATGCGGTTTATTTAAAATAAATTCTTATTTAAGTAAAGTTCTTCTAATAAAGCTGTTGCACCCCGTAAAGCCATATTTGTATCCCGCCTTATGCCGGATGCCACTGTGGATGATGTCAGGAGTTACCTTCTAAACCATCTTAAACTGGAACCTAATAAATTACCTGTTTTTAAGTTTAATTTTAAACATAAGTGTTAGGTCCATAAGGTAGAGGTCTGTGCGTTCATTTTGAAGTGTGACTGCGAACTGCCTTTATTAAAGTGTCTATATCTATTTGTGAATTTACAAAGTTGCCTATAATATTAGTGATTACAATGTCTGGTAACGTTAGTATAAGAGAAGAGAGCGTATATGTATTTAAGTATACATATATGACACATCTCCTCCTTTAATTAAAACTATGTTAGTGTTTTGGTTTCCTAAAATCCTTTGGCTGGAAACGATCGACGGCTTGGCGATTTCGAGTGCTTTGGCGAACAGGTATTCCCGACAAGCGTCGTGCTGGTTGAATTTGCCTTGGTTGTTAAGTTACCTCTCCTGCCATATCAGAAACAGGTTGAATAGATGCAGAAATCTCGGCTGACAGTTCGCCTCGGCTCTGAGTGTGTAGACTGAAGGCAAGATTCGGGATTTCAGGTACAAACCAGAACTCTTTGGATTTATCATCGCAATGGTTAGCTGAGGACCTGGATTTAAGCTGATTTACATGGCGCTTGACATATCCATTTTTGGTACGAACTACGTACAGCATCTTACGTACAGCAGCCAGTGAAGACTGGCTGATTAACGGAGTATTTGGTATCTGCTTGTTTATTTATTTTAGGCTTCTCAAATAGTTGACTCAATATGGTTCGTCCTGATCGACCGTGTATCAATTCGGCTGGAGTTTTTCCTTGTGCATTAGGAGTAAACCTGTAAGATGCGAGGTATTTAGTGACTGCCTCACGAACTGATAACCCATCCGATAAAATTTTCTTCACGGAAAATTTGAAAGTCTGGACAAAGCGTTCTGCCAAACCATTTGACGCTGGATGAAACGCTGGTTGTTGTAGACGACATTTGAACAGCAAATGGAAATTGAGAAAAGGGGTCTACGCAGATTAGCCACATGGCGTCAAATATGGGGCCAGCAAAATCAATGTGAATACGCTCCAAAGCTGATGTTGCTACAGGCCAACTGTGGTACTCCTTCGGCGGTGCTGGATTATTGCATTATGCAAGAGTTTACAATATTTTTTATATCTTGATCAATGGTAGGCCACCAAACATGTTCCCTGGCTAACTGTTTCATGCGGACGATGCCCCAATACCCTTCATTCAGAGTTTCAGAATATGGCCGCGAAGTTCAGATGGAATTAATACACGATTCGAATCTGTGTATAAGCAAAGAAGTTGTTGGTTAGTGGTAATCGCAAACCTTCGATTGAAAAATGGCAATAAAGCTTCCTGGCTCGGTTGAAGTTTTTCAGGCCATCCCACTGTAACGAAATGAATGACTTGTCTGAGAATTTCGTCGGTGCTTAGGTGCTTGCGAATTGTGTCAGCATTAATAGGCGGTCTCCATTCCAGTATAGTGTTGCAGGCCTCTTCTTCTTTGTCAAAATCTGGATCCATACCTACTGGAAGACGTGATAGAGCATCGGCGTTGCCATGCGCTGCTGTGGTACGATACCTTATGTCGAAGATGTAGGCCATGAGAATGATGGCCCAGCGTTGCAGTCTGTTTGATGTTATCAGAGGAAGATGCTTGCCTGGATTAAAAATTGTTACAAGCGGTTTGTGATCTGTAATCAAAATAAATCTTCTTCCATATAAATATTGGTGAAATCGTTTCACTCCGAATATTATAGAAAGTCCATCTTTTTCGATCTGGCTGTGTTTTACTTGGTGCTTATCTAAAGTTTTTGATGTGAAAACTATTGGTCGTTCGGTTCCATCTTCGAAGATGAGAAAGCACTACTCCAATACCAAAGGATGAAGCATCAGTGGCTAGTATCAGTGGTAATCTTTCATCGAAATGAGCTAGTTCAATTGCGTTTATAATGTAATACTTCAAGTCTGTGAATGCTTGAGGCTGTTGCGGCCCAAATATGTATGCTACATTTTTTCTGCGAAGTTGGTTCAAGGGTGCTGCCAACTGCGAATAATTTGGGATAAAATACCAATGATAGTTGACTTTACCCATAAACGCTTCCAATTGTTGCAAATTCTGAGTAGGCTTCAGTTGTTTTACAGCTTCTAGTTCAGAAGCATCTGGAAGAAACTTCCTTATCTACGCACTTAGGGGACTTAATTGGGATGCAAGTCTTCACCTTCCATCCTATCATTGTAGACTTTTATTAATAAACTTACCATCATTAAAAAACCGTAGAACGATGTTGGGTGTCATGTTCCTAGTTAATCTTATTAATGGAAATGTAGGCAGCCAGCATTTACTAACACGCTTAAATTTTAATGTTCCTAGTAGAAGGACCAGAAACTTTCGTCCTCTACTCCTCAGCCATTGTAGCTCGACATATGCCCAACACGATCCGTTCAGGGTATTATGTTCGGACTACAATGGTCTCTACAACATCTTGCCACGTTGCTCTACTAACAATCTTAAATCCTTTATACTATACGCCTTATCTGTGCAACACTCTTCCTCGTAATACTCTACTCCTTCTCTTTATACTCTCTCGGATCTATCCCCGCGATTCGAGCCGTACGTTATGCGGCAGCGCCCCTCGGTCGGTTGGGCGGGAGGTGGGCTGTACGTATGCAGTGGGAACCGCGCGCAAAAAAAAAGAACACCGTTTGCGGATATTCTTCTTCCCAAATATTCAATTTCAATCTAATACCGTTGTCCTGAAGAATACCAAGAACTTGATCGAGTCTTTTCAAATGTTCTGCCCTACTCAGTGCTGAGATAATGATGTCATCAAGATAATTTCCGCAGCCTTCTATTCCTTTCAGGAGTTGTTCTAGGTATCTTTGAAAGGTCACCGGAGCGCTGGCTATTCCATATGGAAGACGTTGATATTGAAAAAGGCGCAGCGGGGTGTTCACGACCATAATATGTTTGGACGCATCATCCAATTCCATTTGTAGATAGGCCTCTTTAAGGTTTATTTTGCTGAACTGCTTGCCATGACGGATGATGTGGAATAGAGCCTCTTTTGTGGGCAACGGGTACTGCTCGCACGGGTAAAGTCACCACAAATTCGAATTTCTCCACCTGGCTTAGGTACGAGAACAATTGGGAATACCCAGTTGCTAAACTTCACCGGTTTCCAAATCCCTACTTGGACTAATCTGTCTGCCTCTGCCTTAAATTTTTTTATTTGTGCAAAAAGAATTTGGCGGTTTTTATAAAACTTATTATTAAAATTTTTATTTAAATTTTTATTTTTATTTTTATTAAAATCACACTGGCTTTGAAGTCTTTTATCTCTCCCATTGCGGGCTCAAAAACGTTTTTATATTTGTTGTGTATGTCAGTCACACTGACACTGTGCACCTCGTTAATGTTCGATACTGGCATTATATGAAAACCGAATGTTTTGAATATATCCAGACCAAAGAGATTTTTCGAATTTTCCACGTTTGCCACTATTAATATAATTTCTCTTTCTATTTCACCACATTTCGCAACCGTATGCAGCTCCCCAAGCAATGGTATTGGTGTTCGTCCAAACGCGTGTAACACTTGTGAGCACTTGTGTAATAGTGGTTTATTTAGGAGCGCGTATGTGTTCGAGATAATTAAATCATTGTTCAAGATTTCCAGATCAATGACTTTTTTTTTCCATTCATTTTTCATTAAGCCTGTTACACTGTACACTGCTTCAATCATTTCTATATCGTTTGCTTCGTTTTTACCTTGCTTTTTAACTTGGTCTTGATTTCGCCAATTACTTTTGTCTTGCTTTGACATACATACGACGGTTATATGTCCCTTTCTACCACACTTGTAGCATACGGCATAGCGAAACTTTCACTTTTCTCTTGAATGAGAATGACCACAGCCAGAGCTTGATTTTAATTCGTTTTTGTTTGATTTCCTTACTGGCGTTTCTTTTTGATAACTATTAATTGCTTTAAAAGAAAGTGTAGAAAAACATGCAACAACGCGTTGGAGAAACGTTGGAGAAACGCGTTGTTCCTGAAGTCTCATCATTATCATCAACGAAACCATCTTGTTTTAATGACCTTTCTCGTCTGAAGAACAGAAAATTAAGAGCTTACAAAATGTTTATAAAGTCAGGATGTTTGTTTTATCAGAAAAAGTTTGTTCGTATATATTCGTAACCAGTTTAACTTTCATAACAATCAACTTTATAAACGTCAAATAGCAAATTGTAAGGAAAATTTCCGAAATGATCAGAGCACCGAGTTTTAATTTGTCAATATGAAACATAAATCCAGTCTTTTTCCTCCTTCCCTAACTTATAAACATATTTCCGATTCTTCTGAACAAGGTATTGAATACCGCACATAAATAATATTTACTTATCTAAATTTCATCATCTTGGGGATTCTAATGCTCTCTCAACCATGAATTTATCATTTTCTGCTGGTCCTTATAACGCCTCTAGCTGTATTCTTAGGTATTGCTCGGATATCCTATGCTATCCTCTTACTACCTTTTCAAGCGATGAAATGAATAATTTATTATTCCGCTTCATAACCGGTTTTAACACTTGTTTTTTAACACAAATTATCTGCCATTCCCCAGCTTCTGTAGAAACTTATAACTTTGCAACTGCAACATCATTGCAAAAGCATAATTTCCACTACAAGACATGGTTTTGTCAAGCATCGCTACAACCAATCTACTTGAATTTTCTTCGAATTTTCTTCTTGTCCACAAGGGTTTTCTGAAACGCATGCAATCCGACGTTGTTTATACAAATTTTAGCAAAGCTTTCGATTTTTCACTTGGGACCTCTTCTGTTTATCCTTTTGTTAACGACTTACATAGTGTCGTAACCCTTGCTTTTATCAAGCGCTGGTCAAAAGAGTTAGATGATCCCGTCACTACTAAGACTCTGTATGTCTCTTTGGTTCGACCTATCCTTGAATAATTTTCATGCGTTTGAAGTCCGCAATACATGGTTCATCAAATGAGTATTCACTCTGTGCAAAAGCAGTTTCTTTTATTTGCATGAAAAAAATTAAACTGGGACAAAGATGGTCGACTTCCAGCATATCGTTTTCGGCTAAAATTACTTGATCTACCTCCATTGCAAGTGCGTCGTATTTGTGCTGGGGTCATGCTCCTTCATAGGATCATTCTTGGTCAAGTTGATTCACAATTTTTACTGGAAAAATATTATTTTCTGTTCCAAACAGGGTTACCCGGTAATTTCGACCCCTTTGGTTAACAGTTTTTAGTTTCCGAACTTAGCGAAACATGATCCTTTTCGTGTTATTTGTAAAAGTGATAACTTATTTTTGCATTTACTAACCCCTGAATTATCCCTTGATGTAATTAAATGTTTGATTGAATCTCTGTTGAATAGTTTTAGCCTTATTCCTAATTATAATTAATTTTAAGAATACAATGAATTCTAAGAATTGTTTCATTCAATATATATAAGATGCGTGGAAATTGAGTATCATCCTGGTCAATGTACAGGCGTTCTGTCTTTTTTAACCACGGCAGAGAGTACATGCTGCGAAATAATGCAGTGGAGACTTCAGAGAGTTACTTAAGGTGAAAATCGTCCCTGAAGATGCTGGCAAGTATCAACGTTGACATTGCTTTTTGGTGAGGAGGTGTTAACGAGTTCAAGACATAGGCTGGTCGCACTAGATGATAAAATTGAGGATCCATACATGAACTTATGGAGAAATTTGTTGTTAACCTACAGGTGTTTTTTGAATTATCACCAATACCGGTGATATGAGCTGTGACTCGGTGAGGTGAAAGTCCCAGCAATTGCGCGACACGTGCGATGCGAAGTTTGATCCCACTTCCTCTTTGTCAAGGAGAATGGAAGAGATAAGGAGAAGAGTAATTGAAATTTCAATTTCATTGAATTTAATTCATTTATTCACTTTCAAATTACTAAAGGTTTGTGTAAATTGGTTAAAATTGTAATTTTATTATTGGTTTAGCTTGAAAACATAGTGGGTCATCCAACACAACACTCTCCTTCAATCCTACAGATTGTATGTCTGGTATCCTCAATACGAAGTACACAGAGATCACATGGAATCTGTTGAATAAAAAGGTCTTTATTTTTGCTCTTATAGGAATAAATTGGCAAATCTTTATGTTTTCACGATAGTAGAATTTTTTATCATTAATGATGTATATAGCCAGCATCCACTTACCCCCTTAAAATGAATCATTCCTAGTAGAAGGACTAAGCACCCGTAAGCACCCATATACCGTATACACATCAATGGATCAAATACAAATAGAACAGATAAAGAATAAAGAATGGCAACAATATAGGTTTATGGATGGCCAACCTAAGTCTAAGCACACCCACTGAAACTGTTGTGCCTATTAGAAATCTATCGAGCAGCCCGCAAGGACAAATACAGAGCCAGATTATTACTGAACATCTTCAAAATGTGTTCCGACCCAAACTCTTTTATACTACCGGCTCTTAAACCTGAATCTGTACACCTAAATAAACCCATCGATTTCAGTCATAACGAAGTTGCACATATTATCTAAAACCAACTGAATCCAAAGAAAGCCTTGGACGTGGAAACTTAATACCAAAATAATCCGATAATCAGGCCTTTCAATCTATCATACTGACCAAGATTAATCTATTCCTCTCAGCCATACAAAAAAATTCCATCTCATCAATTTAAATTTGTGAAAAACATGGAAGCATTGAGCAGGTAAATCGCATAACATCATTAATACTTAATTAAGCTTTCGAAAATTGATAATTCTGCACAGCAATATTCCTGGATATTTCTCAGGCATATAGTGAGTGTTTGGCTAAATGCTCTAATGCATAGAAACCATAGAATAAAATAATGGTGTTAGGCCCAGCAGCCACCAGCAAAAAGAATTAAAATAATTATTATTTGTTTTGCTGCAGTGCCATTTATTCTTTGGTAGGTTTGGTAGAGCTTCTGCGCCCAAGTCCGGCGGCTGTACGCCAGTCATTGGAAGAGGATAAATCGAGGAGCAGGTGGGAAAAGGATCCAGGATCCGCGGCGGAACTGAAGCCCAAGTTTAAACAGAGTCGGGTTGGATTACTCCCGGACACGACAGGTATCCTGGTGTTATAGCAAGAGCGTCGGATCGGTCTGGCGTACGCCTTACCCATTCCAGCCCGCTATGACCAGGTGTGATCCTGTAAAGCGAGGGATAACCAGCTCGGGAACTCAAGCCCAGCAATAAAACCAAACAGGGACGTCCCGGTCAAATCAAGAGACTCCTGATCCAGGCGCTGGAGCGTATGCACAGCGTATCGTCTGGAGTCAAAGGAGGCGCGATCCATCCATAGATCCTGCGGTGCGTATGCACGATGGTGTTTGGAGGCGAGTGGCGGACGCAACGGGGGGTGTGTCCTGTAGGGTAGGTAGGCCCTTCGTGGCCTGATCCGGCCGCCAGGCACTAAGAAGCGCATCCTGCCCGGCGTACGCCTTGAAGGTGAGCCTATTGGTCCACCAACATGGTGCCGGCAACGGCGAAGCGGCAATCCCAGTGAGCCAAGGATAACAATTATCCACGGCACCCACTAAAGAGGAGCAGCGACAGGAGCACCGACGACAGGAGCAGCGACGACGGGAGCAGCGACGACGGGAGCAGCGACGACGACGGGAGCAACGTCGACGACCAAAGCAGCGGCGACACACAAGAAAGGGACGTCGGGAGCAGCGTCACCGGCAGGAGAGGGGCAACATAGGCCCCGTAACTGGAGCACGTGAGTCCGAACGAAGGAAACCGTGAACCAAACCGGCGCCAGGCCCCGAGACCACACGTCCTGCTGGGCGAAAGCTTTGGGGGGCGTGTGTATTGGCACCAACACGGAATGGTGACCGGTGACCGAAGGGAGGACGAGCGGTCGATCAGCCGAGCCGAGCAGCCGGTGAGATTCACCCCTTTGTAAACTTTATTTCCAACCTGTGCAAATATTGTATATATAAAGGGGACATTTGTGAAACGAAGCACCCTGTGTTATTTCTGGGCTCGGGCAGTCACGTCGAATCTATAAATTCGGAAGAATTTGGGAAGAGCTTTGGGAAGAATAAAAGTCACAAAACTTAATATTGGGCTCTAACTAATTTTTAAAATAATTTTTCAGGTTTCCAAATCAACTTTATAGTGCAAATTTGTTAAAAATGTATTAATTAAATACATTTAGTGCACATTTATTAAATATATTACGTTAAAATATTTTAAAACAAATTTTAAAAAAAATCAATAATTTCAACATTATGGTAATGTGGGCGGGAGGAAAAGCGTGGTCCAATTAAAAAAAAATCCGAAATTCTATCTTTTTTTTTAGGTATATGTGCAAAGTTTCGTGTTTCTATCTTTCAAAATGTTACAAATGCCGCACAAATGCCGAAATAAATTCTTCTAATAAGAATTTATAAATTCTTAGTGCGTGTGGTGCGGTGTGGTACCTGAAATAAATTCTTCTAATAAGAATTTATAAATTCTTCAGGTACCACACCGCACTATGCGGTTTATTTAAAATAAATTCTTATTTAAGTAAAGTTCTTCTAATAAAGCTGTTGCACCCCGTAAAGCCATATTTGTATCCCGCCTTATGCCGGATGCCACTGTGGATGATGTCAGGAGTTACCTTCTAAACCATCTTAAACTGGAACCTAATAAATTACCTGTTTTTAAGTTTAATTTTAAACATAAGTGTTAGGTCCATAAGGTAGAGGTCTGTGCGTTCATTTTGAAGTGTGACTGCGAACTGCCTTTATTAAAGTGTCTATATCTATTTGTGAATTTACAGAGTTGCCTATAATATTAGTGATTACAATGTCTGGTAACGTTAGTATAAGAGAAGAGAGCGTATATGTATTTAAGTATACATATATGACCCATCTCCTCCTTTAATTAAAACTATGTTAGTGTTTTGGTTTCCTAAAATCCTTTGGCTGGAAACGATCGACGGCTTGGCGATTTCGAGTGCTTTGGCGAACAGGTATTCCCGACAAGCGTCGTGCTGGTTGAATTTGCCTTGGTTGTTAAGTTACCTCTCCTGCCATATCAGAAACAGGTTGAATAGATGCAGAAATCTCGGCTGACAGTTCGCCTCGGCTCTGAGTGTGTAGACTGAAGGCAAGATTCGGGATTTCAGGTACAAACCAGAACTCTTTGGATTTATCATCGCAATGGTTAGCTGAGGACCTGGATTTAAGCTGATTTACATGGCGCTTGACATATCCATTTTTGGTACGAACTACGTACAGCATCTTACGTACAGCAGCCAGTGAAGACTGGCTGATTAACGGAGTATTTGGTATCTGCTTGTTTATTTATTTCAGGCTTCTCAAATAGTTGACTCAATATGGTTCGTCCTGATCGACCGTGTATCAATTCGGCTGGAGTTTTTCCTTGTGCATTAGGAGTAAACCTGTAAGATGCGAGGTATTTAGTGACTGCCTCACGAACAGGCCAACTGTGGTACTCCTTCGGCGGTGCTGGATTATTGCATTATGCAAGAGTTTACAATATTTTTTATATCTTGATCAATGGTAGGCCACCAAACATGTTCCCTGGCTAACTGTTTCATGCGGACGATGTCCCAATACCCTTCATTCAGAGTTTCAGAATATGGCCGCGAAGTTCAGATGGAATTATTACACGATTCGAATCTGTGTATAAGCAAAGAAGTTGTTGGTTAGTGGTAATCGCAAACCTTCGATTGAAAAATGGCAATAAAGCTTCCTGGCTCGGTTGAAGTTTTTCAGGCCATCCCACTGTAACGAAATGAATGACTTGTCTGAGAATTTCGTCGGTGCTTAGGTGCTTGCGAATTGTGTCAGCATTAATAGGCGGTCTCCATTCCAGTATAGTGTTGCAGGCCTCTTCTTCTTTGTCAAAATCTGGATCCATACCTACTGGAAGACGTGATAGAGCATCGGCGTTGCCATGCGCTGCTTTGGTACGATACCTTATGTCGAAGATGTAGGCCATGAGAATGATGGCCCAGCGTTGCAGTCTGTTTGATGTTATCAGAGGAAGATGCTTGCCTGGATTAAAAATTGTTACAAGCGGTTTGTGATCTGTAATCAAAATAAATCTTCTTCCATATAAATATTGGTGAAATCGTTTCACTCCGAATATTATAGAAAGTCCATCTTTTTCGATCTGGCTGTGTTTTACTTGGTGCTTATCTAAAGTTTTTGATGTGAAAACTATTGGTCGTTCGGTTCCATCTTCGAAGATGAGAAAGCACTACTCCAATACCAAAGGATGAAGCATCAGTGGCTAGTATCAGTGGTAATCTTTCATCGAAATGAGCTAGTTCAATTGCGTTTATAATGTGATACTTCAAGTCTGTGAATGCTTGAGGCTGTTGCGGCCCAAATATGTATGCTACATTTTTTCTGCGAAGTTGGTTCAAAGGTGCTGCCAACTGCGAATAATTTGGGATAAAATACCAATAATAGTTGACTTTACCCATAAACGCTTCCAATTGTTGCAAATTCTGAGTAGGCTTCAGTTGTTTTACAGCTTCTAGTTCTGAAGCATCTGGAAGAAACTTCCTTATCTACGCACTTAGGGGACATAATTGGGATGCAAGTCTTCACCTTCCATCCTATCATTGTAGACTTTTATTAATAAACTTACCATCATTAACAAACCGTAGAACGATGTTGGGTGTCATGTTCCTAGTTAATCTTATTAATGGAAATGTAGGCAGCCAGCATTTACTAACACGCTTAAATTTTAATGTTCCTAGTAGAAGGACCAGAAACTTTCGTCCTCTACTCCTCAGCCATTGTAGCTCGACATATGCCCAACACGATCCGTTCAGGGTATTATGTTCGGACTACAATGGTCTCTACAACATCTTGCCACGTTGCTCTACTAACAATCTTAAATCCTTTATACTATACGCCTTATCTGTGCAACACTCTTCCTCGTAATACTCTACTCCTTCTCTTTATACTCTCTCGGATCTATCCCCACGATTCGAGCCGTACGTTATGCGGCAGCGCCCCTCGGTCGGTTGGGCGGGAGGTGGGCTGTACGTATGCAGTGGGAACCGCGCGCAAAAAAAAAGAACACCGTTTGCGGATATTCTTCTTCCCAAATATTCAATTTCAATCTAATACCGTTGTCCTGAAGAATACCAAGAACTTGATCGAGTCTTTTCAAATGTTCTGCCCTACTCAGTGCTGAGATAATGATGTCATCAAGATAATTTCCGCAGCCTTCTATTCCTTTCAGGAGTTGTTCTAGGTATCTTTGAAAGGTCACCGGAGCGCTGGCTATTCCATATGGAAGACGTTGATATTGAAAAAGGCGCAGCGGTGTGTTCACGACCATAATATGTTTGGACGCATCAACCAATTCCATTTGTAGATAGGCCTCTTTAAGGTTTATTTTGCTGAACTGCTTGCCATGACGGATGATGTGGAATAGAGCCTCTTTTGTGGGCAACGGGTACTGCTCGATGTCAATTTGTGCGTTGACTGCTTACTTAAAGTCACCACAAATTCGAATTTCTCCACCTGGCTTAGGTACGAGAACAATTGGGAATACCCAGTTGCTAAACTTCACCGGTTTCCAAATCCCTACTTGGACTAATCTGTCTGCCTCTGCCTTAAATTTTTTTATTTGTGCAAAAAGAATTTGGCGGTTTTTATAAAACTTTGGTGTTGCTGTCGATTTTAAAATCACACTGGCTTTGAAGTCTTTTATCTCTCCCATTGCGGGCTCAAAAACGTTTTTATATTTGTTGTGTATGTCAGTCACACTGACACTGTGCACCTCGTTAATGTTCGATACTGGCATTATATGAAAACCGAATGTTTTGAATATATCCAGACCAAAGAGATTGTTCGAATTTTCCACGTTTGCCACTATTAATATAATTTCTCTTTCTATTTCACCACATTTCGCAACCGTATGCAGCTCCCCAAGCAATGGTATTGGTGTTCGTCCAAACGCGTGTAACACTTGTGAGCACTTGTGTAATAGTGGTTTATTTAGGAGCGCGTATGTGTTCGAGATTATTAAATCATTGTTCAAGATTTCCAGATCAATGACTTTTTTTTCCATTCATTTTTCATTAAGCCTGTTGCACTGTACACTGCTTCAATCATTTCAATATCGTTTGCTTCGTTTTTACCTTGCTTTTTAACTTGGTCTTGATTTCGCCAATTACTTTTGTCTTGCTTTGACATACATACGACGGTTATATGTCCCTTTCTACCACACTTGTAGCATACGGCATCGCGAAACTTGCACTTTTCTCTTGAATGAGAATGACCACAGCCAGAGCTTGATTTTAATTCGTTTTTGTTTGATTTCCTTACTGGCGTTTCTATTTGATAACTATTAATTGCATTAATTGGTACATGTTTTTCTACACTTTCTTTTAGCGTTGCTACTGTTTTTGTTGTTGTCTCGTAAGTTCATGCTATTATGAGCACATCTTCAAGAGTTGGTTGCGTCTTTTGAAGAGCAGATGCGCGAACTGCATCATATGGCGTATGTACTATGATTTGATCGCGAATCATTTCATCTACATAGTTTGACAAACAAACTGCTGCGTTGCATACAAACTTGCACACAAACCAAACGCGCATGTCGGATACCCACTTGCATCCAGTTCTGTTGCTGCTTCAATATAGTTGCCGTAAATTCCTGCTGTTAAGCTAGGATTGCTTGTAATAAGCTAGTATCTGTCGGCATCTTGATGAAAATCAACAATTACGTGATACGCTTTTCTTTTATCCTCGTCGCCAAAAATGTTATGTCCATAAGGTAGAGGTCTGAGCGTTCATTTTGAAGTGTGGCTGCGAACTGCCTTTATTAAAGTGTCTATATCTATTTTGTGAATTTACAGAGTTGCCCATAATGTTAGTTTTTTTTTTAAGTACAATTTCTCTACTGACAGTGGTGCTTCCTCTATGGGCACCACTGATGATGAACCGGCTGCTTCTTAACTCTACATTGTAATAACTCTGAATATATCTTTCTTAAATAATAAAATACTCTTACAAACTATATGTGTTTATCAAGAATTTATCTTACTAAGAAAAACATGGATCATATACTGCGAATATTGTGTGGCGTCCCTCGGTTTTTAGTGCTGCGATGCCTGCTCGTTTTTCGATCAGTTGGAACTCTTCCCCTAGTTTCTTCCAGTTATGGGGTTATCGGCAGCTGCGTTATCCTTCCTTGCACATCGTGTATATCCGGCCTATGCGGCTATTAAGCTGATGAGCGATGGTCCAGCATATCCTCTTGCGTGTGCTTGGTCCACGACTTCAATCCCTGAATCTCCGCATGTAGTTTATCTACAACGCTGATTCAGCGTTGACTCCGGTTGCCCTTCCGTCGTTTTTACTTGTTCGAGGGTTGGACATTCATGCACATAGCCCCCTTACATCTTCAGTGTTCCTGACGAGATCAGCTGTGCTCGTCCCAGTAATGTAATCGTGGGGCTCTGAATAACACAGTCTGGCCTGATTGTTAGATTGTTAGCGGTCTAACGATCGTTTGAGTAAATGTTTAGCTGATTTTACTGCGGCTTCTCACAATTCCCCAAAGTGGGATGCTCTGGGTAGTATACATTTTTTTTCTGTACTTAGATTCACGCTGGTCTTGTGTACCATCTTCTTTGCGTCATATGCGAATATTCCTTCCCTTAATTCTTTTAACTCAATATAGGGTTAACTCATATTATTTTAACTCACATATATTTAACTCATTCAACTCATTATATAATTTTTTAATGGAACCCGGTCCACTGGGAGTGGGCTCATTATTTGATTCAACAACTTACGTCCAGCCCGGCAACACTTGTGTATAATCTTGACAATTTTTTTACCAATTCCCTTCGTCTCCCTTGTTAATGCTTGAATATTGGGTGTGTGCCGTCATTCGACAGTGCGGCATTTTGTAACCGTCCTCCTATTTGAATTATTCCGTCTGTGTCAATGAATGGATCTAATGCTCGTATTGGATCGTTGGGTCCAACACACCTAGTTTTCTGGAGTTGCATGATGGATGGCAAGAAATGCTGGGATTGTACCTTTCGAACTACGTCGCAACAACTCGCAAAACTTGTTTTAAATCTGCTGGCGATAATGGTTCTGTATTTTGTTTCCTTTGGATTGCGGCAATTAAAAATAAATCGCAACATTCTTCCTATTATTTGAAGGTCCGTGTCAAATGATCCATGGTGATTGATGTTTTCCATCCAATCTTCTGCTATGGTAGCCTTATTGCAGACCATTTCCTTCCTTTTGTCTTGATCTTCGTTCGTTGTCCCTGTTAATTGGAATTTGGCCAGAATTCTGAATTTTGTAACAAAAATGTTGGTCCGGAGTACGAGAGTTTTGAATCTCGTAGTTGAGCTACTGTGTACCCTCTGGAGAAAATGTCTGCGGGGATATACGCTGATGCCACATGTCCCCATAGCTTTGTATATGTAATCCCCTGAATCTGGCCAACTCGATTTCTAAATCTGACCATGAATATATTGCTTCTAGTTTTATTTTGAGATCGGTTGTAACACGGTTCCTAGCACTGCGCCACAGAGTTCTAAACGTGGTAATGTCTGTTTCATTAGCGGAGCTACCCGTGCTTGTATTGTTATTTGCTGTATTGTTGTGTTGTTACTTGCTCGTAGATATGCCACTGCCCTATATGCTGCCTTTGATGCATCTGCAAACACATGTTCGGATGTGTCTGAGGAGAATGGTATCTTGAAATTTTTATTGTGGTCAGGATCTGAACGTCATGGCTGAATGCTTGCCATTGATGGATGAGTTCAGAGACTAATGCCGTGTCCCAGTCGATCTTCAACTCCCATAGCAGTTGCATTCCAATCTTTGCCGTCGTCACAACCGGCCCAAACAATCCTAGAGGATCAAAGATTTTGCGAGCTCTGAAATCACGATCCTTTTTGAGACGATTCCAGCGTCTTCTGTGACCGTCCATCCTTGAAGCCAATCATCTTAAGGGTCACAAATAATTCCAACTGTTTTGACTGTTTGTTCCGTAAAATTACTGAAATCGAGATTAATTTCTTTCTTAATTTGAATCTTGCTTCGCTCAATAGATCGAGGGTTGAGGGAAGTTTATCCCGAGCTACGTCACCATTGCGCTCATTAATTGACTGATGCCAAACGGGCATTCAAGAGGTCACACCTAGCTCAAGAGGTGTTCAACCACCTGATCACCTCACCCATCCTCACGTTCCCGAGCCCCGATTCATTCTGGACAAGGCTGCCTCCAATCATGAGGCGCGGCGCCGGATTCAGCTGACTTACTAGAGAACGCTGAGAACTCTTGCTAGCTTTTCAAGCAACCAAGCACTTTTACCGTTATATCTTCGGTAGAAAGTTCCTGCTATGGATAGATCACGCCGCTCTTACTCGGTTCCTCAAGTTTAAGGACCTTTTTTTGTTTTTTGCGTTTATTTCTTGAATCTTCTCTTTGCGAGACTAACAAGAGGTGTATGAAATTTTATATTTTTAACTTAACTAACAGTCATATTGACTGATGCAGATTTAGACGACCCTAGAAATCGATTGCTGGGTTGGAAGGCGGGATCCGCTAGAAACCCGAGTCAATCCCCGAGCAAGGAAATCTTATCTGTCTTGGGTGCAAAAACAGTTTTTCTTTGTAGTTTTTTTTGACACTTTTTGCTCCTGGATTTCGTCTTTCACTGCGAGGATGCCCAGATCCCGGTGGATGTTTTCATAGCGAACATACCAAGGTGCCCAGTGATAGTTCTTTTGATTGTGCGCGTTGTATGATGTCTATGTTGCTGCTGCTTTTCCCCACTGCCGCGTTTCCCCACTGCTGGGAGCCATACGTCCAGATTGGCTTTAGGACGGATTTGTAGAGTAGTAACTTGTAGTCCAGGCACAGTGGCGATCTTAAGTTTATCATCCAGTGGAGGCTGCTGGCTTTCAGTTTTAGGTGCATCTTCTTGCATTCGATGTGCTTACGCCAGGTTAGTCGTCTATCAAGGTGGACGCCAAGGTACGTTACTTTGTTAGCTTGAGGGATCTGCATACCGTTTAGTGAAAGCGGAGGGCATGTTTGTCTATTAAGAGTAAACGTTACATGTTTACACATTTGTTCGTTTATTTTAATGCGCCAGTCGGACAGCCACCTTTCCACTACTATTAGATGATTAGCCAGTGGGCTTGTTGCTTGCGTTGGGCATCTGGAGCGACTAAGGATAGCGGTATCGTCGGCGAACGTAGACGTTATTAGTTGAGCATTCGTAGGAATATCCGCAGTATACAGAACATATAGACTCGGGCCGAGTGAGCTTCCTTGTGGAACTCCAGCTTCGATGATGTAGTCGCCCGAAGTAGCTGCGTTGCATCTCATTGAGAATACCCTATTGTAGAGGTATGATTCCAGTAGCATGTGGGTGTATGTTGGCAAATACGTTTTAATTTTGTGCATGAGTCCATTAAGCCAAACTCGGTCGAGGGTGAGGCTTCGGTATCATTGTAATTATGGATTTCTTCCACTTTTTTGGGAAATAGCCAAGATTAATGATCCCATTTAATAGTTTGCAGATGACCTCTAGCGCATTTTGGAAGTTCGATCAGCATCTTTGGCGTCAGTAGGTGACCACCGGATGCTTTTTTTGGATTAAGCCCTCTTATGACTTTTTCGATTTCGTTCGGCCGAAATGAAGGTGCAGTTGGCTGAGTAACAGTCCGTCTGTCTGTCTGTTTCTACGCAAACTAGTCTCTCAGTTTTTTTTGGAATTTAGGCGCCCACGGACCCGTACGTGCTAAGGAACATTATAAGGCCGCAATTCTCAGCCGGCAGCCCTGTACCTGTGCAAAGCACCCCACCCTGGCAGACAACGAAGAGGACGACTTGATAGAGGTGGGCGAAGTAAATGGCAGCAGCGAGAGCTCAATGTCCGAACAAAGTTTTGGACGCCGTTCGAAACCGGCGCTAAAACTGTCTCTGCGATTGCACCCAGGAAGCTTCGCCAAGAAGCCTCCATGAAGGTTCCCATCATGTGGAGGGTACAAGAGCTTCTGCTTCTTTTCAAGCCGGGAAAGCCTAGAGACGCGGTGGGCTGAAACAAAAACTTGGTGTCCCTAATGCAGTTCAAGGTGCCCAGTACCCGAATGAACGTAGTTAGAAGCTACTTTAGAAACAGCGTTGCTAAATGGATAGGCTCGGAAACCCACAACGACACGGCGGGCGTTCCCTAAAGATATTTCCTAGGACCCTTGCTGTGGACCTCATGTTCAACGGTATCCTGAGGCTGCAGGTTTTAGTGCGATGGTAGCACCAAGCGGGTAAAATCCATGGAGTATTAGCAGTAGCGCTTTCGCCACGTATACAGGACATGATGCTAGAGGGAAGATGCTAGGGAGAGGTCATTTACAGCCTGGCAGCCTGGAATACGAAGGGACGCTGGCCACAAAGTTTGGGCCTATAGCGGCGAAGCAATGCTTAAAATAGGGCGGAGCGGGAGCGCAAGAAAAGTTAGTTTTTGGCTCTTGTGCGAATTCGCCGCACTTCGCCGCAACAAATAAGCTAGGTTGAATACGAGAATATAGCGAATTAATCGAATCGAATGCACGCATTTTTTCGTCGTCATTTTCGTCGATTAGTTTATAAACCGCAAAGATAAACTAATTTCAATAAACATTTTGGCGCGGCCAGGTAGACTGTATAAAAATTTGTAAATAAAAACAAAGCAACACTAACAGTGACACAGTTTTTTTCACACACATATGTCCAGTGGGACGCAAAATTGAGTACATGTTCTAAATTTTGTGTTCTCACAATACATAAACGCGAAAATAAATGGTAATTGCTTTTTGTCTAAGATTATGTATTTAATTCATAATAAAATCATTCATAATAAATATTTATTTTAATTATAAAAGAAACCGTTTGCAAGATATAAATTAAAAACAGTAACAGCATGCATTTGCAGTTTAGAGCCTAACGTGATTCGAACTATTGTTTTTTTTCCTTTATTCATTTATTAAAGGAACCCCTGCATTAATAAGCCACCTTTCACCATCAGAATTCGGAGAGCGACACTTCAAAGCAAGTTTCTTCATTGATCGTAAATGTAATTTTTGTTTTTTTTAATAAAATGAATAAAATATCAGCATATAAAGAGAACAGCATTGTTTCATTAACTAGTCGATGAATCTCGACGCGAGAAAAGAAAAAATTTTAAGTCACAAAAGTTATTGGACGCCCTCGCCATTTAATGGACTCTGGTGCTAGGCTCATGATGCAATCGGACGAAGAGTAGTATTGCTAATGCAGACCTGGTAAAAGATCCGCAGTAAAAGATAAATAGAACCCGTATTAAGTAAAGTGTGAAACATGGTAGGGGAAATGTGATGGTCTGTTGGTGTTTTACAAGGTGGAACACAGGAAAATTAATCAAGATAGATGGCAGAATGCGTAAGGAAGTCTACTTATAAATCCTGGAAAACAATCTGTCAGATTTTATGCGCCTTTCCCGAACTGGCATTAATTTTTTAACAACGATCCCAATCATAATGCCAAAATTGTAAAACATTGGCTAAAAAATCCTAATCCTAATCTTATGGATTGGCCTGCTCAAAGTCCCGACCTCAATCCAATAGAAAATTTATGGGAAATTGTGAAACGATGCCTAAGACGGTATAAGGATGGCTAAGACAGCCCCTTACAATCGGGACGAGCTTTGGAGACGTGTAGATTACAAGTGAAAGTAAATTCAAAAGAAATTATTAAAAAATTGATAGAGAGCATGCCAAATAGATTAATCAACGTCATTAAAACACTAGTCATTGGACCAAATATTAAAAATTACTTGTTTCCTTTTTGTGTCATATCATCCGGTGCTACTTTTAATTTTTTTAATAGCCAGCTATCAGTTAAAGGATCGAAAGCGAGGTACAGTGTTTTCGTAAAGTTGGTGCCGTCATCAAAGCAATCTGGCAGATTTTATCGACTTAATAATTACTAAAAATGTCTGGTTACCGCCGAATGTCTTCTCTTTCTCTTCTTACCAATCAACTTTTGTAATCAATCTACACCGTTACCCACAATACGCAAACCAATCATCTAGGTCCACTTGGCAAAAAATCCTATTTGTTTAAATACAACAAATATATAAGCTTACACATTACTACCTTAAAATCCGAAGCCGATAGCTTTTTCAACGCACTAAGAACCATAAACCGCATTGGAGTAAGCCGTATACACAAAAACATCTTTCAAATAGAACAAATCGTCCTTGAATAGCGCTGTCGATTACATCGAGAGTGGCAATACTATAGGTTGCAGACTATAAAACAGACTTTTAGCGACGTTGCTTCCATCTCAATTCCAACTGAACCTATCGAGTTCAGTCAAATCGTAGCTGCTAATATCATTAAACATAGTTGAACCCAAAAAAAATCCCCGGGATGTGATTATGGATGGAACATCAAAAATAATAATTAAGCATCCTCACTGTGTCGTCGGCTTTTAAGGTTTTCAAAAAAGTCTTTCGGTATTTTCGCTAGCTGTCGTTTCAGGCGCATAGGTCTATTTGTATTCATCGCAATCAGGTCATACTATATATTGTTGGAAACGTCTTGTCTTTCCGTTGTTTGTAGATTATAGCGTCGCAAACGTGAAGAATAATATTATGCTGGGCATAATTCATCAAAACGTTACAATCCATTGGAAGAAGGTACTCAGTTAAGTACCAGCTTATATTATTAGGTATATATCGGATCGAATATAGTTGGCCGATCTCAATAAGAATTTCATTCTCAAATCAATTTTCTAATATAAATGTTGGAAGCAGTCCAAAGCATATTTAAAAATAGCATGGTTGTGTCATTTCCGATCGTTCAGTTGTACGGCAGCTATCAGATATAGTCGGCCGATCCCTTCCGAAGAAAATTCAGCAGATCGGATTACTTTCCTCAAAATGGAATCCATTGATTTTTTCCCCAATTTGTCAAACCTAAAATTGTCAATATATCAATTTGTTATATGGCAGCTATAGGATATAGCTGCGCCCGATCAAATTATGTACTGCCTGCAAATAAAAAAAAATGGGAAAAGTTTTAATAAATAGTTTTAAAACTGAGCGACTAGTTTGCGTAGAAAAAGACGGACATGCTTATATCGACTCAGGAGGAGAAAAAAATATACACTTTATATGTTCGCAGATGTGCCCTTAGAATACCCTCTGCAAAGATGGGGCTCTATCGAAGAACTTACCATTAGCAGGCCCATTTTTTATAAATCTCAGCGGATATGTTAATTAGAGCTGAATAATTTGTTAATTTCGAGTTTTTGCCCGTTGGTCAAATAAAACAAGGTCCGAACCATCCCATACTTAAAAAAATTTTCCTTGAGTGGATAGTATCGAGAAAATGTATAGCAAATTCGTGAAATCCTCAGTCGCCGGTCTTTAGCCTGAATTGCCAAAAGAAAGAATCAAGAGAAAAAATTCTGGTCGTTGAAAGAACGTTCATTTTCTTAAAAATTTTTTCGCCTGAACAGAAGTTATGTAAGGAACATTATCAGAAGAATACTAGAATAATCCCTTCAGGTCGATCCAAGCGTTTCTCATTCCATGTAGCCAAACGCCGTTTTTTGTTGCTCTTGGGAAGATTATCTCGAGATCCGATTTTAAAGGGAATGTATTTTGGACATGAGACCAACATGCCCTGCGGTGCCCAAGCTTTGCGCGCCATTGCTAGGCAACAATATTGGATCATCAATGACAAAACAATGGCAAGAAGCATTGTACACAACTGCGTGCGATGTACCAGAGTCAAGCCCAAATTAATGAGTCAAATCATGGGAAATCTTCCAGTCGAGAGAGTCACACAGGCTCGGCCCTTCTTTAACTCTGGAGTAGATTACTGCGGCCCCATATGGATTCATCACAAGATTCGAGGAAAACGACCCGACAAGGCCTATATCGCAGTGTTCTGTTGCTTCGCCACGAAAGCAATTCATTTGGAGTTGGTAAGCGACCTCACAACAGACGCCTTTTTGGCCGCTCTCCGCCGGTTTCTTGGACGTCGGGGGAAGTGCCAAACGATCCATTGCGATAATGAAACAAATTTAATTGGAGCTAACAATAAATTAAAAGAGCTGGAAACCAGCATCTTCTCAACCAATGCGCAGGACACCATAATTCAGCATTGCAACAAAAGAGAAATAAACTTCACATTCATTCCCCCACGAGCACCATCCTTCGGTGGCCTATGGGAAGCTGCGGTGAAATCCGCCAAACGGCTGCTTGTATCAATTACAGCCACGGCGTCTTTGACGTTTGAAGAACTCAACACTGTGGTCGTTGAAGTTGAAGCAATCCTCAATTCACGTCCGATTACTCCCATGTCATCAGACCCCACTGACGAATCAGCTTTAACGCCAGGACACTTCCTGATTGGAGAACCACTAACTGCTCCTCCTGATACCAACATCATTCCGGGCGGCAAGCCATTAATAAAAAGATAGGAACTGGTATCACGACTGAAGCACGCATTTTGGAAACAATGGTCATGTGAGTACCTGCAAGAACTTCAGAATCGGCACAAATGGAAGCATGCATCTCCGAATATTAAAGAGGGATTGTTAGTCATTATAAAAGAGGACAACGTGCCTGTAATGAGCTGGCCTATGGGAAGAGTTATCAAAACCTATCCCGGACCGGACAACCTCGTTCGGGTAGTGGACATCAAAACGTCATCTGGAGTATTCAAGAGACCAGTGACTCGGCTAGCGCCACTATTCCCAGAAGAAATCAACAACAAGCGCCCAGTCTGATGAGCCGCCTGTACAACGCAAAAAGGGAATTCTCTCATCAATGCCTGTGATCCTAGCGCTTATGTTGTTACTTCCACTAGCAATGGCAACGCCAATTAAGGTAACGGAGTTCAGTAACAAGCCAGGAATATTCTACGAACGATTGGGAACCACGAGAATGGTAGTTTCAGAATGGACAATGATAGTATACTACGACTTGGATCCCTACTGGAATGATATGAAGGTACTTTCAGTTGGAGTAACGGAGCTCGCACACAAATGCCAGGAATTGACAAACGTAGCAGCATGCAGTTCCATCCTAGACCATTTTAAACATATAGTTGCAGAGCTTGAGGCAGGAAATAACCTGATGCATCACTCTCGGCAACGTAGATCACCGTTTAATGTTGTTGGAACTATAGCCAATTCATTATTCGGTGTACTCGACGCCACATACGCAGAAGATATGGCCAACACTATCACTAAGGTGAAGGGTAACGAGGACTTCCTCCTACAACTGCTTCAGAACCAGACGTCCATTGTTGACTCCACCATCAATTTGGTGCGAAAAGGAGGGGTGGCTACAAACAACCGCTTACGATCTTTGGAACAACAGATGACCCTCGTAAATAAGCAACGAGGACAGTACCAAGGTGCACATTTAGAGCAAGCGTTTATGATCCTCACGACACAATTGAATCTACTTGCAAATGGCTTACAGCGAATGCAGAGTGAGATAACTAATGTATTGACTGATATTCGCCATGGAACAATCAGTCCAATATTAATATCACCTACACAGCTACGAGACCAGCTCGACCAAATGCGGGATCATTTACCACCCGACCATATCTTGCCAGTCGCCACAACGGATATTGTGCAGCTCTACAAAATAATGTATGCGCAAGGCAGTACGACTGATACTCACGCCATTTTTCGAATAACAATACCATTGGTGTCGTCAGAATTATTGGATGTCTTCAGCATCATGCCCATTCCAATATGGGAATCGAAAGGTTGGACGCTGTACAATCTTCAGACACCGATCATAGCTGTCAATGCCCATAGAGATCGTTTTATTGGATTTACTGAGGACGAATTCAAAAGATGCACATCTATAAAAATTGATCAGCATATTTGTTTCAATCACTTAACGGCATACAATGTTGACAGCAGATGCGAATTCCAGTTATTTAATAACAAGACTGGAACTGAATGTCACAGAAATCCTGTGCATTCTAGCATGGTGTGGTTAAAAACTCACCAATCTAACCAATGGATCTTCGCAACTAAGGACTCCATGGAACTTCAGGCTGTATGCAGTGGAGTCTCATCAACAGTCAACATAAAGGCGACTGGTATGCTGAACTTGCCCATTGGTTGCACAGCACGCAATGTCAATATAAGTTTGACTACATTCGGCACTATGACCACTGAAGTACAAACTTCGTTCAGTCGATTCGGAAATATTTCCGAGCCCATAAAGCCCATAGAGGAAACATCAGAAGTCGGGTTAAGGGCCCAATCACCAAGTACGGACGACACTGAATTAGAGATTCTACAACATCGGTTAGCCGATATACAAAGAAAGGATGCACCGTACCAACTGGACCACCAGACAACCATGTCGTACACAGCATTTGCCATTTCAGTCATCATACTGATACTGATAAGCATTCCCGTCATGCGACACAGACGGTCTATTTGGACGCCAAAACCTATAGGGACTACAAGAAATTCAATTCCCGAACCTACCCCAAGACAATTTACTATAGAGCTGGACGACGGTTGAACACCTGTTCAACGGCCGGGAGAATGTAAAGTCATAAGCATTTAATATTTATGTCACAAGAACACACTACACATAACAAAAACACAAGTACAATAAATATATAATAAAGAAAATATTAGGTCAAAGCCTACATTAAAAACGATGAACATTGAGAAACCAAACACTACAGAAACAACAAACTGAAAACAACAAACTTTTATTTTATTGGTGACCCCGACGTGATCAAAATGTTAATCTGAAATTGTTTGAATGTAAGCAAAGGGTACATAAACCGATTGCTGGGTTGTTGCCGCAACTTGCACTTGAACAAATTGGACGTGGAGAAAGAGATGAGTTCAGAATAGGTTGTCTGAGACTGACTTTATTCATATAACGGTATGGAAGAATACGAATTTATCCTCTGCAAGCAATGATTTTCTTTCTACTCCACCATATATTATACCCCACCAGGCGATCCTTCGGCCTCAAAGCACATCGACTATTCTATTAGTTGTTTTTTTTTGTGTCTTATAAGACATCCACACAGAAACGCCTTTTGTAAATGTAAATGTTCTTTTTGTTTTTTTTTATAAAATTAATAAAATATCAGCATATAAAGAGAACAGCATTGATTCATTAACTAGTTGATGATTCTCGACGCGAGACATTGTTTAAAAGTTTAACATAAACCATAAGTAGTGGTTAGAGTCAAAAAAGGAAAAGTGTTAAGTCAAAAAAGTAATTACGCCCTCGCCCATTTAATGGACTCTGCTAGGCTCATGATGTAAAGAATAAGAAAAACAAGAAAATTAACCCCGAAAAAGACTTCAACGGAATCCAAAAATGTGAGTCGATGGACAGCCAAAAGTGCTTATAAAAAATAGGGGATAAGTCAGCAGTAAGGAAGAAGAAACCATCGGTTTCAAATAAGAATGCAAGGGCTCGCTTCAAATTTGCACAAGGGAATACTACTTGGACCACAGAATAGTGGAAACATGTTATATGGTCCGACGAATCAAAATTTAATAGAATTCAATCGGACGGATAGTAGTATTTCTAACGCAGACCTGGTAAAAGATCCGCAGTAAAAGATAAATATAACCCATATTAAGAAAAGGTTGAAACATGGTAGGGGAAATGTGATTATCTGTTGGTGTTTTACAAGGTGGAACACAGGAAAATTAATCAAGATATATGGAATAATGCGTAAGGAAGTCTACTTACAAATCCTGGAAAACAATCTGTCCGATTTTATAGATAAATGCGCCTTTCCTGAACCGGCATTCATTTTTTAAAAACGATCCCAATCATAATGCCAAATCGTAAAAGATAAAAAATCCAAATTGTAACCTTATGGATTGGCCTGCTCAAAGTCCCGACCTCAATCCAATGGAAAATGTATGGGCAATTGTAAAACGATGGCTAAGACAGTATAAGGAGCAAAGCTTTTGTGCACTTGTTAGTCTCTTGCGACAGCGTGCTTGGATAGTAAATGTGCAAGAAGTCTGCAGATAGTACGGTCATGCGGTTTTCAGTGCATTTGCAAGATAAAACTGCAAAATAAAATAAAGAATAATAATCAATCAAACAATTAAAACAGAAGCGCAGTGCACCGCAATTGGCAATAAAAACAAATAAAAACCAGCAGAAAAAAAATACTTCGACGTCAGAATAAATATAAGAGCTGTGCGTAGGCTTTTGTCCAATTTGTTCGCCAATAAATAATGTGTAAGAGAGAAAATTTTGCTGGTATCTAACAGTAGAAGCATTCCCTCGTATTAAATTATTATTTAAATTAATTATCAATAAAATTAAAGATTATTTTTCTTAAAAAATCCAAAGTTAGTCTTATAACAAATTTCATAAATTTTATTAGTATTTAATTGCCGTGGTAAAAAAAAAAATAAATAAATAAAAAAAACAAGAATGGAAAGCTAACTTCGGGCGGAGCCGAAGTTGATATACCCTTGCAGATATGTGGCAGCTTATATTATTAGATATATATCGGATCTTATATAGTCGGCCGATCCTTATAAAACTCGGCAGATCAAATTAGTTTGCCGAAAGTAGAATCCATACAAAGTCCCAGTCTTCTAACTTAAAAAACAACAGAGATATGTCATTTCCGATCAATCAGTTATATAGCAGCTATAGGATATAGTCGGCCGATCCTTATGAAATTTGGCAGATCGAATAAGTCTGCTAAAAGAGGAGTCCACAGCAAGTCCCAATATAACGTTAAAAACAACGAAGTTATGGCATTTCCGATCAATCAGTTATATGGCAGCTATAGGATATAGTCGGCCGATCCTTATGAAATTTGGCAGATCGAATAAGTCTGCTAAAAGAGGAGTCCACAGCAAGTCCCATCCTTCTGACTTTAAAAACAACAAAGTTATGGCATTTCCGATCAATCAGTTATATGGCAGCTATAGGATATAGTTGACCGATCCCGGCCGTTCCAACTTATATAACAGACAGACAGACGGACATGTTTATATCGACTCAGGAGGTGATCCTGATCAAGAACATATATACTTTATAGGGTCGGAGACGTCTCCTTCACTGCGTTGCACACTTTTGACCAAAATTATAATACCCTCTGCAAGGGTATAATAACTAAAAAATAAAGTAAGAGCAGCAGAGCTGCAGTAGTTTTTCTTTTCTAAAACAGAATTCAATTTTCATGCCATACTAGAACGCTTACACTTTACGTATGCATATAAAATACCGACGCACGTAATTAAACAAGAACTAAGTCTGTCAAGACAGGGATAACTACTGCTGCAGAAATACTATGATGAGATAGAACGGAAGCTAACATTTCTGACTAACAAAACAATTATGACACACGATGACCGGCCGTCTTATACAAACAACACAGAGAAGACGTTTTGCATGCGTTCATATATGGTATGAAAAAATCTTTGAAAATATATTTTTTTTCGGCACAGCCACGGGACTTGCCATCAGAATTAGCGTTAGCGAAGAAAGCTGAATCAAGTAATAAAAGAAGTGCTATTGCTGCAACCAGCGACAAGCTGATTGAAAAAATACACAAGCTCATTACGAACGAAATCAAAACGCAGGGGCAATTACAAAAACCCCTCACTTCATCAGATCTCAAAAGGGAGCCAAGAACCAAAAAGGTTATTTTAAACAAAGACTGCATAATAAAACAGGGAATAATCAGGGTCAGCCACAGCCAATGGAGGTCGACACCTCCTCCCGGTTCAATCTGCCCATAACATGGGAACAAAAAGGACGGTGAAGTCCTTTCATGGCTTCACCAAAATAGACCGAAAATGTATAGTTTTGGTGTTTAATCGGTGTTTAACCGTTTCGGTGTATACCGAAAACTTTGAACTTTACCGAAAAAACGTTTTTCGACCTCAGATCCTTTCTGGGGTTACCGAGCTACTGCAGGTGCTTAAAAACAACTATGCGACAATCGCAAGACTTCTAACGAATATTCTAAAGGGAGAAAATGGGAATCAACAAATATCAGTTAATAAAAATTGACATCAACATGAGCAAGGAACCGAGAGAAACGTTGGAAAGGCTAAGAGCAATCTTGGCATCAAAAGGCGTTTTGCTCTCATACCCAGTTTAAAGGGCTTTTGGATTTAGCAACGGATGCGTCAGGCTTCGGTCTAGGATCGGTACTATCCCAGGATGGATCCCAATCACAGTGATATCAAGTGCCCTACGTCACAGCGAAAAAGATTACGATACCAACGAGCGAGAACTCCTCACCTTTGTTTGGGATTTAAATAACCTCCTTACTTAATTACCTATATGGAGAAAAAGGCTTCCAGATCTTTGCCGAACACCAGCCACTTTCTTTTCAGACACCAGTTATAGCAAAGAACCTCAGAGACATTCGCAAATTGGTAGCTACCCTTAACATTTATCATAGGGCTGCTAGGAGTATTATCTTAATTGCGCTAGCATTGAAGGTTATTGACGAAACACCCGACTTGATAATGATTGGGAGCAAATAAAATTAAATCATGAGCAATAATGAGCGCAGATGAGGGACAAACGGAATTAAATATATAATTTTAAGAACGTTTAAATGAACTCGCGAACGCGATGAATCAAATTCAAAAATTCGAAACAAATAAAGAAACACACTTTCTATTTTACACTAAAGAAACTTTTGGTAATCATTTTGGCTTACCGGTCATCACGGATTTGGAAAATATTCTTAGGGGACTAACCCCAGCAAAATTAAATATCGGGGGGATAATCGGACTCTGGGGGACCGGTCGACCCCTCAGTTTCAATCAGGCCCAAGGAAGTTTGGAAATGGGATCCATGATCAATCTCCAAGGCAGACAGAGGCCAAAGAGATGCTGGGATGGCGAAGCTCCCCACTGAGGGACAACGTCCAGAGGCGAGCTGCGCCGATGTAGGGGGGGTTGCCAAGGCACCAACCCCCAAAACGGGGCCCACTATGGGACCACCAAACGGTGTGGGGGGCAAGATCCCAGGATCGAGCTCCTCTCGCACCTGCGGTATCCCTATGGAAAGCCCCGGTCAGGCGGCTGCTGGCTCCTTGCAGCGGAAGGGCTCCTATAGGGATAGGAGGAGAGCGGCCTTCATTTTGATGAGGGCGGACCCATCGGCGGAATCCAACCCCGATCAGGCTGAGATTATAAAGTGGGCGAGAGGAAGCTTGCCTGACTTTCATCCAGCAAAAGCGGGAGTGAGACTGGATCCGAAGAAGCCGTCAGGAGTAGGCGACTCTGCCAAAGATAACACACAAAGTGCGAAGTGCAAAGTAACGAAGGGTAGGACCATCATTGGGGTCGTTGACAACTGCTCCAAGGATGGCCTGATCCCCAAGGAGCTTTGGCGGAGGGTGGTGAATGAGCTGCATGGGCGCTTCATGGAGGAGATGCTCAAGAGCGGAGAACCTCCATCGGACTGCGAAGACGCAGGATGGTATCAGGGTAGCATCAAGGTGATAGCGTGCCAAGATGCGAGGTCTGTAAGCCTCTACAAGCGCATGATTGCGTCGCTTGGAGAGGTTTACCCAGGAGCCAGTCTGGAGGCGGTTGACTGGGACAAGATCCCCAGCAAACCAAGGGCCCGCGTATGGCTGACAGAGAAGCCGGCGGACCCTGCAACCATACTGGCGATGCTGAAAATGTGTAATCCCACACTCCCTACGGCGAACTGGAGAGTCGCCAAGGTGGTGGAAGCAGTGGGACCAAGAAGGCAGGTTGTCCTCACTTTAAATGAGGAGACTGCGAGGATACTGGAGGGTGCTAGTGGCCGTATTAAGTACGGGTTCGAGCACGTAGCAGTGAGGATCTACAAGTCGGATGCGAAGGGCAAGTCAGCAGGCATCGACTTGGAGATAGACGCACAGGAGCCAGACTTTGAGGAACCGACCCATGAGGTCCGCCCAGAAGGAATGTCGGATTTGGCGGAGGGCATTCTGGAAGGGTACACCTCAGAGGAGAGTGACTAGGCAAGGGCTCTTGGAGACGTCGGTATGGAGGAGGACTCACTGCTAGGCTCCGAAACCGAGGCAGAGGTTACTGTGGTGGACAATCAAAGGATGTCCCTGACACTCCTGCAGATAAATCTCCATCACAGTAAGGAGGCATCCACCGCCCTCCTGCTCATCACAGTCAGTGGGGAAGCACCGACACAAACGGTAAGTCAATCTTCGATTTTATCCTCAGCTCTAAGCTTCTAGTGGGTAACAGAGGTTCAGAACCCACCTTCGTCGTCAAGAACAGGAGAGAAGTTCATGACATTACCTTATTCTAAACTCCCGGGCTGATGCAATCGCCAGCTGGAGAGTCCTAGACAAACACTTCTTTTCAAACCACCGCTACATTGAGCTGTAAATATCGAAAACTTCACTAAGCAAGCAGTACGCAATACTAGGAAGGCAAACTGGGAACTCTATAAATAGATACTAGATAGATCCTTAGGGGAACCACCTTCAGAGATTATCGATACTTACGGGGGGCTCACAGCCATGGTAGATAAGCTTACTGCGGCAAGCGCTAAAGCATATCATAGGGCCTGCCCCAAAAGAAGAATAGGTAACAGCAGATCGAAGAAGCCTCCATGGTGGACCTCGTCGTTAGTTCCATTCAAGAAAAATGCACGTAGGGCCTTTAACCACGCGTACCGCACCAACACAGACGAGGCGTGGGAGGCCAATAAAGCTGAACTCAGGCGGTATAACAAGGAATTGCTAAAGGCAAAAAGAGTTGCCTGGGTGAGTTTCTGCACCAACATTCAGGAGACATCAGCGGCCGCCCGCCTAAGAAAGATTCTCTCCACTATAACCCCCAACGTAGGTTATATTAAGAATACGGATGGGCGGTGGACAACTTCAAGCCAGGAATCCCTGGAGACTCTTATCAACGCACACTTCCCGGGTTGCTCAGCGAAAGGAACAATGGGCAGACAGACAGTTTTAAACCATTCAAATCTCCGGGCCCAGACGGAATTCTACCGGCTCAGCTATCTAGGGCCGGAATTAAACTAAGGCAATGGATCAAGAAGATATTCAGCACAGTATTCACTACTGGTATGGTACCAGAGGCGTGGCTGTGCACGAAGGTTGTATTCATACCCAAGGCGGGTAAACCATCCCACTGCACCCTTAAGGACTTCTGACCTAAAAGTCTCGTATCCTTTCTCCTTAAGACTATGGAAAGACTCCTAAGTCTCCATCTCCAACTAACCATTAACCCAAGTGACATCTCATGCTCTCAGCATGCCCATAAGAGGGGCCGATCAACAGAAACAGCCCTGCACGAAATCACTATGATCGCCGAGCGAGCGATCAACCTTAAGGAATATGCACTTGTTGCATTTCTGGACATAGAAGGGGCCTTCAACAACATCCTGCCATGCTCAATAATCGACGCACTGACAAGACTTGGAATAGACGACCGATTAGTTCACCTAATACGGCAGATCCTGGTCAACAGGAGTGTCGAGGCGACTCTTGGAGGTTCGACTATTCGAAGATACGTCAAGAGGGGCACCCCGCAAGGAGGTGTAATGTCACCAATACTCTGGAACGTGGCGGTTAACAACCTACTGCGATCCTTAGAGGGTGGCAGCTGCAAGATCATTCCGTACGCGGACGACGTTGCTATTGCTTTCGTAGGGAAATTCCCACAAACGTTATGCGACCTAATGACAGCGAAACTTGAAGATTTGTCGGCTTGGGCGCAAAGGAACGGGCTGGGAGTCAATCCGTAAAAGACAGAGCTCGTGCTGTTTACCAGGAAGTTCAAAATACCGAATCTTAAGCTTCCGAAGCTTCTAGGGGAAACTCTAACTCTTAGTAGTAGTGCGAAGTACCTGGGCATTACGTTAGACAGGAAACTGGACTGGAAGCTGAACACCGCAGAGAGGACTAAGAAAGCGGCAATAGCAATCAAACCGCCGCAAGGCGGTAGGCCTGAAATGGGGAATGTCCCCAAAGATAGTTAGATGGTTATGCACGGCGATTATCAGACCAATCTTATTTTATGGAGTTGTGGTCTGGTGGCCTGCCCTGGACAACTCCTCATGCAGGGATAGGTTCAGGAGGACGCAGCGCATGGCGGAATTCTGTATAACAGGCAGTCTACGAACCACGCCTAGCGACGCCCTAGATCTCATCCTTGATTTACCACCGGTGGAACTGATGGGGGTAAAGATAGACACTCTGGCGGCAATAAAACTGCGAAAGGCGAATCTATGGAGCAAGAATAGTTTTGGTCATACCAGACTGGACCTGCATCATTTCATGCCAGAGGGGGGTACGGACTACTGCGTGCCCGTCGACCAACCCACCACTAATTACAAAATCATCATCCCCTCGAGGGAGGAATGGGATGCCCGGACACCGGGACCAGAGGGCTCCCATCATATTTACACAGATGGATCAAAACTCAACGGCCAGGTGGGAGGCGGTTTCTTTTGTAAGCATTTGAGCCTATATGACATCTACCTCATATGGGTTCCCGGTCACAGGGATCACGAGAGAAACTGCGCCGCAGATGAACTAGCTAGGGCAGGGACTACCAACCCTCTTCTTCCGGAGAAAGAACTTGTAGGCATTCCCTTGGCTACGTGCAGGCTAAAGTGCAGGGAGTTTTTCAACCTAGCAGCCATTAGGAAATGGAGTAAAAGATCTGCGAGAATTACCGCTCTCAGCAGACCAGACTGTAGCCTAGCGGTTAGGGCCATTACTGGACAGTGGTTGATAGACGAACACGCGGCTAGGCTTGCGGTCCCCCACAATGACTACTGCAGGAGTTGCAGGGATGAAGAGGAGGTAGAATCAGTTACGCACCTCCTATGCCACTGCCCGGCACTCGGTCGCAGCAGACTTAAATACTTTGGGTCCGCAGAACTCTCGGACCTTCGCGATCTCTCAGAGATCTCTCCACGCGGACAGGTTGGGACCATGGGCCGCCACAGGAAGTCTAGGCATATATGCACCCCTGGTAGAAAGGAATTGGGGGGGGGGGGGGCACTTCGGTGAATCCCTTGCCCATGCGGTAGCACAAGGAGACCTAGCGGCTCAAGTGGAAGCGGGGGGGTCTTATATGTTCCCCCAGCATCGCCGACCTAACCTAACGTAACCTAAGCTCATATGCCAGGATTCCGAAAATGGAAACTTAGTTTGTGAACGTCCAGGGAAAAACCTTAATATCGGGTAATGCAAGTCGACAGTCGGCGCCACTTTCTGTCGGGAACTCTAAAATGACACTTGCGCCCAGAAAAAAGCTTAAGGAGCTATTGCGCACTTCTCCACACTCCCAGGTCACCTGGATCCAGCTACTGCAGTAGATCACGGCACCCTCATTGTGAATGAGGCCAACATGACCATAACCGACAAACAATGCCGGGTCCAAAAAATATGTGAAGCCTACCGTGTAACATATTCTGACGAAATAGGCCTAAACGGAACTTGGTTCGTAAATCAGCTGGGAAGTTCGATGAAAAAACCCTCTGTATCAGCCATGGCCGTGGTCAAGTCTCCCAAAATCAAGAGGTAACGGTGACATCGAAAGAGCAGATAACCGGGACTGCAACCACTTAAAGGGGGAGAAGTTAGCACACGATCGAGCTGCAGCGGGATCGGATCGTTAAGTTAGTCTAAGATCTGTACCAGAGAACGACACTTTATGGCACTTTTCGACACCCTAGGCATACTCATAAAAACTCGCCACATGAATGACATGATGCGATACACAAAAAATTCCCATGAGTGCAATGGGTGCATTGCCTATCTTGCACTTGTTAAGTATGCATCCCTAAAAAGGGTGAAATAAGAGATTAGTAAAAACCATAATTGTGCAAAATGTCTTGTCAAAGTATTGAGTGTTTTCATGTCTACGCATGGCTCTGTTGCCTTTGTTGCACTTTGGCGAAGAATATCTGTAAGCGATGTAGCGGGAACCCAAAATGGTTTAAGATAAATCAGCCAAAATACTCGTATTCGTTAAGTTTGAGGGAAAAAATAATTTTAGGATGCCTGACGAAAGCTGATGTATTTGAGTTCGAAAGTTAATAAAGTTTACATGGGTAATCGATTGTTAACATTCGCTTAACAGTTAAATAATGTTGATAAGCGTGGGTGCAAGATCAGCTGATCAGTTGCAAATTTTCTTGTCCGCCGGCATATTTTTCTTGAGTATCGGTTTCCAAATTTCTTTTCTAATTGTACCAAGGGACTATAAAGAGGTGTTTAATCAGTGCCGTGGAAAATCGTAGACCAGTGGATATAACCTACACTCACGCGGGGAGCAGCATCCACGGACAAGCATCGGTACAAATTCCGAACCTGACTTGGAAAATCCGTGTGGTTACATTTTCACCATTACCCTGTTGGTGATAACCCTATTTTTGGGCTCACGTTGGCCAAAACGTTGGCTCCAGTATTAGTGATTCCAGGGATCAGCTGTAGCATCATTCTGATGTGTTAGCCTAGGTCAGTGACCGCAACGGGAGGATTCGGATCTAGCCTAACTATAGCATGTGCACTCTGCTCAGCTGGAATAGCTGGAATAGCTTTATTTTTTTGATTATGTAAACAGCCAACGATAATTCGGTAAAATTTCAAATCAGAAAGCGGAAATAAATTAACGAATGTAAAATTATGCAACTCAATCAGAGAACTTGTGTCAACTTAGATTTTTAACTTTGTTAAAATTCATTGCGTGCCTTCTGCCGATCAGTAAATTTAGAATATGTGAATTCATAGGTGTACATTCCAATTTGAGTTTAAATTTTAACCGAAGTAAGAGCTAATTTCATAATCATTAAGAAATGTAATTATAAGATCCAAGTCGTCTGCTGTATTTTGTTTAAGTTCTTCGTATTCAGCCAAACATTCCTAACAGCTATGGCCGCCAGCCAAAGCGCTGCCTTTATTACAGGTTCATCACGGGAAGGATCGATTTTTCAAAGTAGGACTATAAACTTGTAAGTCGACAAATCTTTATTTTATTATCCTAATTCTTCTGACCCAAGAAGGAATAAGTCATACACAAGTGCGTTAACCCCGGTATGAATTGTAGCGTAAAGTGTAGCGTTTTTAATCTTATTTCTACGCCCCTACGAACAGACCTTACTCAGCAGCAGAGTATGTCTCTTCCCTCAGCCGCTGTGCGTTCTGAAGACCGTTAGCGACACCTGTGACGCCACTCCAAATGTACATGCGTGCACAATGGTCAAACTAACTAAACTAACAAATCACACGTCCTCGTGTGTTAGATCTAGGACACAATTTTCTCAGTTATCGTCAAGTTTTATTATCCATTTCCTTCATTAACTTATATTTATACAAAGTTTAAACTTTTTACAATACAATCTAATTGGTTTCACAATACCATCATATAAACTTTTTCATAACATTTTTCTTTCAAATCAAGCATAACAATTCTCAATTGACCCCCGCCATAACAATTCCATCTGTTATGGTGCGTTCTCTATATCCTCTCATAGGATTCTAAGGTAGCTGCTGTGCCTTCTTTATCTCTATTTCTCATTTGAGAGTCAGATGCGTCTCCTCTGGAGTCATCTAATTCTTCATCAATTTCTTTACTTAATTCGCTATTGGGCAATACCCTCAAAAACTCATGTGCATTCTTATTGGTTATTTTGCTTGTTAAAGACTTTAAAACATATCTATCGCCATCTAGTTGTTAGATTATTTCGAATGAACCTTTAAATTTTGGATCAAGCTTAGTTTGGTGACGCTCCTACATTATATTTTAGTATCTTTGCTTTATTCTTATCATATCTAAGTTTATCATAACGAGCATTAGCCTCCATGTTTTTCTTGGCTTGCTTTCTTATCGACCCTCTATCAATTAAATTATCCTCTTCTTCACCTATTGGTAACAAGCAGAGAGGTCTAGATTCTTTACCTATTAGTATTTCTAATGGATTGAACTTAGTGACTCGATTGGCGGTGCAATTCATTGCCAATTGTACTTCGGTTAGAGCATCCTGCCACGACCTCTGACTGGTTTCGACTATTATACGCTCTACCTGGCCGTTTGCCCAACTCGCGCCAGGTAGTGTAGATCAATTAAGTGTAGCGCAATCTTTTGGGAGGAACAAAATTCACGATATCCTGAGCTTACAAAATTACGACCCTGATCCGCTATAATGCGCGTAGGCACTCCAAACAAACACACGACGGCCTTAACAGCTTTGATTAAAGATTCAGTATCAATATTTGAGGTGTGATGTAAGTAAACAAATTCCGTGAACGCATCTACCAAGACAATTACGTATTCCTTCAGGTCATTCCTTCCGCTCATCTTTCCTGTTATGTCTATATGCACTGTGTGCCACGGGATGTCTACCTTACGAATCGAATGTAATTCAGATTGAATTTTTCCAACTGGTGGCCTAGCTAATTTTCCAGTAATACAATTTTCAACAAATCTGCAAACGTACTTCAACATATTTTTAAACCAATAAGATCCATAGACTTTATCCAATGTTTTTTCCCAACCTAGATGCATAATAGATTCGTGAACGTGATTAATCACTGCCTATCTAAATGCCCTAGGGATCACAGGCAAACATTTAGTCTTACCATTTTGTTGTATCTTTCTATATAAAACTCCTTTCCTTAATTCATAGGTTTTTAATAAATGTTCTGGCAATTCGTTATTTTTGAACTTAGGTAATATATCTGCAACCTCAGGATCACGATGCTGTTCAGAAATCAACCAGTTGTCAGTTACCTCGGTCAGATTAATGTTTTTTCTGAAATTTTATTCTGATCTTTATTTTTATCAGATACTGGATTCCGAGATAAACAATCTACATGCGCCATACGATCGAAGGTGCATTTTTCAAGCCAAAGGGCATGGTCAAAAACTCGTACTGACCCTCTGGAGTCACAAATGCGGTTCGTTCAATTGAATTTTCGTGTACTGGAATTTGGTAGAAGCCACAAGCCATATCTAAACACGAGAAATATTTTGCACCGCCAAGCCGTGCAATCTGGTCTGCGATAAGAGGCAAAGGATACCTATCAGCAATAGTATTATCGTTTAACTTCCTGTAGTCCACACAAAGACGATCAGTGCCATTTGTCTTTTTTACTAACATCATTGGGTTAGCAAAAGGTGAGCAACTTGGACGGATAATATTTGCTTTTAACAACTCATCGATTTTACAACGCATCCGGTTTTTCTCTTCTTCGCCAAGCCTTTAGGGACGTCGTTGCACTTTCTTTCTAGGGGATCTATTAACTTAATTTCCAACAGCCCTGTCTGCCATCTCTATCAGAACTCCATCCAACAGCATCTCTATCAGAACTTATAATATCATCCTCAGTTAAAGTCACCATATCTATCTTTTACGTTGTATAAATTTGAAATTTATCAGCGTCTATCATTACGCCAAAGCCTTGGCTAAGAATCTCTTGTCCAACTAACACATCGTATTTTAAATACTTGTCTAAAATTACGTGTAAAAAATCTCAAAACAGTTTTGTTCAATATTTATTGTTGTTCTTGTTCTTGAGTGTTCTTGAGTGCTATAGATTACATCGTTACTTATACCATTGAGTTTTACAAATTATTAACTATTTTTCCTTTAAATTTAAGGGCGACACTTTCCTTGACCAGCGGGCATTCTGTCAACAAAATGGAACAGACTCACCGGATGCCTTTATTGTTCCAAAGGGTGGAGCTACTGAGCAGACATCCACACGCTTCTCAGAAATTCTGTGGTTGCCACCTGATCGTCCTTTAGGACATGCGGTTGCATAGAGACCAATTTCGTCACATTTGAAGTATTTGACACCAGATCGATCTTTCACACGAGTCATATTTGTGCTGTTGTGGGTTTTGTCTTTACTCTGGTCATTTTGCAAACGTGCCCGACATTCGGCATATTTATGCCCAACCCTTCCGCAGTAATTACATTTCACCAGGGTCGGAGATTTGAACTTCTTGCGATCCGAGACAGTTGCATCGTCTTCTATGATACGCTTCATAAGAGGAGTGTGCCGGCAACTGTTGTTATAGCTCAATGCGAGTTTTTACATTGGTAGTGAAAATCCAGCGCGCCAACTTGCTGTCAGGGTAATGTGTGACGCTTTACCACAGGGTTGCGGCGCCCTTGGAGTCTGCATGTTTTTAATTATTTCCATCAGGTCGCGATTTTGCAGTTCCAACGCTAACAAATGTGGATCAGGATGCAAAGCAGGTCCCACTTCTGATGTCGGATAAATCTCATTTGATTCCATGTTCAAGCTCTATATCGCAGCAAGTTCTGTTCGTCTCGGTGGCGCAACATTAACTATCGCGCCACGCCCATTGTATGCCATCAGCAGAGTATATCTCTTTCCCTCACCCGCTGTGCGTTCTGAAGACCGTTAGCGACACCTGTGTTGCCACTCCAAATGGTCAAATTAACCATTCTATGCCACACATATACAGTGGGCTAATTTACCATTCTACGACATATATATATAATTATAAATATTATTCATCAAATATCATTCATATAATTTCACCGTCGTCATAATTTTTTTGTATGTCAGATCTATTTTTTTTTTCGAATTTATTTTTCCGATCTCTTCCGGTCCAGCCCTCTGGTTTCATAGTTTGTTGCAAGCATGCTCAGTTCTGGATTTGATAATAGACTGTGTAGAAAGTGATAGAGTCTGTCAAAGCAAGACCTCCAACGCCATAGCAACAGCCGGGCCCTATAACGTGCCCCGCTAGTACAGACTCTCCGATTCTAGACCACTTCCAAATCGTAGCACGCTACAGAAGGCCGTTGTTTCAGTGGTCTTGTAGCTGTCGGTATAAGTCAGGTTTTTTTTTCGCCGAGCGCTTTCTTGTCCAAAAGAAAGTGAGTAATGAATTCGGAACTCGAAGTGTCTTTGCGTCAAAAATGACAGATTAAGGTTATATCATGAGAATATCTTGATGTAGTCTAGGAGCCGGCAGACCAAGCGATGTGGAATAGCTGGCGCAGCGTCTGTACGTACAGAGGCACTTGTATTTTCGTTTGTGTTTACATACACCCGAGAACTCCTTTTTAGAAGGATGTTGGGAAATTTATGAGAGAGGCGCTGTTTAGTGTCTCTTAGCTGCTGAAGATTATTATTTGACCATGGGACTTTGGCTTTGTGCTGAATCCGTTTCTAAGGAATGCTGCAGTTGGCGGACACTCTTAGGCATTTGGTCACTTGGACCACTTGGTGGTTTAAGCAACCGGCCTTCCAGATAGCGATACTAGTTACTAGTTCCCTTTCAAAAGTATCCCAGTAAGCCTTACCAGTCTGATATTTTGGTAGGGGCGCGGTGAGATCTGGGGTAAAACACGAAGAAAAGCTTATTTTTATGGGGAAGTGGTCACATCTGTGAATGTATTTTAGGGTAGCCCAATTACGCCGGTGGGCTATGTGGGGCGAAGTCGTCGAAATGTCAACGTGGGTAATAGTGTTACTCGTAAAGAGGTGGGTTTCTGCACCGTTGTTAAGTATAATCAGGGTTTTTCAGCGAGAATGCGTTCGATCTTAAGTGATCTTCCCACATGAATTGGAGTAGGGAGATTCCCATAGGGGGCTCCACGAATAAAAGTCCCCTAACATTATCATTGAGATGTATGTTTTAACTATGGTATGCTACAAAGGTTTAATTGAAAGGCGGAACCGGTTCAATTTTATGCGGAATAAGCACACCAGCGCCTTGCTTGGCCGATGTATATTGTGGCAGGTTATAAAAATATTCATTATATGCCTTGGAGCAGATGAAATTAGTAAAATTATGGGGTGTCGAGTCAGGCAGCAGCCACGTCATAAATTTAATCAATATAAATGTAACATATATTTATAAATGTAATAACTATAGTTTAGAATATAATCATTTTCTCATTGCTATTGTTGGTCGCAAGCCGACTCTTCTCGGCCGCTCGGCTTTATTTTATCTTTGTCATTTTAAGTTAACGAGCTTTCGCCCGGCCTATGCTCAAAGTCGGTCTCACTTGTACTCTCTATCTCAGTGCATACGCATTATAAATCGGAGCTTTCTCGCACTCCATTTCCTATGCGAATAAATAAACATTTTATAACGTTGTGAAATAAATAATTTCCTCTTTTTGTTATTTTGGAAAAAAGGGAAAAGGTCATTGAAAAGGCTCAATGACCAAACATTGGTGACCCCGACGTGATTTAATTAATAAAATTAACCATTCCACGATCATAAAACAGAACCAGTGCGAACATACTTGATTCAGTTTTTGTGCGGTGTATTAACATATGTATGTATGTGCATTTTGAACATAAACAGCATACAGTGCATCAGTGAAACAATTATTTTGTATTTATACACAAATCATATAAAATACATAATCGCATAAAATACAATTGTTATCCGGTCCGCCAACATACATACATACATACATATATACGTTCCACTTGCAAGTGCATTCAAATGCAAGGCAAAGGGTATCCTCCAGGATTTGAAGAGGATCCAAGGCGTCCTGCAGCCAATGTCAAAGGTGGAGGACGCTATGCTCCATGTGCGTCACGCCCAGTTGGTCGCCATGTACGAGGATTTTAAGGCCATTCACGGGGAGCTGGAAGAGTTAGATATTGCTGAGATAAGCAGCGACTTGCGATGGACAGTGTCTGAGCTTGTAGCTACGATGCATGCCGAAATCGAGCACGAGACATCGTTGCGCTCTGCTCGAATTGCTGCCCATTCCACCCTGGCCAGCGGAGTTTCCAGTATCCAGGTGGACCCAGCGCTCAGTCGGAGTTTTCAAGCCTTGCCTCCTCTTCCTCTTCCTACTTTCAGCGGAGGATATTCAGAGTGGGCTGAGTTTCATTCGGTCTTTTCGACGATCGTGGGCTGCAATCCTTATATAAGTAAGGTGGAAAAGTTTCAGAGGTTGCGATCGTGTCTTCGGGACTCCGCTTTAGAGGCAGTCCGTTCCTTGGAAATCTCCGAGGAGAATTATGATGTCGCAGTGCAGCTTTTGGAGAATCGATTTAATAACCGTCGGTTGATATTTCAGGCTCATGTGAACGAGATTCTGGGCCTCAATCTATTGGAAGGTGGGTCAGTGGCAGCGCTTCGAGGGCTGTCCGATAAGTTCAATGCCCATATGCGAGCCTTAAAAAATTTGGGGACGACAGTTCAGATCGCAGGCTGCATCATCGTCCAGGTACTTCTGCAAAGGTTGGATCCAGCCACTCAGGCCAAGTGGGAGGAAGGTCAAAATGCCTCGAACTCGGATCTCATCCCTACTTGGGAGTCGATGGCAGAGTTTTTGGAACAGCGTTGCAGGACTTTGGAGGCTATGGATGTGGCCTTGGCCGCCTACGCGCCGGGCACTCAGGTGGGAAGACGTAGAGTCGCAAATAATAGTAGAGCGTCCTTTATTATTACTAATTCGCCTGCCTCTGCCTGCATATTATGCGGTGGGTGGTCCCATGTAGTTTCTGCATGTCCAAGATTTTTGTCATTGCCCCCTGAGAGCCGCCTTAGCGAGGCTAGGCGACTAGGTCTATGTCGCAAATGTCTCCAAACTGGCCATCACCTGCGTGAGTACCTCGCTGATAATTGTCGCAGTTGTGGGAGGAGGCATCACAGTCTGTTGCATTTCTTGGAGTTACAGTCTTCCAGCAGCCAGCCTTCGGCAGTGCCGTCTACATCAGCCGCAGCCGAGTGCGCCGAGCCAATAGGTGCTTCAGCATCCACGGCTAATGCACTAGTTGCCCAGGGTCGCAGCGGTGAGATAGCCTTACTGGCCACAGCGAACATTCTCATTCGGAGTTGTGCTGGGGTTTTTGTTCCTTGCCGGGCTCTTTTGGATTCAGGATCGCCGGTGCACGTGATTACGTCCCGACTGGCTAGTCAGCTGCAGCTTCGTAGACGCAAATCGTACGTGGCAGTGTCGGGCATTGGCGACACTGGTTTCGCGACAGACGGATTCTCTGTTGATGTGCTCTTACGATCCCATTGCTCTGAATATTCGGCCCTCGTCAACGCTGTAATCGCCACCAACATCACGGACCTCCAGCCTAGTTTTAGCTTGGATGTCTCCAGCTGGAATATTCCATCAAACCTCACTTTGGCTGATTCCCAGTTCTTTCGACCGCAGCGGATCGATTTACTTATCGGAGCCAGTCTATTCTATGAACTGCTGTATGTTGGTCAAATCCAGCTCTCAGCTGGCCTACCGGTGCTGCAGAAAACCCGGCTTGGATGGGTTGTGTGTGGAGGTGGCTCACATCTGGAGAGAAAGTCGTTCGCAGCCACTGCCCGCAAGGACGTTGTGAAGAGCCCAAGCCAGCTGGATGAGCGCTTAGAGTGTCTGCTCCGTAAATTTTGGGAAATCGAAGACTGCTCCGAGCCCATTGTGAAGTGGACGAAAGAGGAATTGGATTGCGAGACGCATTTCGTGAAGCATTCTGCTCGGCTCGAGTCAGGCGCCTACTCGGTGAAGCTTCCGTTGAAGGTCAGCTCTGAGTTGCTGGGTGATTCGTACTCACGAGCCGTGCGGCGATTTCTCTCCCTCGAAAGGAAGCTTTGCCGTCAGCCTCAATTGAAGGATCCGTATGCTGCGTTCATAAAGGAGTATTTGGATTTGGGGCATATGTCTCTAGTCCCGCCTAGTCCACGACCTGCCAGACAGCATTTCCTGCCACATCACTGCGTTTTGAAGGAGGACAGTTCAACAACCAAGCTCAGGGTTGTTTTTGATGGTTCGGCTGCCACTACGTCTGGGTATTCATTGAATGACGTTTTGATGTTTGGTCCAGTTATCCAACCAAAGTTGCTGCACATTCTTCTAAGGTTTCGTTGCCATAGAGTGGCCATTACAGGAGATATTTGCAAAATGTACCGATGCGTCAGAGTTTTCCCCGAGGACAGCTATCTGCAGTGCATTCTTTGGCGGAATTTCACCCAGGATGAGTTGCATGTTTTTAAACTGGATACGGTCACTTATGGGACAAAGCCGGCCTCATTTGTATCAGTTCGAGCAATGCATCAGTTGGCAGAGGATGAGCAGTCTATGTTTCCAAAGGGTGCCGAAATTCTGCGTCGCGATTTTTATGTTGATGATCTAATTTCCGGAGGTGACTCCATAGAGGAGGCTACCAACATAATGCAGCAAACATCGGGGATCCTCGCCAACGGCCAATTTCGGTTGAGAAAGTGGTGCTCCAATTTTTCTGAAGTGCTCTCTAACGTGCCGGAAGAGGATCGAGAGTCGTTCCTAAGGTTTGATGATGGCAGCAACTTTACGAAGACTCTTGGCCTCGTTTGAAGGGCTTCAGTCAACCTCGAAGCCCACTAGGCGCATCATCCTCTCCTCAATCGCCCGGCTTTATGATCCGATAGGGCTTGTTGGACCTGACATTACGAAGGCGAAGATCTTTCTTCAGAAGCTATGCCGTGAGAAGTTGTCCTGGGATGAAAGTCTACCTCAAGCTCTCCACTCCGATTGGGACATGATTTGTTCCAGCTTTGCCATGGCGCAGCGTGCTGAATTCCCGAGATGGTTACTATCATCACAGTCTGAAGTGGAGATTCATGGATTTTGTGACGCCAGCATCGAGGCTTATGGTGCTTGCATTTATGTCGTATCGAAGGGTACAAGGTCAGAAAGTCATTTACTCTGCTCAAAGTCCCGAGTCGCACCTCTAAAAACAGTTACGGTACCGAAACTGGAGTTATCTGGGGCAGAGTTGCTGGCTCGGCTTATGTCGGAAGTAGCTCAGTTGAAGGTCTATGATGGGAGGTATTTCTGCTGGTGCGACTCTGCTGTGGCGTTGTCGTGGATTCGGGAGGAGCCCGCTCGGTTTAATGTTTTCGTCGCCAATCGAGTTTCAACAATCCAGAAATTGACCAGAACGATGGAATGGCGTTATGTTCCTACGTCTTTGAACCCGGCAGACATCCTCCCGCGTGGTGCTCTTCCCAAGGAGCTAGTTACTGACAACTTGTGGTCCCATGGTCCTGCGTTTCTTCTTGGACCTCAAGATCAGTGGCCAGAAGCGGTTCCATCTGAAAAACCCACTCTGGAGCTAAGGGCAAGGGTTATTCCAGCACTGCAGCGTGTGTTCGCTTATGTGTACAAGTTCTCACAGCGAGTCCGTCACAAGGGTGTCACTGCTAGCGATATCAAGGCTGGAACCCACCTACTATTGCGACTGGTGCAGCGTGTGTATTTTTGGGATGACATAAAGGCGCTTCAGAATGGAAAGGAAATTTCGTCAGCCAGCATACTTGCCACATCCTCTCCTTTTTTAGACAAGTTTGGCCTGTTGCGTGTGGACGGTCGTTTAAGAAATTCTACATTGGATTTTGATAGTCGTCATCCATTTATATTGCCTAGAAGCCATCCAGTTACTTGGGCTATAATTGTTGATTTCCATGAGCGTAATCTACACACGGGGCCTCGTGCTCTGCTGGCTATTATTCGATCCCAATACTGGCCGATCGGGAAGAGGAAAACGGTGACGAAGGCATTGCACCAGTGTATCCGAAGCTTCCGCACCAAGCCTCGGTTGCTGGAGCACAGTATGGCTGATCTCCCGGAGCAAAGAGTCAGCGGTTGCCAGGTTTTCGGACTGACTGGTGTGGATTTTTGCGGGCCATTTTACTATAAGCCAGTTCGCAATAAAGTTCCCGTAAGTTCGCAATAAAGCTCCCGTAAAATGTTACGTGAGTGTTTTCATTTGCTTTGCTACTAAAGCCGTGCACTTATAGCTTCCACATCTGCGTTTTTACATGCTTTAAAACGGTTTATATGCACTCGCCCAAAAGCCTCAGCACATTTGGTCTGACAATGCGACCAATTTTGTTGGAGCTAAAAACAAGCTAAAGGAGCTGCTCCAACTCTTCATAAGCGATGAGCATCAACGAGCGCTTCTGGAGTTTTGCGCTATTGAGTCCATTGAGTGGCATTTTATTCCTCCTCGATCTCCGCATTTTGGTGGACTCTGGGAAGCGGCTGTCAAAACCGCAAAGCATCATTTTTACCGGGCTGTTGGATCCTCAGTTCTTGGATTTGACGAGCTGCGAACTTTGCTTTGTCACATTGGTGCTGTCATAAACTCACGGCCTTTATTATCTCTTTCAGAGGATCCTGCACACCTTGATGTTCTAACGCCATCCCATTTTTTAACTGGTGTCCCGTCAGTCAGTTTTATCGAGCCTGATGTCACAAAGCTGAATTTCAATCGTATGGACAGCTGGCGGCGTGTGTCTTTCCAGCAGCAGTCTTTCTGGGCCCGATGGAAGGAGGAGTATTTAAGCCTTCTTCAGCAGCGCTCCAAATGGCATGCGTCCGGCCCTGCCTTGGCGATTAACGATGTGGTGCTTGTCAAGGACGAGAACCTACCCCCCATGAAGTGGCCGTTGGCTAGAATTCTGGATCTAGTCCCTGGTCGGGATGGAGTGCCTCGAGTGGCGGTGGTTAGAACCGCTTCTGGAACTACCAAGCGCGCAGTGACCAAGCTTTGCCTATTGCCCCTTAAGGATGAAGTTGAAGAACAGGCCTCAACTGGGGGGGGGAGTATGTCGGGTCAGGCAACAGCCACGGCATAAATTTAATCAATATAAATGTAACATATATTTATAAATGTAATAACTATAGTTTAGAATATAATCATTTTCTCATTGCTATTGTTGGTCGCAAGCCGACTCTTCTCGGCCGCTCGGCTTTATTTTATCTTTGTCATTTTAAGTTAACGAGCTTCGCCCGGCCTATGCTCAAAGTCGGTCTCACTTGTACTCTCTATCTCAGTGCATACGCATTATAAATCGGAGCTTTCTCGCACTCCAGGAAATAAATAATTTCCTCTTTTTGTTATTTTGAAAAAAAGGGAAAAGGTCATTCAAAAGGCTCAATGACCAAACATGGGGTAAATTGGTTTCTTGCAAACATAAAACATTTGTGAGTGATTGGTTGGTCATTCAGATTTTTCAATGACGTTCCAAATAATAACACAAAATTATATATTTAAAACGTTAAAAATTATTTATTAAAATTTATTTATCTGTTTATTTTGCGTGCATATGAAATGGGGAGAGACAAAAAAAGGGCAATAATAAATGGGCTGGTGTTAGGATATTCAGATTTAAACCGTTTTAAAGCGTAAAAAAGCAGATATGGATAGATCCTTTACAAGCTCTAGGTGCACGGCTTTGGTAGCAAAACAAATAAAAACACTGATGTAACATTTTACGGGGGCCTTATTGTCACTTTTTGGTTTTTAATAAAATTAGCCGCAAAAATCCACACCAGCAATACCAACGACCTGGCAACCGCTGACTCTTTGCTTCTGGATATCAGCCATAATGTGTTCCCCCAAACGGAGGCTTGGTGTGCAAAGACATTTGTGCAATGTCTTCGTCACCGATTTCCTCCTTTCGATTAGCCATTGTTGGGATCGAATAATAGCTAACAGAGCGCGAGGGTGGATCTTTAAGATGGAACCATTGATGGGAATTGGTCTTGAGGTCCAAACCGATACGCAGGATCATGATTCGTCGTACAGGATTTCATCGTTCTGGTCAACTCCTGGATTGTCCGAGCCCGATTGGCGACAAAAACATCAAAGCGAGCGGGCTTCTCTAGAATCCAGGACAGCGCCACAACAGAATGGCACCAGCGACAACAGAATATTTAGAAATACTTTTAACGGACTGCACGCTGACATGCTATGTGACCCTTTTTTAAGTGCTTTAAGTACACCACATAATTCTTTGTTTAGGCTGCAGGGCATCGGTTTTAAATCATGCCTATCATGTTTTTTTGTATTTCCATGGGTCCGATCCCTTGAGACTCTAAGTTGGGATTTTTATCGTATTCAATGCTTGAACAGAGGGTGGCGGCAAAGCTTCCTCTCGAGGGAGAGAAATCGCCGCACAGCTCGGGAGCAAGATTATTCTAGCAACTCAGAGCTTTCAACGGAAGTCTCACAGAGTAGGCCTGACTCGAGCCGAGCAGAATGTTGCAAGATGCAGCCGAAGCTGCAGCTCACTAGCCAGTAGGGGCGTAATCGCGTGCACCTGTGATCCTGAAACCAATAGAGCTCGGCAAGGAACAAAGGACCCAGCGCGACTGCGAACGAGAATGTTCGCTGTAGCCAGCAAGGCTATCTTACCGCTACGACCTTCGGCAACTAGTGAATTGGCCGAAGATGAATAGGCTATTTGCTCGGTTGGCTGGCTGCGATGCCTTCTCATCGAGTACTCATGCAGGTGCAGGCCAGTTTGAAGACATTTCCGACAACGACCGAGTCGCCTGGCCTCGCCAAGCGGCTCTCAGGGGACATTAACAGGAATAAGGGGCACGCCGGCACTACATGAGACCACCCACCGCATAATATACAGGCAGAGGAAGGTGAATTAAAGATGATAAAAGACGATCTACAGTTATTTGCGACTCTACGTCTTTTCATCTGAGCGTCCTAGATCTATAGCCTCCAGAGTCCTGCATCACTGCTAAAACAATTTTTCCATCGACTTCTAAGTAGGGATGAGTTTTGAGTTCAAGGCATTTTGATCATCCTCCCACTTGACCTGTGTAGCTGGGTCTAACTTTTGAAGGAGCACCTGGACCATGATGCTGCCGGCAATCTGAACTGTCGTCCCCAAATTTTTCAAGGCTCGCATATGGGCATTGCATTTATCTGAAAGCTCTCGAAGCACTGCCACTGAGCCACCCAATAGATTGAGGCCCAAAATCTAAAAATGTACATACTTAGGTTAAATCACTGCCCAAAGCTGAATCAAATATTTTCGTACTGGTTCTATTTTATGTTCGTGAATTTGTCAATTTAGTTAATTAGGCTTATCTTATAGTGATAATGTAAATAAAGATAAGACTAACTATACTTTTTATATTTAAGTGATAAATTGATGCAGTAGCTAACTTACTAATGCACTTATCTTAGCACAAGGAGCCCTAGTGGCTCAAGTGGCTGCGACTAATAAAACCGACTAATCATATAGTGATTCACAATGGAATTCTTGTGCGATCAAATTGCTACACATTTGATATAGGAACATTTATATGACCTTTTTACGTATATATGTATGTATACATTTACAGTACATATTCATATATGAATGCATGCTATATCTCCCTCTTTTTGAAAAATAACGTAATATTGTGAAGTTATTTTGATTAATATATTACGTTTCATCTTCTCTTGTTCTACCATTGTTTTAGCTCTTTTATTTGCGATTTGCAATCTAAATTTTGAACTCTTTTGCATAATCGTCTACATTATTTATTGGGTCGATAAATTTTGATTGGTCAATCTTGGTGAATTGCTTTGGTATTCTGCCGTTAACCAGTTCGTACGGACAGTAGCCCGTTATGAACGTCTTCATTGGAGCGTACTTTAGAAAAAAACATTCAAATATTGCCTTGGCTATTCTTTTTGCGATTTTATCTGCTACTGGTATTGTAAGGAGATATTTTGTTAGATCGCATATAATAGTAACTGCATCCTCATTGCCATTATCCGTTCGCGGTAATGGTCTAATGGTATCTATTAGAACAGTATCGAAGGCTGCGTTTGGTGTTACTATCATAGGTGCTTTTGTACGTTTTGTTATTTATGCTTTTTGAATGCCAATACAATTTTGAATATACCATTTTTAACATACTGTGTCATACACAGTTTTAACATACATATCATTTTAGTCATATGGGGCCAAAAGTAAAATTTTTTGATTTTTAACAGAGTACGCGTAATCTCTGTATGGCCTCATTCTATTCAATCGTCATGGTATTTTGACAGGTTTGAATTTATAAAACGTATTTCTTTTTTGTCTATTTGGGTCATCTTTGTTAGAAACGCTACTTTTAAAGTTTTAAAATATTTATTACCTGTCGGGTCAAGCAGCCGCCAGAAAGTCGGCCGGCAATAATTTATTGAACTCGTGACGTCACTCTCTTTTATCTTTATGGCCCTATTCGGCTCTCGTGCATTCGATCGGCCACCTGCATCTGCCGTCATGCGGTATCGTGCTCTCGCTTTCTTGCGGTATCTCTCGGTCGCTCCGTAGCATCAAGCATTGAGCCGCGGTCCCGCGTCACTTACTTCTCAGATCGGTCTTCAACCCTACGCACAGGTCCCATATTTGTTCATCAACAAAAACCATAAAATCGAAAAATAAATAGATTGTGTTTGTCGGGTCAGGCAGCAGCCACAGCTATCACTAATATACAACTAATACAACAATTATAGTTTCTCAGTTATATTTGTCCTATTTATCTGATCGCTATTGTTGGTCGCAAGCCGACTCTTCTCGGCCGCTTTATCTTTAGCATTAAGTTAATGAGCTTTCGCTCTGCCTATGTTCTAAGGCGGGCTCACTCATACCTTTTATATCAGTGCATACGCATCATTATAATCGGAGCTTTCTCACTCCCTGCCATACATATGCGAATAAACAAAATCTTATAACGTTGTGAAAATAAACAATTTCCCCCTTTTGTATTATTTTGAAAAGGGGAAAAGTCATTAAAAAGGCTTAATGACCAAACATTGGTGACCCCGACGTGATCTAATTAATAAAATTATAAAATTAATATATATATAATATATAATATATAATTAACAAAATTAACAATTCCACGATCATAAACAGAACCAGTGCGAACATACATGATTCAGTTTTGTGCGGTGTATTAACATATGTATGTGCATTTGAACATAAACGGCATACAGTGCATCAGTGAAACAATTATTTTGTATTTATACACAAATCATATAAAATACATAATCGCATAAAATACAATTGTTATCCGGTCCGCCAACATACATACATACATACATACATATATACGTTCCACTTGCAAGTGCATTCGCCTCACACAAGCGTTCATATATATATACATTCCACAACTCAGCGTACGGTTCTGAGCGCACAGTGGGATAAATCGTGTTCGCTGCGCTCAAATAAAATTAAATATAATAAAATAATCAAGAGCCATAATTTGGCGCCAAAATTAATTTGTGCGTGTTTTTACTTAAAGTGAGCGAATTTCAATCATAGTGGCGATGAACTCCAGCGGCGCCGTCACAGGAGAACCCACTCCATCTCGGAGTGCGATCTTAAAATGCAAGGCAAAGGGTATCCTCCAGGATTTGAAGAGGATCCAAGGCGTCCTGCAGCCAATGTCAAAGGTGGAAGACGCCATGCTCCATGTGCGTCACGGCCAGTTGGTCGCCATGTACGATGATTTTAAAGCCATCCACGGGGAGCTTGAAGAGTTAGATATTTCTGAGATAAGCAGCGACTTGCGATGGACAGTGTCTGAGCTTGTAGCTACGATGCATGCTGAAATCGAGCACGAGACGTCGTTGCGCTCTGCTCGAATTGCTGCCCATTCCACCCTGGCCAGCGGAGTTTCCAGTATTCAGGTGGACTCAGCGCTCAGTCGGAGTTTTCAAGCCTTGCCTCCTCTTCCTCTTCCTACTTTTAGCGGAGGATATTCGGAGTGGGCTGAGTTTCACTCGGCTTTCTCAACGATCGTGGGCTGCAATCCTCACATAAGTAAGGTGGAAAAGCTGCAGAGGTTGCGATCTTGTCTTCGGGACTCAGCCTTAGAAGCAGTTCGCTCCTTGGAAATCTCCGAGGAGAATTATGATGTTGCGTTGCGTGTTCTGGAAAGACGATTTAATAACCGCCGGTTAATATTTCAGGCTCATGTGAACGGGATTCTGGGCCTCAGCCTATTGGAAGGTGGCTCAGTGGCATCGCTTCGAGGGCTTTCCGATAAATTCAATGCCCACATGCGAGCCTTGCAAAATTTGGGGACGACCATGCAGATCGCTAGCAGTATCATTGTCCAAGTGCTCCTTCAACGGTTGGACCCAGCTACCCAGGTCAAGTGGGAGGAATGTCAAAATGCGTCGAACTTGGACCTCATCCCTACCTGGGAGTCGATGGCAGAATTTTTGGAGCAGCGGTGCAGGACTCTGGAGGCTATGGATGTGGCCATGACCGCCTACGTGCCAGGCACTCAGATGGGAAGACGTAGAGTCTCGAACAATAATAATAGATCGTCCTTTATCGTCACTAATTCACCTTCCCCCGCTTGTAGATTATGTGGTGGGTGGTCCCACGTAGTGTCTGAATGCCCCAGATTTTTGTTAATGGCCCCTGAGAGCCGCCTTGGTGAGGCTAGGCGACTCGGTCTGTGTCGGAAATGTCTCCAACCTGGTCATCACCTGCGTGAGTGCCTCGCTGCTAATTGTCGCAGTTGTGGGAGGAGGCATCACAGCCTGCTGCATTTTTTGGAAGTACAGTCATCCAGTAGCCAGCCTTCTGTTGTATCATCTACGTCAGCCACAACCGAGGGCGCCGAGCCAATAAGCGCTTCACCATCCGCGGCTAATGCACTAGTTGCCCAAGGTCGCAGCAGTGAGGTAGCCTTATTGGCTACAGCGAACATTCTCGTTCGGAGTCGCACTGGAGTTTTTGTTCCATGCCGAGCTCTTTTGGATTCAGGATCGCAAGTGCACGTGATAACTTCCCGACTGGCTAGTCAGCTGCAGCTTCCTAGACGCAAATCTTACATGGCAGTGTCTGGAATTGGCAACACTGGTTTCGCGACAGATGAATTATCCGTCGATGTGCTCCTTCGGTCCTGTTGCTCCGAATATTCGGCCTTTGTCAACGCTGTCATCGCCCCCAGCATCACGGATCTCCAGCCTAGTCTCAGCTTGGACGTCTCCAGCTGGAATATTCCGGCCAACCTCACTTTAGCCGATCCAAAGTTTTTCCGGCCACAACGTATCGATTTGCTTATCGGAGCCAGTCTATTTTATGAACTATTGTGTGCTGCGCAAATCCAGCTTTCAGCTGGCCTACCGTTGTTGCAGAAAACAAGGCTTGGATGGGTTGTATGTGGAGGCGGTTCACACGTGGAGAGAATGTCAATCGCGCCCACAGCTCATATTATGAAGTGGCCGTTGGGGAGAAGTATGGATCTAGCCCCCGGCCTGGATGGAGTGTCTCAAATGGCCGATAATAGAACCGAATCTGGAACTACCAAGCGGAACTGACTAAGTTTTCGCTAACTGCCCCTTTAGGATGAAGTTGAAGGACAGGCCTCAACTGGGGGGGGAATGTCGGGTCAGGCAGCAGCCACAGCTATCACTAATATACAACTAATACAACAATTATAGTTTCTCAGTTATATTTGTCCTATTTATCTGATCGCTATTGTTGGTCGCAAGCCGACTCTTCTCGGCCGCTTTATCTTTAGCATTAAGTTAATGAGCTTTCGCTCTGCCTATGTTCTAAGGCGGGCTCACTCATACCTTTTATATCAGTGCATACGCATCATTATAATCGGAGCTTTCTCACTCCCTGCCATACATATGCGAATAAACAAAATCTTATAACGTTGTGAAAATAAACAATTTCCCCCTTTTGTATTATTTTGAAAAGGGGAAAAGTCATTAAAAAGGCTTAATGACCAAACAGTGTTTATATTTATAAATGAAACAGAATTTGTTATTTATTTAATGTTGGATTCTGAACATTAATTAAATCTCCCGAAAACGCTCGGTAACTCAACATTGCCCATATTTTTAAATTCTGTTTTTGATACAAATTCGAAAATTTGTTCAACGGTGACATTTGAAAATGAATGAGTTTATGTAATACGGCTTCTGTATTAAGCCTTTGAAAGAATTGACCTAAATCAAATTTTTCATTAGAGTACAGAGCATAAAATACTAAAATTGAAAAATGTGAAATTATTCTTTAGCCTTTTTTAAAAAAGCAATTGAATTTCGTTGTTTTTAGTTTCACAAATTTTTTTACATCGTTATTGCTAACAACTTCATATACATTGGGCTCTTTTATTTCTTTTTGCAATTTTATTTTCTCATCCGCGCAGATGTTTTCCTGTCTATTTGATGATCGCATTTGGGCCATCAATATTTTTCTATGCATTTCTTTAAGTTCTTCAATTGTTATGCGGGATAATGCATTGTCCTTACCCTTAAATTCCTTACCCTTAAATACTCTACAGTAAATTCATACTCTTCTAGTTCCAAGGCTCATTCTTGTTAATTTTTATGTTGGTTAGTCATCGAAAATAGATAAGTTGGTGGTCTGTAATCTGTTTTAACAGTGAAGTGTCTACCATGTACGTATGGCTTGAAGTGATTTATGGCCCAGTGGATTGCTAATAATTCTTGTTCTACAGTTGACCTGTTACTTTCGCCCTTTGTAAGTCCACGAGATGCGAATGCTACTAGTAATTGAATACCATTGTAATTTTTTGTTAGCACTGCCCCATATGCTTCTATGCTAGCATCTGTGATTATGCAAAATTCTCTGCTGAAATCTGAATATTGAAGTACAGTCGGACTCATTATTTGCTTGCATCGCTTGGACGTCCACTTTTGGTATTGTGGTCGTATATTGCCACGCTATGGTACACCTGCTTCTATCGGTATGGAGGACCGTGAGATTATTATAGTATAGTTACGATCTTCTGCATGAGTAGCACGCCAGCAGCTGAGCCGTCGTCGACTTGGGATAGGTATGACAATATCTCCACTGACGGTAGTGCTTCCGCTATGGGCACCACTGATGACGAAACGGCTGCCTCTGAAATCTACATTGTAATAACTCTGAATATATCTTCCTTAAATAATAAAATACCCTTACAAACTATATGTGTTTATCAAGAATTGATCTTACTAAGAAGAACATGGATCTTATACTTTGAATCTCCTGTGGCGTCCCTCTATTGTTAGTGGGACTAACAATAGTGGGACTTGATGCCTGCTCGTTGTTCGATCAGTTGGAACTCTTCCCCTTGTTTTCTTCCAGGTATGGGGTTTTCGGCTGCTGCGTTGTCCTTCCATGCACATCGTGTATGTCAGGCCCATGCGGCTATTAAGCTGGCTACTCCTAGCATTATTACCCCGGAGTATTAATGAGCGATGGTCCAGAATATCCTCTTGCGTGTGCTTGGTCAACGACTTCAATTCCTGAAACTGCGCATGTAGTTTATCTAGATTATCTTGTTATTGGCCTAAAGATCCATTAAGTAGGTTTCGTCAGTTGAACCCAATAGCTAGTACACTTGTCTATCCGATGTCTTGACAATGCGGCCATTGCACACGGTAATTGGTGCGCGTCTGGGCCGAATAGCGTTTATTTAAAATTGCAAACCTTATTTGCAATCTCACTGCTACATTGACGGAAATTTTCCGTACTGATGGCGAAGTGGTGTTTTTTTTCGCGCGGTTCCCACTGCATACGTACAGCCCACCTCCCGCCAAACCGACCAAGGGGCACTGTTGCATAACGTACGGATCGAATCGCGGGGATAGATCCGAGAAAGTATATGGAGCAGGAGTAAAATATCACGAGGAAGAGTGTTGCACAGATAAGGCGCTTAGTATAAAGGATTTAAGATTGTTAGTAGAGCAAAGTGGCAAGATGTGGTAGAGACTATTGTAGTCCGTACATAATACCCTGAACGGATCGTGTTGAGCTACAATGGCGGAGGAGTAGAGGACGAAAGTTTCTATTCCTTCTATTAGGAACATTAAAAAGCGTGTTAGTAAATGCTGGCTGTCTACATTTCCATTAATAAGATTAAATAGAATCATGACACCGAGCATAGTTCTACGGTTTGTTAATGATGGTAAGTTTATTAATAAAAGTCTACAATGATAGAAGGGAAGGTGAAGACTTGCATCCCAATGAAGTCCCCAAAGTGCGAAAAAAAAGAATGTTTTTTTGTTCAGATTTTATGTGACTTTGGAAGTATATAAAGTTTTTGTTATATACGGGATTGAATTCTTTTGACCATCTATTAATAAATACACCCTTAGCTTTATTAACCATGGTGGATATATGGTCGGTAAATTTAAATTTCAAATCTAATAGGACACCCAGATCGTTAATCTGAGTTAATCGTTCTAAGGCATTCCCATAGAGAAAGTACGAAGCCTGGTGAGGACTAAACTGATAAAATGTTGTGAGTTTACATTTCGATACATTAAGCTTTAGGTAATTTGCTAAGCACCAATTTTGAAATTTATCCAAATCGGAATGAAATCTAGATTGGGCGCTAGTGAATCTATACTAAAGACAAAGCTTAACGTCATCAGCGTACATAATTACAAGTGAATCAGTTGCCCCTTACAAGTGGTTAATAAATAATATAAAAAATAATGGTCCAAGATGGCTTCCTTGGGGCACCCCAGATGTGACGTGGACTAGTGCGCGGTTTGCACAGTGCCTCGGCGCAGTTCCTCAGAACACATCCTGGTACTCCGTCGGGACCTAGCGAATACACGGGCTTGACCTTAAGAAGATCCGATAACACACCACTTTGATCAAAAGATGGGCAAAATACAAGGTTGGCTGATTGGATCTTATAAGTGTAAGGTGGAGCTGGAATGGTGCTATGTGTACACGTTGTTTTGAAAAAACTCTGCAAACAGATCGGCCATTGCAAGATAAGTGTTCGCATATGAGTTCTCAAAACGTAAGCAGTGAAGGAAAAGATACATGTTTGCGCTTAGTGTTTACAAAGTTAAAGAACTGCATCGGGTCCTGAGAAAACTTAGTCCGGCAGCGGTGAATATAGCTCCTATAACATTCGGCGTTATGCACGGTGAAATTGGACCGAGCCACTAAGATACTTATCTTGAATAACTAACTGTACAGTGAGATAATTTACGTTCTTTTAATTTAATAGGTGCTTTGTATACAAAGGCGGAATTCCATTTATTTAGTTTTATAAAATCAGCCTTACGGAAGAAACGAACGTTTTGAGATTTAAGTGTAGACTTTAGATTAATTAAGGTATAGGTTTCGATTAAAACCTCAATAGTGGGATGATATGGATCCTCAGGGTAAAAAAGGGGAAAAGTTCCCTTAGAAAGAGTAAATCCATCAGGATCAGAAACGAAACACAAGTCCAACAGCCGACCAAAAGAATTTCTTACGTGGTTAATTTGCCCGAGTAACCACATAACTACAGTCGTGGTGCGAGTTAAGCAGTAAAGAAGGAGAACTCTCAGCATTAGACCACAGACCACACATGACCAGCTACCAGCTACCAGACAGACGGTCCGAAATGAGACGAATAGCGGACAAATATTGCCAGTATGTAGGCGGTTCCGACGAAGGTGGTATGTAAGAGCCGGTAACGTATAAAGATTGACCGGACAAAATGATTTAAATGCAAAGAAATTCAATGTCACCAAACTCTTGCGATTGTACCTCTTCAGAAGCGAATTTAGAGTCTACAAAAATTAACACTCCCCCTCCCCTTCGCAGGGGTTCTATCACGTCTAAAAGTGGTGTACTTACTTGGAAAAACTTCGGAGCTTAAGATCTCCGGCATTAACCAAGTTTCTGTAAATCTATAATGGGAGATGCAAAGGAAGAACTATCAGAATACAGTTTGGGTAGTTTACTACGTAACCCTCTAGTATTCTGATAGGTAAGTGTTAGTGTAGAAATTAGTTTTTTAAAGCTGAGGAAGATAAGGTAGAAGGTTGGTCAGTGGCTCTAACATGTGGAAGTTTCACTCCCACAGGTTTGATAATTTTTTTCTTCATCGTACTTGGCTGATTTTCTTGGAACAAATCGTCTTAAACAAATTTGGTAATATCTGCCACCTTTATGTCGGCTTTTGTTATACCCTTGCAGAGGGTATTATAATGGTGGTCAAAAGTGTGCAACGCAGTGAAGGAGACATCTCCTACCCTATAAAGTGTATATATTCTTGATCAGGATCACCTCCTGAGTCGATATAAGCATGTCCGTCTGTCAGTCTGTCTGTCTGTTTCTACGCAAACTAGTCTCTCAGTTTTAAAGCTATCGACTTCAAACTTTACACACATCCTTCTTTCCTTTGCAGGCAGTATATAAGTCGGAACGGCTGGGATCGGTCAACTATATCCTATAGCTGCCATATAACTGATTGATCGGAAATGCCATAAAATTTGTTGTTTTTAAAGTCAGAAGAATGGGACTTGCTGTGGACTCCTCTTTTGGCAGACTTATTTGATCTGCAAAATTTCATAAGGTTCGGCCGACTATATTCTATAGCTGCCATATAACTGATTGATCGGAAATGCCATATCTCTGTTGTTTTTCAAGTTAGAAAAATGGGCTCTTCTTTTTGAAAATATATTCGATTTATTTATTCTGCAAAATTTCATAAGGATTGGCGGACTATATCTTATAGCTGCCATATAACTGATTGATCGGAAATTCCATATCTCTGTTGTTTTTTAAGTTAGAAGACTGGGACTTTGTATGGATTCTACTTTCGGCAAACTAATTTGATCTGCCGATTTTTATAAGGATCGGCCGACTATATAAGATCCGATATATATCTAATAATATAAGCTGCCACATATCTGCAAGGGTATATCAACTTCGGCACCGCCCGAAGTTAGCTCTCCATTCTTGTTTTGGCTTGGATGTAAGCCGAGATATCAATCTCAGAAGTATCAGGGGCAAGCCGGGAAACAAATATTTGTTTCGATGGTGGGATCACCTGCAAGTGTTTTGGTGCCGCCGCAACTAATACTGCAGTAACAGTTCGTACCGGGGGTCCGTACGGTTCATTACCCTGTTCGGTGACTCTTAAGGGGTTTGAATTATTTCGTCTGGTGGTATCGCTTGAAGCGATGCCACAGACGACATATCGGACAATTTCTCATTTACACTGAGATATTCGGAAGCCGAATTTTTCTCAATATATATATAATTTAAGCCGATATAAGCGGCAGCATAATTGTCGGCTGAGTAGGCTGATGATTATTCGCCACAAGCACATCACTAAAAGCGGATTTCTTACGCTTTGGAGACTCATTTAATAGTTGTAGACTACTAACTAATCAATGAGCGCACATAGTTGGTCATTGATTTTACGAAAACCGCTAATCAATTCTTTGAATCCACTTTTAGTCTGTCTCATGAACGATCTCATTTCGTCCGGAACAGCACGAAAACCGTCGCAGCAAAAGTGGAGACCAGACCTACGTGAAATGGCATCAGAAACTGGGGCTGGGATGAGGAGATAGTCTTATTACAAGACTTCAAAGCGCAGACAAGTTTAAATTCCATTATTATTATTTATTAATATTTATACCCTTGCAGAGGGTATTATAATTTTGGTCAAAAGTGTGCAACGCAGTGAAGGAGACATCTCCGACCCTATAAAGTATATATATTCTTGATCAGGATCACCTCCTGAGTCGATATAAGCATGTCCGTCTGTCCGTCTGTCCGTCTGTCCGTCGGTCCGTCTGTCTGTCTGTTTCTACGCAAACTAGTCTCTCAGTTTTAAAGCTACCGACTTCAAACTTTGCACACACCCTTCTTTCCTTTGCAGGCAGTATATAAGTCGGAACGGCCGGGATCGGCCGACTATATCCTATAGCTGCCATATAACTGATTGATCCGAAATGCCATAACTTCGTTTTTTTTTAAGTTAGAAGACTGGGACTTTGTATGGATTCTACTTTCGGCAAACTAATTTGATCTGCCGAGTTTTATAAGGATCGGCCGACTATATAAGATCCGATATATATCTAATAATATAATATACATATCTGCAAGGGTATATCAACTTCGGCTCCGCCCGAAGTTAGCTTTCCATTCTTGTTTTGTTTTATTATTGTCATACCTTGAACCACTGTGCCAGGGAAATGAAAAAGGGAGATTAAAGAGAGCGATTAGTGTGGGTTAGTAAACCGCAAAGAATAGAGAAAGGAATCTCTATTGAGCGATGATAGAAGCAACACCGGAAAAGATGAAGAAGCAGAGCAGAGCTATGTTTGGAACAAAATAATAAAATTATTATTTTACCATCAAATATACCACTGCACAGACGGAGCAATACGAATATTTGAAATTCAAAAGATTGTTTATTATAAATATTAATAAATTTAAATAAACACCGGAGTTTAAAGTTATCAAGTAAAATAACTTTATCTCATGATCACCAAATGTTTTCGGTGATCATCTATGGCCTGTTTTCTGTTTTTGTTATTACCAACCCTTGTTTAGTCGCATACGATATATGGTGAATTCGTCCTCCCCTACCAATGGGATGCTAGTGTGATACATCAATAAGTTTTCGGTTTCCTGTACCTGAGTGGTCGCAAATCAATACAAATCTCGAGCCGCTTCGCCTGTGACTGATAGTTGTATTCCTGGTGGGGGTGTGTTTGTATTGTTGTAATGTAAAACTTGTTCCACTGAGCTGTATTAAATTTTCCTTCCTGTGCCCCAATTAGTAATTTAATACTACTTCTTAGACTCGGCGAATGTGGATTCTCACCACGATCGATTCAAAGACTGTGTTGAGCCAAGCAGAAAAGGGCGAAGCTGCGTAAAATAAGTTATAAATATTATAAGTCTGAGTAGCGGCGGCGGGTTATCGACAGTTCTGGTTTTGTTTACTTCTCCCCCATTCGCATGCGCTTTGGTGGTAGTTGTAGCGCATGCGCTTTGGGGAGCTTTTTTGTAGAGCTGCTGCACACTAGCAAATATTGCATTTGTGTGCGTTCATATTGCTAAATTCATATTGCTAAGCTTTGCTTCTTGTAATTTTTGTTATTGATTTGAGCGACTGCAAGTTGGGTTAGAGTTGAACTCTCGAAAATAAATAAAATGAATAATTATAAACCTCTGGAATTATAATTCATTTGGCCGCTATTAAAAACGATTAATAGCATAACATTTTGGTGACCCCGACGTGATATCATCCCGTTCAATTATCGTGATCAGCATTAAAAGTGCCTCTGAAACACCGTTGTTGGTTTTGTTGTCGCAAAGTTGCATTTCAATTTAATTTCATAATGGAATCTGGAGCTGAAGCTACTGCATCTGCTGCGTCAAGCCGTGAAAGGATGCTGCGGAGACGCGCCGAGGTAACATGTCAGGAAATGGAGTTACTGCATCGGAAGGTCAAGGCTGCGATGCAGACCGACGATTCAACCATTCTGACCCTCGAGTCTATGGAGAAGCGTCTGCGCGTCCGATTCACCACGCTGCAGGAGGAATTGGAGGAGCTAAACTACAGCGAGATCAGGAGCGATTTATATTGGCGATTCTCTCAGCTGGCTACGGACGTGCACGTTGACATCCAGTTGGAGGTGGCCAAGCATTCTATGCGGGTTGCTGCTCACTCTACGCTTTTGGATGCTACCAGTGGTGCTGGGATGTCAAACGCTCCATATAAGCCTGCTCCCTCATTGCCCCCGTTGCCAATGCCAACATTTAGCGGCGGCTATGCCGAGTGGCCGGATTTCTGCGCCCTATTTAGGACAACCATTGACAGCCACCCGCACCTGACCAAGATGGAGAAGCTCAGGTGGCTCATTTCCTGCCTGCGGGACTCAGCACTGGAGACTGTGAGGGCGCTTGAGATTACCGACGCGAACTATGATGTTGCCCTCGACCTTTTGCGCAACCGTTTCAGCAACCGTCGCTTAATCTTCCAGGCTCACATCAACGAGATCCTGCAGTTAAGGGTGGTTGAGCCTGGATCCGTTGCTACTCTTCGAGAATTCAATGGACATATGCGGGCCCTTATGAGTTCCGGGACGTCGGCCGAAATTCAAGGATGCCTCCTCATCCAGATCATCTTTCAAAAGTTGGACCCTGCCACAAAGGCCAAATGGGAAGACTCTCTGGCAGGAAGCACTGATGATAGCCTGCCAACTTGGGAATCTATGGCTCGGTTTCTGGAACAAAGGTGCCGTACCCTGGAGACGGTGGATTTGGCCTTAGCTCCGCATTTGTCAGCGAATCAAGCGGGCCGACGTAGGCCATTTAACAACCGATCCTGCATGCTCCTGAATGCTCCGCCTGCTTCGTGTGCCCTGTGCGGCATCCTGGCACACGCTGTGCCTTCTTGCCCAAGGTTTCTCGCCTTGTCAGTTGAGGAACGATACGATGAGGTCAGACGTCATGCCCTCTGCTTTGTGTGCCTCAAGTCTGATCACTTAGCTCGTGGATGCTCATCCTCCCGCTGCCCAACTTGCAATCGCCGACATCATGCGCTATTGCATCCTTGCGAGCGTTTATCTAGCGCCACTTCCGTTCCTGCTTCTGGATCAAATCCGGCCAATGTAGCTGGGGTTGCGACCTCTCAGGCTCCTCCTGCTAATGCTCTTGTTGCACAGGATCGCAGCGCTGAAATAGTGTTCTTGCCCACCGCCCACATTCTCGTCCGTGGCAGATCAGGAGCCTTTCTTCCTTGTCGAGCGCTACATGACTCCGGCTCCCAAGTTCACCTCATCACATCGCGGCTGGCCAGCCAACTGCAGCTTCATCGATCCAAATGTTCTGTAGCAGTGACTGGCCTTGGAGACGCCGAGTTTACTACGGATGGAGCCTCGGTTAACGTTTGCCTGAAGTCTCGCCTATCCACGTATTCCGTTTACATTGAGGCAATTGTGTCGTCTCACATCATAGAGCGTCAACCTGGCATGAACTCAGATGTGTCCAATTGGAAGGTTCCCGCCAATGTGGTTCTAGCTGACCCGGACTTCCACAGAGCTCAGCGTGTGGATTTGCTGATTGGAGCAAGCCTGTTTTTTGATCTGCTCTCAGTCGGGCAAATCCAGCTAGGAGATGGTCTGCCTCTGTTGCAGAAGACACGTTTTGGATGGGTAGTTTCTGGAGGAGGTTGCACCCCGGGAAACCCTCGCTTGGCCGCCTCATGTAGGATGATTCCTGCTGGCCCAGCAAACTCTTTTGACGATCGCCTCGATTATCTTCTCCGCCAATTCTGGGAAGTGGATGCCTGCACTGCGCCTATCGTTCAGACTACTAAGGAGGAGCTTGATTGCGAGGCCCACTTCGTCATGCACCACGTCCGGCTTGAATCAGGTGCCTATTCAGTTCGCCTTCCAATCAAGCACAGTGTGGAGCTGTTAGGGGAATCCTACGCACAGGCTTTGCGGCGGTTCCATTCACTTGAGCGCAAGCTGGATCGTCATCCGAATTTAAGGACCCAATATTCGTCTTTCATCAAGGAATACTTGGATCTGGGTCACATGTCTCTGGTGCCGCAGGAATTGCGAGGTAAGTGCCAGTATTTCCTTCCCCACCACTGCGTCCTGAAGGAAGAAAGTTCCACTACTAAGCTGAGAGTTGTGTTCGATGGTTCGGCTGCTACGGCCTCTGGCTATTCCCTCAATGATGTCCTGATGTCCGGCCCCGTGATTCAGCCTAAGCTTTTTCACACATTGCTTCGGCTTCGGTCTCACCTTGTAGCTTTGACTGGGGACATTTGCAAGATGTACCGATGCGTAAGGGTCTTTCCGGATGATAGTTTTCTGCAGTGCATCCTCTGGACAGATTCTATCCACGATGACTTGAAGGTTTTTAAGCTCGACACCGTGACATATGGCACTAAGCCAGCGTCTTTTCTATCTGTTCGCTCAATGCACCAGCTGGCTAAGGATGAAGGTGCCGGTTTTCCCGTTGGCTCTCGTGTTGTCCTTCAGGATTTTTATGTGGACGACCTTATATCTGGTGCCCCAACGAAGACTGAAGCGCTTGAGATAATAGCTCAGACATCGAGCCTGTTGAACAAGGGTCAGTTTCAATTAAGGAAATGGTGCTCCAACATCCCAGAGGTTTTGGAAGGCGTACCCGAAAGTGATAGAGAGTCATACTTGAAATTTGACGATGGCAGTCCGTTCACAAAGACTCTTGGATTAGCATGGGAGCCTTCTGCTGACCTGCTGCTGTTTTCCTTTGAAGCTCTTCAGCCCACCGCCAAACCAACCAGGAGATCTATACTATTTTCCGTCGCTCGGTTTTATGACCCAATGGGCTTAATAGGTCCTGCCGTCACTAGAGCAAAGATCCTATTGCAGAAGCTGTGCCGAGAAAATTTGTCATGGGATGAAAGCCTTCCTCAATCCCTTCTCTCCGAGTGGTTACAGTTCTGCTCCAGTTTTGACCAAATTCAGCGAATTAAGTTTCCTCGGTTAGTCATTCCCTGCCAAGAAAGGCTGGAGGTCCACGGATTCTGCGACGCTAGCTTAGATGCGTATGGAGCTTGCGTGTATGTAGTGTCAGGTTCTGATTGTCGGCTGTTATGCTCAAAGAGTCGAGTGGCACCCATTAAAACTCAGACAATACCGAAGCTAGAGCTATGTGGAGCTGAGTTACTAGCAAGACTGATGGCTGAAGTTTCTGATCTTGGAACATATAAAGGAGATTATTATTGTTGGTGTGACTCCTTGGTTGCCCTATCCTGGATTCAAGATGAACCTGCTCGGTTTAACGTGTTTGTTTCTAATCGCGTTTCTTCCATTCAGGAGCTCACCAAGGCAATGAAATGGCTTTATGCTCCTACTGCCGTCAACCCAGCCGATCTACTGTCAAGAGGTTCTCTTCCCACTGAGCTATTAAATTCCCAGCTTTGGTTCCAAGGCCCTCCATTTCTTTGTGGTTCCAAGGATGATTGGCCCATCGCTATTGTGACCGAAAAGGCAACCATCGAACTTCGCGCCAGTACTTTATTGGCTACGGCTCCACCCAGGGATATCGCCGCATTGTCAAGGTTTGCCAACTCGTTTCCCTCCCTACAGAGAGTGTTCGCCTACATTTACAAATTTTGCCGCCGCATCCGTCACGAAGGGATTTCTGTTCAGGATCTCAAAGGAGGAACCCATCTGCTGTTGCGCGTCGTCCAGCTTACCGAGTTTAAGGAAGAGATAAGCTTACTAAGGTCACGCAGATTGGTTCCGCCCTCAAACCCTCTGGCCTCGCTTGCTCCCTTTGTGGATGATGATGGTTTGCTTCGTGTTGACGGGCGATTGCGGAACCCTGCAATGGATTTTGACGGACGTCACCCGATCATTCTTCCCAGAGGCCATCCCGTCACTTCGGCTATAGTAACTCACTTTCACGAGAAGAACCTGCATTCTGGCCCTCGGGCACTAGTTGCGAAAATCCGTTCTCAATACTGGCCCATTGGGGGGAGGAAGACCGTTTCAAGGGTTGTGAATAAATGCGTACGCTGTTTTCGCGCAAAGCCTCGTCTACTGGAGCATGTCATGGCCGATCTTCCTACCGAGAGAGTTAAAGGATTCCAATGTTTTGATGTCACAGGTGTGGATTTTTGCGGACCGTTTTTCTACAAGGCAGAGACTCGGAATAAGGGCCCTATTAAGTGTTATGTAAGCGTATTCATCTGCTTCAGCACGAAGGTAATCCACTTGGAGTTAGTTAAGGACCTTTCCACCGCTTCGTTTCTGAGCGCCCTCCAACGGTTTATTTGTACGCGACGTAAACCCAGACAGATATGGTCGGAAAATGCCACCAATTTCGTGGGTGGCGATTTATTCCTCCACGCTCTCCCCATTTTGGTGGTCTGTGGGAGGCAGCAGTGAAGACGGCTAAGCACCATCTTTATCGTGCAGTTGGTCCCGCAGTTCTTGGCTTCGACTCGGCCCCTTGTGTCGATTTCAGAGAATCCTGCGGATCTAGATGTTCTGACGCCGTCTCATTTTTTAAATGGCGGACCGCCTTCAACATTCATCGAGCCGGACCTTACTGCGCTAAACTTTAATCGGCTGGATGGGTGGCAGAGAGTCTCCTTCCTGCAGCAGGTTTTCTGGGCTCGTTGGAAGGAGGAGTACCTCACGCTGTTGCAGCAGCGTTCCAGATGGCGCACCCCTGGCCCTGTAATTGCTGTTGGAGACATAGTCCTGGTGAAGGATGAAAATCTACCCCCAATGAGGTGGCCTCTGGCCAGGATACTGGAGCTGGTTCCTGGGCGTGACGGAGTGAACAGTGTAGCCGTTCTCAAAACAGCGGTTGGAATGACTAAGCGTGCGGTGTCACGGTTGTGTCTGCTGCCTGTCAAGGATTCGGTTGAAGATCCAGCCTTCAACGGGGGGAGGATGTTGAGCCAAGCAGAAAAGGGCGAAGCTGCGTAAAATAAGTTATATTATATAATAAGATATATATAATAAGAATATATATTATAAGTCTGAGTAGCGGCGGCGGGTTATCGACAGTTCTGGTTTTGTTTACTTCTCCCCCATTCGCATGCGCTTTGGTGGTAGTTGTAGCGCATGCGCTTTGGGGAGCTTTTTTGTAGAGCTGCTGCACACTAGCAAATATTGCATTTGTGTGCGTTCATATTGCTAAATTCATATTGCTAAGCTTTGCTTCTTGTAATTTTTGTTATTGATTTGAGCGACTGCAAGTTGGGTTAGAGTTGAACTCTCGAAAATAAATAAAATGAATAATTATAAACCTCTGGAATTATAATTCATTTGGCCGCTATTAAAAACGATTAATAGCATAACAGACTGCATGTAGGATATATCGACTTGATGCGTAGTTGTCTACCTTTTTGATTTTCGACTTTTGCCCTTCCCATTATATTGATGGTGGTATCTAGGATTGAATTTTGGTTCTCGACTATCTTATGTGTTATACCTTCTTGGACTCTTATTTTCTAAACTACCTCATCCGTGCGTTTTACGTACAGATCATCCAGCACCCCAAAGAGACCATTCGCGATATTACAAACGATATTCAGCGCCCCACATTTTTGTCATCGATGATGAATAACTGGTCGGCATCTTGGATTTCTGCGACCTCTTGTCCTAACGTGTGGATGATTGTTGGACAGGCTTTATACACTGTTGGGCTCCATTGTTTTATTGCTTATATCCCTTGCTTGACTGAATCTGAACCTTGCTAGTCTCTATAATGGTCCCGGTCATGTTGATGATTTAGGTGATGACGACCGGAGTTAATATTGCATTTTTTGGTAGTGGCGCTATTGGTAGCGTCAATACGGATGATGCCCATAGAATTATTGTTATGATGGTAAAAAATCTCTTGTCTCTACCTTCTTCCCCTATTATGACTAGGTCCCCAATCTTCACCGTCTTACAACTCCTTGTCCACTTCTGTAGCTCATGAAAATACTTCTGGGTCCATCGCTTCCAAAAATCTTTACGTAATTGTTTGAGGAACTTCCACCAAGTGATCAACCCTGAATGACTTCAATGACAATCACTACGGTTTAAAGTTCTTCATGGATGAGTGAGGCAGTGTACAATGTTAGTTTCAGTAAATGTATCGCTGATTTTACTGCGGCTTCCCACAAGCCGCCGAATTAGGGTGCTCTCGGTAGTATACATTTTCTCGCAGGTCTTGTGTATCATCTTCTTTGCGTCAAATGCGAATATTCCTTCCCTTAATCATTATAGGCTCCAACAAAATAAGTGTGGCCCGGCCACACGGCTGACTGTCACAAAATACCCTTAATGGCAATCCACGCCGTCCGCAAAATCTCTTTAAGGCTTGCAGGGAGGCTTGTGTAGTTAAATCTGTTACTACCTCCAGGTGGACTGCCTTTGTTCAACAAAAAAAAATCAACAAAAAACTGCTAGATAAACTTTGTGTGGTCGACCTTATAGTGGCTCCAAATTGGCCCGCAATACTCCACTCCATAATTTTTGAATGGTCTATACTGTTAAACACGGTCCGCTGGGAGTGGGCTCCCTATTTGATTCAACAACTTATGTCGAGCCCGGCCACACTAGATACAACGGCTGACTATTTTTTGGCCAATTCCCTTGCTTTACCGAATCGTTGCCTAAGGTTGCATAATAATACTTGAGGTCCGCAGTGTGCCATGCAAGTTTTGTTAGCGGGACTCCTGGAGCCAACAATATTGGGTGTGTACCGTCATACGACAGTGCGGCATTTTTGTACAATGAATAGATATAATGCTCGTAAGGGATCGTTGGGACCGACACTCCTAGTTTTCTTGAGTTGCACGATGGATGGTAAGAAATGCTGGCATTGTCCCTTTCGAACTACAACTCCCAAAGGCTTTTTTAACTCTGCTAGCCATAATGGCCCTGTATTTTGTTTCCTTGGATTGCGGCAATTAAAAATAAATCACAATATTCTTCCTATTATTTGCAGGTCCGTGTCAAATGATCCATGGTGATTGATATTTTCCATCCAATCTTCTGCTATGATAGCCTTATTGCAGACCATTTCCTTCCTTTTGTCTTGATCTTCGTTCGTTGTCCCTGTTAATTGGAATTTTGGACAGAATTCTAGAATTTATAAAAAAAACGGTGGTCCGAAGTATCAGAGTTTTGAATCTCGTAAATGAGCTACTGTGCTCCTTCTGGAAAGGATGTCTGCGGGGTTACTTGCTGATGCCACATGTCCCCATAGCTTTGTATTTGTCATTTCCTGAATCTGGGCGACTCGATTCGCCACAAGTGTTTGGAAAGAGGATGGGTGGCGTTAATCCATTTCAATACTATCTTTATATCTGAACATAAATATAGCCAATGGTACGAGCGATATAGCCCGGGCTATACCAGGGCAAGGTCGTCCGCGAAGCCGATGAGCTTGCATCCCTCCGGCAGCTCGATCCTGAGCACTTCATCATACATGATTTTCCAGAGGAACGCCCGCGGTCACCTCATACTTTTTCGCTCCTTCTTCCGTATCATAAACCAGTGTCCTGACTGACAGGTAGCTGGATATAATTCGTTGCAGGTACACCGGAGTTCCTGCCAAGAATATGGCTCTGTGGATGCGTGTCCAATTTGCCGAGGTGAAGGGGTTGCGGATGTCCAGTGTAACCATCGCGCAGTACTCCTTGTCGCCCCATTTCCACCTATTTCCTGCGATGGCAGCCTCCGCCAAGCCGGTCACTGCCTTGTCGATCACCTTTCTGAGTCCTCCTGGTTCTTGTCACAGCCTCTCCTAGCTCCTGCAGCTTTTTATCCTGCTTCACCCGTAGCAGAATGTTGGCCTAGCTAGCTTCGCCCTTGGCCATAACAATCAGAGCGTCCGGCTTCGGCTTCTCCTTGGGCACTGGGTTAGGCCTTCGCTGAATCTTCTTCACGACGTGATACCTTTCCTGGTCTGGAGAAAGGATGCGAGCTGCTCTTTCCCTGCGTGACATGAAAGTTTGCCCATTAGGCAGCAGGCCTGGTTGGAACAAACAAACGACAAACCAGGACGAGTCCCGGTAGTATTCTAAGCCCCCGCCGACAGGCGGGAGGATGAAAGGGGGGGGGGGGTGGGTTCTCAGCATCGCCGGCGAATATGCCTTTGAGCCTAATAGGGCTCCATATCCAAATCCATCTAGGTGATGCTGTGGTCACGTTATGCTAAAAGCCCGACCTACGTGAATTGCACTACACTGTCGTCGATCAGCTGGCATTTCATTGCACTTGATAGGTGGCCACCCTCATGGTAGTTCCGGAGGAATAACTCAGGAAGAGCTAAAAAAGAGAGTGACCGGAAGAGAAAGCACTCTCCCCGTCTGTTCGTCTCTTACCTTGGCATTGGCGCCATCGATCCGGGCGCGTCGGATGGACCGGGATTAGGGCTTTTCGCGGCCGACCTCGACCCAGCAGACCTACGTAAGACCTTCGCGCGCCTGATGGACACCTTTTTATTTATTATACAAACGCACAGATACTGTATTCGGGTTGCGATTCGAGGTGCGCCACATTTTGTTCACTATGAGCGGCACGTCTGTTCACTATGATTTCCACTTCCTTCCGCCCCTACTGCCCCATATGCTGCCTCTGATGCATCTGCAAACACATGTAGTTCAATGCTTCCGGATGTGTCTGAGGAGAATGCACATCTTGGAATTTGAATTGTGGTCAGGATCTGTACATCATATCTGAATGCTTGCCATTGATGGTTGAGTTCAGAGACTAATGCCGTGTCTCAGTCGATCTTCAAATATATTATAATTTGGATATAAAAAATATCAATATATAATTAGGAACTTTCGGTCTTCTGGATGTATCATGATCTGACGATATATTTTCATTACATCTGACGTGAAGACGTATTGGTACGATCGAATGCCAATCTTAGTCTTTTATATGCTTTTCTTTCTATATTTTCAATGAAATGCTGCTCGCATAACTTCTCGTCGAAAAATAAATACAATTCACGGCTGTACAAACGGTCTGCCCATATACCACATAGCCGGTGCATGCAAGTCTAGGTTCAAATGTCAGTTATGCCGAAAGAATCATCACACAATGCTGCATTATACACTAACTCGAACAAGCGCAGCCGCAGTCAGCCAACGTACAACCACCCAAGTGGAAGACCAAGGTCCTACAGAAGCACGATACAGGATCACAGGTAAGTCACACTGGAAAAGATCCCAAAGGCATTTACCACCAGAAGTTTACCATGTACCAGAGAGTTACAACAACACTTGGGGGACATGCCAGCTATCAATATGCCTGGCAACGATTTAAAACACGGAATAAAAATGAAAGAATTCTAATCCAATCTACACTTGCAACTTTATTTGCGCATCCCAAGAAAAATTGATCAGCAGTGCAGTTACGCAGCCTACATGATACTATGCTCAGAACATTCACCGCCCTTAATGTACCAACAACCATGTGGGATCCTATTTTGATACACATTGGCGAAGAGAAATAAGATTCACAAACGCTTTCATGTGTAGAACTCGCCATCACGAACCCAACCAGACAGCAATCGCTAAAACAAATGCTAGAACACTTAGAGCGACCAGCAACTAGCCACGTTACTCTACAAAAGAAAACTGCGGCTGCTGGTTTTCGTTCATCGACCAACTCACCCGGCGAAAATTGTGTTGTATGCACCCACGGCAACCATCGACTTAAAAACTGCCCTAAATTCCTGGATATGACTCTGAGGACACAAAAAATAAATAAAATTCATGGATATACGATTTTCAGGACGACTATGCTCCTTGTATGGGAAGTTTATCCCGAACTACGCGCCTTATTTGACTGAGGCAAAATGGGCATTCAACAGGTCAAACCTAGCTCAAGAGGTGTTCAACAACCTGATCACCTCAAGCATCCTCACGTTCCCGAGCCCCGGTTCATTCTGGATACGGCTGCCTCCAATCACGATAGCGGCGCCGGATTCAGCTGTCTTTCTGGAGAACGCTGAGAACTCTTGCTAGCTCTTTAAGCATACAAGCATTTTTACCACTATCTCTTCGGTAGAAAGTTCCTGTTATGGACAGATCACGCCTCTCTCACGCAGCTATAGCAATGTCCGGTCAGGCAGCAGCCACGGCATAGTTAGATCAATATAAATGTAATATATATATAAATGTAATAATTATAGTTTGGCATATATTCATTATCTTATCGCTGTTGTTGGTCTCAAGCGGACTCTTCTCGGCCGCTTGGCTTTATTTATCTTTATCATTAAGTTAGCGAGCTTTCGCCCGGGCTATGTTCTAAGGCGGGCTCACTCGTGCCCTTTATTTCACAGCATACGCATTATAGATTGGAGCTTTGTCTAACTCCAATTTCATATGCAAAATAAACAATATTATAACGGTGCGAAATATAAAAAGTTTCGTCTGTTTTATTTTGAAAAAAAAAGAGAAAAGGTCATTGAAAAATCACAATGACCAAACAAGCAATAACATGGACATTATGGAAACATGGAAGCACAGAACCCGACCCTTTGAACTATCGTGAACTGGATAAAACAAAGCATTTGACTACCAGAAGCATAAATTTGGAGAGCCCACTCTGAAACCAAGGCCTATTTGCACATGTACGACCGCCTGAGCCTGCAGGACGGTTTTGATGATCCAGACTAAAGGTAGAGACGTATTTGCTTGAACTCTACAAAAGAAAACCCCTCACCCCCTTTGGAGTGAAGAAAACGACCACCAAACTCATGAAACGTTATTACTGGATTGGACAAAGTGTCATGAGGGCAACGCCAGGAAGGGCCCCTTTCTCCGAGTTGGTCCAGTAAAACCTAGCGTGGGGAGCACTCCGTTCGAGCGACTAGCCATTGACATTCTGGGACCACTACCTACAACTTCCCAAGCAATCGGTACATACCTGTTGTGATTGAGACGGCGGAGACCGTCGCCAGCGTTCTAATACAGAAAGTTCTCTGCCTTTATGGTCCTCTCTTTGTGTTCCATTCTGATCAAGCGAAAAACTATGCTCTTGCATGGTCCCGCCTACTCGTGGGTCCAAATATGAATTCAGCAACAAATAACATAAATAAAAATAGTGGAGAATGGAACGCCCCAATAAAGTCCGGATATGAGATCAGTGATCCCTCGATCTCCAAGGCAGATAGAGGCCAAGGTGATGCTGGGATGGCGAAGGCCCACTATGGGACCAACGAACGGTGTGAGGGTCATGATCCCAGGGTCGAGCCCCTCTCGCACCGGCGGTGTCCCTAAGGAAAGCCCCGGTCCGGCTGCTGCTAACTCCTTGCAGCGGAAGGGCTCCTATAAGGATAGGAGGAGCGCGGCCTTCATTTTGATGAGGGCGGACCCATCGGCGGAATCCAACCCCGATCAGGCTGAGATTATAAAGTGGGCGAGAGGAATCTTGCCTGACTTCCAGCCAACAAAGGCGGGCATTAGACTGGATTCCAAGAAGCCGACAAGAGTAGGCGCCTCGAGGCAGAAGTCGACTAACGGTGGAGCGCCCCTAGCGAAGAAAAAAAAGGTGCAGACACAACCGGGTAACAGATCCTTCGCTGAAGTAACGAAGGGTAGGACCATCATTGGGGTCCTTGACAACGTCTCCAAGGATGGCCTGATCCCCAAGGAGCTTTGGCGGGAGGTAGTGAATGAGCTGCATGGGAACTTCATGGAATAGATGCTCAAGAGCGAAGGACCTCCACACTGCGAAGACGCAGGGTGGTACCAGGGTAGCATCAAGGTGATAACGTACCAAGATGTGAGGTCAGTAAGCTTCTACAAGAGCATGATTGCGTCGCTGGGAGAGGTTTAACCAGGATCCAGATTGGAGTCCGTAGACTGGCCATATTGGCCATATTGAAGATGTGCAAGCCCACACTCCCCGCGGTGGACTGGAAGAAGCAGTGGGGTTTCAGAGACAGGTTGTCCTCACACTTAACGAGGAAACCGCAAAGATCCTGGAGGGTGCCGGTAGCCGTATCAAATACGGTTTCGAGCACGTAGCAGTGAGGATCTACAAGTCGGATGCGAAGGGCAAGTCAGGAGGTATCGACTTGGAGATAGACGTCCAAGAGGCAGACTTAGAGGAACTGATCGAAAAGGTTCGCCCTGAGGGAATGTCGGATGTAGAGGAGGACATTCGGGCGGTGTACACCTCAGAGGAGAGTGACTTGGCAAGGTCTCTTGGAGGCGTCGGAATGGAGGAGGACTTACTGCTAAGCTCCGACACTAAGGCAGAGGTTACTGTGGTGGAGAATCTAATAGATATCCCTGCAGATCAATGCCCACCGCAGTAAGGAGGCATCCGCCGCCCTCCTGCTCCATCTCGCAGAGAGTGGACGTGGACCTCATCCAGGAACCCTGGATCCATGGAGACAGGATTATTGCACAGGCGATGAAACAGGTAGAAAGCGAGCTTGCAATCTGGCAAAAAAGAACCTTAACATTTTCTTGCTACCAAATTTCAGTAACGAAGATCACGTAGCCGCAGCTATTGAAGGACCAGGCGGCCCTCTTAGAATATGCTCGGCGTATATGGGTCACGACTACATAGGACCTCCCCCGCATATATTACTCAGGAGGTTTGTGGAAGATAGCGAAAGGAGAAAGATCAACATACTAATAGGATACGATGCCAACGCTCATCACCTTCAGTGTGGAAGCACTGATACAAACGAGAGGGGTGAGTCAATCTTCGATTTTATCCTCAGCTTTAAGCTTCTAGTGGGTTACAGAGGTTCAGAGCCCACTTTCGTCGTAAAAACAGGAGAGAAGTTCTTGACATTACCCTTTCCTCGCGGTATTACAAGGAATTGCAAAAGGATAAGAGGGTTGCCTGAGCCAGTTCCTGCACCATCATCCTGGAGACATCAGAGGCCGCCCGCCTAAAAAGATCTTCTCTAATAAAGCCTCCATCGTAGGTTATATAAAGAACCCGGATAAGCGGTGGACGACATCAAGCCAGGAATCCAGAAAGATAGCCACATTGGCGGCAAAATGACTGCAGGAAGTTAATCTATGGAGCAGAAATAGTTTTGGTCATACCAGGCTTGACCTGCACCATTTCATGCCAGAGGAGGGTACGGACTACTGCATCCGCGTCGACCAACGCACCATAAACTACAAAATCGTCATTCCCTCGAGGGAGGAACGGGATGCCCGGACTCCGGGACCCTTTATATCTACACAGATGGATCAAAACTTAACGGCCAGGTGGGAGGCGGTTTCTTTTGTAAGCGTCTGTGCTTAAAGGAGTCCAAAAGACTTCCCGACCACTGCAGTGTTTTTCGGGCTGAAGTAATAGCCATCAGGGAAGCACTTGAATCCCAAGCACTTACGGACAATCGGGGTACAATATGTATTTTCTCGGACAGTCAGGCCCCGCTCATGGCACTTAACGGCTTCTCATCCAACTGCAGGATAGTCAATGACTGTCGCAGATCTCTCAACAAGATGGCTGAACAGCATGACATCTATCTCATATGGGTATCCGATCATAGGGCTCACGAGGGAAACTGCGCCGCAGATGAATTAACTAGGGCACTTCCACCTCATCTTCAAAAAACTAATTTCTACACTAACACTTACCTATCAGAATACTAGAGGGTTACGTAGTAAACTACCCAAACTATATTCTGATAGTTCTTCCTTTGCATCTCACATTATAGTCTTTACAGAAACTTGGTTAAAGCCGGAGATCTTAAGCTCCGAAGTTTTTCCAAGTAAGTACACCACTTTTAGACGTGATAGAACACTGCGAAGGGGAGGAGGAGTTTTAATTTCTGTAGACTCCAATTTCGCTTCTGAAGAGGTACAATCACAAGAGTTTGGTGACATAGAATTTCTTTGCATTAAAATCATTTTGTCCGATCATTCTTTATACTTTACCTGTTCTTACATACCACCTTCGTCGGAACCGCCTACATACTGGCAACATTTGTCCGCTATTCGTCTTATTTCGGACCGTCTGTCCGACAACGACCAGCTGGTAGCTCTAGGGGATTTCAATATACCAGAACGCATGTGGTCTAATGTTGAGAATTCTCCGTCCTTACTGCTTAACTCGCACCACGACTTCGCTGCGGGTATGTTCGACATGTCACTCGGGCAAATTAACCACGTTAGAAATTCTTTAGGTCGGCTTTTGAATTTGTGTTTCGTTGGACTTGTGTTTCGTTTCTGATCCTGATGGAATTACACTTTCCAGAACTTTGACCCTTTCTAACCCTGAGGATCCATATCATCCATATCCCACTCTTGAGGTTTCAATCGAAACCAATACCTTAATTGACCTTAAGTCTTCACTTAAATCCCATAAAGTTCGTTTCATTCGTAAGGCTGATTTTATAAAACTAAATAAATTACTTTTGGAATTTGATTGGTCCGATTTACTGGCATGCGATGACATAAACATTGCCTTACAGGGATTTTATAATACCCTAAATATATTCTTCGACGCTTGCGTGCCGTGGATATATCCGTCCGCTTCAACTAATCCGCCTTGGTATAAAAAGCACCTGTTCAATTTAAAGAACGTCATGAATAGACTTTAAATAAACATAGATTATCTGGCTGTACAGTTAGTTATTCAAGATACTAAGTGGCTCGGTCCAATTTCACCGTGCATAACGCCGAATGTTATAGGAGTTATATTCACCTCTGCCGGATTCAGTTTACTTAGGACCCGAAGCAGTTTTATAACTTCGTAAACACTAAGCGCTAATATGTATCTTTTCCTCCTCTGCTTACGTTTGAGAACTCATATGCGAACACTGATCTGGCAATGGCCGATCTCTTCGCAAAGTTTTTTCAAACAACTTATTCATATAGCACCACTCCAACTCAGCCTTACACTAATAAGATTCAATCAGCCAACCAGATATTTTGCCCATCTTTTGATCAAAGTGGTGTGTTATCAAGCACGTGTATTCGCCAGGTCCCGATGGAATACCAGTTTGTATCCTGAAGAACTGCGCCAAGGCACTGTGCAAACCGCTCCTTAGACTCTTTAATCTATCGCTGGAGACTTCGATTTTTCCCCTTATGTGGAAGGAATCCTACATTATTCCTCTTCATAAAAAAGAGAAAAAATCCGATGCTGCCAATTATAAAGGCATTTCTAAATTGTCAGCAATTCCAAAGCTTTTCGAAAAACTTATCACTCCACATTTGCAACACCTATGTAGTTCAATAATATCCCCGTGCCAAAATGGCTTTAGGAAGCGCCGCTCCACCACCACCAACTTATTGGAGCTAACATCTTTTGTCATGGATGGGTTCCGGAATGTTACCTCGCGTTTAGTCCGCGTCTCATCTGGGGTGCCCCAAGGAAGCCATCTTGGACCATTACTTTTTACATTATTTATTAACGACTTGTCCCTTGCCTTAACTGATTCACTTGTACTTATGTACGCTGATGACGTTAAGCTTTGTCTTCAGTATAGATTCACTAGCGCCCAATGTAGATTTCAATCCATTTTGGATAAATTTCAAAATTGGGGCTTAGAAAATAACCTAAAGCTTAATGGATCGAAATGTAAACTCATGTCATTTTATCGATCTAGTCCTCACCAGGCTACGTAATTTCTCTATGGGAATGCCTTAGAACGATTAACTCATCTTAACGATCTGGGTGTCCTATTAGATTTGAAACTTAAATTTACCGACCATATATCCACCATGGTTAATAAAGCTATGAGTGTGCTTGGTTTTATCAAAAGATGGTCAAAAGAATTCAATGACCCGTACCTAAAAAAAATTTTATATACTTCACTAGTCCGTCCGATTCTTGAGTATGGATCGTGTTTCTGGAGTCCTCAATACGGAGTACACCAAGATCACATAGAATCTGTACAAAAAACTTCTTTATCTTTGCACTTAAGGGACTTAATTGGGATACAAGTCTTCACCTTCCATCCTATCATTGTAGACTTTAATTAACAAACTTACCATCATTAAAAAAACGTAGAACGATGCTGGGTGTCATATTTCCATTTAATCTTATTAATGAAAATGTAGACAGCCAGCATTTACTAACACGCTTAAATTTTAATGTTCCTAGTAGAAGGACTAGAAACTTTCGTCCTCTACTCCTTAGCCATTGTAGCTCGAAATATGCCTAACACGATCCGTTCAGGGTATTATGTTCGGACTACAATGGTCTCCACAATATCTTGCCACTTTGCTCTACTAACAATCTTAAGTCCTTTATACTAAACGCGTTATTTGTGAAACACTCTTCCTCGTAATACTCTACTCCTTCTCTTTATACTCTCTTGGATCTATCCCCGCGATTCGAGCCGTACGTTATGCGGCAGCGCCCCTCTGCCGCAGGGCGGCCCAGGTCGGTTGGGCGGGAGGTGGCCTGTACGTATGAAGAGGGAACCGCGCGAAAAAAATCCTTCTCACGCAACAATATGCCCACAGAAACAATTACCAATATCCCCCTCATCCAACATAAATAAAGAAACTGGACAAATCAACAAAATTATTATGAAAAGCGCACACCTTGCAATACCACAAACCCTACCTTACAGACACTCACGCACACAGTTCCTTGGGGGAACAAAGATCTAGCATACCTGCAGAAAAAGAAAAAACAAACTTGGAAGGCACTGAAAAGAGACACAACCCAAGAAAAAATCATCGAATACCGGAAAGCAAACGCACTCTTCAAAAGAGCAATTAAAATAAGAAAAAAAGAAGCTACGTCCAAATTTACATCAACCATTCAAGCGAACACACCAACAACAAAAATATGGAACAATATCCGACGATTTTGCGGTCTAAATCCGGTAAAAAAATACACTGCATAACCAACAATAACATGAGAACTAACGACAAACCTACTCGCCGAACACTGGTTCCAACTCTCTTAGGACTCAAATTTCAGCCAAGAATTTTCATCCCACAAGTACAACACAACAACACTCAACCACATCCCGTCCAAATCAGCTATCGAAATTGACAAACCCATAACCAAATTAAAACTAACTATTGCTCTTCAATCCCTGAAAGGGATAGCCCCAGGTATCAATAGAATCTCATACCCCTTGATAAAAAATAGCCCACTAGCAGTACAAAATAGAATACTCTCCCATTTCAACCACATCTTTGAAAACTATATACCTCAATTCTACAGAAGCATCCCTAATCATCCCTATACTAAAAGCCCAGAAGAATAAAACCAACATCGCTTCGTACAGAGCCATATCACTCAACTGCTGCGTGGGGAAAACTCTAGACAAAATAATTGCAAACAGACTATGGTGGTACCTTAACAGCAACAAACTCCTACACCCACATCAATTTGGGTTCAAAAAAGGTAAATCGACGTCGGATAATCTGCTCTATGCAGATCACATTATTACGAAGTCGCTTAATACAAGGAAACATACCTCACTGATTTTTTTTGACTTTGCAAGAGTTTTTGACCGAGTAGGTATCCACTTAATAGTCGACCAACTTATTGAATGGTATCCACTCAATAGTCGACCAACTTATCGAATGGAAATGTAGCCAAAAAATAATAAACTACATAATAAATTTCACCAAAAATAGAAAGATAGCACTCCGAATAGGGCCACATACTTCAAACTTCTACCCCTTGGAAAACGAAATTCCACAAGGATCATTTAATAAACTTGCCAATATCCTAACAAGATACAAGCAAATTAAATTCAGCGCATATGCCGACGACTTCCTTTGATTGGTCAATCTAAAAAATCAGAAAAATACTACCATAAATCTTACCCATATTTTTAGGGAAATATATGACTGGGGAAGCTATTCAGGCACATCCCAAACAAAATGCCAACACAGATGCAACATTTGTAGACAACACAGATGCAACTGCACAATTACAATACAAAACCCTAGCATAAAAAACGTAACATCACTTAAAATACTCGGACTAACAATAAACAATATATACAACTGGAGCTCTCACATAAAATCTCTCATACCATCACTCTCCAATAAACATAACATTATCAAATGCCTGCCCAGCCACAAATTTAATTTCAACACAAATACCCTACTTAACATTACTATATCAATACTCTTATCTAAAATTGACTACGTTCTTCACACATATGGATACACCCCGAAAAATTTAATAAACAAATTTAAAACCACTGTCGGGTCAGGCAGCAGCCACGGCATAAATGAATCAACATAAATGTAACATATATATATAAATGTAATAATTATAGTTTAGCATATAATCATTTTCTCATCGCTGTTGTTGGTCGCAAGCCGACTCTTCTCGGCCGCTCGGCTTTATTTATCTTTGTCATTAAGTTAACGAGCTTTCGCCCAGCCTATGCTCAAAGGCGGGCCCACTTGTACTCTCTATCTCAGTGCATACGCATTCTAAATCGGAGCTTTCTCGCACTCCATTTCATATGCGAACAAATAAACATTTTATAACGTTGTCGAATAAATAATTCCTTTTTTTGTTATTTTGGAAAAAAGGAAAAGGTCAATACACGGATGGATCTAAATAAATTTAAACACAGCCTTCGCTATAACGACTGAAAAAGAAGTTTTACGGTACGGAATTCTACCACCCTGCTCATCAATCCTAACAGGAGAAATGATCGGAATCCTTGAAGGATCCATCAAGATCTCAACCAACAAAAGGGGGAAATCGGTAATCTGCTCTGATACCTTTGGAGCGATCAAAGCTATTCAAAACCCATCAAACTTGCACAAATATCCTGCACACATCCGATCACTTTTGCAGACTAAACAGCCAAAAATAAAAATACTATGGATCCCAGGTCACTCCAATATTAAAGGAAATGAACTTGCGGATAGAACTGCAAAAGAGGCAAAAAAAAATGCCACTTATATACACGCCTAACGAAAACATAACCTTATACAAGTAAAATAAATAAAAGCAACACATGGTACAAAAACATTAACCATGTATTGTATTGAGTATTTTAAGTGATGTTACGTTTTTTATGCTAGGGTTTTGTATTGTAATTGTGCAGTTGCAACTGTGTTGGAATTTTGTTTGGGATGCGCCTGAATAGCTTCCCCAGTCATATATTTCCCTAAAAATATGGGTAAGATTTATGGTAGTATTTTTCTGATTTTTTAGATAGACCAATCAAAGGAAGTCGTCGGCATATGCGCTGAATTTAATTTGCTTGTATCTTGTTAGGATATTGGCATGTTTATTAAATGCTATTAAAAATGGGACTATTGAGATGGGCGATCCTTGAGGAATTTCGTTTTCCAAGGGATAGAAATTTGAAGTATGTGGCCCTATTCAGACTGCTATCTTTCTATTTTTGGTGAAATTTATAATGTAGTTTATTATTTTTTGGCTACATTTCCATTCAATAAGTTGGTCGACTATTGAGTGGATACCTACTCGGTCAAAAGCTCTTGCAAAGTCAAGAGAGATGAGTGAGGTATGTTTCCTTGTATTAAGCGACTTCGTAATAATGTGATCTGCATAGAGCAGATTATCCGACGTCGATTTACCTTTTTTGAACCCAAATTGATGTGGGTGTAAGAGTTTGTTGCTGTTAAAGTACCACCATAGTCTGTTTGCAATTATTTTGTCTAGAGTTTTCCCCACGCAGCAGTTGAGTGATATGGCTCTGTACGAAGCGATGTTTGTTTTATTCTTCTGGGCTTTTAGTATAGGGATTATTAGGGATGCTTCTGTAGAATTGAGGTATATAGTTTTCAAAGATGTGGTTGAAATGGGAGAGTATTCTATTTTGTACTGTTAGTGGGCTATTTTTTATCAAGGGGTATGAGATTCTATTGATACCTGGGGCTATCCCTTTCAGGGATTGAAGAGCAATAGTTAGTTTTAATTTGGTTATGGGTTTGTCAATTTCGATAGCTGATTTGGACGGGATGTGGTTGAGTGTTGTACTTGTGGGATGAAAATTCTTGGCTGAAATTTGAGTCCTTAGAGAGTTGGAACCAGTGTTCGGCGAGTAGGTTTGTCGTTAGTTCTCATGTTATTGTTGGTTATGCAAGTTAACAACCAACTCCCAGCGTAGGTTGAGCAGGCCAATTCTTATTCAACAATTATCCATTCTTATTAATGTTAATCATTTTTATTATTAATCATTTTCATTACTATTATTACCACACTCTTGTGTGGTCCACCTTAAGTGGGATCCAGCCTAACGGGCCCGAAAGCTTAGCATGCATGTTGGACCGTTATGTGCAGTTTGCGGCTTTGTCTAATGTGGCTTTGTCTGATTGGTGGACACCGATCGTATGACTTCTGCAAAATGTGCAAGGTTAGCGGTCTGCCACGGGCATCAGGCCAGGCTTTAGCTTTTGTCAATTCTTAAGTTTAGTTTTAAATTGGATTTGGAATAAAGAGCACTAGCTCGATTATGAAACTCCGGCTTTAGCCGTCACATTTATTAAATTTGGTTATCGTGCCTTAAGGGCCGTGACAACGGAGAAAAGTATCTCCCACCGTAAACTTCCGAAGAAGGAAGCAAGTCGAAGCGACCACTCCATTCTCCAGTGGCTGCCAACCTTGGTGGTCACCACTACCCGAACCTTGGGAGCCTTAGGAGCTATAGCGACGAGGGCCACCAGCGGCAGCAACCTACCGCTGACCCCTGCCACTGATCTTCAACCAGCCGGCTCTACCCCTGCCACGGAGTCACAGCCAGCCGGCACAAGCAACTAAATTATTGACGCCCAACGGATTAATATTACTATTAATATTCGAACTCTAGCCCTAAAGTTTTGCAACATGTAAGTAGCTGAGCGCCAACAATAGCCAAGGTCTACACTTACACACATACTCATTAAACAGTGCATATAAATTCCTATGCCCGGCAGTAAGAATTTTCTACGAATAATTAAAAGTGACTCGATTTTCGATTTCTGGTTCAGATTGTTTTTTAGGTACGTTACAAAATAAAAAAAACATACAACTCAAGTTACGTACACTCGTATTCTTGGAGTTGATTTAATTAATTTTGTTCCATGTGGAGTTTTTCGAGTGCACTGGAAATAAAGGAAATTAAATAACTTCAGTAACGCACACTGGCGCCAAGGCAATCAATATTTACATGAATTAATTTTGCAAATAAATATTTTGTTTCTTTATTAGTGTTGGTCTCTATACACATTTAGAGGTTGCCAGTCGCTTTTCTCCTTGTATTCCGCTACTATTTTATCCACTGTGCTATATTGAATTTTGTACTGAAGTTATCCAGGGTGTCTGTGCTAATAATACACCCAGTCGAATTGACCAATACCTGTTGGTTCGCTCTCGTGTGTTTTGGGACAAATTAATCCAACATTTTTGCGTTTTAGGTAACAATCCAGTATCTTTCGCTACAAATTTTTTTTTCTCTGCTTTTATATCCTAAAAAAGTGACCCATCGAAACCTTTTGCCTGGTATCCAATCGTTAAACACCTCGTATCTGCCCAGTATAAACACCGCTAACCTACCCAGCTCCCTTAGCTGCCAATGAGTTGGGAGTATAGGGAAGTGAAACAGGAAATTGATAGCGACGATAACGAAGAAGTAGGGTTCCGCCCCGAAGTTAGGAACATACATCGACCAGAAATGAACACGGACATGATCCAAGCGCTTGTCGCAAATGCGGTCAGCACCGCTCTCGCCGATCAGGAAGAGCGTTTGAGAAGCCAATTCGCCGCAGAATTAGAAGCAGTTAGAACACAGGTTAGCGCGCTGATAGTGCAAGCGCCGCGGGTAGAAGTCTATAAAAGAGCAGTGCCGAACCCTGAAATAAAATGCGATGTCAAGTTAGACATAGTAAAATCTCTGCCGACGTTCAATGGAAGCCACGATGAGTACGTTTCGTGGAGGCAGGCTGCATTATCATTAAAAACCGTTGTTATCATTAAAAACAAAATTTGCGGTCCCGCTCGGTCGCTCCTCACGTCCCACAACACCGTGCTGAATTTCGATGCAATCCTGGCCAGACTAGATTGCACATACGCGGACAAAACGTCCCTAAGAGTGCTACGGCAAAATTTGGAAATGGTTCGGCAAGGAGATGCCGACCTTATGGCATACTATGACGAGGTCGAGAGGAAACTCACACTCGTCACCAACAAAATAGTCATGTCACACAAATCGGACACGGCAACCATCCTAAATAAGGAGGTTAGGGATGACGCCCTTCATGCATTCATTGCAGGGCTTAAAAGACCACTCAGGTCACTCGTGCTACCAGCACAACCTAAAGACCTTCCGTCTGCACTAGCGTTAGCGCGAGAAGCCGAGAACAGCATCGAAAGAAGTGCGTTCGCGGCATCTTACGCGAAAGCTATGGAAGACAAGGCCCCTTTCAATGAGGGCAACAGGCGCAACAATAAAGGTCAGGGAAAGCAATGGAGAGGTGAGGACAAAAATCCGCACTTCATTCCTAAGCAAAACCAAGGTAGGCCTCATGAGGACAATTCCTGGCCAAAGCGCAGGGATCCTGAGACCTTAGACCAGAATAAAGTTCAGCCCATGAAGGTAGACCCCTCAACAGCTAAATTCAGACAAGAAACATGCTGGGGGAAACCGCAAAGTAATAACAATTACAAAAGGCAGAACTCGTCACAGAGACAATCGGGCCAAAGACGCCAACGCGTTAATAATATAGCCCAGCCCCAACAGGAGGAAACAGAATATGCCGCCACAGCAGAGGCTGAGGTTGCCACTATTGAGGAAGATAGCGATACCGCCGAGCTTAACGACCTTCTCCATTTTTTAGGGAGCGCTCTCGACTGCCGTTCGTCGAGCGACAGTTGGCTGGCAAAACAGTAAAAATTCTCATCGACACGGGGGCGGCAAAAAATTACGTGAAGCCCGTAAAGGAGCTAAGAAACGTAATGCCGGTCGAGACCCCTTTCACTGTGAGCTCTATTCACGGCTCCAGTGACGTCCAAAACAAGTGCGTAATGCGCATCTTTGGACTAGACGTCCCATTTTTCCTCTTGGATACACTGAGCACGTTCGATGCTATAATAGGCTTCGATTCGCTAACGCGAGCAGGAGTAGCATTGGACTTAGCCAACAGCGTAATAAAATACGCAAGCGTCACTGAAAAGCTCAAATTTTTTGACTGCCAGAATGTCAATTTCACAAAAATCGATGATATAGTGGTGCCAAAGTCGGCTAAAGCCGAATTCAAAAAAATTATTCTGAAAAGGATTAAGGTGTTTTCGACCTCTAACGAGGCGCTCACCTTTAACACTTCGGTCATCGCTACTATTCGAACGACGAGTGACGAACCTGCCTACTCCAAGTTATACCCCTATCCTATGGGGGCAGCGGACTTTGTAAACAAAGAAATCAAAGAGCTGCTGCAAAATGGCATAATTAGGCCGTCCAGATCCCCATACAACAGCTCTGCCTGGGTGGTTGACAAAAAAGGGACCGACGATAATGGCATCAAGAAGAAGCGATTAGTAATCGACTTCAGGAAGCTGAACGAGCGAACAATCGCCAATCGCTACCCCATGCCAAGCATACCCATGATTCTAGCGAACTTGGGGAAAGCTAAATTCTTTACCACCCTAGACTTAAGGTCAGGGTACCATCAAATATACCTGGCTGAAAAGGACCGAGAGAAGACCTCGTTCTCAGTCAATGGTGGGAAATACGAATTTTCCCGACTACCCTTCGGTCTAAAGAACGCTGGGAGTATTTTCCAAAGAGCCATCGACGATGTGCTGCGGGAAGAAATCGGCAAAATATGCTACGTCTACGTTGACGACGTTATTATCTTTTCCGAAAATGAAACGGATCATGTCAAGCACCTTGACACAGTGCTTGGGCGCCTACTCGATGCCAACATGAGGGTGGCACGGGAAAAGACCAAGTTCTTTCAAGAGAGCGTTGAATTTTTAGGATTTATTGTCACCAGAGGAGGGACAAAAACAGACCCAGAAAAAGTCAGGGCAATAAAAGAGTTCCCAGAGCCAAGAAGTCTGTTTAGCCTCAGGTCTTTCCTAGGCCTGGCGAGTTATTAAAGGAGCTTTGTAAAGAATTTTGCCTCTATTGCTAGACCTCTTACCGTTATCCTCAAAGGGGAACAAGAATATCCACAAAGGGGAACAGCAAGAATATGTCCAAAAAAGTAGCTGTCAGGTTTGATGAAACCCAGCGAAATGCATTCGACCACCTTCGTAACATTTTGGCATCGGAAGATGTCATATTGACATACCCTGATTTCAAATTGCCGTTTGACTTAACCACCGACGCCTCAGCGAGTGGAATAGGCGCGGTACTGTCCCAGAATAAAAGACCTATTACCATGATTTCACGCACGCTAAAAGACTGCGAACTGAACTACGCCACCAACGAAAGAGAATTATTGGCGATAGTCTGGGCAATAGGCAAACTCCAAAACTACCTATACGGTAACAAGGGGGTACGGATCTTTACAGACCACCAGCCCCTCACATATGCGGTATCCGACAAAAACACAAACGCTAAGATTAAGCGATGGAAAGCATTTATTGATGAGAACAACGGGAAAGTGCTTTACACACCCGGGAAGCAAAACCTGGTAGCTGACGCGCGAGGCAACCCTATCGGCTGCCTATCGAGGCAACCCCTTAATAACCTAGAGGCTGAGGCCCAGTCCGATGCGGCCACGGTGCATAGTGAGCGTTCGCTCTCATACACCATAGAAACTACCGACAAACCTCTTAATTGCTTTAGAAACCAAATCATTTTGGAAGAAGCAAGCCAACCGCTTCGTCGGGATTTCATAATCTTCGGAAATAAAACCCGCCATATCGTTGATTTTAATAATAAGGACTCACTTGTTGAATCTGTTAAGGAAATCATCAACGCCAACGTTGTGAACGCGATTCATTGTGATTTCTCTACACTGGCTCGTATCCAACATGCCTTGAGGCAGGAATTCCCTGCGACGAAGTTTTGGCATTGTAAAAACTTCGTCAGCGACATCACCAACGCTAACGAACAGCTTGAAATCGCTAACACCGAGCACAATCGCGCTCATAGGGCTGCACAGGAGAACGCAAAGCAAATTCTCCGGGATTACTACTTCCCGAACATGTCTAAGTTAGCTAGCGAAGTGGTAGCAAATTGTAAGGTCTGCAATAAAGCTAAATACGACCGCCATCCCAAGAAGCAGGAATTAGGAACTACACCTATCCCGTCGTATGTTGGAGAAATGTTGCATATCGACATTTTTTCGACCGACAAAAAAATCTTTTTAACCTGCATTGACAAATTTTCCAAATTCGCTATCGTACAGCCCTTGGTTTCTAGGGCAATAATAGATGTACGAGCACCTATCCTCCAATTGGTAAATTTCTACCCTAACACCAAGACCATATTTTGCGATAATGAGGCCTCCTTTAACTCTGAAACAATCACATCATTGCTGAAAAACCAGTACAGCATCGATGTCGTCAATGCGCCACCGCTACACAGTAGCTCCAATGGCCAAAAAGAGAGGTTTCACAGTACCCTGGCGGAAATTGCCAGATGCCTCAAAATTGATAAAAAAATCGAGGATACTGTAGAACTAATATTGCGGTCTACGGTAGAATACAATAAGTCGGTACATTCGGTCACAGAGTTTAGGCCGGTGGAGGTCATCCACGCCAGCAGCGATGAGATGAAGCTGGTAATTAAAGCCAAAATTGACAAGGCACAGCAGTCTAACTTAGACAGGGTTAATCCTTCGAGGCAGAACCGAGTTTTCGAAGTCGGTGAAAGAGTACACCTGCGCAACAACAAGAGACTAGGGAACAAATTGACACCCCTTTATTCAGAAGAGCGTGTGGAAGCAGATCTGGGAACATCTGTTCTCATTAAGGGGAGGGTGGTCCATAAGGACAACATCAGATAGGCCTGCCACATTCGCCCTTATATAAGGCTTCGCCCTTATATACCCATCATACTGCGGTCCACCGCAAGCGCGAGAATCACCGACTTCTCGCATGCAAAATACATCTCAGGCACTCGCCAAATCTGTCCGAGTATGCTAGCATAATTGACTCCACGGAATGCTGGAATTGTTCCCACAATCCCACATGAGGAAGCTGCTGAAAGTTGACATCGAACACGCCCAGAACATTTTGGATGAGCTTAAGATACACCATAGAATGGCCAGGAGCCTCAGTTTTTTGGGCTCAGTCCTTAAGATCGTGGCGGGTACACCCGACGCGGATGATCTTAGTAGAATTAAAACCAATCAAGCATCGCTTATCGAGGCCAACAATAGACAGGTTTTTGTTAACACAGAGACTCAGAAACACATTAATTTGTTCACAGACACAGTAAATTGGATCCTCAAGGAGAAAAGGGACGGGCTTGTCGACTCAGGTCGTTTGTTCGAAACACTCCTCGCCAGAAATAGAATGCTAATATCCGAAATCCCAAATTGTATGCTCACTATTACACTCGCTAAAAACAACATCATAAACCCTATTATATTCAACCGTAATGACCTAAAGGCTATTTTTGACGAACAGCTCACAGAGGTCCCCATAGTTAGCCTAATGGATGTATCTAAGATTAAAATTTTCCAATCTAATGTCATCAAACATGTCATAGTTCAGTATCCTAGAGTTAAGCTCATTTGTAAGAAAGTCCTGCCATACTATGCTACAAACAGAAGACAACATCGTGGCGGAATGTTATGATGGAATCCTAGCAGTCGCTGATTGCGCTTCTACCAACTTGCCCACATTTTTCAAAAAAGGCGTCCCACGACACGGGCGCCTGGCATTTACATGCAGGCGGCTACAAGCCGGACGCGGCCCAGCAACCTGGAACCCCTTACAATTGAGGATGACGGAAAAATAATCGTCAACGAAAATTAACGAGGATTACTATCGATGACGGGCCCACAACATCTATAATAGGGACCCACCTTAGTACTTTCGAGAGGAAGGCGGTGAGCAACGACCCCGTGTATCTGAACCTCAATTGAACCCTCTAATTAACATCATGGGACACGATCACATACTAAGTTTGCCACTACTACAGCGGTTGAACGAGCATAACCTGCGTTTGATGCAGGAGCTCAGAGATGACGTGTCGGGCGGAGGATCCCCGAAGATTTGGTTCGCCGCGAGAGTCGCCGTTAGCCGCGCACTATGTGGCTGAAACCTGCTCCTACAACACTGCAGGCGCAAACGAGAGACGTCCCAGTTACAAAGGACGAATCGGCTGTCACCGAGGACGGCGTCCAATTTAAGGGGGGAGTAGTTAACAACCAACTCCCAGCGTAGGTTGAGCAGGCCAATTCTTATTCAACAATTATCCATTCTTATTAATGTTAATCATTTTTATTATTAATCATTTTCATTACTATTATTACCACACTCTTGTGTGGTCCACCTTAAGTGGGATCCAGCCTAACGGGCCCGAAAGCTTAGCATGCATGTTGGACCGTTATGTGCAGTTTGCGGCTTTGTCTAATGTGGCTTTGTCTGATTGGTGGACACCGATCGTATGACTTCTGCAAAATGTGCAAGGTTAGCGGTCTGCCACGGGCATCAGGCCAGGCTTTAGCTTTTGTCAATTCTTAAGTTTAGTTTTAAATTGGATTTGGAATAAAGAGCACTAGCTCGATTATGAAACTCCGGCTTTAGCCGTCACATTTATTAAATTTGGTTATCGTGCCTTAAGGGCCGTGACAACGGAGAAAAGTATCTCCCACCGTAAACTTCCGAAGAAGGAAGCAAGTCGAAGCGACCACTCCATTCTCCAGTGGCTGCCAACCTTGGTGGTCACCACTACCCGAACCTTGGGAGCCTTAGGAGCTATAGCGACGAGGGCCACCAGCGGCAGCAACCTACCGCTGACCCCTGCCACTGATCTTCAACCAGCCGGCTCTACCCCTGCCACGGAGTCACAGCCAGCCGGCACAAGCAACTAAATAATATGCAGTGTATTTTTTTACCGGATTTAGACCGCAAAATCGTCGGATATTGTTCCATATTTTTGTTGTTGGTGTGTTCGCTTGAATGGTTGATGTAAATTTGGACGTAGCTTCTTTTTTTCTTATTTTAATAAGAAAATTAAAAGCGCTGAATTCCCTAGATGGTCACTATCATCACAGTCTGAAATGGAGATTCATGAATTTTGTGACGCCTGATCCTTATGGTGCTTGCATTTATGTCGTATGGAAGGGTACAAGGTCAGAAAGTCATTTATTCTGCTCAAAGTCCCGAGTCGCACCTCTAAAAACAGTTACGGTACCGAAACTGGAATTATCTGGAGCAGAGTTGCTGGCTCGGCTTATGTCGGAAGTAGCTCAGTTGAAGGTCTACGATGGGAGGTATTTCTGCTGGTGCGACTCTGCTGGGGCGCTGTCCTGGATTCGGAAGGAGCCCGCTCGTTTTAATTTTTTCGTCGCCAATCGAGTTTCAACAATCCAGGAATTGACCAGAACGATGGAGTGGCGTTATGTTCCTAAGTCTTTGAACCCGGCAGAGATCCTCTCGCGTGGTGCTCTTCCCAAGGAGTTAGTTAATGACAACTTGTGGTCCCATGGTCCTGCGATTCTTCTTGGACTTCAAGATCAGTGGCCAGCAGCGGTTCCATCTGAAAAACCCACTCTGGAGCTGAGGGCAAGGGTTCTGCTAATCAAATCCCCGTACGTTGACGTGACAGCTGGTTCCAAGTACGCCAACTCGTTTCCAGCACTGCAGCGTGTGTTCGCTTATGTGCACAAGATCTCACAGCGAGTCCGTCACAAGGGTGTCACTGCTAGCGACATCAAGGCTGGAACCCACCTACTATTGCGACTGTATTTTTGGGATGACATAAAGGCGCTTCCTCTCCTCTCCACATCCTCTCCTTTTTTAGACAAGTTTGGCCTGTTGCATGTGAACGGTCGTTTAAGATATTCTACATTGGATTTTGATAGTCATCATCCAATTATATTGCCTAGAAGCCATCCAGTTACTCGGGCTATAATTGTTGATTTCCATGAGCGTAATCTACACACGGGGCTTCGTGCTCTGCTGGCTATTATTCGATCCCAATACTGACCGATCGGGGGGAGGAAAACGGTGACGAAGGCATTGCACAAGTGTATCCGATGCTTCCGCACCAAGCCTCGGTTTCTGGAGCACATTATGGCTAATCTCCCGGAGCAAAGAGTCAGCGGTTGCCAGGTTTTCGGAGAGACTGGTGTGGATTTTTGCGGCCCTTTTTACTATAAGCCAGAAGTTCGCTATAAAGCTACCGTAAAATGTTACGTGAGTGTTTTTATTTGCTTTGCTACTAAAGCCGTGCACTTATAGCTTCCACATCTGCGTTTTTACATGCTTTAAAACGGTTTATATGCACTCGCCCAAAAGCCTCAGCACATTTGGTCTGACAATGCGACCAATTTTGTTGGAGCTAAAAACAAGCTAAAGGAGCTGCTCCAACTCTTCATAAGCGATGAGCATCAACGAGCGCTTCTGGAGTTTTGCGCTATTGAGTCCATTGAGTGGCATTTTATTCCTCCTCGATCTCCGTATTTTGGTGGACTCTGGGAAGCGGCTGTCAAAACCGCAAAGCATCATTTTTACCGGGCGGTTGGATCCTCAGTTCTTGGATTCGACGCGCTGCGAACTCTGCTTTGTCACATTGGTGCTGTCATAAACTCACAGCCCTTATTGTCTCTTTCAGAGGATCCTGCAGACCTTGATGTTCTAACGCCATCCCATTTTTAACTGGTGGCTCGTCAGTCAGTTTTATCGATCCTGATGTCACAAAGCTGAATTTCAACCATATGGACCGTTGGCAGCGTGTGTCTTTCCTGCAGCAGTCTTTCTGGGCCCGATGGAAGGAGGAGTATTTAAGCTTTCTTCAGCAGCGCACCAAATGGCGTGCGTCGGGCCCTGCCTTGGCGATTAACGATGTGGTGCTAGTCAAGGACGAGAACCTACCTCCATGAAGTGGCCGTTGGCTAGAATTCTGGATAAATCTGGATCTGGATAAATTCTGGATATATAAATGTAATAATAATAGTTTAGCATATAATCATTTTCTCATCGCTGTTGTTGGTCGCAAGCCGCTCGGCTTTATTTATCTTTGTCATTAAGTTAACGAGCTTTCGCCCAGCCTATGCTCAAAGGCGGGCCCACTTGTACTCTCTATCTCAGTGCATACGCATTCTAAATCGGAGCTTTCTCGCACTCCATTTCATATGCGAACAAATAAACATTTTATAACGTTGTCGAATAAATAATTCCTTTTTTTGTTATTTTGGAAAAAAGGAAAAGGTCAATACACGGATGGATCTAAATAAATTTAAACACAGCCTTCGCTATAACGACTGAAAAAGAAGTTTTACGGTACGGAATTCTACCACCCTGCTCATCAATCCTAACAGGAGAAATGATCGGAATCCTTGAAGGATCCATCAAGATCTCAACCAACAAAAGGGGGAAATCGGTAATCTGCTCTGATACCTTTGGAGCGATCAAAGCTATTCAAAACCCATCAAACTTGCACAAATATCCTGCACACATCCGATCACTTTTGCAGACTAAACAGCCAAAAATAAAAATACTATGGATCCCAGGTCACTCCAATATTAAAGGAAATGAACTTGCGGATAGAACTGCAAAAGAGGCAAAAAAAAATGCCACTTATATACACGCCTAACGAAAACATAACCTTATACAAGTAAAATAAATAAAAGCAACACATGGTACAAAAACATTAACCATGTATTGTATTGAGTATTTTAAGTGATGTTACGTTTTTTATGCTAGGGTTTTGTATTGTAATTGTGCAGTTGCAACTGTGTTGGAATTTTGTTTGGGATGCGCCTGAATAGCTTCCCCAGTCATATATTTCCCTAAAAATATGGGTAAGATTTATGGTAGTATTTTTCTGATTTTTTAGATAGACCAATCAAAGGAAGTCGTCGGCATATGCGCTGAATTTAATTTGCTTGTATCTTGTTAGGATATTGGCATGTTTATTAAATGTTATTAAAAATGGGACTATTGAGATGGGCGATCCTTGAGGAATTTCGTTTTCCAAGGGATAGAAATTTGAAGTATGTGGCCCTATTCAGACTGCTATCTTTCTATTTTTGGTGAAATTTATAATGTAGTTTATTATTTTTTGGCTACATTTCCATTCAATAAGTTGGTCGACTATTGAGTGGATACCTACTCGGTCAAAAGCTCTTGCAAAGTCAAGAGAGATGAGTGAGGTATGTTTCCTTGTATTAAGCGACTTCGTAATAATGTGATCTGCATAGAGCAGATTATCCGACGTCGATTTACCTTTTTTGAACCCAAATTGATGTGGGTGTAAGAGTTTGTTGCTGTTAAAGTACCACCATAGTCTGTTTGCAATTATTTTGTCTAGAGTTTTCCCCACGCAGCAGTTGAGTGATATGGCTCTGTACGAAGCGATGTTTGTTTTATTCTTCTGGGCTTTTAGTGTAGGGATGATTAGGGATGCTTCTGTAGAATTGAGGTATATAGTTTTCAAAGATGTGGTTGAAATGGGAGAGTATTCTATTTTTTACTGCTAGTGGGCTATTTTTTATCAAGGGGTATGAGATTCTATTGATACCTGGGGCTATCCCTTTCAGGGATTGAAGAGCAATAGTTAGTTTTAATTTGGTTATGGGTTTGTCAATTTCGATAGCTGATTTGGACGGGATGTGGTTGAGTGTTGTATTTGTGGGATGAAAATTCTTGGCTGAAATTTGAGTCCTAAGAGAGTTGGAACCAGTGTTCGGCGAGTAGGTTTGTCGTTAGTTCTCATGTTATTGTTGGTTATGCAGTGTATTTTTTTACCGAATTTAGACCGCAAAATCGTCGGATATTGTTCCATATTTTTTAGTAGAGCTACTCCTCCAAATCTGCTAGATGGAGTGTTTGTTAGTATTTCGTTGTTTATAATTGAAGGTATGCTGTGAGGGTGTTTTATGTGTGTTTCTTGTAGTGAGATGATGTGTGGCGAGTGTGTTTTAATGAGTAGTAGTAGCTGATTGTAGTTGTTGGTGTATCCCTTTATATTCCATTGTACTATTTTTAATGATTTTTATGATTTGTTTGTATTTGTTTTAAACTATTTATGCTAGTTGAGTTTGGTTTTTGGCTTTCAGGATTTTGGAGAGGGTGGGTTTTCCTTTTTGCTTTTGAGTATGCGGGCGTTAGCTGCAATTAATGTTACCGCTAAAGCAAAGGACTTACCGAAGTGTCCCTCCCTTCCTTTCTACCCTGGGTGAATAAATGCCTATCCTTCTTGTGGTGGCCCATGGTCCTAACCGGCTTTCCTGATGAAGGCTACCAGTCCGCGTGGAGAGATCTATGGAGAGCTCTATATAACATTATTAAATGTCTGGTCAGCCCAAATTTAATTGCAACATAAACACCCTACTTAATCTTAAATCGACTACGCTATTTACACATATGGATACAACTCGAAAAACTTACTAAACAAATGAAAAACCACATTAAAAGCAGCTTTCAGAACAGTCCTAGGCGCCTTTCGCACTTTAGTAGCACTTTAGTACCAATACACAAACTACTTTATGAGGCCAACATCCCAACAATCGAGCAACGACGTGACCACCTCACAACCAAACTGTTTATAATCCTTACCCGCTCCAAGATAATCCATTAAACAAGCACATCCAACCAAAAACCAACAACAATAAATGGACCTCAACACTAGAACGAACTATAGAGAACTGTCAATTCCATAACATCCCATTCAAACCTACGAGACTATACAAGACCAAGCCACCATGGCAACTACCGGAAAATATTTTCATGACCTATATGCAGGAATACAAAAAATCAATGAAATAAAATCAAATGAAACCAAAGAAAACTATGAAATCAAAGAAACCTACGAAAACTACACTATCTAAAATTAATTTAAACACAGCCTTCACTATAACAACTGAAACAGAAGTTTTGGTGTACGGAATTCTACCACCCTGCTCAGGAGAAATGATCGGAATCCTTGAAGCCATCAAGATCTCAACCAACAAAAGAGGGAAATCGGTAATTTGCTCTGACCCCCTTGGAGCGATCGAAGCCATTCAAAATCCTTCAACCTTAAAAAAATATCCTGCATACATCCGATCACTCTTGCGGACTAAACAACCAAAAATACAAATGTTATGGATCCCAGGGCACTCCAAAATTAAAGGAATTGAACAAAAATGCCACACGCCTTATGAAAAAATAAAGGAGATTAAGTAATAATTAAAAAATAGCCTTATACAAGTAAAAGGAACCTTAATAATAAACTCACACATCAGCATTTTCTAAAATACATTCAGCATTTTCTTTAAATTTTCTTTAAAATCGGCCAGCCACTGAGTATCTGAAGAACCCAACAGCAATTATCAAATTCAAAAAAAAAAAAAATAATACAACGAAATTTAAAATTAAAATAAATATACTGTTAACTTAGCTAATTATAAACATAACTATATAGTTAAAACACGTAGTCGAAGCCCTCGTAGCTAGCACTACGTCCCAAATCTGTTAGTCATAGTTTTGTAAACTTTTCTATCATGTCTAATAAATAAATATTTTTCCAAGTCCAATTTTTTCAAGTGCAAGTTGCGGCAACAAACCAGCAATTGGTTTATGTACCCTTTTCTTAAACTCAATCATTGAAGATTAAATGTTAATCTTGACCCCGAAAGCCCAGGATCACCATTCGAACAAGAGTCAAAAGGAACGAATAGTGATTTCTATCGTTCCACAACAGAGAATTCAGGAAGACTCCTGCTAAGAGGGCAATAGGATCTTCACAGCAGTGTGACGCTGTCCCTCTAATCGGTAGATTAAAACACACAAATATGTGTTCACGGCGGACATAGAAAAGATGTACCGTCAAGTATGAATCAATCCAGATAATCAGTTCCATCAGCTTACAGTCTGGAGAAAAGATCCATCCGAAGATCTTAAGTACTATAGACTTAAAACCGTCACGAATGGAACCAAAACAGCTCCATTTTTGGCCACAAAATGCCTAAATCATTTAGCCATCCGGTCACGGGACAAATACCCGTTGGGGTCTGCGGCGCTTGCAAATGACTTCTACGTAGACCATTGCTTGAGGGGTGCTGACTCAGAGGCAGAAGCAGTTTGCGGACGAACGCAGCAAAGCGAAGCACTGATCATCACAAAGCGAGTGGATTGCTCTGAGTTGCCACAAATCTTTGACACAATAGGTTTGCGCCAGTTGTCGTGATAATAAATTTATAAATTTTCTTTTAAAAATAGATCTGCTCTGCATCTCTATATTTCTGGGTTGCTTCTTTTGTCGCTCAGTTTCTTATCTCTATTCTTTGCACAATTACTAACTCTCCCTAATCGCTCTCTGTGTTTCCCTGCCACAGTGGCTCTAGGTACTTTGATAAAAATAAAATAATAAATTTATAAGTTATGGATTTCAAGCTTGGCTATGCAATTAAATCTTGTAATAAGACAGTCTCATCATCCCAGCTTACCATCCACTGTTGATTTTGTGAAAACGTTGTGCCGGGTTTCGGATTACATTTCGCGTAAGTCTGGCTTCCACTTTTGCTGTCGTGCTGTTCAGGACGAAATGAGGTCATTCATGAGACAGACTAAGAGTGGATTTGAAGAGTTGAACACCGGTTTTCGCAAAATCAATGATCAACTCTGTGCCATCGATTCATATTTTAGTAGTCTTTAACTACTAAATGAGTCTCCAAAGCGTAAAAAGTTCGCAGATAGTGATGTGGTTGTGGCGAATAATCTTCAACCTACTTAGCTGACAATTATGCAGCCGCTTATATCTTTGGCCAAGTCAAGAGCTAGACCTGGAAAAATTCGGCTTCCGAGTATATCAGTATAAACGAGCAATTGTCCGACATGTCCTCCGTGGCATCGCTTCAAGACCCAATAATTCAAGCCCCCTTAAGAGGCACCGAACAGGGCAATCAACCGTCCGGACCCCGCTATGAACTGATGCTGCAGTATTAATTACGGCGGCACCAAAACCCTTGCAGGTGATCCCTCCATCGAAACACATATTTGTTTCACGGCTTGCCCCTGATACTTTTGAGATTTCGGCTTACCTCAAAACTAAAACAAATGCCGACATAAATGTAGCAGATATTACCAAATTTAAATACAATTACACCAGGCACACGTCATCTTTCAAAGTACGTGCGCCCGTGCAGATGTTTAAGACGATTTGTTTCAAGAACATCAGCCAAGTACGGTGAAGAAAAAAATTATCAAACCTGTGGGAGTGAAACTCCCACATGTTAGAGCCACTGACCAACCTTCTACCTCATCTCCCTCAGCTTCAAAAAACTAATTTCTACACAAACTTACCTATCAGAATACTAGAGGGTTACGTAGTAAACTACCCAAACTGTATTCTGATAGTTCTTCCTTTGCATCTCACATTATAGATTTACAGAAACTTGGTTAATGCCGGAGACCTTAAGCTCCGAAGTTTTTCCAAGTAAGTACACCACTTACGTGGTAAGTCTATCACTAGACGTGATAGAACCCCTGCGAAGGGGAGGGGGAGTGTTAATTTTTGTAGACTCTAAATTCGCTTCTGAAGAGGTGCAATCGCAAGAGTTTGGTGACATAGAATTTCTTTGCATTAAAATCACTTTGTCCGGTCAATCTTTATACGTTACCGGTTCTCACATACCACCTTCGTCTGAACCGCCTACATACTGGCAACATTTGTCCGCTATTCGTCTCGTTTCTAATCTTCTGTCTGATTGTGACCAGCTGGTAGCTCTGGATGACTTTAATATCCCAGAACTCATGTGGTCTAATGCTGATAATTCAGCATCTTTATTGCTTAACATGCACCATGACTTCGTCGTGGGCATGTTTGTCATGTCACTCGGTCAACTACGTTAGAATTTCGTTAGGTCGGCTGCTGGACTTATGTTTCGTTTCTGATCCTGATGGAATTACTCTTTCCAAATTTTTGCCCCTTTCTAATCCTGAGGATTCTTATCATCCCACTCTTGAGGTTTTAATCAAAACCAATTCTTTAATTGACCTACACGTAAATGTAAGAAAGTTCATTTCTTCCGTAAGGCTGACTTTAAGTCTACACGTAAATGTAATAAAGTTCGTTTCTTCCGTAAGGCTGACTTTAAGAAACTAACTAAGTTAATCTTGGAATTTGATTGGTCCGATCTACTGGCATGTGAAGTAGGGTTGTTGAAAATATATCAAAATATCGATATTTTTTATTTAAAAATAATATATTTATATCGGGATAATGACTTTGCATAAATATCGACAATACGATTTTTTGTTTTTTGATATTTTTTGTTATTTTTTTGTTATATATTTAGTCTGGTCACTTTACTAATATGCTAACAGCTAAATGAGTATGAATATAAAATCGAATTGCATAAATATAACAAATGGCACAGACACTTGCAAAATATGTCAACAAAACCTCTTCTGAAACTCTTTAATCTTTAATCGGCAATTCCAAAGCTTTTTGAAAAACTTATAACTCCACATTTGCAACACCTATGTCGCCCAATAATATCTCCGTGCAAACATGGCTTCATGAAGCGCTGCTCCACCATGACTAATTTATTGGAGCTAACATTTTTTGTCATGAATGGGTCCCGGAATGGCTTACAAACAGACGTCATTTACACTGATTTCAGTAAAGCATTTGACTCTGTTAACCATTCGCTTCTAATAAGTAAACTCAGTCTTTTGGGATTCCCAACTGATCTTGTCTGGATTTCGAGCTACTTATCTGGAAGAACCCAACGTGTCTTCTTTAAAGATGTTACCTCGCGTTTAGTCCGCGTCACATCTAGGGTGCCCTAAGGAAGCCATCTTGGACCATTACTTTTTACATTATTTATTAATGATTGGCCACTTGCCTTAACCGATTCACTTGTACTTATTACGCTGATGACGTTTAGCTTTGTCTTTAGTATACATTAACTAGTGCACAACCTAGACTTCAATCCGATTTGGATAAATTTCCAAATAGGTGTTTAGCAAACAACCTAAAGCATAATGAATAGAAATGTAAACTCATGTCATTTTATCGATCTAGTCCTCACCAGGCGACGTACTATCTGGGTGTCCTATTAGATTTGTAACTTAAATTTACCGACCATATATCAACCATGGTTAATAAAGCAATGGGTGTGCTAGTTTTTATTAAACGTCATAAACTTTATAAACACCATTGGTCCGTCCGATTCATGAGGATGGATCGTGTGTCGGGAGTCCTCCATACGGAGTACACCGTGATCAGATAAAATCTGTACAAAAAAAACTTCTTAATATTCGCCCCTAGAGGTCTTAATTGAGATGCAAATATTCACGTTCCCCTTTTACCATAGTAGACTCTTATTACTCAACTTACCATCACTAACAAACCGTTGAAAAATGCTGGGTGTCGTGTTTCTATATAATCTCATTAATGTTAATGTAGACAGCTCCTAAATTTTAACTTTCCTAGTAGAAGGACTAGAAACTTTCGTCCTTTACTCCTTACCCACTGTAGTTCGACATATGTCCAACATGATTCCTTGAGGGTATTATGTTCGGACTACAATGATCTCTACCACTTTTTGCCACTTTGCTCTGCTTTCCATCTAAAATCTTATATTCTAAACGCCTTATCTGAGCAACAATCTTCCTCGTAACATCTTACTCCGACTCTATTCTTTCAATACCTCGGATCTATCCCCGCGATTCGAGCCGTACGTTAGCGCCCCTCGGTTGGTTAGGCGGGAGTGGGGCTGAACGTATGCAGCGGGATCCTCGCGAAAATAAGTTGGTTGTGGGGGAGCGGTGTTTTATGAAGACCTGCTGGCATGGAGATGTTATTGAGCGATAGGTGGTGCAAATGTGGAGTAATACATTTTTCAAAAAGCTTTGGAATTGCTGACAATTAAGAGATGCCTCTTTAATCTTTTTCCCTTTTTTATACAGATGAATTATTTATGATTCCTTCCACATGAGGGGAAAGATCGAAGTTTCTAGATATAGATTAAAGAGTTTCAGAAGAGGTTTGCACATTGCCTCAGCGCAGTTCTTCAGGATAAAACGTGGTATTCCGTCGGGACCTGGCGAATACACGGGCTTTACCTTAAAAAGATCTGATAACACACCACTATAATCAAAATTGGGCAAAATATAAGGTTGGCTGATTGGATATTATAAGTGTAAGGCTGAGCTGCAATGATGCTAGTTGATTTACGTTGTTTGAAAAAACTGTGCAAAGAGATCGGCTAATGCCTTTTTAGTGTACGCATATGAGTTCTCAAAGGAGGAAATATATATGTTTGCGCTTTGTTTTTACAAAGTTGTAAAACTGCTTCGGATCCTGTATAAACTGAATCCGGCAGCGGCGAATAACACTCTTATGACATTCTGCGTTACGCACGGTGAAATTGGACAGAGCTACTAAGTATCTTGAATAACTAATTGTACAGCCAGAAACTAGTTGTATAGCCAGTTTCCTTAAGTGTACATCCTTTATTAAATATTATACATTTAAATCTCAACTCTTGTCAATGTACAGATTTTTGTTCACCTTACAAAAATGCGCATGATCTTTCTTTTATAATACGGTATTCATAATTATAACACCTAAGCTTTATCTTTGCTTGTTTTATGCTAAGCTATGCAACTTTAAGTCAGTCATATTTTTGCCACCGACGCAAGCTCATCGTAAAGGCGTTTAGAACGAATGGTCTATCGATAATATTTTGTGGCCAAGAGGCCTAAGAGAAAATATGAAGCTGTTAAAAATATAATTTTAAAGAGTACGGAAATTTAGAAATTTTTCCGCGCGAAACTTTCTCAAGGATTGCCGAACGGTACAGTTCTTGACTGACATGTAAAGGGTACCGTGCTCGAGCCTAGCTTGAAAAATCCACTATTTCTGTTATTTTGCTTTTAATCTTATTTTTTTTTTTGGGCTTTACTTTTTTTCAATATTTTTTATTCCCAACAAGACTATAAAAAAACAAAATAAGGCTCGACATAAACGCGAGAGGCAATTTAGACAAAGATATTTAGATTTGGACAATAGCTAAATGGTAAAAAAGTCACACTATTAGGTACCGCCACATTAGAAAAAAAATTTTTCCAATAAAAGATTTAAAAAAAATAGGTATAAATACTCAAATAAAAAAAAGTTTATATTGCGATACATGAATAACAAATAATTATTATTTTATATATGTATAAGCTTTCTGGTACTGCGAGCCAGATCACCTCAAACACATTTGGATTCGAGATATTTTATTAACGGAATTCGATTTAGCCACGGCACGTCTGCAAAGCCACTATCACCCGGGCATACAACTCGATGCCTAGATTTGCAGAAGAGTTTCTATCCATTACCACAATACCTGCACGCCTAGCGCAATATCAGGATACTTATTTACGTTGTGTCCGATTTTTTAAGCAAAACTCTATGAGCGGGATCCACGGCTGGTTTTTATTTTGACCAAATCTGATATCAATACGCGCCAAGCTTGGAATGAGCCAAGAATGAGCTTGGAATGGAATGTATTTGATGGGACTGGAAAGGACAGTTTGGAACTTCACTTAATGGACGCACTCACATTAGAATTCAGCGGGATCTTATTAGAATCATACACACATGTTAGGCAAATGAATTCACACCACAGCGACTACTGCCGCAGCTGTAGGGATGAAGAAGAGTAAGAAATATATATATAAATATCAATAAACACCGGCTTGTTAATTTATGAAACAGCAAGATTTAATAGTAACGCAGGGCGCACAAAAAAAACACACATCCGTTCGCTTTAAGACAAATAGGCAATCTTGTTTGGATATTTTCATTACATTTATATTCTTAATTAACATTTATTTACCCCATGTTTTTATTCGATTACAATGTATTACAAATAAAATGTTCTACGCCTAATATCGTCGAACTTGGACTTCCGGAAGAAACGGTAGATCCCAGAGTCGTATTTAAATCCTATTGAAGGCATGACTAATGTTTTCTTCGATTATCCTATAAACCGCTCAGAGTTAGGTCTCTTTGAGGCCAGGATGAGGGAAGGTGTCCGGAATAAGAGTTTAAGTTATGCTATGGATGGCTGTGCGTAGGTGTGTGTAGATTGTCTTTCGATTAAATGATCCTGCTTGTGGTCGTTTTGACAGGAGCAGAACGCTGAGGATATTTTATGTACTGCTGTTATAGGCACTGAGTAACGAACCTTGTTCGGTTGTAGTTCGAGCCTGTCTATATTATGGTGATAAAAGATTACTTTATAAGATGCTTATTTACATACAAGTGACATATCTGCCAATACCCTACATAACGAAACCTCCATAAAACCAGTATACCCTGCCATATTTATCAATTCATATATAAACAACATTCCAGAGCCTACTGTGGGAATAATTCAAATAGGTTAGACACAAACCCTTTCCCATGCCATTATCATTGGCATCCAGACATAAACATAGACATAAACCATTCACTCGCCTTTATCGACGACATAGACATAAACATCAAACCCTCTTTTGCTCCAAATTTATAAGAGCCCATCCTGGGAACCTACATATCAGCAGAAACTCTGACCAATCAAAATTATTCAACCAAAGTCATCTATGCTGCTAGCGTCGCTGTCACCGATAAAAGCCATAGTTATAAGAAAATTGAATTTGTAAAATCAGTTTGTAATCTAAATTCATATTCGGAAAAAATCTAAATTTTTTATTTTTTTATTTAAAATCGGGAATTAAAACATATAATTGGCGCAGTCGGTAGGATACAATTATCCTCGCGTTTTAAAAGTATCAAACTAAACACACCGCGAATTTATTGTATCCGCAAAACGAATCTATAAACATTTCTAAACAATAGTGAAATCAAGAATGAGGATTTCGAATGTGAAATGCACATCCTGTCTGACAGCAATATGAATCATTTCTTCATGCAACAACAAATTGATAAATTTGATGGTGATACAATGTATTTACCACTATTTATAAAAAGCGTTGATAATCTAACTACCCAATACAAAACAACATCGTCTACTCAGAACGAAATCATTCAAGGAGCTATCCTGAACCTCATCGTTGGACCTGCTCGTACAATTCTTCTCAGGAATGTAACTCAGGACTGGAACGAATTAAGAACGTTACTCATCAGCGAATTCAACTCATAAAACCCCCACATCTCATGATCATAGTCGGCCTGGCTCCTTGTGGCAGCCCGGACGAGCAAAAGCAAAACAAAAACTATTAAAAAAATTTAAAAACGTCATTGTTTATCGTAAGCAACTCGCGATCGAACTCTTGCTGAGTGCAGACCGGTGCATTGCTGCTATTGGTAGTTATCTGTTCTGTTGCGCATGCGCAAAAACAAGTGGCTTTTCATAGAGCACGTTCTGGTGTCTCACCACCGGGTGAGATGTGTGATGAAAGCGCGTCATGTGCCAGAGACACTAGCCCCGTGTCATGGCAAGTAGTTACATCGAAACGTAAAGGAAGAAGTCCATCGATAAACGAAAGAAGAAAAATGGCAAGCAACTTAGAAGTCGCTCTTCAACGGTCTCGATAACTGACTGTGACAATACAGTATCGGAACATACTCGCTCAAAAACCAAGCTATCACTGGCCGGGAAGAAGGTCTCCACACAGATAAATTCTTCCAACAGTTTTGCTATGTTGGCTACTCAGGAAATCGACATTGATCAAGATACCTCTTCATCAAATCACGCACCAGTCGTTCCGCCTCTATCCAAGCCGCTGCCAATATTTATATCAGCTGTTGCCAAGATATCAGAAATGCAAAAGAGTTTAACCAATCTAGTCAGTAGCGATGGCTTTATCTACAAAGCTGGCCGGGACGGTCAAGCCCGAATAATGGCTAGTAGCGAAGATAACTACAGAAGCATAGTCAGAATGCTAACGCTAAAAAATGTAGAGTTTCATACTTATCAGCTCAAGCAAGAAAGAGCATATAGAGCAGTCATAAGAAACCTTCATCACAGCACACCACTTGATCACATCAAAGACGCGCTGGTAAAATTGGCCGCTCTGTCCGCCACATAACCAACGCCAAGAATCGTATCACCAAGGCCCCGATTGTAATGTTCTTTATTGATCTGGAGCCATTCACGAACAACAAATCTATATTTGAGGTCAAAAGACTGTGCAACGCAATTGTCAGCATTGAGCCAAGAAGTTCAACGACATCATACAATGCCACAGGTGTCAGGTGTTTGGCCACACCCAAAGCTATTGCCGCAAGTCGTACCGCTGCGTCAAATGTGGTAGCAACCACAAAACCTCTGACTGCACCAAACCTCGCGAAGATCCAGCTAAATGCGTCCACTGCGGAGACAGCCATACCGCCTCCTATAGGTGTTTCAGGATTTACAAAGCTGCGGTACAAATGCGGGATCAGGAAAAACCTAGGCAAACAGTTCGTAATTTCCAAGCTAGGCCTGCTCCTTCAGGCATGACATACACAAACACTTACCGACAAACCAATAATGAAACCCTCAGCTACGCTAATGTAGCAGGAGGGCATGCAAACAAACCAAAGCACGCGTCTAATGAGTCAGATCAGTCATTAGTTGCCCATATCCAGTCAATGATGCAACTCACGCAAGCACAATTTGCGCAGATGACGCGATTCTAGCTTCACTATGCAAAAAGGTATTAAGCTGGTACTTTGGAATGCTAACGGCCTATGTAAGAGTGGGCCCGAAGTTGAAATGTATATCAAAAGAAACAACATTGACATATTACTAGTCTCAGAAACTCACGTCACTGACAGATCTTACTTTAAAATCAACGGATACAATACAATTCACGCCAACCATCCCAGTGGCAACGCAAGAGGTGGCGCAGCAGTAATTATAAAATCGAACATCAAATACTCAGAGCGTGCCCCTATTCTTCAGCATTGGTTTCAAGCAGCTGTGTTGTCGATCGATACTCCAACTGGAAGTCTGATACTGGCAGCAGCTTATGCACCACCAAGGCACAATATAACGAAAGATATGTTTACTCAAATTTTTATACAAATGGGACGCAGCTTCATAATTGGAGGGGATTTTAACGCAAAAAACACATGGTGGGGATCTAGACTATGTAATCCGAAAGGTAACGCACTTCTGTCCTGCATTCATTCAATGCACCTCACCACACTTTCGTCTGGAAGTCCCACCTACTGGCCAACGGACTCAAACAAAGTGCCTGATGTCTTAGATTTTGCACTAACTTGCGGGGTAAACAGAAATCTAATACATATCGAGAATGATCTTGACCTGCTATCCGATCACTGCGCTGTCCTACTGAAATTGAATTTACCCATACTGAACCAGAAACGAACAACTAGGCTGATAAGGAATAGCTGGAACATTGAACTATTCAAAACAACCTTAGAGGAGAGGCTGAATCCCAACATTGTGCTGAACTCGGGTGAAGACATTGAAGAAGCTGTGGAAACACTCGCAGCAAACCTCTGCACTGCTCCGCATCTGACTAGCACAGTGCACCCACAGAGACAGAGAGGAGACAGACATCAGAACAGCTAAGAATAAAACGTCGTCTACAAAGAGTTTGACAGCTAAGTTGAAACCCACTTGACAAGACTGCTCTTAACCGTGCAAGTAAAGACCTGAATACCCTCCTGTATGAACTGCGCAATGAAGCTCTAGCCGAATACCTTCGACACGCTGAGACTAATTCGTTGGAGAACAATCACATCTACAATGGTATCATTAGGCTCCATCACTTCCCCTCACAATGGATTTGTGCGGAGATCATAATGATACCAAAACCCGGGAAACCCGAACAGGATCCTGCCTCCTACCGTCCCATCAGCTTACTAGCAATACTGTCCAAGGTATTCGAACGAATATTTTTGGCCAGGCTATTGCCGGTGCTGGAAGACGGCAACTTAATCCCAGAGCACCAATTTGGATTTAGGAGTCAACATGGAACCCCAGAGCAATGCCACAGAGTCTCACAAACGATTTTGAGTTCATTTGAAGACAGGAAGTACTGTTCTGCAGCGATTCTAGACGTAAAACAGGCGTTTGATCGTGTCTGGCACTTATGCTTGCTTTATAAGCTCAAGTGCATGCTACCAGCCCCATTCTTTCTGCTGCGGCAATCCTACTTACATAGGCGCCTATACTTTGTTAGATGCGAATGGGCTGAGTCCGAAATCTTCGAAGTAAAAGCAGGTGTACCCCAGGGAAGTGTGTTAGGCCCCATTTTGTACACCTTCTTCACTGCAGACATTCCAGTGCTTGAAAAAGATGATCTCGTTGTTGCAACCTACGCCGACGACTCAGCATTTTGAGCCACTTCAACAGACCATGTAGAAGCATCAGCAATCCTGCAACTCTCAAAATTGGAACCGTGGCTGCTAAGATGGAATGTCGTCGTCAACAAAAGCAAGTCAGCGCAAATAACATTCGCAACCCGCCCTAAAAGCTGCCTGGAGGTCAGGCTGAATGGCACCACACTGCCTGTAGTTAATAAAGTCAAATATCTCGGCCTAACACTTGATAGAAGACTAACACATCAAAAACAAAAGAAAACAGCTCAGTCTGAAACTTCGGCAAATGAAATGGCTGCTGGGCTACAGATCCCAACTGACCCTTAGAAACAAAGTCCTGCTGTATAAAGTGATACTTAAGCCCATATGGACGTACGGGATTCAGCTTTGGGGCACAGCCTCAACTTCTAACATCGAAGTATTACAAAGCTTTCAAAGCATTACTCTGCGAAGGCTAGCTAAAGCACCATATTACGTAAAAAACCAGGTCATCCACAAGGACCTTGAGATTCCAAGTGTAACCGAAGAAGTCAAAAGGTACGCTTTGAAGTATCAGGAGAGACTGGATCGACACTGCAACCCGCTAGCCGTTAACCTGCTTGACAACAGCCAACATCGCCGACGACTGAAAAGGCACCACCCCTTTGATCTTCCATTTAGGCCACCCCAGGAGTGGTAGTAAACATCTCCTTTTAAACATCTCCTATATGTAAAAAATGAAAAATTTTCTGTCATCTCCTTTGCCATAGAATTTACTTATTATCTCTAGATAGATGGATTGTAAATAAAATAAAAGAAAAAAAAAATCTGAACAAATGAACAAAAATTATACAAATATGTTACAAGATGAAGAGTACATTTATGCATTGCAAACAGAATTAAAAACTAGTTATATACGAGATGATCATCTCAAAAGTGAAGAAAAATCGGCATTTCATTCATTAATGTCCACATTTTTTGATATTCAGTATCATGAAGGTGACAATTTGACCTTCACAAATGAAATCAAACATAACATAAAAACTAATCATGAAGATCCCATTTATAGAAGACCATATACCTACCCTTATATTTATGATAATAAAGTAGAAAACCAAATAGCAGATATGATTAAACAAGGCATTGTCCGCAAATCTAAATCTCCTTATTGTAGTCCTATAGTAATAGTACCCAAGAAAATGGATGCATCGGGCATTACAAAATTTCGTATGGCTATTGATTACAGAGGACTTAACGAGATAACTATTGACGATAAATTTCCCATCCCTAATATTGGATAAGTTAGGGAAATGCCAATATTTTACAACTTTAGATCTGGCAAAGGGATTCCATCAAATTGAAATGGACCCAAGATCGATACAAAAAACAGCATTTTCCACCAAGAAAGGACACTATGAATATACTAGAATGCCTTTCGGTCTAAAAAATGCACCCGCTACATTCCAGCGATGTATGAATAATATTCTTCATGATATAATAGGAACTCATTGCCTAGTAAATTTAGATGATATTACCATATTTTCCACCTCTTTACAAGAAAATATTCAATCCCTTCAAAAAGTCTTCGTCCAATTAAGAAAATCAAATCTTAAACTTAAATTAGATAAATGAGAATTCATGAAAAGAGAAACAGAATTTTTAGGCCATATAATTACTACTGAAGGAATTAAAGCAAATCCAAATTAAATTCAAGCTATTCACGATTTTCAAATTAAAGTACTCCCAAACAAATTAAATCATTTATAGGTCTTTGCGGATTTTACCGAAAGTTTGTTGGCGAATTTGCAAAAATTGGTAAACCAATCACCCAGTGCCTTAAGAAGGGTTCAAAAATAAAAGTCAAAGATATTAATTACGTTGAAGCATTTGAAAAATCCAATTCTTATATATCCAGATTTTGAAAAACATTTGAATTAACTGCTGATGCTAGTAATTATGCTTTAGGAGCTGTCTTAGCTCAAGAAGGTAGACCAGTTTGCTATGCAAGTAGAACATTAAATGATCATGAAGTAAATTATTCAACTATTGAAAAAGAGTTATTAGCCTTAGAATGAGCAACTAAGTATTTACGTCCCTATTAATGAAAACATCAATTATACTTCCCAATATCTAATCTAAATCTACCTACGCAGATTTTCACGAGAAAGTAATTAATATACATGAGAAAACTATTCATCAAGGTATAAAAAAAACATATGACGACTTTAAAGCTAAATAATATTTTCCAGATGCACAAAAATTAATCCAAAATATAATTAATAAATGTGATATTTGTAATTTATGCAAGGCTGAACACAGAAAAGTAGCATTAACCTTTGAAAAAACTTCTGAAAGTAAAAATATCCGTGGGAAATATGTAATTGACTATTATTTTATAGATAAAAGAAAATTTTTAACTTGTATTGACATTTATTCAAAATTTTTTTCAATTATAGAAACTCATACCACAGATCGGATCGAAAATAAGAAAGCATTACTTAAAATATTTAATATGTTAGGTAAACCAAAAATAATAAAAATGGATCAGGATACCGGATTAGTTGCAAATCATTACAAAATTGGTTAGAAAAAGAAAACATTAAGATTGAAATTACTAGTAGCAAGAATGGTATAGCCGATATAGAAGAGTTCACAAATCAATTAATGAAAAATTACGAGTCATCAATACACTCAATGATGCTGAAGACAAGCTTATGAATATCGAAAAAGCTACATATGTTGTTTATATTCATGAAATAACACATGATACTAGAACCCCTGCTGAAATATTTATTTTTGGTATGGAACCTAATAAAAATGTCCAAAAAAGAAAAGAATCTAAAATTAATAAAATTAATGTAAAACGGGAAGAATATGAGGTAGATTTGCAAAAGTTGAAAAAGATATGAAACGTAATCCGAAACTTGTTAATTTTTTAAAAGTAAATTTAAAAAACTTAAAACACGAAATTTTTCTCGTTATTCCAGAAACGTTGAAAAATCTGACTCTGATATTGAAAGTGATAAAAATAGTACAGTGGACAACATTACCATTGATAACGGCTCAACAAATTATCATTGTCCCAATTACTTCCAACAATGGTTATTTACTATTGAATACAGGAACTATAAAAATACCTCTTAATTACAAATGATAGAAATAAATCAAACAAAACTATTAAATACATACCAAGAATTTATAAAATATGAAAATTTATATAAAACTATTAAATAAAATATAAACATGAAATAAAAGGGATTATCCCATCAAATAGGCAAAAACGGGGATTAATAAATATTGTAGAATCAGCTCACAAATATTTGTTTGGTACATTAACAGACGAAGATAAAAAAAGAGTTAGAAATAAAATTAAATAATATAAAAGAAAATATGATAGAAAATAAAGAATTCAATGAAATCATTAGTATAATAAATAAACATACAGAAGACATAAATAAATTAATGCGGGAAGAAGAAGAAAATGAGGCCTTGCACCTTTTTAGATACTCTTTCTTCATTCTTGATATATAAAAATAAAACTTAAAACAATAAAAATATAAATTTTGTATTAAAATTTATTTCTTATAAAATTTATTTTATAAAATTTAAAATTTATTATTAATTTATTTATAAAATTTATTTTTAAAAATCTAAATTTTTTATTTAAATTCGGGAATTAAAACATATAATTTACATATGTTGTGGCTTAACTATGGTTACTACCTGTAAATACCTGTAGGTCTGCTGACTCTGATCGCTTGATAATGGGTTTCTTCCATTCCCTGATTTATTATTTCCACCATGTTTTCTTGATTAATATTCGGGACTAGAACATTCTAGTTTAAAGTTAGCGTTTTTCGGTGGACAGGGATCCAAATTATTGAGGCTTTTTATACAGCTAATTACTAATAATTTTAAATAAATCCTCAGAGCGATTAAAAACACGTTCAAACGCTGAGCTTAACAAGAGCTGAGCTTAACAATAGTGAAAAATGAATAAAACAAAACTTTTGAATCTTAATGTAATCCGTGTGTTATATAATGAAATCAATTCAGAAGAAAAGTCCGTTTTTAAGGTAATGAGAACTACATCAGCGATAGAGAGACGATTAGAACGGTAGATACAGCAGTAATGAATAAACATTTTCTTTTCTGTGACAGATGAGTTAAACTTTAATTCATTAATTTTTAAGCTAGAGCTATTGCGTCAAAGTCAAAAGAACTAATAGCTGAAAGTTGGGTCAACTTTCCAAGAATACTACGAACATTTTGATAACAAATGGAGAAAATATTCAGGGGTGCCACAGAAATTGATTACACTCGAAAGCTCCTATATTTCATTCAGCTTTGACACTATTCCGCCTACAAATTTTCAGTGAATGATTCAGCTGTAATTCAGCTTTAATTCAATTGACATTAATTCCGCTAGCGATTTCTTTGGCACCCCTGATTATTTAGATTTTAGGAACCAGTGTTAGTACACTAGAACCTCGAATATATGCATCCATCGGTAATATATGTGAATCTGTGAACAATCGCATGCTAGAATTTAGTTCTTTAAACGACGATTTTCTACGTCTATGCTTAATGCGTAGTTACATGTATTTCAATATGAGAGGTTTTAAGAAATTCAGCTAGATGTGATGCAACATCCTTAGGAGTACATCCTTTGAAATGGCGGGATACATACAACACATTCCTAGGCGCAGTTGGCCTGAGAGTAAGCCCAGCCATATGCCATTCAAACGCTATAAGAATGCCAACTTTCCACAAAATCAGAGTGCAAGCTAAGCCATGTAAACTGATCTAAATCGCTACATCAAAGTAAAAAGAACAGAAAAGCGTGACGCCCATGACGTCCCCAAATAGAAAGCGTCACTTCTAATAATCAAAACTACAGCAAGAGATACGCCATTCTGGTGGATAACTACACTGCAGTGAAAGCCGGGCAGAAAACCCACCATTACCCAAAGCATAAAAAAAAATGTTTCTAGTACAAAATTTCTTAAATATTTAAAAAAAAAAAAGGACAAAAAACCCTAACCCCTCTTTAAGATCAAATATATATGCATCCTATATATGTATAACCAACAATATCTGCTGCACCATCAAATCATAGGGGAAAACCGAATAGGCGGATTGGTCCAATACAATGCACAAGCTGCCAGTGTACATGCACACACTCGAAGGTACTGCCCACTTCGCTAAGTTTGCGAAGCTGTCAGGGATTGATACAATACCAATCATTGACCTGCCAACAACGGGGATCCAATTTCCACAAAAATATAAAAGGAGCTCAAGAGCTGTCGGTGGTAGAAGAAGTAGAGCTACCATCGCTACTTGTATATTTTTGTGGAGTATTTTGTAACAACAAATACTCTAATTTAAAACTGCGGGAAATTGGGCACATAGGGAAAAAGAGCAAAAAAGCAAAAAACATTCGCTCAGCAACTACAAAAAAACACTGCAGCAACATCGGACCCAAAACTCTTCTGGCCCACATTGATTGTTAAAGTGCTCTAAGATTATCTGAAACATTAAAAGTCACCGGGTGTAGATCTAATAACCCCAACTATGATAATAAACTCCGCTATAGATGTTATCTTCAAGCTCTTCAACGGTATTATAAGACTTAAATTCTATTTAGAAAAATGAAACAAATTTATCATTATAATGATTCCGAAACCTGAAAAAAACAAAACATATCCATCATCGTACAGACCAATAGGCCATTTTTTTCCAAACTTTTTTAGAAATTCCTTCTTTCTCGCTTAACACCACACATTAGAGCCCCAAACATTATCTCGGCACATCTATTTGGCTTCCGCGAAACTCATGTCACAATTGAGAAGGTGTACCGGATAACAGCTAAAATACCGCAACGCCTTTGAAAACTGACAATATTGCAATGCGATATTCCTCGATATTTCTGAAACTTTTGACGTGCATATGGCCGGCATAAGCCATACCGCCAGAGAATACGCATAAATTACTTCAGTCCGACTTATCCAATCGAAAGTTTTCGGTGAGATGCAATGCAACACCGCCATACTTTTGAACTTAACGAACAAAAGTGTAAAGACATAACGCCGAACAGATAATCATGCTCTGCGGTATCCTTGAACAACACTCAGATCCCGCTTGTAAGCAAAATAATTTATCAGGCGTCTATCTGAATAGGCTTATCTGAATAGGCTTAAACTAATATGAGTTCCGTGCAGTGAGGAAATATAAGTAGGAGCAACATTGACATAATACACCGGGCGCAATAAAAAATTCTTCGAACTATCACAAGGAAACCATGGTATGTTCGAAATGATAATATCTATTTCTACTTCGTTCGTTAAAGTTATTTAAACAGGCATTGTGAAGATCACCGAATGTCCAATCATACTTACGGCGTATCCAACCAATTTTTGGGTAGTGAATTGTTGTTCAGGATTTTCGGTAGATTCGCTCAACACTTTTATTCCAACAAATTGAGACTTCAGAATTAAAAATTGGTTGTTAGGCGACAAAAGCTTTTCACGAACTTCAAGAAATCCATTCCTGATTGGCTTCGTGCGCATGGCTTTCCTCTATTTCCTCTATGGCATAAGAGGAAAGGTCAATGTTTGTGGGGATGACCGGGGTGAGTGTGACTACCAACCGCAAATCTAACAGTGTTGCAAATAAGTAAAATTTTATATTTATTACATAAAATGTTAATGTATAAAATATTTTGTAATAAGAAACCAAAAGAGTACTAAGAGAGTAAGAAAGCTAAATCAACAGATAGCTTTACAAGGGCGGTGCAACAATTTCATGTTTTCAAAGATCAAAGCAACGGATGTTGTGAAAAGAGCAGGTCGCAGGAGTAGGTCAGTGTCTAAGGTACGTAACATTAAATTCTAATTGTAGAACAGTAGACAAGACGTTGGTCTATGCGATGAGAGTTGGTCTATGCTGCCATAGCGGGAAAGTATAAAGCACGATCGAATAATCTTGCCTCTATCGCATAATCTTGCTTTTTCCTATTTTCAATATAATCCATCTAACGTGAGCACAACAATTCTGGCTCGTTATTATACCCTTGCAGAGGGTATTATAATTTTGGTCAAAAGTGTGCAACGCAGTGAAGGAGACATCTCCGACCCTATAAAGTATATATATTCTTGATCAGGATCACCTCCTGAGTCGATATAAGCATGTCCGTCTGTCCGTCTGTCCGTCTGTCCGTCTGTCTGTCTGTTTCTACGCAAACTAGTCTCTCAGTTTTAAAGCTATCGACTTCAAACTTTGCACACATCCTTCTTTCCTTTGCAGGCAGTATATAAGTCGGAACGGCCGGGATCGGTCAACTATATCCTATAGCTGCCATATAACTGATTGATCGGAAATGCCATAACTTCGTTGTTTTTTAAGTTAGAAGGATGGGACTTGCTGTGGACTGCTCTTTTAGCAGACTTATTCGATCTGCCGAGTTTCATAAGGATCGGCCAACTATATCCTATAGCTGCCATATAACTGATTGATCGGAAATGCCATATCTCTGTTGTTTTTTAAGTTAGAAGACTGGGACTTTGTATGGATTCTACTTTCGGCAAACTAATTTTGATCAGAGTTTAAAAAGGATCGGCCGACTATATAAGATCCGATATATATCTAATAATATAAGCTGCCACATATCTGCAAGGGTATATCAACTTGGGCTCCGCCCGAAGTTAGCTTTCCATTCTTGTTTTTTTAATAATGTAGCTATCTATCAATCCGAATATATCCCTGCAATTCGGAAGAAATTGATTTGATAATGAAATCATTATAAGGATCGGTCAACTATATCCGCTATATTCGAGGTAGCTCCGATCCGATATAAGTCTAAGAGATAGGTGTATTACTCATATATATATATTATATAAGTGCCACTTAACCTCAAGAGTATATCAACTTTGTCTCCGCCAGAAGTTAGCTATTCTTTCTTGTTAATTCAAAATTCTGGAGAAATTAAATATTTAAAAATGCGAAGTATTTAAATATAAGCCACTCTTTAATTAGATAATGTTTGTTTATATTTGATAATTTCCATAGATATTTCTCAATCATAATAGTTATTTAGTGAAATCCTAAAAACTATTATTAATGAAAGAAAACGAATTAACCACATTTTATATAAAATGTTAGGAAGTTTTCAATGAACAGTTTTTATTTCATGAATTTCTTTATTGATCCTATTTAATTGATTTTAAACTGTGCGACTTAAATAGAAACCTTAAAATAGACGAGTGGTCAGAGGTTAACTGAGCAGGCAAAACTTGCTAATTAAAAGTGGTATAAAATTTCCATGTATATAAATTAAAAACAAGAATGGAAAGCTAACTTCGGGCGGAGCCGAAGTTGATATACCCTTGCAGATATGTATATTATATTATTAGATATATATCGGATCTTATATAGTCGGCCGATCCTTATTAAACTCGGCAGATCAAATTAGTTTGCCGAAAGTAGAATCCATACAAAGTCCCAGTCTTCTAACTTAAAAAACAACAGAGATATGGCATTTCCGATCAATCAGTTATATGGCAGCTATAGGATATAGTTGACCGATCCCGGCCGTTCCGACTTATATACTGCCTGCAAAGTAAAGAAGAATGTGTGCAAAGTTTGAAGTCGATAGCTTTAAAACTGAGAGACTAGTTTGCGTAGAAACAGACAGACAGACGGACAGACGGTCATGCTTATATCGACTCAGGAGGTGATCCTGATCAAGAATATATATACTTTATAGGGTCGGAGATGTCTCCTTCACTGCGTTGCACACTTTTGACCAAAGTTATAATACCCTCTGCAAGGGTATAACAACATACAAATAAAGACTACATGTAAGCATACATAAATATATAATACTAAGATTTTATTTTTAAAATATTAAAATAAATGTTTAAATATTATTATTATTTTTTTAAATTATTTATACGCCTCATATTTGATTTTATTTTTTAGAACTATAATTCATTAGCTTACAGAGTCCACTGCAGAACACTTACAATTACATATCTCGTTTACATACATATGTGGCTTTTATTATCTCATTATTTCGACCGAAAGACTTTTTTTGCTCTTTGCTTCTGTTGTAGCCGTTTACATTTTTACTGCTTCTGTTTGGTAAAATTGTTCTCCTAAATAATTTGCATTTTTAAAGCAAATCAGTTTCCACTTCGTGTTTTTTAGATGCGCGGTGATTTTTAATCTCTCACAACCTTACTTTCAGTGTTCCTTACATTAACGCATTGTTTTTGTACTATGGTGAGTAATTTTTTGGGGTAATAAAAGTTACTTTGTAACTTGTTATACCCTTGCAGAGGGTATTATAATTTTGGTCAAAAGTGTGCAACGCAGTGAAGGAGACATCTCCGACCCTATAAAGTATATATATTCTTGATCAGGATCACCTCCTGAGTCGATATAAGCATGTCCGTCTGTCTGTCTGTTTCTACGCAAACTAGTCTCTCAGTTTTAAAGCTATCGACTTCAAACTTTGCACACATCCTTCTTTACTTTGCAGGCAGTATATAAGTCGGAACGGCCGGGATCGGTCAACTATATCCTATAGCTGCCATATAACTCATTGATCCGAAATGCCTTAACTTCGTTGTTTTTTAAGCTAGAAGGATGGGACTTGCTAAAGACTCTTCTTTTAGCAGACTTATTCGATCTGCCGAGTTTCATAAGGATCGGCCAACTATATTCTATAGCTGCCATATAACTGATTGATCGGAAATGCCATAACTTCGTTGTTTTTTAAGTTAGAAGGATGGGACTTTGTATGGATTCTACTTTCGGCAAACTAATTTGATCTGCCGAATTTTATAAGGATCGGCCGACTATATAAGATCCGATATATATCTAATAATATAATATACATATCTGCAAGGGTATATCAACTTCGGCTCCGCCCGAAGTTAGCTTTCCATTCTTGTTATACCCTTGCAGAGGGTATTATAATTTTGGTCAAAAGTGTGCAACGCAGTGAAGGAGACATCTCCGACCCTATAAAGTATATATATTCTTGTTCAGGATCACCTCCTGAGTCGATATAAGCATGTCCGTCTGTCTGTCTGTTTCTACGCAAACTAGTCTCTCAGCTTTAAAGCTATCGACTTCAAACTTTGCACACATCTTTCTTCCCTTTGCAGGCAGTATATAAGTCGGAACGGCCGGGATCGGTCAACTATATCCTATAGCTGCCATATAACTGATTGATCGGAAATGCCATAACTTCGTTGTTTTTTAAGTTAGAAGGATGGGACTTGCTGTGGACTCCTCTTTTAGCAGACTTATTCGATCTGCCAAATTTCATAAGGATCGGCTGACTATATCCTATAGCTGCCATATAACTGATTTATCGGAAATGCCATAACATCGTTGTTTTTTAAGTTAGAAGGATGGGACTTTGTATGGATTCTACTTTCGGCAAACTAATTTGATCTGCCGAATTTTATAAGGATCGGCCGACTATATAAGATCCGATATATATCTAATAATATAATATACATATCTGCAAGGGTATGTCAACTTCGGCTCCGCCCGAAGTTAGCATTCCATTCTTGTTATACCCTTGCAGAGGGTATTATAATTTTGGTCAAAAGTGTGCAACGCAGTGAAGGAGACATCTCCGACCCTATAAAGTATATATATTCTTGATCAGGATCACCTCCTGAGTCGATATAAGCATGTCCGTCTGTCCGTCTGTCTGTCTGTTTCTACGCAAACTAGTCTCTCAGTTTTAAAGCTATCGACTTCAAACTTTGCACACACCCTTGTTTCCTTTGCAGGCAGTATATAAGTCGGAACGGCCGGGATCGGTCAACTATATCCTATAGCTGCTATATAACTGATTGATCGGAAATGCCATAACTTCGTTGCTTTTTAAGTTAGAAGGATGGGACTTGCTGTGGACTCTTCTTCTTTTATCAGACTTATTCGATCTGCCAAATTTCATAAGGATCGGCCGACTATATCCTATAGCTGCTATATAACTGATTGATCGGAAATGCCATAACTTCGTTGTTTTTTAAGTTAGAAGGATGGGACTTGCTGTGGACTCTTCTTCTATCAGACTTATTCGATCTGCCAAATTTCATAAGGATCGGCCGACTATATTCTATAGCTGCCATATAACTGATTGATCGGAAATGTCATATCTCTGTTGTTTTTTAAGTTAGAAGACTGGGACTTTGTATGGATTCTACTTTCGGCAAACTAATTTGATCTGCCGAGTTTTATAAGGATCGGCAGACTATATAAGATCCGATATATATCTAATAATATAATATACATATCTGGAAGGGTATATCAACTTCGGCTCCGCCCGAAGTTAGCTTTCCATTCTTGTTTTTTAAGTAAGAAGGATGGGACTTGCTGTGGACTCCTCTTTTAGCAGACTTATTCGATCTGCCAAATTTCATAAGGATCGGCCGACTATATCCTATAGCTGCCATATAACTGATTGATCGGAAATGCCATAACTTCGTTGTTATACCCTTGCAGAGGGTATTATAATTTTGGTCAAAAGTGTGCAACGCAGTGAAGGAGACATCTCCGACCCTATAAAGTATATATATTCTTGATCAGGATCACCTCCTGAGTCGATATAAGCATGTCCGTCTGTCCGTCTGTCCGTCTGTCTGTCTGTTTCTACGCAAACTAGTCTCTCAGTTTTAAAGCTATCGACTTCAAACTTTGCACACATTCTTGTTTCCTTTGCAGGCAGTATATAAGTCGGAACGGCCGGGATCGGTCAACTATATCCTATAGCTGCTATATAACTGATTGATCGGAAATGCCATAACTTCGTTGTTTTTTAAGTTAGAAGGATGGGACTTGCTGTGGACTCTTCTTCTATCAGACTTATTCGATCTGCCAAATTTCATAAGGATCGGCCGACTATATCCTATAGCTGCCATATAACTGATTGATCGGAAATGCCATAACTTCGTTGTTTTTTAAGTTAGAAGGATGGGACTTGCTGTGGACTCCTCTTTTAGCAGACTTATTCGATCTGCCGAGTTTCATAAGGATCGGCCAACTATATCCTATAGCTGCCATATAACTGATTGATCGGAAATGCCATATCTCTGTTGTTTTTTAAGTTAGAAGACTGGGACTTTGTATGGATTCTACTTTCGGCAAACTAATTTTGATCCGAGTTTAATAAGGATCGGCCGACTATATAAGATCCGATATATATCTAATAATATAAGCTGCCACATATCTGCAAGGGTATATCAACTTCGGCTCCGCCCGAAGTTAGCTTTCCATTCTTGTTTTTTTAATAATGTAGCTATCTATCAATCCGAATATATCCCTGCAATTCGGAAGAAATTGATTTGATAATGAAATCATTATAAGGATCGGTCAACTATATCCGCTATATTCGAGGTAGCTCCGATCCGATATAAGTCTAAGAGATAGGTGTATTACTCATATATATATATTATATAAGTGCCACTTAACCTCAAGAGTATATCAACTTTGTCTCCGCCAGAAGTTAGCTATTCTTTCTTGTTAATTCAAAATTCTGGAGAAATTAAATATTTAAAAATGCGAAGTATTTAAATATAAGCCACTCTTTAATTAGATAATGTTTGTTTATATTTGATAATTTCCATAGATATTTCTCAATCATAATAGTTATTTAGTGAAATCCTAAAAACTATTATTAATGAAAGAAAACGAATTAACCACATTTTATATAAAATGTTAGGAAGTTTTCAATGAACAGTTTTTATATCATGAATTTCTTTATTGATCCTATTTAATTGATTTTAAACTGTGCGACTTAAATAGAAACCTAAAAATAAAATAGAAAAACTTGCTAATTAAAAGTGGTATAAAATTCCCATGTATATAAATTAAAAACAAGAATGGAAAGCTAACTTCGGGCGGAGCCGAAGTTGATATACCCTTGCAGATATGTGGCAGCTTATATTATTAGATATATATCGGATCTTATATAGTCGGCCGATCCTTATTAAACTCGGCAGATCAAATTAGTTTGCCGAAAGTAGAATCCATACAAAGTCCCAGTCTTCTAACTTAAAAAACAACAGAGATATGGCATTTCCGATCAATCAGTTATATAGCAGCTATAGGATATAGTTGACCGATCCCGGCCGTTCCGACTTATATACTGCCTGCAAAGGAAAGAAGGATGTGTGCAAAGTTTGAAGTCGATAGCTTTAAAACTGAGAGACTAGTTTGCGTAGAAACAGACAGACAGACGGACAGACGGACAGACGGACATGCTTATATCGACTCAGGAGGTGATCCTGATCAAGAATATATATACTTTATAGGGTCGGAGATGTCTCCTTCACTGCGTTGCACACTTTTGACCAAAATTATAATACCCTCTGCAAGGGTGTTTGGGTATTTATTTTTAAAATATTAAAATAAATGTTTAAATATTATTATTATTTTTTTAAATTATTTATACGCCTCATATTTGATTTTATTTTTTAGAACTATAATTCATTAGCTTACAGAGTCCACTGCAGAACACTTACAATTACATATCTCGTGTACATACATATGTGGCATTTATTATCTCATTATTTCGACCGAAAGACTTTTTTTGCTCTTTGCTTCTGATGTAGCCGTTTACATTTTTACTGCTTCTGTTTGGTAAAATTGTTCTCCTAAATAATTTGCATTTTTAAAGCAAATCAGTTTCCACTTCGTGTTTTTTAGATGCGCGGTGATTTTTAATCTCTCACAACCTTACTTTCAGTGTTCCTTATATTAACGCATTGTTTTTGTACTATGGTGAGTAATTTTTTGGGGTAATAAAAGTTACTTTGTAACTTGTTATACCCTTGCAGAGATAAGTGGAGCTACCCATTTTATGCAGCCGCATGTGCACAGTGAAGCTTAGCGTTGTATACTCATATAATACCCTCTGCAAGATTATAATGAAACGGATTAATACTGAAGGTTCCAATTCCGTTCAGTTATACGGAAGCTATATGATATATGTATACTGCGTGCAATGGAAAGAAGCATGTTTGCAAAGTTTGATAGCTTTAAAACTGAGAGACTTGTTAGGATAGAAACAGACAATCAGACGGACCGACGGACCGGAAATGCTTATCCCAACTATCGATGGATTTGATATTTATTTGGAGGATAAGAGGATTTGTATTTATCGTGTAAAGGTAGATAGGCGTTAAGCCCCAGAGTCTTATCAAATTATTTTCTTATGTTTAAATCCTATCCCGATCATCGATTTTAATTTTTTTCCCCTTTTGGATTCCCCTTAATTTAGTGTTACAGATTTGATCACAAAATTAGTATTTAAAATAAAGTTTAAAATCCGCGATTGACAAGAACAAAAACTAATATCGCAAGCGCAAAAATATCCACGACCGTTCGCCGTGAAGTAAATGAGTGAAATGCTTATCTATTGCTTAAAGTTAAAGTTATACATATTTCTATCAATTTAGGCAAAAATAAAGACGATTGGTTATATATTTTATGTGTTATATTATCCAAAAATGGGACATTTTACCAAAGATTTGTCTGTGATGTAAAAAATAAAAAAGAGGTTTAACTTTTATCTTCTATAAAAAAGGTTATAAAATTGTTTTAGAAGCAGAATCGAATCCTTGGGACATTTTCTGTCGGATAGGTATGGCTTAAAACTGTTTTGCAATTATGACTGTTTTGATTTTTGCGACTGTTTTCTCGGTGTTTGTTCTGATACTGGTTAGTATAAGTGATTTATACCTCAATATTCGACAATATCAAGGAAAAAGGTTTACGTGAAATGAAGAAGAACTGATATTTTTAGAGACAATGAAAAAAAAATACGTTTATCTGAAAGTTTACAGAACAAACAGTTTTTTTTTAAATGGTCTATAACGATTTTAATTTTTTTGCGGTTGTAAATAGTTATTGAAATAAAGCAACTTTTGAAATTTGCATTCATGTAATAATCCGCATACTCCAGATATAGTCCGATAAGTGGAGCTACCCATTTTATGCAGCCGCATGTGCACAGTGAAGCTTAGCGTTGTATACTCATACACACATATGTATGAATATTCAATTGAAAATTTCGTGTTTTGGAGTTTTTGCTCATATTATATTTAAAGTGTTCTTTTCGACTGTCGGGTGTTAGCGAAATGGTTAGTTTTTTTTTTTAAATAATAATAACTTATAATAATAATAACTTATAAATAATAATAACTTTAAATAGTAATAACTTATCTAAGTTATAAAGGGTATAATGTTACCCTTTTAGAGGTTATTATTAGTTTTCTTAAAAGTGTGAAACGCAGTGACGGAGACATCTCCGACCCTATAAAGTTTACATGTTCTTGATCAAGATCACCTCCTGAGTCAATATAAGCATCAGTGTTCCTCTTTCTACGGGAACTAGACTCTTAGTTTTAGTTAGTCGACTTCAAATCATTCTTCTTTGCACACATCCTTTTTTCCTTTGCGCGCAGTATATAAGTCGGAACAGCCAATATCGGTCGACTATATCCCAACCATTAGAACGATCGAAAGTGACACAGCTTTGGTATTTTTAAAAATAAATCTTTAGACTTTTCCAACATTTTTTTTTTTAGAAAATATATTTAATTTATTGGATTGGCCCACCATATCCGATCCGATATTTATCTAAAATGCTACTTAACTTCATATAGGTATATCAACCTCGGCTCCGCCCGAAGTTTGCTTACCTTTATTGTTAATGTGTATTTTTGTATACATTTGTATATGTGTATATTTGTATATATATGCTTGGATTGTTGGAATGGCCGGGCCTCTGATGCGGCTAATAAACCGATAGCAGTAGCTTGCTATTCGGATGAGGCGGGTCCACGATGAAATCTTCCTGATCAGTAGTTATTCCATACTTTCATTAGTAAAGCAATGTTGAGTTGTGTCTTTGTCAGTCGTTCCTCGGTGATGCATTTCTTATGAACAGTTGAATTGGCTTTTAAGCAAGGCCAATCAAGTTGAGAGATGGCCATCTATCCGTTCCGGGGATCCGTTCCACAGATGCTGTGTGAGCTGAGCTTGGAAGGCAGGAATCCTCGATTAGAAAAGTCAGCAGGATTGTTTTTTCAACAAAAGTGGCTGCAGCCGGTTCGTGGCACTGTACACATATCGATTCTGTCTAAACCGCAGGCAAGCCCAATAGGTTAAGTTAGGTTAGACGGCTCCCCTACCTCCTATAGAGGCAACCACCACACTTAGACCGTATTCGGTGCCTTGGGATACCGTAGACCGGATCTAATTTCCCTTATTTGCAGAAAGGACTAATGGTCTAGCAGTTTCCCCACCCTGAGGCTTTGGTATATGTTTATATCCTGTTTGGATCTGTTTCTGACATCATTGAGATGTCGGTGAGGAACCTATTCTTTGGTGTTGAAGTCTGAGAGACTGCAGGACTAGGCAGTGGCATAGAAGATGCTCAACACATTCTTCCTCTTCTTCGTCCTTAATGCTGCGGCAGTAGTCGTTGTGGGGTAAATTCTTTCGCCTAGCATGTGTTCTCACTAGCCAGTGCCCCGTGATGACTCTGATAGCAGTGGTGCCTATGAAAGCAAATTCGTCCGCTAAGCAGTTGCCTGTAATATCCCTGTGACCTGGAACCCAGATGAGGATTAGTCATAGTGGTGTGCCATATCGTGGAGAGGTGATCTGCAGTCTGAGACTGTTTTTGAGTTGTTGGTGACCGAGCTGATCGATTTTATAGCCGCTTGGCTATCACTATATATATTGACCTCTCTTTGTGTGAAGTTGTGTATGATTCCAATAAGATCCCGCTGAATTCTAATGTGAGTGCGTCCGTTAGCTGAAGTTCCAAGCTGTCCTTTCCAGCCCCATCAAACACAACTCGAAATTTGGTCGTGAGACTCTCAAGTTTTAGGACCGAATTGTGCGGCAAATAGAAAGCAGTAATGTCCACCTCATCTGCTGGAAGCTGCTTCATGTGACCGCACTCGAGGTAGTCATCAAAAAAATCTACATACTCCTTCTTGAGTTCTGAAAAGCGAAGAAATTTCATGCATGGAGATGGCCAACAGCTTCATCGCCTGGGGTACAATTGCCCGATGGGCGAGGCAGATTCCGTAACGTAGCGGCGATGTGGTTGTCATTGAAGGTATTGTAAGAACCGAAGATAAGAAAGTGAGGCTCTAGAATGGTGAGAAACCTCCAATGTGTCACAGCGATTAATGAGAAAGTCTAAGTATTCCGTGATTACACTGGTCTCGTCCTTGCTCTCATTCTAAGCTTGGTGCGTATCGATATCCAATTTGGGCAAAATGAAAATAAGCCATGGATCCCGCTCTTTGAAATCTAGAGCTAGAAGTCCCCAAATCACCTCGTGCCAATGTTCTCACCTTTGGCGCTTGGAAGGGCCAGTTGTTGGTTAACAATCGCAATATGTTTTATTAGGGCAAGGGCCTTTATTATGATCTCTTATTATGATTTTAGGTAATGAAACCGTTGGCAGTCGGACAAAACGTAAATAAGTGTCCTGAAATTGCGCTAGACGTGCTTGAATTGTGTCAATGGATATAACTCTTATGCAAATCTAGGCACCGAGTTGTATGTCCGGGTAATAATGGCTTTGCAAACATGATTTAGCCGTGGCTAAATCAAATTCCGTTGGATTATAAGGTAGCCTCCACAAGGGCCGAGTTAATGAAATATCCTGAATCCAAATGTGTTTGATGTGATCCGGCTCGCAGTACCAGAAAGCTTGTTCTTTAATTTTTCATGTATATCCTTTTTTTTTATTTGAGTATTTAAACTTTTTTTTTTAACTCTTTTATTGAAAAGATTGTTTTTTTAATGTGGCAGGAGTCGAATACCGGCCATACGTACCTAATAGTGTGACTTTTTTTCCATTTAGCTATTGTCCAAATCGAAATGTCTCTGTCTAAAATGCCTCTCGCGTTTACTGTCAGGCCGTATTTGGATTTTTATAAGCGAACGGACGTGTTTTTTTTGTGCGCACTGTTTCTATTTAATATTTGATCTCAAAACTTAAAACTCCGGTGTTTATCAATATTTATTAATATTTATAATAAACAATCCTTTGCATTACAAATATCCGTATCGCTTCGTGTGTGCAGTGGTATATTTGGAGGTAAATAATAACTTTATTAATTTTAATCCAAACATAGCTCTGCTCTGCTTCTTCATCTTTTACGGTGTTGCTTCTATCGTCGCTCAATAGAGAATGCCATTTCACGTAGGTCTGGGCTCCACTTTTGCTGTGACGGTTGTCGTGTTGTTCAGGGCGAAATGAGATCGTTCATGAGACAGACTAAAAGTGGATTTAACGAATTGGTTAGTGGTTTTCGTAAAATCAATGACCAAATGAGTCTCCAAAGCGTAAGAAATCCGCTTTTAGTGATGTGCTTGTGGCGAATAATCATCAGCCCACTCAGCCGACAATCATGCAGCCGCTTATATCGCTGGCCACTCCAAGGGCCGGACCTGGGAAAAATTCGGCGTAAATGAGCAATTGTCCGATATGTCCTCTGTGGCATCGCTTCAAGTGATACCACCAGACCCAATAATACAAACCCCCTTAAGAGTCACCGAACAGGGCAATCAAGCGTCCTGACTACCGGTACGCACTGATGCTGCCGTATTAGTTACGGCGGCACCAAAAACCGACATAAAGGTGGTAGATATTACTAAATTCAAATACACCTACACCAGGCACACGTCATCTTTCAAAATACGTGTGCCTGTGCAGATGTTCCAGACGATTTGTTCCGCCAGCTTTTGGCCAGAGAACATTTTCGTCCAGGAACATCAGCCAAGTACGGTGAAGAAAAAAAATACCAAACCTTTGGGAGTGAAACTACCACAGGTTAGAGCCACTGACCAACCTTCCACCTCATCTTCAAATAACGAATTTCTACACTAACACTTACCTATCAGAATACTAGAGGGTTACGTAGTAAACTACCCAAACTATATTCTGATAGTTCTTCCTTTGCATCTCACATTATAGTCTTTACAGAAACTTGGTTAAAGCCGGAGATCTTAAGCTCCGAAGTTTTTCCAAGTAAGTACACCACTTTTAGACGTGATAGAACACTGCGAAGGGGAGGAGGAGTTTTAATTTCTGTAGACTCCAATTTCGCTTCTGAAGAGGTACAATCACAAGAGTTTGGTGACATAGAATTTCTTTGCATTAAAATCATTTTGTCCGATCATTCTTTATACTTTACCTGTTCTTACATACCACCTTCGTCGGAACCGCCTACATACTGGCAACATTTGTCCGCTATTCGTCTTATTTCGGACCGTCTGTCCGACAACGACCAGCTGGTAGCTCTAGGGGATTTCAATATACCAGAACGCATGTGGTCTAATGTTGAGAATTCTCCGTCCTTACTGCTTAACTCGCACCACGACTTCGCTGCGGGTATGTTCGACATGTCACTCGGGCAAATTAACCACGTTAGAAATTCTTTAGGTCGGCTTTTGAATTTGTGTTTCGTTGGACTTGTGTTTCGTTTCTGATCCTGATGGAATTACACTTTCCAGAACTTTGACCCTTTCTAACCCTGAGGATCCATATCATCCATATCCCACTCTTGAGGTTTCAATCGAAACCAATACCTTAATTGACCTTAATTCTACACGTAAATGTAATCAAATTCGTTTCTTCCGTAAGGCTGATTGTTAATCTGAAATGTTTGAATATAAGCAAAAGGTACATAAACCGATTGCTGGGTTGTTGCCGCAACTTGCACTTGAACAAATTAGACGAATTCTGATGTTTCCTCTATGGGCTTTATGGGCTCGGAAATATTTCCGAATCGACTGAACGAAGTTTGTATTGATGAGAGGATTCCCTTTTTGCGTTGTACAGGCGGCTCATCAGACTGGTCCGCCTTGAGGGTGTCGTCTAATGGGCGCTTGTTGTTGATTTCTTCTGGGAACAGTGGCGCTAGCCGAGTCACTGGTCTCTTGAATACTCCAGATGACGTTTTGATGTCCACTACTGAGAACTCTTCCCATAGGCCAGCTCATTACAGGCACGTTGTCCTCTTTTATAAGGACTAACAATCCCTCTTTAATATTCGGAGATGCATGCTTCCATTTGTGCCGATTCTGAAGTTCTTGCAGGTACTCACATGACCATTGTTTCCAAAAGGCGTGCTTCAGTCGTGATACCAGTTCCCATCTTTTTATTAATGGCTTGCCGCCCGGAATGATGTTAGTATCAGAAGGAGCAGTTAGTGGTTCTCCAATCAGGAAGTGTCCTGGCGCTAAAGCTGATTTGTCATTGGGGTCTGATGACATGGGAGTAATCGGACGTGAATTGAGGATTGCTTCAACTTCACTGAATTCCCATTCCCATTGAGGGAATGAATTTGAAGTTTATTTCTCTTTTGTTGCAATGCTGAACTATGGTGTCCTGCGCATTGTTTGAGAAAATGCTGGTTTCGAGCTCTTTTAATTTATTATTGGCTCCAATAAAATTGGTTGCATTATCGCTATGAATTGTTTGGCACTTCCCCCGACGTCCAAGAAACCGGCGAAGAGCGGCCAAAAAGGCGTCTGTTGTGAGCTCGCTTACCAACTCCAAATGAATTGCTTTCGTGGCGAAGCAACAGAACACTGCGATATAGGCCTTGTCGGGTCGTTTTCCTCGAATCTTGTGATGAATCCATATGGGGCCGCAGTAATCTACTCCAGAGTTAAAGAAGGGCCGAGCCTGTATGACTCTCTCGACTGGAAGATTTCCCATGTTGTGTACAATGCTTCTTGCCATTGTTTTGTCATTGATGATCCAATATTGTTGCCTAGCAATGGCGCGCAAGGCTTGGGCACCGCAGTGCATGTTGGTCTCATGTAGTTCTCTTAGGATCATTTTTACAATTGTGTCATTGTAGGGGAGCAGAACTGGATGTTTTGCGTCTTCGGATAGGTTTGAATGTTCGAGTCTGCCTCCTACTCGAATTAACCCATCAGATCCAAAGATGGGAGCCAACGATACAAGGGAACTCTTTTTGTCCACTGTTTTGTACCGTTTGAGCTGGTTACACTCTGCGTTAAATTCGATTTGCTGAATCGTGCGCAGGATAATGATGCGTGCCTGGCTTAGCTCATCCAGACATAGCGCCTTCGTTGGCGCTCTATTAGCCTTATAACAGAACCGCAGCATGTACGAAACAATTCGTTGTAATTTGTGAAAGAAGTTACTGTGCCTACAGTTGTATATCTCCCCTCCGAAATTTCGTTTTTTGTTCTAAATTCGTCGAAATAATAGCTGGCATCTTTGTCCAGCTTTCCTTTGATCCATGTAGGAACAGGGTTCCATAAAACCACATACTGTTGTTCGAGAGTTTGCTAGCTGTTGTTCCTCTTGACAAGACGTCGGCTGCATTGTTGGCGGACGATACGTGACGCCATTGACACTACTCCGTCACTTCTTGAATTTTGGCTATCCGATTTGCCACAAACGTGTGGTAAGTGGAAGCCGTTGCATTTATCCACCCTAACACGACGGATGAATCAGTCCAAAAGAACCCCGCAACCGTGTCTAGAGACAAGCGTAAATCTTGTCTGACTCTGTGCGTTAGTTCTGCGCCTAGGACTGCTGCGCACAACTCTAGTCTGGGCAAGGATTGCTTTGCTGTGGGTGCCACTCTAGACTTGGAACATAGCAGTCTCACCGAGGTTTGCTTATTTTTATACGTTGCTCGGACGTAAATTGCTGCGCCATAGGCCTTTTCTGAGGCGTCCACAAAAGTGTGTAGTTCTTGCGTGACTGAAAGCTTTCCGTCAAATATGTGTCTTGGAATTTGCAATTTATTTAGACTTTGCAGGTCAGAACTATATGTTTTCCAGCCTGACTGAAGTTCTAAGGGCAATTCATCATCCCAAGCCATTTGTAATTCCCAGAGATGTTGCATGAATATCTTTGCCTTTACGACCACTGGCGCAAACAAACCTAATGGGTCAAAGATTTGCGACAACTCAGAGCAAACCACTCGCTTTGTGATGACCAGCGCTTCGCTTTGCTGCGTTCGTCCGCAAAGTTTGTCTTTATTGGGCATCCATATGAGACCGAGGGTTTTAACACTGTATTGTTCCAGGGTCTCACCCAACTTTACATCGCTCACGGTATCCTCTTTGGGTATTCCTTGCAGTAGTTCTGCATTATTTGAGCACCACTTTCGTAATTTGAACCCGTATGGTAGCAATATTTTATTCAATTCACTTTGGATTTGAACTGCTTCTGCCACTGAATCAGCACCCGTCATGGGGTATACATGGCACTGTCAGAGACTGGGCTCTGATGAAGTAGCCGACGAATAACTGTATTCGCGATGAGCCGAGGATTATCATATGATCCAACTATTATGCGCCATGCATGTAAGTAGTTGTCCTCATTTAACTCGATGTGGCGTATTAATCTCTCTGCCGATCCAGACAGAGCGGATTTTAAGTACCACATTTATTTCACTGATGGCATGTTAGTGTCATGAACCATACAGGAAAATAAATCATAGAATTGTTTCCATTTCATTGCATCCCCATCAAATTTTGGTATGTTTATCCGGGGCATTTGCACATCAATGCTATTTGTTGTAGGTATAACCTTTGCCATGAGTGCACTCTGCACCTCTGCCTGCAGTTGTAGGTATTCCTGTTTGTTATATCCACTGTCTATCGGGTTTTCGAATTCCTCGTAGACTGTCAAGTGGATTTCTTGGACTTGAGCCCATAAAGATTTTAGTAAGTCTCCTGGGCCTCCCCCGGATGCCTTAAACTCTCGTAAAGCACCGTTTACGGACTCTTAAAGTTCTCCTTGGCGCCGACATAATCCGGCTAATCGTTTATCCATGGGGACTACGACTGGGGATTGCTCTTGAACTTGATTTTCTACTTGTTCTTGAGACTCTTCCTTGCGACTCGTGCCTTGCATCAACTTGTCACGGCCGCTTTCGAAAGTTGCCGTATATTTCATGCAACTGGTCCGGAGGTCCTCAGCATACTTGATGTAGCTTTCGGTCCTGGCCGTTCCTTGAATATTTTCATCATTTTCACCGAACCTTTCCCAAGCCTCTTCGAGAATGTTTAGCTTCGTTTGAAAATATGATGCCTTTTGTTTTCGCTTCGGCCCATCCTTTTTATAATTCCGGATGCATCTTGCGATCTCGTGCCCAATTTCGTGCTGGGCATCCAGGAGGTCTTGAGCGCTTTCCTCTTCAACGGCTGGCTCTATAATAATTTTGGGGGCAATATTCTCCCTGTCCATATTTCGTTCTTCGATTCTGACCGTTGGGAGTGATTTATTTGCTGTTAGTAGCTGGATGCGCTCCAACTCGCAACCGATAGTGGTCGAAGAACTGAACCCTTTTTTGAGGAGGTGTGGTGCCTTTAATCTACCGATTAAAGGGACAGCGTCACACTGCTGTGAAGATCCTATTGCTCTCTTAGCAGGAGTCTTCCTTATTTCTTTATTGTGGAACAATAGAAATCACTATTCGTTCCTTTTGACTCTTTTTCAAAAAGTGATCCTGGGCTTGCAGGATCACGTCGGGGTCACCAAAATGTTAATCTGAAATGTTTGAATATAAGCAAAAGGTACATAAACCGATTGCTGGGTTGTTGCCGCAACTTGCACTTGAACAAATTGGACGTGGAGAAAGAATTGAGTTCAGAATAGGTTTGTCTGAGACTGACTTTATTCATATAAAGGTTCAATATTTATAGCTAATTTGATACATAGATATTGCTTAGGTGGTAAATTAATGGAAATATAGCAAAAAAATAAAAATGATAAATTAACAATTTTAAAAGTGTAATTCTGCAATATTTTGTCGGTTGCATTAAATTATAATGTCAGCAGTTCTTGCTGCGTTTTCAGTTTATTGTTTCTGTAGTGATTGGTTTTTCAATGTTCATCATTTTTTATGTAGGCTTTGACCTAATATTTTCTTTATTATATATTTATTGTACTTGTGTTTTTGTTAGGTGTATAGTGTGTTCTTGTGACTTAAATATTAAATGCTCATGACTTAACACTGATTTTATAAAACTAAATAAATTACTTTTGGAATTTGATTGGTCACAAAAGTAATTTAAAGTAAAGTAACAACAAATCCAAGCCTGCAGATGCCGCCGCTGCAACTACCGCAGCCTCGGGCAGTAATACCAGCAACTAGAAACAGTTTTTCACCAAAAGGAGTACCAGAATCTCAATCGCATCGGCACTCAGTTCCAAACTTACTTCAAGGACATTATATATAAGTACTATTGCCACAAATGTTTGCCGCGCCGGCTGCGGCTCTACCCTGATGCCGGGCAAGCGGCGTCGCCTATTCAGCGCAACGGAACAGTACATCGAGTATCTGCGGAACAAGGAGGACACCACGCTGACCATTGCCGCCATCGCCGCTACAAATATCGCTGCTGAAGCGTCAGTTCGACTTGACCGTCCCGCACGGAGCCCCAAGAAGGTAGCTTCGGCGCACAACCACTCCTGCAAGTCCATGAAACAAGCTGGCCAACTTGCTGCCCCTGCTGGCGGATGCGCCTAGCAAGCAAAAGTACATTGCTGCTCCCTTGGACTTCAGCAAGAAATCGGAAGACTCCCGGAGTTCACGGAAGCAGACGCAGTTGAATAAGATCCGGCTGACTCCCGATGTGGTAGTGGCCACGCTCTGGAACAAGTAGCTTAAAAAATTGAATTTGGTTAGGCCATGCAGCCAAAGGCAAAAATGTTTAAAAAAATTTTAAAAGACTCTGAAATGGAGGAGCAGCGTCGATTTTACCCACATTTTCTATTTTGTTTGTTTCTCCCAGTTTCGCATGCTCTTTGCTGTTATTTGTAGCGCATGCGCTTTTGAGGGCTTTCGTAGAACTGCTGCACACTAACTCATCTTGCCTTTGTGTGCGTTTCCCCCGCCTCGCCTCTTGCCCATGGAAAGATAGACAGCTGCGTTGTCTGTCTGCGTTCTGAGTTTCTATTGGCTTTAAGCTTTAAACTACTTTTATTTTCGGCATCAATTTGAGCGGCAGCATTTTTAGGGTTAAATTGAACCCCTTATAAATGTTGAAAATATGAACTGCAAATTGTGTATTTATTCGGCCGACCATTAATAGCGTAACACAAAAATACATAACTTTGTGTTATTATTTGGAACGTCATTGAAAAATCGCAATGACCAAACATTAGTAGCCCCGACGTGATCTAATTAATAAAATTAACAATTTCACGAACATAAAATAGAACCAGAGCGAATATATTTGCTTCAGTTTTACACAGTGTTTAAACATATGTATGTACATTTTTTAACATAAACTGCTTACAGAGTATCAGTATCAGAGCATTTGTATTTATAAATCGGGTATTAATATAAATAAATACATAGACATACAATACGACAGTCACTTTTTATCCGGTCGGTTAATTACAACATACATACATACATTACACTTGCAAGTGCATTCCCCGCGCTGAAGCAATCTGCATAGCATATACATACATTACACAACTCAGTGTATAGCTGTGAGCGCACAGTGGGATTAATCGTGTTCGCCTAGCGTAATTGTAATTAAATATAATCAAACAAATTATAAGAAATATAATTTTGACGCCCGAATTGTTTAGTGCGTTTCTTTATTTTTATCGATCGCAGTTCAATTATAGTGGTGATGAACTCCAGCGGCGTCATCACAAGAGCACCCACTCCAGCTCGGAGTGCTATTTTAAAATGCAAGGCAAAGGGTATCCTCCAGGACTTGAAAAAGATCTAAGGAGCCGTCCAGCCAGTGTTTAAGGTGGACGATGTCTTGCTCCACGTGCTTCATGGCCAGTTGGTCTCCATGTGCGAGGACTTTAAGGCCATCCACGGGGAGCTTTAAGAATTGGATATTTCAGAGATCAGCAGCGACTTCCGATGGACCGTGTCTGAGCTTGCATGCCGAAATACTTGCAAAAATCCAGCACGAGACGTCACTGCGCTCTTCTCAAATTGCTCAGTGGCAGCGCTTCGAGGGCTATCAGATAAATTCAATGCCCATATGCGAGCCTTGAAAAATTTGGGGACGACAGTTCAGATTGCCGGCTGCATCATTGTCCAAGTGCTCCTTCAAAGGTTGGACCCAGCTACTCAGGCCAAGTGGGAGGATGATTAAAATGACTCGAACTCAAATCTCATCCCTACTTGGAAGTCGATGGAAAAATTTTTGTAGCAGCGATGCAAGACTCTGGAGGCTATAGATGTGGCCATGGCCGCTTACGCACCGAGCACTAAGGTGGGAAGACGTAGAGTCGCAAATAACAGTAGATCGTCTTTTATCATTTTTAATTCACCTTCCTCTGCCTGTATATTATGCGGTGGGTGGTCTCATGTAGTGCCTGCATGCCCCTTATTTCTGTTAATTTCCCCTGAGAGCCGTCTTGGCGAGGCCAGGCGACTCGGTCTTTGTCGGAAATGACTCCAAACTGGCCATCACCTGTATGAGTACTTATTGCCGAAGTTGTGGGGGAAGAGCAAATAGCCTATTCATCTTCGGCCAATTCACTAGTTGCCCAAGGTCGTAGCGGTAAGATAGCCTTGCTGGCTACAGCGAACATACCCGTTCGCAGTCGCGCTGGGGGCTCACAACGGCGAATACGTTGTGAAGAGCCCAAGCCAGCTGGATGAGCATTTGGAGTGTCTTTATCGGAAATTTTGGGAAATCGAAAACGAAACCGAGCCATTGTGAAGGAAGCGAAGGAGGAGTTGGATTGCAAGGTGCATTTTATGCAAAACTCTACCCGACTCCAGTCAGGCACCTACTCTGTGAGACTTCTGTTGAAAGCAGCTCTGAGTTGCAAGGGGAATCCTACTACCAAGCTGTGCGGCGATTACCCTCCCTCGTAAGAAGGCTTTGCCGTCAGCCTTAATTGAAGTATTGCCGTATGCTGCGTCCATAAAGGAGTGTTTAGAGTTGGGGTTTATGTCTCCAGTCCATCACTGTGCATCACTGTGTTTTGAAAGAGGACATTTAAACAATCAAGCTCAGGGTTGTTTTTTATGGTTCTGCTGCCACCACATCTGGGTATTCGTTGAATGACGTGTTGGTGTAGAGTTATCCAACCACAGCTGCTGCACGTTCTTCTAAGCTTCCGTTGTTATCGAGTGGCCATTACAGGAGATATTGGCAAAATGCGTAAGAGTTTTCGCCGAGCACAGCTATGTGAAGTGCATTCTTTGGCGGAATTCCACCCAGGAGGAGTTGCAGGATTTCAAACAGGATACTGTCACTTATGGGACAAAGCCGTCCTCATTTTTATCAGTTCGATCAATGCATCAGTTGGCAGAGGATAAGCAGTCTATGTTTCCAAAGGTTGCCGAAGTTCTGTGTCGCGATTTTTATGTTGATGATCCAATTTCCGGAGGTGGATAGATAGATGAGGCTATCAACATAATGCAGTAAGCATTGAGAATCTTCGCCAAGGGCCAATTTCGGCTGAGAAAGTGGTCCTCCAACTATGAAGTGCTGTCTGATGTGCCGAATGAAGATCGGGAGTTGTTTTTAAGGTTTTATGTTGGTAGCAAGTAAATCTTTCTCAAGCTCCTCATTTCGATGGGGAGATGATTTGTTGCAGCTTTACTATGGCTTCACTTCACTTTTCTGTATTCGACAGGAGCCCACTCGCTGTTGTTGTCGCCAATCGGATTCGGACAATCCAGGAGTTGACCAGAACAATAGAGTGACGGTATGTTCCTACGTCTTTGAACTCGGCTGACATCCTGTCACGTGGTGCTCTTCCTAAGGAGTTAATTGATGATAACCTGTGGTTCCATGGTCCTGCGTTTTTTCTTGGACCTCAAGATCAGTGGCCAGAAGCGGTTCTATCTGAAAGACCCACTCTGGAGCTAAGGGCAAGGGTTCTGCTAATCCAATATCCATACGTTGACGTGACAGTTGGTTTCAAGTACCCTATCTAGTTTCCAGCACAGCTTATGTGCACAAATTCTTACAGCGAGTCCGTCACAAGCGTGTCACTGCTAGCGACATCAAGGCTGAAACCCACCTACTATTCCGACTATTGCAGCGTGTGCTTTTTGGGATGACATAAAGGCGCTTCAGAATGGAAGGGAGATCTCATCAGCTATCATACTGGCCTCATCCTCTCCTTTTTTGGACAAGTTTCATGAGGGCGGTTAGAAAATTCGATTGATTCGATTGTTGATTTCCATAAGCGGAATCAACACACGGGGCCTCGTGCTCTGTTAGCAATTATTCGAACCCAATCGGGCCAATCGGGGGAAAGAAAACGGTGACAAAGACATTGCACAAATATATCCGATGCTTCCGCACCAAGCCTCGGTTGTTGGTGCAAATTATTGCTGACCTCTCGGAGCAAATAGTCAGAGATTGCAAGGTCTTTGGAGTTACTGGGGTAGATTTCTGCGGCCTATTTTATTATCAGTCAGAAGTTAGCAATAAGGGTTGGAGCACATGTGCATTTTAATTTGTTTTGATACGAAAGCCGTGCACCTAGAGCATATAGGATCCTTGGAGGTCAGCAGGCCTGTCAAATTGCCGATGCAGCTATTTATATTCTAAATCAAGCTTTACTTCATAATAATATATATATTGACATAACCACAGTTGCAAGTAAGCCTATGTATATGCTTCCACGCCACACAATCACATGCACTCTATACTAATAACCAATCTCCCATAACGGTTCGAGGATCATTCGATCTTACTCATACCCGAGACACCCTTAGTAACAAACAAGCCTAGCAATTAAAGACAAAAGTCAGAGTCTAAAAAAAATCGTAAAATACGAAACAAGAAACCCTAGACTACTAGACTAAACAACCGAATACGAACCCAAAATTCAGACACGTTCGAAATCAATAACAAATTTTGGATGCCAGACATAAAATCAAATTTCAAAAGTCATAAAAAACAAGTACTATCAAGAGAACGTATTTTAAGTCTTTTGTCTTTTAAGAGTAATTAGAGAAAGAGAACCATGGATCAGTCAAGATCCCTAAGCAGCCCTCTCGGCTTACTCAATGTGGATCGTATCCGATCCCTATATAAACCCTATGTTCACTGAGATTAGTTTATCTCTTTCAATATCTTTCACCGAAACGAAAGAGGGTGGCTGTAAATTTTTAAAGCACTACGATCAAAGAACAGAAATGCGTGAACTCGCTTTCACTTTATAAATTCGATTATATTTAACAACTAACTTAAGCCTAGCTTATCTATTGCGGCGAAGCGGGACGAATTCACGAGAGAGCGCAAATGAGCTTTTCTTGCGCTCCCGCTCCGCCCTATGCTAACTAATATTAGACTTCAAAAAATTCAAACTTAAAATTCTACATTAATTCTATACCCTACTCCCTAATCAACTAACGAGCTACAGTTTTAGACTTTCCTTAATGATAAAGTCGGTGTATCTTCAAAATAAAATATAAGTATTTGTACTTAGAATAAGATTGAAAATAAATCAAATATACTTTTTTCAATAATTCAAAGTCGAAACAAGTAATTGGCGCAGTCGGTAAGATTACAGTTCAAAAAGTCCTTTTGTTTCGGGACCAAGGATCAAATAAGTCCAGATTAAATAAACCTTTAGAAAAAAGTGCTCCAAAATAAAGTAATCCGCAAAAGAACACTACCCGTTTAAACCGCGTGGTGTAAAGAGGAATCGTAAAATAAAAACTTACGAGTCGCGTTGTAAAAACCTCACCGTTAATTCCTAATAAAGAACAATTCGGTATTGTAATTAGTCATTCACTAAGAAGTCGTAAAATAAAACTTACGAGTCGCTTTGTAAAAACCTCAAGTGTATTCGCGTTAATTCCTAACAAACCCAAAACCTTAAGAAAAACCGTGATTGTAACGACTCAGTTCAAAAATCTTAAGACAAACAGTAATTGTGTACTACCAAGAAAGCTTTATATCAAGGCAGGGCACAAAATCTATTGAGTTGTCAATATGCATTCTAATAATCCTCAAAATCATCAAACCTCAAATATGCATTCTAATAATGATCCAATTAAAAGACAAAGAGAAAGCACTAGTGGACAATACCGTATGGACGTAAATTTTCAGCAAACGCCCTCAGAGAACCAAAACGAAATCCATTTATAAAATTGGTATTAAAAGATAAACGATATAAAGGAATAATAGACACAGGATCATCTATTAATATTATGAGAGAAAATTATGCAAATTTAGAAGAAAGAATTGAAAACCTATAGTCTGAAAGTCTATACAATTAAAGGAATAGTAAATTTATCAAGATCTATTAAACTAAAACCCAGTGAAACTTGTCCATCCAAAATAAAATTTTCTGAACACCAATTTTCCGATAATTACGACATCCTTTTAGGTCGACCCTATCTAGAAGCAACCAAAAATTGACTACGAATCAAAAATAGTTACACTAGCACTAGCAATAATTACAATAGCAATCAAGACTTTAAAAAGTAAGAGACCGCAGTTAATTGCCTCATTCCACCCTCAGCCGAAGATTCAACTATAAATTTTGCAATTAAAAATAAGTTAAGAGAATGTAATGAATTCCGACTCAACCATTTGAATGATGAAGAAATAAAAAACCTAAAAAAGGTCTTGTTCGAATATAGTGACATACAGTACAGGGAAGGTGAAAATTTGACTTTTACCAGTACAATAAAACACACCATTCAGACACAACATGAAGACCCAGTATAAAGAAATCCTTATAAGTACCCACAAAGCGTATATGAAGAAGTAAATAGGCAAATCAAAGAAATTATAGAACAAGGAATAATTCAAAAATCGAAATCTCCTTCCGGTTCACCTATTTGTTCACCTATACCTATTATATTCACCTATAAGTTCAGATTAGTAGTTGACTATAGATAACAATAACAATAGATGACAAATTTCCAATCCCAAGAATGGACCAAATTTTAGATAAATTAGGAAAATGCCAGTATTTCACAACGATTGATTCAGCTAAGGGTTTCCATCAAATGGATCCTAAATCTATCGCCAAAACAGCATTTTCAACCAAACATGCTCATTACGAATATACTCGAATGCCTTTTGGACTCAAAAATGCACCCGCCACATTTCAAAGATGTATGAACACTCTTTTAGAAGACCTAATCTATAAAGACTGGTTAGTTTATTTAGACGACATAATAATTTTTTCCACTTCATTGGAGGAACAAATCTTGTCTCTAAAGAAAGTTTTTAAAAAATTACGGAACGCAAACTTAAAACTCCAACTTGATAAATGTAAATTATTAAAGAAAGAAACAGAATTCTTACGAACCATTATTACAGTGGACGGCATAAAATCTAACCCAAACAAAACAGATGCCAGCATCAAATTCCCATTACCAAAAACTCCGAGAAAAATTAAATCATCACAACGGACGGCCGACCGTTAGGTGGCGACATGCATGCTCTGCTTGTAGCAGGCGCGTGAAGACACTATATATAGCCGAAGAATTAAAAGATTTAGTCCGAAGATTTAATCCAAACATTGGCCAAAAGTAGTTTGGCTTGGGAGAAATTTGCGTAAATGTAAAAAGCTTTCGATTCACTTAATTGAAGATAGTGGGGACATTGGTGTCACCAAACAAAATGTTTTTATATATGATTCTGCTCCAAAATACGCGTCGATTGGTACATCAGCCATCCCAATCCGATATATCTTTCAAAAGTAATACAGGAAAAACTAAATTTTTAAAGAATTTCCCAAATGAAAATGTTTTTAAAATTTTACTCCGAAAAAATGTCCCGTCCGCGTTTGCCTTATTTTGTCTCTTAAAATTTTGAAAAAATTTGGGTTTGTTAGTAACTAAAATCTAAGCAACGTTTGTTCTACGATTTTTTTCAATTACTTAAGCACTAACCATACAACATAACCATACAACCATGTTGCCAGCTTCCCATGGTGCTGGCTGTGAAGCTAAGGTGCATATTCATAGCAATACATAAACTTTTCGGTTGCCGATTGGCTTTTTGAAGTTTGCGAAAATAAAAAACAAAACAATAAATAGAAATAATGCATTTAATTTATTTAATTTAAATATAAATTTTTTTTATTATGAACTGGTCACTGGTTGCGACAGCACTTTCCCAAACAGCTGATGGCGCTTTGCCTGGCGGCGACCGCACTCTTCCAAACAATTCACAAACAGCTGATAGCGCACTCCGAAAAAATATCCCAAGCAATTTGCAGTTACTTTTTTTCACCACCAGAGAGCGCTCGTGTGTTTGGAAGATTTTTAGAGTAGCAGATTTTTAGAGTTTTTTTGTCAGGGGTAGCCCAACGGTAGATTTCTCGGCTGATGTGTAAAGGGTACCGGGTTCGAGCCGAGTTCGAGAATACAAATATTTTTGTTATTTTGTTTTTTTACTCAATAATGTTTGTTTTTATTAAGTAACACCTGGTATTTACGAAACACCAAGGGAAATTCGAAATTCGAAAAACGAAATTCTTGATTGTCTCTGAGTGCGGTGACAATCGTTCATGCAACGCCTAAAATATTTGATATCATAAAAAAAAACCTCTTGACGAGGTAAAATAACGGTGACGAAGACGCATGCTACTCCCAAAATATCAATTTTGGTGACGAATAAATGCAATATATGTATAAAAAATTACAAATGAAAAATATTCTTATTCAGCACGTGGAACAATACCAATATACCATATAAACACGAACAAAAAGAGCTATAATGAAAATATTTAATGACATGGGAAAACCTCACCCATCACCATTATAAATCAAAAAACAAAAAGAAAAAGAAAAATATTAAGAGGAAATACATTTCCAGGGATACAGTAGAAACCGAAACATAATACAAAGAATACTTTCGTCAATAATAATTTTCACCATATTCCAACACGTTGTCGGACAAAATATAGAAATCAATCCCATTGAAGCAAGGAATGAATATTTTATATTCAAAATGGGAAATATTGAAATACCAACTTATTATAAATATCATGTCTTAAGTATCAATTTAACAAAAACAGAAATGATTTTTAATAGTCTTTTATTAGAAACAAAAGAATTTAAATATATATCTCAAATCCAATATCTCGCCGATAAATTAAAGAGGGATATAAATGGAATTAACATTGTTAAACGTAGTAAAAGAGGTCTTTTGAATATTGTAGGATTAGCATATAAATACCTACATATATGGAACTTTAGATCAGGATGTCAAAGTAGAAATAGAAAATATTAATAATATTAATAAATTAAATCTGCTAAATTAATAATTTAGCAGAAAATTTAATTCAAAATCATGATTTAAATCAAATAATCGATGTTATTAACAATGGTATTATTGTGATAAATCAACTAAAAGAAGTCGATGAAAAAGAACAAATATCAGTTTTAATCTTTAATATACAGCAATTTACATAATATATAGAGACATTGAATAAGGAATGCAGTTAACCAGATTAGGAATTTTTAATCCAAAACTTTTATCAACTTGCATCAAAACATCAACTTGGCTAAGAAAAGTTACTAATGAAATTCTGATTATTTCTCATACCCCAAATGAAATGATTAGCACACCTGTGCATGAAATAATCCCATATCCGGACGACTATAATAATATTTTAACAGACAACTCTTTTGATAAATTTTATATTTTTGAAAACAAAGTATATAGTAAAAATATGGGAAAATTAATATTCGGCAATTGCATCATAGGTATAATTAAGCAAGAAGCAACAGAATGCAAATACGTAAAAACTCATAAGAACTTTCAGTTAAATTATGTTGAACCCAACATATTACTTACTTGGAATATTGCCGAAACAATTATAAATCAAGATTGCATTAACAAAGAAGTATCTATACAACGTAATTATATCATCATAATTATGAATTGTTCTGTTCAAATAGACGAAATAATATTAGCGAATACTATATTAGATTATACCCAAACTATTTATGTCAGTAATAATGTAACAAAATTGGAACCATTCGCCTAAATTCAAACTAATATTATATTGTATTCCAAATAATTAGCATAACATTGTTTGTACGTTCATTCATTATAGAGTATACTAAGCAAAACGAAAGCACACCTAAAATTGTAATTGATGATATACCAACTCAAATTAACGCAGAAGAAAATCTTACACTATACCCAAAATTTTCTCCCTGACGACAGGCAAGATTCAAAGGTTGGGGGAGTGACATATCCTATATATATGCCTACATCCACGCCACACACAATCACATGCACTCTATACTAATAACCAATCTCCCATATCGATACGAGGATCATTCGATTTACTCATACCAGAGACAACCTTAGTAACAAGCAAGCCTAGCAATTAAAGACAAAAGTCAGAGTCTAAAAGAAATCGTAAAAGACGAAACAAGAAACCCTAGACAACCAGACTAAACAACCGAATACCATCCCCAAATTCAGACTCGTTCCCACGTCCGAAATCAATAACAAATTTTGGATGCCAGACATAAGATAAAATTTCAAAAGTCATAAAAATCAAGTACTTTCAAGAGAACGTCTTTTAAGTTTTTTGTCTTTTAAGAGTAATTAGAGAAAGAGAACCATGGATCAGTCAAGATCCCTAAGCAGCCCTCTCGGCTTCCTCAATGTGGATCGTATCCGATCCCTATATAAGCCCTACTCCCTAATCAACTAACGAGCTACAGTTTGAGACTTTCCTTAATGATAAAGTCGGAGTATCTTCAAAATAAAATAGAGGTATTTGTACTTAGAATAAGATTGAAAATAAATAACATATATTTTTTTCAATAATTCAAAGTCGGAACTTGTATTTATATATTACTATGATATTATTATATATAATATATATAAAGCTTGTTAAACATAATTAGTTCATGAAGGTAAAAATTTTGGGAAAACTTTGCAATACTAGAAATGAACAATATTGATTCAAAATTCGTTACAGTTTCCATTACCTACAGTTGCACACACAGTTTTTAATAGAAAACTTTGTGTGTTACAATGTGTTTGTGTTTGTTACAATTTAATCACTTGGGAATAATTGATCTAGGGCCGCAGCATGACAGAGAGCAGAACGCCAATCCTCGATATCTTTTACTTCATTAATATTTAGCCGGGAAGAAAGAGGACCTCATGGCAACCTCGTGTTCCTTATATAATTTCAGGGAACAGCGGGTGGATTTGACGAAACTCGCCATTTTATAACCTTAACTTCACAATAAATTTACTTATTTTTGAAATATATGAATTGTAGAACACGTGTAATTATGTAATACCACGTAATCTTAGTGTTGGCATGGGAAAATCTTATGGTATGGTTCCAAAGTAAAGCTGGGCTTATCTTTGGTGATAATTTCTTCGAACAGTTGGAATGCTTGAGTAGTAGCGGAGGCACCGACTTCAATCCTTTGCGCGTAATTGATCGGGAATAGAGCTGTATTAGCTGGCGATCCGGACGGTAACCAAGCTCGGTCTTTAACTGCTTCTGGAGATGGTCATTGCCGTCGAAATACTCGCACAGCTTCAGGGCGATCGTGTCACAGGCGGAGTTCTAACCGGTGGTTACAAGGATACGGCTTTGCGGTTGCACGATGTAGGGTCCTTGTAGAATAGGTCCAGCCACAATCCTCTGGACCGCCTGCATCTGCTCCTCATTGTCATAGATGGACGGATTTAAAAGACAAACTGCTGACTGGGGAGCTGGTTGGGGTAGGTCCTTCACTTGCATCCAGTAGGGCAAGGCCGCATATCCGTCTATGCGGATCTGCGATTGCTCTACCATTTGGGTGAGCCATCCTGGGAAAGGGAATAGATATCGGCGCACCGATGGGGTGTCCTGTACCAGCTTAAGAGCTCGGTACATATACCGGGCTGGTGTACGCCTGGAGCGGATTATAACATGGAACTATAATTGGCCTAGAATGATGTCATCCCCCGGAAAATTGCCACGACTGAAGCGAAATTGTAAACTGTTGCGGGTCACTTGTTCCACGCTAGCGACATGGCGGCGCATCGGATCATTCTTATCCAGATGCTCATGGTTGTGCGGCAGCAGGGCCAGTACAAGCTGCTTTGGTAGCGGTGAAGCCGCCAGGCTGCATGTTGGAAAGGTCCTCAATGGTCAGCAGCGTGGTCATCACGGAACAAACGTTGTAGAACTCCAGCGTGTGGCTTTCCAGATAGTCCGCAAACATTTGATTGTTGACGGTCAGGGTCAGAGAAGTCAGAGATCTGGGCTTTCAGCATCTTCTTGCTCGGTGGAAAGTGCGGAAGAGTTTTCATCAACGATACCAGGCGGATGTGTCTGAGCCTGGGATCCAGTTGCTCGGCCTCGAAGTCGCCATTCCGTTGGTTTTCATCCAAATCGAAGTACTTATCCCTTTGGTGCATCCAGTTGGACGCATTCTTGCCAATGTCCGAAAGCTGAGCATCCAAAAATTCCAGATCCTCATAGATTTGCATCGTATCGCGATCGCTTTAAATAAATATGACACAAATTAACGATCACGGTAATACGTGATTACCGTGATTGTTAATATATTTAATGCAGAAATTCTTATTCGCGGAAAAGCGCATTTCGTTGAACGGAAGTCCCGTTGTTGGCTTGGGCGTTGCGCCGTATGCTGGAAGGGTCCTTTTTAGCCACTCTTCTGAGCTCTTGGCTGATTTGGCCCTCTCATTGCTTCTGAGACTCTGGCCGGCGGCTTTTTATTCACGTAGGTGAACTTTTTTTGGCCATTTACACCACCGTCGGAAGCGCTCACTCCACCGCCGAACAGGAGGGCTCACTCGCTGACTTTGCTGCCTTTGAACACTGGCTTGCCAATGGCAGTTTGGTATTGATGACGACCTGCGGAGAACGGACAGTCTGGCCGGGCGTAGATCCACGGCACCCAGTTAAGGCTTCTTAGAACAGAATATCGCCAGGTACCCGGAGGCCTCAGTTAGGGACTGGGCAGATTTTATAGCCCCCCAGTCCGGCTGAATCTCGGTGCGGGTTTTTAATCTACTTTAGTTACTACTATGTGGCTCTTCGCTTCATTAACCTCCACCTCCACATTAATTTCCACAGTTAACCTTATAAATATGACTTTCGCTATCTGCAACCTGCGATCCGGTCGGTACTCCTTGAGGAGTCGCACCCCATAAACGAAAGAGAGATAGGGATGGGGGGCATATTTACGCATGCGAGAAACACTCCTGGGCGAGAAAATGCCGGGCGTACATGCGCAATGCTCTAACCGGGGATAATGCCTACCGCAATAATGCACCGGACAGATAAGACTGCAGCTCCCAAATTTATACCCTTGCAGAGGGTATTATAATTTTGGTCAAAAGTGTGCAACGCAGTGAAGGAGACATCTCCGACCCTGTAAAGTATATATATTCTTGATCAGGATCACCTCCTGAGTCGATATAAGCATGTCCGTTTTAAAGCTATCGACTTCAAACTTTGCACACCTCCTTCATTTCTTTGCAGTCAGTATATAAGTCGGAACGGAACGAAATGGTCAACTATATCCTATAGCTGCCATATAATTGATTGATCGGAAATGCCATATCTCTGTTGTTTTTTAAATTAGAAGAATGGGACTCGCTATGGATTCTACTTTCGACTAACTTATTTGATCTGCAAAGTTTTATAAAGATCGGCCAACTATATAAGATCCGATATATATCTAATAAAATAAGCTTAACTGCAAGGGTATATCAACTTCGGCTTCGTCCGAAGTTAGCTTTCCATTCTTGTTACTACTGCTACTGCTACGGCGAGCATCAAAGTGAGAGCAATAGCAAAACGAATTACCATGGAACTAGCATAGCATTTCAAACCCTGCATGTAACGAACTGTTTTCTTTGTTGTTGCTCAAACAATTGACGCGGGTTGTGGGTTGTTCCACCGAATTTATATACCAGACGTGATTGTCCAAGCCCAGAAAAACACAGAGTGCTTCGTTTCACAAATGTCCCCTTTATTTATATAATATTTGCAAAGATTGAAAACAAAGTTTACAAAGGGTGAATCTCACCGGCTGCTCGGCTCGGCCGATCGACGGCTCGTCCTCCCCTCGGTCCCCGGTCACCGTTCCGGGTTGGTGCCAATACACACGCCCCCCAAAGCTTTCGCCCAGCGGGACGTGTGGTCTCGGTGCCTGGCGCCGGTTCGGCTCACGGTTTCCTCCGTTTGGACTCACGTGCTCCAGCGGGGCCTATGTTGCCCCTCTCCTGCCGGTGGCGCTGCTCCCGACGCCCCAACGACCGTTGCTCCGGTCGTTGTTGTGGCTCCCGTCGTCGACGCTGCTCCTGTTGTCGTAGCTGCTCCTGTCGACGTCGCCGCTGCTCCTCTTCTGTGGGTGCCGTGGATCGTTGGTATCCTTGGCTCACTGGGGCTGCCCTTTCGCCGTGACCGGCACCTAATCCGAGTTGGCAGACCAATAGGCTCACCTCCCAGGCGTACGCCGGGCAGGATGCGTTTCTTGGTGCCTGGCGGCCGGATCAGGGCACGAAGGGCCTACCTACCCCACAGGAGATGCCCCCTGTTTCGTCTGCCACTCGCCTCCAACACCGGCGACCGCAGGATCCTTGCGCACTCGCTCTAAATCTCGCACTTGAGACTGTCGGACTTACCCACGGGGGGTCCTTCAGCCTATACTCCTAATTCCTCCAAGGAAACTTTCTTTCTTGAATGTTAGACTTACCCAAGGGGGGTCTTTCACTCAACTCTTCCAGCATCCCTATAACACTCGGTCTCTATTTGCTCCAGGGACCCTCCCTATATAGCTCCGCATTGTTATTATGCCGGGCATCGGCTTTCTTTCAGGCGCTCCCCCTTTGGCCGCTCCAACTGCATTTCTCTCCTTCCGTACTTTCCCCGTCGTCGACGGGGAATTACCGCGGCCACCGCGGCTCCTACGTTCCCGCTTCCCCCTCTCTCTCTCCTACATCCGCGCACGGCCGTCGCACAGGCCCGTCCGGAACCGTTACGTTCCACGTTGTCTCTGCTTTCTCCAGCATCCGCGCACGGCCGCGCGATCCCTTTCCCCGCTGCTGCCTATACTCCTCCCTCCTCTTGCCACCTGTCGTGGCGCGTGGGAGATTTAATCTCCTCACACTTCCCCCCTTCTTCGGGAAACGACAGAAATGACGTGGTTCCAGCTTCTTCAACTTTGCTTTTTTTTTTTTACTCTCCCTCCCGTGTGTTTGTTTTGACTTTATTATACCCTTGCAGAGAGTATTATAATTTTGGTCAAAAGTGTGCAACGCAGTGAAGGAGACATCTCCGACCCTAAAAGGATATATATTCTTGATCAGGATCACCTCCTGAGTCGATATAAGCATGTCCGTCTGTCCGTCTGGAACGGCCGGGATCGGTCAACTATATCCTATAGCTTCCATATAACTGATTGATCGGAAATGCCATATCTCTGTTGTTTTCTAAGTTAGAAGATTGGGACTTTGTATGGATTCTAATTTCGGCAAACTAATTTGATCTGCCGAGTTTTATAAGGATCGGCCGACTATATTTTCTTTTTTTTTTTTCCTATTGCTCCGCTTGGGAGCTTAGGGCATCCGCAAGTGCATTCGTCCACCGGACCCTATTCTGCCAAATCCCAGGTGTTATTGTCAGAGAGTTCGCGCGTAGTGCTGCTCGGCGCTGGGTTAGCTTGGGGCGTCCCACTCTTTTTCTTTGCTGGTTCCACTCCAAAGCCATCCTATCTATGCTGTCTCGCACTTTCCTTAGCGCGTGACCAATCCATCCATTTCCATTTCTTTTTTCCTTATCTGTTGCTGGAGAGCGGAGGGTCGTCATCGGGTTGGGGGTGATTGTTTTTCTGATCTTGTGTTTGTTTCTTAATCGTTATTTTTCGGTCGATCCGGTGATTAGCCGAGTGCAACCTATCTCAGAAGTGGGGCTGCCACCTAACGACATCTGGGAATGCCGGTTTTCGTGCATATAATTATAAATAGAAAGAATCAGATAAGAACTTTCCCTATTTACATCATATGCGCGAGCGCCGAAAACTTGCAGGGCCATGCACTTGACATGAGTGGGGCTCGAACCCACGACCTCACGCTTAGCGAGCTAGTACACTAACCACTAGGCTATGAGGCCCCCCGGCCGACTATATAAAATTCGATATATATCTAATAATATAAGCTGCCACATATCTGCAAGGGAATATCAACTTCGGCTCCGCCCGAAGTAAGCTTTCCATTTTTGTTTTTAATTATTATTATTTTTTTTCGTGTTTTTTTTCTTTGCGTGTGTGTTTTTTTTCCACAACAATTACTGGCGATATGAAATTCACCACCGTGTATGGCCCGCCGTATCTTGGCGCTTATTTCGCCGCGAACCCTTTCGCCTGCATCTGACTTGGTTTGTACCGCATGCATGTTTCGCACTGTCTTACATACTTTCTTATGTCTCTTTGCATCCCTGGCCAGAAGTACCTTGCTACTATTCGCGCAATTGTTTTTCTTCCGCCTAGATGTCCCGCTGTCGGTGCGTCGTGGTTCTCCCTTAGCAACTGCTGTCTCATATTAATTGGCACTCACAGCTTCCATGATGCCACTTTTTTGCATCTGGCTCTATGTGGAACATGTCGGTAAATCAGGCGTGCCTCTTCTATGCACTCTGGACATTTCTGTGGGTTTTCTCCTATTTTCCTTTTCAGTGCGCTTATCCATATGCATTTATCGTCTTCGCTTGTGGTGGCACTCCTTAGCTTTTCTACCATCGGCTGGCGGGATGGTACCTGGTCCAACGCGCTTTGGAAAGTTGCCGAGGCTGCCGAGGTTACCCGAACGGCATCACCTTCGACTGGTACAGACCTTTACCTGGTACCGTAAAGGCCGTGTACTTCCTGCTTCCCTCCTCCTGTGGGATTTTCAAAAGGCGACCTTAAGGTCGAGGCTGCGGAAAAATTTTGCTTCCCTCAGGTGCTCCAGTATGAAGTTTATTCGTGGCATCGGGTACGCATCTCTTACCGATTTTGCGTTTAATTGTCGGAAGTCCACGCACATTCTCCATTGACCCGTTTTTTTCTTCACCATAACGATAAGTGAGCTAAAAGCACTATTCGAAGGCTCGATGCATCCCTTCTCCAGCAACGCTTCTACCTTCGCAATGATCTCCCCCTGTATTATGGGGTTCTTCGGATAATACCTTTGTTTTATGGGGATGTCGTTCTTCATAGTGATCATGTGCTGCGTTACGTTCGAAGAACCCTTTTGGTTTGTGAACGCCACTAGCTCCTCCTCAATGAATCTTTTGTCCCGCTCGCTCTCCCATTCGTCCGTGGATCCAGTTACTGCTATTGACAGCCTATCCCCCAGGCATCCGCTCCATCTTTCTCTTCTCGGGATCGTGACTTGGTGGCCTGCGCATGTTATTGTTGTGCCAAATCCTGCGAGGAAATCCCATCCGCGCTGTCTCCCATGCCTGGCAACAGCAACATGTTCAGATTGTTTTCCTTGTTGCCAAATCTTACCGTTGTCTGGAGTTCCATTCGAGTTTCCGTGTGGCTCCCATTGGCCAACTTTACCAGTCTCCTTGTTGATGTTCGCTTTCCGGCGAATTTCGGGTTCTCCGCTAGCTTCTCAGAAATGAAGCTAGCCGTTGCCCCGGTGTCTATCATGGCCTTAACTTCTGCTCCTCCGACCTTGACGACCGCCGCCATTTGCTGACCGTCTCCTGATAATCCTCCAACTAGTTTTGAGAGGCAGCACCTCGCGATCTCTGCCTTCCTCTCTACGGCTGAGATCGCTTTGGCAGCACTCTGTGCTGCCCCTATTGCGCCGCACATTCTGCAGAACATAATTCTGGGGTTCCTGCACCCATTTGCTCAATGGCCCATGCCCCCGCACCTGTTGCATGCCTGTGCCAGGTTTTCGACATGTCCTTGTCTCGGCGTTGCTGCCCATTGCTGATTCGGCTGTTGCTATTCGGGGCTTGTAGTTCATTGCTGGTTTGTTTGTCGCCTTGGGCCCCCATCCCCCAGTGTTGATTCTGTCTGGGGACTGCAACCCATTGCCGACTCGGCTGTTGCAGTACCATTTGCCTCTGTCCTTCTGCCTGCCAATTCTGCATCCATCCTTGACTTGGGGGGCTCTGTCGCTCTGGCGGATCCTTATGCGGTTCTTCCCTTTGCCATTTCTTTTCCATCGCCGGCTGTTTGTGATCCCAGCGTGGTTCAATGTAGGTTTGCCTGTTAAATGCCTCTTCTTCTTGGGCTAACTCCTCGAACTCCTCGAGCGACGCGCATGCATATGGCCTCATAAACATTTTCATGCCTGGCATGCAGTTCTCCACCATCCTTTCTATCACATCCTTCGTGGATTTCCCTAGTGGCTTCATTAGAGTCTGAAAGTCCACCATATACTCCTTGAAAGGTTCTCCTCGTTGCTGCTTCCACTGACGAACCTGGTCTGCCAATTTTTCGAAATAACCTTTCGGCAAATAAAAAATAAATCTTCATCGTTCATAAGGAACCATCTCTGCCCTCTGTCCTGGAGTAATTCCGGCATCGCCCGAGGGATCGTGTTTATGTCTAACCCGTACGTTCTGGCGGACCATACCATTCGGTCCACGAATTCTAGTGGATTTCCTTTTCCGTCGAATAGGAATGACCACTCCCGGACTTGCCTGGCTACTTTTGCGTAGTCCACCTGCACCGGGACCGGCTTCCGCACTTGTGGCTCCATGCCCTTATGCTTTTTATATCTGGTACCGCCAGACTTTGAATGAGCTTCTCTGACTCACTCACTGCTCTTTGTCTCGGCGTGGACCTCTGTATGTACTTTTCCTCAAATTCACGCGTGAACGCCAACACCTCGTCGTCCTTAGTCTCGTCGACCCACTTTGCAACTAGTGCCCTCATGTTTTCTACCGTTCCTTCTGCTGGGAGACCGAGCTCTCTACACACTTTGCTCAACTCCTCCTTGCGAAGCGGGTATATCCAATTCTTCTTTCCCATCTTGAAGCTGCGTTACTTCTAGACTCGAAAGCAATCACGTAGTTTGGGCGCCAGGTGTAACGAACTGTTTTTGGTGGTTGGTGCTCGCAACAAATGCCGCGGCTAGTTCACAGAGTTTATGAATCGTTCCACCGAATTTATAGATTCGACGTGACTGCCCGAGCCCAGAAATAACACAGGGTGCTTCGTTTCACAAATGTCCCCTTTAATTATATAATATTTGCAAAGGTTGAAAACAAAGTTTACAAAGGGTGAATCTCACCGGCTGCTCGGCTCGGCCGATCGACGGCTCGTCCTCCCCTCGGTCCCCGGTCACCGTTCCGGGTTGGTGCCAATACACACGCCCCCCAAAGCTTTCGCCCAGCAGGAGGTGTGGTCTCGGTGCCTGGCTTGGTGCAGCTCACGGTTTCCTCCGTTTGGACTCACGTGCTCCAGTGGGGCCTATGTGGCCCCTCTCCTGCTGGTGGCGCTGCTCCCGACGTCGCTCTCCTGTTGTCGCCGCTGCTCCGGTCGTTGTTGTGGCTCCCGCCGTCGACGCTGCTCCTGTTGTTGTTGCTGCTCCTGTTGTCGTCGCTGCTCCTGTCGTCGTCGTCGCTCCTCCTGTCGTCGACGCTGCTCCTCTTCTGTGGGTGCCGCGGATCGTTGGTGTCCTTGACTCACTGGGACTGCCCTTTCGCCGTGGCCGGCACCTGATCCACGTTGGCAGACCAATGGGCGCACCTCCCAGGCGTACGCCGGGCAGAATGCGTTTCTTGGTGCCTGGCGGCCGGATCAGGGCACGAAGGGCCTACCTACCCCACAGGACACTCCCCCGGTTCCGTCTGCCACTCGCATCCAAACACCGCAGGATCTATGGCTGACCAGAGGTTTGGCGTCGCGCCTCCTTTAACTCCAGGCGATACGCTGTGCTTATGCTCCAGCGCCTGGATCAGGAGTCTCTTGACTTGACCGGGACATCCCTGTTTTGCTGGGCTTGAGTTCCCGAGCTGGCTATCCCTCGCTTTACAGGATCACACCTGGTCGTAACTGTCAGGAATTGGTAAGGCATACGCCAGGCCGATCCGTCGCTCTTGCTATGATACCAGGATACCTGTCGTGTCCGGGAGTATCCCAACCCGACTCTCTTTACCCTTGGGATTCAGTTCCGCCGCGGATCCTGTATCCTTTTCCCACCTGCTCCTTGATTTATACTCGTTCGATGACTCGTGTACAGCCGCCGGACTTACCCACAGGGGGTCCTTGAGCCACGGATCGCAGATCGTTGCGCACTCGCTCTAAATCTCGCACTTGAGACTGTCGGACTTACCCACTGGGGGGGTCCTTCAGCCTATACTCCTCATTCCTCCCCCGGGGGGAGGATAAACTCTGTGAGCTAGCCGCGGTATTTGTTGCGAGCACCAACCACCAAAAACTGTTCGTTACACCTGGCGCCCAAACTACGTGATTGCTTTCGAGTCTAGAAGTAACGCAGCTTCAAGATGGGAAAGAAGAATTGGATATTGGATAACCCGCTTCGCAAGGAGAAGTAACGCAGCTTCAAGATGGGAAAGAAGAATTGGATATTGGATAACCCGCTTCGCAAGGAGCCCCCGGTTCCGTCTGCCACTCGCCTCCAAACACCGCAGGATCTATGGCTGACCAGAGGTTTGGCGTCGCGCCTCCTTTAACTCCAGGCGATACGCTGTGCTTATGCTCCAGCGCCTGGATCAGGAGTCTCTTGACTTGACCGGCACATCCCTGTTTGGCTTTGTTGCTGGGCTTGAGTTCCCGAGCTGGCTATCCCTCGCTTTACAGGATCACACCTGGTCGTAACTGTCAGGAATTGGTAAGGCATACGCCAGGCCGATCCGTCGCTCTTGCTATGATACCAGGATACCTGTCGTGTCCGGGAGTATCCCAGCCCGACTCTATTTACCCTTGGGATTCAGTTCCGCCGCGGATCCTGTATCCTTTTCCCACCTGCTCCTTGATTTATACTCGTTCGATGACTCGTGTACAGCCGCCGGACTTACCCACAGGGGGTCCTTGAGCCACGGATCGCAGATCGTTGCGCACTCGCTCTAAATCTCGCACTTGAGACTGTCGGACTTACCCACTGGGGGGGTCCTTCAGCCTATACTCCTCATTCCTCCCCCGGGGGGAGGATAAACTCTGTGAGCTAGCCGCGGTATTTGTTGCGAGCACCAACCACCAAAAACTGTTCGTTACACCTGGCGCCCAAACTACGTGATTGCTTTCGAGTCTAGAAGTAACGCAGCTTCAAGATGGGAAAGAAGAATTGGATATTGGATAACCCGCTTCGCAAGGAGAAGTAACGCAGCTTCAAGATGGGAAAGAAGAATTGGATATTGGATAACCCGCTTCGCAAGGAGCCCCCGGTTCCGTCTGCCACTCGCCTCCAAACACCGCAGGATCTATGGCTGACCAGAGGTTTGGCGTCGCGCCTCCTTTAACTCCAGGCGATACGCTGTGCTTATGCTCCAGCGCCTGGATCAGGAGTCTCTTGACTTGACCGGCACATCCCTGTTTGGCTTTGTTGCTGGGCTTGAGTTCCCGAGCTGGCTATCCCTCGCTTTACAGGATCACACCTGGTCGTAACTGTCAGGAATTGGTAAGGCATACGCCAGGCCGATCCGTCGCTCTTGCTATGATACCAGGATACCTGTCGTGTCCGGGAGTATCCCAGCCCGACTCTATTTACCCTTGGGATTCAGTTCCGCCGCGGATCCTGTATCCTTTTCCCACCTGCTCCTTGATTTATACTCGTTCGATGACTCGTGTACAGCCGCCGGACTTACCCACAGGGGGTCCTTGAGCCACGGATCGCAGATCGTTGCGCACTCGCTCTAAATCTCGCACTTGAGACTGTCGGACTTACCCACTGGGGGGGTCCTTCAGCCTATACTCCTCATTCCTCCCCCGGGGGGAGGATAAACTCTGTGAGCTAGCCGCGGTATTTGTTGCGAGCACCAACTACCAAAAACTGTTCGTTACACCTGGCGCCCAAACTACGTGATTGCTTTCGAGTCTAGAAGTAACGCAGCTTCAAGATGGGAAAGAAGAATTGGATATTGGATAACCCGCTTCGCAAGGAGGAGTTGAGCAAAGTGTGTAGAGTGCTCGGTCCCACGGGGGAGGTCTTTCACTCAACTCTTCCAGCATCCCTATAAGACTCGGTCTCGATTTGCACCAGGGCCCCCTCTTATATAGCTCCAGAGGCGCCCGTTAATCCTTGCAACTCTTTCTTCCTGCCGTTAGTCCTTCAGGTTTCTATTCCCACCGTTAATCCTACTTTCCAATGAGTCGCACCGGCGGCTCCCGTTCTCACCCCCCTTTTCCCCCCTTCGGCCACCAGCCCGCATTGTTATTATGCCGGGCATCGGCTTTCTTCCAGACGCTCCCCCTTTGGCCGCTCCAACTGCATTTCTCTCCTTCCGTACTTTCTAATTACCGCGGCCACTACGTTCCTGCTCCCCCCTCTCTCTCTCCTACATCAGCGCATGGACGTCGCACAGGCCCGCCCGGAACCGTTACGTTCCACGTTGTCTCTGCTTTCTCCTGCATCCGCGCACGGCCGCACGATCCCTTTCCCCGTTGCTGCCCCCCTCTTGCCACCTGTCGTGGCGCATGGGAGATTTAATCTCCTCAAAATAGGTTGTTGACTAACTCCAAATGGATCGCCTTTCTACTGAAGCATATGAATATGCTTACGTAACATTTTATTTGACTCTTATTCCAAGACTCCGCCTTGTAGAAAAACGGACCGCAAATCCATACCTGTTACGGATTTTTTCGAATAAAGCTTTGGTATTTTAAGCCTTCATCTCTTTTACTCGGAAGATCAGCCATGACATACTTTTTTTTCGCGCGGTTCCCACTGCATACGTACAGTCCACCTCCCACCCAACGGACCGAGGGACGCTGCCGCATAACGTACGGCTCGAATGGCAGAGATAGATCCGAGAAAGTATAAGGAGCAGGAGAAAAGGAGTAGGAGTAAGGAGTAGAGCACGAAAGTTTGTAGTCCTTCTACTAGGAACGTTAAAATTTAAGCGTGTTAGTAAATGCTGGCTGTCTACATTACCATTAATAAGATTAAATAGAAACATGACACCAAGCATCGTTCTACGGTTTGTTAATGATGGTAAGTTTATTAATGAAAGCCTACAATGATAGGAGGGAAGGTGAAGACTTGCATCGCAATTAAGTCCCCTAAGTGCGAAAATAAGGAAGTTTTTTTGTACAAGTTCTTTGTGACTTGGTGTACTCCGTATTGAGGACTCCAGACTAGTGAAGTATATAAAGTTTTTGTTAAGTATGCGTCATTGAATCCTTGTGACCATATTTTAATAAAACCAAGCACACCCATAGCACACCCATAGGTAACATCTTATAGAAGACACGTTGGGTTCTTCTAGATAAGTAGCTCGAAATCCAAATCAGGAGATCAGTTGAGAATCCCAAAAGACTGAGTTTATTTACAAGAAGCGAATGCTTAACAGAGTCAAATGCTTTAATGAAGTCAGTGTTAATGACGTCTGTTTGTAAGCCATTCCGGAACCCATCCGTGACAAAAGATTTTAACTCCAATAAGGTGGTGGTGGTGGAGCGCCACTTCATAAAGCCATGTTGGCACGGGGATATTATCAAGCTACATAGGTTTTGCAAATGTGGAGTGATAAGTTTTTCGAAAAGCTTTGGAATTGCTGACAATTTAGAAATGCCTCAATATTTGGCAGCATCGGAATTGTTCCCTTTTTTATGCAGAGGAATAATGTAGGATTCCTTCCACATTAGGGGAAAAATCGAAGTCTCCAGCGAAAGATTAAAGAGTGCAAAACAGCGGTTTGCACAGTGCCTCGGCGCAGTTCTTCAGAACACATCCTGGTTCTCCATCGGGGCCTGGCGAATACACGGGCTTGACCTTAAGAAGATCCGATAACACACCACTTTGATCAAAAGATGGGCAAAATATAAAACTTATAAGTGTAAGGCTGAGCTGAAATGGTGCTATGTGAATACGTTGTTTGAAAAAACTTTGCAAAGAGATCATTGCCAGACCAGTGTTCGCATATGAGTTCTCAAACGTAAGCAGAGGAGGAAAAGATACAAGTTTGCGCTTAGTGTTTACAAAGTTATAAAACTGCTTCGGGTCCTAAGTAAACTGAATCCGGCAGCGGTGAATATAACTCCTATAACATTCAGCTTTATGCACGGTGAAATTGGACCGAGCCACTAAGTATCTTGCATAACTAACTGTAGCCAGATAATTTAAGTTTTTTTTTAAAGTTTAATAGGTGCTTTGTTTATTTAAAAGTTTAATTTAATAGGTGCTTTGTATACCAAGGCGGATTAGTTGAAGCGGACGGATATTTCCACGGCACGCAAGCGTCGAAGAATATATTTAGCGTATTATAAAATCTCAGTAAGGCAATGTTTATGTCATCGCATGCCAGTAAATCGGACCAATCAAATTCTAAAAGTAATTTATTTAGTTTTATAAAATCAGCCTTACGGAAGAAACGAACTTTATGAGATTTAAGTGAAGACTTAAGATCAATTAAAGTATTGGTTTCGATTAAAACCTCAAGAGTGGGATGATTGATCCTCAGGGTTAGAAAGGGTCAAAGTTCTGGAAAGAGTAATTCCATCAAGATCAGAAACGAAACACAAATTCAAAAGCCGACCTAAAGAATTTCTAACGTGGTTAATTTGCCCGAGTGACATGTCAAACATACCAGCAGGGAAGTCGTGGTGCGAGTTAAGCAGTAAAGACGGAGAATTCTCAACATTAGACCTTATGAATTCTGGTATATGGCAGTTCTCCAGAGCTAATAGCAGGTCATTGTCAGACAGACGGTCCGAAATGAGACGAATAGCGGACAAATGTTGCCAGTATGTAGGCGGTTCCAACGAAGGTGTTATGTAAGTATGTTGTGATTGTACCTCTTCAAAAGCGAATTTGGAGTCTTCAGAAATTAACACTCCTCCTCCCCTTCGCAGTGTTTTGTCACATCTAAAAGTAGTGTACTTACTTGGAAAAACTTCGGAGCTTAAGATCTCCGGCTTTAACCAAGTTTCTGTAAAGACTATAAAGTGAGATGGAGAGGAAGAACTATCATAATACAGTTTGAGTAGTTTACTAGGTAACCCTCTAGTATTCTGAAAGGTTAGTCTTAGTGAGTGTTAGTGTTAGGGTTTGAATTATTGGGCCTGGTGTTATCACTTGAAGCGATGCCTCAGACGACATATCGGACAATTGCTCATTTACACTGATATATTCGGAATCCAAATTTTTCCCAGGTCCGGCCCTTGAGGTAGCTAGAGATATCAGCGGCTGCATAATTGTCGGCAGAACAGGCTGAGGATTATTCGCCACAAGTACATCACTAAAGTAGGATTTCTTACGCTTTGGAGACTCATTTAATAGTTTTAGACTACTAAACTGTGTATCGAGCGCACAGAGTTGGTCATTAATTTTACGAAAACCGCTAATCAATTCTTTGAATCCACTTTTAGTCTGTCTCATGAATGATCTCTTTTCGTCCTGAACAGCACGACAACCGTCACAGCAAAAGTGGAGTCCAGATACTTCAATAGAAAAGGTTAAGTGCGAAAACCGCGTAGACATTTGTTCAAAACCCTTTAAACTGTCTTTTTTCTTCTAATGGGCGGAACGGAGGAACGGAGCGGAACGGAGGAACGGAGCGGAACGGAACGGATTTTCGCAATTAGAGTCACAATTGCCGAAGTAATCTATTGCGTGCATCAAAGTCCAACACATATGTGCTGTCATCTGTCGACAAAAAGTAAGCCAGCATCATCTACAAAGGGAGAATGCAAAGCAAGCGCAAGAAAAACAAATCTACGCGACTTAAGCAAGCTCATGTGTTCCTTAATCTCAGTTCTCTGGATAAAGGGTTTCTACTTGGAGATCCTGGACAGGAATGCCTTCGATGCTCTGGCATAATTTGTAAAAATAGGCGGAAGCTGCTTGCAAGGCGGGAAAAGAGTTGGCAACTTTGACAATGATGCGATGGGCGGAGCCGTATCCACTAAGGTTCTGGCGCGGGGTTTGATCCTTGCCTTTTCGGTCACAATAGGCCAATGGCCAATCATCCTTTGAGGCACGAAGAAATGAAAGCCCATGGGACAAAAGCTGGGAGTCCATTAGCTCAGTAGGAAGAGAACCTCAGTATAATAGATTGGCTGTATTGAATTGGCATTGGGAACGTACCGCCATTCATGGCCTTGGTGAGCTCCTATATGAAAGAAACAAACACGTTAAATTAAGCAGGTTCCTCTAGAATCCAGGATAGGGAAACGCAAGAGTCACACCAGCAATAGCAACAGCCACAGATATTAGCTTCCACAGCCCAAACTATCGGCTCTGTCTGTTGGAGGAGTCAATAGAGAAACTGCGGAGAATGTGCCTTCATCCTGAGCCAGCTGGTGCATTTAGCAAAAGGAAAAAAAAGACCCTGGATACGTCACGTTATCGAGCTTGCAGGGGAGCATCGTTTTCCTAAACAGGGAACAGAATTTTGGCGCAAACGCTTCAGATAGATACCAGATAGTTTCAGCTTCAGTAGTTTAAGTGCAAGGATAAGGAAACAAAAACAACAAGTTTTCCGTGGCACTTTGAACTGATCAGAACAAGCAAGCTGGGACACGTTCACGGCGCGGTCACCAAATATTATGGTATTAGTAGTTTTTAAAAGCGACTAAATCTAAAAACTAAATTTAACCGTGAAATTCACATCCGCCCAATGTCGAATACACAAGTAGTTGAAGCTTAGCAAGGTAGCTGCGAGCAATGCAATTGTATATCATTTCTCGGGCGAGCGGCGAGGAGGGGGTAACACACACAAATTGAAGATAACCTAGTGTGCAGCAGCTTTACAAAAACTCCTAAATGCGTATGCGCTACAAATACCAGCAAAGAGAATGCGAAACTTGGAGAAACAGACACAATATCGTCCATTTTAGAGTCTCTTTAGATTATTAACAGTTTAATCTTTAGCTGCTTGACCCAAAACAATGTTCAAAGTAAACCTAGAGCTAGATATACTGCTTATCCATTAAGTATAATGAGCAACTCTTACCGTCGGATAATAAACACTCTTTATGTAGGGCCCACTTAAGTTACTCCAATAAGATAGAATAAATAAATATGGAGCAATCACATTTTTTTAAAATCTTCGAATGTGTTCGGGCCAAACCCCCCTACAAACTCTTTTATAGTACCGGCTCCAATACCTGATTCTCAGCACCAAAATTTGCACATATTATCAAAAACCAACTGCTTCGCAAGTGACCAAAAAAATAAAAATGCTATGTTAGTTTTGTTGTACAATAGATAATTTCCATATAGAGATTGTATTTGGGGCCTTTGGCCATGTCGTTCTTTATTGTTTGAAAGTCAAATACAGAGTGAATTAATATTCTATTGCTCGCGGCTGCGCTACCTACAAAAGCTCGGCAGCGATCAGTCGCGGCTATATTCATATACATATATTTCTATGCTCGTATATAAGGCTGGTAGCGGCCCGAGCGTAAGGGTGTAAGTATGCATGGCTCACTTGTATGCGTTGTCAACTCATGGGAATTTGCTGACCAATGCACTTCCCAGGAGTGAGACTTTAAGGCATATATATATGACTGGCTATTTGGCCGGGGCATTATGTTTATTTAACAACACTGCAGCACAATATGGTATTGCTACAGTGGATGCTTCCTATAATGACCCAGGCATACTACATCTCCCTCCTTTTTAAAAATAACGTAATAAAATGGAGTTATTTTGAATTAACTTATTATCTATTGATTATATATTTTTAGTGTAGAGTTTAATGATTTTCTTAATATTTTTTAATTAAATGTTAGTGATATATGATTAATTTATATTTTATGATTTAAAATCTAGAATTTTAGAAGAATTTAAAAAAAAAAATGTATTTATATTTTAATTTTGTTTGAAATATTGTCATATGTAAAATATCTCAGAAAAAATAGTTATCTTATTTATTTTGCTTATTATGATATATTATATATAATTTTATGATGTTGTTGTTTTTTTTTTTTTTTGATTGGTGGCCACCATAGAATTTATGAATAGAATTTCTTTAATCTATCTTTATGAACTGTTTGATTTTTATTCTTTACGTTGGAGATTGTTATGTTATCTCGTTCTCCTATACTTTCTACCTTATATGGTCCTGTATACTTAAAGTCAAATTTATGCCCTACTTCGTTTTTTAATAAAACTTTATCTCCTACTTCTAATTTTAAATCATTTGATCTTTTATCATAGGTTTCTTTTTGTTTTTGCTTATTTTGTTCAATCATCATTCTCGCTCTTTTATAAGTGTTTTCGAGTCTGGATTTTGATTCTTTGATTCTCACTGAAAACATTACAGTGGTGTAATGTTTTCACTGCTATTGAATTTAATGTTTAAGGTTGGGGTTTTACTATACACAAGTTCATATGGCAGTTGATGTTATATTATTAATTTTGAGATATTTGCATAAATCATTAATAATTGAATTCTTATATTCAGTTCCCATGTCCGTAATGAACGTCTTCATTGGACCGTACTTTAGAATAAAAGATTCGAATATAGCTTTCGCAACTGTTCTTGCACTTTTGTCTTGTATAGGTATTGTAACGAGATATTTTGTTAAGTCGCATATTAGAGTGACTGCATATTCGTTACCATCGTCTGATTTAGGTAATGGACCGATCGTATCCACTAATACTATATCAAACGCTTTTAATGGTGTTTCTTTTATTGTCAAAGGGGTTGTTGTATGGATTGTGATTTTTGATTTTTGGCATTCGAGACATTTCTTTACGTGGTTTGCAACGTCAAAAAACGTGTCATGTTTTTCCAATAGTAATGTCTTTTTACTTTTGCTAGCGTTTTTGTTATGCCTGTGTGTCCGCCTTGTAAAGTATCGGGATATCCTCTCTTCCTTCACTTCATGGCGAACGGTCGTGATTATTTTTTGCGCTTGCGATAAATTTTATTCTTGTCAAACGCGGGTTTGAAACCTTAATTTAAACACTTGTTTTATTACTAATATTGTGTCTTAATATTAAAGTTATACCCGTATCGCTACGCGCCTGTGCAGTGCCATATTTGGGTGAGCATTTAATAAAATTAAAAAGTCGCAATCCAAACATAGCTCTGCTTCTTTTTCATTCTCTGCCTTTTGAATCTTTGCAGTTAATTCTGCTCTTATCTTTTTGCGCGCATTTCTTTACACTTGCGCTCTCCCGTAGCTCTCTCTTTACTAACCTCCTCCTCTACCTACCTTTTATTAACCTTAGTTGGTACAGTGGTTGAAGGCTAATTTGTTTAAAATAAAAAAAACAAGAATGGAAAGCTAACTTCGGGCGGAGCCGAAGTTGATATACCCTTGCAGATATATGGCAGCTTATATTATTAGATATATATCGGATCTTATATAGTCGGCCGATCCTTATAAAACTCGGCAGATCAAATTAGTTTGCCGAAAGTAGAATCCATACAAAGTCCCAGTCTTCTATCTTAAAAAACAACGAAGTTATGGCATTTCCGATCAATCAGTTATATGGCAGCTATAGGATATAGTCGGCCGATCCTTATGAAATTTGGCAGATCGAATAAGTCTGCTAAAAGAGGAGTCCACAGCAAGTCCCATCCTTCTAACTAAAAAAACAACGAAGTTATGGCATTTCCGATCAATCAGTTATATGGCAGCTATAGGATATAGTCGGCCGATCCTTATGAAATTTGGCAGATCGAATAAGTCTGCTAAAAGAGGAGTCCACAGCAAGTCCCATCCTTCTAACTTTAAAAACAACAAAGTTATGGCATTTCCGATCAATCAGTTATATGGCAGCTATAGGATATAGTTGACCGATCCCGGCCGTTCCGACTTATATACTGCCTGCAAAGGAAATAAGGATGTGTGCAAAGTTTGAAGTCAATAGCTTTAAAACTGAGAGACTAGTTTGCGTAGAAACAGACAGACAGACGGACAGACGGACATGCTTATATCGACTCAGGAGGTGATCCTGATCAAGAATATATATACTTTATAGGGTCGGAGATGTCTCCTTCACTGCGTTGCACACTTTTGACCAAAATTATAATACCCTTTGCAAGGGTATAAAAATATAAATTCATTTTTGCTAATTTTTAAAATTTTTTAAATGGAATATAATGTTGTCTGGTCATTAAAATCGTGCAATAAGCCGATATCTTCGTCCCAGGCCAGCATCTATTGTTGGCTGTGCGAAAGTGTCTCACATGCCAAATGTGCTGGCCTTACTGCATCTGTCTCGGATGCCGTATCCCGCCGTGTTGGCCTCCATTATTGCTGCAGTGGGTGCCGTGCTGTCCAAGATGAAATGCGATCATTCATGCGACAGACCAAGAGTGGGTTTAAAGATTTGATCGTTGGTTTCCGAAAAATCAACGATCAACTCAGTGCGCTGGATGTTCAATTCAATAGCCTTCAGCTGTTGAATGAATCTCCTAAGCGGAAAAAATCTGCTACTAGGGAAGTTGCAGCTCCAGAGATCGCGGGACAGCTGGATCCTCCCGCAATAATGCAGCCGCTCATTTCCCTTGCTACTCCAAGAGCAGGGACGGTAAATGAAAAGTCAGCACCTGAATTTACAGTAGCAGAGCATAACTTGTCCGCTTTGTCCTCCATGGCATCACTCCAAGTGATTCCTAGGAATGCCCTAGAATTAGCCCCCATAGCTTCCACTAGAAATGGTAACCCGCCGCCCGGACCCCCGGAACGGACTGATGCCGCGGTATTACCGACCGTGGCACCAAAACCATTACAGATAATCCCACCTGTTAGACAAATATTTGTCTCACGGCTAGCCCCCGATACCTCGGAGATTGATATCTCGGCTTATATCAAAGCCAAAACCAAGGCCGTTATTAAAGTGGAAGACATTAGGAAATTTAAATACTCCTACTCGAGGCGCATGTCATCCTTCATGATACGTGTGCCAGTGCCGATGTTTGCGACGCTATGTTCGCCTGGCTTCTGGCCAGAGGACATATTTGTACAAGAGCATCAGCCGAGTAAGGTAAAGAAAAAAAATTCGAAGCCTGCTGGAGTCAAGCTCCCAACATCTGTCCAATCCGACACTTCAAAAAACTAACATCTTCTATTAATCTTACATATCAGAATTGTAGGGGCCTACGTAGCAAGCTCCCTAGACTCTATTCTGATAGTCTTTCCTTTGCGTCCCATATTATAGTTTTTACTGAAACCTGGTTAAAGCCGGAGATCTTTTGCTCCGAAGTTTTTCCAAGTAGGTACACCACTTTTAGACGTGACCGACCTCTGCGAAGAGGAGGAGGAGTCTTAATTTCCATTGACTCCGATTTCGTTTCTGAAGAGGTAAAGTTACCAGAGTTTGGTGATTTCGAATTCGTTTGCGTTAAAGTCATATTGTCTGCTCAATCTTTGTTTATTACATGTTCTTACATTCCACCATCTTCCAAGCCGCCTACATACTGGCATCACTTGTCGGCTATACAGTCTGTTTCCAATCTTATGTCCGATATTGACCTTCTGGTAGTTCTTGGTGACTTTAATTTACCAGAACTCAATTGGTCAAATACTGAAAATGTATCTTTCTTATCACTTTCCACCCATCATGATTTCACGGCGGGCATCTTTGACTTGTCCCTAGGCCAGATCAACCATGTTAGAAATTCGTTAGGTCGGCTTCTTGACTTATGTTTTGTATCTGATCCAGATGGTACCAAACTTTCCAGAGCTTTGCCCCTCTCAACTCCTGAAGATCCATACCACCATACGCTTGAAGTTTCAATTGAAACCAATTCTGGGGTCAATCAGAAGCCTTCTCGCGTATCAAAGAAGATTCGTTGTTTTCGTAAGGCTGATTTTCGTAAACTTAATTTGTTAATCGATACTTTTGACTGGTCCGATATTCTGGCATGCACAGATATAAATATCATCCTAGATAAATTTTATTTCACATTAAATACATTCTTTGACTTAAGTGTGCCGTGGAAATATCCGTCCGCTACAAATAATCCTCCTTGGTTTACAAGGCGCCTAACAAAATTAAAAATAGATAAAGACAGGCTTTTATTTAAATATAAAAGAACCTGTAGCAGCATAGATTTCTCAAGATACTTAATAGCTCGGCTAAATTTCACCGTGCATAACGCGGAATGTTATAAAAATTATATTCGCCGTTGTCGGATTCTGTTCACTCAGGATCCAAAGCAGTTTTATAACTTTGTAAACACGAAGCGTAAACATGTATCTTTTCCTTCTCTACTTACGTATAAAAATTTATCAGCGACTTCAGATCAGGCCATTGCCGATTTATTCGCAAAATTTTTCCAAACTACTTATTCACCTCCTAAAACTTCAGATCAGCCATACGCTTACAACATTCAACCAACTAATCGTATATTTGCTCCATTTCTTTCTGAAAACAGTTTATTATTGGATCTTCAAAAGGTAAAACCAGTTTATTCGCCAGGCCCCGACGGAGTACCAGGCTGTGTGCTAAAATACTGTGCTAGGGCTCTGTGCAAACCTCTTCAAAAAATTTTCAACTTATCTTTGGAATCTTCGATTTTTCCCTTTAAATGGAAGGAATCTTTCATAATTCCTCTGCACAAAAAGGGGAAAAAATCCGATGCTGCCAACTACAGAGGCATCTCAAAATTGTCAGCGATTCCAAAGTTATTCGAAAAATTAATAACTCCTCATTTGCAACACCTATGCTCTTCAATAATTTCTCCATGTCAGCATGGTTTCATTAAGCGTCGCTCCACCACCACTAATTTATTGGAGTTTACATCCTTTGTTTTAGATGGCTTCCAAAAGGGACTTCAAACTGATGTTATTTACACAGACTTTAGTAAAGCATTTGATTCAGTTAATCACTCACTTTTGTTGAGTAAACTAAATCTTTTGGGATTCTCAACCGACCTCATTACGTGGATCTCCAGCTATTTAAATGGAAGAACACAGAGAGTCTTATTTAAAAACGAATATTCCCGCTTAGTCCGTGCCACATCTGGAGTCCCTCAAGGAAGTCATCTTGGCCCATTACTATTCACTCTCTTTATAAATGACTTGCCCTCATCCTTAACGAACGCGCTGGTACTAATGTACGCAGACGATGTCAAGCTTTGTCTGCAATATAAGTTCCCGTCTGCCCAAAACAGACTCCAGTCCGATCTCGATAATTTTCAAATATGGTGTTTAGCTAATGACTTAATACTTAATGGATCAAAATGCAAACTTATGTCTTTTTATCGTACTAGTCCTCACCAGGCTTCGTACTATCTCTCTGGGATTGCCTTAGAAAAATTAACTCAGGTTAATGATCTTGGTGTCCTTTTAGACATAAAACTTAAATTTTCCGACCATATTTCTTTAATGGTTAATAAGGCTAAAGGTGTTCTCGGTTTTATTAAAAGATGGGCTAAAGAATTTAACGACCCTTATATTACTAAAAGCTTATTTATATCCTTGGTCCGTCCGATACTGGAGTACGGTTCATGTGTCTGGTGTCCCCAATACGGTGTTCATCAAGACCGCATAGAATCCGTACAAAAGAACTTCTTAATATTTGCTCTTAGAGGACTTAACTGGGACGCAAATCTTCACCTTCCTTCGTATAGTAGTAGACTCCTACTAATAAACTTACCCTCCTTAACAAATCGTAGAATAATGCTGGGTGTCGTTTTCCTACACAACCTCATTAACGGTGATGTAGATAGCCAGCACTTACTAACACGCTTACAGTTTAACGTTCCGAATAGAAGGACTAGAAATTTTAGTCCTTTATTCTTAAGCCATTGTAGATCGACATATGCAAAGCATGATCCCCTTAGGATTTTATGTTCGAACTACAATGGTCTGTATCATATTATATCTCTTTCATCCCTTTCTAATATTAAAACCTCCATTTTAATCTACCTTCAAGATCATACTAATTCTTCCTCGTTTTCTTTATAATCCTTCTATTTATATATATATATATTAACTCGAATTTATTCCCGCGATTCGAGCCGTACGTTATGCGGCAGGCGCCCCTCGGTCGGTTGGGCGGGAGGTGGGCTGTACGTATGCAGTTGGAACCGCGCGCGTAAAGGATTGATCTAAATCGAATATTCCATTGGTATATAGATCATCAACGTTTATTCTTGCATATATCTGTTTTCCCTTCTTGAGAGAACACTTCGATATTGTTAAATGCAAGGTCACTACTTTTTTAACATCTTCGTTATGAATGACGTCAAATATCTTGGGCTTAGAAGCTGTCGGTTGCTTTTGCAAATCCGAACTAGATGTTGAAACTGTGCAGTTATTTTTCTGTTTACATTGGGATCTAGTAGTGACTTTTAGTATTTGTCTATTCATTTCTTTTAGTTCATCGATGCTTATTCTTGATAAGGCATCTGCCACATAATTGTTTTTTTCCCTTAAGGTATGCTGCAATAAATTTATATTCTTCCAAGTCTAATCTCATTCTTGTTAACTTGGAAGTTCGGTTTCTCATTGAAAATAGATATGTCAATGGTTTGTGATCTGTTTTTATAGTGAAATGTTTGCCATATATATATGGTCTAAAATAGTTAACTGGTTATGGTCTATAATAGTTAGTAATAGTGCCCAATGTATAGCTGTCAATTCCTGTTCAGTTGTAGACTTATTACTTTCGCCTTTTGTAAATGTTCTTGAGGCGTATGCTACCGGGAGGTCTATCCCATCATATGATTGGGTTAGAACTGCACCGCATGCTTGCTTACTAGCATCTGTTGTTATGCAAAATTCTTTATTAAAATCTGGGTATTTTAATAGTGTGGGTTGGACTAGTGCGTTTTTAAGATATTAAAAAGCTTCTTGACACTCAGTAGTCCAGTTGAATTTTATATTTTTCTTGCACAAATGAGTAAGGTGTCTTGAATAATACGAGAAATTTGGTATGAAACGTCTGTAGTAATTGCAAAAGGCTACGAATCTTCTGGATTCATCTGCATCGGACGGAACAGGATAGTTTGTTATTACGTTACATTTTTTATCATTGGGTAAAATTCCTTTATTTGTGCATTTGTGTCCCAAAAATGTGACTTCGTGCATAAAGAAAAAGCATTTTTTTGGATGTAACTTAAGGTTGTGTTTTCTACATAGATTGAATACATTAGTTAGATTTTTTATCATATGATTTTCTGAACAACCTATAACTACTAAGTCGTCCATATAAAGGAAAGCTTGGGATGGTTCTAATCCCGAAAATGCTAATGTCATAATTCTTTGGAATGAATTTGGTGCTATTTTTACTCCATAAGGTAGTCTTTTAAATCTGAATGACCCAGTGCTTGTAGAGGAAGAGGTAATATCTCTTGATTCTTTTTCTAGGGTAATTTGGTGGAATCCAGACATTAAATATAGACAGGAAAAAATTTTGCTCTACCAAGTTGATCTAAGATATCTTCGATTCTTGGTAGTGGGAATTTATCCGCTAGTAGCTTTTTGTTTATTTGACGATAATCAATAACTAGTCTCCAACGTTTTTGTTCTGAGCCAGGAAGTGACTTTTTGGGTACTAACAGCAATGGGCTGTTGTATTCTGATACTGAGGGTTCTACTATATCATCTTTTATTAGCTTTTCTACTTGTTTGTTTATTTCATCTTTTGGGCTATGTGGTGTTCGATAGTTTTTAATGTAGACTGGTTTAGAATCTTTTAATCTCAGCTTCTGATTATAGAAATTAAAAAAATCTTTAAAATAAGCATCCCTTTCGTAAACCTTTCTAATAGCTTCTATGGTGGTCATCTTTATTGTTTTGTTTTGAATGGAGAATATTTTTATATTTGTTACCTTTAATCATAATTGAAGTTGCAATGTGTAACTTAATTTTTTTAATTTTAATTTTTTTTTTTTTTTTTTTTTTTAGATTTTATCCAAGTCATTAGCTTGGCTTTGGAATCTTTTGCGCAAGCATTTATTATGTAGCTGGTATAATTACAACGATTATTATTAACAATAGGGTAACCGTTTCCATATCCACTTTTTCTGATTATATTTTGTTTATGACGTTTGCCGTGGAATCGACAGTTTTCGTCTCTATTAAACCCATATTTGGGGTTTGTTCTAAAATTCTATATTTTATGCCAAATATATGTGGCTTATTTTTATTATTGAAGTCTATTAATGCTCTTATTAATGCTATTATTCATTAAAAAAAAAATTAAGAGAAAGACAAAATCTTTAATGCCAGTGCGCAATTGCGTTGGGTTTATTTATAAAAATGAAGCGAAAGAAAAAAAAAACAAGAATGGAAAGCTAACTTCGGGCGGAGCCGAAGTTGATATACCCTTGCAGATATGTGGCAGCTCTATATTATTAGATATATATCGGATCTTATATAGTCGGCCGATCCTTATAAAACTCGGCAGATCAAATTAGTTTGCCGAAAGTAGAATCCATACAAAGTCCCAGTCTTCTAACTTAAAAAACAACAGAGATATGGCATTTCCGATCAATCAGTTATATGGCAGCTATAGGATATGGTCGGCCGATGCTAAAAGAGGAGTCCACAGCAATTCCCATCCTTCTAACTTAAAAAACAACGAAGTTATGGCATTTCCGATCAATCAGTTATATGGCAGCAACGATATAGGATATCGTTGACCGATCCCGGCCGTTCCGACTTATATAATGCCTGCAAAGGAAAGAAGGATGTGTGCAAAGTTTGAAGTCGATAGCTTTAAAACTTAGAGACTAGTTTGCGTAGAAACAGACAGACAGACGGACAGACGGACATGCTTATATCGACTCAGGAGGTGATCCTGATCAAGAATATATATACTTTATAGGGTTGGAGATGTCTCCTTCACTGCGTTGCACACTTTTGACCAAAATTATAATACCCTCTGCAAGGCTATAAAAGCAACAAGGTTATGGCATTTCCGATCAATCAGTTAAATGACAGCTATAGAATATAGGCCAATCCTAATGAAACTTGGTAGATCAAATAAGTTTACCAAAAGTAGAATCCATAGAAAGTCCCATCCTTCTATCTTCAAAAACAACAAAGCTATGGCATTTCCGATCAATCAGTTATATGGCAGCTATAGAATATAGTCGGCCGATCCTAATGAAACTTGGTAGATCAAATAAGTTTACCAAAAGTTCATAGAAAGTCTCATCCTTCTATCTTCAAAAACAACAAAGTTATGGTAATTCCGATCAATGAAATGAAACTTGGTAGATCAAATAAGTTTACCATAAGTAGAAAGAAGAAAATTAGAAATGAAAGCCCGTCATAAGAGTGGAAGACATTAAGAAATTTAAATATTTCTACTCAAGCTCGCGTCATCTTTCAAGATACGCATGCCATTGCCAATGTTTTAACGATCTAGTCACCCGGCTTCAGGCCGGAGATCATATTTGTACAACATTTTTTCTTTGTGTTAAAATAATTTTGTCTGCTCATTCATTGTTTATAACTGTTTTTATATATTTCACCGTCATCCAAATCACCTATGTTACATACTGGCTTCTCTGTTATTCAGCCGGTTCCCTATAGAAACCATGTCACCCCACCCTTGAAGTTTCAATACAACAAAAAATACTTGTGTCGACCAGAAGTCTCCCTGCGTGGTACAAGCCTCTACTTAAAGTTGTTAATTACTTCTCATTTGCAACACCTTTATAATTAGGCCACCGCTCCGCCACCACTAACTCATTGGAGTTGACGCCTTTGTTATTATTGGCTTTCAAAAGGATTTTCAGCATTTAAACCAGGAAATCACTCAATGCTTTTGCGTATTTGGATTCTTTTCGGATTTTTTTCGACCTCCTTATGTGGATTTTAAGCTACCTAGATGCTACCTTCTTTTTAAAGACTAGTCCGTACTACATCTGAAGTCCCTATGGAAGCCATTACAATTAATTTCTTTTTACCCATTTTATGAACTAGTTGCTCCTAGCTTTAACGGTACTTCTCTATTCTTTGTACAATTACTAACTCTTACTAATCGCTCTCTTTAAGCTCTCTTTGTTTCCCTGGCACAGGCGTTCAAGGTTCTTCAATAAAAATATTTATTGAATTTCAAACTGGTCTGTGCCATTAAGTCTTGTAATAAGACAATCTCATCCTACCATCCAAGTGTGCCGGGTTCACGGCCTCAGTTTCGGATGCCATTTCGCGTAGATCTGGTCTCCACTTTTGCTGTGACGGCTGTCGTTCTGTTCAGGTCGAAATGAGGTCGTTCATGAGACAGACTAAAAGCGGATTTAAAGAGTTCATCAGCGGTTTTCCCAAAATCAATGACCAACACTGTGCGTCATCTTTCAAAATATGTGTGCCCGTCCAGATGTTCAATACGATATGTTCCACCAGTTTTTGGCCAGAGAACATTTTCTAACACTTACACATCAGAAATAGTTTTTGGCCATTACATAACACATCAGACTTTAATCTCGCTTCTGAAGAGGTAAAATCACAATAGTTTGGTGACATGGAATTTCTTTGCATTAAAATCACTTTGACCGGTCAATATTTATACGTTACCTGTTCTCTAATCACTAATGTAGTCTAATGTTAATAATTTTCACCGTCTTTATTGCTTAACTCGCACCACGACTTTACCGCGGGCATGTTTGACATGTGTCGGTCAAATTAACTACATTAGAAGTTCGTTAGGTCGGCTGCTGGACTTTAGTTTCGTTTCAGATCCTGATGAAAATAATCTTTCTAGAACTCTGCTCCTATCTAATCCTGAGGATCCATATCATCCCACTAATAAAATTCGTTTCTTTCGTAAGGCCGACTTTAAGAAACTTAATAAATTCATTTTGGAATTTGATTGGTCCGATCCTTTGGCATGTAAAGATATAAACATTGCCTTACATAAATTTTATTACACATTAAATATAATTTTCGACTCTTGCGTGCCGTGGAAATATCGTCCGGTGCAACAAATCCACCTTGGTATACAAGTCACCTATTAAATTTAAAAAACAACAAGACTAGTCTTTTTAAGAAACATAAAATATCTGGCAGTACATTTAGTTATTCAATATACTTAATGGCTAAGTCCAATTTCACCGTGCATAACGCCGAATGTTATAAGAGCTATATTCACCGCTGCCGGATTAAGTTTACTCAGGACCCGAAGCAGTTCTTTAACTTTGTAAACACTAAGCGCAAAAATGTATCTTTTCCTTTACTGCTTACGTTTGAGAACTCATATGCGTACACTGATCAGGCAATGGCCGATCTTATTGCACAGTTTTTTCAAACAACGTATTCACCTAGCATCATTCCAGCTCAGCCTAACACTTATAATATCCAATCAGCCAACCTTATATTTTGCCCGTTTTTTTATTATAGTGGTGTCCTGCACTATCCTGCAGTTGGATGAGAGCCGTCAAGTGCCTTGACTACCCGAGAAGATACATATTGTACCCCGATTGCCCGTAAGTGCTGGGGATTGAAGTGCTTCCCTAATGGCTATTACGGACACTGCAGTGGTCCGGGTGTCTGAAGGACTCCATTAGGCACAGATGCTCACAGAAGAAACCGCCTCCCACCTGGCCGTTAAGTTTTGATCCATCTGTGTAGATATGAAGGGAGCCCTCTGGTCCCGGTGTACGGGCATCCCATTCCTCCCTCGAGGGGATGATGATTTTGTAATTAGTGGTGGGTTGGTCGACGGGTACGCTGTGGTCCGTACCCCCCTCTGGCATGAAATGATGCAGGTTCAGTCTGGTATGACCAAAACTATTCCTGCTCCATAGATTCGCCTCACGCAGTCTTATTGCCGCCAGAGTGGCTATCTTTACCCCCATCAATTCCACTGGTAGTAGGTCAAGGATGAAGTCTATGGCGTCGCTAGGCGTTGTGCGTTCAGAACAACAAGAATCAGAAAACAAGATTGTTCTGATAATCGCCGTGTCTAACCATCTGACTATCTTCGGGGACATTCCCCATTTCAGGCCTATCGCCTTGCGGCAGATATAGAGCGCTATTGCCGCTTTATTATTCCTTTCTCCATTGTTCAGTATCCAGTCCAGTTTCCTCTCTAATATTATGCCTAGGTATTTTGCACTACTACTAAGAGTTAGAGTTTCCCCTAGGAGCTTCGGAAGCTTAAGATTCGGTATTTTGTACTTCCTAGTAAACAGAACGAGCTCCGTCTTGAACGGGTTGACTCCCAGCCTATGCGCCCAGGTTGACAGAACATTAAGCTTTTCCGTCATTAAGTCGCATAACGTCTGTGGGAATTTCAAAGGCAATAGCATCGTCGTCAGCGTACGCAATGATCTTGCCGCCGCCACCCTCCAGGGATCGCAGTAGGTTGTTAACCGCCACGTTCCAGAGTATTGGTGAGAGTACACCTCCTTGCGGGGTGCCCCTCTTGACGTGTCTTCGAATAGACGAACCTCCAAGAGTCGCCGCGACACTCCTGTTGACCATGATCTGCCGTATTAGGTGAACTGGTCTATTCCAAGTCCCGTCAATGCGTCGATTATTGAGCATGGCATAATGTCGTTGAAGGCCCCCTCTATGTCCAGAAATGCAATTAGTGCACATTCCTTAAGATTGATCGCTCGTTCGGCGATCATAGTGATCTCATGCAGGTCTGTCTCTGTTGATCGGCCCCTCTTATAGGCATGCTGTGAGCATGAGATGTCACCTGGGTTAATGGTTAGTTGGAGGTGGAGACTTAGGAGTCTCTCCATAGTCTTAAGGAGGAAAGATGAGAGACTTAAAGGCCTGTAGTTCTTAGGGGTGCAGTGGGAAGGTTGCCCCGGTTTGGGTATGAATACAACCTTCGTACACAGCCACGCCTCTGGTACCATACCAGTAGTGAATACTGTGCTGAATATCTTCTTGATCCATTGCCTTAGGTTAATTCCGGCCCTAGATAGCTGAGCCGGTAAAATGCCGTCCGGGCCCAGAGATTTGAAGGGTTTAATATTATTAATACAAGGGACTATTAGCCCTTGCAAAGTCATTCTCCTCTGAGGTGTACCCTTCCAGAATGTCCTCCTCCACATCCGACATTCCTTCTGGGCGGACCTCTTCGGTCGGTTCCTCAAAGTCTGGCTCCTGCGCGTCTATCTCCAAGTCGATGCCTCCTGACTTGTCCTTCGCATCGACTTGTAGATCCTCACTACCCGTATCGTTACCCTCGTTACCCGTATTTAATACGGCTACCGGCACCCTCGAGGATTTTTGTGGTTTCCTCATTTAGTGTGAGGACAACCTGTCTTCTTAATTCCACTGCTTCCTCCACCTTGGCGACTCTCCAGTCCGCCGTAGGGAGTGTGGGGTTGCACATCTTCAACATGGCCAGTATGGTTGCAGGATCCGCCAGCTCTCTGTTAGCCATACGCGGGCCCTCGGTTTGCTTGGGATCTTGTCCCAGTCAACCGCCTCCAGACAGGCTCCTGGGTAAACCTCTCCAAGCGACGCAATCATGAGCTTGTGGAGGCTTACTGACCTCGCATCTTGGCACGCTATCACCTTGATGCTACCTTGGTACCATCCTGCGTCTTCGCAGTCCGGTGGAGGTCCTCTGCTTTTAAGCATCTCCTCCATTAAGCGCCTATGCGCTTAACGACCCCAATGATGGTCCTACCCTTCGTTACTTCTGCGAAGGATCTGTTACCCGGTTGTGTCTGAACCTTTTTCTTTTTCGCTAGGGGCTCCACCATCAGTCGACCTCTACCTATTCGCACTTTATGCGATTTCTTTGGCATAGTAATTTCTTTCCTGTCGGCTTCTTGGGATCCAGTCTAATTCCCGCCTTGGCTGGCTGGAAGTCTGGCACGATTTCTCTCGCCCACTTGATGATCTCAGCCTGTCGGGGTTGGATTCCGCCGATGGGTCCGCCCTCATCAAAATGAAGGCCGCTCTCCTCCTATCCTTATAGCAGACCTTACGCTGCAAGGAGCCAGCAGACGCCAGGCCGGGGCTTTCCTTAAGGATACAGCCGATGCGAGAGGAGCTCGATCCTGGGATCTTGCCCCCCATACCGTTCGGGGGTCCCATAGTGGGCGCCGTTTTGGGGGTTGGTGCCTTGGCATCCCCCCCTACACTGGCGCAGCTCGCCTCCGGACGTTGTCCCTCAGTGGGGAACTTTACCATCCCAGCATCTCTTTGGCCTCTATTTGCCTTGGAGATTGGCAGATCCATGATCCCATTTCCGGACTTTCTTGGGGAGTTCCGTTCTCCACTATTTTTGTTTTTGTTATTGTTCGAATTCATATTTGGACCCACGAGTAGGCCGAAAGGGGTTCGTCCATCATGACATAGCCCGCGTATCATGACAAGCCTGATTGAAACTGAGGGGTTTTTCCTATTGCTCCGCTTGGGAGCTTAGGGCATCCACAAGTGCATTCATCCACCGGACCCTATTCTGACAAGTCCCAGGTGTTATTGTCATAGAGTTCGCGTAATGCTGCTCGGCGCTGGGTTAGCTTGGGGCGTCCCACTCTTCTTCTTCCTTGCGGGTTCCACTCCAAAGCCATCCTAGCTATGCTGTCTCGCTTTTTCCTTAGCGCGTGACCAATCCATTTCTTTTTTCTTTATCTGCTGCTGGAGAGCGGAGGGTCGTCATCGGGTTGGGGGGGTGATTGTTTTCTGATCTTGTGTTTGTTTCTTAATCGTTATTTTTCGGTCGATCCGGTGATTAGCCGAGTGCAACCTATCTCAGAAGTGGGGCTGCCACCTAACGACATCTGGGAGTGCCGGTTTTCGGTTTTCATGCATATAATTATAGATAGAAAGTATCCGATAAGAACTTTCACTATTTACATCATATGCGCGAGCGCCGAAAACTTGCAGGGCCATGCACTTGCCATGAGTGGGGCTTGAACCCACGACCTCACGCTTAGCGAGCTAGTACACTAACCACTAGGCTATGAGGCCCCCATGAAAAGAACCTGTAGCAGCATAGATTTCTCTAGATACTTAATAGCTCGGTTAGATTTCACCGTGCATAACGCCGAATGTTATAAAAATTATATTCGCCGCTGTAGGATTCAGTTCACACAGGATCCAAAGCAGTTTTATAACTTTTTTTATTATTGGATCTTCAAAAGGTAAAACCAGTCTTTTCGCCAGGCCGCGACGGAGTACCAGGCTGTGTGCTAAAATACTGTGCTAGGGCTCTGTGCAAACCTTTTCAAAAACTTTTTAACTTATCTTTGGAATCTTCGATTTTCCCCTTCAAATGGAAGGAATCTTTCATAATTCCCCTGCATAAAAAGAGGAAAAAATCCGATGCTGCCAACTACAGAGGCATCTCAAAATTGTCTGCTATTCCAAAGTTATTCGAAAAATGAATAACTCCTCATTTGCAACACCTCTGCTCATCAATAATTTCTCCATGTCAGCATGGTTTCATTAAGCGTCGCTGCACCACCACCAATTTATTTGAGTTGACATCCTTTGTTTTAGATGGCTTCCTTGATGATGATGAAAAGGGACTTCAAACTGATGTTATTTACCCAGACTTTCATAAAGGATTTGATTTAGTTAATCACTCACTCTTGTTGAGTAAACTAAGTCTTTTGGGATTCTCAACCGACCTCATTATGTGCATCTTCAGCTATTTAAATGGAAGAACACAGAGAGTCTTATTTAAAAATCTAGTCTCCAACAGGCTTCGACTATCTCTTTGGGATTGCCTTAGAAAAATTAACTAAGGATAATGATCTTGGTGTCCTTTAAGACATAAAACTTAAATTTTCCGACCATATTTCTTTAATGGTTAATAAGGCTAAAGGTGTTCTCGGTTTTATTAAAAGATGGGCTAAAGAATTTAACGTCTCTTATATTACTAAAAGCTTATTTATATCCTTGGTCCGTCCGATACTGGAGTACGGTTCATGTGTCTGGTGTCCCCAATACGGTGTTCATCAAGACCGTATAGAATCCGTACAAAAGAACTTCTTATTATTTGCTCTTAGAGGACTTAACTGGGACGCAAAACTTCACCTTCTTTCGTATAATACTAATAAACTTGCCCTCCTTAACATACCGTAGAGCAATGCTGGGTGTCGTTATCCTACACAACCTTATTAATGGTGATGTAGATAGCCAGCGCTTACTAACACGCTTACAGTTTAACGTTCCAAATAGAAGGACTAGAAACTTTAGTCCTTTATTCTTAAGCCATGCACAGCATGATCCCCTTAGGATTTTATGTTCGAACTACAATGGTCTGTATCACATTATTTGACTTTCATCCCTTTCAAATATGAAAACCTCCATTTTAAATTACCTTCAAGAGGATACTAATTCTTCCTCGTTGTCTTTATAATCCTTCTATTTATATTTTCTAACTCGAATTTATTCCCGCGATTCGAGCCGTACGTTTTGCGCCCCTCGGTCGGTTGGGCGGTAGGTGGGCTGTACGTATGCAGTGGAAACCGCGCGAATAAAAAAAAAAATAAAATAAGGGTAAAGAGTAACTACCAGATTTGGCTCTTTGAGGGATTACAGACGTAGCTCTTCTTGAAATTACCACGTAAACTCTATATGAAATACCAAAATACAATCATATTATCTATATGCTTATTAAAACTTTAATAATTTAAATGTATTGTTTATTTTTATTGCTTTTATTTATTTTTAGTCTGACGCAGAATACGACAAGGAGCAACTAAGGAGTAACTAATTGGCAATATTGGAAAAATTAACAATAAGAAAAATATTATTTTAGTTCTTCGAAATGCTTTTAAAGCATTTGACCATGATGGTGCTGGCTGGATTGAGCATGCAGACGTATCTAGTATTCTTGAAATTTTAGGTCAGAAACTGGAACCGCCTGCGGTTAAGGCACTTATTAAAGAGGTAGATAAAGGAACATCAGGAAAATTAGACTTCAGCCAGTTTTGCAAATTGGCAGCTCGTTTTATTGAAGTTGAGGAAGATGTAGGAGCTCTGCAAAATGAGTTAAAAGAAGCATTTCGTGTTTACGATAAAGAAGGAAAAGGCTATCTAACAGTTGCTACATTGCGTGGCATTCTGCATGAATTAGATGACAAGATTTCCAATCAAGATCTGGATATGATTATAGAAGAAATCGATGCTGATGGTTCTGGGACAGTTGATTTTGATGGTAAGAAAAATAATTTAAATAATTGCGTTTGATATAAATGCTATATTATTTTTTACAGAATTTATGCAAGTAATGACAGGTAAAACATAGCTAAATATGGTTTAAATTTTAAATTTATGGTCTAGCGGTTTGTTTTTGTTTATAGTAACTAAACTTTTTCTTTCAAAAGTAACCGAAGATTTTATTTATTGGAGGACAGTTAGTTGTTGTTTTATTGAGTATGGTATCGTGTAGTCTCGTCATAATTTCCTGATTCAATGCCCGGCTTAACTGCTTGAATAAACTTTAAATTCTTTAATTTAATTTATCCGAATTTGTGGATTAGGTTATGTTTTGTCGACAGCAACATAGGCTTGTATTGTTTTGCATTCCCTTACGAATGGCGTCTTGGATCAACTTGGTTTGCTCGATAATTCTTGGGGTTTTTGACAATAAGCTATCCTTTGACGATAATGCCAGGGGAATGTTATCTCTTATTGATAATGGTCCAATAAGATTCACGATCTTTTTATAACTTTGATTTTACATGTCTCTTAGATTTTATATGACCTTCCTTTTCCAGATTAGTACTTTAGCGATTGGATTAAGTTTGAGCTTGCGTTTCTATCCACATTATTAAGTACACGAAAATATTTTCAAAACTTTGTCGTTTCTGTTATTTGCACTAAATGATTTAAACTAGTAACTTTGGAATCGTTTCATTGGAAATCACCCGGTTCCCTCACCCCTCAAAGGCTGCTGGGGCTTGTTGGCAAAGCCGCCTTACTTACTGAGCCTGTCTTGCGTTTTGTCTCCTGTATTACTTGTGCTTTCTTGATGAAACGACGTTTATCGTACCTGTACGATAGTCCTTATATAGAATAAAGACAAAGTTTCTAAATCTAATTTCTTAGTTAGATGTAAATCTTTGATGTGATGTGGCTTTCTTTGATGTGTTATGGTAGTGTTTGGTTCTGTCTGCACGGATGAGCTTTGAGCTTTTACGCCTTCCTATCCGAGCCTGTTCTATAATCGTACACAGCTCCTAACTCGATTATGATGAAAGATATTATTGTTATTACCTTTTCCATAACCGCATTCAAGGCTCTCGGGAATCGCTTAGAGATTTTGCAGTGCAATTGGAGACACTGGGAAGCGGTATCCGAAGCGAACAGCATCAGAGATATCCACTTTCAGAGGCTACTTCAGTCCAGCAAACCTCAATCCCTGATACATGCCCTTGACATGGCCAGGCGTATAGAAATTCAATGCCATCGGTGGCCGATTGGCTCCGTGATGCCTCCTTAACTGCAACAGGATCGGACAAGCACGTCGCACAGTTCGGTTCAGCTGCTCGAGGGTATGTCCTACTAACAGATTCCCTGAGCCTCTTCCAACACCTTATTCCCAGAAATGTAAGAAGGCGAAACCGAAGAATAGTTTAATACAGCCTCCTCGATTGAAAGACCAACCATCAGCAAATCTTTTAGAAGATGGTACTTTTTTCAACGATCAGAAATTTTATTACTCTAATAATTATTCCAGGCACACTACCCTACACAGGATTTTTTGGTGGAAGATCCATCAATCCAAGGATCCTTTTTTAAAGATTGAATGGTTTCGACCTTGTTTAATTTGATGAATGGACCCGCTGAAGTTTATAAAAATATGGGTCTGCTAATGGCAAGTTCTTTGGTAGGGTCAAATCTTTCACGTTCACTGACTGGTCACGGTGATAGCCTGAAATTGTTTTCAAAACCCAAAAGTCGAACGGAAACTCACTACCATTGATTCTCGACTTCACCACGGTGTGTATCTTTTTTTTACTTGTGAATTAGTTTGACCAATTCCAAGCAAGTTGAAGCACGATTCCTCCCTACGGATCTGTAAGCATTAAGCAAGATCTTAAGTAATGAAATTCATTTGTTATCCTGAGTCAAGTAATGCTCGGGTCAATATGTGCTCGCCATTTTATGTTCGAACGCTTACGATCGACGTTGCTAACAAAACCCTTTCTAAAGACGACGCATGCAAAGCATGTGATGTAGAAGGGCCATCATTCGTTAACGCTGGAGGAGGATTTTCTGTAGGTGGTGGTTAGCGCTAAGTTATTTTCAGTCATTTTACGGTGCGATCTTGCACAGATTTGACACCTAGTCGATTTGCACTTCGCTACCGTGTGACATTTTCGCAGACAATTTAAACAGAGGGAGGCATTACAGCAAGGCGAGCGAACGGACTGCACTGGGGCAAAAAATGGTCTTGAGCGTTACAATAAGAGAAAAGAGAAGAATGTTGGTCTGCTAATGATAAGTTATTTGGTAGTTCCCAATCTTTCACGTTCAAGGATTGGTCAGGGTAATAGCCTGAAATTATTTGTCGAATCCAAAAGTTGAATGGAAAGTCACTACGTTTGTTCTCGACTTCACGCCAGTGTGTATCATTTTCTCGACTTATTCTATCGCTTGACCAATTTCAAACAAGCTTATATAAAATTCCCTACGGATCTGTAAGCGATGACTAAGCTCTTTGGTAATTGCGTTTATTTGATTCAGAGCCAAGTTGCTTGAGAACCAATGCTCGGGCCGAAATATTTTTTCCCGACTCCATCCCGGCCGGGCCCTAGATCCATACTTCTCCCCAACCGCCACTTCATAATATGAGCTGTGGGCGCGATTGACCTTCTATCCATGTGTGAACCGCCTCCACATACAACCCATCCAAGCCTTGTTTTTTTCAACAACGGTAGCCCAGCTAAAAGCTGGATTTGCCCAGCACACAATAGTTCATAAAATAGACTGGCTCCGATAAGCAAATCGATACGTTGTGGCTCCATTCCAGCTGGAGAAGTCCAAGCTGAAACTAGGCTGGAGATCCGTGATGTTGGGGGCGATGACAGCGTTGACAAAGGCCGAATATTCGGAGCAACGGAACCGCAGGAGCACATCGTCAGACCTGTCGCAAGTGTCGCCAATTTCAGACACTGCCATGTAAGATTTGCGTCTACATGGCAGTCTACATGGCATGCTGCAGCTGACTAGCCAGTCGGGAAGTAATCACGTGCACTTGCGATCCTGAATCCAATAGAGCTCGGCAAGGAACAAAAACTCCAGCGCGACTCGGAACGAGAATATTCGCTGTAGCCAGTAAGGCTATCTCACTGCTGCGACCTTGGGCAACTAGTGCATTAGCAGCGGATGACTGTATTTCCAAAAAATGCAGCAGGCTGTGATGCTTCCTCCCACAACTGTGGCAATTGGCAGCGAGGCACTCACGTAGGTGATGACCAGGTTGGAGACATTTCCGACATAGACCGAGTCGCCTAGCCTCACCAAGGCGGCTCTCAGGAGGCATAACAAAAATCTGGGGCTTGCAAACACTACGTGGGACCACCCACCACATAATATACAAGCAAGGGAAGGGGAATTTATGAGGATAAAGGACGATCAAATATTATTTGAGACTCTACGTCTTCCCATCTGAGTGCCCGGCACGTAGGCGGTAATGGCCACATCCATAGCCTCCAGAGTCCTGACTCGCTGCTCCAAAAATTCTGCAATCGACTCCCAGGTAGGGATGAGGTCCAAGTTCGACGCATTTTGACATTCCTTCCACTTGGCCTGGGTAGCTAGGTCCAAATGTTGAAGGATCACTTGGACAATAATACTGCTGGCGATCTGTATTGTCGTCCCCAAATTTTGCAAGGCTCGCAAGTGGGCATTGAATTTATCGGACAGCCCTCGAAGCGCTGCCACTGAGCCGCCTTCCAATAGATTGAGGCCCAGAATCCCGTTCACATGAGCCTGAATTATTAACCGACGGTTATTAAATCGTCCATCCAAGCGATGCAACGCGACATCATAATTCTCCTCGGAGATTTCCAAGGAACGAACTGCTTCTAATGCTGAGCCCCGAAGACAAGATCGCAACCTCTGCAGCTTTTCCACCTTACTTATGTGAGGATTGCAGCCCACGATCGTTGAGAAAGCCGAGTGAAGCCGAGAGAAGAGCGCAACGACGTCTCGTGCTCGATTTCGGCATGCATCGTCGCTACAAGCTCAGACACTGTAAATCGCAAGTCGCTGCTTATATCCGTAATATCCAATTCTTCAAGATCCCCATGGATAGCCTTAATGTCCTCGTACATGGCGACCAACTGGCCATGACGCACATGGAGCATAGCATCTTCCACCAGGGACATTGCCTTGCATTTCAAAATTGTGTCTGGGGTGTCTTACAGCTGGCGGCCACTCCGGGAACTTTCTTCAGGTGTCCGATATCCCTTGTTAGCTTCCTACCATCACGCTCTATTTCAGCTATATTCCGGTACTTTTCCACTATGGTGTATTCAGTGTTATCGAAGGTAGGAGTGAGCTTGTTTGGAAACACTACGTTCTTCTGGAAAACCTTGTCACCCACCTTGATGTCGCCCCTCTTCTCTTGTGAGTCAATGGTTTTCCTTTATTTTTTTCCAACAAGTCTCGATTCCTTTCGGCTGAGTCTAAATACTGCTCTTCTGTCTCTTCCATAGCTGATATATTGTCTCGAATGACTCTATTAAACATCAGTTTCGTGGGAGCTGCCCCCGTTGTTCCATGTGGGGTAACGTTATACATGAGAACGAAACTCTGAATCTGAACTCTGAAACTCTGAAATACTGACGGTTACTCCCGTAACCGTACCCAATTACTTGTCGTTTGACTAAAGACCTTTTCGTGTTCTCTACTTCCCCATTCGTTTGTGGCCAGTAAGGTGGGTCCTTAACTTGTATTATGCCACATGCGTTATAATAGTCTGCGAATTCCTGACTTACATATTAGCTAACATTGTCTGTTTTCAGAAATTTTGCGTATCCTAACCTACAGAAAATTTCTTTCATGACTTCGATCAAACTTGCTGACAAGATAGACTTTAGAAACTTGTATTCCATGTAGCGAGAAAATTAATCTATGAAAACCAGGATGTACTCGCCATTGGGTAGAGGGCCAAGAAGGTCGGAGGCTACCCAGATCCACGGCCCAGTAGGGAAAAAATGTCTGGCCATAGGGATGGGCGAGGCGCTTGAGATACCAGGCAACAATCCGGCAGGCTTTGTGGAATTTTTCCACGTTTCTGTCCATTTGTGGCCACCACACCTTTGACCTTTGGCGGCGCTTCATTGCTGTTTCTCCTAAGTGCCCCTCTTGGGCTAATTCTAGCGTTTGTGCTATTAATGGTGTTGGAACTACTATTCGTTCCCCCTCAATAATAGCGAACCGATTGATGAAAATTAGTTCCGAAAAGGGTATAAATTTGTTGATGCCTCTGTTTCCATGAGTTATTCTGCACCCGCCGTAGTATACTATATTCCGTTTTGGGATCCATTTCCTTCGCTGTGGATAGTTGGCAAAGTCGCGAAAGCGCATCCGAAATGTTTTCTTTCCCAGCTTTGTAGTTAACAGTGAACTTGTATGAATGCAGCCGCTAAAGCCACCTCCGACAAAGTCTTGCTAGCAAAAGAAATTATTAGCTGGTCGCCTTTATCCGTGAACTGTAACAGAACAGCGCCAAGGGCTACGGGACCGATTACCCGAGTTCTAATTTTGGGATTCAAATATAACAGCAGGTACCTCAGCTAGCTGATCCTTTAAGTTGGTGAAAGTCTTCCCCTCAGCTTCGCCCCATGTGAATTTATTTTCGGTCTTGAGCAGTTTCCTTAAGGTATCCGTATGGTGTGAAAGATCCGGAATGAATTTCCCCACATAGGTTACTAGGCCGAGAAAACTTCGCGTTTCCTCTTTGTTCTTGGGGGCTCTAAAGGAACGAATGGTATCTATTTTCTCGGTTCCCCTTCGCAGATAGGATATGACCAAGGAACTTTAGCTTATTCGTACCAATCTGCGTGGCTTAAATGATTAAACTTGAATCTTGAATCAATGATCAGTCGGATCTTTCGGCAGCCTACATGGCATTTTATGTGTTCCTCCTCCTCATCACTATATATTTTAAAGCTTGGCGGATATTGGATATATTTTAAAAACTATTTACCACATCTCGGGCATTCCCTTCTTGGCTTGAAGTTTTGATTTGAGATGGGGCCATCACCAGTCTTTGATGTTATTGCTTTCGACGCCCTAAATATCGGCTCCTCCATCTGGCATGCATCGATCACTTCATCCAGTGAATGCTCCATTCCCAGGAACTCGTTCTTTAATTTCAACGATGCCCTGGCGTCTATGATCTTATCCTTAATGCAGATGTTTTCAAATTCCTTTTTAGAGGAGCCAAAGGAATATTTACTTATGTTGACGTGGTTGCCATACGAAGTCCGAGAAACTTCCATTATCAGAGGGTGTTAAGCTTCCGAACAAGTGCCTCTCAAACGATGAGTTTTGCTTCGGCGAGAAGTATTTTCCTAAACTGCCAACGAGAACCGCGTAGATGTCGCTCTCTCCTCCATTGTCCGGATCAATAAATGCACCCGGTAAAGAGTACGCTACAGACTGCAGCTGGACACCTCCCAAGAGAAAGATTTCGCTTATGCCTTATGTCGTTAATTTCTTCGGCCTCTGATATAGGATATAGGATAAAATCGACCGATTCCGGCCATTCTGACTTATATACTTAATTGCGTGAAACGTAAAAAAGCATGTGAGAATTTTGATAGCTTATGTGCTGAAAGACTAGTTTGCGTAAAAACAGACAGACAGACGGACATGCTTATATCGATTCAGGATGTGATCCTTTACAGGGTCGGAGATTTCTTCTCCACTTCGTTGCACAATTATGACCAAAATTATGAGAACCACTGCAAGGGTTTTAAAAGAATTTATTTTAAAAAGTTTCGGTATGGTATATTATCTTTACCCTTTAGATACTCGACTATGAAGTTGTATTCCTCTTATTTAAGACTCATTCGTGTCTGGATTTAATTTGGAATTAGAATTTACCATTGAAAACAAGTACGTAAGTGGTCTGTGATCTGTTTTGACAGTAAAGTGTCTGCCATAAATACATGGTCAGAAGTATGTTATTGAGTTAAAACTGCTGCCAACGCTTGCTTAATTATACAAAATTCTTTGCTAAAATCTGGGGATTGCCAAGTAGGGCTAAGTGCCAAGTAAAATCGGCACTAATAGATTTTAGATGTTGGAAGGCAGTTTGGCAATAGTTGCACCATGCAATGAATCGACATGTGGGGCTGGGTAATTTTTTATTACGTCGTATTTTAGTCTTCGGGCAAGATTCGTTTATCTGTGCATTTATGTCATGAAAAGTGACTTTATATGTTCATATGTTTTTCGGAACAACCGATCACTATTAAGTCATCCATATAAAAGAATGCTTGAGAAAGATCTAGTCCAGAGAATGCTATATTCATCATTCTCTGAAAAGTGTGTGGCGCTAATTTTAAGCCGAATGGTAATCGCGTGAAGCGATACGAACCATTACTTGTTGAAAACGGCGTTATATCCCTAGAGCTTTTTTCAAGCTCGATTTGGTGAAAACCTGACATTAATTCGGGGCATGAAAAATATTTTGCTTCATCTTGTTGGTCTAAAATGTCATCAATTCGAGGTAGTGGGAACTTATCGGACAATAATTTTTGATTGATCTGACGAAAGTCAATTACTAATTGCCATTTCTTTTTATCTGTGCCCAGGATGGACTTTTTTAGAACTAATAAGAGTGGGCTGTTATATGAAGATACAGATGGTTCCACAATTTATAGGATGGATCCGCTATATTGTTTGCATATGGTTGACAGCTGTGTCCGGAATTGTGGAGGAAAATATGTTGAGATTTGAGATAATACAGACTTTTCCCTATTTTCTTTGTTAGATTGGAACATAAATTGGAAATTTTAAGTTATTATTATTATATAAGCATGCCCGTCTGTCTGTTTCTACGCAAACTAGTCTCTCAGTTTTAAAGCTATCGACTTCAAACTTTGCACACCTCCTTTATTTCTTTGCAGGCAGTATATAAGTCGGAACGGCCGGGATCGGTCAACTATATCCTATAGCTGCCATATAACTGATTGATCGGAAATGCATTAACTTCGTTGTTTTTCAAGTTAGAAGGATGGGACTTGCTGTGGACTCCAGGCAGTATATAAGTCGGAACGGCCGGGATCGGTCAACTATATCCTATAGCTGCCATATAACTGATTGATCGGAAATGCATTAACTTCGTTGTTTTTCAAGTTAGAATGATGCTGTGGACTCCTCTTTTAGCAGACTTATTCGATCTGCCAGATTTCATAAGGATCGGCCGACTATATCCTATAGCTTCCATATAACTGATTGATCGGAAATGCCATATCTCTGTTGTTTTTAAAGTTATAAGGTTGGGACTTGCTGTGGACTCCTCTTTTAGCAGACTTATTTGATCTGCCAAATTTCATAAGGATCGGCCGACTATATCCTATACCTGCCATATAACTGATTGATCGGAAATGCCATATCTCTGTTGTTTTTTAAGTTAGAAGACTGGGACTTTGTATGGATTATACTTTCGGCAAACTAATTTGATCTGCCGAGTTTTATAAGGATCGGCCGACTATATAAGATCCGATATATATCTAATAATATAAGCTGCCACATATCTGCAAGGGTATATCAACTTCGGCTCCGCCCGAAGTTAGCTTTCCATTCTTGTTTTTTAAATAAAAAGGATGGGACTTTCTATGGATGGGACGCATTCCTCTTTGAACAAATTAATTCGATCTGCCAAATTTCATATGGATCGGCCAACTATATAAGATCCGATATATATCTAATAATATAAGCAGCCACATATCTGCAAGGGTATATCTACTTCGTCTCCGCCCGAAGTTAGCTTTCCATTCTTGTTTTAACTTTAACAGGTATTAACCGGTATTATAAGAGGTCTAAAAAATGTATGTACTTATTCTAGTTATGTATAGTGGGACTAAACTTTTATTTCGTTGTAAAGATTTATGGATTTAAGGTATTGGATTGTTGTGGCTATATATATGGGATCTACTATTTCTTCTAAGGTTTTTTGGAGGAATTTCTTTCTGTGTTCAATGTATGTAGGGCATTCTAGGAAAATGTGTGATAGGGTTAGATTTGATTGATTTATTTTATTTAAATTTAAATTAAATTAAATTTGATTTAAATTTTAAGTTATTTGGACTAATAATAAGCCTATCTTCGGATGGCTTAAAGTCTAACTGACAGTTGTATTATTTGATAAAGTCGATTCCTAATATTTCATCACAGGGAATGGCGAATTTTAAATTTACAATATAAAAGTTGTGTGGGATTATATATTTAGTAGTCTGTATTTCAATGGATATTTGTCCAATGGATTTTGTAATTTCTTGACTAATTCCTTGTTATTTCATATTCGGATTGAATGTCAGGAAAAACATCTGCATTTTCTTTGAGTATTGATATGTCTGCACCAGTGTCTAATAAAAATACAAGTTATTTTTCGGCGGCGACATTTTTAAAAGTTACAAATGCAATTAAACTGAGATTGATAGTTTGGAGTTTTGCGTTATATATTGCTGAGTATCTAAAGGTTCCTGGTTGATTGAAAACAAATTTTTGCAATAGGTTTCACTAAAATGAGCGATTAAAATGGTTTTTGAAAAAGTAACTTCTAAATATTTTTAAAACAAAAAGTCATCCAATTTATATACTTGCACCAATTAAAGTACTTGCCAAGAACTATAAGATTCACTTTTTTAAAAATAAAAAACAGTCTTAGCACAAGTATTTTTTCAGTTTAAATTGACGAATGTCGCGTTCGACTTAGAGAATTACCCATATGCAGATTCCAACCATTTTCGAAGACTGTCAATGTCTGTTGCAATTGGCCAGATGCCGTTTGTAAATGGCCCTGGCCATTTTACCTTTTTGGTAAATATTGGCTTTTTTACTTTAATTACATCAGAGGATTCACCTACAATAGTATCTTTTAACTTTCTGATAATAGCGTCTATAAAGGTTTCATTCCTCACTTTGTGTAAAGTTGTTCCACTTATTTTTGATTTAATAAGCTCTACAGCGAGCGATTCAGAATTATTCTTTGTTATGTTAACTAAGTTAGTTGCTGTTATGAATCGTTGCAGGTTTATTGTCGTTCCATCAAATTCAGGGACTGCATGGGCAATGTCTTTTATGTATGCTCTTTTGGCTGCGGCTTCAGCTTCAGCTTGAGTCATTGTGTTAAAATTTTCTAGTTCACTTGAATCAGAAAAATGTAGTTCAGACGATTCTGTTTATGTCAGAGCCGCAGGTTTGTCAAATCGTTTGTATTAGCCTGTTTTGTGATAGGCATTTATACGATTTGTCAAAGCTCTCTTGTAAATTTAAATTCAAAGTTGTAAATTTATTTATTTATTTATTTTTATTTTTATTTTTTTTTTTATTTCATTGGAAAAGGGTTTTTACTCGTATACCTTATCCAGGTCATTGGCTCGACTCATGTAACGCATTTTTTTCTAATTTATTATGTTTAATATAAAGGTTAAAAATAAATTGTAAGACGTTTACAATAGTGAGAATAAGTAAAAGGATCCACAGTGATTGAATACTTTCTGTGTGATCTATGATTTTTACATTATTGACTACATTGGCCGTATTATCTTTAGTCTGACTATCGTCAGAGCCGAACCAAACCATTTTTAGGCAATTCAAATTCTATATCTTTAAAAAAAATATTTATAGAATATATAAACAAAACAATATCAGAATTAAAAAAAAAATTTCAAGCAGCGCTTTTGCGCATCGGTTTGAGTTAGAGTTTTTTTTATAATTAAAGGCAACTTAGGCATTGGCATAAATGCAGCCCTTGTTGCGTTACTTTGCTCTTTTGCAAAGTTCTTTCTCTATGATTTTTATGTTTTCTTCGTGGGCTTCATTCTCTTGTGGGGGGTTTTCTATTTTTATGTAGTCCTTTATTAGCCGCCACTGGTTTAGGAGCTTTACCCTTTTTCCGACCCTTTTCTTCTTTTGGATCGGTTTGTTTCGCTCCTGACGTGCCCTGTACTCAGCTTTTATGAGGGGGCGAGGTCGATCCTTTGGACACAACTGCAGAGCTTCTTCTAGGGTCGACGTGTTTTTTTTTCTGCTGCTGTAATCCGGGGTCTATGGGCTCAGGCGGTACAGGCGCCGGTCATCATACAGGTTTTGGTCTGCTGCTTCCTTTCATTTTTTTTCTTTTAATTAAGCGTAAACGCTGCTGTTGTTATTTTGGTTGCTCTCGGCCATGAAACACAAACTAAGAAATTTTTCATATTTTTAGTTTTGCGATGTTTTATTTTTAGCGAATTCATCCGTTTTCGGTAAATTTCTAGGTACATCACTTTTTTTGCCACTTGTTCTTTATTTGAATCTCGCATGGAAAAATCTGCGATCAACAATTAGCAACTTGTTATTAATAAGATAGTTAAATTTTCTCATTAGAAGTTTAAGTTAAAAGACAAAATGTAGCGCATATTGGCAGATCAGTGGCAAATATGCCAGTCTTCTGTTTGTGCTCTCATTTATTAATGCCTTGAATTCTCATACAATTGTTCCTATCGCTAAAGACCGCGGAGCTGCGCCAACGGTGACGCCGGCAGAGGCAGAGATCAGTTTTTTATATATTAGTGTATGTATATAAGTCAAGGCGTGCGAAGAGCTGCCTCGCCTTAGAGGAGGTATTATGTTCACTTGGGGCCAGAACCGCCTCGCATATCAAAAATGCATACGCTGCACTTCCCAGTGCCAGTGCCATCGCACTCAACAGCGGTCATACAACCGGGCACTTGAGGCAATGCTGAGACTTGGATTTGTATACATATATTTGTATTTGTAAGAAAATTTATGCAAATTATATGTTTTAATTCCCGATTAAAATAAAAAAAATAAAAATTAAGATTATAAATTTATAAATTTATTTATATATCAAGAATGAGTTATAAAGATATCCTATTCGATTGATCGTAGATTACAAACTGATTTCACAAATGCAACTTTATTATAACTATGGCTTTTATCGGTGACAGCAACGCTAGCAGCATGGTTTTTATTGATGGACTTTGGTTTTTATTGATTGGTCAGAATTTATGCTAACAAGCAGGTTCCCAGGATGGGCACTTGTTTATAAATTTGGAGCAAAGACGGTGTGATGTTTATGTCTACTGTCGTCGATAAAGGTGTGTGAATGCTTATAAATACAATCCATTTGTAGACAATATCTGGTTTTTGTTGATTGATTAATGATTCTTTAAGTTTTAAAATTGGTGTTTGTTCATCTAGAGTTACGTCTTTCCCGCCTCGCCACTTGCCCATGGAATTATGTACAGCTGCATAGTTTTGAGGTTTTATTGCTAGGCTTTCATGAACTTGTATTTCGGCATTTGAGTTGAGCGGCTGGTTTTTGGGGTTAAAATTGAACCTTCAAAATAAATATTGAAATGGAGTGCGAGAAAGCTCCGATTTATAATGCGTATGCACTGAGATAAAGGGTACAAGTGCGCCCGCCACCGGGCTAACGAAATCTCATTAACTTAATGACAAAGATAAATAAAGCCGAGCGGCCGAGAAGAGTTGGCTTGCAACCAACAACAGCGATGAGAAAATGATTATATGCTAAACTATAATTATTACATTTATATATATATGTTACATTTATATTGATTCAATTTATGCCGTGGCTGCTGCCTGACCCAACATACTCCCCCCAGTTGAGGCCTGCCCTTCAACTTCATCCTTAAGGGGCAATAGGCAAAGCTTGATCACTGCGCGCTTGGTAGTTCCAGAAGCGGTTCTAACCACCGCCACTCGACGCACTTCATCCCGACCAGGGACTTGATCCAGAATTCTAGCCAACGGCCACTTCATGGGGGGTAGGCTCTCGTCCTTGACTAGCACCCCATCGTTAATTGCCAAGGCAGGTCCCGACGCACGCCATTTGGAGCGCTGCTGAAGACGGCTTAAGTACTCCTCCTTCCATCGGGCCCAGAAAGACTGCTGCAGGAAAGACACACGCTGCCAGCTGTCCATATGGTTGAAATCAGGCTCGATAAAACCGACTGTCGGGCCACCAGTTAAAAAATGGGATGGCGTTAGAATATTAAGGTCTGCAGGATCCTCTGAAAGAGACAATAAAGGCCGTGAGTTTATGACAACATAAAGAGTCCACCAAAATGCGGAGATCGAGGAGGAATAAAATGCCACTCAATGGACTCAATAGCGTAAAACTCCAGAAGCGCTCGTTGATGCTCATCGCTTATGAAGAGTTGGAGCAGCTCCTTTAGCTCGTTTTTAGCTCCAACAAAATTGGTCGCATTGTTAGACCAAATGTGCTGAGGCTTTCGGCGAGTGCATATAAACTGTTTTAAAGCATGTAAAAACGCAGATGTGGATAGATCCTTTACAAGCTTTAAGTGCACGACTTTAGTAGCAAAGCAAATGAAACACTCACGTAACCTTTTACGGGAGCTTTATTGCGAACTTCTGGCTTATAGTAAAATGGGCCGCAAAAATCCACACCAGTCACTCCGAAAACCTGGCAACCGCTAACTCTTTGCTCCGAGAGATCAGCCATAATGTGAACATAATGTGTCCGAGTAACTGGATGGCTTCTAGGCAATATAATTGGATGGCGACTATCAAAATCCATTGTAGAATTTCTTAAACGACCGTCCACACGCAACAGGCTAAACTTGTCTAAAAAAGGAGAGGATGTGGCAAGTATGCTGGCTGACGAACCCAAAGAAACACACGCTGCACCAGTCGCAATAGTAGGATGGTTCCAGCCTTGATGTCGCTAGCAGTGACACCCTTGTGACGGACTCGCTGTGAGAACTTGAGCACATAAGCGAACACCCGCTGCAGTGCTGGAATCGAGTAGGCGTACTTGGAGCCAGCTATCACGTCAACATACGGGGATTTGATTAGCAGAACCCTTGCCCTTTGCTCCAGAGTGAGATTTTCAAATGGAACCGCTGCTGGCCACTGATCTTGAAGTCCAAGAAGAAACGCAGGACCATGGGACCACAGGTTGTCAGTAACTAACTCCTTGGGAAGAGCACCACGCGAGAGGATGAAACGAAACGAAACTAAACGAAACCTTAGATGAATGTGCAGCAGCTTTGGTTAGATAACTGGACCAGACATCAAACCGTCATTCAACGAATACCCAGAGGTAGTGGCAGCCGAACCATCAAAAACAACCCTTAGCTTGGTTGTTGAACTGTCCTCCTTCAAAACGCAGTGATGTGGTAGGAAATACTGTCTGGCAAGTCGTGGACTAGGCGGGACTGGAGACATATGCCCCAAATCTAAATACTCCTTTATGAACGCAGCATACTGATCCTTCAATTGAGGCTATCGGCAAAGCTTCCTTTCGAGGGAGAGAAATTGCCGCACGGCTAGTGAGTTCGATTCCCCTAGCAACTCAGAGCTGACCTACAACGGCAGCTTCACCGAGTAGGCGCCTGACCTGATCGATCCGCTGCGGTCGAAAGAACTGGGGATCAGCCAAAGTGAGGTTGGACGGAATATTCCAGCTAGAGACATCCAAGCTAAAGCTAGGCTGGATGTCCATGATGTTTTTGGCGACTACAACTTTGACAAAGGCCGAATATTCAGAGCAATAGGATCGTAGGCGCACATCAACAGAGAATCCGTCTGTCGCGAAGCCAGTGTCGCCAATGCCCGACACTGCCACGTACGATTTGCGTCTACGAAGCTGCAGCTGACTAGCCAGTCGGGACGTCATCACGTGCACCTGCGATCCTGAATCCAAAAGAGTCCGGCAAGGAACAAAAACCCCAGCACGACTCCGAATGAGAATGTTCGCTGTGGCCAGTAAGGCTATTTCACCGCTGCGATCCTGGGCAACTAGTGCATTAGCCGTGGATGGTGAAGCGCCTATTGGCGCGGCTGACGTAGACGGCACAGCCGAAGGCTGCTGGAAGACTGTAACTCCAAAAAATGCACTAGACTGTGATGCCTCCTCCCACAACTGCGACAATTATCAGCGAGGCACTCACGCAGGTGATGGCCAGTTTGGAGACATTTCCGACATAGACCTAGTCGCCTAGCCTCGCCAAGGCAGCTCTCAGTAGGCAATGACAAAAATCTTGGGCATGCAGAAACTATATGGGACCACCCACCGCATAATATACAGGCAGAGGCAGGTGAATTAGTAATAATAAAGGACGCTCTACTGTTATTTGCGACTCTACGTCTTCCCACCTGTGGCCAAGGCCACATCCATAGCCTCCAAAGTCTTGCAACGCTGTTCCAAAAACTCTGCCATCGACTTCCAAGTAGGGATAAGATCCGAGTTCGAGGCATTTTGACCTTCCTCCCACTTGGCCTGAGTAGCTGGATCGAACCTTTGAAGAAGTACCTGGACAATGATGCAGCCGGCGATCTGAACTGTCGTCCCCAAATTTTTCAAGGCTCGCATATGGGCATTGAACTTATCGGACAGCCCTCGAAGCGCTGCCACTGAGCAACCTTCCAATAGATTGAGGCCCCGAACCTCGTTCACATGAGCCTGAAATATTAACCGGCGGTTATTAAATCGATTCTCCAAAAGCTGCACTGCGACATTATAATTCTCCTCGGAGATTTCCAAGGAACGGACTGCCTCTAAAGTGGAGTCCCGAAGATAAGATCGCAACCTCTGAAACTTTTCCACCTTTTTCCAAAAGACCGAATGAAACTCAGCCCACTCTGAATATCCTCCGCTGAAAGTAGGAAGAGGAAGAGGAGGCAAGGCTTGAAAACTCCGACTGAGCGCTGGGTCCACCTGGATACTGGAAACTCCGCTGGCAAGGGTGGAATGAGCAGCAATTCGAGCAGAGCGCAACGACGTCTTGTGCTCGATTTCGGCATGCATCGTCGCTACAAGCTCAGACACTGTCCATCGCAAGTCGTTGCTTATCTCAGCAATATCCGACTCTTCAAGCTCCCCGTGGATGGCCTTAAAATCCTCGTACATGGCGACAAACTGGCCGTGACAAACATGGAGCATAGCATCTTCCACCTTGGACATTGGCTGCAGGGCGCCTTGGATCCTCTTCAAATCCTCTTGGATCCTCTTGGCGGACCGGACAACAATTGTATTTTATGCCTATATATATATTTTTATTTTTAAATGATTTATGTATAAATACAAAATACTTGTTTCACTGATGCACTGTATGCAGTTTATGTTCAATGTACACACATATGTTAATACACCGCGCAAAAAACTGAATCGGGTATGTTCGCACTGGTTCTGTTTTATGCTCGTGGAATTGTTAATTTTATTAATTAGATTACGTCAGGGGCACCAATGTTTGGACATTGAGTCTTTTCAATGACCTTTTCCTTTTTTCCAAAATAACAAAAAACGGAATTATTTATTTCACAACGTTATAATATGTTTATTTGTCCGCATATGAAATTGAGTGCGAGCAAGCTCCGATTTAGAATGCGTATGCACTGAGATAAAGAGTACAAGTGCGCCCGCCACCGGGCTAACGAAATCTCGTTAACTTAATGACAAAGATAAATAAAGCCGAGCGGCCGAGAAGAGTCGGCTTGCGACCAACAACAGCGATGAGAAAATGATTATATGCTAAACTATAATTATTACATTTATAAATATATGTTACATTTATATTGATTCAATTTATGCCGTGGCTGCTGCCTGACCCGACAGTGTATTTATTCGGTCGCTATTAAAAACCATTAATAGCGTAACATTTGGTGACCCCGACGTGATTACATCCCGTATATGGTTGTTGTGATCAGCGCTAACAAGTGCCGCGGATCCTGTTGGTTTTCTTTTGTTTTTTTTATACGATTTACGTGATTGCATAATGGAGTCTGGATCTGAATCTACTGGATCTGTTTCAAGCAGGGAGAGGATGCTCCGGAGGCGAGCCGAGGTTACGTGTCAGGAAATGGAGGTCCTGCATCAGAAGGTCAAGGAAGCGATGCAGTCCGACGATTTAACCATTCTGACCCTCGAGTCCATGGAAAAGCGTCTCCGCGAGCGATCACTACGCTGCAGGAGGAACTGAAGGAGCTCAACCATAGTGCGATCGGAAGCGATCTATTTTTGGAAATTCTCTCAGCTGACCACGGACGTGCATGTTGACATCCAGGAAGAGGTTGCCAAGCGCTCCATTAGAGTTGCTGCGCACTCTACACTATTGGATGGTGTCAGTGGTGCTGGTATTGCACCCACTCCATACAGGCCTGCTCCCTCATTGCCCCCGTTGCCGATGCCAACGTTTAGTGGTGACTACGCCGAGTGGCCTTATTTCTGTGCCTTATTTAGAACGACAATTGACAGCTATCCTCACCTGACCAATATGGAGAAGCTAAGGTGGCTTATTTCATGTCTGCGGGATTCAGCCTTGGAGACTGGGCAAGCGTTGGAGATTACCGACGCTAATTATGATATTGCCCTGGATCTTTTGCGAAACAGATTTAGTAATCGGCGTTTAATCTTCCAGGCTCACATCAACGAGATCCTGCAGCTAAGGGTGGTTGAGCCAGGATGCGTTGCAACGCTTCGGGAGTTATCCGACCGTTTCAACGGTCATATGCGGGCCCTCATGATTTCCGTAACACCAGCCGAAATTTAAGGATGCCTCCTCACCCAGATCATCTTTCAAAAGCTGGATCCTGCCACAAAGGCCAAGTGGGAAGATTCTCTCGCAGGAAGCCATGATGACAGTCTACCAACTTGGGAATCCATGGTTCGGTTTTTGGAACAAAGGTGCCGTACCCTTGAGACTGTGGATTTGGCTCTCGCTCCGCATCTGCCAGCGAGTTAGGTGGGCAGGCGTAGGCCATTTAATAATCGATCTTGCATGCTCCTGAATACTCCCCCTGCGTCGTGGGCCGTGTGTGGCAGTCTGGCACATGCTGTGCCTTCTTGCCCGAGATTCCTCGCCTTGCCAGTTGAGGAACGATACGTTGAGGTCCGGTGTCTTTCCCTCTGCTTTGTTTGCCTCAAGTCTGAGCACTTAGCCCGAGGATGCTCATTCAACCGCTGCCCAACGTGTAATCACCGACATCATGCTCTGTTGCATCCTTGCGAACAATTATCCAGCACGGTCTCCGCTCCCGCTTCCGGTTTGGATCCTGTCAATGGAGCTGTGGTTACAACCTCTCAGGCTCCGCCAGCTACCACGTTTGTGACCCAGGATCGTTGTGCTGAAGTAATGTGCTTGGCAACTGCCAACATTCTCGTCCGTTGCCGATCAGGAGCCTTCCTTCCTTGCCGGGCTCTACTTGACTCCGGCTCCCAAGTTCATCTCATCACATCACGCCTGGCCAGCCAATTTCAGCTTCATCGATCCAAATGCTCTGTAGCTGTGACTGGTCTTGGAGACGCTGAATTCACTACGGATGGAGCATCGGTTAATGTCTGCCTGAAGTCTCGAATATCCACGTGTATTCTGTGTACATTGAGGCAGTTGTGGCGTCTCACATCACAGAGCGTCAACCTGGTCAAAATAGATGTCTCCAACTGGAAGCTTGCTGCCAATGTGGTTCTGGCAGATCCGAACTTCCACAGAGCGCAGCGTGTGGATTTGCTTATTGGAGCAATTTTGTTTTTTGATCTACTCTCAGTTTGGCAAATCCAGCTAGGAGACGGTCTACCTCTTGTGCAAAAGACGCGTTTTGGATGGGTAGTTTCTGGAGGTGGCGGCACCCCAGGGAAGCCTTGTTTAGCCGCTTCATGTAAGGTGATTACTGCTGACTCTGCAAACCATTTCGACGATCGCCTCGATTATCTCCTCCGCCAATTCTGGGAAGTGGAAGCCTGCACTGCGCCGATCGCTCATGCTACTAAGGAGGAGCTTGATTGCGATGCCCACTTCGCCATGCAACACGTCCGTCTTGAATCAGGTGCTTATTCAGTTCGTCTTTCAATCAAGCACAACGTGGAGCTCCAGGGAGAATCCTACTCACAGGCCTTGCGTCGGCTCCATTCACTTGAACGCAAGCTTAAGAGCCAATTTGGAGTCATCCAAATTTAAGAGCCCAATATTCTTCGTTCATCAAAGAGTTCTTTGATCTGGGTCACATGTCTCTGGTGCCTCAGGAATTGCGAGGTAAGTGCCTGTATTACCTACCCCATCACTGCGTATTGAAGGAAGACAGCTCCACTACCAAGCTGAGAGTGGTTTTCGACGGTTCGGCTGTTACATCCTCTGGATATTCCCTCAATGATGTCCTGATGGCTGATGTCCTGATGTCCTGATGTAATTTAACCTAAGCTTTTCCATACCTTACTTCGTTGCTTTAACGGGAGACATTTGCAAGATGAATCGCTGCGTAAGAGTCGACCCAGATGATCGCTTGTTGCAGTGCATTCTCATGATATGATGACGTGAAGGATTTTAAACTCGACACTGTGACGTATGGCACAAAGCCAGCGTCTTTTCTATCTGTTCGCTCAATGCATCAGCTGGCTAAGGATGAAGGTGCCGGATTTTCCGTTGGCTCTCGTATTATCCTCGAGGATTTTTATGTGGACGACCTCATATCTGGTGCCCCAACGAAGACCAAAACTGTTGAAATAATAGCCCAGACGTCTAGCCTTTTGAACAAGGGTCAGTTTCAATTGAGAAAATGGTTCTCTAACATCCCAGAGGTTTTGGAAGGAGTGCCCGAAGGTGAAAGGGAATCATACTTAAAATTCGACGATGGCAGTCCGTTCACGAAAACTCTTGGATTATCCTGGGACCCTTCTACTGACCTTCTGTTGTTTTCCTTTGAAGCACTTCAGCCAATCGCCAAACCAACCCGGAGATCTATCCTATCGTCCGTCGCTCGGTTTTATGACCCTATGGGCCTGGTAGGTCCTGTCGTCACCAGGGCAAAGATTTTATTACAGAAGCTGAGCAGGGAATATTTATCATGGGATGAAAGCCTTCCCCAATCCCTTCTCTCCGAATGGCTCAAATTCTGTGCCAGTTTTGATCAAGCTCAGCGAATCAAGTTTCCTCGGTGAGTCATTCCATGCCAAGGAATGTTGGAGATCCACGGATTCTGTGATGGATGCGTATGGAGCCTGCATATATGTTTTGTCAGGGTCTGATTGTCGACTGTTATGCTCAAAGAGTCGAGGGGCACCCATTAAGACTCAGACAATACCGAAGCTGGAATTATGTAGTGCTGAATTGCTAGCAAGGCTGATGGCTGAAGTTGCTGACCTTGGGACCTATAACGGAGATTATTATTGTTGGTGTGACTCCTCGGTTGCCCTGTCTTGGATTCAAGACGAACCTGCTCGATTTAACGTGTTTGTGTCTAATCGCGTCTCTTCCATACAACTTCCACGGAACTCACCAAGGCAATGAAATGGCGTTATATCGCTACTGCGTTTATCCCAGCCGATTTACTGTCCAGAGGTGCTCTTCCGACAGAGCTATTGAATGAGCTATTGAGGCCCTATCAAATGCTACGTTTGCGTGTTCATCTGCTTCAGTACAAGGGCGATCCATTTGGAGATACTCAAGGACCTTTCCAGCTTCGTTTCTGAGCGCGCTCAAACGGTTTATTTGTACGCGACGTTAACCCAGGCAGATATCGCGCGGTTCCCACTGCATACGTACAGCCCACCTCCTGCCCAACCGACCGAGGGGCGCCTGCCGCATAACGTACGGCTCGAATCGCGGGAATAAATTCGAGTTAGTAAAAATATAAATAGAAGGATTATAAAAAAAACGAGGAAGAATTAGTATGCTCTTGAAGGTAAATTAAAATGGAGGTTTTCATATTTGAAAGGGATGAAAGAGAAATAATATGATACAGACCATTGTAGTTCGAACATAAAGTCCTAAGGGGATCATGCTGTGCATATGTCGATCTACAATGGCTTAAGAATAAAGGACTAAAGTTTCTGGTCCTTCTATTCGGAACGTTAAACTGTAAGCGTGTTAGTAAGTGCTGCCTATCTACATCACCATTAATAAGGTTGTGTAGGAAAACGACACCCCGCATTATTCTACGATTTGTTAAGGAGGGTAAGTTTATTAGTTGGAGTCTACTATTATACGAAGGAAGGTGAAGATTTGCGTCCCAGTTAAGTCCTCTAAGAGCAAATGTTAAGAAGTTCTTTTGTACGGATTCTATGCGGTCTTGATGAACACCGTATTGGGGACACCAGACACATGAACCGTACTCTAGTATCGGACGTACCAAGGATATAAATAAGCTTTTAGTAATATAAGGGTCGTTAAATTCTTTAGCCCATCTTTTAATAAAACCGAGAACACCTTTAGCTTTATTAACCATTGAAGAAATATGGTCGGAAAATTTAAGTTTTATGTCTAAAAGGACACCAAGATCATTAACCTGAGTTAATTTTTCTAAGGCAATCCCAAAGAGATAGTACGAAGCCTGGAGAGGACTAGTACGATAAAAAGACATAAGTTTGCATTTTGATCCATTATGTATTAAGTCATTAGCTAAACACCATTTTTGAAAATTATCGAGATCGGACTGGAGTCTGTTTTGGGCAGACGGGAACTTATATTGCAGACAAAGCTTAACATCGTCTGCGTACATTAGTACCAGCGCGTTCGTTAAGGATGGGGGCAAGTCATTTATAAAAAGAGTGAATAGTAATGGGCCAAGATGGCTTCCTTGAGGGACTCCAGATGTGGCACGGACTAAGACTCGCTGTGTTCTTCCATTTAAATAGCTGGAGATCCACATAATGAGGTCGGTTGAAAATCCCAAAAGATTTAGTTTACTCAACAAGAGTGAGTGATTAACTGAATCAAATGCTTTACTAAAGTCTGTGTAAATAACATCAGATTGAAGTCCCTTTTGGAAGCCATCTAAAACAAAGGATGTCAACTCCAATAAATTACTGGTGGTGGAGCGACGCTTAATGAAACCATGCTGACATGGAGAAATTATTGATAAGCAGAGGTGTTGCAAATGAGGAGTTATTCATTTTTCGAATAACTTTGGAATCGCTGACAATTTTGAGATGCCTCTGTAGTTGGCAGCATCGGAAGCCAGGCGAACATAGCGTCGCAAACATCGGCACTGGCACACGTATCATGAACGATGACATGCGCCTCGAGTAGGAGTATTTAAATTTCCTAATGTCTTCCACTCTAATAACGGCCTTGGTTTTGACTTTGATATAAGCCGAGATATCAATCTCCGAGGTATCGGGGGCTAGCCGTGAGACAAATATTTGTCTAACAGGTGGAATTACCTGTAATGGTTTTGGTGCCACGGTCGGTAATACCGCGGCATCAGTCCGTTCCGGGGGTCCGGGCGGCGGGTTACCATTTCTAGTGGAAGCTATGGGGGTTAATTCCAGGGCATTCCTAGGAACCACTTGGAGTGATGCCATGGTGGACAAAGCAGACGAGTTATGCTCTGCTACGGTAAATTCGGGTGCTGACTTTTCATTTACCGTCCCTGCTCTTGGAGTAGCAAGGGAAATGAGCGGCTGCATTATTGCGGGAGGATCCAGCTGTCCCGCGATCTCTGGAGCTGCAACTTCCCTAGTAGCAGATTTTTTCCGCTTGGGAGATTCATTCAACAGCTGAAGGCTATTGAATTGAACATCCAGCGCACTGAGTTGATCGTTGATTTTTCGGAAACCAACGATCAAATCTTTAAACCCACTCTTGGTCTGTCGCATGAATGATCGCATTTCATCTTGGACAGCACGGCACCCACTGCAGCAATAATGGAGGCCAACACGGCGGGATACGGCATCCGAGACAGATGCAGTAAGGCCAGCACATTTGGCTGTGAGACACTTTCGCACAGCCAACAATAGATGCTGGCCTGGGACGAAGATATCGGCTTATTGCACGATTTTAATGAGCAGACAACATTATATTCCATTTAAAAAATTTTTTAAATTATCAAAAATGAATTTATAATTTTTTAAATTTTCTATTATTTTTTTTTTTATTTTAAACAAAATAGCCTTCAACCACTGTACCAACTAAGGTTAATAAAAGGTAGGTAGAGGAGGAGGGAGTTAGTAAAGAGAGACCTACGGGAGAGCGCAAGTGTAAAGAAATGCGCGCAAAAAGATAAGAGCAGAATTAACTGCAAAGATTCAAAAGGCAGAGAATGAAAAAGAAGCAGAGCTATATTTGGATTGCGACTTTTTAATTTTATTAAATGCTCACCCAAATATGGCACTGCACAAGCGCGTAGCGATACGGGTATAACTTTAATATTAAGACACAATATTAGTATTAAAACAAGTGTTTAAATTAAGGTTTCAAACCCGCGTTTGACAAGAATAAAATTTATCGCAAGCGCAAAAAATATGGCGGTCTTCCCACAAATGGCGGTCTGTGGGAAGCAGCAGTAAAGACGGCAAAACATCACCTATACCGTGCAGTTGGTCTCGCACTTTTTAGTTTCGAGGAATTGAGGACTTTGTTATGCCACATAGCCTTACGCTGTTGCAGCAGCGTTCCAAATGGCGTTCCCCTGGTCCCGTAGTGTCTGTCGGTGACATAGTCCTGGTGAAGGATGAGAATCTACCCCCAATGAAGTGGCCTCTAGTCAGGGTACTGGAGCTGATTCCTGGCCGTGACGGAGTGAACAGGAAAGGACTTAAGGACTGCTGTTGGAACGGCTAAGCGTGCGGTGTCAAGGCTGTGTCTGCTGTCCCTTAAGGATTCTGTCAAAGGGCCAGCCTTCAACGGGGGGAGGATGTTGGGCCAAGCAGCCAAAGGCGAAAATGTTTAAATGATATAGAAGACGCTGAAACGGAGAAGCAGCGGTGGATTATCAGCAGTTTCTATTTTTGTTTGTTTCTCCTAGTTTCGCATGCGCTTTTCTAGTATTTGTAGCGCATGCGCTTTTGAGAGCTTTGTAAACTGCTGTACAATAACTCATATTGTGCCTGTGTGAGTCTCCTCCGCCTCGCCTCTTGCCCACGGAATTATGGACAGCTGCATGGTTTTAAGATTTTAATGCAAAGCTTTCATGTACTTGTATTTCGGCATTTGAGTTGAGCGGCTGGTTTTTGGGGTTAAAATTGAATCTTCAAAATAAAACTTGAAAATCAAACATGGTGTATTAATTCGGCCGCTATTAAAAACCATTAATAGCGTAGCAGTTTTATTAAATAATTCAAAATTTTTCTTAATTTGCGTTTTACGTAATTTATATGTTATTACAATGTTTGGTACGATGTGTTTTATAAATTCTTTTTTTGAAATATAATTGTGTTGACAAATTGCTAATTGATTACATTGGTCAGTTACTAAATATTTTTGGTCCATTACATTCACTAAAGGATTTACAGAATTTTCCAAATAATTTTCCAATAATTATTATTATTCATAAAATATTCAAATTTATCATTTATGTCAATTTAATTATTCTGTATTTTTGAGTTTCTTTAAAAGATGTTGGTATATGGGCTAAAATAAAAGTGTTTTTGGTTTGGCTGCATTCTTCATGTGTTAATATTTTTGGATTAAATATTCCAATTTTTGTCAACGGAATTTCAATTTGCAAATATTCAATGTATTCTAGAAAAATGTGTAAAGAGTATCTAAGAAGGAGCAAGGCCTCATTTTCTTCTTCTTCCCGTATTAATTTATTTATGTCTTCTGGATGTTTATTTATTATACTAATGTTTTCATTGAATTCTTTATTTTCTATCATATTTTCTTTTATGTTATTTAATTTTATTTCTAACTCTTTTTTTATCTTCGTCTGTTAATGTACCGAACAAATATTTGTGAGCTGATTCTACAATATTTATTAATCCCCGTTTTTGTCTATTTGAAGGGATAATCCCTTTTATTTCATGTTTTAATTGTTTAAGTGCCAATGCTATATCTGGAATAGTTTTATATAAATTTTCATATTTTATAAATTCTTGGTATGTATTTAATAGTTTTGTTTGATTTATTTCTATCATTTGTAATTAAGAGGTATTTTTATAGTTCCTGTATTCAATAGTAAATAACCATTGTTGGAAGTAATTGGGACAATGATAATTTGTTGAGCCGTTATCAATGGTAATGTTGTCCACTGTACTATTGTTATCACTTTCAATATCAGAGTCAGATTTTTCAACGTTTCTGGAATAACTAGAAAAATTGCGTGTTTTAAGTTTTTTAAATTTACTTTTAAAAAATTAACATGTTTCGGATTACGTTTCATATCTTTTTCAACTTTTGCAAATCTACCTCATATTCTTCCCGTTTTTCATTAATTATATTAATTTTAGATTCTTTTCTTTTTTGGACATTTTTATTAGGTTCCATACCAAAAATAAATATTTCAGCAGGGGTTCTAGTATCATGTGTTTTTTCATGAATATAAACATATGTAGCTTTTTCGATATTCATAAGCTTGTCTTCAGCATCATTGAGTGTATTGATGACTCGTAATTCTACTAGTAATTTCAATCTTAATGTTTTCTTTTTCTAACCAATTTTGTAATGATTTGCATACTAATCCGGGATCCTGATCCATTTTTATTATTTTTGGTTTACCTAACATATTAAATATTTTAAGGAATGCTTTCTTACTTTCGATCCAATCTGTGGTATGGGTTTCTATAATTAAAACAAATTTTGAATAAATATCAACACAAGTTGATACATCATTTCTGTTGATCAATAAAATAATAGTCAATTATACATTTCTCACGGATATTTTTACTATCAGGAGTTTTTTCAAGTAGGTTAATGCTACTTTTTGTGTTCTGCCTTGCATAAATTACGAATATGACATTTATTAATTATATTTTGGATTAATATTTGTGCATCTGAAAAATAGTCTTTATCTTTAAAGTCGTCATATTTTTTTTTAATTCCTTGATGGATGCTTCTGAAAATCTGCGTAGGAAGATATATTGAGAAGTATTACTGATGTTTTCATTAATTTTGTTCCCAAATTTGGTTTAATTAATACCATGAAATCCCTTTGAAATATTGCGAAATCTTCGTCATTATTTATGTACATTACAAAATTGTGTCCGAATACTAATAGGGCAAGAATAATGTCTTTTGCTTTTCGTTCCGTCATATTACTATATTTATCTATCTATTTATCTATATCTTCATTTCCCTTTTCAAATATTAATTGGTAATTGAAAACAATAATTGGCCGCTCTGTAATCTGAATACAGTTGCTATTGTCTTCTTGGGCGCTGTGTATAGTAGCTCCTGTACTTTGTAAATCATCTTCGTTTTGAAATTTTTCTTGTTTTCGCGCGGTTCCCACTGCACACGTACAGCCCACCTTCCGCCCAACCGACCGAGGGGCGCCTGCCACATAACGTACGGCTCGAATCGCGGGAATAAATTCGAGTTAGTAAATATAAATATAAATAGAAGGATTATAATGACAACGAGCAAAAATTATTATGCTCTTGAAGGTAATTTAAAATGGAGGTTTTCATATTTGAAAGGGATGAAAGAGAAATAATATGATACAGGCCATTATAGTTCGAACATAAAATCCTAAGGGGATCGTGCTGTGCATATGCCGACCTACAATGGCTTGAGAATAAAGGACTAAAGTTTCTAGTCCTTCTATTCGGAACGTTAAACTGTAAGCGTGTTAGTAAGTGCTGGCTATCTACATCACCATTAATAAGGTTGTGTAGGAAAACGACACCCAGCATTGTTCTACGATTTGTTAAGGAGGGTAAGTTTATTAGTAGGAGTCTAAAATTATACGAAGGAAGATGAAGATTTGCGTCCCAGTTAAGTCCTCTAAGAGCAAATATTAAGAAGTTCTTTTGTACGGATTTTATGCGGTCTTGATGAACACCGTATTGGGGACACCAGACATATGAACCGTACTCCAGTATCGGACGGACCAAGGATATAAATAAGCTTTTAGTAATATAAGGGTCGTTAAATTCTTTAGCCCATCTTTTAATAAAACCGAGAACACCTTTTGCTTTATTAACCATTGCAGAAATATGGTCGGAAAATTTAAGTTTTATGTCTAAAAGGACACCAAGATCATTAACCTGAGTTAATTTTTCTAAGGCAATCCCAAAGAGATAGTACGAAGCCTGGTAAAGTCTAGTACGTTAAAAAGACATGAGTTTGCATTTTGATCCATTAGGTATTAAGCCATTAGCTAAACACCATTTTTGAAAATTATCGAGATCGGACTGGAGTTTGTTTTGGGCAGACGGGAACTTATATTGCAGACAAAGCTTAATATCGTCTGCGTACATTAGTACCGTTCGTTAAGCGCGTTCATTAAGAATGTTAAGAATGGGGGCAAGTCATTTATAAAAAGAGTGAACAGTGCCAAGATGGCTTCCTTGAGGGACTCCAGATGTGGCACGGACTAAGCGGGAATATTGATTTTTAAATAAGACTCTCTGTGTTCTTCCATTTGAATAGCTGGAGATCCACATAATGAGGTCGGTTGAGAATCCCAAAAGATTTATTTTACTCAATAAGAGTGAGTGATTAACTGAATCAAATGCTTTACTAAAGTCTGTGTAAATAACATCAGTTTGAAGTCCCTTTTGGAAGCCATCTAAAACAAAGGATGTCAACTCCAATAAATTACTGGTGGTGGAGCGACGCTTAATGAAACCATGCTGACATTGTGAAATTTTTGACGAGCATAGGTGTTGCAAATGAGGAGTTATTCATTTTTCGAATAACTTTGGAATCGCTGACAATTTTGAGATGCCTCTGTAGTTGGCAGCATCGGATTTTTTCCCTTTTTATGCAGGGGAATTATGAAAGATTCCTTCCATTTAAAGGGGAAATCGAAGATTCCAAAGATAAGTTGAAAAGTTTTTGAAGAGGTTTGCACATCCGGCGTTTTGCACGGTGAAATCTAACCGAGTTATTAAGTATCTCGAGAAATCTATGCTGCTACAGGTTCTTTTATATTTATTTAAAAGCCTGTCTTTTTTTTTTTTTTTAATTTTGTGAGGCACTTTGTAAACCATGGAGGATTATTTGTAGCGGATGGATATTTCCACGGCACACTTAAGTCAAAGAATGTATTTAATGTGAAATAAAATTTATCTAGGATGATATTTATATCTGTGCATGCCAGAATATCGGACCAGTCAAAAGTATCAATTAACAAATTATGTTTACGAAAATCAGCCTTACGAAAACAACGAATCTTCTTTGCGCAAAGGATAGACTATCAGAATAGAGTCTAGGGAGCTTGCTACCCCTAGGCCCCTACAATTCTGATAGGTAAGATTGCTAGAGGATGATAGTTTTTTGAAGAGTCGGATTGGACAGATGTTGGGAGCTTGACTGCAGCAGGCTTCGAATTTTTTTCTTTACCTTACTCGGCTGATGCTCTTGTACAAATATGTCATCTGGCCAGAAGCCAGGCGAACATAGCGTCGCAAACATCGGCACTGGCACACGTATCATGAAGGATGACATGCGCCTCGAGTAGGAGTATTTAAATTTCCTAATGTCTTCCATTCTAATAACGGCCTTGGTAATAATAACACCTGAATGCTATTGAATTAAACATCCAGCGCACTGAGTTGATCGTTGATTTTAGGGAAACCAGCGATCAAATCTGCAATAATGGAGGACAACACAGCTGGATATGGCATCCGAGACAGATGCAGTAAGGCCAGCACATTTGGCATGTGAGACACTTTCGCACAGCCAACAATAAATGCTGGTCTGGGACGAAAATATCGGCTTATTGCACGATTTTAATGAGCAGACAACATTGTATGCCATTTTAAAAATATTGCAAATTAACAAAAATTAATTTATAATTTTTTTAAATTTTCTATTATTATTATTTTTTTTTTTTTTAAGCCTATTAGCCTTCAACCACTGTACCAACTAAGGTTAATAAAAGGTAGGTAAAGGAGGAGGGAGTTAGTAAAGAGAGAGCTACGGGAGAGCGCAAGTGTAAAGAAATGCGCGCAAAAAGATAAGAGCAGAATTAACTGCAAAAATTCAAAAGGCAGAGAATGAAAGAGAAGCAGAGCTATATTTGGATTGTGACATTTTAATTTTATTAAATGCTCACCCAAATATGGCACTGCACAAGCGCGTAGCGATACGGGTATTTCTTTAATATTAAGACACAATATTAGTATTAAAAAAAAATTGTTTAAATTAAGGTTTCAAACCCGCGTTTGACAAGAATAAAATTAATCGCAAGCGCAAAAAATAATCACGACCGTTCGCTATGAAGTGTAGTTGTTGATGGGGCGTCTGCTACAAAATTTTCCTTTCCTCTAATGTAATTCACACCACAATCATATTGACTAAGATATATTTTCCATTTTTGCAATTTCATATTAGGTTCTTTAATTGTGTTACCAAACTAGTGGTTTATGATCGGATGTAATTTTAAATTTTCTTCCAAATAGATAGGGACGGAAATACTTAGTTGCCCATTCTACGGCTTATAACTCTTTTTCAATAGTTGTATAATTTATTTCATAATCATTTAATGTTATTCTTGCATAGCAAACTGGTCTACCTTCTTGAGCTAAGACAGCTCCTAAAGCATAATTACTAGCATCAGCATTTAATTCAAATGTTTTTTCAAAATCTGGATATCTAAGGATTGGATCATTAGTTATTAGTGTTTTTAATTTTTCTATGTATTTGTAACGTATTTATTATCTTTGACATTTATTTTTGAACCCTTCTTAAGGAACTGGGTCATTGGTTTAGCAGTTTTTGCAAATTCTCTAACAAACTTTCGGTAAAATCCGCACAGACTTATATATTTTTTAATTTGTTTAGGAGTACTTGGAATTTGAAAATCCAGTATAGCTTGAATTTTATTTGGGTTAATTTCTTCAGTAGTAATTATATGGCTCAAAAATTTTCTTTCTTTTTTCATGAATTCGCATTTATCTAATTGAAGTTAAAGATTTGATTTTCTTAATCGGACGAAAATTTTTTGAAGGGATTGAATATGTTCTTGTAAGGAGGTGGAAAATATGATAATATCATCTAAATATACTAGGCAATGAGTTTCTATTATATCATGAAGAATATTATTCATACATCGGTGGAATGTAGCGGGTCCACTTTTTAGACCGAAAGGCATTCTAGTATATTCATAATGCCCTTTCTTGGTGGAAAATGTTTTTTGTATCGATCTTGGGTCCATTTATATTTTATGGAAACCCTTTGCCAGATCTAAAGTTTTAAAATATTGGCATATCCCTAACTTATCCAATATTTCATCCATATTAGGGATGAGAAATTTATCGTCAATAGTTATCTCACTTTTTTCAATTTCATGATACTGAATATCAAAAAATTTGGACATAAATGAATGAAGTGCCGATTTTTCCTGACTGTTGAGATGATCATCTCGAATACTAGTTTTTAATTCTGATGCAATGCATGAATGTGTTCTTCATCTTGTAACATGTTCGTATAATTTTTGTTATGTTCCTTTACTATTTGATCATTGGAAATTCGTAATTATTTAATTTAACAATATTCTTTCCAAAATCTATTTGAGCTGATGTAAGGTTTAGAATATTTCGTCCTAATAGAAAATCATAATGATTGGAAAATTCTTTGATAAAAAATTTTTGTTTAGATTTAAATAATTTTGGGATTATGAATTCAATGGACTTATTCAAAGTGACTGAATTTCCTACTTTTTGAACTTTTATATTATTTTTTTTTTAATTGAATATTTTAGGAAATTTTCATTTATTAAACCTATACTGGAACCTGTGTCAATAAGGCAAATGCATGGTCTATTTTCAATTTTTATTTTTATTGCTGTTTTGTTTCTTCCGAGGCTTGTGTCTGAAAATTTTCAACTATATCCATTGGTTCTGATCTATTCTGCTGATCGGATTGTTTTTGAGGAACATTAAAAGATCGATTATAATTTGGAGTGTTTTGACCTAAAGGATTTTGAGAGTATCTATAATTATTATTATATTTTGTATTAAAGTCTCTATTGGAATCAAAAGTATTTTGTCTTTGTTAATAATTATATGCCCCACAGTTATTATAATTTTGACTCCTATGGTTTGTCACATTCTGATTGGAATTTTGGTTTCTGTCCCTTTGATTATTATTAGAAGTATTAGCATTAAAAGCATTAGATGTGGAGACTATTGGTAGATTATATTGGTAGAATTATATACTTAATCATAAAGATCTACAGCTTGATTTAATTGTTTTAATTTTTGTTTTAATTTGGTTGGGGTTGATATATCGTATCTGCATATAGATATGTACATTCGTAGTGGTAATTTTTCGCGAATTACTGTTGCTATATGATCACATAATACTCTCGAAAATATAACAGTGTTTTCTGGATTATTATCAAGACTTAACTTATTACAAACTTTGCTTTTCTGTTTATCTAATTCATCAATAAACTTACGTAAACTATTTGGATATTTAATTTTATGTAAGTCCATGATCATGGGGATTTTTATGAGTTGAATTCGCTGATAAGTAACGTTCTTAATTCGATCCAGTCCAGTGCAGGTCCAACGATGAGGTTCAGGATAGCTCCTTGAATGATTTCGTTTTGAGTAGACAATGTTGTTTTTTATTGGGTAGTTAGATTATCAACGCGTTTTATAAATAGTGGTAAATACATGGTATCACCATCAAATTTATCAATTTTTTTAAGTTGCATGAAGAAATGATTCATATTGCTGTCAGACAGTATGTGGCTTTCTGCAGCTGAAGTGGATGCTTGTTTAGATTCCATTTAAACGTTTTTAATTTTATTTAGTTTCATATATATTTTTTTAATATATATATTTTCTTTAAATTGTCTCGATTGTATTAATAATTGTATTTTATTTATTTATTTCAAATAGACATTGGAAATCATCATTCGTGGTTTGACTAATGCTGAGTTCACTGGTATTAATTGCACTTCACATTCCAAATCGTTTTTCGAATACAATAAATTCGCGGTGTGTCGGCACTTTTAACACGCGAGAATAATTGTATCCTACCGACTGCGCCAATTATATGTTTTAATTCCCGATTAAAATTTTTATTATTTTAAATTTATTTTTATATATCAAGAATGAGTTATAAAGATATCCTATTGGATTGATCGTAGATTACAAACTGATTTCACAAATTCAACTTTATTATAACTATGGCTTTTATCGGTGACAGCAACGTTAGCAGCATGGTTTTTATTGATGGACTTTGGATTTTATTGATTGGTCAGAATTTATGCTGACAAGTAGGTTCCCAGGATGGGCACTTGTTTATAAATTTGGAGCAAGGGTTTGATGTTTGTGTCTACTGCCGTCGATAAAGGCGTGTGAATGGTTTATGTCTGGATGCCAATGATAATGGCATGGGAAAATGTTTGTGTCTAACCTATTTGAATTATTCCCACAGTAGGCTCTGGAATGTTGCTTTTATATAATTTGATAGGGATGGCAGGGTATACTGGTTTTATGGAGGTATCGATATCCTAGGATATTTGCAGTTATGTCACTTATACATATATATAGTGACATATCCACAGTAGCAAGTAAGCCTATGTATATGCCTACATCCACGCCACACACATTCACATGCACTATATGTATAATTACTAATAAACCAAACTCCCATAACGATTCGAGGATCATGCGATCTTACTCATACCCGAGACACCCTTAGTAACGAGCAAGCCTTGAAATTAAAGACAAAAGTCAAAGTCTAAAAGAAATCGTAAAAGACGAAATAAGAACCCCTAGACTATTAGACTAAACAACCGAATACCAACCCCAAGATTCTGACACGTTCCCACGTCTGAAATCAATAACAAATCTTGGATGCCAGACATAAAATCAAATTTCAAATGTCATAAAAAACAAGTACATTCAAGAGAACGAACGCACTTGTCTTTTAAGAGTAATTAAAGAAAGAGAATCATGGATCAGCCAAGATCCCTAAGCAGCCCTCTCGGCTTCCTCAATGTGGAACGTATCCGATCCCTATATAAACCCTACTCCCTAACCAACTAACAAGTTTACAGTTTGAGACTTTCCCTAATGATAAAGTCGGTGTATCTTCAATAAAATATAAGTTTGTACTTAGAATAATATTGAAAGTACAAATAAAGTTATATTTTTTTCAATAATTCAAAGTCAAATCTTGTAATTGGCGCAGTCGGTAGGATAACATTTCAAAAGTCCTTTTGTTTCGGGATCAAGGATAAAATAAGTCCAGATCACTCCGTTAGAAAAAAGTGCACCGAAGAAAAATAATCCGCAAAAGAACACTACTCGATTAAACCGCGTGGTGAAAATTAGGAATCGTAAAATAATTTACGAATCGCGTTGTAAAAACCTCAAGCGTATTCGCGTTAATTCCTAACAAAGAACAAATTGTGATTGTAACTATTCAGTCACTAAGGAATCGTAAAATAGCTTACGAATCGCGCTGTAAAAACCTCAAGTGTATTCGCGATAATTCCTAACAAAGAACAAATTGTGATTGTAACTATTCAGTCACTAAGGAATCCGAAAATAACTTACGAATCGCGTTGTAAAAACCTCAAGTGTATTCGCGTTAATTCCTGACAAACCCAAAAATCTTAAGACATACAGTGACTGTAACTATTCAGCCACAAAATAAAAATTAAAAGCAAAAATGGCAGTACCACAGTTGTCCGAACTACACCTGAACCAACTTCTTCAGCAACTGAAGGTGGTTCACCAATACGATGGAACCCCAGGAAAGCTCGGAAGCTTCATCAAGGAGATAGAAGACCTTCTCACTCTGTACCCCACACAAGACCCCAGACAAGCGTTGGTTATTTTCGGAGGAATCAGGAGGATCCTAATCGATTCAGCTCAGGAAGTGATCGCACACGCAGGAGCACAGAACTGGCCAACAATGAAGTCAGCACTCATCATGGCATTCAAGGATCATCGACCATATGAGAATCTATTAAAACATCTTGGAGAAACCGAGTTTAGAAATAGTATAAGTAAGTTTATCTTAGAGTTAGAAAAACGATCTAGAAGTATATTCGAAAAACTCGAATTGGAATCTAACTCGGTTGATAAAATTAATTATACTAGACTTTTAGAGAAAACCATAAGTGAAACAATAGATAGGAAACTTCCAGACAGATTATATATGTCCTTAGTCCGAAAAGATATTTCAACCCTCATGAAATTAAAATTAGCATCTATGGAATTGGGATTATATGATGCCAATCCAAGTGAAAATTATTTCAGAAATAAGGGTAATAATAATCAGAACCAAAATCGAAGATATTCTGGATACCACTATAAAATATTCTATAAATCTAACCTATAAAACCTATAAACCTATAAAAAAAAACCTATAAAAGTTTTCTATAAATCCTCAAATTTCACAAAATTTAAATAATCAAAACACTCTCAGTTATCATACTACCAAGAAAGCATTAGATCAAGGCAGGGCACAAAACCCATTGAATTATCAAGCTTCAACCTCAAATATGCATTCTAATAATGGACCCATTAAAAGACAGAGAGAAAGCACTAGTGGACAATACCGTATGGACGTAAATTTTCAGCAAACGGCCTCGGAGAATCAAAACGAAATCCATTTATAAAATTAGTACTGAAAGATAAACGATATAAAGGTATAATAGACACAGGATCATCTATTAATATTATGAGAGAAAATTATGCAAACCTTGAAGAAAACATTGAAAACCTGAAAGTATATACAATCAAAGGTGTAGTAAATTTATCAAAATCTATAAAACTTAAACCCAGTGAAACTTGTCCGTCCGAACAAAAATTTTATATACACCAATTTTCTGATAATTACGACATCCTTCTAGGTCGATCTTATCTAGAAGCAACCAAGGCAAAAATTGACTTCGAGTCAAAGACAGTTACGTTAAATAATAAAACCTTCAAATTTTACTATAGTAATCAAGACTTTGAAAAGGAAAAGACCGCAGTTAATTGCCTCATTCCACCCTCAGTCGAAGATTCAGCCGTAAATTTTGCAATTCAAAATGAGTTAAGAGAATGTAATAAATTCCGACTCAACCATTTAAATGATGAAGAAATGAAAAACTTAAAAAAAGTCTTGTTTGAATATAGTGATATACAGTACAGAGAAGGTGAAAATTTGACCTTTACCAGTACAATAAAACACACTATCCAGACACAACATGAAGACCCAGTATATAGAAAACCTTATAAGTACCCACAAAGCGTAGATGAAGAAGTAAATAGGCAAATCAAAGAAATGATAGAACAGGGAATAATCCAAAAATCGATATCTCCTTACTGTTCACCTATTTGGGTAGTTCCAAAGAAGGCAGATGCCTCAGGAAAGAAAAAGTTCAGATTAGTAGTTGACTATAGGAACCTAAATGAAATAACAATAGACGACAAATTTCCAATCCCAAGAATGGATGAAATTTTGGATAAATTAGGAAAATGCCAGTATTTCACAACGATTGATTTAGCTAAGGGTTTCCATCAAATTCAAATGGATCCTAAATCTATCGCCAAAACAGCATTTTCAACCAAACATGGCCATTACGAATATACTCGAATGCCTTTTGGACTCAAAAATGCACCCGCTACATTTCAAAGATGTATGAACAATCTTTTAGAAGACTTAATTTATAAAGATTGTTTAGTTTATTTAGACGACATAATAATTTTTTCCACTTCATTGGAGGAACACATCTTGTCTCTAAAGAAAGTTTTTGAAAAGTTACGAAACGCAAACCTAAAACTTCAACTTGATAAATGTGAATTTTTAAAGAAAGAAACAGAATTCTTAGGACACATTATTACAGTAGACGGCATAAAACCTAACCCAAATAAAACAGATGCCATCATCAAATTTCCATTACCGAAAACTCCGAGACAAATTAAATCATTTTTAGGATTATTTTACCGAAAATTCATACCAAATTTCGCAAATGTAGTAAAACCCATGACCACTAGATTAAAGAAAGGAGCAATAATTGATACAAAATGTCAAGATTACATAGAGTCATTTGAAAAGCTAAAGATACTTATAACTTCAGATCCGATATTAATCTACCCTGATTTTAATAGGCCTTTCTCGTTGACAACTGACACTAGTAACATAGCCATTGGAGCCGTACTCTCGCAGAATCATAAACCAGTATTAAAGATATACCTCAAATCCAATATCTCGCAGATAAATTAAAGAGGGAAATAAATGGAATAAACATTGTAAAACGTAGTAAAAGAGGTCTTTTAAACATTGTAGGATCAGCATATAAATACTTATTTGGAACTTTAGATCAAGATGATAGAGAAGAAATAGAAAGTAAAATTAATAATTTAGCAGAAAATTCAATTCAAAATCATGATTTAAATCAAATAATTGATGTCATTAACAATGGTATTACTGTAATAAATCAACTTAAAGAGGATGACGAAAAAGAACAACAGATATCAGTTTTAATCTTTAATATACAGCAATTCACAGAATATATTGAGGACATTGAACTAGGAATGCAGTTAACCAGATTAGGGATTTTTAACCCAAAACTTTTAAAACATGATTATTTAAAACATGTGAATTCTGAGAGATTATTAAAAATTAAAACATCAACTTGGCTAAGAAAAGATACTAATGAAATTCTGATTATTTCCCATATTCCAAACGAAATGATTAACACACCTGTGTATGAAATAATCCCATATCCAGATGAATATGATAATATTTTAACAGAAAACACTTTTGAGAAATTTTATATTTTTGAAAACAAATTATATAGTAAAAATATGGGAAAATTAATATTCGGCAATTGCATCATAGGTATAATTAAGCAAGAAGCAACAGAATGCAAATACGTAAAAACTCATAAGAACTTTCAGTTAAATTATGTTGAACCCAACATATTACTTACTTGGAATATTGCCGAAACAATTATAAATCAAGATTGTATTAATAAAGAAGTATCTATACAACGTAATAATATCATCAAAATTATAAATTGTTCTATTCAAATAGATGAGTTTACATTATCAAACACTATGTCAGATTATACACAAACTATTTATGTCAGTAACAATGTAACAAAATTAAAACCACTCGCTTACATTCAAACTAAAGAAATAATAAATTCCCATGTTAAATACTATAGTGTATTCCAAATAATTTGCATAACATCGTTTGTACTTATAATCTTAAGCATAATATTGTATCTTATCTATAAGTTCAAAAATATTCCCAAACGATTTATTGTAAAGTATACTAAGCAAAACGAAAACACACCTAAAATTGTAATTGATGATATACCAACTCAAATTAACACAGAAGAAAATCTAACACTATTCCCAAAAATTTCTACCTGAGGACAGGCAAGATTCAAAGGTTGGGGGAGTGACATATCCACAGTAGCAAGTAAGCCTATGTATATGCCTACATCCACGCCACACACATTCACATGCACTATATGCATATTTACTAATAAACCAAACTCCCATAACGATTCGAGGATCATTCGATCTTACTCATACCCGAGACACCCTTAGTAACGAGCAAGCCTTGAAATTAAAGACAAAAGTCAAAGTCTAAAAGAAATCGTAAAAGACGAAATAAGAACCCCTAGACTATTAGACTAAACAACCGAATACCAACCCCAAGATTCTGACACGTTCCCACGTCTGAAATCAATAACAAATCTTGGATGCCAGACATAAAATCAAATTTCAAATGTCATAAAAAACAAGTACATTCAAGAGAACGAACGCACTTGTCTTTTAAGAGTAATTAAAGAAAGAGAATCATGGATCAGCCAAGATCCCTAAGCAGCTCTCTCGGCTTCCTCAATGTGGAACGTATCCGATCCCTATATAAACCCTACTCCCTAACCAACTAACAAGTTTACAGTTTGAGACTTTCCCTAATGATAAAGTCGGTGTATCTTCAATAAAATATAAGTTTGTACTTAGAATAATATTGAAAGTAAAAATAAAGTTATATTTTTTTCAATAATTCAAAGTCAAATCTTGTAATTATATATATATAAATTCACTTTTTTTTTTTGGTAGGACTGTTAAAAATATTTTGTTACATATTCAAAACAACAATTTCATTATCTGTAATATATCCAAGATTGCATTTGTCCATTTTTTTGTTTGTGGATTGAAATTTTGACTATGGAAACGTTGAGAATGTTGCGAAAGGCCTTTGTCGTAAAAAGAATGTTTAAAAGTGGTACAAACACTTCTAAGAGGATCAAGGTCAAAGATCAAAAATCCTGGCCATGATGACCGTTTTTATCGATTCACGTGTTGTTGTGCACGATAAATTTCTTCCACCTCGCAAAACTATTAATAAGGGCTCTTGGTCTGTCTGGACTTTTGGTTTGTTCATCGAGACACGACAATACACAGTCTCTCACCGCCCTCGTTCTTCGTGACCATTTCTCTAAGAATTCGACGCATATCGTTCAAAAACCACACCTGATAAGTGTATGTGTATTTTATCTGAAGGGGACTATTTAGGTTAGGTTGGGTATTTAGGTTAGACGGCTGGCGTTCACCTCTTGAGGAGGCAAGCGCAACACTTAGACCGTATTCGGTCCCTTGTGATACCATGGGCTGGATCTAAAATCCCTTTACACGCAGAAGAAGGTCTTATGGTCTAGCAGTTCCCCCACTCTAAGGCTTTGGTGAATCTTTCTAACCTGTTGGGATCTATTTCTGACATCATTGAGATATTGTTGAGGAACCTGTCGCCCAAATGTTGAAGTCTGAGAGACTGCACAGCTGGGCAGTGGCAAAGAAGATGATTGACAGTTTCTCCTCTTCTTCGTTCCTCCAGCTGCGGCAGTAGTCGTTGTGGGGTGAATTCATTCGCCTAGCATGTGTTTCCAATTGCCAGTGCCCCGTGATGACTCTTATAGCACTGCCGATGCGGGTTCTGTCCATCCTAAGTAGTTGAGATGTTCTTTTTATTCCCTTGCACAGGGTATTATAATTTTGGTCAAAAGTGAAGGAGACATCTCCGGCCCTATAAAGTATATATATTCTTGATCAGGATCACCTCCTGAGTCGATATAAGCATGTCCGTCTGTCCGTCTGTCCGTCTGTCTGTCTGTTTCTACGCAAACTAGTCTCTCAGTTTTAAAGCTATCGACTTCAAACACACACATCCTTCTTTCCTTTGCAGGTCTATAAGTCGGAACGGCCGGGATCAGTCAACTATACCCTATAGCTGCCATATAACTGATTGATCGGAAATGCCATATCTCTGTTGTTTTTTAAGTTAGAAGACTGGGACTTTGTATGGATTCTACTTTCGGCAAACTAATTTGATCTGCCGAGTTTTATGCCACATATCTGCGAGTTTTATGCCACATATCTGAGTTTTATGCCGAGAAAGGTTGCCACATATCTGCAAGGGTATATCAACTTCGGCTCCGGCCGAAGTTAGCTTTCCATTCTGGTTATAGATATTTTGGGCCAGAGTTGGCGGGCCAACCGGCAATTGGAGACGGTTTCCCAGATGATTTGGTTCTCTTTTTTGTTGGCTTCCCTAAGTTGGAGCTTGTATGAGGCTATTGGTACACTGGTACCCTCCAGTTCTTCCTGGAGTAGGGTGGTGGTGCCAGTTCATCTGCTATGCAGTTGCCTGTGATGTCCCTGTGACCTGGGACCCAGATGAGGCTTGTGTCATACTGGTTTCCTTATCGTGGAGAGATGATCTGCAGTCTGAGACTGTGTTGGTATTGCTGGTGACCGAGCTGATCGATTGTATAGCCTCTTGGCTGTCACTGTACATATTGACTTCTCTTTTTCGCTCATGAGAACGTTTGAGGGTATTTATCTGTAAATAGGATTGCGAACGTCTATGTACGCCACTATCCTGTCACTGTTATGCAGGTTGGCAGCTGATCAATGAGTCCTACCAGGTGATCATCTACCCCAAGAGTCCTTAATGAGCTAGTTATAGTGTTCGGGAGAACATTGTCGAAGGCCCCTTCTATGTCTAGAAAGGTTACTAGGCGTGGAGGGCAGTCTCGGTGGATTTACCTTTTTTGTAAGCATGCTGTGCGTTAAAGATATGGGTGGGATTGAGAGTTGATCTTAGGTGTAGTCCTAGGACTCTTTCTAGCGTCTTAAGCAGGAAGGATGATAGACTTATTTGTCAAAAATCATTTGGGGTCGTATCTATCAAACTATCGCAGTTTTCCCGCTTTAGGTATGAAGACTAATCGCGATTTAAGCCACTTTTAGCGCAAGGGATCTGTTAAAGATATTTAGGAGCCAGTTTGTGGCAATATCTCCTGCTTGTTGAATTTGTGCCGGTATTATCTCGTCAGGACCGGCCGTTTTATAGGGGTTGAAACAGTGTATTGCCCAAGGTAGGGTTTTTTGGTCAATATCAAGTTTGAAGTTTGTGGGGGTGACATTTCTATTTGTCGGCACGGCTGATTCCGGGGTACAGCCTGAAAAATGGATTTCTAGGAGTGCGGCTAGAGATTCCTCGCTAGTGTTGGTCCAAGTTCCATCTTCTTTTTTAAGATAGCCTAGAGTTTTGGATTAGGATAGAATTTTTCTAAGCCTCGCAGCTTTATGTAGTGTTTTGGATGTCCGAGCAGAAGGAGTTCCATGAGGAGCGCTTCGCTTTACGGATGGCCTTTTGTAAGAGGCTAAAGATACCTTGTATTCGGTCCAGAGTGCCTCCTCGCTTCCGGCTTTAGCCCTGTTGATCAGGGCTCTGCTTGCTGCTTGCAGGTTTTCTAGCTTCGTAGACCACCAGGGATGCCTATTTCGCTTGTTAGGATTAGTTTTTGGGTATGCTCTTCTGAGGGCATTATTACATGCTTGAGTGAATACTTGCGCCGAGGCTTTGACGAGGATAGTCAAGTGGCTGAGGTGCAATGGTGTTTGAAAGGATTAGCTGGTACTTGACCCAAATGGCTTTTTTAAGATTTCGAAAAAACCACAGGTTCGTGGTTCTTAAAATTAAGGGATGTTTAGATGTATCTGTGGTCGGAGAAAGAGTGTTTCTGTAGGACCTTCCAGAGAGTAACGTAGCTAAGTATCTGTCTAGATACGAGCGTGAGGTCAATGGATTCCCTGCGATTTGCTATGATAAATGTGGGGTCATCTCCCTTATTGCAAAGGAAGAGGTTTGACCTCTTCCTAATAAAGTTTAAGAATAATAGTTTAGAAGAATAAAGTTTAAGAGAGACCCACCGCGGTCGTTTGTGTTGGAGCTCGCCCATTGCGAGTGGTGAGCATTGGAGTCGCATCCTATAAGGAGGCCTATACTGAGCCTTTCGCTGTTTATTGCTAGTTTGCCTACTAGCTCATCGAGGGGTTCCGGCCTTTTGTAGGCCATGTAGTACCCGAAAAAGAGTCGTCTGTGACTCCACGGAGGCTGTCGCGTTGTCCGCGTCACTGTAAGTATGGAGTAAAAATATCCTGAGGTGCTTTTTAGCTAAGATGCAGGCTCTGATTTTACCTTCAGTGTTAGCTACTAGTAGCTGTACTCCCTGGTCGCTAGACCAGAAACCTTACCTCCAACTATCTGCCTTACAATGATGGACGTTTAGCTGCAAAATCCGTAAGGATATCTGACAGGTTTCCCTCCACCATTGTGATCTCCGCCTCTACGTCGTCGAAGATGTCTTCGTCAATGACTCACTAACACTGAGGCGTCGCTGCTGCGCAGGATAGCTGAGAGTCGAGTGACTCTCTGTAGTGACAGTGCTGTAGCCGTCTTCGATGTCCGAAGCCTCTATCTCTGAGTAGTGGCTGTATTTGCTCCGACGCTTGAGTCCGATTTGTAGACCTTTATGGACACGAAGCTAAAACCGTAGTTTAGCTCCCCATGAGCAGCCTCTATGGGAGCTAAAATTTCTTTGTTTATTATAAGGACCGCCTGATATGTCGGTCCTGCTATCTCCTTCACCTTCGCCACCTTTTGGCCAGTCCGTCGTAGGAAGATGCGGGTTGCACCTTTGCAGCATTGTTAGGATCTGGTTTAGTTCCTTAATGGAGGCCGGATCCAGATCCTTGCTCTGGGTCTACTTGGGACGTCTCGCGCAACAAACTTGGCGCCTTCGTAGACCTCTTCAAGCTCATCGTCGCAGGCTATCACCTTTACACTGTCTTGGAACCACCCCACGTCTTTGCAGACAGGAGGGGGGCCTGGTTCCTTGGCCAGGAGCTCGAAGCATTTTGCTGCCAGGACTGCTTCTACCCAGACTGCTTCTCCACTTATCCCTAAGGACTTTGCCGTCGGGGTTACCCCTGTCGATAACCCCTAGCAGGAAGCGGCTTTTCGAAATCTCTGCGAATTACCGCTTTTGCCATTGGTCCTCCCAGGATGTGCTGGGGGGTGTCGGCGTCTTGCCATATTGTGGAAGGACTCCTTTGCCCCATTCCACCTTTTTGAGCGACTCTGCCGAAGTCTTTTCCGACTTGGCTCTATCGTGGCTACGCAGAATCTGCACTGCCGTTCTTTTTCAGAGTGGGTTTACTTGATTTGACCAAGTTTTCTCGCCGCTTCAGGTTCGCTGCCCTTTACCGCACCCGTAGGAGGCATCGTGGCGCTTTGGCCGGGAGATGCCGCCATGGTGGCGGTCAGTGTTAGCCAGTGTTGTCAATGTGGCGGTGGCTTGCCGTTGTCAACCCCGATTTGGGGCGGGGTTCGCCCAGACCCTGCCTAGCTTGCTTGGTCGGACGGGAGGGCTCACTCGCCATCTGTGCAGATCGTCGTTTTTTAGTCAGACTCCCCACAGTGTTGTGGGTTTTTTTGGGAGATCCCGACTCCTTGTTTGTATTTGGGGACTACTTTAACTATTAAATCAAATTTGTATTAAAAATATTGGAAACAACCCCATACATATATGCATACTTTATTATTAGTCAAAGTGCCTCTCGGGTCAGGCAGCAGCCACGGCACAGATTCGATCACTAAAATATAATAATTATAGTTTTTCATATATTTATTTATCTTATCCTTATTGTTGGTCGCAAGCCGACTCTTCTTGACCACTCGGCTTCAACGGCCTTTATCTTTATAATTAAGCTAGCGAGCTTTCGCTCGGCCCACGTTCTAAGACGGGCGCACTCTCATAAATCGGAGCTTTTGTCCCACTCCATTTCATAGAAATGTGAGTAAAACACAATTTAATTAATAAGCGAATTAACGAATAAATTAATGAGTATTAACCACTCAAAATGTAATAAGAAATAATAAAATAAAATGAAATAACTATAATAAAATTCTTATAAGGATCGGCCAACGATATCCGATATTTTTTATACATATTCTTCTATATCTTCTAATAATTGCTGACACTTTGGTGCAAAGGTATATCAACTTCGGATCCGCCCGAAGTTAGCTTTCCTTTCTTGATTAGTTTATTATGAATATACTAATATGGCTTTCTGATTTTTAGGCTAAGGAGATTGATGAACAACAGAAATGGCGACTCTTGGACATACTTTTTATATTCATTTTAAACATATTGAATGCACAGTTAAATGAAGGATGTAATTGAGAATAAATTTGTTTTGTATTTTTATTAAAATTTAGATTTGTTTGATTTTAAACTATCATGAAATTTTTTACTGCGTTTATATTATGGAAATATTATTATTTATTTATTATATTTCATTCTTAAAATATATACATATAGGTTCGGTTAAGACGGCTTTCGTATTTTCACCCGAAGAAATCCGACACACCGTGTTCGGTATATTGTATTTTTGGATCTTCTCTTCCCGTGTTCAAGAAACTCCTGGACTAGCAGTTTACCCCTCCTAAAGCTTGGGTGAATTTCTGTAGTTTATTGGGGTCTAAGACTAGCACCTTCCATATGTCGATTAAGAATCTATTACGAATGACGTTTAGGAGTTCGTTTGGAGTAGTTCTGAGAGTGCCACTGATGCATAGTGATGCCGCTCTCTGAATTTTTTCATGGCTACGGAAGTTTTCCTAAAAACAGTAATCTTTGTCTTTTTTTTGGGTGTCCAGGGAGGTATTGTAGTCGGTCCACAGTATTTTTTCGTATCCGGCATTCGCCCGATTGAACTAGGTTCTGCTTGCCGTTTTCAGGGTTGTCGACGACCAAGGAGCTTCATTTATCTTTTTTCATTTTATTTTTGGGCACCCAAAAGAGCATGGGCTAAGTAAATCTTTGTACAACATTTTTGCCCACGATTTTAGGATAGTCTGGTGGCTGTGGGGTGACATTGTTTAAAAGGAATTGGAAGTATTTGGCCCAGTTAGTTTCCCTGGGGTTTTGAAAAATTTCTGGCTTTGAGCTTTGGTGCTTTTTTAAGTTCTTCTTCTATGCATCTATGGTTGAAGAATGACTCTCTTGAAGATTGCTGTATAAGCAAATTTGGTTTATCTGCTGTATGGTCTTTAATGATGAAAGTGGGATCATTTTTCCAATTGCAAAGAAATAGGTTTGACCTAAGTATAGAGTTAAAAAGAGACTCATCGCGGTCGTTTGTATCTGAGCTCGCGCACTGAGTGGCCTACATTGAGCTTTCCGCTGTTTTCCGCTAGCTTTGCCACTAGCTCATCAGGTGGTTCCGGAATTGGACCATCCTCAGGCAGATTGAACAAGAGTGCATCCGAGATTGTTTTACAATAGTAGATCCTTATTTGTATGATTAGCAAGAACATCTGCGAAATCATCGTCCCCTTTTGTTACTTCCGCCTCTTCGACGGAGATAACGTCAAAATCCATCCGACTTGCTGCTATGCAGCGCGTCAAAGAGACGTTCCTTCGAGGCTATGATCTCGGAGGCCAGTTCCTCTGGAATCTTTAGTTAGTAGTTAATCTGTAGTCACGTTGCCTCCGACATCAGGTTTTTACAAGTCGGAGTCAGAGCTCAAGCCGAAGCTTAGCTCCCCGTGAGCTGCCTCTATGAGGTCCAGCGAGCTTTATTATTCATTAGGACCACCTGATTTGTTGGTTCTGCTTTGGAACCTTGGAAGCTGCCTGTAGTCTTCGCTCTTTCGTGGCTGCGGAGTATTTGGCGTAGGTGTGCTTCTTTGCACTGCTGTTGCTAGCTGTTGGGGGATATCCTTCCATAACCCCCTCGGAGGTGGCATCATTGCAGTTGGGCCGGGAGATGTCACCATAGTAGCAGTTATGGTTGGCTTTCCTCAAAGCACTCCCAGCTAGGGGCAGGACCCTACCGGACCCGGCTTATCGATTTTGGCCTAATTGGTGGGCTCACTCACCATCATTACTGTCAATTCCTACCCTTGACAATTGGGTAAGGGATTAACAAATTGTTAAAACTCAAGAATATTTAGTTTGCATCAAAACACAGTTTATTTATTTTTTAGTCTCAGGTTAGGTTATGTAGAGGCGGCAATATGGGTGTCCGGCTCATGAAACATAATATATGGAATGATCGCCGTCAATAGCCTTCAATGTTACTATCTTCTAAGGCATTCACCATTTAAGCCCTACAACCTTCAAACAGGTATAACAGGTATATTTCGACCTTGTTTGCTCTATGCATTTTATTTAACCAACAGAGCTTCCAGTTTAGTGTAATTTTTTTTTTGCTTGTTTTGAATGTCTTATACAACACACCTTTGCCGTTTCCGAGTTAGACCATCATCTTGCGATGGATCCCTAATTCTTGTGAGAATTCTTGTTAGAATAGGGATTCTACATATGTGCTAAATATACGTTTCTTTCTGGAGAAGTTGGCAAAGTTTCCCCCACCCGTAAATTATTAATTCCCTTTTGTGGGTTTTTAGAAATAGTAAAGGATTATAATCCTCGATGAAAAAGTTACGATAAGCTAAGATCATAGCCAGCATAATCCATTTACTGATTACTCTTCAAGGATATCTTAAACGAAATGTTGCTCAATGTTTTGTCAGCAAACGATGCAGGAATCAAGTCAAAAGTAACTAGAGATCGGGAAGGTTTTCTGATGGAAACTTACTTAAAAAACTTGTTTGTAAATCTATTTAATTATTGAACCACTCAAAAACATACCACTGAAAAACATCACAAGCAGATATAAGATAAATTTTGAAATCGATTAATCAATGAAAATAATATTGTGTGAGGAGATTAAATCTCCAACAGGTGGCAAGAAGGGGGCAGCAGCGGGGAAAGGAGCTCGCGCAGCCGTGCGAGGATGTAGGAGTAAGCGGAGACAACGTGGAACGTAACGGTTCCGTACGGGCCTGCGCGACGGCCGTGCGCGGATGTAGGAGAAAGAGAGGTGGGGGCGGCCGCGGTGGCCGAGGTTTTTAGAAAGTAACGAAGGAGAGAAATGCAGTTGGAGCGACCAAAAGGGGAGCGCGGGGGTAGCACCGGTAAAAGAGCCATTGCCCGGCACAATAACAATGCGGGCCGGTGGCCAAAGGGGGAGCGCCTGGATGAAAGCCGCTGCAGCGTCATAATAACGATGCTACTCAGCCGCCGGTGCTACTCATTGGAAAGTAGGATTAACGGCGGGAGTATAAATCTGAAGGATCAACGGCAGGAAGAAAGAGTTGCAAGGATTAACCTCTGGAGCTATATAAGGAAGGCCCCTGGAGTAAATCGAGACCGAGTCTTCTAGGGAAGCTGGAAGAGTTGAGCGAGAAAGTTTCCTTGGAGGAATTTGAAGTATAGGCTGAAGGACCTCTCGTGGGTAAGTCCGACAGTCTCAAGTGCGAGAATAAAAGCGAGTGCGCGAGGATCTATGATCGTTGGCTCAAGGACCCCTGTGGGTAAGTCCGGCGGCTGTACGCGAGTCATCGGAAGAGGATAAATCAAGGAGCAAGTGGGAAAAGGATCCAGGATCCACGGCGGAACTGAAGCCCAAGGGTAAATAGAGTCGGGTTGGGTTACTCCCGGACACGACAGGTATCCTGGTATCATAGCAAGAGCGACGGATCGGTCTGGCGTATGCCTTACCAATTGCTGACCGTTACGACCAGGTGTGATCCTGTAAAGCGAGGGATAGCCAGCTCGGGAACTCAAGCCCAGCAATAAAACCAAACAGGGACGTCCCTGTCAAATCAAGAGACTCCTGATCCAGGCGCTGGAGCGTATGCACAGCGTATCGCCTGGAGTCAAAGGAGGCGCGACGCCAAACCTCTGGTCATCCATAGATCCTACGGTGCGTATGCACGCCTGTGTTTGGAGGCGAGTGGCAGACGCAACTGGGGGCGTGTCCTGTGGGTTAGGTAGGCCCTTCGTGCCCTGATCCGGCCGCCAGGCACTAAGAAGCTCATTCTGCCCGGCGTACGCCTGGGAGGTGAGCCTATTGGTCCGCCAACACGGATTAGGTGCCGGCCACGGCGAAAGGGCAAGGATAACAACGATCCACGGCATCCACAAAAGAAAAGCAGCGACCACGGGAGCAACGACGACAGAAGCAGCGACGACAGTAGCAGCGACGACAGTAGCAGCGACAACGGGAGCAGCGACAACGGGAGCAGCGACATCGGGAGCAGCGACATCGGGAGCAGCGACATCGGGAGCAGCGTCGACGACGGGAGCAACGACGACGACCAAAGCAGCGGCGACACACAAGAGAGGGACGTCGGGAGCAGCGTCACCGGCACGAGAGGGGCAACATAGGCCCCGCAACTGGAGCACGTGAGTCCGAACGAAGGAAACCGAGAACCGAACCGGCGCCAGGCACCGAGACCACACATCCTGCTGGGCGATAGCTTTGGGGGGCGTGTGTATTGGCACCAACCCGGAACGGTGACCGGTGACCGAAGGGAGGATGAGCGGTCGATCAGCCGAGCCGAGCAGCCGGTGAGATTCACCCCTTTGTAAACTTTGTTTCCAACCTGTGCAAATATTGTATTAATAAAGGGGACATTTGTGAAACGAAGCACCCTGTGTTATTTCTGGGCTCGGGCGGTCACGTCGAATCTATAAATTCGGTGGAACGATCCATAAACTCTTTGAGCTAGCCGCGGCATTTGTTGCGAGCACCGATCAAAAAGAACAGTTCGTTACAATTGAAACGTGGTTTCAGCTTTTAACGTGGCACAAGTTTTTATGCTGCAAGAAGTGCATTAAACGCTATAATAATAAAAATAATAAAAAAAACATACATACATATATACAAAAAATATTAGGGCACTAGGGCAAATAAAGGGCACCAGTCAGCCCTCCTTAGAACATAGGCCGGGCGAAAGCTCGCTAACTTAATGATAAAGAAAAATAAATCCGAGCGGCCGAGAAGAGTTGGCTTGCGACCAACAACAGCGATGAGATAGTGAATATATGCCAAACTATAATTATTCCATTTATATTGATCTAATCTATGCCGTGGCTGGAGATCCGTGATGTTAGGGGCAATGACAGCGTTGACAAAGGCCGAATATTCAGAGCAACGGAACCGCAGGAGCACATCGACAAAGAATTCGTCTGTCGCGAAGCCAGTGTCCCCAATTCCAGACACTGCCATGTAAGATTTGCGTCTACATGGCATGCTGCAGCTGACCAGCCAGTCGGGAAGTAATCACGTGCACTTGAGATCCTGAATCCAATAGAGCTCGGCAAGGAACAAAAACTCCAGCGCGACTCGGAACAAGAATTTACGCTTTAGCCAGTAAGCTATCTCACTGCTGCGACCTTGGGCAACTAGTGCATTAGCAGCGGATGGTGAAGCGCTTATTGGTTCGGCGGCCTCGGTTGTGGCTGACCTAGATGATACAATAGAAGGCTGGCTACTGGATGACTGTATTTCCAAAACATGCAGGAGGCTGTGATGCCTCCTCCCACAACTGTGAAAATTAGCAGCGAGGCACTCACGTAGGTGATGACCAGGTTGGAGACATTTCCGACATAGACCGAGTCGCCTAGCCTCACCAAGGCGCCTCTCAGGGGGCATTAACAAAAATCTGGGGCTTGCAGGCACTACGTGGGACCACCCACCACATAATATACAAGCAGGGGAAGGTGAATTAGTCAGGATAAAGGACAATCTAATATTATTTGAGACTCTACGTCTTCCCATCTGAGTGCCCGGCACGTAGGCGGTCATGGCCACATCCATAGCCTCCAGAGTCCTGCCTCGCTGCTCCAAAAATTCTGCAATCGACTCCCAGATAGGGATGAGGTCCACGTTCGACGCATTTTGACATTCCTTCCACTTGGCCTGGGCAGCTAGGTCCAACTGTTGAAGGATCACTTGGACAATGATACTGCTGGCGATCTGCTCCGCTTTGGGGATCTGTCGTCCCCAAATTTAGCAAGGCTCGCATGTGGGCATTGAATTTATCCGAAAGCCCTCAGCTCTGGGGCTTGCAGACACTACGTGGGATCACCCACCACATAATATACAAGCAGGGGAAGGTGAATAAGTCAGGATAAAGGATGATCTAATATTATTTGAGACTCTACGTCTTCCCATCTGAGTGCCCGGCACGTAGGCGGTCATGGCCACATCCATAGCCTCCAGAGTCCTGCCTCGCTGCTCCAAAAATTCTGCAATCGACTCCCAGATAGGGATGAGGTCCACGTTCGACGCATTTTGACATTCCTTCCACTTGGCCTGGGCAGCTAGGTCCAACTGTTGAAGGATCACTTGGACAATGATACTGCTGGCGATCTGCTCCGCTTTGGGGATCTGTCGTCCCCAAATTTTGCAAGGCTCGCATGTGGGCATTGAATTTATCCGAAAGCCCTCAGCTCTGGGGCTTGCAGACACTACGTGGGACCACCCACCACATAATATACAAGCAGGGGAAGGTGAATAAGTCAGGATAAAGGACAATCTAATATTATTTGAGACTCTACGTCTTCCCATCTGAGTGCCCGGCACGTAGGCGGTCATGGCCACATCCATAGCCTCCAGAGTCCTGCCTCGCTGCTCCAAAAATTCTGCAATCGACTCCCAGATAGGGATGAGGTCCACGTTCGACGCGTTTTGACATTCCTTCCACTTGGCCTGGGCAGCTAGGTCCAACTGTTGAAGGATCACTTGGACAATGATACTGCTGGCGATCTTCTCCGCTTTGGGGATCTGTTGTCCCGACCGATTTTTCAACCTTACTTATGTGAGGATTGCAGCCCTCACATCGCCCATCGCCCTGCAGCCCTTCTGCATCGTTGAGAAAGCCGAGTGAATTTCAGCCCACTCCGAATATCCTCCGCTAAAATTAGGAAGAGGAGGCAAGGCTTGAAAACTCCGACTGAGCGCTGAGTCCACCTGAATACTGGAAACTCCGCTGGCAAGGGTGGAATGGGCAGCAATTCGAGAAGAGCGCAACGACGTCTCGTGCTCGATTTCGGCATGCATCGTCGCTACAAGTTCAGACACTGTCCACCGCAAGTCGCTGCTTATCTCCGTAATATCCAATTCTTCAAGCTCCCCGTCGATGGCCTTAAAGTCCTCGTACATGGCGACCAACTGGCCATGACGCTTCATCACTTTTTTCTCTTATCTTTCTCTTATCTGTTTTTTGTGCGCAATGCGTTTTTATTAAATATTTGATTTCTTAACTTAAAAATCCGGTGTTTATCTATATTTATTAATATTTATAATAAACAATCCTTTGCATAACAAATTTCCGTATCGCTTCGTGTGTGCATTGGTATATTTGGAGGTAAAATAATAATTTTTTTAATTTTCCTCCATACATAGCTCTGCTCTGCTTCTTCATCTTTTACGGTGTTGCTTCTATCATCGCTCAATAGAGATTCTTATCTCTATTCTTTACTGTTTACTAACCCACACTAATCGCTCTCTTCAATCCCCCTTTTTCGTTTCCCTGGCACAGTGGTTCAATAATATCAGTGGTTCAGTACGTCAATAATATAAACAAAAAATATTAATAAATTAATAATCAAAATTATGGAATTAAAACTAGTCTGCGCGTTGAAGTCTTGTAATAAGACAATCTCCTCATCCCAGCCTACCATCCACTGCTGGCTCTGTGAAAACGTTTTACACGCAAAGTGTGCCGGGTTCACGGCCTCAGTTTCGGATGCCATTTCACGTAGGTCTGGGCTTCACTTCTGCTGTGACGGTTGTCGTGTCGTTCAGGACGAAATGAAATCGGTCATGGACAGACTAAAAGTGGATTCAAAGAATTGATTAGCGGTTTTCGTAAAATCAATGACCAACTCTGTGCCCTCGATACACAGTTTAGTAGTCCACAACTATTAAATGAGTCTCCAAAGTGTATGAAATCCGCTTTTAGTAATGTGCTTGTGGCGAATAATCATCAGCCCACTCAGCCGACAATTATGCAGCCGCCTATATTGCTGGCCACTCCAAGGGGCGGACCTGGGCAAAATTCGGCTTCCGAATATCTCAGCGTAAATGAGCAATTGTCCGATATGTCCTCTGTGGCATCGCATCAAGTGATACCACCAGTCCAAATAATTCAAACCCCCTTAAGAGTCACCGAACCGGGCAATCAAGCGTCCGGACCACTTGTACGAACTGATGCTGCCGTATTAGTTACGGCGGCACCAAAACCCTTGCAGGTGATCCCGCCATCGAAACACATATTTGTTTCACGCCTTGAGATTGATATCTCGGCTTGTATCAAAGCCAAAACAAAAGCCGACATAAAGGTGGTAGATATTACAAAATTCAAATACACCTACACCAGGCATAGGTCATCTTTCAAAATACGTGTGCCTGTGCAGATGTTCAAGATGATTTGTTCCGCCAGCTTTTGGCCAGAGAACATTTTCGTCCAGGAACATCAGCCAAGTTCGGTGAAGAAAAAAATTAGCAAACCTTTGGGAGTGAAACTACCACATGTTAGAGCCACTGACCAACCTTCCACCTCATCTTCAAAAAACTACACTAACACTTACCTATCAGAATACTAGAGGGTTACGTAGTAAACTACCCAAACTGTATTTGGATAGTTCTTCCTATGCATCTCACATTATAGTCTTTACAGAAACTTTGTTAAAGCCGGAGATGTTAAGCTCCGAAGTTTTTCCAAGTAAGTACACCACTTTTAGACGTGATAGAACACTGCGAAGGGGAGGAGGAGTGTTAATTTCTGTAGACTCCAATTTCGCTTCTGAAGAGGTACAATCACAAGAGTTTGGTGACATAGAATTTTTTTGCATTAAAATCATTTTGTCCGGTAAATTTTTATACGTTACCTGTTCTTACATACCACCATCGTCGGCTACATAGTGCCAACATTTGTCCGCTATTCATGTCATTTCGGACCGTCTGTCCGACAATGACCAGCAGGTAGCTAGGGGGGACTTCAACATACCAGAACTCATGTGGTCTAATGTTGAGAATTCTCCGTCCTTACTGCTTAACTCGCACCCCGACTTCCCTGCGGGTATGTTCGACATGTCACTCGGGCAAATTAACCATGTTAGAAATTCTTTAGGTCGGCTGTTGGACTTGTGTTTCGTTTCTGATCTTGATGGAATTACTCTTTCCAGAACTTTGACTCTTTCTAACTCTGAGGATCCACATCATCCCACTCTTGAGGTTTCAATCGAAACCAATACCTTAATTGACCTTAAGTCTTCACTTAAATCTCATAAAGTTCGTTTCTTCCGTAAGGCTGATTTTATAAAACTAAATAAATTACTTTTGGAATTTGATTGGTCCGATTTACTGGCATGCGATGACATAAACATTGCCTTACTGAGATTTTATAATACCCTAAATATATTCTTCGACGCTTGCATGCCGTGCAAGTATCCGTCAACTTTCACTAATCCACCTTGGTATACAAAGCACCTGTTAAATTTAAAGAACGTCATGAAGAGACTTTTAAATAAACATAAATTATCTGGCTGTACAGTTAGTTTTTCAAGATACTTATTGGCTCGGTCCAATTTCACCGTGCATAACGCCGAATGTTATAGGAGTTATATTCACCGCTGCCGGATTCAGTTTACTCAGGACCCGAAGCAGTTTTATAACTTCGTAAACACTAAGCGCAAACAGGTATCTTTTCCTCCTCTGCTTACGTTTGGGAACTCATAGGCGAACACTGATCTGGCAATGGCCGATCTCTTCGCAAAGTTTTTTCAAACAACTTACTCATATAGCACTATTCCAACTCAGCCTTACACTTATAATATTAAATCAGCCAACCAGATATTTTGCCCATTTTTTGATCAAAGTGGTGTGTTATCGGATCTTCTTCAGGTCACGCCCGTGTATTCGCCACGCCCTGATGGACTACCAGGATGCGTTCTGAAGAACTGCGACGAGGCACTGTGCAAACCGATCCTTAAACTCTTTAATCTATCGCAGGAGACTTCGATTTTTCCCCTTAAGTGGAGGGAATCCTACATTAGTCCTCTTCATAAAAAAGAGAAAAATCCGATGCTGCCAATTATAGAGGCATTTCTAAATTGTCAGCAATTCCAAAGCTTTTCGAAAAACTTATCACTCCACATTTGCAACACCTATGTAGTTCAATAATATCCCCGTGCCAACGTGGCTTTATGAAGCGCCGCTCCCCCACACCAACTTATTGGAGCTAATATCTTTTGTCATGGATGGGTTCCGGAATGGCTTACAAACAGACGTCATTTACACTGACTTCAGTAAAGCATTTAACTCTGTTAACCATTCGCTTCTTATAAGTAAACTCAGTCTTTTGGGATTCCCAACTGATCTCCTGATTTGGATTTCCAGTTACTTATCGGGAAGAAGCCAACGTGTTTTCTTTAAAGATGTTACCTCGCGTTTAGTCCGCGTCACATCTAGGGTGCCCCAAGGAAGCCATCTTGGACAATTACTTTTTACATTATTTATTAACGACTTGCCCCTTGCCTTAACTGATTCACTTGTACTTATGTACGCTGATGACGTTAAGCTTTGTATTCAGTGTAGATTCACTAGCGCCCAATCTAGACTTCAATCCGATTTGGATAAATTTCAAAATTTGTGTTTAGCAAATAACCTAAAGCTTAATGGATCGAAATGTAAACTCATGTCATTTTATCGATCTAGTCCTCACCAGGCTACGTACTTTCTCTATGGAAATGCCATAGAACTATTAACTCAGGTTAACGATCTGGGCGTCCTATTAGATTTGAAACTTAAATTTACCGACCATATATCCACCATGGTTAATAAAGCTATGGGTGTACTTGGTTTTATTAAAATATGGTTAAAAGGATTCAATGACCCGTACTTAACAAAAACTTTATATACTTCACTAGGCCGTCCGATTCTTGAGTATGGATCGTGTGTCTGGAGTCCTCAATACGGAGTACACCAAGATCACATAGAATCTGTACAAAAAAACTTCCTTATCTTCGCACTTAAGGGACTTAATTGGTATGCAAGTCTTCACCTTCCCTCCTATCATTGTACACTTTCATTAATAAGCTTACCATTTATTAATGATGTCATTTTTCTATTTAATCTTATTAATGGTAATGTAGACTGCCAGCATTTACTAACACGCTTAAATTTTAATGTTCCTAGTAGAAGGACTAGAAACTTTCGTCCTCTACTCCTTAGCCATTGTAGCTCGACATATGCCCAACACGATCCGATCAGGGTATTATGTTCGGACTACAATGGTTTCTACAACACCTTGCCATTTTGCTCTACTAACAATCTTAAATCCTTCATACTGTCCTTATAAATCCATTATCTGTGCAACACTCTTCATCATAATACTCTACTCCTTCTCTTTATACACTCTCGGATCTATCCCCGCGATTCGGGCAGTACGTTATGCGGCAGCGCCCCTCGGTCGGTTGGGCGGGAGGTGGGCTGTACGTATGCAGAGGGAACCGCGCGATGACGCACATGGAGCATAGCTTCTTCCCCTTCGATGTCTTCGATGTCCGAAGCCTCTATCTCTGAGTAGTGGCTGTATTTGCTCCGTCGCTTGAGTCCGATTTGTAGACCTTTACGGACACGGAGCTAAAACCGTAGTTTAGCTCCCCACGAGCAGCCTCTATGGGAGCATAAATTTCTTTGTTTATTATAAGGACCGCCTGATATGTCGATCCTGCTATCTCCTTCACCTTCGCCACACGCCAGTCCGTAGTAGGATGATGCGGGTTGCACCTTTGCAGCATTGTTAGGATCTGGTTTAGTTCCTTAATGGAGGCCGGATCCAGATCCTTGCTCTGGGTCTACTTGGGACGTCTCGCGCAACAAACTTGGCGCCCTCGTAGACCTCTTCAAGCTCATCGTCGCAGGCTATCACCTTTACACTGTCTTGGAACCACCCCACGTCTTTGCAGACAGGAGGGGGGCCTGGTTCCTTGGCCAGGAGCTCGAAGCATTTTGCTGCCAGGACTGCTTCTACCCAGACTGCTTCGGGGTTACCCCTGTCGATAACCCCTAGCAGGAAGCGGCTTTTCGAAATCTCTGCGAATTACCGCTTTTGCCATTGGTCCTCCCAGGATGTGCTGGGGGGTGTCGGCGTCTTGCCATATTGTGGAAGGACTCCTTTGCCCCATTCCACCTTTTTGAGCGACTCTGCCGAAGTTTTTTCCGACTTGGCTCTATCGTGGCTACGCAGAATCTGCACTGCCGTTCTTTTTCAGAGTGGGTTTACTTGATTTGACCAAGTTTTCTCGCCGCTTCAGGTTCGCTGCCCTTTACCGCACCCGTAGGAGGCATCGTGGCGCTTTGGCCGGGAGATGCCGCCATGGTGGCGGTCAGTGTTAGCCAGTGTTGTCAATGTGGCGGTGGCTTGCCGTTGGCAACCCCGATTTGGGGCGGGGTTCGCCCAGACCCTGCCTAGCTTGCTTGGTCGGACGGGAGGGCTCACTCGCCATCTGTGCAGATCGTCGTTTTTTAGTCAGACTCCCCACAGTGTTGTGGGTTTTTTTGGGAGATCCCGACTCCTTGTTTGTATTTGGGGACTACTTTAACTATTAAATCAAATTTGTATTAAAAATATTGGAAACAACCCCATACATATATGCATACTTTATTATTAGTCAAAGTGCCTCTCGGGTCAGGCAGCAGCCACGGCACAGATTCGATCACTAAAATATAATAATTATAGTTTTTCATATATTTATTTATCTTATCCTTATTGTTGGTCGCAAGCCGACTCTTCTTGACCGCTCGGCTTCAACGGCCTTTATCTTTATAATTAAGCTAGCGAGCTTTCGCTCGGCCCACGTTCTAAGACGGGCGCACTCTCATAAATCGGAGCTTTTGTCCCACTCCATTTCATAGAAATGTGAGTAAAACACAATTTAATTAATAAGCGAATTAACGAATAAATTAATGAGTATTAACCACTCAAAATGTAATAAGAAATAATAAAATAAAATGAAATAACTATAATAAAATTCTTATAAGGATCGGCCAACGATATCCGATATTTTTTATACATATTCTTCTATATCTTCTAATAATTGCTGACACTTTGGTGCAAAGGTATATCAACTTCGGATCCGCCCGAAGTTAGCTTTCCTTTCTTGATTAGTTTATTATGAATATACTAATATGGCTTTCTGATTTTTAGGCTAAGGAGATTGATGAACAACAGAAATGGCGACTCTTGGACATACTTTTTATATTCATTTTAAACATATTGAATGCACAGTTAAATGAAGGATGTAATTGAGAATAAATTTGTTTTGTATTTTTATTAAAATTTAGATTTGTTTGATTTTAAACTATCATGAAATTTTTTACTGCGTTTATATTATGGAAATATTATTATTTATTTATTATATTTCATTCTTAAAATATATACATATAGGTTCGGTTAAGACGGCTTTCGTATTTTCACCCGAAGAAATCCGACACACCGTGTTCGGTATATTGTATTTTTGGATCTTCTCTTCCCGTGTTCAAGAAACTCCTGGACTAGCAGTTTACCCCTCCTAAAGCTTGGGTGAATTTCTGTAGTTTATTGGGGTCTAAGACTAGCACCTTCCATATGTCGATTAAGAATCTATTACGAATGACGTTTAGGAGTTCGTTTGGAGTAGTTCTGAGAGTGCCACTGATGCATAGTGATGCCGCTCTCTGAATTTTTTCATGGCTACGGAAGTTTTCCTAAAAACAGTAATCTTTGTCTTTTTTTTGGGTGTCCAGGGAGGTATTGTAGTCGGTCCACAGTATTTTTTCGTATCCGGCATTCGCCCGATTGAACTAGGTTCTGCTTGCCGTTTTCAGGGTTGTCGACGACCAAGGAGCTTCATTTATCTTTTTTCATTTTATTTTTGGGCACCCAAAAGAGCATGGGCTAAGTAAATCTTTGTACAACATTTTTGCCCACGATTTTAGGATAGTCTGGTGGCTGTGGGGTGACATTGTTTAAAAGGAATTGGAAGTATTTGGCCCAGTTAGTTTCCCTGGGGTTTTGAAAAATTTCTGGCTTTGAGCTTTGGTGCTTTTTTAAGTTCTTCTTCTATGCATCTATGGTTGAAGAATGACTCTCTTGAAGATTGCTGTATAAGCAAATTTGGTTTATCTGCTGTATGGTCTTTAATGATGAAAGTGGGATCATTTTTCCAATTGCAAAGAAATAGGTTTGACCTAAGTATAGAGTTAAAAAGAGACTCATCGCGCACTGAGTGGCCTACATTGAGCTTTCCGCTGTTTTCCGCTAGCTTTGCCACTAGCTCATCAGGTGGTTCCGGAATTGGACCATCCTCAGGCAGATTGAACAAGAGTGCATCCGAGATTGTTTTACAATAGTAGATCCTTATTTGTATGATTAGCAAGAACATCTGCGAAATCATCGTCCCCTTTTGTTACTTCCGCCTCTTCGACGGAGATGACGTCAAAATCCATCCGACTTGCTGCTATGCAGCGCGTCAAAGAGACGTTCCTTCGAGGCTATGATCTCGGAGGCCAGTTCCTCTGGAATCTTTAGTTAGTAGTTAATCTGTAGTCACGTTGCCTCCGACATCAGGTTTTTACAAGTCGGAGTCAGAGCTCAAGCCGAAGCTTAGCTCCCCGTGAGCTGCCTCTATGAGGTCCAGCGAGCTTTATTATTCATTAGGACCACCTGATTTGTTGGTTCTGCTTTGGAACCTTGGAAGCTGCCTGTAGTCTTCGCTCTTTCGTGGCTGCGGAGTATTTGGCGTAGGTGTGCTTCTTTGCACTGCTGTTGCTAGCTGTTGGGGGATATCCTTCCATAACCCCCTCGGAGGTGGCATCATTGCAGTTGGGCCGGGAGATGTCACCATAGTAGCAGTTATGGTTGGCTTTCCTCAAAGCACTCCCAGCTAGGGGCAGGACCCTACCGGACCCGGCTTATCGATTTTGGCCTAATTGGTGGGCTCACTCACCATCATTACTGTCAATTCCTACCCTTGACAATTGGGTAAGGGATTAACAAATTGTTAAAACTCAAGAATATTTAGTTTGCATCAAAACACAGTTTATTTATTTTTTAGTCTCAGGTTAGGTTATGTAGAGGCGGCAATATGGGTGTCCGGCTCATGAAACATAATATATGGAATGATCGCCGTCAATAGCCTTCAATGTTACTATCTTCTAAGGCATTCACCATTTAAGCCCTACAACCTTCAAACAGGTATAACAGGTATATTTCGACCTTGTTTGCTCTATGCATTTTATTTAACCAACAGAGCTTCCAGTTTAGTGTAATTTTTTTTTGCTTGTTTTGAATGTCTTATACAACACACCTTTGCCGTTTCCGAGTTAGACCATCATCTTGCGATGGATCCCTAATTCTTGTGAGAATTCTTGTTAGAATAGGGATTCTACATATGTGCTAAATATACGTTTCTTTCTGGAGAAGTTGGCAAAGTTTCCCCCACCCGTAAATTATTAATTCCCTTTTGTGGGTTTTTAGAAATAGTAAAGGATTATAATCCTCGATGAAAAAGTTACGATAAGCTAAGATCATAGCCAGCATAATCCATTTACTGATTACTCTTCAAGGATATCTTAAACGAAATGTTGCTCAATGTTTTGTCAGCAAACGATGCAGGAATCAAGTCAAAAGTAACTAGAGATCGGGAAGGTTTTCTGATGGAAACTTACTCAAAAAACTTATTTGTAAATCTATTTAATTACTGAACAACTCAAAAACATCACAAGCACAAACATCATTTTGAAATCAATTGAACAATTTGAAATATATCTTTTAACGTGGCATAAGTTTTTATGCTGCAAGAAGTGCATTAAACGCTATAATAATAGTAATAAAAAAAAAATACATACATATATAAAAAAAATATTAATTAAAAAAAGGAATAGCTTATAAATGAAAGGACATTGACATTGTAATAGTATATGTATTTAGCCCAATTATATATTTAAGCTTATTTATAAGATCTTAGCAGTTATGTTTCCTAATGAAATTAGTTATGTGTTTGTTTGGTCATTGAGTTTTTCAATGACCTTTTCCTTTTTTCAAAACAACACGAAATTTTTTATTTTCACAACGTTATCAGAATGTTTATTTTTGTCCGCATATGAAATGGAGTGAAAGAAAGCTCAGATTTATGATGCGTATGCACTGAGATAAAGGGCACCAGTCAGCCATTCTGAGAACATAGGCCGGGCGAAAGCTCGCTAACTTAATGATGAAGATAAATAAAGCCGAGCGGCCAAGAAGAGTTGGCTTGCGACTATCAACAGCGATAAGATAATGAATATATGCCAAACTATAATTATTACATTTATATTGATCTAATCTATGCCGTGGCTGCTGCCTGACCCGATAGTGTTAGTTTGCGACTTTTGCGGCTTGTGGTGGTTGACCCTTGTTTCAGACAAAAATTTTATTTTTGTCTGAGAACGCTATTTAATAAACAGAATTTTTTGTTATATGTGTGCGTATGAATTAATTTAAGTGTGATTTGACAGACACTGCCATAAGGCAGCTTTAAGCACCCCGGATATATACTTTAAAGACGCGGAGATGATTTGTTCTCCCTATTACATACATTCAAAAGAATACAATATTCCATTGTTCTCTACTAGTACAGGGTATACGAGTAAAGGGCTCAAACCGTGTCCCCTATACAAAAGCGTCACTTCGCGCGGTTCCCGCTGCATACGCAGAGACATTACGTATAGCAGTTTCTACTTAAACTTGTCTTTCAGTATTAATGCTATCGACTTTAAACTTTGCACACATCCTTCTTTTACTTGCAGGCAGTATATAAGTCAGGATCGGTCGATTATCCACAGCTGTCATATAGCTGATTGATCAGAAATGTCATAGCTTTGGTGTTTTTAAAGTAAGAAGGATAGGACTTTCTATGGATTCCATTTTGGGCATAGTAATCTGATCTATCAAATTTTATAAGGATCTGCTGACTATATCCCATAGCTTCCATAGAACTAAATGATCGGAATTGGAATAACTTTGTTGTTTTTTAAGGTAACTTAAAAAATAACTAAACCTGTGAGAGGGAAACTTCCAAGTGTTAGAGCCTCTGACCAACTTTCCACCTCATCTTCCTCAGCTGCAAAAAACGAATTTCTTCGCTAAGTCTTACCTATCAGAATATTAGAAGACTGCAAAGGCCAACCAGAAATATTCTGATATGTGTTTCTTTGCATCCTAATGTGGGATAATGTCTTAGTACTTACAGAAACTTGGTTAAAGCTGAAGATCTTGTGCTCCGAAGTTTTTTCAAATAAGTTTAAAACTATAAGACGTGATCGATAACTGGCTAGGGAAGGAGTTGTGTACATTTCTGTTCGCTTCTGAAGCGGTCAAATCACAAGGGTTTGGATAAATAGAATTGAATAAAAATCATTAAAATCATTTTGTCCGGTCAATCTATATATTATTTGGAAATGACTTCACATTTCTCCACAAGCAAAAGGTTTTACCTTAAAACATGTACAAGAGCGATTTCCTTTCATTGCCACGAAAATTTTCAAAAAATTAAATAAGTTGGCTTTCAAGGAAAACCGTATACATTTTTGAATCAATCAGAGCCGGAGTATAATATCGTTCACTTATTCCACCTAGCAAGCCCTCTCGTTACGCATTACACAAGCGGAATGCAAAGTTGTTTTAAAGTTAAAGAAGAAAATTAGACAAACAAACAATAAATAATCTTATGGCTTTAATAATCGAATTTATTGAATAACTTTATATAACATATTATGACCATACAAAATCGCTATTAAATTCACACGTTTATTATTTATTCAGTCTTATGACTTAAATTTCGTTTTCAGCTCTTACATTTCACGCCAGATTTTTTTCTAACTAATGTTAAAATACATTTCAATTGGTGTCGTTTTTTTTGGTTCTTTCGGTTTTTTGTTATATTATATTTTGTAATATTCAATGAGGGCTGTAGCAAAAAGGTTTTTATAAAATTAAAGAACCCCCAAAATTCCTCTGAAAATGGGTCTGATAATAAAAAAAACTTTACCTTTACCGAAAAATTAACAGCTTTGTTACAGAACTGTCCCCCGATTCTAAATGTCATCGTAGCATAATCATCCCCAAACTCAAGCACATGTCAAAATCAGCTCCTTTCATTGTATCGTTTTTGGTTGGTGCGGTCCAGGGTATCATTTTATGAATGTGTGCAGCTAACAAATAAGATAGTTGTTGGACATATGCGTATTACTTTAGTTATTTAACTTTTACCCTTGTCATCATATACCCCTTCCAATCAAAACATCCTTGTTTGATTGTAGGCGGAGAAAAGTTAGAGCAGCATCCTTTCCTTTATTTGTAATGGATTTTCAGTGTTCAATCGCCACCACTTTTTTCACAGCGGATTTAGTTACTTAAGCACCCAATATTATTGGTAACACAAACTTTTCTTTTAAATTTATCTTATAAATTTTCAGGAGATGACATTATTCCTCTTCATAAATGAGATCTACCATAATATTTAAAAGCTTTGCGTTATACTAAAACTTTTGGAGAATTTGATTACCTCCGAACTAGAGCATTTCTGCAACAGTAATATTTCGCCCCGATTTCTTCCCCGATCATTTTCTGGACAATCTACATCTACAAATAGCCCTTGGTATTTATATATTGTTGAATATTTTATTTCATTTCTGCTGAAAAATCTAAGCTGTCACCCTAGATGTCGAATTCCGCCATATCGTCACAGGCTTCAACTATTAAATGAACCAACATTGCAGGATCATAGATCCTGTGCTGGTGTCATGATTATCTATATGTTGGTACATGGTCTGGTTGACTCAAAATCCCTGGAACCCAAGGTCCTTTCGATCCCTGCGGCTATCCCAAGGTCCTTTCGATCCCTGCGGTTTAATTATAATATTTCCTTATTCTCGACATCATAAGTCTAGTATTAGAATCCGTTTAAAGGTGTCGGGGATCACTTTTGTTTTTGGACAATATTATACCCTTGGAGAGGGTATTATAATCTTCGGAGACATCTCCGCCTTTATAAGGTATATATATTCTTTATCAGGATCACCTAATAAGTTTATATAAGCATGACCGTTTGTCTGTTTCTACGCAAACTTGACTCTCAGTTTTAAAGCTATCGACATAAAACTTTGCACACATCTTTTATTGGCAGGCAGTATATAAATAAGAACGGCCAGGATCGGTCGACTCTTTTCTATAGCTGCCATATAACTGAGTGATCGGAAATGTCATAACTTTGGTGTTTTTTAAATTAGAATAATAGGACATTTTATCCGATCTGCCAAATTTCATAAGGATCAGCCGACTATATCCCAGAGTCAGTTATCGAGCCCGTACTTCGATAACATTGACCTTTTTACCATAATTAAGCCACAAAATATTTTTGTAATTAAGCATCTTATAAAAGATCCCTTTCTCACTAATAAAGACAGTCTGGAAGTACAACAGAACAAGTTTTGTTACTCTGTGCCCATAACCGCGGTGCTTAAAATTTCCTCAGCGTGCTGCTCCCGTCAGAAGGATCACCAGCAGGATCCCAACTAGCATCCGAGTGCTCATCCCGCAAGATGACCTGGTGGTCCTTTAATCATTATCCGAATGATCATTAACCGAACACAATCTACCCGCACACCTTCCCTCATCCTGGCGTCTAACTCAGAGCGGCCCATAGGACAATCCAGGAAAACATTAGTCAGGCCAATAGTTTTTGACTAAGACTCAGGGACCTGTTACTCCCACGAGTTCAGCTTCGACGTTCAGCTTCGAGTGGCCGCATAACGCTCTACGGACGAAACTTTGGCGACCCCGATGTATTCCACCCTTCTTTGGATCACGACCCAAGCCGCAAGTAAATTCAAACTTAAAAAAAAAAGTCGAGACAGACACACTGACCATGGGATCCGAATAAGACCTCGTAATTCAGATGCTCATTGATGAGCAAATTTAAACAATATAGTCATTCAAAGAAACTTTACAAAAGATTCAGCAGAGCGACGACTCAAAGAAGGTTACTTCGATGAACGACTAAAACAGCTGTCCCTCCATGAGCTGTCACTAAGGTCCAGACCAGAGAGTATGATTGAGTATGATACAATCACCCTTGCCGAAAAACGAATCATATCAAATCACATCACCAGTCGCAACAATTCAAATCACTTCAAGTACTACCCAACTCCAACTCTGTTGACGTGAATTGTTTCTTATAGTCTGGATCGGTTCGAATCAAATCGCTTCGAATCAAATCGCTTCGAATCAAATCGCTTCGAACCAAATGAACAGTATACTTCACTCAGCCTGATGCAAACTTTTGCTTGCGGGTATGCTACGATCTAAGAAAATCATTTGAATCATTGAGGCATACTCGAGTAAAAATGTTTGGTTGAAACGAATTAAGCATTTTGAAAAGTTTGATGTACATATTTAGATACAAATAAGAATGGGAAAAAAACAGCAGTAAAAAAACACGTTTTTTTCCCCCCGTTCCGATAATCGGGGGGTCATCATATTTTCCAAGGTAAAAAAATCTGATTTCCTCATCTATTTTTAAAACCTCATCTATTTTTCAAAAATGCAATGGTCATAATGATTATTTTTTTATACCCTTTTGACCCTCTTCAAAAAAGTGATTTGTGCAGTTCACTGGTTCGAATCAGGATTTCTGACGAGACGAGGTTTACTTTATAAACAAAAGTTTTTTATTTTAATTCAAAAATAAATAAAATCGCAAATTTGCGTTTGCTTGCTTCGGATATTTGAGAACCCTGTAGTACAGCGTTGAAAATCTGGCAATCTCTACCTAATCAGCAACATATTCTAAACGAGTCTGTGTGAAATTTAAGAAAAACTGCAAGAGTATAATAACTTCCGCTGCAGCCGAAGTCACCTTTTCTTTCTCGTATTTATTTAATATTGTTTGTGATTTATGACTTTTTGTTGCTCCTTTCCCGAACAGAAATGAATTGTTCAACAGGACAATAATCCCAAAAATACTGCCAAAATCGTAAAAGATTTTATGTGAAAAATCAAAATTTTTCATTTTGTGTGGAGTGTAGATTACGAATGAAAACAAATTCCAAAAAAAGCATGACGAGTTATACAGTACTAAAATAGTGGGACGACTATATAGGCAGTTGTCATTGTAGTTCAGTGTTTGGTTGAAAGAAAGAGTCCACCAGAGTGTATTAGTGGTTATGTCAGAACTGTCATTGGTTTCTGTTATTTTCCTTACAAAGAAAACTGGTGGCTTCAACGCGTACACTGAGACTCGCTACGCTTCTATTTGTTGAATAGAAAATGCCTATAAAATGTCTGAGAACAGTCCCGTCGAGGCAAACAGTGATATCTCTCTTACATATGTATATAATAAACAACCATTGAACAGATAAAATGATCAAAAACACTGAACAATCATTAAACTCTTGTAAAGTTAACCTCTACAGAATAACATGCAAATAAAGAACTATCAGAATAGGGCCTAGGAGTGCTTTCTGCGTAAACCCCTACAGTTTTGCTGGATGAAAGTAAGTAAGGGTGCTTGTTAGTTCCTAAAAAAGAGGCATATTGGTTTGAGATTTATACCGTGCTTGGCAAATTTTTTTTACGAATATGTTGTCCTGCCGGAGCCGGACTACTTTAATATTCATTTTGAACTGAACGAGATTATATCAGAGAGGGGTAAAATAGATAACATGTTCAAAATTTGATGTTTTTCACATTGTTACGCTATTAATGTTTTTTAATAGGGTTCGAAAAAATACACGATTTGTTAGTTTAATTTCAATTTTATTTGAGGGTTCAATTTTAACCCCAAAAACCAGCCGCTCAACTCAAATGCCGAAATACAAGAAGCAGTAAAGCTTAGCAATAAAACCTCAAACCATGCAGCTGTACATAACTCCGAGGGCAAGAGGCGAGGCAGGGAAACGCACACAGGCACAAGATGAGCTAGTGTGCAGCAGTTTTGAAAAGCTCTCAAAAGCGCATGCGCTACAAATACCAGCAAAGCGCATGCGAAACTGGGAGAAACAAAACAAAATAGAAACTGCTGATAATCCGCCGCTGCTCCTCCGTTTCAGCTTCTTTTATATCATTTTAACATTTCGCCTTTGGCTGCTTGGCCCAACATCCTCCCCCCGTTGAAGGCTGGCCCTTCGACAGAATCCTTAAGGGGCAACAGACACAGCCTTGACACCGCACGCTTAGCCGTTCCAACAGCAGTCCTTAATATGGCTACACGGTTCACTCCGTCACGTCCAGGAATCAGCTCCACTACCCTGGCTAGGGGCCACTTCATTGGGGATAGATTCTCATCCTTCACCAGGACTATGTCACCGACAGACACTACGGGACCAGGGGAGCGCCATTTGGAACGCTGCTGCAACAGAGTAAGATACTCCTCCTTCCAACGCACCCAGAAAACTTGGAAGGTTGAAGGTTGATGGGTGGCAGGAAGGTTGATGGGTCTAGACCATCTAGACGGTTGAAGTTTAGGGCAGTAAGGTCTGGCTCGATGAATGTTGAAGGTCCGCCTTCCATCCGCCATTTAAAAAGTGAACCGGAGTTGGTGCATCGAGAACATTTTCTGAAATCGGCACAAGGGGTCTGGAATTGACGATTGAGGCTATGTGGCATAACGAAGTCCTCAATTCCTCGAAACTAGGAACTGCGAGACCAACTGCACGGTATAGGTGATGTTTTGCCGTCTTTACTGCTGCTTCCCACAGACCGCCAAAATGAGGAGAGCGTGGAGGAATAAACCGCCACACAATAGCTTCAGCCAGGCAAAATTCGTGCAGGGAAGTCTGGTGATCCTGACTGTGGAATCTTCGTTTCAACTCGATGAGCTCATCCGACCATATCTGCCTGGGTTTACGTCGCGTACAAATAAACCGTTTGAGCGCACTCAGAAACGAAGCTGTGGAAAGGTCCTTGACTAACTCCAAATGGATCGCCTTCGTACTGAAGCAGATGAACACGCAAACGTAGCATTTGATAGGGCCTTTGTTCTGAGACTCTGCCTTGTAGAAAAACGGTCCGCAAAAATCCACACCTGTTACGTCAAAGCTTTGAAATCCTTCAACCCTCTCGGTTGGAAGATCAGCCATGATATGTTCCAGAAGCCAAGGCTTAGCGCGAAAACAGCGTATGCATTTGTTTAACACCCTTAAAACGGTCTTCCTCCCCCCAATAGGCCGGTATTGGGAACGGATCTTCGCAACTAACGCTCGAGGGCCAGAGTGCAAGTTCTCCTCATGACAGGAGAGTCATGAGGAGAGTCATTCCCCCCCTAACGCAGAGTTCCGCAGTCGTCCGTCAGCAGATGGGTTCCTCCTTGGAGATCCTGGACAGAAATGCCTTCGTGACGGATGTGGTGGCAAAATTTGAGGATGTACGCGAACACCCTCTGTAAGGCGGGAAACGAGTTGGCAAACCTTGACAATGATGCAATGTCCTTTGGTGGTGACGTAGCCAATAAGGTCCGGGCGCGAAGTTCGATGGTTGGCCTCTCGACCACAATACCGATGGGCCACTCATCCTTGGAGCCACGAAGAAATGCAGGGCCATGGGACCAAAGCTGGGAATTCAATAGCTCTGTGGGAAGAGCACCTCTGGACAGTAAATCGGCTGGGATAAACGCAGTAGCGATATAACGCCATTTCATTGCCTTGGTGAGTTCCGTGGAAGTTGTATGGAAGAGACGCGAAGGGTCAGTAGAAGGGTCCCAGGATAATCCAAGAGTTTTCGTGAACGGACTGCCATCGTCGAATTTTAAGTATGATTCCCTTTCACCTTCGGGCACTCCTTCCAAAACCTCTGGGATGTTAGAGAACCATTTCCTCAATTGAAACTGACCCTTGTTCAAAAGGCTAGATGTCTGGGCTATTATTTCAACAGCTTTGGTCTTCGTTAGGGCACCAGATATGAGGTCGTCCACATAAAAATCCACGAGGATAACACGAGAGCCAACGGAAAATCCGGCACCTTCATCCTTAGCCAGCTGATGCATTGAGCGAACAGATAGAAAAGACGCTGGCTTTGTGCCATACGTCACAGTGTCGAGTTTAAAATCCTTCACGTCATCATATCATGAGAATGCACTGCAACAAGCGATCATCTGGGTCGACTCTTACGCAGCGATTCATCTTGCAAATGTCTCCCGTTAAAGCAACGAAGTAAGGTATGGAAAAGCTTAGGTTAAATTACATCAGGACATCAGGACATCAGCCATCAGGACATCATTGAGGGAATATCCAGAGGATGTAACAGCCGAACCGTCGAAAACCACTCTCAGCTTGGTAGTGGAGCTGTCTTCCTTCAATACGCAGTGATGGGGTAGGTAATACAGGCACTTACCTCGCAATTCCTGAGGCACCAGAGACATGTGACCCAGATCAAAGAACTCTTTGATGAACGAAGAATATTGGGCTCTTAAATTTGGATGACTCCAAATTGGCTCTTAAGCTTGCGTTCAAGTGAATGGAGCCGACGCAAGGCCTGTGAGTAGGATTCTCCCTGGAGCTCCACGTTGTGCTTGATTGAAAGACGAACTGAATAAGCACCTGATTCAAGACGGACGTGTTGCATGGCGAAGTGGGCATCGCAATCAAGCTCCTCCTTAGTAGCATGAGCGATCGGCGCAGTGCAGGCTTCCACTTCCCAGAATTGGCGGAGGAGATAATCGAGGCGATCGTCGAAATGGTTTGCAGAGTCAGCAGTAATCACCTTACATGAAGCGGCTAAACAAGGCTTCCCTGGGGTGCCGCCACCTCCAGAAACTACCCATCCAAAACGCGTCTTTTGCACAAGAGGTAGACCGTCTCCTAGCTGGATTTGCCAAACTGAGAGTAGATCAAAAAACAAGATTGCTCCAATAAGCAAATCCACACGCTGCGCTCTGTGGAAGTTCGGATCTGCCAGAACCACATTGGCAGCAAGCTTCCAGTTGGAGACATCTATTTTGACCAGGTTGACGCTCTGTGATGTGAGACGCCACAACTGCCTCAATGTACACAGAATACACGTGGATATTCGAGACTTCAGGCAGACATTAACCGATGCTCCATCCGTATTGAATTCAGCGTCTCCAAGACCAGTCACAGCTACAGAGCATTTGGATCGATGAAGCTGAAGTTGGCTGGCCAGGCGTGATGTGATGAGATGAACTTGGGAGCCGGAGTCAAGTAGAGCCCGGCAAGGAAGGAAGGCTCCTGATCGGCAACGGACGAGAATGTTGGCAGTTGCCAAGAACATTACTTCAGCACAGCGATCCTGGGTCACAAACGTGGAGCCTGAGAGGTTGTAACCACAGCTTCATTGGCAGGATCCAAACCGGAAGCGGGAGCGGAGACCGTGCTGGATAATTGTTCGCAAGGATGCAACAGAGCATGATGTCGGTGATTACACGTTGGGCAGCGGTTGGATGAGCATCCTCGGGCTAAGTGCTCAGACTTGAGGCAAACAAAGCAGAGGGAAAGACACCGGACCTCAACGTATCGTTCCTCAACTGGCAAGGCGAGGAATCTCGGGCAAGAAGGCACAGCATGTGCCAGACTGCCACACACGGCCCACGACGCAGGGGGAGTATTCAGGAGCATGCAAGATCGATTATTAAACGGCCTACGCCTGCCCACCTAACTCGCTGGCAGATGCGGAGCGAGAGCCAAATCCACAGTCTCAAGGGTACGGCACCTTTGTTCCAAAAACCGAACCATGGATTCCCAAGTTGGTAGACTGTCATCATGGCTTCCTGCGAGAGAATCTTCCCACTTGGCCTTTGTGGCAGGATCCAGCTTTTGAAAGATGATCTGGGTGAGGAGGCATCCTTAAATTTCGGCTGGTGTTACGGAAATCATGAGGGCCCGCATATGACCGTTGAAACGGTCGGATAACTCCCGAAGCGTTGCAACGCATCCTGGCTCAACCACCCTTAGCTGCAGGATCTCGTTGATGTGAGCCTGGAAGATTAAACGCCGATTACTAAATCTGTTTCGCAAAAGATCCAGGGCAATATCATAATTAGCGTCGGTAATCTCCAACGCTTGCCCAGTCTCCAAGGCTGAATCCCGCAGACATGAAATAAGCCACCTTAGCTTCTCCATATTGGTCAGGTGAGGATGGCTGTCAATTGTCGTTCTAAATAAGGCACAGAAATAAGGCCACTCGGCGTAGTCACCACTAAACGTTGGCATCGGCAACGGGGGCAATGAGGGAGCAGGCCTGTATGGAGTGGGTGCAATACCAGCACCACTGACACCATCCAATAGTGTAGAGTGCGCAGCAACTCTAATGGAGCGCTTGGCAACCTCTTCCTGGATGTCAACATGCACGTCCGTGGTCAGCTGAGAGAATTTCCAAAAATAGATCGCTTCCGATCGCACTATGGTTGAGCTCCTTCAGTTCCTCCTGCAGCGTAGTGATCGCTCGCGGAGACGCTTTTCCATGGACTCGAGGGTCAGAATGGTTAAATCGTCGGACTGCATCGCTTCCTTGACCTTCTGATGCAGGACCTCCATTTCCTGACACGTAACCTCGGCTCGCCTCCGGAGCATCCTCTCCCTGCTTGAAACAGATCCAGTAGATTCAGATCCAGACTCCATTATGCAATCACGTAAATCGTATAAAAAAAACAAAAGAAAACCAACAGGTTCCGCGGCACTTGTTAGCGCTGATCACAACAGCCAAATACGGGATGTAATCACGTCGGGGTCACCAAATGTTACGCTATTAATGTTTTTTAATAGCGGCCGAAAAAATACACGATTTGTTAGTTTAATTTCAATTTTATTTGAGGGTTCAATTTTAACCCCAAAAACCAGCAGCTCAACTCAAATGCCGAAATACAAGAAGCAGTAAAGCTAAGCAATAAAATCTCAAACCAAGCAGCTGTACATAACTCCGAGGGCAAGAGATGAGGCGGGATGATGAGCTCTCAAAAGCGCATGCGCTACAAATACCAGCAAAGCGCATGCGAAACTGGGAGAAACAAAACAAAATAGAAACTGCTGATAATCCGCCGCTGCTCCTCCGTTTCAACGTCTTTTATATCATTTTTGTTATGTCCATAAGGTAGAGGTCTGTGCTTTCATTTTGAAGTGTGACTGCGAACTGCCTTTATTGAAGTCTGTATATCTATTTGTGAATTTACAGAGTTGCCCATAATGTTAGTGATTACAATGTCTGGCAACGTTAGTATAAGAGAATAGAGTGTAGGTATTATTTTAAGTATACATATATGACACATCTCTTCCTTTAATTAAAACTATTTTAGTGTTTTGGTTTCCTAAAATCCTTTTGCTGGAAACGATCGACGGCTTGGCGATTTCGAGTGCTTTGGCGAACAGGTATTCCCGACAAGCGTCGTGCTGGTTGAATTTGCCTTGGTTGTTGAGTTACCTCTCCTGGCATATCAGGAACAGGTTGAATAGATGCAGAAATCTCGGCTGACGGTTCGCCTCGGCTCTGAGTGTGAAGACTGACGGCAAGATTCGGGATTTCAGGTACAAACCAGAACTCTTTGGATTTATCATCGCAATGGTTAGCTGAGCCATTTTTGGTACGAACTACGTACAGCATCTTCCCGATTGAACGATCAATTATTCCTTCGATCCACTTTTCTCCTTTCGAAAAACTCCGCGTGAAAACTGGCTGATTAATGGAGTATTTGGTATCTGCTTCTTTATTTATTGCAGGCTTCTCAAATAGTTGACTCAATATGGTTCGTACTGATCGACCGTGTATCAATTCGGCTGGAGTTTTTCCTTGTGCATTAGGAGTAAACCTGTACGATGCGAGGTATTTAGTGACTGCCTCACGAACTGATAACCCATCCGATAAATTTTTCTTCACGGAAAATTTGAAAGTTTGGACAAAGCGTTCTGCCAAACCATTTGACGCTGGATGAAACGGTGCTGTAGTAATGTGCTGTATTCCATGTTGCTTGCAAAATACTGCGAAGGCGTCGGAAGTAAATTAGGGCCCATTGTCACTAACCATTGTCTTTGGATATCCTTCAATTGCGAAAATTGATGATAGTGCAGCAACTGTATTGCTGGTTGTTGTAGACGACATTTGAACAGCAAATGGAAATTGAGAAAAGGCGTCTACGCAGATTAGCCACATGGCGTCAAATATGGGGCCAACGAAATCAATGTGAATACGCTCCCAAGCTGATGTTGCTACAGGCCAACATTGGTAAACTTTCGGCGGTGCTGGATTATTGCATTTGCAGTTAACGCAAGAGTTTACAAGATTTTTTATATCTTCATCAATGGTAGGCCACCAAACATGTAGCCTGGCTAATTTTTTCATGCGGACGATGCCCCAATGCCCTTCATGCAGGAGTTTCAGACCGCGAAGTTCAGATGGAATTATTACACGATTCGAATCTGTGTATAAGCAAAGAAGTTGTTGGTTAGTAGTGACCTTCGCAAACCTTCGATTGAAAAATGGCAATAAAGCTGCCTGGCTCGGTTGAAGTTTTTCAGGCCATCCTACTGTAACGAAATGCATGACTTGTCTGAGAATTTCGTCGGTGCCTAGGTGCTTGCGAATTGTGTCAGCATTAATAGGCGGTGTCCATTCCAGTATAGTGTTGCAGGCCTCTCTTCTTTGTCAAAATCTGGATCCATACCTACTGGAAGACGTGATAGAGCATCGGCGTTGCCATGCGCTGCTGTGGTACGATACCTTATGTCGAAGATGTAGGCCATGAGAATGATGGCCCAGCGTTGCAGTCTGTTTGATGTCATCAGAGGAAGATGCTTGCCTGGATTGAAAATAGTTGCAAGCGGTTTGTGATCTGTAATCAAAATAAATCTTCTTCCATATAAATATTGGTGAAATCGTTTCACTCCGAATATTATGGAAAGTCCTTCTTTTTCGATCTGGCTGTATTTTACTTGGTGCTTATCTAAAGTTTTTGAAGCGAAAACTATTGGTCTTTCGGTTCCATCGTTCTGCAGATGAGAAAGCACTACTCCAATACCAAGGGATGAAGCATCAGTGGCTAGTATCAGTGGTAATTTTTCATAGAAATGAGCTAGTTCAGTTGCGTTTATAATGTGATACTTCAAGTCTGTGAATGCTTGATGCTGTTGCGGCCCAAATATGTATGCTACATTTTTTCTGCGAAGTTGGTTCAAGGGTGCTGCCAACTGCGAATAATTTGGGATAAAATTGCAATAATAGTTTACTTTACCCATAAACGCTTCCAATTGTTGCAAATTCTCAGGAGGCTTCAGTTGTTTTACAGCTTCTAGTCCTGAAGTATCTGGAAGAACACCGTTTGCGGATATTCTTCTTCCCAAATATTCAATGTCATCCTTGAGGAAAAAGCATTTCTCCATTTTGCATCTAATACCGTTATCCTGAAGAATACCAAGAACTTGATCGAGTCTTTTCAAATGTTCTGCCCTAGTCGGTGCTGAGATGATTATGTCATCAAGATAGTTTCCGCAACCTTCTATTCCTTTCAGGAGTTGTTCTAGGTATCTTTGAAAGATCGCCGGAGCGCTGGCTATTCCATATGGAAGACGTTGATATTGAAAAAGGCCCAGCGGTGTGTTCACGACCATTATATGTTTTGAAGCATCATCCAATTCCATTTGTAGATAGGCCTCTTTAAGGTCTATTTTGCGGAACTGCTTGCCATGACGGATGATGTGGAATAAAGCCTCTTTTGTGGGCAACGGGTACTGCTCGATGTCAATTTGTGCGTTGACTGCTTGCTTAAAGTCCCCACAAATTCGAATGGCTCCACCTGGTTTAGGTACGAGAACAATTGGGGATGCCCAGCTGCTAAACTTCACCGGTTTCCAAATCCCTGCTTGGACTAATCTGTCTGCCTCTGCCTTAAATGTTTCTATTTGTGCAAAAGGAATTTGGCGGCTTTTATAAAACTTTGGTGTTGCTGTCGATTTTAAAATCACACTGGCTTTGAAGTCTTTTATCTCTCCCATTGCGGGCTCAAAAACGTTTTTATATTTGTTGTGTATGTCAGTCACATTGACACTGTGCACCTCGTTATTGTTCGATACTGGCATTATTTCAAAACCGAATGTTTTGAATAAATCCAAACCAAAAAGATTGTTCGAATTTTCCACGTTTGCCACTATTAATATAATTTCTCTTTCTATTTCACCACATTTCGCAACCGTATGCAGCTCCCCAAGCAATGGTATTGGTGTGCGCCCAAATGAGTGTAACACTCGTGAGCACTTGTGTAATAGTGGTTTATTTAGGAGCTCGTATGTGTTTGAATTTATTACGGATGCGGTTGCGCCTGAGTCCATTTGAAATGAAACCCCTTTATTCAAGATTTCCAGATCAATGTCTTTTTTGTTCCTTTCATTTTTCATTAAGCCTGTTACACTGTACACTGCTTCAATCATTTCTATATCGTTTGCTTCGTTTTTACCTTGCTTTTAAACTTTGGTCTTGATTTCGCCAATTACTTTTGTCTTGCTTTGACATACATACGACGGTAATATGTCCCTTTCTACCACACTTGTAGCATACGGCATCGCGAAACTTACACTTTTCTCTTGAATGAGAATGACCACAGCCAGAGCACGATTTTAATTCGTTTTTGTTTGATTTCCTTACTGGCGTTTCTTTTTGATAACTATTAATTGAATTAAGGGGTACATGTTTTTCTACACTTTCTTTTAGCGTTGCTACTCTTTTTGTTGTTGTCTCGTAAGTTCATGCTATTATGAGCACATCTTCAAGAGTTGGTTGCTTCTTTTGAAGAGCAGATGCGCGAACTGCATCATATGGCGTATGTACTATGATTTGATCGCGAATCATTTCATCTACATAGTTTGACAAACAACCTTCTGCGTTGTACACAAACTTGCATTCACGAGCGATCCCGCGCATGTCGTCTACCCACTCTCTATGTGATTGTGAATGTTTCATCTCTCTTTTGAAGAACTCGTAACGAGCTGCAACAATATGACGTTTGGTTGTGAAATGCTCCGTGAGCTTGTCTGTGAGTTGCTTGTATGTGAATGTGTTCAAATTGCTACTTCCCAAAAGATTTTTTAGAAGTTCAAATATTGATACACCACACCACGAAAGGAAGTAAGCTTTTTGTTTCAGATCTGCACCGACCGAATATGCATTAAAATGTTGTGATAGTTGTTCGAGATATGACTCCCAGCTTTGTACATCTTTGTCAAATATGTGAAATGAAGGGCATATAGATTCACCCGCGCGTACCGAATCACTCACACTTGCTGCGGCATTTTTGCTTAGTATATCTTGCATCCAGTTCCGTTGCTGCTCCAATATAGTTGTCGTAAATTCTTGCTGTTGAGCTAGGATTGCTTGTAATAAGCTAGTATCTGTCGGCATCTTGATGAAAATCAACGATTACTTGATACGCTTTCCTTTTATCCTCGTCGCCAAAATGTTATGTCCATAAGGTAGAGGTCTGTGCTTTCATTTTGAAGTGTGGCTGCGAACTGCCTTTATTGAAGTCTGTATATCTATTTGTGAATTTACAGAGTTGCCCATAATGTTAGTGATTACAATGTCTGGCAACGTTAGTATAAGAGAAGAGAGTGTAGGTTTTATTTTAAGTATACATATATGACAATTTTAATATTTCGCCTTTGGCTGCTTGGCCCAACACACATTACATAAACGCGAAAGTAAATGTTAATGCCTTTTTTTTCTGAGACGATGTATTTAGTTCGTAACAAATTGTTTTCAAATTTTTATTGTATGCATATTTATTTTAATCATAAGAGAAGCCGTTTCTTAGATATAAATTTAAAACTAAACATGCATATACTCAGCTTAGAACCTGATGTGATTCGAACTCTATTGCTGCTTTTATCAAAGAAAGCCCTGTGCAATAAGTCATCTTTCGCCATCAGAATACAGATAGCGACACATCAAAGCCACTTCTTCATTGATCGTAAATTTCCTTTTTGGTTTATTGATAAAATTAAGAAAACATCGGTAGATAAAGAGAACTGCATTGTTTGCCTAACTAATCGAGGTTCCTCAGCGAGTGCTATTGCTAAAAAAACTGTCCTGTAGTGGTTAGAATCCAAAAAAGGAAATATGTTAAGTGAAAAAATGTAAGTGGTCATCCTCGCCTTTTAACAGACTCTGATGCTATGCTCATAATGCAAAGAATGAGGAAAATAGAAATTTAACCACGAAAGGGAATTCGACCGAAATGTGGAGGGATCATTACAATTATTTCATTCTTATATCTCTATTCAAGGTCGAGCTCGAGCCAGAAAGCAAGTCGCTGAAGAAGAATGAAGTCCACTCCATCTACAAGCTGCAATATTTTTTGCATCGGAGAATCACTGTTGAAGAGCCACATAAACGCAACGGTCCAGTACAAGCACTAATTGCCAAGAGTATGGACACACTAGGTCATACTGCACACTTCGGGCTGTCTGTGTAGTCTGCAGGGACGCCCACATCTCTGCTCATTGCACTACAAACAAGGGCAGTACCGTGAAGAAATGTGGAAATTGCGGAGGCAACCACACGGCAAAACTATAGAGGATGTATGGTGTACAAGGAGTTCAAGAGTCGCATGCGTCAAGCGACCGCAACGCGCAACCAAAATCCACAAAATGTGTACATTACGACAAAAGCTACGCCAGACGTCTTCTTCGCCAAAGCTGCGAAGTCCTCATTCGGTCCCCTAAACACCACCAAAGGCTTCTCCTATGCCGATGCTCTACGATCTGGAATGGAAAATCTAATTCAGCCTAACTAACAAAGCGCTCAACAGGCCCCAGAATAGCCACATAGCAAAACGGAAACTATGATGCTTACCCTCCAACAAAGTTTGATGGAGCTTATGTCATTCATGAAAACGACCATGCAAATACTTGTTCAATACCAGTACATGGTAATACAGCTGCTCATAGCACAACAGTCCAAATACGCCAATGGTGTCTCACGGCATAAACTTGAATTGTCACAATTCTTGGCCGAAAACTATATTGGCGTTATGCTACTGGCGGAAACTCATCTTATAAGCAAATACAACTTTCAAATAAGAGGATATACAATCTACCGCACAGACCATCCAGATGGGAAAGCCCACGGTGGAACTGGAGTTCTAATCAGAGAACGCATTAAACACCATCTTCACACAAGGTTTGCAACAAACTTCTTGCAGGCCACATCTATACAAATTCAGTCAAGTAACGGAAGCCTATCAATCGCTGCCGTTTACTGCCTTCCAACAACAAAACATACCTTGCAATCTAATAAGTACCAAAGCAGTCTCGGACTTATCATCAGATCACTCGCCTGTGCTTTTAACGCTTCGTCAAAGCCCAGAAATAGCCGAACACCCCTTCAGCCTGACGTCGCCAAAAACGAACTGGCTTACATACAAAAATTACGGGAGTGCCCACATAGAACTCGCCCCAGAGCTCAACATGGAATCGGACATCGACTACACTACGAGCGCCCTGGAAGAAGTACTCGTTGCGGCAGCTAAAATCTCTAACCCTCAAGGGAAGGCAGTAGACCGAAACAAATACTACAAATCCAATCAGCAAATCGAACAGCCCGTGCTAGAAAAGAGGCGCACGCGTCGTGATTGGCAAATCCGCAGATCACCAGCTTCAAAGGAACGCCTTAAGGAAGCAACACGATCACTCGACCAGGCTCTTAACCAACACGAAGAAAATTCACAGCTGAGCTTTATCCAGAATCTTTCTCCAACAAGCACAAAGAATCCCCTATGGAGAGCCCACCCAAATCTTAGCGCCCCAATTGTATCGACCACCCCGATAAGAAACTCTTCGGGATGCTGGGCTCGCAGTGACGAAGACCGAGATGAAACATTCGCTACACATATCCAAAGTGTCTTCCAGCCTCAAATTCATTCCTCCTGCCAGTAATTCAGCCAGAGGCTATCCCTCAGCGAACTGCACCGTCATTCCGGCCGAACGAAATTGAAAACGTCATAAGAGGGCTAAAACCAAAAAAGGCTCCCGGAGATGACCTACTGATGCCAAAGATGCTGATCAAACTTCCAAAATGCGCTACAAAGGTCATCTGCAAACTATTAAATGGGATCATTAATCTTGGCTATTTCCCAAAAAGGTCCGACAGTTCTGCGGACCCAAGTATTTAAGTCTTCTGCGACCGAGTGCCGGGCAGTGGCATCTACCTTCTCTTTATACCTACGATTCTACCTTCTCTTTATACCTGCAGCTCCTGCAGTAGTCATTGTGGGACTGCAAGCTGAGCCGCGTGTTCGCCTATCAGCCAGTGCCCAGTAATAGCCTTTACCGCTAGGCTACAGTCTGGTCTGCTCCGAGCGGTAAGTCTCTGCGATCTTTTCTGAGAGTGTGTCGGCCAGATCAGACGTGAGGTTCTACAGGTCTGGAGATTATTCCTTTTCCTATTGGCTGCCAGGTCGAAAAACTCCCTGCACTTTAGCCTGCAAGTAGCCAAGGGAATGCCCACAAGTTCATTCTCCGGAAGTAGAGAGTTGGTAGTCCCTGCCCTAGCTAGTTTATTTGCGGCGCAGTTTCCCTCGTGGTCCCTATGACCGGGAACCCATATGAGGTAGATGTCATGCTGATCAGCCATCTCGTTGATAGATCTGCGACAGTCATTGACTGTACTGGAGTTGGACATGAATCCGTCAAGTGCCTTGAGCGCTGCCTGACTACCCGAAAAGATACATATTGTACCCCGATAGCCCGTAAGTGCTGGGGATTCAAGTGCTTCCCTGATGGCTATTACTTCAGGCTGGAAAACACTGAGGTGGTCCGGGTGTCTGAAGGACTCCTTTAGGAACAGATGCTCACAGAAGAAACCGCCTGCCACCTGGCCGTTAAGTATTGATCCATCTGTGTAGATATATAGGAACCCCTCTGGTCCCGGTGTCCGGGCATCCCATTCCTCCCTCGAGGGGATGATGATTTTGCAACTAGTGGTGGGTTGGTCGACGGGTACGCTGTGGTCCGTACCCCCCTCTGGCATGAAATGATGCAGGTCCAGTCTGGTATGACCAAAACTATGCCTGCTCCATAGATTCGCCTCACGCAGTCTTATTGCCGCCAGAGTGGCTATCTTTACCCCCATCAATTCCACTGGTAGTAGGTCAAGGATGAAGTCTAGGGCGTCGCTAGGCGTTGTGCGTAGACTGCCTGTTATACAGAACTCCGCCATGCGCTGCGTCTTTCTGAACCTATCTCTTCATAAGGAGTTGTCCAGGGCAGGCCACCAGACCACAACTTCATAAAACAAGATTGTTCTGATAATCGCCGTGTCTAACCATCTGACTATCTTCGGGGACATTCCCCATTTCAGGCCTACCGCCTTGCGGCAGATATAGAGCGTTATTGCCGCTTTATTATTCCTTTCTCCGGTGTTCAGTTTCCAGTCCAGTTTCCTCTCTAATGTTATGTCTAGGTATTTCGCACTACTACTAAGAGTTAGAATTTCCCCTAGGAGCTTCGGAAGCTTAAGATTCGGTATTTTGTACTTCCAAGTAAACAGAACGAGCTCCGGGTTGACTCCCAGCCTTTTCCTATGCGCCCAGGTTGACAGAACTTTAAGCTTTTCCGTCATTAGGTCGCATAACGTCTATGGGAATTTCCCTACAAAGGCAATAGCAACGTCGTCCTCGTACGCAATGATCTTGCCGCCTCCACCCTCTAGGGATCGCAGTAGGTTGTTAACCGCCACGTTCCAGAGTAGTGGTGAGAGTACACCGCCTTGCGGGGTGGCCCTCTTGACGTATCTTCGAATAGACGAACCTCCAAGAGTCGCCGCGACACTCCTGTTGACCAGGATCTGCCGTATTAGGTGAACTAATCGGATGGTTGGCCCGCTTTGGGTATGAATACAACCTTCGTTGTCCCAACCAGACAACACTTTTTGCCTTTAGCAATTCTTTGTTATACCGCCTGAGTTCAGCTTTATAGACCCCCCACGCCTCGTCCGTGTTGGTGCGGTACGCGTGGTTAAAGGCCCTACGCGCATTTTTCTTCAAGGGAGCTAACGCCGAGGTCTACATGGAGGCTTCTTCGATCTGCTGTTACCAATTCTTCTTTTGGGGCAGGCCCTATGGTACGCGTTGGCGCTCGCCGCAGTAAGCTTATCTATCATGGCGTGAGACCCTTTAGGGCTCGATAATCTCTGAAGGTGGTTCCCCTAAAGATCTATCTAGTATCTTTTTATAGAGCCCCCAGTTTGCCATCTTAGGATTGCGTACTGCTTGCTAAGTGAAGTTTTCGAAGTTAACCGCTATCTCAATGTAGCGGTGGTCTGAAAAGGATTGCTTATCTAGGACTCTCCAGCTGGTGATTGCATCAGCCAGGGAGTGCGAGAATAGGGTTATGTCGAGAACCTCTCTCCTGTTTTTGACGACAAAGGTAGGTCTGAACCTCTGTTGGCCACTAGAAACTTAGAGCTGAGGATAAAATCGAAGATCGACTCACCCCTCTCGTTTGTGTCAGTGCTTTTCAACTGATTGTGATGAGCGTTGGCGTCGCATCCTATTAATAGGTCGCTTTTCCTTCTTTCGCTATCTTCCACAAGCTGCCTAAGTAGCAAGTGCGGGGGAGGTCCTATGTGGTCGTGACCCATATACGCCGACCATATTCTGAGAGGGACACCTGGGCCTTCTATCGCTGCGACTACATGATCTTCGTTGCTGAAATTTGGTAGCAAGAAAATGCTAAGGCTCTTTTTTGCGAGAATGCATGCCCGCTTTTTACCTGTCTCATCGGCTGTGCAGAGCCTAAAATCCGACCCCCCCAAACCGAGAACCCTGTCTCCATGGATCCAGGGTTCTTGGATGAGGACCCCTCATCGAAAACTTCCACTCTCTGTGAGATGGAGCAGGAGTGTCAGGGACATCCTTTAGATTCTCCACCACGGTAACCTCCGCCTCGGTATCGGAGCCTAGCAATGAGTCCTCCCCCATGCCGATGCCTCCAAGAGCCCTTGCCAAGTCACTCTCCTCCGAGGTGTACCCTTCCAGAATGTCCTCCTCCACATCCGACATTCCTTCAGGACTAACCTCTTCGGTCGGTTCCTCCAAGTTTGGCTCCTGTGCGTTCATCTCCAAGTCGATGCCTCCTGACTTGTCCTTCGCATCCGACTTGTAGATCCTCACTGCCACGTGCTTGAACCCGTATTTTATACGGCTACCGGCACCCTCCAGGATTTTTGTGGTTTCCTCATTTAGTGTGAGGACAACCTGTCTTTTTAATCCCACTGCTTCCTCAGTATGGTTGCAGGGTCCGCCGGCTTCTCTGTCAGCCATACGCGGGCCCTCGGTTTGCTGGGGATCTCGTCCCAGTCTACCGCCTCCAAACTAGCTCCTGGGTACACCTCTCCAAGCGACGCAATCATGCGCTTTTAGAGGCTTACTGACCTCTCATCTTGGCACGCTATCATATTAATGCTACCTTGGTACCATCCTGCGTCTTCGCAGTCCGGAGGAGTCCTCCGCTTTTGAGGATCTCCGCCATGAAGCGCCTATGCAACTTATTCACCACCCTCCGCCAAAGCTCCTTGGGGATCAGGCCATCCTTGGGGCCGTTGTCAAAGACCCCAATGATGGTCCTACCCTTCGTTACTTCAGCGAAGGATCTGTTACCCGGTTGTGTCTGCACCATTTTCTTCTTCGCTAGGGGCGCTCCACCACTTTGCATCGCACTTTGTGCGATTTCTTTGGCAGAGTCACCTATTCTTCTCGGTTTCTAGGGATCCAGTCTAATTCCCGTCTTCGCTGGCTGGAAGTTAGGCAAGATTTCTCTCGCCCACTTAATGATTTCAGACTGGTCGGGGTTGGATTCCGCCGATGGGTCCGCCCTCATCAAAATGAAGGCCGCTCTCCTCCTATCCTTATAGGAGCCCTTCCGCTGCAAGGAGCCAGCAGCCGCCGGGCCAGGGCATTCCTTAGGGATACCTCGATCCTGGGATCTTGCCCTCCACACCGTTCGGTGGTCCCATAGTGGGCCCCGTTTTCCCCGGCCCCGGACTTTGTTAGGGAGTTCCGTTCTCCACATCCCCCGGGATCTGGGCATCCTCGTAATGAAAGACGAAATCCAGAAGCAAAAAGAGTCCTACAAAGAAAAACTGTCTTCGCACCCAAAACACATAAGATTTCCTCGCTCGGGGATTGACTTGGGTTTCTAGCGGATCCCGCCAGCGACGCAACGACCTTTTAACCCAGCAATCGGTTTCTAGGGCCGCCTAACACTGCATCAGTCAATATGACTGTTAGTTAAGTTAAAAATATAAGATTTGATACACCTCTTGTTAGTCTCGCAAAGAGAAGATCCAAGAAAATAAAAGAATCGTTTCAAAAAAAAAAAAAAACAAAAAAAAATATCTAAAGGGATTTGCTGATTAAGTCTGCGCCGGCAGACGAAGCATATCGTGATTTACAATGAAATTCATGTGTGGTCATATTGCTACATATTTGATATAGAAATATGTATATGATTAATTTTTTATATATGTATGGATATATTTACAGTACTTATTACATTTGAGAACATGCTACAGAAGTCCAAAAAAATGTGAGTCGGTGGACAGACAGAAGGGCCCTTAAAAAAATAGTATGGAAGAATAATCCATCGATTTCAAATAAAAATGCTACACTGATAGAAAAATGGGTTCTAAATTTGACAACACAAAATTCTTCAAACAAGACTGATACATTCTTGAATTAATACCGGAATTTAAAATAGAACTAATTGGTTATCGATAACATTTTGTTGGAAAACGGGTGGAGGGGAAAATATAACACAACTAAAAAATGAATTTTAAAGCAGCACAGAGCAACAACTGAACTCTAGAAAACTCTAGAAACCTTGCCTAGGATAGCCCAACGGTAGAGTCTCGGCTTAAGTGTGAAGGGTACCGGGTTCGAACCGAGCTCGAGAATTCCATGTTTTTTGGTTATTTGTTTTTATACCCTTGCTGGGTATTTCAATTTCGTCCGGATCTTTGTAATGCATTGCAGGAATCATCTCATACCCTATAAAGTACATTATTCTTGAACAAGACGAATCAGAATTTTTCAGAGGCCCTGAAGAAAATCTCGACCCCAAGGCACAGCCTAGGACTAGCGGACAAAATCTTACAGACGGCCAACAGATCACCTCACTGAAACCAATACAGGACGGACGGCTCGACGATCTCGAGAACTTCCTATGTAATCGCATTGAAGGAAGAAAGTATAGTTTAACTCCAGGCAACATATGAAAGAGTGATGGAAGGAGATTTTGGACGGCTTTCATGACCTTATTGATTTAGATCCAAAAGTTATTACAGATGAACATACTAGCGATCAATTCCACATAAAGGATAGGAATGATCAATCTCTTCCTTCACTTCATAGCGAACGATCGGGAGTATTTTTTGCGCTTGCGATAAATAATTATTTTTGTCAAACGCGGGTTTGAAACCTTAATTTAAACACTTGTTTTTTTAATACTAATTGTTGAGCCAAGCAGAAAAGGGCGAAGCTGCGTAAAATAAGCTATATATATTATAAGTCTGAGTAGCGGCGGCGGGTTATCGGCAGTTCTGATTTTTGTTTACTTCTCCCCCATGGAGATGGAGAAGCGTCTGCGCGACCGTTTCACCACGCTGCAGGAGGAATTGGAGGAGCTAAACTACAGCGAGATCGGGAGCGATTTATATTGGCGATTCTCTCAGCTGGCTACGGACGTGCACGTTGACATCCAGTTGGAGGTGGCCAAGCGTTCTATGCGGGTTGCTGCTCACTCTACGCTTTTGGATGCTACCAGTGGTGCTGGGATGTCAAACGCTCCATATAAGCCTGCTCCCTCATTGCCCCCGTTGCCAATGCCAACATTTAGCGGCGGCTATGCCGAGTGGCCGGATTTCTGCGCCCTATTTAGGACAACCATTGACAGCCACCCGCACCTGACCAAGATGGAGAAGCTCAGGTGGCTCATTTCCTGCCTGCGGGACTCAGCACTGGAGACTGTGAGGGCGCTTGAGATTACCGACGCGAACTATGATATTGCCCTCGACCTTTTGCGCAACCGTTTCAGCAACCGTAGCTTAATCTTCCAGGCTCACATCAACGAGATCCTGCAGTTAAGGGTGGTTGAGCCGGGATCCGTTGCTACTCTTCGAGAATTATCCGACCGATTCAATGGACATATGCGGGCCCTTATGAGTTCCGGGACGTCGGCCGAAATTCAAGGATGCCTCCTCATCCAGATCATCTTCCAAAAGTTGGACCCTGCCACAAAGGCCAAATGAGAAGACTCTCTGGCAGGAAGCACTGATGATAGCCTGCCAACTTGGGAATCTATGGCTCGGTTTCTGGAACAAAGGTGCCGTACCCTGGAGACGGTGGATTTGGCCTTAGCTCCGCATTTGTCAGCGAATCAAGCGGGCCGACGTAGGCCATTTAACAACCGATCCTGCATGCTCCTGAATGCTCCGCCTGCTTCGTGTGCCCTGTGCGGCATCCTGGCACACGCTGTGCCTTCTTGCCCAAGGTTTCTCGCCTTGTCAGTTGAGGAACGATACGATGAGGTCAGACGTCTTGCCCTCTGCTTTGTGTGCCTCAAGTCTGATCACTTAGCTCGTGGATGCTCATCCTCCCGCTGCCCAACTTTCAATCGCCGACATCATGCGCTATTGCATCCTTGCGAGCGTTTATCTAGCGCCACTTCCGTTCTTGCTTCTGGATCAAATCCGGCCAATGTAGCTGGGGTTGCGACCTCTCAGGCTCCTCCTGCTAATGCTCTTGTTGCACAGGATCGCAGCGCTGAAATAGTGTTCTTGCCCACCGCCCACATTCTCGTCCGTGGCAGATCAGGAGCCTTTCTTCCTTGTCGAGCGCTACTTGACTCCGGCTCCCAAGTTCACCTCATCACATCGCGGCTGGCCAGCCAACTGCAGCTTCATCGATCCAAATGTTCTGTAGCAGTGACTGGCCTTGGAGACGCTGAGTTTACTACGGATGGAGCCTCGGTTAACGTTTGCCTGAAGTCTCGCCTATCCACGTATTCCGTTTACATTGAGGCAATTGTGTCGTCTCACATCATAGAGCGTCAACCTGGCATGAACTCAGATGTGTCCAATTGGAAGGTTCCCGCCAATGTGGTTCTAGCTGACCCGGACTTCCACAGAGCTCAGCGTGTGGATCTGCTGATTGGAGCAAGCCTGTTTTTTGATCTGCTCTCAGTCGGGCAAATCCAGCTAGGAGATGGTCTGCCTCTGTTGCAGAAGACACGTTTTGGATGGGTAGTTTCTGGAGGAGGTTGCACCCCGGGAAACCCTCGCTTGGCCGCCTCATGTAGGATGATTCCTGCTGGCCCAGCAAACTCTTTTGACGATCGCCTCGATTATCTTCTCCGCCAATTCTGGGAAGTGGATGCCTGCACTGCGCCTATCGTTCAGACTACTAAGGAGGAGCTTGATTGCGAGGCCCACTTCGTCATGCACCACGTCCGGCTTGAATCAGGTGCCTATTCAGTTCGCCTTCCAATCAAGCACAGTGTGGAGCTGTTAGGGGAATCCTACGCACAGGCTTTGCGGCGGTTCCATTCACTTGAGCGCAAGCTGGATCGTCATCCGAATTTAAGGACCCAATATTCGTCTTTCATCAAGGAATACTTGGATCTGGGTCACATGTCTCTGGTGCCGCAGGAATTGCGAGGTAAGTGCCAGTATTTCCTTCCCCACCACTGCGTCCTGAAGGAAGAAAGTTCCACTACTAAGCTGAGAGTTGTGTTCGATGGTTCGGCTGCTACGGCCTCTGGCTATTCCCTCAATGATGTCCTGATGTCCGGCCCCGTGATTCAGCCTAAGCTTTTTCACACATTGCTTCGGTTTCGGTCTCACCTTGTAGCTTTGACTGGGGACATTTGCAAGATGTACCGCTGCGTAAGGGTCTTTCCGGATGATAGTTTTCTGCAGTGCATCCTCTGGAGAGATTCTATCCACGATGACGTGAAGGTTTTTAAGCTCGACACCGTGACGTATGGCACAAAGCCAGCGTCTTTTCTATCTGTTCGCTCAATGCACCAGCTGGCTAAGGATGAAGGTGCCGGTTTTCCCGTTGGCTCTCATGTTGTCCTTCAGGATTTTTATGTGGATGACCTTATATCTGGTGCCCCAACGAAGACTGAAGCGCTTGAGATAATAGCTCAGACATCGAGCCTGTTGAACAAGGGTCAGTTTCAATTAAGGAAATGGTGCTCCAACATCCCAGAGGTTTTGGAAGGCGTACCCGAAAGTGATAGAGAGTCATACTTGAAATTTGACGATGGCAGTCCGTTCACAAAGACTCTTGGATTAGCATGGAAGCCTTCTGCTGACCTGCTGCTGTTTTCCTTTGAAGCTCTTCAGCCCACCGCCAAACCAACCAGGAGATCTATACTATCTTCCGTCGCTCGGTTTTATGACCCAATGGGCTTGGTAGGTCCTGTCGTCACTAGAGCAAAGATCCTATTGCAGAAGCTGTGCCGAGAAAATTTGTCATGGGATGAAAGCCTTCCTCAATCCCTTCTCTCCGAGTGGTTACAGTTCTGCTCCAGTTTTGACCAAATTCAGCGAATTAAGTTTCCTCGGTTAGTCATTCCCTGCCAAGAAAGGCTGGAGGTCCACGGATTCTGCGACGCTAGCTTAGATGCGTATGGAGCTTGCGTGTATGTAGTGTCAGGTTCTGATTGTCGGCTGTTATGCTCAAAGAGTCGAGTGGCACCCATTAAAACTCAGACAATACCGAAGCTAGAGCTATGTGGAGCTGAGTTACTAGCAAGACTGATGGCTGAAGTTGCTGATCTTGGAACATATAAAGGAGATTATTATTATTGGTGTGACTTCTTGGTTGCCCTATCCTGGATTCAAGATGAACCTGCTCGGTTTAACGTGTTTGTTTCTAATCACGTTTCTTCCATTCAGGAGCTCACCAAGGCAATGAAATGGCTTTATGTTCCGACTGCCGTCAACCCAGCCGATCTACTGTCAAGAGGTTCTCTTCCCACTGAGCTATTAAATTCCCAGCTTTGGTTCCAAGGCCCTCCATTTCTTCGTGGTTCCAAGGATGATTGGCCCATCGCTATTGTGACCGAAAAGGCAACCATCGAACTTCGCGCCAGGACTTTATTGGCTACGGCTCCACCCAGGGATATCGCCGCATTGTCAAGGTTTGCCAACTCGTTTCCCTCCCTACAGAGAGTGTTCGCCTACATTTACAAATTTTTCCGCCGCATCCGTCACGAAGGGATTTCTGTTCAGGATCTCAAAAGAGGAACCCATCTGCTGTTGCGCGTCGTCCAGCTTACCGAGTTTAAGGAAGAGATAAGCTTACTAAGGTCACGCAGATTGGTTCCGCCCTCAAACCCTCTGGCCTCGCTTGCTCCCTTTGTGGATGATGATGGTTTGCTTCGTGTTGACGGGCGATTGCGGAACTCTGCATTGGATTTTGACGGACGTCACCCTATCATTCTTCCCAGAGGCCATCCCGTCACTTCGGCTATAGTAACTCACTTTCACGAGAAGAACCTGCATTCTGGCCCTCGGGCACTAGTTGCGAAAATCCGTTCTCAATACTGGCCCATTGGGGGAGGAAGACCGTTTCAAGGGTTGTGAATAAATGCGTACGCTGTTTTTGCGCAAAGCCTCGTCTACTGGAGCATGTCATGGCCGATCTTCCTACCGAAAGAGTTAAAGGATTCCAATGTTTTGATGTCACAGGTGTGGATTTTTGCGGACCGTTTTTCTACAAGGCAGAGACTCGGAATAAGGGCCCTATTAAGTGTTATGTAAGCGTATTCATCTGCTTCAGCACGAAGGCAATCCACTTGGAGTTAGTTAAGGACCTTTCCACCGCTTCGTTTCTGAGCGCCCTCCAACGGTTTATTTGTACGCGACGTAAACCCAGACAGATATGGTCGGATAATGCCACCAATTTCGTGGGTGCCAAGAATGAGCTTATGGAGTTGAAGCGAAGATTCCTCAGCCAGGATCATCAGGCTTCTCTGCACGATTTTTGCCTGTCTGAGTCTATCGAGTGGCGATTTATTCCTCCACGCTCTCCCCATTTTGGTGGTCTGTGGGAGGCAGCAGTGAAGACGGCTAAGCACCATCTTTATCGTGCAGTTGGTCCCGCAGTTCTTGGCTTCGAGGAATTAAGGACTTTGTTGTGCCGCATCGCCTCAATTATTAATTCTCGGCCCCTTGTGTCGATTTCAGAGAATCCTGCGGATCTAGATGTTCTGACGCCGTCTCATTTTTTAAATGGCGGATCGCCTTCAACATTCATCGAGCCGGACCTTACTGCGCTAAACTTTAATCGGCTGGATGGGTGGCAGAGAGTCTCCTTCCTGCAGCAGGTTTTCTGGGCTCGTTGGAAGGAGGAGTACCTCACGCTGTTGCAGCAGCGTTCCAGATGGCGCACCCCTGGCCCTGTAATTGCTGTTGGAGACATAGTCCAGGTGAAGGATGAAAATCTACCCCCAATGAGGTGGCCTCTGGCCAGGATACTGGAGCTGGTTCCTGGGCGTGACGGAGTGAACCGTGTAGCCGTTCTCAAAACAGCGGTTGGAATGACTAAGCGTGCGGTGTCACGGTTGTGTCTGCTGCCTGTCAAGGATTCGGTTGAAGATCCAGCCTTCAACGGGGGGAGGATGTTGAGCCAAGCAGAAAAGGGCGAAGCTGCGTAAAATAAGCTATATATATTATAAGTCTGAGTAGCGGCGGCGGGTTATCGGCAGTTCTGATTTTTGTTTACTTCTCCCCCATTCGCATGCGCTTTGGTGGTAGTTGTAGCGCATGCGCTTTGGGGAGCTTTTTTGTAGAGCTGCTGCACACTAGCAAATATTGCATTTGTGTGCGTTCATATTGCTAAGCTTGGCTTCTTGTAATTTTATTATTGATTGGAGCGATTGCAAGTTGGGTTAGAGTTGAACTCTCGAAAATAAATAAAATAAACAATATAAACCTCTGGAATTATAATTCGTTTGGCGGCTATTAAAAACGAGTAATAGCTTAACACTAATATTGTGTCTTAATATTAAAGTTATACCCGTATCGCTTCGCGCTTGTGCAGTGCCATATTTGGGTGAGCATTTAATAAAATTAAAAAGTCACAATCCAAATATAGCTCTGCTTCTCTTTCATTCTCTGCCTTTTGAATTTTTGCAGTTAATTCTGCTCTTATCTTTTTGCGCGCATTTCTTTACACTTGCGCTCTCCCGTAGCTCTCTCTTTACTAACTCCCTCCTCTACCTACCTTTTATTAACCTTAGTTGGTACAGTGGTTGATGGCTAATTTGTTTATAATAAAAAAAATAAAAAAATTTAAAAGAAGTAAAAATTCATTTTTGCTAATTTGCAATATTTTTAAAATGGAATAAAATGTTGTCTGCTTATTAAAATCGTGCAATAAGCCGATATCTTCGTCCCAAGCCAGAATCTATTGTTGGCTGTGCGAAAGTGTCTCACATGCCAAATGTGCTGGCCTTACTGCATCTGTCTCGGATGCCGTATCCCGCCGTGTTGGCCTCCATTATTGCTGCAGTGGGTGTCGGGCTGTCCATGATGAAATGCGATCATTCATGCGACAGACCAAGAGTGGGTTTAAAGATTTGATCGTTGGTTTCCGAAAAATCAACTATCAACTCAGTGCGCTGGATGTTCAATTCAATAGCCTTCAGCTGTTGAATGAATCTCCTAAGCGGAAAAAATCTGGTACTAGGGAAGTTGCAGCCTCAGAGATCGCGGGACAGCTTGATCCTATGCAGCCGCTCATTTCCCTTGCTACTCCAAGAGCAGGGACGGTAAATGAAAAGTCAGCACCTGAATTTACAGTAGCAGAGCATAACTCGTCTGCTTTGTCCTCCATGGCATCACTCCAAGTGATTCCCAGGAATGCCCTAGAATTAACCCCCGTAGCTTCCACTAGAAATGGTAACCCGCCGCCCGGACCCCCGGAACGGACTGATGCCGCGGTATTACCGACCGTGGCACCAAAACCATTACAGGTAATCCCACCTGTTAGATAAATATTTATCTCACGGCTAGCCCCCGATACCTCGGAGATTGATATCTGGGCCTATATCAAAGCTAAAACCAAGGCCATTATTAGAGTGGAAGACATTAGGAAATTTAAATCGAGGCGCATGTCATCCTTCATGATACGTGTGCCAGTGCCGATGTTTGCGACGCTATGTTCGTCTGGCTTCTGGCCAGAGGACATATTTGTACAAGAGCATCAGCCGAGTACGGTAAAGAAGAAAAATTCGAAGCCTGCTGGAGTCAAGCTCCCAACATCTGTCCAATCCGACTCTTCGAAAACTAACATCCTCTATCAATCTTACCTATCAGAATTGTAGGAGCCTACGAAGCAAGCTCCCTAGACTCTATTCTAATAGTCTTTCCTTTGCATCCCATATTATAGTTTTTACTGAAACCTGGTTAAAGCCAGAGATCTTTTGGAAGTTTTTCCAAGTAGGTACACCACTTTTAGACGTGTCCAACCTCTGCGAAGAGGAGGATGAGTCTTAATTTCTATTGACTCCAATTTCGTTTCTGAAGAGGTAAAGTTACCAGAGTTTGGTGATTTCGAATTCGTTTGCGTTAAAGTCATATTGTCTGCTTAAACTTTGTTTATTACATGTTCTTACATTCCACCATCTTCCGAGCCGCCTACATACTGGCATCACTTGTCGGCTATACAGTCTGTTTCCAATCTTATGTCCGATATTGACCTTCTAGTAGTTTTTGGTGACTTTAATTTACCAGAACTCAATTGGTCAAATACTGAAAATGTATCTTTCGTATCACTTTCCACCCATCATGATTTCACGGCGGGCATCTTTGACTTGTCCCTAGGCCAGATCAACCATGTCAGAAATTCGTTAGGTCGGCTTCTTGACTTATGTTTTGTATCTGATCCAGATGGTACCACACTTTCCAGAGCTTTACCCCTCTCAACCCCTGAAGATCCATACCACCCTACGCTTGAAGTTTCAATTGAAACCAATTCTGATGTCAATCAGAAGCCTTCCCGCGTATCAAAGAAGATTCGTTGTTTTCGTGAGGCTGATTTTCGTAAACTGAAATTGTTAATTTGACTGGTCCGATATTCTGGCATGCACAGATATAAATATCATCCTGGATAAATTTTATTTCACATTAAATACATTCTTTGACTTAAGTGTGCCGTGGAAATGTCCCTCCGCTACAAATGATCCTCCTTGGTTTACAAGGTGCCTAACAAAATTAAAAAAAGATATAGACAGGCTTTTAAATAAATATATAAGAACCTGTAGCAGCATAGATTTCTCGAGATACTTAATAGCTCGGTTAGATTTCACCGTGCATAACGCGGAATGTTATAAAAATTATATTCGCCGTTGTCGGATTCAGTTCACTCAGGATCCGAAGCAGTTTTATAACTTTGTAAACACGAAGCGTAAACATGTATCTTTTCCTTCTCTACTTACGTATAAAAATTTATCAGCGACTTCAGATCAGGCCATTGCCGATTTATTCGCAAAATTTTTCCAAGCAACGTATTCACCTCCTAAAACTTCCGATCAGCCATACGCTTACAACATTCAACCAACTAATCGTATATTTGTTCCATTTCTTTCTGAAAACAACTTATTATTGGATCTTCAAAAGGTAAAACCAGTTTATTTGCCAGGCCCCGACGGAGTACCAGGCTGTGTGCTAAAATACTGTGCTAGGGCTCTGTGCAAACCTCTTCAAAAACTTTTCAACTTATCTTTGGAATCTTCGATTTTCCCCTTTAAATGGAAGGAATCTTTCATAATTCCCCTGCATAAAAAGGGAAAAAATCCGATGCTGCCAACTACAGAGGCATCTCAAAATTGTCAGCGATTCCAAAGTTATTCGAAAAATGAATAACTCCTCATTTGCAACACCTCTGCTCATCAATAATTTCTCAATGTCAGCATGGTTTCATTAACCGTCGCTCCACCACTAGTAATTTATTGGAGTTGACATCCTTTGTTTTAGATGGCTTCCAAAAAGGGACTTCAAACTGATGTTATTTACCGAGACTTTAATAAAGGATTTGATTTTGTTAATCACTCACTCTTGTTGAGTAAACTAAGTCTTTTGGGATTCTCAACCGACCTCATTACGTGGATCTTCAGCTATTTAAATGGAAGAACACAGAGAGTCTTATTTAAAAATCTAGTCTGCACCAGGCTTCGACTATCTCTTTGGGATTGCCTTAGAAAAATTAACTCAGGATAATGATCTTGGTGTCCTTTTAGAAATTTTCTGACCATATTTCTTCAATGGTTAATAAAGCTTAAGGTGCTCTCGGTTTTATCAAAAGATGGGCTAAAGAATTTAACGACTCTTATATTACTAAAAGCTTATTTATATCCGTGGTCCGTCCGATACTGGAGTACGGTTCATGTGTCTGGTGTCCCCAATACGGTGTTCATCAAGACCGCATAGAATCCGTACAAAAGAACTTCTTATTATTTGCTCTTAGAGGACTTAACTGGGACGCAAATCTTCACCTTCCTTCGTATAATAGTAGACTCTTACTAATAAACTTACCCTCAACAAATCGTAGAGCAATGCTGGGTGTCGTTTTCCTACACAACCTTATTAATGGTGATGTAGATAGCCAGTTTAACGTTCCGAATAGAAGGACTAGAAACTTTAGTCCTTTATTCTTAAGCCATTGTAGATCGACATATGCACAGCATGATCCCCTTAGTATTTTATGTTCGAACTATAATGGCCTGTATCATATTATTTCTCTTTCATCCCTTTCAAATATGAAAACCTCCATTTTAAATTACCTTCAAGAGCATAATAATTTTTGCTCGTTGTCATTATAATCCTTCTATTTATATTTACTAACTCGAATTTATTCCCGCAATTCGAGCCGTACGTTATGCGGCAGGAGCCCCTCGGTCGGTTGGGCGGGAGGTGGGCAAAAATTCCAAATTTTGACGGAGATTACCGGCAATGGCTCCGATTCTACGAAATTTTCACGGAATTCGACCTCAATCAAGACTATAGCGATGCAAAAAATTCCGACATTTGCAGAATCAAATAACAGGTGATGACAAAAACATAATCTCAACATCAATTGGAGGTCAGGCCAGTTACCAAGAGGCCTGAAAACGGCTGAAGAATCGACATGAAAATAAACGGCTGCTGATTAAGTCTACGATCCAAAATCTTTTCGTACACCCCAGAACCCAAACCAACAGTAGCAGTAGTCCTGCTACCGGAAATACTGCACAATCACGCATCCCACCCTATTCAGGAACCGAGAAATATACCACCTCAGTTGATCTTTGCCGATCCTGAATTTACACAGCTCCTGATGATTGACCAGTTGTTGGGAGCCAAATATTTCAACAAGCTTATGGACAAGTTCATTTGGGAAAAGGACAGCCACTACTCAAAAATACCGCCCTTGGATGGATTGTGATGGAGCCAGTGCGACCGGAATCAGCTCCTGATTCCAAGGCAGAAAAAATCGTCTTTAATCACGTGTTATCAGCTGAGAAATAATCAAGTGTCGGCTAACAGAGGCTTTTATGCGATTTATGGAATAGTAGAAAGAGATTGGTAACTGAATCAGCGGGGAGATAGTCCTAAGCAAGAGACAGCAGAAACCGTGGATGGTGGATCAACAAGGAGCAGACGGACCTTGAACCACAAGCCCAAGCATGGTAATTCACGACTAAAAAGCTCATAGTGAAAGTGCCAGTGAACAAGGGAATTCAAGGAGTTTAATTCACCGAAAACTCTAAAGTACGCAAATGGGAGACACATTACCGGCAACGGTAAGAGGCATCTCCAAGAAGGACCTAAAACCATGGCAGAGAAATGACAGTGATGCCAGAAAGCTCCCTGAAGAACCAGAAAAAACGCCTAATACTACGTGGGATGCCGAAGGAGAATAGTTACGAGGGCACACAACAAGACGAAAGAGGGAATAAAATATCATAAAAATATCCACAGTAACACCCAAATTTTTGGGAGCTCGAACACATGTCAGATATCTACGACATATAATTTTGATTTCTTTAGTATTAACATTAGATCTTAGTTGAAAGTTCACAACGACAGCCCAACAACAAAGCTACTCGCATTGGATAAAGTCCCTCAATGGGGGGGATCTTATTCCAAGATCTAATAATGGCGCCTACCCGTACCCTGCCCGAAGAGCCAGCGCCAGAAGTCGGAAGTGTTAAGGGTAAATACGTACTAGTGCTATTTCTCCAGGGAAGAGCTTCTGTATCTGGGCCACCGAATAACGAGCCAGGCAATAGGCATGGATCCTGGAAAGGTTTCCGCCATTAGAGCTGCAACCCCCAACAAACGTGAAAGGGAAAGAAGGGAAAGAAAGAAAGGAAAGAAATCAGGCCGCGTACACGCCGCTGGAGAATCCCAGGGAAAGGGAAAACAGGATGGTTAAAACAATGATCGCCCAGTTTGCAGGAGAGACCAATGTTGGCCGGACAATAGATAGAATAGCGAACGGATAGACGAAAAAAGATAGAATTTCTTACTTCTCACACACCAAGATGTTAATGGGGGTGACATCAGCCCCCACGGGCTGCTACGGCCGATGCGCTCCCTTCAGACCTCTTTCAATTTTCGAACCTACAACGGCTCTTGGGTCAGCATGGAGTTAAAACAGTGCTTTTACTTTGTCAATATAATAATTGCCTTTTTATTAAATATAAAAGGGAAAGTATCTTGAAAAACTATAGTTTATCATATTTGTTTGGTCATTGAGTCTTTTCAATGACCTTTTCCTTTTTCCAAAATAACAAAACGGAAATATTTACTTTCACAACGTTATAAAAATGATTATTTTGTCCGCATATGAAATGGAGCGCGAGAAAGCCCCGATTTAGAATGCATATGCAATGAGATAAAGGGCAAGAGTAAGGCCGCCTTAGAACATAGGCCGGGCGAAAGCTCGCTAACTTAATGATAAAGATTAATAAAGCCGAGCGGCCGAGAAGAGTCGGCTTGCGACCAACAACAGCGATAAGATAAATAATATATGCCAAACTATAATTATTAAATTTATATATACATTACATTTATATTGATCTAACTATGCAGTGGCTGCTGCCTGACCCGACAATATTAATTGTTAAAACTACAGATTTGCGTAATTTCATGACTTGTGACAAAGGAAGTTTATATTAATATTAATGTTTATTATTATATACATTTACTAATAATTATTAAAATTTACTATAATTATTATTTATTATTAGAAATTTCTAATAACAATTATTAGAATACAATTAGAATTAACTCTATAAATCATTGATAAACGTTGTATATAAAATTAGATTATTTCTCTTACATATTAAAAGGACTTGTTTTATGGCTGGGGTCCGTCTTATGGTTTTATGGCTGGACTAATGGACTAATGGGGACGGTGGTGGGGTTTCTGGTCGAACAGTTAGGGTTTTTTTCAAAAGATAGCCCGTGTTGATCGTCTCGGCCAGGCTCAGCTAGCCTTGGGCTAGCGCAGAAATAATCCTCGTAAACTCAAAGAGTAGAGAGGTCCAGACCGACATTGGGCTCCTGGAGATACAGGCTTGCAACTCCCCTACAAATGTATTACGCACTTTAGGTTTCCTTCTTCTTTTCTTGTATTCTTTTGTTTCACTGATTTCCTGAATGTCCTTCTTTTGCTACCTTTTGAGCTGGTTATTTTTCATTTTCTCTCTCGCACTTTGCTATTAGTAGGGCACCTACCTCGTCTTCGGGGTTTCCTCTCTTGTGGTCTTGGGCCGCTCCACTGCCCAACCGGAGTCCTCCTCTGTCGTCGAAAAAGAAGACCGAGCTCCGCGAGTGGAACGCTTCGTCCTGGTGTGTCCGGGATCTGATGTGAGTCATATCCACCATAGCTTCTCCAGTTGTTGTGGTGGTGTGCGTTCCCCGAGCGGTGGACTAGAGAGGGCTGCTGTCTCTGGTGCGGGTTCCGGAGGAGTCCATTGCGCGACGGTGGTTAGCCTTCGGGATGGACTCTCCGGTGGACTCGCGTTCTCTGCTTCGTGATTGCTCCCGGGTTCGGGAATGTCTTCGATGGTGCTTGTGCCTTTGGCCTCCTCGACTGCCTCTTCCAGGTTTTCCTTGGCTGCCTCTTCCGGGTCGTCCTCGGCTGCCTTGTCGTCGGATGAACTCGGCTGATGGGGAACTCTTACCCGTGCCTCTGCCTGGCATCGCTCGAAATGCCCTGGTGCGAAGGCGTGTCCATACAATGTTTTCAGCCATGCTCTGACCAGTTGGCATGATTTGCTTCCAGCCGGTTCCTCGTCTACCACGGCAATTCAGGCCAACCGCTCTATGGTTGGCACAGTCGGTGACTCTTCCGGCTCAGATCCGTGGACGGAGCTGTGTCGGGGTTCTTCCCCGCTGTAAACCACACTAGGTGGGCGGGGTTCGGTTGAAATCGAATCCCGTCCCCCAGCCTCGGGTACGGAGGGAGGACCTTGGCCTCGTATGACACTACCTGGACTCCAATGCGGTGGTGTCGGTGATGCCATTGCCGATTCGAGCAGCGAATCTGGGCTGATTGCGCGGCCGAGTGGGCTCACCCTGGCCATAGGATCTATTCACTGCTGCTGCTGCTGCTGGATCCGTCCATTTTGCTGCCAGTTGTCTGACCGATGGTTCCGGTGTTTGGGTACTCTGGGTCTTTAGACTCATCGTGGTCCTCGTCATCTTCTGGGTCGCTGTTGGGTGTAACTCGTGGGTGATATTCCTTTAGGTCCCCGATACTGGCGGTCTTTCGTCTCTTTGTTTCCTGATGTTGAATGTGAGCTATGTTCGGGGATATGAACTTCAGTAACTTGTAGGGCCCGGCGTACTTGGGAGCTAACTTTGCGCTGAAACCTTCGCTGGCCTTCGAGGGGTGATGCAGCTTGACCATCACCAGGGATCCCAACTGATGTCGCCACTCGCATCGTCTTAGGTTGTACTGTCGCCCCTGTTCGCGGGTTGCTCTCTGATTGGATTCCATGGCAGTGTGAAACGCGTCCTGGAGGCGTTTGGGTCGTTCTACGTGGTCATCCGCTGTTCTGAGCTGATCGGATGCGACGGTGTCGATAAAGGCCCCCGGAAGTCTTGCCTGGCGCCCCTAGACTAAGTAGGCTGGGCTAAGCCCGGCGCTATCCGAGACACTCGTATTTAAAGCCAACGAGAGCTCGAGGAGTAGCTCATCCCATGGATCTTGATCAATGGTCTTAGTCCACGTATTGTGCTATCATCATCTTGACAGTGCGATTCACCCTCTCTGTTGGGTTCTGTTGGGGGGTGTACGGGGCGGTAAATTGTAGTTGGACGCCAATTCGCTTGCAGAATTTTCTAAAGGTGCGACTGGTGAACTGTGTGCCGTTTTCGCGTCCTGGGTGTCCCGAGCCTTAATATGATCCTCTCGCGAAAGCCCAATTCCAGTTGGGCGGAAGTGGCCTTTTTCAGGGGAATGATCTCCTCCAAAACACATTGAAGATCACAAGAAGCATGGTATGGCCACGTTTGGTCCGCGGGTACGGCAAATGGTCAACCTTGTATCGTTGGCAAGTCAAGCACCTGGTAACGTACCTTACGACGTAACGATGCATTCCGCGCCAAAAATAGAGCTCAATGATCCGGCGTAACGTCTTCCGGATACTTAGATGGCCCGCTGAGGGGTGATCGTGGCTCTCCTCTAGTACCCTTCGGCGCTGCTCCTTGGGTACGCAAAGTTTCCATGGCCGGCACCATCCCATGTCCGTGGGTCGGTCCAGTCGTCTGTAGAGGTGCCGTGCTCCCAGGCGTAGTCGGGAAATTTCTCGGGACGTTGCTCGTTGAGTCTCCGCATTCCCCGGATCCACTTGCAGTGCGTCTGACACTCGGCCATGCGGCGTAGCCCCTCTATGGAGTTACATTATTGTGCGTCTGCCACCATGTTTTATTTTCCCTTCCTGTAGATCACATAGAATTGGTATTGCTGTAGCTCCAGTACCCGCCTAGCTATGCGTCCAGTGGGGTTATTGATGGAGTTCAGCCACTTGAGGGCGTGGTGATCGGTAATCACGTCAAACCTGTACCCCTCGACGTAGCAGCGTAGTTTGCAAATGGCCCAAACAATGGCCAGACATTTCTTTTCCGTAGCGGAGTAGTTTTCCTTTGCCCGTTCTAGTCGTATGATTGCTTATGCGATGACCCTTTTGCTCCCGGCGACGGTCTGAGTTAGGACTGATCCTAGTCGCTGGCATCCGTCTGTAGTTGGAACATAAATTCGAAGTTTGGGCACGCTAAAACAGGTGCGGCGGGCAGCCGCGCATTCAATACTTCAAAAACCTCTTGTTGTGGCTTCTCCCAGGTCCATTTCACACCTTATAGCAGTAGGCGTGACATGGGTTGGACGATGGAGCCGAAGTCCAGTGGGGTTAGGGGCCACTAGGCGATTCCCAAGTGGCGTCGTAGTTCCCTGACGTTGGTCGACGGATGTAGCTCCTTGATTGCGGCTGCTTTGTCCTTGTCCGTTCTGATCCCGTCGGCGCAGATCAAGTGCCCAAGTATACTAGGCTATGCTGGAAAAACTTGAATTTTTCCCGATTGAGTCGCAGGTTGGCGGCTCGTAGTCGTCGGAAGACCTCTCGAAGGTTCTGGGCGTGCTCTTCCCACTCTTCCCATGGTTGGCGCAGAATGGAGTCCAAAAGCCATGACTTTGAGATTATGAGTTCCCTGAATGGTTGGATCTCTAGAGACTGGAGGGTCCGCGCATCGAGTGGGTCCCCGATAACTTGGGACGGCACCCGGTCTTCCGATAGTGTGGCTAAATATGCAAATTAACTTTGTCCTTATTGATTTATTTAAAAAAAATAGAACATTTTTTATTTTATTTTTTTTTTGGTGTTAGACTTTTATTCGTAAACGTATTAAAACATCAAGACACTTATTATGGCTGATTGCTTATGACCGATCGCTACTGCATCCAGGAAAGGACTGACTTCTTAATTCTAAATTCTTCGCCAATAAACCTCGGCCAGAAGCTTTTCTTTTTTTAGCTTCCAGAACTTTTCTTTTGTTTTTAATTAAAGCTTATGCTGAAACTGTCGCATCTCGTTGTGAAAATTATGCTGAGCGATGCAATTTGATTGAAAATCGGAACTCAATATTCTGGGCTTCGATCGTCAGAACGGAAGCTTGTGTTTACTTTACGATTGGTTTGTTTATATCTAGCCAGATGGTCAAGCGCGGCTCTTGAAGTTGCTGAGATTGAATTTTAAAATTTGTTTATTAATTCCATAAGTGGAATAAGCAAAGGCAAAGGCAATAAGCCGAGATTGAATTTTAAAATTTGTTTATTAATTCCATAAGTGGAATAAGCAAAGGCAAAGGCAATAAGCCGAGATTGAATTTTAAAATTTGTTTATTAATTCCATAAGTGAAACTGTTTCATGGGTTGGATAACTCTCCCCCTTCTAAAATGGAACGTCCCGATTCATTATGGATTTCGTTTAAATGATCTCTTAATTCGGTTATAAAAATGTATTCGGTAATAGGTTTTTCTAGTTCTGGCCGTTGTTTTTTGATTACAAATATGTTTTTGTATTTAAAAATAGTTAGAGAAATCAAGTATATAATGATTAAAATTAATAATATAAATTATATCGATATTTGGTATTCTTAATTTTAATGAAAGGATTTAAAATGTTAATATTATCCAAAGACAGTTCCGAGTTATTTGATAATATATAATCGATATTTCATAATTTTTGAAGTGGTTTGTAGTTACATAGCTTAGAATTTTGTTCTCTAGATTGGTATACGAAACATTATTAATTATGGTTGTACCATTAAATGTTATTAAAAATGAACCATTTAATTCGGAGTTGTTGACAATATTGTTACCATTTATGAAAATGGCACCATCTTGGATAAGGTCTATTTTTTTATTTTTTTCTCTTATTTTTTTACAAATTGATTTCTCACCGTTTAATAATCGGGTAAAACATGTTTTTTCTAAACTTAAAGTGCAATAATTATTAAAGAGTTCTTTCTTAAATGTAGACATTTCATAATATGTATTGTCGCATTTTGCAACTTGATTACTTATTAATAGTTTTCCATCGGTTTGGGAAATGGATCGAGCGTAAAATATTTCACATCTATTATTTATTATTGGGTATTTTATATCAATTATTAATAGTTCGTTATGTAGTACGATTTTGAACACAGAGATATCCATTAAGTCAGGGATAATTACTGGCTTTTGTTCATGTTCTAATATTTTTTTTATATCTTCATTGTTTAAAATTTTTTTATTGAAAACATCAAAACATCTGGAGTTCCAGCTAACCACTTCCACACGGTGCCCACCTCATTTATTCCCCTTTTTGGTCTAGCTGATATTAACTGGGATAAAATTAATTTGATTACTTCTATGTCGTATTTAATTTCCCATTGTGATTTTTTATTTGTGTCTCTTTATATATTATCTGTTTCTATATTTATTATTTCTTTATAAAAACTTAAGTTAGTAACGTGGAATAAATCGTTGTACGATTCGTAAGTAAGAACATCCTTGTTGTCTTTGAACAGGAAAAATTCATGGTTTGAATAATCAATTATTTCTGAACTGGCCATTGTTATGATCGATAATATATGTATTAAAGAATGCATTTTCTGTAAGTTAAAAAAAAAATTTGTTAATATTAAGATAATATTCTTAATATTATCTTTATGTTTAGTGCTGTTCCTACTGTTTATTATTATTTTGTTAGGCATGACGTCTTTAACTATTTTCTTTTTATATCTTGGTTGAAGTTTGTTTCTTTCTCCGTATTTCTTTTCATAAACAACGAAATTATTTCTATTATCCTTTCTATTATCATTATGTGTTTCTAACATTTTATATTGAGCACTTTTTAATATTTGAGGAATATGATCGTGTTCGATTTTATTGTAAAGAATGTCAAAAGGTTTTTGATTTGTTGTGGAATGAATACTTTGATTATATTCCTGAGCGGCTCTTATTACAATTTCGGAATAATCGATTAGATTAAATTCTTCCTTTATACATCGAGCTAATTCTGTCAGTGTCGAATGTGCTCTTTCAACCTGTCCGTTTGAGGTACTGTGCCTCGGGTCTGCGTAGTGTAAAGTTAATCCGCACCTTTGTGCAAAAGATTTAAACTGGGCTGATGTAAAGCTAGGTTCATTATCTGTCATAAGTACTTTGGCTTGGGGAAATTGTTGTATTAGTTCCATTACTTTATTTTCAATATTTAATTTGTTTTGAATTTCCTTAACTACGAGGAATTTAGAGTATGCGTCAATACAAGATATAAAAGTTAGACTTTGGGCATAGTATATGTCAATATGTAAATTTTCTCCTTCTTTAGTTGGTATTGGGGATTCTCCTATTGGAATTTTAATGGGGTGTCTGTTGTATTTGTTCTCATTGCAAATTTTACAATTTTTTATGTATTCTTTTAGTTTTTTATATAAATTTGGCCAATAATATAATTTACTGATTTGTTTATAATTTTCGTCTAGTCCCCTATGAGCTCGACTGTGTGTTTCTTCTATTATAATAGATTTATCTTCGGTGTTTTCTACGTCTTGCAGAAATATTCGTGTAAACAGAAATTTGTTAGTAAAACTGTTTTTGAAAGGTACTTGAATGTGGTATAAATCTTCTAAGCTACAGTGAATTCCAACCGTTATATTAGGTGGAAGATATTCCCTTAATATAGTTACTAAGTTCTCAACTGTATCAAATTCGATGATGTGTCTTGTTTTTCCAAAAACTACCAGTGACTCATGTATTGTATACCTCCCCTTTGTTAATAACAATTGTTGTTTAAATTGATTTAATGGTTTTCGGGTCTCTTGTATTACATTTTCAAAACTACTTTCAGCAGAGTGCTGTGTGTCTTGATCTGAGTTTGACTGTTCAGATTCGTCTATATCGCTATTTGTAATATTATTGATTTGGATTCGTGATAATGCATCGGCTACAACATTTGTTGTTCCAGGTTTATACTTTATTTTTGGAGTAAAGCTCTCAATAAAAGAATACCATTTTTTCATATCTACATTTGGATTTTTATCTGAAATAGTGAATGATAAGGATTGATGGTCCGTTTGTATTTCTATGCCAATTACTCCATATAAATAATTCCTAAGAGTTTTAAAGGCCAATACTATGGCTAACAATTCCTTTTGTTTTGTTTTGTTTTGTTTAATGTTTTAGAGATAAACGTAATTGGTTTTTCATCTTGTGATAGTACTGCCCCGCATCAGACGTAGCTGCGTCTGTTGTTAAAACGAATTTTTTATTATAATCTGGCTGAACCAATTCAATTTGGCTTATTAGATTCTCCTTCAGCTCGTTAAAAGCTTGTACAGCTGATTCATCAAACTTTATTGCAATTTTTGTAGACATTCTTTTAGAAACTTTTCCATTTTCCCCACCTAGATATTTTGTTAATGGTTTAGCTATTTTTGCATAATTTCGGGAAAATATCCTGTAATATCCTGTTAGACCAAGAAAACTTCGGAGTTGTCTTATATTGCGTGGAATTGGATAATTGGAAATTGTGGAAATTTTTTCTGGATCTGTTTTAATTACATTATAAGAAACCATGTAACCTAGAAAGGCGGTTTCTAATTTAAAGAACTTCGATTTTTCGAGAGAAATTTTCATATTTGCTTTTTGTAAAATATTTATTATTTTAATTAAGTCAGCGTAGTGTTGTTCGATGGAGTTTGAAAAAATAATAATATCGTCCATATAAACATGGCAAGTTTTTCCTACTTGTTCCCTAAGAAATCATCCATGGCTCTTTGAAAAATTCTGGGTGCGTTTGTTAATCCAAATGGCATTCTCAAGAATTCAAATTTCCCATTATTTATGGAAAAGGCTGTCTTTTCAATGTCTGAGTCCTTCATTAAAATTTGGTGGAATCCTGATTAAAAATCGATTGTTGAGAAATACTTAGCCTTTCCTAAATTTGCTAATATTACAGACGGATCTTGCATCGGATATCTGTCTGGAATAGTATTCTCGTTTAATTTTTTATAATCTATAACTAATCTATGTTTGGGTGTTCCATCTTCATTTTGACCCTTTTTTGGTACTACCAATACTGGTGAATTATAAGGACTTCTACTTGGTCTTATTATTTGATCATTTAGCATTCGATTGATTTCGTTGATAACAAAATCTGAAACCGACAAGGCGTAAGGATATTGCTTACTATATGTAGCCCTGTCATTTATCGTATTTATTTCACTGCGAATGTCCGTTCTGAACGGTATTTGTAAATTTATTTTCGAGTGTTCTTCTTCAATTTTGTTAATTATTTTTCGTTCCAAAAACTCTACTCGATTTTCGTTTGCAATATGAGTATTATTTATTTTGTCTCGATTGGACCCTCTTGTTCCTACCTTTTCTAATTTCTTATTGACGGATAATTCAACGTCGGGGTATTTAGGATTTGTTGATCCTAAAAAACTAACTTTTTTGTTTACGGTAATATCATCGTCGGCGTGTTCGGGATTTGTTGATTCCAAACTTTTCTCGCTGCTTTCCACTAATATCGACTGTTTTTGCAAACTTTAACGGCAAAATATTTTTTTAAAATAAATTCTTTTAGCGGAAGAGTATTCTTTGCCTCGATTAAACTTGTTTCATCTTTTTCTTCACTATCATGATATATCAATATTTCTGTTTTTCCTTTATACCCCAACACTCCCTTCTCTGTATTTATTACAGCTCCAATTTTCCTTATTAAGTTAATTCCAATTAGAAGATCTGATTCCAACCCTTCTATTTCATAAAACAAATGTCTTGTTTCGAATATATTTATATAATGGTAATATTTAATAATTGAGTACCCATTAACTGTAGATACCTTTTAGTAAATTGGTAATTTATTTTTATTTTCGTAAATTCCCTTACTAATAAGTAGAAGCTGTGGCTCCCGTGTCTATTAAAATGTTTAACTCCTTCTTAGTTTTTCTATCTACTCTTGTTACATAAGGCATTCCTCCGTAGGGGTCTGATCTAAAAAATGATCTTCATTTATATTGTTTAATCTTGTCACTTTATTAGCAGGTTGGTTAGATGATACTTCTGGATCTCTTTTTTGAGCTTGAGTTTGCTCCCTGGTTTGGTTCGGGCGAAAATAGTTTGGGCGATTATTATTTTGGTAATAATTATTATTATACCTGCCTTGGTTGTTATTCGTCTGCCAATTATTCCTAGGCCTATTTTGAATTTGGAATGATGGGTCAACCTCCATTGGCTCAATAGTTTGCTGTTTTGGATTGGTATTTTGGTTTTTTGTTTGCCAAAAATTCCTGTTCTGTGGCCAATTATTATTTTGGTTATGGTTCCAATTATTTCCTACCCCCTTTTTATTATTATTTTGTATAGAATTTACTGGATTGAATCTTAAATTGTTTCCCTGATTTTTATTTTCATTTTTAAATCCATAATATCTGTGTGCGAATTGAGCACGGAAATTGTTTAATTCTAATTCCTGGACCTTTGGTAAAGCATTGGGTAAGTCCGGTGGATTTAATGAAAAAAGTGTTTCTGATATTGAACCATTTAGTCCAGAGATAAAAGTCCGTAGGGCATTGCTTCTACTCGTTTTGTTTGTTTCTTTGGTAATTACATTGTCCTTCCCGTATGTCATTATAGTTTTGTTTATTAACAAAGTCATTTTTTTATTGACTTCATTATAGAATTCAGTAACTGTCATCCTACATTGTCTAAGAATACTTATTTCGGACTCCAAAACATGAATTGGTCGTTTGTCATTGTATATGAAATCTAGTCTTGATAGGATTGCTTGAAAATTTAAAACAGTACCATGATTGGGTAAAGCGTCATGTGCTGCGCACCTGATTTTATTCCGTAAAATTGTTAAAGCAATAAAATACTGCTGACTCTGAATTTTGTAAAGGCTCATTACAGTCTCTGCTGCTTCTCTCCAAACTACGTATTGTGTTGGCTCTCCGGTAAACTCCGGTAATGATTTGATTACTTCTAGAGTAGTTTCACATTTAACATTAGGGTCGACCTCTTGAAGTTTATAATCTTCTATAATTCTATCCCATCTATTTTTTTGTTCACTTCACTCAATTGGACACTAATTAATCTGTTAATTAATTCCACCGTTAAATTACTGGATGTAGCTAAGCTACCTGCAGAAAAATTAGCCGAACCTCCAGTTGCCATGGTTAAGTTAAGTTCACTGAAACTATCTATTAAATTTTCGATTGTTTTTTTTTTTTTTTTTTTGTGTTTTTGCTCTGATCCTTTTTTATCTAAACGGTGATCTATCTTTAAATTTATAGAACTTACTAAAAATTATAATTATCCTCACGATAATGTTTGATAAGGTCTTCCTTCAAATTGGGGATGTTCTGCAAATATTCCCTCCGTCTTTGGATTTCCTTGGTAGTTTTACGGTAGAGGGTGGATTGTTTGGTTTTTTTGTTTAAAATATTTATATATTTTATATCATATATTTATATTTATATATTTTAAATATATCTGTGTTCTTGACTGCGCGAGTTCCGTTTATTTATTTATCTTTTATTTCGTTAAAATTTTTTATTTTTAGAACTTTTTATGACGCAGCCCCACGTTGGGCGCCAATTAACTTTGTCCTTATTGATTTATTTAAAAAAATATAACATTTTTTATTTTATTTTTTTTGGTGTTAGACTTTTATTCGTAAACGTATTAAAACATCAAGACACTTATTATTGCTGATTGCTTATGACCGATCACTACTGCATCCAGGAAAGGACTGACTTCTTAATTCTAAATTCTTCTCCAATAAACCTCGGCCAGAAGCTTTTCTTTTTTTAGCTTACAGAACTTTTCTTTTGTTTTTAATTAAAGCTTATGCTGAAACTGTCGCATCTCGTTGTGAAATTAAATTATGCTGAGCGATGCAATTTGATTGAAAATCGGAACTCAATATTCTGGGCTTCTGTGTGATATTTTGCGGAGCGGTGCCCCAGCGTGCAGATGACGAGCACGTGATGTTCCGTCTCGCTCATGCTGGAGAAGGATTGCAGACGCGGTGGGGTCTGCTAAGGGCTGTAGGCCGTATGTATTCTCCTCCTCCTTCTGGGGTGCGTCGCTGGGGCTGCATGGCGGTGTCGTGGCGTTCTCTGGGGCTGGCGTTAGTCGTCTTGGAGCGGGCGTTCCTCCCTTGCGGTCTGCGTTCGTGGGGCTAGAGTTGATAGATCCAGCGAGTGGGCGATGGCCGCTGGTAATATGACGGGGGAAAGAAAAAATTCCAAAAATTCCTTCCGGAAAGTCTCCCAGCACACGGAACTCATTTGGTACGCGCGGTACCAGTCCTCGGCCCGACTAGTCAGGAGCCCAGAGATGGCGCGGAACCTCGCGGACCTGTATTAAAGGCGGAACTCCCTCTTCGACGCGTTCAATAAAGTAAACCGTGTCCGTTGCTCCATTGAAAAAAATTCCCCATCCCCGAAGCGTTTCGCTGAGGACTGCTGCTGAGATCGAGATGCGGGGCGTCTGTTATGGTGGTACCGTGTGGGCTGCGGTCACATCGTGCGTCGGGCTTTGTGCTCGCGATTCTGGTGGGAAGATGGCGAGCCTTCCGTCTCCCGTTCTTGGCATGGGTGACATGGGTCGGAAAGCCGTCGGCTTAGGTGTGGGTGCCTCTGGGAAACTGGACTCTAGGGCTGTAAAACGTTCCCGCATGGCCGTCAGTGGGTGTTTCCTCTGATGAATTCGGCCAGGCGTGAGCGTAGTTCCTCGACCAGTCCAATGCTATCCAGTTCCGAATTCCTTGAGCAAGGCTTGAAGTTCAACCTTGCGGCGGTCGTCTGGCTCCGTCGTAAGGCTTTTGAACCCTACTAAACGCCACTCCGGTTGCGCTATCCACGTGGCGCTACCTGCGTCGTTAGCTCCGCGTAAGCGTCGTGGGCGGGGCCAGCTTTTGGGGTCGGTGGGTGTGGATTGGCGTCGACTTGTCAGCGGTGCCGGATTCCTCTACTGCTTAGCTCCCAATCTCTATCTACTTCGTTTATCTACAATCCTCTTTTTGGTCGAATCATGGGTCTTTAAGCCATGCAATGAATCTCAGAAAACGACCCCCTATTGATGGAAGAAATTATTCCTATTAGGGTCCCTGTTCTGGCGCCAAACGTTAAGAACTTTTTAATGGGGATGATGACTCAGTCCGGCCAGGGTTCGTCACAGCTAAATTTATAATATTTGCGGGACTGATGGGGACGGTCGGGGGTTTTCTGGTCGAACAGTTGGGGGTTTTTTTCAAAAGATAGTCCTTGTTTATAGGGTGAGAGAGCCTTGGGTCTTAGGCTTGCGCAGAGATAATAATCGAAAACACAAGATCAGGACTAACGTGGGCTTGTGGTAGCGGGCCAGAGCACTCACCATGCGCAGAGATCACCTCGGAAACGCAATGATGATATACTCGACAGGCACTCGGCTCGTATCGACGACGGGGAGGGTTTTGATCGGGAAATGGGTTTTCGATCGACTAGGCCGGGCTCAGCTAGCCGTGGACCTGCGCAGAGATAACCTTGGAAACGCATGCATTAGGGCTATCGTGATCTTGTGAGGGCCAGAGCACTCACCATGCGAAGAGATCGCCTCGGAAAAGCAGTGGTGAAATGCTCGACAGGCACTCGGCTCGTTGTCGTTGAAATTTTCTCGTTCTAGCTGAGTAGGAAGGCGAATGAATTCATGGGTCCCCTTGCTGCCTGCTTGTACCGCGTGGGATTCGGACTCCAGAAACGAATCCGCTAGGATAAGCTTCGTCTCAATCAGAGATGACCTCGAAAACGCATCCTTCGCCGAGTCGTCTCGTGTGGTCAGTAGTCTGTCCCCTTTGCGCAGATATAGCCTCGAAAACGGAAAAAGTGGAGAGGTCCAGACCGACACGGCCCTCCTGGAGGTACAGGCTTGCAACTCCCCGACAAATGTATTACGCACTTTAGTTATCCTTCTGTATTCTTTTATTTCACTGATTTCCTCTTGAGCTATCTTTTGACCTGGTTATTTTCCATACTCTCTCTCGCACCTTGCTATTAGTACCGCACCTACCTCGTCTTCGGGTTTTTCCTCTCTTGCGTCACTGGCTCTTAAGACGCTCCACTACCCAACCGAAGTCCTCCGCTGTCGCCGAAAAAGAAGACCGAGCTTACGATCAGTGTTCGTAAACCTAAGTTTTTTGCCCTCATACCCTGTGCAGTTTCCAACACTATCTATCGTGAGGGTGCCCCCTGTACCTGTTAGGGATGAGCTTCTGGTCTTAACATTTACCTTTAATAACTTCTTGGAAAAATATGAAAACTACAAACTTATGAACTTAACTTACAAATATGGCTAGAAAATATGGAAATTACGAACTAAGGACCTTAGACTAAGGACCTCGCAATATTTATTTTTTAAATGACCAAAAATTCACTTTTGCCATGCAGTCTTTATGGCATAAAGTTTGCCATTAATTCATTGTTGCCATTGCATAACTAAATTTCGGATCTGACTCAAGACTTTATATATATGCCGAAATTGTGATAAATTGGTACAACTTGGCTTGGAACTTGGGATATTCCAAGGATGAAATCCTTGTCCTTGAAATCCTTCTATCCTTCTCTATGTTGGTGTCGTTAACACAACCCTGTAAACAAATTCAAGCCAAAGTAACTCGACAATTACAACCTTATCAGCTCATACAACTACACGCCTTTGTCGAGACCGAACTTTGCATACACATAAATGAAATTTAACAGTTCCAAATTATATTCGCATCATCCTACTGAAGAACGCATTCGAACTTTTTGCTCGTTTATTATCACAACTATTTTTCTTATTCAATTTACATATCATTTATCCTTTTAGCTTTGGTATATTTTACATCATTGTAACTTGTAGAACTACGCTTTATCTAATAGATTTTGACTATATTTAACTAGGTTTTGTGAACGTGTACTTCACTATATATATAGATTTCTTCAGACTTTTATTAGACGATTTCGAATTTATTTCATTTTGCTACAGGTGGGGTCTTTTTATTTTATTTTTTATTTTGCACATGCATTTGTGGTTCACACCTCTCGATGATGGGCTATGGGGCCTTTATTATATTCCGAAATGTTGAAGCTTATGTTGTTGGCCACAGCCGATTATCAGCAACGTGCAGTTTTATTTGGAAACAATTTTTCGTATCGAAAAATGAGCTTATGCTGCGTAAATTGTGGAGTGGTAAATATTATATTCTAGAAGGTCTTGATCTTGATCCACCTTTCTACTATCTCGTGTATACCCGCGGCACCTATGCTGGATATACATCCGCTCAGGTCGATATTCACATTAAAAAGGAAGCACAAGGTTTTCGAGCGTTGTTGCTACAAGATGGCTTACTGCCGGGGCTAGACCTTGGACTTTGGCCGATTAACCCCCTCACGCCATATGTTGCCTCTTAGAGAAGATACCACCCGCTAGTAAGCTAGTAAGATCCTATGCATGGTAGCGTCCAACTCGCCTAACTAAATGGTCCCCCATGTCGTAGCACAACTTTCCTAATTTCTGACGGACCCAAGACTTTAAAAAAGCAGGACCTATTTTTGCTTTGTATCCTGTTTAAAAACGGCTTTGTTTAAAATTTCTCCAAAAAACTTCTTGACCACAGGAGTAGGAACCCTCACGCGATCTAAGATTATAACGATATCTATTAACGCAGTTTCGGTTTTCTGATAGCTTAACTGCCTTTCTGTGAGCTAGATTTAACGAGTCTGCCTCTGTTTTGTAGTGATTGTAGTGACCTTAGTAACGCGTTAGTGCCTCCGGATGTCCACCATTACACCATAAAGTAGGGGATCTCACGAGGGCTGAGAGGGTGGCAGACGTGAGGGCGCAGCAAATGATAATTAAATTCACATCACATCCCAATGTTGTATTGTTGGTCGCAAGCCGACTCTTCTCGGTCGCTCGGCTTCAACGGGCTTTATCTTTAGCATTAAGCTAGCTCGGCCTATGTTTTAAGGCGGGGGCACTCTTGCCCCTTATCTCACTGCATACGCATCATAAATTGGAGCTTTGTCTCACTCCAATTTCATATGCGAAATAAACAAACAATATTATAGCGGTGCTAAATATACATAGTTTCGTCTTTTTTATTTTGGAAAAAGGAAAAGGTCATTGAAAAACCTCAATGACCAAACATTGGTGACCCCGACGTAATATAATTAATAAAATTAACAATTTCACGAACATTAAATGTAACTGGAGCAAATATATTCGATTAAGTTTGGCACAGTGTCTTAACATATGTATGTGAATTTTGAACATAAACTGCATACAGTGCATCAGTGTCTGGAAACAAATATTTTGTATTTATAAATCGTTTAATAATATAAATAAATATATAAACATTCAATACAATTGTTATCCGCTCCTCTAATTATAACACACAAGCATTCATATATATATACATTCCACATCTCAGTGTTACGGTTGTGAGCGCACAGTGGGATAAATCGTGTACGCCGCGCACAATTATAGTTAAGTATAATAAAATAAATTATAGTAGTAGTGGCGATGAACTCCAGCGGCGCCGTCACAGGAGAACCCACTCCAGCTCAGAGTGCGATTTTGAAATGCAAGGGATTGGGTATCCTCCAGGATTTGAAGAGAACCCAAGGAGCCCTCCAGCCAGTGTCCAAGGTGGAAGATGCTATGCTCCATGTGCGTCATGGCCAGTTGGTCGCCATGTACTGGGACTTTAAGGCCATCCACGGGGAGCTTGAAGAATTGGATATTACGGAGATAAGCAGCGACTTGCGATGGACAGTGTCTGAGCTTGTAGCGACGATGCATGCCGAAATCGAGCACCATTCGTCGTTGCGCTCTTCTCGAAGCAGAGCGGAGTGGGCTGAGTTTACTCGGCTTTCTCAACGATCGTGGGCTGCAATCCTCACATAAGTAAGGTGGAAAAGCTGCAGAGGTTGCGATCTTGCAGATCGCCAGCAGTATCATTGTCCAAGTGATCCTTCAACGGTTGGATCTAGCTACCCAGGCCAAATGGGAGGAATGTCAAAATGCGTCGAACTTGGACCTCATCCCTACTTGGAAGTCGATGACTGAATTTTTGGAGCAGCGGTGCGGGACTCTGGAGGCTATGGATGTGGCCATGACCGCCTTGTCTAAGTGATGTGCCGGGCACTCAGATGGAAGACGTAGAGTCTCAAATAATAGTAGATCGTTCTTTATCGTCACAAATTCCCCGCCCCTACTTGTTTATTATGTGGTGGGTGGTCCAACGTAGTGTCTGCATGCCCCAGATTTCTCTTAATGCCCCCTGAGAGCCGCCTTGGTGAGGCTAGGCGACTCGGTCTATGTCGGAAATATCTCCAACCTGGCCATCACCTGCGTGAGTGCCTCGCTGTTGTTGGTCGCAAGCTGACTCTTCTCGGCCGCATTGAAAGTCATTGAAAGACTCAATGACCCAACAAGCTTCCTTGTAGAGCTCCAGCTTTAACGATATTGCCGCACGAAGTCAAGTAGCTTGTGGATGAATGTAGACAAGTGCAGAGTAGGAAACCTCACGCGATCTAAGATTATAACGATCTCAACCGATCCGGAGGCACTAACGCGACCTTAGCAACGCGTTAGTGCCTCCGGATGTCCACCATTACACCACGCCCTACTATAGGGCGTTCTCGCGAGGACTGAGAGGGTGGCAGACCTGAGGGCGCAGCAAATGATAATTAAATTCACATCCCAATCTTTTTGGCTAGATTTACATAGGAACGTATAGCAGTAATTATTGATCTTATCACAGGCTCTGATGCATTTGCTTGAGGGGAATGAGTGGGCTTATGTGTAATTCGGTGTTCTCTAAGCAACAGTTCAAGTTTTTGCAACAACAGTTTAAAACTTAAAACTTAGAAACAGTTTAGCAACATTTGAAACAGTTCAGCTCTAAATCAAACACCACTCACGGAACAATTGTGCGTGAACTCCACTCAAACAAGAAAAACTTTTCTCATATATTTTACTACGATAGTCGGCTCCAATTTTTTACGGCTTTTTAAAAGATAAACTTTGAGAAGTAATCTAGTACTTTAAAAATTTCAAAGTTTCCACTACGCGATGGTAGTGGAATATTTTTGCAAGTATCGCAAAAGTCTATGTATATACGCTGGAAGAATCGTTGCTATTCAGGGGCTTTCCCCATGGGAGTTCTTAAAGGACAGTTGACAGATTTATAGACCTGCAAGTATCGAAATTACTTATTTACGGCTTTACATCGCCCACCAAACCAGGCCAGTAATAATAGCCTGGTTTCCTTTCTAGCGTCAGATGCACACCTCCATTAGCAGCAAACGGGTGATTGTGAATGTTTTTCAGAACGTCGCCCATCAACTGTATTGTTCAATTTTTGAATTTAGGCCCCTGAAGCTTAAGGACTCATCTTGATTAACGGGAATTGAGGTCCGTTTGGGTCATTAACCACTTTAAAGAGGCATGGTCGGTAATTATGGTGAAGTCCTGGCTTTCTACGTAGGAACGAAATCTTTCCACGCCTACTATTGCAGCCAAACCCTCATGTTCGCTTACCGAATAGTTTCTTTGGGCCTTGTTAAGATTTTTGGAAACAAATGCGATCGGATAGTCGTCACCCCGTTCCGTTTTTAAGACTAGGACTCCGCCTATGCCACTTTTACTTGCTTCAAAAAGGGTAAGGGATGCAGCTACCGTGACAAAATTGTCTAGAAATATTCGTCTCAAAACTCTTCAAGGTCTTCGGCAACGGCAAATCCACTTTTTCCGGATGTTTGCTTATCTCGCCCTCCCCGATCATATGCCCTAAATATTTGACCTACTCAACGCAGAAATGACTTTTCTGGACATCAATTGTCAACCCAGCCGATCGAAGGTGATCCGAGACTGTCTTCAGAACCTTGATGTGGCTTTCAAAGGTGTTAGAAATTCCAAAGGTGTCAATAGATCGTCCAGATAGATGAATACCTCATTTTGCAGCGAAGCAGGAATTAGTCGTGACATTACTGCATTAATTTAAATAGATAAAGCGGTCGACATGGTATCGTAAACGCTGTCTTATCCCTGGATGCTGGATCTGTCGGAATTGGCCAGAATGCATCCTTTAAGTCCAAACTGCTTATAAATACAGATTTCGGCAAACGACCCAAAATGCCGCATTTACAAAGTCTTACTTTACCAGGTTTTTGCACCAGAACCACTGGTGAGGACCAGACGCTGTCTGATTTTTCCACTGTGGTCACCCACCTCGATTTGGTGCGACAGAACATTTGTTTTGAACAACCCAGCGAATTCAAGCGATGGTAACAGATCTACTATTTCCTGCAAGGTTTTCTTTTGCTCCTGGAAAAGATTGTGAGTACAGAGCTCCGAAATTTGAATATCTGGAGGTAACAGGTCAAAGAGTTCAAAAAATCAACGCCTAGATAGAGATTATGTTTCAGCGATAGATCTATGTATAATATCTGTGCTTAATCGACTTATAATATTTTGCTTATTCCATATGCAGTAGAAGCATTATTTAAAAACTCAGTGAATGGGAACTTCACTTCCCTGAGCAAACCCAAATATAGCTCATTGTCGCCTCGGTGTCCATAAGCCCTATAATTTTCCCATCTAGGATTTTTACTATTGTATACGAACGATGGTCGGCACCATCAAATTTTGCATTTCGTGATTTATTTTTAGCTTTAGATATCTTACGATAAGTATTATTATTATTAGGCGTACAATATCGGGCGTTAATGAGTCCTTGACAGGACTTTTCTGAACGAAACTTTCGATGTTTGTCGACTGTTAAACACCCCGAGAACGGGCGGCGTGGAAGTTCAGCTGCTTGTCTTTTTGGCATCTTGGGCATGTCGGCTTGTAAGTGTTGCGCGCGGCACATCTGTGGTAAAACACTTTACGAGAACACGTGCAATCCTGGTACGTGTGGTCCTACTTCCGACATTTCCAGCGTATTAATGACAAGGCTTCGTCTGCCCCCTTCTCATCTTCGGAAATCGGAAGATTTCCGATTCAGACTCTTGATGATGATCTTGAAGGAGTTCTGAGACATGGATTTTAAATGGAGAATTCTTTTTATATATTTGATCCCGATTTACTTCCTCTAGTAAATATTCTCGTCTCCATCATATTTTTCGAAGCTTTGAGATTGACTCCGTTGGGATATTTAAAATCTCGTCTCTTATCTCAGTCTACGCTATCTTTTAATTAAACCACGGCAGCACAAAACGACTCGTATCTCTCTTTTCCTTTCTGTTTGCGATTTCTAATTAATTCTCGTATATCAACATTCGTAGGGGATTAACGGATTGCACCTCTTTATGATACCGTCAGTAAAAGTCAGTGGCCTTACTCTCAAACAAAACACTTGCGTTGCCGCACACAACATCGAACTTCGAATCAAATGTTTGACCAGTTAAACCTTGGACCCTATACATGAAATTGTCTACATTTATACCTCCTAAGCCTCCACTAAGTCAGAGTTTCCATCCATTGATTATGTGTGCGTTTGTGAAACTTCTGTGGTGCTTGACCTAGGTAAGATGTTAGGTTAGGTTAGGACCCACCCACATCCACTTGAGCGGCTGGGCTCCTTATGCTACCGCTAAAGCAAAGGATCCAACAATGTATCCCCCTTCCTATTTACCTGGAGTGTTTATATGACTACCCAACTTGTAGCGGCTTTTGATCCCAACCGGCTTTTCTAATGATGGCCACCAGTCCGCGCGGAGAGATCACAGTGAGATCGCCTAGGTCTGCTAGTGTAACGGGTCCAATGAGCTTAAGTCTACTTTGCCAGGGAAACATACCGTTAATATATGTTTGAATAGACAATCCTCCAAGAGTCGCCTCGATACTCCAGTTGACCAGGACATGTCGTATTAGGTGAACAGATCGATCATCTAATCTAAGTCTCGTCAGTGCATCTATGATTGAGCATAGTAGGATGTTGTTAAAGGCTCCTTTAATATCTAAAAGGGCAATTAATCCATATCCTTGTTACTGAGCACTCTTTCGGCGATCATGGTAATCTCGAGGAGGGATGTCTCTTGGGATCGACCCTTCCTGTAAGCATGTCTTTAGAGGCAAGGACGAGAGACTTATTGGTCTATAGTCCTTGGAGATGCAGTGAGAAGGATTCCCTGCCTTAGGTATAAAAACAACCTTCGTACGCAGCCACGCCTCTGGCACAATGCCAATAATGAAGACTGTGCGGAAAATTTGCTGATTCATTGACTTAGGTTAGCTCCGGCCATTATTAGTTGAGCCGTTAATATGCCGTCTGAGCCTAATGATTTGGACGATTAAAACTATCAATCGCCCAGAAAAGATTCCTATTGCTTAGGAGGTATTCGAGTGAGCTCTGGTTTCCCTGACTTCGCAAATCCTAAGTTGTCCTTTCTACGAAGCAACCTGGAAAGTGTGCGTTGATAAGAGCCTAAAAGGACTTAGCTTTGTAAGCCACCCATGCCTCGCCTGTATTTGTTCTATAAGCGAAGTTAAAGGACCTCAGGGCATTTCTTCTGAAAAGGTGCCAGTGTCGAGGTCCACTATGGTGGCTTTTTTGACCTGTAGCTGCTCATTCTCTTCATGGGGCAGGCCTTGTGGTACGCTCTGATCCTCTGTTACCCACTAAGAGCTTAGAGATGGAGATAAAATTCATTCGCCCCTCTCGTGTGTGTCAGTGCTTCCCTACTGATGGTGGTGGGCGTTGGCGTTGCAACCTATTAGTTTCTCCTCTCGATGTTTCTCCTCTCGCTGTTATCCACAAGCCGTCTGAGCAGCATGTGCGGGGGAACAACCTGGTCGTGGCCCATGTACGTCGAGCATATTTTTAGGCCTCTATAGTTGCGGCTGCGTAGTCTTCGTTGCTGAAATTTGGTAGCAAAAAGATTTTAAGGTTCTTTTTTGTGAGAATGCATGATCGCCTCTTATCTGTTGTATGAGCCGTACAAGGTCTGAACTCTGACGCCCCCAACCCAAGAATCCTGTCTCTATGGATCCAGGGTTCCTGAATGAGCGCGAGGTGGAGCAGGAGGACAACGGATGCCACCTAACTGTGGTGGAGGTTGAATTGCAGGAATGCCAGAGACAACCCTAGGATTTTCCACCACACTACCCCTGCCTCGGTCTTCCGCCATCCCGATGCCTACAAGAGCCCTTGCCAATCACCCTCCTCTAAGGTGTACCCTTTTAAAATGTTCTCCTCTACATCTGACATTCCTTCGGGGCGCCCCACTTTGGTTGGTTCCTCCAAGTCTGGCTCCTGGACGTCTGTTTCGAGGTCGATACCTCCAGATTTGTTTATCGCATCCGACTTTTAGATCCTTGCCGCAACGTGCTCGAGATCATAACCGATACGGTTGCCAGCATCTACCAGGATCGGTTTTCTCGTTCAATGTGAGGACCACCTGTCGCCATAGTCCCGCTGCTTCCTTCAGCTTGGCGACCCTCCAGTTCGCCGTGGGAAGTGTGGGGTTACACAATCTTAGCATGGCCTGAAATATGGTTGGGTCCGCCGGCTTCTCTGTCATTCATTCCTAGGGTTGTCTCTGGCATTCCTGCAATTCAACCTCCACCACAGTAAGGTGGCATCCGCTGTCCTCCTGCTCCACCTCGCGCTCATTCAGGAACCCTGGATCCATAGAGACAGGATTCTTGGGTTGGGGGCGTCAGAGTTCAGACCTTGTACAGCCCATACAACAGATAAGAGGCGATCATGCATTCTCACAAAAAAAAACGCGGCTTATATTGCTATTGCCTTTGTGGGGAAATTTGCGCAAACGCTGTGCGACCTAATGGGAATGCGGCATAATAAAATAAAGCGGCAATTACGCTCTACACCTGCCCCTAAGATAGTCAGATGATTATACACGGCAATCATGCGACCAATTCTATTCTATGGAGTTGTAATTTGGTGGCCTGCCCTGGATAACTCCTTATGCAAGGAGAGGTTTAGTCTGCGTACTACGCCTAGCGACGTCCTAGACTTCATCCTACACCTACTACCAGTAGAACTGGTGGGGGTACAGTTAGCCACACTAGCGGCAATAAGACTACGAGAAGCGTATTTATGGAGCAGGACTAGTTTTGGTCCCACCAAGCTAGACCTGAACCACTTCATGCCAGAGGGGGTATGTATCCCTGTCGACCTGGAGTCTAAAAACCTGCAGAACCTCGCGCTTGATCTGGTCCACTCGCTCTAGGAAAAGATCGGCGAGATTCATCGCCCTCAACAGGCCAAGCATAGTAGTAGTATGTAGCATAGTGGTGAAAGCAATTACCAGGTAATGGCTGATAGGCACACACGCAGAACGGCTTTTAGTGCCTTACAACGACTATTCCATGAGCTGCAGGCACGAGGAGGGGGAGTCGGTTAGGTACCTCCTATGCCACTGCGCGGCATTTGGGCAAAGTAGACTTAAGCTCATTGGACCCGTTACACTAGCAGACCTAGGCGATCTCACTGTGATCTCTCCGCGCGGACTGGTGGCCATCATTAGAAAAGCCGGTTGGGATCAAAAGCCGCTACAAGTTGGATAGTCATATAAACACTCCAGGTAAATAGGAAGGGAGATACATTGTTGGATCCTTTGCTTTAGCGGTAGCATAAGGAGCCCAGCGGCTCAAGTGGATGTGGGTGGGTCCTAACCTAACCTAACATCTTACCTAGGTCAAGCACCACAGAAGTTTCACAAACGCACACATAATCAATGGATGGAAACTCTGACTTAGTGGAGGCTTAGAAGGTATAAATGTAGACAATTTCATGTATAGGGTCCAAGGTTTAACTGGTCAAACATTTGATTCGAAGTTCGATGTTGTGTGCGGCAACGCAAGTGTTTTGTTTGAGAGTAAGGCCACTGACTTTTACTGACGGTATCATAAAGAGGTGCAATCCGTTAATCCCCTACGAATGTTGATATACGAGAATTAATTAGAAATCGCAAACAGAAAGGAAAAGAGAGATACGAGTCGTTTTGTGCTGCCGTGGTTTAATTAAAAGATAGCGTAGACTGAGATAAGAGACGAGATTTTAAATATCCCAACGGAGTCAATCTCAAAGCTTCGAAAAATATGATGGAGACGAGAATATTTACTAGAGGAAGTAAATCGGGATCAAATATATAAAAAGAATTCTCCATTTAAAATCCATGTCTCAGAACTCCTTCAAGATCATCATCAAGAGTCTGAATCGGAAATCTTCCGATTTCCGAAGATGAGAAGGGGGCAGACGAAGCCTTGTCATTAATACGCTGGAAATGTCGGAAGTAGGACCACACGTACCAGGATTGCACGTGTTCTCGTAAAGTGTTTTACCACAGATGTGCCGCGCGCAACACTTACAAGCCGACATGCCCAAGATGCCAAAAAGACAAGCAGCTGAACTTCCACGCCGCCCGTTCTCGGGGTGTTTAACAGTCGACAAACATCGAAAGTTTCGTTCAGAAAAGTCCTGTCAAGGACTCATTAACGCCCGATATTGTACGCCTAATAATAATAATACTTATCGTAAGATATCTAAAGCTAAAAATAAATCACGATATGCAAAATTTGATGGTGCCGACCATCGTTCGTATACAATAGTAAAAATCCTAGATGGGAAAATTGTAGGGCTTATGGACACCGAGGCGACAATGAGCTATATTTGGGTTTGCTCAGGGAAGTGAAGTTCCCATTCACTGAGTTTTTAAATAATGCTTCTACTGCATATGGAATAAGCAAAATATTATAAGTCGATTAAGCACAGATATTATACATAGATCTATCGCTGAAACAGAATCTCTATCTAGGCGTTGATTTTTTGAACTCTTTGACCTGTTACCTCCAGATATTCAAATTTCGGAGCTCTGTACTCACAATCTTTTCCAGGAGCAAAAGAAAACCTTGCAGGAAATAGTAAATCTGTTACCATCGCTTGAATTCGCTGGGTTGTTCAAAACAAATGTTCTGTCGCACCAAATCGATGTGGGTGACCACAGTGGAAAAATCAGACAGCGTCTGGTCCTCACCAGTGGTTCTGGTGCAAAAACCTGGTAAAGTAAGACTTTGTAAATGCGGCATTTTGGGTCGTTTGCCGAAATCTGTATTTATAAGCAGTTTGGACTTAAAGGATGCATTCTGGCCAATTCCGACAGATCCAGCATCCAAGGATAAGACAGCGTTTACGATACCATGTCGACCGCTTTATCTATTTAAAGTAATGCAGTTTGGCTTGTGTAATGCTGGACAAACAATGTCACGACTAATTCCTGCTAAATGAGGTATTCATCTATCTGGACGATCTATTGACACCTTTGGAATTTCTAACACCTTTGAAAGCCACATCAAGGTTCTGAAGACAGTCTCGGATCACCTTCGATCGGCTGGGTTGACAATTGATGTCCAGAAAAATCATTTCTGCGTTGAGTAGGTCAAATATTTAGGGCATATGATCGGGGAGGGCGAGATAAGCAAACATCCGGAAAAAGTGGATTTGCCGTTGCCGAAGACCTTGAAGAGTTTTGAGACGAATATTTATAGACAATTTTGTCACGGTGGCTGCATCCCTTACCCTTTTTGAAGCAAGTAAAAGTGGCATAGGCGGAGTCCTAGTCTTAAAAACGGAACGGGGTGACGACTATCCGATCGCATTTGTTTCCAAAAATCTTAACAAGGCCCAAAGAAACTATTCGGTAAGCGAACATGAGGGTTTGGCTGCAATAGTAGGCGTGGAAAGATTTCGTTCCTACGTAGAAAGCCAGGACTTCACCATAATTACCGACCATGCCTCTTTAAAGTGGTTAATGACCCAAACGGACCTCAATTCCCGTTAATCAAGAAGAGTCCTTAAGCTTCAGGGGCCTAAATTCAAAAATTGAACAATACAGTTGATGGGCGACGTTCTGAAAAACATTCACAATCACCCGTTTGCTGCTAATGGAGGTGTGCATCTGACGCTAGAAAGGAAACCAGGCTATTATTACTGGCCTGGTTTGGTGGGCGATGTAAAGCCGTAAATAAGTAATTTCGATACTTGCAGGTCTATAAATCTGTCAACTGTCCTTTAAGAACTCCCATGGGGAAAGCCCCTGAATAGCAACGATTCTTCCAGCGTATATACATAGACTTTTGCGATACTTGCAAAAATATTCCACTACCATCGCGTAGTGGAAACTTTGAAATTTTTAAAGTACTAGATTACTTCTCAAATTTTATCTTTTAAAAAGCCGTAAAAAATTGGAGCCGACTATCGTAGTAAAATATATGAGAAAAGTTTTTCTTGTTTGAGTGGAGTTCACGCACAATTGTTCCGTGAGTGGTGTTTGATTTAGAGCTGAACTGTTTCAAATGTTGCTAAACTGTTTCTAAGTTTTAAGTTTTAAACTGTTGTTGCAAAAACTTGAACTGTTGCTTAGAGAACACCGAATTACACATAAGCCCACTCATTCCCCTCAAGCAAATGCATCAGAGCCTGTGATAAGATCAATAATTACTGCTATACGTTCCTATGTAAATCTAGCCAAAAAGATTGGGATGTGAATTTAATTATCATTTGCTGCGCCCTCAGGTCAGCCACCCTCTCAGTCCTCGCGAGAACGCCCTATAGTAAGGCGTGGTGTAATGGTGGACATCCGGAGGCACTAACGCGTTGCTAAGGTCGCGTTAGTGCCTCCGGTTGAGATCGTTATAATCTTAGATCGCGTGGGGTTTCCTAATCTGCACTTGTCTACATTCATCCACAAGCTACTTGACTTCGTGCGGCAATATCGTTAAAGCTGGAGCTCCACAAGGAAGCTTGTTTGGTCATTGAGTCTTTTCAATGACTTTCAATGCGGCCGAGAAGAGTCAGCTTGCGACCAACAACAGCGAGGCACTCATGCAGGTGATGGCCAGGTTGGAGATATTTCCGACATAGACCGAGTCGCCTAGCCTCACCAAGGCGGCTCTCAGGGGGCATTAAGAGAAATCTGGGGCATGCAGACACTACGTTGGACCACCCACCACATAATAAACAAGTAGGGGAGGGGGAATTTGTGACGATAAAGGACGATCTACTATTATTTGAGACTCTACGTCTTCCATCTGAGTGCCCGGCACATCACTTGACAAGGCGGTCATGGCCACATCCATAGAAAAGCCGGTTGGGATCAAAAGCCGCTACAAGTTGGATAGTCATATAAACACTCCAGGTAAATAGGAAGGGGGATACATTGTTGGATCGTTTGCCTTAGCGATAGAAAAAGGAGCCCAGCGGCTCAAGTGGATGTGGGTGGGTCCTAACCTAACCTAACATCTTACCTAGGTCAAGCACCACAGAAGTTTCACAAACGCACACATAATCAATGGATGGAATCTCTGACTTAGTGGAGGCTTAGGAGGCATAAATGTAGACAATTTCATGTATAGGGTCCAAGGTTTAACTGGTCAAACATTTGATTCGAAGTTCGATGTTGTGTGCGGCAACGCAAGTGTTTTGTGTGAGAGTAAGGCCACTGACTTTTACTGACGGTATCATAAAGAGGTGCAATCCGTTAATCCCCTACGAATGTTGATATACGAGAATTAATTAGAAATCGCAAACAGAAAGGAAAAGAGAGATACGAGTCGTTTTGTGCTGCCGTGGTTTAATTAAAAGATAGCGTAGACTGAGATAAGAGACGAGATTTTAAATATCCCAACGGAGTCAATCTCAAAGCTTCGAAAAATATGATGGAGACGAGAATATTTACTAGAGGAAGTAAATCGGGATCAAATATATAAAAAGAATTCTCCATTTAAAATCCATGTCTCAGAACTCCTTCAAGATCATCATCAAGAGTCTGAATCGGAAATCTTCCGATTTCCGAAGATGAGAAGGGGGCAGACGAAGCCTTGTCATTAATACGCTGGAAATGTCGGAAGTAGGACCACACGTACCAGGATTGCACGTGTTCTCGTAAAGTGTTTTACCACAGATGTGCCGCGCGCAACACTTACAAGCCGACATGCCCAAGATGCCAAAAAGACAAGCAGCTGAACTTCCACGCCGCCCGTTCTCGGGGTGTTTAACAGTCGACAAACATCGAAAGTTTCGTTCAGAAAAGTCCTGTCAAGGACTCATTAACGCCCGATATTGTACGCCTAATAATAATAATACTTATCGTAAGATATCTAAAGCTAAAAATAAATCACGAAATGCAAAATTTGATGGTGCCGACCATCGTTCGTATACAATAGTAAAAATCCTAGATGGGAAAAATGTAGGGCTTATGGACACCGAGGCGACAATGAGCTATATTTGGGTTTGCTCAGGGAAGTGAAGTTCCCATTCACTGAGTTTTTAAATAATGCTTCTACTGCATATGGAATAAGCAAAATATTATAAGTCGATTAAGCACAGATATTATACATAGATCTATCGCTGAAACATAATCTCTATCTAGGCGTTGATTTTTTGAACTCTTTGACCTGTTACCTCCAGATATTCAAATTTCGGAGCTCTGTACTCACAATCTTTTCCAGGAGCAAAAGAAAACCTTGCAGGAAATAGTAAATCTGTTACCATCGCTTGAATTCGCTGGGTTGTTCAAAACAAATGTTCTGTCGCACCAAATCGATGTGGGTGACCACAGTGGAAAAATCAGACAGCGTCTGGTCCTCACCAGTGGTTCTGGTGCAAAAACCTGGTAAAGTAAGACTTTGTAAATGCGGCATTTTGGGTCGTTTGCCGAAATCTGTATTTATAAGCAGTTTGGACTTAAAGGATGCATTCTGGCCAATTCCGACAGATCCAGCATCCAAGGATAAGACAGCGTTTACGATACCAGGTCGACCGCTTTATCTATTTAAAGTAATGCAGTTTGGCTTGTGTAATGCTGGACAAACAATGTCACGACTAATTCCTGCTAAATGAGGTATTCATCTATCTGGACGATCTATTGACACCTTTGGAATTTCTAACACCTTTGAAAGCCACATCAAGGTTCTGAAGACAGTCTCGGATCACCTTCGATCGGCTGGGTTGACAATTGATGTCCAGAAAAGTCATTTCTGCGTTGAGTAGGTCAAATATTTAGGGCATATGATCGGGGAGGGCGAGATAAGCAAACATCCGGAAAAAGTGGATTTGCCGTTGCCGAAGACCTTGAAGAGTTTTGAGACGAATATTTCTAGACAATTTTGTCACGGTAGCTGCATCCCTTACCCTTTTTGAAGCAAGTAAAAGTGGCATAGGCGGAGTCCTAGTCTTAAAAACGGAACGGGGTGACGATTATCCGATCGCATTTGTTTCCAAAAATCTTAACAAGGCCCAAAGAAACTATTCGGTAAGCGAACATGAGGGTTTGGCTGCAATAGTAGGCGTGGAAAGATTTCGTTCCTACGTAGAAAGCCAGGACTTCACCATAATTACCGACCATGCCTCTTTAAAGTGGTTAATGACCCAAACGGACCTCAATTCCCGTTAATCAAGATGAGTCCTTAAGCTTCAGGGGCCTAAATTCAAAAATTGAACAATACAGTTGATGGGCGACGTTCTGAAAAACATTCACAATCACCCGTTTGCTGCTCATGGAGGTGTGCATCTGACGCTAGAAAGGAAACCAGGCTATTATTACTGGCCTGGTTTGGTGGGCGATGTTAAGCCGTAAATAAGTAATTTCGATACTTGCAGGTCTACAAATCTGTCAACTGTCCTTTAAGAACTCCCATGGGGAAAGCCCCTGAATAGCAACGATTCTTCCAGCGTATATACATAGACTTTTGCGATACTTGCAAAAATATTCCGCTACCATCGCGTAGTGGAAACTTTGAAATCTTTAAAGTACTAGATTACTTCTCAAAGTTTATCTTTTAAAAAGCCGTAAAAAATTGGAGCCGACTATCGTAGTAAAATATATGAGAAAAGTTTTTCTTGTTTGAGTGGAGTTCCCGCACAATTGTTCCGTGAGTGGTGTTTGATTTAGAGCTGAACTGTTTCAAAAGTTTCTAAACTGTTGCTAAGTTTTAAGTTTTAAACTGTTGTTGCAAAAACTTGAACTGTTGCTTAGAGAACACCGAATTACACATAAGCCCACTCATTCCCCTCAAGCAAATGCATCAGAGCCTGTGATAAGATCAATAATTACTGCTATACGTTCCTATGTAAATCTAGCCAAAAAGATTGGGATGTGAATTTAATTATCATTTGCTGCGCCCTCAGGTCTGCCACCCTCTCAGTCCTCGCGAGAACGCCCTATAGTAAGGCGTGGTGTAATGGTGGACATCCGGAGACACTAACGCGTTGCTTATGTCGCTATAATCACTATAAAACAGAGGAAGACTCGTTAAATGTCTACTCGCCACTACTCGCCTGACCCGACATTCCCCCCCAGTTGAGGCCTGTCCTTCAACTTCATCCTTAAGGGGCAGTTAGCGAAAACTTAGTCACTGCGCGCTTGGTAGTTGCAGCAGGCTGTGATGCCTCCTACCACATCTGCGACAATTAGCAGCGAGGCACTCACGTAGGTGATGACCAGGTTGGAGACATTTCCGACATAGACCGAGTCGCCTAGCAGAGCATAACTCGTCTGCTTTGTCCTCCATGGCATCACTCCAAGTGATTCCCAGGAATGCCCTAGAATTAACCTCCATAGCTTCCACTAGAAATGGTAACCCGCCTCCCGGACCCCCGGAACGGACTGATGCCGCGGTATTACCGACCGTGGCACCAAAACCATTACAGGTAATCCCACCTGTTAGACAAATATTTATCTCACGGCTAGCCTCCGATACCTCGGAGATTGATATCTCGACTTATATCAAAGCCAAAACCAAGGCCGTTATTAGAGTGGAAGACATTAGGAAATTTAAATACTCCTACTCAAGGCGCATGTCATCCTTCATGATACGTGTGCCAGTGCCGATGTTTGCGACGCTATGTTCGCCTGGCTTCTGGCCAGAGGACATATTTGTACAAGAGCATCAGCCGAGTAAGGTAAAGAAAAAAAATTCGAAGCCTGCTGGAGTCAAGCTCCCAACATCTGTCCAATCCGACTCTTCAAAAAACTAACATCTTCTATCAATCTTACCTATCAGAATTGTAGGGGCCTACGTAGCAAGCTCCCTAGACTCTATTCTGATAGTCTTCCCTTTGCATCCCATATTATAGTTTTTACTGAAACCTGGTTAAAGCCGGAGATCTTTTGCTCCGACGTTTTTCCAAGTAGGTACACCACTTTTAGACGTGACCGACCTCTGCGAAGAGGAGGATGAGTCTTAATTTCTATTGACTCCAATTTCATTTCTGAAGAGGTAAAGTTACCAGAGTTTGGTGATTTCGAATTCATTTGCATTAAAGTCTCAACTGCTCAATCTTTGTTTATTACATGTTCTTAAATTCCACCATCTTCCGAGCCGCCTACATACTGGCATCACTTGTCGGCTATACAGTCTGTTTCCAATCTTATGTCCGATATTGACCTTCTAGTAGTTCTTGGTGACTTTAATTTTTTTTTTTTTTTTTTTTTTTTGTTTTTTCCTATTGCTTTGCTTGGGAGCTTAGGGCATCCACAAGTATATTCATCCACCGGACCCTATTCTGCCAAATCCCAGGTGTTATTGTCAGAGAGTTCGCGCGTAGTGCTGCTCGGCGCTGGTTTAGCTCTGGGCGTCCCACTCTTCTTCTTCCTTGCGGGTTCCATTCCAAAGCCATCCTATCTATGCTGTCTCTCTCTTTCCTTAGCGCGTGACCAATCCATCCATTTCCATTTCTTTTTTCTTTATCTGTTGCTGGAGAGCGGTGGGTCGTCATCGGGTTGGGGGGGGTGATTGTTTTTCTGATCTTGTGTTTGTGTCTTAATCGTTATTTTTCGGTCGATCCGGTGATTAGCCGAGTGCAACCTATCTCAGAAGTGGGGCTGCCACCTAACGACATCTGGGAATGCCGGTTTTCGGTTTTCGTGCATATAATTATAAATAGAAAGAGTCCGATAAGAACTTTCACTATTTACATCATATGCGCGAGCGCCGAAAGCTTGCAGGGCCATGCACTTGACATGAGTGGGGCTTGAACCCACGACCTCACGCTTAGCGAGCTAGTACACTAACCACTAGGCTTTGAGGCCCCCCTATGAGGACTTTAATTTACCAGAACTCAATTGGTCAAATACTGAAAATGTATCTTTCTTATCACTTTCCACCCATCATGATTTCACGGCGGGCATCTTTGACTTGTCCCTAGGCCAGATCAACCATGTTAGAAATTCGTTAGGTCGGCTTCTTGACTTATGTTTTGTATCTGATCCAGATGGTACCACACTTTCCAGAGCTTTGCCCCTCTCAACCCCTGAAGATCCATACCACCCTACGCTTGAAGTTTCAATTGAAACCAATTCTGGGGTCAATCAGAAGCCTTCTCGCGTATCAAAGAAGATTCGTTGTTTTCGTAAGGCTGATTTTCGTAAACTTAATTTGTTAATCGATACTTTTGACTGGACCGATATTCTGGCATGCACAGATATAAATATCATCCTAGATAAATTTTATTTCACATTTAACACATTCTTTGACTTAAGTGTGCCGTGGAAATATCCGTCCGCTACAAATGATCCTCTTTGGTTTACAAGGTGCCTAACAAAATTAAAATCAGATAAAGACAGGCTTTTAAATAAATATAAAAGAACCTGTAGTAGCATAGATTTCTCAAGATACTTAATAGCTCGGCTAAATTTCACCGTGCATAACGCCGAATGTTATAAAAATTATATTGGCCACTGTCGGATTCAGTTCACTCAGGATCCAAAGCAGTTTTATAACTTTGTAAACACGAAGCGTAAACATGTATCTTTTCCTTCTCTACTTACGTATAAAAATTTATCAGCGACTTCAGATCAGGCCATTGCCGATTTATTCGCAAAATTTTTCCAAGCAACGTATTCACCTCCTAAAACTTCCGATCAGCCATACGCTTACAACATTCAACCAACTAATCGTATATTTGTTCCATTTCTTTCTGAACAAAATTTAGTATTGTATCTTCAAAAGGTAAAACCAGTTTATTCGCCAGGCCCCGACGGAGTACCAGGTTGTGTGCTAAAATACTGTGCTAGGGCTCTGTGCAAACCTCTTCAAAAACTTTTCAATTTATCTTTGGAATCTTCGATTTTCCCCTTTAAATGGAAGGAATCTTTCATAATTCCTCTGCATAAAAAGGGGAAAAAATCCGATGCTGCCAACTACAGAGGCATCTCAAAATTGTCTGCGATTCCAAAGTTATTCGAAAAATTAATAACTCCTCATTTGCAACACCTATGCTCATCAATAATTTCACAATGTCAGCATGGTTTCATTAAGCGTCGCTCCACCACCAGTAATTTATTGGAGTTGACATCCTTTGTTTTAGATGGCTTCCAAAAGGGACTTCAAACTGATGTTATTTACCCAGACTTTAATAAAGGATTTGATTTAGTTAATCACTCACTCTTGTTGAGTAAACTAAATCTTTTGGGATTCTTAACCGACCTCATTAAGTGGATCTCCAGCTAGTTAAATGGAAGAACACAGAGAGTCTTATGTAAAAATCAATATTCCCGCTTAGTCCGTGCCACATCTGGAGTCCCTCAAGGAAGCCATCTTGGTCCATTACTATTCAATCTTTTTATAAATGACTTGCCCCCATCCTTAACAAACGCGCTGGTACTAATGTACTACTGGTACAGACGATGTTAAGCTTTGTCTGCAATATATTCAATATATATTATATATCCCGTCTGCCCAAATCAGACTCCAGTCCGATCTCGATAATTTTCAAAAATGGTGTTTAGCTAATGACTTAATACATAATGGATCAAAATGCAAACTTATGTATTTTTATCGTATTAGTCCTCACCAGGCTTTGTACTACCTCTCTGGAATTGCCTTAGAAAAATTAACTCAGGTTAATGATCTTGGTGTCCTTTTAGACATAAAACTTAAATTTTCCGACCATATTTCTTTAATGGTTAATAAGGCTAAAGGTGTTCTCGGTTTTATTAAAAGATCGGCTAAAGAATTTAACGAACCTTATTACTAAAAGCTTATTTATATCCTTGGTCCGTCCGATACTGGAGTACGGTTCATGTGTCTGGTGTCCCCAATACGGTGTTCATCAAGACCGCATAGAATCCGTACAAAAGAACTTCCAAATATTTGCTCTTAGAGGACTTAACTGGGACGCAAATCTTCACCTTCCTTCGTATAATAGTAGACTCCAACTAATAAACTTACCCTCCTTAACAAATCGTAGAATAATGATGGGTGTCGTTTTCCTACACAACCTTATTAATGGTGATGTAGATAGCCAGCACTTACTAACACGCTTACAGTTTAACGTTCCGAATAGAAGGACCAGAAACTTTAGTCCTTTATTCTTAAGCCATTGTAGATCGACATATGCACAGCATGATCCCCTTAGGATTTAATGTTCGAACTACAATGGTCTGTATCATATTATTTCTCTTTTATCCCTTTCAAATATGAAAACCTCCATTTTAAATTACCTTCAAGAGCATACTAAATCTTCCTCGTTTTCTTTATAATCCTTCTATTTATATTTATATTTACTAACTCGAATTTATTCCCGCGATTTGAGCCGTACGTTATACGGCAGGCGCCCGTCGGTCGGTTGGGAGGGAGGTGGGCTGTACGTATGCAGTGGGAACCGCGCGCAAAAAAAAAAAAGGCGATGTAGTGACGATAAAGGACGAGCTATTATTATTTGAGACTCTACATCTTCCCATCTGAGTGCCCTGCACGTATGCGGTCATGGCCAGATCCATAGCCTCTAGAGTCCTGCATCGCTGCTCCAAAAATTCTGCCCTCCATTTCCTTGGTAGGGATGAGGTCCAAGTTCGACGCATTTTGACATTCCTCCCACTTGGCCTGGGTAGCTAGGTTCAACCCTTGAAGGATCACTTTGACAATGATACTGCTGGCGATCTGCCTTGTCGTCCCTAAATTTAGCTAGGCTCGCATGTGGGCATTGAATTTATCGGAAAGCCCTCGAAGCGATGCCACTGAGCCACCTTCCAATAGACTGAGACCCAGAATCCCGTTCACATGAGCCTAAAATATTAACCGACGGTTATTAAATCGTTTTTCCAAGAGACGCAACGCGATATCATAATTCTCCTCGGAGATTTCCAAGGAACGAACTCCTTCTATTGCTGAGTCCTGAAGACAAGATCGCAACCTCTGCAGCTTTTCCACCTTACTTATGTGAGGATTGCAGCCCACGATCGTTGAGAAAGCCGAGTGAAACTCAGCCCACTCCGAATATCCTCCACTAAAAGTAGGAAGAGAAAGAAGAGGCAAGGCTTGAAAACTCTGACTGAGCACTGAGTCCACCTGAATACTGGAAACTCCTCTGGCAAGGGTGGAATGGGCAGCAATTCGAGAAGAGCGCAACGACGTCTCGTGCTCGATTTTGGCATGCATCGTCGCTACAAGCTCAGACACTGTCCATCGCAAGTCGCTGCTTATCTCAGCAATATCCAACTCTTCAAGCTCCCCGTGGATGGCCTAAAAATCCTCGTGCATTGGGACCAACTGGTCATGACGCACATGAACATAGCATCTTCCGCCTTGGACACTGGCTGGAGGGCTCCTTGGGTTCTCTCCAAATCCTGGATGATACCCTTTCTCTTGCATTTCAAAATCGCACTCCGTCCTGTGACGGCGCCGCTGGAGTTCATCGCCACTATAATTGAACCTATAATTTATTTTATTATATTGATAATTGTGTGCGGCGTACACGATTTATCCCACTGTGCGCTCACAACCGTAACACTGATATGTGGAATGTATATATGAATGCTTGTGTGAAGCGAATGCACTTGCAAGTGGAAGGTATGTATGTATGTTGTAATTCGCGGACCGGATAATATTTGTGTTGAATGTTTATGTATTTATTTATATTATTAAACGATTTATAAATACAAAATACTTTTTTCCAGACACTGATGCACTGTATGCAATTTATGTTCAAAATGTGCATACGTATGTTGACACTGCGCAAAACTGAATCGAATATATTTGCACTAGTTATATTTAATGTTCGTGAAAATGTTAATTTTATTAATTATATCACGTCGGGGTCTCCAATGTTTGGTCATTGAGTCTTTTCAATGACCTTTTCCTTTTTCCAATATAACAAACCGGAAATATTTATTTTCACAACGTTATAAAAATGTTTATTTTGTCCGCATATGAAATGGAGCGCTAGAAAAAATTCCGATTTAGAATGCGTATGCACCGAGATAAAGGGCAAGAGTAAGCTCGCCTTAGAACATAGGCCGGGCGAAAGCTCGCTAACGAGTCGGCTTGCGACCAACAACAGCGATAAGATAATGAATATATGCCAAACTGAAATTATTACATTTATATATATATTACATTTATATTGATCAATCTATGCCGTGGCTGCTGCCTGACCCGACAAAGCTATATATTTTTTTTTCGCGTGGCTCCCGCTGCATACGTACAGCTCCCGCCCAACCTACCAACGGATGCAACTGTATAACGTTCGGCTTGAATCGAGGGGATAGATCCGAGATATTGAAAGAATAGAGTAGGAATAACATTTTACGAGAAAGATTGTTGCACAGATAAGGCGATTAAATTATAGGATTTAAGATTGAATGTAGAGCAAAGTGACAAAATGTGGTAGAGACCACAGTAGTCCGAATATAATGCCGGCGCTTCATGAAGCCATGCTGGCACGGAGATATTATTGAGCTACATACATAGGTGTTGCAAATGTGGAGTGATAAGTTATTCAAAATGCTTTGAAATTGCTGACAATTTAGAGATGCCTCTATAATTGGCATCGTCGGATTTTGTACCGGCAGTGGGGAATATAACTCTTACAACTTTCTGCGATATGCACGAAAAAATTGGACCGAGCTACTAAGTATCTTGAAAAACTTGATGTTTTTTAAATTTAATAGGTGCCTTGTACCAAGGCGGAATGGTTGAAACGGACGGATATTTGCACGGCACACAAGAGTCAAACAATATAATTAAAGTGTAATGATATTTTAGTGAGGCAGTGCTTATATCTTCATATGCCAGTAGATCGGACCAATCAAATTCCAAAATTAACTTTCTTAAAGTCAGCCTTACGGAAGAAACGAACTTTATTAAATTTACGTGTAGACTTAAGGTCAATAAAAGAATTGTTTTCGATTAAAACCTCAAGAGTGGGATGAGATGGATCGTCAGTATTAGATAGGGGCAAAGTTTTGGAAAGAGTAATTATATCAGGATCTGAAACGAAACACAAGTTCAAATGTTGCCATGGGCGGTTCGGAAAGGTGGTATGTAAGAGCAGGTAACGTATAAAGACCGGACAAAATGATTTTAATGCAAAGAAATTCTATGTCACCAAACTGTTGTGATTTTACCTTTTCAGAAGCGAATTTAGTATCTACAGAAATTAACACTCCTCCCCTTCGCAGTGGAAAAACTTTGGAACTTAAGATGTGGGATGCAAAGGAGGAACTATCAGAATACAGTTTGGGAAGTCTACTCCGTAACACTCTAGTGTTACTCTAATGTAAAAGTTTCACTCCCACAGGTTTGGTTATATTTTTCTATACTATACTTGGCTGATGTTCTTGGACGAAAAGCCGGCGGAACAAGTCGTATAGAACATCTGCACGGGCACACGTATTTTGAAAGATGAAGTATGCTTGGTGTAGGTATATTTAAATTTAGTGGGTTTTGGTGCTGCCGTAACTAATACTGCAGCATCAGTTCATACCGGAGATCCGGACGGTTGATTTCCCTGTTCTGTGAGTCTTAAGGGTATTGGAATTATTGGGTCTGGTGGTATTACTTGAAGCGATGCCAGAGAAGACATATCGGACAATTTCTCACTTATACTAAGATATTCGGACGTCGAATTTTTCCCAGGCCAGCCTTTGGGTGGCCAGACATATGAGCGGCTGCATAACTGTCGGCTGAACGGCTAAAGATTATTCGCCACCAGATCATCAATAACAGGGAATTTCTTACGCTTTGGAGACTCTTTTAGCAGTTGAAGACTACTAAACTGTGAATTAATCGCACAGACTTTGTCATTGCGAAAAACGATGTTCAACTCTTTAAATCCACTTTTAGTCTGACTCATGAACGACCTCATTTCGTCCTGAACAGCACGACAGCAGCGACCGGTCACACTTTTCGTGTACAACGCTTTCACAGAGTCAGCAGTGGATGGCAGGCTGGGATGATGAGATTTTCTTATTACAAACGGCATAGACAAGCTTGAAATCAATAATTAATTATTTATTATTATTATTTTATTTTTATTGAAGTACCTTGAGCTACTGTGCCAGGGAAACAAAGAGAGCTTAAAGAGAGCGATTAGTGAGAGTTAGTAAATGTGCAAGGATTAGAGATAAGAGTCTGAGCGACAAATGAAGCAACAGAGAAAGATAAAAATGCAGAGAAGAGCTATTTTTGGAAGAAAATTTATGAATGTATTATTTTAGCTCCAAATATACCACTGCACACGCGAAGCGATATGGATATATGATATAAAAAATGTTGTTATAAATATATTAATAAATATCAATAAGCACCGGTTTGTTTATTTATAAAATAACAAGATTAATAGTAACTCAGTGCGCAAAAAAAAACACGTCCGTTCGCTTTAAGATAAAGAGAGGGAGTGATCCTTAGACTATATACAAAGGATTATCCTACAAACGAACTACTAACAACATCCACATTTGCTGACGATATCTCGATCCTACCGTCCACCTCGACAGCGACTAAACTGGCGTAGGCATATCGAATATAAAATGTGCACCTAAATCTAAACGCTAGCACCCTTCACTGAATTAATTATTCTCGATCGCCTGGGAAGGAAGAAAAACTATGTGCGCCAAAATTCATTCTCATGGAGATTGACTTGGGTTTCCAACAGATCCAGCCTGCAATGCAACGACTTCCCATCCCAGCAATAATTTCTTTTTAGGGCCGTCTAACTCTGTACTATTCGATATGATTGTTATTTAAATTAAAAATATGAAATTAAATACTACAATAATACAAAAGTGTAAGTGTAAGTGTGAGTCCCGCAAAAAGAAGATTCAAGAAATAAAAAAAAGTTTAAATAAGGATAAGTAGGAGTAATATAACCGCCAAAATTTATCTGATAAGCTCCCTCTTTATTAAAAACAAAATGAGCAATGTAGAACAAAGCAGAATTATCAGATATATTGTCAGATAACTGGAACTCAGTTATCCTTACCTCCAAGGTAAGGATAAAAATCCGCATTTCATTCCTCAGCAGAGTCAAGGCAAGCCTCATGAGGACAACCTCTGGCCGAAGCGCAGGGAGCCTGAAACGGTAGACCAGAATAAAGTTCAACCCATGGAGGTAGACGCCTCGACGGCCAAATGCACGCAGAAATCAAGCTGGGGGAAGCCACAAAGTAATAACAATTACAAAAGACAAAACTCGTCTCAACGTCAATCGGCCCAACCCCAACATTGAGGAGGACAGTAACGCTGCCGAGCTTAATGACCTCCTTCATTTTTTAAGGAGTGCTCCCGACTGCCGTTCGTCGAATGCCAGCTAACAGAACACTAAAAATCCTCATCGACACGGGGGCGGCAAAAAATTACGTTACGCCCGTAAAGGAGATAAGAAACGTAATGCCGGTTGTAACCCTCTTCATTGTGATCTCTATTCACGGCTCCAGTGACGTCAAAAGCAAATGAATAATGCGCATTTTTGGGCTGAACGCCCCATTCTGTTGGATACACTAATAACGTTCGATGCTATAAATGGCTTGGACTCGCTAATGCGAGGCAGGATTAGCATTGAACTTAGGCAAAAGCGTAATAAAATACTTGAAGTCAGGATATCATCAAATATACCTGGCTGAAAAAGACCGAGAAAAAACGTCGTTTTCAGTTAATGGAGGGAGGTACGAATTTTGCCGAAAACCTCAAGGCAATAGCCTGACCTGAGGCAATAGCCTCAGGTCCTTCCTTGGCCTTTGCCGCTATTGCGAGACCTCAGACCGCCAGTCTCAAAGGGGAAACGGAACGGTCAGCAAGTGTAAGTCGAAAAAAGTAGATGTCAAATTCGCTGTCATTCGACAACCTTTGTAATATCTTGGCATCAGAAGATGTCATATTGACATACCCCGATTTTAAGTTACCTTTTGACTTCAACACCGATGACCGATAGTGAGCTTTCGCTCACATACACCATAGAAACCACTGACAAGCCCCTAAAGTGCTTCAGAAACCAAATCATTTTGGAAGAGGCAAGCGAATCGCTTCGGAGAGACTTCATCGTTTTCGGCAACTAGCCACATCATTAACTTAAATAACAACGACTTGCTTGTTGAATCCGTTTAAGAGATTATCAACGCCAACGTTGTGAACGCGATTCACTGTGATTTCCCTACCCTTGCTTGCATTCAACATGCCTTGAGACAAAAGTTCCCCGCAACAAAGTTGTGGCATTGTAAATCCATCGTTAGCGACATTACCAATGAACAGCTTGCGCAGGAGAACGCAAAAAAAAATCGTCCTGGATTATTACTTCCCGAACATGTCAAGACTAGCTAGCGAAGTTTTCGCAAATTTCAAAGTCTGTAATAAAGCTAAGTACGACCGTCATCCTAAGTAGCAGCACTTAGGCAATACACCTGATTGGGAACGAGACACCCTGTATTTAAGCTTACATTTATCATTCTCTTTTGTTATAATTTCCTATGTATTTGAAGCCCAGCTCTTATCAGCTTCTAGATCTGTACACCGTTTCCGTTGTAAGGTATTCATAATGACGCCACTTGGGCGTTTATGTTTATCTTATCTTTTTTTCTAATCATACAAATTTTCTGGTCCTTCGAGCCGGACCGCCGCAAACACATTTGGATTCAGGATATTATTAAATTGGCACCTGGTGGAGGTCTATAGATTCGTCAAGAGCCTCACCCTAATTATTCACCATGCGGAATGTGATTCAACAACGGGACTTCTACAAAACTACGATCACCCGGACATACAACTCGGTATCTCGGTTTGCTGAAAATATTCAATCCAATGGTTCGCTTGAAGCACGCCTAGCGCAACTTCAGGAAAATTATTTATGTTTTCTCCGACAAAACAAAACGGAAAAACGATACAACAAGCGATCACTCATCTTGCGATCATTCTTCAACAACTTTATACACACAAGTTCAGAGTCCCCAAGAGGAAATGGTACGTGCATTTCTTGCAATCAAGCCCATCAACTATACAGATGTGCCCAATTTTTGGGATTGAATCTCGAAGCGCGCCGTAATGTCGTCATGACTCACAAGCTGTGCTTCAACTGCCTTAGCACGGCTCACATAGTTTCGAATTGCACATCAAAACCAGCTTGCCGCGAGTGCCGGCGTAAATATCATTCGCTACTTCTCGGAGCATCTCATCAAATTGGATCAGGAAATAATAGGCAGTACGCTTCGTCAGCGCCCTCGCCATAAGATACTCTACACACTTGTTCGTCATCACAACAACGCTCACTGTCACCAGGCGCAGCCAGCCCAGGAGACCCAATCGTCAGTCATCACACGTTGGAACATATTCCTGCACCAGGCTTCAAGGCTCTTCTGCCCAACATCCTAGCAAATGTCGTCGACTCATGGGGCAGAACTACTATCTGCCGGATGCTTCTGGACACTGGATCTACCATAACATTGGCTTCGGATCTATTCAATCAACGCATTGGTGTGCGTCGCAATCATGCTGGAATCGCAGTCCTGTCTCTTGCCGCCAACAGCGCCGGTATTACTCGAGGACGCGCTCAGCTAAATCTACAGTCTCGACTCTCCAAGCACACCTTAGACTTGGATTCGTTTATTTTGTTTTCATTGACGACTTCTCTACCGGCCCATTCTATAGACACATCTTCTTCATCATGGAAGCAGACCTGCGCGATTCCATTGACTGATCCTACGTTTGGCACACCCGGTCCAATCGACGTTTTCATTAGAGCCGATCAGTTATGGAATTTATACACTGAAGAAAGGAGAGATTCTTTCTTCGGTAAGGGCTATCCGTGTGCAGTTAATACACTCTTTGGTTGGGTCAATACAGGTTCTTACAATACCTGCGACGACAACCACATTGCCACTACGCATCATGCAGACCTAGACATTCTCGTACAATCATTCATGGAGATGGACCAGGTTCACCCCATTCAGGAATTTATCGACGATAGTGACCCATCAGAGGCTCATTTCACAGCTACACACACACGTTCCCTGAGTCTACTTCACCCATCGGGGCAACCCTACCCCAGGCCATAAACCGGTTGGCCTCACTGGAGAGGAAATTTCGAAATTTCGAGAGGAAGTCGATGTCCAGACCTCAAGAAGAAATATGTGAATTTTATGTATGACTACCTCGAGCGTGGTCACATATAGCAGCTCCCAGCAGCTGAGATAGACGATACTGGCTTCTATTTACCGCACCCTGCGGTCCTAAAACTCGACAGTCTCACAACCAAGTGTCGAGTTGTTTTTGATGGTTCCGGAAAGGACAGTTTTGGATCTTCACTTAATGATCGCCTCCACGTTGGACCTCCTATTCAGCGGGATCTTATTGGAGTTTGCCTGTGATTCAGACAACATCGATATATGTTCTATGCGGACATTGAGAAAATGTTCCGTGGAATAGAAGTCGCTGGGAAACACCCGAATTTTCAAAGCATCATTTGGCGAAAGGACTAGAGCCAGTTCATTCGTCACTTCAGACTCCTGACAGTCACTTATGGCCTAGCCCCCTCACCATTTCTTGCCGTTCGAGTTTTGAAGCAATTAGCTGATGACTATATCAATGAGTATCCAGTAGCAGCACGCGCTCTTAGCCACGATGCCTATGTGGATGACATCCCGACTGGAGGCAACACCTTGGAGGAATTGGTGGCATTAAAGGAAGACCTAATTCAACTGTTGGGCAAGCCTCATTTTAGACTGCGGAAGTGGAGCTCAAACTGTAATTCCCTTTTAGAATCCCTTCCAGAAGACGACCAATGCTATGACCCCAAACAACTTAACAACAACACCCACTGTAAAAATACTTGGAATTCATTGGAACCCTGGCTTAGATGAAATTTTTGTCAAGTTTCTTCCTACCGTACGACAGGATTCTCTCACCAAACGAGAGTTGTCAGAATTATCAAGAGTATTCGACCCACTCGGACTTATCGCTCCAGCTACTGTCGTACTAAAGCTACTCTTTCAGGAGAGCTCGAAGGCTGCGCTTCATTGAGATGAACCACTTCCCAAAGCTCTGATTGGACGATGTCAAGCTACCGTGTTCCTCGAAACATTGCCTTTTCTGGTCAACCGATTGAGCAGCATGGGTTCTCAGATGCGTCGTCCAACGCATACGGAGTCGTTATATATAGCCTAGTTTCTAACAGTGATAGATATCTTGTTACCTTGATAGCTGCCAAGACACGAGTGGCTCCACTGATAGCAGTATTTATACCACATTTGGAGCTTAATGTTGCGCTCCTCCTCACCCGGTTACTCTCTAGTGTTAAATAGGACGAGATCGTCCTGCATTGGCTATTTTCACCCCCCCAATCGAACTGCGGAAATCCCAACTCATCACCACGAACGATCTGGAATCACGTTCGTTCAGAAAACAATCCGGCTGACTGTGCTTCCCAAGGACTCCCTCCTCCCAAGCTCATCTCACATAGCATCTGGTGGAACGGGCCCCAGGCCAACCCTCAACTTGAGTGGCTAGTCTCAAAGGCCAATCTCTCTGCTCCTGAGCCCACAACTCTACATAGCTTTCCGGATGAAAGTATGGAGGAGTTGCTGATCAGGAAGATTTCATCGTGGACCCGCCTCCTTCGAATAGCAAGCTACTGCTATTGATTTATTAACCGCATCCGAGGCCGGAACCAATACGCAAAATTCCTTACATCAAAGGCGGTAAAGGAAACAAGATTTCGCCTCATTCGCCACGTTCAACGAAAGGAGTTTTCAAAGGAGTACCAACAGATTGAGAAAGGTGGCCAACTTCCCAGCAAACTTAGTCGCTTCACACCATTCATCGATTCACAAGGAATAATGCGAGATGGTGGACGATTGAACGGGCCGCCGTCAGCTACAATATTAATTATCCTATCTTGATCCCAAAACGCTCACCGCTAGCGGACCTATTAGCTCGACATGTTCACGTTAAATATCTACATACTGGAGTGGATGCCACATTCAACATTCTTCGACAACAATACTGGGTCTTTGGAGCAAGAAATATTATTCGGAAAACTATATATCGGTCCAACCGACTAGATGCTTCATGCACAAAGGACTTGATTACGCTGGCCCCTTTACAATAAAGGAATCGAAGGAACGAACTCCAAGGATAGGAAAAGCCTAGTTCGCTATTTTCGTCAGCCTTTCCAAAAAGGCACTCCACATCGAGGTGGTTAGCGATCTGACGACGAAAGCATTCATCGCGGCTTTTCAGCGTTTTATATCACGACGCTCAAAGCCGACAGACCTTAATTCGGACAATGGAACGACATTTCAAGAAAGCAAACGCATCATGGACGACATGCAACGCCTTATGCTGGACCAAGCCAACGACCAGCACTTGGCCAATTTCCGATTGTGCAGTGAGACAATCAATTGGCGATTGGGGAGGGATATGGGAAACTGGAGTACGTTCAATTAAACTCCACATGCGACGCTTCATAGGATCTACAGTTTTAACATTTGAAGAGCTAACCACTTTGCTTACGCAGATAGAGGCGATTCTCACATCTCGCCCACTATGCTCAACTGGGGATCAGTCTTTGGATCCACTTACTCCGGCCCATTTTTTGACCAGAACGCCCTACACATCACTCCCCGAACCAAGTATGTTGGATGTTCCATTGAATCGTTTGGAACGACGGAACCCATTACAAGCCATGTTACAAGGGTTTTGGAAAAGGTGGCATGACCTAACATCCCTGCAGGCACGCACAAAAGGGAAAAAGGAGATGGAAACCTTGAAGGTTGACACTCTCGTCGTACTCAAGGAGCCGATTCTACCCCCATCAAAATGGATTCTTGGACGAGTGTAGAGGCTACACCCTGGAACTGATTCAAAGGTTCGAGTTGTGGCCATCAGGACTTCCCATGGACTCTACAAGCGGCCCATCACGAAGATAGCTGTCCTGCCAATTTGCTGAACAGTTGCTCAGGAGGGGGCGGTATGTTTGGGAACGAGTCACCCTGTATTTAAGCTTACATTTATCATCCTCTTTTGTTATAATTTCCTATGTACTTGAAGCCCAGCTCTTATCAGCTTCTAGATCTGTACACCTTACACAAAACGCATACGATTTGTGTTTTCCGTTGTAAAGTATTCATAATCACGCCACTTGGGCGTTTATGTTTATCTTATCTTTTCTTAAGCTTTCCTTATTCTTAATCTTGTTCCTATGCTAAAGCCACGTAATTTTAAGTCAGTAACATTTTTGCTACCAACGCAAGCCCAGCGCATCGGGAATAAACAATAATAAATATTCAGTGAAATAAAACCCAAATAAAACCAAAATAAATGCAGATCTATCTTACTTCTGTCTAATTTCTAATCAACACCTATACCTTCATACTGTGCAGAAATTTTGCATATCGACATTTTACCAATGACAAAAAAATATTCTTAGTCTGTATTGAGGAATTGTCCAAATTTGCCATCGTACAACCCTTAGTTTCTAGGGAAATAATAGATATACGAGCCCCTATTCTCCAATTGATAAATTTTTACCCAGATACTAAGCCCGTATACTGCGACAACGAAGTCTTTTTCAACTCCGAAACAATCACATCATTGCTAAAAAATCAATACAGCATCGATGTTGTCAATGCGCCACCACTACACAGTAGCTCCAATGGCCAAGTAGAAAGATTTCACGGTACCCTGGCAGAAATCGCCAGATGCCTCAATATTGATCAAAAAATTGAGGGTACTGTGGAACTGATATTGTGGTCTACTGTAGAATACAATAGGTGGCTACATTCGGTCATAGAATTTAGGCCAGTGGTCCAGCAGCGACGAGATCAAACTAAAGCCAAAATTAAAGCCAAAATTGACAAAGCGCAACAATCTAACCTGGACAGAATTAATCACTTACGTAACAACACGAGATTAGGGAATAAGCTGACGCCGCTTTATTCGGAAAAGCGTGTGGAAGCAGATCTGGGAACATCTGTTCTGGTCCATAAAGACAACATCAGAAAGACATTTTTCCTGCCACATTCGCCCTCAATACTTTCTATAATTTTCACAGGCTTGCCGTAATATCCATCATACTGCTGTCCACCGAAGGCACGGGGATCACCGACTCCTCGCATGCAAAATACATCCCGGTGTTCGACGGGAATGTTTAAGTATGGGAACAGTATAGCCTGGTTAGACACTCGACAAATTTGTCCGAATTTCTTTCATAAATTAATAGGATTCTCACGGAAAAAAGGGAAGGGTTGATTCAGGTCATTTGTTCGAAACACTCCTCAGTAGGAATAAGGTGCTAATTTCTGAAATCAAAAATTGTATGCTCACAATTACCCTTGCTAAAAATAACATTATTATTATTTTTTTTTTGTCGAGCGAGGGGCACCTGCCGCATAACGTACGACTCGAATCGCGGGAATAAATTCGAGTTAGTAAATGTAAATGGAAAGATTATAAAGACAACGAGGAAGAACGAGGAGGCTTTCATATTTAAAAGGGATGAAAGAGAAATAATATGATACAGACCATTGTAGTTCGAACATAAAGTCCTAAGGGGATCATGCTGTGCATATGTCGATCTACAATGGCTTAAGAATAAAGGACTAAAGTTTCTGGTCCTTCTATTCGGAACGTTAAACTGTAAGCGTGTTAGTAAGTGCTGGCTATCTACATCACCATTAATAAGGTTGTGTAGGAAAACGACACCCAGCATTGTTCTACGATTTGTTAAGGAGGGTAAGTTTATTTGTAGGAGTCTAAAATTATACGAAGGAAGATGAAGATTTGCGTCCCAGTTAAGTCCTCTAAGAGCAAATGTTAAGAAGTTCTTTTGTACGGATTCTATGCGGTCTTGATGAACACCGTATTGGGGACACCAGACACATGAACCGTACTCCAGTATCGGACGGTCCAAGGCTATAAATAAGCTTTTAGTAATATAAGAGTCGTTAAATTCTTTAGCCCATCTTTTGATAAAACCGAGAACACCTTTAGCTTTATTACGTTAGTTTAGACGGCTGGCGTTCACCTACTGGTGGAGGCAACCGCCACACTTAGACCGTGTTCGGTCTCTTGTGATACCGTGATCTGAATCTAAAAATCCATTTTCACGCAGAAGGTCTTATGGTTTAGCAGTTCCCCCACCCTGAGGCTTTGGTGAACCATTCAATCCTGTTCGGGTGTATTTCTGACATCGCTGAGATGCTGTTAAGGAATCTGTCGCCTAGGTGCTTAAGTCTGAGAGACTGCAGCGCTGGACAGTGGCAGAGAAGGTGCTCGACTGGTTCTTCCTCTTCTTCATCCCTGCAGCTGCGGCAGTAGTCGTTGTGGGGTGAGTTCATTCGCCTAGCATGTGTTCCCACTAGCCAGTGCCCCGTGATGACTCTTATCGCCGTGCCGATGCGGGTTTTATCCATCCTAAGTAGTTGGGATGTTCTTTTTGTAGAGATTTTGGGCCATAGTTGGCGGGCCAACCGGCAGTTTGGGACGGTTTCCCAGCTAAGCTGGTTCTTTTCCTTATTTGCTTCCCTAAGTTGGAGCTTGCATGAGGCTAGTGGTACACCAGTGCCCTCCAGTTCTCCCTTTGTGTGCCAGTTCATCTGCTATGCAGTTGCTTGTGATGTCCCTATGACCTGGGACCCAGATGAGGCTTATGTCATACTGACCCAGATGAGGCTTATGTCATACTGGTTTGCCATCTCGTGGAGAGATGATCTGCAGTCTGAGACTGTTTTGGAGTTACTTGTGACCGAGCTGATCGATTTTATAGCCGCTTGGCTGTCGCTGTATATGTTGACTCCTCTTTGTGTGGAGCTGTGTAGCTTTAGGAATTTTGGCGCTTCCCTTGTGGCAATCACTTCGGCTTGGAATACGCTGCAGTGATTTGGAAGTCTGAAAGAGGTTTTAATGCCTAGTTGCTCGGAGTATATTCCCCCTCCTACTCTGTTGTTTAGTTTGGAGCCGTCAGTGTAGAAGCATATTGCGTTCTCTGGGCCTGGTATTTGGTCTCCCCATTCCTCTCTGTTAGGAATGAGGGCTTGGAAAGGTGTTTGTGTGTACTCCCTTGGAGTACAGTAGTCTGTATTGCTAGGAATGAGAGGATCGTTCAGCAGAATGGTGGAGTGGCCTTTATTTAGGAGGCTCCATTGCTGAGTTTCCCTAAGCCTGATTGCCGATACTTTCGCTTGTTCTATTCCAGCTCGTCCTGGATTTTGTAAGCTAAGTATGGCGTTTAGTGCTTCGTTTGGTGTGGATCTTAGTGCACTGCTGATGCATAGTGCTGCTAATCGCTGGATTTTTTCCAGCTTTTTAAGTGTACTTTTCTTTTTGAGGGCTGGCCACCATACCAGAACTCCGTAAAGTAGAATGGGTCTGACTATGGCAGTGTAGATCCAGCTTACTATGTTAGGGGACATGCCCCAATTGTTTCCTATGGCTTTTTTGCAGCTAAAAAGGGCTGTAGCAGCCTTTTTTGACCTTTCTTCTACGTTAGAGTTCCAGAGTTAGCTTCCTATCCAAAATTACTCCTAGGTATTTGGCGCTGCTGCTGAAGGAGAGCCTTTGGTTGTTTAGTCTTGGTGGGACGAGGGGTGGGAGTTTGTATTTCCTGCTGAAGAGGACTAGCTCCGTTTCCTGCGCATTTACTCCTAGGCCATTACTGCTTGTCCATTCGGCTAGGGTTTGCAATTTCTAGCTCATGAGATCGCAGAGCGTTTGAGGGTATTTACCTGTGAACAGGATTGCGACGTCGACTGCGTACGCCACTATACTGCAGCCTCCTTCTTCCATCTTGCATAGAATTGAGTTAACTGCTATGTTCCATAGGAGAGGGGATAGGACCCCGCCTTGCGGTGTGCCTCTATTGACGGCCTTCGTTAGGGAAGATGTTCCTAGAGAGAACGTCACTGTTCTGCGTTGTAACAGCTGGTCAATGAGTCCTATCAGGTGTTCATCTACCCCCAGAGTTCTTAGTGAGCTAGTTATGGTGTTTGGGAGAACATTATTGAAAGCCCCTTCTATGTCAAGAAAGGCTACTAGGGCGTATTCCTTCTGAAGGAAAGCTTTCTCTATTCTGTATATGAGCGCGTGGTGGGCAGTCTCGGTAGATTTACCCTTTTTGTATGCATGCTGTGCATTGGAGATGTGGGTGGGATTTAGAGTTGACCTAAGGTGTAGTCCTATGACTCTTTCTAGCGTCTTGAGCAGGAAGGATGATAGACTTATTGGTCTAAAATCTTTAGGGGTCGTATGTGATGATTTGCCCGCTTTGGGTACGAATACTATTTCGCATTTTTGCGAATTTCGCCTAGCGCAAGGGATCTGTTAAAGATGTTTTGGAGCCAGTTGATGGCAATGTCTCCCGCTTGTTGGATTTGTGCCGGTATTATCTCATCAGGACCGGCCGATTTATAGGGGTTGAAACTGTGAATTGGCCAGTGTAGGGTTTTCTGGTCAATATCGAGTTTGAAGTTTGTGTGGGTGGCATTACTGTTTGTGGTCCCCGCTTGTACCAGAACAGGGTTCTGCTTGCTGCTTGTAGGGTTGCTAGCTCCGTAGACCACCAGGGTGGCCTATTTCGCTTGCGTGGTTTGGTTTTTGGGCATGCTCTTCTGAGGGCATTATTACAGGCTTGAGTGAAAACTTGCACCAGAGTGTTTAGACTTTCCACGGTTTGGGGATAGTCAGGTGGCTGTGGTGCAATGTTGTTTGAGAGGACTTGATGGTACTTGACCCAGTTGTTTTTCCTGAGATTTCTAAAAACCGCAGTATCGGTGTTTTTGAAGCTAAGGGATGTTTCTAGGTATCTGTGGTCGGAAAAAGAGTGTTTCTCAAGGTTCTGGCCTTTCGTAGGCCATGTAGGCCGACAGTACCCGGATAGAGGTCGTCTCTGACTCCACGGAGGCTGCCGCATTGTCCGGAGCAAGAAAATGCTGAGGTGCTTTTTAGCTAAGATGCAGGCTCTGACTTTACCTTCCGTATTAGCTACTAGTAGCTTGTACTCCCTAGTCGCTAGCCCAGAAACCCTTCCTCCTGCTATCCATGGTTCCTGGAGTAGGACTATATCGGCTCCATCCTCAGATGGAGCAGTAGGGCAGCTGAGGCTGCCTTACAATGGTGGAGGTTTATCTGCAGAATCCGTAAGGACATCTGAGAGGTTACCCTCCACCATTGTGATCTCCGCCTCTTCGTCGTCGGAGATGTCTTCGTCGATAACTCGACTCACGGCCATTCTGCGCAGCAGCGACGCATCGGTGCTGTAGCCGTCCTCTATATCTGAGGCCTCTATCTCGGAGGCGAGTTCCTCCTGAGTAGTGGTTGTTTTACAGGAGGGGGGCCTGGTTCCTTGGCCAGGAGCTCGAAACATTTCGCGGCCAGGGCTGCTTCCACCCATCTCCACTTATCCCTGGGAATTTTGCCGTCGGGGTTATCCCTGTTGATAACCCCGAGCAGGATGCGACTTTTCGCGATCTCTGCGAAGGACCTCTTCGGCTGTGTGCGCAGCCGCTTTGCCGTTGGTCCTCCCGGCACGTCCTGGGACCTTTCCCTCTTTGGATGTGGTTTTGGCTACTTTTTTGGAGCTGGCGGTGTCAGCGTCTTGCCATATTGAGGAAGGACTCCTTTGGCCCATTCCACCTTATAGAGCCACTCCGCGGAAGTCTTCTCCGACTTGGCTCTACCGTGGCTGCGCAGGATCTGCCCTGCCGTTCTTTTCTCGGCATAGGTATGCCGGATTTGACCAGGCTTGTTGGCCGCTTCAGGTTCGCTGCCCTTTACCGCACCTGAAAGCGGCATCATGGCACTTGGGCCGGGAGATGCCGTCATGGTGGCGGTAGTAGAACAGTGGGTCGCCAGGTACCCTGAGCTCTCCGTTTGAGACTGGGCAGAGTTTATATACCGGGCCCCAGCCAGGCTGACTCTCGGCACGGGTCGAGTGACACCTTAGTCCGGCCCGGTGTGAGATGGTGTTTGGGAAGGGAGGTGGGTAGGTAACTTGTGTAGGAAGGGAATTGTGTGAGGTATGTTATGTCTAAAAGGACACCAAGATCATTATCCTGAGTTAATTTTTCTAAGGCAATCCCAAAGAGATAGTCGAAGCCTGGTGCAGACTAGATTTTTAAATAAGACTCTCTGTGTTCTTCCATTTAAATAGCTGAAGATCCACGTAATGAGGTCGGTTGAGAATCCCAAAAGACTTAGTTTACTCAACAAGAGTGAGTGATTAACAAAATCAAATCCTTTAGTCTCGGTAAATAACATCAGTTTGAAGTCCCTTTTTGGAAGCCATCTAAAACAAAGGATGTCAACTCCAATAAATTACTAGTGGTTGAGCGACGCTTAATGAAACCATGCTGACATTGAGAAATTATTGATGAGCAGAGGTGTTGCAAATGAGGAGTTATTAATTTTTCGAATAACTTTGGAATCGCAGACAATTTTGAGATGCCTCTGTAGTTGCAGCATCGGATTTTTCCCCTTTTTATGCAGAGGAATTATGAAAGATTCCTTCCATTTAAAGGGGAAAATCGAAGATTCCAAAGATAAATTGAAAAGTTTTTGAAGAGGTTTGCACAGAGCCCTAGCACAGTATTTTAGCACACAACCTGGTACTCCGTCGGGGCCTGGCGAATAAACTGGTTTTACCTTTTGAAGATACAATACTAAATTTTGTTCAGAAAGAAATGGAACAAATATACGATTAGTTGGTTGAATGTTGTAAGCGTATGGCTGATCGGAAGTTTTAGGAGGTGAATACGTTGCTTGGAAAAATTTTGCGAATTAATCGGCAATGGCTTGATCTGAAGTCGCTGATAAATTTTTAAACGTAAGTAGAGAAGGAAAAGATACATGTTTACGCTTAGTGTTTACAAAGTTATAAAACTGCTTTGGATCCTTAGTGAACTGAATCCGACAACGGCGAATATAATTTTTATAACATTCAGCGTTATGCACGGTGAAATCTAACCGAGCTATTAAGTATCTTGAGAAATCTATGCTACTACAGGTTCTTATATATTTATTTAAAAGCCTGTCTATATCTTTTTTTAATTTCGCACCTTCTCAGCCAAGGAGGATTATTTGAAGCGGACGGATATTTCCACGGCACACTTAAGTCAAAGAATGTGTTAAATGTGAAATAAAATTTATCTAGGATGATATTTATATCTGTGCATGCCAGAATATCGGACTAGTCAAAAGTATTAATTACCAAATTAAGTTTATGAAAATCAGCCTTACGAAAACAGCGAATCTTCTTTGATACGCGGGAAGGCTTCTGATTGACACCAGAATTGGTTTCGATTGAAACATCAAGCGTAGGGTGGTATGGATCTTCAGGGGTTGAGAGGGGCAAAGCTCTGGAAAGTGTGGTACCATCTGGATCAGATACAAAACATAAGTCAAGAAGCCGACCTAACGAATTTCTAACATGGTTGATCTGGCCTAGGGACAAGTCAAAGATGCCCGCCGTGAAATCATGAAGTGAGTTCTGGTAAATTAATGTCACCAAGAACTACTATCGGACATAAGATTGGAAACAGACTGTATAGGCCTATATAGGATTATATAGGACTTTATAGGAATGTATAGGACTGTATATGGCCTAGGGACAAGTCAAAGATGCCCGCCGTGAAATCATGATGGGTGGAAAGTGATAAGAAAGATACATTTTCAGTATTTGACCAATTGAGTTCTGGTAAATTAATGTCATCAAGAACTACTATCGGACATAAGATTGGAAACAGACTGTATAGCCGACAAGTGATGCCAGTATGTAGGCGGCTCGGAAGATGGTGGAATTTAAGAACATGTAATAAACAAAGATTGAGCAGACAATATGACTTTAATGCAAATGAATTCGAAATCACCAAACTCTGGTAACTTTACCTCTTCAGAAACGAAATTGGAGTCAATAGAAATTAAGACTCATCCTCCTCTTCGCAGAGGTCGGTCACGTCTAAAAGTGGTGTACCTACTTGGAAAAACTTCCAAAAGATCTCTGGCTTTAACCAGGTTTCAGTAAAAACCATAATATGGGATGCAAAGGAAAGACTATCAGAATAGAGTCTAGGGAGATTGCTTCGTAGGCCCCTACAATTCTAATAGGTAAGATTGATAGAGGATTTGAATATTAGTTTTTTGAAGATTCGGATTGGACAGATGTTGGGAGCTTGACTCCAGCAGGCTTCGAATTTTTTTTCTTTACCTTACTCGGCTGATGCTCTTGTACAAATATGTGCTCTGCCCAGAAGCCAGGCGAACATAGCGTCGCATGACATGCGCCTCGAATAGGAGTATTTAAATTTCCTAATGTCTTCCACTCTAATAACGGCCTTGGTAATAATAACACCTGAATGCTATTGAATTGAACATCCAGCGTACTGAGTTGATCGTTTATTTTACGGAAACCAACGATCAAATCTTTAAACCCAATCTTAGCCTGTCGCACCCACTGCAGCAATAATGGAGGCCAACACAGCTGGATATGGCATCCGAGACAGATGCAGTAAAGCCAGCACATTTGGCATGTGAGACACTTTCGCACAGCCAACAATAAATGCTGGCCTGGGACGAAGAAATCGGCTTATTGCACGATTTCAATGACCAGACAACATTGTATTCCATTTTAAAAATATTTTATTACTTCTGATATTTATTGATTTATTAGAAAAAAGAAACAATTTTTTTAAACAATTGGCAAAAATGAATTTTTTATTTTTTTTTATTTTAAACAAATTAGCTTTCAACCACTGTACCAACTAAGATAAAAGGTAGGAAGCGGAGTGAGTTAGTAAAGAGAGAGCACCGGGAGAGCACAAGTTTAAAGAAATGAGGGCAAAAAGATACGTGCAGAATTAACTGCACAAATTCAAAAGGCAGAGAATGAAAAAGAGAAGAGCTATATTTGGATTGCGACTTTTTTAATTTTATTAAATGCTTACCCAAATATGGCACTGCACAAACACGTAGCGATACGGGTATAACTTTAATATTAAGACACAATATTAGTATTAAAGAACAAGTGTATAAATTAAGGTTTCAAACCCGCTTTTGACAAAAATAAAATTTATCGAAAGCGCAAAAAATAATCAAGGCCGTTCGCTATGACGTGAAGGAAGAGAGTGTAATCCTACTATATTCAATCATAATCTAACGTTGTCATTCATATTTTAGTACAGTAACTTAAGGTTAAGCTTCTTTGTGTAGATCCTGCTCTTCCTGGTCACGCACTACCACACCATACTGCAACTTTTTTTTTTTTTAATATGGATAAGTTTTTATTGAATCTTCTCTTAATTATGAGACTTACAATAAGTTTACGAATCTTACGGTCGCTGGGTGGGTAAGTCATTGCGACGAAGACGTGATTGGTTGCTCAACCTTTTTAGACCTTGCGCCAGGTGGTTAGGGTGCAACAATAGCTTTAGACGTGTTCTCTTGGCATCAATGTGCCGGTGCCATGTGAGTCTTCTGTCGAGGTGTACTCCTAGAAATGTCACTTTGTTTGCTTGCGGGAGTGGAGTGTTGTTTAACGTTAGAGGGGGACAGTTTTGCCTGTTCAGGGTGAGCGTAACGTGCTTGCATTTTTATTCATTCACTTTAATTCGCCATTCTGATAGCCATTTTTGAACAAGGCCCAGTTGTGAAGCCAGCTGCGCAGTTGCTGGCATCGTGCATTTTGAGCGGCTAAGAATAGCAGTATCGTCCGCAAGCGTAGATGTTTTTAGTCGTGTGGTTGTCGGGATGTCTGCTGTGTAGAGGACATATAATGTTGGCCCTAGCACGCTGCCTTGGGGAACTCCAGCTCCTATAGTAAAATTATCAGTTATAGCAGTGTTGCACCTTACAGAAAAATTTCTGTCGTAAAGGTAAGACTCTAAAAGCCTGTGGGTGTTGTAGGGGAGCATTGTCTTGATCTTGTACATTAGACCTTCTATCCAGACTCTATCAAATTTTTTCTGATGTTATCCGATTGACCTGCTCAATTGTTCCGTGCTTTTCACGAAACCCAAATCGACGTGACGGGATTCCTTCCTGGGTTCTTAGGTATGTGTTTAAAAGTTTAGATAAACAAGGAAGTAGGCTTTTAGGTCTATACGACGTTGGGATTGTGCGGTCTTTTCCGGCTTTGCCATCATTATTATAAATGACTTTTTTCATCTCACTGGAAAAGGACCAAGTTTTGCGATGGCATTGAAAAGCTGGATGATAGTACAAACGGCGCAATATGGAAGCTCATTGATCATTTGGGTGATCATTGTTATGAGGTCGCAGCCTGGGGATTTTTTCGGATTCAGTTGATTTTTGATGATGTTATTGATTTCGCTTGGGCGAAATTCAATTGGCCTCTATTGAAGCTGAGTCACCAATTCGGCCTCTTTCTGCAAGAGAGCCACCCACGGCTGCCTGGCGCACTCGTTCTAGCAACCTGGAACCCCTTACAGTCGTAAATGACGGGGTAATAATCTATATTACCCCGGGGTAATAATCTATATATTATACCTATATTTCTCACGTATGACCACAATAATATTGTACCAACTTTATGGTGTCCTAGAGCTGAGCCAGCAAAGTGCTGGCCTTTATGCTATTGGCCATCGATCGTACGATTTTATCAATTTTGTGCTTGGTCAGACTTTGCACACATCCTTCTTTTCTTAGCAGGCAGTATATAAATATACACATCTTTACTTTACACATCTTTGCTACATCTTTGTTGGTTTTTAAGTTAGAATGATGGGACTTTGTATGGGTTTCACTTTGGGTTAACTTATTGTATCTGCCGAAATTCATAAGGATCGGCAGACTATATCCTATATTATCTCGTCGGGGACGAGACGTTTAGAAACGTTTCGTTGGGTGAAATGATATTTTTTTGAAAAAAAGGGTACAATCGATTGCCCATCAAAAGCCTATTAATATTTTCAAATGCCCACATCCCGTTTGAAAATAATTCAAAAATTAATTGTTTTTGAAAAATTGTCGAAAATTTTAAAGTTTGACATGTAAATGTAATTTACATATAATGAGCATGTTAATTAATTTTTTTTCTTGTTTTAAAAAAAATACCACGAAATTCTGAAAGCGGAGCTGCAGAAAATATTCTGGTAGCAATTTATTTGTTTTCTTTATTCGAAGTTAAACATTTGCAGATGCTGGGAAGTATAAGAACTGCTCACTTGCATGTTTCCCAATTAGTTTTACTGGGTTATTTATGCTAGGCGCCAATTAATGATTACTTAATTAAACTTAACTTAAGGCTAACATAAATGAACTCATAACGGCCACTCCAATGGGTAGTGTTTGTCAGCTAATCATGAGTTTCCGGCCAGACGCTGTACCAGCAAAATGGCCGGAGCGAGCTTTCGGCCCGATTAACTTAGTTAACTACTCCCTCCTGAGGATTACGGTCGCCCTCGGCCGACCCTTTTTTGGGCAATCACCTCCCTTAGTTGGACCGCAGATCTCCTGGCCTAGGTGACTCGCCGATAGGTGAGGCCGACGCAGATCAACGCGCAGCAAATTGCTCCTGCAACTAGTACTATCTGGTGTAAGCGATAGTCGTTGATATCTTCCCTGAATTTCTTAATATGTTCCAGGTTACGCTTACACATGCGAAGACGGTATGGAAGGCTAAGTATGTCAAGTTCCAAGGTGATGTTCCGGGGAGGCGAGCTGGCTACCCCAATATATTTTTAATGGGGGTACTTGTGGGCTCCTCGATCCACACACTTTCCAGATCTACTTGATCTAGTATGCTAGGGCTAACGATATTAATTTTAGCAAAAACTATTGCCAACAATAAATTTTGCAGCTCCATTGAAATCATCACATTCCGAGACAGTAACATCTCGTATAGGTGTCCCGAGTCAATCTGGGATTCTTTAGCCAACCTCAGAATTTGATCGACAGTGGCGGACATTGATCGACATTGATTTGTTGTTTTACTTTATTGTTAATATTTATATGTCTTGTAACGAACTGTTTTTGCTGATCGGTGCTCGTAACAAATGCCGCGGCTAGCTCACAGAGTTTATGGATAGTTCCACCGAATTTATAGATTCGACTTTATAGATAGCCCAGAAATAAGACAGGGTGCTTCGTTTCACAAATGTCCCCTTTATTTATCCCCCTTATTATCCCCCCGATCGACCGAACGCCCTCCCCTCGGTCACCGTTCACCGTTCCGGGCTGGTGCCAATACACACGCCCTCCCAAAGCTTTCGCCCAGCAGGAGTGTGGTCTCGGAGCCTGGCGCCGGTTCGGCTCACGATTTCCTCCGTTTGGACTCACGTGCTTCAGTTGCGGGGCCTATGTTGCCCCTCTCCTGCCGGTGGCGCTGCTCCCGATGTCGCTCTCTTGTTGTCGCCGCTGCTCCAGTCGTCGTTGCTGCTCCCGTCGTCGACGCTGCTCCTGTTGTCTTCGCTGCTCTTGTCGTCGTCGCCGCTGCTCCTCTGTGGGCGCCGTGGATCGTAGGTATCCTTGGCTCACTGGGACTGCCCTTTCGCCGTGGCAGGCACCTAATCCGCGTTGGCAGACCAATAGGCTCACCTCCCAGGCGTACGCCGGGCAGGATGCGCTTCTTGGTGTCTGGCGGCCGGATCAAGGCCCGAAGGGCCTACCTACCCCACAGGTCACGCCCCCGGTAGCGTAGGATCCCGGTAGGATACCTTTCGTGTCCGGGAGTAACTCAACCCGACTCTTTTTACCCTTGGGCTTCAGTTCCGCCGCGGATCCTGGATCCTTTTCCCACCTGCTCCTTGATTTATCCTCGTTCGATGACTCGCGTACAGCCGCTGGACTTACCCACAGGGGGTCCTTGAGCCACGGAGCACAGATCCTTGCGCACTCGCTCTAATCACGCGCTTGAGACTGTCGGACTTACCCACGGGGGGTCCTTCAGCCTATACTCCTAATTCCTCCAAAGAAACTTTCTCGCTTGAATGTTAGACTTACCCACGGGGGGTCTTTCACTCAACTCTTCCAGCTTCCCTAGAAGACTCGGTCCCGATTTGCTCCAGGGGCCCTCCTTATATAGCTCCAGAGGCGCCCGTTAATCCTTGCAACTCTTTCTTCCTGCCTTTAATCCTTCAGGTTTCTATTCCCGCCGTTAATCCTAATTTCCAATGAGTAGCACCGGCGGCTCCCGTTCTCACCCCCTTTTCCCCCTTTGGCCATCGGCCGGCATCGTTATTATGACGCTGCAGCGGCTTTCATCCAGGCGCTCCCCCCGCGCTCCCCCTTTGGCCACCGGCCCGCATTGTTATTATGCCGGGCATCGGCTTTCTTAAAGGCGCGCCCCACGCGCTCCCCCTTTGGCCATTACAACTGCATTTCTCTCCTTCCATACTTTCTAAAAACCTCGGCCACCGCGGCCTCTATGCTCCCCCCTCTCTTTATCCTACATCTGCACACGGCCGTCGCGCAGGCCGCTTTCTCCTGCATCCGCGCACGCCCACGCGAGCCCTTTCCAGCCTGCTGCCCCCCTCTTGCCACCTGTCTTGGCGTGTGGGAGACTTAATCTCCTCACAGTCTATTGTTTGCATTGATAAGTTGGAATTCGGTAAGTTAAATTTTTTGAAGGTCCTCCCCGTCTAGCGTTCCCGCCACTACTTTTAATGCCGCTCCCAAGAAGTCTAAAGTCCTAGCTTCCCTCAATGATTCGAGCAGGTCGAGCACCCTCCCCTCGAGGACTGTGGTCCCCATGTCAGCTTCCACTATTTTCTCCTCGCACAACGGCGAAAGCTTGTACCCTAGTCTTATGTTGGATTTTACTAAGACTTTGTCGCCGACTCTGAACACTCTGTTTTGTCGGGTGACATTTTCCTTGCTTCTCAGCTTATTAAAGCATGCCTTATCCTATCCTGTATCTCGAACTGTGGGTCACTCGATTGTGTGACTATCACGTCGGCCGGCTTTTTATTTGGACGTGGCCAGCAAGATCAACTCTACAGTATCGTTGATGCTTTTGTCAATTTTAAGGCATCTAGCGAGCTCCGCCAGAGTGCTGTGGAAATTTTAAATAATTTCGAAACGGGAGGTGGGCATTTGAGAATATTGATGGGCATTGATAATCACACTATTGAAAAACGATTTCAGTAGTTTTTTTTTGCAATTTTTTTTTGCTGTCCAAAAAATGACCAAATCAAAAAACTTCAAAATGTTATTATTTCAAAATGTAAAAGTTTTTTCAAAATTCTAAAAGAGGCCCATTAGTGGGCAAACGATTTTATTTCTATGTAAAGAAAAAAAAAGAATCTTAATAGGATACTTCATTGATCTTCTTTTTGAAAAATATTATATTACATGTTGCGTTGTTGCTATGATTATTTCTATTTTTTAAATAATATGTTGTCGTAGATATTTAGTTACTCGTAGGGTTTTAGTTACTATTCTTTCACTTTCGTAAGAAGCCATTTGTACAGTATCGGCACAAAAGTCGCTACCGTAAATCCTGTAGATGATTGTGTGGATATTTAAACTGGCATGAGGCACTCCTGCCGTTGTTCTTACGATTATATAGCTTTTTATGAAACCATTTGACAGTTAAGGGTTATGGTTAAGGGATGTTGGTGATGGTCCAAGAAAGCATCCCAGTGGAACACACTGAGGATATTCGGTTTATGAGCTATAGTATATTTTTTGCCCGATTCCCGCTACGTACGTGCAGCCCATCTTCCGCCCAAGCGACCGAGCGACGAATCGTGGGTTAGATCCAAGAGTAAAGGATAGAGTAAAATATTACGAGGAAGAGTGTTGCCTATATATGCGTTTATGCCTATATATGCAAATTCCGGCATGCATACGCTCTGAAGGCCGACCTGCATTTGCATTTATGGCCGACCAGAGGTTGGGCGTCGCGCATTCTTCACTCCAGGTGATCGCTGTTCATATGTTCCCGTTAATCCTTAACCTCGCTTCCCGCCGTTAATCCTTCTCGCTTCGACTCCCGCCTTTAATCCTTCTTTCCAGAAATCACGCCACACTCCCGTTGGCGGGCTCCCTCTCCTACCCCCCTTGACCCTCCTGCGTCCTAGACTCTTATTGTTGCCACGCGTGGCACCGGATCCCTTTCAGGGATCCCCATCCTCCTTGACCCTTATGACAGCATTTCTCACCATCCATAACCTTGGTATTTAGAAAAATGCTAGGGGCATTTCCAACATTTGTATTAAAACAATGGCTTTGAAAGTGGGCTTTCACCTCGAAATTCTTATATATCCGGCAACTATATACGATCCAATATATATCTAATAATATAAGATGCCACATATAAACTTCGGCTTCGCCCAAAGTTATCTTTCCAATCTTGATTTTGTGTTATTTTTTATTCATTATTTATTATTATTTTTTTTTGTTTGTTTTTATTTCTTAAAGTTATTATCAAATCTATTATTCTATCTTCTATTATGGAGTAGGTGGGAAAGTGCCTCTGCAACCACATTCAGCTTACCTTTCCTGTATCTCATCGCATTGTTTTACTGTTAAAGTTCAAAAGCCCATCTCGCGATCCTTCCAAAAGGGCTTTCTATATTGTTGAGCCATTTCAGCGCCATGTAGTTGGGTCTTATCTGCCTAATTCCCTATATTATGGGTAGGCACTCCTTCTCCGTCGCCGAGTAATTTTTCTCTGCCCCGATCAGCGTCCGACTGGCGTAAGCAACTACTCGTTAGTCTTCCTCCGTGCCCTGCGTCAGGACTGTCTCTTTGAGAAATCTGGGCATGCAAGCACTGGATCCTCTGCCAGCCGTAACTTCAGAGTTTCAAATGCCTCCTGGTGTTTGGGAATGGACTCCCATTTTTTCCATTTCCGCAGGACATCGTTCAATGGCTTCGCAAACCCGGCGAAGTTACGCTATCCCAATGAACTAACGTACTCCCTTCACGTTGGTTGGGGGTTGCAGCTCTGTAATCGCGGCAACCTTTCCAGGATCCATGCCGATCCCCTGTCTTGTTTGTCGGTGGCCAATTCTCTGAAGAAATGGCACTTGCCTGTGTTTATCCTCAAGTTCGCCACCTTCAGTCTCTGGAATACTTCCTTCAAGTTCGCAATATGCTCCTTTTTTGTGCGTCCGATGAGGATGATGTCATCTTGGTATGCAAACGTGTGCGGTACCATCTCCGGGCCTATAACCTGGTCCAAAGCCCTTTGAAACCTTGCCGAGGCTGAGTGCAAACCAAACGGTATCACCTTCCACTGGTACCGAACTTTTCTTCGGTACTGTAAAGGCCGTGTACTTCCTGTTCCGTTTCTCTAGTGGGATTTACCAATAACCGTCTTTAGGTCTTTTAGGTTTTTACCATAGCGAAAGGTGAGCTATACGCGCTATTTATGATGCATGCCTTCTCCAGCAGCTCTTCCACATTTGCGTTAATCTCCTCTTGTACTTAGGGGTTCATCGGATAATACCTCTGTTTTGTAAGATGTCGTCCTTCATTTTAATCCTGTGCTTTGTTATGTTCGAGCAACCTTTCTGGTTGGCGAACACCACTAGCTCCTCTTCTATGAACCCCTTGCTACGTTTCTTCTCCCATTCCTCCGAGGATCCTGTATTGACCCGTATTGACAGACCGTATTACCCATATTGACAGCCTCCAAGCAACCACTCCATCTTTCTCTCCTCGGTATCGTGCCTTGGTGGTTGTGACATATTCTCTGAGGAAATTCAATCCTAGCATCACGCTTTCTCCCATGCCTGGCATCACCAGCACGTTCCTTGTTACGAAAGCTTACGCTCGTCTGGAGTATCGTTCGAGTCTTCGTGTGGCATATATTGGCAAACTTTAACAGCCTTTTCGTTGCTGTCTGTTTTCCAGCGATTTCCGGGCTCCCTGCAAATTTTTCCAAAATGAAGCTAGCTAGTTTGAAAGGGGTAACGACCCCTTTATCTATCATGGCCTTAATTTCTGATTCTCCGACCTCGACGACCGGCGAAAACTGCTGATTGTCTCCTATGGCTGAGATAGCTGCGCGTTTCCCGCTCGTTGGCAACACTCTGTGCTTCTTACTCCCGTTGCGCCGCACATGCTGCAGAACAACATTCTGGGGTTCCTGCACCCACTCGCCCAATGGCCCATGCCTCCGCACCTGTGGAATGCTGTGCTGGGTTGTCCCCAGCTGCTTCCTCTTTTGCTGCCCATTGCTGATTCGGCTGCTGCTTCCTTGGGTTTGGTGCCCAGTGATGATTCACCTGTTGTTGACTCATGACTCAGCTCCGTTTCTTCTAGAGCTAACTCCTCGAACTCCTCGGCTAGGCTCATCACCTTTTCTAGAGACGCGCATGCATAAGGCCATATGAACATTTTCATGCATGGCATGCAGTTCTCAATAAGCCTTTCTATGACCTCCTTAGTATTTTTCTTCAAATCCACGCGTTACCGCCAACATCTCTTCATCCTTTGTCTCGTCGACCCCTTTGCCACCATGACCCTCATTGTCTGTACTGTCCCTTCTGCTGGGTGACCAAGCTTTCTATATACTTCACTCAGCTCCTCCTTCCCATCTTTAAGCTACGTAATTTCTAGACTCGAATGCAATCACGTAGTTTGGGCGCCAGGTGTAACCAACTGTTATACTAATTTATGCTCGCAACAATTTCCGCGGCCCCCCTTTGATCCCTTTGATCACCCTTCACCGTTACGGATTGGTCACCAATATACACACCCCCAAGCTCTCATCCGGCAGGATATGTGATCTTAATGCCTGACGCCGGTTCAGTTAATGGCTCCCTACGTTTGGACTCACGTGCTCAGACTGCGGATTCTACGCTACTCCCTCTCTGCTCCTGTTGTTATTTCTCCTGTTGTTGTTGCCGCCTGCTCCCGCGGCTTCGATCTGCTCCTCTGCTGCCGCTGTCGTTGTCGGTTCTCTGTTTCCGCTGTCGCCGTCGATCCTCTATTGCCGCGTCTGCGCTCCTGACTCACCGAGTCTCCCCCTTATGCCCTTATACCTAATCCGTGTTGGTCACCAATCGGCACATCTCCCAGGAATACGTCGGGCAGGATGTACCTTCTTGGAACCTGGGAGCCGGACCAGGGCACGAAGGGCCTTCCTACCCCTCAGGACACACTCACGGGTGCGTTCGCCACTCGTTGCCAAACGCCAGTGCTTGGGCTTAAGTTCCCGAGCTGGTCACTCCTTGCTTTGCAGGATCGCGGTCGTTGCGGTCAGCAATCGATAAGGTGTACGCCAGACCGGTCCGCCTCTATGCCCCAATACCAGAATATCTGAAGTGTCTGGAAAATGAAAAAGCCCGACTCGTTTCACCCTGGGCTTTGAATTCCGCCAACGATTCCGGATCCTTTCGCACATGCTCCTTTCTACTCGCATACAGCCTGACTTACCCACGGGGTGTCCTTTAGCCTATTACTCCTAATTTCTCCGAAGAATCCTTTCTGCTTCAATGTCGGACTCTTAAAATGCGGCCCTCCAACTTAACACTTCCAGTGTCCCTAGAAGACTCGGACCCGATTCGCTCCAGTTGTCCTCCTTATATAGGAGGGCGCCAGTGGCTTCCGTTAATCCTTGATCTCGCTTCTCGCCGTTAATCCTTCTCGCCTCGACTCCCGCCGTTAATCCTTCTTTCCAGAAATCACACCACACTTCCTACGTTGATTCAATCTACTCACACCATTATTTACAGCCCAAGCCATTTCTATGTATTTGGTAAAGAACAGAAATATAGAAAGGGATACCATTGCACCAAAAATAATAATTGATCCGGCCGTGGATAAGACGAAGGCGTAATACCTCCTAAATGCCTAGGAAGAAATTGGGCAGGAAATTTTAAGATGCATCCGTGGCTATTAAAAGGATAGACCGAGCCGGAAACAAAAGACATCGTTCTTTAAAAAAAAAGCTAAGTGGAGTCAGAGTTGGTGAAGAATCTGATTGAATTGATTTTTTTTTTAAATTGACAATCTGACAAAAAAAAGGAAACATCAATCTTCATAAGGATTATTGTAAAGCTGATTTTTGCCGAACAACTTTTAACCCTGGGGGAGACAGGCAAAGATTCCTAGCACGATAGCGATAATTGATGGTGATATTTGGAGAGGCTTTTCCGACTTCATGAAAGAATACGAATCTGGAAATTTTATAGCGGTTGGTTCTCTGCACAATACATCAGCTGCATTACTGGTGGATGATATGTGACTCCATTGAGATTGTTTTGATGTGCAACAAACATATGGAAAGTGAAAGCCGTTGCATTGACTCAACCAGAAGAAATGAATCCAGCAACCTTGTCTACAGAGAAGCAATATATGAAGCTTGTGCCACCGACGTCTGGGCCCAAAGATCATTATTTCATATCTCATCACTGCTTGTTGAAAGCATTCATCAGCAGAACGAGTAGCATACGATACTTCGTGCAAAAAATCAACCGGCAAGTCTTTAAACAACATTTAATATACAGGTCCCACCGTTCAGAGGAAGCTGTTGTCCACACTGCTACGCTTCAAAACCCAAAATATGTATTTACAGTGAAAGTACATAAAGTCCAGTCAAGTGTGGAGCAAAGTTTAAAGTTTCGATAAAAAACAATCCATCTAAGAATCCCAAATACTATCGACTTAAAAAGCTCACATATGGAACTAAGATAAAAATATATTTGCAACCTCTAAGAATTAAAATGGCCAGGGATGATAAACTTTAGTTAGTTTTCTGTCAGAATGGAAAATATATCTGTTTGGTCATTGAGTCTTTTCAATGACCTTTTCCCTTTTTTCCAAAATAACAAAAGAGGAAATTATTTATTTCACAACGTTATAAATGTTTGTTTATTCGCATATGACATGGAGTGAGAAAGCTCCGATTTAATGATGCGTATGCACTGAGATAGAGAGTACAAGTGAGACCGACTTTGAGCATAGGCCGGGCGATAGCTCGTTAACTTAAAATGACAAAGATAAAATAAAGCCGAGCGGCCGAGAAGAGTCGGCTTGCGACCAACATTAGCAATGAGAAAATGATTATATTCTAAACTATAGTTATTACATTTATAAATATATGTTACATTTATATTGATTAAATTTATGCCGTGGCTGCTGCCTGACCCGACATACTCCCCCCAGTTGAGGCCTGTTCTTCAACTTCATCCTTAAGGGGCAATAGGCACAGCTTGGTCACTGCGCGCTTGGTAGTTCCAGAAGCGGTCTTAACCACCGCCACTCGAGGCACTCCATCCCGACCAGGGACTAGATCCAGAATTCTAGCCAACGGCCACTTCATGGGGGGTAGGTTCTCGTCCTTGACTAGCACCACATCGTTAATCGCCAAGGCAGGGCCGGACGCACGCCATTTGGAGCGCTGCTGAAGAAGGCTTAAATACTCCTCCTTCCATCGGGCCCAGAAAGACTGCTGCAGGAAAGACACACGCTGCCAGCTGTCCATACGATTGAAATTCTGCTTTGTGACATCAGGCTCGATAAAACTGACTGACGGGCCACCAGTTAAAAAATGGGATGGCGTTAGAACATCAAGGTCTGTAGGATCCTCTGAAAGAGACAATAAAGGCCGTGAGTTTATGACAGCACCAATGTGACAAAGCAAAGTTCGCAGCTCGTCAAATCCAAGAACTGAGGACCCAACGGCCCGGTAAAAATGATGCTTTGCGGTTTTGACAGCCGCTTCCCAGAGTCCACCAAAATGCGAAGATCGAGGAGGAATAAAATGCCACTCGATGGACTCAATCGCACAAAACTCCAGAAGCGCTCGTTGATGCTCATCGCTTATGAAGAGTTGGAGCAGCTCCTTTAGCTCGTTTTTAGCTCCAACAAAATTGGTCGCATTGTCAGACCAAATGTGCTGAGGCTTTTGGCGAGTGAATATAAACCGTTTTAAAGCATGTAAAAACGCAGAGGTGGATAGATCCCTTACAAGCTCTAAGTGCACGGCTTTAGTAGCAAAGCAAATGAAAACACTCACGTAACATTTTACGGGAGCTTTATTGCGAACTTCTGGCTTATAGTAAAATGGCCCGCAAAAATCCACACCAGTCTCTCCGAAAACCTGGCAACCGCTGACTCTTTGCTCCGGGAGATTAGCCATAATGTGCTCCAGAAACCGAGGCTTGGTGCGGAAGCATCGGATACACTTGTGCAATGCCTTCGTCACCGTTTTCCTCCCCCCGATCGGCCAGTATTGGGATCGAATAATAGCCAGCAGAGCACGAGGCCCCGTGTGTAGATTACGCTCATGGAAATCAACAATTATAGCCCGAGTAACTGGATGGCTTCTAGGCAATATAATTGGATGACGACTATCAAAATCCAATGTAGAATTTCTTAAACGACCGTCCACACGCAACAGGCCAAACTTGTCTAAAAAAGGAGAGGATGTGGCAAGTATGCTGGCTGACGAAATTTCCTTTCCATTCTGAAGCGCCTTTATTTTTTTTTTTTTTTTTTTTTTTTTTTTAGCAGGGTACATATTTTTATTTAAAACTGTCCGTTGCGGACAACCATTAAATTGTTTTACATCGACTTCACTCATCATTAGCAATACATGTTGAACTAAGTAATTCTAGACTAGGGTACATTAGGGTATATTAACAAAATGTAGAATGTGGAGCTATAAATGTAGGAGCACAAGGCCGTTATTCTAGTTTAGTATAAATCTGTTACATCTATGTTAAGTACAGGCGAGGTCTATTGGGTGCTTCCTTTTTAATCTTCTGGGCTGCTCTGAGTTGTCCAGCAAGGCGATGGCCGTCCGATTTGGGTGGTCGTGCAGCCTCTGTATGTAGCGCTCGCTGCTTTTCTTGATTTCATCTCTGACCCATGGGAACTTCAGGACCTCGTGGATGGTGTGGTTGTCATGGAAGGGGTGGGCCCCAGTGGCGATCCTCAGAGCTCTATTTTCAAACCTTTGAATGATTTGTACATTCGATGGCTTAGCAGTGCCCCAGAGTTGGATGCCATATGTCCAGATTGGACGTATTATGGCCTTGTACACAAGAAGCTTCGAAGACGTTCGGAGCTTCGATCGTTTGCCCATAAGCCAGTAGAAGGAACGAAGTCTTTCGCAGGCCTGCTTACGTTTCTTCTGTAGGTGCGGCCTCCAGGTGAGCCTCCTATCAAGTGTGAACCCCAGGTAATTGGGAGTGTCCACCTGCGGGATTGGGAAGCCGTTTAGGTAGACTGTAGGGCAGTTGCCTGGCCGGAGGGAGAATGTGGTGGTGGTGGACTTCTCATTGCTAACTTCAATATTCCACCGCGTTTGCCATCTGTTGAGCAGGTCGAGCTGTGTTTGCATGACGGCGGCAGCCTCTATGGCGCTGTCCGAAACGGTCAAAAATGCGGTGTCATCTGCATAAGTTGCAGCCATCAGGTCCCGGTTCTGTAGAACGGGGAGGTCAGCCGTGTATAAATTGTAGAGCAGTGGACCAAGAACGCTGCCTTGGGGCACTCCGGCGTGAACCACTCTGAGCTGTGAGATGGCTTCGCCGCATCTTACCGCAAATTTACGGTCTTCCAAAAATGACTTCAAGAATAGGAAGTATGGTCGGGGGAGGGCTGTCTTGAGTTTGTAGAGGAGTCCGGGATGCCAGACCCGGTCGAAGGCTTGCTTGACGTCCAGCATGACGGCCATGCAGTACTTTTTGGTTTCAAAGGCGTCCAGAATGTACTGCACGACCCTATGGCACTGCTCAGGTGTTCCGTGTCGCCGCCTGAAGCCAAACTGGTGATCAGGGATCAGTCCAGCCTCGTCCAGTACAGGCAATGCCCTATTCAAAAACACTCTTTCGAGTATTTTGGAGAGCATTGGAAGCAAACTTATTGGGCGGTATGATGCGAGGTTGGCTTCAGGTTTACCAGGCTTAGGTATCATGACTACTTGGGCACGTTTCCATGAAGACGGAAAGTATCCTATTTCCAAGCATCTATTGTAGATTCTGGTGATTAGCTGGATGCTTGATGGTGGTAGAAGCTTTAATGCAATTGCATTGATACCATCATCACCCGGGGCCTTGGTGTTGCTCATGATGGATATAAGCTCGGCTGTTTCTTCAGTAGTGACTGGACGAATCGGGTCGGCATCCTGGAGAGGCTCAGCTAGTAGCCGCGCGGTTCCGCTGCGTCCTCAGTTGAGCAACGATTGTGGGGCGTAAAGACCTCTTCTAGGTGTTCGGCGAAGGCATTGGCCCTGTCAGTCTCAGATCTGCACCAGATGCCGTCGGTTCTTTTTACGGGTGGGATCCTTTTCAGGGGCCGTCTGATGCTTTTTGTGACCCGCCATAGGTTGTGCTGAGGGTCACCTGGCTCGAGTTGCTCAGCGAACCCGTCGAAAGCTTCCTTCCTTACCCTCGCCAGCGTATCCGACAGAAGTTTGGACGCTCTGTTAAGGGCGGTTTTATCTCTGGGGTTCCTTGAAAGCATCCATACTCTCCGGAGTCGCCGCTTTTCGAGCTTGAGCTCTTCGACTTCCGGGCTCCAGAAGTGAATATCTCTGTCGCTAGCTCTTGGGCGGTTGGAGGGTCTTGGTGCAGCTACTGAGGCTGCTTGTTGGATGTAAGCGGTCATTGTTTCCACGGCCGTTTCGATGTCATGAGGAGAGTCAAGAGGCAGGCTGGGGTCGGTGAAGATGTTTAGGTGAGATTGGTACTTGCCAATATCTGTTGCTTTAAAAATTAGCCTTTTACGGGCTGACCTGAGCAGGGCAGGGCTGTAGAGTGATACGGCGAAAGCGCTGTGGTCCGAAATGAGATCGACCACTTCTCTGGTTTGGATTCCAGCAGAATCCAGTCCTCCTGAGATTACGAAGTCCAGCACGTCTGGGATCTTATGTGGATCCGTGGGCCAGTATGTGGGTGCCCCTGTCGCGTGACAACTCAGATTTCTGGACTGTATTTGCCTGTACAGTGCAGTGCCTTTCGGGTTCCTGATCCTAGAGCCCCACCAGGGGTGTTTGGCATTGAAGTCCCCGCCAATGATGAATTTGGGACCAAGACAATCAAGGAGCAAACCAAAGTCCTCGACGCTAACGTTGTGTCTGGGTGGGCAGTAGGTAGCAGCAATGGTGATGTCTCCGTTGGTGGTGGTGACCTGAATTTGGGCGCATTGGACCCAGTCTTCTGTGATGGCAGGAAGGGCCTCATATTTTATACTGCTTCGGATCAGAATAGCGGCGCCCCCACGACCTCTGCCGTTGGGGTGGTTGGCGTCAATGATGTCGTATCCTCTGATTTTTAAATATGATCGGGTGGTAAAGTGCGTTTCCGAAATTAGGAGAACGTCGGCTTGATTGGTCCTACAGTAGAGTTCGACTTCTGGCCTGGAATTGACCAAACCGTTGGCGTTCCAAACTGTGACATCTAGTCCCGTTTGCATATGGAGCTGCAGATGGTGGCCATCATTTTGGTCATTTGGCTCATGACCTTCTCCATCATGCGCTCAAACATTGATTCCATTCTGGCCATTAAGGCGTCCATCAGATTGCCTGTAGGACTAGAGTCGGGATTGGCATTGAAGTCCATCTGTGGAACTCCGCTTTTGGCAGCGCTGGCATAGCTTATATTTGGGTTGACCTTGCTGAAATGAGGTTGCTGGACTCGTGGTACTGTCGGCTTTGGGGCGAACGCGCCTTTGGCCCTTTTATAGGTTGGACAACCTTTGTATGAGGCTGTGTGAGGCCCATTGCAGTGGAGGCAAAGGGCTGGTTCGCTAGAGGCCTTAGTGCACTCAGCGGTGGGGTGGCGATCTCCGCACTTGACGCATCGGTGTTCCATTTGGCAGTAGCGCTGAGTGTGGCCGAACGCCTGGCAACGATAGCATTGAGGCACGTCATTGAATTTGATTGGCGGCTCGACGGTGACAACGGTGCTGCATAGCCGTTTAATTTGGAAGACTTCTTTATTATTTTTCGCAGGCTCGAGGTTAACGAAGAAGAGGTTCAACGGCTTCTTCGTTCCTTTTTGTGTGGGATTGTGTATGTCCCTGACGTTGTGCCCGTGGAAGCTGAAGCCCTCCTTAATGTCGTCCGGGACAGTGGAGAAGTGAAGGCCTTTTACGACTACTCGGTAGGCGCGTTCGTCTCTGGGCTGAAAAGTGTGGTATCGCTTGTTGTTTTCACTTAGGAATTGCTTCAATTTAGTGTATGTCTCCTTGTTCGGAGTCATAACTCTTGTGGTGTTGTTCATGCTGGTCTTAAAAGTGACGTCAACGTTATCGCCGAGGACGTCGTAGATGGCTTTAGAAAAGGCTTTAATGTTGGTCACGTCTGGTATAAAAATCGGAGGCGGCTTTATTTCCTTGGGGGTCTTCTTGGGAGCGTCGGTCTTTGAAGCCGTTGGAGGAGTTTCTATTTCAGCTTCGGAGTCCGAAAGCTCATCGTCGTCCGAGAGAAGGGCAAAGGAATTACCTTTGAGCTTGAGCTTGGTCAAAATAGCGGCTCTAGCTGCCGCGCTGGTGCTGGGTTTTTCGTCATCCGACTTCTTTTTGGCTGTCTTCCTTCTGATATCCCAAGGCTCGCAGGAGTCATTGGAGTCAGTACTGGCAATTCTACCGCTGCCTCTTTTTCTTGGCGGTTGAGTAGATGAACTGGGCAATCCTTGCCAGTCCATCCTTGGGCTTGGGCGCGAATTTGAGTTTTAAAATGAGTCTCGAAATTCGCCAAACTACCAAAGTTATCGATAAGATATCGAGTTAAAGTTGATTCGATACTTGGTTGAAACGGTATAAAATGAACCGATAAATATATCGATATATCGATATGCCGAACCGGACTCTGCTAGATGTATTTTCAAGACTTTGGCCTCTGGTCACACTTTTTTTTTTTTTTTCTCGTCTTTACGGCACTTGTCAAAATTTTATTCATATAAAAAAAACGCAATTAAACAGCGTATTGTCAATGTGGCTGCCACAAAAATATGTCTGTTCGGTGGAGCCGAAGCTCGCGCACGCGATCCAACACAGCACGACTTTCTTAGATGCGTAGTTCGGCCGGAAACGATTTTACACACGGAGCGCACGGAAGGCACGTCTGTTCACTTCGGAATCTGGATCGTGACTCAATTCGGTTGACTAGGGCACTCGAGCTTTTCTCGCTGATTTAGATTGGACGGGGATTGGGTTTTTTTGCGGGGTCTTAAGCTGGTTGGTTTCCTCAACCTCCGCCAGTAGGGCAAATCTGTTACTACTGAATGCCGGATTATTCTGCGGGCTAAGCTTGTGCTTAATTTGGGTGTAGCGATCCATTCCAGATTGTGTGGCCGGAGCCGCTTTGGCGCTTTTCGAAGTTGTTGTTTTTGTACTAGCTGTAGTCGATGACGTGGGAACTCTATGACGCGGGAGTCGGAGTGAGCAGAGCGGGTGAGCAAGACCGTGCCCTTTGGCTTTGGTCAGTAGAGCCAGGTTGCTCTTAGTCGCCAATTTTTCCATTTCGGTATCACGGGTTGAAAAGGCCGTTTATTTGGTTCACTGAGCTTCTACGCTCGTTCTCTTGATCGAGCTCATTGCGTGGCTCTGAGTGCTCTACTTGGCTTCTAAATAATAATCAAATTCGATATTTAAATTCAACTCGCCAAAGTCCACAGCAAATTTAGGCACAAATATGCTGATAACTCATGGTCACACTGCACTCAGCTGTTCCGACAGCACCGACACACAGCTGTTTTTAAGCTTTTTCACGCATTTAATTAGCATGAATTTTTGTGAGTAAACTGCTCCAGGTGATGGTGTATCCACAATACACATGTACCTCCTATGCTTATTTGCGTGATTATAACCACTTGTCTTTTCTTAGTATATACCACTTTTTCTTAGTATAGAAATAAAATCGTTTGCCCAACAATGGGCACCATTTGGAATTTTGAAAAACCTTTACTTTTTGAAATATTTAAGTTTTTAGATATGGTTATTTTTTGGACAGGTAAAAACAAATTTAAAAAAAAAACTACTGAAATCGATTTCCAATAGTGTGATAAACAATGCCTATCAATATTCTCAAATGCCCATCTCCCGCTTTGAAATTATTTAAAATTGAAAATATTCAAAAAATGAAAATTTTAGGCTTATAATTTTTTTTAAATCAACAACAACCCGTTTTTTTACCAATGTCCATCATAAAAAAAAGGTAGCCAAGAGCTACCTTACGTGCTAACCGCACCGATGAGCTCATGATCCGTCAAAGTGAAATAATTCATATTTTGATATGTCAACGACTTTTCTTTATCAGTTTGCAGTTGACATGTATGTCAAAATTAAGACACCGATAAAAATATATCCGTTTAAACCAGGGTTTGACTTTACTTCTCTGTAGCAGCCAGATTTATAAATATATTGCTATGCTATTGCTATTGCTCTCACTTTAATGAAAGACGGAGTAGAGCTATAACAGATTGATGAAAACTCATGTGCTCTGCTCTGCTTTGAGTTTTCACGGAGCAAAAACTATAGCAATAGCAATGGCCAAAAATTAAATACTGTGCTCCCCGTAGAGGAGCAGTAGTAAAATTTTGGGAGCAAGATGCTACTGCTCCTGTGAGTTTGTTGTTCTGTTTTAATTTAACCTCAATCTGGTATTACTTGTTACGAACAGGCCGCCTTGCACTATCTATTTTTAAAGGAGAGTGGTCGATTATTATACTTTAGTTTTATCTCAAGTCTAATATTTTCTGCGCCGTGTCAATCCGGTGTCAATCAATGCGGTGTTCGTTTATGTTTAATTTGTTTTTTTAAGCCACTTTTTCACATTTCAAATATCCGTATCGCTTTGCGTGTGCAGTTCTATATTTGGAGGTAAAATTATAATTAAATATATATAGACGGATCCAGCTACGAGAAGTTGGGTCGGGTGAAATGATATTTTTTGAAAAAAAAATGGTTCCATCGATTGCAGTTCAAATGCCCACAAATGCCCATCAATAATATTAAAATTGAAAATATTCACACGCTGCACCAGTCGCAATAGTAGGTGGGTTCCAGCCTTGATATCGCTAGCAGTGACACCCTTGTGACGGACTCGCTGTGAGAACTTGTACACATAAGCGAAAACACGCTGCAGTGCTGGAAACGAGTTGGCGTACTTGATTAGCAGAACCCTTCCCTTAGCTCCAGAGTGGGTTTTTCAGATGGAACCGCTGCTGGCCACTGATCTTGAAGTCCAAGAAGAAACGCAGGACCATGGTACCACAGGTTGTCAGTAACTAGCTCCTTGGGAAGAGCACCACGCGAGAGGATGTCTGCCAGGTGCAAAGACGTAGGAACATAACGCCATTCCATCGTTCTGGTCAATTTCTGGATTGTTGAAACTCGATTGGCGACGAAAACATTAAACCGAGCGGGCTCCTCCCGAATCCAGGACAACGCAACAGTAGAGTCGCACCAGCAGAAATACCTCCCATCGTAGACCTTCAACTGAGCTACTTCCGACATAAGCCGAGCCAGCAACTCTGCCCCAGATAACTCCAGTTTCGGTACCGTAACTGTTTTTAGAGGTGCGACTCGGGACTTGGAGCAGAGTAAATGACTTTCTGACCTTGTACCCTTCGATACGACATAAATGCAAGCACCATAAGCCTCGATGCTGGCGTCACAAAATCCATGAATCTCCACTTCAGACTGTGATGATAGTGACCATCTCGGGAATTCAGCACGCTGCGCCATGGCAAAGCTGGAACAAATCATGTCCCAATCGGAGTGAAGAGCTTGAGGTAGACTTTCATCCCAGGACAACTTCTCACGGCATAGCTTCTGAAGAAAGATCTTCGCCTTCGTAATGACAGGTCCAACAAGCCCTATCGGATCATAAAGCCGGGCGATTGAGGAGAGGATGATGCGCCTAGTGGGCTTCGAGGTTGACTGAAGCCCTTCAAACGAAAATAGCAAGCGATCAGTAGAAGGATCCCAAGCGAGGCCAAGAGTCTTCGTAAAGTTGCTGCCATCATCAAACCTTAGGAACGACTCTCGATCCTCTTCCGGCACGTCAGAGAGCACTTCAGAAAAATTGGAGCACCACTTTCTCAACCGAAATTGGCCCTTGGCGAGGATCCCCGATGTTTGCTGCATTATGTTGGTAGCCTCCTCTATGGAGTCACCTCCGGAAATTAGATCATCAACATAAAAATCGCGACGCAGAATTTCGGCACCCTTTGGAAACATAGACTGCTCATCCTCTGCCAACTGATGCATTGCTCGAACTGATAAAAATGAGGCCGACTTTGTCCCATAAGTGACCGTATCCAGTTTAAAAACCTGCAACTCATCCTGGGTGGAATTCCGCGAAAGAATGCACTGCAGATAGCTGTCCTCGGGGAAAACTCTGACGCATCGGTACATTTTGCAAATATCTCCTGTAATGGCCACTCTATGGTAACGAAACCTTAGAAGAATGTGCAGCAACTTTGGTTGGATAACTGGACCAGACATCAAAACGTCATTCAATGAATACCCAGACGTAGTGGCTGCCGAACCATCAAAAACAACCCTGAGCTTGGTTGTTGAACTGTCTTCCTTCAAAACGCAGTGATGTGGCAGGAAATGCTGTCTGGCAGGTCGTGGACTAGGCGGGACTGGAGACATATGCCCCAAATCTAAATACTCCTTTATGAACGCAGTATACTGATCCTTCAATTCAGGCTGACGGCAAAGCTTCCTTTCGAGGGAGAGAAATCGCCGCACGGCTCGTGAGTACGATTCACCCAGCAACTCAGAGCTGACCTTCAACGGCAGCTTCACCGAGTAGGCGCCTGACTCGAGCCGAGCAGAATGCTTCACGAAATGCGTCTCGCAACCCAATTCCTCTTTCGTCCAGTTCACAATGGGCTCGGAGCAGTCTTCGATTTCCCAAAATTTACGGAGCAGACACTCTAAGCGCTCATCCAGCTGGCTTGGGCTCTTCACAACGTCCTTGCGGGCTGTGGCTGCGAACGACTTTCTCTCCAGATGTGAACCACCTCCACACACAACCCATCCAAGCCGGGTTTTCTGCAGCACCGGTAGGCCAGCTGAGAGCTGGATTTGACCAACACACAGCAGATCATAGAATAGACTGGCTCCGATAAGTAAATCGATCCGCTGCGGTCGAAAGAACTGGGAATCAGCTAAAGTGAGGTTTGATGGAATATTCCAGCTGGAGACATCCAAAATAAAACTAGGCTGGAGGTCCGTGATGTTGGTGGCGATTACAGCGTTGACGAGGGCCGAATATTCAGAGCAATGGGATCGTAGGAGCACATTAACAGAGAATCCGTCTGTCGCGAAGCCAGTGTCGCCAATGCCCGACACTGCCACGTACGATTTGCGTCTACGAAGCTGCAGCTGACTAGCCAGTCGGGACGTAATCACGTGCACCTGCGAACCTGAATCCAAAAGAGTCCGGCAAGGAACAAAAACCCCAGCATGACTCCGAATGAGAATGTTCGCTGTGGCCAGTAAGGCTATCTCACCGCTGTGACCCTGGGCAACTAGTGCATGCACTAGTGCACTAGTGACTAGCCGTGGATGGTGAAGCGCCTATTGGCTCGGCGCAATCGGCTGCGGCTGATGTAGACGGCACTGCCGAAGGCTGGCTGCTGGAAGACTGTAACTCCAAGAAATGCAACAGACTGTGATGCATCCTCCCACAACTGCGACAATTATCAGCGAGCAGGTGATGGCCAGTTTGGAGACATTTGCGACATAGACCTTGTCGCCTAGCCTCGCTAAGGCGGCTCTCAGGGGGCAATGACAAAAATCTTGGGCATGCAGATACTACATGGGACCACCCACCGCATAATATGCAGGCAGAGGCAGGCGAATTAGTAATAATAAAGTTGTTGCAAAAACTCTGCCATCGACTCCCAAGTAGGGATGAGATCCGAGTTCGAGGCATTTTGACCTTCCTCCCACTTGGCCTGAGTGGCTGGATCCAACCTTTGAAGAAGTACCTGGACGATGATGCAGCCGGCGATCTGAACTGTCGTCCCCAAATTTTTTAAGGCTCGCATATGGGCATTGAACTTATCGGACAGCCCTCGAAGCGCTGCCACTGACCCACCTTCCAATAGATTAAGGCCCAGAATCTCGTTCACATGAGCCTGAAATATCAACCGACGGTTATTAAATCGATTCTCCAAAAGCTGCACTGCGACATCATAATTCTCCTCGGAGATTTCCAAGGAACGGACTGCCTTTAAAGCGGAGACCCGAAGACACGATCGCAACCTCTGAAACTTTTCCACCTTACTTATATAAGGATTGCAGCCTACGATCGTCGAAAAGACCGAATGAATCTCAGCCCACTCTGAATATCCTCCGCTGAAAGTAGGAAGAGGAGGCAAGGCTTGAAAATTCCGACTGAGCGCTGGGTCCACCTGGATACTGGAAACTCCGCTGGCAAGGGTGGAATGGGCAGCAATTCGGGCAGAGCGCAACGATGTCTCGTGCTTGATTTCGGCATGCATCGTCGCTACAAGCTCAGACACTGTCCATCGCAAGTCGCTGCTTATCTCAGCAATATCTAACTCTTCCAGCACCCTGTGAATGGCCTTAAAATCCTCGTACATGGCGACCAACTGGCCGTGACGCACATGGAGCATAGCATCTTCCACCTTTGACATTGGCTGCAGGGCGCCTTGGATCCTCTTCAAATCCTGGAGGATACCTTTTGCCTTGCATTTTAAAATCGCACTCCGAGATGGAGTGGGTTCTCCTGTGACGGCGCCGCTGGAGTTCATCGCCACTATGATTGAAATTCGCTCACTTGAAGTAAAAACACGAACAAATTAATTTTGGCGCCAAAATTATAGCTCTTGTTTATTTTATTATATTTAATTATATTTGAGCGCAGCGAACACGATTTATCCCACTGTGCGCTCAGAACAGTACACTAAGTTGTGGAATGTATATATATATGAACGCTTGTGTGAGGCGAATGCACTTGGAAGTGGAACGTATATATGTATGTATGTATGTATGTATGTTGGCGGATCGGATAACAATTATATTTTATGCCTATGTATTTATTTATATTATTATATGATTTGTGTATAAATACAACATAATTGTTTCACTGATGCACTGTATGCTGTTTATGTTCAAAATGCACATACATACATATGTTAATACACCGCACAAAAACTGAATCAAGTATGTTCGCACTGGTTCTGTTTTATGATCGTGGAATTGTTAATTTTATTAATTAAATCACGTCGGGGTCACCAATGTTTGGTCACCTTTTCCCTTTTTTCCAAAATAACAAAAGAGGATATTATTTATTTCACAACGTTATAAAATGTTTATTTATTCGCATATGACATGGAGTGCGAGAAAGCTCCGATTTATAATGCGTATGCAGTGAGATTCAGAGTACAAGTGAGTCCGCCTTTGAGCATAGGCCGGGCGAAAGCTCGTTAACTTAAAATGACAAAGATAAAATAAAGCCGAGCGGCCGAGAAGAGTCGGCTTGCGACCAACAACAGCAATGAGAAAATGATTATATTCTAAACTATAGTTATTACATTTATAAATATATGTTACATTTATCTTGATAAAATTTATGCCGTGGCTGCTGCCTGACCCGACAATCATCAATAGGATATATTGATGCACATATCTACAAATATACACAAGTGGTTTCACTTTAACAAGGAAGAGTCCGGCGTATCGATGGATTCTTCAATCTCGCCCATGTCATCGACCTTAGGTATGCAACACTTCATCGAGGACATCGAAGAAGTAAGACTAAAGAAGAAATGCAACTCTGCCCCAGATAACTCCAGTTTTGGTACCGTAACTGTTTTTAGAGGTGCGACTCGGGACTTGGAGCAGAGTAAATGACTTTCTGACCTTGTACCCTTCGATACGACATAAATGCAAGCACCATAAGCCTCGATGCTGGCGTCACAAAATCCATGAATCTCCACTTCAGACTGTGATGATAGTGACCATCTCGGGAATTCAGCACGCTGCGCCATGGCAAAGCTGGAACAAATCATGTCCCAATCGGAGTGAAGAGCTTGAGGTAGACTTTCATCCCAGGACAACTTCTCACGGCATAGCTTCTGAAGAAAGATCTTCGCCTTCGTAATGACAGGTCCAACAAGCCCTATCGGATCATAAAGCCGGGCGATTGAGGAGAGGATGATGCGCCTAGTGGGCTTCGAGGTTGACTGAAGCCCTTCAAACGAAAATAGCAAGCGATCAGTAGAAGGATCCCAAGCGAGGCCAAGAGTCTTCGTAAAGTTGCTGCCATCATCAAACCTTAGGAACGACTCTCGATCCTCTTCCGGCACGTCAGAGAGCACTTCAGAAAAATTGGAGCACCACTTTCTCAACCGAAATTGGCCCTTGGCGAGGATCCCCGATGTTTGCTGCATTATGTTGGTAGCCTCCTCTATGGAGTCACCTCCGGAAATTAGATCATCAACATAAAAATCGCGACGCAGAATTTCGGCACCCTTTGGAAACATAGACTGCTCATCCTCTGCCAACTGATGCATTGCTCGAACTGATAAAAATGAGGCCGACTTTGTCCCATAAGTGACCGTATCCAGTTTAAAAACCTGCAACTCATCCTGGGTGGAATTCCGCGAAAGAATGCACTGCAGATAGCTGTCCTCGGGGAAAACTCTGACGCATCGGTACATTTTGCAAATATCTCCTGTAATGGCCACTCTATGGCAACGAAACCTTAGAAGAATGTGCAGCAACTTTGGTTGGATAACTGGACCAGACATCAAAACGTCATTCAATGAATACCCAGACGTAGTGGCTGCCGAACCATCAAAAACAACCCTGAGCTTGGTTGTTGAACTGTCCTCCTTCAAAATGCAGTGATGTGGCAGGAAATGCTGTCTGGCAGGTCGTGGACTAGGCGGGACTGGAGACATATGCCCCAAATCTAAATACTCCTTTATGAAGCATACTGATCCTTCAATTCAGGCTGACGGCAAAGCTTCCTTTTGAGGGAGAGAAATCGCCGCACGGCTCGTGAGTACGATTCACCCAGCAACTCAGAGCTGACCTTCAACGGCAGCTTCACCGAGTAGGCGCCTGACTCGAGCCGAGCAGAATGCTTCACGAAATGCGTCTCGCAACCCAATTCCTCTTTCGTCCACTTCACAATGGGCTCGGAGCAGTCTTCGATTTCCCAAAATTTACGGAGCAGACACTCTAAGCGCTCATCCAGCTGGCTTGGGCTCTTCACAACGTCCTTGCGGGCTGTGGCTGCGAACGACTTTCTCTCCAGATGTGAACCACCTCCACACACAACCCATCCAAGCCGGGTTTTCTGCAGCACCGGTAGGCCAGCTGAGAGCTGGATTTGACCAACACACAGCAGATCATAGAATAGACTGGCCCCGATAAGTAAATCGATCCGCTGCGGTCGAAAGAACTGAGAATCAGCTAAAGTGAGGTTTGATGGAATATTCCAGCTGGAGACATCCAAAATAAAACTAGGCTGGAGGTCCGTGATGTTGGTGGCGATTACAGCGTTGACGAGGGCCGAATATTCAGAGCAATGGGATCGTAGGAGCACATTAACAGAGAATCCGTCTGTCGCGAAGCCAGTGTCGCCAATGCCCGACACTGCCACGTACGATTTGCGTCTACGAAGCTGCAGCTGACTAGCCAGTCGGGACGTAATCACGTGCACCTGCGAACCTGAATCCAAAAGAGTCCGGCAAGGAACAAAAACCCCAGCATGACTCCGAATGAGAATGTTCGCTGTGGCCAGTAAGGCTATCTCACCGCTGTGACCCTGGGCAACTAGTGCATTAGCCGTGGATGGTGAAGCGCCTATTGGCTCGGCGCACTCGGCTGCGGTTGATGTAGACGGCACTGCCGAAGGCTGGCTGCTGGAAGACTGTAACTCCAAGAAATGCAACAGACTGTGATGCATCCTCCCACAACTGCGACAATTATCAGCGAGCAGGTGATGGCCAGTTTGGAGACATTTGCGACATAGACCTAGTCGCCTAGCCTCGCTAAGGCGGCTCTCAGGGGGCAATGACAAAAATCTTGGGCATGCAGAAACTACATGGGACCACCCACCGCATAATATGCAGGCAGAGGCAGGCGAATTAGTAATAATAAAGTTGTTGCAAAAACTCTGCCATCGACTCCCAAGTAGGGATGAGATCCGAGTTCGAGGCATTTTGACCTTCCTCCCACTTGGCCTGAGTGGCTGGATCCAACCTTTGAAGAAGTACCTGGACGATGATGCAGCCGGCGATCTGAACTGTCGTCCCCAAATTTTTTAAGGCTCGCATATGGGCATTGAACTTATCGGACAGCCCTCGAAGCGCTGCCACTGACCCACCTTCCAAGGCTTGAAAACTCCGACTGAGCGCTGAGTCCACCTGAATACTGGAAACTCCGCTGGCCAGGGTGGAATGGGCAGCAATTCGAGCAGAGCGCAACGACGTCTCGTGCTCGATTTCGGCATGCATCGTAGCTACAAGCTCAGACACTGTCCATCGCAAGTCGCTGCTTATCTCAGAAATATCTAACTCTTCAAGCTCCCCGTGGATGGCCTTAAAATCATCGTACATGGCGACCAACTGGCCGTGACGCACATGGAGCATAGCATCTTCCACCTTTGACATTGGCTGCAGGGCGCCTTGGATCCTCTTCAAATCCTGGAGGATACCTTTTGCCTTGCATTTTAAAATCGCACTCCGAGATGGAGTGGGTTCTCCTGTGACGGCGCCGCTGGAGTTCATCGCCACTATGATTGAAATTCGCTCACTTGAAGTAAAAACACGAACAAATTAATTTTGGCGCCAAAATTATAGCTCTTGTTTATTTTATTATATTTAATTATATTTGAGCGCAGCGAACACGATTTATCCCACTGTGCGCTCAGAACAGTACACTAAGTTGTGGAATGTATATATATATGAACGCTTGTGTGAGGCGAATGCACTTGGAAGTGGAACGTATATATGTATGTATGTATGTATGTATGTTGGCGGATCGGATAACAATTATATTTTATGCCTATGTATTTATTTATATTATTATATGATTTGTGTATAAATACAACATAATTGTTTCACTGATGCACTGTATGCTGTTTATGTTCAAAATGCACATACATACATATGTTAATACACCGCACAAAAACTGAATCAAGTATGTTCGCACTGGTTCTGTCTTATGATCGTGGAATTGTTAATTTTATTAATTAAATCACGTCGGGGTCACCAATGTTTGGTCACCTTTTCCCTTTTTTCCAAAATAACAAAAGAGGATATTATTTATTTCACAACGTTATAAAATGTTTATTTATTCGCATATGACATGGAGTGCGAGAAAGCTCCGATTTATAATGCGTATGCAGTGAGATTCAGAGTACAAGTGAGTCCGCCTTTGAGCATAGGCCGGGCGAAAGCTCGTTAACTTAAAATGACAAAGATAAAATAAAGCCGAGCGGCCGAGAAGAGTCGGCTTGCGACCAACAAGAGCAATGAGAAAATGATTATATTCTAAACTATAGTTATTACATTTATAAATATATGTTACATTTATCTTGACTAAATTTATGCCGTGGCTGCTGCCTGACCCGACAATCATCAATAGGATATATTGATGCACATATCTACAAATATACACAAGTGGTTCCACTTTAACAAGGAAGAGTCCGGCGTATCGATGGATTCTTCAATCTCGCCCATGTCATCGACCTTAGGTATGCAACACTTCATCGAGGACATCGAAGAAGAAACACTAAAGAAGAAATGACACTGAAATTCTCTCGACCCTCCATATTGATCAATGTCACAACACTTCTCTACATCTTAGCCATGTCTAAGGTCATGAACGGAGAGTATCGATTAATGCATCTACTTTCGAACGTCACGAACGGAGAGTATCGATTAATGCAACTACTTTCGTCGGTAGCCAATGGCAGAAAGTTAGCACTGGACTTCTATTTAGTAGCATTGGACCAAGAAACATACGCCGTTGCTGAAAATTGCTGGCGTTGCATTCAATTAGCTTTACAAAGGTTTGCCCGGAAAAGGACCTGACGAAACTGGAGGAAGATAGCTGTAACCTTAGGCTACTGAGTTACAGTATACTTTAGACAACCTCCGATCCTATCTGTACGGCATTGGGTCTATGGGGTTTACAAACTACCAACCCCTTTCGTTGGCACTAACCATTAAAAATTGTAATGGTCTTTCACGCATTGCGATGCAGATAAATTACATAGGTTCAAACACAATCACCGCTTCCGAGCCTGACTCAATGGTAACGGTCCACGGCTTGAGGAAGTCTCCCACTTAATTCCACATATGGAGGCGCGGATCAACGCGTTGAGAAACCAGCTTGTATTTGACCATGATCGCGCAAATTACGGGTATTCCAGGGATCACATTCCCATTATTAGCGACACTCAGGTCAAACTCGCAGAAATACTTACGAAATATCTAAAACCTTCGATAATTAACTCGGTAAAGATACCTTATACCTATTAGCCGTTCTTCCAGACTACTTGCTTAGAAAGCTTTGCGAGGAACCTGTCCGACGAAGAACAAATCTGGGAAGTCCTCGAAAATGAACATCGCAGGGCGCATAGACCTCCGCTGTATAAACAAGTTCGCCTAACTTTTTCCATTGGAATTCAAAAGCTCAGTGCATTTGCGCGAACGTTTGGTGGTGGCGATCCACTATTTTTCGCTCCCAAAGATAATGTCTCCGACAACGAGAGTTTTTTTATGTTATAAATATAAAATTTAAAAAGAAAATAAATCAAAATTTTTATATAAAACAAGAAAGTTTTATAATTTCAATATACTTCAGATTTCGTTTTAAATTTTATTCATTCACCTGAATCTGGTATATTTTCTTAATACATCTATTGTGGTACTTATACAACTTTAACAATAATTGTGATAACAATATTACTATAATACAAATTATGACTTTGTTTCTAACATTGGCTGTTGTGTTACAGTTTTAACATCAACAATGCCCATTTTGGCCAAATTTTCAATACTTTCTACCGATTTAGAAATTTTATTAGTCTCAAAAGACAAATATATTTCTTATGATTATCCATTTCTTTTCTTTTAATTTTTAAAATGATTCTACAAATTTATATTAAAAATTGTTCAATAAAATTTTAATATTTGCGTGTATTGCGTTTAGTATTTGCGTTCGGTTTTTGTAATGATTTATTAAATATTTAATTATGCCGGTTACGACAGTAGGGAAGCGGCTGCATACATGTATGGCTTTGTCACATAAATATATCAAATCAGAAATGTCTTATGCGCACATGTATATATACTGCTAGCGGCCAGCGTGGGAACGCTAACTTAGCGTAGGTCGTAACTGCTGATAATATTGCACGCGTATTTGGTTTATTGAGACATTGAATGTAATAATTAAGTTTTTGGTACAGTGTACTCTCGATATATGCGCATATTAAACTGAATCCATATTTGCAATTTTAGTATCATCTCCTTTGGATAATTATTTATCCATTATGGATAAATCGAAGACACAGTGTCGATGAGACCTTTCGACGACAACGCAGATGGCTGGGAAACTTTGGGAAGGCTGGATAATTTTTTTTTAAATTTTTTTCAATTTTTGAGCACCGAATAATTTCCATTGAATTTTGGCAATGCCAAATTGGGAAGTCGAGCTCGATTTGAGGTTGCAGTCTTCAGCTATATTGAATGCATTAAATACCCACATAGCCCTTGCCTTGGTCCTTATTGCCAATTCTTCCAACGCGGATCCAAATTTATCTTCCCCAGCTATTTTCTCTATCTGGTTTTGAATCTCATTCGCCTTAGAAATGGTCTCACTAAAACCTGATCTTTAGCCCGGTCTTTACTAGAGAAAGTGACCAAGCTTCCAAGTTCCTCTCTTACTCAACTACTCTTACTCTAACATAATCATCAAGGGTGGTGGAAGTAAGTTTATTTTTCTTATTATCCATTTTATTAAAATATGTTTAAAATTTAAAGCTTTTTTCAATAAGCAAGCGAAAACATTTTAAATAATTTTAATTCATTTCAATAACGTGCGAAAACGATAAAATAATTTATAAACTAAATAAATATATAAGTTTAACATTAATATAATAATTAATTATTTTTACTATTTAGCAAATATGAAAAATAATGATTTAATTGATAAATTTATTGATAATTTAGATAGTCGATGTACTGAGTATCGAAAAAAATTGTTGGTCGCCAATGAAACCGAAATCAAATATTCCCAACGAGTTTTTAGGGTAAGGCGTCACTTGGCGTTCCGTGAAAATAAATGCGTCAACTAATGCATATATGTACATACTACAGTGGATAAAGGTGGATATCGGTAACAAAAAGTTTACTGCATATCTTTGTATGAACGCCAAATTATTTTTACACCTTTATCTATACCTGTATGTTAAACAATAATAGTTTCGCCACCAGATTGCTTCGTTTTATGTAACATTTCGTTTGGTGATTAAAAGATGAAGAAAAATAGTTTTTTTCTTTTATATTTGAAAAGGAAAAATTAATTTCATAACAGTAATGAATTCAGTTCGTTTACAAAAATAAAGTATTATTTAGTTGAACTTCTCTAAGTAAATGAAAGTGAATCCAAAGTAAATACTGAATCGAAGCGTTATACATGTCCGCAAATGATCAGTTTCATTATCAGTTTCACAGTGCTCTTTGGTAAACCACATTTTTTTTTTTGGTCTGACGTTAACACAAACAAAGCGGAATTTTTGATTGACTGGTAAAATTCAGTGCGTGTACATCATTATTCTTTGCGGCAAGATGTCGCCTCAACTGGAACTTTTCTATTTCCAACAGATAACAATTGTTTGAAAAATTGTTATTCAATTTTATAATTTTGAAGTTGAACTCTCATATTAGTGGTTAGCGATATTGTTTTTACGTTGTTCCATAAAGGTGATGCCTTCAGGCAAGCATTCAATTCATTTGCAGGCGTTCCACGGGGAATTACTGGCAACGTCTACCTGAAATCGCCTGCCAACAATATCATCAAGCCGCCAAAGATGTTGTTATTTCGCCGAATATCCTTCAGTGTGAAGTTAGGTGCTTCCAGTGATTTCTTATGTGCCATTGTGCACTCATCCCAAATAATGTGCATGCATTGCATTAACAATTTTCTTATTGCACTGGATCTGGAAATATTGCATGTTGGAGTATCAATTGTGTTTAAATTGAGTGGCAACTTAAGCGCAGAATGTGCAGTACGACCACCATTTAGAAGAGTCGCCGCGATTCCAGATGATGCTAACGCCAAAGCTATGGCACATGTTAATGGAATAGTGGCCAGAATCAATAAATTGACAAAGGTTTTCCCTGTTCCCCTGACAAAGGTTTTCCCTCCAGGTGCGTCCAGGAAGAAAAGATCCCCACAAAAATGTGGTGATGATAATGGCGAACAACGTTCGTATTTCGTACGCATTTAATGAAACAACTAAATCCGCAAGTGTTAAATCCCAAAGAATTGTTCAATAAAATTTTAATATTTGCGTGTATTGCGTTTAGTATTTGCGTTCGGTTTTTGTAATGATTTATTAAATATTTAATTATGCCGGTTACGACAGTAGGGAAGCGGCTGCATACATGTATGGCTTTGTCACATAAATATATCAAATCAGAAATGTCTTATGCGCACATGTATATATACTGCTAGCGGCCAGCGTGGGAACGCTAACTTAGCGTAGGTCGTAACTGCTGATAATATTGCACGCGTATTTGGTTTATTGAGACATTGAATGTAATAATTAAGTTTTTGGTACAGTGTACTCTCGATATATGCGCATATTAAACTGAATCCATATTTGCAATTTTAGTATCATCTCCTTTGGATAATTATTTATCCATTATGGATAAATCGAAGACACAGTGTCGATGAGACCTTTCGACGACAACGCAGATGGCTGGGAAACTTTGGGAAGGCTGGATAATTTTTTTTTTAAATTTTTTTCAATTTTTGAGCACCGAATAATTTCCATTGAATTTTGGCAATGCCAAATTGGGAAGTCGAGCTCGATTTGAGGTTGCAGTCTTCAGCTATATTGAATGCATTAAATACCCACATAGCCCTTGCCTTGGTCCTTATTGCCAATTCTTCCAACGCGGATCCAAATTTATCTTCCCCAGCTATTTTCTCTATCTGGTTTTGAATCTCATTCGCCTTAGAAATGGTCTCACTAAAACCTGATCTTTAGCCCGGTCTTTACTAGAGAAAGTGACCAAGCTTCCAAGTTCCTCTCTTACTCAACTACTCTTACTCTAACATAATCATCAAGGGTGGTGGAAGTAAGTTTATTTTTCTTATTATCCATTTTATTAAAATATGTTTAAAATTTAAAGCTTTTTTCAATAAGCAAGCGAAAACATTTTAAATAATTTTAATTCATTTCAATAACGTGCGAAAACGATAAAATAATTTATAAACTAAATAAATATATAAGTTTAACATTAATATAATAATTAATTATTTTTACTATTTAGCAAATATGAAAAATAATGATTTAATTGATAAATTTATTGATAATTTAGATAGTCGATGTACTGAGTATCGAAAAAAATTGTTGGTCGCCAATGAAACCGAAATCAAATATTCCCAACGAGTTTTTAGGGTAAGGCGTCACTTGGCGTTCCGTGAAAATAAATGCGTCAACTAATGCATATATGTACATACTACAGTGGATAAAGGTGGATATCGGTAACAAAAAGTTTACTGCATATCTTTGTATGAACGCCAAATTATTTTTACACCTTTATCTATACCTGTATGTTAAACAATAATAGTTTCGCCACCAGATTGCTTCGTTTTATGTAACATTTCGTTTGGTGATTAAAAGATGAAGAAAAATAGTTTTTTTCTTTTATATTTGAAAAGGAAAAATTAATTTCATAACAGTAATGAATTCAGTTCGTTTACAAAAATAAAGTATTATTTAGTTGAACTTCTCTAAGTAAATGAAAGTGAATCCAAAGTAAATACTGAATCGAAGCGTTATACATGTCCGCAAATGATCAGTTTCATTATCAGTTTCACAGTGCTCTTTGGTAAACCACATTTTTTTTTTTGGTCTGACGTTAACACAAACAAAGCGGAATTTTTGATTGACTGGTAAAATTCAGTGCGTGTACATCATTATTCTTTGCGGCAAGATGTCGCCTCAACTGGAACTTTTCTATTTCCAACAGATAACAATTGTTTGAAAAATTGTTATTCAATTTTATAATTTTGAAGTTGAACTCTCATATTAGTGGTTAGCGATATTGTTTTTACGTTGTTCCATAAAGGTGATGCCTTCAGGCAAGCATTCAATTCATTTGCAGGCGTTCCACGGGGAATTACTGGCAACGTCTACCTGAAATCGCCTGCCAACAATATCATCAAGCCGCCAAAGATGTTGTTATTTCGCCGAATATCCTTCAGTGTGAAGTTAGGTGCTTCAAGTGATTTCTTATGTGCCATTGTGCACTCATCCCAAATAATGTGCATGCATTGCATTAACAATTTTCCTATTGCACTGGATCTGGAAATATTGCATGTTGGAGTATCAATTGTGTTTAAATTGAGTGGCAACTTAAGCGCAGAATGTGCAGTACGACCACCATTTAGAAGAGTCGCCGCGATTCCAGATGATGCTAACGCCAAAGCTATGGCACATGTTAATGGAATAGTGGCCAGAATCAATAAATTGACAAAGGTTTTCCCTGTTCCCCTGACAAAGGTTTTCCCTCCAGGTGCGTCCAGGAAGAAAAGATCCCCACAAAAATGTGGTGATGATAATTGCGAACAACGTTCGTATTTCGTACGCATTTAATGAAACAACTAAATCCGCAAGTGTTAAATCCCAAAGAGAATTATTCTCCAGCAAACCCAATAGTTGATATGCTTCTCGATATGTTTGGCATTGTGGCCATTCACAGTTTTCAAATGCGTAGATGATTTTGGTCCACGTACATTTACCACAGCAGTTGAAAATAAAAACATTCATCATTTCTAGGATGTACAGTATACATGCGACCTAGTGCATCTGTGGAAAACACATGTGCACTGTGCATTGCGACATTTTTACAATTTTTTTTTTGTCCGTATTATTAAAGTTACTTTATTTTCTGAATTAGAACACTTCAAGAATACTGAAACATATTTTTAAAAAGTTTTAGATTTTGTTGTATTTTGTTATTCGTCCATATCTTAGATTATCTTAAGATTATGATCTGGCTATATTAAAAAAGAATTTGGCGCGAAAGTTTATGATTTTTTCTGTGAATATTATCTTTAAATTGTAAATTAAACAAAATAGCTTGAATATGGAATTTAATCGTCAAAATTACGTACGTAAAATTAATTATTACCACTAAATGTTAATATTACCACTAAATGGTGTAACTTGTGAGTCTAGGCCAGTCGAGGCAATTTTAAAGCTGAATGTTATTAACCAAAAAATTGAAAGCGGGCGACACTTTTCCTCTATATAGAAAATATAAAAATATATAGAAAATATAGCTGGTATGACGAACCAATTTAGGCAGAAAGAGATAACAATAATTAGTCCTGAAAACGCTTTAGTCTTTTTAATTGAAAACAATTTAACAAAACGACAACATATTAAAATAAAAGCCATAAGTAAGCTCCATGGATGCGATATTTATCCCCCTTATTCGGAAGTTACAAAAATGAAATTAAAAAGCGGACCAGAACAAGATAAAATAACTTATTCTGAATCTAAAGTTGAAGTATCGCTGCAGAATTTATTAAATCATTGTGCTGACCGCATGTTTGAAACCGTAATTGCCGTAATTGCTCATTCGCAAGCAACGCATTCCAAATTAATTGTCAGCTACTGGTTTGATGGCTCAACAGGACAAAGTATATATAAACAGCGATTTCACACGGAGAAGCCTGTTCAATTAGATCAGTCACTGTTTTTAACCACAATAATTCCCTTGAAATTATTAGATTCCAAAAATAAAATTATTTGGTTAAATCCTTCTGCTCAATCGGTCAGATTCTGCCGACGTTGAATGTAAAGGTGACCTTGTTAAGGAAAAAAAGTATTCAACGTAGATTATGGGATGAAATGGGTCTGAACGTAAACAACCCTAAGCAAAATGGAAGTGGCAATAGTAGTGATGCAAATTCCGGCAGAAGAGCCAACAATTTTAAATTTTAACGGTACATTTTGAATAATTCTTATATCATTTTAATTGCTGCATCGTGTGAATATAAAGTACGCCCAGAAAAAATGTTAAGATTTATGAACGTACGAAAACGTTCAACTTATACGTTGAAACTTATGATTGGTATCCAATGTCTCCAACTGTGCATAAAGTATTGGGCACCTCTAGGTGCTCTCGGTAAAAATGTGTCGGAAGCCCGCAATAGGCCGGGAAAAACACTCGCCTGAATACTATATCAGACGTGTTCAATTGGATACGAATAGGATTTCTTTGACCCACTGCTTTCAATTACAACTCTAAATTACAATTATTTTCTTAAAGAAACGCCAAAGATTAAATTATAAAAAGAGATGTTATAGCTGCCAAGAGATGTTATAGCTCTTTTGGAATCTCCTAATATTGAGCTTTCAACATCAGGGGCATGTGTAGACAATAACGTTAATCAGGCTTATGTTAATGTTAAATACATTTAGTGCACACTTATTAAATATATTACGTTAAAATATTTTAAAACAAAGTAAAAAAAAAATCCGAAATCCGAAACTCTAATTTTTTTTTTTTAAAGTATATGTACAAAGTTTCGTAAAATCATCAAAAATGTTAAAAATGCCGTCATGGTTTGCGAGGTTGGAATTTCTTTGTTTTATTGATTCCAAGTGTAATACTTGGGCATTTCAAGGTCATCTCCGTCGCTGCGAATAGATCTGCTTCAAAGAAGCTAGTCAACATTGTCAATGATGGTCTCTTAGGTTGTTGTGCGCCATTAGCCTCAGTAAAGTAAACTCTTTGGTCATTTTCCAAATTCACTGCTAAATTTTGAACTTTAACTTTGATAGTGCGACGATTATTTTCTTTTAAACGTGATGAAGGCGATAATGGATTTAATGCACCCCACTGTCTATGCACCATCTGTGGCGTCACAATGTCGTGAAGATGGTGATCAGTGACTGGATCAGAAATTTCCACTGATAATGAAGTTATTTGAATGTAATTTGTTCAGAAACCAAATAAGGATAGGAGCATGCGGTAGTCCACGCTTCTGCCATTCCACCGAGTACATATAACAACGTGTGTCACCAAAAACTCGATACTTAGTAAGCACATCCATCATAACCTTGAGTTTTTGCTGAAATACTCTGGCGATTATGTCATGTCGATCCTTCAATTTTTGACCCGATTCCAACTCACGTTCAATTTCCGTCCACTTCGGATTGCATCTGAACGTAATAAATAAGCCCGGAGTTCCATAATTTCGCACGTACGTACGTCATAGCGTCTTGAGCGTATTCGTGCATGTGGCGTGGACTTCCGATATAAGATGATAAGAGAATCGTCAGAAGTCCAATATTTTAAGGATCACCATCTGAATGAATAGCATCACACAATTTTATATAGTTCTCAGATCGTAGTTTTGCTTGATTGAATCAAGTGAACGCGAAACCTTCAAACGTTCAAAACGCGAATTAATGGAACAGCCGACGGCACTTTAGAATGACTTATTCAAGTGTACGAATCATCATAAGATTCGCATAGTAATTCATTGCGCTTAGATTTTTATTCGTTGATACTCCTGAAAATGCAATGGAAACCAATAATAGCAATAATTAGTGTGAATATTGTACCTGTAATTGGATCGACCATGTTCAACGTAAAGTCGTATCCGTCTTGCGCTAAGCAATAAATGATTGGATATTTTAACGCATCGTACAAACGGTGGGTGCATTGAATCTTTGCTTATGTTTACCTCTTGGGGTACAATCCGCTTTTATGACAAATTTGTGCGTTATAAAAGCATTATTAGCTTGAAAAAATGCTTGCTGCTGTTCAATAATTCGTCTCTTTAACTGTAGTGTTTCCTGTACATTGCACCTCACATTCGGCTGACCCACCATCGATGAAATGAAATAAATCTGCACAAATTTATGCGGTTATCTGGTGTTGTCACCATTGAACCATGCGAATGATATATTTGTCCTTGCATCTGTAATTGCAAACAATTATTTGTTTAAGAATACGGTGTAATTTCTGACAGTGTGATGGTGTAGTGTGTGGTGTTGTTGGTGTTTTTTTTTTAATCACTTTATTCGGGGGAGGTACGTAGGAGGGGTGGGGGGATGTACAGGAAGAAAAGGTAGCCAAGACTTTGGTCCAATGCAAACCTGCGGGAATGCCGCTAAGCTTTGCTTTGCAAGTGACTGGGCCCAGGTAAAGCATGACTTCGTTATGGGTTCATCTATCACTGCATCGCTCTGTCCTGCGCTCGATGCTCGGCTCTCGCTCTCTCTAGACTCTGCAGCATCTTCATTACAACTGCTGCGAACCCGCATAGGTTTCCCCAGAAGTCAGCGTCCTCGACCAGTTGGCTCCCAGGGTAGTCGCATCCACGTTGTTAAATCTGAAGCGCTCCCTGTCAGCGCGAAAGCGTGGGCAGTCTAGAAGGACATGCTTGGCAGTCTCATCGAAACCGCAGCAGTTAGGATCCTCCTCGTGGCCAAATCTGTGCAAGAAGCATTGTGTCCTGAAGCAGCCATGACCGTTTAGGATTTGCGTCAATGAAAAGTTCACCTCGCCGTGTCTTCTTTGCATCCATAGTTTGACATCTGGGACCCTTCCAAGACCAGCGACCCTTTGTGCAGCAAGTCCATTAGGCTTGCCAGCGATGGAAGCTTTATCTCGCCACCATTCCTATGGGCCTTCTGAGAGCAGGCCTCAGCGACCCCTGGCACTCTCTCATTTCGGTGTAGATCTCCTGAGCTTCTTGTACCAGTTCCTCAGCCGGGCGGCTACCCTCAATGACATGGACCGCCTCCTCCGAAATCGTGTGGAAGCCAGAAATTACTCTAAGCGCAGAGCTACGCAGAGAGCATTCGATGCCTCTCCTATACGTCTTGACTCTGGTTGCCTCTGCCCATATAGGGGTGGCGTACATGATAGTTGATCCGACTGGAGAAGAAGCCAGTGACCCTGCTTGGGTCCTCTCGTGTTCAGCATTATTCTCCTTAGAGCCCTGCAGACGTTTGCCGCCTTTCTGATCGTTTCCTGTAGATGCTCTTTGAAGCTGAGCCTCGTGTCTAGCATGACACCAAGGTATCTAATGGCTCGGGAAGAGACGATCTCTATACTCCCCACAGCAATTTTTACGGACTCCTCCTTCTTCCGCCTCCGCTCAGGTAGGAGCTCACAACCCTGTTGAGAATATCCGGTATTCCTGGTTCTAGTAGCGCACGGAGAATACACTTCCACTTTTCCGTGTTGAATATCTAATATTGCACCGTCATGGGTGCAATATCTAAATTTTGCATCATCACTCTAATTCGCAGTGGCATCATATTGGAATACTATGCGATTGAATGATCTTTGTGTCCTCCCGCGTTGTCTCAATCTTTTCTCTTTTTATATTTTGTCTTTCATCGCTTAAGTTCTGCAAATACACTTGTTGCTGGCTTATATGTTTCGTGCGGCGGCCGATTTTTGCACGTAGTACTCTAGGCAATCTGGAATATGGACAGAGTGGTGAATTTAACCTCATATCCACGATCCATCAAATCCACGATCCATAATTTACACAGATCAACTTGCCACCTTAAAGCCAAATGCCTGCTGCTGAAATTGAATAAAAATTGGCACAATACACGTGATTGAGTTGATGGTTTCCAATTAAAATGTTAGGAAACGAATTACTTATTTTCTAAATTTTTTTTTTCACAGTGAACAAAGTACCGGTTTGTCACATGAAATTAACTGAGAAGAGAACAATAAATAGTAAACAATGTATCACGCACCGGTATCTACTCTGTATCAGAGATGGCGCTGTATGTAAACACTCTAACCCCTCCCTTTTTTCCTTAAGTATTTTGGTAACAGTGTCTGTTAGGAGATTCATTTATTACTGTGTCTACTTCTAATAAATTATTCATGTGTAATTGGCGGAATAGCTCGAGAATTTAAAAAGTCAGTGAAGTTGATTACGCTCGAGAGCTTGGACAAATTAGTCGAGTGCCTCACAATGCCACATTGTTCCCATACCAAAACATTCAGTATAGTGATTTGTTAATTTTTAAATATACTTGGTTTCAACCTTGATCTCGTCGCTGTTGGCGTGGACAACTTCCAAGGACCTATATTCTGTGACTGAATGGTGATGCTATCACAGTAGCACTAGCACAATAGAAATCCGGCCAGTCGGCATAGCCACCGCTTAATGTTGGCATCGGCAATGGATGTAAAGACGGAGCTGGTCTATGTAGCTCTGGTGAGGCACTGGCACCACTGGTGCCGTTGAGAAGAGCGCTACCATCTCCATGAAGGTGACCTCTGCTCTTCAACCTCAACGGCAAGGTTGTAAGGCTATGTATATATATAACCACGTAAAGCTAGCAAGCTTGACAGCCGTCGTACATTTTCAAGACCTCATAAGTATCTGATGCAGCTTGTCTCTAGGAAATGTATTCGTCATGGCTTCCATCAAAGGTCGGAAGCGTTTACACGTTGTCTACTTCGCTTTTTTATTGGCTTCCACCTGTGGAAGCTTCCTCCGCTTTCTGGGTTCTAACAGACTTGCGTTATGTGGCGAAGTCTCTGCTTTGGCGTTGTTTCTGTTCGGCGACGACGCCAAAGACATCGTTAGTTACAAGGGGTAGCATCATTTCAGGGTCCATTTCTAGTTGGGGTGGAGGCCTTTTTTTTGGATAAAATCTTAACTCCTCACTATCGTCAATATCTAGTTCTTGTTTAATTTCTCAACATTCCCAATAATTTGCAGCTAAAGGGGAGCTTAGTAACATAACATTAAATGTGCAAAAATTTTAAATTGAGTTATACTCAATTGTACCAAGGAAAAACCGCCTCATGCCGTCGGTGATTGATAGCCATTCAATACAGACAACCCCGTGAATTTTTACGAAAATGAACAGAAGGCCATTTTTTGTGCTAAATAAGTTTACATAAGTTTACCCACGGGAACTCGGCACCATCAATTTCAATGGTTATATACCAGTGGTTTACATAGTTGCGTTGTGTTTGTACCAGCACTTGTAACGCCGAACGTTCACGCCGTCAAAAAAATGATCACGCCGGAAATCGTCAATAGAATCCATGAAATCATATTGGGTGATCGGAGAATGAAAGTCAGTGAGTTGGCTCATGCTGTAGGTATCTCAACTGTATGGGTACATCATATTTTACACGAATATTTGGTTATGAGAAAACTCTCGGAGTGATCGGTGCCGCGATTGCTCACCCTCGACTATTAGCGCAATCGTGTGACAACTTCAAAATAAGGTTTAGCGATGTTCAGCCGTAATACGAACACTGAAAAAAAATTGGATTACATTTTTTTAATAACAATTGTAACTTACTCTTTTCCTTGTGTTTTAGTTTTCAATATCGTCTGGTACCTCTTCCTCTAATTCGATTTCAAAAGTGTCACTTACATCATCGTTGCCATTTTCTTCATCTGAGTCTTCTGCGCACGAGTTTTGGGATGTACTTCCGTCTTTGTGACCAACACCTGGGGATATGATTGGCGAATCCAAAAGATCGACAACCTCTGCTGGCAGAGGCATCCTGTTGGTTTTTGTGAACCAAGAACTAGACATTAAAGGATGAGACGAATCCATAGCTCTGTAAAAAGACATCTGACATATTGTCAATCCGGCTACATTTTCTGGCATGATTTTTTCGGTCAGCCTTGAAAAGTTTGTGCCTTGCTTCTGATGCACTTTCTGCCAAGGAGCCAACAGGAACAATTGATTTTTCAATGATGATGTATCAATGTACTAAAATTTTGTGTACTGTTGGCGACATGGGGTACCAAAAGTAATTGGTCCTATATATAGTAAAAGTTTCAAAACAGAATAATTTGAATTTTTCTGAATTTATAGGGTAATGACAATTTATGGCTATCAAAATTACATGTAGGCGCTGAATCAAATTATGATCTATTCCTTATATAGAGGACAATAATTTTGGGTAGGAGAATGCCCGCCTCGCTGTATATCCCTCATTTGTATTGCCACTGCCATTTTGTCTCGGCTTGTCTACATGAAGCCCCATATCTTTCCAAAACGGTGCTTGAAATTTATATTTTCGTGCCTCCAATTCGATTTTTTCATTTCCCTTAACATGCCCGTTCTAATCTCAATTCTGTATGATATTTTAAGCAAGAATTCAAAAAAGCGAATCCATGCATGAAGGGAACTTAATCCATACTGATCCGTATGTGGCTTCATATCAAATATTTTGGAATAAAAATCACTTATAGTAAGAAGCTGGGTGGGCTTTGCCCCACACATTGGACACGACTGGCAGGATTTTGTTCCTGTTATTATATTTAACACCTTGCCGTCTATAAGTGTTAGGTGCCCATCGAATTTTAAAAAAATTGCATTCGATTCGAAAGCATGCACGTATAAATCCAGGTTTTTAATCTGATTGTCCAAGTTTTCTTTTTTTTCTAATATAAGAGACGTTGTTTCCTTTAAGTATGCTATTTTTAGAGGACGGAAAAATCGTATGGACTGAGGCGATTTATTTAAACAAATGACTCTTTGTTTTTGATCTATCATTTTTATGGGAATAATTGATATAACAAATAGAGAATCATCTAAAGACTGAGACTCTGCGATGCTTAATTTTTGTTTGTATAAACTGTGACCAGTAGACCCATCAAACCCATAGCTAAAAATAAGAGTACACTGAGTAACATTTTTTTTTTTTCGCGCAGTTCCCTCTGCATACGTACTGCCCACCTCCGGCCAACCGACCGAGGGGCGCTGCCGCATAACGGCATACGGCTCGAATCGCGGGAATAGATCCGAGAGTATAAAGAGAAGGAGTAGAGTATTACGAGGAAGAGTGTTGCACAGATAAGGCGTCTAGTATAAATGATTTAAGATTGTTAGTAGAGCAAAGTGGCAAGATGTTTTAGAGATCATTGTAGTCTGAACATTATACCCTGAACGGATCGTGTTGGGCATATGTCGAGCTACAATGGCTAAGGAGTAGAGGACGAAAGTTTCTAGTCCTTCTACTAGGAACATTAAAATTTAAGCGTTTTAGTAAATGCTGGTAAATACATGACACCCAGCATCGTTCTACGGTTTGTTAATGATGGTAAGTTTATTAATAAATGTCTACAATGATAGGATGGAAGGTGAAGACTTGCATCCCAATTAAGTCCCCTAAGTGCGAAGATAAGGAAGTTTTTTTGTACAGATTCTTTTGTATTGAGGATTCCAGACACACGATCCATACTCAAGAATCGGACGGACTAGTGAAGTATATAAATTTTTTGTTAAGTACGGGTCATTAAATTCTTTTACCATCTTTTGATAAATCCAAGTACACCCATAGCTTTATTAACCATGGTGGATATATGGTAGGTAAATTTAAGTTTCAAATCTAATAGGACACCCAGATCGTTAACCTGAGTTAATCGTTCTAGATCGATAAAATGACATGAGTTTACATTTCGATCCATTAAGCTTTAGGTTATTTGCTAAACACCAATTTTGAAATTTATCAAAATCGGATTGAAGTCTAGATTGGGCACTAGTGAATCTATACTGAAGACAAAGCTTAATGTCATCAGCGTACATAAGTACAAGTGAATCAGTTAAGGCAAGGGGCAAGCCGTTAATAAATAATGTAAAAAGTAATTGTCCAAGATGGCGTCTTTGGGGCACCCCAGATGTGACGCGGACTAAACGCGAGGTAACATCTTTAAAGAAAACACGTTGGGTTCTTCCAGATAAGTAACTCGAAATCCAAATCAGGAGATCAGTTGGGAATCCCAAAAGACTGAGTTTACTTATAAGAATCGAATGGTTAACAGAGTTAAATGCTTTACTGAAATCAGTGTAAATGACGTCTGTTTGTAAGCCATTCCAGAACCCATCCATGACAAAAGATATTAGCTCCAATAAGTTGGTAGTGGTGGAGTGGCGCTTCATAAAGCCATGTTGGCACGGGGATATTGAACTACATAGGTGTTGCAAATGTGGAGTGATAAGTTTTTCGAAAAGCTTTGGAATTGCTGACAATTTAGAAATGCATCTATAATTGGCAGCATCGGATTTTTTCCCTTTTTTATGAAGAGGAATAATGTAGGATTCCTTCCACATAAGGGGAAAAATCGAAGTCTCCAGCGATAGATTAAAGAGTCTAAGGAGCGGTTTGCCCAGTGCCTCGGCGCAGTTCTTCAGAACGCATCCTGGTACTCCATCAGGGCCTGGCGAATACACGGGCTTGACCTTAAGAAGATCCGATAACACACCACTTTGATCAAAAGGTGGGCAAAATATCTGGTTGGCTGATTGAATCTTATAAGTGTAAGTCTGAGTTGGAATGGTGCTTCATGAATAAGTTGTTTGAAAAAACTTTGCGAAGAGATCGGCCATTGCCAGATCAGTGTTCGCATATGAGTTCTCAAACGTAAGCAGAGGAGGAATAATACATGTTTGCGCTTAGTGTTTACGAAGTTATAAAACTGCTTCGGGTCCTGAGTAAACTGAATCCGGCAGCGGTGAATATAACTCCTATAACATTCGGCGTTATGCACGGTGAAATTGGACCGAGCCACTAAGTATCTTGAATAACTAACTGAACAGCCAGATAATCTATGTTTATTTAAAAGTTTATTCATTACGTTCTTTAAATTTAATAGGTGCTTTGTATACCAAGGCGGATTAGTTAAAGCGGACGGATATTTCCACGGCACGCAAGCGTCGAAGAATATATTAAGGGTTTTATAAAATCTCAGTAAGGCAATGTTTATGTCATCGCATGCCAATAGATCGGACCAATCAAATTCCAAAAGCAATTTATTTAGTTTTATAAAGTCAGCCTTACGGAAGAAACGAATTTTATTACATTTACGTGTAGACTTAAGGTCAATTAAGGTATTGGTTTCGATTGAAACCTCAAGAGTGGGATGATATGGATCCTCAGGGTTAAAAAGGGGCAAAGTTATGGAAAGAGTAATTTCATCAGGATCAGAAACGAAACACAAGTCCAACAGCCGACCTAAAGAATTTCTAACATGGTTAATTTGCCCGAGTGACATGTCGAACATACCCGCAGGGAAGTCGTGGTGCGAGTTAAGCAGTAAGGACGGAGAATTCTCAACATTAGACCACATGAGTTCTGGTATATTGAAATCGTTGTCGGACAGACGGTCCGAAATAAGACGAATAGCGGACAAATGTTGCCAGTATGTAGGCGGTTCCGACGAAGGTGGTATGTAAGAACAGGTAACGTATAAAGAATGACCGGACAAAATGATTTTAATGCAAAGAAATTCTATGTCACCAAACTCTTGTGATTGTACCTCTTCAGAAGCGAAATTGGAGTCTACAGAAATTAAGACTCCTCCTCCCCTTCGCAGTGTTCTATCACGTCTAAAAGTGGTGTACTTACTTGGAAAAACTTCGGAGCTTAAGATCTCCGGTGAGATGCAAAGGAAGAACTATCAGAATACAGTTTGGGTAGTTTACTACATAGCCCTCTAGTATTCTGATAGATAAGTGTTAGTGTAGAAATTAGTTTTTTGAAGATGAAGTGGAAGGTTGGTCAGTGGCTCTAACCACAGTGATAGTTTCACTCCCACAGGTTTGGTAATTTTTTTCTTCACCTAACTTGGCTGATTTTCCTGGACGAAAATGATCTCTGGCCAAAAGCTGGCGGAACAAATCGTCTTGATCATCTGCACAGGCACACGTATTTTGAAAGATGACGTGTGCCTGGTGTAGGTGTATTTGAATTTTGTAATATCTTCCACCTTTATGTCGGCTTTTGTTTTGGCTTTGATGTAAGCCGTGATATCAATCTTCGAAGTATCAGGGGCAAGCCGTTTAACAAATATATGTTGCGATGGCGGGATCACCTGCAAGGGTTTTGGTGCCGCCGTAACTAATACGGCAGCATCAGTGCGTACCGGTGGTCCGAACGTTTGATTGTCCTGTTCGGTGACTCTTAAGGGGGTTTGTATTATTGGGTCTGGTGGTATCACTTGAAGCGATGCCACAGAGGACATATCGGACAATTGCTCATTTACCCCGAGATATTCGGAAGCCGAATTTTTCCCAGGTCCTTGGAGTGGCCAGCGATATAAGCGGCTGCATGATTGTCGGCTGAGTGGGGCGATGATTATTCGCCACAAGCACATCACTAAAAGCGGATTTCTTACGCTTTGGAGACTCATTTAATAGTTGTGGACTACTAAACTGTGTATCGAGCGCACAGAGTTGGTGATTGATTTTACGAAAACCGCTAATCAATTCTTTAAATCCACTTTTAGTCTGTCTCATGAACGATCTCATTTCGTCCTGAACAACACGACAACCGTCACAGCAAAAGTGGAGCCCAGACCTACGTGAAATGGCATCCGAAACTGAGGCCGTGAACCCGGCACACTTTGCGTGTAAAACGTTTTCACAAAGCCAGAAGTGGATGGTAGGCTGGGATGAGGAGATTGTCTTATTACAAGATTTCAACGCATAGACAAGTTTAAATTCCATGGTTTTGATTAATTAATTTATTAATGTTTTTTTGATTATATTATTGACGTACCTTGAACCACTGTGCCAGGGAAACGAAAAAGGGGGATTGAAGAGAGCGATTAGTGCGGGTTAATAAACAGTAAAGAATAGAGATAAGAATCTCTATTGAGCGACGATAGAAGCAACACCGTAAAAGATGAAGAAGCAGAGCCGAGCTATGTTTGGATTAAAATTAATTAAGTTATTATTTACCTCCAAATATACCACTGCACACACGAAGCGATACGGATATTTGTAATGCAAAGGATTGTTTTTTATAAATATTAATAAATATAGATAAACACCGGAGTCTTAAGTTTTGAGATCAAATATTAAATAGAAACGCAGGGCGCACAAAAAAAAAACACGTCCGTTCGCTTTAGGATAAAAAAAAGAAAAGAAAAAAAAAAAAAAAAAAGTGAACATCTGAAGTATTTCACAAACTTCCTTTTGCATCAGTAATATTCTTTTTTTTTGTTTGTATAAACTGTGACCAGTAGACCCATCAAACCCATAGCTAAAAATAAGACTTCCTTTTGCATCAGTAATATTCTTGAAGCGGTATGGTTCACTAAGTTTTGCAAGGAAACTTTTGCTTCATTTTCGGTGCATGCTATTCCAGCAGGTCTACATTTTAATTTCTTCTCGGCTATTTTCGAATAAGAGGGGTAAATATCGCAGCCATGTTGTTTACTAAGTTGTTTTTCATTTATGTATTGCTGCTTAGTAAACCCATTTTTCCATAAAATTAAATAAGCGAATGCCTTTTCAGAAGTTATTGGAATCAGAGCCAGCAATTCAGTTCTATAAGTTTTTTTTATAACTTCATTTTCAGTTGATTTTTTGGCAGAAATGTTAGCAGCGTGTAGTAACAAAGGGGTTTAATTTTGATTTCCTATCGCAACTTCAGATGCCAGCTTTATTTTGAGTCGTTTACCAGCAGCTTCATATGTCAATTTCGGACGACCACCTTTCTTCTGTGGGGATTCATTTATATCAGAAAGTCGTATAGTCATATTTGTCTAAATCGATTTATGTTTCGGCAGCATCGTGGCAAATGTTTATTAATGTAATTAATAAAGTTAGTATTTTTATGTGATATTGTTTGGTTTATTCTTTCGATTTGATTACCGCCATTCAATTTGTCGAATATGTAAGTCTCCAAGGCTTCTCGCGAGCGTTTGTTGCTTTCCCAAATTGCAAGAAGAGGATAAACGCAAGTTTAGCAAAAAGGAGCAAAAATGGTTAATTGTATGACAACAAGGACACTTATGTAGTTAATTTTTCGTTCTTACTATTTTGCAAGACTGTGCCATTAATAAGTTGGGGACATATGTAACTTGTATATACATACAATTGTTAGTTCAAATCTATAAAGATACACATATAAAACAGTTCACAGTTGGACAACAAGACATATAATAACAAATGTTTAAGCTAATTTGCATTAACAATTACCTTCGCAAGGAATTTCCATTTTTAGATTTTTCAAACTTTTTTTTCACACAAAGCAGCAAGCACTCAAAGTTTACCAGTTTTTCGCGCCAATTTAACAACATTGCAGCGTCTCTCAAGCTTCTGACTTTGTTTGAGTGGCAAAACTACAGGGTTGCCACCAAAAATGTTTTGAAAGCGGATTTTTTCAAATGAAGATATCTAGATTTGATTAGTATGGGGCATTCATAAAAATTAATTAGGAAAAAAATAGGTTTATGCACCAAAATCGGATTTTTTACCCATTGTGCTGTGTACGGAACATGGATCCATCACAACATATCAGAGACCGAGGAACAATCGAAACAGTTGGTTGCTCGGGGTGAACGTAGACCAAAAAGAAAACAAAGTCTTTCAGCCAACAAGGTCATGGCCACAGTTTTTTTAAATGCACGCGGTGTCATTCATATTGATTACCTCAAGAAAGGTAAAACAATCATCGGCGACTATTATCCAAAGCTTTTGGACAGATTTGACGTTGACTTGAAGCAAAAACGACCGCATTTGGCTAATAGGAAAGTGCTCTTCCATCTAGACAATGCACGTGTGCACACTTGTGTAGTCACGATAACCAAAATCCACGAATTGAGATACGAACTGCTATACCATCCAGTATATTCTCAAGATTTAGCCCCCTGCGACTATTATGTCTTTCCAAACCTAAAGAAATGGCTGGGTGGTATAAGATTTGAGTCTAATAAAGAAGTTATTGAAGTCACTGGATGCAGCAAAAAAAAATCTTACACAAAAAGTCACGGACTTATCAAACCGCCCTCGTATTCATTCACTTTATTTGTGATCTAGAAAAAAATTTAGTACTTGTCGCTTTATGTTATCATCTTAAATAAATCATTTTGTATTGTGTATAGAAAAGTTTTAAGTTGAAGAACTTTCTATCATAATTTTGCATATATTTCTTATTTATTTAGATAACACTTAATAACTCATGCATGTGTGTAATTTGGGTCACCGATATATTTATATGTTTTTATTTTGACCTTTGGGCTGTCTGTAGCGCACAGAAACTTACATGTTACGTCTCTTTAGGGGTGTTGTTCGGCATATTGACAATATTTCTCCATAGGTTGGGCGCCAGTTATCTAGTCCAGGATCCCGTCCCGCACCGCAGTCAGTAATAAAGAAATATAAAATCTATGTATGAATAATATAAAAGTGGGCTTAATAATAATATTAAGTATGGAAAATGAATTTTATAAAATATAGTAAAACAAGAATGGAAAGCTAACTTCGGGCGGAGCCGAAGTTGATATACCCTTGCAGATATGTGGCAGCTTATATTATTAGATATATATCGGATCTTATATAGTCGGCACATCCTTATAAAACTCGACAGATCAAATTAGTTTGCCGAAAGTAGAATCCATACAAAGTCCCAGTTTTCTAACTTAAAAAACAACAGAGATATGGCATTTCCGATCAATCAGTTATATGGCAGCTATAGGATATAGTCGGCCGATCCTTATGAAATTTGGCAGATCAAATAAGTCTGCTAAAAGAGGAGTCCACAGCAAGTCCCATCTAACTTAAAAACAACTAAGTTATGGCATTTCCGATCAATCAGTTATATGGCAGCTATAGGATATAGTTAACCAATCCCGGCCGGTCCGACTTATATACTGCCTGCAAAGGAAAGAAGGATGTGTGCAAAGTTTGAAGTCGATAGCTTTAAAACTGAGCGACAAGTTTGCGTAGAAACAGACAGACAGACGGACAGACGGACATGCTTATATCGACTCAGGAGGTGATCCTGATCAAGAATATATATACTTTATAGGGTCGGAGATGTCTCCTTCACTGCGTTGCACACTTTTGACCAAAATTATAATACCCTCTGCAAGGGTATAATAACAACCAGATGCGAGCTGGTTGTTAATTTGTATACCAGTGGATTACTATAGTTTTGAGCTTAGTAACAGTTAACCTTTTTAGTAGGCGTAATGGTGGATTTTCCGATATGACCGCAAGTCTTTTTCCGTCCACTTGCTCGTCAAAAAGAAGGATGGGGTGGTTTTAATTGGCATATCTCGAGGCCTACGGGCTAATTATAAAAGAAGTTACGTGCAAGATCCTTTATTCCACTTCCTCTCTTTATCTTATAGAAAACAGACGTGTTTTTTTTTGTGAGCGCTATGTTTTTTTTTAACTCTTCTATTAACTTTAAACATATTTTTAACACTTTAAACATATTCAATAACTTTAATCCTGTATTTATTTATAGGCATTGTAGCGCTACCAGATTTTTGATAGCAGCCGAATTAAAACTGGTTCAATTTTAATTTCAATATTTATTTGGGTTAATTCCGCGCAATATAACCAAGAAGCGGCCCGTAAATATCAACACCAACACAACAGAACTAAGCTTGGGCGCTGAAGTCTACAAAAGCTCCCAAAAGCGCATGCGCTACAAATAACAACAAAGTGCATGCGAAACTGGGCGAAAAAGACGTAAATCAATGCCGCTGCAGCTAAACAAAATTATCAATATTCCAATTGGTTTTACTGGTGACTGCTTAGCCCAATAGGCATTTATATTTATAAACCATTTTTTCTTATATTTAAAATATCCGTATCGCTTCCCGTGTGCAGTGAAATATTTGAAGGTAAAGTAATACATTTTTTAATATTCTTCCAAGCCTAGCTCTGCTCTGCCTCTTCATCTTTTTGGTGTTGCGTCTTTTGTCGTTCAATAGAGATTCTCATCTTTATTCTTTGCAGTTTACTAACCCACTCATGTGAGATCGCTAAGGTCCGACCGTTCAGCGGACCCAAAGAGTTTTAGTCTGCAGCGACCGAGTGCCGGGCAGTGACATAGAAGGTGCGTGACCTACTCCTCCTCCTCCTAATCCCTGCAGCTCCTGTAGTAGTCGTTAAGGGGCACTGAAAGCCGAGCTGCGTGTTCTCCTATCAGCCAGTGCCCAGTAATTGCCTTGATCAGATCAAACGCGAGGTTCTACAGGTCTGGAGACTACTCCATTTCATTGTTGATTTCAGGTCGAAAAACTCCCTGCTCTTCTTTCTCCGGAAGGAGAGGGTTGGTTGTCCCTGCGCTAGCTAGTTCATCTGCGGCGCATTTTCCCTCGTGATCCCTATGACCGGGTACCCATATGAGGTAGATTTCATGCTGTTCCGCCATCTCGTTGCAGTGGTCGGTCGAGTGGTCGGGGAGTCTGAAGGACTCCTTTAAGCACAGAGAAACCGCGTCCCCCTGGCCATTAAGTGTTGATCCATGTGTGTAGATATGAAGGGAGCCTTCTAGTCCCGGGGTCCGGGCATCCCATTCCTCCCTCGAGGGGATGATGATTTTGTAATTAGTGGTGGCATGAAGTGATGCAGGTCCAGTCTGGTATGACCAAAACTATTCTTGCTCCATGGATTTGCCTCTCGCAGTCTTAAGTAGTAAGTCAAGGAAGAGATCTAAAGCGTCGCTAGGCGTCGTGCGAAGACTGCCTGTTTTACAGACTTCCGCCATGCGCTGCGTCTTCCTGAACCTATCCCTGCATAAGGAGTTGTCCAGGGCAGGCCACCAGACCAAAACTCCATAAAATAAGATTGTTCTGAGGATCGCCGTGTATAACAATCTGACTATCTTCGGGGACATTCCGCATTTCAGGCCTACCGCCTTGCGGCAGGTATAGAGGGCTATCTCCGCTTTCTTAGTCTTATCTGCGGTGTTCAGCTTCCAGTCCAGTTTCCTGTCTAATGTTATGCCTAGGCATTTCGCACTACTACTAAGAGTTAGAGTTTCCCCTAGGAGCTTCGGAAGCCTAAGATTCGATATTTTAAACTTCCTGGTAAACAAAACGAGCTCCGTCTTGGACGGGTTGACTCCCAGCCCGTTTCTTTGCGCCCAGGCCGACAGAACTTCAAGCTTCCCTGTCATTAGGTCGCATAACGTTTGTGGGAATTTTCCTACGAAGGCAATAGCAACATCGTCCGCGTACGCAATGATCTTGCCGCCGCCACCCTCTAAAGATCGCAGTAGATTGTTAACCGCCACGTTCCAGATTAGTGGTGAGAATTCACCTCCTTGCGTGGTGCCCCTCTTGACGTATCTTCGAATCGACGAACCTCCAAGAGTCGCCTCGACACTCCTGTTGACCAGGATCTGCCGTATTAGGTAAACTGATCGGTCGTCTATTCCAAGTCCCGTCAGTGCGTCGATTATTGAGCATGGCATGATGTTGTTGAAGGTCCCTTCTATGTCCAAAAATGCAACAAGTGCATATTCCTTAAGGTTGATTGCTCGCTCTGCGATCATAGTGATTATGTGCAGGGCTGTCTCTGTCGATCGGCCCCTCTTATAAGCATGCTGAGAGCATGAGATGTCACATGGGTTAATGGTTAGTTGGAGATGGAGACTTAGGAGTCTCTCCATAGTCTTAAGGAGGACGGATGGTTTGCCCGCCTTGGGTATGAATACAACCTCCACACAGTGCACAGCCACGCCTCTGGTACCATACCAGTAGTGAATACTATGCTAAAGATCTTCTTGATCCATTTCCTTAGGTTAATACCGACCCTAGGTAGCTGAGCCGGTAGAATGACGTCTGGGCCCGGAGATTTGAAGGGTTTAAAACTGTCTATTGCCAATTTAAAATTCCTGTCACTTAGGAGGTAATTGAGTGAGCCCTGGTAGCCTTGGCTGCACATCACCTGGGTTGTTCCTTCCATGGTGCAACCTGGAAAGTGTGCGTTGATAAGAGCCTTGAGGGATTCCTGGCTTGATGCCGTCCACCGCCCATCCGGGTTCTTAATATAACCTACGTTGGGGGCTGTAATAGAGAGGATCTTTCTTAGGCGAGCGGCTTCTGATGTCTCCTGGATGTTGGAGCAGAAACTGGCCCAGGCAACCGGTTCACTGAGATTAGTTTATCTCTCTTTCTAATTTCCACCGAAAATACAAGGGTGGCTGTAAATTATATTAAAAGCACTATGATATCGATAAAAAAATGCGTGCACTCGCTTTCACTGTATAAATTCAAATATATTAATCAACTTACTTAATCCTAGCTTATCTATTGCGGCGAAGCGGGGCGAATTCACGAGAGCACAAATGAGCTTTTCTTGCGCTCCCGCTCCGCCCTTTGCTACCTTACACTAGACTTCAAAAAATTCAACTTAAAATTCTACATTAATTCTACATCGGCCCCGTTGAAGGTCTCCATCAGGCTTCAACCACTGGCAGCCTCGCCAGCTTGTGGACTGCTCTCTTAAAGACCGCTCCTGCACTAGTCCTTACGACGGCGACCCTGACCCTTCCGTCCACGCCGGCGTGAGTCTCGACGACCCTGGCGGTGATCCACTGTTGGGATGGCTGGTGGTCCTCGGCAACAAGGACCAGATCGCCCTTCCTGACGTCCTCCTGCTCCCGCTGCACTTCGACCGCACCTGTAGGCCCAAGACGTACTCCCGAGACCATCGCTGCCAAAACGTTTGCTTGATTGACGAGACAAATTAAATTGGCGATAAACGTTGCCGCTTCTAGTGACTCTCTCGTTGATCTGCTCTTCTTCTTTTCTCTCGAATCCTACATTCGGCCTTCCTGACACGGGGTTCGTCCCGAACTCCTTCATGTATTCTGCTACAGTTGATGTCTTTAGAGGTCCCTCAGTATCCCCTAATCGTTCCACTTCATACCTCTCATGATTATTTACTTTAACTGTTTTGTATGGCCCAAGGTACTGCCCTCTTAGTTTTAATCCCACCCCATACTGAGTTCGCTTTATGACGACTAAATCGCCAAGCTTGTATTTTCTCTCCTTCCTAAGTTTTAAATTAAAACCTCGCCGATTTTCTTCTTGTAAATCTTGAATATTTTCTTTAGCATCTTGGCGAATCTGTTTACGTTCATCTTCGAACTCCTGCTGTAAGGTTTGCTGTATCATATCTCTGAACTCTGACGAATCAACCATTCGCATACACACACCAGTCAATAGCTTGAAAGGGGTGACTTTTGTACTTCTAGGCTCGACATTGTTTATTAGTTGCTGCACCTTTCCTACATATCTATACCAACTTGCTGGATTCTCGATACTTAATTTCGACAGCATTGGCACAATGATCCTGTGCATCCTCTCTAATTGTCCATTACCTCTCGGAACTCCTGTTGCTATCAATAGATGTTGTATATTCTGTTGTTCACAATACTCTTTAAATAAATGTGACGTAAACGCAAAAATAACTGCCTGCCTTTCTAAACAATTGATGACTTCTTCTACTCCAGTGCTCCTTGTCGGATACATCCACACAAATTTGGTAAACGCATCCACTATTACTAAAAGATGATTGTACCTTTTCTTAATTATCTCAATTTCCATTTGTGATGGAGCAACTTCCAGTTGTGCTTCTTTCAGTCTGTGTACTACACTATCGGTCAGCACAAAACATACTACTCTACTTAAGGCGTCTACATGCCTCATTTTGGTTCCTGAACGGTGTTCGATTTTGCACTGATAGTCTTGTAAAAACATTGCCCACCTAGCAATCCGTACTGAAATTTCTTTCTTTTTCATTGTCAATACAAATGCATCACAGTCTGTAATTACCTTGAACTCTACTCCTAATATATACACACGCCATTTTGTCAATGCCGCGATAACTGCTAAAACTTCTAACTCGTATGAGTGATATTTCTCTTCACTTGGTGTGGTTTTACGGCTCATGTACATGACCGGATGACACTGATTATCTTCCGGATCCTTTTTCAATAGGACTGCTCCGAACCCATGTTTTGAAGCGTCAGTGTGTATCTCTATCTGCAGTTTCGGGACATAAAGTCTTAAAACAGGCCTACTCGTAAGTGCCATTTTTAATTGTTCAAACGCTATCTGTTGCAATTCTTTAAACTCAAACTTAATTTCCATTCTTAACAGACCTGACAATGGTTTAGCTATACATGCGTATCCATCTACAAATCTTCTAAAATACGAGGTCAATCTGAGAAATTGCTGAACTGCCTTCCTATCTGTGGGTATTGGAAAATTAGTTACTGCTTGTGTTTTTTCATCACAAATCGCTATTTTCCCGTTTTCTATAATGTAACCTAAAAAATTAACCTTCTCTCATAATATCTGACACTTCGACCAATTAATTCTTAATCCATTTTTCCCTGTACATTCTAAGACAACATTCAGTTTGTATAATCCGTCGTCGACATCCTTGCTTGGAATAATTATATCATCCATATACACCCCTGCCACGATCTCCTGTATGAGCTCTCTCATCACTGACATAATAAAGCGATTAAAAACCGCTGGCGAATTCGAAATTCCAAAAGAAACGTAAAGGAACTCTTATCTGTGTAACGAAGGATGTATATTTTTGTGCATTTTTTCTCTACTGGCACATGGAAATAACCGTTCTTTAAATCTAACGTAATAAAAATGGATGCTTCTTGCAACTTCTCAATCACACTATCCATATGAACCCTTGGAAAAATGTCCCTAACTATTTTCCCGTTTAATTTAAGATAATCACAACATAATCGTTTTTGTCGGTTCTTTTTCGCAACTAACACAATCGGTGATGCATACTCGGAGGTGCTCGGTAGTATTATCTTTTGTTCAAGCCATTCACTAATTTGCTTCACTAATTCACTAATATAAGGTAACCGCCGTGGTGGTTGATACACGGGTATATCGTCCGTTAAAATTAGTTTCATTTCTACCGGAGAACTTACATTCCGATTTGGCTGGTATCGTTCAACTAAGTCTCTTGCTTTCACTCTGTTTCCATAAGATAGGTGTTTTAAATCAACTTCTACTGACGCTGATGATTCTAGACTCATCATACATAAGTTTGGAAATTCTTTAAATAATTCACTGCATGGATTGTTATTCTTCGGTTGTTCCACATTCTGTGTTCTTGTTCTGGGCCTAAGCTGTGTGCCATTTTTCTGCACCATCAGATCTACACTTTCTAACAGAGTCCTACCTAATATAGCATCGAATGACATGTCTTTTTCTGAAACGATATGAAATTCTACCCTTAGTTCTAATCCATTTATTTTCACAGGTATTGCAATACTGCCAAAAGTCGTAATTTGTCCCTTACCAATTCCCGTCAAGCAATTTTCTTCCCCAGTTAAAATACCTAGTCTCAATTTCAAATATATTTTTGCGCTCATACAACACAAATCCGCACCTGTATCTATAAGTGCTTTAAATTTCAACTCCCCATGAGAAATACTTTTTAATTCCAGTCCAGAAACCGTAAAGGTGCTTGATGGTATCATCTCATCTTCCTGAAGCACATTGGCTGTTTTTATCTGATTCAACTCAGTTTGATACTGAGCTGCTCTATGACCTGGTTGGTTGCATTTAAATATTCAATTAAGCTCTCATCGTCGAGATCAATTGGTTTAGCTAAATCCATCAATGCATACAAATATTCATGCAACGTTTCATTTTTTCTTTGAGGTCGTTTTTCTAGCATACGATGTATCTCTGCTGACGATACTGTCGCTCCCAACTCATCTATTAACGACTTTTTTAATTGTTTCCCAATTCCCAATATCTCTCTAACTTCGTATAAATAATTTGGCCGCCACACTAAGCAATTGTTTCCCATAAATAAATAATTGTAATTGCCGATTCTCGTTGCCGATTTTCTTCTAAACTACCTCTTCCGGAGAGTCTAACACATTCTCCCTCATTTTCTGCTTCTCCAGAAGTTACGGTTGCAAATGATTCGTCTGCCTCCTCATCAACATGTTCTAACCCTTCTACTTCATTTTCCTCCATCTGAATTCCAGCCGCTGTTGCACTTCCTTTTTTATTCCATTTTTTTCAATCCTAACTCAATTAACTTCTTGCGCAAATCCGTCACACGCAATGCCAAAATTTCTTCCTTATTCATTTTACAAACTTATGGGTATCTTATACATTAAGTTCAGGAATATAATATAAAAAGGAATGTAACGATAAAATTATAATGCTAATTAAATCTAATGTACAATGCTTTTTAACTTTTTAGTTTTACAGTTTCCTGTTGCAATTTTATTTCAATTTCTTTCTCTTTGCATCTCACCAAGTCTCCTGATCCCGATCCCAGCTCTCACCAATAGAAATGAAATTCCGCTCTCTCGGCCTTCTTCTATGTATGTTTCTTCGTCGCCGTTCACTTGTCGCTTTACTTGTGGTATGCAACTCCGCTCTATCGAACTTCTGTAGAACTTCTCGAAATGTGTTCCCACGCCGCCGTTAATTTCTCGCTTTGCTTGTGGTATGCAATTCCACTCCATCGAACTTCTGTTGAACTTCTCGAAATGTGTTCCCACGCCGCCGTCAATTTGTCGCTTTGCTCGTTGTATGCAACTCCGCCCTATCGAACTTCTCGAAATGTGTTCCCACGCCGCCGTTAATTTGTCGCTTTGCTTGTGGTATGCAACTCCACTCTATCGAACTTTTGTTGAACTTCTCGAAATGTGTTTCCACGCCGCCGTTAATTTGTTGCTTTGCTTGTGGTTTGCTTTCTCTCGACGAAAATCATCTGCGAACGCCACTCCCAAGCTATCGAACTGCCCCACGCCTTTCACTCGTCTAGATGATCACCGTCCAAATTCAGCCTCTTGTATATGACTGATCACCCACTAGTGTATGCTCCTCCAGCTTCGATCCTTACTCTTGCGCCGCCTTGGCTGCTCCCACGTTGATTTGGTCGGTTTCAGCCTACTGCTTCACTGTTGCCAAAATATTATTGTCACAACCACTATTCCGCATTTGTTCAATTGCTTCTTCAATATTGAGCAGTGTCTAATTGTTCACAGTTTCCCGAATTTCTATTGCCAGCTACAGCCACACACTTTTGAAACGCACTTTAAGTTGGATGACTTTGTTAATCAGGTACCCAATATCCCGGTTGAGCCCCCAATTGTAAAATGCTGACCTCCGTTGTTGCAGAAAAATCCAGAATTGTTCATTTTTTATTATAAGTATAGTTTATTATTAATATTGGGTAATGAACTTAATGCTATTTCAATAATGATTTTGCTTGACACGTTCTTTCGCTATGAGATTCTGGCTTGGTACTCGTTGATCATTGATCTGAGAACAGCGATAAACGTTGCCGCTTCTAGTGACTCTCTCGTTGATCTGCTCTTCTTCTTTTCTCTCGAATCCTACATGAATGCAAATACGAATCCATTTCTTGATGCGTATTGCCGCAGCTCGTCCTCTTCGTCTTCGATTTGGTGCCGCAGTGCTGCGAAGTGGCGACTCGCTCCTACGAAGTTCATCGCGTTGTCGCAGTGCACGATCTGCGGACATCCTCGGCGCCCAACGAACTCTGAAATGCCAATAAAAAGGAATCAGTTGACAAATCGGAAACTACTTCTGAATGTACTGCTTTGGACGCAAAACAAACAAACAGGGAAATGTAAGACTTGTATGGTGGCCTATCACGAATTTTCAATGTCGTCTCAATAGGGCCACAGAAATGCACGACACATATGGAGAATGGGCGGAGAGCACGGACTCGATCTAAGGGTAAATCTCCCATGATTTGAGTCTTGCATTGAGGCTTGCATTTAAAACAGCGTATGCACGACCGTACTATCTGACTGCAGACTTCCTGCGCGTTTACTATCCAAGCGCGCTGTCGCAAGAGACTCACCAGTGCTCGTGCACCCACATGAAAATTCGACTCGTGCAAGTATCGGACGTAGCTCTGAACAAATTGAGAGCGCTTTGTCAACAATACTGGAAACTTGGCATCGTACGAAATAGGAGCATAGCTAGTCGCCCCCCGACCCGCAACAACGAAAAGGTAAGCCCAGCCTGAGAGGCTTCATGGACAAACGGATTAAGCTTCTGTAGGCTTGGGCTAACAACCAGATGTTTTCGAATATATCTAACTTCCTCTTGATACTCGTGCTCTTGGACTATCTGGACAATTTTGTTAAAAGCTTCTTGATATTCGACAGGTGAAGGTACACTATCAGAAGTAACTACAAATTTTTTACACTTCTTTATAAAGCGGACCATGTAAAGGAACACTCGCAGCAGTTTTAAGTGAGAGGAAAATCCTTCTATCACTTCCATCAAATATGAGGTGGAGACCAAAATCTCTTGTGACGGATCAAACCGAAGACTCGTTGGCCACTTATCTTCCGGCTCCGAAAAACCGATGGACCTGTAAACCAGATCGATTCTGCCGTTTCCTTTACGTCTCCACCTCTAGACACAATATCTGCCGGGTTCTGTTTAGTTGGTACATGCTGCCACGTGCTATCCTCTGACCACTCTTGAATCTCAGCAACTCTATTTGATACGAACGTTGACAACGACGATGGATGGGAACGAATCCAATGAAGACAAACTTCTGAATCTGACCAATATGCACTTCGTTCGATCGGTGCTTTGATAAGAGGTTTTATTTTGCGGCAGACGTCTGCGAGAAGATGAGCGGCACATAACTCAAGACGGGGGAGCGTCTTTGTCTTGAGCGGCGCTACTTTGGACTTTGCAGTCAACAATGAGACTTTAATACCTTCTGCAGATTTGCAACGAATATAGACGCAGGCTCCATAGGCTCTCATCGATGCGTCAGAGAAGGCATGAATTTCAATTGGTGACATCGGCTCACTCATCACAAATCTCGGTATTGAGATATCTTCTAGCTGGGACAAGGCAAGCTGAATTTTGTTCCACGCGGTTTCCAAATGCAGTAGAATCGACTCATCCCAATCTAGCTTATTAAGCCAAAGTTCCTGCAACAGAATCTTTCCTTTAATAAGGATAGGGCTTAATAAGCCAAGGTGGTCGAAGAGCTTTGATGTCACCGTCAGAATATTCCCCTTAGTCGCCCTTTGAGCCATGACTGACATATCAATTTCGAATTTAAACACGTCATCTTTAGGAACCCAAACGATTCCTAGTGTTTTTGTCAGCTCTGAGTCCGAAAGTGTTATTGGCTTAACACTGTGTTATTGGTTATTGGATAGTTTGAAAACCACTTACTCAATTCAAACCCAGCGTTTTGAAGAACCTGAGTTACTTCAGACTTAATGGTCTTTAGCTCCTCCACGCAACCAGCACCTGTTAACATGTCGTCAAAGTAAAAGTCAGACCCAATAACTTTAGCAGCTCAAGGAATTTTTTTTTTCGCGGATTTCGCGGCTGGTGCAGTGCCATAAGTAACGGTGTTGAGCTTGCACAATTTCAAGGACTCAGATGGGTCTTTTCTCCACACTATCAACTGGTATCGTCGATCTGCTTCATTCACCATTACTTGACGATACATCTTTTTTATGTCGGCTACCAGAGCGAATTTGTTTAGCCGAAACCTAAGAAGAGTTGAGTAAAGCTCTTCCTGAATTGTTGGACCCACCATCAACAACTCATTTAAATACTTCTGTGTGGATGTCTTACAGGACGCATCAAAAACGACTCGTAGCTTGGTCGTTGTACTTTGAGGCCGTAAGACATACTGGTGGGGTATAACGTAGTGTGGAGAAGCAAGAACATCATTGCTTGCAGGGGACATATGGCCTAGCGATTCGTATTCTTCCATAAATTCCAAATACATTTTCATTAAGTTCGGATCTCGAGATAATCTTCTCTCGAGCGACAGAAAACGGCGTTTGGCTATCTCAACTGAGTCTAACTTCAAATCGACCTGAAGGCAGTATTCTTGTAGTCTTCCGATAATGTTCCTCACATAGCTCTTGTTCTGGCGACAACATATTTTTAGAAGATGAAACGACCAGAATTTTTTTCAAATTGTTGCCTATTGACACTAATGTTTTTTCTTGGCAATTCAGGCTAGAGACCGGCTGTTGAAGAGTTGAGGAATTTGCCATATATTTTCCTGATACTATCCACCCAAGGAGAGTTTTTTGAAGTATGGGATGGTTCGGACCTTGCTTTATTTGACCAACGGACTCAGCTCCAATTAGAATATCTATCCGCTGAGGTTTATAAAAATATGGGTCTGCTAATGGTAAGTTCTTTGGTAGGGTCCAATCTTTCACGTTCACTGACTGGTCAGGGTGATAGCCTGAAATTGTTTCCAAAAGACGAAAGGAAACGAAAGGTGTGTATCTTTTTCTTTACTTGTGAATTAGTTTGACCAATTCCAAGCAAGTTGATGCACGATTCCTCCCTACGGATCTATAAGCGTTGAGCAATATCTTCAGTAATGAAATTCATTAGTGACCCTGAGTCAAGTAATGCTCGGGCCAATATGTGTTCTCCATTTTTTCTAACGCTTACGATCGACGTTGCTAGTTGCGTTCTCACGACGCATGCAAAGCATGTGAAGTAGAAGGGCCATCATTCGTTAACGCTGGAGGAGGATTTTCTGTAGGTGGTGGTAACGCAAAGTTATTTTCAGTTACTGTAAATAGGTGCAGAAGCTTATGGTGCGATCTTGCACAGATTTGACCTAGTCGACTTCGCTACCGTGTGACCTTTTCGCAGACAATTTAAATAGAGGGAGGCTGACTAAACAAACTCAAACCTTTGCATTACAGTAAGGCGAGCGAACGTACTGCACTGGGCCAAAAAATGGACTTGAGCGTTACAATAACTGCAAGCTGGTTTGGCGTTGGCAGAGGAACAAGCCAACGAACTTCTATTAAGTTGCTTGCTAAGCCCAGTTTTATCTTGTTTTGGTTTGCCAGTTTCTTCAGTGGACAGGTGCTGGTACCTACGATTTAGTATTTTTTCTAAATCGGACCACAGCGGCAATTCCTCATAATCCAGTGACTCTTCCCATTTTTGCTTGGTCACTGGATCCACTCTACTCAAAACTAAATGTATAATCATTGAGTTTGCCATTTTAGTATCATCTCCCATGGATAATAGTGATCCATAAATTGATGACACAGTGTCGATGAGACCCCTCAACGACGACGCTGACGGCTGGGAAATTTTCGGAAGGCTGAAAAGTTGACTGATTTTGTTCGCAAAGATGAGACATTCGTTATCATAAATTCTTTTTAGACTAGCTATAGCTTTGTCATAATTACTCTCGGTGACCTGGAATGCCTTGATAGTTCCTAAGGCTTCACCAGAGAGGCAAGAAATTAAATTATTAAATTTTTCGATAACAGGAATCATTCACATCTTTGTCAATTAATGTCTCAAAAAGACTTTTTGAAAAATTTTTGAACTCCAAATAATTTTTACTGAATTTTGGTAATGTCAAACTGGGAAGTCGAGCTCGAGTTGGAGCTGCAGAAATTGCAGTAGCTGGACGGGAGTCTTCAGCTTGGTTGTTATGGCTAACTCTTCCAACTCGGCTCCAAAATCATCCAAATTCATCTAATTGCTCGATCTGGTCTTGCAACTCATTTACTTTAGAAATTGCCTCATCTAAAACCTGAAGCCTGCACTCTAGCTCGGTTTTGTCTAGAGGAAGTGATCCAGCTTCCAAACGTTCCTCCAACCGACGAATGCTTTTAACATTAACATTTAATTTAACATCTTCAACATCTTTTTATCAATAAGAGTCGTGGAATTAAGTTTCGGTACTCTCCATTTTAAAAAATTATTTATTTTTCAATAAAGAAGCGAAAACAATCCAATTTTTAATATTTAATATTTGTTCAAACATTATGTTGAACATGAGAGCTAATATCTTAAGCAATGTTAAAATATTTCAACATATGAGTTAAAAATATACAGTGAACTATATATTGTTATCATAATAATACAAAAGCCAAAATACACATATACATACATGCATACTAATTCTAAAAAATATAAAATGTACACCAGTTTTTGTGGCCCTTTGCAGAATGTTCAAGCATTGAACACGATTAGAATCCAAAGATAGAGTCTCAAGGGATCGGAGCCATGGAAATAAGAGATAGGCATGATTTGAGACCGATCCCCTGCAGCCTAAGTACATATGTACATATGTGGTGCACTTGAAGCACTTAGAAAAGGGTCACATAGCATGTCAGCGTAGAGTTCGTTGATAAGTATTTTTAAATAGATTTAAGATTTTCATGTATCTTTCTTATAAGAGAATGGAAATAAATAAAAACAGTTTTAAAACGGAACTCATTGGAGTAATACCTAAATTATTGGGCTCCTCTTAACAATATTTATACCCTTGCAGAAGGTATTATAATTTTGGTCAAAAGTGTGCAACGCAGTGAAGAAGACATCTCCGACCCTATAAAGTATATATATTCTTGATCAGGATCACCTCCTGAGTCGATATAAGCATGTCCGTCTGTCCGTCTGTCTGTCTGTTTCTACGCAAAGTTGTCTCTCAGTTTTAAAGCTATCGACTTCAAACTTTGCACACATCCTTCTTTCCTTTGCAGGCAGTATATAAGTCGGACCGGCCGGGATTGGTTAACTATATCCTATAGCTGCCACATAACTGATTGATCGGAAATGCCATAACTTCGTTGTTTTTTAAGTTAGATGGGACTTGCTGTGGACTCCTCTTTTTTTTTTTTTTTTTTTTTTTTTCCTATTACTCCGCTTGGGAGCTTAGGGCATCCACAAGTGCATTCATCCACCGGACCCTATTCTGCCAAATCCCAGGTGACAGAGAGAACGCGCGGCGTAGTGCTGCTCGGCGTTCGGCTAGGCTAAGCTTGGGGCGTCCCATTCTTCTTCTTCCTTGCGGGTTTCATCACTCCAAAGCTATCCTCTTATGCTGTCTCGCTCTGACCAATCCATCCATTTCCATTTCTTTTATCTGCTGCTGGAGAGCGGAGGGTCGTCATCGGGTTGGGGGTGTGATTGTTTTTTTTTCTGATCTTGTGTTTGTTTCTTAATCTTATTTTTCGGTCGATCCGGTGATTAGCCGAGTGCAACCTATCTCAGAAGTGGGGTGGCTGCCACCTAACGACATCTGGGAATGCCGGTTTTCGGTTTTCGTGCATATAATTATAAATAGAAAGAATCCGATAAGAACTCTCACTATTTACATCATATGCGCGAGCGCCGAAAACTTGCAGGGCCATGCACTTGACATGAGTGGGGCTTGAACCCACGACCTCACGCTTAGCGAGCTAGTACACTAACCACTAGGCTATGAGGCCCCCCTCTTTTAGCAGACTTATTTTATCTGCCAAATTTCATAAGGATCGGCCGACTATATCCTATAGCTGCCATATAACTGATTGATCGGAAATGCCATATTTCTGTTGTTTTTTAAGTTAGAAGACTGGGACTTGTATGGATTCTACTTTCGGCAAACTAATTTGATCTGCCGAGTTTTATAAGGATCGGCCGACTATATAAGATCCGATATATATCTAATAATATAAGCTGCCACATATCTGCAAGGGTATATCAACTTCGGCTCCGCCCGAAGTTAGCTTTCCATTCTTGTTTTATTTAAATATTTGGTAAATAAAATTTATTAAAATATTTTTATTGTTATTTAATTAATTAAAATAAATTTTTATTTTAATTTCGATAAAGGCGAAAAACGATGATAATTAATTAATCATATTTTTTTTTTTTTTTTTTTAATATAATAAAATAATTTATTAAATTTAACTAAAATTGAAATTGATTAATTAATTGATAGTCGAATAATTTGATAGTCGAGGCACAGAGTATCCAAAAAAATAGTTGGTCGCCAATGACACCGAAAACAATATACCCAACCTAGTTGTAGGGTAGCGCATCACTTGGCGTTCCGTTAAATAAAATGCGTCAAAAAATGCATATACGTACATACAACAGCGGATAACGGTGGGAAGCAAAAAACGAAAATATTACCGCTGCATCTATTTGTGTGTACACTAAATATTTATGCACATTTAATTTATCTGTAATATGTAAAAAAATTTTTGGCTGCACTTTAATTTGATAATAGAGAGCTATGTGAGGAACATTATCGGAAGACTACAAGAATACTGCCTTCAGGTCGATTTGAAGTTAGACTCAGTTGAGATAGCCAAACGCCGTTTTCTGTCGCTCGAGAGAAGATTATCTCGAGATCCGAACTTAATGAAAATGTATTTGGAATTTATGGAAGAATACGAATCGCTAGGCCATATGTCCCCTGCAAGCAATGATGTTCTTGCTTCTCCACACTGCGTTATACCCCACCAGTGTGTCTTACGGCCTCAAAGTACAACGACCAAGCTACGAGTCGTTTTTGATGCGTCCTGTAAGACATCCACACAGAAGTATTTAAATGAGTTGTTGATGGTGGGTCCAACAATTCAGGAAGAGCTTTACTCAACTCTTCTTAGGTTTCGGCTAAACAAATTCGCTCTGGTAGCCGACATAAAAAAGATGTATCGTCAAGTAATGGTGAATGAAGCAGATCGACGATACCAGTTGATAGTGTGGAGAAAAGACCCATCTGAGTCCTTGAAATTGTGCAAGCTCAACACCGTTACTTATGGCACTGCACCAGCCGCGAAATCCGCAAAAAAAAAATTCCTTGAGCTGCTAAAGTTATTGGGTCTGACTTTTACTTTGACGACATGTTAACAGGTGCTGGTTGCGTGGAGGAGCTAAAGACCATTAAGTCTGAAGTAACTCAGGTTCTTCAAAACGCTGGGTTTGAATTGAGTAAGTGGTTTTCAAACTATCCAATAACCAATAACACAGTGTTAAGCCAATAACACTTTCGGACTCAGAGCTGACAAAAACACTAGGAATCGTTTGGGTTCCTAAAGATGACGTGTTTAAATTCGAAATTGATATGTCAGTCATGGCTCAAAGGGCGACTAAGGGGAATATTCTGTCGGTGACATCAAAGCTCTTCGACCACCTTGGCTTATTAAGCCCTATCCTTATTAAAGGAAAGATTCTGTTGCAGGAACTTTGGCTTAATAAGCTAGATTGGGATGAGTCGATTCTACTGCATTTGGAAACCGCGTGGAACAAAATTCAGCTTGCCTTGTCCCAGCTAGAAGATATCTCAATACCGAGATTTGTGATGAGTGAGCCGATGTCACCAATTGAAATTCATGCCTTCTCTGACGCATCGATGAGAGCCTATGGAGCCTGCGTCTATATTCGTTGCAAATCTGCAGAAGGTATTAAAGTCTCATTGTTGACTGCAAAGTCCAAAGTAGCGCCGCTCAAGACAAAGACGCTCCCACGTCTTGAGTTATGTGCCGCTCATCTTCTCGCAGACGTCTGCCGCAAAATAAAACCTCTTATCAAAGCACCGATCGAACGAAGTGCATATTGGTCAGATTCAGAAGTTTGTCTTCATTGGATTCGTTCCCATCCATCGTCGTTGTCAACGTTCGTATCAAATAGAGTTGCTGAGATTCAAGAGTGGTCAGAGGATAGCACGTGGCAGCATGTACCAACTAAACAGAACCCGGCAGATATTGTGTCTAGAGGTGGAGACGTAAAGGAAACGGCAGAATCGATCTGGTTTACAGGTCCATCGTTTTTACAGAGCCGGAAGATAAGTGGCCAACGAGTCTTCGGTTTGATCCGTCACAAGAGATTTTGGTCTCCACCTCATATTTGATGGAAGTGATAGAAGGATTTTCCTCTCAATTAAAACTGCTGCGAGTGTTCGTTTACATGGTCCGCTTTATAAAGAAGTGTAAAAAATTTGTAGTTACTTCTGATAGTGTACCTTCACCTGTCGAATATCAAGAAGCTTTTAACAAAATTGTCCAGATAGTCCAAGAGCACGAGTATCAAGAGGAAGTTAGATATATTCGAAAACATCTGGTTGTTAGCCCAAGCCTACAGAAGCTTAATCCGTTTGTCCATGAAGCCTCTCAGGCTGGGCTTACCTTTTCGTTGTTGCGGGTCGGGGGGCGACTAGCTATGCTCCTATTTCGTACGATGCCAAGTTTCCAGTATTGTTGACAAAGCGCTCTCAATTTGTTCAGAGCTACGTCCGATACTTGCACGAGTCGAATATTCATGTGGGTGCACGAGCACTGGTGAGTCTCTTGCGACAGCGCGCTTGGATAGTAAACGCGCAGGAAGTCTGCAGTCAGATAGTACGGTCGTGCATACGCTGTTTTAAATGCAAGCCTCAATGCAAGACTCAAATCATGGGAGATTTACCCTTAGATCGAGTCCGTGCTCTCCGCCCATTCTCCATATGTGTCGTGGATTTCTGTGGCCCTATTGAGACGACATTGAAAATTCGTGATAGGCCACCATACAAGTCTTACATTTCCCTGTTTGTTTGTTTTGCGTCCAAAGCAGTACATTCAGAAGTAGTTTCCGATTTGTCAACTGATTCCTTTTTATTGGCATTTCAGAGTTCGTTGGGCGCCGAGGATGTCCGCAGATCGTGCACTGCGACAACGCGATGAACTTCGTAGGAGCGAGTCGCCACTTCGCAGCACTGCGGCACCAAATCGAAGACGAAGAGGACGAGCTGCGGCAATACGCATTAAGAAATGGATTCGTATTTGCATTCATGTAGGATTCGAGAGAAAAGAAGAAGAGCAGATCAACGAGAGAGTCACTAGAAGCGGCAACGTTTATCGCTGTTCTCAGATCAATGATCAACGAGTACCAAGCCAGAATCTCATAGCGAAAGAACGTGTCAAGCAAAATCATTATTGAAATAGCATTAAGTTCATTACCCAATATTAATAATAAACTATACTTATAATAAAAAATGAACAATTCTGGATTTTTCTGCAACAACGGAGGTCAGCATTTTACAATTGGGGGCTCAACCGGGATATTGGGTACCTGATTAACAAAGTCATCCAACTTAAAGTGCGTTTCAAAAGTGTGTGGCTGTAGCTGGCAATAGAAATTCGGGAAACTGTGAACAATTAGACACTGCTCAATATTGAAGAAGCAATTGAACAAATGCGGAATAGTGGTTGTGACAATAATATTTTGGCAACAGTGAAGCAGTAGGCTGAAACCGACCAAATCAACGTGGGAGCAGCCAAGGCGGCGCAAGAGTAAGGATCGAAGCTGGAGGAGCATACACTAGTGGGTGATCAGTCATATACAAGAGGCTGAATTTGGACGGTGATCATCTAGACGAGTGAAAGGCGTGGGGCAGTTCGATAGCTTGGGAGTGGCGTTCGCAGATGATTTTCGTCGAGAGAAAGCAAACCACAAGCAAAGCAACAAATTAACGGCGGCGTGGAAACACATTTCGAGAAGTTCAACAAAAGTTCGATAGAGTGGAGTTGCATACCACAAGCAAAGCGACAAATTAACGGCGGCGTGGGAACACATTTCGAGAAGTTCGATAGGGCGGAGTTGCATACAACGAGCAAAGCGACAAATTGACGGCGGCGTGGGAACACATTTCGAGAAGTTCAACAGAAGTTCGATGGAGTGGAATTGCATACCACAAGCAAAGCGAGAAATTAACGGCGGCGTGGGAACACATTTCGAGAAGTTCTACAGAAGTTCGATAGAGCGGAGTTGCATACCACAAGTAAAGCGACAAGTGAACGGCGACGAAGAAACATACATAGAAGAAGGCCGAGAGAGCGGAATTTCATTTCTATTGGTGAGAGCTGGGATCGGGATCAGGAGACTTGGTGAGATGCAAAGAGAAAGAAATTGAAATAAAATTGCAACAGGAAACTGTAAAACTAAAAAGTTAAAAAGCATTGTACATTAGATTTAATTAGTATTATAATTTTATCGTTACATTCCTTTTTATATTATATTCCTGAACTTAATGTATAAGATACCCATAAGTTTGTAAAATGAATAAGGAAGAAATTTTGGCATTGCGTGTGACGGATTTGCGCAAGAAGTTAATTGAGTTAGGATTGAAAAAAAATGGAATAAAAAAGGAAGTGCAACAGCGGCTGGAATTCAGATGGAGGAAAATGAAGTAGAAGGGTTAGAACATGTTGATGAGGAGGCAGACGAATCATTTGCAACCGTAACTTCTGGAGAAGCAGAAAATGAGGGCGAATGTGTTAGACTCTCCGGAAGAGGTAGTTTAGAAGAAAATCGGCAACGAGAACCCATCTATACAGGAAAGTCTTGGTTTACATTAAAAGATGTAGAAGAAAGTGTGTCACAATTTTCAGGTAACGATTCACCTGACAATAATCAGTGGATCCAAGAACTAGAAGAATGTGCACTGACGGTAGAATGGAGCCAATTACAATTATTTATTTATGGGAAACAATTGCTTAGTGGGGCGGCCAAATTATTTATACGAAGTTAGAGAGATATTGGGAATTGGGAAACAATTAAAAAAGTCGTTAATAGATGAGTTGGGAGCGACAGTATCGTCAGCAGAGATACATCGTATGCTAGAAAAACGACCTCAAAGAAAAAATGAAACGTTGCATGAATATTTGTTTGCATTGATGGATTTAGCTAAACCAATTGATCTCGACGATGAGAGCTTAATTGAATATTTTGTAAATGCAACCAACCAGGTCATAGAGCAGCTCAGTGTCAAACTGAGTTGAATCAGATAAAAACAGCCAATGTGGTTCAGGAAGATGAGATGATACCATCATCACCCTCGCCAGGGGCCACTTCATTGGAGGCAAGTTTTCGTCTTTCACCAGCACAATGTCATGCACAGCTATGCCTTGACCTAAGCCTTGGTTAGATACTTTCCCTTCCATCTAGACCAGAAAGATTGCTAAAGAAAGACGACACATTGCCAGGCATCTTGCCGGTTTATGATGAGTTTTGTCAGGTCTGGCTCACTGAAACTAGAAGGAGGCCCTCCTTGCAGCATTAGCTAGTCGGCCGCCGACCCGCAACAACGAAAAGGTAAGCCCAGCCTGAGAGGCTTCATGGACAAACGGATTTAGCTTCTGTAGGCTTGGGCTAACAACCAGATTTTTCCGAATATTTTTAATTTCCTCTTGATACTCGTGCTCTTGGACTCTCTGGACAATTTTGTTAAAAGCTTATGATATTCGACAGGTGAAGGTACACTATCAGAAGTAACTACTAACCGGGGACTCGTTGGCCACTTATCTTCCGGCTCCGTTAAAAACGATGGACCTGTAAACCAGATCGATACTGCCGTTTCTTTTACGTCTCCACCTCTAGACACAATATCTGCCGGGTTCTGTTTAGTTGGTACATGCCGCCACGTGCTATCCTCTGACCACTCTTGAATCTCAGCAACTCTATTTGATACGAACGTTGACAACGACGATGGATGGGAACGAATCCAATGAAGACAAACTTCTGAATCTGACCAATATACACTTCGTTCGATCGGTGCTTTGATAAGAGGTTTTATTTTGCGGCAGAGGTCTGCGAGACGGTGAGCGGCACATAACTCAAGACGGGGGAGCGTCTTTGTCTTGAGCGGCGCTACTTTGGACTTTGCAGTCAACAATGAGACTTTAATACCTTCTGCAGATTTGCAACGAATATAGACACAGGCTCCATAGGCTCTCATCGATGCGTCAGAGAAGGCATTGTTAAACGCTTCTGTGTGAATGTCTTACAGGGCGCATCAAAAACGACTCGTAGTTTGGTCGTTGTACTTTGAGGCCGTAAGACACATTGGTGGGGTATAACGTAGTGTGGAGAAGCAAGAACATCATTGCTTGCAGGGGACATAGGGCCTAGGGATTCGTATTCTTCCATAAATTCCAAATACATTTTCTTTAAGTTCGGATCTCGAGATAATCTTCTCTCGAGCGACAGAAAACGGCGGATGCCCCATATGCCCCACACAAAGCAGCTCGTAGAATAATACAGCTTCAATAAGCAAATTAACTCGCTGAGGCTGGTGAAAATGTGGATCCGCTAGCTTTACTTTGGCGGGAATTTTCCAAGAGCTGACGTCCAATGCAAAATTGGGCTGAAGGTCAGTGATGTTGGAGGCTACGCAGGATCGCAGTTAATTGTGCCGAGTAGTCAGAGCATTTGGATTGCAAGCTGACTTGCACAGAAAACCCATCTGTAGTGAACCCTTCGTCACCTATACTGGATACAGTCACCGGGGACCTTATATTCCGCAGCTGCAGCTGGTTCGCCAGCCTGCGAGCCAGAATCGAGCAGCGCTCGGCAGGGCAGTAGATCTCCGGAGTGGTTCTGGACTAGAATATTGGCAGTGGCTAGCAGCACCACATCACCAAAACGATCCTTAGCGACGAAAGAATTAACGGCAGCGGACGCTGAACGAGAAACACCATCGCTAGATGCGGAAACCTCGGGAGAGGGTTGTTGGCCTTGAATACCAGCTGGTGAGTTGTCACCAAAATGCAGCCGACTATGATGCCTGCGTCCACACACACGGCACCTTGAAGCATTGCAAAGCTGAGATTGTTGACCAAATCGCCTAAACCCATTTGGGTTTGCAGGGTTTGGTGTATATGATGTCGTCGCCAAATCTATTCTCTCCAAAGTCCGACATTCTTGCTCAAGGAAACAGGCCTTGGACTCCACGTTGTTATGGAATACCACGTTGGTATATAATCCAATAAATCCGAGTCTGCTTGCATTTTCTTCCACTTAGACTGCGTGGCATCATTAACCTTCTGCAACAGCTCTTGGATTATGGTGCAGCTAGCAATCTGGTTCGTTGTGCCCATGATTGCCAGGGCTCGCATATGCAAATTAATTTTATCCGAAAGCTCGCAAAGCCTCATCGCCGATGCGGATTCTACGGCACTCAGATGCAGTATCTCATTAACATGAGCTTGAAAAATAAGCTTGCGATTACTTAACCTTATGTTCAGCAGCTCCAAGGCGACGTCATAGTTCTTGTCCGTCAGCTCCAACAATCGCACAGAAGGCAACCACTAAAGCTTCTCCATCCGACTTATAAATGGGTTTGTGTCCACCATGGTCGAGAACAGTGACCGGAATTCAAGCCACTCCGTATAACCTCCACTAAAAGTGGGAAGCGGCAAAGCCTGGAAGGTTTTGCCTAACGACGCATCGAAATTGGTGGCAGAAGTAGCGTTGATCAGTGTCGAGCCCGCCGGCAACATACTGGACCGCCGCATAATCTCCTGGTCCAGGATGAATCGTGCCTCCCTCGCCGCATCGTTGAAGTTGATGCGCAGATCACTCCTGAGTTCCGCAGCATCCAACTCTGACAGCTCCTTGCGCGTGCTCTTGAAGCCCACGACGTTGCCTTCCAATTCGCTAAGCCGCACATTTATCATCGCCTCCCGAAATGTTTCTACTGCTTTCAAGGAGGACTGCAATCCTGAAAGATCCTCAAAAAGGACGACTGCACTTTGACTCAAAAACAACTTCCTTCCAGGAGAGGCACATTCGAAAATCGGATTAATTTTCGCAACAAAAAGTTTAATTAAGATTATTTATTTATTGTCAGTTTACAACCCACTGTGCAACTGCTATTTAACGGGGTAATATATGTATGAGCGATTGTAACACTTTGTAAACAACGGATGCAACATGGGTATGTATGTCCATCGATTTTTATACAAATTTTATTGGCGCACAAATTAAAACCGAATAATATTTTTTAATGTTTTGATATATATTTTTGTATATATAGCCGTGTATTTTCCATGCACACTCACGTCGGGGTCACCAAATGCTAAGTTACCGAGCGTTTTGGGAGCTTTAATTTATGTTTAGAATCCAGCCTTTTATAAACAAGTTCTGTTTGATTTATATGTAAACGCAATTTATTTACTTTTTGATTTGATGATTTCTGTTGATATACAAAATATGAGAACCGCGCGTAGGGCTGAAGACCGATCTAAGAAGTAAGAGACGCGCGAGCACGACCGAGACAGACGATAGCGCATGAGGGCAGATGCAGGTGGCCGATAGAATGCACGAGACCGAGCGACACGAATAGGGACATAAAGATAAAAGATAGTGACGTCACGAGTTCAATAAATTATTGCCGGCAAGACTTTCCGGCGGCTGCTTGACCCGACACTGACCATATATCCTTCATGGTTAATAAAGCAATGGGTACGCTTGGTTATATTAAAATATGATCAAAAGTCCTGAATGACCCCTACATTGCAAAACCTTTATACACATGTTTGGTCGGTCCGATACTTGAGTATGGATCGTGTGTCTGGAGTCCACAATACAAAGTACACCGAGATCACATAGATTCGTTACAAAAAAACTTTCTTTCGCCTTTATCTAAGTCATATGCCTTAATTGATCTTCACCTTTTCTCTTACCAGTAGTAGACTTTTATTAATAAAATTACCTTCACTAGGTTAGATTAGGTTAGGGCGGCGATGCTGGGGGAACATAGAAGACCCCCCCGCTTCCACTTGAGCCGCTAGGGCTCCTTGTGCTACCGCATGGGCAAGGGATTCACCGAAGTGCCCGGATATCACTACAATTTGCCATTTTAGACAGTAGTGTACTTATTGGGACTTCTATTAGGACTTATAGAAAGGGGCACCCTACAGAAAATACCTTTTGGCCAAACAATGATAGACAAGACAATGATATACAACATTGTCGTTTGTTGGTCAGAGTTAGTAAAAAAGAGCGAAGACAAAGAAAAAGCTACCGTTATTATTAAGAACAGTCAATTTTTTATACGTTACCCATCTAAAGCAGAAGAAAGTGTGAAAGTGGAAAAAATGTTTTGACTCAAAAAAGAAGAGATCCGATCATCGACGCATCGTTTTATAAAAGTGTAAAGAAGGTGACCCCGGTGCATTGAAACTACACACACAAGAACATCAATTTATGTGTGTGTGAGCTTGTGAGACGGCATCTTGGATTTTGGGCAGTGTGGAAGCGACAAATTGCTGAGACAACGACGACAACGAGACTACGACGGCTAAGTTTTATCCACACGAGATACGGATAAAATTTCGTAAGAAAAACCACAAAACTAAAAAATACGATGAGAGAGCAGAAACGAAATTCGGTTCCGAGAAGAAGGAAGAAGCTGCAAAAGAGTCGGATGATGAGAAGAAGGAAGAAGCTACAAACGAATCGGACGATGAGAAGAAAAGCAGATCTATCAACGAGTGCAACGCGGTGTACACACACGGAAAAACGAACTCTGAGAATCAATCCAACGGCGATCAACGCAGAGCTCGGTGATCAAACGTACTCCTAAGAAACGACGTCCTAAGAAACGACATCGACGACGTCAGTCTTGCAAACGAAGTGAACTTGCAAAGGACAGGGATAACGAGAGCATTAAAAGATAGGTTGTTTGAGCATTTTGAACTTGCAACAAATAATAACGCAAAAGAAGAAGATGCGGAGAGCGCAGACTCGTCGAAATGCCAAGAAGCACCGCAAATTTTTAGTTCAAAGTTTAGTTTCAAGTTTATGCAGGACAGTGTCCCTTCGTTTTCAGGGACAGAACAAGAAGATTTTAATCATTGGGTGTCGGAGTTTGAAGACGTTGCGTTTACTGTTGGCTGAGTTGAGCTACAAAAATTCATATACGCGAAACAGCTTTTAGCTGGGCTGCTAAGCTTTACATTAAGAGGCAGACGGGTGTTAGAGGCTGGAATAAACTTAAAGAGTTGTTACAAAATGAGTTCATAATAAAAAAATTCATAATATTCTACAGCAAAGACAGAAGCAGGCAAGAGAAACATGTATTAAATTCCTTTACAGCTTAATGGATATAGGCAAGCCGATAAAGCTCGACGAGGAGAGTTAAATATTTTATTTTTTAGATGGCATACCCGATGGGAGAATGAACAAGGCAGGATTATATCGGGTAAAAACGATTAAGGAGCTTAAATACGAGATCACAGTATATAAGAAAATAATAAATAGGACGACTAATTAAAAAGAAAGCAAACAGACTCAAGGAAAAGACTCAAATTCTCAGAAAAAGTGCTTTAAGTGCAACAAGGAAGGCCATATTTCCAAGGATTGCCAAGGAGGAAGTAGTGTGCTATAACTGCAATATATCAAAAAACTGCGAACAGAAAATGCCAAAGATTTCCATTATGAATGAACCGACTAATATGCTAAAGGTTAGAAGATCAGAAGGATTAATCTACAAGAAAGTTACAGCGGCAGGAGTAGTATTTATTGCCATGATCGACTCGTTATGTGATTTATGCTTAATAAGAGAAGACATTTTTAAAACTCTCGACGGTTTAAGCATAAAGCCAGAAGTGAGATATCTCAAGAGTATCGGTAACGGCGAGTTACGGATGATAGGATCTTTCGAAACTAATTAAGAGGCAGATGGAATATGCTTTCCTGTAACTTATCACATTGTAAAGCACACTGAATTTTATTATCCTGCAATCGTGCGAAATGACGTCCTAGAATCAATGGATCCGATGCTTAGTTCAAGCGGCGTAGAATTTAACGAGAATGAAAATTAATTTGTTCAAAGGTTTGTGTGCAACGGAAATTATTTTAAAGGAGACAGTAGTAGATAAAGTGAAATTATCACATCTGAAGAACGATGTGAAAGATAGGGTTGAGATGATGATAAAAGAATATAAGCCCTGTAAATCAATCGAATCTCCCGTTTGTATGAAAATTATTCTAGAAGACGACATTCCGGTTTTCCAACGCCCACGATGCACTTCGTATGACAACAGATGAGTTATTCAGGCTCAATTATTGTGCCATGTTACTGTGAGTACGCATTACCAGTGGTGCTTGTTTCAAAAAAGGACGGTTCGAAAAGACTTTGCTTTTGACTAACGCAAGATTAATCAGAAGATCAAGAACGATAATTTTCCGATGACGTTGATAGACGACGTTCTCGAAAGACTGCTGGGTTCATAAGTATTTACAACTCTCCACATGATGAACAGATTCTTTCACGTTCCAGTAGAGGCTGACTCTAGGAAATTCACAGCATTCTTGACGGTTCGTATATCCAATCCACCAGCAGTTTTTTATCGGTATATATCTGCTGTTTTAAGGGAGCTTATCCAAACTAAAACGATTGTGGTCTATATGGACGACATCATTGTTCCTATGAAGACTGAAGCTGCAGACGTTGAGGCACTAAATAAGATTTTAGAAGTGGCATCAAAGGCAGGACTACGAATGAAATGGGAAAAGGCACAGATCCTACAAAGTAGGATAACCTTCCTGGGATATAGGATAGAAAACGGGACAATAGCGCCGACGGACGAAAAAATAAAAGCAGTTGTAAATTTTCCGGCCCCAAACAATAGGCAATCTTTACAGAGGTATTTAGGATTGACCTCATACATGTGACGCTATATCAGGGACTACACATTGGCAGCTACGCCACTGACACACTTGCTCAGAAAGAAAAGCGACAAACCAAGAGAAGGAATAGTGCTGATTGACCAAGGATTATTAGCTTTTAGTTTGCTAAAAAATCTTTTAATCTCAGCACCCGTGCTGAAATTCTTCGATCCGACAGCACATATTGAAGTGCATATAGATGCAAGCATATATGGTTTCGGCGGCGCGTTGATACAAAAAGGCTCAGAAGATCAGCAGTTCCATCCAGTATAGTATATGAGTCGCAAAACGAATGCTAGCGAAGAGAAATATGTTGCTTACGAGTTAGAAGTTTTAGCCGTAGTGAATGCTCTTAGGAAATGGAGGGTATACTTGCTAGATAAGAAGTTCAAAGTAATGACATATGCAGTGCTTTCTCGATGACAGAAAAAAAAGAGAAAATTCCACCCAGGATTGAATGACAAGTGGATCAAGGCAGTAAAAACAATACTGGAAGGTGAAAGACTATGTATGAAGTATGAAGACATAGTATGAAGACTATGTCGGGGCAGACAGCAGCCACGGCATAAAATTAATCAATATAAATGTAACATATATATATAAATATATAAATGTAGGGGACCTCATAGCCTATTGGTTAGTGTACTAGCTCGCTAAGCGTGAGGTCAAACCCCACTCATGTCAAGTGCATGGCCCTGAAAGTTTTCGGCGCTCGCGCATATGTATGATGTAAATAGTGAAAGTTCTTATCGGATTCTTGCTATTTATAATTATATGCATGAAAACCGAAAACCGGCATTCCCAGATGTCGCTAGGTGGCAGCCCCACTTCTGAGACAGGTTGCACTCGGCTAATCACCGGATCGACCGAAAAATAACGATTAAGAAACAAACACAAGATCAGAAAAACAATCTTACCCCCCAACCCGATGACGACCCTCCGCTCTCCAGCAGCAGATAAAGAAAAAGAAATGGAAATGGATGGATAAGGAAAGAGCGAGACAGCATAGCTAGGATGGCTTTGGAGTGGAACCCGCAAGGAAGAAGAAGAGTGGGACGCCCCAAGCTAACCCAGCGCCGAGCAGCACTACGCGCGAACTCTCTGACAATAATACCTGGGATTTGGCAGAATAGGGTCCGGTGGATGAATGTACTTGTGGATGCCCTATGCTCCCAAATAATTAATAGTTTAGCATATAATCATTTTCTCATCGCTGTTGTTGGTTGCAAGCCGACTCTTCTCGGCCGCTCGGCTTTATTTTATCTTTGTCATTAAGTTAACGAGCTTTCGCCCGGCCTATGCTCGAAGGCGGGCCAACTTGTACTCCCTAACTCAGTGCATACGCATTCTAAATAGGAGCTTTCTGGCACTCCATTTCATATGAGAACAAATAAACATTTTATAACGTTGTGAAATAAATAATTCCCTTTTTTGTTATTTTGGAAAAAAGTGAAAAGGTCATTAAAAAGACTCAATGACCAAACAGACTATTTCCTTAACAATGACATACTATACAAGGATACAGTGAAGGAATTGTAAGTGGTACCGAATTCAATGCAGGACGAAATAATCAGTATGGCACATAGAGATGAACATTTCGGTTATAAAAAAAGCGAGACTTGCTAGAAAGGTTATACTTCATACCAGAGAAGCAGAAAATTATCAAAAGAATCGTTAAAGGTTGCGTAGAATGCCTGATAGTTAACTCAACAAGAGGGAAAAAAGAAGGTTTACTACTTTACGGAACATATCACATTAATCATGTTGGACCGTTAACGGACACGAAGAAAAAATAAACTCACATACTAATCACATACTAGCAATAGTGGACGGGTTTTCTAAATTTACTTAGATTTACCAGACGAAGTCGACTGAAACAGACGCAGTAGTAAACAAATTGGAGAAACAGGCAGCAATTTTTGGTAATCCTCGTAGAATTGATACAGACAGAGGTACAGCGTTTACATCAGGAACGTTTCAGAAGTACTGTAGCCGCGAAGGCATTCAATTGCTTCACATAACCACAGGGATGCCCAGAGGAAACGGTCAAGTAGAGCGAATCCATAAAATCATTATACCAATGCTAAGCAAGTTGTGTCAAGACAGCCCCGGGAATTGGTATCGCCATGTAGATAGAGCTCAGCAAATAATAAATAACTCGTCTCCTCGAACTATAAAAATCAGGCTATTTCAAATACTGACAGGATTAACGATGAGAAATAAAGACGGCGAGCTAAGAAAACTTTTGGGGAGATGTAAATCGAAGAGTTAAACGATAATACGGAAGATATACGTCAGCAGGAGCAACAAAAGGTTTAGCAAGAAAACAGAAAATATTTCAATGAGAAAAGAAGGGAAGAGTCGAATTATAATGTAGGAGAGTTAGTAGCTATAAAAAGGACACAATACGGAACAAGCATGAAGCTTAGGACGAAATGATGATCAGGCAATGACCAATCTCTTTGCACAGTTTTTTTCAAACAACGAATCCAACCTTCAACCTACCACCCCAGCTCGAGTTCAGCCTTACACTTACAATATCCAATCAGCCAACCTTATATTTTGCCCATCTTTTTATTTAAGTGGTTTTATACCGGATCTTCTTAAGGTTAAGCCCGTGTATTCGGCAGGCCCTGATGGAGTACCAGGCTGTGTTCTGAACAACTGCGCAGAGGCACTGTGCTAACCTCTCCTGAAACAATTCAGTCTATCTCTGGAGACTTCGATCTTTCCCCTCATGTGGAAAGAATCTTACATTATTCCTCTACATAAAACAGGGAAAAAATCCGACCCTGCCAATTTTAGAGGCAACTTCATTGGAACTGCTTCCGATGTTCTTGGACGACGAAATAATCGACATGATCGTTTCTAAAACAAACATTCTAAACAAAAAATATTCTTGCTACTCCACAAGAAATTCATCGCTTCATCGGCATTACTTTCCTTTCTGGCTGACAACCACTTTCTCAGCTCGAGCACAATTGGTCGCTTTAGCCAGATCTTGGGCTGTTTATCGTGAGACAATCAATGAATCGACACACTTTTCGAACACTAAAATCAATATTGCAACTAAATGACAACAATAGTATAGACAAGTCAGATAGATTTGCTAAAAGTTCAACCCCTGATGAATCTTTTGAACAAGAAATAAAAGCAAGTTGGAATTTAAACCACGCATTTATCGATTGATGAACAGATGATTCCATACTTCGGTCGTCATAAAAATGTTTATAAGAAGAAAATTAATTCGCTTCGGCTTCAAACTGTGGTGCCTCTGTTCTGATTCATATTTTTTTTTCATGCTATTCCATACTCAGGTAAGAGTATTTATTGTAAGAACTCCCTTTCTTACAATAAAAACGTGGGACTTGGTGCGTCGGTGATTCTCTCTATGATAAATAGAATCCATCGAAGATCCGGAGGCTTAAGTTCGACAACTTTTTTACCTCATATTATTTGCTCCTGTTGCTTAATGAGAGAAAAATCCGGTCATTTGGCGGCACTGTGCGATTAAAACGGCTGAGAAGAGCAAGCAGTGTTGTTGAAACAGGGAACATTTTAAAGAAACATTCATACGAAACGTGTTTTAACAACACCAACAAGATATTTGTCTGCCGCTGGCCGGACAATTCTGAAGGGGCAGTCGCTTCAATCGGAGCTGAGCCCACACCAATGCCTCCAAATATTCGCGTGAAGAAAAGAAAAGCAAAAAACATCCCTCACCCTCGAATGATATGCGAATACAACAAACACATGTGAGGAGTAGTTTTTCATGACAATGCTGTCTCAAAATACCGAATCGCCTTACGAGGAAACTAGTGGTAGAGGCCACTCTTCACGAACTCTCTCAACTGTCTAATTGCTAAGAAGAGTAAATTTAAATCTTTGAGCCAAAATGAATTCAATTCGAAAGAGACTCGAGCTCTCTTGATGTTCCATTAACAGAATTCTTGATAAAGAATCAGATTTAGAAGCTGAAGAGGAAGAAAAACCACGAAAACAGTCAAAACTTAAAAACTTAACATCCAAAATCACGTCATCTGCGAAAAACCCACAAAAACGACGATTGAGGTATGCCATTGCCACTAGCAAACGATTTATCAGTGCGAAAAATGCTAGGCAGCAATGCACATAAAGTGTTTTGATGTTTATCATGGCTTGCAATCCTAAAATCCATTTTATTATTCCATGTTTTACGTATTTTAAAGAAATCTCTATAGAAGCCTCTAACTGATTGTAATCAGATAACCATCTTCGTAAAAATGGCTAAAATGGGTTAAAGATGTTCACTCGCGATTAGCCCGCGTCTCGTCTGGTGTGCCCCTAGAAAGACATATTGGGCGCTTACTTTTTACATTATTAACGACTTTTCCCATGTATTAATTGATTCCACTCGTACTCATGTAAGCCAATGACGTTAAGCTTGGTCTCCAGTATAAATCTACTAGGTTCCAATCTAAAACCTAAAGCTTAATGGATCGAAATGTAAACTCACGTCATTTTATCGATCTAGTCCTCACCAGGCTACGTACTTTCTCTATGGGAATGCCTTAGGACGATTAATTCAAGCTAACAATCTGGGTGTCCTATTCGATTTTAAACTCAAATTTGCCGACCATATTAACCATAGTTAATATAGCAATGGATGCGCTTTGTTTTATCAAAAGATGGTTAAAAGAATTTAAAGATCCTTACATAACAAAAACTTTATATATATCATTGGTCCGTCCGATACTTCAATACCTCAATACGAAATACTCCGCGGAACAAAAAACTTCCTGATTTTCGCTCTTAGAGGACCTAATTGGTATGCAAATCTTCACCTTCCCTCTTCCCATAGTAGACTTTTATTAATTAAATTACCTTTACTGACAAATCGTAGAACGAGACTGGGTGCCGTGTTTCTATATAATCTTTTTCATGGTTATGTAGGCCGCCAGCATCTATTAGCGCGCTTAAAATTTGACTTTCCTAGTATAAGGACTGGAAACTTTCGTCCTCTACTCCTTAGCCATTTTAGCTCGACATATGTCCAACACGATCCCGTTAGGATTTTATGTTAGGACTACAATGGTTTCTACCATATCTTGTGGGTTTGTTCTATGCATAACCTAAACGTTTTATCTGAGCAACATTCTTCCTCGTGATACTTTACTTTATCTTACTCTTCCCTTACTTTATCTCCCTACCCTATTATGAGACAGCGCCGCGGTCGGTTGGGCGGGAGGTGGGCTGTACGTATTATAATATACGAAGATATATTTATATGCTTTGGGGTTCCGGAAGTTATCGTTAGTGATAACGGCATGTATTTTATTTCCGTGTATTTTATTTCCTTTTTAAGTTCGGTGTGCAGCATAAGTTTAGCATAAAAAGTCATAAAAAAGAACTTCTTATTAAGCAAAGCAGCTGATCATTTCGGCTTGCCCCGGTATTATTAGGCCAATCGTGTTATTTGCTTAGGGACAAAAATTTCAAGAAAATATATAAGCACCACGCAAAGGATTTGGTCATGGTGCACTCCCTACTGCTATGCAGCTTTAATGCAAGGGTGGTTTTCTTCGAAAATTTTAGGGAGTGTGCCTTTGTCAAAATTTTAGAAAAATGTAAGTGTTAACAATTTTCTAGGCAAGCCAATATATTGTCTCTTTACTGTATTCACTGAGGTGGGAACAGAATTTCACCTTTTCACGTTATTTGCATTTATTGAATTCTGATCTTTTGCTGAGCTAAGAAGTAGCTTTCAACATTGTTTAAGGTAAGAAATATTCTGCCAAACTGAGTGAAAAACTCAGAAGGTGAGACACATTATTTTTTGAATAGTCCAAATGTCCAACGACATCATTTTCTTGTCAGGTAGCACATACATAAAACTATTCTGATTCATGTGCCTAATACGATACGACAACATGCATTGCGGCTTCCTATCATAACATGCCATTGCTCATTAACAATATTGGATCTTCAATAAATAAAACCATAACAAGAAGCATTATGCACAGTTCTATGCAATATAGCAGAGTCAAGACGAAATTGATGAATCGTATTATGGTAAACTTACCAGCCGACAGAGTGATGCAGGAGAAATGGTGAAATCCTAATTCATTAAACAACTCAACACTGGAATTATTGAAATGAAAGCGTATATCTAATATTAAAGAGGGATTTCCTGTTCCATAAAGGAAGACAAGGCCTGTAATGAATTGGATTATGGGATGATTTATCAAAAAATATCCTGGACTGGACAATTTTATATGGGTGAGAACATTAAAATGCCATGGGACTATTTCAAGATCGAGTCAAAAACAAAAGCCTATTGAACGAAACCATCATTGCTGAACAGTCTGGTGAGCCCCTTGTATAAGGCAAAAAAGGGAAACCTTCACCCCAGTTTCCACTAGCTATGGCACAGCCAATGAAAATAACGACGAGCAACGAGTCCAACAACAAGCGAAAATATTCTACGAAGGTTTACGAACCAAGAGAATGGTAGTCTCAGAATGGACAATAATAGTCTATTACGACTTGGACTCATACTGAAATGATATAAAGGTACTCTCGGAAGGTTTTCCAGGGCTCTCATACAAGTGCCGAGAATTGATAGTGTGGCTTATGGTCAGACATATAGTAGAATCATTCCACTGCCCGGACCAAAATCCGTCTATCTCTGCGATTCGAGCCGTACGTTATGCGGCAGCGTCCCTCGGTCGGTTGGGTAGTTGCATAAGCAGCGGGACCCGCTCGAAAAAAAATATTTTGCTTATGGTGCCGGTGCAATACAAGCCTGAGACCATAATTTTTAGCAAAAAGAATTTAGTAAAGTTTGTTAAAGTGAAATTTTGTAACATTAAATTCAATTCAAGATTTTAATCATGAATATAAAAGTACGTCGAGGCGGTAATGCACATCGCGGGTTGCGAAGCAATCTATTAACTACCCACTGCGGCGGTTTGCCGACGGCATATCCGCGGTTGCAAACCGTAATAATTGCTATTAAAATGTTATTCAAGACAAAGAATCACTGCGGCAGTTTGTCAGCAATATTATCCGCGAGTGAAAATTTTTACATTTAATTTAATAAAAGAAGACAGCTGTGGTTATCTTTTAAATTAATTGCGACCGGCAAAAAAAAAAAAAGTTAAAATGATGAAAGAAGGTGTGTGGCTGTCCACTAGAAAAGCTGGAAGGCACCCGGAAAATCCACCTACCGTACCTTAGTTTCTGGCAGTGCCTGAAAATAAACTTTAAAAACGCAACAGAAACAAAATAGCTGCACAAAAAATAAAAATTGCTAAAAAAGTTTATATGTTTTTTTTTGTTTTTCAAGCAAGTGACTTTTCCTATACCTAAAGTCTTATTCTTATCCTTATCCTTCCTATTCTCTACGTATATATTAATATATGTTGCCGATATATTTACCTATAATATTCCTATTGGGGAGCTTTTGGCTAGACGTCACCTTTCCCTGGGAGGTGTTAAAATTTCCGTTGACAACCCTTTTTTCCACTACCGCATTCAATCTAAAGTAAGAAAGAATGGAGAAGATCAAGGAAACCTTAAATAAATTCGACGCGAGCCTTAAGGCCTTGCTCGAACAGATAATGGGGGTAAAAGAGGATGTCCGAAAAATCAGTTTTTACTCTGGAGCAGGTGTACAAGAAGTGTTATCTGACGGTAGGTCGATCCCCCCCCCTTGGTGCAGATGCGCGATGAATTTGAGCTGAAGGACACTGCGACCTTGCCGCACACGTTTGAAGGGGAATTCGGGAAGTATATATCCTGGACCAACAGGGCACAGGCCATTCTCAACGAATATGAGATAGTTATAAACAAGCCCTGTATTGGTCCATAGTTTTGCACATTTGGCATAAATCCAGGGCGAAGCTGATCTGGCGAAATTTGCGTGGAGCCTGCCTGAGGCTTTCTTATTTTGCTTAGACTTGAAGAATGTTTCCTTTGGATTGGACACGGGCCGCCCTGGTCCCATAAATCGGTTTTCTCAACCATATCGGGCAATGAGCGAATCGCGTTGTTCTACTAAAAACCCAACCCCAAGATATTAGTCACCTTATCAGTCAATGGCCGGTCCTCAGGACCCGCAAATCGTAACTATAGTTCGGTTGGAAGTTCAAGGAGCTTCCAATGATTCCAGGAACCCAGTCCGGCTATTAAAATGGAATTAAATAGGTCGGGACAGTCGTAACAAATGGACTTTAATGCGTGCCAGGAAAGCGGCTTCATAGGCAAGAGCCCGAACAACCTGGCTCGAAACCTTTTAGGAAGGTGCAGAAACTGTATCATACTTTTGCTGCCCCTTTATGCGCCGCATCTATGAACAAAACCGAACACAGAAGAGTCTGGCCAGCAGATCGAATTTGGGTATTCAGTAAACGAGGATGTACAGGATGTCAATGGGAACGGCGCCCTACAAGCGGATGCAGACAGCCTATATTTAGTGACAGATGCCTCTCTAGCATACCATACATAGAGTATAGTACGATGACGGGGACCTTCCGATGAAGTATAGTACCAATGAAGATGAGAAAACGATTTTCTCATCTTATCTTCCGAAATCAAGTTTCCTCTTTAAGCAGGGTTGTCTTCAACCATTAACGCGCTTATCAATGGCGAATATTCCCAGCTTGTTAAGGACGCACTATAAGAGTTAGTCGAAGAGTATGTCTCTATATTCCAAACACTTTCACCAGGAGAGGCTGTAGGCACGACCATTAGGGCCGAAATCAGCACTAGAACTCTGGACCCTATTTACTTATGTAGTTACCCCTACCTTGCTAATATAAGAGATTAAGTCAAAAGGCAAATGAAGGAACTCCTAGATGCTGGAATAATTAGGCCGTCAGCAAGCCTTTACAGCTCTGACAATATCATAGTTTTCAGTGCCGAGCATCCAAGTCATTGGCAGATTCTAAGGGCAGTATTTAAAAACCTAAAAAGGGCCAAAAGGGCCCCACAACTCGAATTCCTGTGGTATATCGTCACATAAGACGGCATCAAGGCCGATGGGGAAATGGTGAAGGCCATAACCAGTATGGAACCACCCACCAATTTAAAGGAACTAAAGAGAGGAAGTTCATCCGGGACTATGCTATGGTCGCGTAGCCCTTGACAAACCTAACAAGGGGAGCACTCGCAAGGGTAAAGGCATTGCAGTCAAGAAGATTCCCATCGAATTTGAAAAGAAAGCGGCACAAGCCTTGGAGGATTTAAAAATCATTCATTCCTCGTCTGACGTATTAGAATTTCCCGATTTCAATAAACCATTCCATTTGATCTCGCACACCTCAAAGTACGCATTGGCGCCGTTGTTTCCCAAAATGATGCGGGAAAGGATCGCCCAAAAGTGTACATCTCTCTTTCATTAAACCGTTCATTAATATAGAAGGAGATGCTAGCCATAGTATGGGCTTTAGATAACATCCGATCCTATCTGTACGGCGTTGGGTTATCACAAATCAGGTGTTCACAAATCACCAGCCCGTTGCGTTCGCACTAAGCAATAAAAATTTTAATGCAAAGTTAAAGCGATGGAATGCAAGTATTGAAGAGTACCCAGCAAACCCAATGTCGCCGATACTCTTTTATGCGTTGCGACGCAGATAAATTACCTAGGTTCCTACACAGCTTAATTTCAAATGTGGAGGCGCCGACTAAATCGTTAAGAAACCACTTTATATTTGACCACAATCGCTAGGAATATGCATTCGAGTCCCCACACTAGGGATATTCCAGGCATCACATTCCCATTAGTAGCGGCACCTTGGTCAAACTCGAAATAGAAAACCAGAAATACTCACGAAATATTTAAAACCCTAATAAATAATTAACAGGATTTAGATATCTGAATTCTATTTGCCGTTCTTCCAGAGTACTTGCTGGGAAAACTTTAATTTGAACAGAATTCGAGTAATGCAACGACTAGTGACGGATCTGATCGACAAAATACAAATCTGCGAAGTCATCGAAAATTAAGATCGCAGGGTGCCCAGAGGCCCGAAACACTACTTCTACTACGAGTTCTACCACTTCTATTTTCGCAAATGTTTGGTGGAGGCGCTCCACTATTTTTTGGTCCCTAAGATAATGGTTTCCGACAACGTGAGAGTCGTGTTATGTCCCAACGTTCTGAATTATTATTATAGAAAAGTGAAGTCAATGGTCCGATCGAAAAATTCCATTCGACGTTCCTAGAGATCTATAGATATTCGAAAACCGAGTACCTGAACTTTAAGAGCAGATAAGAGCAGAATACAAACAAGATTTAACTAACCTAACTAGGAACAAAAAGCGTTCGGAACCTCTAAAATACGATAAGGGTGACAGGGTACATGTCGCGACAGGGTACATGTCGCTAACAAACAAATTTAAACTAAAGAAAAGCAATGGTTTACGGCCAAAAGAGTGGTAGAAGAGGGGAAGTTTACGGTTCTAACAAAGTCGGGAAAAGCTTTTCATAAGTCAGATTTGAGAAATTAAGTGCGGAAAAGAAGACCTTAAACTAGAACCCTAATCTCAAAAAGGATTCTTCGCCCATGTCATCGACCGTAGGAGAATGCAACACCTCATCGATAACATCGAAGAAAAAACACTACGCATCGCCGACCCAAGGATCGGCACCTTGACCCATCACTACATGAAAATTATGAAAATCAGCTGAATATACAACAGCGGAGGCCTCTGTAATATAATAGATTGGCTGGGGTCAACCTCGAAAAGAGTCGCTGGGTCCCCTGACCGGAATGCCATCCTCAGGTCTCAAGAGGACGTTAAAAAGAACAACGACCCACGTCTATCCAATCTATCCAACGCCTTAAATAAATCGTAGGAAGGGCCAACGCGATCGACGGGGACGTCCATACCACCATGGCCTTGCTACACAAAGGTCTGATCTTGAACTCTCTCGATCCTCCATATTGACCAATGGGACAGCATTCCCTCTGTTTCAAAGCGACATCACCGCGCAGTCGGAGCCGCAAGCCGCATCCGGTTCAATTAAGTTCCTATGATCTACGAAACAAGGTTAAACCCGCTTGCTAAGCGATCCCACCCACTACCATCATCGGGACGGGAAACTGACCGCAACTGACCCCGGGGGAAATTATAGAATTGCCTAACGGCGGTTAGCGGTCATTACCCAGCAGACTCAAATTTAGGAAGCTTACTGACAACGGCACTGCACTGCACTGACAACGACGGCACAAGTCGCTGACGCCCAAGATCCCACGGTTAGGCTGAGCCGGGCGACGACTCGGAATTAACGGTGCACTTAGAATTAGTTAGTCTTATTTCGGACACTGGAGAGCAGAACTTATTTTTGTATTTTAAAATTACTTGTCAAATTTTACACAATAAACTTACAACCGAACTGAAGCCCATAACTGCCCAGTCTGACTTAATGCTCGGTCAATATTTCAAATAATGGATTCTTGATATGGCCTTGACTTTCTGTCACATTCACACGAAAACAATATAACCTTTTACTCTACGACTTTTAGGAATGCCGGGCATGAACAAAACTGATATCCAATAAAACAATATGTAAATGCTAGCTTCGGGCGGATCCGAAGTTGATCTAACCTTCCAGTTAAGGGAGTGTGGGATCCCCTGTGGCATACTGGTTTTTAGCTGCTATTGTTGCTGTAACTAAAGTCCATGTCTTTAATCCTAATTGGACAATGCAAGTGCACTAACCGTTGGGTTCAGTTAGCTTGCAAAATATTTCGCTGTTTTCTTTATTTTGGCTTTCCCACGATGGCAAGTATAATCAATGCTTGTGTGACCCTTATTTGTGCCACGTTGAGTAAGTAAGAACTTTTACTTGTTAAGAACTTTTTAAGAACTTTTGGGAGTGTGACTGAACTTGGTTTTTTAATTTTTTGTAGTTAACTCTTCACCCTGAACGCGGCTGTACTCGTTCGCAAAATAGAAGAGAACTGTGTGAGACGGGGATGCATACGCCGGTGACTTTCTGGCTAGCACTGGGATCAGGCTTATAATTCTGAGCAAAATAGTGGCAGACGTATAATTTACGGATTTTTTTAGAGTGGCATTTGGTTACGTTACTTATTTGATTAATGTTGTCGGTTAAAAGTTTATTTAATATAAAATGTTGATTATTATTTTCTAATTTACCGTTTATTTTATTTTTTAATATTTCATGGTTAAGTAGTCCGGCGATCCTGCAAACCATTTCAATGCTGTTCCTAAGATTTATTTTGCTCTTTCTTGTCTGTTGCTTTTTCTTAATTTAAAAAGATTTATTTATTTGATTTATTTATTATTTATTTGATTTAATTCGTAGGACAGGTAGAAGTAATTTCTTCTGATGTGTAGATACCATTGATAATTCTGGGATCTAATCGGACTCGAAGTATATATTTGATTTTCTATTAAGCTTAGGATTTTTTTTTTTATTATGTGACAATGGAAAGTGGGGAATGGAATTCCAAAATTATACGAATCAGTGTATTCTTTTAATAAAAAAAAAAATGGTTTTTTAGTACATTGAGTAGTGAAAGTAGTTTTTTTCATGTCTGACTCTTTTATTGATATTTGGGGATATCCACATTTTCAGTCTAGTACTGCGAAAAATCTATTGTTTCCTTATTGTTCGGATATGTCGCCAATTTCGGGGATGGGGTATCGATCAAATATTGTGACCTTCTTACGTTTCTATTCGGGCCGATTTGTTTCGGGACTACCTAAGCTGATGCATTGTAAGGTCACCGTGATAATTCCATCTAATTTAGGGTCTAATAATGTCATCTTGTAGCAGTTCTTGAATTTGTATTTCTACTTTGTGTCTAAGAGATGCCGGGTATGGAGAGAGTTATTCGTAAACTGGTATTTAGTATTCTCTCTATACAGTGGTATAGTATTCTCTCTATACAGTGCTCTTAAGGCCAGATGGTTCCTTAAATGTTTTAAGATTCCCAATGTGGTGCAAAATCAGAGAAAGTTGGTGATGTAAAGGTTGAAAGAATTAAACTATCGAGTCGGTCCCTTGGTTAAGTGTAAGTTAACACGCGCGGTAAGAGTTTGGTAAAAGTTCTGAATTGCACACCAGATCCGGTGGCCCGTAAGCGATTTGACAAAAGTGCTGACCACGCATCCCGAGGGCAACTGTCCGCAGAACGACTCGAGCACTTGGGCAACAAGTGATCGTAGCTGGCAGGATACGGAATGCTGACGTTGCAACTGGGCAACTGCCCAGCAGTCCAGCGGAGACCTCGAAGTACAGCCGGGGCAGTATTTTAAGTTAGTCTTTAACAGAACTCCTCAGCCTTAGCTAGCGTTATATCATTATATCATTATTAGTAACACTAACCCTAACGGGCTTGTGAGAAATAATTGATCAATAAATATTTACTTAATAAAATACATTTTGACAACTGTCGCCCAACAAGTTAAAAACGAATTCACCCGTGATAAGTTAAAAAAAAAAAGAAAAAAACTTTGAAGTAAAAGTGCAAAAACACGTGCAATCATTTATATGGCAGGATATAGTCGACCGATCCCGGCCGTTCCGACTTATAAACTGCCTGCAAAGGAAAGAAGGATGTGTGCCAAGTTTGAAGTCGATAGCTTTAAAACTGAGAGACTAGTTTGCGTAGAAACAGACAGACGGACAGACGGCCATACTTATATCGACTCAGGAGGTGTCCCTGATCAACAATATATATACTTTATAGGGTCGGAGATGTCTCCTTCACTGCGTTGCACACTTTTGACAAAAATTATAATACCCTCTTATAAAAAGAGCTAATATATAAAGAAAGCTAACTTCGGGCGAAGCCGAAGATGATATACCCTTGCAGTTAAGTGGCATCTTATTTTATTAGATATATATCGGATCTTATATAGTCGGGCGATCCTTATGAAATTTAGCATATCGAATTAGTTTGCCCAAAATGGGACGCGTACAAATTCCCATCCTTCCATCTTAAAAAACAACAAAGTTATGGCATTTCCGATCAATTAGTTATATGGCAGCTATAGGATATAGTCGGCCGATCCTTATGAAACTTAGCAGATCGAATAAGTTTGCCGAAAGTAGAATCCATAGAAAGTCCCATAAAAAACAACAAAGTTATGGCATTTCCGATCAATCAGTTATATGGCAGCTATAGGATATAGTTCACCGATCCCGGCCGTTCCGACTTATATACTGCCTGCAAAGGAAAGAAGAATGTGTGCAAAGATTGAAGTCGATAGCTTTAAAACTGAGAGACTAGTTTTCTTAGAAAGAGACAGATAGACGGACAGACGGACATGCTTATATCGACTCAGGAGGTGAACCTGATCAAAAATATATATATATTATATATATATATCTATATACTTTATAGGGTCGGAGATGTCTCCTTCACTGCGTTGCACACTTTTGACAAAAAGTATAATACCCTCTGCAAGGGTATAATAAAACAAGAATGGAAAGCTACTTCGGGCGGAGCCAAAGTACCCTTGCAGATATGTGGCAGCGTATATTATTAGATATATCGGATCTTATATAGTTGGCCGATTCATATGAAATTTGGCAGATCGAATTAATTTGTTCAAAGTAGAATCCATAGAAAGTCCCATCCTTCTATCTTCAAAATCAACAAAGTTATGGCATTTCCGATCAATCAGTTATATGGCAGCTAGGATATAGTTGACCGATCCCGGTCAAATCCTCCACATTGAAATTTTTTCGACTGGACTCTTCTCCTTACGTGTGTTGACAAATTCTCGAAATTCGCCATAGTACAGGTGATCGCATCAAGGGCTATTGTAGACGTGATAGCTCCCGTATTGCAAATTGCGAACTTTTTTCCAAATGTAAAAAGGATCTACTGCGATAACGAGAGGTCTTTGAATTCTGAGACTATAAAGTCAATTCTCCTGAACATCTATGACATTACCGTTTTTAACGCGTCATCTCTACATAGCACCTCAAACGGTCAAGTATAGAGGTTTCATAGCACCCTGGCTGAAAAAGCACGATGCTTAAGGCGAGGGAACAATTTAACTGACACCACCGAGATAATTCTTCTAGCAACCAATAAATACAATAAATCCATCAATTCGGTGACAAACGAACAATCCATAGAAATGTTACACTCAAAATCTCCGGAATTTGAGAAACAAGTAAAATTCAATCAGGACCAGGTAATGAGGGCGGACGAAGGTCAGACAGAATTAAATATAAAATTTCAAGAACGGTTAAATGAGCTCACTAACGCAGTGAACCAGATTCAAAAGTATGAAACAAATAAAGAAACATATCTGTTGGAAATTATATAGCAAAAAATAGAATCATCATCACAGACCTGGAAAACATTCTTATGGGCTTAACCCTCGCAAAATTAAATATTGTAAGTCCGGCCATTCTAGACAGTGCCATCGTAAGAGACAAACAGCCTATTAATATAAACATTAGTTTGGTAGAAATATTAAAAGTATCTGCATAGGCATTTTCCAAAATTCAGACATTCTGTATTTCCTCATTAAATTCCCTAATCCTAAGTTCGTATGTAAGAAAATAACAGTCTACCCGGTTCAATGACACAATAAGATCCTGAACTTCGAGGACGGGAACTTAGTCGCTGAATGTCCAACTTCATATTGTTAATATCCTTTCTTTATAAAATTTTATTAACTAGCTTACATAAAAATTATTTTGGCTTCCAATCGAGATAACCTATCATCTGATTCCTTTTTGTCCCACGCACGGGTACTGAAGGGCGGTAAATAATTGTAGTCGGGTTTTTCCATTAGGTCCAATTCGCTTTGGGAGTGCGTTATAGCGTTTTTTATAATTGGTCCCTGCTCAGGCGCCAGGTTTAAGATTATGTTAATATTCTTTATAAAAAATAACTAAATATTTTGTACGTTTTGTTATTTGAGATTTGAATTAGAACTGAAAATTATGATTTTTATGATTAATACTTAAACCTTCGCTCCATCGTTGCCGCGATCTTATATGTTGTACAAATATTGTAAACACCAATAAAACGGGACTGGAGCAACACAACGAAGAAAACAGAGAGCTTCCATTTTACCATGTCATTATTATTATATTTGTTACAATAATTATCTAAAAACCTTTCAAAACTGATCAATTGGTTTTTGCCACAATATTTAAGAAAACCCCATGGGAAAATATATCCTCATGCTTAAATAATTTGAGTCCAAATTTCACACTTCCTAGAATATAAAAAAAATTTCCCGATTTTCTTATATAAAACTATTTTTCATGTTTTAATAAAATTAGATTCCAACAAAATAATTTAACAAAACCTCCACTTAGATTCCACACGCACATGGTGGTAGCTGTTTGTTACTAGACAAAGCAAAATCATTACTGTATACTAACTGCAACCCTCGGTGTAGCCGCGACCAATCGGTAAGCAGTATTTATTATCCCCAGTTACCGGTGAAGTGTGGCAAATCTTCGTGCTCGCAAACAGAGAGCCATGAGCTTAAAAGTTAGCATCTAATAAAATCCTTAAGCATGCTGTATTCCTCTTCGGGAATTTGGTTTAGTCCCAAAAAGACTTTGTAACGTGACGGTTGAAGTAAAATAAATATAATACATTTTTTAAACGGACCCGTAAACAACTTGTAAATATAACGGGACTTACCGCCGCTCGACCACATAAATATGCCGGAAAATTATACGTTTTTTTACCTTCAACTTAAAAATGTGGCATTTTTTAATAACAGTTCTTCGGGCAATATAGTACAATATCGTCTTCCTGCTTAATGCCAATTACCATCAATTATAAACAACAAAAATTAACTATTAAATTAACAAAAATTAAAATTAAAATAAATAAAGTTAACACAAATTTTTCCTGAAAAATAACGAAAATAACTGATAATTTATGACAATAATTATATAAGTAAGTAAACTAATTTAATTGAAAATAATAACAAAATTTTATTTAAAACATGTACATAAAAATAATATGTAATATTTAAAAAACCACGAAGGGGCCTTCTTCAAAGAAGATTTAAAAAATGTTTTTTTCATTCATCCAAATAAAATATAGTTTTTTTTGCTAAATATAATAAATATGGTAAAATACAAGTTTGGAATTTCCTTCCAATTTCAATCCAATTTGGGTTATATTATAAAATAAGTATCGGATATACATAAATACATCGAAAATATAATGGGCGATTCTTATGAGAATTTCACGCAAGGATCACGGGAACTTTCGATCGTTCATTAATATGGTAGCTATGAAAATACTGTAGGTTTATATTATTATTATAATACTGTGTTTCTTAATATCCATTAAGAAAGCTTTATATCCATAAAGAAAGCTTTTAAACTGGCGCAAAAAGAATATTTCATTTTTGGGGTCAGGGGACTTAAAATTGATCTGCGTGAGTACTTTAGAGCGAGTACTTTACATAACGTGCAAAATCTTTTAACTATATCTCTTATAGTCTCTGAGATCCACGTGTTTATACAGATAGACAGGTAAACTCTACTAGGTCAAGGCTATGCTAGCTTGATTGTTGGTGGTTTTCAATAATATAGGAATGTTTATACTATATTAGGTAAATGATTTATTCTTTACCAATGTGCTCAAAGGGTACCGGCTAGAGGAACCCTTTACATTAAGAAAAAATGTTATGGTAAAGGAATGCCTGGCTATTATATAGTCGTGAAACTCGACTACAGTCAATCTTACTTGTTTTGATACCCTCGCAGCGAGTTTAATAATTTTGGCCAAAAGTGTACAACGCTTTGAAGGATACATCTCCGACCCCATAAAGTATATATTTATATATATATATATATATATGTATATATTCTTGTATATCATGGATGTATATCAGGATCACCTGAGTGTCAATAATCTGATCAAACAAATTTCATAAGAATCGGCGTCCTATATCCTATAGGTGTCATATAACTGAATGATCAGAATTGGCATAACTTTCTTATTTTTTAAGGTAGACTATTGGGACATTGCAGATCGGCCGACCATATTCTATAACTGCCATATAACTGATCGATCGAAAATGACATAACTTTGCTATTTTTAAATATGCTTAGGGCTCTTTCCAACATCTTTTTTAGACAATTGATTTGATAGTGTAATTCCTACAAGGATAATACAACTTTGCACATATCCCTCTTTCCTTTCCTGCAGACAGTATTTTTTTATGAAAAAAACCATTTCCCGTGAGTTTTTAAGGTTTACCACACTTTCCTGTTTTCCCCACGATAGTTGACGCGGCCGGCTATAAAATCTAGTTGACCGATATGAAATTTTTGATCTGATTCAAGCAATTCATTGTACTTTTTAAAGGCTCGGTGTAATATTCATAGAAAGTTTATATTAATAAAATACGGATAGACAAAGAATTTTTTATTGGCTCAAAATCGAATGGAAGCTCAGAATGTATTTCACAGTATTTCACATACAGTCTTAGTTTTTATACATTGAAGGTATTATCTCCGACCCTAAAAATTGTATATAAACCAAAAATGTAAGCAACAACAAAGTTGTGACTGCTCCCATTCGTCAGCGACCCGACATCCGTTACACCTGCACAACATAGTCTGGTGTGCTGACCTAGCGACGTTGGTTTCACCAACGAGCCGTATTGCTAGGAATCCACCAACTCCAGCTGCGCTGCCGAGAATGGACCGCATCGCATACGAACGTGCAAAAAGACAACTAAGTCTCGCGACGTTGGTCAAAATTAAAAGTTCAAAAATTCTAAGTTAAAGAGGCTCGCAATAATATTATTGCTCAACGAGGGACATTGCGCTGCAGGCAATTTTCCGACTCATCACGGAAAGTGGCCAAATCTGTATTATGTAAGTTATGTTAAGAGAATAATAAAATAAAGTAAAAGAAACAAGAATGGAAAGTTGATATACCCTTGCAGATATGTGGCAGCTTATATTATTAGATATATATCGGATCTTATATAGTCGGCCGATCCTTATAAAACTCGGCAGATCAAATTAGTTTTCCGAAAGTAGAATCCATACAAAGTCCCAGTCTTCTAACTTAAAAAACAACAAAGTTATGGCATTTCAGATCAATCAGTTATATGGCAGCTATAGGATATAGTTGACCGATCCCGGCCGTTCCGACTTATATACTGCCTGCAAAGGAAAGAAGGATGTGTGCAAAGTTTGAAGTCGATAGCTTTAAAACTGAGAGACTAGTTTGCGTAGAAACAGATAGACAGACGGACAGACGGACATGCTTATATCGATTCAGGAGGTGATCCTGATCAAGAATATATATACTTTATAGGGTCGGAGATGTCTCCTTCACTGCGTTGCACACTTTTGTCCAAAATTACAAGGGTATAAAAAGCAAGTAATTAAAAAATTAGAACCAAAAAAATAAGCGAAAGAAAAATAATTAAAGAACCAGAAGTGAAAGAAACTATTAAAAGAAATAAATTAAACTAGAGAAAGAAAAGTATTGCGATTAAAAACAAATAAATTGTGTAGCCGAAATTCAAGTAAATATACATTAAATTTAAAGTAAGGAAAATTATTAATTTTTAGTGAAGGAAAAATGAATTTAAGTAAACAAAAATAATTTGATTAGAAATTATCAGAATAGTTTGATTAGACCTCCAATCATTTTTTTAGAACTACCATAATTAATTAAGGACTAGCATAATTCCGAGTAGTCAAGAAACGATAGAAGAATTCTATCAAACCGTCCATCAAGAAGCGGAAATTGTCATGACAAAGTCCTATAGAGACAAAGCCTTGGATACCTTTATACGCGGGATGCGTGGCGATTTGCCCAGATTATAGAACACAGGGTAGAACATAGGATAGAACACAAAATACAAACTTTAGCAACTCGGAACCACGACCGGTTCCTAAACCTCGAACATCGCTACCACCAAATACTTTAGGCTACTGCTAACAATTCCATGACGGAATCCAATTTAAAGTTTTTCCAACAATAATACCTACAGACATAATTACCAGTACTCCAGGCAACCAGCTCCTGGAAGACCATACCAGCAGCCATACAATTAATATCCACAAATGCAACGAATACATTATCCACAATGACAGTACGCCCCTCCGGGTCGTCCCTTTGAGCCTAAGCCACAGCCATGTCCCAAACCACTGGAGGCAGACCATAGCATACGATTAAAAATGGTCAATTATATGCATCCACCACAGTTTGAATTTGATAAAAGACCACTTTTCTCAACGAATAACCTAATCGTCAAATGGCAACGTCTTTTATTTTCGGACATTTTATATTCAAACAACTACAGTTTTCCAAGAGGAAGTCGTTTAAGCACCAACAAGTGCTTACGCAAGCAGGATCCAAAAGAAACTACATACAACCAAAATTTTCTATACACCTAAAAACAACCTAGGCGTTCTAAAACGCCTGAAGGCGATATCCCAATTACCCAACATATACAAATCAATCTGAATCAGGGGTATATTTAATCAATAGCATGAAGGTCCCCATTAATGTGTTCAAAAATCAAATCTTTTTGAAAATCGGAAAAAAGAAAATTATAAATTCAGCATTCCTTTTCCGACATACCACAGGCATGAAATAACAAAACCAGAATATCAAACGAGGAAATTTTAAAACTACTAAGAAAACACCTCAACCCTTTTGTGGCCTCCATCGGTGGCATCATTACCACAAAGAAAGTTATGGGTCAAATTCATGCAATTCACTTTACCCCTATCACTTCAGAAATATTAAAACTAGATTCACTTCAATGATAGTTCAGGATCTGCTATCAGAAACAGAACAAGAGGAGAAGATCTCGGAATGTCACACTTACTATTATTCCAAATTGAAGCTCAAAATTGCAAATTTATTTAAACAATGTTGGGTTTGCAAGGAATCCAAATATGACAGACATCTCCCTAACCCCGAAATAAGAGAAACAACCCTTTCAGAATTCCCAGGTCGCATAATCCATATAGACATTTATTCAACCGAAAATACCCTAGTTTTGATGGCTATAGACAAATTTTCAAAATTAGCACAGTCACAGATTATCAAATCAAAAGACATAAAGGGCCCTGTGCATGACATTGTATTCTACTTCGGAGTGCCTAAGCACATCGTGATGGAAAACGAAAAGTCTTTAAATTCCGCGACCTTTATGGTCAAATTTATAAGGTACGTGCTAATAAGACCTTATTCCAAAGGTCGAAGAAATTGGCAATGGCATAACAGCGCTCAACGACTTCAATGATAGCTTAACATGGAATCATACAACGAACCAACGAACAGGGCACACATCCAATCCATTTCTGGATTGATGCAGTGATCATAAACAACAGAAAGTTTGACAACGTGAAAACTATATTTAGCAAACCAGGTGCACCGCTCATTCATATGGTGCCAGAAAAAATCGTTCGACTGAGGGTACTATCATTGGAAGCGCTCGAGGCTCTCCATGTAAACAACACTGAACAGTTGCAAAACCTTGACACTCAATCAACCATCAACAGAGCCACAGTAATATTTCTATTCTGTTTGGCTGTTTTTCAGATCGAACTACTATATCATGTAGCAACCATAGGAACCATTCATATTTTCTTATTTTTCAAGATATTACCAGAGATTTCACAAGGCTCGACCAATTCTTTGGTGATTACAGCGCTTAACAAGCTGAAGTTAACAAGCTTTTGGCTGTCAAATGTATTTCCCAATGACCGAGTGAAGAAGTTAAGGGGAGGAACACTCCTCCCAAGATAACAGAGCCAAAAACAATTGCAACACTGCAACCGGACACTGGGAGGGTACGATCGGTTACTCTAGCGCTACTATGCCGGAGCGGAACAATGTAAAGAGAGTCGTGCCCAGTGCCCATCCCCGGACGTCGCCCGCAACATCGTATGTAAATCGCATATCATCAATAATACGTAGCGCATTCGAGAATACTGCACAGCATTATTCCTGGATGTTTCTCACGATATTCGATAGAGTTTTGCTAGCTGGTCTAATGAATTAGGTCAAAACAATGCTTCCAAATAAAATTCACATGCTCCTAGAGTCTTATCTCTACGACAGGAAAAACGAAGTAAAATGTAATTCTGCTATATCCTAAGACCACAGAGTCCCGCAAAGAAGCATTCTCTGTCCTACCTGGAACGATCTAACGGAACGAAATTTTCTTAACCAAGGCAATATAGAGGTCAAAGTTAAATGTTACAGTTGCAGAGCTCTGTCAAAAATACTGAGAAAATCACGTTCTATCTTGCCAGAAAAAAAGGGCTGTAGGGGGCGTGGCAAATATCTTAAACAAATTTAATTTTTAATTCATTTATAGAATTCTTCGTTCAAAAAATAGCTCTTAAAGCTCTTCCCTCCTATAGTCTACAACATACACGCGTTGATCACATTAAAAAGGTTTGTTTTATTTTCAGACGAGTCGAGCAGTCGGAAAAATCAAAACAAATTGCAACTGCTCAATCGCAAGGTGGTTTTGAATTTTTGACGGAAGAGCTTAACTATTAAAATAAATTAATTATATTTCATTTATGATTGATTCTGGCATATTAAAAATTACAAATTATGCCCTAGTAGATTGGGACATGTTAGCAAAGGCAAATTTAATGAAATAATGAGAAACAATTTGTTTGTTTTCCAGAATAAAAGTATGGAAAATAATTCCCAGATTGAAAGTAGGGGTCGTGGTCTTAACAACCTCTAGAATGAATGTATGGAAGGTTTATCTAACAAACCCAACATTCGGCTGTAGACGTTTCACCAAATACTATGATTGATCCTGAATCAGGTTTAACTTTAAACAAATGGGATGTTAGACAAAGTGAACGATTAAAGGACAAAACCCCAAGAAGTGTAACTATAAAGAAGTACAATTAAAATGCACATACATTTTTCAATACTATTCTGAATACATTTGATGAAACTCAGAATATACATTATACAGAACAAGAATGGAAAGCTAACTTCGGGCGGAGCCGAAGTTGATATACCCTTGCAGATATGTGGCAGCTTATATTATTAGATATATATCGGATCTTATATAGTCGGCCGATCCTTATAAAACTCGGCAGATAAAATTAGTTTGCCGAAAGTAGAATGCATACAAAGTCCCAGTCTTCTAACTTAAAAAACAACAGAGATATGGCATTTCCGATCAATCAGTTATATGGCTGATTGTTATCAGCAAGTTGATTGTTATCATATTATTATGAAATTTGGCAGATCGAATAAGTCTGCTAAAAGAGGAGTTCACAGCAAGTCCCATCCTTCTAACTTAAAAAACAAAGTTATGGCATTTCCGATCAATCAGTTATATGGCAGCTATAGGATATTGTCGGCCGATCCTTATAAAATTTGGCAGATCGAATAAGTCTGCTAAAAGAGGAGTCCACAGCAAGTCCCATCCTTCTAACTTAAAAAACAACAAAGTTATGGCATTTCCGATCAATCAGTTATATAGCAGGATATAGTCGGCCGATCCTTATGAAATTTGGCAGATCGAATAAGTCTGCTAAAAGACAACAAAGTTATGGCATTTCCGATCAATCAGTTATATGGCAGCTATAGGATATAGTAAACCGATCCCGGCCGTTCCGACTTATATACTGCCTGCAAAGGAAAGAAGGATGTGTGCAAAGTTTGAAGTCGAATGCTTTAAAGCTGAGAGACTAGTTTGCGAAGAAACAGACAGACAGACGGACAGACGGACATGCTTATATCGACTCAGGATGTGATCTTGATCAAGAATATATATACTTTATAGGGTCGGAGATGCCTCCTTCACTGCGTTGCACACTTTTGACCAAAATTATAATACCCTCTGCAAGGGTATTAAAAATATAGTAGACTGCAAATGGATTTTCACAATTAAGTATGATGAACATGGAAAGGCAGTAAGGTACAAAGCTAGACTTGGTGCTAGAGGATTCACTCAGGAATTTATGACTAATTATGACGAGACTTTTGCACCTGTAGCTAAAATCTCCAGTTTTAGATTCCTTTTCGCTTTTTCGAAACAATTTGGTCTGAGTGTTCATCATATGGATGTCAAAGGGAATTATATACGGCCTACAACAAGCAGCACGATGTGGGTTCGAAGTATTTAAACAAGCATTAAAACAAATTGGTTTTGAAAATCAATTATTATAGGCTGTTTTATGTATCTCATGTTATGCACACGCCCTTATAAATCTACTACGATAAGCACACTTAGCAGATATAATGACTACAACTACAAAGGATTATGGCAACGTCTGAAAAGTGTTTTGAGATATCTAGAAGGTTCCGTAGATCTTAAATTATGTTATGTTAAGAACATGAAATATACAAATACTATAATTGGATATTGTCGGGTCAAGCAGCCGCCATAAAGTCTGGCCGGCAATAATTTATTGAACTCGTGACGTCACTCTCTCCTATATTTATGTCCCTGTTCTCGTACATTCGATCGGCCACCTGCATCTGCCGTCATGCGCTATCGTGGTCTCGCTCTCTCGCGGTATCTCTCGGTTGCTGCGCAGCATCAAGCGTTGAGCCGCGCTCCCGCGTCACTTACTTCTCACACCCTACGCACAGGTCCTATAAAGGCTGGATTCTAAACATTAATTAAAGCTCCCGAACACGCTCGGTTACACAACAGATATGTTGATTCAGATTGGGCTGGAAGTGTTACTGATAGAAAATGCATTACTGGATTTAAAGTATTTGATTCTTGTTCAATATGTTGGAGTTCACAAAAGCAAAATTCTGTTGCGGCGTACAGCTCTATTCGAGGCAGTTGGGGAAGCTATATGGCTTCAATCTTTAATGAATGGTATTATCTTTGATACAAAAGAACAAAGAAAAACTAGCCTACTAACCAAAAAGGATCAAAACATATTGATATTAAATATACTCGTGATCAACTCAAAAAAAACGAATTGTTCTTGAGTAGATTTCTTCAGAGAACCAGCTTGCCGATTTATTTACTAAGCCGTTACCAACAGCCAGATTTAGGATAACAAGTTCCGAGCTACACACTGGATTTTTATTTTGGATTATTAAGCTTATTGAGAAGAAAATGTGTATTATTTGTTAAAAGAATTATAGTAAATGATCTGAATAGGTTTTTTGGGGTTCTTCTTAATACCTTCATCAAATATTGGATCATAATGTAAATTCCCAAGAATGCACAGCTCTCGTTGTTTATGTTTCCATGCTTCTTTTGTGGAAGTGGGTTGAATATTCATTGATCAATAATGTCTTTGTTTTTAATGTCAAAGCTATTCAAAAGCAGCTACAGAAACATATAAGTTTAGTTCAGTTGTAAACTCCGTAACGTGAAGAACTTACAAAAAATGTGCAAATTATGAAATTAAATGTTTTTTATTTTAGTGATTAAACACATAAAACTAATAGTAATATAATGCATTGAAAGAATCATCTCCGACCCTATTAAATATACATATTTTTAATCAGTACGACGATTTTATAGAAACGAAGCATGTCCGTCTGTTCTTATGTATAAGAGCTACAAATCTGTGATTTTGCATTTTTGCAGAGATTTTTGTCCTTGAATGTGTTCACCAATTATATATCATTGAACCATGCTGGTTCATGCTGAACAACTTAGCTCCCGACCCCACAAGCTTCGGTGAAGATTCTTCTGGATCCCAAAAATTTTCATATGGACCATTCAGGCTTTGAGTAATGAGTTATATTCGGTGTGTGGCAAAACGAAAAAATATTGTAGGTTGAAAAGATCAGGTGGGAAATATGCATGAAGAAAAGGAAAATAAAAGAACTCTAAAATATTCATTTGGTAGTATTTAGGATTTGAGCGTTGGGAGACGCTAGCTCTACCCAATTCACCAGTAAACTCTCTAAAACAACAAAAACTATGAGGGTATAATAACTTCGGCTGCTGTTTCGTTTTTCTATTACAAAACAATTAAATTTTTTAAAAATATAAATTATTTAATAAATTTGTGTACATTTTAATGAATTTTATTATTTTAGAAGTATCATCTTCGTCGTAAACTTTATTATCTCTACTTAATGTCGTTTAAGTGTAGTAAGTTTAATCAAATAAAAAAACCTCCTGACGAGAAAAAATAACAGTGGCAAACCCCCTCGCGCCACGCCCAAATCAATTTTGGTGACGAAAAATTTCAATATATGTATTCAAAATTACATATTAAAAATATTCTTACCCGGCACGTGTTTATATGGATTATTGTTTCACGTGCCGAATATTGTATGGTTTGTACTACAAGCTAGGGCATGCGTGTCACCTAGTGCACTGCCGTCCGGTGTGCTAAAAAATCAGTATAAAAAACAAAATGCGTTTTAGAGTTACTTTTTAATTAATCTTAAACTTTTTATGGGATATCCCAAATTGTTATATCCATGTAGTTATGCACATATTTTTTAAGATATATACCTGACTAGATATATATCGCAAATATCGGATACATGCCATTTTAAAAATAAATTTAAACGGCATGCAATTTACGCATAAACGGCAATTTAACGGCATTATAAAAAAATTTATAATATAATATAATAAATGTAATAATTGTAATAAATCTAATAATAATAAGGAAGAAAATAACATTTTGCCAAACCCCAATCCGAATATTCTTATACAACACTTTCTCTTGTTGGCGACATAGAAGCAACCGAAGCCCGTCGAGTGCGAAAGTCGTGCATTACTATTAAAAACAGTCAATCTTGTATACGTTTCCCACACAATTTAAATAAACTATAATTTGTAACCAACCGAGCAACCGCGAAAACACGACAAAAATACGGAGAAGAACAAGGAAAGGACGATCACGCAAAAGCACGATCAAGCAGAGACCAAGGAGTCAGGGATCTGTAAAGACGAGAATGCACTAAAGAAAGATGGCATGGTAATATGATTTTTTTGGTGAAAATTCATAATACACGACGAGCGAGCGGAATTTCAAGCGAAGAAGAGTGCAACTAGACTTCGGCAATTGATTTTAGTCACACGGAAAAAAAGAGCAAAAGATAAAGATCAATGTTTCTAAATCGAGGCAATTGATGGCGTAAGATTGTAATATTACGACGACAAACTTCAATCCATACGATAAACGGATATAATTTCGTAAACCAAGTGCAATGAATTGGTTAGGTTAGGTTAGACGGCTGGTGGTTACCTCCTGTAGAGGCAGATGACACACTTATACCGTACTCGGTCCTTTGTGACACCGTAGGCCGGATCTAGTTCCCCTTGTTCACAGAAAGAACTCATGGTCTAGCAGTTTCCCCACCCTGGGCTTTGGTAAATATTTTCTATCCTGTTTGGACCTATCTCTGTTTCGGTTTCCCAGCTGAGCTGGTTTTTTTTTTTTTTGTTGGCTTCCCTAAGTTAGAGCTTGTATGAGGCTAGTGGCACACCGGTACCCTTCAGTTCTCCCTGGAGCGGTGTGGTGGTGCCTTTTCGTGCCAGTTCATCTGCTATGCAGTTGACTGTGATGTCCCTGTGACCTGGGACCCAGATGAGGCTTATGTCATACTGGTTTGCCATCTCGTGGAGAGATGATCTGCAGTCTGAGACTGTTTTAGAATTGCTTGTGACCAAGCTAATCGATTTTATAGCCGCTTGGCTATCGCTGTATATGTTAACTCCTCTTTTGAATCATCAGGGTATAAGCTTGGGCGCCCTCTGGGCCTGGGGTTAGGACGCTGAGGGCTGGCCATAATATTAGTAGTCCATACAGTAGTATGGTAGTACACTGTTCTTCAATTGTTAGGCTCAGTTCATCTTCCTGTCATGTATAACTCCAAGGTACTTAGCAAAGTTGCAGAAAGAAAGCCTTTTGGTTGTTTAGTCTTGGGGGGATAAGAGGCAGAATTTTGAATCGCCTTCTAAATAGAAGTAACTCTGTTTTCTGCGCATTTACTCCCACGCCATTACTGTTGGTTCATTCGGCTAGGGCTTGTAGTTTCGCCGTCATAAGATCACAGAGTGTGAGGAGAGAGTACTGCCCCCAGTGGGGTACCTCTGCTGCAATAGATGATATGCCTAGTCCTCACTAGTCCTCACTAGGCATATCATCTATCACATTTCTGACATCACATTCTGACATCTATCATCTATTACATTAAGAGTCAGACGGGCGTTAGGGGCTGGTTAGAGTGGTTACAGAAAGAGCTCGGCGAAATGTTGTGCGCTGCCGAAATTCATAAGATTCTAAGGCAAAGACAGAAACAGGCAAGAGAAACATGTATCGAATACCTTTACAGCTTAATGGAGATCGGCAAGCCGATTAAACTCGATGAGCAGAGTTGAATATCCTATTTTGAAGATGGCATACCCGAAGGGAAAATAAACAAGGCAGGATTATATTGTGCAAAAACGATTATGGTACTTTAATATGAGATCACAGTATATGAAAGGATAATAAATAGAACGACTAATTATAAAGAAATAAAACGGGCTTTAGGAAAAGACTCGAATTGGAATACTTTTATTCACATATCGAAAAACGCCGAACAGAAATTGCCTAGGATTAATGGGAATTAAACACGGATAGTATGGATAGTATGCTAAAAGTTAGAAAATCAGAAGGATTAACCTACAAGATAGTAACAGCGGCAGGAGTAGTATTTATTTCCATGATTGACTCGGGATGTGATTTATGCCTAATAAGAGAAGACATTTTTAAAACTCTCGACGGTTTAAGCATAAAGCAAGAAGTGAGATATCTCAAGGATCTCAAGGATAAGATCTTTCGAAACCAATTTAGAGGCAGATGGAATATGCTTTCCTACAACTTTTCACATTGTAAAGCACAATGAATTAGTTTATCCAGCAATCGTGGGAAATTACGTCCTACAATCAGTGGATCTGATGTTTCGCTCAAGCAACGTAGAATTTAAAGAGAAGGAAAATTAATTCGTATTCAAAGGGTTGTGTGCAATGGAAATTGACAAAGGTACAAGAGACTATCGCACCTGAAGAACGACGTGAAAGATAGGGTTCAGATGATGATAAAATGATAAGCCCTTTCGAATCTCCCGTTGAAAAATATTATTATGAAAATTATTCTAGAAGACACCATTCCGGCTTTTCATGCCGATGAAGCACGTCTTATGAGAACAGATGCGATATTGAGGCTTAAATACAAAAATGGGTCGAGGAAGGAATTATTGTGCCAAGGTACTCTGAGTACTCATAACCAGTGGTGTTTTTTCAAAAAAGCTTAATCAGAAGATCAAAAAATATACGATGTTCTCGAAAGACTGCAGCGTTCAAAAGTATTTACAACTCTCGACATGATGAACGGATTCATTCTCGTTCCAATAGAGACAGATAGAAAGATAGAGACAGATAGTAGGATAACCTTCCTGGGATATAAGATAGAGAAGGGGTGAATAGCGCCGACGGACGAAAAAATAAAAGCAGTTGTTAATTTTCCGGTCCCAAAAAATTGGCAATCTTTACAGAGGTATTTAGGATTGACCCCATACATGTGAAGCTATATCAAGGACTACTTATTGGTAGCCAAGCCACTGACGAACTTGCTAAGATAGAAAAGCGACAAACAAAGAGAAAAAATGGAGCTGAATAACCAAGAATTATTAGCTTTTAGTTTGCTAAAAAATCTTTTAATCTCAGCACCCGTGCTGAAATTCTTCGATCCGACAGCACATATTGAAGTGCATACAGATGCAAGCATATGTATATGGTTTCGGCGGCGCTTTGATGGGCCAAAATTTTTCGGCTCTTATAAAGTAACCAAAAAACTAAATCACCGTCGATATGAAGTCAAACAAGAAAGGAAAGCTAATTTCGGGCGGATCAGAAGTTCATATACCCTTGCAGTTACAAGTAAGTGGCAGCTTATATTATTAGATATATATCGTATTTCATATAGTTGGCCAATCCTTTTGAAATTTGGCAGATCGGATTAGTTTATTATGTAATTAGTTTATATGTAATCCACAGAAAATGTAATCCAAATCCCATCCTTCTAACTTAAAAAACAACAAAGTTATGGCTTTTCCCATCAATCAGTTATATGGCAGCTTGAGGATATAGTTGACCGATCCCGGCCTTTCCAACTTATATACTGCCTGCAAAAGCCTACAAAGGCCTTACAACTAAGAAACGAGTTTGCGTAGAAACAGAAAGACAGACGAACATGCTTATATCAACTCTTGAGGTGATCCTGAAGAATATATATATCTTATCAAGAATATATATAATTTATAGGGTCGGAGATGTCTCCTTCACTGCTTTTCTTCAAAAATAAAAATAAAAACGAATTTATTTTAAAAGAATATTTTGCCAAAAATATAATCGTTAAAAGTTCCAACCTTCTATTTTCAAAATAATAACATTTTTTCAATACCGACTGTTATATTGAGCTCTACATTTACCTATCAGAATGCTTTGTTCTGATAGTTTTTGGTTAAAACCGGATACCGTAAGACTGACTTTATAAAACTAAATATGATAATTTTGAGATAAATTTGATTAGTTCAATCTACTGGCATGGGAAGATATAAATATTGCCTTACATAACTTTTATTACACCTTGAATATATTTTTCGACTTTTGCGTTCCGTGGAAATATCCGTCCGCTTCAACAAACCTGCCTTGGTATTCAAGGCATTTCAATTTAAAGAATATCTATAATGGACTCTTAAATAAACATAAAATAACTGGCTATACAATTAGTTACTTAAGATACTTAGTACCTCGGTCCAATTTCACAGTGCATTACACAGAATTTTATAGGAGTCATATTCGCCGCTGCCGGATTCCGTTTACTCAGGACCCGAAGCTTATCTTTGGATTCAATCAGCCAATCTTATATATTGCCCATGTTTTGATAAAAGTGGTTTATCATCGGATCTTCCTAAGATTAAGCACATGTATTCGACAGGCACCGATTAAGTACTTGGCTTTGTTCTGAAAAACTGCGCCGATGCACTGTGCAAGCCTCTTCCTAAAATCTTTAATTTATATCTTGATAGATACTTCGATCTTTCTCCTTATGTGGAACAAATCTTAAATTATTCCTTAACATAAAAAAGGACGTAATTCATACTGACTTCAGTAAAGCATTTGAATCTGTTAACCAGTCACATCTTTTAAGTAACCTCTGTCTTTTTTGATTCCAAATTGATCTTCTGATCTGGATTTCGGGCTACTTATCTGGAAGAACTCAACGTGTCTCTTTTAAAGATTTCCAACTTTATAATTATACTTTTGATAATAGTGATTCATCATCGGATCTTCTTAAGGTCAAAAGTTTTTTGACCAAGACCGCAAAGACCACCGGTCTCTTAGCTTTAAAGCCTAGCTTTTCTTACATTCGAGGCCTGGGTCGGTCGACTATTTTGTATAACTGGTTGAATTGTTTTCAAGTTATTGGGTTGGGTGTTCTATTTTTAGCTAACTAATTTGAACTGCAAAATTTTCAATTCATTAACTGTCATATAGGGCAGACATACAGATACGTAAACAAACAAACTGACATACTTGGATCGACTCAGGAGGTGATCCTGATCAGAAATGTATATAAATTATGGGGGGACGTCGCAGACGTCTTTGCAAAGGTAAACAAAAAAAAACTCTCATTAATTTTGGTGATGTTCGGTTCGAACTGGGGTCACACTTGTGATGCGTCGACAAACGTATTCTCAATATCTAAGAACACTCTGCCACAAACGTTTTTGGTAGCAACAGTGTGACAAACTGTTGTGTGTGGTAAAAAAAATAAATATGTGTAGCTTGAAATCGAACCATAGGAAACGAGTTTTCCATTTACACAAAAAAAGTTTGTAACTTTTATGCTTAACATTTTTTTTTTCAAATTTTTAAAAAAAAATTTGGGATTTGGAAATTTTCTTAACAAATTGCATTTTTGAATCATTTCCAAATGGGAGGTGGGCATTTGAAAATATTGATGGGTGCAATCTATTGCACCCTTTTTTTTTTAAAAATATCATTTCACCCGACCCAACTTCTCGTAGCTAATTAAGTGACGTTTTTAAGTAAGCAGAAGTACGAATTTGAACGCTGCCGACGTGTTTATATGGTATATTGGTATTGTTCCACGTGCCGAATAAGAATATTTTTCATATGTAATTTTTTTTACATATATTGCATTTATTCGTCACCAAAATTCATATCAGATATTTTGGGAGTAGCATGCGTGTTCGCCACCGTTATTTTACCTCGTCAAGAGGTTTTTATACCCTTGCAGAGGGTATTATAATTTTGGTCAAAAGTGTGCAACGCAGTGAAGGAGACATCTCCGACCCTATAAAGTATATATATTCTTGATCAGGATCACCTCCTGAGTCGATATAAGCATGTCCGTCTGTCCGTCTGTCCGTCGGTCCGTCTGTCCATCTGTTTGTTTCCTTCTTTCTATTGCAGGCAGTATATAAGTCGGAACGGCCGGGATCGGTCAACTATATCCTATAGCTGCCATATATTTGATTGATTGGAAATGCCATATCTCTGTTGTTTTTTAAGTTAGAAAGATAGGACTTGCTATGGACTCTTCTTTTGGCAGACTTATTCGATCTGTTCAATTTCATAAGGATCGGCCGACTATATCCTACAGCTGCCATATAACTGATTAATCGGAAATGCCATATCTCTGTTGTTTTTTAAGTTAGAAGACTGTGACTTTGTATGGATTCTACTTTCGACAAACTTATTTGATCTGCAGAGTTTTATAACGATCGGCCGACTATATCCTATAGCTGCCATATAACTGATTGATCTGAAATGCCATATCTCTGTTGTTTTTTAAGTTAGAAGACTATGACTTTGTATGGATTCTACTTTCGGCAAACTTATTTGATCTGCAGAGTTTTATAAGGATCGGCCGACTATATAAGATCCGATATATATCTAATAATATACGCTGCCACATATCTGCAAGGGTATATCAACTTCGTCTCCGCCCGAAGTTAGCTTTCCATTCTTGTTTTCTTTGAGATTGTTTGGTCATTAAGACTTTTTAATGACTTTTTCCACCCTTTTCAAAATAATACAACAAGGGGAAATTGTTTGTTTTCACAACGTTATAAATTCGTTTGTTTATTCGTATATGGGAGTGAGAAAGCTCCGATTATATGATGCGTATGAACCGATATAAAAGGTACGAGTGAGACCGACTTTGAGCATAGGCCGGGCGAAAGCTCGTTAACTTAAAATGACAAAGATAAGATAATAAAAAAGATAATAAAGCCGAGCGGCCGAGAAGAGTCGGCTTGCGACCAACAATAGCAATGAGGAAATAATTCTAAACTATAGTTATTACATTTATTAATCTAAGTTACATTTCTATTGATTCAATTTACGCCGTGGCTGCTGCCTGACCCGACATACTCCCCCCAGTTGAGGCCTGTTCTTCAACTTCATCCTTAAGGGGCAATAGGCAAAGCTTGGTCACTGCGCGCTTGGTAGTTCCAGATGCGGTTTTAACCACCGCCACTCGAGGCACTCCATCTCGACCAGGGACTAGCTCCAGAATTCTAGCCAACGGCCACTTCATGGGGGGTAGGTTCTCGTCCTTGACTAGCACCACATCGTTGATCGCCAAGGCAGGGCCGGACGCACGCCATTTGGAGCGCTGCTGAAGAAGGCTTAAATACTCCTCTTTCCATCGGGCCCAGAAAGACTGCTGCAGGAAAGACACACGCTGCCAGCTGTCCATACGATTGAAATTCAGCTTTGTGACATCAGGCTCGATAAAACTGACTGACGGGCCACCAGTTAAAAAATGGGATGGCGTTAGAACATCAAGGTCTGCAGGATCCTCTGAAAGAGACAATAAAGGCCGTGAGTTTATGACAGCACCAATGTGACAAAGCAAAGTTCGCAGCTCGTCAAATCCAAGAACTGAGGACCCAACAGCCCGGTAAAAATGATGCTTTGCGGTTTTGACAGCCGCTTCCCAGAGTCCACCAAAATGCGGAGATCGAGGAGGAATGAAATGCCACTCGATGGACTCAATCGCGCAAAACTCCAGAAGCGCTCGTTGATGCTCATCGCTTATGAAGAGTTGGAGCAGCTCCTTTAGCTCGTTTTTAGCTCCAACAAAATTGGTCGCATTGTCAGACCAAATGTGCTGAGGCTTTCGGCGAGTGCATATAAACCTTTTTAAAGCATGTAAAAACGCAGATGTGGATAGATCCCTTACAAGCTCTAAGTGCACGGCTTTAGTAGCAAAGCAAATGAAAACACTCACGTAACATTTTACGGGAGCTTTATTGCGAACTTCTGGCTTATAGTAAAATGGCCCGCAAAAATCCACACCAGTCACTCCGAAAACTTGGCAACCGCTGACTCTTTGCTCCGGGAGATCAGCCATAATGTGCTCAAGCAACCGAGGCTTGGTGCGGAAGCATCGGATACACTTGTGCAATGCCTTCGTCACCGTTTTCCTCCCCCCGATCGGCCAGTATTGGGATCGAATAATAGCCAGCAGAGCACGAGGCCCCGTGTGTAGATTACGCTCATGGAAATCAACGATTATAGCCCGAGTAACTGGATGGCTTCTAGGCAATATAATTGGATGACGACTATCAAAATCCAATGTAGAGTTTCTTAAACGACCGTCCACACGCAACAGTCCAAACTTGTCTACAAAAGGAGAGGATGTGGCAAGTATGCTGGCTGACGAAATTTCCTTTCCATTCTGAAGCGCCTTTATGACATCCCAAAAATTCACACGCTGCACCAGTCGCAATAGTAGGTGGGTTCCAGCCTTGATATCGCTAGCAGTGACACCCTTGTGACGGACTCGCTGTGAGAACTTGTACACATAAGCGAACACACGCTGCAGTGCTGGAAACGAGTTGGCATACTTGGAACCAGCTGTCACGTCAACGTACGGGGATTTGATTAGCAGAACCCTTGCCCTTAGCTCCAGAGTGGGTTTTTCAGATGGAACCGCTGCTGGCCACTGATCTTGAAATCCAAGAAGAAACGCAGGACCATGGGACCACAGGTTGTCAGTAACTAGCTCCTTGGGAAGAGCACCACGCGAGAGGATGTCTGCCGGGTTCAAAGACGTAGGAACATAACGCCATTCCATCGTTCTGGTCAATTTCTGGATTGTTGAAACTCGATTGGCGACGAAAACATTAAACCGAGCGGGCTCCTCCCGAATCCAGGACAACGCCACAGCAGAGTCGCACCAGCAGAAATACCTCCCATCGTAGACCTTCAACTGAGCTACTTCCGACATAAGCCGAGCCAGCAACTCTGCTCCAGATAACTCCAGTTTCGGTACCGTAACTGTTTTTAGAGGTGCGACTCGGGACTTTGAGCAGAGTAGATGACTTTCTGACCTTGTACCCTTCGATACGACATAAATGCAAGCACCATAAGCCTCGATGCTGGCGTCACAAAATCCATGAATCTCCACTTCAGACTGTGATGATAGTGACCATCTCGGGAATTCAGCACGCTGGGCCATGGCAAAGCTGGAACAAATCATGTCCCAATCGGAGTGAAGAGCTTGAGGTAGACTTTCATCCCAGGACAACTTCTCACGGCATAGCTTCTGAAGAAAGATCTTCGCCTTCGTAATGACAGGTCCAACAAGCCCTATCGGATCATAAAGCCGGGCGATTGAGGAGAGGATGATGCGCCTAGTGGGCTTCGAGGTTGACTGAAGCCCTTCAAACGAAAACAGCAAGCGATCAGTAGAAGGATCCCAAGCGAGGCCAAGAGTCTTCGTAAAATTGCTGCCATCATCAAACCTTAGGAACGACTCTCGATCCTCTTCCGGCACGTCAGAGAGCACTTCAGAAAAATTGGAGCACCACTTTCTCAACCGAAATTGGCCCTTGGCGAGGATCCCCGATGTTTGCTGCATTATGTTGGTAGCCTCCTCTATGGAGTCACCTCCGGAAATTAGATCATCAACATAAAAATCGCGACGCAGAATTTCGGCACCCTTTGGAAACATAGACTGCTCATCCTCTGCCAACTGATGCATTGCTCGAACTGATAAAAATGAGGCCGGCTTTGTCCCATAAGTGACCGTATCCAGTTTAAAAACCTGCAACTCATCCTGGGTGGAATTCCGCCAGAGAATGCACTGCAGATAGCTGTCCTCGGGGAAAACTCTGACGCATCGGTACATTTTGCAAATATCTCCTGTAATGGCCACTCTATGGGAACGAAACCTTAGAAGAATGTGCAGCAACTTTGGTTGGATAACTGGACCAGACATCAAAACGTCATTCAATGAATACCCAGACGTAGTGGCAGCCGAACCATCAAAAACAACCCTGAGCTTGGTTGTTGAACTGTCCTCCTTCAAAACGCAGTGATGTGGCAGGAAATACTGTCTGGCAGGTCGTGGACTAGGCGGGACTAGAGACATATGCCCCAAATCCAAATACTCCTTTATGAACGCAGCATACTGATCCTTCAATTGAGGCTGACGGCAAAGCTTCCTTTCGAGGGAGAGAAATCGCCGCACGGCTCGTGAGTACGAATCACCCAGCAACTCAGAGCTGACCTTCAACGGCAGCTTCACCGAGTAGGCGCCTGACTCGAGCCGAGCAGAATGCTTCACGAAATGCGTCTCGCAATCCAATTCCTCTTTCGTCCACTTCACAATGGGCTCGGAGCAGTCTTCGATTTCCCAAAATTTACGGAGCAGACACTCTAAGCGCTCATCCAGCTGGCTTGGGCTCTTCACAACGTCCTTGCGGGCTGTGGCTGCGAACGACTTTCTCTCCAGATGTGAGCCACCTCCACACACAACCCATCCAAGCCGGGTTTTCTGCAGCACCGGTAGGCCAGCTGAGAGCTGGATTTGACCAACACACAGCAGTTCATAGAATAGACTGGCTCCGATAAGTAAATCGATCCGCTGCGGTCGAAAGAACTGGGAATCAGCCAAAGTGAGGTTTGATGGAATATTCCAGCTGGAGACATCCAAGCTAAAACTAGGCTGGAGGTCCGTGATGTTGGTGGCGATTACAGCGTTGACGAGGGCCGAATATTCAGAGCAATGGGATCGTAAGAGCACATCAACAGAGAATCCGTCTGTCGCGAAACCAGTGTCGCCAATGCCCGACACTGCCACGTACGATTTGCGTCTACGAAGCTGCAGCTGACTAGCCAGTCGGGACGTAATCACGTGCACCTGCGATCCTGAATCCAAAAGAGCCCGGCAAGGAACAAAAACCCCAGCACAACTCCGAATGAGAATGTTCGCTGTGGCCAGTAAGGCTATCTCACCGCTGCGACCCTGGGCAACTAGTGCATTAGCCGTGGATGGTGAAGCGCCTATTGGCTCGGCGCACTCGGCTGCGGCTGATGTAGACGGCACTGCCGAAGGCTGGCTGCTGGAAGACTGTAACTCCAAGAAATGCAACAGACTGTGATGCCTCCTCCCACAACTGCGACAATTATCAGCGAGGCACTCACGCAGGTGATGGCCAGTTTGGAGACATTTGCGACATAGACCTAGTCGCCTAGCCTCGCTAAGGCGGCTCTCAGGGGGCAATGACAAAAATCTTGGACATGCAGAAACTACATGGGACCACCCACCGCATAATATGCAGGCAGAGGCAGGCGAATTAGTAATAATAAAGGACGCTCTACTATTATTTGCGACTCTACGTCTTCCCACCTGAGTGCCCGGCGCGTAGGCGGCCAAGGCCACATCCATAGCCTCCAAAGTCCTGCAACGCTGTTCCAAAAACTCTGCCATCGACTCCCAAGTAGGGATGAGATCCGAGTTCGAGGCATTTTGACCTTCCTCCCACTTGGCCTGAGTGGCTGGATCCAACCTTTGCAGAAGTACCTGGACGATGATGCAGCCGGCGATCTGAACTGTCGTACCCAAATTTTTTAAGGCTCGCATATGGGCATTGAACTTATCGGACAGCCCTCGAAGCGCTGCCACTGACCCACCTTCCAATAGATTGAGGCCCAGAATCTCGTTCACATGAGCCTGAAATATCAACCGACGGTTATTAAATCGATTCTCCAAAAGCTGCACTGCGACATCATAATTCTCCTCGGAGATTTCCAAGGAACGGACTGCCTCTAAAGCGGAGTCCCGAAGACACGATCGCAACCTCTGAAACTTTTCCACCTTACTTATATAAGGATTGCAGCCCACGATCGTCGAAAAGACCGAATGAAACTCAGCCCACTCTGAATATCCTCCGCTGAAAGTAGGAAGAGGAAGAGGAGGCAAGGCTTGAAAACTCCGACTGAGCGCTGGGTCCACCTGGATACTGGAGACTCCGCTGGCCAGGGTGGAATGGGCAGCAATTCGAGCAGAGCGCAACGACGTCTCGTGCTCGATTTCGGCATGCATCGTAGCTACAAGCTCAGACACTGTCCATCGCAAGTCGCTGCTTATCTCAGCAATATCTAATTCTTCCAGCTCCCCGTGAATGGCCTTAAAATCCTCGTACATGGCGACCAACTGGGCGTGACGCACATGGAGCATAGCGTCCTCCACCTTTGACATTGGCTGCAGGACGCCTTGGATCCTCTTCAAATCCTGGAGTATACCCTTTGCCTTGCATTTTAAAATCGCACTCCGAGATGGAGTGGGTTCTCCTGTGACGGCGCCGCTGGAGTTCATCGCCACTATGATTGAAATTGGCTCACTTTAAGTAAAAACACGCACAAATTAATTTTGGCGCCAAATTATGGCTCTTGATTATTTTATTATATTTAATTTTATTTGAGCGCAGCGAACACGATTTATCCCACTGTGCGCTTAGAACCGTACGCTGAGTTGTGGAATGTATATATATATGAACGCTTGTGTGAGGCGAATGCACTTGCAAGTGGAACGTATATATGTATGTATGTATGTATTTTGGCGGACCGGATAACAATTGTTTTTTATGCGATTATGTATTTTATATGATTTGTGTATAAATACAAAATAATTGTTTCACTGATGCACTGTATGCCGTTTATGTTCAAAATGCACATACATATGTTAATACACCGCACAAAATTAATCAGGTGTGTTCGCACTGGATCTGTTTTATGATCGCGGAATGTTATATATATATTAATTTTATAATTTATTAATTAGATCACGTCGGGGTCACCAATGTTTGGTCATTAAGACTTTTTAATGACTTTTTCCACCCTTTTCAAAATAATACAACAAGGGGAAATTGTTTGTTTTCACAACGTTATAAATTCGTTTGTTTATTCGTATATGGGAGTGAGAAAGCTCCGATTATATGATGCGTATGAACCGATATAAAAGGTACGAGTGAGACCGACTTTGAGCATAGGCCGGGCGAAAGCTCGTTAACTTAAAATGACAAAGATAAGATAATAAAAAAGATAATAAAGCCGAGCGGCCGAGAAGAGTCGGCTTGCGACCAACAATAGCAATGAGGAAATAATTCTAAACTATAGTTATTACATTTATTAATCTAAGTTACATTTCTATTGATTCAATTTACGCCGTGGCTGCTGCCTGACCCGACAGAGATATTGGGCCCAATTGAGAACCAAGTCCCAGTAAAGCTGGGTTTCTCTTTTGTTGGCTTCCTTAATTTGAAGTTAGAATGAAGCTATTGTATCGATTTACTTCTCTTTTTATGAAGTTGTATATGTTTAGTTTTTTAGTGCTTCCCTTATAGCTATCACCTCGGCCTGACAGGCACTTGTGACTGAGTAATCTAAAAGAGGTTCTGATGTATAGTTGTTCGGAGTATGTATAACTCCAAGGTACTTAGCAATGTTGCAGAAAGAAAGCCTTTTGGTTGTGATGATAGACCGATTGGATCTTTTGGGGTCGTGTGTAATGGCTTGCTTTGTGTATGAAGACGTTGCGTGACTTGAGCCACGGTTGTGGAATTGAAAATCAATTTTTTTTCGCGCGGCTCCCGCTGCATACGTATAGCCCACCTCCCGCCGAACCGACCGAGGGACGCTGCCGCATAATGTACGGCTCGAATCGTGGCAATAGATTTGAGGTATTGAAAGAATAGAGTAGGAGTAAGATGTTTCGAAGAAAATCGTTGCTCAGATAATGCGATTAGAATATAAGATTTAAGATGGAAAGCAGAGCAAAGTGGCAAAATGTGGTAGAGACCATTGTAGTCCAAACATAATACCCTAAAGGAATCAAGTTGTGCATATGTTGAACTACAGTGGGTAAGAAGTAAAGGATGAAAGTTTCTAGTCCTTCTACTAGGACGTGACTTGCTGGCACGGAGATATTATTGAGCTACATAGGTGTATCAAATGTGGGATGATAAGTTATTTAAAAAGCTTAGGAATTGCGGACAATTAAGAGATGCCTCTATAATTGGCTGCGCCGGATGTTTTCCCTTTTTTATGCAGAGGAATAATGTATGATTCCTTCCACATGAGGGGAAAGATCGAAGTTTCCAGAGATAAATTAAAGAGTTTCAGAAGAGGTTAGCACAGTGCCTTGCCGCATTTTTTCAGGACACAACCTGGTTCTCCATCGGGACCTGGCGAATACACGGGCTTTACCTTCCGAAGATCTGATAACACACCATGTAACGCTACCAGCTTTTTGATAGCGGCCGAATTAAACACGAAATTCCAATTCAATTTCAATATTTCAAATAACAATTCTAGAAGGGCTGCAGACACATCTTTGCAATAGATATTTCTCGGGTTGCGCAGCTGCCTTAAGACGACTTAATTAGTCTCATTCGTCCCATCTAGGAATCCCACAAGGCGATCAAAGGCACACCAACTTCTTCCAAATTTTTGACTATGCAGTGCTCCCCCAATAGACCAATGTGGGAATCGAGTTCTCGTATCGAGCGCAACAGGGCCGGAACGTTGATTCTGCTCTGCTTCTCCTTCTGCAAAGGTCAATATAGCCTCCCCACTCACATACGAACCAGGCGATTCATGGGCATCAGTTAATGTGAATAGTCGGCGGACAGAAACTGCCGAGCTGTTTTCCCGTGATAGTCCATTGCGTCCAGAACCCACCCAGCCAAATACCGTATTTTGGGCAATTGGAAGGCAGTTACCTAAACGGATTTTGCCAATAAACAACAGGTTGAAGAACAGGCTGGCTCCAATTAGCAAGTCCACACGCTGCGGTTTGTTAAAGTTGGGGTCAGCCAGAGCTAAGTTGTCAGGAATGTTAAGGCTTGGCTGACAGTCTGCAATGTGGGAAACGACAACAGCCTCTAGGTTCATGGAATTCGTGGTTAGGCGAGACTTCACGCACACATTAACGGCAGCTCCATCCGTAGCAAACTCAGCGCCGCCGAGACCGGCGACCGCTACACAGCATTTGGAGCGACGAAGCTTCAGCTGACTTGCCAGCCGCAGTGACATAAGATGAACTTGCGAACCAGAATGGCGATCCTCAGTAGCAACGGCAACTGCATCGGGGGAAACCAAGTTTCGTGCTGGTGGGGCAGTGGTAGGGATGGGTAGCTGCCCCCAATGGTGCAACAAAGAATAATGTCGGCGATTGCACGTTGGACAACGGCAAGATGAACATCCGCGTGCATAATGGCCATCCTTCAGACAAAATAAAACAGTGAGTCAGCCGTCGGACTTCGCCGTACCGTCCACTGATCGGCAAGGCAATAAACCTTGGACATGAAATAAGCGCATGCGCCAAAACACCGCACAGGGCGCATGGTTAATAAGCATGCTTATTAACGGGCGTTAATATGCATGCACGAAGATCGGTTATTGTAAGATCTACCTCGGGCCACTTGATTAGCTTGTGGATACGCCGCCAAAGAAAAATCAACGCTCTCGAGCGTCCTGCACCTTTGTTCTCAGAATCGTGCCATGGACTCCCACGATGGAAGGCTGTCGTTGGTTCTGGCGAGAATGTCCTCCCACTTGGCTTTTGTGGCAGGATCCAGCTTCTGGAGGATAATTTGGATGAGCAAGCATCCTTGGATCTCGGCAGTTGATCCGGAACTCATGAGAGCCCGCATATGACCATTGAACCGATCCGATAACTCCCGCAAAGTAGCAACAGATCCTGGCTCGACCACACGAAGCTGCAGGATCTCATTAATGTGGCACTGGAATATTAACCGCCAATTACTGAAACGATTGCGCAATAGGTCAAGGGCCACATCGTAGTCCGCGCCAGTAATTTCCAGCGCTCTCACCGTCTCCAAGGCTGACTTTCGCAGGCATGAAATGAGCCACTGGAGCTTTTTCATTTTTGTTAGGTGAGGATAGCTGTCAATCGTGATCTTAAAAAGGGTGCAGAAATCCGGCCACTCGGCATAGCCGCCGCTGAATGTTGGCATCGGCAACGGTGGCAAAGAGGGCACAGGTTTGTATGGCGCTGGTGAGACACTGGCACCGTCAAGAAGTGTGGAGTGGGCAGCGATTCTTATGGAGCGCTTGGCAACCTCCACCTGAATGTCCACATGCACATCAGTCGCCAGCTGCGAGAATCTCCAGTACAGCTCACTACCGATCTCGCTGAAATTTAGCTCCTCCAACTCTTCTTTAAGCGTGGTGAACCGATCACACAAACGCTTCTCCCCTGACTCCAGCGTCATAATGGTACAATCCTCATTCTGCGCTGCAGCCTTCACCTTATGATACAGATACAATTTTTTTTTCTTTTTATTTTGTTTTGTTTTTCTTTTAGTTTCCCGGGGCACTTAATCTGATTGAAATTCGGGACTCAATCACGTCGGGGTCACAAATGTAACGCTACCAGCTTTTTGATAGTGGCCAATTTCCGATTCAATTTCAATATTTATTATGGGTTCAATTTAACCCCAATATATACAGCCGCTCCAATCAATATCAAATATACAAATGCCAAAACTAAGCTCGGTCGCAGAAGCTCTACCAAAGCTCCCAAAGTGCATGCGCTACAAAATAACAACAAAAGGCATGCGAAACTGGGAGACAGAAAGACACAAATCAATGCCGCTGCAGCTAAACACAATTATCAATATTCCGATCGGTTTTGTTGTGACTGCTTAGCCCAAGTTTGGGAGTTTTACTCCCACAGGTTTGTTAATTTTTTTTCTTCACCGCACTTTGCTGATGTTCTTGGACGAAAATTGGTGGAAAAAAAGGGTCTGTCCAAAAACTGGTGGAACAAATCGTATTGAACATCTGAACGGGCACATGTATTTTGAAAGATGACGTGTGCCTGGTGTAGTTATATTTAAATTTAGTGATATCCGCCACCTTTATGTCGGCATTTGTTTTTGCCTTGAAGTAAGCCGAAAATATCAATCTCAAAGGTATTAGGGGCAAGCCGGGAAATAAATATTTCTTTTGATGGTGGCATCACTAATACTGCAGCACTAGTTCATACCGGGGGTCCGGACGTTTGATTTCCCTGTTGTGCCACACAACGGTGCCACAGAGGACATATGGGACAATTGCTCGTTTATACTGAGAAATTCGGAAGTCAAATTTTTCGCAGGTCCAGGCCTTGGGGTGGCCAGATATATGAGCGGCTGCATAATTGTTGGCTGAGTAGGCTAAAGATAATTCGCCACAAGCACATCATTAACAGAGGATTTCTTACGCTTTATAGACTCATTTAGCAGTTGATGACCACTAAACTGTGGATGGAACGCACAGAGTTGGTTATTGATTTTGCGAAAACCGCTGATCAACTCTTTAATTCTGCCCATGAACGATCTCATTTCGTCCTGAACAACACGACAGCCGTCACAACAAAAGTGAAGACCAGACCTACGCGAAATGGCATCCGAAGCTGATGCCGAGAACCCGTTACAAATTTTATAAATTTATTATTTTACCTCCAAATACACCACTGCAGACGCGAAGCGATACGGATATATAAGTGTCAAAAAATTGGATTATAAAAATATCAATAAGCACCGGTTTGTTTATTAATAAAATAGAAAGATTAATATTAGCGCAGTGGGCACAAAAAATACGTCCGCTCGCTTTAAGATAGAGAGACGATTAACCAGCTTGGATCCGAAATATGGATTTCATCAGGTTACATTAGCAGAATGGTTTAGAGAAGACACGGCTTTTTCAAATCAAAAAAGGCTAATAAATCGAAGAGTGACTTATTCCGAAGCGAGTATTGTATATGCTATAGTGCATTTAATGAAGAACAGTTTCGGGCTTTCGATAAGCTAAGGAGAATACTCGCTTCCGAACAAGTCACTCTTAAATATCCTGACTTCGGCAAGCCGTTCGATTCGACAACGGATACATTTGCTTCAGGATTGTGTGCGGCTCTGTCCCAGCGTGATAGACCTGCTGCCATGATACCCAGATCTCCAGGACAAGGAGATAAATTTCGCGACAAATGAACGTGAGCTTTCAGCATATGAATGGGCACTCCAAAATTAAGAAATTTCCTTTACGGGGTAAAAATATTTGAACATTTTTTATTTTGAGGGTTCAATTTAACCCCACAAACCAGCCGCTCAAATCAATGCCGAAATACAAGTGAAGGCTTAGCAATAGAAAAAAAGAACAATGCAGCTGTCCATAATTCTGCAGGCAAAAGGCGAGGCGGGGGAGACTAGCTAGTGTGCAGCAGTTTTACAAAACTCTTTTACAAAACCGCTGCTGCTTCTCCGTTTCAGCGTCTTTTAAATCATTTTAACATTTTCGCCTTTGGCTGCTTGGCTCAACATCCTCCTCCCGTTGAAGGCTGGCCCTTCAATAGGGTCCTTAAGGGGCAGAAGATGCAATCCTTCAACCCTCTCGGTCGGAAGATCAGTCATTACATGTTCCAGTAGCCGAGGCTTAGTGCGAAAACAGCATATGCATTTGTTTAACACCCTTGACCCGGTCTTCCTCCCTCCAATGGGCCAGTATTGGGAACGGATCTTCGCAACTAGCACCCGAGGGCCAGAGTGCAGGTTCTTCTCATGAAAGTGGGTCACTATAGCCGAAGAGACGGGATGGTCTCTTGGAAGAATAACAGGATGCCATCAAAATCCAGCGCAGAGCTCCGCAGTCGTGCGTCAACACGAAGCAAACCAGCATCGTCTACAAAAAGAGCAAGCGAGGCTAGCGAGTTTGAGGGTGGATCCAATCTGCGCCATTTTAACAAGCTCATCTCTTCCTTAAACTCAGTTTAGGCGGATGTCCGCCTTGGACATCCTGGACAGAAATGCCTTGGTGAGGGATGCGGTGGCAAAATGTGTAGATGTAGGCGAACACCCTCTGTAAGGCGAGAAACGAGTTGGCGGTGCCGTTGCCAATAAGGTTCGGGCGCGAAGTTCTGTGGCTGCCCTTTCGGCCACAATACCGATGGGCCACTCATTCTTAAAGCGACGAAGAAATAGAGGGCCATGGAACCAAAGCTGGGAATTCAATAGCTCTGTAGGAAGAGCACCTCTGGACAGTAGATCGGCTGGGTTGATCGCAGTAGGAACATAACGCCATTTCAGTGCCTTGGTGAGCTCCTGTATGGAGCGATTAGAAACAAACACGTTAAATTGAGCAGGTTCGTCTTGAATCCAGGATAGGGCAACCGAGGAGTCGCACCAGCAATAATAATCTCCGTTATAGGTCCCTAGGTTAGCAACTTTAGGCATCAGCCATGCTAGTAATTCAGCCCCAGATGGTACCAGCTTCGGTATTGTCTGAGTCTGAATGTGTGCCACTTGACTCATTGAGCATAACAGTCGACAATCAGTCCCTGACAAGGCATATATGCAAGCTCCATACGCATCCCGGCTAGCGTCACAGAATCCGTAGACCTCAAACCTTCCTTGGCAGTAAATGACTAAACGTTTAAACTTAATTCGCTGAATTTGATCAAAACTTAAACAGAATTGCAGCCACACAATGCAGCGTGCCGTTTCGCCTATTCAGAGTGAACGTAACGTGCTTGCATTTTTGTTCGTTCACTTTTATTCGCCATTCCGATTGCCATTTTTGAACATCGACCAGATGTGAAGCTAGCTGCGCAGTTGCTTGCATCGGGCATTTTTAGCGGCTAAGAATTGGTGTATCATTGCTATAGTCGTGTGCTTGTCGGGATATCTGCTGTTTAGAGGACATATAATGTTGGCTATAGTGAAATCAGAAGTTATAGCAGTGTTGCACCTAACAGCAAATTTCTGTCCTAAAGGTAAGACTCTAAAAGCTTGTGGGTGTTGTAGGGGAGCATTGTCTTAATCTTGTACATTAGACCTTCTAGCCAGACTCTACTATATGCTTGAGAGACGTCTAAAAATATGCCAGTACAGTACTCTCGTTTTCGAACGGTTATCCGGTTGACCAATTTTTCCGTGCTTTTCCCGAAACCCAAATTGATGTGATGGGATTCCTTCCTGGGTTCTTAGGTATGTGTTCACTGGGATTAGTTTATCTCGTTAAATATTTTTTACCAAAACGAAAAGGGTGGCTGTAAATTATAAAAGCAACTACGATAACGAAGAAAAAATGCGTGCACTCGCTTGCACTTTATAATTCGAATGTATTGAACAACTTACTTAAGCCTAGCTTATCTATTGCGGCGAAACGGGGCGAATTCACGAGAGCACAAGTGAGCTTTTCTTGCGCTCCCGCTCCGCCCTATGCTACCTTACACTTACACTTCAAAAAAATTCAACTTAAAATTCTACATTAATTCTACACCGGCCCCGTTGAAGGCCTCCATTAGGCTTCAACCACTGGCAGCCTCGCCAGCTTGTGGACTGCTCTCTTGAAGACCGCTCCTGAACTAGTACTTACGACGGCGACCCTGACCCTTCCGTCCGCGCCGGCGTGAGTCTCGACGACCCTGGCAGTGATCCACTGTTGGGGTGGCTGGTGGTCCTCGGCGACTAGGACCAGACCACTTGGACCGCACCTGTAGGCCCAAGACGTACTCCCGGGACCATCGCTGCCAAAACGTTTGCTAGATTGACGAGACAAGCCGCCATCGCCGCAAGCACGTTAGACCCTGCTGGTCCGGGGTCCGCGGTGCTGGTGGGGCGATGAGCGGGCCGCCTGTCAAGAGGTGCCCGGGAGTCAACGCCTCGCCGTCGCATGGGTCCTGACTGAGGGCGCCCAGGGGCCTCGAGTTCAGGACGGCCTCGACTCCAACGAGGACGGTCTGCAGCTCCTCTGCGGTCAACTTCATGCTGCCCACCGCTCGTAGGAGTAGATCTTCGATTTGGTGCCGCAGTGCTGCGAAGTGGCGACTCGCTCCTACGAAGCGCTCCTCGGCGCCCAACGAACCTTTGAAATGTCAATAAAAAAGAATCAGTTGACAAATCGGAAACTACTTCTGAATGTACTGCTTTGGACGCAAAACAAACAAACAGGGCACTTGTATGGTGGCCTACCACGAATTTTCAATGTCGTCTCAATAGGGCCACAGAAATCCAAGCCACATATGGAGAATGGGCGGAGAGCACGGACTCGATCTAAGGGTAAATCTCCCATTATTTGAGTCATCAGATGAGGCTTGAATTTAAAACAGCGTATGCATGACCGTAAGATAGTACTGCATGACTGCAGACTTCCTGCGCGTTTACTATCCAAACGCGCTGTCGCAAGAGACACACCAGTGCTCGTGCACCCACATGATAATTCGACTCGTGCAAGTATCGGACGTAGCTCTGAAAAAATTGAGATCGCTTCGTCAACAATACTGGAAACTTGGCATCGTACGAAATAGGAGCATTAGCTAGTCGCCCCCCGACCTGCAACAATGAAACGGTAAGCCCAGCCTGAGAGGATTCATGGACAAACGGATTTAGCTTCTGTAGGCTTGGGCTAAGAACCAGATTTTTTCGAATATATCTAATTTCCTCTTGATACTTGTGCTCTTGGACTATTTGGACAATTTTGTTAAAAGCTTCTTGATATTCGACAGGTCAAGGAACACTATCAGAAGTAACTACTAATTTTTTACACTTCTTTATAAAGCGGACCATGTGGGAGGTGGAGACCATTGCGGTCAGTCCGACCGCATACTTCTTTGCTTCCATCTGCAAAATCTCTGGTGACGGATCAAACCGAGGACTCGTTGGCCATTTATCTTCCGGCTCCGTTAAAAACGGTGGACCTGTAAACCAGATCAATTCTGCCGTTTCCTTTACGTCTCCATCTCTAGATACAATATCTGCCGGGTTCTGATTAGTTGGTACATGCCGCCACGTGCTATCCTCTGACCACTCTTGAATCTCAGCAAATCTATTTTGCGGCAGAGGTCTGCGAGAAGGTGAGCGGCACATAACTCAAGACGGGGGAGCGTCTTTGTCTTGAGCAGCGCTACTTAATAATTTAGTTTTAGATTTTAATGAGACTTTCTGCATATTTGCAACGAATATAGACGCAGGCTCCATAGGCTCTCATCGATGCGTCAGAGAAGGTGTTGAACCAAGCAGAAAAGGGCGAAGCTGCGTAAAATAAGCTACATATATTATAAGTCTGAGTAGCGGCGGCGGGTTATCGGCAGTTCTGATCTTTGTTTACTTCTCCCCCATTCGCATGCGCTTTGGTGGTAGTTGTAGCGCATGCGCTTTGGGGAGCTTTTTTGTAGAGCTGCTGCACACTAGCAAATATTGCATTTGTGTGCGTTCATATTGCTAAGCTTGCTTCTTGTAATTTGGTTATTGATTGGAGCGATTGCAAGTTGGTTAGAGTTGAACTCTCGAATTAAATAAAATAAATAATATAAACCTCTGGAATTATAATTCGTTTGGCAGCTATTAAAAACGATTAATAGCCTTACATTTGGTGACCCCGACGTGATTTCATCCCGTTCAATTATCGTGATCAGCATTAAAAGTGCCACTGAAACACCGTTGTTGGTTTTGTTGTCAAAAAGTTGCATTTCAATTTAATTGCACAATGGAATCTGGAGCTGAAGCTACTGCATCTGCTGCGTCAAGCCGGGAAAGGATGCTGCGGAGACGCGCCGAGGTAACATGTCAGGAAATGGAGTTACTGCATCGGAAGGTCAAGGCTGCGATGCAGACCGACGATTCAACCATTCTGACCCTCGAGTCTATGGAGAAGCGTCTGCGCGACCGTTTCACCACGCTGCAGGAGGAATTGGAGGAGCTAAACTACAGCGAGATCGGGAGCGATTTATATTAGCGATTCTCTCAGCTGGCTACGGACGTGCACGTTGACATCCAGTTGGAGGTGGCCAAGCGTTCTATGCGGGTTGCTGCTCACTCTACGCTTTTGGATGCTACCAGTGGAGCTGGGATGTCAAACGCTCCATATAAGCCTGCTCCCTCATTGCCCCCGTTGCCAATGCCAACATTTAGCGGCGGCTATGCCGAGTGGCCGGATTTCTGCGCCCTATTTAGGACAACCATTGACAGCCACCCGCACCTGACCAAGATGGAGAAGCTCAGGTGGCTCATTTCCTGCCTGCGGGACTCAGCACTGGAGACTGTGAGGGCGCTTGAGATTACCGACGCGAACTATGATGTTGCCCTCGACCTTTTGCGCAACCGTTTCAGCAACCGTCGCTTAATCTTCCAGGCTCACATCAACGAGATCCTGCAGTTAAGGGTGGTTGAGCCGGGATCCGTTGCTACTCTTCGAGAATTATCCGACCGATTCAATGGACATATGCGGGCGCTTATGAGTTCCGGGACGTCGGCCGAAATTCAAGGATGCCTCCTCATCCAGATCATCTTCCAAAAGTTGGACCCTGCCACAAAGGCCAAATGGGAAGACTCTCTGGCAGGAAGCACTGATGATAGCCTGCCAACTTGGGAATCTATGGCTCGGTTTCTGGAACAAAGGTGCCGTACCCTGGAGACGGTGGATTTGGCCTTAGCTCCGCATTTGTCAGCGAATCAAGCGGGCCGACGTAGGCCATTTAACAACCGATCCTGCATGCTCCTGAATGCTCCGCCTGCTTCGTGTGCCCTGTGCGGCATCCTGGCACACGCTGTGCCTTCTTGCCCAAGGTTTCTCGCCTTGTCAGTTGAGGAACGATACGATGAGGTCAGACGTCTTGCCCTCTGCTTTGTGTGCCGCAAGTCTGATCACTTAGCTCGTGGATGCTCATCCTCCCGCTGCCCAACTTGCAATCGCCGACATCATGCGCTATTGCATCCTTGCGAGCGTTTATCTAGCGCCACTTCCGTTCCTGCTTCTGGATCAAATCCGGCCAATGTAGCTGGGGTTGCGACCTCTCAGGCTCCTCCGGCTAATGCTCTTGTTGCACAGGATCGCAGCGCTGAAATAGTGTTCTTGCCCACCGCCCACATTCTCGTCCGTGGCAGATCAGGAGCCTTTCTTCCTTGTCGAGCGTTACTTGACTCCGGCTCCCAAGTTCACCTCATCACATCGCGGCTGGCCAGCCAACTGCAGCTTCATCGATCCAAATGTTCTGTAGCAGTGACTGGCCTTGGAGACGCTGAGTTTACTACGGATGGAGCCTCGGTTAACGTTTGCCTGAAGTCTCGCCTATCCACGTATTCCGTTTACATTGAGGCAATTGTGTCGTCTCACATCATAGAGCGTCAACCTGGCATGAACTCAGATGTGTCCAATTGGAAGGTTCCCGCCGATGTGGTTCTAGCTGACCCGGACTTCCACAGAGCTCAGCGTGTGGATCTGCTGATTGGAGCAAGCCTGTTTTTTGATCTGCTCTCAGTCGGGCAAATCCAGCTAGGAGATGGTCTGCCTCTGTTGCAGAAGACACGTTTTGGATGGGTAGTTTCTGGAGGAGGTTGCACCCCGGGAAACCCTCGCTTGGCCGCCTCATGTAGGATGATTCCTGCTGGCCCAGCAAACTCTTTTGACGATCGCCTCGATTATCTTCTCCGCCAATTCTGGGAAGTGGATGCCTGCACTGCGCCTATCGTTCAGACTACTAAGGAGGAGCTTGATTGCGAGGCCCACTTCGTCATGCACCACGTCCGGCTTGAATCAGGTGCCTATTCAGTTCGCCTTCCAATCAAGCACAGTGTGGAGCTGTTAGGGGAATCCTACGCACAGGCTTTGCGGCGGTTCCATTCACTTGAGCGCAAGCTGGATCGTCATCCGAATTTAAGGACCCAATATTCGTCTTTCATCAAGGAATACTTAGATCTGGGTCACATGTCTCTGGTGCCGCAGGAATTGCGAGGTAAGTGCCAGTATTTCCTTCCCCACCACTGCGTCCTGAAGGAAGAAAGTTCCACTACTAAGCTGAGAGTTGTGTTCGATGGTTCGGCTGCTACGGCCTCTGGCTATTCCCTCAATGATGTCCTGATGTCCGGCCCCGTGATTCAGCCTAAGCTTTTTCACACATTGCTTCGGTTTCGGTCTCACCTTGTAGCTTTGACTGGGGACATTTGCAAGATGTACCGCTGCGTAAGGGTCTTTCCGGATGATAGTTTTCTGCAGTGCATCCTCTGGAGAGATTCTATCCACGATGACGTGAAGGTTTTTAAGCTCGACACCGTGACGTATGGCACAAAGCCAGCGTCTTTTCTATCTGTTCGCTCAATGCACCAGCTGGCTAAGGATGAAGGTGCCGGTTTTCCCGTTGGCTCTCGTGTTGTCCTTCAGGATTTTTATGTGGACGACCTTATATCTGGTGCCCCAACGAAGACTGAAGCGCTTGAGATAATAGCTCAGACATCGAGCCTGTTGAACAAGGGTCAGTTTCAATTAAGGAAATGGTGCTCCAACATCCCAGAGGTTTTGGAAGGCGTACCCGAAAGTGATAGAGAGTCATACTTGAAATTTGACGATGGCAGTCCGTTCACAAAGACTCTTGGATTAGCATGGGAGCCTTCTGCTGACCTGCTGCTGTTTTCCTTTGAAGCTCTTCAGCCCACCGCCAAACCAACCAGGAGATCTATACTATCTTCCGTCGCTCGGTTTTATGACCCAATGGGCTTGGTAGGTCCTGTCGTCACTAGAGCAAAGATCCTATTGCAGAAGCTGTGCCGAGAAAATTTGTCATGGGATGAAAGCCTTCCTCAATCCCTTCTCTCCGAGTGGTTACAGTTCTGCTCCAGTTTTGACCAAATTCAGCGAATTAAGTTTCCTCGGTTAGTCATTCCCTGCCAAGAAAGGCTGGAGGTCCACGGATTCTGCGACGCTAGCTTAGATGCGTATGGAGCTTGCGTGTATGTAGTGTCAGGTTCTGATTGTCGGCTGTTATGCTCAAAGAGTCGAGTGGCACCTATTAAAACTCAGACAATACCGAAGCTAGAGCTATGTGGAGCTGAGTTACTAGCAAGACTGATGGCTGAAGTTGCTGATCTTGGAACATATAAAGGAGATTATTATTGTTGGTGTGACTCCTTGGTTGCCCTATCCTGGATTCAAGATGAACCTGCTCGGTTTAACGTGTTTGTTTCTAATCGCGTTTCTTCCATTCAGGAGCTCACCAAGGCAATGAAATGGCTTTATGTTCCGACTGCCGTCAACCCAGCCGATCTACTGTCCAGAGGTTCTCTTCCCACTGAGCTATTAAATTCCCAGCTTTGGTTCCAAGGCCCTCCATTTCTTCGTGGTTCCAAGGATGATTGGCCCATCGCTACTGTGACCGAAAAGGCAACCATCGAACTTCGCGCCAGGACTTTATTGGCTACGGCTCCACCCAGGGATATCGCCGCATTGTCAAGGTTTGCCAACTCGTTTCCCTCCCTGCAGAGAGTGTTCGCCTACATTTACAAATTTTGCCGCCGCATCCGTCACGAAGGGATTTCTGTTCAGGATCTCAAAGGAGGAACCCATCTGCTGTTGCGCGTCGTCCAGCTTACCGAGTTTAAGGAAGAGATAAGCTTACTAAGGTCACGCAGATTGGTTCCGCCCTCAAACCCTCTGGCCTCGCTTGCTCCCTTTGTGGATGATGATGGTTTGCTTCGTGTTGACGGGCGATTGCGGAACTCTGCATTGGATTTTGACGGACGTCACCCGATCATTCTTCCCAGAGGCCATCCCGTCACTTCGGCTATAGTAACTCACTTTCACGAGAAGAACCTGCATTCTGGCCCTCGGGCACTAGTTGCGAAAATCCGTTCTCAATACTGGCCCATTGGGGGGAGGAAGACCGTTTCAAGGGTTGTAAATAAATGCGTACGCTGTTTTCGCGCAAAGCCTCGTCTACTGGAGCATGTCATGGCCGATCTTCCTACCGAGAGAGTTAAAGGATTCCAATGTTTTGATGTCACAGGTGTGGATTTTTGCGGACCGTTTTTCTACAAGGCAGAGACTCGGTGTTATGTAAGCGTATTCATCTGCTTCAGCACGAAGGCAATCCACTTGGAGTTAGTTAAGGACCTTTCCACCGCGTCGTTTCTGAGCGCCCTCCAACGGTTTATTTGTACGCGACGTAAACCCAGACAGATATGGTCGGATAATGCCACCAATTTCGTGGGTGCCAAGAATGAGCTTATGGAGTTGAAGCGAAGATTCCTCAGCCAGGATCATCAGGCTTCTCTGCACGAGTTTTGCCTGGCTGAGTCTATCGAGTGGCGATTTATTCCTCCACGCTCTCCCCATTTTGGTGGTCTGTGGGAGGCAGCAGTGAAGACGGCTAAGCACCATCTTTATCGTGCAGTTGGTCCCGCAGTTCTTGGCTTCGAGGAATTAAGGACTTTGTTGTGCCGCATCGCCTCAATTATTAATTCTCGGCCCCTTGTGTCGATTTCAGAGAATCCTGCGGATCTAGATGTTCTGACGCCGTCTCATTTTTTAAATGGCGGACCGCCTTCAACATTCATCGAGCCGGACCTTACTGCGCTAAATTTTAATCGGCTGGATGGGTGGCAGAGAGTCTCCTTCCTGCAGCAGGTTTTCTGGGCTCGTTGGAAGGAGGAGTACCTCACGCTGTTGCAGCAGCGTTCCAGATGGCGCACCCCTGGCCCTGTAATTGCTGTTGGAGACATAGTCCTGGTGAAGGATGAAAATCTACCCCCAATGAGGTGGCCTCTGGCCAGGATACTGGAGCTGGTTCCTGGGCGTGACGGAGTGAACCGTGTAGCCGTTCTCAAAACAGCGGTTGGAGTGACTAAGCGTGCGGTGTCACGGTTGTGTCTGCTGCCTGTCAAGGATTCGGTTGAAGATCCAGCCTTCAACGGGGGGAGGATGTTGAGCCAAGCAGAAAAGGGCGAAGCTGCGTAAAATAAGCTACATATTATAAGTCTGAGTAGCGGCGGCGGGTTATCGGCAGTTCTGATCTTTGTTTACTTCTCCCCCATTCGCATGCGCTTTGGTGGTAGTTGTAGCGCATGCGCTTTGGGGAGCTTTTTTGTAGAGCTGCTGCACACTAGCAAATATTGCATTTGTGTGCGTTCATATTGCTAAGCTTGCTTCTTGTAATTTGGTTATTGATTGGAGCGATTGCAAGTTGGTTAGAGTTGAACTCTCGAATTAAATAAAATAAATAATTTAAACCTCTGGAATTATAATTCGTTTGGCGGCTATTAAAAACGATTAATAGCCTTACAGAAGGCATGAATCTTTCCTTTAATAAGGATAGGGCTTAATAAGCCAAGGGGGTCAAAGAGCTTTGATGTCAACGACAGAATATTCCGCTTAGTCGCCCTTTGACCCAAGATTGAAATATCAATTTCGAATTTAAACACGACATCTTTAGGAACCCAAACGATTCCTAGTGTTTTTGTTAGCTTTGAGTCTGAAAGTGTTATTGGCTTAACCGGGCTCTCGGATGCAGTAACTCCAGGCGAGCTTGAAAACAACTTACTCAACTCAAACCCAGCGTTTTGAAGAACCTGTGTTACTTCAGACTTAAATGTCTTTAGCTCCTCCACGCAACCAGCACCTGTTAACATGTCGTCAACGTAAAAGTCAGACCCAATAACTTTAGCAGCTCGAGGGAATGTATTTTTCGCGGATTCACTCAACCTCTTCAAACACCTTATGGCCAGGAATGGGGCTGGTGCAGTGCCATAAGTATCGGTGTTGAGCTTGCACAATTTCAAGGACTCAGATGGGTCTTTTCTCCACACTATCAACTGGTATCGTCGATCTGCTTCATTCACCATTACTTGACGATACATCTTTTTTATCTCGGCTACCAGAGCGAATTTGTTTAGCCGAAACCTAAGAAGAGTTGAGTAAGGCTCTTTCTGAATTGTTGGACCCACCATCAACAACTCATTTAAACACTTCTGTGTGGATGTCTTACAGGACGCATCAAAAACGACTCGTAGTTTGGTCGTTGTACTTTGAGGCTGTAAGACACACTGGTGGGGTATAACGTAGTGTGGAGAAGCAAGAACATCAGTGCTTACAGGGTACATATGGCCTAGGGATTCGTATTCTTCCATAAATTCAAAATACATTTTCTTTAAGTTCGGATCTCGAGATAATCTTCTCTCGAGCGACAGAAAACGGCGTTTGGCTATCTCGACTGAGTTGCCCAAAACGCTTGGATCCGACTTAAAAGGAAGTCTAACTTCAAATCGACCTGAAAGCAGTATTCTTGTAGTCTTCCGATAATGTTCCTCACATAGCTCTTGTTCTGGCAACAACATCTTTTTAGAAGATGGAACTTCTTCCAACGACCAGAATTTTTTCAAATTGTTGTCTATTGACACTAATGTTTCTTCTTGGCAAATCAGGCTAGAGACCGGCTGTTGAGGAGTTGAGTCGAGGAGTCGACTTCACCACGGTGTGTATCTTTTTCTTTACTTGTGAATTAGTTTGACCAATTCCAAGCAAGTTGATGCACGATTCCTCCCTACAGATCTGTAAGCGTTGAGCAAGATCTTCAGTAATGAAATTCATTTGTGACCCTGAATCACTGGGCCAAAAAATGGTCTTGAGCGTTACAATAACTGCAAGCTGGTTTGGCGTTGGCAGAGGAACAAGCCAACGAACTTCTATTAAGTTGCTTCTATTAAGTCTATTAAGTTAAGTTGCAATTCCTCATAATCCAGTGACTCTTTCCATTTTTGCTTGGTCACTGGATCCACTCTACTCAAAACTAAATGTATAATCATTGAGTTTGCAATTTTAGTATTCTCTTTTTTTTTAGTATCATCTTTTTTAGTATCATCTCCTATGGATAATAGTGATCCATAAATTGATGGCACAGTGTCGATGAGACCCCTCAACGACGACGCAGACGGCTGAGAAATTTTCGGAAGGCTGAACAGTTGACTTATTTGGTTCGCAAAAATGAGACATTCGTTATCATAAACTCTTTTTAGACTAGCGATAGCTTTGTCATAATTACTTTCGGTGACCTGGAATGCCTTGATAGTTCCTAAGGCTTCACCAGAGAGGCAAGAAATTAAATGAATAAATTTTTCGATAACAGGAATGTTAACATCTTTGTCAACTAATGTCTCGAAAAGACTTATAAAATTTTTGAACTCCGAATAATTTCACTTAGTTAAAATTGAATAATTTCGCTACCTAGTTGTAGGGTAGCGCGTCACTTTGCGTTCCGTTAAACTAAATGCGCAAAAAATGCATATACCTACATACAACAGCGGATAACGGTGGGAAGCGAAAACGATAATATTACCGCTGCATCTATTTGCATGTACACCAAATATTTATGCACATTTAATTTACCTGTAATATATAAAATAATTTTTGGCTGCACTTTAATATTTATTTGGCAAATTTGTATAATCAAGAACGAGGGGTAGGGGCGACAGTGATTGCAAATAATATATATATATGTTTTTTGATTTTGTCCGTAGGCAGTACATTTATGTTAGCATTCATATATTTATAATGAAATTTTTATAATTTTTATATACTTTATTATATATTTTAGCTCTACTATATATATATATATGCGCCAAGAATTCAAAGAAGGGTGCAATATTCCAGCACAAGACGGATTTTAATTTGTCTTTTCTCGACTTTCAATTTTTTGCACAAATACCTGTGGCTCTGCGTTCGGATCCTTTAATCCTGCGGCCACTTTCCTTGTGCAGTCGATGCAGGTGCAGGGCATGGAGACGACGAATCCTTCCAGTAGCAGCTCGTTGGCGATGCAAGTTTTGTTTCGCGACGCAGAACTTAAATTGTTTTTATTCACTACAATCGTCGCGAGCCCCTCTTTTATTTTGTTTATATGTACATATATATGTATTGTGTCACTGTCACTTTTTTTTGCGTTTGCTTTTTAATTAAATAATATATTACAGTCCACCCGGGGGCGCCAAATGTTCACTGAGATTAGATTATCTCTTTCACTATTGTTTACCGAAACGAAAAGGGTGGCTGTAAATTATAAAAGCAACTACGATAACGAAGAAAAAATTCGTGCACTCGCTTTCACTTTATAATTCGAATGTATTGAACAACTTACTTAAGTCTAGCTTATCTTTTTCGGCGAAGCGGGGCGAATTCACGAGAGCGCAAGTGAGCATTTCTAGCGCTAGACTTCAAAAAATTCAACTTAAAATTCTACATTAATTCTACAGTATATGTTTATCTGAGTCAATACGCATTTTTCAAAGAGTTTAGATAAGCAAGAAAGTAGGCTTATAGGTATGAGGCTTATATGGTTACGTCGGCAGAGTAAACGCACTGCTGACAGGATTTGGTTGGAAGACATTTTTAAGGTAGGGGGCAAACGTGCTGGCTCCGTCTGCATCGCTGAGCGCCCAGCCGCCTGTGGGATTTCCAATAGGCATCACAGTTTCTTTCTGTGAGCTCAGAGTTGGGTAAGCTCTCCATAGTGAGTGTTTTGTACTAGAAGTTGACAATTGTCCTTGTAGCGGCGGTGGACATATGCTTCTGCTTCCTCTAAAGCTTTAGTAAGTTGGAGTGAGGCATGTATTAAGCTTTTCTCAGCAGATGGCGATCTGTGGAGCTGCCACTCTCGAGCAAACGAGCTCCTCGATTTGTAGATATGTCTTAATTTGTTTGCATTGTATATTTGTAATTTGGGGTGTTGAAGCTCGAACTGCAGAGAAGAGTACAGACTCCAGTGAATTAACAAAGCTGTCTACGTTGGCTTCATCGTTAATGTGAGCACTTAGCTCGATGTGTGAGCTAATATTCTTTCTGTACATAACCCAGTTGGTTTTCTATGAGGTCAATTTTAATGATTGTTGCAATGTCCTGAAGAAGCAGGTGAGACGAGTGATCGCTTATCAGATTTTTAAGGATGTTTTTGGTAATCGCAAAGTCTATTAAGTCGGGTAGTTTCTATGGGTCTGCCGGCCAATATGTTGGTGTGCCAGGAGAAGCGTAGTCGAGCTTGTACTTGGCTTTGATAATTGCATTATAGAGCTGCTTTCCTTTTGGATGCACGACACGAGATCCCTAGTGTGTGCGCTTGGCATTTTAGTCTCCTGCTGCTATGGAGTGGTCTCCTAGTGAGTTGAAAAGCTGCATAAACTCTTCTTCAGCTATTATGAAGCGAGGGGGGCAGTATACGGTTATTTTTTTTATATTATTTAGTATATTTAGTTGCATGTTAATAGATGTGGACTGTAGGTAGTTTTTAGCAAATTTGTTATAAAAGTGGTGGTTAATACTGCTTCTGATTAGAATTCCAGTCCCACCATGTGCTATACCATCTGGATGATTTGTTCCGTAGAATGTATAGCCTCTTAATTTAAAGTTGTATTTGTTTGTAACGTGTGTTTCTGAAAGCAGCATTACATCGAAATGATTGTCAAGTAGGAATAGAGCTAGCTCAAGTTTATGCTGTGAAACGCCGTTAGCGTTCCAAGTAGATATCCGTAGGGAAGTCATTATTTAGCTTGTTGTGAAACCAGCATTTGTATCAGTAAATTTTGGTTTCGCATTAAGTCTTGAATAGTTGTGCACATAAACGACATAAATTCCGTAAGGCTTTGTTGTAGGCTGAATATCATAGCTTCAAAGTTGCTTTTTGGCTGTTCCGTGGAGTGATGCTGCTGAGAATCGTGTTCTTGCTATTCTGATTGCAGAAATAAACTTTTTGAGGCAGCGGTAGCCAGTCCCGATTTTAATGCGCTTGCGTATGTCACATTTTTGTCAGAGCTTATGGGTCTTAGTGAGGATCTGGCTGCAGTCGTGAAGAAGACTTTAGAGTTTGATCTGGAGGCTGCAAACTGTTTATTTTGGTTGCGGGCAGTAATTCCTCTTTGGTGGATGCGCCTTTTCAGCTCCTTGTAAACTGAGCAACCTCTATAGTTAGCAGTGTGATTGCCACCGCAGTTGCCGAATTTTTTTAAGTTGCAGTCATCTTTGCTCGTTGGGCAGTGTGCGGAGTCATGAAGATTTCCACACACCACATACACCGGGCTCAGTCCTGTTTATATCCCTGTTATCCCTGTTATATCCCTGTTTAGGAAGACTGTCTTAGCGCTGTAACCCTTCTCTTGTAGCGCCGTTTTTATCTCTGCGGGCGTTACGTCCGACTCTGTACCCTTAAGTATGACTTGCAGGCGCTTGCTGCTTTTTAGCTGATACATGTAAAAATTCTTTTTAGTCTCTGTGAGATATTTCGATAATTATCTTCAGACTTCATAGTTATGAACTTTTGTTTCCTGAATGTTACCCTTTACAAGGGGTATTATGTGGAAGTTGTCCTTGCCAATAAGTTCAATAATTTTGTTGACAAGATCAATGGAACTTTTTTCTCGTATATAAATAGGGGGAGGCTTTGGCTTGCTTTTCCCGACTTCAGTAGATATGGCCGCCTCAAGATCATACGCGTCTGCCAAGATTTTAAATCGGTTTAAGTCTTCGGTTTAAGATAAAAAATCTTCATGCACTGCAGCAAGCTATCAACTGGGTCGACTCTTACGCAACGATACATCTTGCAAATGTGTCCCATTAAAGCAACTAGGTGAGACCGAAACCGAAGCAACCTTCAAAAACTACTCTCAGCTTGGTGTGGAGCTGCTTTCCTTCAGGACGAAGTGCTGGGGTAGGAAAAACAGGCACTTACCTCGCAATTCCTACGGCACCAGAGACACGTGACCCAGATCCAAGTACTTCTTGATTTACGAAGCATATTCGGTCCTTAAATTTAGATGACGATACAGCTTGCGCTCAAGTGAATGGAACCGACGCAAGGCCTGTGAGTAGGATTCTCCCTGGAGCTCCACGCTGTGCTTGATTGGAAGACGAACTGAATATGCACCTGATTCAAGACGGACGTGGTGCATGGCAAAGTGGGCATCGCAATCAAGCTCCTCCTTAGTAGTATGAACGATCGGCGCAGTGCAGGCTTCCACTTCCCAGAATTGGCGGAGGAGATAATCGAGGCGATCGTCGAAATTGTTTGCAGAGTCAGCAGGAATCACCGGAGACATCTATTTTGACCAGGTTGACGCTCTGTGATGTGAGACGCCACATCTGCCTCAATGTACACAGAATACGTGGATATGCGAGACTTCAGGCAGACATTAGCCGATGCTTCATCCGTAGTGAATTCAGCGTGTCCAAGACCAGTCACAGCTAAGGAGCATTTGAATCGATGAAGCTGAAGTTGACTGGCCAGTCGTGATGTGATGCGATGAACTTGGGAGCCGGAGTCAAGTAGCGCCCGGCAAGGAAGGAAGGCCCTGATTCGTCCCTGATTCGTCCGCCACGGACGAGAATGTTGGAAGATGATCTGGATGAGGCACGGACGAGCTTTTGGAAGATGATCTGGATGAGGAGGCATCCATCCTGGTGTTCCAGAACTCATGAGGGCCCGTATATGACCATTGAAACGGTCGGATAACTCCCAAAGAGTTGCAACGGATCCTGGCTCGACCACTTTTAGCTGCTGGATCTCGTTGATGTGAGCTTGGAATATTAATTGGCGATTACTAAATCTGTTGCGCAAAAGATCAAGGGCAACATCATAATTAGCGTCAGTAATCTCCAACGCTCTCACAGTCTCCAAGGCTGACTCTCGCAGACATGCAATAAGCCATCTTAGCTTCTTCATCTTGGTCAATTGAGAATGGCTGTCAATCGTCGTCCTAAACAGGGCGCAGAAATCAGGCCACTCGGCGTAGTTGCCACTAAATTTGGAACATCGGCAACGGGGGCAATGTGGCAACAGGCCTGTAGGGAGTGGGTGAAATACCAGCACCACTGGCACCATCCAACAGTGTAGAGTGGCAACTTTAATGGAGTGCTTGGCAACCTCTACCTGGATGTCAATATGCACGTCCGTGGCCAGCTGAGAGAACTTTCAATATAGATCGCTCCCGATCTCACTATAGTTGAGCTCCTCCAATTCCTCCTGCAGCGTAGTGATTCGCTCACGAAGACGCTTCTCCATTGACTCGAGGGTCAGAATATTGAGTCGTCGGACCTCACCGCAGCTTTGACCTTCTAATACGGGACCTTCATTTCCTGACACGTTACCTCGGCTTGTCTCCGCAGCATCCTCTCCCTGCTAGAAGCGGCAGATCCCGTAGCTTTAGCTCCAGACTCCATTATGCAATCCAGTAAAATTTTATGACAACAAAAACTGTCAGTTTCCGCGGCACTTATTACGCTGATCACAACAACCAAACCGAGATGCAATCACCTCGGAGTCACCAAATGTTACGCTATTAATTTTTATTAATAGCCGCCGATTAAATAAACGGATTTATGATTCAATTTCAATTTTTTTTTGAGGGTTCAATTTAACCCCAAAAAACCAGCCGCTCAAACAATGCCGAAATACAAGTTAGTGAAAGCTTAGCAATAGATAAAACAGAACCATGCAGGCAAATGTCCATAATATTCCGCAGGAATGTCCTGTCCATAATTCCGCGGGCAAGAGGCGAGGGGTATTTTTTTTGTTATTCGTCTATATCTTCAAGACTATGATCTGGCTATATTAAAAAAAGAATTTGGCGCGAAAGTATATGATTTTTTCTGCGAGTTGAAGATAATTTGAGATTTTGAAGATAAAAAATTGTAAATTAAACAAAAAACCTTAAATATGGAATATAATCGTCAAGGTATGTAAAATGAAATATTACCACTAAATGTTTAGTACATGTGTTATATTGTCTAATCGTAGAATGTGTCGTTGGTATGTTTTTAGGCCACTGCCAACAAATGTATCTGTGTTTCTGTGGAGGGTAACTTGGGAGTCTAGGCTGAATGTTATTAACCAAACCAAATTAAATAGTGGTTAACATTTTTGCCTGTTTTTGCTCGATTTAAGGCAATACTCAACGAGCGGCAAACCACAAGTGTAAGCAAGAAAAGCCTCGAATTTATAATTTTCTTAACATTTATATATGGATTTCTGCGCTTCGTTCAGAAAAGTCGGCTTGATTTACGTGGAAGGCTCTAGGGACCTGGGAGTGTTCCAACATTCTGAAATACTTTGCCATCATGAAAACCACGTACCAAGAGTGTAGGGCTTTTGGAAAGCTGGGGTAACAGCTCCTAATATGCAGGAAAGAACTGCGCGAAGTCCAATCCCGACTACGGTTACCAATGTTCACGGTGAAAGTATTAATGCAGTGCAAGCAGCACCAGCACCACCAATGAGCGCAGCCGGATTTATACCAAGCAATGCAACACAAACAGTTCCAATGTGGAATACGGCTGGATACATGGCTAATGATGATGCACACACTGCACCACCCAAGGGCGCGGCTGTATGAATATGCAGACGGTTCCACCTCAGAATGCCGCTATATGGATGGGAAACGACGCAGCCAAGTTTGGATTCCAAGGCAACTCAGCAGGATTTGTACCGTCAGCGAATCCTTACACCGAATGCGAATCCCATCACGGTGGGTTCAAACCATAGCAGTGCAGAATTTAATACTGGTGGAATAGGCGGTCACATGCCGCCGTTTGCGAATACTCAGTTCGTACATGCAGGGTCATGTACTACAATGTTGACGCCGGCCCAAGTAGCGGCGCGACAAGTCATATCGCGAGAATTACCTGTATTTACTGGTAATCCGGAAGAGTGGCTGCTTTTTATAAGAAACTACGAACAATCGACGGAAAGATGTGGATTTAGCAACGAAAAAAATCTTATCAGGCTTCAAAAGTGCCTTAGAAGAGCTGCTCTTGAAGCGGTACGAGGAAAACTCATGGTTCCAGCCATGGTACCATATGCAATCGGTACTCTAAGAATGTTGTATGGACGTTCAGAAATCGTACATGCTAGCCTACAATGTAAGCTGAAAGATGAGCCAGCAATCAAACCGAACAACCTGGAGTCTGTAATTCGACTAGCACTCGCTGTGCAGAATTATTGTGCCACAATGCTTTCAGTGGGGCTACAGGAGTACCTAAACGACTCTACCCTATTGAGTGAACTGGTTGCTAAGCTGTCCAGTGATCTAAAGCTGGATTGGGGCAAACATCGTTTAGCAACAGGTGGGGGCAATCTAGTTACCTTTGACCTACAATGATTACGCCGTTTACCAAACGATTACCAAACAACAGAAAAGGATAAAGGTGGCAGACATATTAAGGAGCGCTTGCAAGTGCTCAATATAGCGGAAGGTTCGAACAAGGACGAGCAGAAAATTCAAGATCCACAAAAATCATTGTGCCCAGTATGTGACGGCGAGCACGATCTGACTGAATGTGAAGGATTTTTGAGTATGACAACCAGGACTAGACTAGAACTCATTAAGGCTAAACGACTATGTTTCTGCTGTTTTGGAAACCATACTGCTCGAAACTGCAGAGTGAAGAAGCCGTGCAATTTTGATGGATGTAAATTACTGCATAATGTGCTTCTGCACGCGGAACGCCGTACCATAAGGTTCGACGTCGGTTCGGAGGGAACCAAAAAGGAAGAAACAAAAGAGTCGGCACTATTCTTTCATGCCAGATCGACAAAACGGGTACTGTTCAATTATATACCCATAACCTTGTATAATAAAACTAAAAAAGTGAATATTTTTGCTCTCTTGTACGAAGGATCTTCCTTTACTCTGATGGAGCGAAAATTAGCTGATGAGTTTAGTTGATGAGCTGATGAGGCTTGGACGGAGCAGCTCTGTTTGAAATGGACCGGTGATTTGACGCAGACTGAAACCAAATCAAAGGTTGTCTATACCAGTGTTTCCACTGGTGATCACCCGCACTTAAAGTATGTGCTAAAAGGTGTGCGCACTGTGCGGAATCTGGAACTGCCAGTGCAAAGTATAGAAGACCAAATGCTCAACGACCATCGACACCTTAAATCGGTTCCTGTGTCAACGTATATAGGTGTCAAGGCTCCAATGATCATTGGACTGGATAAATCATAAATCATATAAAGATTTGCGTACCGCTAGAGGTACGAGAAGCTGAAAATGATGAATTTGTTGCTGTGCGATGCAAACTGGGATGGTCTGTTTATGGGCGGTATGGACTGGACGAGATCATTCCTCCGCGTGTACTGCATATTTTTCAGTGTGCAGGTGGAACTCGAACCCTTGATTTTTCGTTGGACTCTATCGGCGTAAGCGTTCCTCTAAAACCACTGAGATCCAAGGAAGACAAGCGGTCGCTGAAATTATAAACGACACTACAAAATACATTGCCAATGAACGTCGTTGGGAGACCGGTCTGTTGTGGAAATATGAGAATGTAAACATGCCTGATTCTTACCCTATGGCTCTTAAACGTCTTAAGTGTCTCGAATCAAAGATGATCAAGGACCCAGATCTAAACAATTTCTCGATCGACACCATGCAAAAATACGACGAAAATGGTTACATTCGAAAACTACAAAAGGGTGAGTTAGCCACTAGCCGATGTTCTTGGTACATTCCTGTATTCGTAGTAACTAACTCCAACAAGAAAAAGAAACGTCTAGTCTGGGACGCGGCTGCACAAGTGAATGGACTATCGCTGAATGATAACCTCATGAAAGGACCGTATTTGTTGGTATCCCTGCCCGGAGCACTGTTGCCATTCAGGAGATATTCGAGAGATGTTTCATCAAATTAAAGTTCGTGCCTCCGACCAGTTCGTACAGAAGTTCTTATTGCGAAATGGAGAGAGCGATCGCCCACCGGATATTTTTGTAATGCAAGTGATGACCTTTGGCGCTTCCTGTTCTCCATCCCTGGCCAATTTTATACTAAAAAAAATGCAGAGCAATTCGGTGACAATTGTCCAGATGCTATAAGATAAGGACGATTTGTCAGAATACGTTTGTCGAAAATTGGTTGGAGTCGGTAGATACTGACGACGAAATGATTCAACAACTCAACTCAATTATCAAATTCCAAGAGCGTTCTTCAATGTCTCAACAGTTCCGCAGCAGCGTCAAAGAAATACCTGGGCACAGAACAAGAACTTCAGGAGAAACTTCTGGGAATGTGGTGGCTTCCCGAGTCAAACATGCTGACGTTCGTAATTCGTCCTGAGTTGGGGCAGAAATCCATAATCAGCACCCACGCGAAGCTTAGGGTACTGAGTATAGTAATGTCAATTTTCGACCCCCTCGGACTACTCGGATTCTTTAACATTCGTGCCAAAAAAATCTTTCAGAACATTTGGAGATCCGGTGTGAGCTAGGATGACACAATTAAAGACTCGGATGAGAATGACTGGCGGGCTTGGCAATCGTCATTGTCCAAGCTGAATATTTTGCGTATCCCACGATACATGTATGGTTCAAAGGCTGCTGAAAATGTCCAACTGCACATATTTGTTGACGCGAGCTTGGATGCCTTTCGGGTTGAACTTGGCGGTGAAATCAGATGCTCCCTTGTCGCGTCGAAAAACAGAGTCGCCCCTTTGAAACCCATATCGGTGCCAAGAATGGAATTGATGGCAGCCATTTTGGGTCTGCGACTTTCAAAGTTTCTGGAGACTGAACTATCAATCAGGATTGAAAGGCGCATCTTTTGGACAGACGCTCAAGATGTTCTATTTTGGATAAAGTCGGACGTTCGTAAGTTTCCTCTGTTTGTGGCCCTACGAGTCGGAGAAATCCTGGAAGCATCGGAGATTGTCGATTGGTGCTGGATACCTTCGGAGCTTAATGTGGCGGACAAAGGAACCAAATAGACAAAAAACTGTGAAATGATCAGCTCGATAAAGTGGTTTACTGGTCCCGAATTTTTTTTGCAGGACGAGTCAAGATGGCCGTCACAAATCGGAACCGCTGCGAGCTGCGATGGTACACTGCTATATCACGACGATATGGTGCGGGCGGACCCGTCACCTATTGCCTCTATTATGCCAAATCCACTACGCTTCAGTAGGTTGGAGCGTCTACGAGGAGCCCAAAGGCGAGTGCTGGATTTCATAAGATATATTCATGTTCGACAGCCTGGACCTGAATTGAAAAGGATACTCGAACTAAAACGTAGACCACGGTCTTCATTCGAGCTTGCCAAGAGGAAACGTTTAACGATGAAATTCGCTGCATAAAGAAGGATGGTAGTGCCTCAAATCGGAAAAGCAGCATATTCAAATGTTCGCCATATCTTGGCAAGTCAGGAGTGATTCGTATGCGAGGTCGAATCGAAGCTATCGACAACATAGAAGTAGACGTGAAGCGACCGATTTTACTTCCACGTCATCAAGTAACGTATCTAATAGTCGCTTGGGAACGCATGGTGCGTTCAACTAAGTCAATCTTGTCGGAGATTCTGTCAAACGTCGTTCTGAGAGAAGAAGTACTACGCGGGGCATTTGCGGATGTTGAAAACGCGTTGAACTCAAGACCGTTGACATATATTCCCTTGGAATCCGAAAACTCCGAAGCCTTGACGCCGAATCATTTCTTAATTGGAAACTCAAGCGGTCTGCGTGAACGTGGAACGATGGAAGTCACTGGACATGGATTAGCAAAGCAGTTTCGAATCGCAGGGCAATTGGCGGATCGCTTCTGGAAAAGATGGATTCGAGAATATCTACTGACATTAACAAGAAGGACGAAATGGTTTCATCCAAACCCAACTCCGTTTGCAGAAGGTGATCTAGTTTTGGTCGTGGATGAGACGAGCAAGCGAAACACTTGGCCAAAAGGAGTTGTTATAGATGTTAATCGTGCTAAGGATGGCCAAGTCCGGAGTTCTGTAGTACGTATTCCTGAAGGACTCGTTACTCGACCTGCAGTAAAGTGGGCCAAATTGGACATCGTGAGAGATGGTAATTGTCGGTGTGGACACTCAGGAGAATTACGAGGTGGGGAATGTTACGAGGCGTACGACGCAGCTGCGAAGTAACGGCCCAATTTGAATTTGTCGATTAAGTCGGTGTTGTATAATTTAAGTTTAATGCAGTCATGCATTACAACACTAAAATTGGAAAATAGTGTAAGAAAAGTTTGCAAATGCGATTAGTAAATGTGAAGAGCGGCAAACCACAAGTGTAAGAAAGATAAGCCTCGAATTTATAATTTTCTTTGCATTTTTATATGGATTTCAGCGCTTCGTTCAGAAAAGTCGGCTTGATTTACATGAAAGGCTCTAGGGACCTGGGAGTGTCCCAACAGTTGCATTTACATTTTTACATTCAACTTTGCTTAATGTTTGGAGCGACAACAACCTCCAGAAGAGCTTTTGCTGATGTCAAAACGGTATCAACCATTATAAATTTTAACGAGAACATTTTGAATAATTTGTATATCATTTTAATTGCTGCATCGTGTGAATATAAAGTATGTCCAGAAAAAATTTAAAGATTTATGTACGAAAACGTTCAACTTATACGTTGAAACTTATGAATGGTATCCAATGTCTCCAACTGTGCATAAAGTATTGGTACATGGGCACCCAATTATGGAAACTTCCGTACTTCCTCAAGGTGCTCTCGGTGAAAATGTGTCAGAACCCCGCAATAAATTGTACAAACGCGATAGGCTTCTCATGCAGGGAAAAACACTCGCCTGAATACTATATCAGACGTGTTCAATAGAGCATTGGATTCCTCTGACCCACTGCTTTCAACTACAAATCTAAAAGAACGCCAAAGATTAAATTATAAAAAAATGCTACCAACAGATGTTACAGCACTTTTTGAATCTCCTAATATTGAGCTTCCAACATCAGGGGCACGAGTAGACAATAATGTTAATCAGGTAGAAGAAGTCGGAGTTAATGAATTCGAAATACTCGGGCTGTGTTCACTGAGATTAGTTCATCTCTTTTCAATTTTTTACCGAAACGAAAAAGGTGGCTGTAAATTATAAAAAAGCACTAGGAAAACGAACCAAAAAATGCGTGCACTCGCTTTCACTTAATAAGATCGAATATATTAAACAACTTACTTATTCCTAGCTTATCTATTGCGGCGAAGCGGGGCGAATTCACGAGAGCACAAATGAGCTTTTCTTGCGCTCCCGCTCCGCCCTATGCTACCTTACACTAGACTTCAAAAAATTCAACTTAAAATTCTACATTAATTCTACATCGGCTATCTGTTGCAATTCTTTAAACTCAAACTTAATTTCCATTCTTAACAGACCTGACAATGGTTTAGCTATACATGCGTATCCATCTACAAATCTTCTAAAATACGAGGTCAATCTGAGAAATTGCTGAACTGCCTTCCTATCTGTGGGTATTGGAAAATTAGTTACTGCTTGTGTTTTTTCATCACAAATCGCTATTTTCCCGTTTTCTATAATGTAACCTAAAAAATTAACCTTCTCTCATAATATCTGACACTTCGACCAATTAATTCTTAATCCATTTTTCCCTGTACATTCTAAGACAACATTCAGTTTGTATAATCCGTCGTCGACATCCTTGCTTGGAATAATTATATCATCCATATACACCACTGCCACGATCTCCTGTATGAGCTCTCTCATCACTGACATAATAAAGCGATTAAAAACCGCTGGCGAATTCGAAATTCCAAAAGAAACGTAAAGGAACTCTTATTGTCCGGTCTGTGCATTTTTCTCTACTGGCACATGGAAATAACCGTTCTTTAAATCTAACGTAGTAAAAATGGATGCTCCTTGCAACTTCTCAATCACACTATCCATATGAACCATTGGAAAAATGTCCCTAACTATTTTCCCGTTTAATTTAAGATAATCACAACATAATCGTTTTTGTCGGTTCTTTTTCGCAACTAACACAATCGGTGATGCATACTCGGAGGTGCTCGGTAGTATTATCTTTTGTTCAAGCCATTCACTAATTTGCTTCACTAATTCACTAATATAAGGTAACCGCCGTGGTGGTTGATACACGGGTATATCGTCCGTTAAAATTAGTTTCATTTCTACCGGAGAACTTACATTCCGATTTGGCTGGTATCGTTCAACTAAGTCTCTTGCTTTCACTCTGTTTCCATAAGATAGGTGTTTTAAATCAACTTCTACTGACGCTGATGATTCTAGACTCATCATACATAAGTTTGGAAATTCTTTAAATAATTCACTGCATGGATTGTTATTCTTCGGTTGTTCCACATTCTGTGTTCTTGTTCTAGGCCTAAGCTGTGTGCCATTTTTCTGCACCATCAGATCTACACTTTCTAACAGAGTCCTACCTAATATAGCATCGAATGACATGTCTTTTTCTGAAACGATATGAAATTCTACCCTTAGTTCTAATCCATTTATTTTCACAGGTATTGCCATACTGCCAAAAGTCGTAATTTGTCCCTTACCAATTCCCGTCAAGCATTTTTCTTCCCCAGTTAAAATACCTAGTCTCAATTTCAAATATATTTTTGCGCTCATACATCACAAATCCGCACCTGTATCTATAAGTGCTTTAAATTTCAACTCCCCATGAGAAATACTTTTTAATTCCAGTCCAGAAACCGTAAAGGTGCTTGATGGTATCATCTCATCTTCCTGAACCACATTGGCTGTTTTTATCTGATTCAACTCAGTTTGACACTGAGCTGCTCTATGAACTGGTTGGTTGCATTTACAAAATATTCAATTAAGCTCTCATCGTCGAGATCAATTGGTTTAGCTAAATCCATCAATGCAAACAAATATTCATGCAACGTTTCATTTTTTCTTTGAGGTCGTTTTTCTAGCATACGATGTATCTCTGCTGACGATACTGTCGCTCCCAACTCATCTATTAACGACTTTTTTAATTGTTTCCCAATTCCCAATATCTCTCTAACTTCGTATAAATAATTTGGCCGCCCCACTAAGCAATTGTTTCCCATAAATAAATAATTGTAATTGGCTCCATTCTACCGTCAGTGCACATTCTTCTAGTTCTTGGATCCACTGATTATTGTCAGGTGAATCGTTACCTGAAAATTGTGACACACTTTCTTCTACATCTTTTAATGTAAACCAAGACTTTCCTGTATAGATGGGTTCTCGTTGCGAATTTTCTTCTAAACTACCTCTTCCGGAGAGTCTAACACATTCGCCCTCATTTTCTGCTTCTCCAGAAGTTACGGTTGCAAATGATTCGTCTGCCTCCTCATCAACATGTTCTAACCCTTCTACTTCATTTTCCTCCATCTGAATTCCAGCCGCTGTTGCACTTCCTTTTTTATTCCATTTTTTTCAATCCTAACTCAATTAACTTCTTGCGCAAATCCGTCACACGCAATGCCAAAATCTCTTCCTTTGTCATTTTACAAACTTATGGGTATCTTATACATTAAGTTCAGGAATATAATATAAAAAGGAATGTAACGATAAAATTATAATGCTAATTAAATCTAATGTACAATGCTTTTTAACTTTTTAGTTTTACAGTTTCCTGTTGCAATTTTATTTCAATTTCTTTCTCTTTGCATCTCACCAAGTCTCCTGATCCCGATCCCAGCTCTCACCAATAGAAATGAAATTCCGCTCTCTCGGCCTTCTTCTATGTATGTTTCTTCGTCGCCGTTCACTTGTCGCTTTACTTGTGGTATGCAACTCCGCTCTATCGAACTTCTGTAGAACTTCTCGAAATGTGTTCCCACGCCGCCGTTAATTTGTCGCTTTGCTTGTGGTATGCAACTCCACTCTATCGAACTTCTGTTGAACTTCTCGAAATGTGTTTCCACGCCGCCGTTAATTTGTCGCTTTGCTTGTGGTTTGCTTTCTCTCGACGAAAATCATCTGCGAACGCCACTCCCAAGCTATCGAACTGCCCCACGCCTTTCACTCGTCAAGATGATCACCGTCCAAATTCAGCCTCTTGTATATGACTGATCACCCACTAGTGTATGCTCCTCCAGCTTCGATCCTTACTCTTGCGCCGCCTTGGCTGCTCCCACGTTGATTTGGTCGGTTTCAGCCTACTGCTTCACTGTTGCCAAAATATAATTGTCACAACCACTATTCCGCATTTGTTCAATTGCTTCTTCAATATTGAGCAGTGTCTAATTGTTCACAGTTTCCCGAATTTTTATTGCCAGCTACAGCCACACACTTTTGAAACGCACTTTAAGTTGGATGACTTTGTTAATCAGGTACCCAATATCCCGGTTGAGCCCCCAATTGTAAAATGCTGACCTCCGTTGTTGCAGAAAAGTCCAGAATTGTTTACGTTTTATTATAAGTATAGTTTATTATTAATATTGGGTAATTAACTTAATGCTATTTCAATAATGATTTTGCTTGACACGTTCTTTCGCTATGAGATTCTGGCACCGACTGACTTCATTTGGCTTGGTACTCGTTGATCATTGATCTGAGAACAGCGATAAACGTTGCCGCTTCTAGTGACTCTCTCGTTGATCTGCTCTTCTTCTTTTCTCTCGAATCCTACATGAATGCAAATACGAATCCATTTCTTAATGCGTATCGCCGCAGCTCGTCCTCTTCGTCTTCGATTTGGTGCCGCAGTGCTGCGAAGTGGCGACTCGCTCCTACGAAGTTCATCGCGTTGTCGCAGTGCACCATCTGCGGACATCCTCGGCGCCCAACGAACTCTGAAATGCCAATAAAAAAGAATCAGTTGACAAATCGGAAACTACTTCTGAATGTACTGCTTTGGACGCAAAACAAACAAACAGGGAAATGTAAGACTTGTATGGTGGCCTATCACGAATTTTCAATGTCGTCTCAATAGGGCCACAGAAATCCACGACACATATGGAGAATGGGCGGAGAGCACGGACTCGATCTAAGGGTAAATCTCCCATTATTTGAGTCATCAGATGAGGCTTGAATTTAAAACAGCGTATGCATGACCGTAAGATAGTACTGCATGACTGCAGACTTCCTGCGCGTTTACTATCCAAACGCGCTGTCGCAAGAGACTCACCAGTGCTCGTGCACCCACATGATAATTCGACTCGTGCAAGTATCGGACGTAGCTCTGAAAAAATTGAGATCGCTTCGTCAACAATACTGGAAACTTGGCATCGTACGAAATAGGAGCATTAGCTAGTCGCCCCCCGACCTGCAACAATGAAACGGTAAGCCCAGCCTGAGAGGATTCATGGACAAACGGATTTAGCTTCTGTAGGCTTGGGCTAAGAACCAGATTTTTTCGAATATATCTAATTTCCTCTTGATACTTGTGCTCTTGGACTATTTGGACAATTTTGTTAAAAGCTTCTTGATATTCGACAGGTCAAGGAACACTATCAGAAGTAACTACTAATTTTTTACACTTCTTTATAAAGCGGACCATGTGGGAGGTGGAGACCATTGCGGTCAGTCCGACCGCATACTTCTTTGCTTCCATCTGCAAAATCTCTGGTGACGGATCAAACCGAGGACTCGTTGGCCATTTATCTTCCGGCTCCGTTAAAAACGGTGGACCTGTAAACCAGATCGATTCTGCCGTTTCCTTTACGTCTCCATCTCTAGATACAATATCTGCCGGGTTCTGATTAGTTGGTACATGCCGCCACGTGCTATCCTCTGACCACTCTTGAATCTCAGCAAATCTATTTTGCGGCAGAGGTCTGCGAGAAGGTGAGCGGCACATAACTCAAGACGGGGGAGCGTCTTTGTCTTGAGCAGCGCTACTTAATAATTTAGTTTTAGATTTTAATGAGACTTTCTGCATATTTGCAACGAATATAGACGCAGGCTCCATAGGCTCTCATCGATGCGTCAGAGAAGGCATGAATTTCAATTGGAGACATCGGCTCACTCATCACAAATCTCGGTATTGATATATCTTCTAACTGTGACAAGGCAAACTGAATTTTGTTCCACGAGGTTTCCAAATGCAGTGGAATCGACTCATCCCAATCTAGCTTATTAAGCCAAAGTTCCTGCAACAGGATCTTTCCTTTAATAAGGATAGGGCTTAATAAGCCAAGGGGGTCAAAGAGCTTTGATGTCAACGACAGAATATTCCGCTTAGTCGCCCTTTGACCCAAGATTGAAATATCAATTTCGAATTTAAACACGACATCTTTAGGAACCCAAACGATTCCTAGTGTTTTTGTTAGCTTTGAGTCTGAAAGTGTTATTGGCTTAACCGGGCTCTCGGATGCAGTAACTCCAGGCGAGCTTGAAAACAACTTACTCAACTCAAACCCAGCGTTTTGAAGAACCTGTGTTACTTCAGACTTAAATGTCTTTAGCTCCTCCACGCAACCAGCACCTGTTAACATGTCGTCAACGTAAAAGTCAGACCCAATAACTTTAGCAGCTCGAGGGAATGTATTTTTCGCGGATTCACTCAACCTCTTCAAACACCTTATGGCCAGGAATGGGGCTGGTGCAGTGCCATAAGTATCGGTGTTGAGCTTGCACAATTTCAAGGACTCAGATGGGTCTTTTCTCCACACTATCAACTGGTATCGTCGATCTGCTTCATTCACCATTACTTGACGATACATCTTTTTTATCTCGGCTACCAGAGCGAATTTGTTTAGCCGAAACCTAAGAAGAGTTGAGTAAGGCTCTTTCTGAATTGTTGGACCCACCATCAACTACTCATTTAAACACTTCTGTGTGGATGTCTTACAGGACGCATCAAAAACGACTCGTAGTTTGGTCGTTGTACTTTGAGGCCGTAAGACACACTGGTGGGGTATAACGTAGTGTGGAGAAGCAAGAACATCACTGCTTGCAGGGTACATATGGCCTAGGGATTCGTATTCTTCCATAAATTCAAAATACATTTTCTTTAAGTTCGGATCTCGAGATAATCTTCTCTCGAGCGACAGAAAACGGCGTTTGGCTATCTCGACTGAGTTGCCCAAAACGCTTGGATCCGACTTAAAAGGAAGTCTAACTTCAAATCGACCTGAAGGCAGTATTCTTGTAGTCTTCCGATAATGTTCCTCACATAGCTCTTGTTCTGGCGACAACATCTTTTTAGAAGATGGAACTTCTTCCAACGACCAGAATTTTTTCAAATTGTTGTCTATTGACACTAATGTTTCTTCTTGGCAAATCAGGCTAGAGACCGGCTGTTGAGAAGTTGAGGAATTTGCCATATATTTTCCCGATACTATCCACCCAAGGAGAGTTTTTGAAGTATGGGATGGTTCGGACCTTGCTTTATTTGACCAACGGACAAAAGCTCGAAAAATGACTCAGCTCCAATTAGCATATCTATCCGCTGAGGCTTATAAAAATATGGGTCTGCTAATGGCAAGTTCTTTGGTAGGGTCCAATCTTTCACGTTCACTGACTGGTCAGGGTGATAGCCTGAAATTGTTTTCAAAACTCAAAAGTCGAAAGGAAACTCACTACCATTGATTCTCGACTTCACCACGGTGTATATCTTTTTCTTTACTTGTGAATTAGTTTGACCAATTCCAAGCAAGTTGATGCACGATTCCTCCCTACAGATCTGTAAGCGTTGAGCAAGATCTTCAGTAATGAAATTCATTTGTGACCCTGAGCCAAGTAAAGCTCGGGCCAATATGTGCTCGCCATTTTATGTTCAAACGCTTACGATCGACGTTGCTAAAAAAACCCTTTCTAAAGACGACGCATGCAAAGCATGTGAAGTAGAAGGGCCATCATTCGTTAACGCTGGAGGAGGATTTTCTGTAGGTGGTGGTAACGCAAAGTTATTTTCATTCACTGTAAATCGGTGCAGAAGCTTATGCGCTACCGTGTAACCTTTTCGCAGACAATTTAAACAGAGGGAGGCTGACTTAACAAACTCAAACCTTTGCATTACAGCAAGGCGAGCAAAGGGACTGCACTGGGCCAAAAAATGGTGTTGAGCGTTACAATAACTGCAAGCTGGTTTGGCGTTGGCAGAGGAACAAGCCAACGAACTTCTATTAAGTTGCTTGCTAAGCCCAATTTTATCTTGTTTTGGTTTGCCAGTTTCTTCAGTGGACAGGTGCTGGTACCTACGATTTAGTATTTTTTCTAAATCGGACCACAGCGGCAATTCCTCATAATCCAGTGACTCTTCCCATTTTTGCTTGGTCACTGGATCCACTGGATCAGACGGACAGACGGACATACTTATATCGACTCATCTCACCGACTCAGGAGGGGATCCTGATCAAGAATATATATTCTTTATAGGGTCGGAGATGTCTCCTTCACTGCGTTGCACACTTTTGACCAAAATTATAATACCCTCTATAAAAATCGGGTATAAAAATCGAAAATTGCAACTTTATGGTAATGTGGGCGGGGAGAAAGGCGTAGACCAGTTAAAAAAAACCGAAATTCTAAGTTTATTTTTAAAGTATATGTACAAAGTTTCGTGTTTCTATCTTTAAAAATGGTAAAAATGCCGCAATTTGGGACTTTTTGCCCATAGTTCTTTGGCTGCTTGGCCCAACAGAAGTCATAAATAAACAAGTTGTGAATGCCATCTATTATGATTTGTCGATATTAGCTGTTTTTCTGTACGAACTTATCAAAGGCTTTCCCTCTACTAAATTTCTGACCACTAACTCCCTAAAATGGCAAAGATGGTTTCAGAAGTAATGCAAAACTGCAGTGTTTGTGCTAAATCTAAATATGACATGAACCCATGCAAGCAGCATCTTGGAACTACTCCAATGCCTAATTATACGAGAGAAAGACTGCATAGAAATATTTTCTCCAACGAAAAAATGTATTTTTATACCCTTGCAGAGGGTATTATAATTTTGGTCAAAAGTGTGCAACGCAGTGAAGGAGACATCTCCGACCCTATAAAGTATATATATTCTTGATCAGGATCACCTCCTGAGTCGATATAAGCATGTCCGTCTGTCCGTCTGTCTGTCTGTTTCTACGCAAACTAGTCTCTCAGTTTTAAAGCTATCGACTTCAAACTTTGCACACATCCTTCTTTCCTTTGCAGGCAGTATATAAGTCGGAACGGCCGGGATCGGTCAACTATATCCTATAGCTTCCATATAACTGATTGATCGGAAATGCCATAACTTCGTTGTTTTTTAAGTTAGATGGGACTTGCTGTGGACTCATCTTTTAGCAGACTTATTTGATCTGCCAAATTTCATAAGGATCGGCCGACTATATCCTATAGCTGCCATATAACTGATTGATCGGAAATGCCATATCTCTGTTGTTTTTTAAGTTAGAAGACTGGGACTTTGTATGGATTCTACTTTCGGCAAACTAATTTGATCTGCCGAGTTTTATAAGGATCGGCCGACTATATAAGATTCGATATATATCTAATAATATAAGCTGCCACATATCTGCAAGGGTATATCAACTTCGGCTCCGCCCGAAGTTAGCTTTCCATTCTTGTTTAACTTTAATTTTCTTAATTCGCAATTGTCCAGATCATACCCTGTCGAACAATTATTGACCTTAAGCCAGCTCTAATCATATAGCTAACTTTTTTTCCAAAACAAAATAAATACGATATATTGCAATAATGAACCATCTCTTTAATTGGACACCATAACTTTTAATAAATACGATATATTGCAATAATGAACCATCTCTTTAATTGGAAACCATAACTTTTTATACCCTTTCCGAGGGTATTACAATTTTGGTCATGAATGTGCAACACAGTGAAGGAGACATCTCCGACCCTATAATGTATATATATTCTTGATCAGGATCACCGCCTGAGTCGATATAAGCATATCCGTCTGTCTGTCTGTTTCTACGCAAACTAGTCTCTCAATTTTAAAGCTATCGACTTCAAACTTTGCACACATCCTTATTTTCCTTGCAGGCAGTATATAAGTCGTAACGGTCGGGATCGGTCAACTATATCCTATAGCTGCCATATAACTGATTGATCGGAAATGCCATAAATTTGTTGTTTTTATAGTTAGAAGGATGGGACTTACTATAGATTCTACTTTTGGCAAACTTATTTGATCTGCCATTTTGATCAAGCTTATCAGATCTGCCAAATTTCATAAAAGTCAGCCGACTATATAAGATTCGATATATATCTAATAATATAAGCTGCCACATAATTGCAAGGGTATAGCAACTTCGGCTCCGCCTGAAGTTAGCTTTCCTTTCTTGTTTTTTAAATCGATTCGGAAATTGCAAGGTGCCTAAGCTTCAAAAAGGAATCACAGAAATAAGCGACTTAATCCTGATTTGAATAAAACCGTACTATACACTCAGTTACAAATATAAATCTCATAGACATCTTGCATGCAACACCCGTCAAAATGAAAGAGGAAATTAGCCGAATTAAAAGTACAAGGAGGTTCAATTGGAACAGTGTAATATTACCAGGCAGGAATAGAACATTTAATGTGGGAACACTTGTCCTCGTAAAGAATAATAGAAGACTTGGAAACCAATTTGACTCCTTATATGAAGAATATAGATAAGCAGCAGATCTAGGAACCACTGTTCTTATACAGGGGTGGGTGGTCTATGAGGTCAATCTTCGATAAATAAAAAAATCGATTGATAAATAAAGAATAGGTTAGGCATTATAGAATGAAAGAATCATTCAGATCAGAGGGAGCGCTACTAGATCGATTAAAACTTTATAATTTGCCTAGAATTAAAAGTCCACTTAATTTGTAAATAAAATACTTTTCATATATTTAAATATTATATAATATTAATACATGTGCTCTACTGAAACTATTTTACCTACTACTAATGATTATTAAGATTAACTACAACAATTACTAATAAACATATTTTTTGTAAAATATAAAAAGAGTTTTACTATAATTTAATAATTTACCATAATAAAATGTAATTTATTTGTAAGAAAAAACTTCTAAAAACAAATTCAACTTAAGTCATACCAAACGAAGCCAATTTAGTTGACTTAACATTACCAATTATGATTTTGAAAAAAACTGCCTCAAATGGATCCTACCCGAATTGCCAAAACATGCCAATTTTTTAATTTTTCGGCTCTAGTTTGCCCAAAATAGAATCCAAAGATATTCCCATCCTTCTAACTTAAAAAACAACAAAGTAAATTCTTTTAAAATCGTTTTTTCTGAAGGAAAGAAATTTTGAAAGAAATGTCGGATCGGGCAAATGTTTGATGAAACTACTTTTGGCAAATTTTTGGAAAAATCGATCTTATGAAAAGAAAATCTTTCATTTGGTTTATTACTCATTCAGATTGAACGCACACAGAATATTTTTAATTCTTCGGCTATATATTATCTTCTCGCGCTAGCTACAAGCTAGGGCATGCATGTTTCTACCTAGCGGATTACCGTCCGCTATGATATTACAAAGATAGCGGACGGTCCGCCATTACAAAGATTTTTACATTACGTTACTTCGCAATATTGTTATATTCATACACTTATATATTAAGCATAACTTATATATTTAGCTGATTGAGATTATATTTTTACTTACAAACCAATACAGTCCGCAGGCCTGTAGACCATAGGGAATGAATAGATAAAACGACGACGACGCTTCTCCCTTAATTTTAGTTGTTTTTCTCGAATGTTGATTTTTCACGCATGAGAGTTGAGCCTGCCCTTTACATGGCCAATGTGACTGTATGTAAACCTGAAGTTCGGCGCAGGGTAGTGAGGTAATGTTCTTATCTAGACTCCGATTTGGCTATGTTTTAGCACTACTCCTGATTCACTGCTATTGAGTCGAAATAGCCATGTCCGTCCGCCAGTTTGCTGTATGAACGCGTGGATCATAGATATTATAAAAGATAGAGCTATAAAATTTGGAATGTAGACACCTATGTTACCTATGCAGTTCAAGGCGTTCAAAAGTTTCGTCACGCCTCTCCCACCTGAAAAAAATGTATATTTCTGTAGCGCCAATTGAAATAGTTTTAATTCCAAGCTTATTCTATGGCTTGCTTATAACTTATGTGGAAACATCATTCATTGAAATCGCCAGATTTTTATAGGCGTTATGTACATTTTTATTCTTATTCGTATACTTAAAGCTGCACCGGAAACGGTGCAACGGAAACCACCGTTATTGTTATTTTTTAGGCTATCCACCCTGTCCTCCCGTAGCTAGCGAGGTAACTCTTGGCGTGCGTATCCCTAGTGTTATTCCTTGAGGACTGAGAGATTTGAGAGATACGTAACAACAAATCATTTGTAAGCTTAATTTGATGTTTTACAAACAGCTGCTTCCCCTCTCGTTGATGACCCTGATCAACCCTCCCTCAGCACACCCTCACTAGCACAACTGTCGGGTCAGGCAGCAGCCACGGCATAAATTTAATCAATATAAATGTAACATATATTTATAAATGTAATAACTATAGCTTAGAATATAATCATTTTCTCATTGCTATTGTTGGTCGCAAGCTGACTCTTCTCGGCCGCTCGGCTTTATTTTATCTTTGTCATTTAAGTTAACGAGCTTTCGCCCGGCCTATGCTCAAAGTCGGTCTCACTTGTACTCTCTATCTCAGTGCATACGCATCATAAAATCGGAGCTTTCTCACTCCATGTCATATGTGAATAAATAAACATTTATAACGTTGTGAAATAAATAATTTCCACTTTTTGTTATTTTGGAAAAAAGGGAAAAGGTCATTGAAAAGGCTCAATGACCAAACATTGGTGACCCCGACGTGATTTAATTAATAAAATTAACAATTCCACGATCATAAAACAGAACCAGTGCGAACATACCTGATTCAGTTTTTGTGCGGTGTATTAACATATGTATGTGCATTTTGAACATAAACGGCATACAGTGCATCAGTGAAACAATTATTTTGTATTTATGCACAAATCATATAATAATTTAAATAAATACAAAGGCATAAAATACAATTGTTATCCCGTCCGCCAACATACATACATACATACATACATATATACGTTCCACTTGCAAGTGCATTCGCCTCACACAAGCGTTCATATATATATATATTCCACAACTTAGTGTACGGTTCAGAGCGCACAGTGGGATAAATCGTGTTCGCTGCGCTCAAATAAAATTAAATATAATAAAATAAACAAGAGCTATAATTTTGGCGCCAAAATTAATTTGTTCGTGTTTTTACTTCAAGTGAGCGAATTTCAATCATAGTGGCGATGAACTCCAGCGATTTGAAGAGGATCCAAGGCGCCCTGCAGCCAATGTCAAAGGTGGAAGACGCTATGCTCCAAGTGCGTCACGGCCAGTTGGTCGCCATGTACGAGGATTTTAAGGCCATTCACGGGGAGCTGGAAGAGTTAGATATTTCTAAGATAAGCAGCGACTTGCGATGGACAGTGTCTGAGCTTGTAGCTACGATGCATGCCTAAATCGAGCACGAGACGTCGTTGCGCTCTGCTCGAATTGCTGCCCATTCCACCCTTGCCAGCGGAGTTTCCGGTATCCAGGTGGACCCAGCGCTCAGTCGGAATTTTCAAGCCTTGCCTCCTCTTCCTACTTTCAGCGGAGGATATTCAGAGTGGGCTGAGATTCATTCGGTCTTTTCGACGATCGTAGGCTGCAATCCTTATATAAGTAAGGTGGAAAAGTTTCAGAGGTTGCGATCGTGTCTTCGGGTCTCCGTTTTAGAGGCAGTCCGTTCCTTGGAAATCTCCGAGGAGAATTATGATGTCGCAGTGCAGCTTTTGGAGAATCGATTTAATAACCGTCGGTTGATATTTCAGGCTCATGTGAACGAGATTCTGGGCCTCAATCTATTGGAAGGTGGGTCAGTGGCAGCGCTTCGAGGGCTGTCCGATAAGTTCAATGCCCATATGCGAGCCTTAAAAAATTTGGGGACGACAGTTCAGATCGCCGGCTGCATCATCGTCCAGGTACTTCTTCAAAGGTTGGATCCAGCCACTCAGGCCAAGTGGGAGGAAGGTCAAAATGCCTCGAACTCGGATCTCATCCCTACTTGGGAGTCGATGGCAGAGTTTTTGCAACAACTTTATTATTACTAATTCGCCTGCCTCTGCCTGCATATTATGCGGTGGGTGGTTCCATGTAGTTTCTGCTTGCCCAAGATTTTTGTCATTGCCCCCTGAGAGCCGCCTTAGCGAGGCTAGGCGACTAGGTCTATGTCGCAAATGTCTCCAAACTGGCCATCACCTGCTCGCTGATAATTGTCGCAGTTGTGGGAGGATGCATCACAGTCTGTTGCATTTCTTAGAGTTACAGTCTTCCAGCAGCCAGCCTTCGGCAGTGCCGTCTACATCAGCCGCAGCCGAGTGCGCCGAGCCAATAGGCGCTTCACCATCCACGGCTAATGCACTAGTTGCCCAGGGTCACAGCGGTGAGATAGCCTTACTGGCCACAGCGAACATTCTCATTCGGAGTCATGCTGGGGTTTTTGTTCCTTGCCGGACTCTTTTGGATTCAGGTTCGCAGGTGCACGTGATTACGTCCCGACTGGCTAGTCAGCTGCAGCTTCGTAGACGCAAATCGTACGTGGCAGTGTCGGGCATTGGCGACACTGGCTTCGCGACAGACGGATTCTCTGTTAATGTGCTCCTACGATCCCATTGCTCTGAATATTCGGCCCTCGTCAACGCTGTAATCGCCACCAACATCACGGACCTCCAGCCTAGTTTTATTTTGGATGTCTCCAGCTGGAATATTCCATCAAACCTCACTTTGGCTGATTCCCAGTTCTTTCGACCGCAGCGGATCGATTTACTTATCGGAGCCAGTCTATTCTATGATCTGCTGTGTGTTGGTCAAATCCAGCTCTCAGCTGGCCTACCGGTGCTGCAGAAAACCCGGCTTGGATGGGTTGTGTGTGGAGGTGGTTCACATCTGGAGAGAAAGTCGTTCGCAGCCACAGCCCGCAAGGACGTTGTGAAGAGCCCAAGCCAGCTGGATGAGCGCTTAGAGTGTCTGCTCCGTAAATTTTGGGAAATCGAAGACTGCTCCGAGGCCATTGTGAAGTGGACGAAAGAGGAATTGGGTTGCGAGACGCATTTCGTGAAGCATTCTGCTCGGCTCGAGTCAGGCGCCTACTCGGTGAAGCTGCCGTTGAAGGTCAGCTCTGAGTTGCTGGGTGAATCGTACTCACGAGCCGTGCGGCGATTTCTCTCCCTCGAAAGGAAGCTTTGCCGTCAGCCTGAATTGAAGTATCAGTATGCTTCATAAAGGAGTATTTAGATTTGGGGCATATGTCTCCAGTCCCGCCTAGTCCACGACCTGCCAGACAGCATTTCCTGCCACATCACTGCGTTTTGAAGGAGGACAGTTCAACAACCAAGCTCAGGGTTGTTTTTGATGGTTCGGCAGCCACTACGTCTGGGTATTCATTGAATGACGTTTTGATGTCTGGTCCAGTTATCCAACCAAAGTTGCTGCACATTCTTCTAAGGTTTCGTTGCCATAGAGTGGCCATTACAGGAGATATTTGCAAAATGTACCGATGCGTCAGAGTTTTCCCCGAGGACAGCTATCTGCAGTGCATTCTTTCGCGGAATTCCACCCAGGATGAGTTGCAGGTTTTTAAACTGGATACGGTCACTTATGGGACAAAGTCGGCCTCATTTTTATCAGTTCGAGCAATGCATCAGTTGGCAGAGGATGAGCAGTCTATGTTTCCAAAGGGTGCCGAAATTCTGCGTCGCGATTTTTATGTTGATGATCTAATTTCCGGAGGTGACTACATAGAGGAGGCTACCAACATAATGCAGCAAACATCGGGGATCCTCGCCAAGGGCCAATTTCGGTTGAGAAAGTGGTGCTCCAATTTTTCTGAAGTGCTCTCTGACGTGCCGGAAGAGGATCGAGAGTCGTTCCTAAGGTTTGATGATGGCAGCAACTTTACGAAGACTCTTGGCTTCGCTTGGGATCCTTCTACTGATCGCTTGCTATTTTCGTTTGAAGGGCTTCAGTCAACCTCGAAGCCCACTAGGCGCATCATCCTCTCCTCAATCGCCCGGCTTTATGATCCGATAGGGCTTGTTGGACCTGTCATTACGAAGGCGAAGATCTTTCTTCAGAAGCTATGCCGTGAGAAGTTGTCCTGGGATGAAAGTCTACCTCAAGCTCTTCACTCCGATTGGGACATGATTTGTTCCAGCTTTGCCATGGCGCAGCGTGCTGAATTCCCGAGATGGTCACTATCATCACAGTCTGAAGTGGAGATTCATGGATTTTGTGACGCCAGCATCGAGGCTTATGATGCTTGCATTTATGTCGTATCGAAGGGTACAAGGTCAGAAAGTCATTTACTCTGCTCAAAGTCCCGAGTCGCACCTCTAAAAACAGTTACGGTACCGAAACTGGAGTTATCTGGGGCAGAGTTGCTGGCTCGGCTTATGTCGGAAGTAGCTCAGTTGAAGGTCTACGATGGGAGGTATTTCTGCTGGTGCGACTCTGCTGTGGCGTTGTCCTGGATTCGGGAGGAGCCCGCTCGGTTTAATGTTTTCGTCGCCAATCGAGTTTCAACAATCCAGAAATTGATCAGAACGATGGAATGGCGTTATGTTCCTACGTCTTTGAACCCGACAGACATCCTCTCGCGTGGTGCTCTTCCCAAGGAGCTAGTTACTGACAACCTGTGGTCCCATGGTCCTGCGTTTCTTCTTGGACTTCAAGATCAGTGGCCAGCAGCGGTTCCATCTGAAAAACCCACTCTGGAGCCAAGGGCAAGGGTTCTGCTAATCAAATCCCCGTACGTTGACGTGACAGCTGGTTCCAAGTACGTCAACTCGTTTCCAGCACTGCAGCGTGTGTTCGCTTGTGTACAAGTTCTCACAGCGAGTCCGTCACAAGGGTGTCACTGCCAGATATCAAGGCTGGAACCCACCTACTATTGCGACTGGTGCAGCGTGTGTATTTTTGGGATGACATAAAGGCGCTTCAGAATGGAAAGGAAATTTCGTCAGCCAGCATACTTGCCACATCCTCTCCTTTTTTAGACAACTTTGGCCTGTTGCGTGTGGACGGTCGTTTAAGAAATTCTACATTGGATTTTGCTAGTCGCATTCCAATTATATTGCCTGGAAGCCATCCAGTTACTCGGGCTATAATTGTTGATTTCCATGAGCGTAATCTACACACGGGGCCTCGTGCTCTGCTGGCTATTATTCGATCCCAATACTGGCCGAACGGGCGGAGGAAAACGGTGACGAAGGCATTGTACAAGTGTATCCGATGCTTCCGCACCAAGCCTCGGTTGCTGGAGCACATTATGGCTGATCTCCCGGAGCAAAGAGTCAGCGGTTGCCAGGTTTTCGGAGTGACTGGTGTGGATTTTTGCGGGCCATTTTACTATAAGCCAGAAGTTCGCAATAAAGCTCCCGTAAAATGTTACGTGAGTGTTTTCATTTGCTTTGCTACTAAAGCCGTGCACTTAGAGCTTGTAAGGGATCTATCCACCTCTGCGTTTTTACATGCTTTAAAACGGTTTATATGCACTCGCCGAAAGCCTCAGCACATTTGGTCTGACAATGCGACCAATTTTGTTGGAGCTAAAAACGAGCTAAAGGAGCTGGCTCCAACTCTTCATAAGCGATGAGCATCAACGAGCGCTTCTGGAGTTTTGTGCGATTGAGTCCATCGAGTGGCATTTTATTCCTCCTCGATCTCCGCATTTTGGTGGACTCTGGGAAGCGGCTGTCAAAACCGCAAAGCATCATTTTTACCGGGCTGTTGGGTTCTCAGTTCTTGGATTTGACGAGCTGCGAACTTTGCTTTGTCACATTGGTGCTGTCATAAACTCACGGCCTTTATTGTCTCTTTCAGAGGATCCTACAGACCTTGATGTTCTAACGCCATCCCATTTTTTAACTGGTGGCCCGTCAGTCAGTTTTATCGAGCCTGATGTCACAAAGCAGAATTTCGATCGTATGGACAGCTGGCAGCGTGTGTCTTTCCTGCAGCAGTCTTTCTGGGCCCGATGGAAGGAGGAGTATTTAAGCCTTCTTCAGCAGCGCTCCAAATGGCGTGCGTCCGGCCCTGCCTTGGCGATTAACGATGTGGTGCTAGTCAAGGACGAGAACCTACCCCCCATGAAGTGGCCGTTGGCTAGAATTCTGGATCTAGTCCCTGGTCGGGATGGAGTGCCTCGAGTGGCGGTGGTTAAGACCGCTTCTGGAACTACCAAGCGCGCAGTGACCAAGCTGTGCCTATTGCCCCTTAAGGATGAAGTTGAAGAACAGGCCTCAACTGGGGGGAGTATGTCGGGTCAGGCAGCAGCCACGGCATAAATTTAATCAATATAAATGTAACATATATTTATAAATGTAATAACTATAGTTTAGAATATAATCATTTTCTCATTGCTATTGTTGGTCGCAAGCTGACTCTTCTCGGCCGCTCGACTTTATTTTATCTTTGTCATTTAAGTTAACGAGCTTTCGCCCGGCCTATGCTCAAAGTCGGTCTCATTGTACTCTCTATCTCAGTGCATACGCATCATAAAATCGGAGCTTTCTCACTCCATGTCATATGTAAATAAATAAACATTTATAACGTTGTGATATAATAAATAAATAATTTCCTCTTTTTGTTATTTTGGAAAAAAGGGAAAAGGTCATTGAAAAGGCTCAATGACCAAACAACAACAAATATGAATTCCTCCAATCACACGCGCCAACTTTAACCAATCAACTATGTGCTGTAGTTCTAAGGTATCTCCAAAGGCACATCATCATTGGGAGGCAATTTAAATGTAGTCACCTACGTGCTTAGTATTATAATTATACCTTAAATGTAATTTAAATTAAATTAACAAATTATTTTTCGATTTTTTTTTAGGCCAATTTACATAATGTAAACAAAAATTGAACAAATAAGACAATATGAGCGAGCGTAAATTCTGGATGAAAAAATTATTATGGGATCACCTCGTAAATCGAGATCATTGTATGTAATAAATAAAAAGAACAATGTGTACCTGAAGATCCATTGATCTAATAATAAAAAAATAAGACTGGCACGATGATTTTAATAAAATTCGGACTAAAAGCAATAGCTTGTGGCATTGTTTTATTACTTGATAATATATTGAACGCCTACGGAAGTCATATCATGCCCCACACTCATGGTAAATATTTAATACTATTTTCTCCATAACTCCTATAAATACTATTTTATACTTTAATAGTTTTCAATGCAGAAAAAAACGTAGAAAATTAACCTTGAATGGTCTGTAATATGGTCTGAGGGATTTATTATTTATTGTTTACCATAACCATTACAACCATTTACCATTTTTACATTCCCTTACCATAACTGATTGGCTTACCTTTAGCTTTAAATAATAACTCGGGTGGAGAAGTCGTGATTAGTTTTCAATATCTGAAAATATTATCTCATTTTCCCTCATTCCTAACAGAGAGGAATGGGGAGACCAAATACCAGGCCCAGAGAACGCAATATGCTTCTATACTGACGGCTCCAAACTAAACAACAGAGTAGGAGGGGAATATACTCCGAGCAACTAGGCATTAAAACCTCTTTCAGACTTCCAGATCACTGTAGCGTATTTCAAGCAGAAGTGATTGCCATAAGGGAAGCGCTAAAACTCCTAAACCTACACAACTCCACACAAAGAGGAGTCAACATATACAGCGACAGCCAAGCGGCTATAAAATCGATCAGCTCGATCACAAGTAACTCAAAAACTGTCTCAGACTGCAGATCATCTCTCCACGAGATGGCAAACCAGTATGACATAAGCCTCATCTGGGTCCCAGGTCATAGGGACATCACAGGCAACTGCATAGCAGATGAACTGGCACGTGAAGGCACCACCACACCACTCCAGGGAGAACTGGAGGGCACTGGTGTACCACTAGCCTCATGCAAGCTCCAACTTAGGGAAGCAAATAAGGAAAAGAACCAGCTTAGCTGGGAAACCGTCCCAAATTGCCGGTTGGCCCGCCAACTATGGCCCATAATCTCTACAAAAAGAACATCCCAACTACTTAGGATGGATAGAACCCGAATCGGCACGGCGATAAGAGTCATCACGGGGCACTGGCTAGTGGGAACACATGCTAGGCGAATGAACTCACCCCACAACGACTACTGCCGCAGCTGCAGGGACGAAGAAGAGGAAGAAACAGTAGAGCACCTTCTCTGCCACTGTCCAGCGCTGCAGTCTCTTAGACTTAAGCACCTAGGCGACAGATTCCTTAACAGCATCTCAGCGATGTCAGAAATAGACCCGAACAGGATAGAAAGGTTCACCAAAGCCTCAGGGTGGGGTAACTGCTAAACCATAAGACCTTCTGCGTGAAAAGGGATTTTTTTTAGATCTAGATCACGGTATCACAAGGGACCGAACACGGTCTAAGTGTGGCGGATGCCTCCACCAGGAGGTGAACGCCAGCCGTCTAACCTAACCTAACCTAACCTTGAATGGTCTGTAATATGGTCTGAGGGATTTATTATTTATTGTTTACCATAACCATTACAACCATTTACCATTTTTACATTCCCTTACCATAACTGATTGGCTTACCTTTAGCTTTAAATAATAACTCGGGTGGAGAAGTCGTGTTTAGTTTTCAATATCTGAAAATATTATCTCATTTTCCAACCACTACGGATGCACCCAAAGTGGTTGCGTAACCTCATTGCGGTTTTTATTAAGAACTTATGCGTGTGTGACTGTACTTAAGGTTTTATTAAGTAATTTAGTATTTGAAATTTTAGGTGTTATTTCAAATATATTAATATACTTATATATTATTATTCATAAATCCAAAACGAAATGGGTTCATGCAATGCGACAGCTACCAAATATACTGTCACATTAGAACTTACTTCTTCTTTTCCTTAAGGTCTGTGTAAAAAGCTAGAAAAACAGCTATACTGCAATCATTAAAGTGAACAGCAATCTCGGCCACGTATCCCCAGGTGTACCAACATACTGGCCTACTGACCCTAACAAACTTCTAGATTTAATCGTCTTCGCCATTACTAAATATATCTCGTCTGACCAGTCCTCCGTTCTAGACAAACTACTCTGTTACGCAGTATACGTAGACCAACCACCTAGGCTGATTTGACAAAAAAACAAATTGTCTCAAATACAACAAAAAACAACCCTCTAAACGATTCTATCAGCGCAATATCCGAAATCGATAGCTTTGTCAAAACACTGGAGTCGAACATGCAGCTCGCTTCTCTACTCCCATAGATGTTAAAAAACCATTGTTGTTCTCCAACAGCGCCGCATGAAAACGACATAGGTCAGCACAACAAAGTTATAGAACGCCACATTTATTCTCATAAAAGTACTTAATCATGAAGAAAATTACGCACAACACCAAAACACTCTTTTTGTAGGACCAACCCAACCCATGCAGTTAGGTGGCAGCTTATATTATAAGATATATATCTGATCTTATATAGTCGGCCGATCTTTATAAAATTTGACAGATCAGATAAGCTTCTAACTTAAAAGACAACAAAATTATGTCATTTCCGATCAATCAGCTATATGGCAGCTATAGGATATAGTTGAACGATCCCGGCCGTTCCGACTTATATACTGCCTGCAAAGGAAAGAAGGATGTGTGCAAAGTTTGAAGTCGATAGCTTTAAAACTGAGAGACTAGTTTGCGTAGAAACAGACAGACGGACATGCTTATATTAATTCAGGAGGTGATCCTGATCAAGAATATATATACTCTATAGGGTCGAAGATGTCTCCTTCACTGCGTTGCACACTTTTGAACAAAATTATAATACCATCTGCAAGGATATAAAAAGAACAAAAAGCAACCGTCCTAGGTGACTACCCTGTGCGACACCTGGTGAAACCTGGATACATGGATCTGGTGATTTAAAAAAAAACTCTCTGCGTGCTGAGTGCTTAATGGCGCCAATCCACTTTAAAATATTGGACGACAAACGAACAATGACAGTTTTTATAAGCGAAAGCTACGTTTCATAAAGTCAAAAGCTTTTTTAAAATCTGTGTAAATGAAATCTGGTTGCAGATTGGGCAGAGATTCACGATGAACAGTGGATGAAAATTCCAACCAATTAGTGGTAGTGGTGTTTAATGATGTTTATTATAGCCATCTTAAGAGGGCGAGATAATACTTTTGAAGAAATGTTAAAAGTGGGAAGTAATCAATTTCTCCAGAAGTTTTGATATAACGGAAATCTTTGTGAAACCATGGTAGTTCTCAACATAATCATTTGAGCTATTTTTATAAAAAGGAATGATATAAGGCGCATCCCACCTTCTGGGTAAGGCCTATATCTCAACCAATAGATTAAATAGAAAAGTCTGTGGTATTCTATGGGGCTCACAACAATATTTTAGTATGAATATGAATTTTCAAGTGATAAAAGAATAACCAACACACCCATCTAGCACCCTTAGGGCGAGCCATGCTTGAGACAGATATAAACAATTCCTCCTTATCTGGCTGGTAATGGCAAGACTTGGACAGTCTCTAGAAGTTTGCGGAATCTACTTGTAGTTTCCCTGATTCGAGCATGGACGATTATACGTCGCTCGACGGAATACAGTCTTCTTTCTTTATTTACGCACAAACAAAAACAAAAAATATAGTTTATAAGAAAGTATTAAATTGAAAAAAATTATAAAGCTTGTTAATACAAGCATTATAATGTATTTTTTTTAATCACTTTATTAGGGGGAGTTAATAAATTACATAGTAGGGTAGTGGATGTACAGGGGGAAGAGGTAGCCAAGACTCTGGTCCAATGAAAACCTGTGGGAATGCCGCTAAGCTTTGCATTGCAGGTGACTGGGTGAAGGTTTAGCGTGACTTTGTTGTGGATTTATCTCTCTGTAGGAACCATCTATACGTAACTCCTCTCAGTGTTGCTTGCGTCAAAAGGACCGTCAGTTGGACCAATCCGTTACGCAGTAACTTCCGTGTATTGCTCCAGGACTAAGGACCGCCCGAGGCACCTTTAATCTAAATACCACCACCATAGCTGTCAGCCAACCGCCAGCCGGACCTAAGTCCACCATTACCTCATCCCACAGCAAGCGACTGTTCGAGCGGACCCTTGCACAAGCCAGGTACCTTTAGTCAGATTTTCTATAGGGTTTTTGAAGTTCGACGATAGTGTCCGCATAACGATCTACGTATGAAAAATGGTTCTATCACTCAGGTAGGAGCTCACTACCCTATTGAGATAATCAGGCTTTACGCGTTCTAGTAACGCATGGAGTATGCACTCCCTCTTTGCCGTATTGGACGTGTTTTTCACGCAAAAAAACCACCAGACTGTACTCCTTGGACCCGCCGCGCCATCTGCTTCCTTTTAGCGCCTTCCGCGCTATGTATACGACCGCTCCAATAGCCTCTATCGTAGACATGTCCTTCCTGAAACCGAATTGGTTGGGCGGGAGGCCGCCGGCAACTTCCACCGCGTCAAGTCGATGCACCTCTCGAAGGCCTTTCCCGCGTGATCGATTAGGCTCAGGGGCCTGTACGAGGACGGGTCCTCAGGGGGTTTGTTGGGTTTTGGCAGTAGCACTAGGTTTGTGGGAATAAACCTTAGCGGACGCATTTTGTGAAGGCATAAGCGAAAACCTGCGGTGTTTGCATCATCATTACCTTCATAACGACGTCCGGTACCCCATCGGTACCCGGGGCCTTTCCCAACTTCGTGTCTTTCGCTAATCGAGATCGACCGTGGTGAATCGGTGATAGTTGGGAAGAGGTGGTTAACTATTTTAAGCACAGTTAATTTAATTGTTCCTGTCAACATCGCCCATAATTAGGGGTGCCATCACTAGGGGGTTTATTTTGTTCATCTTCTTGACCACCAGTTTGTATGCCGAGCCCCAGGGGTTTTGCTCCGCTTCATCGCACATTTCAAGGAATCATCCTGTATTCCTTGACCTGATGAGTTTTTTCAGGGGTTTCTTAGAGTCGGCATACTTCTGTGTTCTGCCGGAGAAATCGGGTCTGGCTCTCGCTTTCTGATGGAGTCTCCTCGCTCTGCAGCACGTCTTCTTCGCCAACGTGATATCCTGTGTCCACCAGTAAACTGGCCCCATATGCCTGGTATGGCGGTTTGTACGACCGAAAGCACGGAGCTCCTCATCGTTTACACTTGTAGCTTGGTTTATTTCGTTGACCAAGTGTGCCGCCAGCCAAGAAGTGGAGTTTGGAATAGTAATCAGGACTTCCAGAATCCGTGCTCTGGCCTCTGTGTTGACCGCGGGTGGATTTCCACTTAAGTGGTTGCCACCTGGAGTAGTTTCAATTTTTCAAATTGCTCATTGCGTAGTTGCAGCATTTTAAACCTACTGCCAGGCATGCATTTTATTGCTGCTCCCAGGTAAGGTGAGCTGCCGGTCCCTATGGCAGAGACGCAGACCACGAAGCCGCCCAATATGGGACAGACGCTGTATAGGTTTGTAGTGGTGGAAGGAGAATGGGTCCCCAATGCTACGGTGGGGAATATACCGTCCCAGTTCGGTCACCAGAGCCCCGTTTCATTGGTGCGCCGCCTCGGCGGTGGAGATGGTAATCAGTCCTTGGGAGTGCTCTATTTCGACAGAGCTGATTTGCTCGCGCCCAAAAGAGAGCACTGAAGAGAGTCCGTTCATGGACTATTCTTATGACTCTACCTGATGACCTACCGGCTGAGCGAGCGGGCCTAATCAGGAGCGGGTCGAACTACTACTACCGCTGCCAACTACCACTACCGCTCCAACACAGCTCAGCTGGAGAATGATCCACACGGCAAGCATGGCAAAAAATTTTGTGCGGGCGAAAGTGGACACAGCACGACGAAGAAAGAAGAAGCAGAGGAAACTTACACTTTCCCCTGACCCAGGGGATGCTGGAGTAGGAAAACCTCAGTGGGAACCTGTCGTTGTGAAATCGGACGAAAATTAAGCGAGTTTTGGCATTACATTATGCCGATAAACGGGATGTTCGTACTTTAGAGTACCAACTAAGTCAATTGACTCAATCAATTCCTAGACGTAAATACCCACATTTTTCTTGTGTTAAACAAGATAGAGCAAGTGAAATTTGTGCTTTGTAGGAGGCGAGACAGACGAGCCATATAATACGCAATCGTCCATACCTAACCTAGATGAAGTTAGTGGTTCGGGAGCTCTCGCAAACGAGGGATCCTATAGTACTAGTAGGGGTGTTCTTTGTAAAGTTTTTTTTGGATCTCCTGAACACCAATTTAAGACCAAAAGAGAGAGGATCAGTGGTAAAATAATATATAAGCTTACATTACGGAGTTTTAGATGTTGTTTATCTCCGGCTGTCTTTACCCACCCAACCTAGGACCTTCTATGTTGCAGACTACATAGTGAAGATCCCCAACTGGCAATCAATTGCAAGCTATTAATTACCCACATTCATCAAAATTACAAGACTACTATTCTTCCATGTTCAACGTTATAATAGGTTTATTTTTTTTTTCTAAAGATCGCGGGTACCAGCGATGACAAATTCCTAGAAACATCTTAACAACCTACTTGAATCAACTAATCAAAGAAAATTAATAGTAAATGCTTAAATTGTTTGTTTTTTTTTTTTTAACTAATAAGTGGATTCTTAAAGTAATGGCATCCTTTTCGATGGTGGTAATATTAATTAGATTCTTGCTTTGTTTTCTGGGCTCTTGCGATTTAGCATTTTGCGAGCATATCTTAAAAATCATTATGTTTAAGTTAGAGGCACTTACACGAAGTCTATCCGCGCCGAAAGGCTTTCCATTGCTGATGAATTTGGTTACATTCTTTTTCTTTAAATCGTATTGGTACCAGGCTGGAACATTGGATTATTAAGTTATAAACAAAACATAAAATAAACCGATATTGGAGCGGGAATGCCCCCTCCCCCCAGGCGAACATACCTATCCGGGCACTGGGCAGGATGAAATGTTTCATTTCTCGCACTATAACTAATAACGGATCGTATCACGTGTGCAACATGGTAAAGTTGAACCACCAGGTTACTTCCAATAGGCTTTTCTTTTTAATGGTACGCGAAAGTCACGTAGGACAAAAACGCTTCTAAAGCAAATTCCCAACCGTATGGTACTAGGCAAGGTAAATGAAAAAAATAAACTTTGTTTCGTGTTGGCCTTTTATATTCGAATTCAGAGAACTTCCAAAGAGTGGTCCGAAGAGCATGGCAGAGGCTAACTCATTTTGCTTAGAGCTGTAGAATGTATCCTTTAAGATGGACACAGGCCGCCCTGGTCCCACAAATCGTTTCTCCCAACCATATCGGGCAATTGGTGCATCGCTCTATGCTACTCCAAACCCATTCCCAAAATATTCGTCACTTTATCAGTCAATGGCTGGTACCTCAGAAGCCACCAATCGCAATTATAGTTCGGCTGGAAGTTCAAATAGGTCGGGACAGTCGTATCGATCAGGCTATAATGCGCGCCAAGAAAGTGACTCTGAAGCAAGCGCGGCTCGAACAACACACCTAGCTCGAATCCCTTTAGGAAGGCGCAGAAACTACTTCCGCTACCCCTTCATGCACCGCATCTACGAATATCGACCCCGAACCGAATCCAGAGGAGCCTGCCCAGCAGATCGAATTTGGGTACTGCATTCACTTTGGGTACTTCAATTTGGGTTCATGAGGAGATCTCGCACGGGTGAAGGCTTTGCAGTCGAGGAAGATTCCTATCGAATTCGACGAGAAAGAAGCACATGCCTTCGAGGATTTAAAAACCATCCTTTGCTCGTCTGAGGTATTAGCCTTCCCCAATTTCAACAAACCATTCCATCTGACCACAGATGCCTCGAATTACGCCATTGGCGCCGTACTTTCCCAAAGTGATTCGGGAAAGGATCGCCCGATATCGTATATCTCTCGCTCATTAAACCGAGCCGAGAAAAACTACGCTCCGATAGAGAAGGAGATACTCGACATAGTATGGGCTTTAGACAACCTCCGATCCTATCTTTACGGCGCTGGGTCTATTCATGTGATCACGGACCACCAAGCCCTTACTTTCGCCCTAAGCAATTGAAACTTTAATGCGAAGTTAATGCGTTGGAAGGCCCATATTGAAGAGTACGGAGCCAACCTGACCCACAAACCCGGCAAATCCAATGTCGTCGCCACATGAAGGGCATTCCAGGCATCACATTCCCATTAGTAACGACACTTTGGTCAACCTCGCACAAATACTTACGAAATATCTAAAACCCACGATAATCAACGGAGTAAAGATACTTGAAACCTATTGCAGTTCTTCCAGACTACTTGTTTGCAAACATTTAAGTTGTACAAAATTCGAATAACGCAACGACTAGTGGTGGATCTGTCCGACAAAGAACAAATCTGTGAAGTCATCGAAAACGAATATCGTAGGGCGCACAGAGGCCCGAAAGAAGTTCCTATCCAACTTTTGAAAGATTTCTTCTTCCCCAACTTGTGAATCTTGTGAATGCTGTAAGCTTTTCACTTATGAACGACATCCCAATAGACCAGAGCTACAAACGATGCCGGTCCCCATCTATGCGTGCGAAATACTTCACATAGACATTTTTCCCAGGAAGAGAGGGTATACTTGAACTTTTCCCCTTGGAATCCAAATGTTCAGTACATTTTCGCGAACGTTTGGTGTAGGCGCTCCACAACTTCTCAGTTCCTAAGATAATGGTCTACGACAATGAGAGAGGTTTGTTATGTTCCACCGTTCTGATTTATATGAGAATATTAGGGACTAGCCTATATAATACGCAGACTCAGAAAAGTGAAGTCAATGGTCTGATCGAAAGATTACATTCGACGTTCCTGGAGCTGTTGACAGATACAATAACCCTGTCCACTTAATAACTTATACTAAACCGGTGGTTATATTTTTCAATCGCTCTTCTAGGATTAACTACCAGCAGTCAACAAACTTTCAAGAACAGATTCTAGAAGACGTGAGAGGGTTCATTAATCACAAAGTCCTGTTTGTAACCTCAACCTACTAACTAACCTAACCGAAACAACCGAAACAAAAAGCGTTGTGAACCAAAAAAATGTCAAATCATTACCCAATAAATTGAAACATTGGAAAGTACGAACACCACGAGCTTAGAACTCCAAACAGGCGAGGAAGACATAGAACCGATGAGAAGTATTTTTCAGGTGAGGGGGCATCTTGCCCTCATGAAGGACGAAGTCCTTAACTTATATATCGGATCGGATAAAGGTGACCGATCCAAATGAGAATTTCACTATTAAATCAATTTTTTATAGAAAAATTTTGGGAAAAGTCCCAAGAACATGTAATTATATATATAATTATGGCTCCCAGCAGTGGGCAACGCGGGCAACAACACAGACATTATACGAAGGCACTCTGGAAATAGACTCTGATTTACTGGAGAATCTGCCAGCGACGGAACCCATCAACAATGTTCATGGCCGTCTTAATGTCTATGTGCCAGTCAATATGACTGTTAGTAATGTTACTACTAAAAGATTTTATACACCTTTTGTTAGTCTTGTAACGAATAATTTAGAGCTGGTGTTAGTCCGGACTGAGAGTTGCACGAATTTGGTATCCAGCACTGTCTCACCCGCAAGTGTAGTGGTGTTCGGTGAGCTGCAGTTTTAGGGTGCTCTTAGAATCTTAAAATATTCGAAATCTGCGTGCTTGGTATAATTGCCATCCTGGCCGAAAAAAGAGATGTATGCTTAACACAGAAAGTCACCTAAAATCAACCAATCTTACACCTCCAGGGAGGGTTGGGGCGTTTCTGGCCACTCCACCATGAACTATAGTTCCGATCGAAAATTTGATAGGAGCTTTTAGTACAAGACTCTAGTAGCGCGGCTCTTCGATTAGCATGGAAAACCGGGATACTTACTGAGACATAATATAAGGTTGATTACTAATTAATAATATTAACTAACAAATTTAGATAAAAGTTTTGGTTACATTTCTAATCTTCTGAAATCATGTTAAGAAAGCCAAAACCTACGCCTATTTATATACGAGAAAAAAGTTCTAGTGTTCTTGTCAACAAAATTATTGAGCTTATTGGCAAGGAAAACTTCCACAATTTACCCCTTGTAAGAGCAATATTCAGGAAACAAAAGTTCAAATGAAGGCTGAAGACTAATTACTCTGTAATTAGTATTATCGAAATATCTCACAGAGAATAAAATTAACTTTTACACGTATCAGCTTAAAAGCAGCACGGGTCCATACGTGGATGAGCTGTTTTAGTCTCTCATCGAAGTACCCTTTTTTGAGTCGTCACTGTGCTGTATCTTTTCTAAAGTTTCTTATCAGCCTTTGGATAGCTATATTATTTTTAAAATGTTCGTCGTTCATTTGTTGTGAGTTTTGTTCTTCTTGATGTTTTTAAGGTTGAATTGCCTTGCGGCTTCTGTTCAAGTTGTGATCCAAGAATAAGGATCACGACGGGGTCACCAAAATGTTCATCCTAAGGGCGGAATGCGGCCACTATCGTCGAACGTGAACTCGCGGGCGTAACGGTAAGTCCCGGAGTCGTAGTCAAAACCTTATAGAAAGTCTGACTAAAGGTACCAGGCTTGTACAAGGGTCTGCTCGGGATGAACAGTCGCTTGCTGTGATTAGGAAGACGTCGCTATGCTGTAGCGGGAGCTGAGGTCCGGTTGGCTGCCTGCAGCTGTGGTGGTGGTAGTTTGGGTAATGATCCCTCCGGCGGTCCTTCGTTCTGGAGCAACACACGGAGGCTCCATAACGGATAGGTCCTACTGACGGTCCTTGTTGAAGGGCGCCACTCAGAGACGTTACGTATAAGTGGTTTTACTCGAAGTAGGTTAGTTTTAAGTATCGTATTTAGCACTAAGTCACGAGACGATTAACTCTGCATTCGCAACTGTCTTTATTTTAGAAACACAAATCTTGTATAAAATGCTACAGTACCTCAAGATGCTAAATATACTCATATACGAGTATATTACCTCTACCTCTGAGTCGACTGACTCAGATTGCTTGGTAATGGGTAGTCAGTACTGCTGACATTGCTGGCGCCGTCTGTAGCTGGGTAACTCAGTCGGAATTCATTTATTGTGTGTTGCTTAATTACAGTTCACACTGTTACAGTTCACAAAGATCACACTGCTAACTATAGAGGTTGCCCAGCCTACAAGGAGCTGAAAAGACGCATCCACCTGAGAGGAATTACTGCCCGCCCCAAAATAAACAGTTTGCAGCCTCCAGATCAAACTCTCATCCAAGTCTTCCTCATGACTAAGCTCTGACAAAAATGTGACATACGCAAGCGCATTAAAATCGGGACTGGCTACCGCTGCCTCAAAAAGTTTATTTCTGCAATCAGAATACCAAGAACACGATTCTCAGCAGCATCACTCCACGGAACAGCCAAAAAGCAACTTTGAAGCTATGATATGCAGCCTACAACAAAGCCTTACGGAATTTATGTCGTTTATGTGCACAACTATTCAAGACTTAATGCGAAACCAAAATTTACTGATACAAATGCTGGTTTCACAACAAGCTAAATAATGACTTCCCTACGGATATCTACTTGGAACGCTAACGGCGTTTCACAGCATAAACTTGAGCTAGCTCTATTCCTACTTGACAATCATTTCGATGTAATGCTGCTTTCAGAAACACACGTTACAAACAAATACAACTTTAAATTAAGAGGCTATACATTCTACGGAACAAATCATCCAGATGGTATAGCACATGGTGGGACTGGAATTCTAATCAGAAGCAGTATTAACCACCACTTTTATAACAAATTTGCTAAAAACTACCTACAGTCCACATCTATTAACATGCAACTAAATATACTAAATAATATAAAAAAAATAACCGTATACTGCCCCCCTCGCTTCATAATAGCTGAAGAAGAGTTTATGCAGCTTTTCAACTCACTAGGAGACCACTCCATAGCAGCAGGAGACTAAAATGCCAAGCGCACACACTAGGGATCTCGTGTCGTGCATCCAAAAGGAAAGCAGCTCTATAATGCAATTATCAAAGCCAAGTACAAGCTCGACTACGCTTCTCCTGGCACACCAACATATTGGCCGGCAGACCCATAGAAACTACCCGACTTAATAGACTTTGCGATTACCAAAAACATCCTTAAAAATCTGATAAGCGATCACTCGTCTCACCTGCTTCTTCAGGACATTGCAACAATCATTAAAATTGACCTCATAGAAAACCAACTGGGTTATGTACAGAAAGAATATTAGCTCACACATCGAGCTAAGTGCTCACATTAACGATGAAGCCAACGTAGACAGCTTTGTTAATTCACTGGAGTCTGTACTCTTCTCTGCAGTTCGAGCTTCAACACCCCAAATTACAAATATACAATGCAAACAAATTAAGACATATCTACAAATCGAGGAGCTCGTTTGCTCGAGAGTGGCAGCTCCACAGATCGCCATCTGCTGAGAAAAGCTTAATACATGCCTCACTCCAACTTACTAAAGCTTTAGAGGAAGCAGAAGCATATGTCCACCGCCGCTACAAGGACAATTGTCAACTTCTAGTACAAAACACTCACTATGGAGAGCTTACCCAACTCTGAGCTCACAGAAAGAAACTGTGATGCCTATTGGAAATCCCACAGGCGGCTGGGCGCTCAGCGATGCAGACGGAGCCAGCACGTTTGCCCCCTACCTTAAAAATGTCTTCCAACCAAATCCTGTCAGCAGTGCGTTTACTCTGCCGACGTAACCATATAAGCCTCATACCTATAAGCCTACTTTCTTGCTTATCTAAACTCTTTGAAAAATGCGTATTGACTCAGATAAACATATACTGTAGAATTAATGTAGAATTTGAAGTTGAATTTTTTGAAGTCTAGCGCTAGAAATGCTCACTTGCGCTCTCGTGAATTCGCCCCGCTTCGCCGAAAAAGATAAGCTAGACTTAAGTAAGTTGTTCAATACATTCGAATTATAAAGTGAAAGCGAGTGCACGAATTTTTTCTTCGTTATCGTAGTTGCTTTTATAATTTACAGCCACCCTTTTCGTTTCGGTAAACAATAGTGAAAGAGATAATCTAATCTCAGTGAACATTTGGCGCCCCCGGGTGGACTGTAATATATTATTTAATTAAAAAGCAAACGCAAAAAAAAGTGACAGTGACACAATACATATATATGTACATATAAACAAAATAAAAGAGGGGCTCGCGACGATTGTAGTGAATAAAAACAATTTAAGTTCTGCGTCGCGAAACAAAACTTGCATCGCCAACGAGCTGCTACTGGAAGGATTCGTCGTCTCCATGCCCTGCACCTGCATCGACTGCACAAGGAAAGTGGCCGCAGGATTAAAGGATCCGAACGCAGAACCACAGGTATTTGTGCAAAAAATTGAAAGTCGAGAAAAGACAAATTAAAATCCGTCTTGTGCTGGAATATTGCACCCTTCTTTGAATTCTTGGCGCATATATATATATATAGTAGAGCTAAAATATATAATAAAGTATATAAAAATTATAAAAATTTCATTATAAATATATGAATGCTAACATAAATGTACTGCCTACGGACAAAATCAAAAAACATATATATATATTATTTGCAATCACTGTCGCCCCTACCCCTCGTTCTTGATTATACAAATTTGCCAAATAAATATTAAAGTGCAGCCAAAAATTATTTTATATATTACAGGTAAATTAAATGTGCATAAATATTTGGTGTACATGCAAATAGATGCAGCGGTAATATTATCGTTTTCGCTTCCCACCGTTATCCGCTGTTGTATGTAGGTATATGCATTTTTTGCGCATTTAGTTTAACGGAACGCAAAGTGACGCGCTACCCTACAACTAGGTAGCGAAATTATTCAATTTTAACTAAGTGAAATTATTCGGAGTTCAAAAATTTTATAAGTCTTTTCGAGACATTAGTTGACAAAGATGTTAACATTCCTGTTATCGAAAAATTTATTCATTTAATTTCTTGCCTCTCTGGTGAAGCCTTAGGAACTATCAAGGCATTCCAGGTCACCGAAAGTAATTATGACAAAGCTATCGCTAGTCTAAAAAGAGTTTATGATAACGAATGTCTCATCTTTGCGAACCAAATAAGTCAACTGTTCAGCCTTCCGAAAATTTCTCAGCCGTCTGCGTCGTCGTTGAGGGGTCTCATCGACACTGTGCCATCAATTTATGGATCACTATTATCCATAGGAGATGATACTAAAAAAGATGATACTAAAAAAAAAGAGAATACTAAAATTGCAAACTCAATGATTATACATTTAGTTTTGAGTAGAGTGGATCCAGTGACCAAGCAAAAATGGAAAGAGTCACTGGATTATGAGGAATTGCAACTTAACTTAATAGACTTAATAGAAGCAACTTAATAGAAGTTCGTTGGCTTGTTCCTCTGCCAACGCCAAACCAGCTTGCAGTTATTGTAACGCTCAAGACCATTTTTTGGCCCAGTGATTCAGGGTCACAAATGAATTTCATTACTGAAGATCTTGCTCAACGCTTACAGATCTGTAGGGAGGAATCGTGCATCAACTTGCTTGGAATTGGTCAAACTAATTCACAAGTAAAGAAAAAGATACACACCGTGGTGAAGTCGACTCCTCGACTCAACTCCTCAACAGCCGGTCTCTAGCCTGATTTGCCAAGAAGATACATTAGTGTCAATAGACAACAATTTGAAAAAATTCTGGTCGTTGGAAGAAGTTCCATCTTCTAAAAAGATGTTGTTGCCAGAACAAGAGCTATGTGAGGAACATTATCGGAAGACTACAAGAATACTGCTTTCAGGTCGATTTGAAGTTAGACTTCCTTTTAAGTCGGATACAAGCGTTTTGGGCAACTCAGTCGAGATAGCCAAACGCCGTTTTCTGTCGCTCGAGAGAAGATTATCTCGAGATCCGAACTTAAAGAAAATGTATTTTGAATTTATGGAAGAATACGAATCCCTAGGCCATATGTACCCTGTAAGCACTGATGTTCTTGCTTCTCCACACTACGTTATACCCCACCAGTGTGTCTTACAGCCTCAAAGTACAACGACCAAACTACGAGTCGTTTTTGATGCGTCCTGTAAGACATCCACACAGAAGTGTTTAAATGAGTTGTTGATGGTGGGTCCAACAATTCAGAAAGAGCCTTACTCAACTCTTCTTAGGTTTTGGCTAAACAAATTCGCTCTGGTAGCCGAGATAAAAAAGATGTATCGTCAAGTAATGGTGAATGAAGCAGGTCGACGATACCAGTTGATAGTGTGGAGAAAAGACCCATCTGAGTCCTTGAAATTGTGCAAGCTCAACACCGATACTTATGGCACTGCACCAGCCCCATTCCTGGCCATAAGGTGTTTGAAGAGGTTGAGTGAATCCGTGAAAAATACATTCCCTCGAGCTGCTAAAGTTATTGGGTCTGACTTTTACGTTGACGACATGTTAACAGGTGCTGGTTGCGTGGAGGAGCTAAAGACATTTAAGTCTGAAGTAACACAGGTTCTTCAAAACGCTGGGTTTGAGTTGAGTAAGTTGTTTTCAAGCTCGCCTGGAGTTACTGCATCCGAGAGCCCGGTTAAGCCAATAACACTTTCAGACTCAAAGCTAACAAAAACTTTAGGAATCGTTTGGGTTCCTAAAGATGACGTGTTTAAATTCGAAATAGATATTTTAATCTTGGGTCAAAGGGCGACTAAGCGGAATATTCTGTCGTTGACATCAAAGCTCTTTGACCCCCTTGGCTTATTAAGCCCTATCCTTATTAAAGGAAAGATTCATGCCTTCTCTGACGCATCGATGAGAGCCTATGGAGCCTGCGTCTATATTCGTTGCAAATATGCAGAAAGTCTCATTAAAATCTAAAACTAAAGTATTAAGTAGCGCCGCTCAAGACAAAGACGCTCCCCCGTCTTGAGTTATGTGCCGCTCACCTTCTCGCAGACCTCTGCCGCAAAATAGATTTGCTGAGATTCAAGAGTGGTCAGAGGATAGCACGTGGCGGCATGTACCAACTAATCAGAACCCGGCAGATATTGTATCTAGAGATGGAGACGTAAAGGAAACGGCAGAATCGATCTGGTTTACAGGTCCACCGTTTTTAACGGAGCCGGAAGATAAATGGCCAACGAGTCCTCGGTTTGATCCGTCACCAGAGATTTTGCAGATGGAAGCAAAGAAGTATGCGGTCGGACTGACCGCAATGGTCTCCACCTCCCACATGGTCCGCTTTATAAAGAAGTGTAAAAAATTAGTAGTTACTTCTGATAGTGTTCCTTGACCTGTCGAATATCAAGAAGCTTTTAACAAAATTGTCCAAATAGTCCAAGAGCACAAGTATCAAGAGGAAATTAGATATATTCGAAAAAATCTGGTTCTTAGCCCAAGCCTACAGAAGCTAAATCCGTTTGTCCATGAATCCTCTCAGGCTGGGCTTACCGTTTCATTGTTGCGGGTCGGGGGGCGACTAGGTAATGCTCCTATTTCGTACGATGCCAAGTTTCCAGTATTGTTGACGAAGCTATCTCAATTTTTTCAGAGCTACGTCCGATACTTGCACGAGTCGAATTATCATGTGCGCTTGCGACAGCGCGTTTGGATAGTAAACGCGCAGGAAGTCTGCAGTCATGCAGTACTATCTTACGGTCATGCATACGCTGTTTTAAATTCAAGCCTCATCTGATGACTCAAATAATGGGAGATTTACCCTTAGATCGAGTCCGTGCTCTCCGCCCATTCTCCATATGTGGCTTGGATTTCTGTGGCCCTATTGAGACGACATTGAAAATTCGTGGTAGGCCACCATACAAGTGCCCTGTTTGTTTGTTTTGCGTCCAAAGCAGTACATTCAGAAGTAGTTTCCGATTTGTCAACTGATTCTTTTTTATTGGCATTTCAAAGGTTCGTTGGGTGCCGAGGAGCGCTTCGTAGGAGCGAGTCGCCACTTCGCAGCACTGCGGCACCAAATCGAAGATCTACTCCTACGAGCGGTGGGCAGCATGACGTTGACCGCAGAGGAGCTGCAGACCGTCCTCGTTGGAGTCGAGGCCGTCCTGAACTCGAGGCCCCTGGGCGCCCTCAGTCAGGACCCATGCGACGGCGAGGCGTTGACTCCCGGGCACCTCTTGACAGGCGGCCCGCTCATCGCCCCACCAGCACCGCGGACCCCGGACCAGCAGGGTCTAACGTGCTTGCGGCGATGGCGGCTTGTCTCGTCAATCTAGCAAACGTTTTGGCAGCGATGGTCCCGGGAGTACGTCTTGGGCCTACAGGTGCGGTCCAAGTGGTCTGGTCCTAGTCGCCGAGGACCACCAGCCACCCCAACAGTGGATCACTGCCAGGGTCGTCGAGACTCACGCCGGCGCGGACGGAAGGGTCAGGGTCGCCGTCGTAAGTACTAGTTCAGGAGCGGTCTTCAAGAGAGCAGTCCACAAGCTGGCGAGGCTGCCAGTGGTTGAAGCCTAATGGAGGCCTTCAACGGGGCCGGTGTAGAATTAATGTTGAATTTTAAGTTGAATTTTTTTTGAAGTGTAAGTGTAAGGTAGCATAGGGCGGAGCGGGAGCGCAAGAAAAGCTCACTTGTGCTCTCGTGAATTCGCCCCGTTTCGCCGCAATAGATAAGCTAGGCTTAAGTAAGTTGTTAAATACATTCGAATTATAAAGTGCAAGCGAGTGCACGCATTTTTTCTTCGTTATCGTAGTTGCTTTTATAATTTACAGCCACCCTTTTCGTTTTGGTAAAAAATATTTAACGAGATAAACTAATCCCAGTGAACACATACCTAAGAACCCAGGAAGGAATCCCATCACATCAATTTGGGTTTCGTGAAAAGCACGGAAAAATTGGTCAACCGGATAACCGTTCGAAAACGAGAGTACTGTACTGGCATATTTTTAGACGTCTCTCAAGCATATAGTAGAGTCTGGCTAGAAGGTCTAATGTACAAGATTAAGACAATGCTCCCCTACAACACCCACAAGCTTTTAGAGTCTTACCTTTAGGACAGAAATTTGCTGTTAGGTGCAACACTGCTATAACTTCTGATTTCACTATAGCCAACATTATATGTCCTCTAAACAGCAGATATCCCGACAAGCACACGACTATAGCAATGATACACCAATTCTTAGCCGCTAAAAATGCCCGATGCAAGCAACTGCGCAGCTAGCTTCACATCTGGTCGATGTTCAAAAATGGCTATCGGAATGGCGAATTAAAGTGAACAAACAAAAATGCAAGCACGTTACGTTCATCCAGAATAGACAAACTGCCCGCCGCTAACGGTAAACAACACTCCACTCCCGTAAGCAAACGAAGTGACATTTCTAGGAATATATATCGACAAAAGACTCACATGGCGCCGGGACATTGAAGCCAAAAGAACACAACTAAAGCTAAAAGTCTTATCAACGCTCGGTCTCCTCTTAGCCTTGAATATAAAATCCTGCAGTATAATTCGGTACTAAAACCTATATGGATGTACTGCTCCCAGTGGACTATTGACATAGTCCAGCGATCTCAGTCGAAGATCTTGCGAACAATCACCGGGGCACCGTGGTACGTTCGCAGCGAAAACATACATCGCGACTTTAACATTCTACCAGTCAAAGAAGTGATCGCAGAACAGAAGGAAAAGTACTTTACTAAGCTTTTGTTACAACCCTAACCACCTGACAAGAGGTTTAACTAGGTTGAGCAACCAATCACGTCTTCGTCGCAATGATTTACCTACCCAGCGACCGACTTGAGGACGCGCCATCAGGCGGCAAGAATGCCCTCTGCTTACTGTTAGTTAAATTTTAATTGAGAAAGGATTCAATAAAAAGACTTATCTGTGTTAGGTAAGGTTAGGTTAGACGGCTGGCGTTCACCTCTTGAGGAGGCGACCGCCACACTTAGACTGTCCCTTGTGATACCGTAGGCTGAACCTAAAATCCCTTTACACGCAGAAGAAGGTCTTATGGTCTATCAGTTCCCCCACCCTGAGGTTTTGGTGAATCTTTCTATCCTGTTGGGGTATATTTCTGACATCATTGAGATGTTGGTGAGGAACCTGTCGCCCAGGTGTTGAAGTCTGAGAGATTGCAAGGCTGGGCAGTAGCAGAGAAGATGTTCGACAGTCTCTTCCTCTTCTTCGTTCCTGCAGCTGCGGCAGTAGTCGTTGCGGGGTGAATTCAGTCGCCTAGCATGTATTCCCACTAGCCAATGCGGGTTCTGTCCATCCTAAGTAGTTGAGATGTTCTTTTTATAGAGATTTTGGGCCATTTTGCCATCTCGTGGAGAGATGATCTGCAGTCCGAGACTGTTATAGAATTGCTTGTGACCGAGATGATCGATTTTATAGCCGCTTGGCTGTCGCTGTATATGTTAACTTCTCTTTGCGTGGAGTTGTGTAAATTAACTTTGTCCTTATTGATTTATTTAAAAAAAAAATAGAATATTTTTTATTTTATTTTTTTGGTGTTAGACTTTTATTCGTAAACGTATTAAAACATCAAGACACTTATTATTGCTGATTGCTTATGACCGATTGCTACTGCATCCAGGAAAGGACTGACTTCTTAATTCTAAATTCTTCTCCAATAAACCTCGGCCAGAAGCTTTTCTTTTTTAGCTTCCAGAACTTTTCTTTTATTTTTAATAAAAGCTTATGCTGAAACTGTCGCATTATGCTGAGCGATGCAATTTGATTGAAAATCGGAACTCAATATTCTGGGCTTCGATCGTCAGAACGGAAGCTTGTGTTTACTTTACGATTGGTTTGTTTATATCTAGCCAGATGGTCAAGCGCGGCTCTTGAAGTTGCTGAGATTGAATTTTAAAATTTGTTTATTAATTCCATAAGTGGAATAAGCAAAGGCAAAGGCAATAAGCCGAGATTGAATTTTAAAATTTGTTTATTAATTCCTAAGTGGAACTGTTTCATGGGTTGGATAACTCTCCCCTTCTAAAATGGATCGTCCCGATTCATTATGGATTTCGTTTAAATGATCTCTTAATTCGGTTATAAAAATGTCTTCGGTAATAGGTTTTTCTAGTTCTGGCCGTTGTTTTTTGGTTACAAATATGTTTTTGTAATTAAAAATAGTTAGAGAAATCAAGTATATAATGATTAAAATTAATAATATAAATGATATCGATATTTTGGTATTCTTAATTTTAATGAATGGATTTAAAATGTTAATATTATCCAAAGACAGTTCCGAGTTATTTGATAATATATAATCGGATATTTCATAATTTTTGAAGTGGTTTGTAGTTACATAGCTTAGAATTTTGTTCTCTAGATTGGTATACGAAACATTATTAATTATGGTTGTACCATTAAATGTTATTAAAAATGAACCATTTAATTCGGAGTTGTTGACAATATTGTTACCGTTTATGAAAATGGCACCATCTTGGATAAGGTCTATTTTTTTTATTTTTTTCTCTTATTTTTTTACAAATTGATTTCTCACCGTTTAATAATCGGGTAAAACATGTTTTTTCTAAACTTAAAGTGCAATAATTATTAAAGAGTTCTTTCTTAAATGTAGACATAATATGTATTGTCGCATTTTGCAACTTGATTACTTATTAATAGTTTTCCATCGGTTTGGGAAATGGATCGAGCGTAAAATATTTCACATCTATTATTTATTATTGGGTATTTTATATAAATTATTAATAGTTCGTTATGTAGTACGATTTTGAACATAGAGTTATCCATTAAGTCAGCGATAATTACTGGCTTTTGTTCATGTTCTAATATTTTGTTTATATCTTCATTGTTTAAAATTTTCGTATTGAAAACATCAATTTTGGCAAGGGTAATGGTATCTATTAAATTTTGTAGGTCAAATGTTAACAATCGTAAACTGTTTGGTCATTAAGCCTTTTTAATGACCTTTTCCCTTTTTTCCGAAATAACACAAAAGGGGAAATTGTTTATTTCACAACGTTATAAATTTTTGTTTATTCGCATATGGCAGGGAGTGAGAAAGCTCCGATTATATGATGCGTATGCACTGATATAAAAAGTACGAGTGAGCCCGCCTTAGAACATAGGCAGAGCGAAAGCTCATTAACTTAATGCTAAAGATAAAGCGGCCGAGAAGAGTCGGCTTGCGACCAACAATAGCGATCAGATAAATAGGACAAATATAACTGAGAAACTATAATTGTTGTATTAGTTGTATATTAGTGATAGCTGTGGCTGCTGCCTGACCCGACATTCCCCCCCCAGTTGAGGCCTGTCCTTCAACTTCATCCTAAAGGGGCAGTTAGCGAAAACTTAGTCAGTTCCGCTTGGTAGTTCCAGATTCGGTTCTATTATCGGCCATTTGAGACACTCCATCCAGGCCGGGGGCTAGATCCATACTTCTCGCCAACGGCCACTTCATAATATGAGCTGTGGGCGCGATTGACATTCTCTCCACGTGTGAACCGCCTCCACATACAACCCATCCAAGCCTTGTTTTCTGCAACAACGGTAGGCCAGCTGAAAGCTGGATTTGCCCAGCACACAAAAGTTCATAAAATAGACTGGCTCCGATAAGCAAATCGATACGTTGTGGCCGGAAAAACCTTGGATCAGCTAAAGTGAGGTTGGCCGGAATATTCCAGCTGGAGACGTCCAAGCTGAGACTAGGCTGGAGATCCGTGATGCTGGGGGCGATGACAGCGTTGACAAAGGCCGAATATTCGGAGCAACAGGACCGAAGGAGCACATCGACGGATAATTCATCTGTCGCGAAACCAGTGTTGCCAATTCCAGACACTGCCATGTAAGATTTGCGTCTAGGAAGCTGCAGCTGACTAGCCAGTCGGGAAGTTATCACGTGCACTTGCGATCCTGAATCCAAAAGAGCTCGGCATGGAACAAAAACTCCAGTGCGACTCCGAACGAGAATGTTCGCTGTAGCCAGTAAGGCTACCTCACTGCTGCGACCTTGGGCAACTAGTGCATTAGCCGCGGATGGTGAAGCGCTTATTGGCTCGGCGCCCTCGGTTGTGGCTGACGTAGATGATACAACAGAAGGCTGGCTACTGGATGACTGTACTTCCAAAAATGCAGCAGGCTGTGATGCCTCCTCCCACAACTACGACAATTAGCAGCGAGGCACTCACGCAGGTGATGACCAGGTTGGAGACATTTCCGACACAGACCGAGTCGCCTAGCCTCACCAAGGCGGCTCTCAGGGGCCATTAACAAAAATCTGGGGCATTCAGACACTACGTGGGACCACCCACCACATAATCTACAAGCGGGGGAAGGTGAATTAGTGACGATAAAGGACGATCTATTATTATTGTTCGAGACTCTACGTCTTCCCATCTGAGTGCCTGGCACGTAGGCGGTCATGGCCACATCCATAGCCTCCAGAGTCCTGCACCGCTGCTCCAAAAATTCTGCCATCGACTCCCAGGTAGGGATGAGGTCCAAGTTCGACGCATTTTGACATTCCTCCCACTTGACCTGGGTAGCTGGGTCCAACCGTTGAAGGAGCACTTGGACAATGATACTGCTAGCGATCTGCATGGTCGTCCCCAAATTTTGCAAGGCTCGCATGTGGGCATTGAATTTATCGGAAAGCCCTCGAAGCGATGCCACTGAGCCACCTTCCAATAGGCTGAGGCCCAGAATCCCGTTCACATGAGCCTGAAATATTAACCGGCGGTTATTAAATCGTCTTTCCAGAACACGCAACGCAACATCATAATTCTCCTCGGAGATTTCCAAGGAGCGAACTGCTTCTAAGGCTGAGTCCCGAAGACAAGATCGCAACCTCTGCAGCTTTTCCACCTTACTTATGTGAGGATTGCAGCCCACGATCGTTGAGAAAGCCGAGTGAAACTCAGCCCACTCCGAATATCCTCCGCTAAAAGTAGGAAGAGGAAGAGGAGGCAAGGCTTGAAAACTCCGACTGAGCGCTGAGTCCACCTGAATACTGGAAACTCCGCTGGCCAGGGTGGAATGGGCAGCAATTCGAGCAGAGCGCAACTACGTCTCGTGCTCGATTTCGGCATGCATCGTAGCTACAAGCTCAGACACTGTCCATCGCAAGTCGCTGCTTATCTCAGAAATATCTAACTCTTCAAGCTCCCCGTGGATGGCCTTAAAATCATCGTACATGGCGACCAACTGGCCGTGACGCACATGGAGCATGGCGTCTTCCACCTTTGACATTGGCTGCAGGACGCCTTGGATCCTCTTCAAATCCTGGAGGATACCCTTTGCCTTGCATTTTAAAATCGCACTCCGAGATGGAGTGGGTTCTCCTGTGACGGCGCCGCTGGAGTTCATCGCCACTATGATTGAAATTCGCTCACTTTAAGTAAAAACACGCACAAATTAATTTTGGCGCCAAATTATGGCTCTTGATTATTTTATTATATTTAATTTTATTTGAGCGCAGCGAACACGATTTATCCCACTGTGCGCTCAGAACCGTACGCTGAGTTGTGGAATGTATATATATATGAACGCTTGTGTGAGGCGAATGCACTTGCAAGTGGAACGTATATATGTATGTATGTATGTATGTATGTTGGCGGACCGGATAACAATTGTATTTTATGCGATTATGTATTTTATATGATTTGTGTATAAATACAAAATAATTGTTTCACTGATGCACTGTATGCCGTTTATGTTCAAATGCACATACATATGTTAATACACCGCACAAAAACTGAATCAGGTATGTTCGCACTGGTTCTGTTTTATGATCGTGGAATTGTTAATTTTATTAATTATATATTATATATTATATATATATTAATTTTATAATTTTATTAATTAGATCACGTCGGGGTCACCAATGTTTGGTCATTAAGCCTTTTTAATGACCTTTTCCCTTTTTTCCGAAATAACACAAAAGGGGAAATTGTTTATTTTCACAACGTTATAAATTTTTGTTTATTCGCATATGGCAGGGAGTGAGAAAGCTCCGATTATATGATGCGTATGCACTGATATAAAAAGTACGAGTGAGCCCGCCTTAGAACATAGGCAGAGCGAAAGCTCATTAACTTAATGCTAAAGATAAAGCGGCCGAGAAGAGTCGGCTTGCGACCAACAATAGCGATCAGATAAATAGGACAAATATAACTGAGAAACTATAATTGTTGTATTAGTTGTATATTAGTGATAGCTGTGGCTGCTGCCTGACCCGACATAAACGATGTTTTCTTAGTGGCAAATCTTGATCAATAAAAACTTTTTTAAAATCTTCGGAAAGTGATTTTATTTCTTTAAACAATTTGGAATTTATAATGAATTGTTTATTATTATTTTCAATTAAGTCATTCATTTTATTTTGTACCTTAATGAAATCATCATGATCTGGAGTTCCAGCTAACCACTTCCACGCGGTGCCCAACTCATTTATTCCCCTTTTTTGTCTAGCTGATATTAACTGGGATAAAATTAATTTGATTACTTCTATGTCGTATTTAATTTCCCATTGTGACCTTTTATTTGTGTCTCTTTTTATATTATCTGTTTCTATATTTATTATTTCTTTATAAAAACTTAAGTTAGTAACGTGGAATAAATCGTTGTACGATTCGAAAGTAAGAACATCCTTGTTGTCTTTGAACAGGAAAAATTCATGGTTTGAATAATCAATTATTTCTGAACTGGCCATTGTTATGATCGAAAATATATGTATTATAGAATGCATTTTCTGTAAGTTAAAAATGTTTATGTTTATCTTTATGTCTTTATATCTTTATGTTTAATTCTGTTCCCACTGTTTATTATTATTTTGTTAGGCATGACGTCCTTAACTATTTGCTTTTTATATCTTGGTTTAAGTTTGTTTCTTTCTCCGTATTTCTTTTCGTAAACAACTTGTCCTACATGATATTGTTTTTCCTTTCTATTATCATTATGTGTTTCTAACATTTTATATTGAGCTCTTTTTAATATTTGAGGAATATGATCGTGTTCGATTTTATTGTAAAGAATGTCAAAAGGTTTTTGATTTGTTGTGGAATGAATACTTTGATTATATTCCTGAGCGGCTCTTATTACATCGTGCCTTTATACATCGTGCTAATTCTGTCAGTGTCGAATGTGCTCTTTCAACCTGCCCGTTTGAGGTACTGTGCCTCGGGTCTGCGTAGTGCAAAGTTAATCCGCACCTTTGTGCAAAAGATTTAAACTGGGCTGATGTAAAGCTAGGTTCATTATCAGTCATAAGTACTTTGGCTTGGGGAAATTGTTGTATTAGTTCCATTACTTTATTTTCAATATTTAATTTGTTTTGAATTTCCTTAACTACGAGGAATTTAGAGTATGCGTCAATACAAGTTATAAAAATTAGACTTTGGAATTTTAATGGGGTGTCTGTTGTATTTGTTCTCATTGCAAATTTTAAAATTTTGTATGTATTCTTTTAGTTTTGTATATAAATTTAGCCAATAATATAATTTACTGATTTGTTTATAATTTTCATCTAGTCCCCTATGAGCTCGACTGTGTGTTTCTTCTATTATAATAGCTTTATCTTCGGTGTTTTCTACGTCTTGCAGAAATATTCGTGTAAACAGAAATTTGTTAGTAAAACTGTTTTTGAAAGGTACTTGAATGTGGTATAAATCTTCTAAGCTACAATGAATTCCAACCGTTATATTAGGTGGAAGATATTCCCTTAATATAGTTACTAAGTTCTCAACTGTATCATATTCGATGATGTGTCTTGTTTTTCCAAAAACTACCAGTGACTCATGTATTGTATACCTCCCCTTTGTTAATAACAATTGTTGTTGAAATTGATTTAATTTTTCGGGTCTCTTGTATTACATTTTCAAAACTACTTTCAGCAGCGTGCTGTGTGTCTTGATCTGAGTTTGACTGTTCGGATTCGTCTATATCGCTATTTGTAATATTATTGATTTGGATTCGTGATAATGCATTGGCTACAACATTTGTTGTTCCAGGTTTATACTTTATTTTTGGAGTAAAGCTCTCAATAAAAGAATACCATTTTTTCATATCTACATTTGGATTTTTATCTGAAATAGTGAATGATAAGGATTGATGGTCCGTTTGTATTTCTATGCCAATTACTCCATATAAATAATTCCTGAGAGTTTTTAAGGCCCATACTATGGCTAACAATTCCTTTTGTTTTGTTTTGTTTTGTTTAATGTTTTAGAGATAAACGTAATTGGTTTTTCATCTTGTGATAGTACTGCCGATAGCTACGTCTGATGCGTCTGTTGTTAAAACGAATTTTTTATTATAATCTGGCTGAACCAATTCAATTTGGCTTATTAGATTCTCCTTCAGCTCGTTAAAAGCTTGTACAGCTGATTCATCAAACTTTATTGCAATTTTTGTAGACATTCTTTTAGAAACTTTTCCATTTTCCCCACCTAGATATTTTGTATCGGGAAAATTTCCTGTAATATCCTGTTAGACCAAGAAAACTTCGGAGTTGTCTTATATTGCGTGGAATTGGATAATTGGAAATTGTGGAAATTTTTTCTGGATCTGTTTTAATTACATTATAAGAAACCATGTAACCTAGAAAGGCGGTTTCTAATTTAAAGAACTTCGATTTTTCGAGAGAAATTTTCATATTTGCTTTTTGTAAAATATTTATTATTTTAATTAAGTCAACGTAGTGTTGTTCGATGGAGTTTGAAAAAATAATAATATCGTCCATATAAACATGGCAAGTTTTTCCTACTTGTTCCCTTAAGATATCATCCATGGCTCTTTGAAAAATTCTGGGTGCGTTTGTTAAACCAAATGGCATTCTCAAGAATTCAAATTTTCCATTAGTTATGGAAAAGGCTGTCTTTTCAATGTCTGAGTCCTTCATTAAAATTTGGTGGAATCATGATTCCAAATCGATTGTTGAGAAATACTTAGCCATTCCTAAATTTGCTAATATTACAGACGGATCTAGCATCGGATATCTGTCTGGAATAGTATTCTCGTTTAATTTTTTATAATCTATAACTAATCTATGTTTGGGTGTTCCATCTTCATTTTGACCCTTTTTTGGTACTACCAATACTGGTGAATTATAAGGACTTCTACTTGGTCTTATTATTTGATCATTTAGCATTCGATTGATTTCGTTGATAACAAAATGAAACCGACAAGGCGTAAGGATATTGCTTACTATATATAGCCCTGTCATTTATCGTATTTATTTCACTGCGAATGTCCGTTCTGAACGGTATTTGTAAATTTATTTTCGAGTGTTCTTCTTCAATTTTGTTAATTATTTTTCGTTCCAAAAACTCTACTCGATTTTCGTTTGCAATATGAGTATTATTTATTTTGTCTCGATTGGACCCTCTTGTTCCTACCTTTTCTAATTTCTTATTGACGGATAATTCAACGTCGAGGTATTTAGGATTTGTTGATCCTAAAAAACTAACTTTTTTGTTGACGGTAATATCATCGTCGGCGTGTTCGGGATTTGTTGATCCCAAACTTTTCTCGCTGCATTCCACTAATATCGACTGTTTTTGCAAGCTTTATCGGCAAAATATTTTTTTTAAATAAATTCTTTTAGCGGAAGAGTATTCTTTGTCTCGATTAAACTTGTTTCATCTTTTTCTTCACTATCATGATATATCAATTTTTCTGTTTTTCCATTATACTCCAACACTCCCTTCTCTGTATTTATTATAGCTCCAATTTTCCTTATTAAGTTAATTCTAATTAGAAGATCTGATTCCCACCCTACAATTTCATAAAACAAATGTCTTGTTTCGAATATATTTATATAATGGTAATATTTAATAATTGAGTACCCATGAACTGTAGAACTGTGTCCACCGTTAAATTACTGGATGTGTCTAAGCTACCTGCAGAAAAATTAGCCGAACCTCCAGTTGCCATGGTTAAGTTAAGTTCACTGAAACTATCTATTAAATTTTCCAGATTGTTTTTTTTTTTTTTTTTTGTAGTGTTTTTGCTCTGATTTTTTTTTATCTAAACGGTGATCTATCTTAAAATTTATAGAACTTACTTAAAATTATAATTATCCTCACGATAATGTTTGATAAGGTCTTCCTTTAAATTGGGGATGATCTGCAAATCTTCCTTCCGTCTTTGGATTTCCTTGATAGTTTTACATTAGAGGGTGGATTGTTTGGTTTTTTTGTTTAAAATATTTATTCTGCAAATCTTCCTTCCGTCCTTGGATTCTCTCGGTAGTTTTTAGGGTAGAGGATGGTTTCTTTGGTATTGTTATTTAAAATATGTTATGCCGCTTTGAATTTTTAAGTGTCTTGATGTTGAATTGATTGCCCTTTAGTCCACTTTTTATTAAACTTTATTGGATTATTTCATATATTGTTTTCCATTAATTTGTAGATGGATGTTTTAATTTTTCCACTAAAAATCTGTGTTCTTGACTGCGCGAGTTCCGTTTATTTATTTAACTTTTATTTCGTTAAATTTTTTATTTTTAGAACTTTTTATGACGCAGCCCCACGTTGGGCGCCAATTTACTTTGTCCTTATTGATTTATTTAAAAAAAAAATAGAATATTTTTTATTTTATTTTTTTGGTGTTAGACTTTTATTCGTAAACGTATTAAAACATCAAGACTCTTATTATTGCTGATTGCTTATGACCGATCGCTACTGCATCCAGGAAAGGACTGACTTCCTAATTCTAAACTCTTCTCCAATAAACCTCGGCCAGAAGCTTTTCTTTTTTAGCTTCCAGAACTTTTCTTTTATTTTTAATAAAAGCTTATGCTGAAACTGTCGCATTATGCTGAGCGATGCAATTTGATTGAAAATCGGAACTCAATATTCTGGGCTTCGATCGTCAGAACGGAAGCTTGTGTTTACTTTACGATTGGTTTGTTTATATCTAGCCAGATGGTCAAGCGCGGCTCTTGAAGTTGCTGAGATTGAATTTTAAAATATGTTTATTAATTCCATAAGTGGAATAAGCAAAGGCAAAGGCAATAAGCCGAGATTGAATTTTAAAATTTGTTTATTAATTCCATAAGTGGAACTGTTTCATGGGTTGGATAACTTGTATGTGTAGGTATTTAACCGCTTCCCTTATGACAATCACTTCGGCTTGAAATACGCTGCAGTGATTTCGAAGTCTGAAAGAGGTTATATTGCCTAGTTGCTCGGAGTATATTCCCCCTCCTACTCTGTTGTTCAATTTGGAGCCATCAGTATAGAAGCATATTGCGTTCTCGCGGCTTGGTATTTGGTCTCCCCATTCCTCTCTGTTAGGAATGAGTATGTTGAAGTATATTTTTCTTATTGAGGGCTGGCCACCATACCAGAACTCCGTATAGTAGAATGGGTCTGACTATGGCAGTGCAGATACAGCTTAAAATATGAGGGGACATGCCCCATGTGGTCCCTATGGCTTTTTTGCAGCTAAAGAGGGCTGTTGGAGTTCCAGTTTAGCTTCCTATCAAAAATTACCCCTAGGTATTTGGCGTTATTGCTGAAGGAGAGGCTTTGGTTATTTAGTCTTGGGGGGACGAGGGGCGGGAGTTTGTATTTCCTGCTGAAGAGGAATAACTCGGTTTTTTGTGCATTTACTCCTAGGCCATTTCTGCTTGTCCATTCGGCTAGGGTTTGCAATTTTTTCGCTCATCAGATCACAGAGCGTTTGAGGGTATTTACCTGTAAATAGGATCGCGACGTCGTCTGCGTACGCCACTATCCTGCAGCCTCCCTCTTTCATCTTGCATAGAATCGAGTTGACCGCTATATTTCATAGGAGAGAGGATAGGACTCCGCCTTGCGGTGTGCCTCTACTGACGGCCCTTGTTAAAGAAGATGTAGCCAGTGAGGACGTCACTATTCTGCAAGTTAGCAGCTTATCAATGAGTCCTTACAGGTGATCATCTACGCCATCCTTAGTGAACTAGTTATAGTATTCGGGGGAACATTGTTGAAGGCCCCTTCTAGTTCTAGAAAAGCTACGTGGGCGTATTCCTTCTGAGAGAAAGCTTTCTCTCTTTTGGAGATGAGCGCGTGGAGGGCAGTTTCGGTGGATTTACCTTTTTTGTAAGCATTCTGTGCGTTAGAGATGTGGGTGTGACTAAGAGTTGATCTTAGGTGTAGTCCTATGACTGTTTGTAGTCTATGTAGACTGTCTATCTCGAAGGATGATAGACTTACTTATACGCATGAAGACTATTCGCAATTTAAGTCACTTTTGCGAAATTTTGCCTAGCGAAAGGGATCTGTTAAAGATGTTTAGGAGCCAGTTGGTGGCAATGTCACCTGCTTGTTGGATTTGTACCGGTATTATCTCGTCAGGACCGGCCGATTTAAAGGGGTTGAAACTTTATATTGCCCAGGGTGGGGTTTTCTGGTCAATATCAAGTTTAAAGTTTGTGGGTGTGACATTTCTGTTTGTCAGCACGGCTGATTCCGGGGTACAGCCTGGAAAATGGGTTTCTAGGAGTGCGGCTAGAGACTCCTCGCTAGTATTGGTCCAAGTTCCATCTTCCTTTTTAAGATAGCCTAGAGTTGTGGCTGATTGGGATATAATTTTTTTAAGCCTCGCAGCTTTATGTAGTGTTTTCGATATCCTAGCAGAAGGAGTTCCATGAGGAGCGCTTCGCTTTACGGATGGCCTTTTTGTAAGAGGCCAAAGAGACCTTGTATTCGGTCCAGAGTGCCTCCTCGCTTCCGGCTTTGGCCCTATTGAACTGGGCTCTGCTTGCTGTCTGCTTGATTGTTATCTCGTTTTTCATTCTAATATAAACTCGCCGCTTCTCTTCTCTCTTCTACTTTTACATAGGTAAATTCTTTTGTTTGGCTCTTCTCTAAATATTTCTTGAATGATTACATGATCTTATAATTCTTCTTTAGAGCTTTCTTCTTTACTTGACCATGCAAGATTGATATCTTTTACATAATTCGTAACAGATTTATTAAATTACTTTATGGAAGAACTTTACTAATTTTTCTTACATTGGCGGTTCGTTTTCTTGTGATTTCAAGCATGTTTTTAGTGTATTTCTTAAATATATACTTATTTTTGGATAGGAAACTAGCCGCACTATAAGAATTTATAGCATTTTAAGTTTACTTTTTTATTTTTTTAGCATCGGATATCTGTCTGGAATAGTATTCTCGTTTAATTTTTTATAATCTATAACTAATCTATGTTTGGGTGTTCCATCTTCATTTTGACCCTTTTTTGGTACTACCAATACTGGTGAATTATAAGGACTTCTACTTGGTCTTATTATTTGATCATTTAGCATTCGATTGATTTCGTTGATAACAAAATGAAACCGACAAGGCGTAAGGATATTGCTTACTATATATAGCCCTGTCATTTATCGTATTTATTTCACTGCGAATGTCCGTTCTGAACGGTATTTGTAAATTTATTTTCGAGTGTTCTTCTTCAATTTTGTTAATTATTTTTCGTTCCAAAAACTCTACTCGATTTTCGTTTGCAATATGAGTATTATTTATTTTGTCTCGATTGGACCCTCTTGTTCCTACCTTTTCTAATTTCTTATTGACGGATAATTCAACGTCGAGGTATTTAGGATTTGTTGATCCTAAAAAACTAACTTTTTTGTTGAGGGTAATATCATCGTCGGCGTGTTCGGGATTTGTTGATCCCAAACTTTTCTCGCTGCATTCCACTAATATCGACTGTTTTTGCAAGCTTTATCGGCAAAATTTTTTTTTAAATAAATTCTTTTAGCGGAAGAGTATTCTTTGTCTCGATTAAACTTGTTTCATCTTTTTCTTCACTATCATGATATATCAATTTTTCTGTTTTTCCATTATACTCCAACACTCCCTTCTCTGTATTTATTATAGCTCCAATTTTCCTTATTAAGTTAATTCTAATTAGAAGATCTGATTCCCACCCTACTATTTCATAAAACAAATGTCTTGTTTCGAATATATTTATATAATGGTAATATTTAATAATTGAGTACCCATGAACTGTAGATTAAATTAATTCCACCGTTAAATTATTGGATGTGTCTAAGCTACCTGCAGAAAATTTAGCCGAACCTCCAGTTGCCATGGTTAAGTTAAGTTCACTGAAACTATCTATTAAATTTTCCAGATTGTTTTTTTTTTTTTTTTTTTTTTGTAGTGTTTTTGCTCTGATTTTTTTTTATCTAAACGGTGATCTATCTTAAAATTTATAGAACTTACTAAAAATTATAATTATCCTCACGATAATGTTTGATAAGGTATTCCCTTAAATTGGGGATGTTCTGCAAATTTTCCTTCCGTCTTTGGATTTCCTTGGAAGTTTTACGGTAGAGGGATTTACCTTATGGATTGTTTGGTTTTGTTGTTTAAAATATTTATTCTGCAAATCTTCCTTCCGTCCTTGGATTCTCTCGGTAGTTTTTACGGTAGAGGATGGTTTCTTTGGTATTGTTATTTAAAATATGTTATGCCGCTTTGAATTTTTAAGTGTCTTGATGTTGAATTGATTGCCCTTTAGTCCACTTTTTATTAAACTTTATTGGATTATTTCATATATTGTTTTCCATTAATTTGTAGATGGATGTTTTAATTTTTCCACTAAAAATCTGTGTTCTTGACTGCGCGAGTTCCGTTTATTTATTTAACTTTTATTTCGTTAAATTTTTTATTTTTAGAACTTTTTATGACGCAGCCCCACGTTGGGCGCCAATTTACTTTGTCCTTATTGATTTATTTAAAAAAAAAATAGAATATATTTTATTTTATTTTTTTGGTGTTAGACTTTTATTCGTAAACGTATTAAAACATCAAGACACTTATTATTGCTGATTGCTTATGACCGATCGCTACTGCATCCAGGAAAGGACTGACTTCTTAATTCTAAACTCTTCTCAAATAAACCTCGGCCAGAAGCTTTTCTTTTTTAGCTTCCAGAACTTTTCTTTTGTTTTTAATAAAAGCTTATGCTGAAACTGTCGCATTATGCTGAGCGATGCAATTTGATTCAAAATCGGAACTCAATATTCTGGGCTTCGATCGTCAGAACGGAAGCTTGTGTTTACTTTACGATTGGTTTGTTTATATCTAGCCAGATGGTCAAGCGCGGCTCTTGAAGTTGCTGAGATTGAATTTTAAAATATGTTTATTAATTCCATAAGTGGAATAAGCAAAGGCAAAGGCAATAAGCCGAGATTGAATTTTAAAATTTGTTTATTAATTCCATAAGTGGAACTGTTTCATGGGTTGGATAACTTGTATGTGTAGGTATTTAACCGCTTCCCTTATGACAATCACTTCGGCTTGAAATACGCTGCAGTGATTTCGAAGTCTGAAAGAGGTTATATTGCCTAGTTGCTCGGAGTATATTCCCCCTCCTACTCTGTTGTTCAATTTGGAGCCATCAGTATAGAAGCATATTGCGTTCTCGCGGCTTGGTATTTGGTCTCCCCATTCCTCTCTGTTAGGAATGAGTATGTTTAAGTATATTTTACTTATACTTTTTAGTATACTTTTTAAGTATATTTTTCTTATTGAGGGCTGGCCACCATACCAGAACTCCGTATAGTAGAATGGGTCTGACTATGGCAGTGCAGATACAGCTTAAAATATGAGGGGACATGCCCCATGTGGTCCCTATGGCTTTTTTGCAGCTAAAGAGGGCTGTTGGAGTTCCAGTTTAGCTTCCTATCAAAAATTACCCCTAGGTATTTGGCGTTATTGCTGAAGGAGAGGCTTTGGTTATTTAGTCTTGGGGGGACGAGGGGCGGGAGTTTGTATTTCCTGCTGAAGAGGAATATCTCGGTTTTCAGTGCATTTACTCCTAGGCCATTTCTGCTTGTTCATTCGGCTAGGGTTTGCAATTTTTTCGCTCATCAGATCACAGAGCGTTTGAGGGTATTTACCTGTAAATAGGATCGCGACGTCGTCTGCGTACGCCACTATCCTGCAGCCTCCCTCTTTCATCTTGCATAGAATCGAGTTGACCGCTATATTTCATAGGAGAGAGGATAGGACTCCGCCTTGCGGTGTGCCTCTACTGACGGCCCTTGTTAAAGAAGATGTAGCCAGTGAGGACGTCACTAATCTGCAAGTTAGCAGCTTATCAATGAGTCCTTACAGGTGATCATCTACGCCATCCTTAGTGAACTAGTTATAGTATTCGGGGGAACATTGTTGAAGGCCCCTTCTAGTTCTAGAAAAGCTACGTGGGCGTATTCCTTCTGAGAGAAAGCTTTCTCTCTTTTGGAGATGAGCGCGTGGAGGGCAGTTTCGGTGGATTTACCTTTTTTGTAAGCATTCTGTGCGTTAGAGATGTGGGTGTGACTAAGAGTTGATCTTAGGTGTAGTCCTATGACTGTTTGTAGTCTATGTAGACTGTCTATCTCGAAGGATGATAGACTTACTTATACGCATGAAGACTATTCGCAATTTAAGTCACTTTTGCGAAATTTTGCCTAGCGAAAGGGATCTGTTAAAGATGTTTAGGAGCCAGTTGGTGGCAATGTCACCTGCTTGTTGGATTTGTACCGGTATTATCTCGTCAGGACCGGCCGATTTAAAGGGGTTGAAACTTTATATTGCCCAGGGTGGGGTTTTCTGGTCAATATCAAGTTTAAAGTTTGTGGGTGTGACATTTCTGTTTGTCAGCACGGCTGATTCCGGGGTACAGCCTGGAAAATGGGTTTCTAGGAGTGCGGCTAGAGACTCCTCGCTAGTATTGGTCCAAGTTCCATCTTCCTTTTTAAGATAGCCTAGAGTTGTGGCTGATTGGGATATAATTTTTTTAAGCCTCGCAGCTTTATGTAGTGTTTTCGATATCCTAGCAGAAGGAGTTCCATGAGGAGCGCTTCGCTTTACGGATGGCCTTTTTGTAAGAGGCCAAAGAGACCTTGTATTCGGTCCAGAGTGCCTCCTCGCTTCCGGCTTTGGCCCTATTGAACTGGGCTCTGCTTGCTGTCTGCTTGATTGTTATCTCGTTTTTCATTCTAATATAAACTCGCCGCTTCTCTTCTCTCTTCTACTTTTACATAGGTAAATTCTTTTGTTTGGCTCTTCTCTAAATATTTCTTGAATGATTACATGATCTTATAATTCTTCTTTAGAGCTTTCTTCTTTACTTGACCATGCAAGATTGATATCTTTTACATAATTCGTAACAGATTTATTAAATTACTTTATGGAAGAACTTTACTAATTTTTCTTACATTGGCGGTTCGTTTTCTTGTGATTTCAAGCATGTTTTTAGTGTATTTCTTAAATATATACTTATTTTTGGATAGGAAACTAGCCGCACTGTAAGAATTTATAGCATTTTAAGTTTACTTTATTATTTTTTTGAAATATTTAAACTGTCTTCATGCATGGGAAATAGTTATAGCCTTGGCACTGAATGCACTATTAGAATTTGTATGTTACTTTTTAATTTTAAATTTTAATGTGATGCTGACGGCTCCTAATAGGAGCCTCTGCTCCCGTTTCCCTCTTCTCAGCGTATCGAAGCAAGCGACCCAGCGCTTTAGGCGGTGTTCGAACGCCAATTTGGATTTTGAGACACCGATGATTTGGGGAGCAAGCTTTAACCCTTTGCAGGCCACCTAAATGCGAAAACTGTTGTCAATAACCTTGATATGCAATTTCTCAGTAATTAATCCAGATGGACCACTTTATAGGGGCTAATAATTGTTAGGGATTTATACTCCTGGTTAAGACGCACATTCTTTAGATTTTTAGTCGATCTTATACCTATAATTTTACTTGATATACAAAATCTTCTGCCTTTTCCCTTGCTCTACATTTTCTCCCTCTCAATCGATTTTCAAATTTTTCTTTTCTGATCGTTCAGTTATATGGCAGATATAGGATATGGTCGCCTGATCCTTATGAAATTTAGAGGAATCCATAGAAAGTTCGCACACACCCATATTATTTTATTTGCATAAGACCGAACGTCCGGGATCGTAAATATCCTATTGCTGCCATATAATTAATTGATCGGAAAGTCATAGGACTACACCTTAGGTAAACTCTAAATCCCACCCACATCTCCAATGCACAGCATGCATACAAAAAGGGTAAATCTACCGAGACTGCCCTCCACGCTCTCATATACAGAATAGAGAAAGCTTTCCTTCAGAAAGTCCTCTTCAGCAGGAAATACAAACTCCCACCCCTCGTCTCACCAAGACTAAACAACTAAAGGCTCTCCTTCAGCAGCAGCGCAAATGCCTAGGGGTAATTTTGGATAGGAAGCTAACCTGTAACTCTAACGTAGAAGAAAGGTCAAAAAAGGCTGCTACAACACTTTTTAGCTGCAAAAAAAGCCATAGGAAACAAATGGGGCATGTCCCCTAATATAGTAAGATGGATCTACACTGCCATAGTCAGACCCATACTACTTTACGGAGTTCTGGTATGGTGGCCAGCCCTCAAAAAGAAAAGCACACTTAAAAAGCTGAAAAAATCCAGTGATCAGTAGCACTATGCATCAGCGGTGCACTAAGATCCACACCAAACGAAGCACTAAACACCATACTTAGCTTAAAAAATCCAGGACGAGCTGGAATAGAACAAGCGAAAGTATCGGCAATCAGGCTTAGGGAAACTCAGCAATGGAGCCTCCTAAATAACTGTACCTGTACCTAGCAGTACAGACTACTGAACTCCAAGGGAGTACACACAAACACCTTTCCAAGCCCTCATTCCTAACAGAGAGGAATGGGGAGACCAAATACCAGGTCCAGAGAACGCAATATGCTTCGACACTGACGGCTCCAAACTAAATAACAGAGTAGGAGGGGGAATATACTCCGAGCAACTAGGCATTAAAACCTCTTTCAGACTTCCAAATCGCTGCAGCGTATTCCAAGCAGAAGTGATTCACATAAGGGAAGCGCTAAAATTTCTAAACCTACACAACTCCACACAAAGAGGAGTCAACATATACAGCGACAGCCAAGCGGCTATAAAATCGATCAGCTCAGTCAACTGGAGGGCACTGGTGTACCACTAGCCTCATGCAAGCTCCAACTTAGGGAAGCAAATAAGGAAAAGAACTAGCTTAGCTGGGAAACCGTCCCAAACTGCCGGTTGGCCCGCCAACTATGGCCCAAAATCTCTACAAAAAGAACATCCCAACTACTTAGGATGGATAGAACCTGCATCGGCACGGCGATAAGAGTCATCACGGGGCACTGGTTAGTGGGAACACATGCTAGGCGAATGAATTCACCCCACAACGACTACTGCCGCAGCTGCAGGGATGAAGAAGAGGAAGAAACAGTCGAGCACCTTCTCTGCCACTGTCCAGCGCTGCAGTCTCTCAGACTTAAGCACCTAGGCGACAGGTTCCTTAACAACATCTCAGCGATGTCAGAAATAGACCCGAACAGGATAGAAAGGTTCACCAATGCCTCAGGGTGGGGGAACTGCTAAACCATAAGACCTTCTGCGTGAAAAGGGATTTTTAGATTCAGATCACGGTATCACAAGGGACCGAACACGGTTTAAGTGTGGCGGTTGCCTCCACCAGGAGGTGAACGCCAGCCGTCTAACCTAACCTAACCTAACCTAACCTAACTTAGAAGGATGGAACTTTCTATGAATTTATTTTCCAAAGCAAATGCTAAATTTTGTAAGGATCGACGAACTATATCCTATAGCTGCTATATAACTGAACGATCAGAAATGACTCAACCCTAATATTTTTAAAGATGCTGGCAGCTGTTTCCAACATTTTAATTAGAAAATTAATTTGATAGTGAAATTCATATAAGGATCGGCCAACTGTATACCATCCGATATATATCTAATAATATAAGCTGCCACTTAACTGCAAGGGTATATCAACTTCGGCTCCTTCCAAAGTTAACTTTCCTTTCTTGTTTTAATTCAATAAATGATCGTAAACATACCTCATATGTTTCGATTTAAATATCGTATAAGAGATTTTCACTCTTAATTCATAAAATTGAGTTCTCAAAATCTTACTTTTCGGATAAAAATGGTTACATAATTTGGAAATTTAATATCTTAAAGTATGCAATGTAGTTCCTGGTCGTAGGTTCCTATTCTGTTTAATTACGAAATTTTTGATTTTTCTCTAACTTTTTATACAAATTTATCGTCTTTTTTAGGACAAAGCGAACTAAATGACGTTGGTCCCGAGTTTTTGGCTCAATTAACTAATTTTACAGTGCCCCAAGGACGGGACATATCATTTACTTGCGTTGTTGACAACTTGGGACCATATAGGGTAAGTACACTAGCTAAAATTATGCACTATGGTTATACTTTGTCAAAAAAATATTATATTCAAAAATATTTGATTACTAATTGTTTAATAATCTGTCCAAAATCCTTTGCATTTTTTAGTTCACATATGTGATTTTATATTCTGTGGGTGTAGCTGTGCAACGGTTGAGAAAGCACCATACCGTAAAGGCTTTGTCCACTTTTACAGCTCCACTTGCACGAACTAAACATTTTGCCAATTTCATTTTCCTTTGATTTTCATATAATGAGATGGTAGAAACCATATTATGGACCGGAATTTTTGTTTTGAAATTATATTTTTATCAAATGTGACGAGTGGTTTGGGCCATTGTTTTACTGAAAAATTAAATTTCCCATATTCCCAATATCTAGTGGACCATTCTCTTACAAAATAATCAGATCCTGAACATTTAATCCTTTTGTGAAACATATCCTTTCTCGATAATGATAGTTGCGTCGCAGGCGGAATCTGTTAGAAGCCCGAGTCAATCCCGAATTAGGGAATTGGAATGCGCAGATAGTTTTTCTTTGGAGGACACTGTGCGTATCTCTATTTCGTTATTTCATAGAGGACGCCCAGTAATCGTTGCGAAAATTCCATGGTGCCCCAATGATGGTTCTTAAGATTTTTAATTATACGCGCTGAATGATAAACGCTACATAGCCTTCACTGCGTTGCACACTTGTGACCAAAATTATAATTACCCTCTGCAATGGTATAATAAACATATTTTTTTTAAATTAAGCAATAATCGTTCTTTGAAAAATGATCGACTGCCTTCCGGCGTTGAACGGCAGAGATTGAATGGTTTACGGTACTTAATTGCATTTGCAATGATATGACCTGCAAGTAGTTTGTTGCAAATCTTTGGTGAAAGTGGAGTTCTCTGATTAATATTCCGGTTTCGTGGAGCGCTTTGCCATGCCGATGGTCTGTGCGTTAGAATGTTGATTTGGTGGTTGATTTGAGATGGGAGAGCGGGCTATCGGAGCGGGTATACAACAAACTCCATGACGTGGGCGTTGTAGTCAGCCCAGCGAGAGTGCTGAGACTATAAAAGAGCGCAATAAGTCCACTTAAAAGCTCAAATGAGAGATCAACAAACGTCATTTGGAGCGTAAAAGCTCAGTAAACCAAAGAAACGGCTTCTACTTTTCAACCTGCGAAACCGAGGTGGATAAATCGTTGTGAAAATCAACTTAACTCCACTGACCACTGACAGACAATAGGCACAGTCTTGCCTTCTCACTCTGCAAACTCCAACTCCCACAACATGTAGTTCGTAGTGTAAAGTACCCCCAAAAAACATATCTCGCAATCTTATGCGCCTTGTTGTTCTTTTGTATATATTTAAATGTAAACTGCTACTCGTTTGTTTAATCAGCCACTACCAAAAAGCTGGTAGCATCCTCAAGCTGTACCTCTACAATAGGGTAATCTCAGTGATTTGCAACGCAGCAGACTAGTAGACTAAATCATTGAAGCTTTCACTAAATCAAAAATTTTGAAAACTATCACTGGGCACCATGGTATGTTCGCAACGAAATCATCTTAAGAACTATCAGCTCATGTAAATTCTTTTTCATGGAGATTGACTCGGGTTTCCAACAGATTCCTACTACGTGGAACGTAACTGTCCTCCTGTAATGGAGCACAATAAAGTAAAGACGCCGTGGAACTTAACAGTCTTCGGAGGCCGCGCTGCCGGCCTTTTCCAGAAAGTGCGGTAGGGGATAAACGCCGTGGAACGTAGCGGTCCCTGGAAGGGCAGCGCGATCTGGCGAGCGACGGAGCAATGGAGCGGTTCCGGAAGTCCGCTGGGACCCATACTAAAAGCAAAGGTCCGGGGCCAAGATCGAGGGGCCACGAAAGGGAACCAATTGAAGCGACCCGGGACGAGTTGAGTTGGAGGACCGCCTTTGGAAAGTCCGACAACCTTAGAGGCAAGTATGAAAGAAATCTTGGTGTAAAGGAGGCACGACGTGTCGTCTCTGGTGCGCTATGAATCCGGCAGAGCGCCACCGATCTGCTTCGACTCTTGCCCGGCTGTCAAGCACCAACATCAGTCGTAACAGCGGCATAAGCAGAAGTAGAGCCGCGCAGGACCAAGCAGCACGAGCGCTGGAGACTGAACGAATGGAGTCATTAGTCGAACCAGCTAGGCATCAGGCTGACACATCCTCCCAGGTGTAGGCCTGGAGAAAGGAGATCTTGGTGACCTTGATGAGAGAGGGAAGATCCATCGCTGAGGGCGGAGCCGAGCAAAAGCAGCCAGAGAAACAGCAAGGATCCGGTGGAGAAGCAGAAAATGTCTAAACTAATTATCAATACATGAATCCGTTATATTGTAAATATTTGAGGCCTTTAAATAAAGGAGGCATTACTCATAAAAAGTTATAGGAAAGGGAAAAGAAAGAACGCAGAAAAATATTTGTTTTTAAGTATTATTGTGTTTAATTGTTTACTGGCTAGGATATCGCTCTAACTCAAAAAAAAAAACAAGAAAGGAAAGCTAACTTCAGGCGAATCCGAAGTTTATATACCCCAGCAATTAAGTGACAGCTTATATTATTAGATATTGTAACGAACTGTTTATGGTTTGTGCTCGCAACAACGATGGCTCTGCCGTCAACGATTGTCCTCCATTTGATCACCCGTCACTTTTCCGGGTTGGTCACCAATAGGCACACCCCCCAAAGCTCTCGCCCGGCAGGATATGCGGTCTGGGTGCCTGGTGCCTGCCGGTTCTGGCTGCGGGACCTACTTTGCTCATCCTCTGCTCCTGCCGTCACTGCTTCTGTTGTTGTTGCCGCCATCGATCTGCTCCCACGGCGTCCCTGCTTCTGATTGTCGCTGCTTCCGTTGCTCCTCTACTGTCGCCGACGCTCTCCTATTGCCGCGTCTCTGCTCTGTGGCCGGCATCTGATCCATTTTGATTGCCAATCGGCACACCTTCTAGGCATAAGCCGGGCAGGATGTGCTTTCTTGGAGCCTATCAGCCGGACAAGGACACAAATGGCCCTTCTACCCCTCAAGACACACTCCCGTTTTCGTTCGCCATTCGTCGCCAAACATCGGCATGCATACGCCCTGCAGGATTTGTGGCCGACCAGAGGTTAGGCGTCGCGCTTTCTTCACTCCAGGTGATCACTGTGCATACGCCCCAGCGAGCCTGGATCAGTAGTCTTCTGACTGGAAAGAACCTGGTCGTTGCGGTCAGGAAGCGATAGGGCCTACGCCAGACCGGTCGGGTCCGGGAAATGAACCAACCCGACTCGTTTTACTCTGGGCTTCAGTTACGCCAAGGATCTCGGATCCTTTTGCACTCGCTTCTTTATACTAGCCACGGGGAGTCCTTGAGCCACGGATCACAGATCCTTCCGCCCTCGATTTAATTATCGCACTTGAGACTGTCGGACTTACCCACGGGGGTTCTTCAGCCTTTTACTCCTATTTCCTCAAAGGAAACCTTCTGGATAAATGTCGGACTCTTCAAAGGCGGTACTCCAATGCAACACTTCCAGTTCCATAGAAGATTCGATCTCGATTCGCTCCAGTGGTCCTCCTCATAAAGCGCCAGTGGTGCCTGTCCTCCTTGACCTTGCTTCTCGCCGTTAATACTTCTTGCTTCGACTCCCGCCGTTAATCCTTCCTTTCAGAAATCACAGTCGCTCCATGGGCCGTTACGTTCCACGCTGTCTCCGCTTTCTTCTGCTCCTTCCGAGCACAGCCGCGCTGACCCGCCCGGAACTGTTCCACATTGTCTCCGGTACTTCCTCGCTCCCGATGCTGCCCATCCTTGCCACCTTTCTTGGCGTGTAGGAGATTCAATCTCCTTCCAATCTCCTCTTCTTCTAGTTTTTTTGTCATTATTATTTTTTCACTCCTTTTTTTTAGTGTATCTACTCTTTTTTTTTTTTTTTTTTTTTTCCTTTTTTTATTATGATCCTGAAATTACTTTTTTCCCCCAATTCTGCCTTTTCCCCCTTTTTTTGTTTGTTTCTTCATCATGTTTATTATATATATAAATATATATTTTTTCTTTGTTTTCATTTTTATCCCGTTTTTCCCCTTCTCTTCAACTCCTTTTCGTATTTTTTTCCTTTTATTTTAAATATTTATTTGTGACCCTGTTTAAGCCCCCGCGCAACTGAAAACCTTCCGCTCCTATTTGCTAGACGACGCTCCATCTCACTGACTTTTCCAGTCATTGCATGACCTCCTCTCCGATCTGCCGCAGCTCCGGCGACGCCCTAACAACCTTCGTTGTAGACTGGATCCGTCGGACGTGCCAGCCAGGCATGCCGACAATTTCCACGCTTTCATCCGACGACACCACTGGAGAGTTGCTGCGTGCCGATGCCATATCGCCGTGCCGATTTTTTTTGTTTTAAGAAGAGCGCCTGACGTCCTCCGCCGCCTTTTAAAAGGCACTCATTCGAAAACTCATAATTTCTCGCCTGTCTGGAATTGTTCGTTCTTTCACATTCCTTTCTCCTGTAAACTGGGCGGTCATAGTTTTGACCGTCCTGTTTGCCCTTTCCGTGGGATTTTACTGCGGCGTTTATGGTGCGGAAATTGATGCCGTACTTCGCGCTCCTCGAAGAACTTCTTGAAGCTCCTACTGGTGAACTGGACACCATTATCTGTCACCATCACTTTTGGCACCCAGTACCGAGTGGATTGCCATCTGCAGCGCCTCGGTCGTAGCTCTCCGCAATGGAATCATCTTCGTCCATTTCGAGAATCGGTCGATCATTACCAACATACCGATCATGCCAAGGTCCTACTAAATCCGCACATACCGTCGCTCATGGCTCTTCTGGGATCTGAGTCAGCATTTTACCTGCGGCCTGCATATGACTCGGTTTGTACCGCATGTATGTTTCGCACTGAGTGGTCACTGATACTGATACTGATACAACTACGCACTGATACTTCCGTATGTCCCATTGCATCCCTGGCCAGAAGTACCTTGCTACTACCCTTGTAATCGTTTTTCATCCTCATGGTGTCCTGCTCTTCTCTCGCCTCTTGTCACGTTCCCTTTTCCATTCCCCCGGATCCTGTTACAGCCTATCCTCCAGGCAGCCACTTCAACTTTCTCTTCTCGGTATCGTAACTTAGGGCCCGCTTGTCACTGTCGTGCCAAATTCTGCGAGGAAATCCCATACTAGCACAACGCTGTCTCCCATGCATGGCATCACCAGCAGGTTCAGTTTCCTTTCCTTGTTACCAAAGCTTACGCTCGTTTGGCGTATCGTTCGAGTCTCCGTGTGGCTCCCATTGGCCAACTTTACTAGTCTTTTCGTTGCTGCTCGTCTCTTCGTTGCTGCTAGATCTCCGGCGATTTCTGGTCTCCCTGCTAACTTTTCCGAAATGAAGCTAGCCCTCTCATCTGCCATCTCAGCATCCGCCCTTGCCCTTAGGGGCTCTGTTTCTCTGGCGGATCCTGATGCTCCTCTTTCTGCCATCTCCTGGCTACCGCCGGCTGTCTGTGATCCCAGCTTGGTTCTGTGGAGGCTATTGAACGCCTCTTCTTCTAGGACTAACTCCTCGGCTAGGCTCATCACCTCTTCTAGAGACGCGCGGCCTCATGAAAATTTTCATGCGTGGTGGACCACGAAGTCTTTCGTGGACTTCCCTAATGGTTTCATTAGGGTTTCTGTTTCACTGTTTCCGCTTCCGAACCTAGTCCGCCAACTTTTCGAAAACTCATCCTGAATTCCTTCCATGTTGACCACTCCTCATCGTTCATTATGCACCACCTTTGCGCTCTTCCCTTTAGTAATTCTGGCATCGCCCGCGGGATATTGTTTATGTTCGTGTTCTTAGCGGACCATGCCACTCGGTCTATGAATTCTAGCGGGTCTTCTGTTCCGTCGACCCGAAAAGACCAATCCCGTATTTTTTTTTTCCGTCTTTGCTTAGTCCAACTGCACCGGAACCGTCTATCGAGCTTGTGGCTCCATGATCCTTACGCTTTTCATTTCCTGTACCACCAAACTTTGTATGCACTTCTCTGACTCGCTCTCCGGTGCTTTGTCTAGCGGAGGACCTATGTGTGGATTTTTCATCAAACATCTCGTCATCCTTTGTCTCGTCGACCCACTTTGTCACCAGGACCCTTATTGTCTCTACTGTTCTATCTACTGGTAACGAACTGTTTTTTTGTGGTTGCAACAATTGCCGCGGCTAGCTCACAGAGGTTATGGGATCAATCCAGAAATAGCACCGATAGATTCTTTTAAAATTATGCCTCCTTTATTCTAAATCTGGGTTGGTTACATATTTACAAGTGATCTCGTGAGTCTCACCGGATTTGACTCCTCCTCTCGCCCTTAAGCCGTGGCCGGCATCTGATCCGTGTTGGTGGTCAATCGCCACACCTCCCAGGCATACGCCGGGCAGGATGTGCTTTCTTGGGGCCTAGCACCCGGACAAGGGCACAAAGGGCCCTTCTACCCCTCAAGACACACTCACGTTTGCGTTCGCCCTGCAGGATTTGTAGCCGTCAAGAGGTTGGGCGTTGCGCCTCCATCACTCCAGGTGATCACTTTGCATACGTCCCAGCGAACCTGGATCAGGAGTCTTTGACTGTACCGTGGTGTCTCCGACTGATTACTCCTATTTCCTCCAAGGACACCTTGCAGCTTGAATGTTGGACTCTCCAAAGGCGGTCCTCCAACTCACAACTTCCAGCTTCCCTAGAAGACTCGGTCTCGGCCTAAGTCCCAGGGAAATTACAAAATTTTGTCTTAGTCCTGTGAAAAATACATGAACATTTTCTAAAGTCCAAAGAAAAATACTTGGAAAATTTTCGGATGGAAAGTTCATACATTCTAAGTACTCTTCTAAGTATGCTTAGAAAATACACTCATATTGTAAATCTTAAAAAAAACCTGATAAATACTTATTAAAATGTGTACGCTTACCCGAAATATAAAAACTTAACAAAGTAGTTTAAGTATTTTATTCTTGAGTAATTATAAAAAAACACTGAAAGGATCTTTTGTAGATCGCTTATCTTAAAAATTAATTTCAATGGCGAACTAGATAAAATTTCATTTAGAAGTTATAAAGATATGTACAACTCCGTATATGGGAAGTTCTTTTTGTAATTCTTGCTTTTAGTTAAGGATAATTTATTTTTTCTTTATTTCTATAACAAAGTCAGTTGGAAGAACGAGTATGAATATGTTAGAAAATTCGTGAAGCATTCCAGCTTCGAAGCATTCCAGCTTCTTCCAAATTGGAAGAAAATATATTTTCATTCTTTAATTTAAACTTAATAAAAAAATCTTTAATTTAATTACAAAATATACTACTTTCCAATTTTATATACAACAAAAGCAAAGTCGGAGTTTATTTATTTTGAATCAAAGACAACAAAAGCAAAAGCAAAATAAAAAACCAAAAGTTAAAAGGCCTATATATTTTCTAAAATATCCCTAGTTGACAACTCGATTCCCCATGTCTGCTTTATTGTCTACTACTGGATACGGACAACCTTGTTCTCTTTGTCTTCCTGTCAACTACCCCTAATGGAATTACCCGGGCCAAGTATGTAGAAATTTTATATACAGCTGTCTCGTAGTTGGGCACATGGGTGTGTGTAGGGTAGTTGATGTCAAATACCCATACATGTGCCTGTCCGGTACCCTGGCCCGACTGGGATTTCTTCAATGATCTGCAACTGACAGATTCACAATTTAGCACAAATGTCCCAATTGCCCCAATTCGTTTGTGCAGCGAACATGCTTGGAGTGCTATAACTGGGAAAATCATCTACGACAACAAGGGAAAGCTCTTTGCTATCAAATAAGTTGAACGGCGTTTGACAAAAAATCAACAACTACCTATCAACTACGTAGAATTCATGAGGAAATATATGGAGCTACGCCATATGCGAGAAAGTTTTTATTTTTACCACAACATCTTTTATTGGACCGGAAACTCAGAGTGGTTTTCGACGGCTCATATCAATACGCCAAAGACAAGGCGTCACTCTCTCGATCGGAACGAGTGTTAAGCGAGACCTGTTTGCTGTGTGCTTGCGAGTCCGTATGTACAAATACGTCTTTTCTGCGGAGATAGTCAGATGTTCCGTCAAATCTGAGTGAGTGAACAACATAGAGATTGTCAGAGAATCGTATGGCGGGATGATGCGTCAGATCCAATCAGACACTTCCAACATCATGCGCACCATTTCAAGCAGTCCGATTACTGGAACAGCTGGCTGCTAACCATCAGCGGGAGTTTCCGAACTCCCGCAGAAAAAATCGTGTTGGAAGATGACTATGTCGACGACGATCTCACTGGATCAAATAGTGAGGATGAGCTATCCCCCTTGACCCTACTGTCCCTATCTACCGAAGAGAACGGACGTGTTTTCTGTGCGCCCCGCTAGAAAAATTTGTGTTCCGTGTGTGCGAACGTTGCTGCTATAAAGTGCAAGTTGTGCGGTTAGTGTAGCTAACGTTTTTTCGCGATCGTCGTATCGCCGCGAAAATTCGCCACGTGGTTTTGATGAAAACAATAAAGCTTTAAGGTTTAGTGCTACCAACTGTACTAAAAAAATTAAAGAGCTTGAATACAGCTGTGCGTTGGTGCTGCTAACTCGGCGAAAACAGTGAAACAGCTATTTATCAGCTGTTTTTGGTGCTGCCATATCGGCAGAAAATAGTGGAACAGCTGAGTGCAGTGTGGCCGTGTGTTATCAAAATATTTGTGACTACATTTTCTGTGAACTTTGGCGCGTTGAATTTAAATTTCGAATTTAAATTCGAAATTTGAAAAATGCCGCTCGAGCATGGTAAGCGTCGCCAGTGCTGCCAGCGTCGCTAGTGCCGAGGACTCCTCGGCACCGTCAGACAAGGAAGTCGAGGGAGCGCTCCATCTTCATGGAGCTGTAGCCTGGGGAGTTAGAGCCGAAGCGTCCGGACCAATGGGGCTCATGAAGAAGGTCGTCTTCTGGAGTCAAAATCGTTAGTGTCCTTCTAGCACGGCGCCTGACCGGAGGCTGTGACTATTTCTGGTAACACGGGAGCCAGCGCCAACGGAACTTGTTCCGTCCTGGCTATGGTTGAGGCCCCTTAGGGAGCTACGTGGTGGTTGTGGTTTATCACCCAAATGCGGGTAGAGCCATTGGGCTCGACGTGGAGTTGCCCTATACAACCAGGTACCATGATCCCACAGTTCGGAAGAGGTTTAGATAGGCCTCCATCCTTAACCGAGAATTAAGTCATGACCTGAACAGATTGACTTCCATTCGGTATCCGGCGGAACATGGTTCAAAAGGGGCGCTGATTGACGCATTGTTTCATATCCCAAGCCCAAGGGCGCCGTGAGATTAAGCCAACGTGGCAGGTGTTCACGTTAAACCATTACGACTTTCAACCCCCTTGACCCTCCTAGGTCCTGGACTCTTGTTACTGCTATGCGGGGCTCCGGATCCCATCTGGGTGTCGTGTTTCTATAGAATCTCATTAATGGTAATGTAGACAGACAGCATTTACTAACACGCTAAATTTTAAAGTTCCTAGAAGAATTATTAGAACTTTCGCCCTTTGCTCCTTACCCACTGCAGTTCGACATATGCCCAACATAATCCCTCCAGGGTATTATGTTCGGATTACTATCGTCTATACCACATCTTGTGACTGTGCTCTACTTAAAAACACAGAAAATTATTTATTCTTCGGCTATATATAGTGTCTTCACGCGCTTGCTACAAGCTGGGCATGCATGTCGCCACCTAGCGGACTACCGTCCGCTGTGATCTTGAATCCTTTATTCTAAACGATTTAGATGTGAAACCCTCTTTCTCGTGGGATCTTACTCCTACTCTACTCTTACACTATCTCGTAAATACAAAGTCGTCCATATATGTGTTTTTCGAAAGTTTCTATTCCTTCACTAGGAATGTTAAAATTTAAGCGTTAGTGCGCTGGCTGTCTACCTTACCATTAATAAGATTGTATAGGAACACCACACTTAGCACCGTTCTACGGATTGTTAGTGATTAAAAAATGTTGTAACGAACTGTTTTCATTCTTTGTCCTCGCAACAATTGCCGCGGCTATCTCACAGAGTGTGTGGGTCGTTCCACCGAATTTATATAACCGACGTGATTGCCCGACCCCAGAAATAACACCGAAAGATTATTTTTGGCCATGCCTCCTTTATTTTAGGTTTGGTTTGTTTATAAATATAATCATTACAATGGTGGGTCACACCGAAACTGATTCCTCCGCCGGATCCTCGCTGCTCCTTCACTCGCTTTGCTCGGCTCTGCCGTCGAACGCCTGTCCTCCCGTTGTTCACCGGTTACCGTTCCAAGTTGGTGTCAATATACACACCCCACCAAGCTCTCGCCCGGCAGGATATGTGGTCTTGGTGCCTGGCGCCGGTGCGGCTAACGGTTCCATCAGTATGGACGCTGCTCCTCCGTTGCTGCTGCTGTCGCTGTCCCTGGTGATCGTTGTGGATACGCTCTAGCGAGCCTGGATCAGAAGCCTTCTGAGTTAGCCGGGGTCTCCATGAGTGGTTTCTATTTGGGCTTGAGTTCCCGAGCTGGTCATCCCTCGTTTTACAGGATCACACCTGGTCGTCGCAGGAAGTAATCATATTGCTCCGACTCCAGGATATCTGTCGTGTCCGAGAATTGAACCAACCCGACTCAAATCAACCCTGGGCTTTAGATACGTGAGGATTACGGATCCTTCCCCACTCGCTCCTTGATCAATATTCGCGTCGGACTCGCGTACAGCCGGACTTACCCACAGGGGGTCTTTGAGCCACAGGTCACCGATCTTTTCGCACTTGAGACTGTCGGACTTACCCACGGGGGGCCTTGGAAACCTTGGTGCTTGCATGTCAGACGCTCCAAAGGCGGTCCTCCAACTCAACACTTCCAGCTTCCCTAGAAGACACGGTACCGATTCGCTCAATTGACCCTCCTTATATAGCGCCAGAGGCTCCCGATAATTCTTGATCTCGCTTCCCGCCGTTAATCCTTCTCGCTTGGATTCCCGTCGATAATCCTTATTTCCAGAAAATACGTCACACTCCCATTTCTTATTAAGAAGTTCTTAATAACTCTTATTAAGAAGTAACGAATATTTAAAATCAAATAACAAATTTTTAACAATCGATATTTGTCAAATAGTCAAACGGTAACACTCGGAAATTATTTCAAATTCGAAATGGAAAGGGGATATGTAAATACAGCTCTTTTTTTCGCCAGTACAATTTCTGTCGGCGATCACCTAAAATAAGACATAAAAAGTATTTGTTTAGACTTTTATGTGATCAAACATATATGGACGACTCCTTATTATGGTATAAAAAAATTCATATCAAATAAACATCTAATAATAATGATATCAATTTAAAAACCTCGGGACGATGTAAAATACCGGTGACAAACATTCAGACAACGCCCGAAATATCTGATATAAAATAAAAAGCATCTTGACGAGGTAAAATAACAGTGGCAAACCCGCACGTCATTAAGAATATTTGTATTCGGCTCGTGGAATAAAAACAATAAACACATACCGAGTAAGAATATTTCGAATATGTAATTTTTTATACATATATTGCATTTTTGCGTCACCAAAATTGATATCAGTTATTTTGGGAGTAGCATGCGGGTTCACCACCGTTATTTTACCTCGTCAAGAGGTTTTTTATTTGATATTTTCTGAAGGTGGATTATGACAATAGACACCATCAACTCCACTATAACGACTGATGAACAGATGCAACTAAGCGATTTCTCTGTTCCAGCAGACTTGCTCCTGCCATCCAAATGACTGCTTAGCAAATTCATTACAACTATTTTTCCAGATTTTCAGATCCAAAAATCTCTGTATAAAAAGATGTTGCAATTGGCTCCAAGCATGCCGCTGAGGTTTCTCATGCGCTTTGCTGGTATTTGTAGCGCATGCGCTATTGAGAGCTTTTTAGAACTGCTGCACTCTTGCTAATCTTGTACTTGTGTGCGTATTCACCGTCTCGCCTCTTGCCCGTGGAATTATGGACAGCTGCAATACGTTCACGGAGTTACACCAGTTACCACCTTCACTCTAACGGTCCAATTTTGGTAAATTAGTATTATTTTGCTTAAGTTCACTTAATGTCATTCTAGGGGTATTCATTGACCTGACCAAGTCGAGCAAGGCATGGTCTTCTGTTTCAAATGCCGAAATAATGTTTTCACTATCTTCTGGCGCGACTGATCCCAATTCTGATGATTCTATTATTCATTTATTCCATGTTAGTAAAAGATCCACAGTATATCCCGATCTTACTATTCTTATAGAACATGTATAAATATTCTTATTCGGTACGTGTTGGAATTGTGCCAGCGTTAATTATTGTAATTATCCATAATTAGTTCTCTCAGTGTAACTAGCCGCAGCGATCCAATAATTGGTCGTTATCAGCAGTTCCATCTTCTTTGATTCTCCCAGATTCGCATGCGCTTTGTTACTATTTGTAGCGCATGCATTTTAGTACCTTAGCACCTTAGTTATGCACTTGTATTTTGGAGTTGATATTCACTGGCCGCTACATTGTTGTATTGAGCGGAAATAACCCCAAATAAATAATGAACTAGAACCTTTGAAATTGTTTATCACCTTTGAAAGAATGTTCATCAACGGTATTTTACATCGTCAAGAGGTTTTTTTTATTTGATAAGTATAAAGGAAGAGGCTTAGCCATCATTGTCTAAAAATAAGAATTTATTTTCTTATGAAACGTCCTATTGTAAAAGCATTAATTTTTTGACTGCTTTTTACTTTTATATACCTGATCTTACCAGCATGTAGCATAAGTTTTTGTGTATTTTAGTTGTAGGTGAAATTAGGTGGAAAATAAATGCTGCTACGCTATTTATGTTTTTTATTAAGGGCCGAGTAGAATAATCGAATTGAAATTCAGATTTCAGTTTTTATTTGAGGGTTCAATTAAACCCCAAAAAATAGCCGCTCAAATCAATGCCGAATATACAAGTTATTGAAAGCTTAGCAATAGAAACACAGAACAATGCAGCTGTCCATAATTCCACGGGCAAGAGGCGAGACGGTGAATACGCACACAAGTACAAGATTAGCTAGAGTGCAGCAGTTCTAAAAAGCTCTCAATAGCGCATGCGCTACAAATACCAGCAAAGCGCATGCGAAACTGGGAGAAACAAACAAAATTCACTACACGGTTCACTCCGTCACGCCCAGGAATCAGCCTCACTACCATTGCTAGAGGCCAATTTATTCTCATTCTTCACCAGGACTATGTCACCAACTGACAATATGTGGCCAGGGGTGCGCCATTTGGAATGCTGCTGCAACAGCGTAAGATATTCCTCCCAGAAAACCTGTTGCACGAAGGAGACTCTCTGCCACCCATCCAGATGGTTGAATTTTAGGGCAGTAAGGTCTTATTCGATTAAAGTTGAGGGCAGACCGCCATTTAGAAAATGAGCCGGAGTTAGCACATCTAGTTTAGCAGGATTTTCTGAAATCGGCACAAGGGGTCTGGAATTAACGATTGAGGCTATGTGGCATAACAAAGTCCTCAATTCCTCGAATCCAAGAATTGCTGGACCTGCTGTCCGATATAGGTTGTCGGGTCAAGCAGCCACCGGAAAGTCCTGCAATTATTTATTGAACTCGTAACGTCACTCTCTTTTATCTTTATGACCCCGTTTGCGTCGCCTGCTCTCGTGCATTCGATGGGCCACCTGCTTTGCCGTCATGCGCTTTCGTTGACTCGCTCTCTCCCGGTATCTCTCGGTCGCTCCGCAGCATTAAGCGTTGAGCCGCGCTCCCGCGTCTTTTACTTCTCAGATCGGTCTTCAACCCTACGCACAGGTGCCATATTTCTATATCAACAACAATCATCAAATCGAAAAATAAATAGATTGCGTTTATATATATAAATCCAACAGAACTTGTTATTTATATAAGGCTGGTTTCCGAACATTAAATAAAGCTCCCGATTGGTGACGCCGACATGAGTCAAAGTGCAGTCATCCTTTTTGAGGATCTTCAAGGATTGCTGTCGTCCTTGAAAGCAGTAGAGACGTTCCGGAGGCGATGATAAATGTGCTGCTTAGCGTGCACAAGGAGCCATCGGAGTTGGATGTTGCGGAACTCAGGAGCGATTTGCGCGTCAACTTCAACGATGCGGCGAGGGAGGCACGATTCATCCTGGAACAGGAGATTATGCGGCGGTCCAGTTTGTTGCCGGCGAGCTCGACACTGTTCAACGCTACATCTGCCACCAATTATGATGCGTCGTTCAGCAGAACTTTCCAGGATTTGCCGCTACTGCCGCTTCCCACTTTTAGTGGAGGTTATGCGGAGTGGCTTGAATTCCGGTCACTGTTCTCGACCATAGTGGACGCAACCCATTTATAAGTCGGGAGGAGCTTCAGCAGTTACGGTCCTGCCTTCGTGAGTCCAAAAGACTTAGTATTCGCAGGCTTATATTTCAAGCTCATGTTAATGAGATACTGCATCTGAGGGCCGTAGAATCCTCATCGATGACGAGGCTTCGCGAGCTTTCGGATAAATTTAATTCGCATATGCGAGTCCTGGCAAGCATGGGCACAACGAACCAGATTGCTAGCTGCATCATAATCCAAGTGCTGTTGCAGAAGGTTGATGATGTCACGCAGTTTAAGTGGAAGGAAATGCAAGCTGACTCGGATTCCTTGGATTCCATTCTAACGTGGGAGTCCCTCGCCAGTTTCCTTGAGCATAGATGCCGCTCTTTGGAGGGCATGGATTATCCTACGACATCATATGCACCAAGCTCTGCGGTAGGAAGACGTAGACCCTTTCATCCAGGTAACTCTGCATTTATGATTAAAAACCTGCCCGCATGCATGATCTGTGGCTATTCTCACATAATAAACTCCTGCCCACGGTTTTTAAGTTTGTCGCCTGAAAATCGTTTAGGCGAAGTTAGGCGACTGGATTTATGCCGTAAGTGCCTTGGATTTGGTCACCTATCTCGGCATTGCAATGCTTCAAGCTGCCGTGCGTGTGGGCGCAGGCATCATGGTCTGTTTCATTTTGGTGGTACCTCGCCAGCTGGTATTCAAGGCCAACACCCCTCTCCCGAGGTTTAAGCATTTAGCGACGCTGTTTCTCTTTCAGCGTCCGCTGCTGTCAATTCTTTCGTCGCTAAGGATTTTTTTGGTGATGTGGTGCTGCTCCGGAGTTCTACTACCCTGTGTACTGTGTACCCCTGTTCTACTACCCTACTCTTGTGTCTGTATCTGGAATAGGTGACGCAGGGTTCTCTACAGATGGGTTTTCTGTGCAATCTTACAATCCCAATTCTCGGACTTCTCGGCGCAATTAACTGCGATCCTGCGTAGCCTCCAACATCACTAATGTTGGATAATGGTAAGGTCTTTTTGGCAGCTGAGCGGTCGGGACTAGTTTGCCCACAAGAGCCTTTAGATGAGCTCGATCAACTTCTTCGACAGTTCGGGTAGTCGGAGCACTCACTGCACTGTAATATAGCCTCGGAGGCGTCCGAGAACTCCGGCAGCCTCCTGGCGCTGGCGCCCGCCAAGCGGGATCGGGAGCGTCGGAAATTCCCAGCTACCAAGTCGACAGACAACACCTGCATAAGCGTCCAAGCGCCACTGTCACCGTCGTCCTCCGTGGCGGATACCACATCCGAGCCCTTTATAGTCATGAACGACTTTTTCGACGAAGAAACTCTCAACGAGGAAGAAGCCCTTACCGACTTGGAGGCCCATAGTGCCGAGGACAAGATTGCCACATGGCGGAGCTGCTGGCCAAGTATGGCGGTATGGCGTCTTTACCGGCAGTCAGTAGCTCCAACCGCTCAAGGCGCGCGCGTCGTGCCACCAAGCACCAGTACCAGGAGCTACATGGAGACCGCGCACACGTCTCTATCAACGTCCAGCAGCTCGTCTCAACTGGAAAATCGGATCGAGTGTTTGAATCAGACACCACAACAACCAAAAGATGATGCACTATGGAGGTTTGTTTCTATCAGGAAGAAGCCTCAAAAGATATGGTCCGATAACGCCACCAATTTCGTTGGTGCCAAAAATCAATTCAAAAATCAAGAAAGGGGAGGGCTGCGTCTGGAGCTAAAAGGCGGACAGTCAACGAATTGTGTCTGCTGCCCCTTCATGATGCTGTTCATCTTCATGAGCTGTTCAAAGCTCATCTTCCAACGGGGGGAGTATGTCGGGTCAAGCAGCCGCAGGAAAGTCTTGCAATAATTTATTGAACTCGTGACGTCACTTTCTTTTATCTTTATGACCCTATTCGCGTCGCCCGCTCTTGTGCATTCGATCAGCCACCTGCATCTGCCGTCATGCGCTTTCTTTTACTGTTTAGATCGAACTTGCAGAACTTCAAACAGAACTTGTTATTTATTAAAGGCTGGATTCCGATTATTAAATAAAGCTCCTGAAAACGATTGGTAACTCAACATAGTTGATGTTTCGCCGTTTTTACTGCTGTTTCCCAGAGACCGTCTGGTGCAAAGAAGTCTGGTGTTCCTGGCTGAGGAATATTCGCATCAACTCGATCAGCTCATTCCTGGCACCCACAACATTAGTAGAATTATCCGACCATATCAGCCTGGGTTTACGTCGCGTACAAATAAACCCTTTAAGCGTGCTCATAAAAAAAGCAGTGGAAATGTCCTTGACTAACTCCAAGTGAATTGCCTTCGTACTAAAGCAGATGAATACGCTCACGTAACATTTAGAATAACGGTCCGCAAAAATCCACACCTGTTACGTCATAGCTTTGGAATACTTCAACCCTTTTTGTCGGAAGATCAGCCATGACATGTTCCAGTAGCCGAGGCTTAATGCTAAAATAGCGTTCGCATTTGTTTCAAAACCCTTAAAACCCTTGTCTTCTTCCCCCAATAAGGCAGTATTGGGAACGAATCTTCGCAACTAGCCCCCGAGGGCCAGAGTGCAGGTTCTCTCATGAAAGTTGGTCTCTTTGAAGAATAACAGGATGCCATCAAAATCCAACGCAGAGTTCCGCAGTTGTCAGTCAACACGAAGCAAACCAGCATCGTCTACAAAAGGAGCAAGCGAGGCTAGCAAGTTTGAGGGTGGATTCAATCTGCGCCATTTTAACAAGCTCATCTCTTCCTTAAACTCAGTAAACTGGATGACGCGCATCAGCAGATGGGTTCCTCCTTGGAGATCCTGGACAGAAATGACTTGGTGACGGATGCGGTGGCAAAATGTTGGCAAGAAGACAAGACATCTTGCCTTGGCAAGATGTAGGCGAACACCCTCTGTAAGGCGGGAAACGAGTTGGCAAACTTTCACAATGATGCGATGTACCTTGGTGGAGTCGCAGCCAATAAGGTTCGGGCGCGAAGTTCGATGGTTGCCCTTTCGGCCATCCGTCACTCATTCTTGGAGCCACAAAGAAATGTAGGGCCATGGGACCAAAGCTTGGAATTCAATAGCTCAGTGGGAAGAGCATCTCTGGACAGTAGATCGGTTGAATGCAGTAGGAGCATAACGTCATTAAGCATCAACATCAAGCAGGTTCGTCTTGAACCCAGGAAAGGGAAACTGAGGAGTCCCACCTACAATAATAATCTCCGTTATAGGTCCCAAGATTAGCAATTTCAGCCATCAACCTTGCTAGTAATTCAGCCCCAGATAGTACCAGCTTCGGTATTGTCTGAGTCTGCCATGGATGCCACTCGACTCTTTGAACATAGCAGTTGACAAACAGACCCTGACAAGACATATACACAATCTCCATTCGCATCCAAGCTAGCGTCATAGAATCCGTGGATCTCCAACCTGTCTTGGCAGGAAATGACTAAACGAGGAAACTTAATTCGCTAAGTTTGGTCAAAACTGGAATAGAATTGCAGCTACTCGGAGAGAAGGGATTGGAGAAGGCTTTAACCCTACGATAAATTTTCCCTGCATAGCTTCTGCAATAAAATCTTTGCCCTGGTGGAGTCAGGATCTACCAAGCCCATTGGGTCATAAAAAGGAGTGACGGAAGATAGGATAGATCTTCAAAGGGCTTCAAAGGAAAACAACAGAAGGTCCGTAGAAGGGTTCCAGGCTAATCCAAGAGTCTTTGTGAACAGACTGCCATCGTCGAATTTTAAGTATGATTCCCTTTCACCTTCGGACACTCCTTCCAAAACCTCTGGGATGTTCGAGCACCATTTCCTCAATTGAAGCTGACCCTTGCTCAAAAGGCTCGATGTCTGGGCTATTATCTCAACAACTTCGGTTGGGGCACTTCGTTGGGGCACCAGATATGAGGTCGTCCACACAAAAATCCTGGAGGTCAACGAGCATGCAACGAGAGCAAACGGATAGAAAAGACGCTGGCTTTGTGCCATACGTCTCAGTGTCGAGCTTAAAAACCTTCATGTCATCATGGAGCGACTCTTACGCAGCGGTACATCTTGCAAATGTCTCCCGTCAAAGCGACTAGGTGAGATCGAAACCAAAGCAAGGTATGGAAAAGCTTCGGTTAAATTACGGGGCCTGACATCAAGACACCATTGAGGGAATATCCAAAGCATGTAGCAGCCGAACCGTCGAACAAAATTCCTCGCTTAGTAGTGAAGCTGTCTTCCTTCAAAACGCAATGATGGGGAAGGAAATACTGGCACTTACCTCGCAATTACTGCCGCACCAAAGACATTTGACCCAGATTTAAGTACTCCTTGATGAATGTAGAATATTGGGTCCTTAAATTTGGATAACGATACAGCTTGATCTCAAGGGAATGGATCCGACGCAAGGCCTGTGCGTAGTATTCTCCCAACAGCTCCACGCTGTGCTTGGTTAGAAGACGAATATGCACCTGATTCAAGACGGACGTGGTGCATGTGGAAACGATCGGCGCAGTGCAGGCTTTCAGTTCCCAGAATTGGCGGAGAAGATAATCGAGTCGATCTATGTTCAGACCAGTTTGATGCTCTTTTATGTGAGATGCCACAACTGCCTCAATGTACACGAATACGTGGATATTCGAGACTTCAGGCAGACATTAGCCGATGCTCCATCCGTAGTGAATTCAGCGTGTCCAAGACCAGTCACAGCTACAGAGCGTTTGGATCGATGAAGCTGAAGTTGACTGGCCAGGCGTGATGTGATGGGATGATCTTGGGAGCCGTAGTCAAGTAGAGCCCAGCATGGAAAGAAGACTCCTAATTAGCAACGGACGAGAATGTTGGCGGTTGGAAAGAACACTACTTCAGCGCAGCGATCCTGGGTCACAAACGTGGTAGCTGGCAAAGCCTGAGAGGTTGTAACCACAGCTTCATTGGCAGGATCCAAACCGGAAGCGGGTACGGAAACCATGCTGGATAATTGCTCGCAAGGATGCAGCAGATCATGATGTCGGCAATTACACGTTGGGCAGCGGTTGGATGAGCATCCTTGGGTTAAGTGCTCAGATTTGAGGCAAACAAAGCAGAGGGCAAGACGCCGGATCTCATCGTAACGTTACTCAACTGGCATGGCGAGGAACCTTGGGCAAGACGGCACACCATGTGCCAGACTGCCGCACATGGCACACGACGCAGGCGGTGTATTCAGGAGCATGGACGATCGGTTATTAAATGGCCCACGACTGCCCACCTGACTCACTGGCAGATGCGGAGCGAGGGCCAAATCCACAGTCTCAAGGGTACGGCACCTTTGTTCCAAAAACCGACCATTGAAACGGTCGGATAACTCCCGAAGAGTTTCAACGGATCCTGGCTCAACCACCCTAAGCTGCAGGATCTCGTTGATTTGGGCCTGGAATATTAAACGTCGATTACTAAAACGGTTGCGCAAAAGATCTCGGCATACCCGCCGCTAAATGTTGGTATCGGCAACGGGGGCAATGAGGGAGCATGCCTGTATGGAGTGGGTGAAATACCAGCACCACTGCTACCTTCCAGCAGCGTAGAGTGAGCAGCAACCTCCACCTGGATGTCAAAGGTCACGTCCGTTGCCAGCTGAGAGAACTTCCAATATAAATCACTTCCGATCTCGCTATGATTGAGCTCCTCCAATACCTGCTGCAGAGTAGCAAATGGCTCCTGCAGACACTTCTCCAATGACTCTAGGGTCAGAATGGTTGAGTCGTCGGTGTGCACCTTAGCCTTGATCTTTTGATGCAGGACCTCTTTTTCCTGACGCGTAACCTCTGCACGTCTCCGGAACATCCTCTCCTTGCTTGAAGCAACAGATCCAGTAGCTTCAGCTCCAGACTTCATTATGCAATGCAAGTTTATAACAACAACAATAGTTTTCGTGGCACCTTTTATGTTAATCACAAAACCGGGATGCGATGTTACGCTATTCATGTTTTTTAAAAGCGACCGAGTAAAATAAACAAGTGCAGTTCAAATTTTTATTTGGGGGTTAAATTTAACACCAAAAAACAGCTGCTCAAATCAATGCCGAATATAGAAGTAATTTAAAGCTTAGCTATAGAAACCCAGAACAATGCAGCTGTCCATAATTCCACGGACAAGAGGTCGTGTGACTCAACTGTAATGACTCAACTGGCGTATTCATGCTTACATGCTTTTTTTTTAATTTCTTGCGAAGTAATTGGAGAGGAAAGGGATGATTTGCGAGCTGAGCCGCGCAGGGGAGAGAGATTTGTCGAACTCATTGGCGCTATTTGGAGAGAATAGCACCAGTCTTCTGAGACTTGTGTGTTCGACGAACTCAATTTGCTTTTCTTTTCGTGAAATTTAGTGAATTTCCCTGGTAAAAAAAAAATAACAACTGGGCAGTTTACCCAATGCATACCCTCAATGAAATTGAATATTATTCACTTAATATTCCTGTTCAATGGGCCATTTTCAATTAAAAAGGTTTTTATTTCGGTAGCTATTTCGATATGACAGGCAAACATTTGTCAAATTTAATTGAAAGAAAGCACAAGGATTTATTGCCGAGACTTTAAAAAAAAGAAATAAGCCGCAGCCGACCAGTCACGCATAAAAAAATTATTGGTTGCAGCTTATGTCAAAATCAAAATCACTTAAGAAAAAAGTTTATTTATACTCGTTTATTTATATAGTTTATTTATACAACTAACTTTGTCCTTATTGATTTATTTAAAAAAATAGAACATTTTTTATTTTATTTTTTTGGTGTTAGACTTTTATTCGTGATCGTATTAATACATCAAGACACTTATTATTTTTGATTTCTTATGACCGATCGCTACTGCATCCAGGAAAGGACTGACTTCTTAATTCCAAATTCTTCTCCAATAAACCTCGGCCAGAAGCTTTTCTTTTTTAGCTTCCAGAACTTTTCTTTTGTTTTGAATAAAAGCTTATGCTGAAACTGTCGCATCTCGTTGTGAAATTGAATTATGCTGAGCGATGCAATTTGATTGAAAATCGGAACTCAATATTCTGGGCTTCGATCGTCAGAACGGAAGCTTGTGTTTACTTTACGATTGGTTTGTTTATATCTAGCCAGATGGTCAAGCGCGGCTCTTGAAGTTGTTGAGATTGAATTTTAAAATTTTTGTTTATTGATTCCATAAGTGGAATAAGCAAAGGCAAAGGCAATAAGCCAAGATTGAATTTTAAAATTTGTTTATTAATTCCATAAGTGGAATAAGCAAAGGCAAAGGCAATAAGCCAAGATTGAATTTTAAAATTTGTTTATTAATTCTATAAGTGGAACTGTTTCATGGGTTGGATAACTTGCATACTACATTTCCCTCCTTTTTAAAAATAACTTAATAAAATGGAGTTATTTTGAATTAACTTATTATCAATTGATTATATATTTTTAGTGTAGAGTTTAATGATTTTCTTAATATGTTTTAATTAAATGTTTGTGATATATGATTAATTTATATTTTATGATTTATAATCTAGAATTTTAGAAGAATTAAAAAAAAAATTTATTTATATATTAATTATTTATCTTATTTATTTTGCTTATTATTGTATATTAAATATAATTTGTTGTTGTTGTTGTTGTTTTTTTTTTTTTTTATTGATTGGTGGCCACCATAGAATTTATGAATAGAATTTCTTTAATCTATCTTTATGAACTGTTTGTTTTTATTCTTTACGTTTGAGATTGTTATGTTAACTTACGTTCTCCTATACTTTCTACCTTATAGGGTCCTGTATACTTAAAGTCTAATTTATGCCCTACTTCGTTTTTTAATAAAACTTTGTCTCCTACTTCTAATTTTAAATCATTTGATCTTTTATCATAGGTTTCTTTTTGTTTCTGCTTATTTTGTTCAATCATCATTCTCGCTCTTTTATAAGCGTTTTCGAGTCTGAATTTTGATTCTTTTGCAAAGTGTTCTACGTCATACAGTGGTGTTATTGAGTGGTGTTAATTCAGCTGCTATTGAATTTAATGTTTAAAGGTGGGGTTTTACTAAACACAAGTTCACAAGTATAACGAGATATTTTGTTAAGTCGCATATTAGAGTGACTGCATATTCGTTACCTTCGTCTGATTTAGGTAATGGACCGATCGTATCCACTAATACTATATCAAACGCTTTTAATGGTGTTTCTGTTATTGTCAAAGGGGTTGTTGTATGGATTGTGATTTTTGATTTTTGGCATTCTACACATTTATTTACGTGGTTTGCAACGGCACGTGTCATGTTTTTCCAATAGTAATGTCTTTTTACTTTTGCTAGCGTTTTTGTTATGCCTGTGTGTCCGCCTTGTAATGGATCGTCATGTAATGTAAACAGAATAGCTTCCTTTTCTTTTTTATTTTCTATTATGGTCACCGGCTGGAGTAGCGCTACTCTTAAATTTAATAATACTTCATTGCCCTTATTTTTAAATTTATCTATTGAAACGAATTCAAAGATTTTTCACTCGGTGCCATTTTAAGTTGTCTGATCTTGTTTATTCCGGCTATTTTTTCAAGCCTTTGGAAAATTTGATCTAAATCGAATATTCCATTGGTATATAGATCATCAACGTTTATTCTTGCATATATCTGTTTTCCCTTCTTGAGAGAACACTTCGATATTGTTAAATGCAAGGTCGCTACTTTTTTAACATCTTCGTTATGAATGACGTCAAATATCTTGGGCTTAGAAGCTGTCGGTTGCTTTTGCAAATCGGAACTAGATGTTGAAACTGCGCAGTTATTTTTCTGTTTACTTTGGGATCTAGTAGTGACTTTTAGTATTTGTGTTAAGAGGAGCCCAATAATTTAGGTATTACTCCAATGAGTTCCGTTTTAAAACTGTTTTTATTTGTTTCCATTCTCTTATAAGAAAGATACATGAAAATCTTAAATCTATTTAAAAATACTTATCAACGAACTCTTCGCTGACATGCTATGTGACCCTTTTCTAAGTGCTTCAAGTGCACCACATATGTACATATGTACTTAGGCTGCAGGGGATCGGTCTCAAATCATGCCTATCTCTTATTTCCATGGCTCCGATCCCTTGAGACTCTATCTTTGGATTCTAATCGTGTTCAATGCTTGAACATTCTGCAATGGGCCACAAAAACTGGTGTACATTTTATATTTTTTAGAATTAGTATGCATGTATGTATATGTGTATTTTGGCTTTTGTATTATTGGTTTTAGCTGAAGCATCAAAAACTACTCTTAATTTTGTTGTGAGACTGGATTCTCTGATAACAGCTTGGTGAGGAAGGTAATACTTTCCTTCATCATTTACTTCGACCATATGTCCTAAGTCCAAATATTCTTTCATAAATTTTGAATATTCAACTCGAAGTTTTTCATTTTTTTGTAATCTTTTTTCTAAGTTCATGAACCGAGCCATTGCTTGATTCTTTGAGTCTCCTAATGTTATGTCTTCTTTAAATGGTATAGCGACAATATATTTTCCATTCGAATCTTTTGTTGTATATTTTTTAAAATTTTTTTCACATATTTCTGTCTCTAAATCATTGTTATCCTCTTCTTCTACCTCCCAATATCGGTCCATATGTTTTAGCTCGATACTGGTTGCTACAATTGATTTACTTCCCCTGGATTTTGTGCAACCTGACACTGTCCATCCAAAGATTGTTTTTTGCCCAAGAAGCATACCTTTTTTGGTTATCTCCGGTAGTAAAATTTGTGGATATAAATCCGCACCAATAACAAGGTCAATTCGACCAGGTTTATCGAAATTGGGATCCGCCAAGTAGAATTCTTTCCAATCCGACTTATTTATAATAATTTTATTTGTGGGGAGACATTTCATAAGTTTTGGTAAAATAATGGCGTTTGTGTTAAATTCTTTTGAATATTTACCATTATTTTTAAGGGTCAATTTTAATTTGTGATTTGAAACACAGGCACCTGTTGGTGATACTCCACTTATTTCAGTGTGCGCTTTTATTTTTGGCAACTTAAGTTTTTGTGCCGCTTCTTCAGAAATCAGAGTGCTTTGTGACCCATTGTCAATCAATGCTCTAAATTTTCCGAATTCACCATCTTGACCTTTAATCTGAACATACGCCGTGGCCAACAGCGCTGGTTCTGAGGTCATGCATGTATTTACATTCTCTTTTTTAAAATGCAACATGCTATGATGTGAAAATCTTTGACAATACGAGCATACTAGCTCGCTTGTACATTTGATGGTTGAGCTGTGCTTTAAACATCTGTAGCACAAATTCAATTTTTTAACTACGTCCATTCTTTCCTGTGGACTTAATGCTTTAAATTTATAGCAAACAATTAATTGATGCCCGGGCATTTTGCACATCAGGCATGTTTGGCTATTTGGGTTATTTTTTATTATTTTTTTTGTTGTTGATTCATTACCAAATGATGTCAATGAACTAAGTCGTTGATCTAAAAATTCTATGACATCTTTTAAATTTTGGATTTCATTCGACTTTTTTACTTGGCCCTCATATTGTTGTAGAGCCTCAATATTAAATTTCTTTATAATTATATGCGCAAAAATGCAATCTGATTCTTCGGTCAGATTTGCTTTAAGACGCATCATATAAATTGATTCATTTATGGAATCAATTGTATTTTTTAAAAGCATATATGAGTCCAAATTTATTTTTGGAAGTTCAATGAGGCGATTCAGCTGATCTGAAAATATTTTTCTATTATTTTCATACCGCTTTACAAGTAACTCCCAGGCTGCATCATAATTGTTGCCTGAGCCCAGCAATAAATGGGAAACCACATTTCGTGCTTCCCCTTTTAGAGCACTTTTAAGGTAGCTTAGCTTCAAGGATGGACTTAAATCCATCCTGGAATGCACAAGTTCCTTAAATAGTTCATAAAAATGGTCCCAATCTTTGGAATTTCCAAAGAAATTGGGGACTTCAATTTTTGGTAGGGTAGGTAGTTCTTCCATTCTAGCGCCACCTTCTACTTTACCTATTTCGTTTTTGTTGATTTTATTAATCATTAGCTCAATGTGTATCTCAACATCGTCTTTGAGCTCTATTATTTTCGACTTATATTTGTTATTTAGCCTTTCATTATTTATTTGATCGGACATTGTTTCTACTCTGCTGAGCAACATTTTTAATTTTTTAATTCTTATGGGAAAGGTTTCAGCTTTCCTTTCCTGAATTTCTATGTATGTTGTCTCGAGGTAATCCTCGAGGTGCTTTAAAGCCTCCTCAAGCCTAGAAAAAAGCTCATCCTGGCCACAAATTTTTTTAATTTTGTCCTTGGCGGACTTAAACTTTGACAGCATGCTATCGAAATGATTTTTTGTAAAATAATCATGTTCCACAGCCCCAAGTTGAACCAACTGATTGTGGTTCGTACAGGCCTTTAGCTCAATATTTTTTAGTATTTCTCTATCCTCTTCTACATAGGTGTTTTTTGCTAGTATAGCATCTATTTGCTGGGTGAGGCGCACCTGGTCCTCAATAATTGCTATTTTTTCTTTAGTCGACATTATATTTATTTTTTTTATATATATATTTTTTTTTTTTCAATTAAAATTAAATTTAAAATATAAAACTAAATGGTTAAAAAGAAACCGAAACTTGCCGATGACTAAATGTAATTGCTGCTGTTGTTTTGCTGCTGCTGCCAATCCTGCTGTTGCTCTGGTTGTTGTTGTCGCTGCTGCTGCTCTGGCTGTTGATGTTGCTGCTGCTACGGCTCTGGCTGTTGATGTTGCTACTGTTTGTTGTTGTTTTTGCTGCTGCTGTTGTTGTTGCTGCTGCTGCGGCTCTGGCTATTGGTGTTGTTGCTGTTTGTTGTTGTTTTTGCTGCTGCTGTTGTTGTTGCTGCTGCTGCGGCTCTGGCTATTGGTGTTGTTGCTGTTTGTTGTTGTTTTTGCTGCTGCTGTTGTTGTTACTGCTGCTGCGGCTCTGGCTATTGGTGTTGTTGTTGCTGCTGTTGTTGTTGTTGTTGTTTTTTATTTATTTTTGTTGATGTTGTTTTTTTTTTTTTTTTTTTTCACAATCACATTTATTTATTTTTTAACTTTTCCGATGTAGGGCCTCGGATACGCCAACAAACACACAATTTTTTATATATTTATTTTTTGTATAAATATTTTTATATATATTTTTTTATTTCGGTATTGTTCCGAGAAAAAAAAAAAAATACTTTATAGAAAAGTACAAATTTCTATTTATTTATGCACATTGGCACTTATTTGGTTTTATTTTCTGTGTTCCTTACCTCTTGGGGGGAAACGACAGAAGACTACGATTTTTAAACTGGGCTCTTTTTTACCCAGATCGTAGCCTTATTTTTTAGCTACCCTGGGCTGAGAATTTGTGTTTTTCTACAGCCACTTATAGGTGCCAGTTTTTTAAACCTGAGTCTCTTACCACAGGGGGGAAAACGTCAGGGTGTCTCGAAGGACCAAATGTTAAGAGGAGCCCAATAATTTAGGTATTACTCCAATGAGTTCCGTTTTAAAACTGTTTTTATTTGTTTCCATTCTCTTATAAGAAAGATACATGAAAATCTTAAATCTATTTAAAAATACTTATCAACGAACTCTACGCTGACATGCTATGTGACCCTTTTCTAAGTGCTTCAAGTGCACCACATATGTACATATGTACTTAGGCTGCAGGGGATCGGTCTCAAATCATGCCTATCTCTTATTTCCATGGCTCCGATCCCTTGAGACTCTATCTTTGGATTCTAATCGTGTTCAATGCTTGAACAATTTGTCTATTCATTTCTTTTAGTTCATCGATGCTTATTCTTGATAAGGCATCTGCCACATAATTGTTTTTTCCCTTAAGGTATACTGCAATAAATTGATATTCTTCCAAGTCTAATCTCATTCTTGTTAACTTGGAAGTAGGGTTTCTCATTGAAAATAGAAATGTCAATGGTTTGTGGTCTGTTTTTATAGTGAAATGTTTGGCATATATATATGGTCTAAAATAGTTAACTGCCCAATGTATAGCTGTCAATTCCTGTTCAGTTGTAGACTTATTACTTTCGCCTTTTGTAAAACTTCTTGAGGCGTATGCTACCGGGAGGTCTATCCCATCATATGATTGGGTTAGAACTGCACCGCATGCTTGCTTACTAGCATCTGTTGTTATGCAAAATTCTTTATTAAAATATGGGTATTTTAATAGTGTGGGTTGGACTAGTGCGTTTTTAAGATATTCAAAAGCTTCTTGACACTCAGTAGTCCAGTTGAATTTTATATTTTTCTTGCACAAATGGGTAAGGTGTCTTGAATAATACGAGAAATTTGGTATGAAACGTCTGTAGTAATTGCAAAAGGCTACGAATCTTCTGGATTCATCTGCATCGGATGGAACAGGATAGTTTGTTATTACGTTAAATTTTTTATCATCGGGTAAAATTCCTTTATTTGTGCATTTGTGTCCCAAAAATGTGACTTCGTGCATAAAGAAAGAGCATTTTTCCGGGTGTAACTTAAGGTTGGGCGGGTAGGATCTATTTTGACGTGCGTCTGCGTCATGTAGATCATTTATAGAATCAATTTTATTTTTTAAAAGCCTATATGAGTCCAAATTTTTGTTTTGGAAGTTCAATGAGGCGATTCAGCTGATCTGAAAATATTTTTCTATTATTTTCATACCGCTTTACCAGTAACTCCCAGGCTGTATCATAATTGTTGCCTGAGCCCAGCAATAAATGGGAATCCACATTTCGTGCTTCCCCTTTTAGAGCACTTTTAAGGTAGCTTAGCTTCAAGGATGGACTTAAATCCATCCTTGAATGCACAAGTTCCTTAAATAGTTCATAAAAATGGTCCCAATCTTTGGAATTTCCAAAGAAATTGGGGACCTCTATTTTTGGTAGGGTAGGTAGTTCTTCCATTCTAGCTATGGAAGCTAGAATAGATCTATTTTGTTTATGTTGATTTTATTAATCATTAGCTCAATGTGTATCTCAACATCGTCTTTGAGCTCTATTATTTTCGACTTATATTCGTTATTTAGCCTTTCATTATTTATTTAATCGGACACTGTTTCTACTCTGCTGAGCAACATTTTTAATTTTTTAATTCTTATGGGAAAGGTTTCAGCTTTCCTTTCCTGAATTTCTATGTATGTTGTCTCGAGGTAATCCTCGAGGTGCTTTAAAGCCTCCTCAAGCCTAGAAAAAAGCTTATCCTGGCCACAAATTTTTTTAATTTTGTCCTTGGCGGACTTAAACTTTGACAGCATGCTGTCGAAATGATTTTTTGTAAAATAGTCATGTTCCACAGCCCCAAGATGAACCAAATGATTGTGGTTCGTACAGGCCCTTAGCTCAATATTTTTTAATAGTTCTCTATCCTCTTCTACATAGGCGTTTTTTGCTAGTATAGCATCTATTTGCTGGGTGAGGCGCACCTGGTCCTCAATAATCGCTATTTTTTCTTTAGTCGACATAATAATTATTATTTTTTTTCAATTAAAATTAAATTTAAAATATAAAACTATATGGTTAAAAAGAAACCGAAACTTGCCGATGACTAAATGTAATTGCTGCTGTTGTTTTCTGCTGCTGCCAATCCTAATGTTGCTCTGGTTGTTGTTGTCGCTGCTCTGGCTGTTGATGCTGCTGCTGCTACGGCTCTGGCTGTTGATGTTCCTACTGCTTGTTGTTGTTTTTGCTGCTGCTGTTGTTGTTGCTGCTGCTGCGGCTCTTGCTGTTGGTGTTGTTATTGTTGCTGCTGTTGGTGTTTTTGCTGCTGCTGCGGCTGTTTTTGCTGCTGCTTTTGTTGGTGATTGTTGTTGTCGCTGTTGTTTTTGTATTTGGTCTACGTTGTTTTTTATTTTTGTTGATGTTGTTTTTGTTTTTTGTCTTTTTGTTTTTTATTTATTTATTTTTTTTTTTCACAATCACATTTATTTATTTTTTAACTTTTCCGATGTAGGGCCTCGGATACGCCAACAAACAAACAATTTTTTATATATTAATTTTTTTATATATATATATATATATATATATATATATATATATATATCCTGAATTTCTATGTATGTTGTCTCGAGGTAATCCTCGAGGTGCTTTAAAGCCTCCTCAAGCCTAGAAAAAAGCTTATCCTGGCCACAAATTTTTTTAATTTTGTCCTTGGCGGACTTAAACTTTGACAGCATGCTGTCGAAATGATTTTTTGTAAAATAGTCATGTTCCACAGCCCCAAGATGAACCAAATGATTGTGGTTCGTACAGGCCCTTAGCTCAATATTTTTTAATAGTTCTCTATCCTCTTCTACATAGGCGTTTTTTGCTAGTATAGCATCTATTTGCTGGGTGAGGCGCACCTGGTCCTCAATAATCGCTATTTTTTCTTTAGTCGACATAATAATTATTATTTTTTTTTCAATTAAAATTAAATTTAAAATATAAAACTATATGGTTAAAAAGAAACCGAAACTTGCCGATGACTAAATGTAATTGCTGCTGTTGTTTTCTGCTGCTGCCAATCCTAATGTTGCTCTGGTTGTTGTTGTCGCTGCTCTGGCTGTTGATGCTGCTGCTGCTACGGCTCTGGCTGTTGATGTTCCTACTGCTTGTTGTTGTTTTTGCTGCTGCTGTTGTTGTTGCTGCTGCTGCGGCTCTTGCTGTTGATGTTGTTATTGCTGCTGCTGTTGGTGTTTTTGCTGCTGCTGCGGCTGTTTTTGCTGCTGCTTTTGTTGGTGAACAAAATATATATTTATATATATATATATATTTATTTATATATATATATATATATATATATATTTTTATATTTATACATATATATGTCGGCGCATTGAAACTGCGTGGTTGCGAATGTATGTGTGTGGGTGCGAATACACATTTTCGGGTATTTCACCAGAGGGATAATATTGCATCAGCCTCTTGCGCTGTGAGTGTGTGGTTGCCAGGCAACCGTTGGCAGGCGACCGTTTCTTGGATGTTGTCGCTTTAAAAAGTATCGTTGTAGCGAGGCGACAGCGTTGTGTCGCTGTCGTCGATCGAGGTTCGGTAGTATGCACAGTAGGTAGAGAATGAGACGCAGGGAGTTGCGTACCAGAACTTGGAGTGTGTACAGGGCTGAAACTCGTTGCGCCACAATGGAATGGAATCAGAAGTGGGATCTGGCCACCAGCCTTCAACACTAGATGGACCATGGCGTACCCTGATGGAATTGCAAAATAAAAATTTAATTGAACTAGTGAGAGCCATAAAAACAACTGTACCTGATGCAGAGCAGAACAAAACTGTGCAACTACCCAAATTTTTGAAATCACCTTCGATTCGGGATCGGAATGCTCGTTGATAAAAGAAAAGCTAAGTACCAAATTTTCTGGTAAAAGATTCAATAATATTGTTGTTAAAAGGTATCGGCAGCAATGGAATATGTAGTACTGTACAAATAGTAAGCCATGTAAAAATTGACGATTATTGTATTGAAATTTTGTTTCACGTAATAGGCGATGATGATATGCAGAACGACATTGTAATTGGCCGTGAGATATTAAATCAGGGTCTTGATATTGTCATTTCATCAAACCAATTTAGGATCTCAAAGACCAAAGTAGTTAATTTGTGTACCGGCAATGAGCCAGCCGATATTAATACTGAGCTTGAGGGACAAGATAAAATAAATCTACATTCACTGTTGGCAAAGTACTCAAATTCATTTATAACTGGGATCCCAAGTACTAAAGTCAGAATTGGCGAAATGAAAATTAGGTTGATTGATCCAACAAAAACCGTACAGAGAAGGCCATATCGTTTAAGTCCATGCGAGCGAGATTTGGTTAGGGACAAAATTAATGAACTGCTAAAATGCAATATAATTAGGCCAAGCTGCTCACCTTATGCAAGCCCTATATTATTAGTGAAGAAAAAAAATGGTACGGACAGACTTTGTGTTGACTTTAGAGAGCTGAATTCAAATACGGTTGCTGATAAATACCCTTTACCACTTATACAAGATCAAATCAATAGGCTTGGGGGAGTTAATTACTTTACATGTCTAGACATGGCCAGCGGATATTACCAAATTCCTTTGCATTCAGATTCTATCGAGTACACGGCGTTTGTGACTCCGGATGGTCAATACGAGTTCCTGTCCATGCCATTTGGGCTCAAAAACGCACCTTCTGTTTTTCAACGATTAGTAATACAGGCGCTAGGGGATCTAGCAAATTCCTTTGTCATCGTCTATATGGATGATATCATGATAGCCGGCTCAAAAAAATGCGAGGCGCTAGAAAGATTACAGATCGTTCTAGATGTTTTGGCAAAGGCTGGGTTTTCATTCAATTTTACTAAGTGCTCATTCATGAAAACATCGGTTCAATATTTGGGTTACAATATAAGTGCGGGTGAGATTCGTCCAAACCCACAGAAAGTTGTAGCGTTGACTGCTCTTCCGCCTCCACAGTCAGTCACTTCACTTAGACAATTCATTGGGCTAGCATCCTATTTCCGACAGTTTATTAAGGGATTTTCACAATTAATGAAACCGTTGTATTTCTTAACTGCAGATAAAAACAAATTTATTTGGAAAACATAGCATGAACAGATACGGAAAAAGGTCATTGCCACTCTTACCGACAAACCAGTCCTTGTTATTTTTGACCCTTGTTATCCAATCGAATTGCACACAGACGCCAGTTGCAGGGGCTACGGTGCAATTTTATTACACAAAATTAATAACAAACCCCAGGTAATAGAATACTATAGCAAAACTACTTCACCGGCAGAATCAAGATATCACTCGTACGAGTTGGAAACCTTAGCTGTCGTGAACGCCATTAAGCATTTTCGACATTATTTGCTGGGCAGGAACTTTGTAGTTTATACTGACTGCAACTCGCTTAAGGCGTCGAGAAATAAACGAGATTTAACCCCCAGATCACAGCGTTGGTGGGGTTATTTGCAGTCATTCACATTCGATATTCAGTATAGAGAAGGGAAAAGGATGGCACACGTTGACTTTTTATCGAGAAATCCCCTTTCAAAAAAGTCTACTACAACTGCAAAAATAGTCAAAGAGAAAAGAGTAAATTTAGCTGAAATTTCAAGCAACTGGCTTATTGCCGAACAACGTCGAGATTTGGACATAATCGAAATTGTTAAACATCTTTAAAACTCTTCTCTGCCTGAAGATATTGCGAAAACCTATGAATTAAGGGCAGAAGTTCTTCATCGAAAGATTCAAAGAAATGGGAGAACACGTTGCTTACCAGTGGTGCCACGAGCTTTCAGATGGTCTGTCATAAATCAAGTGCATGAGTCCATAATGCATTTAGGTTTCGAAAAGACATTAGATAAAACTTACGATTTCTACTGGTTTGACAATATGTCAAAATACGTAAAAAAATTTGTCGACAACTGCATCATTTGTAAAATGTCAAAATCCACTTCAGGAAAAATACAGGCGGAATTACATCCAATACCAAAAGTCACTATTCCTTGGCACACTATCCACATCGATATCACAGGAAAATTAAGTGGTAAGAGTGATCAGAAGGAGTATGTTATTGTTCAGATAGACGCGTTTACCAAATATGTTTATCTTAGTCATAGTCTTAAATTAGACAGTGAGAGTTGTATAAGGGCCGTTCAATCTGCCGTTTCATTGTTTGGAGTACCAAACCGAATAATAGCTGACCAGGGAAGGTGTTTTACAGGCGCAAAGTTCAGTCAATTTTGTTCAGATCAAAAAATAAACTTGCATTTGATAGCCACTGGTGCAAGTCGAGCTAATGGCCAAGTGGAGCGAACTATGAGCACGTTGAAGAATATGTTAACGGCGGTTGAAACGGGAACACAGTCTTGGCAGGATGTGTTGGGAGAGGTGCAGTTGGCAATCAATTGTACAACCAATCGCACTACGAAAGCAAGTCCTTTAGAAATGTTATTGGGAAAGGTAGCACGCCCATTGGGATTACTTCCACCTAGTGATATAGAAAATGTTATTGATTTGCCAAACGTAAGAGCGCAAGCTGCAAAGAATGTATTAGCCAGTGCAGCTTATGATAAAGAACGATTTGATAGAAATAAGGCAAAAATAAAAAGGCACAAAATTGGAGATTTCGTATTACTTAAGAGCGAAGAAAGACACCAGACCAAGCTAAGTCCAAAATTTAGGGGGCCTTTTGAAATAGTAAAAGTTCTAGAAGGTGACAGGTACATTTTAAAGTCTTTAACTAATAAAAGGAATTATAAATATGCACATGAGGATTTAAGAAAATTACCAGAGGGGCAAGTGCCCGAAGAGCTAAATGTGTACGATGATTATAATAATTTAGATAAAAGAAACGTAACCGCTACAGAAGAGAGTGAAAATGAAAATATTGAGAGTATTGAAGAAAAGAGCGAAAATGAAAATACTGAGAGTATTCAATACGAAGAAAATGAAGTACACCAATAAGGGTGAGCAAAGTTGTACTGCTGGCCAATGAAAATGGCAGAGTACTGAGTCCATAAAATATAATGCAAGCACAAGTGCAAAACCGATTGTTTGTTTTGATCATGGCGTGTAGGGTATTTGATTATGCGACTATAAGAGTGAATAATGAAGAAGAATGGATTATATAAAAGAAGAAGAAAAACAAAGAAATGAAAAGAAAGAAAGAAAAATTGAATTGAATTGATGAAAAAATTATAGTTATGGAACTGAATACTGTTTTGTGAAACTGTCAATATGATAATTTGTTATGAGTTAAGATAAGAAAATTGGATTTCGAATGCTGCTATTTTACACGAGGTCGTGTTAGGGTCAGGATTTCCGTGTCGGCGCATTGAAACTGCGTGGTTGCGAATGTATGTGTGTGGGTGCGAATACACATTTTCGGGTATTTCACCAGAGGGATAATATTGCATCAGCCTCTTGCGCTGTGAGTGTGTGGTTGCCAGGCAACCGTTGGCAGGCGACCGTTTCTTGGATGTTGTCGCTTTAAAAAGTATCGTTGTAGCGAGGCGACAGCGTTGTGTCGCTGTCGTCGATCGAGGTTCGGTAGTATGCACAGTAGGTAGAGAATGAGACGCAGGGAGTTGCGTACCAGAACTTGGAGTGTGTACAGGGCTGAAACTCGTTGCGCCACAATGGAAGACAACAACAACAACGATCAGGATACGACATATATATATATTTTTATTTCGGTATTGATCCGAAAAAAAAAAACACTTTATAGAAAGGAATAAATTTTTATTTATTTATGCACATTGGCATTTATATAGTTTTATTTTCTGTGTTCCTTACCTCTTGGGGGGAAACGACAGAAGACTACGATTTTTAAACTGGGCTCTTTTTTACCCAGATCGTAGCCTTATTTTTTAGCTACCCTGGGCTGAGAATTTGTGTTTTTCTACAGCCACTTATAGGTGCCAGTTTTTTAAACCTGAGTCTCTTACCACAGGGGGGAAAACGTCAGGGTGTCGCGAAGGACCAAATGTTAAGAGGAGCCCAATAATTTTTTGTGTTACTCCAATGAGTCCCGTTTAAAAACTGTTTTTATTTAATTCCATTCTCCTTTAAGAAAGATACATGAAAATCTTAAATCTATTTAAAAATACTTATCAACGAACTCTACGCTGACATGCTATGTGACCCTTTCCTAAGTGCTTCAAGTGCACCACATACTTAGGCTGCAGGGGATCGGTCTCAAATCATGCCTATCTCTTATTTCCATGGCTCCGATCCCTTGAGATTCTATCTTTGGATTCTTATCGTGTTCAATGCTTGAACACTGACAGACATTTGCGTCGAATGAGGAGGTCGTCGCCGCCACAGAGGCCTATTTTGCAGACCTCGAGAAAATGTATTTTTCAGGTGGGTTAAAGAAGTTGGAGCATCGCTGGGTCAAGTGTATCGAGCTAAAAGGAGATTATGTTGAGAAATAAATCCCTACATTTACTCATGTTAGAAGAGTCTACCAAATTTTCCGAGCTATTTCCAAATTCACACGAATTTGAGAAAATTATTTTTATCCTGTCTGTTTTAAAAGTAACCCATAAGAAGCGTTAGACTACTAATAGTTTTTAATAGTGGCCGAATAATCAAACGAGCTGCAGTTAAAATTTCAATATTTATTTGAGGTTAATATAATATAACAAACAAGCGTCCCGTCAATATCAACACCAAAATACAAATGGAGATTGGGCGCAGAAGCTCTACGAAAGCTCCCAAAGTGCATGCGTAACAAAGATCAACAAAGCGCATGCGAACCTGGGAGAAACAAAAAAGATGGAACTGCTGATAATGGGCAATTAGTTCACCGGTGTGGCTGAGAGAATTAAACAACACTAGTGATAATTACAATAATTTCACAAGTCCCAACAGGAAGCTAAAATTTCATAGGCACCTCAATCAAAATAGCGGGCACACCGGATGCCTACGATCTTGAAACCCAACAATTTTTAATTAAGATGATTTGAAGTCGATATTGTTCACCTCACAGAAGTACCCAAAATAAACCTTATAGAGGCATCTAATATTAAAGTGTTATTATTATTGCGTGATCCTCTAGGTTACTATCCTTTCCTTGCCACTCAAACAAATAATTCTGCAACTACAGGACAACATAGTCGCAAAATGAAACAGTGATGTCATAGCGGTTACTAAATGCGAATCAACAACATACTGCGGGCAATGGAATTTACAAGATACAAGCTAGCCATCTCAGCCCAAACATGCTGGTAGATGAGGAAATACTGATAATTAATGAGCAGCGATAGTAAAAAATATTAATGGCCCTGAATAACATAATAATAACATTCCGACGAGCAGCATTTGTCAATGATACTAAGTAATCGAACCAGCGGGAAAACATAGGACAGACACTATGCATGGTGACCTCGCTTTAGAAAATTTTTCATCCACGCATAATTTCAACTGCTCTATAACCTTAAGGCTCCACTGAACAAAAGTCCAGAACAAGCATACTAAAGTTGAAATCTCCGAATTTAATCATTTATTTTTGTGCTTCTATGATTTTTCCCCGAAAATTTTTTAACGGAAGACTTTTTTATACCCTTCGACCCTATCTTTGACGCTATAAAATATATATATTCTTGATCAGGATCACCTCCTGAGTCGATAGCATGTCCGTCTGTCTGTCTGTATCAACGCAAACTAGTCTCTCAATTTTGAAGCTATTGACTTCAAACTTTGAACACATCCTTTTTCACTTTGGAGGCAGTATTTAAGTCGGAACGGACGGAATCAAGCGACTGTGTTTTATAGATGTTATATATTTAATTGATCGGAAATGCCATACCTTTTTTGTTTTTTAAGTTACAAGGATGGGATCTGATCTGCTACATTTCATAAGGATCGGCCGACTAAACCCTATAGCCGCCGTAAAACTGAACGATCGGATATGAAAAAACTAATCTAATAAGGATTTGAAATCTAATAAAGACGACAGCCATTTCGCTGATGGAATAAACATCATAGTCAGCAGCTTCATCCTATTCCATGGCGTGTGGAGAGGACGACGAGTCGACGAAATCCAATGTACATATATAAAGAATTAAAATTAAAAACAAGAATGGGCGGCTATAGACGCGTATCCCGACTATACTACACCCGGTACTCATATTATCCACCCAAATTTACTTAATTAAACCTTTCAAAGTATATTTTCCCAAAACCAATATTTTTTGGCATACTTTTGTATGTTTTGGATTATTCCTCAAACAATCCAGTAGAGAAGCAGAATAAAAAGCAAAAAAAAATTTTTCCGAAATTTACCGATTTGGCTGAATGTTTCGTAAATATTTAGTAACCAAAGTTTTGACACATACTTGATCTGCATGGGTATAAAAGAGGTCTACATGCAAAATCTTATAGCTCTCTTAAAAATAGACTATAAGATCTAAGTTCATACAGATGGACGGAGAGACGGACATGGATATCGGACACATTGACTTGGATGTTGATGCTGTTGACTCAATAATATATATAAGTTAACACCCACTAGCTAAACGTTTCCCCCACTATCATCATCGGGTGAAGTTGCAGTCTCGCCCAGCGGAAATGCAGCGGTTCATTTCATACAACGAAAATCTTACGCTCGTAATCTGATTGAAAAACTTGTTTGTTCAGTCGCAGAGAAGTGCATAATAAAGAAGATTGCTCCGCGGTTCAATTGATCTTTATATATATGCGTACTCACACATTCACATACACGGTTTTATATTTGTGCGTTCAATTTTGTTTTGAAGCCAGCCAAAATTTGAGATTTTTAGATTTTTGTAACTTTTCAGGCTTGCTACCCTAAGAAAATATGGGTATGCATTATTGGGTTAATGATGAAACAATTTTATTATATGTGATATTATATTATATAATATTACATCTAATAATAAAAGAATATTTAAAGAAGATATTAAAAGAATAGAGTAAGAATAAGATGTTACGAGGCATAACAATCTAATAAAACGATAAAACGCACAGATAAAACGTTTAGAATATAGGATTTTAGATTTAAAGTAGAGCAAAGTGACAGAATGTGGTAGAGATCATTGTAGTCCGAACATAATACCCTAAAGGGATCATGTTGGGCATATGTCAAACTGCAATGGGTAAGGAGTGAATGAAGAAAGTTTCTAGTCCTTCGACTAGGAACATTAACATTTAGGCGTGTTAGTGAATGCTGGCTGTCTTTATTACCATTAATGAAATTAATAGAAACACGACACGCAGCATTGTTCTACGGTTTGTTAGTGATGGTAAGTGGATTCTACTATAAATACGATTCTACTATGGTAAGTGAGAAGGTAAATATTTGCATCCCAATTAAGTCATCTAAGGGCGAATATTAGGAAGATTTTTTGTACAGATTCTATGTGATCACGGTGTACTCTGTATTGAGGACTCCAGACACACGATCCATACTCAAGAATCGGACGGACCAATGATGTATATAAAGTTTTTTTTTATGTACGGGTAATTAAATTCTTTTGACCATATTTAAATAAAGCCAAGCACACCCAATGCTTTATTAACCATGGTGGATATATGGTCGGTAAATTTAAGTTTCAAATCGAATAGGACACCCAGATCGTTAGCCTGAGTTAATCGTTCGAAGGCATTCCCATAGAGAATGTACGCAGCTTGGTGAGGACTAGATCGATAAGACAAAAGTTAATATTTCGTTTCATTTAGCTGTAAGTTATTTGCAAAACACCAATTTTTAACTCTATCCAAATCGGATTGAAGTCTGGATTGGGCACTAGTGAATCTATACTGAAGATAAAGCTAAAAGGAAGACACGTTGGATTCTTCCAGATAAGTAGCTCGAAATCCAGATAAGGAGATAAGTTTGAAGTCCCTAAAGGCTGAGTAGGTGTGGTGTAGATGTATTTGAATTTTGCACTATCTGCCACCTTTATGTCGGCTGTTGCTTTGACTTTGATGTAAGCCGAGATATAAATCTCCGAAGTATCAGGGGCAAGCCGTGAAACAAATATGTGTTTCGATGGAGATGAGAATCTCTATTAAGCGACGATAGAAGCAACACCGTAAAAGATGAAGATGCAGAGCAGAGCTATGTTTGGAATAAATACCAGGTTGTATCTCTGGAAACTTTCATATATCCCCTCATGTGGAAGGAATCATACATTATACCTCTGCATAAAAAAGGAAAAAATCCGACGCTGCCAATTATAGAGGCATCTTTTAATTGTCAGCAATTCCGAATCTTTTAGATAAATTTATCACGCCACATTTGGAACACCTATGTAGCTCAATAATATCTCCGTACCAGCATAGCTTCTTGAAGCGCCACTCCACCACAACAACTTGTTGGAGCTTTTGTCACGGATGGATTGCGACATGGCTTATAAACAGACATCATTTACACTGACTTCAGTAAAGCATTTGATTATGTTAACCATTCGCTTCTTATAAGTAATCTCAGTCTTTTTGGATTCCCAACTGATCTCCTGATTTGGATTTCGAGTTACTTATCTGGAAGAACCCAACGTGTTTTCTTTAAAGATGTTACCATCTGGGGTGCCCCAAGATAGCCATCTTGGACCATTACTTTTTACATTATTTATTAACGACTTGCCCCTTGCCTTAACTGATTCACTTGACCTTATGTACGCTGATGACGTTATGCGTGACGTTATGTCTTCAGTATAGATTCACTAGCGCCCAATCTAGACTTCAATCCGTTTTGTATAAATTTCAAAATTGGTGTTAGCAAATAACATAAAGCTTAATGGATCGAAATGTAAACTCATGTCATTTTATCGATCTAGTCCTCACCAGGCTGCGTACTTCCTCTATGGGAATGCCTTAGAACGATTAACTAACGTTATCGATCTGTGTGTCATATTAGATTTGAAACTTAAATTTACCGACCATATATCCACCATGGTTAATAAAGCTATGGGTGTGCTTGGTTTTATTAAAAGAAGGTCCAAAGAATTCAATGATACGTACTTAACAAAAACTTTATATACTTCACTAGTCCGTCCGATTCTTGAGTATGGATCGTGTGTCTGGAGTCCTCAATTCGGAGTACACCAAAATCACATAGAATCTTTACAAAAGAACTTCCTTATCTTTCCACTTAGGGGACTTAATTCGGATGCCAGTCTTCACCTTCCATCCTATCATTGTAGACTTTTATTAGTAAACTTACCATCATTAACAAACCGTAGAACGATGCTGGGTGTCATGTTTCTATTTAATCTTATTAATGGTAATGTAGACAGCCAGCATTTACTTACACGCTTAAATTTTAACGTTCCTAGTAGAAGGACTAGAAACTTTCTTCCTCTACTCCTTAGCCATTGTAGCTCGACATATGCCCAACACGATCCGTTCAGGGTATTATGTTCAGACTACAATTGCCTCTTCAACATCTAGCCACTTTGCTCTACTAACAATCTTAAATCCTTTATATTAAACGCCTTATGTGCAACACTCTTCCTCGTAATACTATACTCCTTTTCTTTATACTCTCTCGAATCTATTCCCGCAATAACTTAAGAACTCATTAAGCTTAAGATAATATCTGTACGGATATTCGAAAGTAACAATTTATACCGTCCACCAACCCCTGACCTTTTCGAATAGTGCAAATAGTCACAATGCCAAATTTAAACGCTGGAGAGATATTAACGGCGAATAAAGCCCAGAGATTAAATACAAGCCCGGTGTAGCTAATGTGGTAGCAGACGCCCTATCCAGAGCTCGACCACAAATTAATTCAATCCATTCAGACTCTACAATTCACATCGACGAATGTTCTTCACTAACCTAATATTTTCAGTAGAAGCCCCGATCAACGTATTTAAAAACCAAATTTTTTTATTGAAAGAAAACACTGATTCCTATAATCTCGAAATTCCATTTCTAACTTTCCATCGTCATACAATAAAAAATAATTCTTACACGTAACAGGAAATCATAAATATACTCCGCGTCCGACTAGATCCCAGAATAATCAATGGTCTCTACACTTTAGACGAAATAATGGTCAAAATTCAAGCCATTTACCCTACACACCTCAAGTCTTACAAAGTTAGGTTTACTAGTAATCAGGTTGAAGATGTAACCTCAGAAACAACCCAGAACCATATCATTATATTATAGCATAAAAGGGAATACAGGGACGCGAAAGAAAACAAAATACAGATATTTAAGAAAATTTCTCCCCGCAAGCTCAAAGGAAAATCCAAGCATTAGTCTAATCCTGTCAAACCTGTAGAGAATCCAAATACGAAAGACACCCACCAAATGGGGCAATCCTAAGAACCCAGGAGAAATCATCCACGTAGACATTTATATTACAGAAAAAAACAAGAATGGAAAGTTAACTTCGGGCGAAGCCGAAGTTGATATACCCTTGCAGTTAAATGGCAGCTTATTTTATTAGATATATATCGGATCTTATATAGTCGGCCGATCCTTATGAAATTTGGCAGATCGAATTAGTTTGCCCAAAATGGGATTCATATAAAGTCCCATCCTTCTAATATACAAAAAAACCAGTTATGGCATTTCCGATCAATCAGTTATATGGCAGCTATAGGATATAGTTGACCGATCCCGGCCGTTCCGACTTATATACTGCCTTAAAAGGAAAGAAGGATGTGTGCAAAGTTTGAAGTCGATAGCTTTAAAACTGAGAGACTAGTTTGCGTAGAAACAGACAGACGGACGTGCTTATATCGACTCAGGAAGTGATCCTGATCAAGAATATATATACTTCATAGGGACGGAGATGTCTTTTTCACAGCGTTGCACACTTTTGACCAAAATTATAATACCCTCTGCAAGGGTATAATAATGTTCTAACTGGTCTCGACAAGTTCTCTAAATACGTCCAAATCAAGATATGAAATTCCAGAGCCTCTCAGTATATTAAAACTCCTTTGAGAGAAATGGTGATAGCTTTCGGCATACCCAAGTAGGTAGTAATGTATAACGGACGCGCCTTAAACTCTGCTGCGATTCGATTCCTTTTAGAAGATCAACTTAAAATAGCAGTCCATACATAGCCCTATACGCTTCAACAAGCAACGGTCAAGTAGAACGATCTTATTCAATGTCGGATCGACTTCCCGTGTAGGCGATCTTTGCTGCAGCTGGGAATCAACGTGGCAGATGACTTCCTCGTCCAACGGCCCCTTGATCGACTGGAGGCTTGCTGTGCACACACCATCGGTCCCAACGCTTGTGACGGAGAGGCCCAAAGACCTTGCCAAGGATGCATTCATCCGACTGGTAGGACAGCAAGGGTCGATCAAGGCCTTCAGTTCAAACTTCTTGACCCCGGTGTTGATAACCACCTCAGCCGTAGGCAGGACACTCGTGGCCTTATGTTGCAGGAGGGTAGACAGCGTGGTGGTATAGTCGCCACGCTGATCCTCCTGAAGCGCAGCAGGAGAGCTTGACCTGGCGGAGCTCAACGGCTCAACCCCTAGGTCTGAATCAGACCGCCCCAGTGGACGGCGATGAGGGGATCTGTATACAGATCTGGATGGCGATCGTCTACGTGAGGAACGGGAACGTGGAGGTGAGCGTCTTCGACGGCTCCCTTCATTGTGCAGATGCAGAAGCGTGTGGTGGTCCCGTTGACAGAGTCGACACGTTCCCGCACTGCGGCAAGAGCGCCCGGAATGCTCATGGGCTAAGCAGTTGCTACAGTACTTATTAATAAGTAATGCTCGCAGGCGTTTCTCGGCAGTCAGCTTGAGGAATCGCTGTCACTTCCGCAATGCATGAACTCCTCTGCACACTCGGCATCGATAGGAAGCTGTTCCTTGCGGCGGATAATTTGGCTTCTGGGCCTTCGGACGCGGTGCCATTTTCTCTATATGATAAGGAAAGAGAAGCAGAATTAGTGGTATCCAGAACATATGAATAGACGTGAACATGGACAAACGAACATTGAAGAAGAATAGCGTAGGAGTTACTTTAGGAGTGGAAGAAGTATTAATTTCGCGACTGGCCGACGTATTAAGCCTCTTGACGTAAGAACATCAACCACTCGAACCTTGTCGTCTGCACCTGGGCAAACCTTCTGAATTCGGCCGAGGCGCCATTCGTTCGTGGGCAGGTTGTCTTCTTTTATAACAACCATGTCATCGACCTGGTGATTTGTAGTTGATGACTGCCATTTATTCCGTTTGTGCAGTATTCTTCCTTCCATCGGATACAAAATTGTTGATGGAGACCCTTTAGACGTTGCCAACGGTTGATGATGGATACTGCGTTAGCTTTAATTTCTGGTTCGGCCAGAGCTAGCACCGATCAAAAAATGCCCGGGAGTCAAGGCTAATAAGTCATTAGGATCCTCGGATATAGGAGAAATGGGCCATGAATTGAGACAAGCCTCGATTTTTATTAACAATGTCGAAAGTTCTTCAAACGTATATTTGACTGAGGAAGCAGACTTGTAGAAAAGCGCCACAAAGCTCTTCACTCCTGCTTCCCACAGTCCTCCCATATGTGGCGCACTTGGCGGATTGAAGTACCAGGAGAGGTTTTGGTGGCTGTATTGTGCAGTGACCATCTCTCTCGTTGCTTGTAGGAAATCCCGCGTGATAATGGCTGAGGCACCCACAAATGTCTTACCGTTGTCTGAGTATAATTTCGGTGGGCAGCCTCTTCTACCAGCCAAACGCGCAAAAGCCGCCAGGAATTTCTCACTCGTCAAGTCTGACGTAGCTTCAAGGTGGATTGCCTGTGTACTGAAGCAGACAAATACACACAAGTAGCCCTTTGTGATAAGCCATGCATGGCCCGTATAATTTTTAATTTCAAAGGGACCGGCAAAATCTACTACAGTGTGTGTAAAAGGTCGTGAGAAAGTGGTCCGTTCAGCGGGCAGCTCCCCCATGAGTTGGGTCTGCAACCGCTTTCGGTAAATCAAGCACACTTTGCATGCACTAATAGTAGCTTTTAGCAAAGTTTTAAGCTTTGGAATCCAATACTTGGATCGAATGAGTCGCTTTAGGAGCTGACTTTGACCATGCAAGGATATGCGGTGAGTAAATCGAACCAGTAATCGTATGTTTTTCATCGTAGGAAAGCGTGTCAGACGCAACAAGCCTGCTCGATGCTCGCAGTACCCCCCTGTGGTCTAAGAAGGGATTCAGGTTTTTGAGAGGGCTGGATGATGGGATCTGTTGCTTTTTTAACAAGCAACTGTATTCTTTTGGATACCCTTGCCGTTGGGTCAGAACATTCCACTCCTGTGCCTCTCGGACTTCGGCGGTACTAATTTCAGTTGGCAAGACCGTAGATGGTACTTTGCAACGCTTTAGGAACCGCAGGACATAAACGGTCACCCGGAGGGCCCGACTTAGGTCTGAAAAACGATCTATGTAATCCTCCGATGGTGGCAACTTAGCCAAGTTGCATTTAATAGGACGCTGCTCAAGTTCTGTCTCAGGTACGGATTCTATTGGAGTAGGCCATTGTTCCTTAGGAAGTTGTAGCCATTGTGGGCCATTCCACCACAAGTTACTTGAGACTAGATCCTGTGGAGCCACGCCTCTACTAGCCAAGTCAGCGGGATTGAATTCAGACCGCACGTGAGACCACTTCCCAGCATCTACGGACTGTGTAATCTTGGCAATTATATTTGCCACAAAACATGTCCAGGTACATGGCGGTTTGCTTAACCACGCCAGCACTATCGTGGAATCCGTCCAGTAGAATGTGTCGAAGTCATCAGGAGGGAGTTGTGGAACAACCGATTGGGATAACTCAGCCAGAAGAACTGCACCGCATAATTCCAGGCGTGGTATGGACATGGTCTTTACTGGAGCCACGCGAGTTTTAGCGGTCAAAAGAGAAATGGAAACAGCCTGAGCGTGCTCGATTCGGACATAGATCGCGGCTCCATATGCTTGCTGCGATGCATCGCAGAAGCCGTGATATTGAACTTTGGATTGTGGGCCAAATTTCACCCATCTTGGAATTCGGATTTTGTTTATAATAGGATAGCTCATTAGAAATTCGTTCAATTTTCCCATGAGCTCAGCAGGGAGTGGATCGTCCCAACCCAACTGCTGGAGCCAAATCTCCTGCATAAAGATTTTTGCTCGGATCACGAAAGGTGCCAGCCATCCTGCCGGGTCAAAAAGTCTTGCAATTTGTGACAGTACCTCCCGTTTACTGAGGACTGCCCTTGGAGTAATGTCGGATGGGACGAAGAAAAATTCATCTTTATTTGCCTGCCAACGAATCCCGAGAGTTTGGGCAGTGCTCTGATCATCTAGCTCTAAGAAACCCTCTCTTAGCAAGTAATCTTTAGGAATGTCCTTGAGAATTCACTTGGAGTTGGACGTCCACTTGCGCAACGGAAAACCTGCGCTATTGAGCGCCGCACGTAGCTGTTCAATCGCCACACCAGCAGATTGCTTTGTGTGTGTCCCAGCCAGTACGTCATCTACGTACATAGAAGTAGAAATAATTCCATTTGCCAATGGAAAAGTCGTTCTCACATCTTTCGCCAACTGATGCAATACTCTTATTGCAAGGAACGGAGCACAATTTAGTCCAAATGTGACTGTTTTGAGTTCATAGTCACAGATTTGGTCATTTGCATCACGAAACAGGATTCTTTGGAATGGAGTGTGCTCTGGAGCAACGAGAATTTGCCGGTACATCTTCGTAATGTCGGCATTGAAAACGAAGCGAAAGAACCGCCAGCGAAAGATCTGCAAAGTCAAATCGGACTGTAACACAGGCCCTGGATGAAGGATATCATTCAGGCTCTTTCCATTGGAAGTAGGGAAGGATGCATTGAATACTACACGAACCTTGGTAGTAGTGCTATCTGGCTTAAAAAGGGCGTGATGGCAGGTAGAAATTGTTCCCACTGGAGTCTGGAACGATTGGAGACATATGCCGCTGGTCTAAGTAATCCCTGATTACTGCCTCATATTCTTCTTTTAGAGTTGGATTCTTCCTCAAACGGCTTTCGTTCTTCAGAAATTGAGCCAGTGCTATGGATCTTGAATGCCCTAGATCAATCCGATCACCACTTCGGAATGGGAGGGTGACGACATATCTCCCGATGTCATCTCTCCTTGTTGTTTGCACAAAGTTCTTCTCACAGAAAGAATCCGACTCTTTTACCGGCTTCCCTGGAAGATCCTCCACCTCCAAAAACTGTGTGAGAAGTTTCTCGAGTTTAGCTTCAGAGCTTATCGAGACCTTTGTGGAAAAGTTCGAAATGGATTTTGGCACGGCCTTGGAGACTGGCCCACTCAAGATCCAGCCAAATACTGTTTCCTGACCTAACAGAGTGCCACAAATCTTTGTCTTCGAGCCACTCAGCAGAATAGACGGAAGAATATCCGCCCCAATCAGCAGATCAATTTATGAGCTCTCGAAAAACGAAGGATCAGCCCATGTAAAACTGGGAAGGTCCGTTAACTGCTCCTTTGGTATGGAGTTTGAAGGCAACTTTCCGGATAGAAGTGGCACGACAAATGCTTCTGCCTCAATGTGTAGTCTAGGTTTTATTGGCGACCCAATTTGAAAATGGCACATCTTAGTTGATTGGGCAGCTACTGCTTGTACGGATTGGTACGGAAGCTTCAAAATTCTAAAAAGACGTTCCGAGATAAAAGTAGCCTCAGACCCGGAATCAAGTAAGGCCCTGGCAGTATATGTCACTCCAATATGTATATATATGTAGTATATATAAAATATGTATATATATGTATATTGGATTGAATTGGAGCCAACTGAGGAAGGTCAGCTCTGTGCAGGAGCGTATTGTGGCGCCCTTTACATGTGAAACAATTGTGCTTACTGGTACACTCTTTAAGTTGGTGTCCCCCAGCGAAACAGTTTAAGCACAATTCCTTCCTCCTTATATATGCGGATCGTTCACTGACGGGCATTTGGAGGAACCGAGGACATACCCGCACTGGGTGGTTCTCTTTTGAGCAAAGGTCAAAGTTTTTTGGTCCTTGCTTCACGTTGGTCTCAAAGGAGTTGATCCTTTTTGAGCCTGTGCCTTTGGAAGGCGGTTGGGAATTATCCATCTTAGTGTTGGAGCTGGGTTTAACATCCTCTATGGCTTCCAGGGTGCGATATCGTTCGCTGAGAAACGAGCTCATATCATGCCATGCGGGTATCTCGCACTTATTGGACAAGGATTGTTCCCACAAAGAAGGGTCAATTTCGGAAGCTTGGAGGAGCAGAGAAATACGAGAAGACAATCCCAACTATCGATTGAAATTTTGGAGTGTCCTAACGCCGTGAGACAGCCTTGGATGGTACTTTGCAGCTCCTTTAAAGCTGCACCGGACTCAACAACCACTACGGGAAGATTGAACAGGATTTTTAATTGGCTGTTGACCAGAAGACGCTTGTTTTCAAAACGGTCACAAAGCGCGGTCCAAGCCGATTCAAACCCGTCATGCGTGAGTGGAGATTTTGCTACTATAGCCTTAGCTTCTCCCTCTGTTTTAGCATTTAAATGGAACAACTTTTCCACTGGCATCAACCTCGGATTGTTGATGTAGATAGCAGTGAAAAGGTCGCGGAACGTTGGCCACCGTAAGTAATCCCCCCTGAAAACTTCAGTGTCACAGGGCGGAAATCGGCATCCGTTAGACATGGACGGTTGGGCAATACTTGATGCCCTCGGAAGAGTTGGAACGGACATTATTTCGATAATCTCTGTTAGCTGGGCTACACAGCGTTCATAAACGGAATAGCAGTAGTCATACTTGGCTTCTATTGCCTGCCACTCACCACTGCTGGAGGCTTGGGAACATTTGTCGTACTCGTTCTCAATCTTCTCCCAAAATTTCTTTACGTGGTACGGCGGACCTGGAGGGCGTATTGAGTGGACTCAGAAGCCGCTGGTTAATTGATCTTGGCCTCGAAATGGCTTAGTTTGTCGCACACGGAAATGAACATCGCAAGAGCCATCGTGTTTGCAGAAACTGTTTTCTGAGTAACGGATCGGGTTCCTATTGGGGTTCGTGAGATGCTCTGCGTTTTTGGTAGCGTTGGCGTCAGGGACTCGCTCTTGGATCTGGAGTTCGCAGATCTTGCTAACGGATGCGAAGGAGGAACTGGAGATGAGGATGTACTCCTTCTTATAATTTTGACGGGTGCAAAAAGTTTTGCTTTTGTGTCTCGTCCAGAGGACATAATATGGGAGCCTTTGGATAAGTTCAGAGGATACGAACTCCCCTACAAACGCGATAGGAATTAATGGTATTCGAAATACGTGAAGGAAGAAGACTGCTGCTTTGGAAATAATAAAAAAATATCCGTCAAAGTCTACTTATCAAAAAACCAAATAATTTAATTTATTATTATTTTTGTTTTATACGTACAAAGGTTTCGGGTTATTTTATTTATTTATTTCCTTTCTTCTAACGCGTTAAATGGAGTAGTATCAGGCCGTAGTAGTAGGCGATCCTCGGCTCTTATATATATAGGAATAATTTTTTGAAAATGAGAATGAGAACTTTTACAGCAGCCCTCGGCAACAATATATATATGCAAAAGATGAGGCTAAATATTTTTATTTATCCATTAATGGTAGATCACTTATTTATTTGCAGCAGAAGTTAAATAATATAATATGTATAGTAGGAATGAATTGGTTGTATATAATAGTAATATAATATAATAATATATTGGTAGGAAAACATTTTAGGAACCGAAAATTATGCACAAAATAATTGTCGTTTTGTGCATACCTTGGTAGAACTTTAATTAGTAGAGGTAGTAGGAAGGAATAATACTGGTTAGAATACGTAGATTCGGTGGTTAAATGTTGTTCGGTTGTTATATATCTCAACAAAAAATAATTTAGCCACCTACGGAATAGTGTTCTTGCCGTGAAACTTTTGTATTGTTGGGATCCGGCTCGAAGGACCAATGTTTTGCCAGGAATGAGGCGAACAGTAGCAATGTTTTGCCAGGACTGAGGCGAACAGTAGCAATGATTTGCCCAGGAATTAAAAGAAACCGGATTAGGAATGTTCTGCCAGGAATGAGGCGAACAGTAGAAATGATTGTCGGGTCAGGCAGCAGCCACGGCATAAATTGAATCAATAGAAATGTAACTTATATTAATAAATGTAATAACTATAGTCTAGAATCATTTCCTCATTGCTATTGTTGGTCGCAAGCCGACTCTTCTCGGCCGCTCGACTTTATTATCTTTTTTATTATCTTATCTTTGTCATTTTAAGTTAACGAGCTTTCGCCCGGCCTATGCTCAAATTCGGTCTCACTCGTACTCTTTATATCAGTGCATACGCATCATATAATCGGAGCTTTCTCACTCCCTGCCATATGCGAATAAACAAAAATTTATAACGTTGTGAAAATAAACAATTTCCCCTTTTTGTGCTATTTCGGAAAAAAGGGAAAAAGGTCATTAAAAAGGCTTAATGACCAAACATTGGTGACCCCGACGTGATCTAATTAATAAAATTATAAAATTAATATATATATAATATATAATATATAATTAATAAAATTAATAATTCCACGATCATAAAACAGAACCAGTGCGAACATACCTGATTCAGTTTTTGTGCGGTGAATTAACATATGTATGTGCATTTGAACATAAACGGCATACAGTGCATCAGTGAAACAATTATTTTGTATTTATACACAAATCATATAATAATATAAATAAATACATAGGCATAAAATACAATTGTTATCCGGTCCGCCAACATACATACATACATACATACATATATACGTTCCACTTGCAAGTGCATTCGCCTCACACAAGCGTTCATATATATATACATTCCACAACTCAGCGTACGGTTCTGAGCGCACAGTGGGATAAATCGTGTTCGCTGCGCTCAAATAAAATCAAATATAATAAAATAATCAAGAGCCATAATTTGGCGCCAAAATTAATTTGTTCGTGTTTTTACTTAAAGTGAGCGAATTTCAATCATAGTGGCGATGAACTCCAGCGGCGCCGTCACAGGAGAACCCACTCCATCTCGGAGTGCGATTTTAAAATGCAAGGCAAAGGGTATCCTCCAGGATTTGAAGAGGATCCAAGGCGCCCTGCAGCCAATGTCAAAGGTGGAGGACGCTATGCTCCATGTGCGTCACGCCCAATTGGTCGTCATGTACGAGGATTTTAAGGCCATTCACGGGGAGCTGGAAGAGTTAGATATTGCTGAGATAAGCAGTGACTTGCGATAGACAGTGTCTGAGCTTGTAGCTACGATGCATGCCGAAATCGAGCACGAGACGTCGTTGCGCTCTGCTCGAATTGCTGCCCATTCCACCCTGGCCAGCGGAGTTTCCAGTATCCAGGTGGACCCAGCGCTCAGTCGGAGTTTTCAAGCCTTGCCTCCTCTTCCTCTTCCTACTTTCAGCGGAGGATATTCAGAGTGGGCTGAGTTTCATTCGGTCTTTTCGACGATCGTGGGCTGCAATCCTTATATAAGTAAGGTGGAAAAGTTTCAGAGGTTGCGATCGTGTCTTCGGGACTCCGCTTTAGAGGCAGTCCGTTCCTTGGAAATCTCCGAGGAGAATTATGATGTCGCAGTGCAGCTTTTGGAGAATCGATTTAATAACCGTCGGTTGATATTTCAGGCTCATGTGAACGAGATTCTGGGCCTCAATCTATTGGAAGGTGGGTCAGTGGCAGCGCTTCGAGGGCTGTCCGATAAGTTCAATGCCCATATGCGAGCCTTAAAAAATTTGGGTACGACAGTTCAGATCGCCGGCTGCATCATCGTCCAGGTACTTCTGCAAAGGTTGGATCCAGCCACTCAGGCCAAGTGGGAGGAAGGTCAAAATGCCTCGAACTCGGATCTCATCCCTACTTGGGAGTCGATGGCAGAGTTTTTGGAACAGCGTTGCAGGACTTTGGAGGCTATGGATGTGGCCTTGGCCGCCTACGCGCCGGGCATTCAGGTGGGAAGACGTAGAGTCGCAAATAATAGTAGAGCGTCCTTTATTATTACTAATTCGCCTGCCTCTGCCTGCATATTATGCGGTGGGTGGTCCCATGAAGTTTCTGCATGTCCAAGATTTTTGTCATTGCCCCCTGAGAGCCGCCTTAGCGAGGCTAGGCGACTAGGTCTATGTTGCAAATGTCTCCAAACTGGCCATCACCTGCGTGAGTGCCTCGTTGATAATTGTCGCAGTTGTGGGAGGAGGCATCACAGTCTGTTGCATTTCTTGGAGTTACAGTCTTCCAGAAGCCAGCCTTCGGCAGTGCCGTCTACATCAGCTGCAGCCGAGTGCGCCGAGCCAATAGGCGCTTCACCATCCACGGCTAATGCACTAGTTGCCCAGGGTCGCAGCGGTGAGATAGCCTTACTGGCCACAGCGAACATTCTCATTCGGAGTTGTGCTGGGGTTTTTGTTCCTTGCCGGGCTCTTTTGGATTCAGGATCGCAGGTGCACGTGATTACGTCCCGACTGGCTAGTCAGCTGCAGCTTCGTAGACGCAAATCGTACGTGGCAGTGTCGGGCATTGGCGACACTGGTTTCGCGACAGACGGATTCTCTGTTGGTGTGCTCTTACGATCCCATTGCTCTGAATATTCGGCCCTCGTCAACGCTGTAATCGCCACCAACATCACGGACCTCCAGCCTAGTTTTAGCTTGGATGTCTCCAGCTGGAATATTCCATCAAACCTCACTTTGGCTGATTCCCAGTTCTTTCGACCGCAGCGGATCGATTTACTTATCGGAGCCAGTCTATTCTATGAACTGCTGTGTGTTGGTCAAATCCAGCTCTCAGCTGGCCTACCGGTGCTGCAGAAAACCCGGCTTGGATGGGTTGTGTGTGGAGGTGGCTCACATCTGGAGAGAAAGTCGTTCGCAGCCACAGCCCGCAAGGACGTTGTGAAAAGCCCAAGCCAGCTGGATGAGCGCTTAGAGTGTCTGCTCCGTAAATTTTGGGAAATCGAAGACTGCTCCGAGCCCATTGTGAAGTGGACGAAAGAGGAATTGGATTGCGAGACGCATTTCGTGAAGCATTCTGCTCGGCTCGAGTCAGGCGCCTACTCGGTGAAGCTGCCGTTGAAGGTCAGCTCTGAGTTGCTGGGTGATTCGTACTCACGAGCCGTGCGGCGATTTCTCTCCCTCGAAAGGAAGCTTTGCCGTCAGCCTCAATTGAAGAATCAGTATGCTGCGTTCATAAAGAAGTATTTAGATTTGGGGCATATGTCTCTAGTCCCGCCTAGTCCACTACCTGCCAGACAGCATTTCCTGCCACATCACTGCGTTTTGAAGGAGGACAGTTCAACAACCAAGCTCAGGGTTGTTTTTGATGGTTCGGCTGCTACTACGTCCGGGTATTCATTGAATGATGTTTTGATGTCTGGTCCAGTTATCCAACCAAAGTTGCTGCACATTTTTCTAAGGTTTCGTTCCCATAGAGTGGCCATTACAGGAGATATTTGCAAAATGTACCGATGCGTCAGAGTGCATTCTTTCGCGGAATTCCACCCAGGATGAGTTGCAGGTTTTTAAACTGGATACGGTCACTTATGGGATAAAGCCGGCCTCATTTTTATCAGTTCAAGCAATGCATCAGTTGGCAGAGGATGAGCAGTCTATGTTTCCAAAGGGTGCCGAAATTCTGCGTCGCGATTTTTATGTTGATGATCTAATTTCCGGAGGTGACTCCATAGAGGAGGCTACCAACATAATGCAGCAAACATTGGGGATCCTCGCCAAGGGCCAATTTCGGTTGAGAAAGTGGTGCTCCAATGTTTCTGAAGTGCTCTCTGACGTGCCGGAAGAGGATCGAGAGTCGTTCCTATGTTTGATGATGGCAGCAACTTTACGAAGACTCTTGGCTTCGCTTGGGATCCTTCTACTGATCGCTTGCTATTTTCGTTTGAAGGGCTTCAGTCAACCTCGAAGCCCACTAGGCGCATCATCCTCTCCTCAATCGCCCGGCTTTATGATCCGATAGGGCTTGTTGGACCTGTCATTACGAAGGCGAAGATCTTTCTTCAGAAGCTATGCCGTGAGAAGTTGTCTTGGGATGTAAGTCTACCTCGAGCTTTTCGCTCCGATTGGGACATGATTTGTTCCAGCTTCGCCATGGCGCAGCGTGCTGAATTCCCAAGATGGTCACTATCATCACAGTCTGAAGTGGAGATTTATGGATTTTGTGACGACAGCATCGTGGCTTATGGTGCTTGCATTTATGTCGTATCGAAGGGTACAAGGTCAGAAAGTCATTTAATCTGCTCAAAGTCCCGAGTCGCACCTCTAAAAACAGTTACGGTACCGAAACTGGAGTTATCTGGAGCAGAGTTGCTGGCTCGGCTTATGTCGGAAGTAGCTCAGTTGAAGGTCTACGATGGGAGGTATTTCTGCTGGTGCGACTCTGCTGTGGCGTTGTCCTGGATTCGGGAGGAGCCCGCTCGGTTTAATGTTTTCGTCGCCAATCGAGTTTCAACAATCCAGAAATTGACCAGAACGATGGAATGGCGTTATGTTCCTACGTCTTTGCACCCGGCAGACATCCTCTCGCGTGGTGCTCTTCCCAAGGAGCTAGTTACTGACAACCTGTGGTCCCATGGTCCTGCGTTCTTCTTGGACTTCAAGATCAGTGGCCAGCAGCGGTTCCATCTGAAAACCCCACTCTGGAGCTAAGGGCAAGGGTTCTGCTAATCAAATCCCCGTACGTTGACGTGACAGCTGGTTCCAAGTATGCCAACTCGTTTCCAGCACTGCAGCGTGTGTTCGCTTATGTGTACAAGTTCTCACAGCGAGTCCGTCACAAGGGTATCACTGCTAGCGATATCAAGGCTGGAACCCACCTACTATTGCGACTAGTGCAGCGTGTGAATTTTTGGGATGACATAAAGGCGCTTCAGAATGGAAAGGAAATTTCGTCAGCCAGCATACTTGCCACATCCTCTCCTTTTGTAGACAAGTTTGGCCTGTTGCGTGTGGACGGTCGTTTAAGAAATTCTACATTGGATTTTGATAGTCGTCATTCAATTATATTGCCTAGAAGCCATCCAGTTACTCGGGCTATAATCGTTGATTTCCATGAGCGTAATCTACACACGGGGCCTCGTGCTCTGCTGGCTATTATTCGATCCCAATACTGGCCGATCGGGCGGAGGAAAACGGTGACGAAGGCATTGCACAAGTGTATCCGATGCTTCCGCACCAAGCCTCGGTTGCTGGAGCACATTATGGCTGATCTCCCGGAGCAAGGAGAATGGATTTTTGCGGGCCATTTTACTATAAGCCAGAAGTTCGCAATAAAGCTCCCGTAAAATGTTACGTGAGTGTCTTCATTTGCTTTGCTACTAAAGCCGTGCACTTAGAGCTTGGAAGGGATCTATCCACATCTGCGTTTTTACATGCTTTATAAAGGTTTATATGCACTCGCCGAAAGCCTCAGCACATTTGGTCTGACAATGCCACCAATTTTGTTGGAGCTAAAAACGAGCTAAAGGAGCTGCTCCAACTCTTCATAAGCGATGAGCATCAACGAGCGCTTCTGGAGTTTTGCGCGATTGAGTCCATCGAGTGGCATTTTATTCCTCCTCGATCTCCGCATTTTGGTGGACTCTGGGAAGCGGCTGTCAAAACCGCAAAGCATCATTTTTACCGGGCTGTTGGGTCCTCAGTTCTTGGATTTGACGAGCTGCGAACTTTGCTTTGTCACATTGGTGCTGTCATAAACTCACGGCCTTTATTGTCTCTTTCAGAGGATCCTGCAGACCTTGATGTTCTAACGCCATCCCATTTTTTAACTGGTGGCCCGTCAGTCAGTTTTATCGAGCCTGATATCACAAAGCTGAATTTCAATCGTATGGACAGCTGGCAGCGTGTGTCTTTCCTGCAGCAGTCTTTCTGGGCCCGATGGAAGGAGGAGTATTTAAGCCTTCTTCAGCAGCGCTCCAAATGGCGTGCGTCCGGCCCTGCCTTGGCGATTAACGATGTGGTGCTAGTCAAGGACGAGAACCTACCCCCATGAAGTGGCCGTTGGCTAGAATTCTGGATCTAGTCCCTGGTCGAGATGGAGTGCCTCGAGTGGCGGTGGTTAAAACCGCATCTGGAACTACCAAGCGCGCAGTGACCAAGCTTTGCCTATTGCCCCTTAAGGATGAAGTTGAAGAACAGGCCTCAACTGGGGGGAGTATGTCGGGTCAGGCAGCAGCCACGGCATAAATTGAATCAATAGAAATGTAACTTATATTAATAAATGTAATAACTATAGTCTAGAATCATTTCCTCATTGCTATTGTTGGTCGCAAGCCGACTCTTCTCGGCCGCTCGACTTTATTATCTTTTTTATTGTCTTATCTTTGTCATTTTAAGTTAACGAGCTTTCGCCCGGCCTATGCTCAAAGTCGGTCTCACTCGTACTCTTTATATCAGTGCTCCTTATGCATGAAGGAGCATGATACTCCTTATATCATACGCATCATATAATCGGAGCTTTCTCACTCCCTGCCATATGCGAATAAACAAAAATTTATAACGTTGTGAAAATAAACAATTTCCCCTTTTTGTGCTATTTGGAAAAAAGGGAAAAAGGTCATTAAAAAGGCTTAATGACCAAACAATGATTTTCCCAGGAATTAAAAGCAACCGGATTAGGTTTTATTCACTTTGGTTTATTTCACTGATTTCGGTACAAGCTTATGATACTGCACACATTAGTCGGAATGTATGGCTGCCGTCATCCCAGAGATGGTAAAAAGCTGTAGAAAAAAAAAACGAATCAAGTGGCAAAAGTAAACAGCCAAAAACCTGCCGTCATCCCAGAGATGGTAAAAAGCTTCAGCGATGGCACAGTCTGGTCAAAAAACCGGAGTTATCGATCAGTCGAGTGGTTATCGATATTCATATTTATGTATTCCCATTTCCATCACTCCGACCAGCGACAACTAAGCATGAACAATGCATATCCCCATTTTAAGGGTAGCAAGCCTGAAAAGTTACATAAATCTATTTTCTATAAAATTTTCAGTGAGATTATGAGCTTAAGAAAGAGCATAAGAATGAGAGTAAGATTCTCTCTGGGGCCTGCTGGGGCCTGTCGCAAGAAATTTTTGCCTTCATTTTCGTTGTATGAAATGGGTAGTCTATATGTTGTATAGCTAGTGCCTTACGTCTTCACGTAAATGTAATAAAGTTGGTTTCTTCCGAAAGGCTGACTTTAAGAAACTAAACAGGTTCATTTTGGAATTTGATAGGTCCGATCTACTGGCATGTGAAGATATAAACATTGCCTTATATAAATTTTATTACACATTAAATATCATTTTTGACTTTTGCTGGCCGTGGAAATATCCGTCCGATTCAACAAATCCGCATTGGCACCTAAAAAAATTTAAAAACATTTTTAAATTTAAAAAAACATCAAGACTAGACTTTTTAATAAGCATAAAACTTCTGGCGGTACAATTATTTATTCAAGGTACTTTGTAGCTCGGTCCGATTTCACCAAGCATAACACAGAATGTTATATGCATAATGAATGTGCATAACACAGCCGCTGCCGGATTCAGTTTACTTAGGATCCGAAGTAGTTTTATGTTTGTAATCACAAAGCGCAAACTTTTCCTCCTTTGCTTACGTTTGAGAACTCATGTGCGTACACTCATCAGGCAATGGCCGATATCTTTGCGCAGTTTTTTCAAACATATTCACCAAGCATCATTCCAGCTCAGCCTTACACTTACAATATCCAACCTTATATTTTGCCCATCTTTTGATAAAAGTGGTGTGTTATGGGATCTTCTTAAAATTAGGCCTATGTATTCGCCTGGCCCTGATGAAGGACCAGGTTGTGTCCTGAAGAACTGCGCCGAGGCCCTGTTCAAACCTCTTCTGGAACTCTAGAATCCACCTCTGGAAACTTTCATATTTTCCCTCATGTGGAAGGAATCATACATTATACCCCTGCACAAAAAAGGGAAACTATCCGACGCTGCCAATTATAGAGGCATCTTTAAATTGATGAATTGCCTTGTCTTCAGTATAGATTCACTAGCGCCTAATCTAGACTTCAACCCGATTTGGATAAATTTCAAAATTGGTGTTTAGCAAATAACCTAAAGCTTAATGGATCGAAATGTACACTCATGTCATTTTATCGATCTAGTCCTCACCAGGCTACGTACTTTCTCTACGGGAATGCCTGATTAACTCAGGTTAACGATCTGGGTGTCCTATTAGACTTAAAACTTAAATTTACCGACCATATATCCACCATTGTTAATAAATCAATGGGTGTGCTTGGCTTTATTAAAAGATGGTCAAAAGAATTTAATGACCCGTACATAAAAAAAACTTTATATACATCATTCAGTAGACCGAAACAAATACTATAAATCCAATCAGCAAATCGAACAGCTCGTGCTAGAAAAGAGGCGCACGCGTCGTGATTGGAAAACCAGCAGATCACCAGCTACAAAGCAACGCCTTAAGGAAGCAACCCGATCACTCGACCAGGCTCTTCACCAACAGGAAGAAAATGCACAGCTGAGCTACATCCAGAATCTTTCGCCAACAGGCACAAAAGTATCCCCCGTGGAGGGCCCAACCAAATCTTAGCGCCCCAATTGTAACGACCACCCCGATAAGAAACTCTTCGAGATGCTGGGCTCGCAGCGACGAAGACCGAGCTGAAACATCCGCTACACTACTCCAAAGTGTCTTCCAGCCAAACCCTGCCTAAAATTTATTCCTCCTACCAGTAATTCAGCCACAGGCTACCCCTCAGCCAATTGCACCCTCATTCCGGCCGAAACAAATCGAAAAAGTCATAAGAGGGCTATCATATCATATCTATATAAGAAATCCATCATTATAATGATACCGAAGCCTGGAAAAGACCACACAATTCCGTCATCGTACAGACCAATAAGCCTTCTATCTTGCTTGTCTAAATTGCTTGAAAAATGCTTGCTTACTCGCATAATACCACATCTTGCAATATTATCCCGGCACACCAATTTGGCTTCCAAAGAAACCACGGAACCATCGAGCAAGTGAACAGGTTAACATCCGAAATACGTTCAACCTTCAAACACTGAGAATACTGCAGCGCTATTTTTCTCGACGTATCTCAAGCTTTCGATCGAGTTTGACTTAATGGACTCATGCACAAAACTAAAACGTATTTGCCAACATACACCCACAAGCTTCTGGAATCATACCTCTACAATAGGTTATTCTCAATGAGATGCAACGCAGCTACTCCGGGCGGCTACATCTTCGAAGCTGGAGTTCCACAAGGAAGCTCATTCGGCCCGAGTCTATATGTTTTGTATACTGCGGATATTCCTACGAACGCACAACTAAGAACGTAAACGTTCCGACGATACCGCTTTCATTAATTGCTCCAGATGCCCAACGCAAGCAACAAACCACCTGGCTAATCATCTAATATTAGTGGAAAGGTGGCTGTCCGACTGCGAGCAGCAGCCACATAGACATCATACAACGCGCACAATCAAAAATCTTGAGAACTATCACTGGGGCACCTTGGTGTGTTCGCAACGAAAACATCCACCGGGTCTGGGCATCCTCGCAGTAAAAGACGAAATCCAGAAGCAAAAAGAGTCCTGCAAAGAAAAACTGTCTTCGCACCAAAATTTCCTCGCTCGGGGATTGACTTGGGTTTGTAGCGGATCCCGCCTTCGACGAAACGACCTTCCAACCCAGCAATCGATTTCTACGGCCGTCTAACTCTGCGTCAGTCAATATGACTGTTAGTTAAAAATATAAGATTTGATACACCTCTTTTTAGTCTCGCAAAGAGAAGATTCAAGAAATAAAAGCATCGTTTAATAAAAAAAAAAATATACATCATTCGTCCGTCCGATTTTTGAGTATGAATCGTGTGTCTGGAGTCCTCAATAGAATCTGTCCAAAAAAACGTCCTAATATTCGCCCTTAGAAGACTTAATTGGGATGCAAATATTTAACTTCTCACTTACCATAGAAGAATCATATTTATAGTAGAATCCACTTACCACCACTAACAAACCATAGAACAATGCTGGGTGTCGTGATTCTACGAATTTCATTAATGGTAATGTAGACACCCAGCATTTACAGCTAGTAAATTATCAAAAATTTTTGTTAGGTTTATGCGTTTTTCGATTATACTTTGTGAACTTTTACGACCTTCTACCACCGGGTTTCGAGACAAAAAGTTTAAATTAGTCATTTTTTCCCCTGGCCTGTACTCAATATTGAATTTCGACATCTGCATGAACGACCCCCCTTTGAACTCTAATAGTTGGTTTAGCTTTAGTTTTGAAGGCTTTAAGCGAGTTACAATCCGTATGAAGTGACGACCATGCAGGTAATGACGGAAATATTTCATAGAAACGTATACTGCAAGTGCCTCCAGCTCGTATGAGTAGTGGCCTGATTCGGCAGGCGAAGCCATCTACTGAAATATTCGATCACCCAATGCTTTTTCTCAATCCTACGCAATAAATTTGCCCCATACCTGTCAGCACTTATATCAGTATAAAGTACAATCGGAAAAAGTGTGCCAAATATAGTAAGTCAAATAAAGTGAACGATACATTTCTGGAAGTCATTGCAGAAGAGGTTGGAATAACAGCGATAGTTGAGGAACAAATTGCCTTAAATTAGAAACGAGACCAATAAACTGTCTCAGCAGGGTCACAGACTGTGGGGGTGGCAGATCATTCGAAGCTTTTATTTTGCATTAGGTCGTATTCCACTTCTCCAATTATTCAACACAACATTTGATAAATTAAAATTTTGACTACCTCGAGTTTTTCGAAAGCGTCATCTTTGCTACTTTGTACTACCATTACGTCGTCTATGTAAACGATAACTTAAGAATGAACGAGACTACCTAAAGCATGATTAATAGCTCGTTGAAACACGGAAGAGGCGTTTTTTAGCCCAAATGGCATGGTTAAAAGTTCATATTATCCATCCAGGGGTAACAAACGCAGTTGGTTCGATCGAATTCGGGTAAATTGATAAAATCCGCTTGCCATATCTATACAGATGAAAAACTTGGGAGGAACTGGGTCTAATAATGTTTTCATCCAACAGACATCCATAGACATTCTAACTTGTTGATTTCCTCTACACTCAACCAAGGTCGTCTCTAAATAGTCTTATTTTCATCAATTAGGCAAATCTCTAAGCAGTTATGCGTCGTTGTAGAATGCCTTTAATAAACGAACCAATATAATTAAGAAGCAATAATATTAGTTTATTCCTTATCACAATAATTTAGATTAGTATCAACATTGGCCAAATCGGAATCACAATCAGAGGTCAAGACAGGCAACACTGTTTTTTTATTAAGGATTGTAAGTGAATAAGATGCATTTTTCACACCAATTCAATTTTCAAATTTCTCGCCCAATGAAATGAACATGTAAACAAGTTTCGATGGAATGATCACAAATCAAAGTATTAGCCATTATATGTAAAGTCCTACAAACCGTATTATAACCCATAACCCATAAAGTAACTACGTTGTTTATTCTTAATCCAGACAGCTTTAGCAAGACGGCTTCAGCAAGACGTCTTTAGCAAGACGTAGATGAGCGAGTACCCGGCTTCAGAATCAAAACAAAAGTGGAGCAACCCACCGAATTATTGAAAAGTTCCAAGGGGCTCGAATACGGTACATAGGTTGACATCATTAACGTAATCCCTCTTTACCGGCATTGAGCACTCCTGACGATGCCTTCCGCACTTCAGTATTTCAGTATTTGTGACAATTGATTTTGGGGAAATTTCTGGTCCTTTTGTAATCCACGGACGACAAAGCGTCACCCATATGGCGGCTCTATCCAGCATCAAAAGACAAAGTTTTTATTTCCTGTTGCCGCTCGTTCCGAGTATTGATTTTCGTGTGAAAGTCACACATCGGAATCGCCTGCCTATTCCAGCCACATGTGCCAAAAAATATTCTTAAACGTCAGGATCTTTCACCTTGACATCAATGATGTCACTATTCTAGTTCCGTACAACGAAATAGATTCCCCTTGCAGCTAAAGTCTCCGTTCCTGCAAAATACTTTCATGCGCTTTCTTTCAAGAATCAGCTGATTTCCATTACGAGAGCGTTGCCTTCCAGCTTGTTTTCGGAGAGGATGTAATTTACCTTTGCACTCCATGATACTGCATCGACGTTTCCAAGGTCAGGGTTAATGTTCGGCAACTCCATGTCTACTGCGGCATTTGAAGCTCGCTGTATTGCTTTAATGAGTTCGGAGAAAGTATAATTTTGCAACTCTAAGAGTAGTTTCAAATTATCTTTACTTTACGAAGATATACTGGAGTCACCCTCCATTTAACACTGCTCCTCGGGCTGTTCTAAACAAAACATTTTTCGGCATGGTCTGCGATCTGCACAGTATCGCGATCCAGAGTATCAATGTTCTCCTTCCCTGCTTGCGTTTTTCCGCCATCGTCTCTTTCTTCACTTTCGTCTTTCTCTACTCCTGCTATTCGCTTTGGTGCGGTCACCTGCACCCCTTTATTTCGGTCACATCAGCGCAAGGAATAATGTTAACGACAGAAACTATTGCCTTTATTTGTAGATCCAAAGAAACAGCTCAAAGCCCATACAAATAGGTGGAAAGCTAAAGGAAAATTGGAGCTAGAAGTTGTTATAATTTTGATTTCCTAACTGTTCCTTGACATATATGTTAGTTTATGGGGTCGGAGATTTTTCCTTTTCTCTGTATGTGCATTTTCCCTTTATTCTACTGGTGTCGAGTATATTTATTCCCAAACGACACGACGGGCTTACAAGTTTTATGTTTTTTTAATGCATTGATAACTAGTTTGTATTTATTTGAAAACATTTAAAATTTGTCTAAATGTCAAGTGTTAAAATAAAAAGCGTTTAAAGTTCCCATAGTGACAGTGGTACCCACACAAATACTTTCTCATGTATGACTTTCATTTGAATACGACCGTTTACACTGTCGGAGAGCAAGCAGAAGCCGCGCAGAAAAATTTTTCTCTGCCGTGCAAAGGAGTAGCGGACGAAAGTTTCTAGTCCTTCTACTAGGAGCGTCAAAATTTAAGCTAGCAAAATTAGTAACAGCTAATAAAGCTGTTAGTAAAAGCTAATTAATGGTAATGAAAACACATGTAAACACATTACCATTAATAAGATTAAATAGAAACATGACACCCAGCATCGTTCTAAGTTTTGTTAATGATGGTAAGTTTATTAATAAAAGTCTACAATGATAGGAGGGAAGGTAAAGACTTCCATCCCAATTAAGTTCCCTAAGTGCGAAAATAAGAACGTTTTTTTGCACCGATTCTATGTGATCTTGGTGTACTCCGTATTGAGGACTCCAGACACACGATCCATACTCAAGAATCGGACGGTAGAATCGGAAGTGTATAAAGTTTTTGTTATGTACGGGTTATTGAATTCTTTTGACCATATTTTAATAAAACCAAGCAAACCTCTTGCTATATTAACTATGGTGGATATATTGTCGTAAATTTAAGTTTCAAATTAAGTTAATAGGACACCCAGATCGTTAACCTGAGATAACCTACGTAGCCTGGTGAGGACTAGATCGATACAACTATACTGAATCGGGCACTACTGCATCTGATAAGTATTGATAAGTAGCTCGAAATGCAGATAAGGAAATCAGTTGGGAATCCCAAAAGACTGAGTTTACTTATAGGACGCGAATGGTTAACAGAGTCAAATGCTTTACTAAAGTCAGTGTAAATGACGTCAGTTTGTAAGCCATTCCGAAACTCATCCATGACAAAATATGTTAGCTCCTATATGTTGGTGGTGGTGGAGTGGCGCTTCATAAATCAATTTTAGCACGGGGATGTTATTGAACTACATAGGAATCGCAAATGTGGAGTGATAAGTTCTTTGAAAAGCTTTGGAATTGCTGACAGTTTAGAAATGCCTCTATAATTGGCAGCAAAGTACTTTTATCCTTCCCCTTCCCCTTTTTATGCAGACTAATAATGTAAGATTCCTTCCACATAAGGGGAAAGATCGAATTCTCCAGCGATATATTAAAGAGCTTAAGGAGCGGTTTGTACAGTGCCTCGGCGCAGTTCTTAAGAACTCAGCCTGGTACTCCATCGGAGCCTGGTGAATACCCGGGCTTGACTTTAAGAAGATCCGATAACACACCACTTTGATCAAAAGATGGGCAAAATATAAGGTTGGCTAATTGGATCTTCTAAGTGTAACGCTGAGATGGAATGGTGCTATGTTTATACATTGTACGAATACCTGTTGGGAAAAACTCTGCAAAGAGATCGGCCATTACTAGATCAGTGTTCGCATATGAGTTCTCAAACGTAAGCAGAGATTGAAAAGGTACATGTTTGCGCTTAGTGTTTACAAAGTTATAGAGTTATATCTTTGCCATTAGATCGGAACAATAAAATTCCAAAAGTAATATATTTAGTATTAAAAAATCAGCCTTATGGAAGAAACGAACTTTATGAGAATTAAGTGAAGACTTAAGGTCAATTTAAGTATTGGTTTCGATTGAAGCCTTAAGAGTGGGATGATATTTATCCTCAGGGTTAGAAAGGGGCAAGGTTCTGGAATGAGTAATTCCATCAGGATCAGAAACGAAACACAAGTCCAACAGCCGACCTAAAGAATTTCTAACATGGTTAATTTGCCCTAGTGACATGTCGACCATACCCGCAGGGGGGTCATGGTGCAAGTTAAGCAGTAAGGACGGAGAACTCTCAACGTCAGATCACATGAGTTCTGGTATATTGAAGTCCCCCAGAGCTACCAGCTGGTCATTATCAGACAGACGGGCCGAAATGAGACATATAGCGGACAAATGTTGTTAGTATGTAGGCGGGTCCAACGAAGGTGGTATGTAAGAACAGGTAAAGAACATATGAAAGAACTGGTTCCAACGAAGGTGGTATGTAAGAACAGGTAAAGTATAAAGATTGATTGTACCTCTTCAGAAGCGAATTTGGAGACTACAGTAATTAACACTTCTCCTCCGCTTCGCAGTGTTCTATCACATCTAAAAGTGGTGTTCTTACTTGGAAAAACTTTGGAGCTTAAGATCTATGGCTTTTACCAAGTTTCTGTAAAGTCTATAATGTGAGATGCAAAGGAAGAACTATCAGAATTCCGTTTGGGTAGATTACTACGTAATCCTACGTAACGTATGATAGGTAAGTGTTAGTGAAGAAATTATTTTTTTGAAGATGAGGAAGTTGAGGTGGAAGGTTGGTCAGTGGCTTTATCATGTAGTTTCACTCCCACAGGCTTGGTAATTTTTTTCTTCACCGTACTTGGCTGATGTTCCTGGACGAAAATGTTCTCTGGCCAAAAGCTGGCGGAACAAATCGTCTTGAACATCTGCACGGGCACACGTATTTTGAAAGATGACGTGTGCCTGAAATACACTTATTTAAATTTGGTAATATCTGTCATCTTTATGTCAGCATTTGTTTTGGCTTTGATGTAAGCCGAGATATCAATCTCAGAAGTATCAGGGGCTAGCTGGGAAACAAATATGTTTTTCGTTGTTGGAATTGCCTGCAAGGATTTTGGTGCCACCGTAACTAATACTGCAGCAACAGTTCGCACCGGGGGTCCGGACGGTTCATTACCCTATTCGGTGACTCTTAAGGGGGCTTGTATTATTGGGTCTGGTGGTATCACTTGAAGCGATGCCACAGAAGACATATCGGATAATTGCTCATTTACACTGAGATTTTCGGAATTTTTCCTTTTACTTATCCCAGGTCCGGCCCTTGGGGTGGCCAGCGATATAAGCGGCTGCATAATTGTCAGCTCGGTAGGCAGATGGTTATTCGCCACAAGCACATTACTAAAAGCGAATTTCTTACGCTTTGGAGACTCATAGTTGAAGACTACTAAACTGTGTATCGAGCGCATAGAGTTGGTAATTTTTGATTTTACGAAAACCGCTAATCACTTCCTTGAAATCACTTTTAGTCTGTCTAATGAACGATCTCATTTCGTGCTGAACAGCACGACAACCGACACTGCAAAAGTGGAGACCAGACCTACGTGAAACTGATGCCATGATCCCGGCACACTTTGCGTGTAATACATTTTCACAGAGCCAGCAGTGGATGATAGGCTGGGATGAAAAGATTGTCCTATTACAAGACTTCAACGAACAGACAAGTTTACATTCCATTATTATTGATTTATTAAATTATTCATATTTTTTGTTTTTATTATTAACGTACCTTGAACCACTGTGCCAGGGAAACGAAAAAAGGAGATTAAACAGAGCGATTAGTGTGGGTTAGTAAACTGCAAAGAATAGAGATAATAATCTCTACTGAGCGACGATAGAAGAAACACCGTAAGAGATGAAGAGGCAGAGGAGAGCTATGTTTGGAGGAAAATTAATAAAACAATTATTTTACCCCCAAATATGCCATGCACACACGAAGCGATACGAATATTTAAAATGCAAAAGATTGGTTTTTATAAATATTGATAAATAAACATTTATTTATTTAGTTTCAAATCGTTATAATATTGTTTATTTATCTCCGCATATGAAATGGAGTGAGACAAAAGCTACGATGCGTGCGCTGAGATAAAAAGCAAGAGTGCGCCCACCTTAGAACATAGGCCGAGCGAAAGCTCGCTAGCTTAATGATAAAGATAAAGGCCGTTGAAGCCCAAGTGGCCGAGAAGAGTCGGCTTGCGACCAATAAATGACAAACTATAATTATTATATTTTAGTAATCGAATCTATGCCATGGCTGCTGCCTGACACGACATATCCCCCACCACGACTGGTGGTTAGACTGGCTCCGATAAGCAAATCGCTACGTTGTGGCCGAAAAAACTGTGGATCGGCTAAAGTAAGATTGGCTGAGCTAGGCTGGAGATCAGTGATGTTATGGGCGATGAGAGCGTTGGCAAAGGCCAAATATTCGGAGCAACGGGACCGTAGGAGCACATCGACAGATAATCCGTCTGTCTGGCGAAGCCAGTGTCGCCAATTCCAGACACTATCATGTAAGATTTGCGTCTACGAAGTTGCAGCTGACTAGCCAGTCGGGAAGTAATCACGTGCACCTGCGATCGTGAATCCAATAGGGCTCGGCAAGGAACAAAAACTCCAGCGCGACTCCGAACGAGAATGTTCGCTATAGCCAGTCTGCTAAGGCAATCTCACTGCTGTGACCTTGGGCAACTAGTGCATTAGCAGTGGATGGTGAAGCGGCTATTGGCTCGGCGCACTCGGTAGTTGCAGACGTAGACGACACAATCGAAGGCTGGCTACTAGGTGACTGTACTTCCAAAAAATGCAGCAGGCTGAGATGCCTCCTCCCACAACTGCGACAATTAGCAGCGAGGCACTCACGCAGATGATGGCCAGGTTGGAGACATTTCCGACATAGACTGAGTCGCCTAGCCTCACCAAGGTGGCTCTCAGGGGGGCAATAATAGAAATCTGGTAGACACTACGTGCGACCACCCATTACATAATATACAAGCAGTGGTAGGTGAATTAGTGATGATAAAAGACGATCTACTATTATTTTAGACTTAACGTCTTCCCATCCATAGCCTCCAGAGTCCTGCATCGCTGCACCAAAAATTTTGTCATCGACTCCCAAGTAGGGATGAGGTTCAAGTGTGACCTTCCTCCCACTTCGCCTGGGTAGCTGGGTCCAACCGTTGAATGAGCACTTGGACAATGATACTGCATGCGATCTGAATTGTTGTCCCCAAATTTTTTAAGGCTCGCATGTGGGCATTGAATTTATCGGAAAGCCCTCGAAGCGATGCCACTGAGCCACCTTCCAATAGACTGAGGCCTAAAATGCCGTTCACATGAGCCTGAAATATTATCCGACGGTTTTAAAATTGTTTTTCCAAGAAATGTAGGTTAGGCTAAGTTAGGTTAGACGGCTGCCGTTCACCTCCTGTGGAGGCAACGCCTCGTCCCCACTTAGACCGTGTTCGGTCCCTTGTGATACCGTGAGCTGAATCTAAAAATCCCTTTGCACGCAGAAGAGAGGTCTTATGGTCTAGCAGTTCCCCCACCCTGAGGCTTTGGTGAACCTTTCCATCCTGTTCGGGTGTATTTCTGACATCGCTGAGATGCTGCTGAGGAACCTATCGCCCAGGTACTTAATTCTAAGGGACTGCAACGCTGGGCAGTGGCAGAGAAGATGCTCGACGGTTTCTTCCTCTTCTTAGTCCCTGCAGCTGCGGCAGTAGTCGTTGTGGGGTGAGTTCATTCGCCTAGTATGTGTTCCCACTAGCCAGTGCCCCGTGACGACTCTTATTGCCGTGCCAATGCGGGTTCTGTCCATCCTAGGAAATTGAGATGTTCTTTTTATGGAGATTTTGGTCCAGAGTTGGCGGGCCAACCGGCAATTTAGGACGGTTTCCCAGCTAAGCTGATTCTTTTCCTTATTGGCTTCCCTAAGTAGGAGCTTGTATGAGGCTAGTGGTACACCGGTGCCCTCCAGTTCTCCCTGGAGGGCAACTAGTGGTGGTGCCTTTGAAAACTCCGACTGAGCTCTTGGTCCACCTGAATGCATCTTCGCTATAAGCTCAGGCACTGTCCATCGGAAGTCGCCGCTTATCTCCTTTATATCCAATTTTTTAAGTTCCCCGGGGATGGTCTTAAAGTCCTGGTACATGGCGACCAACTGCCCATTACGCACTTGGAGCATAGCATCTTCACCCTTGGACACTGGCTGGAGGGCTCCTTGGAACCTCGTCAAATCTTGAAGGATTTGAATGGCTTGCATTTCAAAATCGCTCTCCGAGCTGGAGAGCGCCGTTCTCCTATGACGGCGCCACTATAATTTAACTATGCTCAATTAAAGTAACAAAACGCACAAAATAATTCACAATTATAGTTCTTATAATTTATTTTATTATATTTAATTATAATTGTGCGCGGCGTACACGTTTTATCCCAATGTGCGCTCAGAACCGTACACTGCTTGTGTAAAATGCTTGTGTGAGGCGAATGCACTTGCAAGTGGAACATATGTATTTATGTTATATTTAGCGGACCGGATTACAATTGTATTGTATGTTTATGTATTTATTTATATTATTAAACGATTTATAAATACAAAAAACTTGTTTCCAGACACTGATGCACTGTATGAAGTTTATGTGCAAAAATATACATACATATGTTAAGACACTGCGCAAAACTGAATCGCATATATTCGCACTAGTTATATTTAATGTTTGGTCATTGAGTTTTTTCAATGACCTTTTCTCCAAATAACAACACGAAATTATTTATTTTCAGAACGTTATAATATTGTTTATTTATCTCCGCATATGAAATGGAGGGAGACAAAAGCTCCACTGAGATAAAAAAGCGTTCGCCCGCCTTAGAAAATAGGCCGAGCGAAAGCTCGCTAGCTTAACGATAAAGATAAAGCCCGTTAAAGCCGAGCGGCTTGCGACCAACAATAGCGATAAGATAAATAAATAAATCGTATAGTTATTATATTTTAGTGATCGAATCTATGCCGTGGCTGCTGCCTGACCCGACAGAAACTATTGCCTTTATTTGGAGATCCAAAGAGACAGCTCAAAGCACATACAAATAGGTGGAAAGCCAAGGGAAAATTGGAGCTAGAAGTCGTTATAATTTGAATTTCCTAACTGTTCCTTGACATATATGTTAGTTTATGGGATCGGAGATTTTTCCTTTTCTCTGTATGTGCATTTTCCCTTTATTCTACGAGGGTCGAGTATAATTATTTCCAAACGACACGACGGGCTTACAAGTTTGACGTTTTCTTAATGCATTGATAACTAGTTTGTATTTATTTGAAAACATTTAAAATTAGTCTAAATGTCAAGTGTTAAAGTAAAAAGCGTTTAAAGTTCCCATAGTGAAAGTGGTACCCACACAAATACTTTCACATGTATGACTTTCATTTGTGTACGAATACGAAGACTTCTCCTTTAGCATACGACCGTTTTCACTGTCGGAGAGCAAGCAGAGGCCGCGCAGAGAAACTTTTGGAGGTACATGTGGTAAGGTTTTGGGTAAAACTGCTCTAAATTCTGCACATATTTGTTTACATTTTTGGGCAACGCTGTTCTACATTCAACACATATTTGTTTACATTTTTATACCCTTGCAGGGTATTATAATTTTGGTTAAAAGTGAGCAACGCAGTGAAGGAGACATCTCCGACCCTATAAAGTATATATATTCTTGATCAGGATCACCTCCTGAGTCGATATAAGCGTGTCCGTCTGTCTGTCTGTTTCTACGCAAACTAGTCTCTCAGTTTTAAAGCTATCGACTTCAAGCTTTGCACACATCCTTCTTTCCTTTGCAGGCAGTATATAAGTCGGAACGGCCGGGATCGGTCAACTATATCCTATAGCTTCCATATAACTGATTGATCGGAAATGCCATAACTTCGTTGTTTTTAAAGTTATAAGGTTGGGACTTGCTATGGACTCTTCTTTTGGCACACTTATTCGATCTTCCAAGGATTGGCCGACTATATCCTATAGCTGCCATATAACTGATTGATCGTAAATGCCATATCTCTGTTGTTTTTTAAGTTAGAAGACTGGGACTTTGTATGGATTCTACTTTCGGCAAACTAATTTGATCTGCCGAGTTTTATAAGGATCGGCCGACTATATAAGATCCGATATATATCTAATAATATACGCTGCCACATATCTGCAAGGGTATATCAACTTCGGCTCCGCGCGAAGTTAGCTTTCCATTCTTGTTTTTTTTGTCGTTTTGAGTGCTTCGCGTAATCTAACATGTAAATAACACACCCTCCCTTAATCTGACTGCACCTGAGATTGTCTGATGATACATTTTTTTTCCAAATCCGTTTTCTCGTCTTGGACCGCAGTCCATAGAAGTATATATTTCAAACCATATTATTTTAAAAATTCCAAATTCAAAATTTTTACATTTTTCCTGTTTTTTTCATTTTCAGGTAGCCTGGATTAAATCTGATTCTAAAGCAATACTTGGAATACACACACACATGGTATCTCTAAATCCTAGATTAGCAGTAACTCACAACGGCCACAACACTTGGAAGCTTCACATATCCCGCGTTCAAATAAACGACTCTGGAAGCTACATGTGCCAAGTTAATACAGACCCAATGAAAAGCCAGGTAATTTTCTTTGCCTAAGTCCTCTAGGGCAAGCCGTCATGTACATTAACTTTAACGACCACTGCGTGAAACATTTTTCCTCTTCGAAATTTTTATTTTTATACCCTTGCATAGTGTATTATAATTTTGGTCAAAAGTGTGCAACGCAGTGGATGAGACATCTCCGACCCTATAAAGTATATATTCTTGATCAGGATCACCTCCTAAGTTGATATAAGCATGTCCGTCTTTCTGTTTCTACGCAAACTAGTCTCTCAGTTTTGAAGCTATCAACTTCAAACTTTCCACACTTCCTTCTTTTCTTTATGCAGGCAGTATTTAAGTCGGAACGGTCGGGATCGGTTAACTATTTCATATAGCTGCCATATAACTGATTGATCGGAAATTCCACAACTTTGTGGTTTTTTAAGTTAGAAGGATGGGACTTTATATGGGTTTCACTTTGGCCAAATTAATCCGATCTGCCAAATTTCAAAATGATTAGCCGACTATATAAGATCCGATTTATATCTAATAAAATAAGCTGCCATTTAACTGCAAGGGTATATCAACTTCGGCTCCGCCTGAAGTTAGCTTTATTTCGATTTAAAATAAATCTTAGCGTTTCGTTTGACTTTGTTTTTTTCAGTCAGGATATTTGGATGTGGTTGTTCCACCAGATATTCTTAACCATCCGACGCAAAATCTTGAGGAAGGTGTTAGCACAGAAGGTGGCAGCATTGCGCTGGAGTGCAGCGCGATTGGCGTTCCGGAGCCAAAAGTGCAATGGCGGCGTGAAGCAGGGAAGGATATTATACTTCGAGCTGATAGTCGAGAAAAACAGGGTAAAATAAGCCACGTGAATTTCTCCCACATACCACTGGTTGCTCAGTTATTAAATTTACATTATTTATAAATTTATTTAACTAACTAAATATATCATATTGAACAAAATCGAGGGCTCACAAAGTCGAACTTTTTTTACTCCACGTATGCTTTTACCGGTTATTATTAGGGGCACCCACTATGAACAAAAGGGATTTACTGACACGTCATAGAGAATTTGGGCGGAGCAGCTACAGACTTTCGAAAATGTAAAAACTGTTATAATGATATATTTTAGTGAGTCAGATATTGACAGCATCCATGCTCTATAATTTTTCATATGTATATTTACTCTTTATCGAATGAGCTCCCCAATCTAACATTTCACCTTACTAGGCTGCATCATATAAAAGTTAAATTTTAACACATGAAGCTCAATTTACAACTAAGCTCCAGCACAACTATCATAGAAGATATTATTAGAAGAAATTCTAGTATCTAACCTACTTAATACTTTGTAATTCGGCATCGGTAACCATGGTTTTGAAAAATCTGAGTCGCATAGGTGGCAGCATCTCCTCCAAAAGAAGAGCAGCTGATTCAATGCGGAATAACTTATCTTAATAACAGATAAATGTAAATTTTTGAATTTTCATGTGGAAGTGATTCTTGTGGCACACCGTATTATTCAAATGGGATTATCCCACCATATATCAAGAACGCTTATTACATTTGAAACCTGCTGTGCTCTACAAAATAATTACAATTACATATAATATTTTCACTTTAAATCAAAATAGATGCATCAGCCTTTTTCACTATACACAATTCAAATCAAGGCCGCCAAATTAAGAGAGAAGCTCCTCGCTCTGGTCAAAATGTCCAGAAATAACTCAGAAAAGATACTCGGTCTACATTGGATGTCAAAAATTAACGGCAGTAAGTTAAAGTTATCCCGATTTATGGAAAACGTCATTCAGGAGAACAAGAATTTTCACGTAAATCCCAAATGAATTTTTACTTGTGCCAGGGTGAGAGCAGTCCACTTACAGATCGCTGATGCCCTCGACACTGCCTCATGTATTATGAGAATTCGGAGTTTCATCATCCACAGACTTTATATTACTGGTCGCAAACAGACGCATTATCGCAGACCGATATTTCCAGATGAGTCTTCAATGCGGTAGAAGGAGTTGGTCTCATGTCGCAGGCTATTTCCCTCTATAATTGGGAATTGTAATTTTAAAAAAGTTTTATTCCCATTAGATACATTTAAGAAAAATACAAGATCCCTTATACTAAAACTTAAAGGTATATAGCTGAAAAAAAAACTTTCAAAGCTGTTGAAAAATCGAGAAAGAAAAGCTATCTTTGGCTGCAGCCGAGGTTATTATACCATTGTAGGCTAATAAGAATTCATTGTGCGAGAAGTTCCCAGGCAAAGCAAGCACCGAATTCAATACATTTAAAAATTGTATAATTTAATACTTTAGAATTATGTATGAACAAGTGTATTTATGTAATAGAGCGTTCAAGCTTTAGCCTGACGGCGTCATGGCTATGCGTCTGCATAGTTATCACTGTCATCTGACCTCCCCTCCGTCCTGCATCTCTCAATCCTATGTTCAGTCCCACAATGAGCGAGAAATCAGCTAATCGCAGCGCTTCCGCACAATAAGATAAGCAGCAAACTAAACATGCGGCCCGCCAATGCTAGAATTAGCATGAGACACCTTCGTACGACTTTCAGCCTTTATGGCACCCGCTTGGCTCGCTGCTGTATAAGAAGCTTGCCAGTCTTGACTCCGAACCTTCCAGAAAAGGCATATCATTGATTGCCGGAAACTGATCTGCGAAAGACTTGGATTGTGGTTGAAATTCTGGAGGAGCATACATTGAGTGCCTAATCGGGAAATGGTTGACCTGCAATGACCCTCTTGAGTTGATGCTTCACCGGCTTTACATTAGCCTCCCGCAGCCCGCCAAAAATAGGCGGCTGACGAGTATTAAAATGCCACATTGATTACTGCGAATCCTCTTGTAGCATACCGTTGAATGCCTTCAATAAATTGTCCCCCCAAATAAAGTTAGTTCCGTTGCGCCTATAGAGGTGCTAAACCATCCCTCATCGACCAGTGAATCTGTTCACAACCCCCAGAAAATGATCAGTGCTGAGGCCTATCACCGCTTCCAACTTATCAAATTATTGTTTGGAGAAACGATCCATCTGAGGATCTTAAGTACTATCGACTCAAAACAGTCACATATATAACCAATGCATACCCATTTCTGACAATAAAATACCTACATTATTTAGCTTTCCGATCACAGGATAACTACTCGTTAGGGTCTGCGACACTCGAAAATTACTTCTATGTAGACGATTGCTTGACGGGTGCTGACTCAGTGACAGAAACAATTCAAATCCAAAGGGAACTGAACCAGATACTCGGTGAGACTGATGTGTTCCAAGACCAGAGTGGCACCCACAGCGAAGCAATCTTTGCCCAGAATAGAGTTGTGCGAAGCAGTTCTAGGTACAGAACTCACGCATAGAGTCAGACAAGACCTACACATGTCTTGGGATAAGGTTTCTGGGTTCTTTTTGACTGATTCTTCCATCAATTTAGGGTGGATCAATGCAACGACTTTCACTTACCACTCATATGTGGCAAATCGGATAGCCAAGATCCAAAAAGCAACGGAAAAGTCTCAATGGCATCACACTGATGTCTTATCCAGAGGAACTAGCTAGCAAACTTTCGAACAACAATATGTAGTTTTAGGGCCCCCTTTTCTCCCTTGTATCTTTGGTCACCATCTTCCAATCTTATGGGTTATTTCGGTGCACAAGCACGCAGGCTAGCCCATTCTATAATACTAGAGTAGACTACTCCGGCCCCATATGGATTTGTCACAAGATTCGAGGCAAACCACCTGACAAGGCATATATAGTGTGTTGTATTGTTTCCCACGAAGGCATGTTGCCACGGAGGCAGTTCACTTGGTAAGCGATCAGTCACAACAGTTGCCTTTTAGGCCACTCTCCTCCGGTTCCTTGGACGTCGAGGAAAGTGCCAAACGATCCATTGCGATAATGCAACAAATTTTATTGGAGCCAAAAAAAAAATTGAAGGTGCTCGAAATCACGGTTTCCTCAACCAAAGCGAAGAAGAAATAGACTTAAAATTCATTCCTCAACGAGCACCATCATTCGGTGGCCTTTGGAAAGCTGCAAAACGGCTGCTTATATCAATTAATGCCGTTTAAAGAACTGAACATTGTGATCGTTGAAGTCGAGGCGATCCTCAATTCCCGCACTATCACTCCCATTTCAACAGACCTCACTGACGAATCAGCTTTTAGTAAAAGGACACTTCCTGGATTAACGATGGTTCTCCAATCTCCAGTTAATGGCTTAAGTGCTAATCCTGATACCAACAACATCCCGTATGGAAAACCCTTTATAAAAAGATGGGGACTGGTATCACGACTGAAGCACGCCTTTTGGAAGCAATGGTTGTGTACAAATGGGAGCAAGCATCTCCAAATATTAAAGAGGAATTGCTAGGCCTTATAAAGTGGGAACGGCGAGAATGGTAGTTTCAGAGTGGACAATGATAGTATATTACAACTTGGATCCATACTGAAATGATATGAAGGTACTTGCAATTGGGTTAACAGAGTTTGCCCTCAAGTTCCAAGATTTTACAAAGATGCAGTTCCATTCTGGATCATTTTTAACATCTGTATGCAGAGCTTAAAGCAGTTGCCACCAAACACCATTGGTGCTTTAGAAAATAATGTATGCGTATGACAGTACAACTTATACTTACGCCATCTTTCAAATACCATAGCGCCCATTCCAATATAGGATTCCAAGGGTTGGACATTCAACAATTTTCAGATAATGATCATAGCTTTTAGTGCCCAAAGAGATCATTTTATAGGTTTTAATAAGGATGATTTCAGTAGATGCACACCTATAAAATTGAGCAGCACATTTGTTTTAACCACTTAACAGCATTCAATGTTGAGTGTAGATGCGAATATAAGTTATTCAATAACAAGACTGGAACAGAATGTGCCTGCAATCTTGTGGACTTCAGCATGGTATGGTAAAACTCACCAATGAATCTTCGCAACGAAGAACCCAATGGAACTTTATGCTTTATGCAATGGAGTTTAATCAACTTTCAACATAAAAACAACTGGTATGCTACATTTTTCGACTGGTTGCACAGCCCGCAATGTCAAAATAAGCCTGACTACTTTCGGCACTATGACCACAGAAACACGAAATATCTCTAAGCCCATAGAGCTTATAGATGAAACATCAGAAGCCGCCATAATGGCTCACACCCAATCACCAAGTGAAGGCCGTCACGGAATTAGAGGTTCTACAACGTCGGTTAGCCGATATAAATGCCCAATATTCTCTGTACTAACTGGACCACCAGACAACCATGTCTTATGCAGCATTGGTCATTTCAGTCATCATACTGATACTGAAAAGCATCCTCCCACTGCGATACAAACGGTATATTGGACTCTAAAAACTAAAGGTACTATAAGAGGGTAAACTCCGGAACCTACACCAAGAGAGTTTACTACAGAGCTGGACGACGGTTGAAAACCTGTTAATCGGCATGGAGAATGTTAAGTCATGAAAATGTAATATTAAGTTACGAAAACATAATACATATAAAAAAAAATATTAGGAGATAGCCTACACGAAGAACGATGAATTAAGGGGCTAAAGAGTACAGTAACAACAGGTTGCAAGTTACAAGGAAGTTCCGGACTTCAAATTCAATGAAATAGAAAAAAAAATTTTTGTACAATCCACACATTTTAAATTGCTGTTTTTAATTGTTATTTCCATTAATTTGCAACCTAAGTAATATCAAGGTATTTAATTAGCCATAAATATTGAACTTGTATATTAATATAGTAAGTCTAATATAGTAAATCTATTCTCAATTCATTTCTTTCTCCACATCTAATTTATTCAATTGAAAGTTGCGGCAACAAGCCAGCAAATGGCTTATGATCCCTTTGCTTAACTTAAACATTACAGATTAACACCCGTCACAAAACGCATGCCAAATGTCGTCTAAGTTTCGGCTGAACATTTATATAGCGATACATTTTCTATATATATACCTTGAAAACGAAACCTCCGAAGGCACCTCCGAAGGCTTGGAAAACAGGAATTAACCGCATTGGGAAAATATGCAGAATCAACCTCTAAAAAAATGTGGGTTTATAATAAAGGGGTTTTTTTTTAGAGGTATAGAACTTTAAGTTGCCGATTTAACAGCTGTCCAGTTATTCATTCTCAGTTTAGTTTGGCAATTCATCATGATTAGACTCACGCCTGAACAACGCTTGCATATAAGGAAATTTTATTTGGAAAATATTGGTTCTATGTGGAATACTTATCGCGCACTACGTCCATTTGATTACAAAATTATTATTATCCATTATGTGATTACAAAATCCAACAAGACGGTGCAACATGTCACACAGCTGGTGTCACAATCGACTTGTTGAAAGACACGTTTGGTGACCTCCTAATTTTACGTTTTAGACCTGTGAGTTGGCCTCCAAGATCTTGTGATTTAATACCTCTAGACTACTTTCTGTGAGGCTATGTAAAGTCATTGGCCACCAACGATAGACTATTGGAAGACAACATTCGCCGTGTTATTGCCGATATACGGCCACAAATGTTGAATAAAGTCATCGAAAATTGGACGTCGAGATTGGACTATATCCGAGCCAGCAGTGGTCATATTCCAGAAACCATATTTCAAATGTAATGCCACAAGATTATTTTTCGAAAGAATTTCATGTCAATCAAATAATTTTTTATTGAAATTTAAATTAAATTTATATGCGACAATTGATACATAACGCGATTGAAAGCAGGCAATATAAGCCGAAATACAAGAACATGAAAGCTTAGCAATAAAACCTCAAAACCATGCAGCTGTCCATAATTCCGTGGGCAAGAGGCGAGGCGGGGGAGATGGGGGAGCATGCGCTACAAATACCAGCAAAGCGCATGCGAAACTGGGAGAAACAAAAAAAAATAGAAAATGCTGATAATACGCCGCTGCTTCTGCGTTTCAGCGTCTTCTATATCATTTTCGCCTTTGGCTGCTTGACCCAACATCCTCCCTCCGTTGAAAGCTGACCCTTCAACAGAATCCTTAAGGGGCAGCAGACACAGCCTTGACACCGCACGCTTAGCCGTTCCAACAGCAGTCCTTAAGTCCTTTCCTGTTCACTCCGTCACGGCCAGGAATCAGCTCCAGTACCCTGGGTAGAGGCCACTTCATTGGGGGTAGATTCTCATCCTTCACCAGGACTATGTCACCGACAGACTCTACGGGACCAGGGGAGCACCATTTGGAACGCTGCTGCAACAGCGTAAGATACTCCTCCTTCCAACGCGCCCAGAAAACTTGCTGTAAGTAGGAGACTCTCTACCACCCATCTCGACAGTTGAAGTTTAGGGCAGTAAGGGGTTGCTCGATGAATATTGAAGGCGGACCGCCATTTAAAAAATGAGTCGGAGTTAGTACATCGAGGTCTGCAGGATTTTCTGAAATCGGCACATGGGGTCTGGAATTAACGATTGAGGCTATGTGGCATAACAAAGTCCTCAATTCCTCGAAACTAAGAACTGCGAGTCCAACTGCACGGTATAGGTGATGTTTTGCCGTCTTTACAGCTGCCTCCCACAGACCGCCAAAATGAGGAGAGCGTGGAGGAATAAACCGCCTGTCAATAGCTTCAGACAGGCAAAATTCATGCATAGAAGTCAGGTGATCCTGACTGTGGAATCAGGACTGACTCATTCCCGGCACCCACAAAATTGGTAGCATTATCAAGCTATATCTGCCTGGGTTTACGTCGCTTACAAATAAACCGTTTGGGCGCGCTCAGAAACGAAGCTGTGGAAAGGTCCTTGACTAACTCCAAATGGATCGCCTTCGTACTGAAGCAGATGAACACGCAAACGTAGTATTTGATAGGGCCTTTATTCCGAGACTCTGGCTTGTAAAAAAACGGTCCGCAAAAATCCACACCTGTTACGTCAAAGCTTTGAAATCCTTCAACCCTCTCGGTCGGAAGATTAGCCATGATATGTTCCAGAAGCCGAGGCTTAGCTCGAAAACAGCGTATGCATTTGTTTAACACCCTTGAAACGGTCTTCCTCCCCCCAATTGGCCAGTATTGGGAAAGGATTTTCGCAACTAACGCCCGAGGGCCAGAGTGAAGGTTCTTCTCATGAAAGTAGGTCACTATAGCCGATGTGACGGGATGGCCTCTTGGAAGTATAATAGGATGGCGTCCATCAAAATCTAACGCAGAGTTCCGCAGTCGTCCGTCAACACGATGCAAACCAAAATCGTCTACAAAGGGAGCAAGCGAAGCAAGCGGGCTTGAGGGTGGAACCAATCTGCGCGACTTTAACAAGCTCATCTCTTCCTTAAACTCAGTAAGCTGGATGACGCGCATCAGCAGATGGGTTCCTCCTTGGAGATCCTGGACAGAAATGGCTTCGTGGCGGATGCGGTGGCAAAATTTGTAGACGTACGCGAACACCCTCTGTAAGGCGGGAAACGAGTTGGCAAACCTTGACAATGATGCGATGTCCTTTGGTGGAGCCGTAGCCAATAAGGTCCGAGCGCGAAGTTCGATGGTTAGCCTCTCGGCCACAATGCCGATGGGCCACTCATCCTTGGAGCCACGAAGAAATGGAGGGCCATGGGACCAATGCTGGGATTTCAATAGCTCTATGAGAAGAGCACCTCTGGACAGTAAATCGGCTGGGTTGAATGCAGTAGGGTCATAACGCCATTTCATTGCCTCGGTGAGTTTCATCCCATGACAAATTTTCCCTGCACAGCTTCTGCAATAAAATCTTTGCCCTGGTGACGACAGGACCTATCAGGCCCATAGGGTCATAAAACCGAGAAACGGACGATAGGATAGATCTCCGGGTTGGTTTGGCGGTTGACTGAAGGGCTTCAAAGGAAAACAACAGAAGGTCCGTAGAAGGGTCCCAGGCTAATTTAATAACAATAGTTTTCGTGAACGGACTGCCATCGTCGAATTTTAAGTATGATTCCCTTTCACCTTCGGGCACTCCTTCCAAAACCTCTGGGATGTTAGAGCACCATTTCCTCAATTGAAACTGACCCTTGTTCAAAAGGCTCGATGTCTGGGCTATTATTTCTACAGCTTTGGTCTTCGTTGGGGCACCAGATATGAGGTCGTCCAAATAAAAATCCTCGAGAATTAAACTAGAGCCAACGGAAAAACCGGCACCTTCACCCTTAGCCAGCTGATGCATTGAGCGAACAGATAGAAACGACGCTGGCTTAGTGCCACACGTCACGGTGTCGAGTTTAAAAACCTTCACGTCATCATGGATAGAATCTCTCCAGAGAATGCACTGCAGCAAGCAATCATCTGGGTCGACTCTAACGCAGCGATAGATCTTGCAAATGTCTCCCGTTAAAGCAACTATGTGAGACCGAAACCGAAGCAAGGTGTGGAAAAGCTTAGCTTGAATTAGCGGGCCTGACATCAGGACATCATTGAGGGAATATCCATAGGATGAAACAGCCGAACCGACGAAAACCCCTCTCAGCTACGTAGTGGAGCTGTCTTCCTTCAAGACGCAGTGAGAGGGTAGGTAATACAGGCACTTACCTCGCAATTCCTGAGGCAACAGAGACATGTGACACAGATCCAAGTACTCCTTGATGAACGACTCTTAATTAACGTTGATTAACGGGCTCTTTAATTTGGATGACGATACAGCTTGCGCTCAAGTGAATGGAACCGACGCAAGACCTGTGAGTAGGATACTCCCAACAGCTCCTCGCTGTGCTTGATTGGAAGACGAATTGAATGAGAACCTGATTCAAGACGGACGTGGTGCATGGCGAAGTGGGCATCGCAATCAAGCTCCTTAGTAGCATGAACGATCGGCGCAGGCTTCCACTTCCCAGAATTGGCGGAGGAGATAATCGAGGCGATCGTCGAAATTGTTTGCAGAGTCAGCAGGAATCAGCTTACATGAAGCGGCTAAACGAGGCTTCCCTGGATGATCTGGATGAGGAGGCATCCTTGAATTTCGGCTGGTGTTCCGGAACTCATGAGGGCCCGCATATGACCATTGAAACGGTCGGATAACTCCCGAAGGGTTACAACGGATCCTGGCTCGACCACCCTTAGCTGCAGGATCTCGTTGCAGTGAGTCTGGAATATTAACGGTCGATTACTAAATCTGTTGCGCAAAAGATCAAGGGCAAAAGATCAATTAGCGTCAGTAATCTCCAAGGCTCTCACAGTCTCCAAGTCTGACTCCCGCAGACATGAAATAAGCCATCTTAGCTTCTCCATCTTGGTCAAGTGGGGATGGCTGTCAATTGTCGTCCTAAACAGGGCGAAGAAATCAGGCCACTCAGCGTAGCCACCACTTAACGTTGGCATCGGCAACAGGGGCAATGAGGGAGAAGGCCTGTATGGAGTGGGTAAAATACCAGCACCATTGGCACCATCCAACAGTGTAGAGTGCGCAGCAACTCTAATGGAGTGCTTGGCAACCTTTACCTGGATGTCAACGTGCACGTCCGTGGCCACCTGAGAGAATTTCCAAAATAGATCGCTTCCGATCTCACTATAGTTCAGCTCCTCCAGTTCCTTCTGCAGCGTAGTGAATCGCTCGCGCAGACGCCATTAACTCGAGGGTCAGAATGGTTGAGTCAGGACCTCGATTTCCTTACACGTAACCTCGTCTCGCCTCCGAAGCATCCTCTTCCTGCTTGAAACGGCAGATCCAGTAACTTCAGCTTCAGACTCCATTATGCAATCACGTAAAATCGTATAAAAAAAGAAAACCAACAGGTTCCGCGGCACTTATTAGCGCTGATCACAACAAACAAGTTCAAGGGACGGGATGTAATCACGTCGGGGTCACCAATGTTACGCTAATAATGGTTTTTAATAGCGGCTGAATAAATACACGATTTTTGATTTTCAATTTTTATTTTGAAGGTTCAATTTTAACACCAAAAACCAGCCGCTCAACTCAAATGCCGAAATACCAGAACATGAATGCTTAGCTTTACAGGCACAAGATGAGTTACAAAGCTCTCAAAAGCGCATGCGCTACAAATACCAGCAAAGCGCATGCGAAACTGGAAGAAACAAAAAAAAATAGAAGCTGCTGAAAATCCGCCGCTGCTTCTCCTTTTCTGCGTTTTCTATATCAACATGGTCCAACATGGTGTTAGAAAGCGTCACAAGGATTATTGTACCATTTGATCATCATTAAAGCCACAAGCCGCAAAGTAGTAGTAGCAAAGTAGCCACAAGCCAGCAGTGGACTGAAAGCAGGCAATATTGAACGTGCTTAACATCGACCGTATTATATTCGTATTATACTTTTGCAACCTGAGCAATGCGTAAATAACGTTTATGTGGTGTGAGAAAGAGTGACAAGGATTATTGTCCCATTTGATCATCATTTAAGCCACAAGCCGCAAAGTAATTTGCCTATGTGAGGTGCCATTGGCGCATGTCATTATTGTGACTTACTGGCAACGACTCTTTGAGAAAGTGCAACCTTTTAACATTATTCAAATTATTGATGTTGTGTATAAAGTTGTAACAATTGTAAAAGTTGTCCTCATCGATCATTCTATATGGATTCAATGTATTCAATATATCGCTCTTTGAATTTCACCTGGAAATTCTACGTGATATAGGTATGACCCGCAAACCCTTCTAAATTCACCCTTCTGTGGGCTACCATGTTTAGTTATGCCCCTTCTAATTTGCTAACATGAGAGGTTCCCAGGAAAAAGCAAACACCGAATCCAATTAATTTCAAAAAATTATAATTCGCTCCTTTAGAATAAGGTATTTACAAGTGTATGTATATATGTAAAAAGAGTGCAGACTGTCATCTGCCCTCTCCTCCGTCCCAAAAAGAGGGAGCGATCAGCTGATTGCAGCGCTCCCGCACAATGGGTCAACAGCAAACTGAACATATACTGGACCAATCGTTTTGAAATTTGGCACAGATCTTTTTTATCTAATTCTTCAGGTAGTTACCACAATTTTTTGTTGTTGTTATAGTTTACAGAATAAAATACCCAGTTTAAGCTAAAATCGAAAAATCGGTGTTGACTTTTAAGTGCAGTGAAAAATTCAAAACAAATATTTGAAAACAAGAAAGGAAAGCTAACTTCGGGCGGAGCCGAAGTTGATATACCCTGGCAGTAAAGTGGCAGCTTATATTATTAGATATTTATTGGCTCTAATAATATAGACATCCTTGGCAATTCGGATAAGTTTGCCAAATAAGGAATCTATAGAAAGTCCCATCCTTCTAACTCAAAAAACAACAAAGTTATGTCTTTCCCGATCAATCAGTTATAAGGCAGCTATTGGATATAGTTGACCGATCCCGGCCGTTCCGACTTATACTTATTAAGGGAAAGAAGGATGTGTGCAAAGTTTGAATTCGATAGCTTTAAAGTTGAGAGACTAGTTTGCGTAGAAACAGACAGACAAACGGACAGGCGGATATGCTTATATCGACTCAGGAGGTGATCCTGATCAAGAATATGCATACTTTATAGGGTCGGAGATGTCTCCTTCACTGCGATGCACACTTTTGACCAAAATTATAATACCCTCTGCAAGGGTATAATAACTCGACACTCGTCACTACCTTGTTGGAATGTTTGATTCAACTTTAATTGGAGGCGCCTTTGAAGACTAAAAGACAATTCATTATACCCTTGCATAGGGTATTATAATTTTGGTCAAAAGTGTGCAATGGAGTTTCCGAGCCGAGTTTTTTGGATTGAGGGCAAACCAGGAGACATATGAATTTGCCCCACACAAAGCAGTTCGTTAAATAATTCAGCACCAATTAGCAAATCAACTTGCTAAGGCTCGTGAAATTGAGGATCCGCTAGCTTTACAATGGCTGCGGGAATTTTCCAGGAGCTGACGTCCAATGCAAAATTGGGCTGAAGGTCAGTGATGTTGGAGGCTACGGAGGATCGCAGTTAATTGCGCCGAGTAGTCAGAGAATTGGGATTGCAAGCTGACTTGCACAGAAAACCCATCTGTAGAGAACCCTGCGTCACCTATACCGGATACAGACACAAGAGACCTTGTCTTCCCCAATTGCAGCTGGTTCGCCAGCCTTAAAGTGACTAGGTGTACCTGCGAGGCAAAATTGAGCAGCGCAAGGCAGGGTAGTAGAACTCCATGATGCCTGCGCCTGAACGATCTTCAGGCGACAAACTTAAAAATCGTGGGCAGGCGTTTATTATGTGAGAATTGCCAGAGATCATGCATGTGGGCGAGTTTTTAATTATAAATACAGAGTTACCTGGTTGAAAGGGTCTACGTCTTCCTACCGCAGGATTTGATGCATATGATGTCATCGGCAAATCCATGCTCTCCAAAGAGCGGCATCTCTGATCCAGGAAACTGGCGATGGACTCCCACGTTGGAATGGAATCCAAGGAATCCGAGTCAGCTTGCATTTCCTTCCACTTAGATTGCGTTGCATCATCAACCTTTTGCAACAGCACTTGGATTATGATGCAGCTAGCAATCTGGTTCGTTGTGCCCCTACTTGCCAGGGCTCGCGTATGCGAATTAAATTTATCCGAAAGCACGCAAAGCCTCATCGCTGATGCGGATTCTATGGCCCTCAGATGCAGTATCTCATTAACATGAGCTTGAAAAATAATCCTGCGATCACTAAACCTTTTGTTTGGCAGCTCCAAGGTGACGTCATAGTTCTTGTCCGTCAGCTCCAATAATAGCGCAGTCACTAAGGCAGAATCACGAAGTCAGAACCGCAACCGCTGAAGCTTCTCCACCCAACTTATAAATGGGTTGCGTCCACCATGGTAGAGAACAGTGACCGGAAAGTTCTGCTGAACGACGCATCAAAATTGGTGACAGAAGTAGCGTTGAACAGTGTTTAGCTCGCCGGCAACAAACTGGACCGCCGCATAATCTCCTGTTCCCTCAATTTCGAGGAATTGAGGACTTTGTTATGCCACATAGCCTCAATCGTTAATTCCAGACCCCTTGTGCCGATTTCAGAGAATCCTGCTAGATGTGCTTACTCCGGCTCATTTTCTAAATGGCGGTCTGCCTTCAACTTTCATCGAATAAGACCTTACTGCCCTAAAATTCAACCATCTGGATGGGTGGCAGAGAGTCTCCTTCGTGCAACAGGTTTTCTGGGCGCGTTTGAAGGAGGAATATCTTACGCAGCATTCCAAATGGCGCACCCCTGGCCCCATATTGTCAGTTGGTGACATAGTCCTGGTGAAGAATGAGAATAAAGTGGCCTCTGGCAATGGTAGTGAGGCTGATTCCTGGGCGTGACGGAGTGAACCGTGTAGTGAATTTTGTTTGTTTCTCCCAGTTTCGCATGCGCTTTGCTGGTATTTGTAGCGCATGCGCTATTCAGCGCTTTGTAGAACTGCACACTAGCTAAACTTGTACTTGTGTGCGTTTTCACCGTCTCGCCTCTTGCCCGTGGAATTATGGACAGCTGCATTGGTCTGTGTTTCTATTGCTAATCTTTCAATAACTTGAATATTCGGCATTGATTTGAGCGGCTATTTTTTGGGGTTTAATTCAACCCTCAAATAAAAATTGAAATCTGAACTGCAATTCGATTATTCTACTCGGCCCTATTAAAAAACATAAATAGCGTAGCAGCGTTTATTTCCCACCTAACTTCAACTACAACTAAAATACACAGAAGCTTATGCTACATGCTGGTAAGGTCAGGTATGTAAATGTAAAAAGCCGTCAACAAAAAAAAGCTTTTACAATAAGACGCTTCATAAAAAAAGAAATTCTCATTTTTAGACAATGATGGCTAAGCCTCTTCCTTTATACTTATCAAATAAAAAAAAACCTCTTGACGGGGTAAAATACCGTTGATGAACATTCTTTCAAAGGTGATAAACAATTTCAAAGGTTCTAGTTCATTATTTATTTGGGGTTATTTCCGCTCAATACAACAATGTAGCGGCCAGTGAATATCAACTCCAAAATACAAGTGCATAACTAAGGTGCTAAGGTACTAAAATGCATGCGCTACAAATAGTAACAAAGCGCATGCGAATCTGGGAGAATCAAAGAAGATGGAACTGCTGATAACGACCAATTATTGGATCGCTGCGGCTAGTTACACTGAGAGAACTAATTATGGATAATTACAATAATTAACGCTGGCACAATTCCAACACGTACCGAATAAGAATATTTATACATGTTCTATAAGAATAGTAAGATCGGGATATACTGTGGATCTTTTACTAACATGGAATAAATGAATAATAGAATCATCAGAATTGGGATCAGTCGCGCCAGAAGATAGTGAAAACATTATTTCGGCATTTGAAACAGAAAACCATGCCTTGCTCGACTTGGTCAGGTCAATGAATACCCCTAGAATGACATTAAGTGAACTTAAGCAAAATAATACTAATTTACCAAAATTGGACCGTTAGAGTGAAGGTGGTAACTGGTGTAACTCCGTGAACGTATTGCAGCTGTCCATAATTCCACGGGCAAGAGGCGAGACGGTGAATACGCACACAAGTACAAGATTAGCAAGAGTGCAGCAGTTCTAAAAAGCTCTCAATAGCGCATGCGCTACAAATACCAGCAAAGCGCATGAGAAACCTCAGCGGCATGCTTGGAGCCAATTGCAACATCTTTTTATACAGAGATTTTTTGGATCTGAAAATCTGGAAAAATAGTTGTAATGAATTTGCTAAGCAGTCATTTGGATGGCAGGAGCAAGTCTGCTGGAACAGAGAAATCGCTTAGTTGCATCTGTTCATCAGTCGTTATAGTGGAGTTGATGGTGTCTATTGTCATAATCCACCTTCAGAAAATATCAAATAAAAAACCTCTTGACGAGGTAAAATAACGGTGGTGAACCCCCATGCTACTCCCAAAATAACTGATATCAATTTTGGTGACGAAAAAATGCCATATATGTATAAAAAATTAAAATTGTTTCCCTCTTGCGGGGAAAAAAAGAGCTGCTTGTTTGAGAGTAATTGAGAAAAATTGTTTGAGGGTATTTTTTTTGGAGTGCGGTTGCGGCTAGTAGGCAGTTCTTAACAAAGAACTTCTTATAAAAATAGGGGTAGCGCAGGCCGCCAATGGGAGTGTGACGTACTTTCTAGTACTTTCTTTCTAGGAAATAAGAATTAACGACGGGAATCCAACCGAGAAGGATTAACGGCGGGAAGCGAGATCAAGAATTATCGGGCGCATCTGGCGCAACCCTCTGGTTTGGAGGACCGCTTTTGAAGCGTCCGACATTCAAGCAGCAAGGTTTCCTTGGAGGAATTAGGAGTAATAGGCTGAAGAGCCCCCCGTGGGTAATTCCAACAGTCTCAAGTGCGAAAATAAAATCGAGTGCGAAAAGACCTGTGGCTCAAAGACCCCTTGTGGGTAAATCCGGCGGCTGTAAGCGAGTCAGACGCGAATATAGATCAAAGAGCGAGTGGGGTAGGATCCGTAATCCTCGCGTATCTAAAGCCCAGGGTTAATTTGAGTCGGGTTGGTTAATTTCCCGGACACGACAGGTATCCTGGTGTCGGAGCAATAGGATTCTTGCCTGCGTCGACCAGGTGTGATATCCTAGGACGCTAGGGCGTATCCACAGCGATCACCAGGGGCAGCGACAGCAGCAGCAGCGGAGGAGCAGCATTCATACTGATGGAACATAGAAAGTTTCTATGCATTCCACTTTGGGCAAACTAATTCGATCTGCTAATTTCATAAGGATCGGCCGACTAAATAAGATCCAATATATATCTAATAATATAAGCTGCCACATATCTGCAAGGGTATATCACCTTTGGCTCCGCCTGAAGTTAGCTTTCCATTCTTGTTATTTAATAACTTATAAACAATAATATTTAATTATAATATATAATTATAAACCAATTTTATTTATTCAAAAATCCGTATAGCTTCGCGTGTGCATTGGTATATTTAAAGGTAAATTAATAAGATTGTTAATTTTCTCTCCAGCATAGCTCTGCTCTGCTTCTTCATCTTTTTGGTTTTTCTTCTGTTTTCGTTAAATTGTATTCGTTCAATATCAATCTTTTCTTTGCACTTGTTACTAACTGTCACTAATCGCTCTCTTTAAGCTCCCTTTTTGATTCCGTGGCACAGTGGTTCAAGGTAATTCCAAAAAAAATTTATGAAAATAATAAATCTTTAATATTTATGGAATTCAATCTTGTCTGTGCGATTAAATCATGTAACAAGAGAATTTTATCATCCCAGCCTACCATCCAGCTGGCTCTGTGAAAACGTGTTACACGCTAAGTGGGCCCGGTTCACGGCCTAAGTTTCGGATGCCATTTCTCGTATAGTATAGTCTCCACTTTCAGCCTCCTTAGCCGACAATTATGCAGACGCTCATATTGCTGACCACCCCAAGGACCAAAAATCGGCTTCCAAAAATATTTCAGTATAAACGAGCAGTTATAATTAGTTGAATATATTCTCGACGCTTGCGTGCCGTGAAAAAATCCGTCCGCTTCAACTAATCCGCTTTGGTATACAAAAGACGTATTAAATTTATAGAGTGTCATGAATAGACTTTTAAATAAACATAAATTATCTGGCTTTACAGTTTATTATTCAAGATACTTAGAATCTCGGTCCCATTTCACCGTGCATAACGATAAATTTTCTAGGAGTTATATTCTCCGCTATATTCTCCGGATTCAGTTTACTTAGGATCCGAAGCAGTTTTATAACTTTGTAAACACAAAGAGAAACAAGTATCTTTTCCTCCTCTGCTTACGTTTAAGAACTCATATGCGTACATTGATCAGGTAATGGCCAATCTCTTTGCAGTCTTTTTAACCAACGTATTTACCGACCACCATTCCAGCTCAGCCTTACACTTAAAAGATCCAATCAGCCAACCTTATATTTTGCCCATCTTTTGATCAAAGTGGTGTATTATCGGCTCTTTTTAAGGTGAAGCTTGTGTATTCGCCAGGCCCTGATGGAGTTCCAGGATGTGTTCTAAAGAACTGCGCCGAGGCACTGTACAAACCGCTCCTTAAGCTCTTTAATATATCGCTGGAGACTTCAATCTTTCCCCTTATGTGGGATTTTTCCAAAAAAATGGAAAAGTCCATTTGCCAATCATAGAGCCATTTCTAAATTGTCAGCAATTCCAAAGCTTTTCGGAAAACTTATCACTTCACATTTGCAACACCTATGTAGTTCAATAATATCCCCTGCCAACATGGCTTTATAAAGCGCCGCTCCACCACCACCAACTTATTGGAGCTAACAACTTTTGTCATGCATTCCGGAATGGCTTACAAACATACGTCATTTACACTGACTTCAGTAAAGCATTTGACTCTGTTAACCATTCGCTTCTTATAAGTAAACTCAATCTTTTGGGATTCGCAACTGATCTCCTGATTGGGATTTCGAGCTACTTATCTAGAAGAACCCAACGTGTCTTCTTTAAAGATGTTACCTCGCGTTACCCCAAGGAAGCAATCTTGGACCATTACTTTTTACACTGTTTATTTTTACACTGATTGCCCCTTGCCTTAACTGATTCACTTGTACTTATGTACACTGATGACGTTAAGCTTTGTCTTCAGTATAGATTCACAGCGCCTAATCTAGACTTCAATCCGATTTGGATAAATTTCAAAATTGGTCTTTAGCAAATAACCTAAAGCTTAGTGGATCGAAATGTAAACTCATGTCATGTTATCGATCAATTCCTCACCAGGCTACGTACTTTCTCTGTGGGAATGCTTTAGAACAATTAACTCAGGTTAACGATCTGTGTGTCCTATTAGATTTGAAACTTAAATTTACCGACCATATATCCACCATGGTTGATAAAGCTATGGGTGTGCTTGGTTTCAAAAGAATTTAATGACCCGTACATAACAAAAACCTTAAATACTTCACTAGTCCGTCTGATTCTTGAGTGTGGATCGCGTGTCTGGAGTCTTCAATACGGAGTACACAGAGATCACATAGAATCTGTACAAAAAAAACATCCTTATCTTCGCACTTAGGGGACCTAATTGGGATGCAAGTCTTCATCTTCGCTCCTATCATTGTAGACTTGTATTAATAAACATAACATCATTAACATGACATGACATGATGGGTATCATGTGTCTATTTAATCTCATTAATGGAATGTAGACAGCCAGCATTTACTAACTCGCTTAAATTTTAACGTTCCTAGTAAAAGGACTAGAAACTTTCGTCCTTTACTCCTTAGCCATTGTAGCTCGGCTTATGCCCAAAACGATCCGTTCAGGGTATTATGTTCAAATTTCAATGGTCTTTTACCAAACGCCTTATCTGTGCAACACTCCTCCTCGTGATACTTTACTCCTACTCTTCTCTAATACTTTCGCCGAACTATCCCCGCGGTTCGAGCCGTACGTTATGCGGCAGCTTCCCTCGGTCGGTTGGGCGGGAGGTGGTCTGTACGAATGCAGTGGGCACCGCGTGAAAAAAAGTGTAAAATTTCTCTAGCCCCCATTTATATTAGTGCATACCAGAAAGTCATGATAAATTTATCAAATGAATTATTTATGTTATTAATTATTTAAAAAGTCAGCCTTCAGAAAAATTCAGAATCACCAAACTCTTAAAACTTCTTTCCACAGGTTATGAGTAATATTATAAGGGGCTATTTTTTGCTGTCAGTCTGTGTTGTATTCATTTTTTTAAATTAATTCGTTTGAATTCATTTTTTGATTTAGACAATCACTGTCTCGGTCTCTCTTCTCTCGCTAAAACTCCCACTTCTTTGGGTTATAGCCAAGATAACATTATAGCTAAGTTTACAATGTATCTGTTTTTTACTTGTTTTAACAACCTAACTGAAAACACATCAAATACACGTTTCGGTTCTTTATTTCTTATTTGACTTATATTTAGATTAAGAATTAATCGTTCTAAGGCGCACCCATAGAGAAGGAACGCCCTGGTAACGGCTAGATCGATTAAATTATTCATTAGGCTGATTCATTAGGCTTTAGTTAATTTCCTAAATACCAATTTTAAAAGTTATTAAAATCGGAATGAAGTATAGATTGGGCACCAATACTATGGCATAGCTTAACGTCATCAGCGTACATTAGTACCACTGAACTGGTTAAGGCAAGGGATATTAAATGGTGTCTGGTAACTAACCTCCGATAATAAACCACATTTAGATATTTATGGGCAAAAAATTAGGTTACCTAATTGAGTATTATAAGTGTAAGGCTGAGCCGAAGCGGTGGTAGGTAAATACGTTGCTTGGAAAACTGAGTAAAGATAGGTAATAACCTGATCAGTGTTCGCGGATGCGACTTCAAAAGTAAGCAGAGGAGAAAAAGTTGCATGCTTACACTAAGTGTTTACAAAGTTATAAAACTTCTACGGATCCTGTAACCTCAAAACATTTCCCGATATGCACTGTGACACTAGACCAATCTTCTAGGTATCTGGAATAACTAAGCCAGATTTTACAGCCATATTTTGTATGTTTATTTAAGAGTATATTCTTAATATTCTTTAATTTTAAAAGGTGCCGCAGAAAGCAATATTTATATCGTTATATGCCAGTAGAATAGACTATGAATTTTCACAATGAATTTATTTTGTTTCTAAAGTTAGCTTTACGTAAAAATCAGTGGAAACTAAAGGATTATAATATTGGTTTCGGTTGATACCTCAAGAGTAGAATGATATGAATCCTCAGTGCTGGAAAGGGCAAATCTCTGGGAACAGATATTCCATTTGAAGCTGAAACAAGTGCAGCAGCAGCCGAAAAGAATTTCTAACATGGTTAATTTAATTGAGTGATATGTAAAAAATGGCCGCGGTGAATTCATGGTGAATGGTAAGTAATGAAGAGCGTGAATTATCAAAATCAAACCACATGAGTTGTTGAGTTGTGTGTAAAGTCATGACAACAAGGAATTTATTAAGATGGAGCGGACGAGTTGATTTAAATGCACAGATCTAGTTCATTCCATCTAATGCATCCTAATGCAATCCGCCAAATGTTGATAATTAAAGGCAGGAAATTCGCAAGCCAAGTTTTAGAGAAAGGATCTCGCTTTGGTGTGGAAAGTGTAATGAGCCAGTTCATGATTGCTGGCAGTTTGGGTTGTCCAGCAACCTCTTTAACTGCAACAGCCGTTAAACATCGTGTACTGTGAGAAAACTTGGAGCAGAGCAGAGCATATGATTTTTCATCAATCTGCTATAGCTCTGCTCCGACTGTCATCGAAGTGAGAGCAATAGCAATAGCAAATCGAATTACTACGGGAGTAGCATAGCTTTTCAAACCCTGCGTGTACATATTTGATCCAAAAACCGTTTGGGACTGCCTTTACTCAATGTGTCCGTATGTTCCCACTAAGGTGGAAGATACTGAATCGGGTGCTCCTGCCAAAACCAAAAGTGCTTCCGAGGCGTTTTCATGCCTCGCGACCACGCAGGTAAGGCATTCGAGCGATGTATAGTTAGAAGGTTCAACAACGCGTGGAAGCTTGTACTTAACTATTATGGTTTCAGAGAGTCCAGGTCAACGGTAGGAGCCATTGATGTGGTCACAGATGTAGATGGCCATAGAAAAATCAGATGGCTCGACAATTCGCTCGAGTCCAACAGTGGCTTAACACATCTGGGCTGAGCTTGGCTCACCAAAAAACTGAGAGCCTCTGGAGCAAAATAACGAAAAACATCTGCAGGGCCTATCGTGCTTAACACAAGCTGGCTGCTACCTTAATTTACCTTTTACCTACCTTTGTAGCTACCTTTTTCAGGAGCTACGTCCATAACTTCGCCCATGAGGAGGATCCGTTTCGCCCCAACTGGGGAGTCGATGAAAGGTGATGTTTTTTTGAACACGGTTCCGTGTTCTTTAAATGTTCTTAAAATGCTTTAGGATGGTCTTCCGAGATGCAACGACTCTGGGTGATTAATTGGTTGAGTACGCTGATTATTGAGATAAGCAATGAGGTTTTGCGGTAGCAGCCGGAGCTCCAGCACCTCGCTTAGCAAGTCGCTTAACAAGATCAGGCAATCAGCGAAAAGCTTAAAGGTATTACCGCAGGTAGTTGGACCTAAATTTGTTATGCAATAAAGATATATTAAAGATATATAAAGATCTATTGTCACATATCTATCTTAAAAAAAAACACAAACACGGCTAATTCTGGGCAAAAAAAAAGTCGATTGCCTTCTCTACTTAAATTTTGTTCAGGATCTTGGTGTTATTTATATTTAGTTCCTTGATTAATTGAAAGGAGACGACTTCTTTAATTTTTAAGATTTGCCTCTGAGAGTTGCAAAAGCGGAGGTTCTGGCTCTACTACAGTGATTTCTTTTGTTCTGTAGACGTGTTTGCCGATCTGAGTTTCTGTTCTGGATGATGAATGATCCATGGAGATTAAGGTTCTTTCCGTCTAATGTCACAATTCCATTAAAGTCGTTCAGCATCAGTGTACCCGGTAGTAATTGCTCAAAATCAGGCACGTGTTGACTATTGATTGCCTTGCATTCCGGTGGTCTTAAGTTTAATAGAGTGCTCACACAAGTGTCGTTGCTTAAATCGTTGCAAATTGTTCTATCGTTATGCGATTCACATGGTTTCGATATCGCAAATAGTTCTTTCTTACATTCTAACTAGTTTTCAAATTTTATGTCATTAATTACTTGAGCCTTTTTTACTGCTTTGACTAATAGTGATCAACAGGTTTTATTACTTATTATTGGGATGCTTATGATATACAGAAGGTCGTTATTATTTGATGCAAGTTTTACTTTTGAAAATTCTAATAGTTCTTCAATATTAAAAAATATGTTATGTTCTTTAATAAAATTTTGTTCTATAATATTCGTTTCAATTGTTGAGAATATAAAAGAGTTAACAATATTTTTTTGGCGCAAGTTATAGCATGTAGTATATTGGAAATTTCTTTTTTTACTATATGAATTTTATATCTAATATTTGCCTCTTCGTTAATTATTTCATTTGAAATTTTAGTTACTTTTAGAATGGCATTCGTTACGGTTTTTATTTGATTAATTTTCTCGCTTAAAAGTTTATTTATTATAATTTGTTTTATATTATTTTCCAATTGTCCGATTATTTTGTTTTTTAATATTTCGTGGTCATGGTGGTTCGATGATCCTGCCATCCATTTCCATGCCAATTCTAAGATTTCTATTGTTCTTTTTTGTCTATTGTTCTTTTTTGTCTATTGTTCGTTCTTAATTTGAGAAGGGTTTGTTTTATTTGAGATAATTTATAAGACAAGTAAGGGTATAGATGATGAGATGGAGTTAGGTTGTTTAGTGCCTGTTGAAGTTGGTCAAATGTGTTGTGGTATTCTTTTCTGTCGAATGTATGGATGATTTTAAATGTTCCCTCTTGTTTGGCCGCACGACCAGTTTCAAGTGAAATCACCTGTGAGTTGGAATAGTCGAGGACTGTGGACAGACCCAGGCAAGTAGGTATGAATATTCTGAAAGTTAGTTTCTAATGTTATTCTTGTGTATTACTTTCCCGGATTGAGTTTTAATTGTAGTGTCATTATTTTCCTCTACTGTTTCTTTTCTATAGCGTAGGGTAAGTTTGCTACCTAGTATTTTGTCGATTATAACATGAATTATATCTCCTGTCTCGTATTGTTTTGGCTATTCTTTATCCTGGTATTATTGTGATATTATGATATTATCTATGATATTCTAAGTCCGCTACTTGTTATACCCTTGCAGAGGGTATTATAATTTTGGTCAAAAGTGTGAAACGCAGTGAAGGAGACATCTCCGACCCTATAAAGTATATATATTCTTGATCAGGATCACCTCCTGATTCGATATAAGCATGTCCGTCTGTCCTTCTGTCTGTTTCTACGCAAACTAGTCTCTCAATTTTAAAGTTATCGACTTCAAGCTTTGCACACATCCTTCTATCCTTTGCAGGCAGTATATAAGTCGGAACGGCCGGGATCGGTCAACTATATCCTATAGTTGCCAAAAGCCATATAACGATGGGACTTGCTATGGATTGTACATTTGGCAAATTTATTCGATCTGCCAAATTTTTGTAGGATCGGACGACTATATCCTTTAGCTGCCATATAACTGATTGATCGGAAATGCCATAACTTTGTTGTTTTTGATGTTACAAGGATGGGACTTTATATGCATCCCATTTTAGGAAAACTTATTCGATCTGCCAAATTTCATAAGGATCGGCCGACTATATAAGATCCGATATATATCTAATAAAATAAGCTGCCACTTAACTGCAAGGGTCTGCAAGGTCTACGTGGATGATTTCTCCTGGGTACTTAGAAGTTGGTTGGATTGCCCCTTTTGGTGGGTGTCTTTCGTATTTGGATTCTCTACAGGTTTGACAGGATTAGACTATTGCTTGGGTTTTCCTTTGAGCTTGCGGGAAGAAATATTTCTTAAATATCTGTATTTGGTTTTCTTTTCTTTCTTATAATGGTTCTGGGTTGTTTCTGAGGTTACATCTTCAACCTGATTACTAGTAAACCTAACTTTGTAAGACTTGAGGTGTGTAGGGTAAATAGCTTGAATTTTGACCATTATTTCGTCTAAAGTGTAGAGACCATTGATTATTCTGGGATCTAGTCGGACGCGGAGTATATTTATGATTTCCTGTTACGTGTAAGAATTATTTTTTATTGTATGACGATGGAAAGTTAGAAATGGAATTTCGAGATTATAGGAATCAGTGTTTTCTTTCAATAAAAAAATTTGGTTTTTAAATACGTTGATCGGGGCTTCTACTGAAAATATTAGGTTAGTGAAGAACATTCGTCGATGTGAATTGTAGAGTCTGAATGGATTGAATTAATTTGTGGTCGAGCTCTGGATAGGGCGTCTGCTACCACATTAGCTACACCGGGCTTGTATTTAATCTCTGGGCTTTATTCGCCGTTAATATCTCTCCAGCGTTTAAATTTGGCATTGTGACTATTTGCACTATTCGAAAAGGTCAGGGGTTGGTGGACGGTATAAATTGTTACTTTCGAATATCCGTACAGATATTATCTTAAGCTTAATGAGTTCTTAAGTTATTGCGGGAATAGATTCGAGAGAGTATAAAGAAAAGGAGTATAGTATTACGAGGAAGAGTGTTGCACATAAGGCGTTTAATATAAAGGATTTAAGATTGTTAGTAGAGCAAAGGGGCTAGATGTTGAAGAGACAATTGTAGTCTGAACATAATACCCTGAACGGATCGTGTTGGGCATATGTCGAGCTACAATGGCTAAGGAGTAGAGGAAGAAAGTTTCTAGTCCTTCTACTAGGAACGTTAAAATTTAAGCGTGTAAGTAAATGCTGGCTGTCTACATTACCATTAATAAGATTAAATAGAAACATGACACCCAGCATCGTTCTACGGTTTGTTAATGATGGTAAGTTTACTAATAAAAGTCTACAATGATAGGATGGAAGGTGAAGACTGGCATCCGAATTAAGTTCCCTAAGTGGAAAGATAAGGAAGTTCTTTTGTAAAGATTCTATGTGATTTTGGTGTACTCCGTATTGAGGACTCCAGACACACGATCCATACTCAAGAATCGGACGGACTAGTGAGGTATATAAAGTTTTTGTTAAGTACGGGTCATTGAATTCTTTGGACCATCTTTTAATAAAACCAAGCACACCCATAGCTTTATTAACCATGGTGGATATATGGTTGGTAAAATTAAGTTTCAAATCTAATAGGACACCCAGATCGTTAACCTGAGTTTATCGTTCTAAGGCATTCCCATAAAGAAAGTACGTAGCCTGGTGAGGACTAGATCGATAAAATGTCATGAATTTACATTTCGATCCATTAAGCTTTAGGTTATTAAACACCAATTTTTAAATTTAACCAAATCGGATTGAAGTCTAGATTGGGCGCTTGTGAATCTATACTGAAGACAAAGCTTAACGTCATCAGCTTACATAAGTACAAATGAATCAGCTAAGGCAAGGGGCCTTAAATAATGTAAATAGTAATGGTCCAAGATGGCTTCCTTGGGGCACCCCAGATGTGACGCGGACTAATCGCGAGGTCACATCTTTAAAGAAAGCACGTTGGGTTCTTCCAGATAGGTAGCTCGAAATCCAAATCAGGAGATCAGTTGGGAATTCCAAAATACTGAGTTTACTTATAAGAAGCGAATGGTTAACAGAGTCAAATGCTTTACTGAAGTCAGTGTAAATAACGTCAGTTTGTAAGCCATTCCGGAACCATTCATCCATGACAAAAGATGTTAGGTCCTATATGTTGGTGGTGGTGGAGTGGCGCTTCATAAATCCATGATAGTACGGGGATGTTATTGAACTACATAGGAGTCGCAAATGTGGAATGATAAGTTTTTCGAAAAGCTTTGGAATTGCTGACAATTTAGAAATGCCTCTATAGTTGGCAGCATCGGATTTTTTCCCTTTTTTATGCAGAGAAATAATGTAGGCTTTCATTCACATAAGGGGAAAAATCGAAGTCTCCAGCAATAGATTAAAGAGTTTGAGGAGCGGTTTTCACGGTGCCTTGGCGCAGTTCTTCAGAACGCATCCTGGTACTCCATCAGGGCCGATATCACACCACTTTGATCAAAAGATGTAAGGCAATGTTTATGTCATCGCATGCCAGTAGATCGGACCAATCAAATTCCAAAAGTAATTTATTTAGTTTTATAAAATCAGCCTTACGAAAGAAACGAACTTTAGGAGATTTAGGTGAAGACTTAAGGTCAATTAAGGTATTGGTTTCGATTGAAACCTCAAGAGTGGGATGATATGGAACCTCAGGTTTCGAAAGGGGCAAAGTACTGGAAAGAGTAATTCCATCAGGATCAGAAACGAAACACAAGTCCAACAGCCGACCTAAAGAATTTCTAACATGGTTAATTTGCCCGAGTGAAATGTCGAACATACCCGCAGGGAAGTCGTGGTGCGAGTTAAGCAGTAAGGACAGAGAATTCTCAACATTAGACCACATGAGTTCTGGTATATTGAAGTCCCCCAGAGCTACCAACTGGTCGTTGTGACAGACGGTCCGAAATAAGACGAATCGAAGACAAGTGTTCCCAATATGTAGGCGGTTCCGACGAAGGTGGTATGTAAGAACAGGTAACGTATAAAGATTGACCGGACAAAATGATTTTTATGCATAGAAATTCTATAACACCAAACTTATGTGATTGTACCTCTTCAGAAGCGAATTTGGAGTCTACAGAAACTAACACTCCTCCTCCCCTTCGCAGTGTTCTATCACGTCTAAAAGTGATGTACTTACTTGGAAAAAATTCGGAGCTTAAGATCTCCGGTTTTAACCAAGATCCGGTAAAGACTATAATGTGAGATGCAAAGGAAGAACTATCAGAATACAGTTTGGGTAGCTTACTACATAACCCTCTAGTATTCTGATAGGTAAGTGTTAGTGTAGAAATTAGTTTTTTGGAGATGAGATGGAAGGTTGGTCAGTGGCTCTAACAAGTGGTAGTGTCACTCCCACAGGTTTGGTAATTTTTTTCTTCACCGTACTTGGCTGATGTTCCTGGATGAAAATGTTCTCTGGCCAAAAGCTGGAGGAACAAATTGTCTTGAACATCTGCACAGGCACACGTATTTTGAAAGATGACGTGTGATCGGACGGTTGATTACCTTATTCGGTGACTCATAAGGGGGTTTGAATTATTTGGTATGGTGGTATCACTTGAAGCGATGCCACAGAGGACATATCGGACAATTGCTCACTTACACTGAGATATTCAGAAGCCGAATTTTTCCCAGGTCCGGCCCTTGGGGCGGCCAGCGATATAAGCGGCTGCATAATTGTCGGCTGAGTAGGCTTATAGTTTTTCGCCACAAGCACATCACTAAAAGCGGATTTCTTACGCTTTGGAGACTCATTTAATAGTTGTAGACTACTAAACTGTGTATCGAGCGCACAGAGTTGGTCATTGATTTTACGAAAACCGCTAATCAATTCTTTAAAACCACTTTTAGTCTGTCTCATGAACGATCTCATTTCGTCCTGAACAGCACGACAACCGTCACAGCAAAAGTTGAGAACAGACCTACGTGAAATGGCATCCGAAACTGAAGCCGTGAGCCCGACACACTTTGCGTGTAAAACGTTTTCAAAGAGCCAGCAGTGGATGGTAGGCTGGGATGAGGAGATTGTCTTATTACAAGACTTCAACGCGCAGACAAGTTTAAATTCGATAATTATGATTATTAATTTATTCATATTTTTTGTTTTTATTATTGGTGGACCTTGAACCACTGTGCCAGGGAAACGAAAAGGGGGATTGAAGAGAGCGATTAGTGTGGGTTAGTGAACAGCAAAGAATAGAGATAAGAATCTCTATTGAGTGACGATAGAAGCAACTCCGTAAAAGATGAAGAAGCAGACCAGAGCTATGTTTGCAAGAAAATTAATAAAATTATTATTTTACCTCCAAATATACCACTGTACACACGAAGCGATACGGATATTTGTAATTTAAAGGATTGTTTATTATAAATATTAAAATATATAGATAAACACCGGAGTTTAAAAATATAAAATCAAATATTTAATAAAAACGCAGTGCGCACAAAAAACACGTCCGTTCGCTTTAAGATAAGAGAAAAAAATGAGTTAAGCGTATTTTTAAGTTTTTCGAATGCACCCGCTGCTTTTTTGTCTAGGTTAATGGCTATGCTGCTCGACTTGTATTTAGATACACTCCCTTCTTCTCTCCTTAGGAGGGCAGTTAGAGGTTTGGCTATCTTCGTGTAATCCTTAATAAATCTCCTATAATAGCTAGGACTTCTAAAAATGATTGAAGTTCCTTTGGTGTTTTTGGTACTGGAAAGTTTTTAATTGCCTTGAATTTTTCGATGGTGCTTTCAACTCCATCCTCTGAGATCGTATATCCCAGAAAGTCTACCTCTTTCTTGAGAAAATGGCATTTGTCAATTTGAATCCTCATATTGGCTTTTTGTAGGGTTAGAAACACTTGGTTTAGGTTTTCGGCATGACGATTTCTGTTTTGCTGAAAACGATGATGTGGTCGACGTACACATAGCAGATTTTCCCTATGTGTTCCCGTAAAATGTCGTCTAATGCTCCTCGGAATATGGCTGGTGAATTTTTTAATCCGAATGGTAATCTGGTAAATTCATATTTCCCTCCATTCACTGCGAATGAAGTTTTTTCCATTTCTGACTCTTTAAGTGGTATTTGGTGAAATCCACTTTTTAAGTCTAGTACTGAGAAAAATCTATTGTTTCCTAATTGTGCGATTATTTCGCCTATTTCGGGGATGGGGTATCGATCGGATATTGTGACCTCGTTGAGCTTCCTATAATCAATAACTAACCTGTATTTTTGTTTTTCATTAAGGTCTGTTTTCTTCGGGACTACCCAAACTGGTGCATTATAGGGTGACCGTGAGTGTCTAATAATGCCATCTTGTAGCATTTCTTGAATTTGCTTTTCTACTTCTTGTCTAAGCGATGCTGGATATGGGTAGTGTTTTCCGTAAACTGGGGTATCGGAGGAAGTTCTAATTTCTCCTACGACTCTGGTTGTGTAAGTTAGTTTGGTTTCGGGGTCAGCGAAAAGGTTTTTATGGGTGTCGGTAAAACTTTTAATTATTTCTTTTTGAGTTTCTGTCATATGCTCGTCTATTGGGCCGATCTTGTTTACAGCTTGAGCTGCTAGTTGGTGAATTTTAATTTTCCTATTTTTTTCTAATATCAGAACATCGTTTTTAACGTCTATTATTGCTCCTAGTTTCTTCATAGAGTCATTGCCTAAAATTCCATGAAATGTTTTCAGTGTATCTAATAGAAAAAATTTTAGTGGGGTTTCCGATATGTTGGGAAGTTTAACTATTGTATGTTGTGTTATTTCATTGTTTCCTCCTACTGAGTTTACTGTAAAACTGTTACTATTGGGTTTTGGGTTTGGTACTAGTTGTGCTTGAATATAATTTTGATTTGAGCCCGTGTCGATTAAAAATTTTAGAGTTTTGCCGTTCCCCATAGTTACTTTGAAGTAGGGTAAGGAGGAACGGTTTATTCTTAAAAATATAATTCTGACATATCAATGGATTCTTGTTGCTCGGATTCCGCTTGCCATGAAGCTTCTTCCTCTAGTTCATTTATTCCATTCTCTTCCGCTGCCTGAAAATATTCTTGTTCTTCGTCCACCTCTGATTGTATGTTGAATTGGCGTTGCATCTTATTAGCGTTTTGAACGTTTGTGTTGCTTAGTGGTCATTTCCCTACGAAATTGTTATCATGGTGTCTATTCATATAGTTAACGTGATGTGAACGAATGGATTGATCTACATCCATGGGTGCTGGCTTTGGTTGGGGTCTGGGAGGTGGGTTAGGGTTAAAGGAGGCTTGTGCATCTGCTTGTCCGACGATTTTGTTCCTAATTGCTAATATTATGCCGTAAAATTTTGGGACCCTTTTTTACTGTCATAAATTTTTAGAACCCTTTCTACGCTTTTTTTCCAAGACGAGTATTCGGTCTTGTTTCCGGAAAAGTCCCTTAGAGTTCGTACTATGTCTGGTAATTTATCTAGCTTGCCAATAATTTTGGCTAGTTCCCTTTTAATTATTTGATCTGAAAAATTAGAAAAGTCCTTGTTTGGATTAAGGATTTCCTTAACCAGCCCATCTAAATTCTCTTGAAGTATATCCTTAATTTTCTCCTCTACGTCTTTTTCCGTAAGTAATGTAATTCCGTAAGTTCCGTAATCGCTAATGGGTCTTCTAGGGGTTAATAAGTCGGATATTGAACGAATTGCTGTTAATTTTTTCTTAAAATTCTAGCTTTAAGTTTTGTTTAATTGGGGTTTATGTTTTTAATTTTTGACTTTTGTTAGACTTTTTTCAAAATTATTATTAATATCCTTCTTAAAATTCAAAATTTCTCTTTTTTTTTTAATTCTTGGTAAGGATTTCCTCTTAATTTCGGTTCGAGTTATTAATTTTTTTGTTTTTTTGTATTTTTAAAAGTTTATTATATATTTTCCTTGTTTCTTTTTTTATACATTTTTTTTTTTTTGATTTAAATATTTCTTAACTAGCTTACATTAAAATCATTTCGGCCTGCTATCGTGACGATAGGTTCGGTTTTTTATTATCTACTTTAGTTAGTATTTGACATTTTAGGTGTTAGCTTATATATACCTTACAGAGTCGGAGATGAGTCCCACAATGAAGTCTGGACAAATAGTTTAAATATGGCTCTGCATATATTTTTACAAAAATTTATTTGTTTTCAATATTTCAGCTCTTAAAATAGTGGAAGGAGAAAAACTAATTTTGACAAATGTTCATCGTACAGATATGGGTGCCTATAATTGCATAGCATCTAATGGAGTACCACCGTCAGTCAGTAAACGCTTCGATGTCCAAATAAATTGTAAGTTACAGTATCGGAGGAGTATGCTATATTATTTTGATACCCTTGTAGAGGGTATTATAATTTTGGTCAAAATTGTGCAACGCAGTGAAGGAGACACCTAAAAAAAAACCGAACCTTAAAATTATATATATTCTTGATCAGGATCACCTCCTGAGTTGATATAAGCATGTCCGTCAGTCCGTCTGTCTGTTTCTACGAAAACAAGTTTCTCAGTTTTGAAGCAATCGACTTCAAACTTTGCACACATCCTTCTTTCTATTGCAGGCAGTATATAAGTCGGAACGGAATCGGTAAGCTATATCCAGTAGCTCCCATATAACTGATTAATCGGAAATGCCAAAACTTTGTTTTTTTTTAAGTAAGAAAGATAGGACTTTTTATGGATTCTTTCGGACTCTTTCGGCAAACTTATTCGATCTACCAAATTTCATAAGGATCGGCCGCTTATATAAGAATAAAGATATAGATATATATAAGCTCCCACTTAACTGCAAGGGTATATCAACATCGGCTCCGCCCGATGCTAGCTTTTTTTTCTTGTTTGTATAAATTTGAATTAGTTTTTATTGAATTTGTGGTATGAAGAGATTTAAATATACTCTATACTTTTTACTAATTAAGAAAATTTTAAGTTAAAAATTATGAGAGTATCGCTATACCGCCGCAAATTTCCATATTATACCATGTTATGTACGTGTTTTGACTATTTTTTGAAATGCTTAAATTATTTTTTAATTACTTTAGGTAATCGAACTTGATTAAGTTTAATTATTAAACATTAGGCTGTTAATTTTTTTATTCTGGATCAGGATCATCTCCTGAGTCGATATAAGCATGTCCGCTGTCTGTCTGAAATGAAAAAAACTTACTAATTTTAAACATTTCCAACATTTTTATTAGAAAGTTGACTTGATAATAAAATTCTTACAAGAATCGGCCCACTGTATAGAATCCGATATGTATCTAATAATATAAGCTGGTACTTAACTGCAAGGGTATATTACCTTCGGCTCCGACAAAAGTTATTTTTCCTTTCTTGTTCTAACCTAAATATTTTTAATTCTGATGTAAACCTAACTTTTTTCTAACCTAAATATTATACGCGCAATGCTCTTCAATTGCTTCAATTATTCATTAATCGTCCAATTTGGCAATAATGAATTTCTCAATTTACATCGATCTTAAAAGATCAAGATAATAATTCTTTTACTGAAATTAGATTATTCATCATAGATCTAAGCAACGACAGTCTTAAGCAGAGATCAGTCAAACATTGTAAAAATTAACGCCGCGATCGGTTTATGAAAAAGTAAAGTGTCTTGTATAAAATAAGAGTTTTGTGAATAAAGGTTTTACACCAGAAACTACAATTTTATCCTCCAGCTGATTCTGCTCGGCTTCACCGTCAAACGCTTGTCCTCCAGGCGTACACCAGGCAGCCTGGCAGCCGGTTCGGCTTATGGCTCCCTCTGTTCGGACTCACGTGCTCGGGCGGCTGGGCGCATCACGTCGGGGTCACCAAAATGTTAATCTTTAATGATTGAGCTTAAGCAAAGGGTACATAAACCGATCGCTGGACGTCGAGAAATAAATGAGTTCAGAATAGGTTTGTCTGAGACTGACTTTATTTATATAAAGGTTCAATTTTTATAGCTAATTTGATACATGGATATTGCTTAGGTGGTAAATTAATGGAAATATAGCAAAAACGTAAAAATGATATATTATCAATTTAAAAGTTTAATATTCTGGAATATTTTGCCGATAAAATTAAATTGTAATGTCAGCGGTGAGGTATGCAACTGTAGGCACAGTAACTCCTTTTACAAATTTCAACGGATTGTGGCGTATATGCTACGGTTCTATTATAAGGCTAATAGAGTGCCAACAAAGGCACTATGTCTGGGTGAGCTAAGCCCGGCACGCACCATTATCCTGCGCACGATTCAGCAAATCGCATTTAACGCGGAGTGCAACCAGCTCAAACGTTACAAAACAGTGGTCAAAAAGAGTTCCATTGTATCGTTGGCTCCTATTTTTGGATCTGATGGGTTAATTCGAGTAGGAGGAAGACTCGAACATTCAAACCTATCCAAGGACGCAAAACATCCAGTCTTGCTCCCCTACAATGACACAATTGGAAAAATGATCCTAAGAGAACTACATGAGACCAACATGCATTGCGGTACCCAAACCTTGCGTGCAATTGCTCGGTAACAATGTTGGATCATTAATGACAAAACAATGGCAAGAAGCATTGTACACAACTGCGGGCGATGCACCAGAGTCAAGCCCAAGTTAATGAGTCAAATTTTGGGAAATCTACCAGTCGAGAGAGTCACGCAGGATCGCCCGTTCTTTAACTATGGAGTAGATTACTACGGCCCCATATGGATTCATCACAAGATTCGAGACAAACGACCTGACAAGGCCTATATCGCAGTGTTCTGTTGTTTCTCCACGAAAGCAATTAATTTGGAGTTGGTAAGTGATCTCACAACCGACGCCTTTTTGGCCGCTCTCCGCCGATTTCTTGGACGCCGAGGGAAGTGCCAGACAATCCGTTGCGATAATACAATAAATTTGATTGGAGCCAACAATAAATTTAAGGAGCTCGAAACCACCTTTTTCCACCATTTTATTTATTTATTTTTTTTGTTTTTTTTTTCGCGCGGTTCCCTCTACATACGTACATGCCATCTCCCGCCCAACCGACCGAGGGGCGCTGCCACATAGCGTACGACTCGAATCGCGGGGATAGATCCGAGAGAGTATGAAGAGAAGGAGTAGAGTATTACGAGGAAGAGTGTTGCACAGATAAAGCGTTTAGTATAAACAATTTAAGATTGTTAGATGTTGTAGAGACCATTGTAGTCCGAACATCATACCCTGAACGGATCATGTTAGGCATATGTCGGTCTACAATGGCTAAGGAGTAGAGGACGAAAGTTTCTAGTCCTTCTACTAGGGAAACTTACAATTTAAGAGTGTAAGTAAATGCTATCTACTGTCTATGCCGTCTACATTACCATTAATAAGATTAAATAGAAACATGACACCCATCGTGTCATGACAGCATCGTTCTACGGTACGATTATCGTTCTAAGGCATTCCCATAAAGAAAGTACGTAGCCTGGTGAGGACTAGTTCGATAAAATGACATGAGTTTACATTTCGATCCATTAAGCTTTAGGTTATTTGCTAAACACCAAATTTAGGGCGCTTGTGAATTTATACTGAAGACAAAGCTTAACGTCATCAGCGTACATAAGTACAAGTGAATCAGTTAAGGCAAGGGGCAAGTCGTTATTAAATAAAGTAAAAAATAATGGTCCAAGATGGCTTCCTTGGGGCACCCCAGATTTGACGCGGACTAAACGCGAGGTAACATCTTGAAAGAAAACACGTTGGTTTCTTCCAGATAAGTAACTCGAAATCCAAATCAGGAGATCAGATAGGAATCCCAAAAGACTAAGTTTACTTATAAGAAGCGAATGGTTAACAGAGTCAAATGCTTTACTGAAGTCAGTATAAATGACGTCTGACGTCGAAGATGTTAGCTCCAATAAGTTGGTGGTGGTGGAGCGGCGCTTCATAAAGCCACCATAGTTCAGCATTGCAACAAAAGAGAAATAGACTTCAAATTCATTCCCCACGAGCACCATCCTTCGGTGGCCTATGAGCAGCTGCGGATTTCATTAAGCTTGTTATAAGACAGCTTCATTTTGGTGACCCCAACGTGATCCGGAAAGCCTAGAATCACCATTCGAACAAGAGTTAAAAAGAACGAATAGTGGTCTATCGTTCCATAATAGAGAATTCAGGAAGACTCTTGCTAAGAGGGCAATAGGATCTTCACAGCAGTGTAACTACACCTCCCTCAGTCAAGCAAAAATGGGTTCAGTTTCTTTGACCACTCTCGGTAGTGGTCAAAGTCGGAGCGCATCTAGCTACTAGCACTCTGGCAGAAAATAAAACACTCCCAACGGTCAGAAACGAAGAACAAAAAGATGGAGAGAGAGAACATTGCACCTAAAATTATATTATAGAGCCAGCCGTTGATGAGGCGACCGCTCAAGGCCTCCTAGATGCCCAGCAAGAAATTGGGCAGGAGATCGCAAGATGCATCCGGAATTATAAAAAGGATGGTCCGAATCGAAAACAAAAGGCATCATACTTTCAAACGAAACTATCCATTCTCGAAGTGCCTTGGGAAAGGCCAGGACAGAAAGCTACATCACGTATGCTGAGGACACTTTTGAAAGCAACCGTGACAAGCTGATGCAAGGCACGAGTCGAAAGAAAGAGGCTCAAGAACAAGTAGAAAATCAAGTTCAAGAGCAATCCCGTGTCGTTGTCCCCTAGTAGAGAACTAGTAGAGTCCGTAAACGGTGCCTTACGAGAGTTTAAGGAATCCGGGAAGGCCCAGGAGACCAACTAAAATCTTTATGGGTTCAAGTCCAAGAAATCCAGACAAGACAGTCTACGTCCTCGTCCTCGAAAACCCAATAGACAGTGGATATAGCAAACAGTCATACCTACAATTGCAAGCAGAGGTGCAGAATTATGGCAAAGGTTAGGTTTTGCGTTTTTGGTGGTGTTGCTTACCGATAAGCTTAACATGACTTTGAGCAGACAGTTGGCAACTCAGTAGAGATCCATCCCTTACAAACGATGTTGGAATTCTTAGAGCAAAGAATCAGAGTCTTGAGCACAGGAAAGTCAACGGCATCATAAAAAAAGAGTCAAAAAATATGGCGTGTGCGCCGAGTAAGTCAGAAAGACAAGCATCATGCTACTATTGCAAGGCTCCAAATCGCGCGTTATATAATTTTGAGGAGTTCCGTGCAAAAAAAGTATCCGAGACTATTATTTTTAAATAATTATTAAGATTAAATTGGGTACAAAAACAAAAAATGTGCAAAGCAAAGGAATGTAAAGGAAGGAATTGTATCAAGTGCGACAAAAAGCATCTCACCTTGTTGCACCTGAAGATGCCGTGCCTTACAAGAATTACAACCTTTTTGCAACAGTTTATTAAACCTGGAAGGATAGATGGAAGGACTACTCGGCACCGAGCACTATTACTCGCTTCTCCTTCCAAATCAGCAGAAGGTCGCAAGAGATGGTGTCATGCTACAAGACAAGAAACTAGGATGGATTGTAGCAGGTAGAATTAAATCCAAAACTCAATCAGCCATAGCCTGTGGTGTCAGCGTCGGTGAAGAAACTGACGCATTGATTGAAAATTTTTGGAAGCTAGACAATTCGGACAACCGAACGAAACATCGATCTCCGTCAGAGGCACATTGGGAGAAACATTTTGTAGAAGATTTATTGTGAAACTGCCGTTCGCCGAACACCCTTCAGCCCTGAGGGAGTCGAGAGATATTTCTATCAAAAGGTTCTTAGCAATAGAGCGACGACTAACCGGTAAAGTTCGGAAAGGGTATTCCGACTTCATGAAAGTATATAAAGCCTTGGGACTTATGAAGTTTGTTTCAACAGCACATGTACAAACTTCAACTGTGTTCTGAAACCTGACAGCAGTAGCACAAAACTACGTGTGGTGTTCGATGCTTCGTGCAAAACATTGAACGACATGCTACATACAGGACCCACTGTTCAGAGCGATCTAATGCCCATACTAATACGCTTCAGAACACACAAATATGTATTCACGGCGGAATAAGAAAAGATGTACCGTCAAGTATGGATCAATCCAGATAATAAGTTCCATCAGCTTATAGTCTGGAGAAACGCTCCATCCGAGGATCTGAAGTACTATAGACTTAAAACCGTCACGTTTGGAAACAAAAAAGCTTCATTTTTGGCCACAAAATGCCTAAATCATTTAGCAATCCGGTCACGGGACAACTACCCATTAGGGTCTGCGGTGCTTGAAAATGACTCAGTCGCAGAAGCAGTTCAATTCCAAAAGGAACTGAATAAAATATTACTACCACTCGGTTTCAAATAACGAAAGTGGTACTCAAATAATGCAGAACTACTGCAGAGGATAATCTTGAGCGATATATAAATTTGGGTGAGACCTTGGACCATTACTGTGCTAAAACCTTCGGCCTCATATGGATACCCAATAAAGACCAACTTTGCGGACGAACGCAGCAAAGCGAAGCGCTGGTCATCACAAAGCGGTTTGCTCTGAGTTGTCACAAATCTTTGACCCAATAGGTTTGTTTGCGCCAGTTGTCGTTAAGGCAAAGATATACATGAAAGACCTCTGGGAATTGAAAAGGGCTTTGGATGATGAATTGCCCTTAGAACTTCAATATACGTACGAGCAACGTATAAAAATAAGCAAAGCTCGGTGAGACTGCTATTTTCCAAGCATCAAGTGGCACCCACAGCAAAGCAATCCTTGCCCAGACTAGTGTTGTGCGCAGCAGTCCTAGGCGCAGAACTAACGCACAGAGTCAGACAAGATTTACGCTTGTCTTTAGACAAGGTTGCTGAGTTCTTTTGGATTAATTCATCCGGCGTATTAGGGTGGATCAATGCAGTGGCTTCCACTTACCATACGTTTGCGGCAAATCGGATAGCCAAGATTCAAAAAGTGGCGGAACAGTCTCAATTGCGTCTCGTATCATCCGCCAACAATGCAGCCGCCGTTTTGTCGAGAGGAACAACACCTAGCAAACTCTCGAGCAGCAATATGCGGTTTTATGGACCCCTGTTTTTACATGGATCAAGGGAGAACTGGAAAAAGATGCCAGCCATTATTTCGACGAATTTAGAACAAAAAACATTCGTGTGCATGGCGGACGATTCAGCAAATCGCATTTAACGCGGAGTGCAACCAGCTCAAACGTTACAAAACAGTGGACAAAAAGAGTTCCTTTATATCGTTGGCTCCCATTTTTGGATCTGATGGGTTAATTCGAGTAGGAGGAAGACTCGAACATTCAAACCTATCCAAGGACGCAAAACATCCAGTCTTGCTCCCCTACAATGACACAATTGGAAAAATGATCCTAAGAGAACTACATGAGACCAACATGCATTGCGGTACCCAAGCCTTGCGTGCCATTGCTCGGTAACAATGTTGGATCATCAATGACAAAACAATGGCAAGAAGCATTGTACACAACTGCGGGCGATGTACCAGAGTCAAGCCCAAGTTAATGAGTCAAATTATGGGAAATCTACCAGTCGATTCATTTGGATTCATCACAAGATTCCAGGCAAACCAGACAAGGTCTATATTTAAAAAGCTCGAAACCACAATTTTCTCAACCAGTGCGGAGTATTCAAGAGTCCAGCGACTGGGCTAGCCCCACTGTTGCCAGAAGAAATCAACAACAAGCGCCCATTAGACAACACCCTTAAGGCGGACCAGACTAATGAGCCTCCTGTACATCGCAAAAAAGGAATCCTCTCATCAATGCCTGTAATTCTCGCGTTTATTTTGCTATTTCGTCTAAAGATGGCAACGCCAATGAAAGTAACGGAGTTCAGTAACAAGCCAGGATATTCTACGATACTGAAGATACTTTCAGTTGGATTAACGGAGTGCCAGGAATTGACAAACGTAGCAGCATGCAGTTCCATTCTGGACCATTTTAAACATCTATTTGCAGAGCTTGAGGCAGGAAAGAATAGCTGTCAGATCATAGCTGTCAATGCCCATAGAGATCGTTTTATAGGTTTAAATGAGGACGAATTCAAAAGATGCACAACTATGAAAATTGAGCAGCATATTTGGTTCAATAACTTAACGGCATACAATGTTGATAGTAGATGCGAATTCCAGTTATTTAATAACAAGACTGGAACAGGATTTCACAGCAATCCTGTGCACTCTAGCATGGTAAGGTTAAAAACTCACCAATCTAACCAATGCATCTTCGCAACCAATGGTTCTCCAATGGAACTTCAGGCTGTATGCAATGGAGTATCATCAACTGTCAACATAAATGCGACTGGTATGCTGAATTTGCCAACATTCGATTCGGAAATATCTCCGAGCCCATTAAGCCCATAGAGGAAACATCAGAATCCGGTTTAATGGCTCCCACACAATCACCAAGTATGCACGACACAGAATTAGAGATTCTACAACATCGGTTAGCCGATATAAAAAGACAAGATGCACCGTGCCAACTGGACCACCAGACAACCATGTCGTACACAGTATAGGCTATGTCAGTCATCATACTGATACTAATAGGCATCCTCACCAAGCGACACAGACGGTCTATTGGGACTCCAAAACTTAAAGGCACTACAAGAAGATCAATTCCGAAACCTACACCAAAACAGTTTACTATAGAGCTGGACGACGGTAAGTCATGAGCATATAATATTAAGTCACAAGAACACAAATATACACACAATAAAAACACAAGCACAATAAGTATATAATAAATAAAATATTAGGTCATAGCATACATACATAAAGAACGATGAACATTAAAAAACTAAACACAACAGAAACAACAAACTGAAACGCAGCAAGAACTGCGGACATTACAATTTAATGCAATCGACAAAATATTGCAGAATATTAAACTTCTAAATTGCTAATTTATCATTTTTACGTTTTTGCTATAAATCCATTAATTTGCCACTTAATCAATATCCATGTATAAAATTAGCTATAAATATTGAACCTTTAAATAAATAAAGTCAGTCTCAGACAAACCTATTCTGAACTCATTCATTTCTTTACGTCCAGTTTGCTCAAGTGAAAGTTGCGGCAACAAGCCAGCAATCGGTTTATGTATCCTTTGCTTAAGCTCAATCATTAGAGATTAACAGGTATAACATACCGGTGTTTATTGATATTTATTTATATATATATAAACCAATTTTTTACATTTATATATCCGTATTGCTTCGCGTGTGCAGTGATATATTTAGAGGTAAAATAATTAATTTATAAATAGCTCGGCTTTGCTGCTTTATCTTTCTGTGTTGCTTCTTTGATCGCTCAGATTCTTATCTCTATTCTTTGCGCATTTTAATAACTCTCACTTATCACTTTCTTTAAGCTCTTTTTGTTTCCCTACCACAGTGGTTCAAGGTACTTCAATAAAATAAAATAATAAAAAATAATTAATAAATAATTATTTTTTGATTATGGATTTCAAGATTCTGTGAGCCATTAAGTATTATAATAAGACAATCTAAGCATCCCAGCCTACCATTCACTGCTGGCTCAGTGAAACCGTTGTACACGCTAAGTGCGCCGTGTTTACGGCCTCAGTTTACGGTTTACGGTTTTGGATGCCATTTCGCGTAGATCTGCTCTCCACTTTTGCTGTGACGGCTGTCGTGCGGTTCAGCACGAAGTGAGGTCGTTTATGAGACAGACTAAAAGTTGATTTGAAGAATAGATCAGCGGTTTTCGCTAAATCAATGACTTTGTGCGCTCGATTCACAGTTTCGTAGTCTTCAAATCCTAAATGAGTCTCCAAAGCGTAAGAAATCCGCTGTTAATGATGTTCATGTGGCGAATAATCTTCTGCCTGTTCAGCCGCTTATATCTCTAGCCACCCCAAGGGCTGGACCTGGGAAAAATTCGGCTTCCGAATATCTCAGTATTTTTATTCATTGAATGTAACAATTATCTGTTTTTTTTTTTTAAATTAATTATAATTAGGAATAAGGCTAAAACTATCATTAATAAAATGATATTAAAAAAAATTATTAGATCAAGTAATTTTATCCGACAACGATATGAAGGACCATCTGAGTTCCAGTTTAAATTTAATGCAAATTAAAGAAACTGCTTTGATGAACCGTGTATTGCCGACTCCAAACGCATGAACAGTATTCAAGGATAGGTGGAACCAAAGAGACATACAGAGTCTTAGTAGTAAAGGGATCATCAAAATCTTTTGGCCAGCGCTTGATAAAAGCAAGTACTCCTCTGGATTTATTAATGATTACTGAAATATGTTCATTAAAAGATAGCTTTTGTTCGAAAAGGACTCCAAGATCATTCATTAAGGAAACACATATAAAACGTAATTCCCAAGTGAGTACGAGATGACATGAGGCACTCTGCGATGAAACGTCATAACCTTACACTTTGAGCGGTTAAGTGAGAGTAGATTGTTAAGCACCACAAGGCGACTTCATGAAGGTTCAATTGCAGATGTCTATGAAGAAAGTGGTCAGAGAAAGAAAATCAAAGCTTGACATCATCAGCGTACATAAGTCTAGTAGCATAGCTTACGACACTAGGTAAGTCAAGAAGAGGTCCTAGGTACTGCCTTGCGGAACCCCAGATGTAATGTATAACTTCTGATGTGATGTTTCAACAAAACACTATGAGTACGATTGGATAAATATGAAGTCATCCACTGTATGATATTTGGCGGAAAACCCATAAAACACAGTTTCCGAAGAAGGAAACGATGATTATAAGAATCGAAAGCTTTGCTAAAATCAGTGTAAACAACATCGGTGTGCATGCGTTTGTCCTCTTTTCGATCACTCGTCACCGTTCTGTGTTGGTGACCAATGGACACACCCCACAAGGTGTGTCCTCCCCTATTGCCGCGACTCTCCTCCTGGCTCACTGAATCTCGCCCTTACGCTGTGGCCGGCATCTGATCCGTGGTTGGTTACCAATCTGATTGGTTGCCAATCAGCCCACCTCTCAGGCATATGTCGGGCAGGATGTGCTTTATTGGAACTTGGCAGCCAGACAAGGACACGAAGGGCCTTCCCTTCTCTCAGGACACACTTACGGTTGCGTTCATCCCTCGTAACACCGGCATGCATACACCCTGCAGGATTTGTTGCCGACCAGAGGTTGGGCGTCGCGCCCCCTTCACTCCAGATGATCATTTGCATACGCCCAGTGAGCCTTTCGATCCTTGCTCTGCTACAGCTAAGCCGGCCAAACTACTTCTCCAAGGATCGTTGCGTTTCACGGAGTATCTCCTCTACCGAACTTTCTTAACACGGCCGCTTCGGAGGGCCGTTACGTTCCATATTTTACCCGCTTTCTCCTTAAGCAAGTAAGCATCCGCTATTGTTCTTGCACATTGGCCAGGTTGGATCTTTTTCAATATCAGAGTCTTCCATATGGAATACCCTGTGCAAAAACGTTGCATATATTTTTGGGCCTGAATAAAAACAGGCATTCACAGATTTTAAGCCTCACTTTATTAACGCAGTTGCATTGCGTTCATTACTATGAAACATTACCGCTAATATTTGCTTCCAATGCCCCATATTTCGGTATCGGAGTTGCGCTTTTAGCACATTTTTTGCATGATGGTACTGAAATATAACTCAATCTAGCTTCTTTCTCTGATGACATAAACATGATTAAAAAGTTGGTCCATTATTATCATCCTTTTCAACTATTTCTCAATTTTCATTCGTCTCTATCCTATCGCTATTGAAACATATTCAAAAATAATGGTTAGTGACAATGGGCAACAATTTACGGCCTACGTCTGCACAAACAACAGCACCGTTGTATCCAGTTCGCAAAAAAGAACTCGTTATGTCATGAGCCATAGCTGTCATCTCAAATTCAGGTACCAATTAACCACTAACCAATCAACCGAGTTCTGGTTTATACCTGATCCAAAATCCCAATACCGCTAGTCGGCTGTCGCCACACTCAGAGCCGCAATTTGTCGGATCAGTCAGAATTGAGCATTTCCAGCTAATCGATTTTACGAAACCAAAATACTAACAAAGTTCTTAATTAAAGGGGATTTGTTATTAATGCATGTATATTAATGAGCTTTCCTTTCTAATACTAGCGTTTTTTATAATTCATTCTCTAAAATTATTGGCAACAATAAACTCCAGCCCACAGTCACACCTAAATAAGAGCGTACATACGAACGTAATTAGGCAATGCATGTAATATATTATAACAAATTTGAGATTGTGTGATAAAGTTTCATTTTAACTAAGAGTCTTGCCAAGAGGGAGAAGCGAGTAAGAGACCATCCTGAAATATTTTCTAGCACCGCCACACCTGTAAAGATGGCTCCTAAAGCAGTGGCGCCCGCAATTAAAATCAGGTCATCCAAAGGAAAAAAAATGTTAAACGGTTCCATTCGTTTTACTTGGCTTCCTTCTTCATTTTTCCTCAAATGCTTGTTCCCCTGTCGAAAAGTTCCCGCTATTCATCGTCTAATGTGGTGCGAAAATCTGAGGTGAAATCTGCGCTTAGATAGGTATAGAAAACTAGTATTAGATTTCAAGTATTCCTATGGCTTTACTGGAGGCAGTCTTAGTCGCCAATTGCGGATGAGAGTTGAATTCCTGCTACGGAAGGCTGGCCTTGGGTGTGTGTAGATCGTGTTTCGGGTAAATGATTCTGCTTGTGATCTTTCTGACGGAAGCAGCACGTTGAGGATATTTAAAGGTATGGGTACTGTTTGGTTGTTTAAGACTTATTTTAAAAGAAAGCTATCTTTTATAAGAAGCTTCATTACATACTTACATATGTTGTGGTTTAAATATGGTTAGAAGGTCAATGTTATTGAAAGTGCGCAAAGTAAGGTCAAGTTAAAGAAAGTTCGGTCGCGTTTTCTCTGGGTCTGCTGACTCAGATCGCTTGGTTTTGGGTTTATCTGAGCTCACTGGTTTTGGTCGCTCCAGTCAGTCGGTCATTCTTTCCACTGATATTGCTGACTTCGGTTCGACTTTGATTTATGCCGCCGGCTATTGGGGCCTTATATTAGGGTTTTGCCATTAGCTTCCAACATGTTCCATTTCATTCTTGCTGTATTCTAACACCTCTTTTAACTCATCGGGATACTCTCCTCTTTGTGCTACCCAAAACAAAAATTCGTTCGCTAATTGCATTGTCGTGATATGTATGGATTTATTAATTTTGTGACAGTAATTACGACATCCCAATAGAATCCTTTTTCTAAATCGACCCATTTTGCTATCATTGGACCTAAATTTCTCCGTCTATCTCTTTCTAAGCAAACTAGTCTCTCAGTTTTGAAGCTCAGTCACATCGTTCTTTCCTTTACAGGCAGTATTTAAGTTGGTACGGTCGGAATGGGACGACTATATCCTATAGCAGTCTGATAACTGATTGATCGGAAATGCCATAACTTTTTTATTTTATCCGGCAGATCGGATGCCAAATATCAAAAGGATGGGTTCACTATTTTCTATACCCGCCATATAATTGAACGATAGGAAATGAAAAACCCTTGCTAATTTTAAAGATGCTAGGAGCTGTTTCCAATATTTTTATTAGAAAAATGATTTTATAGTGTAGTTCTAATAAGGACCTGCAACTATATACGATCTGATAAAGGTATTATTGTTGATTAAAATTGTTCAGCATCCGATTTTTTCAGCTTCGGCTTTTTGTTCAGCTGTATAATTCTTATGCCACCTGATGAGGTGGATTATTATTGTTTTTCGTATTGAGTTCTTTCAAAGCAATTTGAAATATTTGAATTTTCGAAGCAATTCTAGCCTATAATCCTAATTAGTAGTACCACTTGTTTACTTATTAGCAGATTTTAATGCTTAGCTGAATAGGTGAGAAATTCACTGAAAATACCTTTTATATTGCAAAAGAATTCAGGGTCAGTTAATGTGACGATTTAACCATTCATCTATTGTCCGAATCGCAATACCACTGTACACATTACCCTTGGTGTTTTTCGTAAATATCAGGTGTTTTTATAACAAAACTTAATAAAAAACAAAAATTAATGAGTAAAAAACAAAAAAAGTTGAGAATTTCGAACTCGGCTAGAACCCGGTACCTTCTACACATCAGCCGACATCTCTACCGTTGGGCTATCCCTGACAAAGTATCGCGCGAAAATTTTTTAGACTTCAGTTGTGTTTCCGTGCTACTTTAAAAATCTCTCCAAATTTTGAGCGCCCTCTGGTGGTGAAAACAAGAAACTGCAAATTGTTTGGGATATTTTTTTCGGAGTGCGCTATTAGCTGTTTGTGAATTGTTCGGGAGAGTGCGGTCGCGGCCAGTGACCAGTTCTTAATAAAAACTTTTTATTTAAATTAAATAAATTAAATGCATTATTTCTAGTTATTGTTTTGTTTTTAATGTTCCCAAACTACAAAAAGCCAACGGAAAACGAATATGTTTATGTATTGCTATGAATATGCACCTTAGCGTCACTGCCAGCACCATGGGTAGCTCTACTTATCGAACTATATCTTGAGTAAGCGACTTTTCCCAGATAGGAACGATATATCAAAAGTTGCGTTATCTCAAGGGCTATCTCTACATGCAATACGAATCGAATCGATAGAGCCATTTAAAAAAAAATTTATCTTAAAGAAAGTGAAAAAGATATTTAAACAAGAATGGAAAGCTAACTTCGGGCGGAGCCGAAGTTGATATACCCTTGCAGATATGTGGCAGCTTATATTATTAGATATATATCGGATCTTATATAGTCGGCCGATCCTTATAAAACTCGGCAGATCAAATTAGTTTGCCGAAAGTAGAATCCATACAAAGTCCCAGTCCAGACTTAAAAAACAACAGAGATATGGCATTTCCGATCAATCAGTTATATGGCAGCTATAGGATATAGTCGGCCGATCCTTATGAAATTTGGCAGATCGAATAAGTCTGCTAAAAGAAGAGTCCACAGCAAGTCCCATCCTTCTAACTTAAAAAGCAACAAAGTTATGGCATTTCCGATCAATCAGTTATATGGCAGCTATAGGATATAGTTGACCGATCCCGGCCGTTCCGACTTATATATTGCCTGCAAAGGAAAGAAGGATGTGTGCAAAGTTTGAAGTCGATAGCTTTAAAACTGAGAGACTAGTTTGCGTAGAAACAGACAGACAGACGGACAGACGGACATGCTTATATCGACTCAGGAGGTGATCCTGATCAAGAATATATATACTTTATAGGGTCGGAGATGTCTCCTTCACTGCGTTGCACACTTTTGACCAAAATTATAATACCCTCTGCAAGGGTATAAAAACCTTTCTAACTAAATATAGCATGTGAAGTTAGGTGCAATTTTTTAAGGTAAACTTGAGTAATTTCAAAAAATCGTAGAACAAACGCTGATTAGATTAAATTTTCACATGAAAGTTTTCATAAACTTGTAATGTTTCCTAAAATCCATATATAATTTAATGTCCCCAGAGAGTAATCTTAAGTTATACTATCGGAGATGAATATTACGATGTGCTTAGCTAAATAATTCGTACTCCTAACGGAAGTAGGATTCCTTTTTACTATACGAAAGTCATCACGATCCACAAGTAAAGGGATTTTAATCTTCAAACACAATATTCATTTCCCAATATTGGGTTTATTCGGTCGTAAAGCTTTACGAAGTAAGTGAAAGTAACACGCAGAATGCGTGCCCCCTATCAGGCAGGACAATATCTTATTTTAAAATAAAATCAACTGTTGATGACAACACCTCATTTATTTCCTTCTAAATGAAACCGCAGAGATCGTATTCTTCCTTACCCGCTTGCTTGCTTGCAAGCATGAAATGCGAGTAAAAGCAAAAAAACCTAAACCCCCAAATACCCCAACGATCTACCCACCTGGACAAAAAGCAGCCCTCTCCCGCTCTCCAGAGGAAAGCTCCCAGCAACAACATCGACTTCATCATCGTCACCACACCAAGCAATAGTGCAACAACGACGATTGCCAACTTTCCAAGCACTCATAAAGCGAGGCCGGACATACAGACATACCCCGGAAACCAACCCAAAATATATCATCCAAACATGGAATGTGTGGCTTCTAATAATCAAAACTATAGCAACAGATATGCTCTTCTGGCGGAAAACGACACTGCAGCCAAAGCCGGGCAAGTAGTCTAACATAAAAGAAATCCTCCACTAATCTTTATGAGGCATAAAATTTATAATGCGCTTGTCACAAAATTTGCAGAGTTGGTCGGTAAAGACAAATATTTATTTGTTCCGCTTACAAATGGGTTTCCGCGAGAAAGCTTCAAACAAAATCGGAAGTGCACGTCAGAGCTATCTCTAAACACCTAGTTAAACTAAATACAAATTATTTCTCACATCAGCTCCAATTAAACCTGATGTTCCTCTCGGGAAGGCCCTACGTGAAAAATATATTCCTGTCAACAATATATGTTCCTTCATAGGAATATTTCTGAATGTTTCTCAGACATTGGATTGAGCTTGGCAAGGTGATCTAAATCAAAATAATGTACCCAAATATGAACAAGCTGGGGTTATCTCCCGACAGGGAATTCGCAGGCAAGGCTACCACAGGATTAGTGCCGGAGCTCCGCAAGGCAGCGTTGTCGGTATAATACAGGGTGACAAAAATTACCCGGAATGGGCGGCAGATCTGCCTCGTCCGGGCCGGTCATCTTCATATCCAAGCTCATTAAATCGTAAAATAGCGTCAAAGAACATTTGTTTTGGTATGCCGAGTTTTATAATTGCACAACGATTGTTAGACATCTTGAAACAAATAAAAAATCAAAAAAAACCAAAACAATATTAATATATTTGTTTCAGAAAAGTACAGGCTATCGTTAAATGCATTTCTATAAGGGCGGCACCATAACACATTTGTGATTGATTACTTCAAAATTCGTCCGGGTTATTTCTTGTCACCCTGTATAATATAATACACTATAAATACACTTCACAGCTGACATCCTTACAAACAGTCTCACAATATTAATCTTTACAGACGGTACAGCTATTCTCAGACGCTCCAAATGCTCCACAAAAACCAAAGTTAAACTAGCTCATCAATTCTTCAAGGTAGAATAATGACCATCCGATTGGAGAATAAAAGTAAATGAACAAAAATGTTAAAACGTGACAATCGCTCAACAAAGGCAGTATTGTTTTCCGCTTTCACTAAATAAAACTACAGTCCCGTCAAAGTAAAATAGTAAACCTCGATAGAAAATTCAAAAAAGAACACAGCTCAAAACAAAAGCCAATGGACAATATTTTCAATCAAAAATACCTTATAAGCAGAGCACAAAGAAAAATACCTTACCAAGCTGTTGAGCCAAGCAGAAAAGGGCGAAGCTGCGTAAAATAAGTTATATATATTATAAGTCCGAGTAGCGGCGGCGGGTTATCGGCAGTTCTGATTTTGTTTACTTCTCCCCCATTCGCATGCGCTTTGGTGGTAGTTGTAGCGCATGCGCTTTGGGGAGCTTTTTTGTAGAGCTGCTGCACACTAGCAAATATTGCATTTGTGTGCGTTCATATTGCTAAATTCATATTGCTAAGCTTTGCTTCTTGTAATGTTGTTATTGATTTGAGCGATTGCAAGTTGGGTTAGAGTTGAACTCTCGAAAATAAATAAAATAAATAATTATAAACCTCTGGAATTATGATTCATTTGGCCGCTATTAAAAACTATTAATAGCATAACACAAGCTTTTTTTGCATAATATCAATCTTGCCAGTGAGTTAAAAATATTTTCAATATATTAAACATGGGTAAAAAACCGAACCACTCTAAAATATCGAGGTGAAGCCAGAGTGTAAAAAAAACAGCTAAAACGAGGTGCATCTTAAATATAACCTGCAATGTCTGTTGCAACGACGGATTACAGTGGAAGAACCTCACAAGCGGAAGGGTCCAACATAATGCACAAATTGTATGAACACACCAGGAAGTACTGCACAATAACGATCATTGTCCCGTCCAAAATCATACCGAAGGTATTCTTCGCCTAAACAACCAGGGTCATCCAAACACAGCAGAAATCTCATACGCCAGCGCCCTAAAAACAGGACTTGAGAAACTTACAGAGATTTATCAAAGCGATCCAACTACGGGAAGCTGATAAAATAAAATCGAAGCCATAATGGTCATCCTGCAGAAAGGCATGATGATTACTTTTATGAAAAACACCATACAAAATCATACGCATAATTAAAAGATCCTAATACGGATCCTAGTCGCATTCTAACAATTATAATAATCGATGCCGGATGCTCGAATGACGCTAATGGTGTTTCATGGCACAAACAGAAAATAACACAATTCATCCTCAGAATGAATTCAGATACATATCTCTCAAATACATTAAAATAATTGACCATGCGGATGGCAAAGCGTATGATAGAGCCAGCGTTTCTAAAAAAATTAATGTCCACAAACAGCCTGGCTTGCAGGCACACCTACAGCGACACTGCAGCAAACTGCTATTTACTGTTAGCAGCTATTTACTGTCCGCTTCGATTTACAATCTCGCCTTACAAACAGGGAACCATACAAACCTTACAATCGGGGACCGATTTCTAGTAGCTGGTAACTATCTTATTCTTACCTTTCCTTCTTATCTCCTTATCTTCCTATCAGACTACTTCCTTGTACTAGTAACGCCTCTCCATAGCCCGAAATAATTATCCACCTTGTGCTACCGTCAAACACACCGAACTGGCTAAAATACAAGAAGTATGCGACTGCAGAAAAATTCAACACCAAGGAAATTAAATGAATCACCAAATTCATATAATTGCACGCTTTAGTTTTGCGGTTCAGCTCGTCAGCTTTGGGGGTTCTGGTCTTGCTTGTCTAGATCTGGAAAAAGCTTATTACTATTAAAGCACTAGAAATCCAGCAGAGAAAACGGAGAGAGCGTAAATTAATTAGAGGAAGAGAAGTTAAAAGGAAATGAAAACATATTTCGGATATGCGTGGCAGCCCCACTGTGAACACATGATCTAGTATTTTCGTCCAGATGACCCCATGGATACCCTTACGACTGCATAATCACTTGTATAGTTCGGTTAAATAACTACTTTATAGTTTCTTCAAAATTAATTTAATAATCTAAAACAATTTCAAAATTCATGTCTAATTTTAAGACTATTTTTCTTTAAAGCAGGATTTAAAACTCAAATTAATACCACACTACAAATACAAAAATAAAAATTAATTACTTTTGAAATTCAAAGTCAGATCCATTTTTTAATAATACGTAATTTAATTAGAGCACATATCTTGTGCTCTTGTGGTTGCTATTCCGTTGTTTGAATAATGCAAAGGTTTATCTTCAGATTCTTCATTTAATTTAATCTTTTAATGCAAAGGTAAAATATAACTAATTGATTTATTCATCGTTACTAACATTTATTCTTCAACGACGAATGTTTGATTTCCTGAGTTGTGGCTGGTGGAAAAAGGAAATTTTGTTTGCTAAGTATTCGATAACTAATAATAAAATTAATAAATTCACTATGAAAATTCAACACTTTTGAAAATATGGTTCCTAGACCCGATAATGTTACAGCATCATCTCCTTCAATGCTTTCCTTAACTAATTTTGGTTAATGTATAATTTAAATCTTGAATTAGTTTTACTAATAGTTTAAATAGTAGTTTTACTAATAGTTTAAATAGTAGTTTTACTAACTAGTAATACTAATTTTTCTACTCTACTACGCAACCACTCCTTGAACTATTCCTGGACAACCACTAAAAAACTAATCCATCATCGTACAGCCCAATAATTCAGCCATCATGTTTATAAAAAATTGAAAGTCATATATTTCGCTTAACACCATATATCAGAACCCAACCCATTATCCCGGTACACCAATTTGGCTTCCGCGAAAGTCATGGCACAGTCGAGCAGGTAATTCCGAACCAGCAGAAATACGCTGTGCCTGCAAAAGAATACACTATAGAAGCTGGATTTCCTTAAGGAAGTGCCCTAGGTCCCACACTCTTACATCTGATATCCCACAAATGAGTGTGTAATTACATCCCCGTACACTGAAGACACCGACATACTGAACCGCTCAAAATACCCGAATCGAGCCTCTAGTGGATCATTTAGTGTTAGTCGAAATGTGGCTATCTGACTGGCGCATTAAAATTAAGGAACAAAAGTGTAAAAACATAACCTTGAAAAATACTCAGATCTTGAAAGTTAGAGAAATATCTTATACTAAAAGATACAAAAAAATTTTCCGCTTTGTCTCAAAATTTGGCTTTCAGTCTTTGATCCATGACCAAAGCATAAATTTTAAATTTAAACAAAGCTTTTTTGGAAACCCAAACTTTTTCTTTATGGTTTAGTTTAGTTAGTAGTAAGAAAATTGTATTGCCTATCGATGCTCTCAGATGCAGTAAGATTAGATAGATTTGATGACCGAATGCTCAGTTCAAATCCAACGTGATCTCCTTAATGCAACCGTCACCATAGCAAACACTAAAACTTTAAAACTTAAACCTAAAACTTTCGTCAAATTTAATAGCCGATATTTTAACTCGTTATTTTTATTCATTCAAGTTCCTCCAACAATTAAGGCCGTCAACCAATTAGTTGGAGCACCTATAGAAAGGGAGGTAACTTTAGAGTGCTTCGTTGAGGTTAATCCAAAGCCCCTTAATGGATGGTACCGCAATGAAGGTAAGAGCCATCATGACAATAAATATTATAAATTAGAAAACTTTATTTTCAGGCAACATTAAGCTACACAGCAGCAATAAATATAATATTTCGGAAGAAATGATCAACTTGTATACTTGGCATCTTAATCTTACCATAAAATATCTTACAAAATCCGACTTTGGAAGTTACAGCTGTTCAAGCGTCAATGCCTTAGGGAAAAGTGAAACACGCATTAGATTACAAGGTAAAAATATATAGTATTTAATCGTACTGTTTATAATTAACTAAATTCCTTATGGTATAAAACTTTGTTCATATAAGTATTCATACATATTATCATAGGCTTATATTTCTTTATATGTATATGTATACCATGTGTATATCTTTTATATGTGTAAGCAATTTAAAGTCTTGATTTAATAAGATTAATAAGATTCCGAGTGGTTTCGGGTAACTGCAATTAATGTTCACAATTCCCGTTTTTAGTAAAATACAAATTCTGTTCGATTTAAATATTGGCGTCAATTCTGATTTGATACGATGTTTTAAGCGATATATGTAAATAGTAGTCTGAGGGCTTGAAGACCGAGCGACGAAGTAAAAACGGGGCGCAGCTTAACGCTTGATGCTGCGGAGCGACCGAGAGATACCGCGAGAGAGCGAGACAATACTACCGCATGACGGCATATGCAGGTGGCTGATCAAATACATGGGAGCGGGCGACTCGAAAAGAGACATAAAGAGCGAGCGCTAGCGGTGCCAAAGAGGCGGTGGAATCGAGTGCCGTCATGGGGGTTTCTAAGGTCAATAAATGATTACCGGCCAAATTTTTCGGTGGCTGCTTGACCCGACAAATAGTAAAATTGAATGTTACACATGCACTCAAAGAAAAAACCAAGAACTTCGTATTTAAACCAAGTAAAATAACAAAAGTAGCGCAATTCTCGAGCTCGACTCCAACCTGGTCTCGAGCTCGACTCCAACTTTTTTCGCGCGGCTCTCTACATACCTATGTGTTCCTACTCGTACGCTACATACGTACAGCACAACTCCCGCCGAACCGACCGAGGGGCACTACCACATAACCTACTGCCCGAGTCGTGAAGATAGATCCGAAATAGATTAAGAGGATTACGATCATAAAAGATTACGAGGAAGAATGTTTCTTAGGTATAGCGTTAGGAATAAAAAAACTCAAGGTTATACGTAGACCAAAGCGACGAGATGTGAAAAAAGTTTTGGTGTCGCACTTACTAATATTACAGCATCAGTTGGTTCAGGGGGTGCGGACGGTTGATTACTGTGTTGAGTGACTTTTAAGGGGGCTTGAATTAATGGGTCTGCTGGTATCACCTTGAGGTCATCTTGATCAAGAATATATATACTTTATAGGGTCGGTGATGTCTCCTTCACTGCGTTGCCCAAATTTATAATACCCTGCAATACTCTGCAATCGTATAAAAATACAACTTATAGTGAAAATTTAATTAAATGGCGTCTTCAAAATTTCGAAATGGCACTGCTCTCCAAAAGGATATATGTTCTGCTGTTTCTCCTCTATCTCATCTGTCCCAGATGGCCAAACATCCTGCTCGTTTTTCTTGACAACGACAATGAATCAATTCCTTGACAATGAACAAATAACTCAATTTTTTCATATCTCATCTTGTGGCAATATATTTTTTTTTTTTTTTTTTTTTTTTAGCAGATACATATTTTTATTTAAAACTGTCCGTTGCGGACAACCATTAAATTGTTTTACATCGACTTCACTCATCATTAGCAATACATGTTGAACTAAGTAATTCTAGACTAGGGTACATTAGGGTATATTAACAAAATGTAGAATGTGGAGCTATAAATGTAGGAGCACAAGGCCGTTATTCTAGTTTAGTATAAATCTGTTACATCTATGTTAAGTACAGGCGAGGTCTATTGGGTGCTTCCTTTTTAATCTTCTGGGCTGCTCTGAGTTGTCCAGCAAGGCGATGGCCGTCCGATTTGGGTGGTCGTGCAGCCTCTGTATGTAGCGCTCGCTGCTTTTCTTGATTTCATCTCTCACCCATGGGAACTTCAGGACCTCGTGGATGGTGTGGTTGTCGTGGAAGGGGTGGGCCCCAGTGGCGATCCTCAGAGCTCTATTTTCAAACCTTTGAATGATTTGTACATTCGATGGCTTAGCAGTGCCCCAGAGTTGGATGCCATATGTCCAGATTGGACGTATTATGGCCTTGTACACAAGAAGCTTCGAAGACGTTCGGAGCTTCGATCGTTTGCCCATAAGCCAGTAGAAGGAACGAAGTCTTTCGCAGGCCTGCTTACGTTTCTTCTGTAGGTGCGGCCTCCAGGTGAGCCTCCTATCAAGTGTGAACCCCAGGTAATTGGGAGTGTCCACCTGCGGGATTGGGAAGCCGTTTAGGTAGACTGTAGGGCAGTTGCCTGGCCGGAGGGAGAATGTGGTGGTGGTGGACTTCTCATTGCTAACTTCAATATTCCACCGCGTTTGCCATCTGTTGAGCAGGTCGAGCTGTGTTTGCATGACGGCGGCAGCCTCTATGGCGCTGTCCGAAACGGTCAAAAATGCGGTGTCATCTGCATAAGTTGCAGCCATCAGGTCCCGGTTCTGTAGAACGGGGAGGTCAGCCGTGTATAAATTGTAGAGCAGTGGACCAAGAACGCTGCCTTGGGGCACTCCGGCGTGAACCACTCTGAGCTGTGAGATGGCTTCGCCGCATCTTACCGCAAATTTACGGTCTTCCAAAAATGACTTCAAGAATAGGAAGTATGGTCGGGGGAGGGCTGTCTTGAGTTTGTAGAGGAGTCCGGGATGCCAGACACGGTCGAAGGCTTGCTTGACGTCCAGCATGACGGCCATGCAGTACTTTTTGGTTTCAAAGGCGTCCAGAATGTACTGCACGACCCTATGGCACTGCTCAGGTGTTCCGTGTCGCCGCCTGAAGCCAAACTGGTGATCAGGGATCAGTCCAGCCTCGTCCAGTACAGGCAATGCCCTATTCAAAAACACTCTTTCGAGTATTTTGGAGAGCATTGGAAGCAAACTTATTGGGCGGTATGATGCGAGGTTGGCTTCAGGTTTACCAGGCTTAGGTATCATGACTACTTGGGCACATTTCCATGAAGACGGAAAGTATCCTATTTCCAAGCATCTATTGTAGATTCTGGTGATTAGCTGGATGCTTGGAGGTGGTAGAAGCTTTAATGCAATTGCATTGATACCATCATCGCCCGGAGCCTTGGTGTTGCTCATGATGGAGATAAGCTCGGCTGTTTCTTCAGTAGTGACTGGACGAATCGGGTCGGCATCCTGGAGAGGCTCAGCTAGTAGCCGCGCGGTTTCCGCTGCGTCCTCAGTTGAGCAACGATTGTGGGGCGTAAAGACCTCTTCTAGGTGTTCGGCGAAGGCATTGGCCCTGTCAGTCTCAGATCTGCACCAGATGCCGTCGGTTCTTTTTACGGGTGGGATCCTTTTCAGGGGCCGTCTGATGCTTTTTGTGACCCGCCATAGGTTGTGCTGAGGGTCACCTGGCTCGAGTTGCTCAACGAACCCGTCGAAAGCTTCCTTCCTTACCCTCGCCAGCGTATCCGACAGAAGTTTGGACGCTCTGTTAAGGGCGGTTTTATCTCTGGGGTTCCTTGAAAGCATCCATACTCTCCGGAGTCGCCGCTTTTCGAGCTTGAGCTCTTCGACTTCCGGGCTCCAGAAGTGAATATCTCTGTCGCTAGCTCTTGGGCGGTTGGAGGGTCTTGGTGCAGCTACTGAGGCTGCTTGTTGGATGTAAGCGTTCATTGTTTCCACGGCCGTTTCGATGTCATGAGGAGAGTCAAGAGGCAGGCTGGGGTCGGTGAAGGTGTTTAGGTGAGATTGGTACTTGCCAATATCTGTTGCTTTAAAAATTAGCCTTTTACGGGCTGACCTGAGCAGGGCAGGGCTGTAGAGTGATACGGCGAAAGCGCTGTGGTCCGAAATGAGATCGACCACTTCTCTGGTTTGGATTCCAGCAGAATCCAGTCCTCCTGAGATTACGAAGTCCAGCACGTCTGGGATCTTATGTGGATCCGTGGGCCAGTATGTGGGTGCCCCTGTCGCGTGACAACTCAGATTTCTGGACTGTATTTGCCTGTACAGTGCAGTGCCTTTCGGGTTCCTGATCCTAGAGCCCCACCAGGGGTGTTTGGCATTGAAGTCCCCGCCAATGATGAATTTGGGACCAAGACAATCAAGGAGCAAACCAAAGTCCTCGACGCTAACGTTGTGTCTGGGTGGGCAGTAGGTAGCAGCAATGGTGATGTCTCCGTTGGTGGTGGTGACCTGAATTTGGGCGCATTGGACCCAGTCTTCTGTGATGGCAGGAAGGGCCTCATATTTTATACTGCTTCGGATCAGAATAGCGGCGCCCCCACGACCTCTGCCGTTGGGGTGGTTGGCGGCAATGATGTCGTATCCTCTGATTTTTAAATATGATCGGGTGGTAAAGTGCGTTTCCGAAATTAGGAGAACGTCGGCTTGATTGGTCCTACAGTAGAGTTCGACTTCTGGCCTGGAATTGACCAGACCGTTGGCGTTCCAAACTGTGACATCTAGTCCCGTTTGCATAGGGAGCTGCAGATGGTGGCCATCATTTTGGTCATTTGGCTCATGACCTTCTCCATCATGCGCTCAAACATTGATTCCATTCTGGCCATTAAGGCGTCCATCAGATTGCCTGTAGGACTACAGTCGGGATTGGCATTGAAGTCCATCTGTGGAACTCCGCTTTTGGCAGCGCTAACATAGCTTATATTTGGGTTGACCTTGCTGAAATGAGGTTGCTGGTACTGTCGGCTTTGGGGCGAACGCGCCTTTGGCCCTTTTATAGGTTGGACAACCTTTGTATGAGGCTGTGTGAGGCCCATTGCAGTGGAGGCAAAGGGCTGGTTCGCTAGAGGCCTTAGTGCACTCAGCGGTGGGGTGGCGATCTCCAACTTGACGCATCGGTGTTCCATTTGGCAGTAGCGCTGAGTGTGGCCGAACGTCTGGCAACGATAGCATTGAGGCACGTCATTGAATTTGATTGGCGGCTCGACGGTGACAACGGTGCTGCATAGCCGTTTAATTTGGAAGACTTCTTTATTATTTTTCGCAGGCTCGAGGTTAACGAAGAAAAGGTTCAACGGCTTCTTCGTTCCTTTTTGTGTGGGATTGTGTATGTCCCTGACGTTGTGCCCGTGGAAGCTGAAGCCCTCCTTAATGTCGTCCGGGACAGTGGAGAAGTGAAGGCCTTTTACGACTACTCGGTAGGCGCGTTCGTCTCTGGGCTGAAAAGTGTGGTATCGCTTGTTGTTTTCACTTAGGAATTGCTTCAATTTAGTGTATGTCTCCTTGTTCGGAGTCATAACCCTTGTGGTGTTGTTCATGCTGGTCTTAAAAGTGACGTCAACGTTATCGCCGAGGACGTCGTAGATGGCTTTAGAAAAGGCTTTAATGTTGGTCACGTCTGGTATAAAAATCGGAGGCGGCTTTATTTCCTTGGGGGTCTTCTTGGGAGCGTCGGTCTTTGAAGCCGTTGGAGGAGTTTCTATTTCAGCTTCGGAGTCCGAAAGCTCATCGTCGTCCGAGAGAAGGGCAAAGGAATTACCTTTGAGCTTGAGCTTGGTCAAAATAGCGGCTCTAGCTGCCGCGCTGGTGCTGGGTTTTTCGTCATCCGACTTCTTTTTGGCTGTCTTCCTTCTGATATCCCAAGGCTCGCAGGAGTCATTGGAGTCAGTACTGGCAATTCTACCGCTGCCTCTTTTTCTTGGCGGTTGAGTAGATGAACTGGGCAATCCTTGCCAGTCCATCCTTGGGCTTGGGCGCGAATTTGAGTTTAAAATGAGTCTCGAAATTCGCGCCAAACTACCAAAGTTATCGATAAGATATCGAGTTAAAGTTGATTCGATACTTGGTTGAAACGGTATAAAATGAACCGATAAATATATCGATATATCGATATACCGAACCGGACTCTGCTAGATGTATTTTCAAGACTTTGGCCTCTGGTCACACTTTTTTTTTTTTTTTCTCGTCTTTACGGCACTTGTCAAAATTTTATTCATATAAAAAACGCAATTAAACAGCGTATTGTCAATGTGGCTGCCACAAAAATATGTCTGTTCGGTGGAGCCGAAGCTCGCGCACGCGATCCAACACAGCACGACTTTCTTAGATGCGTAGTTCGGCCGGAAACGATTTTACACACGGAGCGCACGGAAGGCACGTCTGTTCACTTCGGAATCTGGATCGAGACTCTGGCAATATATGATGGACCCTCAGCATCTGTGACCTTCCTGACATCGTAGCGACCATTGTGTTTAACTTCTGTGACTTCATAAAGACAAAGATATTAACTGGCCAGTTTTTTACTCGCAACGAATTGAGTTCGGTGTATTGCAACTAGGCCTCATTAATCCACTAGTCTATCTCCGTTTTTCTCTTGGCGTCGTAGTGATTTTCATGCGAATCCTGTGCCTGTAGAATTTTAGCTTTACATTCTGCCTTATTCGGTGTCGATGAAATTTTCATGCATTTCCAGCTCCAGAATTTTGAGAATCCGATCATCCAGTTTGTTGTTCATCTTGACTCGGAACATCAGATCGAACGGTGATTTCTTCGTAGATTAATGCATTTGTGGGTTTACCGCTCTCTGTTCTGTTGCCATTGATGATTTTTTTACGTTCTTAAAAAAAATTGTTACTGTAAATGCAGATCCTCTGTCAGACACTAGTCGAACTGGGTTTCCAAATATTTCAAGTTTTTTTCAACAAGTTTTATAATTTTTTTTGTTTCTTCTGAACTATTTGATTATGTAGGGTAGAGTGGTAATTTATCGTAGTCGCGTCCACGGGACCCTAGTGGTCGATGTGCAGCATGTAGAGTGGTATCACCTTTCGCAATGCGTCTGAGATAACATTCCTTTTTCCCTGTCCTATTTTGTGACAATCAACTATGATCTCCTTCTCCATCTATTTGAGAGCCACGATAAGAACGTTTACTTTCTTATAAAGAAGCCTTCCGGTCATCTTATATACTACCAATGATAAAATATGCTACCTATCTAAGAACTACACTATAGCCTTGAGTGCGTCGTCTTTAGTCTGTGCGTTTTTATGCGTGCTGTAATTTCGAGCGATACCTAAATTATACGGTGAGGATAACGGCTCAAACAATCGATGTGCTTTAATCTTTCTCTTGGTCTATAATCCATTGTAAAATGGAACTCCTGCTGACATATTACCCAATCGGCCACTGTTCTAGGTAACACACATCTTTATTCATCAATATTTGCGTGAATGCAACATGAACTGTGGCCAACATGAACGGTGACTCAAGCAGGTAAGGCCTGAATTTCTTCACTGTTTAGTAAATGGCTTTCGCTTGCAGTACATTAAACAGTGTTGTCATGACATAGCTGAAGTCGATTTGATCCAAAACTAAAAGGGGTGAAGTTTCCTTTCCGACCACTGAAGTAGCACCGTAGCAAATAATTCTTTCGATGCATCCGTATGCAACTCTGTTTCGGCTCCTCATGGAAATTACATTCCTTGCAGTGATTTACTTTTAAAAAAATTAGTTTAATCCCAATCCCAAAAATTGATTAAGAGAATGACTCAAGAAAGTCGGAACATAGAGTGATGCAATTTTTCAATTAAATTTAAAATCTGAATTTGGTCGGAAATTGCTGTTTACATTAGCGGACATTAGGGATCGCTTAAAGGATCTTTGTGTTTACGTTAGCGGACATTAAGGCTCACTTAGGGGATCTTAGTGTTAACTTTAAGCGTTTGGTGCAGACTGCGGGAGTTTGTATTTCCTGCTGAAGAGGACTAGATCTGTTTTCTGCGCATTTACTCCTAGGCCATTACTGTTTGTCCATTCGGCTAGGGCTTGCAATTTTTCGCTCATGAGATCGCAGAGCGTTTGAGGGTATTTACCTGTAAACAGGATTGCCACGTCGTCTGCGTACGCCACTATCCTGCAGCTTGTTGGATTTGTGCTGGTATTATCTCATCAGGACCGGCCGATTTATAGGGGTTGAAACTGTGAATTGCCCAGTGTAGGGTTTTCTGGTCAATATCAAGTTTGAAGTTTGTGTGGGTGGCATTACTGTTTATAGTCCCGGCTGATTCCGGGGTACAGCCTGGAAAATGGGATTCTAGGAGTGCATCTAGTGATTCCTCGCTAGTCTTGGTCCAAGTTCCATCTTCTTTTTTAAGATAGCCTACAGTTGTGGCTGTTTGGGATCGAATTTTTCTAAGCCTCGCAGCTTGGGTAGTGTTTTCAATATCCGAGCAGAAGGAGTTCCATGAGGAGCGCTTCGCTACGGATGGCCTTTTTGTAGGAGGCCAAAGAGACCTTGTATTCGGTCCAGAGTGCCTCCTCGCTTCCAGCTTTGGCCCTATTGGGCCATACATAGTTCTGCTTGCTGCTTGTAGGGTTGCTAGCTCCGTAGACCACCAGGGTGGCCTATTTTGCTTATTCGGTTTAGTTTTTGGGCATGCTTTGGGCATGAAAACTTGCACCAGAGTGTTTAGACTTTCCACGGTTTGGGGACAGTCAGGTGGCTGTGGTGCAATGATGTTTGAAAGGATTTGGTGGTACTTGACCCAGTTGGGCTTTTTGAGATTTCGAAAAACTGAATTTTCGGGGTTTTTGAATTCAAGGGATGTTTCTATGTATCTGTGGTCGGAGAAAAAGTGTTTCTCTAGGACCTTCTAGGTAGTTACGTAGCTGTTTAGATACGAGCGTGAGGTCGATGGATTCGCTCCGATTTGCTATGATAAAGGTGGGGTCATCTCCCTTATTGCTAAGGAAGAGTTTTGACCTTAGAATAAAGTTAAAAAGAGACTCACCGCGGTCGTTTGTGTTGGAGCTGGCCCATTGCGAGTGGTGAGCGGTGGAGTCGCAACCTATAAGGAGGCCCATATTGAGCCTTTCACTGTCTAGTGCTGGTTTGCCTACTAGCTCGTCTGGGGGTTCCGGCCTTTCGTAGGCCACGTAGGACGACAGTACCCGAATAGAGTTCGTCTGTGACTCCACGGAGGCTGCCGCATTGTCTGCGTCCCTGTAATTATGGAGCAAGAAAATGCTGAGATGCTTTTTAGCTAAGGTGCAGGCTCTGATTTTACCTTCAGTGTTAGCTATTAGTAGCTTGTAGACCTTTACGGTCACCGAAGTTTAGCTCCCCATGAGCAGCCTCTAAACTTTTCCGTCTTTTTTTTTTTTGCCGTCGGGGTTACCCCTGTCGATAACCCCTAGCAGGATGCGACTTTTCGCAATCTCTGCGAAGGACCTCTTTGGCTGTATGCGCAACTGCTTTGCCATTGGTCCTCCCGGCACGACCTGGGACCTCTCCCTCTTGGGATGTGGTTTTGGCTCCTGTTACGGAGCTGGTGGTGTCGGCGTCTTGCCATATTGAGGAAGGACTCCTTTGGCCCATTCCATCTTTTTGAGCCACTCTGCGGAAGTCTTTTCCAACTTAGCTCTGCCGTGGCTGGGCAGAATCTGCCCTGCCGTTCTCTCCTCGGCGTAGGTGTGCCTGATTTGACCCAGTTTGCTTGCCGCTTCAGGTTCGCTGCCCTTTACCGCACCTGTAGGAGGCATCATGGCACTTGGGCCGGGAGATGCCGCCATGGTGGCGGTGGTGAGTGGCTTACCTTTGGCCACCTCGATTTTGGTGCAAGGTCCGCTCGGACCCTGCCAAGCTAGCTTGGTCGGACGGGAGGGCTCGCTCGCCATCTGCACCGTCGTCGATTTTTGGCCAGATTCACTCGTCATTGCCAGTGTTTCGGCAATGTTCCTTGTTCCTTGTTTGTTTTGTTGCTACTTGAATTTTCCATAGCTGTTCCCACGAGTTGTGGAGAAGGGACGGTCCACCCGGGCGGAGATCCGCGACGCCCGGGTAAGGCTTATTAGAAACAGGGGGTCGCCAGGTACCCTGAGCTCTCCGTTTGAGACTGGGCAGAGTTTATGTACCGGGCCCCAGCCAGGCTGACTCTCGGCACGGGTCGAGTGACACCTTAGTCCGGCCCGGTGTGAGATGGTGTTTTTGGGATGGGAGGTGGGTAGGTATAGAGGTGTAGGAAAAGGGGGAAAGTGTGTAAGCCTACTTTTTAGAGGCGGATACACAAGTGCATTGTCAGCACCGCTTACGGCGCGGCTACCCGCTAGCTGTCCGGGGCTGTTTATTTGCGAGGAGGATCCCCGAGGAGGGTCCTGCAGTGGGATTCTTTGCTTTATTCACAGCTAACCTTAAATTGAAAAAGGCCTTTCCCTATCCGCAACCTGCGACCCGTTCGGTAGCCCTAAGCTAGGCATCCTAGGAGTCAGCCCATAAAACTCTTTGGACCGAATTTGTACATAATAATAGGTGCTTGAGCGATAGGAATTTATACTGGGTGTCTGTTGTATTTCTTTCGATAGCAGATAGTGCAATTTTCCATCAACTCCTTAAGATTTTTGTATTAATCTGACCAATAGTATAGTCTAGTTATTTATTTATAATTCTCATCAAGCCCTCTATGGGCTCTATAATGAGTTTTGTGTGATTGTAAGACAAAGGTTAAAAGACAAAGGTTACAAGACAAAGGTTCTTGTGTATAAAAATTTGTTAATAAAATTATCATTAAGTGGTTTTTGGATTTTATAAAAGTCCTCTAGAGTACAATGAATTCTTATTGTTATATTAGGTAGAATATATTTTATTTAAATGGATATTAAGTTTTCTGGAGTGTCATACTTTATTATATGTCTAGTATTTCCAAACACATTAATCGACTCATGTATTGTATAACGTCCTTTTGCTATAAGCAATTGTTGCTTAAACTGGTTGAAGGGTTTTCGAGTTTGTTGTATTACATTCTTAAGCTACTCTCTGCTGAATGCTAAGTATTTTGATCTGAGACCGATTCGTTACTTTCTGTTAAGTTTTTTATTTCCATCCTTGATAAAGCATCCGCAACAACATATGTTGCCCCTGGATTATAAATAATTTTGGATGAATAACTTACAATGAAAGAATACCATCTTTTCATTTCGATATTTGGATTTTTTGTGAGAAATTGTGTGAAAGAGGTTGGTGGTCTGTATAGCTTTCTATATTTTTTACCCCATATAAGTAATTTCGAATATTTTTAAAGGGCCACACTATAGCTAATAGTTTTTTCTTATTTGTTGCGTATAATTATAGTCCGGTTTTGGTTAGTGTTTTTGAAATATATGTACTTGGTTTTCCTTCCTGAGAAAGAACGGCACCAATAGCTACATCTGACGCATCAGTTGTTAGAGTACATTTTTTATTAAAATCTGGTTGTACTAGTTCTACTTGTACAATTAAATTTGCTTTCAGTTCGTTAAAAGCTCTTACGGCTGAATCATTTAACTGCATTGGAGTTTTACGTGATGCTTTTTTAGACACTTTGCCATTTGGGCCTTCTAGTCAAAGGTTTGGCAATTTTTGCGTAAATTTGTACAAATGTTCTGTAATATCCTGTAAGGCCCTGTAAAGTATCCTTTAATATCCTGTAGAAATTTTTTCGGGATCGGTTTGATTATATTGTAAGAAACAACGTAACCCGGAAAATTTATTGCTAATTTAAAGAATTTTAATTTTTCAATAGAAATTCGTATGCTTGCGTACAGCAGGATTTTAATTATGACTAAAAATCTTTGTAATGTTGTTCGATTGTTCTTGAAAATATAATAATGTCATACATGTAAACATGACATGTTTTACCCACTTCTTCTCTAAAAATATTACCCTTTGCCCGTTGGAATATTCTAGGAGTTTGTTAAACCAAAGGGCATTCTAAGGTATTCGTATTTCCCATTGTTTGTTGAAAATGAGGTTTTCTGAATGTCTGTCTCATTCATGAGAATCTGATGAAATCCAGATTCCAAATCAATGGTAGAAAAATATTTGGCTTTCCCCAGATTTGAAAAAAATACCGCCGGGTCCTGCATCAGATACCTATCTGGTATAGTATAGTTTAAATATAACTCAAATACCTATCTGAGTCTGAGTTTTGGAGTTCCGTCTTCATTGAATCCCTTTTTTGGTACCACTAATACAGGTGAATTATAAGGACTTCTACTTGGTCTTACTAATACCTACCTAATAATTTACTACCTACTAATTTCCGAATTTAAAAAATCTGAAGCTGATAGAGCATAATGGTATTGTTTGCTGCAGATGGCCCTATTATTTAAATTATTTATGTCCCCGGGTATATCTGTGGAATTTGCACATTAATTTTTAATGTTCTTCTTTGATTATATTTAATATTTCATTCTCCAAATCTTCCCTTTGATCTGCAGATGATATTCTTACATTGTTTATTTTATGGAAGTCGGATAATTCGACGACGGCGTGTTCAGGATTTTTAAATCCCAAGTTATTCTTTTTGTCGGATAATTCAACGACGGCGTGTTTAGGATGTTTAAATCCCAAACTTTTCTCTTTGTCAGATAATTTAACGACGGCGTGTTCAGGATTTTTAATTCCCCAACTCAATTTGCTTTGATTTCCCATTTCGGATATTTTTTTAATATAAATTCCTTTAAGGGAAGAATGGTTTTTCTTCTTTTAATATCCTCCCCCCATTGAAAACACTTCACAAATAGTGTGGCGAGAGTAACGGGAAGCTTCTTTCAGGGATTGCTCCGGGCGGAGGGCATGTTTCGATTGCTGTAGCAGACTCGTCGGCAGTTGAAATATAAGTATCGGCAGTACGCTGAAGGGCGAATGCAGGATCGGGGGCCTTCACGGCTGGAACAGCAGCCACCTTAGCAACTGCAGACCTCCCCCATTGGAAGGGTGCAGGTTATAGTCCAGAAAGGAGTCAGACCTGGACGCTCACTTAGTCGCCAGCAGTGACAATAAACAAAATCCCGAGTCAGATAAGGGATTAGGAAGAGCAGCTTCAGAAATTCCATCGCAGACGACTGCCAGACGTGACGTGGAAATTGCGACCACTGGGGAAGCGGTGGACAGCAGGGGCATTGATGAGATGCAATTGACCACGTCCTGGATATCGTGATCGTTGTTGTTTTTTGTCTCAAAACACGAGAACCCGATTGGATTTTGCGGTCCATTGACGCAGCACTGGGACCATTGGTGCCGTCGAGACGAGTGGAGTGTGCAGCTCCAGCATGGAGTGCTTGTCCATTCCCACCTGGATGTAAGCACGCACATCAGCGGCAAGCTGGGAGAACTTCCCGAATAATTCACTCTCAATTTCACGAGACCTCCGTTGCTCTAACTCATCATGGAGCGTAGTGAATTTATCACGCAACAACATTTTTAAATACTCCAGAACCATGATGGTGATATCCTCCTACTGCACTGCAGCCTTGACTCTATGATGCAGGTCTTCCATCTCTTGGTAGGTCACCTCTGCTCTTCGCAGCAAGAGCCTTTCCCTGCTGGTTCGAACCGAGGCACTAGATACGTCTTCAGAGTCCATTATGTAAGTTATCGTGCAATGTGTAAAGTGCAAGTGCAAGGCAATGGAAACAACAGCAAAAAGTTTTCCGTTGCACTTTAACGATCATAAAATCAAACCGGGGCGCGATCACGTTGGGGTAACGATACCAGCTTTTAGGTAGCGTCCGAATTAAACAATTTTAATTAAGTTTTCAATATTTATTATAGGTTCAATTTAACCCCAATATATACAGCCGCCCCTATCAATTCCAAATATACAAGTGAAACAAGAGCTTGCGCAGAAACTCTACAAAAGCTCCAAGGGCATGCGCTACCAAGAACAACAAAGTGCATACGAAGCTGGGAGAATCAAAGAAGATAGAACTGCTGATAACGGGCAATTAGTGGACCACTGCGGTTAGTTGCACTGAGAGAACTAATTAGTGATAATTATAACATTTGATGCTGGCAGAACTCTCAACAGTGTGATAATATTTAATTATTGAATATCCATTTACTGTGGACACTCTTTTATATATTGGAAGTTCTTTTTTATTTCCGTAAATTCCTGTTCTAATATAACACATTATAATATATAATAATAACTTTTTATTTATTTTCATATCATTTATAATCATTTCTGAAGCCTATTCATGGTTCAAAGAATTATTTCTATTCTGATTGTAATTACCGTATTTTTGTTCTGATTGTTGTCTTTGCTAAACCTTAAATTATTATAGTTCCTCTGATTGTTATAATTATTGTTTTGTTGACTAGAAATGTGTTGGTACATTTCCACCCGTGTTTGACTCACTATATTTTTTCTGAGAAGCTGTGAAACTATTTGCGAAATGAGCCCTCATGTTGTTACTTTCTAATTGCTGAACTATAACCATTGCATTTGGTAGGTCAGGTGGATTCATTGAGAAATTAATTTCTGAAATTTGGCCGGCAAGGCCTGTAATGAAAACTCTTAGAGCTGTGTTCCTATGTTTTTCATTCAATTCCACGGATATTGGTTTATTCCTACCATAGCTCGTTAGAGTTTTATTGATAAGTTAAGTTAATTTTTTTTTACTGCACCATAATAATAGTCGATTATGGATAATTTTCCCTGACTCAATACACTCAATTCCTATTCGAAAATATGAATTGGACGCTTGCTGCCAAAGAGATTTCTAGTCTGGTCATGATGGCATCGTAATTTAATACAGTACCATTATGCGTTGAAGCATCGTTTGCCTTTCCGGTTCTTTTATTTCTTAATATTGTAAAGGCAGAATAATACCTTTCACTTCCTCTGACATACTGCCCCATGGCTATTTCAGCTAATTCTCTCAAGCTTACATATTTATCTTCTTCAGCTCTATATTCCCTTACAGATTTGATGATCTCATAAGACGTGTCACAAGTAACATTAGGATCTATAACCTCTATCTGATTATCTTTAACATTTTTTATTTTATGTGATATAAAAAGTAGATTTAATAGACAAATAATAGATTTAATCCTTTAATAGATTTATTTAAAAATTAACAAGTTGTTTTTATAATTCTTTTATAATTCCTTATCCTCAAAATTCTTGTATAACCATAATCGGTCACGAATGGTCCTCAGTCCCTCTCGTTGTTTGATGATCTTTTGAAATCGTCCTTCTTTTAGTTTTTAGATTGTACTCCTTATTTTTTTTTCTTATACTTTTTTTTTATTGTTCAGAGCAGTGAATAGTTTTTTGTTACGAACACTATTTTGAAATTTTTTGATTTTAGGGGCTTATTTTATTTATTCATTTCAACCTAAATTTTTATATTGATCAACACAAACTTTTTTAGACACTTTGCCATTTGGGCCTTCTAGTCAAAGGTTTGGCAATTTTTGCGTAAATTTGTACAAATGTTCTGTAATATCCTGTAAGGCCCTGTAAAGTATCCTTTAATATCCTGTAGAAATTTTTTCGGGATCGGTTTGATTATATTGTAAGAAACAACGTAACCCGGAAAATTTATTGCTAATTTAAAGAATTTTAATTTTTCAATAGAAATTCGTATGCTTGCGTACAGCAGGATTTTAATTATGACTAAAAATCTTTGTAATGTTGTTCGATTGTTCTTGAAAATATAATAATGTCATACATGTAAACATGACATGTTTTACCCACTTCTTCTCTAAAAATATTACCCTTTGCCCGTTGGAATATTCTAGGAGTTTGTTAAACCAAAGGGCATTCTAAGGTATTCGTATTTCCCATTGTTTGTTGAAAATGAGGTTTTCTGAATGTCTGTCTCATTCATGAGAATCTGATGAAATCCAGATTCCAAATCAATGGTAGAAAAATATTTGGCTTTCCCCAGATTTGAAAAAAATACCGCCGGGTCCTGCATCAGATACCTATCTGGTATAGTATAGTTTAAATATAACTCAAATACCTATCTGAGTCTGAGTTTTGGAGTTCCGTCTTCATTGAATCCCTTTTTTGGTACCACTAATACAGGTGAATTATAAGGACTTCTACTTGGTCTTACTAATACCTACCTAATAATTTACTACCTACTAATTTCCGAATTTAAAAAATCTGAAGCTGATAGAGCATAATGGTATTGTTTGCTGCAGATGGCCCTATTATTTAAATTATTTATGTCCCCGGGTATATCTGTGGAATTTGCACATTAATTTTTAATGTTCTTCTTTGATTATATTTAATATTTCATTCTCCAAATCTTCCCTTTGATCTGCAGATGATATTCTTACATTGTTTATTTTATGGAAGTCGGATAATTCGACGACGGCGTGTTCAGGATTTTTAAATCCCAAGTTATTCTTTTTGTCGGATAATTCAACGACGGCGTGTTTAGGATGTTTAAATCCCAAACTTTTCTCTTTGTCAGATAATTTAACGACGGCGTGTTCAGGATTTTTAATTCCCCAACTCAATTTGCTTTGATTTCCCATTTCGGATATTTTTTTAATATAAATTCCTTTAAGGGAAGAATGGTTTTTCTTCTTTTAATATCCTCCCCCCATTGAAAACACTTCACAAATAGTGTGGCGAGAGTAACGGGAAGCTTCTTTCAGGGATTGCTCCGGGCGGAGGGCATGTTTCGATTGCTGTAGCAGACTCGTCGGCAGTTGAAATATAAGTATCGGCAGTACGCTGAAGGGCGAATGCAGGATCGGGGGCCTTCACGGCTGGAACAGCAGCCACCTTAGCAACTGCAGACCTCCCCCATTGGAAGGGTGCAGGTTATAGTCCAGAAAGGAGTCAGACCTGGACGCTCACTTAGTCGCCAGCAGTGACAATAAACAAAATCCCGAGTCAGATAAGGGATTAGGAAGAGCAGCTTCAGAAATTCCATCGCAGACGACTGCCAGACGTGACGTGGAAATTGCGACCACTGGGGAAGCGGTGGACAGCAGGGGCATTGATGAGATGCAATTGACCACGTCCTGGATATCGTGATCGTTGTTGTTTTTTGTCTCAAAACACGAGAACCCGATTGGATTTTGCGGTCCATTGACGCAGCACTGGGACCATTGGTGCCGTCGAGACGAGTGGAGTGTGCAGCTCCAGCATGGAGTGCTTGTCCATTCCCACCTGGATGTAAGCACGCACATCAGCGGCAAGCTGGGAGAACTTCCCGAATAATTCACTCTCAATTTCACGAGACCTCCGTTGCTCTAACTCATCATGGAGCGTAGTGAATTTATCACGCAACAACATTTTTAAATACTCCAGAACCATGATGGTGATATCCTCCTACTGCACTGCAGCCTTGACTCTATGATGCAGGTCTTCCATCTCTTGGTAGGTCACCTCTGCTCTTCGCAGCAAGAGCCTTTCCCTGCTGGTTCGAACCGAGGCACTAGATACGTCTTCAGAGTCCATTATGTAAGTTATCGTGCAATGTGTAAAGTGCAAGTGCAAGGCAATGGAAACAACAGCAAAAAGTTTTCCGTTGCACTTTAACGATCATAAAATCAAACCGGGGCGCGATCACGTTGGGGTAACGATACCAGCTTTTAGGTAGCGTCCGAATTAAACAATTTTAATTAAGTTTTCAATATTTATTATAGGTTCAATTTAACCCCAATATATACAGCCGCCCCTATCAATTCCAAATATACAAGTGAAACAAGAGCTTGCGCAGAAACTCTACAAAAGCTCCAAGGGCATGCGCTACCAAGAACAACAAAGTGCATACGAAGCTGGGAGAATCAAAGAAGATAGAACTGCTGATAACGGGCAATTAGTGGACCACTGCGGTTAGTTGCACTGAGAGAACTAATTAGTGATAATTATAACATTTGATGCTGGCAGAACTCTCAACAGTGTGATAATATTTAATTATTGAATATCCATTTACTGTGGACACTCTTTTATATATTGGAAGTTCTTTTTTATTTCCGTAAATTCCTGTTCTAATATAACACATTATAATATATAATAATAACTTTTTATTTATTTTCATATCATTTATAATCATTTCTGAAGCCTATTCATGGTTCAAAGAATTATTTCTATTCTGATTGTAATTACCGTATTTTTGTTCTGATTGTTGTCTTTGCTAAACCTTAAATTATTATAGTTCCTCTGATTGTTATAATTATTGTTTTGTTGACTAGAAATGTGTTGGTACATTTCCACCCGTGTTTGACTCACTATATTTTTTCTGAGAAGCTGTGAAACTATTTGCGAAATGAGCCCTCATGTTGTTACTTTCTAATTGCTGAACTATAACCATTGCATTTGGTAGGTCAGGTGGATTCATTGAGAAATTAATTTCTGAAATTTGGCCGGCAAGGCCTGTAATGAAAACTCTTAGAGCTGTGTTCCTATGTTTTTCATTCAATTCCACGGATATTGGTTTATTCCTACCATAGCTCGTTAGAGTTTTATTGATAAGTTAAGTTAATTTTTTTTACTGCACCATAATAATAGTCGATTATGGATAATTTTCCCTGACTCAATACACTCAATTCCTATTCGAAAATATGAATTGGACGCTTGCTGCCAAAGAGATTTCTAGTCTGGTCATGATGGCATCGTAATTTAATACAGTACCATTATGCGTTGAAGCATCGTTTGCCTTTCCGGTTCTTTTATTTCTTAATATTGTAAAGGCAGAATAATACCTTTCACTTCCTCTGACATACTGCCCCATGGCTATTTCAGCTAATTCTCTCAAGCTTACATATTTATCTTCTTCAGCTCTATATTCCCTTACAGATTTGATGATCTCATAAGACGTGTCACAAGTAACATTAGGATCTATAACCTCTATCTGATTATCTTTAACATTTTTTATTTTATGTGATATAAAAAGTAGATTTAATAGACAAATAATAGATTTAATCCTTTAATAGATTTATTTAAAAATTAACAAGTTGTTTTTATAATTCTTTTATAATTCCTTATCCTCAAAATTCTTGTATAACCATAATCGGTCACGAATGGTCCTCAGTCCCTCTCGTTGTTTGATGATCTTTTGAAATCGTCCTTCTTTTAGTTTTTAGATTGTACTCCTTATTTTTTTTCTTATACTTTTTTTTTATTGTTCAGAGCAGTGAATAGTTTTTTGTTACGAACACTATTTTGAAATTTTTTGATTTTAGGGGCTTATTTTATTTATTCATTTCAACCTAAATTTTTATATTGATCAACACAAACTTTTTTACTTTCTTCGGTTGTTTTTGGCCGCAATAAATTCTTTTTTCACTTTTAAACTTTTTAGTTTTTAATATAAAGCCTCGGCTTAGAATTTTTAATCCCACGTTGGGCGCCAATTATATACCTTGAAAAGAATTATTTTTAAAAAAAATTTATTTTTATTTCACTCATATATTATTGACTGCTCTTTGTTATTTGGTTCTTTCAACTGCTCGATCGTGTTCTCTAAAAGGAACTGACGACTCGTGTTCAATGATCAATAATTAAACCTCGGCTTAAGAGAAAATAGGATGATGAAATTTTTCAATTAAATTTGAAATCTGAATTTGGCCGGAAATTGCTGTTTAGATTAGCGGACATTAAGGCTCATATAGGGAATCTTTGTGTTTACGTTAGTGGACATTAAGGCTCACTTAGGGGATCTTTGTGTTTACGTTAAGCGTTAGGTGCGGGCTGTGTGAAATTGGTCTGGTTGGGACTAATTTGGAGGCGTAGTTGGAAGAAAAGCTGACCACGGATTTATTTCGGGTCTGTCACAGCTATTTAGAAATTAGTTTTTGGCTCAAAGTTGTTTATAAATTGGGTAAGACGCCTGGAATAATGTGCCATATAACTTGCATACCTCTTTAATACCAGTTCCCTTGTTAATGCTTCCTTCAGCGACTTTAAAGCGTTCATACGGAGTTCATCAAAATGAAATATGGCATCGTTCCGCAGCATAACAGTTAAGGGTCGCACAATTTTTGAATACTGTAGAATGAACTTTCAGAAAACGGCAGTCAATCCCAGAAAGGACTCAACCGCTCGGATATTCTTTAGCGCTAAACAAAAACCGCAGTTGTTCCTCTTGTCATGGCCACACTCTGTCATTCTTGATATTGTGACCCAAAAAACAGATTTTTATCTGCAGAAAATGGCTGTTATGCCATTTGATTTTAAGGCCATAAAGTCCCGCTGTTTTAAAGAGCGGCTTCGGTTTTCGGCTTCGTCCGAAAACATCTCACGCATTTATTTGTCGCCTTGACCACAGTATTTCTCCCCCCAATCGGCCAATACTGAGAACGTATCATCGCCAATAACGATCGAGGCCCAGAGTGCAGGTTCTGCTCATGAAAGCTAACGATTATGCTTCGCGTTACCGGATGGCTCCTGTGCAAAATACTGGGTGAAGATCATCGCAATTCAAGGATTAGTTTTTGAGCCGCACGACTATTCGAAGCAATGCAAACTCATAAAAAAAATGGATAACGAAAACAGCCAGCTGAAGGAGGCAACTACTCCTATTGTCTGCAATGTCCTTATTTCATCACCCCAATGAGGGCGCTGAATAGCACACAAAAGCATGCGAGTTGAGTTCATGAATTCCCTAATGACAGACCCGTACGCCAAGCTTATAGACGTACGCAAGCACTCGCTGAAGATCTGGAAATGAGTTAGTGTATTTGCATGTCGCCACGAGATCTGCATATGGAGACTTCACCAATAAAATTGAAGGCGTAATTTTGAAGCTGGCTTCTCGATTAGTATCGTCGAAGGCCAGTCCGCCTGTGCCTTTAAAAGATAAGGCGGCCCCTGACACCATAAACTGGATCCGATCAGCTCAGTAGGAAGGCTCCACGCGATAATATGTCAGCTGGATTTTGCGATGTAGGCACATAACGCCACTTCATGGAATGAGTCAGATTATGGATGGTTGGCACGAGGTTAGCGACGAAAACGTTAAACCTGGCCGACTCATCTCGAATCCATGGTAACACAATAGACGAGTCGCACCAACAAAATGACTTCCCTTTGTAAACGCCTAGACTGATGTGGACTGAAGAGCAGAAAATGAAACAAGCAGCTGTTGAGTGGAAGGATCCCAAGCCAATCCCACCTTTTTCATGAAGCTTGTAACGAACCTTTCTTGATTGATCGGGGCTCGCAACAAATGCCGCGGCTAGCTCAAAGAGTTTATGGATCGTTCCACCGAATTTATAGATTCGACGTGACTGCCCGAGCCCAGAAATAACACAGGATTGCTTCGTTCACAAAATGTACCCTTTATTTACTCGATATTTGTACAAAGTTAATAAGAGGGTGAATCTCACCGGCTGCTCGTCTCGGCCGATCGACCGCTCGTCCTCCCCTCGGTCACCGGTCACCGTTCCGGGTTGGTGCCGATACACACGCCCCCAAAAGCTTTCGCCCAGCAGGACGTGTGGTCTCGGTGCCTGGCGCCGGTTCGGCTCACGGTTTCCTCCGTTTGGACTCACGTGCTCCAGTTGCGGGGCCTATGTTGCCCCTCTCGTGCCGATGACGCTGCTCCAGATGTCCCTCTCTTGCGTGTCGCCGCTGCTTGGTCGTCGTCGTCGTCGACGCTGCTTCCGTTGTCGCTGATCCTCTCGTTGCTGTCGTGGGTGCGTGGATCGCTATCACCCTTGGCTCACTGAGACTGCCCTTTCGCCGTGGCCGGCACCTGATCCGTGTTGGCGGACCAATAGGCTCACCTCCCAGGCGTACGCCGGGCAGGATGCGCTTCTTAGTACCTGGCGGCCGGATCAGGGCACGAAGGGCCTACCTACCCCACAGGATACGCCCCCGGTTGCGTCTGCCACTCGCCTCCAAACACCGGCGTGCATACGCTCCGCAGGATTTATGGACGACCAAAGGTTTGGCTTCGCGCTTCCTTTGACTCCAGGCAATACGCTGTGCATACGCCCCAGCGCCTGGATCTGGAATCTCTTGATTTTACCTGGACGTTCCTGTTTGGTTTCATTGATGGGCTTGAGTTCCCGAGCTGGCTATCCCTCGCTTTACAGGATCACACCTGGTCACAACGGGCAGGAATATGTAAGGCGTACGCCAGACCGATCCGACGCTCTTGCTATAACACCAGGATACCTGTCGTGTCCAGGAGTAACTCAACCCGACTCTATTTAACCTTGGGCTTCAGTTCCGCCGCGGATCCTGGATCCTTTTCCCACTTGCTCCTTGATTTCTCCTCTTCCGATGACTCGCGTACAGCCGCCGGACTTACCCACAGAGGGTCCTTGAGCCAATGATCGTAGATCCTTGCGCACTCGCTTTAATTCTCGCACTTGAGACTGTCGGACTTACCCACGGGGGGTCCTTCAGCCTATACTCCTAATTCCTCCAAGGAAACTTTCTCGCTTGAATGTTAGACTTACCCACGGGGGTCTTTCACTCAACTCTGCCAGCTTCCCTAGAAGACTCGGTCTCGATTTACTCCAGGGGCCCTCCTTATATAGCTCCAGAGGCGTCCGTTAATCCTTGCAACTCTTTCTGCCCGCCGTTAATCCTTCAGCTTTCTATACGCGCCGTTAATCCCACTTTCCAATTAGTCGCACCGGTGGCTCCTGTTCACACCCCCTTTTTCCCCTTTGGCCACCGGCCTGCATCGTTATTATGCCGCGGCAGCGGCTTTCTTCCAGGCGCTCCCCCCGCGCTCCCCCTTTGGCCACCGGCCCGCATTGTTATTATGCCGGGCATTGGCTCTTTTACCGGCGCTTCCCCCGCGCTCCCCTTGGTCGCCCCAATCGCATTTCTCTCCTTCCGTGCTTTCTAAACACCTCGGCCACCGCGGCCGCTATGTTCCCCGCCCCCCGTCTCTTTCTCCTACATCCGGGCACGGCTGTCGCGCAGGCCCGACCGGAACCGTTACGTTCCACGTTGTCTCCGCTTTCTCCTGCATTTGCGCACGGCCGCGCGATCCCTTTCCCCGCTGCTGCCCCCTTCTTGGGGGGGGGGGGCAGATTGTCTTGGCGTGTGGGAGATTTAATCTCCTCACACTTCCCCCCTTCTTCGGGAACGACAGAAGTGACGTGGTTCCAGCTTCCTCATCTTTGGGTTTGGGTATAAAATTTTTTCTTGCGTGGATAACCTTATCCACCTCCCCCCTTCTTCGGGAACGACAGGTCGTTCCCCTTCATTATTACTCTAAATTTTTCTTTCCTTTTTTTTGTGTACATATCTTTTTTTCTTTTCATATATTTTTTTCTGTGTTTGTTTTTCTTTGTGTACATATTTATATTTTTTTTTGTCTACATATTTATTTGTTATTGGGTTTCCTTTATTTTTTTGGTTTTTTTTTGTGTATAATATTATATTTTTCTGTTCATATCTATATATTTTTATTTCTTTTTATTTTTATTTCCATTCTCTTTTTTTTTTTTTTAGTTGTTTTTCTTTGTTTGATCATGCCTGCGGCACCGACTCCTCTGCTTGGGCTTTTAGTTCACTTATGTGTGCCCTTCTTTCTTTCTTTGTACCGCTGCGACGTAGCACAACAATATCTGGCGATATGAAATTCGCCACCGTGTATGGCCCGCCGTATCTTGGCGCTAATTTCGCCGCGAACCCTCCAGATGCTTTTGATAGATGCTCTTTTGCCCATACTATGTCACCAATTTTTGGGCTCCACTGCCGCCTCCGCATGGCGGCCGCATGCACGTTGTACCGCATGCACGTTTCGCACTGTCTGACATACTTTCTTATGTCCCTTTGCATCCCTGGCCAGAAGTACCTTGCTACTATTCGAGCAATGGTTTTTCTTCCTCCTAGATGTCCCGCTGTCGGTGCGTCGTGGTTCTCCTTTAGCACCTGCTGTCTCATGTTGATCGGCACACACAACTTCCATGATGCCACTTCTTCGCTTCCGGCTCTATGTGGCACTTGTCGGTAAATCAGGCCTGCCTCTTCTATGTACTCTGGATATTTCTGGGGGTTTTCTCCTACTTTCCTCTTCAGTGCGCTTACCCACATGCATTCGCATCTTCGCTTGTTGTGGCACTCCTCAGCTTTTCCATCATCGGCTGGCGGGATAGTGCATCTGCAACCACATTCAGCTTCCCTTTCCTGTAGCTGATAACATAATCGTATTGTTGCAGGTTAAATACCCATCTTGCAATCCTTCCCAATGGGCTCTCTATATTATTTAGCCATTTTAGTGCCATATGGTCCGTGATCACGTCGAACTGGTACCCCTCCAGGTATGGTCTCATCTGCCGAATTGCCCATATTATGGCTAGGCATTCTTTCTCCGTCGCCGAGTAATTTTTTTCCGCTCCTATCAGCGTCCGACTGGCGTAAGCGACCACTCGCTCTCCCTCATCCGTGTCCTGCGTCAGCACTGCACCCACGCCGTAGTCGCTAGCGTCTGTTTGCAACATAAATATCTTTGAGAAATCCGGGCATGCCAGCACTGGATCCTCTGCCAATCGTGACTTTAAATTGTCAAACGCCTCTTGGTGTCTGGACGTCCACTCCCACTTTGTCCCTTTTCGTAGGAGATCGTTTAACGGTTTCGCGACCCCTGCAAAGTCTGGGACGAATCGCCGATACCACGATGCCATACCAATGAACTGACGTACCCCATTTACGTTTGTTGGGGGTTTCAATTCCGTAATCGCCGCGACTTTTCCGGGATCCATGCCAATCCCCTGGCTTGTTATTCGGTGGCCCAGGTACAGTAGCTCTTCCCTGAACAAGTGGCACTTTTCCGTGTTTATTCTTAAATTTGCCGCCTTCAGTCTTCGGAACACTTCCTTCAAATTTGCCATATGCTCCTCTCTTGTGCGTCCGATCACGATAATGTCATCTTTATACGCAAACGCGTGCGGCGCCATATCCGGGCCTATAACCTGGTCCAAAGCCCTTTGGAAAGTTGCCGATGCTGAATGTAACCCGAACGGCATCACCTTCCACTGGTACAGACCTTTTCCTGGTACCGTAAAAGCCGTGTACTTTCTGCTTCCCTCCTCCAGTGGGATTTTTTCATCGCTGCTGAAAAACTTTGCTTCCCTTAGTTGCTCCAGTATGAAGTTTATTCGTGGCATCGGGTACGCATCTTTTACCGATTTTGCGTTTATTTGTCGGAAATCCACGCACATTCTCCATTGACTCGTTTTCTTCTTTACCATAACGATGGGTGAGCTATAAGCACTATTCGAAGGCTCGATGCATCCCTTTTCCAGCAGCTCTTCTACCTTCGCATTGATCTCCCCCTGTATTTTGGGGTTCTTCGGATAGTACCTTTGTTTAATGGGGATGTCGTCCTTCATCGTGATCCTGTGCTACGTAACGTTCGAACAACCCTTTTGGTTCGTGAACGCTACTAGCTCCTCCTCAATGAATCTTTTGTCCCGCTCGCTCTCCCATTCCTCCGATGATCCTGTCACTGCTATCGACAGCCTATCCTCCAGGCATCCGCCCCATCGTTCTCTTCTCGGGATCGTGACTTGGTGGCCTGCGCATGTTATTGTTGTGCCAAATCCTGCCAGGAAATCCCATCCTAGCACCGCGCTGTCTCCCATGCCTGGCAACACCAACATATTTAGTTTGTTTTCCATGTTGCCAAAGCTTACAGTCGTCTGGAGTACCGTTCGAGTTTCCGTATGGCTCCCATTGGCCAACTTTATCAGTCTCCTTGTTGATTTTCGCTCTCCGGCGGCTTCCGGGTTCTCCGCTAGCTTCTCAGAAATGAAGCTAGCCGTTGCCCCGGTGTCTATCATGGCCTTAACTTCTGCTCCTCCGACCTTGACGACCGCCGACAATTGCTGATCGTCTCCTGATAGTCCTCCAACTAGTTTTGAGAGGCAGCACCTCGCGATCTCTGCCTTCCTCTCTACGGCCGAGATCGCTGCGCGTTTCCCGATCTTTGGCAGCACTCTGTGCTCCTTACCCCTATTACTCCACATATTCTGCAGAACAACATTCTGGGGTTCCTGCACCCACTCGCCCAATGGCCCATGCCTCCACACCTGTTGCATGCCTGCGCCGGGTTCTCGACATGTCCTTGTCTCGGCGTTGCTGCCCATTGCTGATTTGGCTGTTGCTGTTCGTGGCTTGTACCCCATTGCTGGTACGTTTGTTGCCTTGGGCCCCCAGCCCAGTGTAGATTCGGTTGTTGCTGTCTGGGGCTTGCAACCCATTGCTGACTCGGCTGTTGCTGTACCATTTGCCTCTGCCCTTCTGCCTGCCATTTCTGCCTCCATCCCTGTCCTGGGGGGCTCTGTCGCTCTGGCGGGTCCTGATGCGGTTCATCCTTCTGCCATTTATTTCCGGTCGCCGGCTGTTTGCTATCCCAGCGTGGTTCAATGGAGGCTTGCCTGTTAAACGCCTCTTCTTCTTGGGCTAACTCCTCAAACTCCTCGGCTAGGCCCATTACTTCTTCCAGCGACGCGCATGCATATGGCCTCATAAACATTTTCATGCGTGGTACGCAGTTCTCCACCAGTCTTTCTATTACCTCCTTCGTGGATTTCCCTAGTGGCTTCATTAGAGTCTGAAGGTCCACCATATACTCCTTGAAAGGTTCTCCACGTTTCTGCTTCCGCTGCCGAACTTGGTCTGCCAATTTTTCAAAGTAACCTTTCGGCAGAAAAAAGGACTCGAAGCTCCTTCTGAACGCTTTCCAAGTTGGCCATTCCTCAACGTTCATTATGAACCACTTCTGTGCTCTGTCCTGGAGTAATTCCGGCATCGCCCGCGGGATCGTGTTTATGTCCAACCCGTACGTTCTGGCGGACCATGCCACTCGGTCCACGAATTCTAGTGGATCTCCTGTTCCGTCGAATCGGAATGACCACTCCCGGACTTGTCTGGCCACTTTTGCGTAGTCCACTTGCACCGGGAGCGGCTTCCGCACTTGTAGCTCCATGCTCCTTATACTTTTCAACTCTGGAACCGCCAGACTTTGAATGAGCTTCTCTGATTCGCTCACTGCTCTTTGTCTCGGCGTGGACCTCCGTGTGCTCCTTTCCTCAAATACTCGTGTGAACGCTAACACCTCGTCGTCCTTAGTCTCGTCGACCCACTTTGCAACTAGTGCCCTCATGTTTTCAATAGTTCCTTCTGCTGGGAGACCTAGCTCTCTACACACTTCGCTCAATTCCTCCTTGCGAAGCGCGTAAATCCAATTTTTCTTCCCATCTTGAAGCTTGCGTTATTTCTAGCCTCGAAAACAGTCACGTAGTTTGGGCGCCAGGTGTAACGAACCTTTCTTAATTGATCGGGGCTCGCAACAAATGCCGCGGCTAGCTCAAAGAGTTTATGGATCGTTCCACCGAATTTATAGATTCGACGTGACTGCCCGAGCCCAGAAATAACACAGGATTGCTTCGTTCACAAAATGTACCCTTTATTTACTCGATATTTGTACAAAGTTAATAAGAGGGTGAATCTCACCGGCTGCTCGGCTCGGCCGATCGACCGCTCGTCCTCCCCTCGGTCACCGGTCACCGTTCCGGGTTGGTGCCGATACACACGCCCCCAAAAGCTTTCGCCCAGCAGGTTGTGTGGTCTCGGTGCCTGGCGCCGGTTCGGCTCACGGTTTCCTCCGTTTGGACTCACGTGCTCCAGTTGCGGGGCCTATGTTGCCCCTCTCGTGCCGATGACGCTGCTCCAGATGTCCCTCTCTTGCGTGTCGCCGCTGCTTGGTCGTCGTCGTCGTCGACGCTGCTTCCGTTGTCGCTGATCCTCTCGTTGCTGTCGTGGGTGCGTGGATCGCTATCACCCTTGGCTCACTGGGACTGCCCTTTCGCCGTGGCCGGCACCTGATCCGTGTTGGCGGACCAATAGGCTCACCTCCCAGGCGTACGCCGGGCAGGATGCGCTTCTTAGTGCCTGGCGGCCGGATCAGGGCACGAAGGGCCTACCTACCCCACAGGATACGCCCCCGGTTGCGTCTGCCACTCGCCTCCAAACACCGGCGTGCATACGCTCCGCAAGATTTATGGACGACCAGAGGTTTGGCTTCGCGCTTCCTTTGACTGGATCTGGAATCTCTTGATTTTACCGGGACGTTCCTGTTTGGTTTCACTGATGGGCTTGAGTTCCCGAGCTGGCTATCCCTCGCTTTACAGGATCACACCTGGTCACAACGGGCAGGAATATGTAAGGCGTACGCCAGACCGATCCGACGCTCTTGCTATAACACCAGGATACCTGTCGTGTCCGGGAGTAACCCAACCCGACTCTATTTACCCTTGGGCTTCAGTTCCGCCGCGGATCCTGGATCATTTTCCCACTTGCTCCTTGATTTCTCCTCTTCCGATGACTCGCGTACAGCCGCCGGACTTACCCACAGAGGGTCCTTGAGCCAATGATCGTAGATCCTTGCGCACTCGCTTTAATTCTCGCACTTGAGACTGTCGGACTTACCCACGTGGGGTCCTTCAGCCTATACTCCTAATTCCTCCAAGGAAACTTTCTCGCTTGAATGTTAGACTTACCCACGGGGGTCTTTCACTCAACTCTGCCAGCTTCCCTAGAAGACTCGGTCTCGATTTACTCCGGGGCCCTCCTTATATAGCTCCAGAGGCGCCCGTTAATCCTTGCAACTCTTTCTTCCTGCCGTTAATCCTTCGGCTTTCTATTCCCGCCGTTAATCCCACTTTCCAATTAGACGCACCGGTGGCTCCTGTTCACACCCCCTTTTTCCCAAAAGTTAAGAGTTAAAGATCAAAAGTTAATTAAATCTCCCGGTGTGGGAGATTTAATCTCCTCACAAGCTGCTGCTGTCATCAAAAGTTAATACGCGGGGGATATTGGAGCACAAATTCCGCAGCTGAAATTCGACCTTAGCTGTCTAAGCTAACACGCTGAATTTTTCGCTAAAATGCGCTAAAACGTAAGATCGTCGACGGTAAAATCTCGAAGCAAGATTTCAGATCCCATTGGAAAGTCTTCGACCTCGACCTTAGCCAATTGGTGCATCGCTCGCACAGATAGATAGGAAGCCGGCTTGGTTCCGTATGTAACAGTGTCCAATTTATGTGTTTGCAGCTCATCCAGAGGGAGCTCTTGCCAAAAAATGCATTCCAAGTAGCTATCGAACAAAGCCATCCTTACACAACGGTACATATTACAAGTGTCGCCAGTCTGCGTTACCGGATGTGTACAAAGCCTCAGCAAAATGTGATAAAGGTTCGGTTGAATGACAGACCTTGGATCTCAGACCTTATCTTCCGAAGCTGCAGTTGGTTCCCCAGTCTTGAAGTGACTAAGTGCACCTGCAATTCAGAATCGAGCAGCACTCGGCAGGGCAGTAGAACACCAGAGCGGTTCTGGATTAGAAAATTGACAGTGCCTAGCAGCCCCACATCACCAAAACGATCCTTGGCGACGCAAGAATTCATGGCAGTGGCCGTTGAACGCGAAATAGCGTTCCTAATCAATCCTCAGGCGACAAACCTAAAAACCTTAGGCACGAGTTTATTATGTGGGAATGGCCATCACAGATCATAAATGCGGCAACGGATGAGTTTGTAATCACAAATTCAGAGTTACCTGGATGAAAGGGTCTACGTCATCGTATCGCAGGGTTTGGTGCATATGACGTCATCGGCAAATTCGATCGGAATTAGTTTTATAACTTCGTAAACACTAAGCGCAAACATGTATCTTTTCCTCCTCTGCTTACGTTTGAGAACTCATATGCGAACACTGATCTGGCAGTGGCCGATCTCTTCGCAAAGTTTTTTCAAACAACTTATTCATATAGCACCATTCCAACTCAGCCTTACACTTATAAGATTCAATCAGCCAACCAGATATTTTGCCCCTTGTTTGATCAAAGTGGTGTGTTATCGGATCTTCTTAAGGTCAAGCCCGTGTATTCGCCAGGCCCTGATGGAATACCAGGATGCGTTCTGAAGAACTGCGCCGAGGCACTGTGCAAACCGCTCCTTAGACTCTGTCGGGTCAGGCAGCAGCCACAGCCATCACTAATATATAATAATTATAGTTTGTCAATTCATATTTGTCCTATTTATCTTATCGCTATTGTTGGTCGCAAGCCGACTCTTCTCGGCCGCTCGGCTTCGACGGGCTTTATCATTAGCATTAAGTTAACGAGCTTTCGCCCGGCCTATGTTCTAAGGCGGGCCCACTTGTACTCTCTATCTCAGTGCATACGCATTATAAATCGGAGCTTTCTCGCACTCCATTTCATATGCGAATAAATAAACATTTTATAACGTTGTGAAATAAATAATTTCCTCTTTTTGTTATTTAAAGGGAAAAGGTCATTGAAAAGGCTCAATGACCATACATTGGTGACCCCGACGTGATATAATTAATAAAATTAACAATTTCACGAACATTAAATATAACTAGTGCAAATATACCCGATTTAGTTTTGTGCGGTGTATTAACATATGTATGTACATTTTGAACAGTGCATCAGTGAAACAATTATTTTGTATTTATACACAAATCATTTAATAATATAAATAAATACATAGGCATAAAATTCAATTGTTATCCGGTCCGCCAACATACATACATACATACATACATACATACATATATACGTTCCACTTGCAAGTGCATTCGCCTCACACAAGCGTTCATATATATATACATTCCACAACTCAGTGTACGGTTCTGAGCGCACAGTGGGATAAATCGTGTTCGCTGCGCTCAAATATAATTAAATATAATAAAATAAACAAGAGCTATAATCTTGGCGCCAAAATTAATTTGGCCGCGGTTTTACTTCAATTGAGCGTATTTCAATTATAGTGGCGATGAACTCCAGCGGCGCCGTCACAGGAGAACCCACTCCATCTCGGAGTGCGATTTTAAAATGCAAGGCAAAGGGTATCCTGCAGGATTTGAAGAGGATCCAAGGCGCCCTGCAGCCAATGTCAAAGGTGGAAGATGCTATGCTCCATGTGCGTCACGGCCAGTTGGTCGCCATGTACGATGATTTTAAGGCCATCCACGGGGAGCTTGAAGAGTTAGATATTTCTGAGATAAGCAGCGACTTGCGATGGACAGTGTCTGAGCTTGTAGCTACGATGCATGCCGAAATCGAGCACGAGACGTAGTTGCGCTCTGCTCGAATTGCTGCCCATTCCACCCTGGCCAGCGGAGTTTCCAGTATTCAGGTAGACTCAGCGCTCAGTCGGAGTTTTCAAGCCTTACCTCCTCTTCCTCTTCCTACTTTTAGCGGAGGATATTCGGAGTGGGCTGAGTTTCACTCGACTTTCTCAACTATCGTGGGCTGCAATCCTCACATAAGTAAGGTGGAAAAGCTGCAGTGGTTGCGATCTTGTCTTCGGCACTCAGCATTAGAAGCAGTTCGCTCCTTGGAAATCTCCGAGGAGAATTATGATGTCGCGTTGCGTCTTCTGGAAAGACGATTTAATAACCGTCGGTTAATATTTCAGGCTCATGTGAACGGGATTCTGGGCCTCAGCCTATTGGAAGGTGGCTCAGTGGCATCGCTTCGAGGGCTTTCCGATAAATTCAATGCCCACATGCGAGCCTTGCAAAATTTGGGGACGACCATGCAGATCGCCAGCAGTATCATTGTCCAAGTGATCCTTCAACGGTTGGACCCAGCTACCCAGGTCAAGTGGGAGGAATGTCAAAATGCGTCGAACTTGGACCTCATCCCTACCTGGGAGTCGATGGCAGAATTTTTGGAGCAGCGGTGCAGGACTCTGGAGGCTATGGATGTGGCCATGACCACCTACGTGCCAGGCACTCAGATGGGAAGACGTAGAGTCTCGAACAATAATAATAGATCGTCCTTTATCGTCACTAAGTCACCTTCCCCTGTTTGTAGATTATGTGGTGGGTGGTCCCACGTAGTGTCTGCATGCCCCAGATTTTTGTAATGCCCCCTGAGAGCCGCCTTGGTGAGGCTAGGCGACTCGGTCTATGTCGGAAATGTCTCCAACCTGGTCATCACCTGCGTGAGTGCCTCGCTGCTAATTGTCACAGTTGTGGGAGGAGGCATCACAGCCTGCTGCATTTTTTGGAAGTACAGTCATCCAGTAGCCAGCCTTCTGTTGCATCATCTACGTCAGCCACAACCGAGGGCGCCGAGCCAATAAGCGCTTCACCATCCATCGGCTAATGCACTAGTTGGCCAAGGTCGCAGCAGTGAGGTAGCTTTACTGGCTACAGCGAACATTCTCGTTCGGAGTCGCACTGGAGTTTTTGTTCCATGCCGAGCTCTATTGGATTCAGGATCACAAGTGCACGTGATAACTTCCCGACTGGCTAGTCAGCTGCAGCTTCCTAGACGCAAATCTTACATGGCAGTGTCTGGAATTGGCAACACTGGCTTCGCGACAGATGAATTATCCGGCGATGTGCTCCTTCGGTCCCGTTGCTCCGAATATTCGGCCTTTGTCAACGCTGTCATCGCCCCCACCATCACGGATCTCCAGCCTAGTTTCAGCTTGGACGTCTCCAGCTGGAATATTCCGGCCAACCTCACTTTAGCCGATCCAAAGTTTTTCTGGCCACAACGTATCAATTTGCTTATCGGATTTGCCAGTCTATTTTATGAACTATTGTGTGCTGGGCAAATCCAGCTTTCAGCTGGCCTACCGTTGTTGCAGAAAACAAGGCTTGGATGGGTTGTATGTGGAGGTGGTTCACACGTGGAGAGAATGTCAATCGCGGCCACAGCTCATATTATAAAGTGGCCGTTGGGGAGAAGTATGGATCTAGCCCCCGGCCGGGATGGAGTGTCTCAAATGGCCGATAATAGAACCGAATCTGGAACTACCAAGCGCGCAGTGACTAAGTTTTCGCTAACTGCCCCTTAAGGATGAAGTTGAAGGACCGGCCTCAACTGGGGGGGGGAATGTCGGGTCAGGCAGCAGCCACAGCTATCACTAATATATATTAATTATAGTTTGTCATTTCATATTTGTCCTATTTATCTTATCGCTATTGTTGGTCGCAAGCCGACTCTTCTCGGCCGCTCGGCTTCAACGGGCTTTATCTTTAGCATTAAGTTAACGAGCTTTCGCCCGGCCTATGTTCTAAGGCGGGCCCACTTGTACTCTCTATCTCAGTGCATACGCATTATAAATCGGAGCTTTCTCGCACTCCATTTCATATGCGAATAAATAAACATTTTATAACGTTGTGAAATAAATAATTTCCTCTTTTTGTTATTTAAAGGGAAAAGGTCATTGAAAAGGCTCAATGACCATACATTGGTGACCCCGACGTGATATAATTAATAAAATTAACAATTTCACGAACATTAAATATAACTAGTGCAAATATACCCGATTTAGTTTTGTGCGGTGTATTAACATATGTATGTACATTTTGAACAGTGCATCAGTGAAACAATTATTTTGTATTTATACACAAATCATTTAATAATATAAATAAATACATAGGCATAAAATTCAATTGTTATCCGGTCCGCCAACATACATACATACATACATACATACATATATACGTTCCACTTGCAAGTGCATTCGCCTCACACAAGCGTTCATATATATATACATTCCACAACTCAGTGTACGGTTCTGAGCGCACAGTGGGATAAATCGTGTTCGCTGCGCTCAAATATAATTAAATATAATAAAATAAACAAGAGCTATAATCTTGGCGCCAAAATTAATTTGGCCGCGGTTTTACTTCAATTGAGCGTATTTCAATTATAGTGGCGATGAACTCCAGCGGCGCCGTCACAGGAGAACCCACTCCATCTCGGAGTGCGATTTTAAAATGCAAGGCAAAGGGTATCCTGCAGGATTTGAAGAGGATCCAAGGCGCCCTGCAGCCAATGTCAAAGGTGGAAGATGCTATGCTCCATGTGCGTCACGGCCAGTTGGTCGCCATGTACGATGATTTTAAGGCCATCCACGGGGAGCTTGAAGAGTTAGATATTTCTGAGATAAGCAGCGACTTGCGATGGACAGTGTCTGAGCTTGTAGCTACGATGCATGCCGAAATCGAGCACGAGACGTAGTTGCGCTCTGCTCGAATTGCTGCCCATTCCACCCTGGCCAGCGGAGTTTCCAGTATTCAGGTAGACTCAGCGCTCAGTCGGAGTTTTCAAGCCTTACCTCCTCTTCCTCTTCCTACTTTTAGCGGAGGATATTCGGAGTGGGCTGAGTTTCACTCGACTTTCTCAACTATCGTGGGCTGCAATCCTCACATAAGTAAGGTGGAAAAGCTGCAGTGGTTGCGATCTTGTCTTCGGCACTCAGCATTAGAAGCAGTTCGCTCCTTGGAAATCTCCGAGGAGAATTATGATGTCGCGTTGCGTCTTCTGGAAAGACGATTTAATAACCGTCGGTTAATATTTCAGGCTCATGTGAACGGGATTCTGGGCCTCAGCCTATTGGAAGGTGGCTCAGTGGCATCGCTTCGAGGGCTTTCCGATAAATTCAATGCCCACATGCGAGCCTTGCAAAATTTGGGGACGACCATGCAGATCGCCAGCAGTATCATTGTCCAAGTGATCCTTCAACGGTTGGACCCAGCTACCCAGGTCAAGTGGGAGGAATGTCAAAATGCGTCGAACTTGGACCTCATCCCTACCTGGGAGTCGATGGCAGAATTTTTGGAGCAGCGGTGCAGGACTCTGGAGGCTATGGATGTGGCCATGACCACCTACGTGCCAGGCACTCAGATGGGAAGACGTAGAGTCTCGAACAATAATAATAGATCGTCCTTTATCGTCACTAAGTCACCTTCCCCTGTTTGTAGATTATGTGGTGGGTGGTCCCACGTAGTGTCTGCATGCCCCAGATTTTTGTAATGCCCCCTGAGAGCCGCCTTGGTGAGGCTAGGCGACTCGGTCTATGTCGGAAATGTCTCCAACCTGGTCATCACCTGCGTGAGTGCCTCGCTGCTAATTGTCACAGTTGTGGGAGGAGGCATCACAGCCTGCTGCATTTTTTGGAAGTACAGTCATCCAGTAGCCAGCCTTCTGTTGCATCATCTACGTCAGCCACAACCGAGGGCGCCGAGCCAATAAGCGCTTCACCATCCGCGGCTAATGCACTAGTTGGCCAAGGTCGCAGCAGTGAGGTAGCTTTACTGGCTACAGCGAACATTCTCGTTCGGAGTCGCACTGGAGTTTTTGTTCCATGCCGAGCTCTATTGGATTCAGGATCACAAGTGCACGTGATAACTTCCCGACTGGCTAGTCAGCTGCAGCTTCCTAGACGCAAATCTTACATGGCAGTGTCTGGAATTGGCAACACTGGCTTCGCGACAGATGAATTATCCGGCGATGTGCTCCTTCGGTCCCGTTGCTCCGAATATTCGGCCTTTGTCAACGCTGTCATCGCCCCCACCATCACGGATCTCCAGCCTAGTTTCAGCTTGGACGTCTCCAGCTGGAATATTCCGGCCAACCTCACTTTAGCCGATCCAAAGTTTTTCTGGCCACAACGTATCAATTTGCTTATCGGATTTGCCAGTCTATTTTATGAACTATTGTGTGCTGGGCAAATCCAGCTTTCAGCTGGCCTACCGTTGTTGCAGAAAACAAGGCTTGGATGGGTTGTATGTGGAGGTGGTTCACACGTGGAGAGAATGTCAATCGCGGCCACAGCTCATATTATAAAGTGGCCGTTGGGGAGAAGTATGGATCTAGCCCCCGGCCGGGATGGAGTGTCTCAAATGGCCGATAATAGAACCGAATCTGGAACTACCAAGCGCGCAGTGACTAAGTTTTCGCTAACTGCCCCTTAAGGATGAAGTTGAAGGACCGGCCTCAACTGGGGGGGGAATGTCGGGTCAGGCAGCAGCCACAGCTATCACTAATATATATTAATTATAGTTTGTCATTTCATATTTGTCCTATTTATCTTATCGCTATTGTTGGTCGCAAGCCGACTCTTCTCGGCCGCTCGGCTTCAACGGGCTTTATCTTTAGCATTAAGTTAACGAGCTTTCGCCCGGCCTATGTTCTAAGGCGGGCCCACTTGTACTCTCTATCTCAGTGCATACGCATTATAAATCGGAGCGCACTCCATTTCATATGCGAATAAATAAACATTTTATAACGTTGTGAAATAAATAATTTCCTCTTTTTGTTATTTAAAGGGAAAAGGTCATTGAAAAGGCTCAATGACCATCATACAGACTCTTTAATCTATCGCTGGAGACTTCGATTTTTCCCCTTATGTGGAAGGAATCCTACATTATTCCTCTTCATAAAAAAGGGAAAAAATCCGATGCTGCCAATTATAAAGGCATTTCTAAATTGTCAGCAATTCCAAAGCTTTTCGAAAAACTTATCACTCCACATTTTTAACACCTATGTAGTTCAATAATATCCCCGTGCCAACATGGCTTTATGAAGCGCCGCTCCACCACCACCAACTTATTGGAGCTAACATCTTTTGCAATGGATGGGTTTCGGAATGGCTTACAAACAGACGTCATTTACACTGATTTCAGTAAAGCATTTGACTCTGTTAACCATTCGATTCTTGTAAGTAAGCTCAGTCTTTTGGGATTTCCAACTGACCACCTTCTTATCTGGATTTCGAGCTACTTATCTGGAAGAACCCAAAGTGTCTTCTTCAAAGATGTTACCTCGCGTTTAGTCCGTCACATCTGATGTGCCCCAAGGAAGCCATCTTGGACCATCACTTTTTACATTGTATATAAACGAGTTGCCACTTGCCTTAACTGATTCACTTGTACTTATGTACCCTGATGACGTTAAGCATTATCTTCAGTATTGATTCACTAGTGCCCAATCTAGACCTCAATCCGATTTGGATAAATTTCAAAATTGGTTTTTGGAAATAACTTAAAGCTTAATGGATGGAAATCCACCATTGGTTAATAGAGACATGGGTTTGCTTGGCCTTATAAAAAGATGGTCAAAAGGATTTCATGACCCATACATAACAAAAAGATCGTTGGTCCGTCCAATTCTTGAGTATAGATCGTGTGTCTGGGGCCTCAACTCGGAGTGCATCGTGAACACATAGAATCTGTACAAAAAAAACTTCCTAATATTCGTACTTAGAGGACTAATTTGGGATGCAAATCTTCATCTTTGCTCTTACCAGTGTAGACTCTTATTATTAAAATTAACGTCACTAACATACCGTAGAACAATGCAAAGTGTCATGTTTCTAAATAATCTCATTAATGGTAATGTAGACAACAAGCATTTACTAACACGCCTATATTTTAACGTTCCAAGTAGAAGGATTAGAAACTTTCGTCCTTTAGTCCTCCCCCACTGCAGCGCGACATATGCCCAACATGATCCCTTTAGGGTATTATGTTCGGACTACAATGGACTCTACCACTTCATGCCACTTTGCTCTACTAACAGTCTTAAATCCTTTATACTAAACGCCCTATCTGTGCAACACTCTTCCTCGTAATACTTTACTCCTACTCTTTATACTCTCTCGGATCTATCCCCGCGATTCGAGCCGTACGTTATGCGGCAGCGCCCCTCGGTCGGTTGGGCGGGAGGTGGGAGCACGAAGGCAATCCACTTGCCAACATGGCTTTATGAAGCGCCGCTCCACCACCACCAACTTATTGGAGCTAACATCTTTTGCAATGGATGGGTTTCGGAATGGCTTACAAACAGACGTCATTTACACTGATTTCAGTAAAGCATTTGACTCTGTTAACCATTCGATTCTTGTAAGTAAGCTCAGTCTTTTGGGATTTCCAACTGACCACCTTCTTATCTGGATTTCGAGCTACTTATCTGGAAGAACCCAAAGTGTCTTCTTCAAAGATGTTACCTCGCGTTTAGTCCGTCACATCTGATGTGCCCCAAGGAAGCCATCTTGGACCATCACTTTTTACATTGTATATAAACGAGTTGCCACTTGCCTTAACTGATTCACTTGTACTTATGTACCCTGATGACGTTAAGCATTATCTTCAGTATTGATTCACTAGTGCCCAATCTAGACCTCAATCCGATTTGGATAAATTTCAAAATTGGTTTTTGGAAATAACTTAAAGCTTAATGGATGGAAATCCACCATTGGTTAATAGAGACATGGGTTTGCTTGGCCTTATAAAAAGATGGTCAAAAGGATTTCATGACCCATACATAACAAAAAGATCGTTGGTCCGTCCAATTCTTGAGTATAGATCGTGTGTCTGGGGCCTCAACTCGGAGTGCATCGTGAACACATAGAATCTGTACAAAAAAAACTTCCTAATATTCGTACTTAGAGGACTAATTTGGGATGCAAATCTTCATCTTTGCTCTTACCAGTGTAGACTCTTATTATTAAAATTAACGTCACTAACATACCGTAGAACAATGCAAAGTGTCATGTTTCTAAATAATCTCATTAATGGTAATGTAGACAACAAGCATTTACTAACACGCCTATATTTTAACGTTCCAAGTAGAAGGATTAGAAACTTTCGTCCTTTAGTCCTCCCCCACTGCAGCGCGACATATGCCCAACATGATCCCTTTAGGGTATTATGTTCGGACTACAATGGACTCTACCACTTCATGCCACTTTGCTCTACTAACAGTCTTAAATCCTTTATACTAAACGCCCTATCTGTGCAACACTCTTCCTCGTAATACTTTACTCCTACTCTTTATACTCTCTCGGATCTATCCCCGCGATTCGAGCCGTACGTTATGCGGCAGCGCCCCTCGGTCGGTTGGGCGGGAGGTGGGAGCACGAAGGCAATCCACTTGGAGTTAGTTAAGGACCTTTCCACCGCTTCGTTTCTGAGCGCCCTCCAACGGTTTATTTGTACGCGACGTAAACCCAGACAGATATGGTCGGATAATGCCACCAATTTCGTGGGTGCCAAGAATGAGCTTATGGAGTTGAAGCGAAGATTCCTCAGCCAGGATCATCAGGCTTCTCTGCACGATTTTTGCCTGTCTGAGTCTATCGAGTGGCGATTTATTCCTCCACGCTCTCCCCATTTTGGTCGTTTGTGGGAGGCAGCAGTGAAGACGGCTAAGCACCATCTTTATCGTGCAGTTGGTCCCGCAGTTCTTGGCTTCGAGGAATTAAGGACTTTGTTGTGCCGCATCGCCTCAATTATTAATTCTCGGCCCTTTGTGTCGATTTCAGAGAATCCTGCGGATCTAGATGTTCTGACGCCGTCTCATTTTTTAAATGGCGGACCGCCTTCAACATTCATCGAGCCGGAACTTACTGCGCTAAACTTTAATCGGCTGGATGGGTGGCAGAGAGTCTCCTTCCTGCAGCAGGTTTTCTGGGCTCGTTGGAAGGAGGAGTACCTCACGCTGTTGCAGCAGCGTTCCAGATGGCGCACCCCTGGCCCTGTAATTGCTGTTGGAGACATAGTCCTGGTGAAGGATGAAAATCTACCCCCAATGAGGTGGCCTCTGACCAGGATACTGGAGCTGGTTCCTGGGCGTGACGGAGTGAACCGTGTAGCCGTTCTCAAAACAGCGGTTGGAATGACTAAGCGTGCGGTGTCACGGTTGTGTCTGCTGCCTGTCAAGGATTCGGTTGAAGATCCAGCCTTCAACGGGGGGAGGATGTTGAGCCAAGCAGAAAAGGGCGAAAATAAGCGTAAAATAAGTTACATATATTATAAGTCTGAGTAGCGGCGGCGGACAGTTCTGGTTTTGTTTACTTCTCCCCCATTCGCATGCGCTTTGGTGGTAGTTGTAGCGCATGCGCTTTGGGGAGCTTTTTTGTAGAGCTGCTGCACACTAGCAAATATTGCATTTGTGTGCGTTCATATTGCTAAGCTTTGCTTCTTGTAATTTTGTTATTGATTTGAGCGATTGCAAGTTGGGTTAGAGTTGAACTCTCGAAAATAAATAAAATAAATAATTATAAACCTCTGGAATTATAATTCATTTGGCCGCTATTAAAAACGATTAATAGCATAACAGAGACAAAAAGAGCAAGCGCGACTGACCTAAAAGGCGGTAGAACGGGTGACATCACGGGTGTTTCTTTAAATAAATTATAACAGATTTTCTGACATTGTTCAAGTAAAAGTCCAGAAAGTCCTTGTTCCTCAGTTCTTGAAACACGTGATTAACTTATCGGATAAATACTGCTGTGGAGTTCCGATATCCGAATGGTGCTCTGTCAAAACATCGTCAATAACGGGCACCGGTCATTCAGAACAGGGGAAGAGGAACAGTCCTTGAATACTTACTATTTAGCTTACAAAAATCCACGCAGATAAGATGTGTTTCTTTTTGGCCACGAGAACAAATCGACAGAAGTAGTTGAATGTGAATGGCCTTATAATTCCTGCAGTTAGCCACTCGTCGATTTGTTTCTCAACAGCGTTCTCCTCAGCAACGGCAAGTCTACTAGGCGCGAGTACACTTCAGGATTTTACAACGCGATTTTGTGAATACTCGAAGGATTTATTTCACGATAGTGTTTTTAGAAATTGATAGTGAAACTCTTCAGGATTTTACAACGTGACTTGTGAATACTATTAGGATTTATTTCACGATTCCCTTTTTGTTACCACGCGTTTATACAACGTGTCTTGTCATTGAGATTTATAAATGACGTTCAAAATAATATCACGAATTTATATATTTTAAAACGTTATAATAATGTTTGATTTTGTATATTTCTCTTATTTTATTTGTTTTCTATCTGTTTGGTCATTGAGCCTTTTCAATGACCTTTTCCCTTTTTTCCAAAATAACACAAAAAGGGGAAATTGTTTATTTTCACAACGTTATAAATTTTTGTTTATTCGCATATGGCAGGGAGTGAGAAAGCTCCGATTATATGATGCGTATGCACTGATATAAAGAGTACGAGTCAGACCGACTTTGAGCATAGGCCGGGCGAAAGCTCGTTAACTTAAAATGAAAAAGCTAAGATAATAAAAAAGATAATAAAGCCGAGCGGCCGAGAAGAGTCGGCTTGCGACCAACAATAGCAATGAGGAAATTATTATATTCTAAACTATAGTTATTACATTTATAAATATATGTTACATTTGTATTGATTAATTTTATGCCGTGGCTGCTGCCTGACCCGACATACTCCCCCCAGTTGAGGCACCAATGTGACAAAGCAAAGTTCGCAGCTCGTCAAATCCAAGAACTGAGGACTCAACAGCCCGGTAAAAATGATGCTTTGCGGTTTTGACAGCCGCTTCCCAGAGTCCACCAAAATGCGGAGATCGAGGAGGAATAAAATGCCACTCGATGGACTCAATCGCGCAAAACTCCAGAAGCGCTCGTTGATGCTCATCGCTTATGAAGAGTTGGAGCAGCTCCTTTAGCTCGTTTTTAGCTCCAACAAAATTGGTCGCATTGTCAGACCAAATGTGCTGAGGCTTTCGGCGAGTGCATATAAACCGTTTTAAAGCATGTAAAAACGCAGATGTGGATAGATCCCTTACAAGCTCTAAGTGCACGGCTTTAGTAGCAAAGCAAATGAAAACACTCACGTAACATTTTACGGGAGCTTTATTGCGAACTTCTGGCTTATAGTAAAATGGCCCGCAAAAATCCACACCAGTCACTCCGAAAACCTGGCAACCGCTGACTCTTTGCTCCGGGAGATCAGCCATAATGTGCTCCAACAACAGAGGCTTGGTGCGGAAGCATCGGATACACTTGTGCAATGCCTTCGTCACCGTTTTCCTCCCCCCGATCGGCCAGTATTGGGATCGAATAATAGCCAGCAGAGCACGAGGCCCCGTGTGTAGATTACGCTCATGGAAATCAACGATTATAGCCCGAGTAACTGGATGGCTTCTAGGCAATATAATTGGATGACGACTATCAAAATCCAATGTAGAATTTCTTAAACGACCGTCCACATGCAACAGGCCAAACTTGTCTACAAAAGGAGAGGATGTGGCAAGTATGCTGGCTGACGAAATTTCCTTTCCATTCTGAAGCGCCTTTATGTCATCCCAAAAATCACACGCTGCACCAGTCGCAATAGTAGGTGGGTTCCAGCCTTGATATCGCTAGCAGTGACACCCTTGTGACGGACTCGCTGTGAGAACATGTACACATAAGCGAACACACGCTGCAGTGCTGGAAACGAGTTGACGTACTTGGAACCAGCTGTCACGTCAACGTACGGGGATTTCATTAGCAGAACCCTTGCCCCTAGCTCCAGAGTGGGTTTTTCAGATGGAACCGCTGCTGGCCACTGATCTTGAAGTCCAAGAAGAACGCAGGACCATGGGACCACAGGTTGTCAGTAACTAGCTCCTTGGGAAGAGCACCACGCGAGAGGATGTCTGCCGGGTTCAACGACGTAGGAACATAACGCCATTCCATCGTTCTGGTCAATTTTTGGATTGTTGAAACTCGATTGGCGACGGAAACATTAAACCGAGCGGGCTCCTCCCGAATCCAGGACAACGCCACAGCAGAGTCGCACCAGCAGAAATACCTCTCATCGTAGACCTTCAACTGAGCTACTTCCGACATAAGCCGAGCCAGCAACTCTGCCCCAGATAACTCCAGTTTCGGTACCGTAACTGTTTTTAGAGGTGCGACTCGGGACTTTGAGCAGAGTAAATGACTTTCTGACCTTGTACCCTTCGATACGACATAAATGCAAGCATCATAAGCCTCGATGCTGGCGTCACAAAATCCATGAATCTCCACTTCAGACTGTGATGATAGTGACCATCTCGGGAATTCAGCACGCTGCGCCATGGCAAAGCTGGAACAAATCATGTCCCAATCGGAGTGAAGAGCTTGAGGTAGACTTTCATCCCAGGACAACTTCTCACGGCATAGCTTCTGAAGAAAGATCTTCGCCTTCGTAATGACAGGTCCAACAAGCCCTATCGGATCATAAAGCCGGGCGATTGAGGAGAGGATGATGCGCCTAGTGGGCTTCGAGGTTGACTGAAGCCCTTCAAACGAAAATAGCAAGCGATCAGTAGAAGGATCCCAAGCGAAGCCAAGAGTCTTCGTAAAGTTGCTGCCATCATCAAACCTTAGGAACGACTCTCGATCCTCTTCCGGCACGTCAGAGAGCACTTCAGAAAAATTGGAGCACCACTTTCTCAACCGAAATTGGCCCTTGGCGAGGATCCCCGATGTTTGCTGCATTATGTTGGTAGCCTCCTCTATGTAGTCACCTCCGGAAATTAGATCATCAACATAAAAATCGCGACGCAGAATTTCGGCACCCTTTGGAAACATAGACTGCTCATCCTCTGCCAACTGATGCATTGCTCGAACTGATAAAAATGAGGCCGACTTTGTCCCATAAGTGACCGTATCCAGTTTAAAAACCTGCAACTCATCCTGGGTGGAATTCCGCGAAAGAATGCACTGCAGATAGCTGTCCTCGGGGAAAACTCTGACGCATCGGTACATTTTGCAAATATCTCCTGTAATGGCCACTCTATGGCAACGAAACCTTAGAAGAATGTGCAGCAACTTTGGTTGGATAACTGGACCAGACATCAAAACGTCATTCAATGAATACCCAGACGTAGTGGCTGCCGAACCATCAAAAACAACCCTGAGCTTGGTTGTTGAACTGTCCTCCTTCAAAACGCAGTGATGTGGCAGGAAATGCTGTCTGGCAGGTCGTGGACTAGGCGGGACTGGAGACATATGCCCCAAATCTAAATACTCCTTTATGAAGCATACTGATCCTTCAATTCAGGCTGACGGCAAAGCTTCCTTTCGAGGGAGAGAAATCGCCGCACGGCTCGTGAGTACGATTCACCCAGCAACTCAGAGCTGACCTTCAACGGCAGCTTCACCGAGTAGGCGCCTGACTCGAGCCGAGCAGAATGCTTCACGAAATGCGTCTCGCAACCCAATTCCTCTTTCGTCCACTTCACAATGGCCTCGGAGCAGTCTTCGATTTCCCAAAATTTACGGAGCAGACACTCTAAGCGCTCATCCAGCTGGCTTGGGCTCTTCACAACGTCCTTGCGGGCTGTGGCTGCGAACGACTTTCTCTCCAGATGTGAACCACCTCCACACACTACCCATCCAAGCCGGGTTTTCTGCAGCACCGGTAGGCCAGCTGAGAGCTGGATTTGACCAACACACAGCAGATCATAGAATAGACTGGCTCCGATAAGTAAATCGATCCGCTGCGGTCGAAAGAACTGGGAATCAGCCAAAGTGAGGTTTGATGGAATATTCCAGCTGGAGACATCCAAAATAAAACTAGGCTGGAGGTCCGTGATGTTGGTGGCGATTACAGCGTTGACGAGGGCCGAATATTCAGAGCAATGGGATCGTAGGAGCACATTAACAGAGAATCCGTCTGTCGCGAAGCCAGTGTCGCCAATGCCCGACACTGCCACGTACGATTTGCGTCTACGAAGCTGCAGCTGACTAGCCAGTCGGGACGTAATCACGTGCACCTGCGAACCTGAATCCAAAAGAGTCCGGCAAGGAACAAAAACCCCAGCATGACTCCGAATGAGAATGTTCGCTGTGGCCAGTAAGGCTATCTCACCGCTGTGACCCTGGGCAACTAGTGCATTAGCCGTGGATGGTGAAGCGCCTATTGGCTCGGCGCACTCGGCTGCGGCTGATGTAGACGGCACTGCCGAAGGCTGGCTGCTGGAAGACTGTAACTCTAAGAAATGCAACAGACTGTGATGCATCCTCCCACAACTGCGACAATTATCAGCGAGCAGGTGATGGCCAGTTTGGAGACATTTGCGACATAGACCTAGTCGCCTAGCCTCGCTAAGGCGGCTCTCAGGGGGCAATGACAAAAATCTTGGGCAAGCAGAAACTACATGGAACCACCCACCGCATAATATGCAGGCAGAGGCAGGCGAATTAGTAATAATAAAGTTGTTGCAAAAACTCTGCCATCGACTCCCAAGTAGGGATGAGATCCGAGTTCGAGGCATTTTGACCTTCCTCCCACTTGGCCTGAGTGGCTGGATCCAACCTTTGAAGAAGTACCTGGACGATGATGCAGCCGGCGATCTGAACTGTCGTCCCCAAATTTTTTAAGGCTCGCATATGGGCATTGAACTTATCGGACAGCCCTCGAAGCGCTGCCACTGACCCACCTTCCAATAGATTGAGGCCCAGAATCTCGTTCACATGAGCCTGAAATATCAACCGACGGTTATTAAATCGATTCTCCAAAAGCTGCACTGCGACATCATAATTCTCCTCGGAGATTTCCAAGGAACGGACTGCCTCTAAAGCGGAGTCCCGAAGACACGATCGCAACCTCTGAAACTTTTCCACCTTACTTATATAAGGATTGCAGCCCACGATCGTCGAAAAGACCGAATGAAACTCAGCCCACTCTGAATATCCTCCGCTGAAAGTAGGAAGAGGAAGAGGAGGCAAGGCTTGAAAACTCCGACTGAGCGCTGGGTCCACCTGGATACTGGAAACTCCGCTGGCCAGGGTGGAATGGGCAGCAATTCGAGCAGAGCGCAACGACGTCTCGTGCTCGATTTCGGCATGCATCGTAGCTACAAGCTCAGACACTGTCCATCGCAAGTCGCTGCTTATCTCAGCAATATCTAACTCTTCCAGCTCCCCGTGAATGGCCTTAAAATCCTCGTACATGGCGACCAACTGGCACATGGAGCATAGCGTCCTCCACCTTTGACATTGGCTGCAGGGCGCCTTGGATCCTCTTCAAATCCTGGAGGATACCCTTTGCCTTGCATTTTAAAATCGCACTCCGAGATGGAGTGGGTTCTCCTGTGACGGCGCCGCTGGAGTTCATCGCCACTATGATTGAAATTCGCTCACTTTAAGTAAAAACACGCACAAATTAATTTTGGCGCCAAATTATAGCTCTTGTTTATTTAATTATATTTAATTTTATTTGAGCGCAGCGAACACGATTTATCCCACTGTGCGCTCAGAACCGTACGCTGAGTTGTGGAATGTATATATATATGAACGCTTGTGTGAGGCGAATGCACTTGCAAGTGGAACGTATATATGTATGTATGTATGTTGGCGGACCGGATAACAATTGTATTTTATGCCTATGTATTTATTTATATTATTATATGATTTGTGTATAAATACAAAATAATTGTTTCACTGATGCACTGTATGCCGTTTATGTTCAAAATGCACATACATATGTTAATACACCGCACAAAAACTGAATCAGGTATGTTCGCACTGGTTCTGTTTTATGATCGTGGAATTGTTAATTTTATTAATTAGATCACGTCGGGGTCACCAATGTTTGGTCATTGAGCCTTTTCAATGACCTTTTCCCTTTTTTCCAAAATAACACAAAAAGGGGAAATTGTTTATTTTCACAACGTTATAAATTTTTGTTTATTCGCATATGGCAGGGAGTGAGAAAGCTCCGATTATATGATGCGTATGCACTGATATAAAGAGTACGAGTCAGACCGACTTTGAGCATAGGCCGGGCGAAAGCTCGTTAACTTAAAATGACAAAGCTAAGATAATAAAAAAGATAATGAAGCCGAGCGGCCGAGAAGAGTCGGCTTGCGACCAACAATAGCAATGAGGAAATTATTATATTCTAAACTATAGTTATTACATTTATAAATATATGTTACATTTGTATTGATTAATTTTATGCCGTGGCTGCTGCCTGACCCGACACTCTCTAAAACGGAGAGAGAAAAAGTAAATCCAATTTATAATGCGTATGCAATGATATAAGCAGCGCAAATGACAGCCCGCCTTAGAAAATAGGCAGAGCGAGAGCTCGATAGCTTAATGATAAAGATAACCTATATAGCGATAATATATAAATAAAAGATAAACTAAACTTAAAAATCCCAGATGAAATCCAAGCTGAAACTATGCTGGAGATCCGTGATGTTGGGGGCGATGACAGCGTTGACAAGGGCCAAATATTTGGAGCAAAAGGACCGTAGAAGAACATCGACACCCAGTCGGGAAGTAATCCGTGCACCAGCGATCCTGAATCAAATAGAGCTCGGCATGGAACAAAGACATCAGCGCGGCTTCGAACGAGAATGTTCTCTGCAGCCAATAAGGCTATCTCACAGCTCACTAGTGCATTAGCCGTTGATGGTAAAGCGCTTATTGGCTTGGCGCACTTGGTTGTGGCTGACGTTGACGGCACAACCGAAGGCTGGGTGCTAGAGGCCGCAATTCCAAAAAATGCAGTGAGCTGTGAGCGAGGATCTGGACTTCGGTTGCCATCAGGGAGACCAGTCGAATCCTTTCCACTACGGACTGGCGAGTGGCGAAGATTGAAGAGATGGAGGGACCAATTGGGCGGTCCTTATCATCAATAAGGAGAGTTTAGCTGATTGCCCACTATGAGCTCCGTAGTGGCTGCTAATACGGAACTTAACTTCGCGTTCAATTCGGTGACCATAAAGGTCTACAAATCGGACTCAAAAGGCGGAACCAATCTAGCCGCTACTTAAGAGGAACTGGCCTCTGGCCGATACCGAAATCGGCTGCAGTACCGAAGCGTCGTTGCTTCGCAGGATGGCAGCAAGTCGAGAAATCATAATGGTGGAGGGTAAACTGTCAGATGTCTTTACGGATAAACTTCCCCCATTATAAAGCAGCTGCGCTACTGGTCCATCTGGCTGAAGATGGAGCCGATATAGTCCAAGTCTAGGAACCATGGTCAGCAGGAGGGAGTGTTTCAGCACTAGCGACCAGAGAATAAAAGCTTCTTGTAGATAGCTCAGAAGGTAAAATTAGATTTCAGCTGAGTGATTTAAAAATTTGGAATCCTGCAATTTGTTGATAACTGCCCAAATACATCAAGCAGAGGACATTGACACAAATTGGCTCTCGAATATCTTTTATAGATCCCTCACGAAATAGTCTTCATATACAAAACGGGCAAGCAATCACACAAGACCCCAAAAGATTTCAGACCAATCAGTCTGTCACCCTTCCTGCTTAAGATGCTAGAAAGAGTAATAGGCCTCCACCTAAGATCCACTTTAAGCCCAACCAAAATCTCTAACGCACAAAATACCAACTGTAACGAACTGTTCTTATTGATCAGTACTAGCAACAAATGCCGCGGCTAGCTCATAGAGTTTTTGGATCGTTCCACCGAATTTATAGATTCGACGTGACTGCCCGAACCCAGAAATAATACAGGGTGCTTCGTTTCACAAAATGTCCCCTTTATTTATACGATATTTGCACAAAGTTTACGAAAGGGTGAATCTCACCGGCTGCTCGGCTCTTGCAGCTTGGGCTTGATGGGCTTGAGTTCCCGAGCTGGCTATCCCTCGCTTTACAGGATCACACCTGGTCACAACGGGCAGGAATATGTAAGGCGTACGCCAGACCGATCCGACGCTCTTGCTATAACACCAGGATACCTGTCGTGTCCGGGAGTAACCCAACCCGACTCTATTTACCCTTGGGCTTCAGTTCCGCCGCGGATCCTGGATCCTTTTCCCACTTGCTCATCGATTCATCCTCTTCCGATGATTCGCGTACAGCCGCCGGACTTACCCACAGGGGGTCCTTGAGCCAATGATCGTAGATCCTTGCGCACTCGCTTTAATTCTCGCACTTGAGACTGTCGGACTTACCCACGGGGGGTCCTTCAGCCTATACTCCTTATTCCTCCAAGGAAACTTTCTCGCTTGAATGTTAGACTTACCCACGGGGGGTCTTTCACTCAACTCTTCCAGCTTCCCTCGAAGACTCGGTCCCGATTTACTCCAGGGGCCCTCCTTATATAGCTCAAGAGGCGCCCGTTAATCCTTTCAACTCTTTCTTCCCGCCGTTAATCCTTCAGCTTTCTATTCGCACCGTTAATCCTACTTTCCAATTAGTCGCACCGGCGGCTCCCGTCTCGAGGGAATGTATTTTTCGCGGATTCACTCAACCTCCTCAAACACCTTATGGTCAGGAATGGGACTGGTGCAGTGCCATATGTAACGGTGTTGAGCTTGCACAATTTCAAGGACTCAGAGGGGTTTTTTTTTCCACACTATCATCTGGTATCTCCTATCATCTTTATTCACCATTACTTAACGATACATCTTTTTTATATCGGCTATCAGAATGATTTTGTTAAGCCAAAACAGAAGAAGAGTTGAGTACAGCTCTTCCTGAATTGTTGGACCCATCATCAACAAATCATTTAAACATTTCTGTGTGAATGTTTACAGGACGCATCAAAAACGACTTGTAGTTTGGTCGTTGTACTTTGAGGCCGTAAGACCCACTGGTGGGATAGTGTGGACTGACACGTAGTGTGGAGTACCAAAAACATAAGCAATCATGTGCAGGGGATTGCACCAAGGATTCGTATTCTTCCATAAATTCCAAATACATTTTCTTAAAGTTCGGGTCTTGAGATAATTCTCTCTCGGCGACTATCGCCGTTTATAGAAAACGGCGTTTGGCTATTGTAGAATTAATGTCGAATTTTAAGTTTGAATTTTTGAAGTCTAGTATAAGTTTCCATAGGGCGGAGCGGGAGCGCAAGAAAAGCTCACTTGCGCTCTCTCGTGAATTCGCCCCGCTTCGCCGCAATAGATAAGCTAGGCTTAAGTTAGTTGATAAATATAATTGAATTTATAAAGTGAAAGCGAGTGCACGCATTTTTGTTCTTGTATCGTAGTGCCTAATATGCTCGCGACGGTTGTGGTGATTAAAAATAAAAAAATTCCGCGTCGCGAAACAAAACTTTTATCGCCAACGAGCTGCTACTGGAAGGATTCGTCGTCCCCATGCCCTGCACCTGCATCGACTGCACAAGTCCTGGCGGCAGGATTAATGGATCCGAACGCAGAACCACAGGTATTTGTGCCAATAATTGAAAGTCGAGAAAAGGCAAATTAAAATCCGTCTTGTGCTGGAATATTGCACCCTCCTTTCAATTCTTGGCGCATATATATATATATAAAGTAGAGCTAAAATATATAATAAAGAATATAAAAGTTATAAAAATTTCATTATAAATATATGTATGCTAACATAAATGAACTGCCTATGGACAAAATCAAAAAACATATGTATATATTATTTGCAATCACTGTCGCCCCCTACCCCTCGTTCTTGATTATACAAATTTGCCAAATAAATATTAAAGTGCTGCCAAAAATTTTTTTATATATTACAGATAAAATAAATGTGCATAAATATTTGGTGTACATGCAAATAGATGCAGCGGTAATATTATCGTTTTCGCTTCCCACCGTTATCCGCTGTTGTATGTATGTATGTACGTATATGCATTTTTTGGCGCATTTAGTTTAACGGAAGGCCAAGTGACGCGCTACCCTACAACTAGGTTGGGTATATTGTTTTCGGTGTCATTGGCGACCAACTATTTTTGGATACTCTGTGCCTTGACTATAAAATTGTTCGGCTGTCAATTAATTAATCAATTTCGATTTTTTGGTTAAATTTAATAAATTATTTTATTATATAAAAAAATAAGATTAATTAATTATTTTCGTTTTCTCCTTTTATCGAAACTAAAATGAAAATTTATTTTATTTAATTAATTAACAATAAAAATATTTTAATAAATTTTATTTAACAAATATTTATACAAAAATATTATACATATATAATATTAAAAATATTAAAAATTGCATAGTGAAAAAACAAAAAAATTGAAAAATAAAAAATTTTTCATAAAATGGAGAAGATAATAAACAGAAGGTAATAAGCAGAAACTTAATTCCACGACTCTTATTGATTTAAAAAGAAGATTAAATGTTAAAGTGAAAAGCATTCGCCGGTTGGAGGAACGTTTGGAAGCTAGATCATTTCCTCTAGACAAAACCGAGCTAGAGTGCAGGCTTCAGGTTTTAGATGAGGCAATTTCTAAAGCAAATGAGTTGCAAGACCAGATCGAATTAGATGAATTGGATGATTTCGGAGCCGAGTTGGAAGAGTTAGCCATAACAACCAAGGCAAGGATTATGTCCTCATGTAATGCCTTAAATTCCGCTGAAGACTCCCGTCCAGCTACTGCAATGTCTGCAGCCCCAACTCTAGCTCGACTTCCCAGTTTAGCATTACCAAAATTCAGTGGAAATTATTCGGAGAGTTTTGTCATCAATTTATGGATCACTATTATCCATGGGAGATAATACTAAAATTGCAAACTCAATGATTATAGATTTAGTTTTGAGAAGAGTGGATCTAGTGACCAAGCAAAAATGGGAAGAGTCACTGGATTATGAGGAATTGCCGCTGTGGTCCGATTTAGAAAAAATACTAAATCGTAGGTACCAGGCACCAGTCCGCTGAAGAGACTGGCAAGCCAAAACAAGAAAAAACTGGGTTTAGCAAGCAACTTAATAGAAGTTCGTTGGCTTGTTCCTCTGCCAACGCCAAGCCAGCTTGCTGTTATTGTAACGCTCAAGACAATTTTTTGGCCCAGTGCAGTCCGTTTGCTCGCTTTTCTGTAATGCAAAGGTTTGAGTTTGTTAAGTCAGCCTCCCTTTGTTTAAATTGTCTGCGAAAAGGTTTTCGAGCTTTTGTCCGTTGGTCAAATAAAGCAAGGTCCGAACCATCCCATACTTCAAAAAACTCTCCTTGGGTAGATAGTATCGGGAAAATATATGGCAAATTCTTCAACTCCTCAACAGCCGGTCTCTAGCCTGAATTGCCAAGAAGAGACATTAGAGTCAATAGACAATTTGAAAAAATTCTGGTCGTTGGAAGAAGTTACATCTTCTAAAAAGATGTTCTCGCCAGAACAAGAGCTATGTGAGGAACATTATCGGAAGACTTCAAGAATACTGCCTTCAGGTTGATTTGAAGTTTGACTTCCATTTAAGTCTGATCCAAGCGTTTTGGGAAACTCAGTCGAGATAGCCAAACTCCGTTTTCTGTCGCTCGAGAGAAGATTATCTCGAGATCCAAACTTAAAGAAAATGTATTTGGAATTTATGGAAGAATTCGAATCCCTAGACCATATCTACCCTTCAGGCAGTGATGTTCTTGCTTCTCCACACTACGTTATACCCCACCAGTGTGTCTTACGGCCTCAAAGTACAACGACCAAACTACGAGTCATTTTTGATGCGTCCTGTAAGACATCCACACAGAAGTGTTTAAATGAGTTGTTGATGGTGGGTCCAACAATTCAAGAAGAGCTTTACTCAACTCTTCTTAGGTTTCGGCTAAACAAATTCGCTCTGGTAGCCGAAATAAAAAAGATGTATCGTCAAGTAATGGTGAATGAAGCAGATCGACGATACCTGTTGATAGTGGGGAGAAAAGACCCATCTGAGTCCTTGAAATTGTGCAAGCTCAACACCGTTACTTATGGCAGGTGTTTGAAGAGGTTGAGTGAATCCGCGAAAAATACATTCCCTCGAACTGCTAAAGTTATTGGGTCCAACTTTTACGTCGACTACATGTTAACGGGTGCTGGTTGCGTTGATAAGCTAAAGACAATTAAGTCTGAAGTAACTCAGGTTCTTTAAAACGCTGGGTTTGAATTGACTAAGTAATTTTCAAGCTCGCCTGAAGTTACTGCATTCGAGAGCTCCGTTAAGCCAATAACATTTTCGGACTTAGAGCTGACGGCATTAGGAATCACTAGGGTTCCTAAAGATGACGTATTTTATTTTGAAATTGATTCTTCAGTCGTGGGTCAAAGGGCGACTAAGCGAAACATTCTTTTGGTGACATCAAAGCCTTTTGACTCCCTTGTCTTATTAAGCCCAATCCTTATTATAGGAAAGATTCTATTGCAGGAACTGAGGCTTAATAAGCAAGTCGATTCCACCGCATTTGAAAAACACGTGGAACAAAATTCAATTGGTACTTTGTTATTAAAGTACCAATCAAACGAATTGTATATTGGTCAGATTCAGAAGATTTTCTCCATTGGATTCGTTCCCATCCATCGTCGTTGTCAACGCTCGTATCAAATAGAGCTGCTGAGATTCAAGAGTGGTCAGAGAATGGTATATTGTGTCGGCATGTACCAACTAAACAACCCAGTAGATATTGTGTCAAGAGGTGGACACGTAAAGTAGACGATAGAATCGATCTACTTCGATGGATTACAGGTCCATCGATTTTCACGGAGCCGAAAGATAAGTGGCTAACGAGCCATCGGCTTGATCCGTCACTAGAGCTTTTGCAGATGGAAGCAAAAAAGAATGCGGTCGGATTAGCCGCAATGGTCTCCACCTCATATTTATTGGAAGTGATAGAAGAATTTTCCTCTCATTTAAAACTACTGCAAGTGTTCGTTTACAAGTTTCCCTTTATAAAGAAGTGTAAAAAATAAGTAGTTACTTCCGATAGTGTACCTTAACCTATCGAATATCAGGAAGCCTTTGATAAAATTGTCCAGATAATTCAAGAGCACGAGTATCAATAGGAAATTAAAAATATTCGAAAAACATGGTTGTGAGCCCAAGTCTACAGAAGCTAAATCCGTTTTTTCATGAAGCCTCTCAGGCTGGAATTACCTTTTCGTTACTGCGGGTGGGGGGGCGGTGTGGGCGAATAGCTAATGCTCCTATATCGTACGATGTCAAGTTTCCAATATTATTGACGAAGCGCTCTCAATTTGTTCAGAGCTACGTCCGATACTTGCACGAGTCGAATTTTTCAGTCCACGAGCACTGGTGAGTCTCTTACGACAACGTGTTTGGATAGTAAACGCGCAGGAAGTCTGTAGTCAGATATTACGGTCCTGCATACGCAGCATTTTGTGTCGTAGTTCTTGAAATTTAGTAATATATGCAGCCACCCCTTTTTTCTTGATTTTCGTGATCAATTTGAGATAAAATAATCTCATTAAACAGTTAGGTCTCCCCATTCTTCTCTATTTGAAATGAGGTTCTGGAAGGGTGTTTGTTGATATTCCCTGGGAGTGCAGTAGTCTGTACTGTTGGGAATATGTGGGTTATTTAGTAAAATGGTGGAGTGTCCCATGCTATAAGGGCTCCAGTGATTGGTTTCCTTTAGGCTGATATTCGCAACCTAAGCCTTCTCTATTCCAGCTAGTCCTGGATTACGTATTCTAAGCATGGTATTTTGGGCTTTATGGTGTTCGAGAGAACGTTATTGAAGACCCCTTCTATATCTAGAAAGGCTGCCATGGCATATTTCTTCTGAGAGATGGCTGTATCTATTTTGGAGACTAAGAGAGTGGTCACTCTCGGTGGAGAGCGCAGTCTCGGTGGATTTACCTTTTTTGTTGTGTGAGGAGATTAAATCTCCCACGCGCCAAGACAGGTGGCAAGAAGGAGGCAGCAGCGGGGAAAGGGCTCGCGCGGCCGTGCGCGGATGCAGGAGAAAGCGGAGACAACGTGGAACGTAACGGTTCCGGACGAGCCTCGGTGACGGCCGTGCGCGGATGCAGGAGGAAGCGGAGACAACGTGGAACGTAACGGTTCCGGTCGGGCCTGCGCGACAGCCATGCGCGGATGTAGGAGAAAGAGAAGGGGGGCGGGGAACATAGCGGCCGTGGTGGCCGAGGTGTTTAGTGCCCGGCATAATAACAATGCGGTTCAGCGGCCAAAGGGGGAGCGCCTGGAAGAAAGCCGCTGCAGCGGCATAATAAAGATGCGGGCCGGCAGCCAAAGGGGGAAAGGGGGTGTGAACGGGAGCTGCCGGTGCGACTAATTGGAAAGTGGGATTAACGGCGCGAATAGAAAGCTGAAGGATTAACGGCGGGAAGAAAGAGTTGAAAGGATTAACGGGCGCCTCTTGAGCTATATAAGGAGGGCCCCTGGAGTAAATCGGGACCGAGTCTTCGAGGGAAGCTGGAAGAGTTGAGTGAAAGACCCCCCGTGGGTAAGTCTAACATTCAAGCGAGAAAGTTTCCTTGGAGGAATAAGGAGTATAGGCTGAAGGACCCCCCGTGGGTAAGTCCGACAGTCTCAAGTGCGAGAATTAAAGCGAGTGCGCAAGGATCTATGATCATTGGCTCAAGGACCCCCTGTGGGTAAGTCCGGCGGCTGTACGCGAATCATCGGAAGAGGATGAATCGATGAGCAAGTGGGAAAAGGATCCAGGATCCGCGGCGGAACTGAAGCCCAAGGGTAAATAGAGTCGGGTTGGGTTACTCCCGGACACGACAGGTATCCTGGTGTTATAGCAAGAGCGTCGGATCGGTCTGGCGTACGCCTTACATATTCCTGCCCGTTGTGACCAGGTGTGATCCTGTAAAGCGGGGGATAGCCAGCTCGGGAACTCAAGCCCATCAATAAAACCAAACAGGAACGTCCACGCACCCACGGAAGAGGAGCAGCGACAGCGACGAGAGGAGCAGCGACAACAGGAGCGGCGACAACGAGAACAGCGACAACGGAAGCAGCGTCGACGACGACGACGACCAAGCAGCGGCGACACGCAAGAGAGGGACGTCAGGAGCCCCGCAACTGGAGCACGTGAGTCCAAACGGAGGAAACCGTGAGCCGAACCGGCGCCAGGCACCAAGACCACACGTCCTGCTGGGCGAAAGCTTTGGGGGGGCGTGTGTATTGGCACCAACCCGGAACGGTGACCGGTGACCGAGGGGAGGACGAGCGATCGATCGGCCGAGCCGAGCAGCCGGTGAGATTCACCCTTTCGTAAACTTTGTGCAAATATCGTATAAATAAAGGGGACATTTTGTGAAACGAAGCACCCTGTATTATTTCTGGGTTCGGGCAGTCACGTCGAATCTATAAATTCGGTGGAACGATCCAAAAACTCTATGAGCTAGCCGCGGCATTTGTTGCTAGTACTGATCAATAAGAACAGTTCGTTACAGTTGGTATTTTGTGCGTTAGAGATTTTGGTTGGGCTTAAAGTGGATCTTAGGTGGAGGCCTATTACTCTTTCTAGCATCTTAAGCAGGAAGGGTGACAGACTGATTGGTCTGAAATCTTTTGGGGTCTTGTGTGATTGCTTGCCCGTTTTGTATATGAAGACTATTTCGTGAGGGATCTATAAAAGATATTCGAGAGCCAATTTGTGTCAATGTCCTCTGCTTGATGTATTTGGGCAGTTATCAACAAATTGCAGGATTCCAAATTTTTAAATCACTCAGCTGAAATCTAATTTTACCTTCTGAGCTATCTACAAGAAGCTTTTATTCTCTGGTCGCTAGTGCTGAAACACTCCCTCCTGCTGACCATGGTTCCTAGACTTGGACTATATCGGCTCCATCTTCAGCCAGATGGACCAGTAGCGCAGCTGCTTTATAATGGGGGAAGTTTATCCGTAAAGACATCTGACAGTTTACCCTCCACCATTATGATTTCTCGACTTGCTGCCATCCTGCGAAGCAACGACGCTTCGGTACTGCAGCCGATTTCGGTATCGGCCAGAGGCCAGTTCCTCTTAAGTAGCGGCTAGATTGGTTCCGCCTTTTGAGTCCGATTTGTAGACCTTTATGGTCACCGAATTGAACGCGAAGTTAAGTTCCGTATTAGCAGCCACTACGGAGCTCATAGTGGGCAATCAGCTAAACTCTCCTTATTGATGATAAGGACCGCCCAATTGGTCCCTCCATCTCTTCAATCTTCGCCACTCGCCAGTCCGTAGTGGAAAGATTTGGACCTCTGCAACATTATGAGAATTCGACTGGTCTCCCTGACGGCAACCGAAGTTCAGATCCTCGCTCGTGATCTGCACGGGTCGGCACCCTGGAGGACTTCTTTCAGCTCGTCCACTGCCGCCTTATACAGCTCTGCAGAACGCTCGTCATTGCACGCAATAACTTTGACGCTGCCTTGGAACCACCCCACGTATTTGCAGACAGAAAAGAGCCTGGTTCCTTTGCCAGAAACTCCAAGCACTTTGCTGCCAGAGCTGCCTCCACTTATTCCTTGGAATTTGGACAAAGCGACTTTTTGCAATCTCTGCGAAGCTCTGCTTTGGCTGTGTGCGCAGTCGCTTTGCTATGGGCTCCCGGCACATTTTGATATCGCTCCCTGTTGGGATGTGGTTTTGGCTCAGGGTTCGGAGCTGCGGATTTTGGCGTTTTGCCGTGAACCTTTTTGAATCACTAGAAGTCTTGGGTGATTTGCCCCTTCCGTGGCTTCGCTTAATTTATTCTGCGGTTCTTTTTTCTGCATAGGTGAACTTGATTTGGCCAAATTTAATAGCCGCCGCAGGTTCGCTACCCTTTCCCGCACCTGAATGGCACCATGGCACTTGGGCCTGCTTACCGCAGGCCACTCCTGTTTTGGGGTGGGGATCTACCAGACCCTGAATTGTCAGCTAGGCCACCACGGGTGGGCTCGCTCGCCATCTGCTCCGTCTTAGACTCAGGGCCAGACTCGCTCGTCATTGCCAGTAAGGTGGGTTTTTTGGGAGAACCCAACTTCTTGTTTGAATTTTTTTCGTTTAATAGGTGGTCCACGAGCGGAGAAGAGATGACCCCACTTTGGTATTAGCAGATCCCACTTGAGGAGGGAAGCAAAAAGTGTACTGCCTTCACAATACCATAAAAAAAGCTTGTATCTGTGGAAGGTGGTGCCGTTCGGGTTGCACTCATCAACTTTCCAGAGGGCCCGGAACTAGGTCATAGGCCCGAATATGGGTCCACACGCGTTCGCGTACCAAGATGACGCCATCTTGATCGGACGGCGGTAATCCTTAGGATAAATGCGAATAAATGCGAGTTGGAGGACCGCATTTGGAGAGTGCGACAATCAAATGGAAGAGGTTCCTTAAAATATATGGATGTGGTAAGCCGAATAACCGCTTTAAGAGAATACTTCAACTTTAGAGTCAAGTGCGACAATAAAGGCGAGTGCAAAAGACCGTGATCCGTGGCGCAACTGAAGCCCACGGTAAGCCATTACCCAAACATAGAAGGTAGCCTTGTATCGAAGCATACAAATGGACTGATCAAGCGTACGTCTTGCCGAATCCTAAACGCAACGAACAAGCGAGATCTTTCAAAACTAGGGGAGGGCAACTCGGGAACTCGGTAACTTCTGCTTTTCTCGCGTGCGCATACCTTAGCTATTGAACCTCGGCTATTGATGCTGATCAAGAATATATGTACTTTATGGGATCATGGATAATTCCCTCTCCCTGTTACATATATTTACACAAATACAATATACCCTTTTACGCTAAAAGTTCCGGGTTCAATAAAAAAAAATTACATATTTCCGAGTTAAACAATTTCAATTAACTTTTCAATATTTATTATGGGTTCAATATAACCAATATATACAGCCGCTCCAATCAATGCCAAATATATAAGTGCAACTAAGAGCTTGCGCAGAAGCTCTACACAAGCTCCCAAAGTTCATGCGCTACAAAGAACAACAAAGCGCATACGAAACTATGAGAATAAAAGAAGATAGAACTTCTAATAACGGGCATTTAGTGGATCACTGCGGCTAGTTACACTAAGAGAACTTATAGTGCTAATTATTATAAATGATGCTGGCACAAGTCCCAATATTACCTATTAAGGCCACGGAATGCACTATTATTTTAACACAGTTTAATCATAAATTAAACACTTCTTATGAATCAATGGAACTTTTTACATAAAAGGGATGTTTTATTACAGATTAGAGCAAAAAAACTGGCAAAATTATTCAGTGAATTCATTCAAAACAGGTATGAGTGTCACCATAAAGTGAAATTGAAGCGAAATTTTAGTCGAAATGTCTTGTGTGGCATCACTAATATCTTAATCAGTGTTCGTCCGTAGAGCGTTATGCGGTCACTATTGTCGAACTTGAACTCGCAGGCGTTACGGTAGGTCCCGGAGTCGTAGTCAAAACCCTATAAAAGTCTGACTAAAGGTACCTGGCTTATGCAAGGGACTACTCTGGATGAACAGTCGCTTGCTGTGGTCAGATTAAGGTTGATATGCGATAACGGAGACTTGAGGTCCTGTTGACTGGCCTCATCAGTGGTGGTGGTATTTTGGTTAGAGGTTCCTCCGGCGCTCCTTCGGTCTGGAGCACCACACGGAGGTTACTACGTAACGGTCTGACGGTCCTTTTGACGGAAGCATTACTCTAAGTAGGCTAGTTTTAAGTACAGTAACTTTATACTTACAAAACCGATTAGCTCTGTATTCGCAACAATCATTATTTTGGACCATGTGATCTTTTATAAGATCAGATAATTACATCTGTGGTGGCTAACTGTAGTTGGTTGGTCAATATTATTGAAAGTATGCACCGTAAGGTCAATGACAAAGAATGTACGTGCTAAGTACTAGTTCTGGGAATGCTGACTCAGATCGCTTAGTATTGAGTTTCAGCTGAGCTCGCTGGTTTTGCTCGCTCCGGTCATACGGTCATTCTTACCGCTGATATTGCAGATTTTGGTTTCTGGCCAGATTCCAGTGATTACGCCACCGTCTATTGGAGCTGGGATATTAGGTCTTGGCACTAGGGGCCAACAATCAGGTCGACGAGATAAATAGAATAAACCATGTCCGACTGTTTCTATCTGAACTTAAATTTCTTTACAAAGCCCTTTGTTGTTCTTCTTCTTTCCCGGCTTACATCAAAGCCAAAACAAAAGCCGACAATATATATTACAAAATCCAAATACACCTACACCAGGCACACGTCATCTTTCAAAATACGTGTGCCTGTGGAGATGTTCAAGACGATTTTTCCGCCAGCTTTTGGCCAGAGAACATTTTCGTCCAGGAACATCAGCCAAGTACGGTGAAGAAAAAAATTACCAAACCTTTGGGAGTGAAACTACCACATGAGCCACTGACCAACCTTCCACCTCATCTTCAAAAAACAAATTTCTACACTAACACTTACCTATCAGAATACTAGAGGGTTACTTGAAGTTTCTTTACAGAAACTTGGTTAAAGCCGGAAATCTTAAGCTCCGAAGTTTTTCCAAGTAAGTACACCACTTTTAGACGTGATAGAACACTGCGAAGGGGAGGAGGAGTCTTAATTTCTGTAGACTCTAATTTCGCTTCTGAAGAGGTACAGTCACAAAAGTTTGGTGTCATGGAATTTCTTTGCGTTAAAATTATTTTGTCCGGTCAATCTTTATACGTTACCTGTTCTAACATACCACCTTCGTCGGAACCGCCTACATACTGGCAACATTTGTCCGCTATTCGTCTCATTTCGGACCGTCTGTCCGACAACGACCAGCTGGTAGCTCTGGGGGATTTCAATATACCAGAACTCATGTGGTCTAATGTTGAGAATTCTCCGTCCTTACTGCTTAACTCGCACCACGACTTCCCTGCGGGTATGCTCGACATGTCACTCGGGCAAATTAACCATGTTAGAAATTCTTTAGGCCGTCTGTTGGACTTGTGTTTCGTTTCTGATCCTGATGGAATTACTCTTTCCAGTACTTTGCCCCTTTCTAACCCTGAGGATCCATATCATCCCACTCTTGAGGTTTCAATCGATACCAATACCTTAATTGACCTCAAGTCTTCACTTAAATCTCCTAAAGTTCGTTTCTTCCGTAAGGTTGATTTTATAAAACTAAATAAATTACTTTTGGAATTTGATTGGTCCGATATACTGGCATGCGATGACATAAACATTGCCTTTGAGGGATTTTATAATACCCTAAATATATTCTTCGACGCTTGCATGCCGTGGAAATATTCGTCCGCTTCAACTAATCCGCCTTGGTATACAAAGCACCTGTTAAACTTAAATAACGTCATGAATAGACTTTTAAATATACATAGATTATCTGGCTGTTCAGTTAGTTATTCAAGATACTTAGTAGCTCGGTCCAATTTCACCGTGCATAACGCCGAATGTTATAATAGTTATAATCGCCCCTGCCGGATTCAGTTTAATCAGGACCCGAATCAGTTTTATAACTTCTAAACACTAAGCGCAAACATGTATCTTTTCCTCCTCTGCTTACGTTTGAGAACTCATATGCGAACACTGATCTGGCAATGGCCGATCTCTTCGCAAAGTTTTTTCAAACAACTTATTCATATAGCACCATTCCAACTCAGCCTTACACTTATAAGATTCAATCAGCCAACCAGATATTTTGCCCCTTGTTTGATCAAAGTGGTGTGTTATCGGATCTTCTTAAGGTCAAGCCCGTGTATTCGCCAGGCCCTGATGGAATACCAGGATGCGTTCTGAAGAACTGCGCCGAGGCACTGTGCAAACCGCTCCTTAGACTCTTTAATCTATCGCTGGAGACTTCGATTTTTCCCCTTATGTGGAAGGAATCCTACATTATTCCTCTTCATAAAAAAGGGAAAAAATCCGATGCTGCCAATTATAAAGGCATTTCTAAATTGTCAGCAATTCCAAAGCTTTTCGAAAAACTTATCACTTCACATTTGCAACACCTATGTAGTTCAATAATATCCCCGTGCCAACATGACTTTATGAAGCGCCGCTCCACCACCACCAACTTATTGGAGCTAACATCTTTTGTCATGGATGGGTTTCGGAATGGCTTACAAACAGACGTCATTTACACTGATTTCAGTAAAGCATTTGACTCTGTTAACCATTCGCTTCTTATAAGTAAACTCAGTATTTTGGAATTCCCAACTGATCTCCTGATTTGGATTTCGAGCTACCTATCTGGAAGAACCCAACGTGCTTTCTTTAAAGATGTGACCTCGCGATTAGTCCGCGTCACATCTGGGGTGCCCCAAGGAAGCCATCTTGGACCATTACTATTTACATTATTTATTAACGACTTGCCCCTTGCCTTAACTGATTCATTTGTACTTATGTAAGCTGATGACGTTAAGCTTTGTCTTCAGTATAGATTCACAAGCGCCCAATCTAGACTTCAATCCAATTTGGTTAAATTTAAAAATTGGTGTTTAGCAAATAACCTAAAGCTTAATGGATCGAAATGTAAACTAATGCCATTTTATCGATCTAGTCCTCACCAGGCTACGAACTTTCTCTATAGGAATGCCTTAGAACGATTAACTCAGGTTAACGATCTGGGTGTCCTATTAGATTTGATACTTAAATTTACCAACCATATATCCACCATGGTTAATAAAGCTATGGGTGTGCTTGAGTTTATTAAAAGATGGTCAACAGAATTCAATGACCCGTACTTAACAAAAACTTTATATACTTCACTAGTCCGTCCAATTCTTGAGTATGGATCGTGTGTCTGGAGTCCTCAATAAGGAGTACACCAAGATCAAATAGTATCTGTACAAAAGAACTTCCTTATCTTTCCACTTAGGGGACTTAATTGGGATGCAAGTCTTCACCTTCCATCCTATCATTGTAGACTTTTATTAATAAACTTACCATCATTAACAAACCGTAAAATTATGCTGGGTGTCATGTTTCTATTTAATCTTATTAATGGTAACGTAGACAGCCAGCATTTACTAACACGCTTAAATTTTAATGTTCCTAGTAAAAGGACTAGAAACTTTCGTCCTCTACACCTTAGCCTTTGTAGCTCGACATATGCCCAATACGATCCGATGTTCGGACTACAATGGTCTCTACAACATCTTACCACTTTGCTCTACTAACAATCTTAAATCCTTTATACTAAAGGCTCCTCGTAATACTTTACGTAATCGTAATACCTCGAAAACTCTTCCTCGTAATACTTTACTCCTTCTCTTTATACTTTCCCGGATCTATCCCCGCGATTCTGGCCGTACGTTATGCGGCAGCGCCCCTCGGTCGGTTGGGCGGGAGGTGGGCTGTACCACTAACCATACAACATATAGACTACCCATTTCATGCAACGAAAATGGACGCAAAAATTTCTTGCGACAGGCCCCAGCAGGCCCCAGAGAGAATCTTACTCTCATTCTTACGCTCTTTCTTACGCTCATAATCTCACTGAAAATTTTTGGTTGTTTAGTCGCTGAGGGGCGCATCATCAAGAAGGTTGATCCGCGGTTAAATTGATTTTATATGTATGCGTGCTCACACATGTACATACACGGATTCATGTGTGTGTGTTCGATTTCGTTTTGAAGACAGCCAAAATTTAGATTTTTATTATATGTGAATGCGCCCCTCAGCGACCGAACAACCAAAAATTTTCAGTGAGATTATGAGCGTAAGAAAGAGCGTAAGAATGAGAGTAAGATTCTCTCTGGGGCCTGCTGGGGCCTGTCGAAAGAAATTTTTGCGTCCATTTTCGTTGTATGAAATGGATAGTCTATATGTTGTATGGTTTGTGGCTGTACGTATGCAGACGGAACCGCGCGAACTTGTTTTCCCGCTGATCAAGTTTGATTAAGATGTAGGAAAACTTATTAACATGAAACTATATACTTCAAAAAAAAACGAAAATAGTCATTTGGTCGATTTGGTTATTTGTCAATGTTTGATGATGGGCTCAAACTCTTACGACTTTAGCGACGCGTTAAGAAACGCATGCTCTATAAATAACCAGAATAATTTGTCAATGGTATTTAAAATTTCAGGTCAAAATGTTTTATTACTTTCTGAAACAGTTAAAACAAGAATGGAAAGCTAACTTCGGGCGGAGCCGAAGTTGATATACCCTTGCAGATATGTGGCAGCTTATATTATTAGATATATATCGGATCTTATATAGTTGGCCGATCCTTATAAAACTCGGCAGATCAAATTAGTTTGCCGAAAGTAGAATCCATACAAAGTCCCAGTCTTCTAACTTAAAAAACAACAGAGATATGACATTTCCGATCAATCAGTTATATGGCAGCTATAGGATATAGTCGGCCGATCCTTATGAAATTTGGCAGATCGAATAAATCTGCTAAAAGGAGTTTCATCATTCTAACTTAAAAAACAACGAAGTTATGGCATTTCCGATCAATCAGTTATATGGCAGCTATAGGATGTAGTTGACCGATCCCGGCCGTTCCTGCAAAGGAAAGAAGGATGTGTGCAAAGTTTGAAGTCGATAGCTTTAAAACTGAGAGACTAGTTTGCGTAGAAACAGACAGACAGACGGACCGACGGACAGACGGACATGCTTATATCGACTCAGGAGGTGATCCTGATCAAGAATATATATACTTTATAGGGTCGGAGACCAAAATTATAATACCCTCTGCAAGGGTATAAAAATGTAAAGGGTATTATAGCTTCGTTTATTTCAAAAGATAGCTTTTCGGTAAATATTATAAATATTACATCGAAAACTAAAAAGATTGTAAGTTTTATGAATTTATTCGTGACAGTTGTTTCCAGAAGCGAGGGATCGCTCCAGAAGCATAAATATTAAACTGCACAATTTTTTTCCACTAACACATGGAGGACGGATTTTCCTTAATATGTTGAAGTTTGAATGGTTCGTCGGTAAAAATCATAGAATACTTCAATTTAAATATATTAGGATATCAATTTTGCTGATATATCCAAAGTTTCGTCATCTCCAGGGCTATATCCAAACGCAAATAAAGAAAACAAACAAAAAAAGACAAAAAAAACAGGCAAGAGACAAAAAAAAAATGTATTTGTTAGGCAACTTTTTTTTTTGTTTGTATATTGTGTTTTTCTTACTATTCAGATACTTGGACTGCAGTCCACAGTAAATTTATAAACTATATTTAAATATATAAAATTTCAAAATAATATATTTTATATCAATTTGCCTTCTTAACTGACTTAATGTTACACTTTGTACTACGGAATTGGTAAAATTTTTTTCCGCAGAACTACGATTACAGCCAAAGACGACCACTGTAGATCCCCATGTGTACACAACGCCAAAGCCACGTCGAAAACAGCAACCCGGTTACAACAAGGGGTTGAACGAAGTGCTACGTGCTAAAGAAACTCATTTCTCAAATCAAATGCATCAAGAAAGCGCCCTGTTCGGCGGTGGAATTGGTGTGTCCCAGCGTGCCAAAAGTGAAGTTTCTGATGGTAATTTGGAAAATGGAAATGTTAACGTTATGATAAAAGAAGCGGAAGGTAAGTTACAATTTAAAACAAAAAAGAACAGCTTTGGTCGAGTTTCTCGACTAACGTACCTTTATTTTCCACCGAAACCTTAATTTATCTTTCAAAGTATATATCCTCAAAACAAAAACTAAAAAAAAATTCTTTTTATACCCTTGCAGAGGGTATTATAATTTTGGTCAAAAGTGTGAAACGCAGTGAAGGAGAATTCTCCGACCCTATAAAGTATGTATATTCTTGATCAAGATCACCTCCTGAATTGATAAAAGCATATCCGTCTGTCCGTCTGTCTGTCTGTTTCTACGGAAACTAGTCTTTCAGTTTTAAAGCTATCGACCAAAACTTTGCACATATCCTTCTTTCATTTGCAGGCAGTATATAAGTCGGAACGGCCGGGATCGGTCAACAATATCCTATAGCTGCCATATGTGTAACTGGTTGATCGGAAATGCCATAACTTTGATTTTTTTTAAGTTAGAAGGATGGTACTTTCTAGAGATTTCACTTTGGGCAAACTAATACATTCTTTTAAATCATAAAGATCGGCCGACGATATCCTAAAGCCGGCATATAACTGAACGATCGGAAAAGAAAATACCTTGCTTATTTTAAAGATGCTTGGGCTCTTTCCAACATTTTATAAGTTTATTTATTTTATAATGAATAAGGATTCCTATAAGGATCGCCCCACTATATACGACCCGATATGTATCTAATAGTATAAGCTATCACTTAACTCAAGGGTCTTTGCAGTCCTTGTTGCTTTCCTTTCTTGTTTTGGAATTATGTTTCTCAGCTTAAACAATCCAGTAAGGAAGCAGTATGAGTACAACTCTGAAAATGGTTCATTTGGCTGAATTTGGTTTTGTTGTTATAAATTACGTATTGGAATACTTTGGCATTAAAACTTAAAAAAAAAACTTTTTGAACTGGCGCTCCATCAAGATTATATAATTGGGTGCAAAAGGTTTGGCATCAAAACTTTTTCAAAATAGTGTCCTAGGCTGGCCCAATAAAATATATTCTTGTACTCTATTGTACTATTGTATTATTTGGATGAGCATTAAATTAATTTATTGAATTTAATTGCAATCCCAATATAGTTCGGCTTAATTTCGTACATTTATTTTTACGTCTTTGCAGATGCTAAATATTCTGCATTTACCATATTGTACTTGTCTTTTTATACCTGTTGCTCTTGCGAAGCGAAGCTTTCTTCGCCCTTGGTGAAGTCTGCACTTCTCCTAACCTATTCATTGCATACATTAGACTTCCGTTGTTGAATAACTCTCCGACCCCGTTAAAATCTTCCCAAATAAAAAAAATAACATGTTTATTGGCAATTAGAAAAACTGCTTGTACCAAAACGCTCGGTAGCTTAACAAGAGTTGTTAAGAAAAACCTGTTCTTTGCCACAATCGTTAGAGCCACTTTTGAAAATACTGTTTTTTTAAGAATTTTCAGTGTATTTTTCTTTCAGTGTATTCCTATGTTCTTACTATTTCAACGTTTTATCTGCTTAAAAACCCTTTCCAACGACGTACGGCATGTTAAGAGTTATAAGTTTTTAATGTTTGTTTATTTCACTATATATTTTCTTAACAAGAGTAGCTTAACAAGAGTTGTTAAGAAAAACCTGTTCTTTGCCACAATCGTTAGAGCCACTTTTGAAAATACTGTTTTTTTAAGAATTTTCAGTGTATTTTTGTTTCAGTGTATTCCTATGTTCATACTATTTAAACGTTTGATCTGCTTAAAAACCCTTTCCAACGACGTACGGCATGTTGAGAGTTATAAGTTTTTAATGTTTGTTTATTTCACTATATATTTTCTTAACAAGAGTAGCTTAACAAGAGTTGTTAAGAAAAACCTGTTCTTTGCCACAATCGTTAGAGCCGCTTTTGAAAATACTGTTTTTTTAAGAATTTTCAGTGTATTTTTCTTTCAGTGTATTCCTATGTTCTTACTATTTAAACGTTTTATCTGCTTAAAAACCCTTTCCAACGACGTACGGCATGTTAAGAGTTATAAGTTTTTAATGTTTGTTTATTTCACTATATATTTTCTTAACAAGAGTAGCTTAACAAGAGTTGTTAAGAAAAACCTGTTCTTTGCCACAATCGTTAGAGCCACTTTTGAAAATACTGTTTTTTTAAGAATTTTCAGTGTATTTTTCTTTCAGTGTATTCCTATGTTCATACTATTTAAACGTTTGATCTGCTTAAAAACCCTTTCCAACGACGTACGGCATGTTAAGAGTTATAAGTTTTTAATGTTTATTTATTTCATTATATATTTTCTTAAAACTAACAAAAAGTAATAATGGCGTAGCTAGCGGTGGATGAAGCTGTCGATATCGTTAGGCGAGAAAAAGTGTTGTTTTTAGAGATGGCCTCCAGCGATATCGACACTCCCGTGAGTGATCGAGTTCGATTGTGCTATCGTAAGCATTTAGGGTTGCCACAGAACCCCCCTCCTTGAGTTCCAGTTAGGAAAGATACTTTGCTGGGAATCTGACTCGTCGTCCTGATCTTAATAACTGCTCGGTTGGCTGGGCAGTTGGCGCTGTCGTTTTCTCTTGAGTCGGTGGTGATTCGTTTTGGAAGATGTATGCTGGTTTAAGTCGGTCGATGGAAACCTTGTTGTCCTTTGTGTGTCCTTTGAGCGTAAAGTACTTGTCGTGCTTTGCTAACACTTCGAACGGACCCTCGTAGTTTGCTTCCAGGGGGGTTTTGACTCGATCCACTCTGACGAAGACGTGGGTACAAAGGTTTAAGTCCGGGTGCACAAATTCTTGCGGTGTATGATGGTGCACTGGCTTAGTGGTTGGTAGCTGAGATACCTGAGATACCCCCCGTTGGCTTGTGGGTGGTACGCCGTCGTGCGCAGGTGCTTAAAACCGCAAATTTTGGCGAGCTCTTGGAACAGTGTGGACTCAAATTGTCGGCCTAAATCCGTTGTGATGTGGAGAGGGATTCCGTACAGAGCGAACCAGCCCGAAATCAGTGCGTTGGCCACAGATTGTGCTGTGATGTCGACGAAGGGAATTGCTGCGGGCCATCTTGAGAAGCGATCGATACACGTGAGGCAGTATCGGTATCCGTTCGATGATGGCAGTGGGCCAACGATGTCGATGTTAATGTGTTCGAAACGGGCGTCGCTGGCGGCATACTCTCCCAGTGGCGACTTGGTGTGTCGTAGGATTTTGGCTTTTTGACACGGGATGCAAGAGCGTACGATTTTAGCCACATCCTTCGCCATGTGGGGCCAAACATAGTGTTTGCCGACCAATTTATTCGTCGCCTTAACTCCTGGATGGCTCAGCGAATGCAGAGCTTGAACCACGGTTTGGCGTAGGCATCTAGGCACGAACGGGCGTATCTGGTTATTGGCGACGTGGCAGAAAAATTGCTTGTTTGAGCCTGAAAGGGAAAATTTCGATAGTGAGATGGTATTTTCCGGATCAGAATTGAGTAGCCATTGTAGTTCGTCGTCGTTTTCCTGTTCCAGTGCCATCTCGTCGAAGTCGATGTGTTTGATGGCTTCGATGCGTGAGTGAAGATCAGCCACGTTGTTTTCCTCTCCTGTGATGTGCCGGATATCAGTACTGAATTGGCTGATGAAATCCAGTTAACGCGCGCGTCGCGGTGATGCTTTCTCGCTGTTTTGATTGAAAGCGTACATCAACGGCTTGTGGTCGGTGAAGATTATGAAATTTCTGCCCTCCAATGCGAACTTGAAGTGCAAAATGGCCTGATAGATGGCAGTCAGTTCTCTATCGTAGGTGCTGTACTTCTTTTGCGTTTGTGTGAATTTCTTGGAGAAGAAACCCAGTGGTTGCGTCTGCTCGTTGACAATCTGATGTAACACGGCACCCATGGCGTCATCGGAGGCATCGGTGGTTAGTGTTAATTGCGAGTTAGGTGCCATGTAGTTCAGCAACGTAGCGTTTGCAAGCTCGTTCTTGCAGGCGTCGAATGCGTGGTCGGCTTCTGTAGACCAGAGTACCGGGGTTTTGTCGTTCTTTTTATTGCCTTGGATTAGCGTCTGGAGTATGTGTTGGTTATCAGCAGCACGTGGGATAAACGACCGATAGAAGTTGATCATACCCAGAAACTTTTTCAAATCTTTAGCTATAAGCGGTTTTTTAAAGTGGCGGATGGCTTCCACTTTGGCTTCAGATGGTTTCAAGCCGTGCTGGCTGATGTCATGTCCCAGGAACGTGAGTTGTGATTTGCCGAATTGGCACTTCTCGAAGTTCACGGTGAGGTGCGCCTTTCGAAGGCGGTCAAGGATCGTACGGAGGTGCGTCTCGTGCTGCTCCTCGGATTCTGAAGCGATCAGAATGTCGTCGATGTATGCGAAAACAAAGTCGAGATCCTGCAGTACGTTGTTTATGTGACGCTGAAAGGTTTGCGTAAGCCGAATGTCATGAACAAGAATTCGAATAGCCCAAAAGGCGTGATAATTGCTGTTTTGGGAATATCTTGCGGTTCGACAGGGATCTGGTGATACGCTTTTTGCAGGTCGATTTTTGAAAATATCTTTTTACCGTGTAGGATGCTCGTTACATCCAGTATGTACGGAATAGGGTATTGATCCGGCACTGTTACGTTGTTTAGTGCTCGGTAGTCGCCGCATGGTCGCCACTCTCCGTTTGTTTTCTTTACCAGGTGTAATGGACTCGACCAGTGGCTTTTTGAGGGGCGACATATTCCTTTTTCGATGAGGTAGGAGAACTCAGTTTGTGCAGCTTTGAGTTTGTCGGGCGCTAGTCGTCGGGCGCGGGCGTGAGTAGGCGGGCCATTGGTCGAGATGAAGTGCTTTACTTCGGACTCTGCTGGCAGCCGGTTCGGGTTGATCGTTGCGAGATCGCGGTATTCGTGAAGCAGCCTAGCGTATTGGTTGCTCGTGTCGTAGGATAAAATCGCGTTGATTTTACGTTGAGGCGCGTGACATGTTGATTCGTGCAGCGTAGCTCGATCGATGAGTTTGCGTTGTTTCATATCGACGAGTAAGTCGAAATGTTGAAGGAAATCGGCTCCAATGATAGCGCAACGAAGTTTCGTCCCAGTCCCAGCGACAATGTTATGCGTTTTTCTCCATAGGTTTGTATCTTCGTACCATTGGCAGCGAAAAGAAGCTTTGGTCTAGACGTTCGTCGAAAACGGTGCTGCTGGATGGCGCCGATTTGGCGTCAACGGTGCGTATATGATGAAAATCGCCGACTTCCATCACTTTGTCTGCCAACTTAGCTAAGTCTGCTAGGCGGGCGTCAGATGCTTGCAAGATCGCTTGCACTTGTGTTGGTAGGCGCTGCAGCCACAGTGCTTTTAAGAAAGTTTCGTCAACTTTGTTTGCGGCGAGTGCGTTTAACTCGTTGAGCAGTTGTGTGGAGCGCTTGTCACCAAGGTCAGTCTCCGAAATCAACTTCTGGATTTTTCGATAACTCCCGGAGTTATCGAGTTCGATTGTGCTATCGTAAGCATTTAGGGTTGCCACAAGTTTAATAAATTTCATTAAACTTATGGGTTTCTGCATTTTTGTTTTTATGCTCTTGCAGAGGGTATTATACATTTGGTCAAATTGTACAACGCAGTGAAGGAGACATCTCCGACCCTATAAAGTATATATATTCTTGATCAGGATCACCTCCTGAGTCGATATAAGCATGTCCGTCTGTTTCTTTCTACGCAAACTAGTCTCTCAGTTTTAAAGCTATCGACTTAAAATTTTGCACACATCCTTCTTTCCTTTGCTGGCAGTATATAAAACGGAACGGGATCGGTCAACTATATCCTATAGCTGTCATATAACTGATTGATCGGTAATGCCAAAATATTGTTGTTTTTTTATGTTAGAAGGATGGGGCTTTCTGTGGATTCCATTTTGGGCAAACTTATGAGATTTGCCAAATTTTTTAAGGATCGGCCGAATATATCCTATAGCTGTCACTAACTGATAGATTGGAAATTCCATAACTTTCTTGATTTATAAGTTAGGGCAAACTTATCCGATATGACAAATTTCATAAGGATCGGCCGACTATATAAGATCCGAAATGTATCTAATAATAGAAACTGCAACTTAACTGCAAGGGTATATCAACTACGGCTCCGCCCGAAGTTACCTTTCCTTTCTTTTTTTTATTTTATATCGTATCACTGAATAAACTTGCTGATTTCTTGCAGTGAAAAGTTTTCGGCAATCCAACAATAAAATACCTTCGCACTAGGCCAAAAAGTGTTTAAACTGTGTAAAGTGTTGTTAAACTACGCAAAATTATTATTGTTATTTGCCTTGCCTATGCCGGGAGCAGCACACGTATATGACTTTGCTCTTCCCATGTGACAGAGCAATCCAACAATAAAGGAGGTACGAGAGCAATGGGACTGGGCATCCCAGACCTAAACAATCTGTTCTACAAATCCTATGTTTCTCAATGCATACAGAATTTTCGAAGTGATCCGAAATCATTATTTTCTTTTGTCAATATTAAGTGTAAGTCCAAACATTTTCCTCCTTCCCTTACTTTTAATAATATTTCTTCCTTTTCACTAAAGGGTATTATTATAGGGATATAGTTATAAAGGCTGGGGAATTCCTAATAACTTATCTTCCAATTACCCGTACTTCTTAACACATATTTACAACATATACCTTTATTATACCTTTATATATACCTTTATTATTACAAAATTGAATTGTAATAATGCTCTTTCATCACTTGAAAATTCATATTCAGCGGGTCCTCACAATTCACCGAGCTGTATACAAAAATATTGTTGTGAGCCCTTCTTCGTCCTTTTTCCGATTGGCCACCTGCATTTGCCGTTGGGTTCGGGAACGTCTCTTTTAATCGCATTGTCTCGTTTCCTTCTCTTCGCTTCAATAATCTTTCTCTTTCTATTTTTATCGACGTTCCTCTGATACTAGATCGTTTGCAACGGAAAGAAGAATCGAAATCGGAACGATGACAAAAATTTGTCAACCCTTCCCTCCAGAACTAGGCACTAGTTCGGAACTGGTACAATAAGCGGTTTCCAACCCTTACCCCTACTTACTTAATCACGCAAACCTATGCAATCCTACCCAACCCTACCCTATGCAATGCAATTTCTCAATTCCAAATTTTGTATAAAAAGTCTGCCAATATGGTAAGTCTCCACCACATCGTTTATCAGGGAACTGATGAAATAGTACCCCATGTAAGGGTTAGGTTAGACGGCTGGCGGTTACGTCCTGAAGAGGCAGCCACTACACTTACATCATATTCGGTCCCTTGTGATACCGTAGGTCGGATCTAGTTACCCTTGTCTAGCAGTTTCCCCGCCCTGAGGCTTTGGTGAATTTTTCTATTTTGTTTGGATCCATTTCTGACATCATTGAGATGTCGGTGAGGAACCTATCACCTAGATGCTTTAATCTGAGAGCTAAACGGTTTCTTCCTCTTCTTCGTCCCTACAGCTTCAGCAGTAGTCCTTGTGGGGTGGATTCATTCACCTAGATGGTTTTCTCTCTTATTGGCCACTTTGATTTGAAGTTTTTATAAGGTTGTTGGTACATCGGTACCCTCCAGTTCACCCTTGAGCAGCGTGGTGGTGACTATGCAAGCCAGTTCGTCTGCTATGCAGTTGCCCGTGATTCTCTTGTGACCTGGGACCCTGATGAGGCTTATGTCATAGGGGTTTGCTATCTCTTCGAAAGTTTATCTGCAGTCTGAGACTATTTTTGAGTTGCTGGTGATCGAGCTGATCGCTGCCACTGTATATATTGTCTTCTCTTTGTTTGAAGGCGTGTATATTTAGGTATTTTAGTGCTTCCCTTTTGGCTATCACCTCGGCCTGGAATACACTGCAATGATTGGATAGTCTACCAGAGTCTCGGATGCCTAGTTGTTCGGAGTACATGCCACCTCCTACTCTATTGTTCAGTTTGGGGGCATCGGTGTAGAGGCTTAGTGCGTTCTCTGGTCATGAGGTCTGGTCATGATTCCTCTCTATTATGAATGAGGGTCCGGAAGGGTGTTTGTGAATACTCCCTGGGAGTTCAGTAGTCTGTACTCTTGGGAATAAGTGCGTCGTTTGGTAGAATGGTGGCGTGGCCCGTATTAGAGGCAATCCATTGATGGGTTTTCCTTAGTCTGATTGCTGCTACTTTCCGGCTAGTCCTGGGTTTTACTCTCAGGCCATTTCTGCTTGTCCAATCTGGTTTGCAATTTTGCGCTTATGAGATCTTAGAGCTTATGTGGGTATTTGCCTGTGATTGCGCCGCCAACCGCATATGCCACTATCTTGCAGCCTCCCTCTTCCATCTTACATAAAATTGAGTTGACAGCTTTATTCCATAGCAGAGGTGTGAGAACTCCTACTTGTGGTGTGCCTCTGCTGACGACCCTTGTTACCCTTGTTGTGCCTCTTGTTGACGATGTGCCTAGTGAGGAAGTCACTGTTCTGCATTTTAGCAACTGATCAATGAGCCCCACTAGTTGGTCATCTACCCCAAGACTTGTCAGGGTGCTGGTTATGGTGTTCAGGAAAACGTTATTAAAGGACCCTTTTATACCCAAAAAGGTTACTATGGAGAATTCCTTCAGAAATAATGCTTTCTCTAATTTGGAAATGATCGAATGGAGGGCAGTCTCGGTTGATTTGCCCTTTTTGTAGGCATATTGTGCGTTCCATCCATGTGCCATCCAGATGGAGCAGCAGTGCCTTACAATGCACAGTGGTCCGGCTATATGGAAAAAGTGGTCATAAATCAGAAACTCTACGTAGAGAGTTTCAAATTTGTACTCGGGAGTTTTGCGGTTCGCTGATTTCGAATATGAATTGCGCAATTTTGCGCAAAAGTTTTAAACTGGGTATTGTAGTATAGATGTTCGTAATTTAAAAAAAATTACAATATATTTTTATAGGATTTTCACCACTTCTCCCTTTTAAGGTTAAACATTCTTATGTAAACGCAATTGAAACTAGCTAATACTTTGGAAATTATAGTTCAAATATTCAAGAATTTATGAGCATTAGAAATTTTTAAATCCAAGACTATTGAACATGGATATATGGCAGCATCTGGACCCCTGTCCAATGGTGGAGGCTTATCTGCAGAATCCTGCAGGATGCATCGACGCAACGGAGCTTTACCCGTCTTCGATATCAGATGCCTCTGTCTCTTAAGTCAGTTTCTTTTGAGTAGCAGCTGGACTTGCTCCATCGTTTGAGTCCGATTTAAGGACTTTTACGGACACGGAGCTAAATCCGAAGTTTAGCTCCCATGAGCAGCCTCTATTGTAGCTAAACTCTTCTTGTTGGTCGGTCCCTTCATCTCCTCTACCTTCGCCACTCGCCAGTCCGTCGTGGGAAGATGTGGGTTGCATCTTTGCAGTTTGGTTAGAATCTAGCTGGGCTTCTTTATGGAGGCCAGGATCCAGATTCTTGCTCTCGGACGGCACTGGACATCTTGAAAGCTTAGCACAACGAAATTGGCGCCCTCGTAGACTTCGTCTAAACCGTATACCGCTGCCTTGATCTTCTATGTTATGATCTTCACGCTGCCTCGGAACCACCCTACGTCTTTGCAGACAGGAGGGAGCTGTGGGTTTTGGCGTTTTGCCGTGAACCCTTTTGAATCACTCTGTATAAGTCTTAGGTGATTTAGCCATTCCGTGGCTTTTTCTGCGTAGGTGAACTTGTATCGTCTAAATTTAGGAGCCGCCACGGATTCGCTACCCTTTCCCGCACCTGACATCATGGCACTTGGGCTAGGAGATGCCGCCATGGTGGCGGTAGAAGGTGGCATACCGCAGGCCACCCCTAGTTTGGGCCACCTCTCCCAGACCCTGCATTGTCAGCTTGGCTGGACTAGTGGGCTCGCTCGTCATCTACTCCGTCTTCGACGCATGACCAGACTCGCACGTCATTGCCAGTTAGGTGGGGTTTTTAGGAGATCCCGACTCTTTGTTTATATTTTTGTCGTTTGTATTTTATATAGGTGGTCACACGAGTTGCGGAGAAGGGACAGTCCACCTGGGTGGAGATCTGCGCTTCTTAGATCAGGCGACCCCCATATACCGGGCCTCTAGCCATAAAAGGGACCAAGAAGCAAGGCCAAGAAAGGACCGTGAGTCCTGTATACGCACTGACCAACGAGTAAAAACGCGTGGTACTACGTGGTACGCCCAAGGAGAATGGTTACGAGGGCGCGCAACAAGACGAAGAAGACAACAGGTTGGATAGAAAGTTCTTTGGTATTTGACCAATGTTGGACCAATGTTGTATTTGACTCTCCCACATGACTCAAATATTTTTTGACATTAACATTTGATTTTAGTTATTAGTTTAAGAGTTACAATATTTTCTAGTGTAAAGATACACAACGGTTCACTAAGATGGTCCAACAAAATCGCACAATCGCATTGGATTGAGTCCCTCAATGGAAGGGGAGAAAGTTGGCACCTAGTGTCAATACTTAATAACCCAGCTCTAATAGACGGGCCAGAAACCGAAATCAGCGATAACAGCGGTAAGAGTGATCGACTGACCAGCGAGCTCAGCTGAAATCCAATACCAAGCGATCTGAGTCTTAGCACATACTTTCTTTAACATTGTCCTTTCATTATCATTAACCAGCTAACCATAGTTAAGCCACCACATATGTAATTATCTGATCTTATAAAAGATCACCTGGTCCAAAACAAAGAAGTTGCGAATACAGAGTTGATCGGTTCGTTACTCAGTATCAAGTTATGGAACTTAAAACTAGCCTACTTCGAGTGTTGCTCCCAACCAAAAGGACCGTCAGAAGAACCAATCCGTTACTTAGTAACCTCCGTGTGTTGCTCCAGACCTAAGGCCCCCGAACAAACCTTTATACCACCACCCCAGTTGATGGCAGCCAACCGGACCTTAGCTCACCTGACCACAGCAAGCGGCTGTTCCTTTCGAGCGGGCCCTAGTACAAGCCAGGTACCTTTAGTCAGCCTTTCTATACGGTTTTGACTACGACTCCGGGACCTACCGTTACGCATAAATTCTGAAAAATGAGGGACAAATTGCCTAAAATATTATGCTAAGCCAATGATCTGTCTTATTTGTGTGACTGATCTTGGTTTGGTCAGTTGGATTAGTGCTTGTACTTGTCGATGATTTGGTTTTAGCTCGCTATCTTTTATAAGAAAACCTTAGTACTCTTAGATTTCTGTAAGATTTCTACTCTTAGATAGTAAGATTTCTGCGAAATCTTTGTTCGCAGAAATTGACACTTTTTAACCAAGCATTTTTTCATTTGAATTCTGCCTGACTTTGATAATACGCTTAACACTTCTCCAATCTGTTAAATGGCTCTTCTATAGTATTACAAGCAATTATTATTTTTTTTTTTTTTTTTAGCAGGGTACATATTTTTATTTAAAACTGTCCGTTGCGGACAACCATTAAATTGTTTTACATCGACTTCACTCATCATTAGCAATACATGTTGAACTAAGTAATTCTAGACTAGGGTACATTAGGGTATATTAACAAAATGTAGAATGTGGAGCTATAAATGTAGGAGCACAAGGCCGTTATTCTAGTTTAGTATAAATCTGTTACATCTATGTTAAGTACAGGCGAGGTCTATTGGGTGCTTCCTTTTTAATCTTCTGGGCTGCTCTGAGTTGTCCAGCAAGGCGATGGCCGTCCGATTTGGGTGGTCGTGCAGCCTCTGTATGTAGCGCTCGCTGCTTTTCTTGATTTCATCTCTCACCCATGGGAACTTCAGGACCTCGTGGATGGTGTGGTTGTCGTGGAAGGGGTGGGCCCCAGTGGCGATCCTCAGAGCTCTATTTTCAAACCTTTGAATGATTTGTACATTCGATGGCTTAGCAGTGCCCCAGAGTTGGATGCCATATGTCCAGATTGGACGTATTATGGCCTTGTACACAAGAAGCTTCGAAGACGTTCGGAGCTTCGATCGTTTGCCCATAAGCCAGTAGAAGGAACGAAGTCTTTCGCAGGCCTGCTTACGTTTCTTCTGTAGGTGCGGCCTCCAGGTGAGCCTCCTATCAAGTGTGAACCCCAGGTAATTGGGAGTGTCCACCTGCGGGATTGGGAAGCCGTTTAGGTAGACTGTAGGGCAGTTGCCTGGCCGGAGGGAGAATGTGGTGGTGGTGGACTTCTCATTGCTAACTTCAATATTCCACCGCGTTTGCCATCTGTTGAGCAGGTCGAGCTGTGTTTGCATGACGGCGGCAGCCTCTATGGCGCTGTCCGAAACGGTCAAAAATGCGGTGTCATCTGCATAAGTTGCAGCCATCAGGTCCCGGTTCTGTAGAACGGGGAGGTCAGCCGTGTATAAATTGTAGAGCAGTGGACCAAGAACGCTGCCTTGGGGCACTCCGGCGTGAACCACTCTGAGCTGTGAGATGGCTTCGCCGCATCTTACCGCAAATTTACGGTCTTCCAAAAATGACTTCAAGAATAGGAAGTATGGTCGGGGGAGGGCTGTCTTGAGTTTGTAGAGGAGTCCGGGATGCCAGACCCGGTCGAAGGCTTGCTTGACGTCCAGCATGACGGCCATGCAGTACTTTTTGGTTTCAAAGGCGTCCAGAATGTACTGCACGACCCTATGGCACTGCTCAGGTGTTCCGTGTCGCCGCCTGAAGCCAAACTGGTGATCAGGGATCAGTCCAGCCTCGTCCAGTACAGGCAATGCCCTATTCAAAAACACTCTTTCGAGTATTTTGGAGAGCATTGGAAGCAAACTTATTGGGCGGTATGATGCGAGGTTGGCTTCAGGTTTACCAGGCTTAGGTATCATGACTACTTGGGCACATTTCCATGAAGACGGAAAGTATCCTATTTCCAAGCATCTATTGTAGATTCTGGTGATTAGCTGGATGCTTGGAGGTGGTAGAAGCTTTAATGCAATTGCATTGATACCATCATCGCCCGGAGCCTTGGTGTTGCTCATGATGGAGATAAGCTCGGCTGTTTCTTCAGTAGTGACTGGACGAATCGGGTCGGCATCCTGGAGAGGCTCAGCTAGTAGCCGCGCGGTTTCCGCTGCGTCCTCAGTTGAGCAACGATTGTGGGGCGTAAAGACCTCTTCTAGGTGTTCGGCGAAGGCATTGGCCCTGTCAGTCTCAGATCTGCACCAGATGCCGTCGGTTCTTTTTACGGGTGGGATCCTTTTCAGGGGCCGTCTGATGCTTTTTGTGACCCGCCATAGGTTGTGCTGAGGGTCACCTGGCTCGAGTTGCTCAACGAACCCGTCGAAAGCTTCCTTCCTTACCCTCGCCAGCGTATCCGACAGAAGTTTGGACGCTCTGTTAAGGGCGGTTTTATCTCTGGGGTTCCTTGAAAGCATCCATACTCTCCGGAGTCGCCGCTTTTCGAGCTTGAGCTCTTCGACTTCCGGGCTCCAGAAGTGAATATCTCTGTCGCTAGCTCTTGGGCGGTTGGAGGGTCTTGGTGCAGCTACTGAGGCTGCTTGTTGGATGTAAGCGGTCATTGTTTCCACGGCCGTTTCGATGTCATGAGGAGAGTCAAGAGGCAGGCTGGGGTCGGTGAAGATGTTTAGGTGAGATTGGTACTTGCCAATATCTGTTGCTTTAAAAATTAGCCTTTTACGGGCTGACCTGAGCAGGGCAGGGCTGTAGAGTGATACGGCGAAAGCGCTGTGGTCCGAAATGAGATCGACCACTTCTCTGGTTTGGATTCCAGCAGAATCCAGTCCTCCTGAGATTACGAAGTCCAGCACGTCTGGGATCTTATGTGGATCCGTGGGCCAGTATGTGGGTGCCCCTGTCGCGTGACAACTCAGATTTCTGGACTGTATTTGCCTGTACAGTGCAGTGCCTTTCGGGTTCCTGATCCTAGAGCCCCACCAGGGGTGTTTGGCATTGAAGTCCCCGCCAATGATGAATTTGGCCAAGACAATCAAGGAGCAAACCAAAGTCCTCGACGCTAACGTTGTGTCTGGGTGGGCAGTAGGTAGCAGCAATGGTGATGTCTCCGTTGGTGGTGGTGACCTGAATTTGGGCGCATTGGACCCAGTCTTCTGTGATGGCAGGAAGGGCCTCATATTTTATACTGCTTCGGATCAGAATAGCGGCGCCCCCACGACCTCTGCCGTTGGGGTGGTTGGCGGCAATGATGTCGTATCCTCTGATTTTTAAATATGATCGGGTGGTAAAGTGCGTTTCCGAAATTAGGAGAACGTCGGCTTGATTGGTCCTACAGTAGAGTTCGACTTCTGGCCTGGAATTGACCAGACCGTTGGCGTTCCAAACTGTGACATCTAGTCCCGTTTGCATAGGGAGCTGCAGATGGTGGCCATCATTTTGGTCATTTGGCTCATGACCTTCTCCATCATGCGCTCAAACATTGATTCCATTCTGGCCATTAAGGCGTCCATCAGATTGCCTGTAGGACTACAGTCGGGATTGGCATTGAAGTCCATCTGTGGAACTCCGCTTTTGGCAGCGCTAACATAGCTTATATTTGGGTTGACCTTGCTGAAATGAGGTTGCTGGACTCGTGGTACTGTCGGCTTTGGGGCGAACGCGCCTTTGGCCCTTTTATAGGTTGGACAACCTTTGTATGAGGCTGTGTGAGGCCCATTGCAGTGGAGGCAAAGGGCTGGTTCGCTAGAGGCCTTAGTGCACTCAGCGGTGGGGTGGCGAACTCCGCACTTGACGCATCGGTGTTCCATTTGGCAGTAGCGCTGAGTGTGGCCGAACGCCTGGCAACGATAGCATTGAGGCACGTCATTGAATTTGATTGGCGGCTCGACGGTGACAACGGTGCTGCATAGCCGTTTAATTTGGAAGACTTCTTTATTATTTTTCGCAGGCTCGAGGTTAACGAAGAAGAGGTTCAACGGCTTTTTCGTTCCTTTTTGTGTGGGATTGTGTATGTCCCTGACGTTGTGCCCGTGGAAGCTGAAGCCCTCCTTAATGTCGTCCGGGACAGTGGAGAAGTGAAGGCCTTTTACGACTACTCGGTAGGCGCGTTCGTCTCTGGGCTGAAAAGTGTGGTATCGCTTGTTGTTTTCACTTAGGAATTGCTTCAATTTAGTGTATGTCTCCTTGTTCGGAGTCATAACTCTTGTGGTGTTGTTCATGCTGGTCTTAAAAGTGACGTCAACGTTATCGCCGAGGACGTCGTAGATGGCTTTAGAAAAGGCTTTAATGTTGGTCACGTCTGGTATAAAAATCGGAGGCGGCTTTATTTCCTTGGGGGTCTTCTTGGGAGCGTCGGTCTTTGAAGCCGTTGGAGGAGTTTCTATTTCAGCTTCGGAGTCCGAAAGCTCATCGTCGTCCGAGAGAAGGGCAAAGGAATTACCTTTGAGCTTGAGCTTGGTCAAAATAGCGGCTCTAGCTGCCGCGCTGGTGCTGGGTTTTTCGTCATCCGACTTCTTTTTGGCTGTCTTCCTTCTGATATCCCAAGGCTCGCAGGAGTCATTGGAGTCAGTACTGGCAATTCTACCGCTGCCTCTTTTTCTTGGCGGTTGAGTAGATGAACTGGGCAATCCTTGCCAGTCCATCCTTGGGCTTGGGCGCGAATTTGAGTTTTAAAATGAGTCTCGAAATTCGCCAAACTACCAAAGTTATCGATAAGATATCGAGTTAAAGTTGATTCGATACTTGGTTGAAACGGTATAAAATGAACCGATAAATATATCGATATATCGATATACCGAACCGGACTCTGCTAGATGTATTTTCAAGACTTTGGCATCTGGTCACACTTTTTTTTTTTTTTCTCGTCTTTACGGCACTTGTCAAAATTTTATTCATATAAAAAAAACGCAATTAAACAGCGTATTGTCAATGTGGCTGCCACAAAAATATGTCTGTTCGGTGGAGCCGAAGCTCGCGCACGCGATCAAACACAGCACGACTTTCTTAGATGCGTAGTTCGGCCGGAAACGATTTTACACACGGAGCGCACGGAAGGCACGTCTGTTCACTTCGGAATCTGGATCGTGACTACAAGCAATTATTACGTTACCGATATAGACTACTGCCTATCTATTTACCAAATCCCCTAAAGCATGGACTATGGCACAGTGAAAGACAATCGAGGCGTTTTGGAGCTCAAAGGGAATGGCTAATAATTCATATTGACTCTCTGGGGTCACAAATGCAGTCAGAAGCCACTGGCCATGTCTAGGCAAAAGAAGTGTTTACCGCCTTCCAGGCGATCTATCTGGTCTTATATTAATGGTAAGTGGAATCTATCTAATACGGTATTTGCGTTGAGTTTTCGATAATCTATGCATATGCTATCAATACCGTCTATCTTTTTAACTAATAACATTGGGCTTTTACATTACGTTGGCAGAAGCCATTCTAGCATTCGCTGAAACTCTTCTCTTACAAGTTCTTTCACGTTCTCGCTAAGACGATATGGTCGTCTCTTAAAGGTCTTATCGTCTATCAAACGGACTTCCAAAGAGCCTGTAGTGACACGTCTCTTACAATCTTAGAATACAATCAATGAAAACTTTGAAATATTTGGCCAATATGTCTGTTAATTTTGACTTATCACTATCAGTTAAATCTATATTTAGATTAACTGATAACAAAGATTGAGTTCTGCAGGTATTGAATTTATCTCTTTCCAACATTACTCTAAAACCAAGTTCAAATATGTCTTTTCCAATTATCATATCATATTTAAGGAACTGTTGAGATACCGAGCGTTTCCGGAAGCTTCAGTTAATGTTTATAATCCAGCCATTAATAAATAATAAGTTCTGTTTGATTTATATTATAAACGCAATCTATTTATTATTCGTTTTGATGATTTTTGTTGATATACAAATATGGGACCTGTGCGTAGGGTTGAAGACCGATCTGAGAAGTAAAGACGCGGGAGCACGACTCGACGCTTGACGCGAGACAACGAAAGCGCATGACTGCAGATGCAGGAGGTCGATCAAATGCACGAGAGCGGGCGACGCGAATAGAGACATAAAGATAAATGAGAGTGACGTCACGAGTTCAATAAATTATTGCCGGCCAAACATTCCGGCGGCTGCTCTTACCTCTTTCTTGATTTTTGAATTGATTTTTGGCACCAACGAAATTGGTGGCGTTGACGAACCAGATCTTACGAGGCATCTTCCTGGTAAAAATAAACCTCCTCAGTGCATCATCTTTTGGTTGTTGTGGTGTCTGATCCAAACACAAGATACGCTTTTCCAGTTGAGAGGCGCTGCTGGACGTTGATAGAGACGTGTGCGCGGTCTCCATGATTAGCTCCTGGTACTGGCGCTTGGTGGCACGACGCGCGCGCCTTGAGCAGTTTGAACTACTGACTGCCGGGGAAGGCGTAATACTTCTGTCTCCTCACTCAATGTGGCGATCTCGTACTCGGCACTATGGGCCTCCATGTCGGCAAGGCCTCCTCCACGTTGAGAGTTGCTTCGTCGTCAAAGTCGTTCACCATCATGTCTATGGTGGGCTCGAATGTGGTATCCGCCACGGAAGACGACAGTGACATTGGCGCTTGGACGTTAATGCTGGTGTTGTCCGTAGAGCTAATGGCGGTGGATTTCCATCGCTCCCGATCTCGCTTGGCGGCCGCAAGCGCCAGGAGGCTGCCGAAGTCCGCCCACGCTTCCGAGGCTCTATAACAGTGCAGTGAGTGCCCCGACTTCCCAAACTGTCGAAGAAGTTGATCGACCTGCTCATCTAAAAGCCCTTGTGGGGAGACCAGTCCCGACCGCTCAGCTGCCATAAAGACCTTAGCATTATCATGCCCTCCACCTCCACAAACAACCTGTTACGCTATTTATGTTTTTCAATAGCGGCCGAATAAATACACGAATTTTAGATTGAATTTCAATTTTTATTTCGAGGGTTCAATATAACCCCAAAACCAGCCGCTCAACTCAAATGCTTAGCAATAAAACCTCAAAACTATGCAGCTGCCCTTAATTCCGGGGCCAAGAGGCGAGACGGGGGAAACGCACACAGGCACAAGATGAGTTAGTGTGCAGCAGTTTTACAAAGCTCTCAAAAGCGCATGCGCTACAAATACCAGCAAAGCGCATGTGAAACTTGAAGAAACAAACAAAATAGAAACTGCTGATAATCCGCCGCTGCTCCTCCGTTTCAGCGTCTTCTATATAATTTTAACATTTTCGCCTTTGGCTGCTTGGCCCAACATCCTCCCCCCATTGAATGCTGGCCCTTCAACAGAATCCTTAAGAGGCAGCAGACACAGCCTTGACACCGCACGCTTAGCCGTTCCAACAGCAGTCCTTAATATGGCTACACGGTTCACTCCGTCACGCCCAGCCAAATTAGGCCTGGCTAGAGCACACTTCAATGGGGGTAAATTCTCATCCTTCACCATAACAAAGACTTCAATTCCTCGAAACTAAGAATTGCGAGACCAACTGCACGGTATAGGTGATGTTTTGCCGTCTTTACTGCTGCTTCCCACAGACCGCCAAAATGAGAAGCGCGTTGAGGAATAAGCCGCCACTCAATAGCTTCAAGCAGGCAAAATTCGTGCAGAGAAGTCTGGTGATCCTGACTGTGGAATCTTCGCTTCAACTCGATGAGCTCATTGCTGGCACCCACAAAATTTATATATGATAGATAGATATGATAGATATGATATTATATATTATAGATATGGTAGCATTATCCGACCATATCTGTCTGGGTTTACGTCGCGTACAAATAAACCGTTTGAGCGCGCTCAGTAACGAAGCTGTGGAAAGGTCCTTGACTAACTCCAAATGGATCGCCTTCGTACTGAAGCAGATGAACACGCAAACGTAGCATTTGATAGGGCCTTTATTCCGAGACTCTGCCTTGTAGAAAAACGGTCCGCAAAAATCCACCCCTGTTACGTCAAAGCTTTGAAATCCTTCAACCCTCTCGGTCGGAAGATCAGCCATGCTATGTTCCAGAAGCCCAGGCTTATCGTGAAAACAGCGTATCCATTTGTTTAACACCCTTGAAACGGTCTTCCTCCCTCCAAAGGGCCAGTATTGGGAAAGGATTTTCGCAGCTAACTCCCGAGGGCCAGAGTGCAGGTTCTTCTCATGAAAGTGGGTCACTATAGCCAAAGTGACGGGATGACTCTGGGAAGAATAATAGGATGGCGGCGATCAAAATCTAACGCAGAGTTCCACAGTCGTCCGTCAACATGAAGCGCGAAGTTCGATGGCTGCCATTTCGGCCACAGTACCGATGGTCCACTCATCCTTGGAGCCACGAAGAAATGGAGGGCCATGGGACCAAAGCTGGGAATACAAAAACTCTGTGGGAAGAGCACCTCTGGACAGTAGATCGGTTGGGTTGAACGCACTAAGAACATAACGCCATTTCATTGCCTTTGTAAGCTCCTGTATGGAAGAGACGCGATTAGAAACAAACATGTTAAATCGAGCAGGCTTATCTTGAATCCAATATAGAGCAACCGAGGAGTCATACCAACAATAATAATCTCCGTTATAGGTCCCAAGGTCATCAACCTTTCTATCAATTCAGCCCGAGATAGTTCCAGCTTCGGTATTGTCTGATTCTTAATGGGTGCCACTCGACTCTTTGAGCATAACAATCGACAATCAGACCCTGACTAGACATATATGCAGGCTCCATACGCATCCAAGCTAGCGTCACAGAATCCGTGGATCTCCAACATTCCTTGGCAGGGAATGACTAAACTAGGAAACCTAATACGCTGAGCTTGATCAAAACTGGCACAGAATTGCAGCCATTCGGAGAGAAAGGGATTAGGGAAGGCTTTCATCCCATGACAACTGCACAGCTTCAGCAATAAAATCTTTGACCTGGTGACGACAGGAGTTGGCTGAAGCGTTTGAATGGAAAACAGCAGAAGGTCAGTAGAAGGGTCCCAGGCTAATCCAAGAGTTTTCGTGAAAGGACTGCCATCGTCGAATTTTAAGTATGATTCCCTTTCACCTTCGGGTACTCCTTCCAAAACCTCTGGGATGTTGGAGCACCATTTCCTCAATTGAAACTGACCCTTGTTCAAAAGGCTCGATGTCTGGGCTATTATTTCTACAGCTTTGGTCTTCGTTGGGGCACCAGATATGAGGCGGTCAAATAAAAGTCCTGGAGAATAAATCGTGGAAATTGTTTGCAGAGTCAGCAGGAATCACCTTACATGAAGCGGCTAAACGAGGCTTCCTGGGGTGCCGCCACCTCCAGAAACTACCCATCCAAAACGCGTCTTTTACACAAGAGGCAGACCGTCTTCTAGCTGGATTTGCCCAACTGAGAGTAGATCAAAAAACAGGCATGCTCCAAAAAAGAAATCCACAAGCTGCGCTCTGTGGAAGTTCGGATCTGCCAGAACCACATTGGCAGGAAGCTTCCAGTTGGAGACATCTATGTTTAGACCAGTTTGACGCTCTGTGATGTGAGACGCCACAACTGTCTCAATGTACACAGAATACGTGGATATTCGAGACTTCAGGCAGACATTAACCGATGCTCCATTCGTAGTGAATTCAGCGTCTCCAAGACCAGTCATAGCTACAGAGCGTTTGGATCGATGAAGCTGAAGTTGGCTGGCCAGGCGTGATGTGATGAGATGATCTTGGGAGCCGTAGTCAAGTAGAGCCCAGCATGGAAAGAAGACTCCTAATTAGCAATGGACGAGAATGTTGGCGGTTGGTAAGAACACCAGTTCAGCGCAGTGATCCTACGTACAGCCCACCTCCCGCCTAACCGACCGAGGGGCACCTGCCGCATAACGTACGGCTCGAATCGCGGAAATAAATTCGAGTTAGTAAAAATATAAATAGAAGGATTATAAAGAAAACGAGGAAGAATTAGTATGCTCTTGAAGGTAAAATAAAATGGAGGTTTTCATATTTGAAAGGGATGAAAGATAAATAATATGATACAGACCATTGTAGTTCGAACATAAAATCATTAGGGGATCATGCTGTGCATATGTCGATCTACAATGGCTTAAGAATAGAGGACTAAAGTTTCTGGTCCTTCTATTCGGAACGTTAAACTGTAAGCGTGTTAGTAAGTGCTGGCTATCTACATCACCATTAATAAGGCTGTGTAGGAAAACGACACCCAGCATTATTCTACGATTTGTTAAGATGGATAAGTTTATTAGTAGGAGTCTAAAATTATACGAAGGAAGATGAAGATTTGCGTCCCAGTTAAGTCCTCTAAGAGCAAATATTAAGAAGTTCTTTTGTACGGATTCTATGCGGTCTTGATGAACACCGTATTGGGGACACCAGACACATGAACCGTACTCCAGTATCGAATGGACCAAGGATATAAATAAGCTTTTAGTAATATAAGGGTCGTTAAATTCTTTAGCCCATCTTTTGATAAAACCGAGAACACCTTTAGCTTTATTAAACATAGAAAAAATATGGTCGGAAAATTTAATTTTTATGTCTAAAAGGACACCAAGATCATTAACCTGAGTTAATTTTTCTAAGGCAATCCCAGAGAGAAAGTACGAAGCCTGGTGAGGACTAGTACGATAAAAAGACATAAGTTTGCATTTTGATCCATTAAGTATTAAGTCATTAGCTAAACACCATTTTCGAAAATTATCGAGATCGGACTGGAGTCTGTTTTGGGCAGACGGGAACTTATATTGCAGACAAAGCTTACATCATCTGCGTACATTAGTACCAGCGCGTTCGTTAAGGATGGGGCAAGTCATTTATTAAAAGAGTGAATAGTAATGGGCCAAGATGGCTTCCTTGAGGGACTCCAGATGTGGCACGGACTAAGCGGGAATATTGATTTTTAAATAAGACTCTCTGTGTTCTTCCATTTAAATAGCTGGAGATCCACGTAATAAGGTCGGTTGAGAATCCCAAAAGATTTAGTTTACTCAACAAGAGTGAGTGATTAACTGAATCAAATGCTTTACTAAAGTCTGTGTAAATAACATCAGTTTGAAGTCCTTTTGGAAGCCATCTAAAATAAAGGATGTCAACTCCAATAAATTAGTGGTGGCGGAGCGACGCCTAATGAAACCATGCTGACATGGAGAAATTATTGATGAGCAAAGGTGTTGCAAATGAGGAGTTATTAATTTTTCGAATAACTTTGGAATCGCTGACAATTTTGAGATGCCTCTGTAGTTCGCAGCATCGGATTTTTTCCCCTTTTTGTGCAGAGGAATTATGAAAGATTCCTCCCATTTAAAGGGGAAAATCGAATATTCCAAAGATAAGTTGAAAAGTTTTTGAAGAGGTTTGCACAGAGCCCTAGCACAGTATTTTAGCACACAGCCTGGTACTCCGTCGGGGCCTGGCGAATAGACTGGTTTTACCTTTTGAAGATCCAATAATAAATTGTTTTCGGAAAGAAATGGAACGAATATACGATTTGTTGGTTGAATGTTGTAAGCGTATGGCTGATCTGAAGTTTTAAGAGGTGAATACGTTGTTTGGGAAAATTTTGCGAATAAATCGGCAATGGCCTGATCTGAGGTCGCTGATTAATTTTTAAACGTAAGTAGAGAAGGAAAAGATACATGCTTACGCTTAGTGTTTACAAAGTTATAAAACTGCTTTGGATCCTGAGTGAATTGAATCCGACAGCGGCGAATATAATTTCCACGGCACCCTTAAGACAAAGAATATATTTAATGTGAAATAAAATTTATCTAAGATGATATTTATATCTGTGCATGCCAGAATATCGGACCAGTCAAAAGTATCAATTTCCAAATTAAGTTTATGAAAATCAGCCTTCCGAAAACAACGAATCTTCTTTGATACGCGGGAAGGCTTCTGATCGACACAAGAATTGGTATCAATTGAAACATCAAGCGTAGGTCGGTATGGATCTTCAGGGGTTGAGAGGGGCAAAGCTCTGGAAAGTGTGGTACCATCTGGATCAGATACAAAACATAAGTCAAGAAGTCGACCTAACGAATTTCTAACATGGTTGATCTGGCCTAGGGACAAGTCAAAGATGCCCGCCGTGAAATCATGATGGGTGGAATGTGATAAGAAAGATACATTTTCAGTATTTGACCAAGTGAGTTCTGGTAAATTAAAGTCACCAAAAACTTCGGAGCAAAACTTCGGACTGCCTTGGTTTTAGCTTTTATATAAGCCGAGATATCAATCTCAGAGGTATCAGGGGCTAGCCGTGAGACAAATATTTGTCTAACAGGTGGGATCACTGGTTATGGTTTTGGTGCCACGGTCGGTAATACCGCGGCATTAGTCCGTTCCGGGGGTCCGGTGGGTTACCATTTCTTGTGGAAGCTACGGGGGTTAATTTTAGGGCATTTCTTGGAATCACGTCAAAGCAGACGAGTTATGCTCTACTACGGTAAATTCGAGTGCCGACTTTTTATTTACCGTCACTGAATCAAGGATCAAGCTGTCCCGCGATCTCTGGGGCTGCAACTTCCCTAGTAGCCGATTTTTTCCGCTTAGGAGATTTATTCAACAGCTGAAGGCTATTGAATTGGACATCCAGCGCACTGAGTTGATCGTTGATTTTACGGAAACCAACGATCAAATCTTTAAACCCACTCTTGGTCTGTCGCATGAATGATCGCATTTCATCTTGGACAGCCCGACACCCACTGCAGCAATAATGGAGGCCAACACGGCGGGATACGGCATCCGAGACAGATGCAGTAAGGCCAGCACATTTGGCATGTGAGACACTTTCGCACAGCCAACAATAAATGCTGGCCTGGGACGAAGAAATCGGCTTATTGCACGATTTCAATGAGCAGACAACATTGTATTCCATTTTAAAAATATTACAAATCAGCAAAAATTAATTTTTTTTTATTTTTTTTTTTTGTAATTAAAGTAGGAATAATTTTATAAAAACTCAACAATTCTACCATTCCACAATAATAACCAAATTCGACGCACTAATATCAACCCAACCCGATGCACACAAATTACGCTTACGATGCACACAAATTATTATTTATTATGGAAATAATATTGTTTATTATATAACGAGCAATTCTTTGACGTTAGTATCTCAAAACAATTTTTAATGACCATCAATTTTAAAATTAAGATAAGAAACACTTTGAATTAACCTGATTAATTCTTAGTTAAAAGTCCCACGCTAAAATTTTTCCCAAGCGAGATGCAAATTTTCTAAGACTCCTTTTTTCAGAGCATTTCCTTTTAAAATGGAACGAATTTCCTCAATTTCTGTTTTCATGCAGAAAAGTCGCACGCCAGGCGACTGAAAAATGCTGCTTGCGCCGAAAAGTCTGAATGAGGAGGGAAACACAATTGCTGTAAAATATTACCGAATAAGGATATACCATAGAGAAAAGTTCGGATAAGTGCACTGTTTGCCAGAAAAAATCTGTGCCTGATTTTGTATTAGTCCCGAGACACAGAGTAGCCAGGGAGAAAAAAGGTTTTGAACTTATTAAGATCGCTCGCTGTATTCCAGATAGTGAAGGCGGGATTTTATCCGAAACCGAGACCTTGAACTGAATCAACAATGTGCTCAACAATTGGGGATGCTATAATAATTGGTTTCAAGGTTTGTGTTGCAAGAAGAGCAGACCAATTTAAAGAACATATTAACATTAAAATTGTACACCTTGAATAACTAAGAGATCTATAAGATGAGCTCAATTATGTAGGTCAAGATGTAGAGCTAAGAAATTTAAAAAAATCAAGTTTTAGAATGAGTAGAACGACAGATAACACTGGCCGGCAGCATCAAAAACTCACTCATAATTTTACTTGCTCCATATCCGTTGGGCTTCTCTAAATCAAAGTCCTGAAAAAAATAGGTTCCGTACAGCAGGAAAACCTTGGAAAAAAAATTTATCAAATTTATGATTATATTGAATTATTTAGACCTTATAATTGCGTGGAGCTCAATTAATTTAGTAGATATTTTTTTTAAAGGTATATGTACTAAGTAAAATTTAAAAAATGCCATCTAAAATTTATAAAAGTTTTTTGAATTCTAATATAAAGTTGAAATCTCCAATTTTAACAAGGCCATTAAAATAATAGACCTTGAACTATTTTAATTTCATAAATAATTTGCAGCTTCGGGCTGTGTTGAACCTGTGTTTAAAATAATGTCATGATAAAAAAAAATTTGTTTAAATCACTTTTCTTTCCCTAATAACTCCAAATAATAATATTTATAAAATAATATAATTTTATAATTTATAAAATTAATGTTACATTTTTGATTATTTTAGTGCAAACGCAACGACCTACACATCCTGGATCTGAAAACGTTTACAGGACTTCTAACTCGGACCCATCACCTCATTCACCCTGGTTGCCTTCAAACAGCGGCTCACTGTCTATTGTCTTAACAGCAAATAGAAAATATTTCTTTAAGTTTTTTGTATTTTATTTTTTCAGTGCACGAATTTAGATATAATGTTCTTTGTCTACATAGCACTATTATTAAATAACTAATAAGGATATGAAGGATATTCTACTGATTGGCAGCTAATGGTTGGATTCCTGTTAATTGCTCGTCACACATTTTTCGCTACAGGGTGGACATATCCAAAATAATATAACAGACACTAATTACAATACAATATATCTTGTTGGCTAAGATTTACTCTATTTCTTATTTGGCTTAGTGTATAATATTTATTTATACTACTAAAATACTATATAATTAAACGCCATAAGGCTCTTTATGGATGGCCTTCAGTTATAACTGTCCTACATATTGTGGTTCTAACAAACATTCCTGTCCTTAAAAAAGGCTTAACTTCACTTATCAGCAATAATATAATAGTGAGAAATTATTGTGAACGCATGAGAAAAATGTTTTTCCGATGGAAATTTTTCTGATGGAAATTTTTCCGTATGATTGTATATTGTAAAATGTATTTCCAATATACATTTCCAATATATATGTATTGTAAATGTATTTTATTTAAAATGAGAAATTTTTTAATTCAATTGATTTTAACATTGATATGGACGGAGTAGAAGAATTGGAGGACGAATTGTCTGATGATTTTTGCGAGGCAGCGCTTCCTGTCAGTGAAGAAGATAAAGAAGCGATTAAAAAAGTGCTACCTTTTTCAGATTCTATGTTTGCAAGAGAGATTTGTGAAACTTCAAGCGGAAGTGCCACTCCTTTTGCAAAATTGTTGTCGATTTCACCAAATTCAACTTGATTGCACCTGCTGAGCATAATAACTCTCATGTTAAAGAAAGGACAATAGCTGAATGTGTAGGATCTGTTTAGGCTTTCAACCCAAAAATCTTTTCAAAAAGATGTTGTGGCGCCAAACGAACCTAGTCATGGATAAATCTGCAAATATCCTTTACTGAGCCTGACCTCGGAGTACTTAAAAATCTCGATACGCCATTCAAGTGTTTTCAATTCTTTTTGATTGATTCTATCATTGACCATATGTTAGCTTCCTGGTTGTACTACCGATACTCAAATTGTCTGCGCTAAATATTATATAAACGTGTGCTTTCACAGAAAAAATAGCCGCATCTAGGCGGTCTAAGATATAGTCATATAAAACTTGATCCGTGCAAAAGTAATAGTTTTTCTAAAACAACCATTTAAATTTGACACATACTGAATCCCAAAAAAATTTGTTCTTGAAAAAGAAAATGTGGGCACACAGAAATTTGCACACATCCTTCCTTCTTTTGCAGGCAGTATATAAGTCGGAACGGCCGGGATCGGTCAACTATATCCTATAGTTGCCATATAACTGATTGATCGGATATGCAATAACTTTGTTGTTTTTTAATTTAGAAGGATGGGACTTTCTATGCAATCGACTTTGTCGAATTGACAAATTAATTCGATCTGCCAAATTTCATATGGATCGGCAAACTATCCGATATATATCTAATAATATAAGCTGCGACATATCTGCAAGGGTATATCCACTTTGGCTCCGCCCGAAGTTCGCGTTCCACTCTTGTTTTACAAATAAAGCTAGGACGTCAAAACTTAATACAGCTCAATATCTATATAATTTGTTCAATTATTTCTTGGTTTCTGTACATTCCCGCGGGAAAAAAGGAAATCATGTTACTTCCACGCTGGAATCCGAGTTCTTACCCTTCTAGATTTGAACCATTCTAGAACTAGAATCCTCGAGTGCAGGAGAAGCCACGCAAGCCAAAAGTTTAAGAAAAACTGTAAGGGTATAATATCGTCAGCGTCGCCCGATGTTTGCTTTTTTTCTCGTTGTTAATTTTGTGCGTTTGTAAAAATCGTGTCCGATTTTTACACTACACTTTACTCGATTAGTTTAAAAACCTCAGAGTTAAGTTAATATATTTTCTTAATACGAACGGACGTGTTTTTTGTGCGCACTGCGGTCATATTAATCATTCTATTTTATAAATAATCAAACTGGTGTTTATTGATATTTATTTATATTTTTATAATCCATTTTTTTTACATTTATATATCCGTATCGCTTCGCGTGTGCAGTGGTATATTTGGAGGTAAATAATAGCTTTATTAATTTTATTCCAAACATAGCTCTGCTCTGCTTCTTTATCTTTTACGGTGTTGCTTCTATCGTCGCTCAATAGAGATTCTTATCTCTATTCTTTACTGTTTACTAACCCGCACTAATCGCTTTCTTCAATCCCCCTTATTGTTCCCCTGGCACAGTGGTTCAAGGTATGTCAATAATATAAACAAAAAAAATATTAATAAATTAATAATCGAAAATATGGAATTTTAACTTGTCTGTGCGTTGAAGTCTTGTAATAAGAAAATCCCCTCATCCCAGCCTACCATCCACTGCTGGCTCTTTGAAAATGTTGTACACGCTAAGTGGGCCGGGTTTACGGACTCAGTTTCAGATGCCATTTCGCGTAGCGCTGGTCTCCACTTTTGCTGTGATGGCTGTCGTGCTGTTCAGGACGAAATGATTAGGTCGCATAATCAATGACCAACTCTGTGCGCTCGATTTACAGTTTAGTAGTCTTCAACTGCTAAATGAGTCTCCAAAGTGTAAGAATTCCGCTGTTATCCGCTTTTGGCGAATAATCTGTAGCCTGTTCAGCCGACAATTATGCAGCCGCTTATATCTCTAGCCACTACAAAGGCTGGACCTGGGAAAAATTCGGCTTCCGAATTTCTCACTATAAACGAGCAATTGTAATTCAAACCCCCTTTAGAGTCGACGAAAAGGGAAATCACGCGTCCGGACTCCCGGTACGAACTGTTGCTGCAGTATTAGTTGCGACGGCACCAATACCCTTTCAGGTGATCCCACCAACAAAACAAATATTTATTTTCCGGCTTGCCACTGATACCTCTGAGATTGATATCTCGGCTTACATCAAAGCAAAAACAAAAGCGTACACCGCTGTTAAACGTGTTAGACCACTGCGAAGGGGAGGAGGAGTGTTCATTTCTGAAGACTCCAATTTCTCTTCTGAAGAGATAAAATCACAAGAGTTTGGTGACATCGAATTTCTTTGCATACAAATAATTTTGTCCGGTAAATCTTTATACGTTACCATGACTTCCTCGTGGGTATGTTTGACATGTCACTCGGTCAAATTAACCACGTTAGAAATTCGTTTGGTCGGCTGCTTTGTTTCAGATCCTGATGGAATGACTCTTTCCATAACTTTTCCCCTCGCTTATCCTGAGGATCCGTATCATCCTACTCTTGAGGTTTTAATCGACACCAATACTTTAATTGACCTTAAGTCTATATGTAAATGTAATAAAGTTCGTTTTTTTCGTAAGGCTGAAATCCCCCTTGGTATAAGAGGAACCTATTAAATGTAAAGAACTTCAAGACTAGGCTCTTTAAAAAACAAAACATTATTGGATGTGCAATTAATTATTCAAGATATTTAGTAGCTCGGAATCAATCCGATTTGGATAAATTTCAAAATTGGTGTTTTGCAAATAACCTAAAGCTTAATGGTTCGAAATGTAAACTCATGTCATTTTATCGATCTAGTCCTCCCGAGGCTACGTACTTTCTTTATGGGTACGCCTTAGAACGATTAAATGAGGTTAACAAGATCCTCTTAGATTTGAAACTTAAATTTACCGACCATGAATCCACCATGGTTAATAAAGCAATGGGTGTGCTTGGTTTTATTAAAAGATGGTCAAAAGAATTTAATGACCCTTACATAACAAATACCTTATATACATCATTAGTCCGTCTTAATTTTAACGTTCTAAATTTTAACGTTCTAAATTTTAACGTTCCTTTATAGGACGGATTTTTAAGAAGGACTAGCAACTTTCGTCCTTTACTACTTACCATTTCAGTTCGACATATGCCCAAAATGATTCCTTTACGGTATTATGATCGGACTACAATGGTCTCTACAACTACATTTTGTTACTACATTTTGTCACTTTACTCTAACTTAAATCTTAAATCTTATATTCTTAACGCCTTACCTGTGCAACAATCTTCCTCGTAACATCTTATTCCTACTCTATTCTTTCAATATCTCGCATCTATCCCCGTGATTCGACCCGTACGTTATGCGGCAGCATCACTCGGGGTTGGGCGGGAGGTGTGCTGTACGTATGCAGCGGGAGCCGCGCGGCAAAAAAGACTCTTTGATTTGTTTTTTATTCGTAAATTTTTGACCTAACAACCGAAATGATCCAGTAGGTAGGAGAAAAATCTAGAACTTTTTTGACACAGCAAGATTTTTGACACAATTTTTTGATTTTAGTCTGCCTAGGTACCTTAGGAGCTAAGTGCTCAGTAAGATAGCCTTATCTTTTATAATAGTCACCCAGATCCTCGTCAAAAATGATCAAAAATCAAAAATGAAACAAGAAAGTAAAGCTAACTTTGGGCGGAGCTGAAGTTGATATACCCTTGCAGTTAAGTGGCAGCTTATACTTTTAGATATATATCGGATCTAATATAGTCGGCCGATCCCTTTGAAATTTGGCAGATGTGATAAGTTTGCCCAAAATGCAATACACAGAAACTGGGAGTTTCCTTCTAACTTAAAAAACAACAAAGTTATGGCATTACCGATCAATCACTTATATGACAGCTATAGGATATCGGCCGATCTTTATGAAACTTAGCAGATCAAATAATTTTTCCGATTGTAGAATCCATTTTTTAAGTTAGGATGATGGGACTCACTATGGATTCTTCTTTCGGCAAACTTATTCGATCTGTCAAGTTTTTTAAGGATCTGACGACTATATCCTATAGCTGCCATATAACTGATTGATCGGAAATGCCATAAGTTTGTGGTTTTTTAAGTTAGAAGGATGAGACTTTATATGCGTCCCATTTTGGACAAACTAATGCCAAACGTCCCATTTTGGCAGATCGAATGCCAAATTTCATAAGGATCGGCCGACTATATAAGATCCGATATATATCTAATAAAATAAGCTGCCACTTAACTTGCAAGGGTATATCAACTTCGACCTCGCCCAAAGTTAGCTTTCCATTCTTGTTATACCCTTGCAGAGGGTATTATAATTTTGGTCAAAAGTGTGCAACGCAGTGAAGGAGACATCTCCGACCCTATAAAGGATATATATTTGTGATCAGGATCACCTCCTGAGTCGATATAAGTATGTCCGTCTGTCCGTCGGTCCGTCTGTCTGTCTGTCTGTCTGTTTCTACGCAAACTAGTCTCTCAGTTTTAAAGCTATCGACTTCAAACTTTGCACACATCCTTCTTTCCTTTGCAGGCAGTATATAAGTCGGAACGGCCGGGATCGTTCAACTATATCCTATAGCTGCCATATAGCTGATTGATCGGAAATGACATAATTTTGTTGTTTTTAAAGATAGAAAGATGGGACTTGCTATGGGACTTGCTGCACATATACATATTTACTCTATTATTACAGAGAATTGGAATAAGTTTTCTATTTTGGAGGGTCAACAACGGGAACTAGGGAAACGCAAGCATTTTCTCATGCAAATTTGCACAAATGTGCAAATTGTGTTTGTTCAGATACGTCTAAAATTTCTCGGACAGATGCAGTCCCCACGGAATTTTTTTTGACACGTTTCAATGCAAAACTCAACAACCCCAGTCATTCCAAACGTTATAACAACAACTTAAGTATTAAATTAACCCTTAAACATAGAAGTAAACCTATTGTTTGGTCATTGAGTCTTTTCAATGACATTTTCCTTTTCCAAAATAACAAAACGGAATTATTTATTTTCACAAATAAATAATGCCGAGCGGCCGAGAAGAGTTGGCTTGCGACCAACAACAGCGATGAGATAATGAATATATATTACATTTATATTGATTCAATTTATGCCGTGGCTGCTGCCTGACCCGATACCTATTAAATTAAAATCCGTAACATAAGTCCAATTCACAAATGTTCAAAAGGAATACAAATTGCTAGGCTACTTTTTCAAGATTCAAAATTAACTTTAGGTGTGGGTTAGAGGTTAGATGCGAGTTAGAAGTGAAAGAGACTATTCATTATAAATGATCGAGAGTTAAAAATAAAAGTAAAAATCGGAGCACGTTATTTTTTCGACATGTCAGAAAAAATAAATTACACATTTCTTGTTGATTGAGCTGCGATAAACTCAATTAAAGGTGAACTATTAATGCTTGTTAATCATAATGAGGTTGTGAAGTTAGTGCGCTGTATATTAGTAATCATTGATGAAATTCTTTTTGATTAATGTGTGAAGATTTTTAAAGTATTATTTCCGAAAAAAGGATGAAGAGATCTGTATGAATTCATTCAAAACGGAATTCAGCACTCAAAATTCTGGGTAAAATATATTACCGAACGCCGAAAATAACGCTTACAAGGATAAAATGCGACGCCCAAATAATTTACATTTTACTTAATTTGCATTGGCTTGAAATGATTTATTTCTCACTTATTTCTAATTAAACGTTTGTTTTATGGAATGCAACGCTCATGAATGTATGAATGTTGAAACTTTTTAATTAGTTGAAACTATTTTGGTATGACGAATTGAGTTCCAGATGAGCTGTACTAAAAAGCTTCCAAATTGCCACTTAACCACAATTACCACATAAACTGTGTAATTAAAACATTAATTTGAACCTCATTCAATAAATTGATTTTTAAACTGGCACTCCGAATTTCAAATACATAACCTTGTATAACTTTGCACATAACCTTATATCAAAATCAGCTACAAAACTTGAAAGTGATTTGGACTAGTGTAGAAAAGGCTTATGATTTCACTGTAAAAATGTAAATTGTACCAATTAAGTCCACGCAATATTCAATTTTTCTATACATCTCCGAAGGATCACTCATTCCATGATTTTCTCGAAGATTTTGAATCCTATTTAATGCCTACCATCGACCCATTTTCCAATCTCACCCACGTATCAGTCTTTTGCTTTACTTTGGTTCCGACAGAACACAGTAAAAAGGGAGACGCCAGGGATCTCGTTTGGTAGAAAGTGAGGGGTTCGTTGCATGGATATATTAGGAACCAAGAGGTACACAATTATAGTTAGGATCCCGTGTTACTTCGAAATTGCAAAATTACTTAACAACAGTGGCATAAATGTAGGGTTAAGAAAAATATTGCGACTGTTGGTCGTCGTTTTGTTTAGCCTACGTTATTTAGACGACGTTTTATTTAGCCTATGTACATCTCGATGTAGCGAATGAAGTGTGAAGATCCCCAATCGCTAATAAATATCCGGCGACTAGGTATTTATGAGGTTAAATTCGTTTCCTTTTAAATAAGAGATAAAACATGCATACATATATATTATTTAAGCGTTATAAAGATCCTTCAACAAATAACAGTCAAATGCTCAGAAATACGAGGACAATAAATTTATATATACATATACAAATATTCACACAAATGCATATACAAAATATATATACTAAACTTATTTATCGCATATTTACTTTTGCATCTATAAGAAATTATTTCAACAACAAAAATATGTCATTGATATTAAAAAATAAAAAATAAATTTAAAAAGTTTTTTTGGGAATTCAATATAAAAGGTTCAATCGCAAGTTCAATTGAAATATTGAAATATTTATTGTGGGTTAATTCCGCTCGATAAAAGAAGGAAGCGGCCGGTCAATATCAACTTCATATCACATATGCATCTAACTAATGAGCTTAGGCGAACAAGCTCTAAAAAAGCTCCGAAAAGCGCATGGAAATCTGAGTGAATCAAAGAAAATGGAATTATCAGCAGGATAGTGGACCGATGCATCTAGTTATACTGAGAGAACTAATTATGAATAATTGCAGTAATAAATACTGGCCCCAAAGTCCCATCGCAATATTTATCGTTACAAGTTAGGTTTTAAAGTGAAGCTTATAAGCTGGCACAAATTTTACAGTTAAATTTACAGGGCGTCGAACATTAGCAGCGTATAAGTAGCAGTCCTAAATTCCCTTAGATACCGGCCAACCAGCAGTGTGCAAATATCGAAGCCAACCATTTACAAGTAAGAAATGAAGTGAGTGGAAAGGAGACTGAAAGAAAAGAAGCCTCTCAAATTAACTCCTAGCAACCTCTACGGTTGCCGACTATACTGCGATTCTAAATCACCAAATGTGATCAATCTGAGCGTGCTTAATTCAATATCTTTTCTTAGTCACTTCCATGGTCCGACGGTATCGATATGGTAAGTCAAAAAAGGATTATCTCCCTTATCAATAGCAGTTAACTGTGTTTGCATTAACTACAATGCATGCTACACAAGTGCCTATCACCTGAGCTACCTTATCCTTAAAATTGGAGCCATAATTTTTCCACCAAGTCCTGGGTTTTCTTTGCTGCGAAATGACCCTGTCGGTATGCGATTTGAACTATCCCAATTTCCATTTGTGATGGACCAACTATTAATTCGCGATTCAGATCCTTGAACAAGATCTAATTGGAAATATAATAATTTTCATATCCCTGACTCTCTAATAAATTCCTAATAACTTTTTCCCACTTAGCAATCCGTACAAAAACTTCTTTTTTTCCATGTCAATTCAAAAGCATCACAGTCTGTAATTACCTTGAACTCTATTACTAATATGTACACACGCCATTTTTTCAATGCCGCGATAACTGCCAAACTTCCAACTCGTATGAGTGATATTTTTCTTTACTTGGTGTTGTTTTACGGCTCATGTACATGACCGAATGAAACTGATTATCTTCCGGGTCCTTCTGCAATAGGACTGCTTTGAACCTATGTTGTGAAGCATCAGTGTGTATCTCTATCTGCAGTTTCGGATCATAAAGTATTAAAACCGGCCTACTCGTAAGTGCTGTTTTTTATTGTTCAATCGATATCTGTTGCAATTTTTCAAATTCAAGCTTGGTTTCCTTTCTTAACAGATCTAACTAAGGTTTAGCTATTCTGGCGTACCCATCTACAAATCTTCCAAAATACGCTCTACTGTTATTTGCGCTTCTACGTCTTCCCGCCTGAGTGCCCGGCGCGTAAGCGGCCAAGGCCGCATCCATAGCCTCCAAAGTCCTGCAACGCTGTTCCAAAAACTCTGCCATCGACTTCCAAGTAGGGATGAGATCCGAGTTCGAGGCATTTTGACCTTCCTCCCACTTGGCCTGAGTAGCTGGATCCAACCTTTGAAGAAGTACCTGGACAATGATGCAGCCAGCGATCTGAACTATCATCACCAAGTTTTTTAAGGCTCGCATATTGGCATTGAACTTATCGGACTGCCCTCGAAGCGCTGCCTCTGAGCCACCTTCCAATAGATTGAGGCCCAGAATCTCGTTCACATGAGCCTGAAATATCAACCGACGGTTATTAAATCGATTCTCCAAAAGTTGCAGTGCGACATCCTAATTGTCCTCGGAGATTTCAAAGGAACGGACTGCCTCTAAAGCCGAGTCCCGAAGACAAGATCGCAACCTCTGAAACTTTTCCTCCTTACTTATATAAGGATTGCAGCCTACGATCGTCGAGAAGACCGACTGAAACTCAGCCCACTCTGAATATCCTCCGCTGTTAGTAGGAAGAGGAAGAGAAGGTAAGGCTTTGAAACTTCTACTGAGCGCTGGGTCCACCTGAATACTGGAAACTCCGCTGGCAAGGGTGGAATGGGCAGCAATTCGGGCAGAGCGCAACGATGTCTCGTGCTTGATTTCGGCATGCATCGTCGCTACAAGCTCAGACACTGTCCATCGCAAGTCGCTGCTTATCTAAGCAATATCCAACTCTTCAAGCTCCCCGTGGATGGCCTTAAAATCCTTCTACATGGCGACCAACTGGCCATGACAAACATGGAGCATAGCAGCTTCCATTTTTTACATTGGCTGCAGGGCGCCTTGGATCCTCTTCAAATCCTGGAGGATACCCTTTGCCTTGCCCACTGTGCGCTCAGAACCGTACACTCAGTTGTGGAATGCATATATATATGAACGCTTGTGTGAGGCGAATGCACTTGCAAATGGAACGTATGTATGTATGTCGCGGAACGGATTATGGTTATCGATAGTTAGTCAAGTTTTATATGAAAGGGTAGCTTTGGGATTTAAGTTCATGTTGTTCGGTCCCACTAAATAGGGTAAAAGAGAAGATTTTTGGCGGATCATTTAGACCGATTTGCGCCATCACATTGAGAGGGAAGAGAAACTGCGGTAGGTTAGCCGACTAAGTAGTTGTAGTAGTATTTAATGTAACTCTTCCAGAATAAAACACAACAACACTAACCACACAACTCCAACGATTGTCCAGCACTAGAGTGTTTGTTTAAAGGTATTCCCCGTGATCGGCCAAGCGGCGACATTATCTTTTATTCGCACTCTGCAAGATGATGCCCACGAAACATTCGCCCCGGCGGAGCCCCAGGTTGGAAACCTCGGGTGTTACCGTAACTGCGACCACCACGGCCACAGCAACTTGCACACCGGCAAGCTCTGCGAGTGTGGCTGGTGATCGGCAGCGGCCACAGACTCCGAAGCAAAGTGGAACAGCCGCCAGGAAAGCGGCAAGTAACCTGCAGCCCGAAGCAACGGGGCAGATTACGGACTCCACAACTGTACAAGTGGCGGCCCTAATGGAAAGGATCGCACGTCTCGAGTCGGAGCTGGAAAAGGCAAGGGCAAGTGGAGGACAAGCAGAGGCCGCCAGGGATCCCGTTGGAATCGGGGCACGCGGCGTTGGAGTGACCGGTGCGGCGAATACACCGCCATGTTTGAGTGGAATGCTGCCACGCCAGGGAGTAGCGCAAAGGCAGAGTTTTAATGGAAGCCTGCCCAGGCAGATGAGTGACAAACTGCAAACGGAGCTTGGAGTGGCGTCATCGTTACAGTTGCCGGCACAATTGAGTGCACATTTGCCGCCACAATTGAGTGGATATTTGGCACCGACGCTCGGCGGCCATTGTGCAAACGGGCAACCTGTCACACGAACACACACACCAACAACAAAAGTGGGCTATTCTCCGCCATTTTGTGTGACCGCCACGGCGCAGCCTGGATTAGGTTATGTTCATCCGCCACGGGAGCCGACACACAACTTGGAGGTATCTGCATCATCGCCCCTGTCATATGAAGTGGCGACGGCGAGCATACCTGGATGGACGCCACGTAGATTGCCTGATCTTCCCGATTTCGAGGGTCAGCCAGAGGTATGGCCAATATTCCTGTGCGCGTTCACGGAGACAACGGCAGCCTACCAGTGTACACAATTGGAAAACAATCAGAGGCTAGTGAAAGCCCTGAAGGGCGAGGCCCGCGAGACAGTGAAGTCGTTGCTCATCCATCCCAGCAACGTAGGAGCTGTTATGGAGCAGCTTCAATTCCGGTATGGACGTCCGAAGCTACTCATCCGTAGCCAACTGGATAGCGTGCGCGATGTGCAGCCAATTCAGGAGGCCAACATCGCAAGGATCGTGCCGCTCGCGACGAAGGTGAGCAACCTGGCAGCGTTCCTGCAGTCAACCACGATCGGCAGCCAGCACCTAGGGAACCCAACCCTAATGGAGGAGCTGATCGCCAAGTTGCCGCTGAGCAAGAGGTTGGACTGGGCGAAGCACGCGGTCACGATACAACCGTATCCGACAGTGGTGCACCTGAGCGAATGGCTTCATGAATTCGCAAGACTGGTGTGCACTGTCACGGACGCTGGAGCCAAGGAGCAACCGAAGCAAAGGATCCTGCACGCGAATAGTGTTCGCGAGGAGGAGCGGTATGCCGACCGCCCCAGATGTTGCCCTATATGCGAGGGACAACACCAGATCAGGGACTGCAAAGATTTCAACAGCGTTTCTACAACGACGCGGATCGAGTCCGCGAGGAAGTTGAGGCTATGCTTCTCGTGTCTGGAGCCCGGACACATGTCCCGGTTCTGTAGGAAGAGCCGCGGATGCAACGTCTACGGATGCCAAATGAGGCATCACTACCTTCTCCACGAGTCACCTGGACATCCCAGACGGCCGTACGTGGCAGAGGGAGGCCGCAGGAGGGACCAGAGAAGCAGTCAAGACCGACGGCTGTTCAGAGACAGCAGCAAACGGAGAGGAATGCCACGACTAGTGGATTCCAACGAGAGGAGCCGTCCTACGTCAGCCGCAGTTATAGACGCGGGGCGTGAGCAGGATGAAAGGCGATCGACATGTGACCGCCAGAAATTGACGAACTCATCAGCAGCCTGAACCTGAAAGGCGAGAGTCGCCAACTGAACGTGCAATGGTTTGGTGGGAAATCTACCAAAGAGCACACGAAAGTGGTCAGCGGGCAAGCCAAAGCGCCATGGGCTGAAGAACGTGTACGGAGTAGCCAATTTGAACCTTCCGATGCAGAGACTGCGTCGGGATGATGTAAAGGCAGTGAAGGCGAATGCGCGCCTGCCTGTGAAGCCGTACAACAATGCGACGCCGAGGATCCTAATTGGACTGGATCATGCGCATCTTGGAATACCCTTCAGAACAAGAAGCTATGGATCTGGAGGACCATTTGCGGCAGCCACCGCGTTTGGATGGGTGGTGTATGGACCGGTGAACGGAAAGGTGAGCTCACCGCCTCAGAGATCGTTCCTCCTAGCCGTGCCCCAGGATAATCTTCTGGAGAAGATGGTCAGCGATTATTTCGAGATCGAGAATTTCGGAGTAAAGCCGGCACAGCCAGTCGCAGCTGGCGGAGTGGAGCAGGCGCCGTCAGTCGCAGATGGCGGCGACGCACAGGCCCTGAGAATCCTGAAGGAGACGACTAAGCGAGTAGGTCGACGATATGAAACCGGGCTGCTATGGAGAGGCGACGAGGTGAGACTGCCGGAGAGCTACAATATGGCGCTCAAGAGTCTCGTCAACATCGAGGGAAAAATGAGGCGCGATGTGGACTTCGCACGGGCCTATAAGGGAATAATGGATGATTACGTCAGGAAGGAGTATGCACGACGACTGGAGCCCCAGGAAGTCCAGAGGTTCCAGGAAGGCAAGTTATGGTACCTGCCGCACTTCGGGGTGGAAAACCCGAACAAACCTGAAAAAATCCGGCTGGTCTTCGACGCGGCTGCCAAGGTGAACGGCGTGTCCCTCAATTCAGCGCTAATGAAATGCCCACAGCGCTACAAGCCACTCCCAGCAGTGCTCTTCCATTTTCGGGAAGGAGCAGTTGGGGTTTGTGCAGACATCAAGGAGATGTTTCATCAGGTACTGAAGCAGCCACAGGATAGAGGATCCCAGAGGTTCCTGTGGAGGAACGGCGATGATCAGCGGGAGCCGGACGTATACGAGATGCAAGTGATGGCGTTCGGAGCAGCTTGTTCACCATGTTCGGCGGACTATGTGAAGACCGTGAATGCCTCGCAGTACAGCAGCACGGATCCGCGAGCAGCCCTGGCTATCAAGGAGTACCACTACGTGGACGACTACGTCGACAGTTTCACCAGTGAAGAAGAAGCTATTGCCATTTCGACACGGGTGAGAGAAATTCATTCAGATGCAGGATTTGACTTGTGCCGATTCACTTCCAGTTCGGCAAGTGTGGTCAGAGCGTTGAACCCACTTGAATCCATCGCTAGCGTCAGATGGACCGAAGCTGAGGAGAAGGTACTAGGAATGTACTGGCAGCCGGCTACAGATGACTTCAAGTTCGGCATCAAATATCATCGAGTCCCGAGAAGCGTGATGACGGGGGAACGCGTCCCTACCAAGAGGGAGTTCCTAAGCCTGGTCATGTCCACGTTTGACCCGATTGGATTCCTGAGCTGCTACATGGTGACTGCCAAAGTGTTAATGAGAGAGACTGGGACGAGCCGCTACCAGATAATTTGGCCGCAGCCTTTGAGGATTGGCGGCAAGGATTGAGGAAAATCGAAGAGTTCCGATGTCCACGCTACTACTTCGGCGGTGGACGCGTGCGGATGCTACAGCTGCATATCTTCGTGGACTCCAGTCAGTCGGCGTTCGCAGCAGCGGCCTATGCTGGGCCTGAGCATCGGTTCGCGATGGCTAAGCGGTCCACCATTTCTACGAGGACCAGAGGAAAGCTGGCCAAGATCGAGCGAGGGGTGGATCCCTCCGACGCCCGACGAAGAGGGCGTAAACTTCATATCCCTGCAGAGATTCTCGAACTACAATCGACTGTTGAGGAGCACCGCATGGGTGCTAAGATTTATTCGACGGTGCCGCGGACTACGATACGATGGAGAGGATCACGGACTGACTTCGATGGAGTGCGCTGAAGCTGAGCGCGCACTGGTACGACAATCGCAGCGAGAAGCATTTGCTGAGGACAACAAAGGAAAGGCCGCCAAGGGCAGTCGATTGCGTGGACTGTCCCCATACTTCGACGAGGACGGAGTAATGCGAGCCAGCGGAAGGATCGACGACGCGACGTGTGTGCCATACAGCGCACGTCGGCCGATCATACTGTGTCACGATGAGGCATTGGCGGAGATGATCGTGCAGCATCACCACGAGAGGATGTGCCACCAAAACACGGAGGCAACTATCGGAGCGATCCGGCAGAAGTTCTGGATTACGAACTTACGGAGGCTGCTACGGAGGGAGGTGCGCAAATGCAACGTTTGCAAGCTGCGAAGGGCACGACCATAGGACCGGCTGGAGGCCAACGGATGGCCCTTTAAGTTTACCGGATTGGACTATTTTGGACCGCTATTTGTGACGGTTGGACGTCGCACGGAGAAGGAGTGGGTGGCACCGTTTACGTGTCTGACCACAAGAGCTGTCCACTTGGAAATGACTCACGATTTGTCCACCGATTCCTGCATAATCGCTATGAGGAACTTTATGAGCCGACGTGGACCCGTCGTCAGGATTAGGAGCGACAATGGAAAGAACTTCGTTGGAGCCGACCGCAAAGCCAAGAGGTTCAGCGAAGTGTTCGAGCCTGTACAGATCCAGGGCGAGCTGTCGTCTAGAGGAGTCGAATGGATCTTCAATTGCCCGGCGAACCCAGCTGAGGGTGGCGCCTGGGAAAGGATGGTGCAGTGCGTGAAGAAGGTGTTGGCGCACACGATGAAGGAACTTGCGCCCAAGGAGCACGTACTGGAGGACCTGCTGATTGAGGCGGAGAACCTAGTAAACTCTCGTCCGCTCACTCATCTACCAGTGACGGTGGACCAGGAGGCTCCACTGACACCCAACGACTTGTTGAAGGGAGCACCCGATGTCCCAGATCTTCCCATGGACTACGGACAGGAGTTCGTGAGATGCGCTACCAGGAAGCAGTGGCGCATAGCTAGGATGATGCGGGATAGATTCTGGAAGAGATGGGTGCTTGAGTACCTGCCTAAACTTGTGCGCAGGGAGAGATGGTGCAAGCACGTCGAGCCAATTCGCTAGGGAGACCTGGTGTTCATCTGCGATCCAGCCACACCACGAAGGGAGTGGAAACAAGGCGTCGTGGAAGAGGTGTTCACCGGGAGAGATGGAGTACCTGGTCGAGCGGCGGTGCGGACTAACGATCGAGCAAAGACGATAATGCGTCCCGTTTCGAAGTTAGCTGTCCTGGATGTGGTGAATGCGGCTGCTTCACGGGGGTGGGGATGTCGCGGAACGGATTATGGTTATCAATAGTTAGTCAAGTTTTATATGTAAGGGTAGCTTTGGGATTTAAGTTCATTTTGTTCGGTCCCACTAAATAGGGTAAAAGAGAAGATTTTTGACGGATCATTTAGACCGATTTGCGCCATCACATTGAGAGGGAAGAGAAACTGCGGTAGGTTAGCCGACTAAGTAATTGTAGTAGTATTTAATGTAACTCTTCCAGAATAAAACACAACAACACTAACCACACAACTCCAACGATTGTCCAGCACTAGAGTGTTTGTTTAAAGGCATTCCCCGTGATCGGCCAAGCGGCGACAATGTATGTATGTTGGCGGACCGGATAACAATTGTATTTTATGCCTATGTATTTATTTATATTATTAAATGATTTATGTATAAATACAAAATACTTGTTTCACTGATGCACTGTATGCAGTTTATGTTCAAAAATGTACATACATATGTCAATACATCGCCCAAAAACTGAATCGGATATGTTCGCACTGGTTCTGTTTTATGCTCGTGGAATTGTTAATTTTATTAATTAAATCACGTCGGGGTAACCAATCTTTGGCATTGAGTCTTTTCAATGACCTTTTCCTTTTTCCAAAATAACAAAACGGAATTATTTATTTTCACAACGTTATAAAAATTTTTATTTTGTCCGCATATGACATGGAGTGCGAGAAAGCTCCGATTTAGAATGCGTATGCACTGAGATGAACGGTAAAAGTGGGCCCGCCGTAGAGCATAGGCCGGGCGAAAGCTCGTTAACTTAATGATAAAGATAAATAAAGCCGAGCGGCCGAGAAGAGTAGGCCTGCGACCAACAACAGCGATGAGATAATGAATATATGCTAAACTATAATTATTACATTTATATAGTGACATATTCACAAATTCTGTTGTGTTCCAAGAAATATGAATCTGCAGCGTAGGCGATCCCACGCTGAACCAATGTAAACAATCCACATCCGGAGCAAGCAATGCTCCTTCTCAATAACATAAATAATTCTTCAATCAATATCCCAAGCGGGCGATCTCGCTCCCCAACTTTTGTAAACAAAGGGCAGTAAAAGTAAGATTTTTTGTCACAATAATTTAGTCTTAAGCTGAGATCATTTGAATAAAGACGTGAAGCGGAATATTCGTTTTATTAATTCAACTTAGCGTTGTCCTTAGTCAACTGACGGGACATTAGTTCGACTCACAAAACAAAAAACACTTTACTATATATATAAGTTAAAAAGATTATATTAATATTCTTTTAAAAAAAGAATTAATCTTTTATGTTTAGTTTATTTGAGTGTCGAATTAGAACTGACAATTATGATTCTTATAATTTATAACTAAACCTATGTGTCGCTCCGTCGCTGCCGCGATCTCAGTCCCGGTTGCTGCTGCTGCTGGCGTCCCTCGATGTCATTGGTAGCTGGTGTTGTTGCTGTAACTAAAGTTCATGTCTTTGCTCCTAATTGGTCAATGCAAGTACATTATGTTGTTGGTAGATGTACTTGCCAGTGGGTTCAGTGAGCTTGCCAAATATTTTGGTGTTTTCTTTCTTTTGGCTTTCCCACGATCGCAAGCATAATCAATGCTTACTCAGCTCGCAAGCATAATCAATGCTTACTCAGCGCACGTGTCTTTCGATCCGTGTGACCCTTATTGGTGCCACGGCATCATATTGCGTCCGGTGCACGGTGCACTCAATGTGGTTGCGTAAGCTCTGTCGCTATTAAGAACTTATGGGCATGTGACTGGACTTAACGTTTTATTAACTAATTTAGTATTTGACATTTTAGGTGTTAACTCTTCCCCCCTTAAACGCGGGCGTCCTCGTTCGCAACGTAGAAGAGAACTGGGTTTGATGAGGATGAATCCGCCGGTGCTTTTGTTGTTTTTGGGGCAGCTTCTTTTAGTTTGCACTTTCTAACTAGCATTGTGATCAGACTTATGATCATTATGAGCAGGATAGTGGCTGACGTATAATTCACGGATACCTCGATTGCCTTCTCTTCCTTAATTTTGTTCAGGATCTTGGTGTTATTTATATTTAGTTCCTTGATTAGTTGAAGGGAGAGGACTTCCTTAATTTTAGGGTTTGCTTCTGAGAGTTGGAAAAGCGGGGGTTCTGGCTCCACTACAGTGACTTCTTCTGTTCTGTAGATGTTTTCGCCGATTTGTACTGTGGAGTTTCTGTACTGGATGATGAATGATCCTTGGAGATTAAGGTTCTTTCCGTCTAATGACACCATTCCATTAAAGTCGTTCAGCATCAGTGTACCCGGTAGTAATTCCTCAAAATCGGGCACGTGTTGACTATTGATTGCCTTGCATTTCGGTGGTCTTAAGTTTAATAGAGCGCTCACACAAGTGTCGTTGCTTAAGTCTAAGAGTTTATCCTTAACACAAATTGTTCTATCGTTATGCGATTCACATGGTTTCGATATCGCAAATAGTTCTTTCTTACATTCTAACAAGTTTTCGAATTTTATGTCATTTATTACTTGAGCTTTTTTTACTGCTTTGACTAATAGAGTTCTACAGGTTTCGTTACTTATTATTGGGATACTTATGATATACAGAAGGTCGTTATTATTTGATGCAAGTTTGACTTTTGAAAATTCTAATAGTTCTTCAATATTAATGAATAGGTTATGTTCTTTATTAAACATTTTTTCTATAATATTCGTTTCAATTGTTGAGAATATAAAAGAGTTTACAATATTTGTTTTGGCCCAAGTTATAGCATGTAGTATATTGGAGATTTCTTTTTTTTTATTTGAATTTTATATATAAGAATATTTGCCTCTTCGTTAATTATTTCATTTGAATTTTTAGTTACTTTTAGAATAGCATTCGTTACGTTACTTATTTGATTAATTTTCTCGCTTAAAAGTTTATTTATTATAACTTGTTTGTTATTATTTTCTAATTGTCCGTTTATTTTGTTTTTTAATATTTCGTGGTCATGGTGGTCCGGTGATCCTGCCAACCATTTCCATGCCGATCCTAAGATTTCTATTGCTCTTTTTTGTCTATTGTTCGTTCTTAATTTGAGAAGGTTTTGTTTTATTTGAGATAATTCATAAGACAAGTAAGGGTACAGATGATGTGATGGAGTGAGGTTGTTTAGTCCCTGTTGAAGTTGGTCAAATGTGTTGTGGTATTCTTTTATGTCAAATGTATGGATGATTTTAAATGTTCCCTCTTGTTTGGCCGCACGTCCAGTTTCAAGTGAAATCACCTGTGAGTTGGAATAGTCGAGAACTGTGGACAGACCCAGGCAAGTTGGTATGAATAGTCTGAAAGTTAGTTTCTAATGTTATTCTTGTGTATTACTTTCCCGGATTGAGTTTTAATTGTAGTGTTATTATTTTCCTTTACTGTTTCTTTTCTATAGCGTGGGGTAAGTTTGCTACCTAGTCTTTTGTCAATTTTTACATGAATTATATCTCCTGTCTCGTATTGTTTTGGTTGTTCTTTATCCTGGTTATGATATTCTAAGTCGGCTACTTGTTTTTTCTTTATTTTCTCCCTAATTTCGGTACGCTGTTTTTCTATATCTTCCGTAGTGTTCGGAGTGGGGCTTCTGAAAAACACCTCAACTGGCTTTTCCTTTATTACTGAATGAATAGACCTATTGTATTCTTCGACTGATTTAAAAATTAAGTCTTCGAATGTTATACTTCCGTTATCTTTTTTAATGCATCTCATGATTTCAGAAAGAGTTGAGTGAAATCGTTCTACTTGGCCGTTGCTTGTTGAAGCGTATGGGGCTGTTGTATGGACTGCTATTTTAAGTTGATCTTCTAAAAGGAATCGAATCGCAGCAGAGTTTAAGGCGCGTTCGTTATCCATTACTACCGACTTGGGCATACCGAAAGCTATCAGCATTTCTCTCAGAGGAGTTTTGATATCCTCGGAGGCTCTTGACTTTAATATCTTGATTTGGGCGTATTTAGAGAACTTGTCGAGACCAGTTAAAATATTATGTTTTTCTGTAATGTAAATGTCTATGTGGATGATTTCTCCTGGGTACTTAGGGATGGGAGTTGGTTGGATTGCCCCTTTTGGTGGGTGTCTTTCGTATTTTGATTCTCTACAGGTTTGACAAGATTGGACTATTGCATGAATTTTTCTTTGAGCTTGCGGGAAGAAATATTTCTTAAATATCTGTATTTTGTTTTCTTTCGCGTCCCTGTGTGCCCTTTTATGCTCTAATATAATGATCTGGTTCTGGGTTGTTTCTGAGGTTACATCTTCAACCTGATTACTAGTAAACCTAACTTTGTAAGACTTGAAGTGTGTAGGGTAAATAGCTTGAATTTTGGCCATTATTTCTTCTGAAGTGTAGATACCGTTGATAATTCTGGGATCTAGTCGGACGCGGAGTATATTTATGATTTCTTGTTCCGTGTAAGAATTCTTTTTTATTATATGACGATAGAAAGTTGGGAATGGAGTTTCGAGATTATACGAATCAGTGTTTTCTTTTAATAAAAAAAGTTGGTTTTTAAATACGTTTATCGGGGCTTCTACTGAAAATATTAGGTTATGTGAAGAACTTTCGTCGCTGTGAATTGTAGAGTCTGAATGTATTGAATTAATTTCTGGTCGAGCTCTGGATAGGGCGTCTGCTACCACATTAGCTACACCAGGCTTGTATTTAATCTCGGGGCTATATTCACCGATAATATCTCTCCAGCGTTTAAGCTTGGCATTGTGATTATTTGCACTATTTGAAAACGTCAGGGGTTGGTGGTCGGTATAAATTGTCACTTTCGAATATCCGTACAGATAATGCCTTAAGCTTTGGAGGGCCCATACGATAGCTAACATTTCCCTTTCGTTCGTTGCGTAGTTTTCTTCCGTTTTTGAGAGGGTACGGGATATGAATGTTATTGGTCTGTGATTCTGTTCTAACACGGCACCTATGGCAAAATTTGATGCGTCTGTAGTCAGTTGGAATTCCTTCGTGAAGTCTGGATACGCTAATGTTACATCTCTAGATATAAGCGTGTTTTTAAGTTTTTCGAATGCACCCGCTGCTTCTTTGTCTAAGTTAATGGCTATTCTGCTTGACTTGTATTTGGATACCCGTCCCTCTTCTCCTCTGAGGAGAACAGTTAGAGGTTTGGCTATCTTCGCATAATCCTTAATAAATCTCCTATAATAGCTTGTCATTCCTAAAAATGATCGAAGTTCTTTTAGTGTTTTTGGTATTGGGAAGTTTTTAATTGCCTTGATTTTTTCGATGTTGGTTTTAACTCCATCCTCTGAGATCGTATATCCCAGAAAGTCTACCTCTTTCTTGAAAAAGTGGCATTTGTCAATTTGAATCCTCATATTGGCTTTTTGTAGGGTTAGGAACACTTTGTTTAGGTTTTCGGCATGATCGTTTTCTGTTTTGCTGAAAACGATGATGTCGTCGACGTACACATAGCAGATTTTCCCTATGTGTTCCCTTAAAATGTCGTCTAATGCTCTTTGGCTGGTGAATTTTTTAATCCGAATGGTAATCTGGTAAATTCATATTTCCCTCCATTCACGGCGAATGCAGTTTTTTCCATGTCTGACTCTTTAAGTGGTATTTGGTGAAATCCACTTTTTAGGTCTAGTACTGAGAAAAATCTATTGTTTCCTAATTGTGCGATTATTTCGCCTATTTCGGGGATGGGGTATCGATCGGATATTGTGACCTCGTTGAGCTTCCTATAATCAATAACTAACCTGTATTTTTGTTTTTCATTAAGGTCTGTTTTTTCGGGACTACCCAAACTGGTCATTATAGGGTGACCGTGAGGGTCTAATAATGCCATCTTGTAGCATTTCTTGAATTTGCTTTTCTACTTCTTGTCTAAGCGATGCTGGATATGGGTAGTGTTTTCCGTAAACTGGGGTATCGGAGGAAGTTCTAATTTCTCCTACGACTCTGGTTGTGTAAGTTAGTTTGGTTTCGGGGTCAGCGAAAAGGTTTTTATGGGTGTCGGTAAAACTTTTAATTATTTCTTTTTGAGTTTCTGTCATATGCTCGTCTATTGGGCCGATCTTGTTTACAGCTTGAGCTGCTAGTTGGTGAATTTTAATTTTCCTATTTTTTTCTAATATCAGAACATCGTTTTTAACGTCTATTATTGCTCCTAGTTTCTTCATAGAGTCATTGCCTAAAATTCCATGAAATGTTTTCAGTGTATCTAATAGAAAAAATTTTAGTGGGGTTTCCGATATGTTGGGAAGTTTAACTATTGTATGTTGTGTTATTTCATTGTTTCCTCCTACTGAGTTTACTGTAAAACTGTTACTATTGGGTTTTGGGTTTGGTACTAGTTGTGCTTGAATATAATTTTGATTTGAGCCCGTGTCGATTAAAAATTTTAGAGTTTTGCCGTTCCCCATAGTTACTTTGAAGTAGGGTAAGGAGGAACGGTTTATTCTTAAAAATATAATTCTGACATATCAATGGATTCTTGTTGCTCGGATTCCGCTTGCCATGAAGCTTCTTCCTCTAGTTCATTTATTCCATTCTCTTCCGCTGCCTGAAAATATTCTTGTTCTTCGTCCACCTCTGATTGTATGTTGAATTGGCGTTGCATCTTATTAGCGTTTTGAACGTTTGCGTTGCTTAGTTGTCGTTTCCCTACGAAATTGTTATCATGGGGTCTATTCATATAGTTAACATGACGTGATCGAATGGATTTATCTACATCCATGGGTGTTGGCTTTGGTTGGGGTCGGGGAGGTGGGTTAGGGTTGAAGGAGGCTTGTGCTCCTGATTGATTTGTATGGGTTTGGTTGGGTGGGTTATGTCGGGTTAGTGTTGTTTCGAATGTCCTTGGTGGGATTGCTGGTTTCTGTACTTGGTTTGGATAGTAGTACAGATTTGGTTGAAAATTGTGTTTGGTCGTTCGGGGTAGCGCTTGAGGCGGATAACCTCTAGTGGGTACCACATTATTTCTTCCGGAATATACGGTTCTTGGGGTTTGGCCATTCCTAGTGTTTTGATTTTCTATTAGGTTGCAAAGATGTAATGCATGGCCTAAGTCGTGAGGTTCTTTAATAGCCAGAAGTTGGGAAAGACTGCCGTTTAGGCCTCTTACAAATGTATCCAGTGCTTTCTCTCTATACAGTGCTGTTAAGGCCTGAATAGTTTCCTGAGATGCTTCGAGATTCCCAATTTGATTCAAAATCCAGGAAAGTTGTTGATATACAGCTTGATAGAATTCGACTATCGAATTGCTGCCTTGGTTAAGTGCATACAACTGATATTCGAGTGTTTTTAGATCCCGCCTATCAGCAAAGTGTGCTGTCAAACACTTTGATATTGCCTCCCAATCCAAAGGTGTGTTATAGGATTCTAGGACAGCATCTGCTTGTCCGACGATTTTGTTTCTAATTGCTAAAATTATGCCGTAGTATTTTGGGGACCCTTTTTTACTATCATAAATTTTTAGAACCCTTTCTACGCTTTTTTTCCAAGACGAGTATTCGGTCTTGTTTCCAGAAAAATCCCTAAGCGTTCGTACTATGTCTGGTAATTTATCTAGCTCGCCAATATTATGGGCTAATTCCCTTTTAATTATTTGGTCTGAAAAATTAGAAAAGTCTTTGTTTGGATTAAGGATTTCCTTAACCAACCCAGCTAAGTTTTCTTGAAGTATATCCTTAATTTTCTCCTCCACGTCTTTTTCCGTAAGTATTTTTGCACTTGCCCTTACAGATGATGAAGGTCCTGCAAGATTTCCCATCCTATCTACCAAGTCTTGTTCCGTCATTTTAATGAAGTTTTAATGGATGATTGTAAATGGGTTTTAAGGGGTTAATAAGTCGGATGTCGAACTGGGGTTTATGTTTTGTGAGTTTTGTTGGAATTGTTTTTTCAAAATTATTATTAATATCCTTCTTAAAATTATAATTTTTTTTTTTAATTCTTGGTAAGGTTTTCCTCTTAATTTCGACTCAAGTTATTAATTTTTTTCGTATTTTAGGATCAAAGTTTCTTATAAATTTTGCTTGTTTCCTTTTTTATAAAATTTTTTTTCTAAATATTTCTTAACTAGCTTACATTAAAATCATTTCGGCGTGCTATCGTGACGATAGGTTCGGCTGATTCCTTTTTGTCCCACGCAGCAACGATTCCTCCTGTGTATGGGTCTACTACGGAGCCTCCTCTATTCCTGGATCACGTTCCCTCTGAACGGGTACTGAAGGGATCACGGCGATGAAATTGGAGCCTGGCTTTTCCACTAGGTACAATTCCGTAAGGAGTGCGTTGTAGCGTTTTTTTTTTTAACGGCACTTGTACACTTCCGAATCGCGATGTTTGGCGTTTTCTTTATAAACGAAAATAAAGCCAAACGTCGGGATTTTTTTACCGATCTGAACGTGACTCGGAACTTGTATCCTTTCGCGGTTTTTCGCCAGGTCCCTGCTCGGGCGCCAGTTAAAAAGATTATATTAATATTCTTTTAAAAAAAGAATTAATCTTTTATGTTTAGTTTATTTGAGTGTCGAATTAGAACTGACAATTATGATTCTTATAATTTATAACTAAACCTATGTGTCGCTCCGTCGCTGCCGCGATCTCAGTCCCGGTTGCTGCTGCTGCTGGCGTCCCTCGATGTCATTGGTAGCTGGTGTTGTTGCTGTAACTAAAGTCCATGTCTTTGCTCCTAATTGGTCAATGCAAGTACATTATGTTGTTGGTAGATGTACTTGCCAGTGGGTTCAGTGAGCTTGCCAAATATTTTGGTGTTTTCTTTCTTTTGGCTTTCCCACGATCGCAAGCATAATCAATGCTTACTCAGCTCGCAAGCATAATCAATGCTTACTCAGCGCACGTGTCTTTCGATCCGTGTGACCCTTATTGGTGCCACGGCATCATATTGCGTCCGGTGCACGGTGCACTCAATGTGGTTGCGTAAGCTCTGTCGCTATTAAGAACTTATGGGCATGTGACTGGACTTAACGTTTTATTAACTAATTTAGTATTTGACATTTTAGGTGTTAACTTATATATTACATTTATATTGATTCAATTTATGCCGTGGCTGCTGCCTGACCCGATACCTATTAAATTAAAATCCGTAACATAAGTCCAATTCACAAATGTTCAAAAGGAATACAAATTGCTAGGCTACTTTTTCAAGAGTCAAAATTAACTTTAGGTGTGGGTTAGAGGTTAGATGCGAGTTAGAAGTGAAAGAGACTATTCATTATAAATGATCGAGAGTTAAAAATAAAAGTAAAAATCGGAGCACGTTATTTTTTCGACATGTCAGAAAAAATAAATTACACATTTCTGGTTGATTGAGCTGCGATAAACTCAATTAAAGGTGAACTATTAATGCTTGTTAATCATAATGAGGTTGTGAAGTTAGTGCGCTGTATATAAGTAATCATTGATGAAATTCTTTTTGATTAATGTGTGATGATTTTTATAGTATTATTTCCGAAAAAAGGATGAAGAGATCTGCATGAATTCATTCAAAACGGAATTCAGCACTCAAAATTCTGGGTAAAATATATTACCGAACGCCGAAAATAACGCTTACAAGGATAAAATGCGACGCCCAAATAATTTACATTTTACTTAATTTGCATTGGCTTGAAATGATTTATTTCTCACTTATTTCTAATTAAACGTTTGTTGAGTAGTTGTAACTATTTTGGTATGACGAATTGAGTTCCAGATGAGCTGTACTAATTAAAATTGTTAAGTTGTTAGAGTTAATTGTTAGAGTTAAAATTGGAAATGTTATTTTAAGCGAAAATTCGTTAAGTCCTGAATTTGATTTAACAGCATTGTATTCACCGATTAATGTAACTAAGATAAAGAGAGTAGTACATAATGACGTTTTAAAACTAATTTCAGAAAATAATACCACACTTTACGTAATTATAATATTAGTAGTTATCGTTCTTATTATTTTTGTTGTCCTATCAAAATTGTATTCACAAAATCCACTTACCTTTTTATATACAAAATTTAGAAAACAAGCAAAAAATAATCATGAACCACAACAAGAAATAGAACCGGCACAAAATCAGTTGCCTGCATTGTACCCTGAAATGCCAGCCCAAACATAGGCAACCCTTTTAAGGGGAGGGAAGTGACATATTCACAAATTCTGTTATGTTCCAAGAAATATGAATCTGCAGCGTAGGCGATCCCACGCTGAACCAATGTAAACAATCCACATCCGGAGCAAGCAATGCTCCTTCTCAATAACATAAATAATTCTTCAATCAATATCCCAAGCGGGCGATCTCGCTCCCCAACTTTTGTAAACAAAGGGCAGTAGAAGTAAGATTTTTTGTCACAATAATTTAGTCTTAAGCTGAGATCATTTGAATAAAGACGTGAAGCGGAATATTCGTTTTATTAATTCAACTTAGCGTTGTCCTTAGTCAACTGACGGGACATTAGTTCGACTCACAAAACAAAAAACACTTTACTATATATATATATTACATTTATATTGAATCAATTTATGCCGTGGCTGCTGCCTGACCCGATACCTATTAAATTAAAATCCGTAACATAAGTCCAATTCACAAATGTTCAAAAGGAATTCAGCACTCAAAATCCTGGGTAAAATATATTACCGAACGCCGAAAATAACGCTTACAAGGATAAATTGCGACGCCCAAATAATTTACATTTTACTTAATTTGCATTGGCTTGAAATGATTTATTTCTCACTTATTTCTAATTAAACGTTTGTTGAGTAGTTGTAACTATTTTGGTATGACGAATTGAGTTCCAGATGAGCTGTACTAAAAAGCTTCCAAATTGCCACTTAATTACCACATAAACTGTGTAATTAAAACATTAATTTGAACCTCATTCAATAAATTGATTTTAAAACTGGCACTCCGAATTTCAAATACATAACCTTGCATAACTTTGCACATAACCTTATATCAAAATCAGCTACAAAACTTGAAAGAGATTTGGACTAGTGTAGAAAAGGCTTATGATTTCACATATCCGAAGGATCACTCATTCCATGATTTTCGCGAAGATTTTGAATCCTATTTAATGCCTACCATCGAGCCATTTTCCAATCTCACCCACGTATCAGTCTTTTGCTTTACTTACGGTTCCGACAGAACACCGTAAAAAGGGAGACGCCAGGGATCTCGTTTGGTAGGATGATCTCGATGTAGCGGATGAAGTGTGAAGATCCCCAATTGCTAATCTTGAGTCCGGCGACTAGGTATTTATGAGGTTATATTAGTTTCCTTTTAAATAAGAGATAAAACATGTATACATATATCTTATTTAAACTTTATAAAGATCCTTCAACAAATAACAGTCAAAGGCTCAGAAATACGAAGACAATAAATTTATATATACATATACAAATATTCACACAAATGCATATACAAAATATATGTACTAAACATATTTATCGCATATTTACTTTTGCATCTATAAGAAATAATTTCAACAACAAAAATATGTCATTGATATTAAAAAATAAATTTAAAAAGTTTTTTTGGGAATTCAAAAAAAGGTTCAATCGCAGGTTCAATTAAAATATTTATTGCGGGTTAATTCCGCTCGATAAAACAAGGAAGCGGCCGGTCAATATCAACTTCATATCACATATGCATCTAACTAATGAGCTTAGGCGAACAAGCTCCAAAAAAGCTCCGAAAAGCGCATGGAAATCTGAGTGAATCAAGTGAAAATGGAATTATCAGCAGGATAGTGGACCGATGCATCTAGTTATACTGAGAGAACAAATTATGAATAATTACAGTAATAAATACTGGCCCCAAAGTCCCATCGCAATATTTATCGTTACAAGTTAGGTTTTAAAGTGAAGCTTATAAGCTGGCACAAATTTTACAGTTAAATGAGAATTAATGGATTTATTCTTTATGAACTCATGGCATTATTTTACAGGGCGTCGAACATTAGCAGCGTATAAGTAGCAGTCCTAAATTCCCTTAGATACCAGCCAACCAGCAGTGTGCAAATATCGAAGCCAACCATTTTTTTTTTTTAATTCCTATTGCTCCGCTTGGGTGCTTAGGGCATCCACAAGTGCGTTCCACCGGACCCTATTCTGCGCTGTTCTTTTTCCCAGATCCCAGGTGATGTTATTGTCTGCGAGTTCGCGTAATGCTGAGCGGCGCCAGGTTAGCTTGGGGCGACCCACTCTTCTGCTTCCTTAAGGGTTCCACTCCAAAGCTATCCTCGCTATGCTGTCTCGCTCTTTCCTTATAGCGTGACCAATCCATTTCCATTTATTTTTCTTTATTTGTTGCTGGATTGGTGCTTCGTTTGTGCAGTGCCAAAGATCCGTGTTGGTTATTCTATTTGGCCAGAATATACCACATATCATCTTAAGGCACTTATTGACGAAGGCTTGCAGCTTCCCTATCATCCTTTGCGATGTCAGCCAGGTTTCCGATCCGTACAGCAATACGGCTTTTATGCACGCATTGAAGATTCTCAGCTTTGTTGTTCTGCTGATCTGCTGGTTTCTCCATATGCGATGCAATCTCCCGAAAGCAGATCTGGCTTTGCTTAGACGGTTCTTCATGTCTTTTTCCACTCCCCCGTTTGCGGATATAATGGTGCCTAGGTAAACAAAGCTGTCGACATATTCGACACTTTTCCCGCATATGGTGATCCTACCTTGGTGTGAGTGGTGGATCCGCATCGCTTTAGTTTTAGATGCGTTAACGGAGAGCCCGACTGCTTTGGCTCGAGTTTCGAGGTCACTGCATTTGGCTTGGATGTCGGTGAATCTATGAGCTAAGAGGCAAATGTCGTCCGCATAATCCAGGTCCGCTAGTTGTCTGGTGAGGCTCCATGTTATGCCGCGGTTCGAACTGCACACTTCTCTCATAATTTCATCGATCACCAGGTTGAACAACAACGGTGACAGAGGGCATCCTTGTTTGACGCCAGTGTTCGTCTGGAAGGGCTCACTGATTTTACCATTGTGCAGTACCGCCAAATCCGCATCATCGTACATAGCTTTCACTATGTTTACGATATTGTGTGGTACTCCCTTCCTTGCAAGCGCCCGCCATATCTCTGCTCTATCAACTGAATCGAACGCCTTCTGGAAATCGATGAATAGGAGGTACAGCGGCGTGCGCCATTCCACAGCTTGTTCGGTGATTGCGCGTAATGTGTTCGCCTGGTCTACACAACTCCTGTGTGGCCTAAAGCCACCTTATTCATCGCGTATTGTTGGCTCGATTTTTTCCAGTAGACGTTCATTCAGTAAAGTGGCTAGCACTTTGTAGCTGGTGTTCAGCAGGGTGATTCCTCGCCAATTATTGCAATCGCTGAGGTCTCCTTTCTTTGGTAATTTTACGATGATGCCTTTCTTCCAAGATGGGGGGATTCGATCGTTCTCCCATATGCTCTCGAAATGCGGGTGCAACGTTTCGGCCATTAGAAGCGTGTCAAATTGGAGCAGTTCTGCGGGTAAACCGTCCTCTCCGGCTGCTTTGTTGTTCTTCAATTTCCTGATTGCATCTCGGACTTCTCTAACAGATGGTGTCGTGTGAGGAATTCTGGTGTTGGTGTTGGGTACAATACTTCTGAAATCGTTATCTGCGCTGCTCGCATGCACTGTGTGGCTGATTTCTGAGAAGTGTTGTCGCCATCTACTGATCTGTGCATCTTCATCGATAAGGAGTGTTCCGTTGACATCTCGTACTGGATGGTTCTGCTTTTGGTAGCTTCCAGATAGCTTACCAATTGTCTGGTATAGTGAGCGCATGTTGTTGGCGTTGGCGGCGCTCTCTGCATTTTCTGCAAGTCTATCTATCAGTGTTCTCTTGTGAAGCCAACCATTTACAAGTAAGAAATGAAGTGAGTGGAAAGGAGACTGAAAGAAAAGAAGCTTCTCAAATTAACTCCTAGCAACCTCTACGGTTGCCGACTATACTGCGATTCTAAATCACCAAATGTGATCAATCTGAGCGTGCTTAATTCAATATCTTTTCTTAGTCACTTCCATGGTCCGGTATCGATATGGTAAGTCAAAAAAGGATTATCTCCCTTATCAATAGGAGTTAACTGTGTTTGCATTAACTACAATGCATGCTACACAAGTGCCTATCACCTGAGCTACCTTATTCTTAAAATTGGAGCTATAATTTTTCCACCAAGTCCTGGGTTTTCTTTGCTGCGAAATGACCCTGTCAGTATGCGATTTGAACTATTCCAATTTCCATTTGTGATGGACCAAACTATTAATTCGCGATTTTATCAATCGATATCTGTTGCAATTCTTCAAATTCAAGCTTGGTTTCCTTTCTTAACAGATCTAACGAAGGTTTAGCTATACTGGCGTACCCATCTACAAATCTTCCAAAATACGCTCTACTGTTATTTGCGCTTCTACGTCTTCCCGCCTGAGTGCCCGGCGCGTAAGCGGCCAAGGCGACATCCATAGCCTCCAAAGTCCAGCAACGCTGTTCCAAAAACTCTGCCATCGACTTCCAAGTAGGGATGAGATCCGAGTTCGAGGCATTTTGACCTTCCTCCCACTTGGCCTGAGTAGCTGGATCCAACCTTTGAAGAAGTACCTGGACAATGATGCAGCCAGCGATCTGAACTGTCATCACCAAATTTTTTAAGGCTCGCATATTGGCATTGAACTTATCGGACTGCCCTCGAAGCGCTGCCACTGAGCCACCTTCCAATAGATTGAGGCCCAGAATCTCGTTCACATGAGCCTGAACTATCAACCGACGGTTATTAAATCGTTTCTCCAAAAGCTGCAGTGCGACATCCTAATTGTCCTCGGAGATTTCAAAGGATCGGACTGCCTCTAAAGCCGAGTCCCGAAGACAAGATCGCAACCTCTGAAACTTTTCCTCCTTACTTATATAAGGATTGCAGCCTACGATCGTCGAGAAGACCGAGTGAAACTCAGCCCACTCCCACCCACCCACTCCTCCGCTGTAAGTAGGAAGAGGAAGAGGAGGCAAGGCTTTGAAACTCCGACTGAGCGTTGGGTCCTCCTGAATACTGGAAACTCCGCTGGCAAGGGTGGAATGGGCAGCAATTCGAGCAGAGCGCAACGACGTCTCGTGCTCGAATTCGACATGCATCGTCGCTACAAGCTCAGACACTGTCCATCGCAAGTCGCTGCTTATCTAAGCAATATCCAACTCTTCAAGCTCCCCGTGGATGGCCTTAAAATCCTTCTACATGGCGACCAACTGGCCATGACAAACATGGAGCATAGCATCTTCCATTTTTGACATTGGCTGCAGGGCGCCTTGGATCCTCTTCAAATCCTGGAGGATACCCTCTGCCTTGCCCACTGTGCGCTCAGAACCGTACACTGAGTTGTGGAATGCATATATATATGAACGGTTGTGTGAGGCGAATGCACTTGCAAATGGAACGTATGTATGTATGTTGGCGGACCGGATAACAATTGTATTTTATGCCTATGTATTTATTTATATTATTAAATGATTTTTGTATAAATAAAAAATACTTGTTTCACTGATGCACTGTATGCAGTTTATGTTCAAAAATGTACATACATATGTCAATACATCGCACAAAAACTGAATCGGATATGTTCGCACTGGTTCTGTTTTATGCTCGTGGAATTGTTAATTTTATTAATTAAATCACGTCGGGGTAACCAATCTTTGGCATTGAGTCTTTTCAATGACCTTTTCCTTTTTCCAAAATAACAAAACGGAATTATTTATTTTCACAACATTATAAAAATTTTTATTTTGTCCGCATATGACATGGAGTGCGAGAAAGCTCCGATTTAGAATGCGTATGCACTGAGATGAACGGTAAAAGTGGGCCCGCCGTAGAGCATAGGCCGGGCGAAAGCTCGTTAACTTAATGATAAAGATAAATAAAGCCGAGCGGCCGAGAAGAGTAGGCCTGCGACCAACAACAGCGATGAGATAATGAATATATGCTAAACTATAATTATTACATTTATATATATATATTACATTTATATTGATTCAATTTATGCCGTGGCTGCTGCCTGACCCGATACCTATTAAATTAAAATCCGTAACATAAGTCCAATTCACAAATGTTCAAAAGGAATACAAATTGCTAGGCTACTTTTTCAAGATTCAAAATTAACTTTAGGTGTGGGTTAGAGGTTAGATGCGAGTTAGAAGTGAAAGAGACTATTCATTATAAATGATCGAGAGTTAAAAATAAAAGTAAAAATCGGAGCACGTTATTTTTTCGACATGTCAGAAAAAATAAATTACACGTTTCTTGTGATTGAGCTGCGATAAACTCAATTAAAGGTGAACTATTAATGCTTGTTAATCATAATGAGGTTGTGAAGTTAGTGCGCTGTATATAAGTAATCATTCATGAAATTATTTTTTATTAATGTGTGAAGATTTTTAAAGTATTATTTCCGAAAAAAGGATGAAGAGATCTGCATGAATTCATTCAAAACGGAATTCAGCACTCAAAATCCTGGGTAAAATATATTACCGAACGCCGAAAATACCGCTTACAAGGATAAATTGCGACGCCCAAATAGTTTACATTTTACTTAATTTACATTGGCTTGAAATGATTTATTTCTCACTTATTTCTAATTAAACGTTTGTTTTATGGAATACAACGCTCATGAATGTATGTATGTTGAAACTTTTTTATTAGTTAAAACTATTTTGGTATGACGAATTGAGTTCCAGATGAGTTGTATTCAAAAGCTTCCAAATTGCCACATAACCACAATTATCACATAAACTGTGTAATTAATGGTGTGAAAAAAATGAATAGACTGTAATCCAATACAAAATTTAATAAGTAAAAAGTAAAATATTAATTTGAACCTCATTCAATAAATTGATTTTAAAACTGGCACTCCGAATTTCAAATACATAACCTTGCATAACTTTGCACATAACCTTAAATTAAAATCAGCTACAAAACTTGAAAGTGATTTGGACTAGTGTAGGAAAGGCTTATGATTTCACTGTAAAAATGTAAATTGTACCAATTAAGTCCACGCAATATTCAATTTTTCTATACATCTCCGAAGGATCACTCATTCCATGATTTTCTCGAAAATTTTGAATCCTATTTAATGCCTACCATCGAGCCATTTTCCAATCTCACCCACGTATCAATCTTTTGCTTTACTTACGGTTCCGACAGAACACCGTAAAAAGGGAGACGCCAGGGATCTCGTTTGGTAGAAAGTGAGGGGTTCGTTGCATGGATATATTAGGAACCAAGAAGTACACAATTATAGTTAGGATCCCGTGTTACTTCGAAATTGCAAAATTACTTTTCAACAGTGGCATAAATGTAGGGTTAAGAAAAATATTGCGACTGTTGGTCGTCGTTTTGTTTAGCCTACGTTATTTAGACGACGTTTTATTTAGCTAATGTACACCTCGATGTAGCGAATGAAGTGTGAAGATCCCCAATAGCTAATAAATATCCGGCGACTAGGTATTTATGAGGTTAAATTCGTTTCCTTTTAAATAAGAGATAAAACATGTATATGTCGGAGAATTAGAGCCTTCTCCACGCAAGTTCTCATTTGTCCTTTGCTCGTTAACTTGTATCTCGTCCATATTAAGTTCTGAATGGTGCTGTGAGTCTTCGTTGCCTTTGTTGCTTATATTGTCCACTTTTCTGAGTCCTCCGGAACCACCACGCTAAATGCTCGTAACGCATAGGGACGAATCGAAATGACGATACGAAAAAGGAGGTACCAGATCCAGCATCGCAACGAAGCCACACACGGACTCAGTTCACAAACTGAGTCCCCATCATTCCAGAACTGGTATATCCCAGCACGACCTATGGTCAATCCTTAGAGTCTTGTGTCTAACGAGAGACTGAATTGCCACCTCTCCGACATATATATATATATTATTTAAACGTTATAAAGATCCTTAAACAAATAACAGTCAAATTCTCAGAAATACGAGGACAATAAATTTATATATACATATACAAATATTCACACAAATGCATATACAAAATATATATACTAAACTTATTTATGCATATTTACTTTTGCATCCATAAGAAATTATTTCAACAACAAAAATATGTCATTGAAATTAAAAAATAAATTTAAAAAGTTTTTTGGGAATTCAATATAAAAGGTTCAATCGCAGGTTCAATTGAAATATTTATTGCGGGTTAATTCCGCTCGATAAAAGAAGGAAGCGGCCGGTCAATATTAACTTCATATCACATATGCATCTAACTAATGAGCTTAGGCGAACAAGCTCTAAAAAAGCTCCGAAAAGCGCATGGAAATCTGAGTGAATCAAGTGAAAATGGAATTATCAGCAGGATAGTGGACCGATGCATCTAGTTATACTGAGAGAACTAATTATGAATAATTACAGTAATAAATACTGGCCCCAAAGTCCCATCGCAATATTTATCGTTACAAGTTAGGTTTTAAAGTGAAGCTTATAAGCTGGCACACATTTTACAGTTAAATTTACAGGGCGTCGAACATTAGCAGCGTATAAGTAACAGTCCTAAATTCCCTTAGATACCGGCCAACCAGCAGTGTGCAAATATCGAAGCCAACCATTTACAAGTAAGAAATGAAGTGAGTGGAAAGGAGACTGAAAGAAAAGAAGCCTCTCAAATTAACTCCTAGCAACCTCTACGGTTGCCGACTATACTGCGATTCTAAATCACCAAATGTGATCAATCTGAGCGTGCTTAATTCAATATCTTTTCTTAGTCACTTCCATGGTCCGACGGTATCGATATGGTAAGTCAAAAAAGGATTATCTCCCTTATCAATAGGAGTTAACTGTGTTTGCATTAACTACAATGCATGCTACACAAGTGCCTATCACCTGAGCTACCTTATCCTTAAAATTGGAGCTATAATTTTTCCACCAAGTCCTGGGTTTTCTTTGCTGCGAAATGACCCTGTCGGTATGCGATTTGAACTATCCCAATTTCCATTTGTGATGGACCAACTATTAATTCGCGATTCAGATCCTTGAACAAGATCTAATTGGAAATATAATAATTTTCATATCCCTGACTCTCTAATAAATTCCTAATAACTTTTGCCCACTTAGCAATCCGTACAAAAACTTCTTTTTTTTCATGTCAATTCAAAAGCATCACAGTCTGTAATTACCTTGAACTCTGTTACTTATATGTACACACGCCATTTTTTCAATGCCGCGATAACTGCCAAATATCCAACTCGTATGAGTGATATTTTTTTTTTTACTTGGTGTTGTTTTACGGCTCATGTACATGACCGAATGAAACTGATTATCTTCCGGGTCCTTTTGCAATAGGACTGCTTTGAACCCATGTTGGGAAGCATCAGTGTGTATCTCTATCTGCAGTTTCGGATCATAAAGTATTAAAACCGGCCTACTCGTAAGTGCTGTTTTTTATCGATATCTGTTGCAATTCTTCAAATTCAAGCTTGGTTTCCTTTCTTAACAGATCTAACGAAGGTTTAGCTATACTGGCGTACCCATCTACAAATCTTCCAAAATACGCTCTACTGTTATTTGCGCTTCTACGTCTTCCCGCCTGAGTGCCCGGCGCGTAAGCGGCCAAGGCCACATCCATAGCCTCCAAAGTCCAGCAACGCTGTTCCAAAAACTCTGCCATGGACTTCCAAGTAGGGATGAGATCCGAGTTCGAGGCATTTTGACCTTCCTCCCACTTGGCCTGAGTAGCTGGATCCAACCTTTGAAGAAGTACCTGGACAATGATGCAGCCAGCGATCTGAACTGTCATCACCAAATTTTTTAAGGCTCGCATATTGGCATTGAACTTATCGGACTGCCCTCGAAGCGCTGCCACTGAGCCACCTTCCAATAGATTGAGGCCCAGAATCTCGTTCACATGAGCCTGAACTATCAACCGACGGTTATTAAATCGTTTCTCCAAAAGCTGCAGTGCGACATCCTAATTGTCCTCGGAGATTTCAAAGGAACGGACTGCCTCTAAAGCCGAGTCCCGAAGACAAGATCGCAACCTCTGAAACTTTTCCTCCTTACTTATATAAGGATTGCAGCCTACGATCGTCGAGAAGACCGAGTGAAACTCAGCCCACTCCCACCCACCCACTCCTCCGCTGTAAGTAGGAAGAGGAAGAGGAGGCAAGGCTTTGAAACTCCGACTGAGCGTTGGGTCCACCTGAATACTGGAAACTCCGCTGGCAGGGGTGGAATGGGCAGCAATTCGAGCAGAGCGCAACGACGTCTCGTGCTCGAATTCGACATGCATCGTCGCTACAAGCTCAGACACTGTCCATCGCAAGTCGCTGCTTATCTAAGCAATATCCAACTCTTCAAGCTCCCCGTGGATGGCCTTAAAATCCTTCTACATGGCGACCAACTGGCCATGACAAACATGGAGCATAGCATCTTCCATTTTTGACATTGGCTGCAGGGCGCCTTGGATCCTCTTCAAATCCTGGAGGATACCCTCTGCCTTGCCCACTGTGCGCTCAGAACCGTACACTGAGTTGTGGAATGCATATATATATGAACGGTTGTGGGAGGCGAATGCACTTGCAAATGGAACGTATGTATGTATGTATGTTGGCGGACCGGATAACAATTGTATTTTATGCCTATGCATTTATTTATATTATTAACTGATTTATGTATAAATACAAAATACTTGTTTCACTGATGCACTGTATGCAGTTTATGTTCAAAAATGTACATACATATGTCAATACATCGCGCAAAAACTGAATCGGATATGTTCGCACTGGTTCTGTTTTATGCTCGTGGAATTGTTAATTTTATTAATTAAATCACGTCGGGGTAACCAATCTTTGGCATTGAGTCTTTTCAATGACCTTTTCCTTTTTCCAAAATAACAAAACGGAATTATTTATTTTCACAACTTTATAAAAATTTTTATTTTGTCCGCATATGACATGGAGTGCGAGAAAGCTCCGATTTAGAATGCGTATGCACTGAGATGAACGGTAAAAGTGGGCCCGCCGTAGAGCATAGGCCGGGCGAAAGCTCGTTAACTTAATGATAAAGATAAATAAAGCCGAGCATGTCAGAAAAAATAAATTACACATTTCTTGTTGATTGAGCTGCGATAAACTCAATTAAAGGTGAACTATTAATGCTTGTTAATCATAATGAGGTTGTGAAGTTAGTGCGCTGTATATAAGTAATCATTGATGAAATTATTTTTTATTAATGTGTGAAGATTTTTAAAGTATTATTTCCGAAAAAAGGATGAAGAGATCTGCATGAATTCATTCAAAACGGAATTCAGCACTCAAAATCCTGGGTAAAATATATTACCGAACTCCGAAAATACCGCTTACAAGGATAAATTGCGACGCCCAAATAGTTTACATTTTACTTAATTTACATTGGCTTGAAATGATTTATTTCTCACTTATTTCTAATTAAACGTTTGTTTTATGGAATACAACGCTCATGAATGTATGTATGTTGAAACTTTTTAATTAGTTAAAACTATTTTGGTATGACGAATTGAGTTCCAGATGAGTTGTATTCAAAAGCTTCCAAATTGCCACATAACCACAATTATCACATAAACTGTGTAATTAATGGTGTGAAAAAAATGAATAGACTGTAATCCAATACAAAATTTAATAAGTAAAAAGTAAAATATTAATTTGAACCTCATTCAATAAATTGATTTTAAAACTGGCACTCCGAATTTCAAATACATAACCTTGCATAACTTTGCACATAACCTTAAATTAAAATCAGCTACAAAACTTGAAGGTGATTTGGACTAGTGTAGGAAAGGCTTATGATTTCACTGTAAAAATGTAAATTGTACCAATTAAGTCCACACAATATTCAATTTTTCTATACATCTCCGAAGGATCACTCATTCCATGATTTTCTCGAAAGTTTTGAATCCTATTTAATGCCTACCATCGAGCCATTTTCCAGTCTCACCCACGTATCAATCTTTTGCTTTACTTACGGTTCCGACAGAACACCGTAAAAAGGAGACGCCAGGGATCTCGTTTGGTAGAAAGTGAGGGGTTCGTTGCATGGATATATTAGGAACCAAGAAGTACACAATTATAGTTAGGATCCCGTGTTACTTCGAAATTGCAAAATTACTTTTCAACAGTGGCATAAATGTAGGGTTAAGAAAAATATTGCGACTGTTGGTCGTCGTTTTGTTTAGCCTACGTTATTTAGACGACGTTTTATTTAGCTAATGTACACCTCGATGTAGCGAATGAAGTGTGAAGATCCCCAATAGCTAATAAATATCCGGCGACTAGGTATTTATGAGGTTAAATTCGTTTCCTTTTAAATAAGAGATAAAACATGTATATGTCGGAGAATTAGAGCCTTCTCCACGCAAGTTCTCATTTGTCCTTTGCTCGTTAACTTGTATCTCGTCCATATTAAGTTCTGAATGGTGCTGTGAGTCTTCGTTGCCTTTGTTGCTTATATTGTCCACTTTTCTGAGTCCTCCGGAACCACCACGCTAAATGCTCGTAACGCATAGGGACGAATCGAAGTGACGATACGAAAAAGGAGGTACCAGATCCAGCATCGCAACGAAGCCACACACGGACTCAGTTCACAAACTGAGTCCCCATCATTCCAGAACTGGTATATCCCAGCACGACCTATGGTCAATCCTTAGAGTCTTGTGTCTAACGAGAGACTGAATTGCCACCTCTCCGACATATATATATATATTATTTAAACGTTATAAAGATCCTTAAACAAATAACAGTCAAATTCTCAGAAATACGAGGACAATAAATTTATATATACATATACAAATATTCACACAAATTCATATACAAAATATATATACTAAACTTATTTATGCATATTTACTTTTGCATCCATAAGAAATTATTTCAACAACAAAAATATGTCATTGAAATTAAAAAATAAATTTAAAAAGTTTTTTGGGAATTCAATATAAAAGGTTCAATCGCAGGTTCAATTGAAATATTTATTGCGGGTTAATTCCGCTCGATAAAAGAAGGAAGCGGCCGGTCAATATTAACTTCATATCACATATGCATCTAACTAATGAGCTTAGGCGAACAAGCTCTAAAAAAGCTCCGAAAAGCGCATGGAAATCTGAGTGAATCAAGTGAAAATGGAATTATCAGCAGGATAGTGGACCGATGCATCTAGTTATACTGAGAGAACTAATTATGAATAATTACAGTAATAAATACTGGCCCCAAAGTCCCATCGCAATATTTATCGTTACAAGTTAGGTTTTAAAGTGAAGCTTATAAGCTGGCACACATTTTACAGTTAAATTTACAGGGCGTCGAACATTAGCAGCGTATAAGTAGCAGTCCTAAATTCCCTTAGATACCGGCCAACCAGCAGTGTGCAAATATCGAAGCCAACCATTTACAAGTAAGAAATGAAGTGAGTGGAAAGGAGACTGAAAGAAAAGAAGCCTCTCAAATTAACTCCTAGCAACCTCTACGGTTGCCGACTATACTGCGATTCTAAATCACCAAATGTGATCAATCTGAGCGTGCTTAATTCAATATCTTTTCTTAGTCACTTCCATGGTCCGACGGTATCGATATGGTAAGTCAAAAAAGGATTATCTCCCTTATCAATAGGAGTTAACTGTGTTTGCATTAACTACAATGCATGCTACACAAGTGCCTATCACCTGAGCTACCTTATCCTTAAAATTGGAGCTATAATTTTTCCACCAAGTCCTGGGTTTTCTTTGCTGCGAAATGACCCTGTCGGTATGCGATTTGAACTATCCCAATTTCCATTTGTGATGGACCAACTATTAATTCGCGATTCAGATCCTTGAACAAGATCTAATTGGAAATATAATAATTTTCATATCCCTGACTCTCTAATAAATTCCTAATAACTTTTGCCCACTTAGCAATCCGTACAAAAACTTCTTTTTTTTCATGTCAATTCAAAAGCATCACAGTCTGTAATTACCTTGAACTCTATTACTAATATGTACACACGCGATTTTTTCAATGCCGCGGTAACTGCCAAACTTCCAACTCGTATGAGTGATATTTTTCTTTACTTGGTGTTGTTTTACGGCTCATGAACATGACCGAATGAAACTGATTATCTTCCGGGTCCTTTTGCAATAGGACTGCTTTGAACCCATGTTGTGAAGCATCAGTGTGTATCTCTATCTGCAGTTTCGGATCATAAAGTATTAAAACCGGCCTACTCGTAAGTGCTGTTTTTTATCGATATCTGTTGCAATTCTTCAAATTCAAGCTTGGTTTCCTTTCTTAACAGATCTAACGAAGGTTTAGCTATACTGGCGTACCCATCTACAAATCTTCCAAAATACGCTCTACTGTTATTTGCGCTTCTACGTCTTCCCGCCTGAGTGCCCGGCGCGTAAGCGGCCAAGGCCACATCCATAGCCTCCAAAGTCCAGCAACGCTGTTCCAAAAACTCTGCCATGGACTTCCAAGTAGGGATGAGATCCGAGTTCGAGGCATTTTGACCTTCCTCCCACTTGGCCTGAGTAGCTGGATCCAACCTTTGAAGAAGTACCTGGACAATGATGCAGCCAGCGATCTGAACTGTCATCACCAAATTTTTTAAGGCTCGCATATTGGCATTGAACTTATCGCACTGCCCTCGAAGCGCTGCCACTGAGCCACCTTCCAATAGATTGAGGCCCAGAATCTCGTTCACATGAGCCTGAACTATCAACCGACGGTTATTAAATCGTTTCTCCAAAAGCTGCAGTGCGACATCCTAATTGTCCTCGGAGATTTCAAAGGATCGGACTGCCTCTAAAGCCGAGTCCTGAAGACAAGATCGCAACCTCTGAAACTTTTCCTCCTTACTTATATAAGGATTGCAGCCTACGATCGTCGAGAAGACCGAGTGAAACTCAGCCCACTCCCACCCACCCACTCCTCCGCTGTAAGTAGGAAGAGGAAGAGGAGGCAAGGCTTTGAAACTCCGACTGAGCGTTGGGTCCTCCTGAATACTGGAAACTCCGCTGGCAAGGGTGGAATGGGCAGCAATTCGAGCAGAGCGCAACGACGTCTCGTGCTCGAATTCGACATGCATCGTCGCTACAAGCTCAGACACTGTCCATCGCAAGTCGCTGCTTATCTAAGCAATATCCAACTCTTCAAGCTCCCCGTGGATGGCCTTAAAATCCTTCTACATGGCGACCAACTGGCCATGACAAACATGGAGCATAGCATCTTCCATTTTTGACATTGGCTGCAGGGCGCCTTGGATCCTCTTCAAATCCTGGAGGATACCCTCTGCCTTGCCCACTGTGCGCTCAGAACCGTACACTGAGTTGTGGAATGCATATATATATGAACGGTTGTGTGAGGCGAATGCACTTGCAAATGGAACGAATGTATGTATGTATGTTGGCGGACCGGATAACAATTGTATTTTATGCCTATGTATTTATTTATATTATTAACTGATTTATGTATAAATACAAAATACTTGTTTCACTGATGCACTGTATGCAGTTTATGTTCAAAAATGTACATACATATGTCAATACATCGCGCAAAAACTGAATCGGATATGTTCGCACTGGTTCTGTTTTATGCTCGTGGAATTGTTAATTTTATTAATTAAATCACGTCGGGGTAACCAATCTTTGGCATTGAGTCTTTTCAATGACCTTTTCCTTTTTCCAAAATAACAAAACGGAATTATTTATTTTCACAACATTATAAAAATTTTTATTTTGTCCGCATATGACATGGAGTGCGAGAAAGCTCCGATTTAGAATGCGTATGCACTGAGAGGAACGGTAAAAGTGGGCCCGCCGTAGAGCATAGGCCGGGCGAAAGCTCGTTAACTTAATGATAAAGATAAATAAAGCCGAGCGGCCGAGAAGAGTAGGCCTGCGACCAACAACAGCGATGAGATAATGAATATATGCTAAACTATAATTATTACATTTATATATATATATTACATTTATATTGATTCAATTTATGCCGTGGCTGCTGCCTGACCCGATACCTATTAAATTAAAATCCGTAACATAAGTCCAATTCACAAATGTTCAAAAGGAATACAAATTGCTAGGCTACTTTTTCAAGGTTCAAAATTAACTTTAGGTCTGGGTTAGAGGTTAGATGCGAGTTAGAAGTGAAAGAGACTATTCATTATAAATGATCGAGAGTTAAAAATAAAAGTAAAAATCGGAGCACGTTATTTTTTCGACATGTCAGAAAAAATAAATTACACATTTCTTGTTGATTGAACTCAATTAAAGGTGAACTATTAATGCTTGTTAATCATAATGAGGTTGTGAAGTTAGTGCGCTGTATATTAGTAATCATTGATGAAATTCTTTTTGATTAATGTGTGACGTAGTATTATTTTTGAAGTATTATTTCCGAAAAAAGGATGAAGAGATCTGTATGAATTCATTCAAAACGGAATTCAGCACTCAAAATCCTGGGTGAAATATATTACCGAACGCCGAAAATAACGCTTACAAGGATAAATTGCGACGCCCAAATAATTTACATTTTACTTAATTTGCATTGGCTTGAAATGATTTATTTCTCACTTATTTCTAATTAAACGTTTGTTGAGTAGTTGTAACTATTTTGGTATGACGAAATGAGTTCCAGATGAGCTGTACTAAAAAGCTTCCAAATTGCCACCTAATTACCACATAAACTGTGTAATTAAAACATTAATTTGAACCTCATTCAATAAATTGATTTTAAAACTGGCACTCCGAATTTCAAATACATAACCTTGCATAACTTTGCACATAACCTTATATCAAAATCAGCTACAAAACTTGAAAGAGATTTGGACTAGTGTAGAAAAGGCTTATGATTTCACATATCCGAAGGATCACTCATTCCATGATTTTCGCGCAGATTTTGAATCCTATTTAATGCCTACCATCGAGCCATTTTCCAATCTCACCCACGTATCAGTCTTTTGCTTTACTTACGGTTCCGACAGAACACCGTAAAAAGGGAGACGCCAGGGATCTCGTTTGGTAGGATGATCTCGATGTAGCGGATGAAGTGTGAAGATCCCCAATTGCTAATCTTGAGTCCGGCGACTAGGTATTTATGAGGTTATATTAGTTTCCTTTTAAATAAGAGATAAAACATGTATACATATATATTATTTAAACTTTATAAAGATCCTTCAACAAATAACAGTCAAAGGCTCAGAAATACGAGGACAATAAATTTATATATACATATACAAATATTCACACAAATGCATATACAAAATATATGTACTAAACATATTTATCGCATATTTACTTTAGCATCCATAAGAAATTATTTCAACAACAAAAATATGTCATTGAAATTAAAAAATAAATTTAAAAAGTTTTTTTGGGAATTCAATATAAAAGGTTCAATCGCAGGTTCAATTGAAATATTTATTGCGGGTTAATTCCGCTCGATAAAAGAAGGAAGCGGCCGGTCAATATTAACTTCATATCGCATATGCATCTAACTAATGAGCTTAGGCGAACAAGCTCTAAAAAAGCTCCGAAAAGCGCATGGAAATCTGAGTGAATCAAGTGAAAATGGAATTATCAGCAGGATAGTGGACCGATGCATCTAGTTATACTGAGAGAACTAATTATGAATAATTACAGTAATAAATACTGGCCCCAAAGTCCCATCGCAATATTTATCGTTACAAGTTAGGTTTTAAAGTGAAGCTTATAAGCTGGCACACATTTTACAGTTAAATTTACAGGGCGTCGAACATTAGCAGCGTATAAGTAGCAGTCCTAAATTCCCTTAGATACCGGCCAACCAGCAGTGTGCAAATATCGAAGCCAACCATTTACAAGTAAGAAATGAAGTGAGTGGAAAGGAGACTGAAAGAAAAGAAGCCTCTCAAATTAACTCCTAGCAACCTCTACGGTTGCCGACTATACTGCGATTCTAAATCACCAAATGTGATCAATCTGAGCGTGCTTAATTCAATATCTTTTCTTAGTCACTTCCATGGTCCGACGGTATCGATATGGTAAGTCAAAAAAGGATTATCTCCCTTATCAATAGGAGTTAACTGTGTTTGCATTAACTACAATGCATGCTACACAAGTGCCTATCACCTGAGCTACCTTATCCTTAAAATTGGAGCTATAATTTTTCCACCAAGTCCTGGGTTTTCTTTGCTGCGAAATGACCCTGTCGGTATGCGATTTGAACTATCCCAATTTCCATTTGTGATGGACCAACTATTAATTCGCGATTCAGATCCTTGAACAAGATCTAATTGGAAATATAATAATTTTCATATCCCTGACTCTCTAATAAATTCCTAATAACTTTTGCCCACTTAGCAATCCGTACAAAAACTTCTTTTTTTTCATGTCAATTCAAAAGCATCACAGTCTGTAATTACCTTGAACTCTGTTACTTATATGTACACACGCCATTTTTTCAATGCCGCGATAACTGCCAAATATCCAACTCGTATGAGTGATATTTTTTTTTACTTGGTGTTGTTTTACGGCTCATGTACATGACCGAATGAAACTGATTATCTTCCGGGTCCTTTTGCAATAGGACTGCTTTGAACCCATGTTGTGAAGCATCAGTGTTTATCTCTATCTGCAGTTTCGGATCATAAAGTATTAAAACTGGCCTACTCGTAAGTGCTGTTTTTTATTGTTCAATCGATATCTGTTGCAATTCTTCAAATTAAAGCTTGTTTTCCTTTCTTAACAGATCTAACGAAGGATTAGCTATACTTGTGTATCCATATACAAATCTTCCAAAATACGAGGTCAGTCCGAGAAATCGCTGAACTGCCTTCACATCTGTGGGTATTGGGAAATCGTTTACTGCTTGAGGTTTTTTATCACTTATCGCTATTTTACCATTTTCTATAATCTAACCTACAAAATTAATCTCTTCTCTTAATATCTGACACTTTGACCAATTAATTCTTAATCCATTTTTTCCTGTATATTCTAAGACTACTTTCAGTTTTTTTAGTCCGTTGTCGACACCCTTGCTTGAAATAATTATATCATCCATATACACCACTGCCACGTTCTCCTATATGAGCTCTCTTAACTCTGGCATAATAAATCGAATAAAAACCGCTGGCGAATTTTAAATTCAAAAGGAAATGTACAGAAACTCGTACTGTGTAACAAAGAAGGTATAGTTTTGTGATTTTTTCTCTATTCTAAAACTATTTGTTCTTTTAATTTACGATAATTGTTGTTGTCCATTCTTTTCGCAACTGACACAATCGGCGAAGCATACTTTAAGGAGCTTAGTCCAAGCCATTCACTAATTTGCTTGTGAACCATCTGTTGTTTACTATAAGTTAACCGCCGTGGTTGTTGATACACTGGTACATCATATGTTAAAATTTGTTTAATTTCCACCGAAGAACTTATGTTGAGACTTGGATGATAAATTTCAACTTAGTCTTTTCACTCTGTGCCCATAAGATATGCATCAGATCTACACCCTCTAACAGAGTTCTACCTAATACATCATCGAATGACATGTCATTTTCTAAAACGATATGAAATTCTACCTTTAGTTGTCGAACTAAAGGTTTATTTTTACATTTATTTTCACAGGTATTATAATACTACCTAACGTCGTAATTTATCCTTTACTAATTCCTATTAACCATTTTCACTTCCTATTTAAGCTATCTAGTCTCAATTTTAAATATATGTTTGCGCTCATTAAACACAAATCCGCGCCTGTATCTATAAGTCCTTAAAGAAAAATAAACTCTCATCGTCAAGATAAATTGGCTTAGCCAAATCCATTAAACCATTAAATTGTTAAGTTAGCGAGCGTTTTCAGGAGCTTTAATTAATGTTCAGAATCCAGCCTTTAATAAAAAAGTAGTTCCGTTTTGTTTTTTATAATAATTATAGTTATATAGGCGCCAAAATTATAGTTCTGGTTTATTTTATTATAAACTTTAATTAATGTTCAGAAATATAAATAACTTTGATAAATAACAAGTTCTGTTTTATTTATATATATAAACGCAATTTATTTATTTTTCGATTTGATGATTTTTTTGATATGCAAAATATGGGACCTGTGCGTAGGGTTGAAGACCGATCTAAGAAGTAAAGACGCGGGAGCGCGGCTCAACGCTTGATGCTGCGGAGCGACCTAGAGATACCGCGAGAGAGCGAGACAACGATAGCGTATGACGGCAGCTACAGGTGGCCGATCGAATGCACGAGAGCGGGCGACGCGAATGGGGACACAAAGATAAAAGAGAGTGACGTCAAGAGTTATAAAAATTATTGCCGGCTAGAATTTCTGGCGGCTGATTGACCCGACAACAGCATCATGACGGGGCAGCAGGCACAATTTGTTGACTGCCCGCCTTGTAGCTCCGGACGCCGTCCTCAGCAGCACCACCCGACACACTCCGTCATCTACGAAGACCATTTCCATCACCCTCGCCAAGGGCAACTTCATTGTAGGCAAGTTTTCGTCCTTCCCCACCACGATGTCATTCACAGGTATGCCTTGATATGAGGCATGCCATTGCTGCAAAAGGGTTAAATACTCTACCTTTTATCTGGACCAGAAACATGGCTGAATCCACGCGCTGCCAGGCATCTGGCCGATTTATGTTGAGTTTTTTCAGGTCTGGTTCACTGAAACTAGAAGGAGGCCCTCCGTGCGTCAGGCCGTCCAGATCAGCGGGGTTCTCAGAGGGAGTGACTAGCGACCTCGAACTAATCACTGCAGCAATATTGTACACCAGCGTCTGCAACTCGTCGGCCTTTAGTACAGCCGATCCCACGACCCTGTAAAAATGATACTTGGCGGTCTTAACAGCAGCTTCCCACAAGCCGCCAAAGTGGAGAGAACGGGGAGGGATTAACTTTCATTCAATGGACTTTGGAAGGCAAACATCCAGGACTGCTCTCTGATACTCGTCGCTAAGAAATAACCGCTTTAATTCGCTCAAGTGATTTTAGGCTCCAACCAAATTGGTGGCGTTGTCGGACCAGATTTGTCGAGGCTTCTTCTTTCTGAGAGAAATAAACCTCCTCAGTGCATGCAGAAAGGCGGCGGTGGACAGATCCCTCACCAGCTCAAAAAGGACGGCCTTCATCGTAAAGCAGATAAAAAAGCTTATTTAACATTTTATGGGGGCCCTGTTACGAAACTCCGACTTATAAAGAAAATAACCGCAAAAATCAATGCCGGTCACATCGAAGACTTGATAACCTTCCACTGTCTCCTTCGGAAGATCACCCATTACATGCTCCAACAAACGAGGCTTCGTCCGAAAACATCTCCCGCATTTATTTGTCGCCTTGAGCACAGGTTTTCTCTCCCCAATTGGCCCTTACTGAGAACGTATCATCGCCAATAACGATCGAGGTCCAGAGTTCAGGTTCTGCTCATGAAAGCTAATGATTATGTTTCGCGTTACCGGATGGCTCCTGGGAAAAATTACTGGATGACGACCATCGTAACCCAAGGATGAGTTCTTGAGACGCCCGTCTACTCGAACCAAACCAAATTGATCCAAAAAGAGGATAACGAAGCCAGCGAGGTGGAGAAGGCCACCATTCCTTTTGTCTGCAACGTCCTTATTTCATCACCCAAATTAGCGCGCTGAACTGCCCTCAAAACCATACGAGTCCCCGTCTTGAGATCATGAACGGTAATTCCTTTACGACAAACCCGTCTGCCAAACTTATGGACGTACTCGCTGAAGAGCTGGAAAGGAGTTAGCGTATTTGAATGTCGCCACGAGGAGTGTATATTGCGACTTCACCAATAAAATTGAACGGCGAAGTTCTAAGTTGGCTTCTCGAATACTATCGTCGCACGCCAGTCCTCCTGTGCCGGCCCCTGACACCATAAGCTGGATCCAATCAGCTCAGTAGGAAGGGCTCCACGAGATAATATGTCAGCTGGATTTTGCGACGTAGGCACATAGCGCCACTCCATGGAATGAGTCAGATTTTGGATGGTTGACACGCGGGTGGCGACAAAAACATTAAACCTGGCCGGTTCATCTCGAATCCAGGATAACGGAACTGAAGAGTTGCACCAACAAAAATACTTCCCTTTCTAAGCGCATAGACTTAGAACCTCCACTTAGGCACAGTTAACGTCTTAAGAGGCTACACTCGAGACTCGGCTCTCAGCCCCTTGCGACCTGGAAACTATGAAGGCACATGCTCCGTAGCCCACTCTGTGTAAAAAACCTGAGGTAAGCTTTCATCCCAAGAAAGTTGCTCCCGGCACAGCTTCTGAAAGAATATTTTCGCCTTCCTCCCTCCTCCTTGGTGTTGCCACCAGAAATAAGATCATCGACGTAAAAATCTCGAAGCAACATTTCGGTTCCCACTGAAAAGTCTTCAACCTTGTCCTTAGCCAATTGGTGTATCGCTCGAACAGATAGATAGTTGGCTTTGTTCCATATGTAACAGGGTCCCCTTTATATGTTTGCAGCTCCTCCGGAAGGGACTCTCGCCACAAAATGCACTGCAAGTAGCTGTCGGGCGAATCCATTCTCACACAACAATATATCTTACAAATGTCGCCAGTCAGCGCTACCGGATGCGAACGAAACCTCAGCAGGACGCGAAGAAGCTTCGGTTGAATGTTAGGCCCAGGCATTAAGATGTCATTCAAAGAATAACCTGAGGTGGTAATAGCGAATCCATCAAATATCACCCTAAGTTGTGGGCGGACCAGTCCCGATCGCTCAGCTGCCATAAGGACCTTACCATAATCATGACCTCCGCCTGCACAAACAACCCAACCGAGCCCAGTTTTTTGGATTGATGGCAAACGAGGAGACAGATGAATTTGCCCCACACTAAGCAGCTTGTAAAATAATCCAGCTCCAATTAGCAAATCAACTCGCTGAGGCTGGTGAAAATGAGGATCCGCTAGCTTTACATTGGCGGGAATTTTCAAAGAGCTGAAGAGCTGATGGAAAATTGGGCTGAAGATCAGTGATGTTGGAGGCTACGATCGCAGTTATTTGCGCCAAGTAATCAGAGCATTGGGATTTCATGCTGACGTGCACAGAAAAGCCATCTGTAGAAAACCCTGCGTCACCTATACCGGATACAGACACCGGGGACCTTATTTTCCGCGGCTGCAGTTGGTTCGCCAGCCTTGAAGTGACAAGGTGTACCTGCGAGCCAGAATCGAGCAGTGCTCGGCAGGGCAGTATAACTCCGGAGCGGTTCTGGACTAGAATATTGGCACTGGCTAGCAGCACCACATCACCAAACGATCCTTAGCGACGAAAGAATTTACGGCAGCGGGCGCTGAACGAGAAACAGCGTCGCTAGATACGGAAACCTCGGGAGAGTGGTGTTGGCCTTGAATACCAGCTGGAGAGTTGCCACATTGGCACGTACGGCAGCTTGAAGCATTGCAATGCCGAAATAGGTGAACAAATCCAAGGCACTTACGGCATTAATCCAGTCGCCTTACTTCATCTAAACGAGACTCATGCGACAAACTTAAAAACCTTGCGCAGGAATTTATGATGTGAGAATGGCCATCACAGATTATACATGCGGACGATCTTTTAACCATAAATGCAGAGTACCTAGATGAAAGGATTTTCGTCGCCCTACCGCAGGGTTTGGTGGATATGATGTTGTCGGCAAGGTTGTCCATGCTCTCCAAAGTCCGGCATCTCTGCTTTAAGAAACTGGCGATGGACTCCCACGTTGGAATGGAATCCAAGGAATCCGAGCCCTCAGATGCAGTATCTCATTAACATGAGCTTGAAAAATAAGCCTGCGATTACTAAACCCTATGTTCAGCAGCTCCAAGGCGACGTCATAGTTCTTGTTCGTTAGCTCCAACGATCGCACAGTCTACAAGGCAGACTCACGAAGGCAGGACCGCAACCGCTGAAGTTTCTCCACCCAACTTATAAATGGGTTTGTGTCCTCCATGGTCGAGAACAGTGAAAGGAATTTAAGCCACTCCGCCTAACCTCCACTTAAAATGGGAAGCGGCAGTGGCGGTAAAGCCTGGAAAGTTCTGCCGAACGACGCATCAAAATTGGTGGCTAAAGTAGCGTTGATCAGTGTCGAGCTCGCCGGCAACAAACTCGAGCGCCGCATTATCTCTTCGTCCAAGATGAATCGTGCCTCCCTTCGCCGCATCAATGAAGTTGACACGCAGATCGCTCCTGAGTTCCGGAACATTCAACTCGGACAGCTCCTTGTGCGTGCTCTTGAAATTCGCGACGATGCTTTCCAATTCGTTAAGCCGCACATTTATCATCGCCTCCGGAAATATCTTCTTTCAAGGACGACAGCAATCCTTGAAGATCCTCAAAAAGAACGACTGCACCTTGACTCAAAAACAATTTTCTTCCAGGAAATGCACACTCGAAGAACGTATTCATTTTTGCACCAAAAAATTTAGTTCATTTATTTGTTATCAGCTCACGACCTAATATATAACGGGGTCATATATGTATTGGCGAATAGATGTTTATATTACGCGCACAAATCACAAACCGAATAATGTTTTTTAATGTCTTAATTTATTTTATATTTATGGCCGCGCTGCTCAAATTTTCACTGGAAAATAATTCAACTAATTTTTTTTCCAACCACAATCACGTCGGAGGTCACCAAATGTTAAGTCACCAAGCGGGAGCTTTAATTAATTTTCAGAAGCCAGCCTTTAATAAACAACAAGTTCTGTTATATTTATATATAAACGCAATTAATTTTGCTAACTTGATGATTTTTGTTGATATAAAGATATAGGATTTGTGAGAAGGGTTGGAGACAGATCTAAGAAGTAAAGACGCGGGAGCGCGGATCAACGCGGAGCGACCGAGAGATACGGCGAGAGAGCGAGACAACGATAGCGCATGACGGCAGATGCCGGTGGCCGAATGCACGAAAGCGGGCGACGCTAATAGGGACATAAAGATAAAAGAGAGTGACATCACGAATTCAATAAATTATTGCCGTCAGAGGCGGCTGCTTGACCCGGCAAAAATCTATACATAAAAGTGGGAAATGAGCTAAAATAAATAGTAGAAATTGTTGGGAAAATTGTAAATTGATTTTCATAATTGACCTTAAAAAAAAAAAGAAGAAGGAAGAAAGAACAGAAAATATTTGTGTGAAAGGCGAGCCGAAACAAACGGTAGTTCAGTTTTGCTAAGAGCCAAAACGAAGAAATATACAGACGCACACAAATATAAAGATGCTCACTCATATGTATGTATGCAATTAGCTGAAAATTAGCTGGGTAAAGAGAATACTCTTTACAAGCGGAAGGCCGAGTACAGATTGGAATCTCTTAAAGAGAAGCTGGGCAAAGAATAGATCGCTCTCTTCCAAAAAAAAATGCTTTTTAAAATTTTCAAGGCATACAAAAAAAAAACATGAAAAATTATTCTATTTCCTTCCAGATCACGTCCTAAATGGGAGACACGGTCATTAACTCTTTTTTGTGCGAGGCGTTGAACAATGCGATCCTCAGGAAGGAATGGTAAAAGTGGCTGATGGCCATATCTATAACAATATATTGAGGCCGAGGGAATTATCGACACAAGGCAAAAGAGGAGCAAAATCCTCCTCTTGGGAGGTGTCCTACTGCAGTCAGTGGCGTTCTCTTTACCGGGTGCCCTTATTGATCCGGACGATGGAGATGAGAACGACATCAACGCGGTTCTCGTCGATAGTCTAGGAAAATTCTAGGAAACTCAAAGTTTGAGAGGCCCTTGTTCAGAAGCTTAACACCCACTGGAAATGGAAGTTTCTCGGACTTCGTACTGCAACTACGTCAACAAATAAGTAAATGTTCCTTTGGCTCCTCTAAAAAAGAATAGGACATCTGCCGGACACACTTACAACGACTCAACATGTCCTGCGATAAAATCTTCTTTCAATAAATGCTCGAAGATCGGTCATTTTGCTAAGATATGCCGAACAAATATGAAGTCTTCCAGCAGGAAAGTTCCGAAGTTCCAGCAAGAAAAACGAGCCAGTTACTGACCCGAGAGCCTGGATATCTCCGATAGTTCTCGAATTTAAGGAGAATGGGGACATCCGCCTGTGTGTTGACATGGGGCATGTAAATAGAGCCATTCTACGGGAGAAATACCCTCTGCCCACATTAAATTCGTTCATGACCAGGCTTAAAGAAGCCAAGCTTTTCGCTCGCCTGGATTTAAAGGACGCATATCACCAACTGGCCCTGGCGAGCAGGGAGTTCACAAAATGCATAACCCCGAAAGGCCTTTTTCGCTACAAACGGTTGATGTTCGGAGTGAATTCAGCACCCAAAGTTTTCTAACGACTTCTCAAACAAATGCTTTCCAAAGTACCAAGCGCCATGAACTTCATAGACGACATCATCATCTTTGGAGCGGCCACATCTGAGACCGACAACGCAGTAAAGGAAGTATGCCAGATCTTTCAATAAAATAACGTCCTGTAAATCAAGGAGAAATTCGTTTGGAGTATGAATAAGCTAAAGTTCCTGGGTCAAATCCTATCCGTGAATCTCTCTGTTAATAGAAGTTAACCCCGAAAAAATAAATACCCCGAAAAAATAAATATAAAGTTGATATACCGTTGCAGATATGTGGCAGCTTATATTATTAGATATATATCGAATCTTATATAGTCGGCCGATCCTTATAAAATTTGGCAAATCAAATAAGTCTGCTAAAAGAGGAGTCCACAGCAAGTCCCATCCTTCTAACTTGAAAAACAACAGAGATATGGCATTTCCGATTAATCAGTTATATGGCAGCTATAGGATATAGTGGGCCGATCCTTATAAAATTTGGCAGATCGAATAAGTCTGCTAAAAGAGGAGTCCACAGCAAGTCCCATCCTTCTAACTTGAAAAACAACAGAGATATGGCATTTCCGATTAATCAGTTATATGGCAGCTATAGGATATAGTGGGCCGATCCTTATGAAATTTGGCAGATCGAATAAGTCTGCTAAAAGAGGAGTCCACAGCAAGTCCCATCCTTCTAACTTAAAAAGCAACGAAGTTATGGCATTTCCGATCAATCAGTTATATGGCAGCTATAGGATATAGTTGACCGATCCCGGCCGTTCCGACTTATATACTGCCTGCAAAGAAAAGAAGGATGTGTGCAAAGTTTGAAGTCGATAGCTTTAAAACTGAGAGACTAGTTTGCGTAGAAACAGACAGACAGACGGACAGACGGACAGACGGACATGCTTATATCGACTCAGGAGGTGATCCTGATCAAGAATATATATACTTTATAGGGTCGGAGATGTCTCCTTCACTGCGTTGCACACTTTTGACCAAAATTATAATTCCCTCTGCAAGGGTATAACAAGAATGGAAAGCTAACTTCGGGCGGAGCCGAAGTTGATATACCCTTGCAGATATGTGGCAGCTTATATTATTAGATATATATCGGATCTTATATAGTCGGCCGATCCTTATTAAACTCGGATCAAAATTAGTTTGCCGAAAGTAGAATCCATACAAAGTCCCAGTCTTCTAACTTAAAAAACAACAGAGATATGGCATTTCCGATCAATCAGTTATATGGCAGCTATAGGATATAGTTGACCGATCCCGGCCGTTCCGACTTATATACTGCCTGCAAAGGAAAGAAGGATATGTGCAAAGTTTGAAGTCGATAGCTTTAAAACTGAGAGACTAGTTTGCGTAGAAACAGACAGACAGACGGACAGACGTCTGTCTATTATATCGACTCAGGAGGTGATCCTGATCAAGAATATATGTACTTTATAGGGTCGAAGATGTCTCCTTCACAGCGTTGCACACTTTTGACCAAAATTATAATACCCTCTGCAAGGGTATAATAACTCCTGTAAACCAGAGGTATCGAACAATTTTTACTCATTTCGGAATGAGCTTTCATCAATCGGTTCGATGTTACTGAGGGAAGCAGAATATTAGTTCTAGCACCAATTAGAATAAGCACATGGGGGACCCCCAGGAGAAACAGCAATGCAGCGCCGCCTGAGGTCAAAGATGTGGTGGCCACAAATGGACCGAGACGTGGAAAAATTTGTTGCCTGGTATCTCAAGAGCCTCCTCCTTGAGCCGTAGGTTCTGGGCCGTGGATCTGGGTAGTCTCCGACCTTTTAGGCCCTCTTCAAATCATGAAAGAAATTTTCTGTAGGATAGGATATCCCAAATTTCTGAAAACATACAATGGTACCAAGATGTTAGTCAAGAATTCGCAGACTTTATAAAGCACGTAATACAAGTTAAGGCCCCACTTTACTGGCCAAAAGCGAATGGGGAAGTATAGAACATTGACAGGTCTTTAGTCAATCGACTAAAAATTTTATACGATATCTGCTGCAATTATTTAAATTCCTTTCTTTACATATCTGACAATGGTTTAGCTTTTCTTGCGTATCCATCTACAAATCTTTTAGAATACGAGGTCAATCCGAGACATCGCTGAACTGCCTTCCTATCTGTGGATATTGGGAAATTAGTTACTGCTTGTGGTTTTTCATCACTAATCGCTATTTTACCATTTTCTGTAATCTAACCTAGAAAATTAACCTCTTCTCTTAATATATGACACTTTGACAAATTAATTCTTAATCCATTTTTTCCTGAACATTCTAAGACTACTTTCAGTTTGTTTAACCCGTTGTCGACATCCTTGCTTTGAATAATTATTTTATCCATATACACCACTGCCACGTTCTCCTGTATCAGAGCTCTCATCACTGACATAATAAAACGATTAAAACCCGCTGGTGAATTTGAAATTCCAAAGGGAACGTAAAGAAACTCATATTGTCCGATCTACGTGACAAAGGATGTTTACTGTTACGCTATTAATAGTTTTTAATAGCGGCCGAATAAACACACGAATTTATGTTTTAATTTCAATATTTATTTCGAGGGTTCAATTTAACCAAAACCCAGCTAATCAAAACAAATGCCGAAAACCAAGTGATAAAAGCTTGCGCAGAAGCTTTACACAAGCTCCCAAAGTGCATGCGCTACAAAGAACAACAAAGCGCATGCGAAACTGGGAGACAGACAGACAAGAAAAGGCTGATAACAAAAGCTGCAGATAAATACAAAACAATTATGCCAAATGTTTTCTTATGGTGGCTGCTTGGCCCAACATATACATTTATGATTTTTTCTCTGCCGGCACATGGAAGCAACCGTTCTTCAAATCTAACATAGTGAAAGGAGCAAAAGTGACTTTTTGCTCCTTGCAACTTCTCAATCACACTATCCATATGAACCATTGGAAAATTGTCCCTAACTATATATTCGTTTAATTTACGATAATCGCCACATAATCGTTTTTGTCCTTTCTTTTTCGCAACTAACACAACCGGTGAAGCATCAACCGGCGAATGGGGGTGCTCGGTTGTAATATCTTCTGTTCAAGCCATTCACTTATTTGCTTATCTGCTGTTCACTATAAGGTAAACGCCATGGTGGTTGATATACTGGTACATCATCCGTTAAAATTAGTTTAATTGCCACCGGAAAACTTACATTCCGATTTGTCTGAAAAATGTTAACTAAGTCCTTTGCTTTCACTCTGTGTTCATACGTCAAGTGTTGTTACTTCTACTGTCTCTGATGCTGTTAAACGCTGTGATCATACACAAGTATGGAAATTTTTCAAATAATTCATTGAATGAATTAAATCTACCATTTAAACTTTTTACTAACAAAGTTCTACCTAATATAGCATTGAATGTCATATCTTTTTCTGAATCGATATGCAATTCTACCCTTAGATCTAATCCATCTTTTTTCACAGGTATTATAATACTTCCAAAAGTCCAAATTTGTCCCTTACCAATCCTTGTCAAGCATTTTTCATTCCCAGTTAAGATACTTGAGAATTAATATTGAATTTGAAGTTGAATTTTTCTAGTGTTTTTCTAGTGAAGTCTAGTGTAAGGTAGAATAGGGCGGAGCGGGAGCGTAAGAAAAGCTCACTTGTGCTCTCGTGAATTCGCCCCGCTTCGCCGCAATAGATAAGCTAGGCTTAAGTAAGTTGTTTAATATATTCGAATATATACAGTGAAAGCGAGTGCACGCATTTTTTCGTCGATATCATAGTGCTTTTAATATAATTTACAGCCACCCTTGTCTTTTCGGTGAAAATTAGAAAAAGAGATAAACTAATCTCATTGAACGTTTTGGCGCCCCCGGGTGGACTGTTAATTATTTAATTAAAAAGCAGCAACAAAAAAAAAGTGGCAGTGACACAATACATATATATGTATATATAAACAAAATACAAGAGTTGCTCGCGACGGTTAAAGTGAATAAAAACAATTTAAATTCCGCGTCGCGAAACCAAACATTCATCGCCAACGAGCTGCAACTGAAAGGATTCGTCGTCCCCATGCCCTGTACCTGCATCGACTGTACCAACAAAGTGGCCAGTGGCAGGATTAAAGGATCCGAAAGCAGAACCACAGGTATTTGTGCAAAAAATTGAAAGTCGAGAAAAGACAAATTAAAATCCGTCTTGTGCTGGAATATTGCACCATCCTTTCAATTCTTAACGCATATGTACGTAAATTAAAAATAGTAGAGCAAAAACAATTAATAACGTACATAAAAGTTATAAAAATTTCATTATAAATATATGTATTCTAACATAAATGTACTGCCTATGGACAAAATCAAAAAAAATATATATATATATATTTGCCTCGACTATAAAATTAGTCGATTGTCAATTAATTAATCAATTTCGATTTTTCGGTTAAATTTAATAAATTATTTTATTATATTAAACAAGAATGGAAAGCTAACTTCGGGAGGAGCCGAAGTTGATATACCCTTGCAGATATGTGGCAGCTTATATTATTAGATATATATCGGATCTTATATAGACGGCCAATCCTTATAAAACTCGGCAGATCAAATTAGTTTGCCGAAAGTAGAATCCATACAAAGTCCCAGTCTTCTAACTTAAAAAACAACGAAGTTATGGCAGCCAGTTATATGGCAGCTATAGGATATAGTCGACCGATCCTTATGAAATTTGGCAGAAATTTGGAATAAGTCTGCTAAAAGAAAAGTCCACAGCAAGTCCCATCCTTCTAACTTGAAAAACAACGAAGTTATGGCATTTCCAATCAATCAGTTATATGGCAGCTATAGGATATAGTTGACCGATCCCGGCCGTTCCGACTTATATACTGCCTGCAAAGAAAAGAAGGATGTGTGCAAAGTTTGAAGTCGATAGCTTTAAAACTGAGAGACTAGTTTGCGTAGAAACAGACAGACGGACAGACGGACATGCTTATATCGACTCAGGAGGTGATCCTGATCAAGAATATATATACTTTATAGGGTCGGAGATGTCTCCTTCACTGCGTTGCACACTTTTGACCAAAATTATAATACCCTCTGCAAGGGTATAAAAACAAGAATGGAAAGCTAACTTCGGGTGGAGCCGATGTTGATATACCCTTGCAGATATGTGGCAGCTTATATTATTAGATATATATCGGATCTTATATAGTCGGCCGATAAAACTCGGCAGATCAAATTAGTTTGCCGAAAGTAGAATCCATACAAAGTCCCAGTCTTCTAACATAAAAAACAACGAAGTTATGGCATTTCCGATCAATCAGTTATCCCGGCCGTTTCGACTTATATACTGCCTGCAAAGAAAAGAAGGATATGTGCAAAGTTTGAAGTCGATAGCTTTAAAACTGAGAGACTAGTTTGCGTAGAAACAGACAGACAGACGGACAGACGTCTGTCTATTATATCGACTCAGGAGGTGATCCTGATCAAGAATATATGTACTTTATAGGGTCGAAGATGTCTCCTTCACAGCGTTGCACACTTTTGACCAAAATTATAATACCCTCTGCAAGGGTATAATAAGGTTAATTAATTATTTTCGTGTTCGCCTTTTATAGAAATGAAAATTAAAATTAATTTAATTTAATTAATTAACAATAAAAATATTTTAATAAATTTTATTTAACAAATATTTAAATGAAAATATTAAATATTAAAAATTGGATCGTTTTCGCTTCTTTATTGAAAAATAAATAATTTTATAAAATGGAGAGTAATAAACCGAAACCTAATTCCACGACTCTTATTGATTTAAAAAGAAGATTAAAGTTAAAAGCATTCGCCGGTTGGAGGAACGTTTGGAAGCTGGATCACTTCCTCTAGACAAAACCGAGCTAGAGTGCAGTCTTCAGGTTTTAGATGAGGCAATTTCTAAAGCAAATGAGTTGCAAGACCAGATCGAGAAATTAGATGAATTGGATGATTTCGGAGCCGAGTTGGAAGAGTTAGCCATAACAACCAAGGCAAGAATTATGTCCTTATGTAATGCCTTAAATTCAGCTGAAGACTCCCGTCCAGCTACTGCAATGTCTGCAGCCCCAACTCTAACTCGACTTCCCAGTTTAGCATTACCAAAATTCAGTGGAAATTATTCGGAGTTCAAAAATTTTATAAGTCTTTTCGACACATTAGTTGACAAAGATGTGAACATTCCTGTCATCGAAAAATTTAATCATTTAATTTCTTGCCTCTCTGGTGAAGCCTTAGGAACTATCAAGGCATTCCAGGTCACCGATAGTAATTATGACAAAGCTATAGCTAGTCTAAAAAGAGTTTATGATAACGAATGTCGCATCTTTGCGAACAAAATCAGTCAACTGTTCAGCCTTCCGAAAATTTCCCAGCCGTCTGCGTCGTCGTTGAGGGGTCTCATCGACACTGTGTCATCAATTTATGGATCACTATTATCCATGGGAGATGATACTAAAACCAGCTTGCAGTTATTGTAACGCTCAAGACCATTTTTTGGGCCAGTGCAGTCCGTTCGCTCGCCTTGCTGTAATGCAAAGGTTTGAGTTTCTTAAGTCAGCCTACCTCTGTTTAAATTGTCTGCGAAAAGGTCACACGGTAGCGAAGACGACTAGGTGTCAAATCTGTGCAAAATCGCACCATAAACTTCTGCACCGATTTACAGTGACTGAAAATAACTTAGCGTTACCACCACCTACAGAAAATCCTCCTCCAGCGTTAACGAATGATGGCCCTTCTACTTCACATGCTTTGAATGCGTCGTCTTTAGAAAGGGTTTTGTTAGCAACGTCGATCGTAAGCGTTCGAACAAAAAATGGCGAGCACATATTGACCCGAGCATTACTTGACTCAGGGTCACAAATGAATTTCATTACTGAAGATCTTGCTCAACGCTTACAGATCCGTAGGGAGGAATCGTGCATCAACTTGCTGGGAATTGGTCAAACTAATTCACAAGTAAAGAAAAAGATACACACTGTGGTGAAGTCGAGAATCAATGGTAGTGAGTTTCCGTTCGACTTTTGGGTTTTGAAAACAATTTCAGGCTATCACCCTGACCAGTCAGTGAACGTGAAAGATTGGACCCTACCAAAGAACTTGCCATTAGCAGAGCCATTGCCATTGGCTCTTAGCAAAACTGAACTACCGTTTGTTTCGGCACGCCTTTTACACAAATATTTTCTGTTCTTTCTTCCTTCTCTTTTTTTTTTTAAGGTCAATTATGAAAATCAATTTACAATTTTCCCAACAATTTCTACTATTTATTTTAGCTCATTTCCCACTTTTATGTATAGATTTTTGCCGGGTCAAGCAGCCGCCTCTGACGGCAATAATTTATTGAATTCGTGATGTCACTCTCTTTTATCTTTATGTCCCTATTGGCGTCGCCCGCTTTCGTGCATTCGGCCACCTGCATCTGCCGTCATGCGCTATCGTTGTCTCGCTCTCTCACCGTATCTCTCGGTCGCTCCATAGTATCAAGCGTTGATCCGCGCTCCCGCGTCTTTACTTCTTAGATCGGTCTCCAACCCTTCGCACAAATCCTATATCTTTATATCAACAAAAATTATCAAGTTAGCAAAATTAATTGCGTTTATATATAAATATAACAGAACTTGTTGTTTATTAAAGGCTGGCTTCTGAAAATTAATTAAAGCTCCCGCTTGGTGACCCCCGACGTGATTGTGGATGGAAAAAAAATTAGTTGAATTATTTTCCAGTGAAAATTTGAGCAGCGCGGCCATAAATATAAAATAAATTAAGACATTATATAGCAGGTCGTGAGCTGATAACAAATAAATGAACTAAATTTTTTGGTGCAAAAATGAATACGTTCTTCGAGTGTGCATTTCCTGGAAGAAAATTGTTTTTGAGTCAAGGTGCAGTCGTTCTTTTTGAGGATCTTCAAGGATTGCTGTCGTCCTTGAAAGAAGATATTTCCGGAGGCGATGACAAAAGTGCGGCTTAACGAATTGGAAAGCATCGTCGCGAATTTCAAGAGCACGCACAAGGAGCTGTCCGAGTTGAACGTTCCGGATCTCAGGAGCGATCTGCGCGTCAACTTCATTGATGCGGCGAAGGGAGGCACGATTCATCTTGGACGAAGAGATAATGCGGCGCTCGAGTTTGTTGCCGGCGAGCTCGACACTGATCAACGCTACTTTAGCCACCAATTTTGATGCGTCGTTCGGCAGAACTTTCCAGGCTTTACCGCCACTGCCGCTTCCCATTTTAAGTGGAGGTTAGGCGGAGTGGCTTAAATTCCTTTCACTGTTCTCGACCATGGTGGACACAAACCCATTTATAAGTTGGGTGGAGAAACTTCAGCGGTTGCGGTCCTGCCTTCGTGAGTCTGCCTTGTAGACTGTGCGATCGTTGGAGCTAACGGACAAGAACTATGACGTCGCCTTGGAGCTGCTGAACATAGGGTTTAGTAATCGCAGGCTTATTTTTCAAGCTCATGTTAATGAGATACTGCATCTGAGGGCTCGGATTCCTTGGATTCCATTCCAACGTGGGAGTCCATCGCCAGTTTCTTAAAGCAGAGATGCCGGACTTTGGAGAGCATGGACAACCTTGCCGACAACATCATATCCACCAAACCCTGCGGTATGGCGACGAAGACCCTTTCATCCAGGTTACTCTGCATTTATGGTTAAAAGATCGTCCGCATGCATAATCTGTGATGGTCATTCGCACATCATAAATTCCTGCGCAAGGTTTTTAAGTTTGTCGCATGAGTCTTGTTTAGATGAAGTAAGGCGACTGGATTAATGCCGTAAGTGCCTTGGATTTGGTCACCTATCTCGGCATTGCAATGCTTCAAGCTGCCGTACGTGCCAATGTGGCAACTCTCCAGCTGGTATTCAAGGCCAACACCACTCTCCCGAGGTTTCCGTATCTAGCGACGCTGTTTCTCGTTCAGCGTCCGCTGCCGTAAATTCTTTCGTCGCTAAGGATCGTTTGGTGATGTGGTGCTGCTAGCCACTGCCAATATTCTAGTCCAGAACCGCTCCGGAGTTATACTGCCCTGCCGAGCACTGCTCGATTCTGGCTCGCAGGTACACCTTGTCACTTCAAGGCTGGCGAACCAACTGCAGCTCCGGAATATAAGGTCCCCGGTGTCTGTATCCGGTATAGGTGACGCAGGGTTTTCTACAGATGGCTTTTTAGCATGAAATCCCAATGCTCTGATTACTTGGCGCAATTAACTGCGATCGTAGCCTCCTACATCACTGATCTTCAGCCCAATTTTCCATCAGCTCTTCAGCTCTTTGAAAATTCCCGCCAATTTAAGCTAGCGGATCCTCATTTTCACCAGCCTTTGCGAGTTGATTTGCTAATTGGAGCTGGATTATTTTACAAGCTGCTTAGTGTGGGGCAAATTCATCTGTCTCCTCGTTTGCCATCAATCCAAAAAACTCGGCTCGGTTGGGTTGTTTGTGCAGGCGGAGGTCATGATTATGGTTAGGTCCTCATGGCAGCTGAGCGATCGGGACTGGTCTTCCCACAAGGCTCTTCAGATGAGCAGTTCGATCAGCTTCTTCGACAGTTCTGGGAAGTGGGGAACTGCACCGATGCGATTGTGAAAGCGCCAAAGGAAGAATTGGATTGTGAGAGTCACTTTGCCAAGATCTTCGTGCGGTTAGAAGGTGGTGCCTATACAATCAGGGCGACTCATACTCACAGGCTCTACGTCATTTCCAGTTGTTTGAGAGAAAACTGTCTCATTTATAAAGGAGCATCTTAACCTAGGTCATATTTCCCAGGTTCCGCCGGAGTTGCATCGAGATTGCAAATAGTTTGCCTCATCACTGTGTGCTAAGGAAGGACAGCACCACGACTAAACTTAGGGTGATATTTGATGGTTCCGCTATTACCACCTCAGGTTGCATATGGAACAAAGCCTAATGTCTATCTGTGCGAGCGATACACCAATTTGGTAAGGACAAGGTTGGAAACTTTCCAGTGGGAACCGAAATCTTGCTTCAAGATTTTTACGTCAATGATCTAATTTCTGGTGGCAACACCAAGGGGGAAGTTGTAGGCATGTTAGGGCAGTTTTCAGCGCTTCTATCCAAGGGCAAATATCAGCTGCGGAAGTGGTGCTCCAATATCCCTAGCGTGTTGGCCTGCGTACCTAAAGAGGATTGGGAGTCTTATTTAAATTTTGATGACGGCAGCAACTTCACGAAAAGGTTAGGATTTCCTTGGTATCCTTTCACTGATCAGCTGCGGCTTTCATTTTCTGCTCTTCAGTCCACGTCAAAGCCGTCCCGACGTTCGGTCTTATCATGAATAGCCCGGTTGTACGATCCGCTGGCTTTGTTGGTCCAGTCGTTACTAAGGTTTTCCAAGAGCTTCTGTCACATCCAACGTGAAGCATTTCCTTGGCTGGCGCTTACTTCTGGAGCACTCGTGGATACGCCAGCATTGAACCTACGGAGCATGTGTCTACATAGTTTCCAGGTCGCCAGGGGCTGAGAGCCGAGTCTCGAGTATCGCCTCTTAAGACTTTAACTGTGCCGAAGTTAGAGCTGGCTGGAGCTGAGTTATTGGTGAGAATGATAGCAGAGGTTCTAAGTCTAAATGGTCGTCGGAGATGACGTCGGATGGTGGTGCTGCTGAGGACGGCGTCCCGAGCTACAAGACTACAATTATGCCTGCTGCCCCTTCATGATGCTGTTGAAAGCTCATCTTCCAACGGGGGGAATATGTCGGGTCAAGCAGCCGCAAGAAAGTCTGGCCGGCAATAATTTATTGAACTCGCGACGTCACTCTCTTAAATCTTTATGTCCCTATTCGCGCCGCCCGCTCTCGTGCATTCGATCACCTGTATCTGCCGTCATGCGCTATCGTTATCTCGCTCTCTCTAGGTATCTCTCGGTCGCTCCGATGCAGCAAGCGTTGAGCCGTCCTTACTTCTTTATGATATATTAACAAAAATCATCAAGTTAGAAAAATAAATTTCGTTTACAAATAAATCTAACAGAACTAGTTGTTTATTAAAGGCTCGATTCTGAACAATAATTAAAGCTTCTAAAAACGCTCGGTAACTTTACAATTGTTTTGGAGCCAGTTGAGCTTTGCACGTGTATAGACGACCATTTTTTTGAATGCACCGTTACTTAGTCAATTCTTATTTAGTTTCACACTTTTTATCTGTCAGTGACGACTGTAATGACCCGCTATTTCACCGAAGGGAACGTCGGGTTTACATTTATAATAGTAATAGTTTTAACAGTCTTTTTATAATAATAACATCTCCCGCAGTGTGTCTTCCCTCATTGCCGCTTCACTCTCGAGTATTTACCTGTGGTTCATTCCTCTCTTGCTCTGCCGGTGCCGGTTCAGTGCCTGGATCCCGTTGGTTTCCTTCCAGTGCCGGTTCCCACAATGGGCAACAATGTTTTTGGTAAATTTTTAAAATCTAAGATGTGGGCAATGAACGTCATAATTTTTATACCCTTGAAGAGGGTATTATAATTTTATTAAAATTTTGGTTTAATAAAAACAACCTTCTTTCCTTTACAGGCAGTATACAGGTCGGAATGGCCGGGATCGGACAACTATATCCTTGAGCTTCTATATTGATGCATTGAAATGATTGATCGGAAATGCCATAAGTTTGTTGTTTTTTAAGTTAGAAGGATGGGACTTTCTATGGATTCTATTTTGGGGAAACTTATCCAATCTGCCAAATTTTATAAGGATCGGCCGACTGTATAAGATCCGATATATATCTAGTAATATAAGCTGTCACTTAACTGCAAAGGTATATCAGTGAAGGCGACATCTCTGACCCTATACAGTATATATATTCTTGATCATAATCACCTCCTGAGTGGATACAGGCATGTCCGTTGCACATGCATTATTGAAAACGCATTATTCTAAGTTTTTTACACTACACTTATTATAAAACATAACGAATTCTGGATTTTTTCTGGAACAACCAAGAAGTCGGGATTTTACAATTGGAGGCTCAACCGGAATTATTGGGTACTTGATTAACATAGTCATCAAACTTAAATCAAACTGGCAATAGAAAGTTTCTGAAACTGTGAAAAATTAGACACTGATCAACATTGAGGAAGCAATTGAACAAGTGCGGAATAGTGACAGTGGGCTATAAAGAAGGCAGTATACATGGACGACAACAAAACTTTGCCAACATTGAAGCAGTAGGTCAAAACCAACCAAAATCAACGTGGGAGCAGACATGGCGACGCAAGAGTAAGTGATCAGTAATGTGATCAATCAGTAAGTGATCAATAACATAAAGCTGGATTTGGACGGTGATCATCTAGATGAGTGAAAGCAGTGGATCAGTTCAAAAGCTTGGGAATAGCGATCGCTGATGTTTTTCGTCGAGGGGAATTAAGAAGAAGAAAATACGCATTTGTAGCAAAGCGACTAGGAAACACATGCATAGAAGAAGTGCGATCGAGCGGAGTTGCATTCACCGAGCAAAGTGACAAGTGGACTCACACAGAAGAAGTCCGAGAGAACAGAATTTTATTTTCTTTGGGTGAGTACTGGAATCAGCAGACTTGGTGAGATTCAAAAATAAAGAGACAATAAACAAAAATGGAAGAGGAAACTGTAATACTAAAAAGTTAAAAGAATTGTAAGGCAGCCACCAGAAGAAAACACTTGGCATAATTGTAATGTATTCATCTGCAGCGTTTGTTATCACCCTTTTCTTGACAGTCTGTCTCCCAGTTTCGCATACGCTTTGTTGTCCTTTGTAGCGCATGCACTTTGGGAGCTTGTGTAAAGCTTCTGTGCAAGCTTTTGTCACTTGGTTTTCGGCATTTGTTTTGAGCAGCTGGGTTTTGGGTTAAATTGAACCCTCGCAATAAAAATTGAAATTAAAACAGGAAAATCGTGTTTTTATTCGGCCGCTATTAAAAACTATTAATAGCTTAACTCCTTATATTGCTGAACATAGTCAAAAGATACCCATACGTTTGTAAAATTAATAAGGAAGAGATTTTGCTATTGGGTGTGACGGATTTGATCAGGAAGTTAACTGAGTAAGGATTGAACAAAAATTGAAGAAAAAAAGAATTGCAAGAGCCTGAACTATTGCGGCGAAGCGGGGCGAATTCACGAGAGCACAAGTGAGCTTTTCTTACGCTCCCGCTCCGCCCTATGCTACCTTACACTAGACTTCAAAAAAATTCTACTTAAAATTCTTGGGTCCTGACTGAGGGCGCCCAGGGGCCTCGAGTTCAGGACGTCCTCGACTCCAACGAGGACGGTCCGCAGCTCCTCTGCGGTCAACTTCGCGCTGCCCACCGCTCGTAGGAGTAGGTGCTTTGCAGACTTCACACCTGCCTCCCATAGTCCGCCCATGTGCGGAGCCCGCGGCGGTATGAATGCAAATACGCATTCTTTTCTTGATGCGTATTGCCTCAGCTCGTCCGCTTCGTTTTCTATTTGGTGCCGCAGTGCTGCGAAGTGGCGACTCGCTCCTACGAAGTTCGTCGCGTTGTCGCAGTGCACGATCTGCGGACATCCTCGGCGCCCAACGAACCTTTGAAATGCCAATATAAAGGAATCAGTTGATAAATCGGAAACTACTTCTAAATTTACTGCTTTGGACGCAAAACAAACAAACAGGGCAATGTAGGACTTGTATGGTAGCTTACCACGAATTTTCACAAATCTCAGTATTGAGATATCTTCTAGCTGTGACAAGGCAAGCTGACTTTTGTTCCACGCGGTTTCGAAATGCAGTGGAATCGACTCAACCCAATCTAGCTTATTAAGCCAAAGTTCCTGCAACAGGATCTTTCCTTTAATAAGCCAAGGGGGTCGAAGAGCTTTGATGTCACCGACAGAATATTCCGCTTAGTCGCCCTTTGACCCATGACTGACATATCAATTTCGAATTTAAACACGTCATCTTTAGGAACCCAAACGATTCCTAGTGTTTTTGTCAGCTCTGAGTCCGAAAGTGTTATTGGCTAAACCGTGCTCTCGGATGCAGTAACTTCAGGCGAGTTTGAAAACCACTTACTCAATTCAAACCCAGCGTTTTGAAGAACCTGAGTTACTTCAGACTTAATTGTCTTTAGCTCCTCCACGCAACCAGCACCCGTTAACATGTCGTTGACGTAAAAGTCAGACCCAATAACTTTAGCAGCTCGAGGGAATGTATTTTTCGCGGATTCACTCAACCTCTTCAAACACCTTATGGCCAGGAAAGGGGCTGGTGCAGTGCCATAAGTAACGGTGTTGAGCTTGCACAATTTCAAGGACTCAGATGGGTCTTTTCTCCACACTATCAACTGGTATCGTCGATCTGCTTCATTTACCATTACTTGACGATACATCTTTTTTATTTCGGCTACCAGAGCGAATTTGTTTAGCCGAAACCTGAGAAGTGTTGAGTAAAGCTCTTCCTGAATTGTTGGACCCACCATCAACAACTCATTTAAACACTTCTATGTGGATCCAGGACGCATCAAAAACGACTCGTAGTTTGGTCGTTGTACTTTGAGGCCGTAAGACACACTGGTGGGGTATAACGTAGTGTGGAGAAGCAAGTACATCACTGCTTGCAGGGGACATATGGCCTAGGGATTCGTATTCTTCCATAAATTCCAAATACATTTTCGTTAAGTTCGGATCTCGAGATAATCTTCTCTCGAGCGACAGAAAACGGCGTTTGGCTATCTCGAATGAGTTGCCCAAAACGCTTGGATCCGACTTAAATGGAAGTCTAACTTCAAATCGACCTGAAGGCAGTATTCTTGTAGTCTTCCGATAGGGTCCTCACATAGCTCTTGTTGTGGCGACAACATCTTTTTAGAAGATGGAACTCTTCCAACGACCAGAATTTTTTCAAATTATTGTCTATTGACTCTAATGTCTCTTCTTGGTAATTCAGGCTAGAGACCGGCTGTTGAGGAGTTGAGGAATTTGCCAAATATTTTCCCGATACTATCCACCCAAGGAGAGTTTTTTGAAGTATGGGATGGTTCGGACCTTGCTTTATTTGACCAAAAGCTCGAAAAATGACTCAGCTCCAATTAGCATATCTATCCGCTGAGGTTTATAAAAATATGGGTCTTCTAATGGCAAGTTCTTTGGTAGGGTCCAATCTTTCACGTTCACTGACTGGTCAGGGTGATAGCCTGAAATTGTTTTCAAAACCCAAAAATCGAACGGAAACTCACTACCATTGATTCTCGACTTCACCACGGTGTGTATCTTTTTCTTTACTTGTGAATTAGTTTGACCAATTCCCAGCAAGTTGATGCACGATTCCTCCCTACGGATCTGTAAGCGTTGAGCAAGATCTTCAGTAATGAAATTCATTTTTGACCCTGAGTCAAGTAATGCTCGGGCCAATATGTACTCGCCATTTTTTGTTCGAACGCTTACGATCGACGTTGCTAACAAAATCCTTTCTAAAGACGACGCATGCAAAGCATGTGAAGTAGAAGGGCCATCATTCGTTAACGCTGGAGGAGGATTTTGTGTAGGTGGTGGTAACGCTAAGTTATTTTCAGTCACTGTAAATCGGTGCAGAAGTTTATGGTGCGATCGTGCACAGATTTGACACCTAGTCGGTTTGCACTTGCTACCGTGTGACCTTTTCGCAGGCAATTTAAACAGAGGGACGCTGACTTAACGAACTCAAACCTTTGCATTACAGCAAGGCGAGCGAACGGACTGCACTGGGCCAAAAAATGGTCTTGAGCGTTACAATAACTGCAAGCTGGTTTGGCGTTGGCAGAGGAACAAGCCTACGAACTTCTATTAAGTTGCTTGCTAAACCCAGTTTTATCTTGTTTTGGTTTGCCAGTCACTTCAGCGGACAGGTACCTACGATTTAATATTTTTTCGAAATCGGACCACAGCGACAATTCCTCATAATCCAGTGACTCTTCCCATTTTTGCTTGGTCACTGGATCCACTCTATTCAAAACTAAATGTATAATCATTGAGTTTGCAATTTTAGTATCATCTCCTATGGATAATAGTAATAGAGAAAATAGAGACCCCTCAACGACGACGCAGACGGCTGGGAAATTTTCGGAAGGCTGAACAGTTGTCTGATTTGGTTCGCAAAGATGAGACATTCGTTATCATAAACTCTTTTTAGACTAGCTATAGCTTTGTCATAATTACTATCGGTGACCTGGAATGCCTTGATAGTTCCTAAGGCTTCACCAGAGAGGCAAGAAATTAAATGATTAAATTTTTCTATAACAGGAATGTTCACATCTTTGTCAACTAATGTCTCGAAAAGACATAAAATTTTTGAATTCCAAATAATTCCCACTGAATTTTGGTAATGCTAAACTGGGAAGTCGAGCTCGAGTTGGGGCTGCAGAAATTGCAGTAGCTGGACGGGAGTCTTCAGCTGAAGTTAAGGCATTACATAAAGACATAATCCTTGCCTTGGTTGTTATGGCTAACTCTTCCAACTCGGCTCCGAAATCATCCAATTCATATAATTGCTCGATCTGGTCTTGCAACTCATTTGCTTTAGAAATTGGCTCATCTAAAACCTGCACTCTTGCTCGGTTTTGTCTAGAGTAAGTGATCCAGCTTCCAAACGTTCCTCCATTTAATCTTCTTTTTAAATCAATAAGTGTCGTTGAATTAAGTTTCGGTTTGTTACTCTCCATTTTATAAAATTATTTATTTTTCAATAATGAAGCGAAAACGATCCAATTTTCAATATGTAATATTTTTATTAAGATATTTGTTAAATAATTCAAATAAATTATTTGTTAAATAATAAATAAGTCCACCCGGGGGTGCCAAAATGTTCAGTGAGATTATTTTATCTCGTTAACTATTTTTAACCGAAAAACAAGGGTGGCTGTAAATTATTAAAAAAAAACACTACGATTGACGAACAAATATGCGTGCACTCGCTTTCACTCTATCAATTCGAATATATTAACAAATTGCTTAAGCCTAGCTTATCTATTCCGGCGAAGCGGGGCGAATTCACAAGAGCACAAGTGAGCTTTTCTTGCGCTCCCGCTCCGCCCTATGCTACCTTACACTATACTTCAAAAAATTCACTTAAATTCTACGTTTATTCTACAGTTATTATTAATTAGCCATATAGTTATGGCAAAGCCATTACACTCAAGCTCGCATTTCTTAATAATACATTAAAGGTCTATATATCGGAGGCTTTCATGAGAATAGAGCCGGTCAGCGTCTAAAATACAACAGTAGCTGCACTGAGGATAAACAGTTAACGAGACGGGCGTTGTAGCAGCAAGTGTAAAGCGCAATGAGAGAACTTTGAAGGGCCACTTTTGTGCTGTTATTATTTTTACTTTACAAATCTCAAAGCTGCATCTTCACATTGGATACGCAACCGCACGCACTAGTACCAGGCACATACCTTAACCTGTGGGCAGAAACACCCAGTGTAGTTCAGAATGCTTCTGGGATGTCATGGTCTTTCTTTACCTGGAGGAGGTGTGACCTCCTTGGCTACTCGCATTGGAAACGCCTCCACTCGCGCTTATTCCAGGACCATACCTTCGCTATTAGGCGCCTAATTCCTGAACACAGAATGTAGACTACAGTTATCACGCTGCCTCAGATACTTACAAGCTACAACAAGCTCTTCCAAAATACATGGGGAACGAGAACCAGGTCCCGTATGGTGCTCTTAAATGTATCAATCTTCCATTATGATAAAACCAGTCTTGTGAAAACTTCACTCAATAACAACTTCCGTCACTCCAGGTACTTTGAACTTAACTTGTACCAATTTTATGGAAAAAACATAAATAGAATTTACATTATTTTATAGGTCCCTATTGTTAGCGGAAATTCGGAGTAACCACCGCTATTCGATGTACAATTAACTCCATATTGGTTAGCCTTTCTGTTGAAATGACCCACCATTGGATCAGCTAGCCGTATTAGTATACGGAGTCTATGTTCTTTTTTTCATCATAGTTTCGAATATCATATCGACTGTGTAATTGGTAGAACGGATGACCTCGTTTTTGATCTAGGGCCCAGACAATTTCATTGTGTATGCTGAAAATTTAGTCTTGAATGATATTTTTAGTATGGGCTTTTCCTGTTTGCAATGATTTATACAAATGAATTGATAATGAATTTTATTTTTTTATTTTTTCTCTTCTGCCTCTTCATTTCAGGTCCATGAATATAACTTTCGGAATCCAGCACTTGTCTTTGGGTATCGTGTAGACATTTTGCAGAAAATTTACAGGATTAGAATTAACAAAAGCCATAGGCTGTCCACACTATCTCGACACTACATTCTGGTTCGGTTCTGGTTTGCGATAGCTGTTCGTAAATAGAGCGTTATGCGGCCACTATCGTCGAACTTGAACTCACGGGCATAACGGTAGGTCCCGGAGTCGTAGTCAAAACCCTATAGAAAGTCTGACTAAAGGTACCTGGCTTGTGCAAGGGTCCGTTCGAGATGAACAGTCGCTCACTGTGATTAGGATGAGGTCGCTATTCTGTAGCGGGGAGCTGAGGTCCGGTTGGCTGTCTGCAGCTGTGGTGGTGGTATTTTGGGCAATAATCTTTCCGGCGGTCCTTCGGTCTGGAGCAAAACACGGAGGCTGCGTAACGGATTGGTCCTACTGACGGTCCTTTTTGAAGGGAGCAACACTCAGGCTATACTACGTATAGGTGGTTCTACTTGTGGTTCGTTTCACGGAAGCAACACTCGAAGTAGGTTAGTTTTATGTACCGGATTTAGCACTGAGTAACGAATCGATTAACTCTGTATACGCAACTGTCTTTACTATTTGGGACCAGGTGATCTTTTATAAGATCAGATAATTACAGTTGTGGTGGCTTAACTATGGTTAGCTGGTCAATGTTAAAGTCCGCACCGTAAGGTCAATGTTAAAGAAAGTACGTGCTAAGTATTGGTTTGGGTCTGCTGACTTAGATCGCTTGGTATGAGGTTTCAGCTGAGCTTAATGTAGCAACTGCAATATTTGAATCCTTTATTCTAAAGTACGGTCCAATGAAGACGTTCATATCGGACATGGGAACAGAATACAACAATTCGGTTATAAACGACTTGTGCAAATACTTAAAAATACAGAATATAACATCAATTGCACACCACCACCAAACCGTTTGAGCAATAGATAGAAGCCACAGAACATTTAATGAATATATACGATCTTACATATCAGTAAATAAAACTGATTGGGATGTATGGCTCCAATATTTTGTTTATTGTTTCAACACGACCCCCTCTATGGCACACAGTTATTGTCCATATGAGTTAGGTTTTTGTAAAACTAATAATCTACCCAAGTACTTTATAACATACATAGATAACATAGAACCACTATATAACCAAGAGGATTACGCAAAAGAAAGTAGGTATAGATTAGAAATAGCATACAAAAGAGCTAGAAATATGCTTGAAAACTATAAGCATAAAAATAAAGAAAACTACGATTGGAAAAGTAATAACATTAATGTATGGATAGAAGATAAAGTTTTATTAAATAATTAAGTAGGACATAAACTAGATTTTCAATACCCTATGAAGTAGGAAGCATAGAAGATAGAGATAATGTAGTTATTTCCGGAAATAAGAATAAAAAACTAACATTACATAAAGACAGATTAAAAATTTTTAATTCATGATAAAACCAAACAAAAAAAAAATATATACATACATTATAAATAAATAAAAAAAAAAAAAAAAAAAAAAAAACACATTTATATATATATATATATATATATATATGCATATTAAAATAACTCCATAATATTACGTTATTTTTCAAAAGGAGGGAGATGTAGTGTATACATATGCTCATAGGCAATGATCACTTGTACAATAATTATTAATCAATAAATTGTGACACTTTGTTGCAATAAATGTAGAAACCCTTGACTTCAAGGGTTGCCCAGCTACAGCCACATACGAACTTACGAATAACATAAACATATGCCCTCTGCAGCAGCGCAGCCTTTTTATGGGCGGCTTAGAATAAGTTAAAACTGTATCAAAAAACATATAGAAAAGAACCAGAGCAGCGACACGACATGTCGCTCTCTCAAAAAAGATTAAAGAATAAATAAATTTCCAACTAAAATACCCCCCAATCACAAACCTCTAATAATTTGATGGTGGTAACAATACACTGCAGAGGTTGCGATCTTGTCTTCGGGACTCAGCATTAGAAGGAGTTCGTTCCTTGGAAATCTCCGAGGAGAATTATGATGTCGCGTTGCGTCTCTTGGAAAAACGAATAAATAAACGTCATTTAATATTTCAGGCTCATGTGAACCGGGTTCTGGGCCTCAGTCTATTGGAAGGTGGCTCAGTGGCATCGCTTCGAGGACTTTCCGATAAATTCAATGCCGACATGCGAACCTTACAAGATTTGGGGACGACAATGCATCACAAGTGATCCTTCAAGGGTTGGACCTAGCTACCCAGGCCAATTCCAAAATGCGTTAAACTTGGACCTCATCCCTACCTGGGAGTCGATGGCAGAATTTTCGGAGCAGCGACGCTGGACTCTGGAGGCTATGGATGTGGCCATGACCACCTACGTGCCGGGCACTCAGATGGGAAGAGGTAGAGTCTCAAATAATAGTAGATCGTCCTTTACCATCACTAATTCACCATTCCCTGCTTGTATATTATGTGGTGGGTGGTCCCACGTAGTGTCTGCATGCCGCTTGATGAGGCTAGGCGACTCGGAAATGTCTCCAACCTGGTCATCACCTGCGTGAGTGCCTCGCTGCTAATTGTCACAGCAGCGCCGAGCCAATAAGCGCTTCACCATCCGCTGCTAATGCACTAGTTGCCCAAGGTCGCTGCAGTGAGATAGCCTTACTGGCTACAGCAATCATTCTCGTTCGGAGTCGCGCTGGAGTTTTTGTTCCTTGCCGAGCTCTATTGGATTCAGAATCGACTACCCGACTGGCTAGTCAGCTGCAGCATCGTATACGCAAATCTTACGTGGCAGTGTCTGGAATTGGCGACACTGGCTTCGCGACAGACGAATTCTCTGTCAATGTGCTCCTGCAGTTCCGTTGCTCCGAATATTTGGCCTTAGTCAACGCTGTCACGAACATCACGGATCTCCAGCCTAGTATCAGCTAGGACGTCTCCAGCTGGAGACCAAATCAGTCAATTTGGGGGCATTTTTTATATATATAAATGAGCATAGGAATCAAAACTTGTTAATAATATTGTATAAAACTGAAGCTAAAGAAAAATGACAATTGTGGTTGTGAAAAGGGACGTAAAAATCGCGTTCCTACAGAGAGATGGACATATTAAGCTTTTTTTGTATTACTGGCCATCACGTATTAAATGATATTTGAAGATCCAATATTGTTTTCGAGTAAAAAAAGATTACATAATATTAATTAAACTTCGTAAATGTAGATTAAAGTAGCATGAAAATTAAATGGTATACGAGATTCTTGTCAGGGAAAATGATGTTACTAGTGTAAAAGAAGCATTAAGCGAGAATAACTGTGACGTCTCGTAATTGTTTAATGTGATTATCGTCATTCAATCGTTTTACAAAATATAAACTGTTAACGTGAATTAAGAAAAAAATATATGTACTGTAATGTTTATTGCAATTGCAAAGTATGACACGAAACGTTTAATTTTATATTTGCATTTTTATAAGTGAACACATTACATGGTTAATAAAAATTCATAATTATTCTTTCGTGAATAAAGAAAAAAAAATTTAACTAAATAAACAATTTTTTAAGAGCATGGCGGATTTAGAAGCTGTTTTGGCTGATGTCAGCTACTTAATGGCCATGGAGAAGTCTAAATGTACTCCCGCCGCAAGAGCCAGCAAAAAACTGACTTTACCAGATCCCAGGTATCCAATTTAAAAAGCTGCATGCAAATGTAACTGTACATTTACAATTGTGTGCACATATATATGTATGTATATTTATGTATGTTCTGGTCAATTGTTTACATGCATGGATAAGTCAAAACAGGGACGCACTGTTTATAAAATAGTAATAAAATAGTTTAATAAATATTAAATAGCTTAGATAGCATTCCATACCAATATTAATGTAAGCTTTAAATGTACATATACATATGTAATTTTTTGTTCAAAACCTCTAAACTTATAAGTTGATAATTTGAAAACATGTAAACATGAAAAAATATTTGTTAATTTAATAAGTTTCCTTAAATAAATATGTAGAATTAAATTTCCAATAAACTAAAACTTTCAAATAAATATATGTGTATATTTAGTATACACTAAATATATTTATGTGTGCATTTATTTAGTAAAATGTGATACCAATAAAGTTCAGATGTGTGGAAAAACTCCCACACAATGGCGGAAAAAGGAAATGTCAATTGAAAGATACTATTTCTAAATTGCTCTTTTGCATACATACATATATAGTTATGTACAAACATACATTTTGGACTGATTTTTATATTGGCCATACATAGTACATGTATACATACAGTATAGTATGCATACACCCTGCACCCTGTAGTACCGATATTCATTTTACCGCCTTTTCAGTGTTCGAAAAGCACAAATTAAGAATTAATCATACAAATTAGGCGTACCAATTCTGCCGGCACTCTGCTGCTGCAGAATTATGAAGTTTCGCATACTCGATGTTCGTTGGTAAACAATAACATTTTTCTTGTAATTCTAAATATGTATGTATACTGGCCATGGGCGTTGCTACCGTCGCATCTGCCGTATTAATTATTCGATGCACCCGGGCCACCGGCACACCCCACGTGCGTAAGCTCCTTAACGGCCCCCAAAACAAATTTTATACAGGGCTCCGCCAAGGCACTCTACGCTTCTGATATTGGGTCAATTGTTAAGATATCTGCCAGTAAATCTTAAGGTTGTGGGATCGATTCCCAGCAGGAGAAGAGCAATATTTTATCACTAACCATACAACAATAGACTAATTTCTTACAACTTTAATGGACGCAAAAATTTGTTGCCACAGGCCCCAGTAGCCCCCAGAGAGCATCTTACACTTATTCTGACGCTCATAATCTCATTGAACGTTTTTTTTGTTTTTTAGTAGCAGAGAAGAGCATCACCAAGAAGGTTGTTCCGCGGTAAATTTATTTTTATATGGATGCGTGCCCACTCATTCACATACACGGTTTCATATGTGTGCGTTCGATTTCGTTTTGAAGCCAGCCAAAATTTTATCTTTTTGTAACTTTTTCAGGCATGCTTCCCTAAAAATGAGGGCACTTATTATTGGGTTAATGACGAAACAATTTAAACTCAGTCATCCAAAAACGTTCAATGAGATTTTGAGCGTAAGAATGAGAGTAAGATGCTCTCTGGGGCCTGCGGGAGCCTGTCGCAAGAATTTTTTGCGTCCATTTTCGTTGTACGAAATGAGTAGTCTATATGGGTAATTCTTTAATGTCGAACGCGAACTTTGTTCGCATTTCAACTGAAAAAATACATTTGCTTCGAACGCTCATTTCTGTGAATCCTATGGGAAAAATTCTCTTCAATCAATTTTAAACTAGTATTTATTAATTGATCTTAGTAATAAATTTTCGTCCATCAAACTTTTTATGTTGTTGTTGTCCTTTTTAAATAATTAAACATAAATTCGATTTTCTATATTATTTAACCATTAATAATATACCAAAACAAAATAAATAAAGAAAATATAGTTTTCAGGCCTAACAAAAAAGTGATTATCAATGCATTTGAAATCTCTTTACAAAATATATTTAAAACAAATCCTATCACTGAAATGTTGAAAACTGAACTTTCGCTCGTTTCGGACTTTGCATTGAAATATTTCAAATTGTGTTAAAAGTAAAATGTTATTAAATTTGTTTAATTAAAATTGTTTTAAATTTTTCCCTATAAAAATATCTGTGTTTGGTCATTGAGATTTTTCAATGACCTTTTCCTTTTTCCAAAATAAAAAAGACGAAACCTTTTTTTTCGCAACGTTATAATAATGTTTATTTTTGTCCGCGTATGAAATGGAGTGAGACAAAAGCTCCGATTTATGATGCGTATGCACTGAGATAAAAAGCACGAGGGAGCCTGCCTTAGAACATAGGCCGGGCAAAAGCTCCATTACTTAATGATAAAGATAAATAAAGCCGAGCGGCTGAGAAGAATCGGCTTGCGACCAACAACAGCGATAAGATAATGAATATATGCCAAAATATAATTATTACATTTATATATATGTTACATTTATATTGATCTAATCTAATCCGTGGCTGCTGCCTGACCCGACATACTCCCCCCCAGTTGAGGCCTGTCCTTCAATTTCATCCTTAAGGGGCAATAACCACCGCCACTCTAGGCACTCCATCCTGACCAGGGACTAGATCCAGAATTCTAGCCAACGGCCACTTGACTAGCACCACATTGTTAATCGCCAAGGCAGGGCCGGACGCACGCCATTTCGAGCGCTGCTGAAGAAGGCTTAAATACTCCTCCTTCCATCGGGCCCAGAAAGACTGCTGCAGGAAAGACACACGCTGCCAGCTGTCCATACGGTTGAAATTCAGCTTTGTGACATCAGGCTCGAAAAAACTCACTGACGGGCCACCAGTTACAAAATTGGATGGCGTTAGGACATCAAGGTCTGCAGGATCCTCTGAAAGAGACAATAAAGGCCGTGAGTTTATGACAGCACCAATGTGACAAAGCTGAGTTCGCAGCTCGTCAAATCCAAGAACTGAGGATCCAACAGCCTGGTAAAAATTATGCTTTGCGGTTTTGACAGCCGCTTCCCAGAGTACACCAAAATGCGGAGATCGAGGAGGAATAAAATGCCACTCGATGGACTCAATCGCGCAAAACTCCAGAAGTGCTCGTTGATGCTCGTCGCTTATGAAGAGTTGGAGCAGCTCCTTTAGCTCGTTTTTAGCTTCAACAAAATTGGTCGCATTGTCAGACCAAATGTGCTGAGGCTTTCGGCGAGTGCATATAAACCTTTTTAAAGTATGTAAAAACGCAGATGTGGATAGATCCTTTACAAGCTCTATGTGCACGGCTTTAGTAGCAAAGCAAATGAAAGCACCCACGTAACATTTTACAGGAGCTTTATTGCGAACTTCTGGCTTATAGTAAAATGGCCCGCAAAAATCCACACCAGTCACTCCGAAAACCTGGCAACCGTTGAATCTTGACTGTTGACACGCAACAGGCCAAACTTGTCCAATAAAGGAGAGAATGTGGCAAGTATGCTGGCTGACGAAATTTCCCTTCCATTCTGAAGCGCCTTTATGACATCCCAAAAATGCATACGCTGCACTACTCGCAATAGTAGGTGGGTTCCAGCCTTGATGTGGCTAGCAGTGACACCCTTGTGACGGACTCGCTGTGAGAACTTGTGCACATAAGCGAACACCCGCTGCAGTGCTGGAAACGAGTTAGCGTACTTGGTGTACCAGCTGTCACGTCAACGTACGGAGATTGGATTAGCAGAACCCTTGCCCTTAGCTCTATAGTGGGTCCATCAGATTGAACCGCTGGTGCTCCAAAAAGAAACGCAGTACCATGAGATCACAGGTTATCAGTAATTAACTCCTTGAGGAGAGCACCACGCGACAGGATGTCTGCCGGGTTCGTATAAGTAGGAACAAAACGCCATTCCTTCGTTCTGGTCAACTTCTGGATTGTTGGAACTCAATTGGCGGCGAAAACATTAAAGCGAGCGGGCTCCTCCCGAACCCAGGACAGCGCCACAGCAGAGTCGCACCAGCAGAAATACCTCCCATCGTAGACCTTCAACTGAGCTACTTTCGACATAAGCCGAGCCGAGTTTTCAGACTGTGATGATAGTGACCATCTAGGGAATTCAGCACGCTGCGCCATGGCGAAGCTGCAACAAATCATGTCCCAATCGGAGTGAAGAGCTTGAGGTAGACTTTCATCCCAGGACAACTTCTCACGGCATAGCTTCTGAAGAAAGATCTTCGCCTTCGTAATGACAGGTCCAACAAGCCCTATCGGATCATAAAGCCGGGCGATTGAGGAGAGGATGATGCGCCTAGTGGGCTTCGAGGTTGACTGAAGCCCTTCAAACGAAAATAGCAAGCGATCAGTAGAAGGATCCCAAGCGAGGCCAAGAGTCTTCGTAAAGCTGCTGCCATCATCAAACATAGGAACGACTCTCGATCCTCTTCCGGCACGTCAGAGAGCACTTCAGAAACATTGGAGCACCACTTTCTCAACCGAAATTGGCCCTTGGCGAGGATCCCCAATGTTTGCTGCATTATGTTGGTAGCCTCCTCTATGGAGTCACCTCCGGAAATTAGATCATCAACATAAAAATCGCGACGCAGAATTTCGGCACCCTTTGGAAACATAGACTGCTCATCCTCTGCCAACTGATGCATTGCTTGAACTGATAAAAATGAGGCCGGCTTTGTCCCATAAGTGACCGTATCCAGTTTAAAAACCTGCAACTCATCCTGGGTGGAATTCCGCGAAAGAATGCACTGCAGATAGCTGTCCTCGGGGAAAACTCTGACGCATCGGTACATTTTGCAAATATCTCCTGTAATGGCCACTCTATGGGAACGAAACCTTAGAAAAATGTGCAGCAACTTTGGTTGGATAACTGGACCAGACATCAAAACATCATTCAATGAATACCCGGACGTAGTAGCAGCCGAACCATCAAAAACAACCCTGAGCTTGGTTGTTGAACTGTCCTCCTTCAAAACGCAGTGATGTGGCAGGAAATGCTGTCTGGCAGGTAGTGGACTAGGCGGGACTAGAGACATATGCCCCAAATCTAAATACTTCTTTATGAACGCAGCATACTGATTCTTCAATTGAGGCTGACGGCAAAGCTTCCTTTCGAGGGAGAGAAATCGCCGCACGGCTCGTGAGTACGAATCACCCAGCAACTCAGAGCTGACCTTCAACGGCAGCTTCACCGAGTAGGCGCCTGACTCGAGCCGAGCAGAATGCTTCACGAAATGCGTCTCGCAATCCAATTCCTCTTTCGTCCACTTCACAATGGGCTCGGAGCAGTCTTCGATTTCCCAAAATTTACGGAGCAGACACTCTAAGCGCTCATCCAGCTGGCTTGGGCTTTTCACAACGTCCTTGCGGGCTGTGGCTGCGAACGACTTTCTCTCCAGATGTGAGCCACCTCCACACACAACCCATCCAAGCCGGGTTTTCTGCAGCACCGGTAGGCCAGCTGAGAGCTGGATTTGACCAACACACAGCAGTTCATAGAATAGACTGGCTCCGATAAGTAAATGGATACGCTGCAGTCGAAAAAAATGGGGATCAGCCAAAGTGAGGTTGGACGGAATATTCCACTTGGAGACATCCTAGCTAAAACTAGGCTGGAGGTCCGTGATGTTGGCGGCGATGACAGCGTTGACAAGGGCCAAATACTCGAAGCAATAGGATCGTAGGAGCATATTAACAGAAAATCCGTCTGTCGCGAAGCCCGTGTCGTCAATGCCGGCAAGGAAGAAAAACCCCAGCACGGCTACGAACGCGAAAGTTCGCTGTGGCTAGTAAGGCTATCTCACCGCTGCGACCCTGGGCAACTAGTGCATTAGCCCTTAATAGTGAAGCCCCTATTGGCTCGGCGCACTCGGCTATGGCGGACGTAGATAATTCAATAGAAGGCTGGATACTGGATGACTGTATTTCCAAAAAATGCAGCAGGCTGTGATGCCTCCTCCCACAACTGCGACAATTATCAGAGAGGCACCCACGCAGGTGATGGCCAGTTTGGAGACATTTCCGACATTTTCCGACTCGTTCGCTTAGCCTCGCCAAGGCGGCTCTCAGGAGCAATAACAAAAATCTTGGGCATGCAGAAACTACATGGGACCACCCACCGAAAAATATACAGGCAGAGGCAGGTGAATTAGTAATAATAAAGGACGCTCTACTGTTATTTGCGTCTCTACGTCTTCCCACCTGAGTGCCCTGCGCGTAAGCGGCCAAGGCCACATCCAGCGTAGCTGGATCCAACCTTTAAAGAAGTACCTGGACAATCATGCAGCCGGCGATCTGAACCGTCGTCCCCAAATTTTTTAAGTCTCGCATATGGGCATGGAACTTATCGGAAAGCCCTCGAAACGCTGCCACTGTGCCACCTTCCAATAGATTGACTTCCAATAGACACTGCGACATCACAATACTCCTCGGAGATTCAAAGGTTTATCTCTTTTCAATTTTTACCGAAACGAAAAGGGTGGCTGTAAATTATAAAAAAGCACTACGAAAACGAACCAAAAAATGCGTGCACTTGCTTTCACGTTATAATTCGAATATATTGAACAACTTCCTTAAGCCTAGCTTATTTATTGCTGCGAAGCGGGGCGAATTCACGAGAGCGCAAGTGAGATTTTCTTGCGCTCCCGCTCCGCCCTATGCTACCTTACACTAGACTTCAAAAATTTCAACTTAAATTCTACATTAATTCTACAAACGGACTGCCTCTAAAGCGGAGTCCTGAAGACAAGATCGCATCCTCTGAAACTTTTCCACCTTACTTATACAAGGATTGCAGCTTGCGATCGTTGAGAAAACCGAGTGAAACTCAGCCCACTCTTAATATCCTCCGCTGAAAGCAGGAAGAGGAAGAGGAGGCAAGACTTGAAAACTCCGACTGAGCGCAGGGTCCACCTGAATACTGGAAACTCCGCTGGCAAGGGTGGAATGGGCAGCAATTCGAGCAAAACGCAACGACGTCTCGTGCTCGATTTCGGCATGCATCGTCGCTACAAGCTCAGACACTGTCCATCGTAAGTCGCTGCTTATCTCCGTAATATCCAATTCTTCAAGGTCCCCGTGGATGGCCTTAAAATCCTCGTACATGGCGACCAACTGGTCGTGACGCACATGGAGCATAGCATCTTCCACCTTTGACCTTGGCTGGAGGGCGCCTTGGATCCTCTTCAAATCCTGGAGGATACCCTTTGCCTTGCATTTTAAAATCGCACTTCGAGATGGAGTGGGTTCTTCTGTGACGGCGCCGCTGGAGTTCATCGCATTGAAATACGCTCAATTGAAGTAAAAACACGCACAAATTAATTTTGGCGCCATAATTATAGTTCTGGTTTATTTTATAATATTTAATTATATTTGTGCGCAGCGGACACGATTTATCCCACTGTGCGCTCAGAGCCGTACACTGAGTTGTGTAATGTATATATATATGAACGCTTGTGTGAGGCGAATGCACTTGCAAGTGGAACGTATATATGTATGTATGTATGTATGTATGTTGACGGACCGGATAACAATTGTATTTTATGCCTATGAAATTATTTATATTATTGCACTGATGCACTGTATGCATTTTATGTTCAAAAATGTACATACTTATGTTAATACACCGCGAAAAAAACTGAATCGGGATTGTTCGCACTGGTTTTTATGCTCGTGGAATTGTTAATTTCCACGTTATTTCCAGTTAATAATTGAGAAGAGTCGGCTTGCGACCAACAACAGCGATGAGATAATGATTATATGCTAAACTATAATTATTTCATTTATATATATATTTTACATTTATATTGATCTAATCTATGCCGTGGCTGCTGCCTGACCCGACAACGTGAAAAAACATACTTTTATAGTATTGAAATTTTTGCGTGTGGTTGACCTTTCTTGAGAATTACCCATATGTTGTATATTTTTTAAACTTACATAAATAATTGGTCTAGAAACTATCATGCATGGAAATACTCAATGAAATGAAAATTGGCTTCAACAAAATGTAAACAAATATCGTTTTTATATATAATTTCTTCTTGTTTTTCATTAATTGATTGTTAAACATGTTTAGAATTACTACCCCGTTTTGAACAAGTGGCAATATGCCACAATATACAACCAAAATCCACAAATATATTTTTTTGTGTTTACAACTGTGTAACTGGGATTTTACATAATATTTTTAGTTCAAAATTTATATATATGTTGTTTAAGTATATGTTAATAAATGATTAAAATTAGCTCCGGCTAAAATAAGCCTCATAGCCTAGTGGTTAGTGTACTAGCTCGCTAAGCGTGAGGTCGTGGGTTCGAGCCCCATTCATGTCAAGTGCATGGCCCTGCAAGTTTTCGGCGCTCGCGCATATGATGTAAATAGTGTAAGTTCTTATCGGATTCTTTCTATTTATATGCACGAAAACCGAAAACCGGCATTCCCAGATGTCGTTAGGTGGCCAGCCCCACTTCTGAGATAGGTTGCACTCGGCTAATCACCGGATCGACCGAAAAATAACGATTAAGAAACAAACACAAGATCAAAAAAACAATCACCCCCCCAACCCGATGACGACCCTCCGCTTTCCAGCAACAGATAAGGAAAAAAGAAATGGAAATGGATGTATTGGTCACGCGCTAAGGAAAGAGCGAGACAGCATAGATAGGATGGCTTTGGAGTGGAACCCGCAAGGAAGAAGAAGTGTGGGACGCCCCAAGCTAACCCAGCGCCGAGCAGCACTACGAGCGAACTCTCTGACAATAACACCTGGGATTTGGCAGAATAGGGTCTGGTGGATGAATGCACTTGTGGATGCCCTAAGCTCCCAAAGCAATAGGACAAAAAAAAAAAAAAAAAAAAAAAAAAAGCATTAGCAAAATTATCATTAAAACCGGCCGCCCCACGGCCATTATCTCATAATCTGGTCTTCAAATCGGCCTCTTTCTGACCCCTAGCAAAAGTTTTCTCCATGATTTTAAATAATTTTATCAGCTAATTTCCTGATCGAATATATGTGTGTATTTTCCACATTTATGCTGTCTAAGAGACAATACGGCATTGTCTTCTCTACTATAGAAGTTTATACCCATTAAAAAAACAAAAAAAATTGTTTTACTGTATTGATATGAAATTATATTTTTATTACCAAAAAAATAACCAATTTAAGAAAAAATTCCTTTATATGTAAAAATAACCTGTCACTAATGAATTATTTTGATCAATGCTGTTGGCTTACAAACTCAGTAGTGTCTTTGATATATGGTTGGTTTCCTCAGTCTTATTTGTCACAGAGGAGCTTTACACTGACTACAATAAGAAACAAAACACGAAAGGAAAGAATTTCGGGCGGATGCTTATATCGATTCAGGAGGTTATCCTGATCAATATCCTGATATATACTTTATAGGGTCGTAAATGTCTCCTTCACTGCGTTGCACAGTTTTGACCCAAATTATAATACCCTCTGCAAGGGTATAAAAATAAGAATAACAAACAACTAGTGTTGATAAAAACTACTTCAAGTTGAAAAGATTTTAAGTGCATCCATTAATATGAACATGTGTGTAATACACACTAATATCAAATATTAGCACACAGAAAATTCGTGTCTCGTGGACTGCCGTCCACAGTGATATTGTTAAATTAATTAATAATTAATAATATGATATTAATTTCGTTGCTTGATTTTTTTTTTGATTGGTTACTATTGTTTACCAATTTTCCCTCGCCTATCTTTATGTTTAATAGTTTATTTACTTCAATATGATTCCTTTTTTTCTTTTTTTTTCCTTTTTCCTTTTTTTCAAAGATTATTTATTTAATTCCTAACAAAATGGTATATTTATTTTAAACATGATAGTAGCCGTTTATTAGATATAAATTAGAAACAGCAGCAACATGCATATACTCAGTTTCGAACCTGACGTGATTGGAACTCTATTGCTACTGCTTTAAGAAAGGAAAGCCCTGTATCAATACCACCTTTCGCTATCTTTCTCACCATTCGCCATCAAAATTCAGAAAGAGCGACATGCCAATGAAACTTTCTTCATTGATCGTAAGTGATCGCCCTCGCCTTTTAACGGACTCTGATGCTAGACTCATGATGAAAAGAATGATGAAAAATTGAATTAATTGAAAAAAAATAGGGTGTCGCGGAACGGATTAGGGTTATCGATAGTTAGTCTTGTTGTATATGTAAGTGTAGCTTTGGGATTTTAAGTTCATGTTGTTCGGTCCCACTAAATAATAAGTAAACAAGAAGATTTTGGCGGAATTAGACCGATTTGCGCCATCACATTGAGAGGGAAGAGAAACTGCGGTAGGTTAGCCAACTAAGTAATTGTAGCAGTATTTAATGTAACTCTTCCAGAATAAAACACAACAACACTAACCACAACTCCAACGATTGTCCAGCACTAGAGTGTTTGTTTGAAGGCATTCCCCGTGATCGGCCAAGCGGCGACATTATCTTTTATTCGCACTCTGCAAGATGATGCCCACGAAGCATTCGCCCCGGCGGAGCCCCAGGTTGGAAGCCTCGGGTGTTACCGCAACTGCGACCACCACGGCCACAGCAACTTGCACACCGGCAAGCTCTGCGAGTGTGGCTGGTGATCGGCAGCGGCCACAGACTCCGAAGCAAAGTGGAACAGCCGCCAGGAAAGCGGCAAGTAACCTGCAGCCCGAAGCAACGGGGCAGATTACGGATTCCACAACTGTACAAGTGGCGGCCCTAATGGAAAGGATCGCACGTCTCGAGTCGGAGCTGGAAAAGGCAAGGGCAAGTGGAGGACAAGCAGAGGCCGCCAGGGATCCCGTTGGAATCGGGGCACGCGGCGTTGGAGTGAGCGGTGCGGCGAATACACCGCCATGTTTGAGTGGAATGCTGCCACGGCAGGGAGCAGCGCAAATGCAGAGTTATAGTGGAATCCTGCCCAGGCAGGTGAGTGACAACCTGCAAACGGAGCTTGGAGTGACGTCATCGTTGCAGTTGCCGGCACAATTGAGTGCAAATTTGGCGCCGACGCTCGGCGGCCATTGTGCAAACGGGCAACCTGTCGCACGGACATACACACCAACAACAACAGTGGGCTATTATCCGCCATTTTGTGTGACCGCCACGGCGCAGCCTGGATTAGGTTATGTTCATCCGCCACGGGAGCCGACACACAACTTTGAGGTATCTGCACCATCGCCTCTGTCATATGAAATGGCGACGGCGAGCATACCTGGATGGACGCCACGTAGATTGCCTGATCTTCCCGATTTCGAGGGTCAGCCAGAGGAATGGCCAATATTCCTGTGCGCGTTCACGGAGACAACGGCAGCCTACCAGTGTACACAATTAGAGAACAATCAGAGGCTAGTGAAAGCCCTGAAGGGCGAGGCCCGCGAGACAGTGAAGTCGTTGCTCATCCATCCCAGCAACGTAGGAGCTGTTATGGAGCAGCTTCAATTCCGGCATGGACGTCCGGAGCTACTCGTCCGTAGCCAACTGGATAGCGTGCGCGATGTGCAGCCAATTCAGGAGGCCAACATCGCAAGGATCGTGCCGTTCGCGACGAAGGTGAGCAACCTGGCAGCGTTCCTGCAGTCAACCACGATCGGCAGCCAGCACCTAGGGAACCCAACCCTAATGGAGGAGCTGATCGCCAAGTTGCCGCTGAGCAAGAGGTTGGACTGGGCGAAGCACGCGGTCACGATACAACCGTATCCGACAGTGGTGCACCTGAGCGAATGGCTTCATGAATTCGCAAGACTGGTGTGCACTGTCACGGACGCTGGAGCCAAGGAGCAACCGAAGCAAAGGATCCTGCACGCGAATAGTGTTCGCGAGGAGGAGCGGTATGCCGACCGCCCCAGATGTTGCCCTATATGCGAGGGACAACACCAGATCAGGGACTGCAAAGATTTCAACAGCGTTTCTACAACGACGCGGATCGAGTCCGCGAGGAAGTTGAGGCTATGCTTCTCGTGTCTGGAGCCCGGACACATGTCCCGGTTCTGTAGGAAGAGCCGCGGATGCAACGTCTACGGATGCCAAATGAGGCATCACTACCTTCTCCACGAGTCACCTGGACATCCCAGACGGCCGTACGACGCAGAGGGAGGCCGCAGGAGGGACCAGAGAAGCAGTCAAGACCGACGGCTGTTCAGAGACAGCAGCAAACGGAGAGGAATGCCACGACTAGTGGATTCCAACGAGAGGAGCCGTCCTACGTCAGCCGCAGTTATAGACGCGGGGCGTGAGCAGGATGAAAGGCGATCGACATGTGACCGCCAGAAATTGACGCATCGGAACCTGAGCTGTGTTGATTCAATTGGATGCCACCTACTATTCCGGATTCTACCCGTGACGCTGTACGGGGAGAATACGCAGGTCGACACCTATGCACTGCTGGATGAAGGATCGTCTGTCACGCTCATCGACGACGAACTCATCAGCAGCCTGAACCTGAAAGGCGAGAGTCGCCAACTGAACGTGCAATGGTTTGGTGGGAAATCTACCAAAGAGCACACGAAAGTGGTCAGCGGGCAAGCCAAAGCGCCATGGGCTGAAGAACGTGTACGGAGTAGCCAATTTGAACCTTCCGATGCAGAGACTGCGTCGGGATGATGTAAAGGCAGTGAAGGCGAATGCGCGCCTGCCTGTGAAGCCGTACAACAATGCGACGCCGAGGATCCTAATTGGACTGGATCATGCGCATCTTGGAATACCCTTCAGAACAAGAAGCTATGGATCTGGAGGACCATTTGCGGCAGCCACCGCGTTTGGATGGGTGGTGTATGGACCGGTGAACGGAAAGGTGAGCTCACCGCCTCAGAGATCGTTCCTCCTAGCCGTGCCCCAGGATAATCTTCTGGAGAAGATGGTCAGCGATTATTTCGAGATCGAGAATTTCGGAGTAAAGCCGGCACAGCCAGTCGCAGCTGGCGGAGTGGAGCAGGCGCCGTCAGTCGCAGATGGCGGCGACGCACAGGCCCTGAGAATCCTGAAGGAGACGACTAAGCGAGTAGGTCGACGATATGAAACCGGGCTGCTATGGAGAGGCGACGAGGTGAGACTGCCGGAGAGCTACAATATGGCGCTCAAGAGTCTCGTCAACATCGAGGGAAAAATGAGGCGCGATGTGGACTTCGCACGGGCCTATAAGGGAATAATGGATGATTACGTCAGGAAGGAGTATGCACGACGACTGGAGCCCCAGGAAGTCCAGAGGTTCCAGGAAGGCAAGTTATGGTACCTGCCGCACTTCGGGGTGGAAAACCCGAACAAACCTGAAAAAATCCGGCTGGTCTTCGACGCGGCTGCCAAGGTGAACGGCGTGTCCCTCAATTCAGCGCTAATGAAATGCCCACAGCGCTACAAGCCACTCCCAGCAGTGCTCTTCCATTTTCGGGAAGGAGCAGTTGGGGTTTGTGCAGACATCAAGGAGATGTTTCATCAGGTACTGAAGCAGCCACAGGATAGAGGATCCCAGAGGTTCCTGTGGAGGAACGGCGATGATCAGCGGGAGCCGGACGTATACGAGATGCAAGTGATGGCGTTCGGAGCAGCTTGTTCACCATGTTCGGCGGACTATGTGAATACCGTGAATGCCTCGCAGTACAGCAGCACGGATCCGCGAGCAGCCCTGGCTATCAAGGAGTACCACTACGTGGACGACTACGTCGACAGTTTCACCAGTGAAGAAGAAGCTATTGCCATTTCGACACGGGTGAGAGAAATTCATTCAGATGCAGGATTTGACTTGTGCCGATTCACTTCCAGTTCGGCAAGTGTGGTCAGAGCGTTGAACCCACTTGAATCCATCGCTAGCGTCAGATGGACCGAAGCTGAGGAGAAGGTACTAGGAATGTACTGGCAGCCGGCTACAGATGACTTCAAGTTCGGCATCAAATATCATCGAGTCCCGAGAAGCGTGATGACGGGGGAACGCGTCCTTACCAAGAGGGAGTTCCTAAGCCTGGTCATGTCCACGTTTGACCCGATTGGATTCCTGAGCTGCTACATGGTGACTGCCAAATTGTTGATGAGAGAGATTTGGCGGAGAGGAGTCAACTGGGACGAGCCGCTACCAGACAGTTTGGCCGCAGCATTTGAGGATTGGCGGCAAGGAATGAGGAAAATCGAAGAGTTCCGATGTTCACGCTACTACTTCGGCGGTGGACGCGTGCGGATGCTACAGCTGCACATCTTTGTGGACTCCAGTCAGTCGGCGTTCGCAGCAGCGGCCTATTGGCGGGCCACTTACGAGAACGGAGACGTGCAGGCGCATTTCATAAGCTCCAAGACGAAATGCGCTCCGATGAGGACTATGTCGATCCCGCGACTGGAACTTCAAGCAGCAGTATGGGGCACGAGACTGATGGACACCGTCAAGCAAGAGCACGGTATGGCGATCAGCAGCTGCGTATTATGGACGGATTCTAAGACTGTCTTGCACTGGATAAGCAGCACCCACCGGAGATACAAGCAGTTCGTCGGTAACCGGGTGGCAGAGATCTTGGAGTCCACGGAGGCGTCCCAGTGGAGATGGATTCCGTCTGGCGAAAACGTGGCAGACGACGCGACGAGGCCGCGCAAGGCCGTGGACCTGAGCATCGGTTCGCGATGGCTAAGCGGTCCACCATTTCTACGAGGACCAGAGGAAAGCTGGCCAAGATCGAGCGAGGGGTAGATCCCTCCGACGCCCGACGAAGAGGAAATGAAATGTGAGTTTCCCTTCGTCATGGTAAACTTCATATCCCTGCAGAGATACTCGAAGTACAATCGACTGTTGAGGAGCACGGCATGGGTGCTAAGATTTATTCGACGGTGCCGCGGACTACGATACGATGGAGAGGATCACGGACTGACTTCGATGGAGTGCGCTGAAGCTGAGCGCGCACTGGTACGACAATCGCAGCGAGAAGCATTTGCTGAGGACAACAAAGGAAAGGCCGCCAAGGGCAGTCGATTGCGTGGACTGTCCCCATACTTCGACGAGGACGGAGTAATGCGAGCCAGCGGAAGGATCGACGACGCGACGTGTGTGCCATACAGCGCACGTCGGCCGATCATACTGTGTCACGAGGAGGCATTGGCGGAGATGATCGTGCAGCATCACCACGAGAGGATGTGCCACCAAAACACGGAGGCAACTATCGGAGCGATCCGGCAGAAGTTCTGGATTACGAACTTACGGAGGCTGCTACGGAGGGTGGTGAGCAAATGCAACGTTTGCAAGCTGCGAAGGGCACGACCAAATCAGCCCGAGATGGGTCCCCTGCCATAGGACCGGCTGGAGGCCAACGGATGGCCCTTTAAGTTCACCAGATTGAACTATTTTGGACCGCTATTTGTGACGGTTGGACGACGCACGAAGAAGAGGTGGGTGGCACTGTTTACGTGTCTGACCACAAGAGCTATCCACTTGGAGATGGCTCACGATCTGTCCACCGATTCCTGCATAATTCCACCGATTCCTGCATATGAGGAACTTTATGAGCCGACGTGGACCCGTCGTCAGGATTAGGAGCGACAATGGAAAGAACTTCGTTGGAGCCGACCGCGAAGCCAAGAGGTTCAGCGAAGTGTTCGAGCCTGTACGGATCCAGGGCGAGCTGTCGTCTAGAGGAGTCGAATGGATCTTCAATTGCCCGGCGAACCCAGCTGAGGGTGGCGCCTGGGAAAGGATTGTGCAGTGCGTGAAGAAGGTGTTGGCGCACACGATGAAGGAACTTGCGCCCAAGGAGCACGTACTGGAGGACCTGCTGATTGAGGCGGAGAACCTAGTAAACTCTCGTCCGCTCACTCATCTACCAGTGACGGTGGACCAGGAGGCTCCACTGACACCCAACGACTTGTTGAAGGGAGCACCCGATGTCCCAGATCTTCCCATGGACGACGGACAGGAGTTCGTGAGATGGTGCAAGCACGTCGAGCCAATTCGCCGAGGAGACCTGGTGTTCATCTGCGATCCAGCCACACCACGAAAGGAGCGGAAACGAGGCGTCGTGGAAGAGGTGTTCACCGGGAGAAATGGAGTACCTCGTCGAGCGGCGGTGCGGACTAACGATCGAGCCAAGACGATAATGCGTCCCGCTTCGAAGTTAGCTGTCCTGGATGTGGAGAATGCGGCTGCTTCACGGGGGTGGGGATGTCGCGGAACGGATTAGGGTTATCGATAGTTAGTCAAGTTGTATATGTAAGTGTAGCTTTGGGATTTTAAGTTCATGTTGTTCGGTCCCACTAAATAATAAGTAAACAAGAAGATTTTGGCGGATTTAGACCGATTTGCGCCATCACATTGAGAGGGAAGAGAAACTGCAGTAGGTTAGCCAACTAAGTAATTGTAGTAGTATTTAATGTAACTCTTCCAGAATAAAACACAACAACACTAACCACAACTCCAACGATTGTCCAGCACTAGAGTGTTTGTTTGAAGGCATTCCCTGTGATCGGCCAAGCGGCGACATAGGGTAATAGGTTAAAAATAGGGTGAAAGCACTAATTATACTCCATGTAGACTACCCATTTCATACAACGAAAATAGACGCAAAAATTTCTTGCGACAGGCTCCAGCAGGCCCCAGAGAGCATTTTATTCTCATTCTCACGCTCATTCTAACGCTCATTCTTACGCTCATAATCTTTCGTTAGAAAGATTAAACGCTCAAGAACGTTTTCATTGAAACCTGAAAAAGTTACAAAAAGCTAAAATTTTGGCTGGCTTCAAAACGAAATCGAACGCACACACATGAAACCGTGCATGTGAATGTGTAAGCAAGCGTCCATTTAAAGATAAATTTAACGCGGAACCAAAAAAACGTTCAATGAGATTATGAGCGTAAGAATAAGTGTAAGATGCTCTCAGGGGGCTATTGGGGCCTGTCGCAACAAATTTTTGCGTCCATTAAAGTTGTATGAAATTAGTCTATTGTTGTATTGTTGTTGTCGATCTCCAGCAAGAAACAAGAGCGAGTCAATCGTGCATTATGTGTAACTCTACTGAACACACCGCCGCCCAATGCGAAACATGTAAGCTGCTAACTGTTCGAGAAAGACAAAGAATTATAAACGACTCACGGGGTTGCAACAGATGTTTGAAGGCCCATCGCCGTAAATGTTTTTCCAAGCGCGAAGCATCACCCTGTACTCCACAGAGATCTACCTCAATCAGAGCTAGTAAGATGACAAAAAGGCCATACGCATTCTTGAAGACACATGCAAAAAGATAAATGGTCGTTACCAGGTTGGTCTTCTTTGGCGAGATGACCATGCTACGCTACCAGTAAGCCTTTCAACCGCTTTAAGACGTCTGGAATGCCTGCGGTCAAAAACCAAGAGAGATCCAGAATTTTTCGAGCAAGTTCAAGACCAAATCAACAATCTTGTGTCTAAAGGATATGCAATCGAACTAGAACCAGCATACTTAAATAAGGAGGAGCATCGGGTATGGTATCTCCCAATTTTCATCGCCTTAAATCCTAACAAACCTAATAAAGTACGATTGGTTTTCGCAGCTGCGAAAAGTCGCGGGAAATCTCTTAACGATTTTATTTTAAATGGACCCGACTATCTAAATCCACTCGCAGAGGTTCTTATGGCATTTAAAGTTATCCGTATCGCCGTGTGCGCCGACATTGCAGAGATGTTCCATCAAATTACCATACAAGAAAGCGATATGCAAGTTCAAAGGTTATTAGGGTTCCATAACCACAAAAAAACTCCAAGGACATTTGTCATGCGTTCGATCACATTCGGAATTTGCTGCGCACCTTATATCGGCCTTTATGTACGCGACAAAAACGCAGAGGCATTCAAAGACAAAAATCCTCGAGCATAACCAAGGCACACTATAAGGACGATCTCATCGACACCTACAATTATGATTCCGAGGCGGTATCAGTGGCATCAGCAGTCAAGGATATTCATGCGAATGCAGGATTCACAATAAGAAACAAGATCTCAAAATCCAGGGCGGTTATGCATCATTTTGGAGGGCGCCAATTAAACATCCACATGATACTTCAAAAAGGCGGTCAGGCATAGACTGGGTTGAGGAACTTCCCGAAGTTCCAGTTTTGGATGCAATGGAAAATCGTCCTTCTACAAGCTACTAAATTGGAATTTCCCCGTCACTACTCCAGTTTGCTACCAGACGCAGAGCAAATTGATCTACATACCTTTGGAGACGCCAGCGAATACGCTTATGCCGCAGTTTCATATGTTCGTATAAAAAGGGAAAACAATGTCGATACAGTAATAGTAGTCGCCAAATGCAAGGTGGCACCGCTGAAGCCCGTCTCCATTCCACGTATGAAACTCCTGGCAGCCGTTATGGGAGTTGGACTAGCAAAAAAAATCAAAAACACACAAGGTTTACGAATCGATAACTGCACTTACACTTACTAACTTCACTTTCCTCCTATATATCGAGAAGCTACGTGCCAAATGCTGTGGCAAACTTATGCCTAAACGCCTAAACCCTATCGTTCGCTCAGCCAAGACATGGCTATATAAACAGGCGCAGTTCGAATTGTATGCTGCCGAGAACACCTCGGCAAATTGAACCCAGCAGGTGACGCCATCGTACTGCCCAAAAAATCACGGATTTCCTTCTTAATCGCCAAGGATTATTACGAAAAATTTCATTACATGCTCCATGAGACAACAATTAATTTTATACGTACCGACTTCTACAGTCCACGACTGCGAGTTTTTTTTAAGGAAGTCCGAAAGAGTTGCCAAAAATGCAAAATCATAACCGCCTTACCTAAACACCCACAAATGGCCCTTCTATCAGCTGCCAGACTCGTTTTCTTTGAGAGACCCTTTACGTATACCGGAATGGACTACTTCGGCCCGATCCTCGTCAACGTTGGAAGGCACAAGGAAAAGCGTTGGGGAGATCTGTTCACGTGCTTAACTTTGAGAGCCGTGCATTTAGAAGTAGCCCACAAGCTCGAAGTTAGTTCCTGCATAATGTGTCTAAAAAACTTTGTGGCACTTCGAGGAGTACCGAAAGAAATTTACTCAGATAACAGAACTAATTTTAAAGCCACAGAAAAGGTAGTGAAGGAGGAACTAAAAAGGATTAACTTCGACAATATAACCATACTCTATGACGCAATCAAATGGAAATTCAACACTCCGGCAGCGCCTCACATGGAAGGAGCGATCTGTTAAATCAGTCCTAAAATCCATCGGCCCAACAAATAACTTCAACGACGAAACTTTACGAACTGCTTTAATGGAAGCTGAAACCATCTTACATTCCAGACCATTAACCTTGGTTTCTCTAGATTCCGAAGACGAAGAGGCTTTAACCCCAAACCACCTATTCATGAGATCACCGAAAAAAAATGTTTCCCAACCCTGACAGTTAAACAATATTACCTTCGCGCTCTAAAACTTCATATGTTGTAGTATCGAAATTTGGTGTCAACTTATTTGTGAATACTACGTTCTTCATAAGATGAAGAACGTATATCTTCTTCGAAGATATCTCGGGAAACCCGGGAAATTTGTTGCCGCCGATATTTAAATACTGCTTCGATATGGTCCTATTAGGCAAAAGGGATTTTGGCTTTGTAACGAACTGATGTTTCCCAATGTTTCCCAACCCTGACAGTTAAACAATATTACCTTCGCGCTCTAGAACTTCATATGTTGTAGTATCGAAATTTGGTGTCAACTTATTTGTGAATACTACGTTCTTCATAAGATGAAGAACGTATATCTTCTGCGTAGACATCTCGGGAAACCCGGGAAAATGTTGCCGCCGATATTTAAATACTGCTTCGATCCCTTCAATATGGTCCTATTAGGCAAAAGGGATTTTGGCTTTGTAACGAACTGATCTTGTTGATCGATGCTCGCAACAAATGCCGCGGCTAGCTCACAGAGTTTATGGATCGTTCCACCGAATTTATAGATTCGACGTGACTGCCCGAGCCCAGAAATAACACAGTGTGCTTCGTTTTACAAATGTCCCCTTTATTTATACAATATTTGCAAAGGTTAAAAACAAAGTTTCCAACGGGTGAATCGCACCGGCTGCTCGGCTCGGCCGATCGACCGCTCGTCCTCCCCTCGGTCCCCGGTCACCTTTCCGGGTTGGTGCCAATACACATGCCTCCCCCCCCAAAGCTTTCGCCTAGCAAGACGTGTGGTCTCGGTGCCTGGCGCCGGTTCGCCTCACGGTTTCCTCCGTTTGGACTCACGTGCTCCAGTTGCGGGGCCTACGTTGCCCCTCTCCTGCCGGTGGCGCTGCTCCCGACGTCGCTCTCTTGTTGTCGCCGCTGCTCCAGTCGTCGTTGCTGCTCCAGTCGTCGTTGCTGCTCCCATCGTCGACGCTGCTCCTGTTGTCTTCGCTGCTCCTGTCGTCGTCGCCGCTGCTCCTCTGTGGGCGCCGTGGATCGTAGGTATTCTTGGCCCACTGGGACTGCCATTTCGCCGTGGCCGGCACCTAATCCGTGTTGGCAGACCAATAGGCTCACTTCCCAGGCGTACGCCGGGCAGGATGCGCTTCTTGGTCTATGGATGACCAGAGGTTTGGTGTCGCGCCTCCTTTAACTCCAGGCGATACGCTGTGCATACGCTCCAGCGCCTTGATCAGGAGTTTCTTGACTTGACCGGGACGTTCCTGTTTGGTTTTGTTGCTGGGCTTGAGTTCCCGAGCTGGCTATCCCTCGCTTTACAGGATCACACCTGGTCGTAACGGTCAGGAAATGGTAAGGCGTACGCCAGACCGATCCGTCGCTCTTGCTATGATACCAGGATACCTGTCGTTTCGGGAGTAACCCAACCCGACTCTATTTTCCCTTGGGCTTCAGTTCCGCCGCGGATCCTTCTCCCACCTGCTCCTTGATTAATCCTCGCTCGATGACTTGCGTACAGCCGCCGGACTTGCCCACAGGGGGTCCTTGAGCCACGGATCACAGATCCTTGCGCACTCGCTCTAAATCTCGCACTTCAGACTGTCGGACTTACCCACGGGGGGTCCTTCAGCCTATTCTCCTAATTCCTCCAAGGAAACTTTCTCGCTTGAATGTTAGACTTACCCACGGGGGGTCTTCACTCAACTCTTCCAGCTTCCCTAGAAGACTCGGTCTCGATTTGCTCCAGGGGCCCTCCTTATATAGCTCCAGAGGCGCCCATTAATCCTAAACTCTTTCTTCCTGACGTTAAACCTTCAGGTTTCTATTCCCGCCGTTAATCCTACTTTCCAATGACTCGCCCCGGCGGCTCCCGTTCTCACCCCCTTTTCCCCCCTTCAGCCACTTCAGCCCTTCATTGTTATTATCCCGGGTATCGGCTTTCTGCCAGACGCTCCCCCCGCGCTCCCCCTTTGGCCACTCCAACTGCATTTCTCTCCTTCCGTACTTTCTAAACACCTCGACCAACGCGGCCGCTAAGTTCCCCGCTCCCCCCCCTTTCTCCTACATCCGCGCACGGCCGTCGCGCAGGCCCGTCCGGAACCGTTACGTTCCACGTTGTCTCCGCTTTCTCCTGCATCCGCGCACGGCCGCGCGATCCCTTTCCCCGCTGCTGCCCCCCTTTTGCCACCTGTCTTGGCGTGTGGGAGACGTGTCACCCGTATGGGTGAACGGCAACCCACTGATCTACCGTTACATTGCGATACTATCGACCGGAGAAAAAGACAAAGTTATGTAAAGCTTTTCGCAAGTTGTACCACTAACCATACAACATATAGACTACCCATTTCATACAACGAAAATGGACGAAAAATTTCTTGCGACAGGCCCCAGCAGGCCCCAGAGAGAATCTTACTCTCATTGTTACGCTCTTTCTTACGCTCTAATCTCACTGTAAATTTTTGGTTGTTCCGTCGCTGAGAGGCGCATCATCAAGAAGGTTGCTCTGCGGTCAAATTGATCTTTATATGTATGCGTGCTCACACATTTACATATACGGTTTCTTTAAAAATATTTTTATCTGATTTTTATACCCTTGCAGAGGGTATTATAATTTTGGTCAAAAGTGTGCAACTCAGTGAAGGAGACATCTCCGACCCTATAAAGTATATATATTCTTGATCAGGATCACCTCCTGAATCGATATAAGCATGTCAGTCTGTCCGTCTGTCTGTTTCTATGCAAACTAGTCTCTCAGTTTTAAAGCTATCGACTTCAAACTTTGCACATATCCTTCTTTCCTTTGCAGTCAGTATATAAGTCGGAACGGCCGGGATCGGTCAACTATATCCTATAGCTGCCATATAACTGATTGATCGGAAATGCCATAACTTTGTTGTTTTGAAATTTAGAAGGATGGGCTTGCTGTGGACTCCTCTTTTGGCAGACTTATTCGATCTGCCAAATTTCATAAGGATCGGCCGACTATATCCTATAGCTGCCATATAACTGATTGATCGGAAATGCCATTGTTGTTTTTTAAGTTAGAAGACTGGGACTTTGTATGGATTCCACTTTCGGCAAACTAATTTGATCTGCCGAGTTTTATAAGAATCGGCAAACTATATAAGATCCGATATATATCTAATAATATAAGCTGCCACATATCTGCAAGGGTATATCAACTTCGGCTCTGCCGGAAGTTAGCTCTCCATTGTTGTTTTTTAATATTTTTTTATGGTCGCGTCAATATATCAATATTTTTTTTTTTTAGTATAAAGCCATTTTCACACTTTAGTACTATAAAATTGGTACTAAATTAAAGTCCATAAAAATTGGATGTGTGTGGCATATTGTATAATGCATATTCCAATAGTCCTATATGGTCAAATTCCAATTAGTCCAATATCAAATAATACATTCAGTTATTGATTTTCGTAACGAAAAATTTAAAAATGTGCTAGTGTTTGTCGCCGCTCATTGCCGGTTCCCACATACTTTATATATATTGAATTATCTATTCTTTAGTGAGGTTCTTGGGTTCCATCTAATTTCGTTTGCGGAATAAAATTTTAGCCAATATTGTATAACATATAACAATAGATTCGCGATTCAAAGTGATATATGTACGTCAGGGCAATGAAGGGGAAAAAAAATCAATGAAGGGCAAACTGATCGATTCCGGAGTACATATCTGGACGATGTTCCATTGGATTACTGCACGGTATCAACTTCACAGTAGCAAAATACTACTCTTTAATAAGATATTAAACGAATAAAACAATAGTCCCAATCAATGAGATAATAGCTGACCTAAGCGATAAGCGTTTTTAAGTAAAAACGGCCATAAATATAAAGAATATAAATAAAATTCCTCAACCAAAGTTCAAGGTATAACTGATGCCCAACAATATACCTTTAAGTACAAATTAAGTTCACCCGATATATAAGCTTTTATTCAAACTGCATCACAGCATTTTCAGCATTGATGATCCGCATAAACAAAAAGGACCAGTCCAATGCATGAACTGTCCGGAAAAAGGTCATACAAAAACATACTGAACTCTTCGCGAAGGCTGCGTTGTCTTCTGCAATGCGCATCCCATTAACGCTTGTGGTAAAACCCAAAACACAGTCATCCGAGACCTTCACAACTAATTACAGGACTACTGTAGAAACAGCCATTTATACAGAACTTGCTACCCATAGTATCTATACAAATTAATCCCTGTTGCATAATAGATTGCTAGATACTTGAAACACAATTCAGAAGGTATTGCGTAATCGAAATCTTCCCCTTGAGTTCTTAATCAAAAATAACTTAAATGACATCTTTATTAACTTTTTAACTAAATTATGAACTAAAATGCATTTCCAGGCCACATGTCGAGACTCAAAGCGGATTTTTAAACATAGCCGCGGTATACTGCTCACCGCAAAAGTTTTTTTTTATTGAAAGTTGCGCAATGAAAAATGTATGGTAACATTAATAGTGGGAAAAAAGTTATATAAATTATTAAAAAATACAAATTAATTTTATATATTCCGCATAGCCATTACTAAAATGCCGCTCCAAATTAAATTTGTTATTATTATACAACAAATGATGTATAGCTGCTCACAGAGCAATTTTCTTGGAAGTTTTTTTGCGAAAGCGGCAGCAAATGAAGAAAAACGAACAAGTTTTCGTGTAATTTGTCTTCGTCTATGCTGAGAGCGACATATATATATAAATTTTGTCTTTCCATATAAAAAAGATATATAACAACAAGGGAGGAACCAGAGTAATGACATTTTGTAATAAACTAATTTATAATTAAATATAACTTATTTATAAATATATTTATTTGGGGCTAAGTCCGCTCAACAAAATAACGCAGCGCCTGGTAACGCCCAAGAACACGTGCAAAGTGCCTGCGAAATGGGAGAGACTGAAAAAATAGACGCTGATAACAAGCTGCTGTTGCTATACATATTATGATTAAATTAGGCAGCTTTATTTGGCACCTCAGGCGGTATTTTTATACGTTCCCCCCTCACCAAAAAAATCAACAACCAAAAGAGATTATTTAATTAATGTAATTTTTTCTTATAGCTGGTAGTCGCAAAGTACAAGAATGTCTGTAACAGGCAAAAGGAATCGTATCCGACCCGATAAAGTATATATATATTATTTTGATTGGCATCAACATCGTTGTCAATATAAGTCTGTCCGACGGTCCGTTCGTCTGTATGGACGCGTGGATTTCAGAGACTTAAAGAAAGAGCTATAGGATATTGCGTAAAAACTCCTACATGTACCTGTACCTGTTAAGTTTTGTGCAACTGTGAAATAGTTTTCTAAAAATCCCTTCCAAGAATAATTTAGAGTTTTTAGATAATTATCTTTATTTTAAATTTTATCTAATAATGAAAAGCAGTCGCAAACGAAGCAGAAACAGAGAACGGCGATAAGAAAAGAGGCGGCTATACACTTCATAAGATTAACGGAGCGACCGAGAACGAAACGTCAGAGTGCCAACGAGCGAGATGGTCCCAGACAAGATGGGGTTTTATAAGCAGATGCATGCCCAAGTTAAATCATGCTTTGGAAAATTCGTTTCGTTTCATTGGGCCCAAGGCTAGTTCGACTGGGGCTCTAGTTGTAGCTTCCCCTAATAATTTTACCAGCACTGAGATAAAACGGATACATAAGGTCACGCCCCCATTGCATCAAATATGGCTTTCCCGAGCAAGAAGCGAAACAACCTTAATAGGCGCATTTTGGACCTGCACCCAGCTGCGTTCAGCTTTATGTTCTTCCTACCCTAAAACACCTTTACATTGGAAAATTTTCGGCAACACCCAACCTGAGGCATTGTGGAATTTTGTCGTTAATAGCCGAATCTGCAGCCCAGTGATGCAGGCCTTCGCTACATAACATGCTACAACAACAGCTGATTTGTATCATATCTTCACTTGTAGATCTGCTGCAACAAGTGGTTTAAAATCAAAATGTTGGAAGTAGGGAGCGCCTCTCTGCTCATCTTTTTATCATTTTTTCGATGGGCCGGCCACTGACAGATTGATCGCTCGTGCTGTCTACTTGGCAAATTGAGAGAACGTTTTTTACCCTTTTGGACTTGAGTTTTAGTTAACTGGTTATCAACTTGAGCAATTTAAAGTGTAGATGTGATAATTTGATAGTACATACCGAAAACGGGTATAGAATAACTTGAAAGTAAATAAAAATGAGTGTTTTACTGCAGGGCTCTTGAAAATTAGCGAGATCGGACTGAAGTCTGCATTGGCCGGAAGAGGATATGTATTGCTGACAAAGCTAAACATCATCGGAGATCTTTAAGAAATCCAAAAAGATTCAGTTTACTTAACAGGAGTGAGTGATTAACTGAATCAAATGTTTTACTGAAGTCTGCGTAAATAAAATCAGTTTGAAGTCCCTTTCGGAAGCCATCCTGACAACAGGTGTCAACTCCTATAACTTAGCGAAGCGACCCTTAACGAAAAGAAAAGGTGTTATTTTCTCGAACAACTTTTGAATAGTTAAAAATCTAATTCTAGATTGGCAGTATTTAATGCTTTATCCTTTTTTATGCAAGGGAATTATAAAAGATTGTTACCTTTGAAGAGGAAAATTCGAAGTTTTTATATTTAAGTTGAAAAGTTTATGTGGAGTTTTGAAACAGTATTTTAATAACTTGTTATAACTGGGTGGTTGAATGTTGTAGGCGTATGGCTGGTCTTAGATTTTAGGCGGTGACTTGATCTGAGAACACAGATGAATTTTTAAAAAGTAAACAAAACTTAAAAATTATATAGAAAAAATGTTATTTAAAATAGTCTTCTTCTGATTCAATAGAACTTTTTGCACGATCCAAAAGCATATCGAACGAGTATTTTAGTTCATTGGGCGGTATAGACGCCAGTATGCCGGTGCAAGCCTTTTGAAATCGTTGAATTTCATGGAAATGGAATTGAACATCTCCAAAACATAGATTTATCGCATTTTGACCGGGCAATAGTTCAATTTCCAGATAATTAAAAGAAACTAAAGCCTTCGCACGCTACAAAAGCTGTTCAAATCCTGATTTTAGAAAAACCATGTGGATTATTTTAATGAAACAAACTTTAAATTGTCATGAGATATTGTGATTGCCAATTTTGTGATTTTTTATTTCAGTCCGAAATAAAGCTTTGTTTATTTAAATTTAATTTGAATCACAGTCGCACCTCACTTTTTGTTCCCATTTCTATTTTAATATATTTGCTTAACATATGCGAGCAATTAGTTTGCTATGCAGTTACCTGTGATGTTTCTGTGACCAGGGACCCGGATGATTTTTATTTTATACTGATTGGCCATCTTGTGAAGTGATGATCTACAATCTCATACTATTTTTGTCAATACAATAGAATAGAAACAGTCTCAATAAAATCATAAATGTAGACAATTTTTTTCAATAGAATCCAATGGAACAGAATATACAGCTCTAGATGCTTTTAGCCTTTGGTTTAGCTTACCACCGAAATGAATAAACCTGTGTTTCACACAGGTGTTTCACTACCTGTTTTTCACAAATATTTCAGGAAAAATTCATGTTGACTTTATTTTTAAACAATCAATGAAATGTTTCTCTTATTCTTCATAAGTATAACCATCTTAAAAACCTCAAATATCAATGTAAAACATCTCTCATTAAGAAAAAGTATAAAAAGTAAACGTCTTCTTAAGTAAGACTCTTCTTTAACGAAAAAGAATTTTAAAATTTTGTGTAACCTTCTTAGGTATCTAATATAGCATTGATTCATACATTACTTTGCACACGATTTTGCAGAGGTCTCATATTTGTATATCCACAAAAACCATAATATCGAAAAATAAATAAAAAACAAGAATGGAAAGCTAACTTCGCGCGGAGCCGAAGTTGATATACCCTTGCAGATATATGGCAGCTTATATTATTAGATATATATCGGATCTTATATAGTCGGCCGATTCTTATAAAACTCGGCAGATCAAATTAGTTTGCCGAAAGTAGAATCCATACAAAGTCCCAGTCTTCTAACTTACTTAAGATGACTCCTTCACTGCGTTGCACACTTTCGACCAAATTATAATACCCTTTGCCCGGGTATAATATAAGACTATAAGACTAACTATTCCTAAGTGCTCCCTTTTTAACAGACCGTTGACCGGCTCAGCTAAACCGTGGGATCTGCAGCGTCACCTCCTCGTGACAGTGCAGTGCCGCGGGCGAAATTGGAGTGTGCTGGATCTGCTGGTCAGTGACCGCTAAACGCTGCACTTCCATTAGGCGATTCTGTAACTTCTCCCTAGATCAGGTGCGGGCAGTTGCCTGTGTAGAAAACAAACTTAATGCAATGTTTACGGCGCGATAATGGTGGTGGGGGCCCGCTTTCGCTTAGAAAGCGGGTGTTAACTTATATATACATGCAAATTAACGTCACGTTAGTATCTGTGCTTAAACGATTTCTGCATATATTTAAATTTTATATAAAATAGCTTTTTAAGATTCGGTATATATTTGTTTAATTTCAGTGTCAGAAGCGTAATGTATAAATATTTGGAAAAGGAAAACGAAATGAACTTTCATAAAATTTTTAATGAAGTCTTGGGTAAGTATTAGGCATTTTAAATTATTTAAATATAAAATATCTTTTTAGGTTATTTGCTGTTTAAGGATTTTTGTGAAAATGACTCTGATGAACCTATACAACAACTAAAATTCTACGAACAAGTAAGTACTAATTATGTTTGAACTTAAAAAAAAACTACATTTTTAACACTTTTCAGATCAAAACTTTTGAAAAAACAGAATGTTATGATGAACGCAAAAAAACTGCGAGAGAAATTTACGATAATTTTATAATGGAAGAAATGCTATCGCATACATATGCAAGTACATCTTTTTATTTATTAAACGTGTTCGATTCTTATAAGTTTAATTATAGGAATACTCCAAGGATGCTGTTGCGAGCGTTCAAAAGTATTTGTTGAAAAATGAAGTTCCTGTGGATTTGTTTGAAGTAAGTTATATTTCGAAGTACTTCGTAAAACTATTGGCTTTAAACTAGCATGCCTGTTTTGTTGATTAAGACCACACACCTCGAGAGTTGAGTCCAGCGTGGAAATTTGTATAGTCTTGCAGAGGGTGCAGAAGCGTGCAACGCAATGAAGGAGACATCTCCCTATAAATTATATATACTCTTGATCAGGATCCCCATCTGAGTCGATATAAGCGTGTCCGTCTGTGCATCTGTCTGTCTATTTCTACGCAAACTAGTCTCTCAGTTTTAAAGCTATCGACTTCAAACTTTGCACACATCCTTCTTTTCTTTGCAGGCAGTATATAAGTCGGAACGGCCGGGATCCGTCAACTATATCCTATAGCGGCCATATAACTGGTAGATCGGAAATGCCATAACATTGTTGTTTTTTAAGTTAGAAGGATGAGACTTTATATGCGTCCCATATATAGTCCCATATATATATAGGATATAGTCGGCCGATCCTTATGAAATTTGGCGAATAAGTCTGCCAAAAGAGAAATCCAAGTCCCATCCTTCTAACTTTAAAAACAACAAAGTTATGGCATTTCCGATCAATCAGTTATATGGCAGCTTTAGGGTAGAGTTACTGCCTGCAAAGGAAAGAAGGATGTGTGCAAAGTTTGAAGTCGATAGCTTTAAAACTGATAGACTAGTTTGCGTAGAAACAGACAGACAGACGCACAAACGGACATGCTTATATCGACTCAGGGGGTGATCCTGATCAAGAAATTTATATACTTTTTAGGGTCGGAGGTGTCTCCTTCACTGCGTTGCACAAAAATTAAAAGAAAGGGTATTATAAATTTTGCGTTGACCAAAATTATAATAACCTCTGCAAAGGCTTAAAATGAATAAACAGTAACGGGCCGAGATGGCTTCCTTGAGGGAATTATATCTAGATTCCCTCACGGATTAAGTGGAATGTACATTTTTAAATAAAACTCTCTGTGTTCTTCGAATCCGACAACGGCGAATATAATTCCCATAACCTTAGCGTTATGCACGTGGAAATGTATCCGGGCTACTAAGTATCTTGAAAAATCTAGGCAACTGTATGTTTTTCTACAAGGTTTATTCCAAAGTAAACAAAACTTAACATCAAAAATAGAACAAATGTTTTTTCTGCAAAATAAATGTATTTTATTTAAAATAGTCTTCCTATGATTTAATAGAGCTTTTTTGGCGATCCAAAAGCATGTCGAGCCTGTGTTTTAGTTCATTGGCCGGTATAGCCGATGCAATCCTTTTCAAAAGTGAGTTCTGGTAAACTAAAGTCCCCAAAAATTACTATCAGGACACAATGGTACATACGATTGGAAACCGACTGAATAGCAAGCAAGCGATGCCAGTACGTAAGCGGTTCGAAAGATGGTGGAATGTAAGAATAATGTAATAGTCAACGATTGAGCAGACAACATGAATTTAACGCAGATACATTTGAAGCACAAAATTTTAGTGACCTTACTTCTTCAAAAGCGAAATAGGAGTCAATAAAGATTAAGACTCCTCCTCCTCTATGCTGAGGTCGAAAAGTTTTGTACCTACCTGGTGTTCTATTTCCGGCTTTAACCATATTTCGGAAAAGACAATGATATGGGATGCAGAAGAAAGACTATCAGAATAGAGTCTAGGGAACTTACTTCGTTGATCCCAACTATTCTGTTAGGTAAGATTGGTGGAAAACTTATAATTTTTTGAAGAATCAGATTGGACAGATGTTGCTGTCCTTTATTCCAACAGGCTTCGAATTTTTTTCTTGAATGTACTCGGCAGATTCTCTTGTATGAATATGTCCTCTGGTCACAGTCCAGGCGAACATAGCGTCGCGAACATCGGCACTGCCACACTTATCGTTGACATGCGCCTCGAGTAGGAATTTGTATATTTCCTAATGCCTTCCACTCTTATAACGGCCTTGGCTTTGGCTTTGGCTTTGAACCGAGATGGCAATCTCAGAAGTATCAAGGGCAAGTCGTGAGAAAAAAATATGTCTTCCAGGTGGAATCTAACCTAAAAGGTTTCGGTGCTACGGTCAATAAGACCGCGGCATCAGTAAGTACCGGGGGTCCGGACGGTGGGTTACCATCTTCAGTGGTTGCTATGTGGTTAGTCCCAAAACATTCCAAAAATAAAGTGAATATGTTCATCAACGGGAAATTCGGAAGTCGAATTGTTTTCACTTTATACATACGGTCATCTAGTCTAACTCTATAGAATGCCTGAGACACATCTAGGAATATTGCAATGCAGTGTTCGTTACGTATTTCTGATGTTATGCCATTTACTTATTCGATTGTTCCGTTTTTATCGCGAAATCTAAATTACCATGATTAACTTTTTCAATCTGTCGGGTCAGGCAGCAGCTAAAAAAACTGCCACTAAACATAATATGTTAAGTTTATACCATCTTTTTTGATATTTTCGCTATTGTTGGTCGCAAGCCTACGCTTATCGGCGCCTTATCTTTACTATTAAGCTAGCGAGCTTCCACTCTGCCTATGTGCTAAGGCGGGCACCCACTCTCGCCTCTCATTTCTTTCAATACGCACTTTAAGTTAGATTAGCTCTATACTGTCCATTTCATCTGCATGCAAAATAAAGATTATTGTCAATTTTAGTGGCGATAATCTATAGCCGCGCAGCCACAGGAGTTCCCAATCCAGCTCGGAGTGTAATTTTAAAATGTAAGACAAAGGGTAATCTCCAGGATTTAAAGACGATCCAAGCTCTCCAGGCAGTTTCCAAGGTCGATGATGCCATGCTCCAAGGGCGTCATGGCCAGTTGGTCGCCATGTTTGAGGACTTAAAGGCCATCCACGGAGAGCTTGTAGAATTGGATATTTTAGAGATCAGCAGCCATGAACCGTGTCGGAGCTTGTAGCGACGAAACATGCCGAAATCGAGCACGAGACGTCTCTGCGCTCTGCTCGAATTTCTGTCCATTCCACCCTTGCCAGCGGAGTTTCCAGTTTCCAGGCGGACTCCTCTTCCTTTTCCTACTCTCAGCGGATGATATTCGGAGTGGGCTGAGTTTCACTCGATTTTCTCACCGATCGTGGGCTGCCATCCTCACATAAGTAAGGTGGAAAAGCTGCAGGAGTTGCGATCTGGTCTTCGGGACTCCGCATTAGATGCAGTTCGTTCCTTTAAAACGATTTAATAACCGTAGGTTAATATTTCAGGTTCATGTGAACGGGATTCTAGGCCTCAGTCTATTGGAAGGTGGCTCAGTGGCATCGCTTCGAGGGCTTTCCGATAAATTCAATGCCCACATGCGAGCTTTGAAAAATTTGAGGATCGCCAGCAGTCCCAGTGCTCCTTCAAGGGTTGGACCCAGCTACCCAGGCCAAGTGGGAGGAAGGTCGTCGAACTTGGACCTCATTTCTACTTGGGAGTAGATAGCAGAGTTTTCGGAGCAGCGATGCAGGACTCTGGAGGCTATGGATGTAGCCATGACCGTGCCGGGCACTCAGATGGGAAGACGTAGAGTCGGAAATAATAGTAGATCGTCCTTTATCATCACTAATTAACCTTCCCCTGCTTGTATATTATGTGGTGGGTGGTCCCACGTAGTGTCTGCATTCCCCAGATTTCTGTTAATGCCCCCTGAGAGCCGCCTTGGTGAGGCTAGGCGACTCGGTCTATGTCGGAAATGTCTCCAACCTGGCCATCACCTGCGTGAATGCCTCGACTTGATCTGCGAACACAGATGAATTTTTAAAAAGTAAACAAAACTTACAAAATAAATAGAAAAAATGTTTTTTTTTGGGAAAAATAAATGTATTTTATTTAAAATTCAATTTTAAATAAAACTTGAATTTTAATTCAATTTTCAATAGATTCTGATCCTTCTGATTCAATAGAACTTTTTGCACGATCCAAATGCATATCGAACTAGTATTTTAGTTCATTGGGCGGTATAAACGCCAGTATGCCGGTGCAAGCCTTTTGAAATCGTTGAATTTCATGGAAATGGAATTGAACATCTCCAAAACATAGATTTATCGCATTTTGACCGAAAACACCTACAAAGGTGTGTGAACGGCTTACACCTTTTTCCGGTTTACACCTTTTTTCACGCACAGTTTCCATGGAAAGGCATACATCGATATACAATTTTTTTATCAATGCAAACGTTTCCGTAGTTTGACCAATTTTAAAACAGCCGTGGTTTTTAATATTTGATCAAGTGAGTTCTGGTAAATTAAAGTCGCCAAAAATGACTAGCACCTGAATAGCAGACAAGTGATGCCAGTACGTAGGCGGTTCGGAAGATTGTGGAATGTAAGAACAGGTCATAAATAAAAATTAAGCAGACCAAATCATTGCGGGTGGATCAAGCTGTCCCGCGATGACTGGGGCTGCAACATCCCTAGAAGTGGATTTTTTTACGCATAGGAGATTTATTCAAAAGCTGAAGTCTGTTGAATCGAGTAGACAGCGCACTGAGTTGATTGTTGATAATTCGGATAATTAGCCTTTACTGTACAAGTGCGGTTAATAAAAGGTTAATAGAGTTAAAAGTTAGTAAAGGAGACAGCTCCAGTTCTAAAAAGAACTTTAAAAAAGTTATGATACCAAACTATTTCCATAGCTAATTTATATCTTGAAAGAAAATTTCAGCTAAAGGGGCCATTCTTAAGAGGACTAATAAACATTAATATTCTTATTCCCATAAAGGCGTGCAGTATTTTTGAACATTGCAAACAAAAGTATGCAACAAAATTTTTTTTGAGAATATATACCAGAAGCGGTTGTTATGGTTATTTGGTTATGGATATTATATAGTCGGGAAACTCCCCTAATGCCGTCTCTACTTGTTATACCCTTGCAGAGGGTATTATAATTTTGGTCAAAAGTGTGCAACGCAGTGAAGGAGACATCTCCGACCCTATAAAGTATATATATTCTTGATCAGGATCACCTCCTGAGTCGATATAAGCATGTCCGTCTGTCTGTCTGTTTCTACGCAATCTAGTCTCTCAGTTTTAAAGCTATCGACTTCAAACTTTGCACACATCCTTCTTTCCTTTGCAGGCAGTATATAAGTCGGAACGGCCGGGATCGGTCAACTATATCCTATAGCTGCCATATAACTGATTGATCGGAAATGCCATAACTTCGTTGTTTTTTAAGTTAGAAGGATGGGACTTGCTGTGGACTTCTTTTTAGCAGACTTATTCGATCTGCCGAATTTCATAAGGATCGGCCGACTATATCCTATAGCTGCCATATAACTGATTAATCGGAAATGCCATATCTCTGTTGTTTTTCAAGTTAGAAGGATGGGACTTGCTGTGGACTCTTCTTTTAGCAGACTTATTCGATCTGCCGAAATCCATAAGGATCGGCCGACTATATCCTATAGCTGCCATATAACTGATTGATCGGAAATGACATATCTCTGTTGTTTTTAAAGTTAGAAGGATGGGACTTGCTGTGGACTCTTCTTTTAGCAGACTTATTCGATCTGCCGAAATTCATAAGGATCGGCCGACTATATCCTATAGCTGCCATATAACTGATTGATCGGAAATGCCATATCTCTGTTGTTTTTTAAGTTAGAAGACTGGGACTTTGTATGGATTCTACTTTCGGCAAACAAATTTGATCTGCCGAGTTTTATAAGGATCGGCCGACTATATAAGATCCGATATATATCTAATAATATAAGCTGCCACATATCTGCAAGGGTATATCAACTTCGGCTCCGCCCGAAGTTAGCTTTCCAATCTTGCCTTAGCCTTTGGTTTAGCTTACCACCAAAATAATTATTCCTGTGTTTAACACAGGTAGTGGTTTCACTAATATTTCAGGAAAAAAGCATGTTGACTTTATTTTTGAACACTCGGTCTCGCACGCTACACACTTTTATTAGTAGCCAAAGAAACCCAACAAGAGAAAGAAATTAAGCACAATTTTTATTCCCAATGAAATGTTTGTCTTATTCTTCATAAGTATAACCGTCTTAAAAACCTCAAATATCAATGTAAAACATCTCTCATTAAGAAAAAGTATAAAAAGTAAACGTCTTCTTAAGTAAGACTCTTCTTAAACGAAAAAGAATTTTAAAATTTTGTGTAACCTTCTTAGGTATCTAATATAGCATTGATTCATACATTACTTTGCACACGATTTTGGGTCCAGAACAAGTCCGTTCCGGAAAGCGACTAATTGGATGTGTTTTTTAGACCACTATCATATTGGAAGATAAGGATAAAAATCTGCTTCTGCCATAAAACCATGAATGCTAAACTAACACAAAATTCTTTAAACCTCCTCCTTAAAATTCACGGTATATAAGAGATTTTGAGGAGGTCCACTTTTATTATGGCTATCTACAAAATCTGTAAAGCGATTGTAGAATTAATATATTTAGAGATAGAAATTGTATTGTTTGAAATCTAGTATAAGTTAGCATAGGACGGAGCGGGAGCGCAAGAAAAGCTCGCTTGCGCTCTCTCATAAATTCGCCCCGCTTCGCCGCAATAGATAAGCTAGTCTTAAGTTAGTTGTTGAATATAATCGAATTTTAAACGTGAAAGCGAGTGCACGCACTGTTTTTTTATCGTAGTGATTTAGTAATTTACAACCACCTTTTTTCGTTTCGGTTAAATAGTTTGAGATAAACTAATCTCAGTAAACAGCTTTCCTGAGCCAGATTTCAAAAACGATTGTTATGAACACGAAAACAATTCTAGATAACAATGACAATAAAAAAAATTAAGCCCATGTTTGTTCTGGACTTTGGTTGAAGGTAAATTATGCGTGCAGTAAAAAAAATTGATATTGTCGGCCTGTGTAATTAACCCTACAACGACGACACGACGAGGAGCATAAGTACGAAGATCTCTTGGGAGCACATTAAAATTGATAAGCCCCAATAAAATAGGGCAATTAATGCTATTACAAACAATATCATTGACAATTGTCAATCGATAATCGTAAAAAATATTATGCGGCGATCAAATGTACAAATACTTAGGAGAAGACTCTTTCCAGGAACGGCTCTGATAGGAGGGTAGAGTGTCCAAACACCTTAATTGGGACATATTCCAGCCTCGACCGGATAAATGAAACTAAAACACTGAGCCTCGGGTACGGACTTGCGTCTTCACGAAGCCCTGCATGGCATACGTCTTAGGCATTAGTGACGGGAAAATTATAATTTATTGTCGGATAAGATGCCCAGATCTACGATCTCTTCTGTTACTGCCAATAATGTATGCAGTGCAAATATCAAGGGACCGCCGACAGTAGCGAACTAAAAGATATTTGGATGTGTTAATGGAAAAAGATTTCGGGTGCATGCTATAGCAAACGGTCGTGGCTTTTACTTTGGGTTGCGTTTTTAAATTTTTTCTTATCAAACTCGGGTTTGCGAGTTTCTTTTAGCTCTCATAGAAGGAATAAAGAATGCCCATAATACAAATTTTTGAAAAATCTTCATCAATTAGTAGTGTTACTGTGTGTTTATGATAAATTAATTTTATTAATAACTAATTTGTCGGGTCAAGCAGCCGCCGGAAAGTTTGGCAATAATTTATTGAACTCGTGACGTCTCTCTGTTTAATCTTTATGTCCCTATTCGCGTCGCCCGCTCTCGTGCATTCGATCGGACACCTGCATCTGCCGTCATGCGCTTTCATTGTCTCGCTCTCTTACAGTATCTCTCGGTCGCTCCGCAGTATCAAGTGTTAAGCCGTGCTCCCGCGTCTTTTACTTCTCAGATCGGGCTTTAACCCTACGCACAGGTCTCATATTTGTATATCAATAAAAACCATAACATCGAAAAATAAATTGATTGCGTTTATATATATAAATAAAACAGAACTTGTTATTTATCAAAGGCCGGATTCTGAACATTAATTAAAGCTCCCGAACATTAATTAAAGTTTATAATAAAATAAACCAGAACTATAATTTTGGCGCCAAAATTAATTTGTGCGTGTTTTTACTTCAATTGAGAGTATTTCAATTATAGTGGCGCTGAACTCCAGTGGCGCCGTCACAGGAGAACCCACTCCATCTCGGAGTACGATTTTGAAATGCAAGGCAAAGGGTATTCTCCAGGATTTGAAGAGGATCCAAGGAGCCCTCCAGCCAATGTCAAAGGTGGAAGATGCTATGCTCCATGTGCGTCACGGCCAGTTGGTCGCCATGTACGAGGATTTTAAGTCCATCCACGGGGACCTTGAAGAATTGGATATTACGGAGATAAGCAGCGACTTACGATGAACAGTGTCTGAGCTTGTAGCGACGATGCATGCCGAAATCGAGCACGAGACGTCGTTGCGTTTTGCTCGAATTACTGCCCATTTCACCCTTGCCAGCGGAGTTTCCAGTATCCAGGTGGACCCAGCGCTCAGTCGGAGTTTTCAAGCTTTGCCTCCTCTTTCTCTTCCTTCTTTCAGCGGAGGATATTCAGAGTGGGCTGAGTTTTACTCGGTTTTCTCAACGATCGTAGGCTGCAATCCTTGTATAAGTAAGGTGGAAAAGTTTCAGAGGTTGCGATCTTGTATTTTGGACTCCGCTTTAGAAGCAGTCCGCTCCTTAGAAATCTCCGAGGAGAATTATGATGTCGCAGTGCAGCCTTTGGAGAAACGATTTAATATATATTTCTGGGCCTCAATCTATTGGAAGGTGGCTCAGAGGTAGCGTTTCGAGGGCTTTCCGATAAGTTCCATGCCCATATGCCAGCCTTAAAAAATTTGGGGACGACAGTTGAGATCGCCGGCTGCATGATTGTCCAGGTACTTCTTCAAAGGTTGGATCCATCTACTCGGGCCAAGTGGGAGGAAGTTCAAAATGCCTCGAACTCGGATCTCATCCCTACTTGGAAGTCGATGGCAGAGTTTTTGGAACAGAGTTGCAGGACTTTGGAGGCTATGGATGTGGCCTTGGCCGCTTACGCGCAGGGCACTCAGGTGGGAAGACGTAGAGACGCAAATAACAGTAGAGCGTCCTTTATTATTACTAATTCACCTGCCTCTGCCTGTATATTTTTCGGTGGGTGGTCCCATGTAGTTTCTGCATGCCCAAGATTTTTGTTATTGCTCCTGAGAGCCGCCTTGGCGAGGCTAAGCGAACGAGTCGGAAAATGTCGGAAATGTCTCCAAACTGGCCATCACCTGCGTGGGTGCCTCTCTGATAATTGTCGCAGTTGTGGGAGGAGGCATCACAGCCTGCTGCATTTTTGGAAATACAGTCATCCAGTATCCAGCCTTCTATTGAATTATCTACGTCCGCCATAGCCGAGTGCGCCGAGCCAATAGGGGCTTCACTATTAAGGGCTAATGCACTAGTTGCCCAGGGTCGCAGCGGTGAGATAGCCTTACTAGCCACAGCGAACTTTCGCGTTCGTAGCCGTGCTGGGGTTTTTCTTCCTTGCCGGCATTGACGACACGGGCTTCGCGACAGACGGATTTTCTGTTAATATGCTCCTACGATCCTATTGCTTCGAGTATTTGGCCCTTGTCAACGCTGTCATCGCCGCCAACATCACGGACCTCCAGCCTAGTTTTAGCTAGGATGTCTCCAAGTGGAATATTCCGTCCAACCTCACTTTGGCTGATCCCCATTTTTTTCGACTGCAGCGTATCCATTTACTTATCGGAGCCAGTCTATTCTATGAGCTGCTGTGTGTTGATCAAATCCAGCTCTCAGCTGGCCTACCGGTGCTGCAGAAAACCCGGCTGAGATGGGTTGTGTGTGGAGGTGGTTCACATCTGGAGAGAAAGTCGTTCGTAGCCACAGCCCGCAAGGACGTTGTAAAGAGCCCAAGCCAGCTGGACGAGCGCTTAGAGTGTCTGCTCCGTAAATTTTGGGAAATCGAAGACTGCGCCGCGCCCATTGTGAAGTGGACGAAGGAGGAATTGGATTGCGAGACGCAACATTCTGCTCGGCTCGAGTCAGGCGCCTACTCGGTGAAGCTGCCGTTGAAGGGCAGCTCTGAGTTGCTAGGTAAATCGTACTCCCGAGCCGTGCGGCGATTTTTCTCCCTCGAAAGGAAGCTTTGCCGTCAGCCTCAATTGAAGGATCAGTATGTTGCGTTTATAAAGGAGTATTTAGATTTGGGGCATATGTCTCCAGTCCCGCCTAGTGCACGACCTGGCAGACAGTATTTCCTACCGCATCACTATGTTTTGAAGGAGGACAATTCAACAACCAAGTCCAGGGTTGTTTTTGATGGTTCAGGTGCCACTACGTCTGGGTATTCGTTGAATGACGTTTTGATCCAGTTATCCGACCAAAGATGCTGCACATTCCTCTAAGGTTCCGTTGCCATCGAGTGGCCATTACAAGTTTTCCCCGAGGACAGCTATCTGCAGTGCATTCTTTGGCGGAATTCCACCCAGGATGAGTTGCAGGATTTTAAACTGGATACGGTCACTTATGAGACAAAGCCGGCCTCATTTTTATCAGTTCGAGCAATGCATCAGTTGGCAGAGGATGAGCTGTCTATGTTTCCAAAGGGTGCCGAAATTATGCGCCGCGATTTTAATGTTGATGATCTAATTTCCGACTATAAACATAGTGCAGCAAACAACGGGGATCCTCGCCAAGGTCCAATTTCGGTTGAGAAAGTGGTGCTCCAATTTTTCTGAAGTGCTCTCTGACGTGCCGGAAGAGGATCGGGAGTCTTTCCTAAGGCTTGATGATGGCAGCAACTTTACGAAGACTCTTGGACTCGCTTGGGATCCTGCTACTGATCGCTTGCTTTTTTTATTTGAATGGCTTTAGTCCACATCAAAGCCTACTAGGCGCATCATCCTTTCCTCAATCGCCTGGCTGTATGATCTAATAGGACTTGTTGGACCTGTCACTACGAAGGCAATGATCTTCTTCAGAAGCTATGCCGTGAGTAATTGTCCTGGGATGAAGCTCCTTACTCCGATTGGTAGTTGATTTGTTTCAGCGTCCCCATGGCGCAGCACGCTGTATTCCCTAGACGGTCATTATCATCACGGTCTGAAGTGGAGATTCACGGATTTTGTGACGCCATCATTTTTTCATTTTTCATTCTCTGCTCAAAGTACCGTGTCACACTTCTAAAAACTGTTACGGTGCCGAAACTCAAATTATCTGGAGCAGAGTTGCTGGATCGGCTTATGTCGGAAGTAGCACAGTTGAAGGTCTACGATGGGAAGAACTTCTGCTGGTGCGACTCTGCTGTGACGCTGTCCGGGATTCGGGAGGAGCCCGCACGCGTTAATGTTGTGATCGCCCCATCGGTTTTCGACAATCTAGCAGTTGACCAGAACGATGGGATGGCGATATGTTCCTATGTCTTTGAACCCGGCAGACATCCTGTCGCGTGGTGCTCTTCCCAACGAGTTAATTGATGATAACCTGTGGTCCCATGTTCTTGAGTGTCTGCTTCGACCTCGAGATCAGTGGCCAGCAGCGGTTCCATCTGAAAGACCCACTCTGGAGCTAAGGGCAAGGGTTCTGCTAATTCAATTTCCATTTGTTGACGTGACCGCTGGTTCCTGCATCGGGTATTCGTTTATGTGCTCAAGTTCTCATAGCGAGTTCATCACAAGGGCGTCTCCGCTTTAATGTTGTCTTCGCCCCATCCGTTTTCGACAATCTAGCAGTTGACCAGAACGATGGGATGGCGATATGTTCCTACGTCTTTGAACCCTGCAGACATCCTGTCGCGTGGTGCTCTTCCCAACGAGTTAATTGATGATAACCTGTGGTCCCATGGTCCCTCATCCCCAACGAGTTAATTGATGATAACCTGTGGTCCCATGGTCTTGCGTGTCTTCTTCGACCTCGAGATCAGTGGCCAGCAGCGGTTCCATCTGAAAGACCCACTCTGGAGCTAAGGGCAAGGGTTCTGCTAATTCAATTTCCATTTGTTGACGTGACCGCTGGTTCCTGCATCGGGTATTCGTTTATGTGCACAAGTTCTCACAGCGAGTTCATCACAAGGGCGTCTCCGCTAGCGAAATCAAGGCTGGAATCTATCTACTAATGCGACTAGTGCAGCGTGTGCATTTTTGGGATGAGTTATTTGGTCACATCCAAATAATCCAGGCTTTCTTTGGATTCAGCTGGTTTTAGATAAAATGTGCAACTTTGAATTTCAAGTTTTTTTGTTTTCAGGATTTAGGTGTTAGAGGCGGTAGTAACGTATATAACTTCCGAATGGATCGTTCAATTTGTATCAAATTTGTTTATGTTTCGTTTAAAGGTATGCACCGAATAGGAAAATGATCGAAACAATTTTAGTGGCGCCACGTATCTATCAGTCCCGGTACTTATCAGCCGAACTGTTACAAAAGAAGATGTGTCCGATTTTATCGGAACACACTTTGATGTTTATCAAAAGTGCTGGTTCTGTCGTAGTCGTTGCGGGCCCAGCTACATGAAAAGATTGTGAAATCGTAATAATTAACCTTTCTATTAATTAATAATAATGAGAGGAAAAGAATTTGCAACTTTTGGTTTGAACAATCTGTAGCATTCAACCCAGTCTCAAAAATAAAAATTAGAAACTGCCTTGCATCCATAGATTTCCACTAGGTACTCTAGGTGTTACCGCCCAAGAATATGAACAAGCTCACGAGATGTTTTCGGTCATCCCTAAATTTGGTAATTTAAATACTTAAAATATTGGAACATCTAATAATAATTTATACTTGTTACCTGAAAGCTTCATTGTATAAAGAATTGGTGCAAATTCACGTGTATTGCCCAAAGAGAAAATTTCAACGTAAAATGAATCTAGCTTTCGAAAACGAACCACTTTTATACTCACATCCCATAATTTATGATATTAGCAATGACCAATTAAAGCGCAGAACGTTCATTTTCAGGTTTTAAAAGAGTCAAACATTTTTTTCGTTTAAATTTCTTCTAGAGAATTTGCTTGTACAGTTTGCACTAAATCATGGAAATTGTGATTGCATTTGAAAAGTGCATTTGAAATCCGATTAGATACAATTCTTAATTTTCTTATAAAACAATAAATGAAAGCAAACCAAACGTTGCAATGCTTTTCCTCTGTTTATTATTAAATAACATAAATGATAACTAAAACGATTTTACAATATTTTTATGTATATATGTATAATTTTAAATTAATAGTAATATGTGGACCAGGGCGGCATATCTCGGCAAAAATAGCATTTCTCCAATTAATTAATAATCAGTTTCATTTTACAAGGTAAACTCGAGCTATCTAAATTCCTATTCGACAAAAAATCGATGTTTCTCTGAGATACACACCTCACAAACAAATGTAACTTAATTCTTAGATGATATACGTTCTAAGGAACAAATCACTCCTACTGCCCAGCACATGGCGGGACAGGAATTCTGCTATAAAACCGTGTCAAACCCAACTGCCATAATCAAGTTGCGAAGAATATAGGTAGGTCACAACAATAAGTATTATTGCAAACTAACTATAGCCGCCACCCTCGCTCACAATATCTCTAGGTGAATTCATGCAATTTCATAAGATGCATAAGACCACAATGCCAAGTAAGACCACAATCCATATCACGGTAAGAGTTTCAATCGAAACAATTACTTACGTCGACAAGAAGACTCCCCGCGAGGAAAATAAAGTTCGCTGTTTTCGTAAAGCAGACCTTTACAAACTTAATAACCTATTTCATATATTTGACGTAGGTACTTTATTTATAAATTTGACGTATTTACTTGTCAAACATGCCCGAAGTGATGTCATGATGTGTGTAAAGCAGGAGCGTAGCTACCGACGTATCAATTATCTTGGGAAAGTTGATGAAACTTGATTTAGTAAAGTGAAGCTATGCAGGATACAAAATGCCTTAAATTTTCTCCAGAAACAGTCTCTCCATCTGTCGCAAGCATCCCTCCCACGGAATTTAAGCTAGAATTTGACAAGAAAACCCTGTGCAGCATCAAGCCTTACAAATCAGCCGGTCCCTACGAGATCATACCCGCAGATGCTACTCCTTCATACAGGAGTACATGGTAAAAATACAAAAGTTTTTAATACTTTTACTAGAAACGTTAAATTGGAAGCTTGTTAGAAGATGCTGGCTGTCTACATTACCATTCATAAGAAAATATAAAAACACGACACCCAGCATCGTTCTACGGTTTGTTGGGGAAGTTAAGTTGGTAGGAGGGACGGTAAAATAAAGAAGTATTATTGTACAGATTCTATGTGATCTCGGTGTACTCCGTATTGACGACTCTAGACACACGATCCATACTCAAGTATAGGACGGACCAAAAATGTGTATAAAGCTTTTGTTATTTACGGGTCATTAAATTCTTTTGACTACCTTTTAATAAAACCAAGCACATCCATAGCTTTATTAACCATGGTGGATATATGGTCTGTAAATTTAAGTTTCAAATATAATAGGACACCCAGATCGTTAACCTGAGTTAATCGTTCTAAGGCGTACTCATAGAGAAAGTATGTAGCTTGGTGAGGACTAGATCGATAAAAAGACATGAGCTTACACTTCGATCCATCCAAGGCCTCTATAATTGGCAGCGTCGGATTTTTTTGCATTTTTATGCAGAGAAATAATGTAAGATTCCTTCCACATAAGGGGAAATATCGAAGAGGTCAGCGATAGATAAAAGAATCTGAGTGCCTCGATGTAGTTCTTCCGAACACAGCCTGGTATTCCACCGAGGACTGACGAAGGACTGGCTTGACCCTAGATCCGACTACACACCACTTTTATCAAAAGATGGGTAAAATTTATGGTTGGCTGCATGGATATTATAAATGTAAGGCTGAGCTGGAATGAATGAATGCTGGAACGTTGTTGGAAACAAAAGTGCAAAGAAACTCCCTGATTAGTGTTCGCATATGAGTTCTTAAACGTAAGCAGAGGAGGAAAAGATACATGCTTGCGCTTGGTGTTTACAAAGTTATTAAATTGCTTCGGATCCACAGTAAAGTGAATCCGGCAGCTATTCGCCGCTACCTATCCTAGGTCCTATAACATTCTGTTATTCACGGTAAAATTGGACCGAGCTTCTAAGTATCTTGAAAAACTAACACAGCACAATTGCATAATTATCTGTAAGTCAGATAATTTATGTTAATTTAAAAGTGTATTCTTTACGTTCTTTAAATTTAATAGGTGCCTTGTATACCAAAGCGGATTCACAAGAGTCGAAAAATATTTTCAAAGTATAACAAAATTAATGTAAAGCAAAAGTTATATTCTCACATGCCAGTAGATGGGTCCAATCAAATTTTAAAATTAACTTATTTAGTTTCATAAAGTCAGGCGTACGGAAAAAACGAACTTTGACGGGTAGCCAGAGATAAAAGCGGCTGCATAATTATCGGCTAAGTATGCTGAAGATTATTCGCCACAAGCAAATCACTAACAGCGGACTTCTTACGCTTTGGAGGCTTATTTAGCAGATGAAGACTACTAAACTGTGAATCGAGCGCACAGAGTTGGTCATTGAATTTTCGAAAGCCGCTAATCAACTCTTATCAATCAACTTTTTTTCTCTTGTATACCAAGGCAGAGAGGGACAGCACTATGCATCAGGGGCGCTCCCAGAACCACTGCAAATGATGTCCTTAACGCCGTACTCAACCTACCCTATCCAGAACTAGCTGGTATAGAGCAGGACTAGCATCACTACCAAAAAACTAGCATCACTAACGGTGAAGTAAAATCCTTCAGAGACAGCCACGCAGCCATTAAATAGATCGGCTCGATCTCAAGCAACTCAAAAACAGTCTCAGACAGTAGATCATCTCAACACGAGATGGCCCAACAGTATGATATCAGCCGCACCGCTTCAATCTAAAATGGAGGGTAGTGGTATACCAAGTATCCTGGTGTAACAAGTACCAATAAGCCCAGAGTTCACAGTTCGATTTAAATGTATATTTGGGGCTAATTCCGCTCAATACAACAAGGTAGCGGCTTAACTTGGTGCTTGAGCGCAAAAGCTCTACCAAAGCTCCCATGCACTACAAACACCAACAAAACGCATGTGAATCTGGGAGAATCCAAGAAGATGGAACTGCTGATAACGGGCAATTAGTGGACCGCTGCGGCTAGTTACACTGAGAGAACTAATTAATGATAATTACAATAATTGATGTCTGAATTGATTGATTGAATAACTTTGTCTCTTTATTTTAAAGCGAACCGACGTGTTTGCTATTATACTATTACGTGTTAGCACGTACATTTTATTATTGTCGGTTCAGGCAGCAGCCACGGCATAGAGTCGATCACAGTTTGTCATATATTTATTTATCTTATCGCTATTGTTGGTCGCAAGCCGACTCCTCTCGGCCGCTTGGCTTCAAAGGGCTTTATCTTTATCATTAAGCTAGCGAGCTTTCCTTCAGCCTATGTTCTAAGGCGGGTGCACTTTTGCCCTTCATCTCAGTGCATACGCATCATAAATTGGAGCTTTTGTCTCGCTTCATTTCATAAGCGAAATAAATAAACAATATTATAACGTTCCGAAAATAAATAATTTCGTGTTTTTATTTGGAAAAAATTTCATTAAAAAATCTCAATGATCAAACATTGGTGACCCCGACGTGATAATAATAAAATTAACAATTTCACGAACATGAAATATAACTGGTGCGAATATATTCGATTCAGTTTTGCACAGTGTCTTAACATATGTATGTACACTTTTGAACATAAACTGCATACAGTGCATCAGTGTCTGGAAACAAGTATTTTGTATTTATAAATCGTTTAATAATATAAATAAATACATAAACATAAAATACAATTTTTATCCGATCCGCTAATTATAACATACATATATACATTCCACAACTCAGTGTACGGTTCTGAGCGCACAGTGGGATAAATCGTTAACGCCGCGCACAATTATAAATAAATTTAATAAAATAAATTATAAGAACTATAATATTGGCGCCAAAATTATTTTGTGCGTTTTGTATTTTAATTGAGCATAGTTCAATTATACGGCCGATGAACTCCAGCGGTGCCGTAACAGGAGAACCCTCTTTAGTTCGGAGTGCGATTTTAAAATGCTAGGCAAAGGGTATCCCCCAAGATTTGAAGAGGATCCAGGAAGCCCTCCAGCTAGTGTCAAAGGTGGAAGATGCTATGCTCCATGTGAGTCATGGCCAGTTGGTCGCCAGGTACGAGGACTTTAAGGCCATCCACAGGGAGCTTGAAGAATTGGATATTACGGAGATAAGCAGCGACTTGCAATGGACAGTGTCTGAGCTTGTAGCGACGATGCATGCCGAAATCGAGCAACGAGTCGTTGCGTTTTGCTCGAATTGCTGCCCATTCCACCCTTGCCAGCGGAGTTTCCAGTATTCCAATGGACCCTGCGCTCAGTCGGAGTTTTCAAGCCTTGCCTCCTATTCCTCTTCCTACTCTTAGCGGAGGATATTCGGAGTGGGCCAAGATTCACTCGGTTTTCTCAACGATCGTGGGCTGCAATCTTCACATAAGTAAGGTGGAAACACTGCAGAGGTTGCGATCTAGTCTTCGGCACTCAGCATTAGATGCAGTTCGTTCCTTGGAAATTTCCAAGGTGAATTATCATTTCGCGTTGCATCTCTTGGAAAAACGATTTAATAACCGTCGGTTAATATTTCAGGCTCATGTGAACGGTATTCTAGATCTCAGTCTATTGAAAGGTGGCTCAGTGGCACCGTTTTGAGGGCTTTCCGATAAGATTAATGCGCATATGCGAGCTATGAAAAATTTGGGGACGACAGCTCAGATCGCCGGAAGCATCATTGTCCAGGTGCTTCTTCAAAGCTTGGACCCAGCTACTCAGGCCAAGTGGGAGGAAGGTCAAGATGCGTCGAACTCGGATCTCATCTCTACTTGATTCGTCTGTCGATGTACTTGTCAACGCTGTCATTGCTGCCAACATCACGGATCTCCAGCCTAGTTTTGGATAGGATGTCTCAGCTGGAATATTCCGTCCAACCTCACTTTGGCTGATTCCCATTTTTTTCGACCGCAACGTAATCGATTTACTTATCAGAGCCAGTTTAATCTATGAGCTGCTGTGTGTTGGGCAAATCCAGCTCTCAGCTGGCCTACCGATGCTGCAGAAAACCCAGCTTGAATTGGTTGTGTGTGGGGTCGATTCACATCTGGAGAGATAGTCCTTCGTAGTCACAGCCCACAAGGACGTTGTGAAGGCCCAAGCCAACTCGATGAGCGCTTAGAGTGTTTGCTCCGTAAATGTTGGAAAATCGAAGACTGCTCCGAGTTAGATTGCGAGGCGCTGTGGTGCTCCAACTATTTTGAAGTGATGTCTGCCGTGGAAGAAGTTCGAGAGTCGATTCTAAGTTTTGATGATGGCACCAATTTTACGAAGACTCTGGGCTTTGCTTGGGATCCTGATACTGATCGCTTGCTTTTTTCATTTAAATGGCTTTATTCCTCCTCAAAGTCTACTAGGCGCATCATCCTTTCCTCAATCGCCCGGCTGTATGATCTAATAGGACTTGTTGGACCTGTCATTACGAAAGTCTGTCTTGGTTAAAGCCGGGGATCTTAAGCTCGAAGTATTTCCAAGTAAGTACACCACTTTTAGACGTGATATAACACTGCGAGGAGCAGTATTAATTTCTGTAGACTCGAAATTCGCTTCTGAAGAGATAAAATCACAAGAGTTTGGTGACATAACATGTTTTGAATTAAAATCATTTTGTCTGGTAAATCTTTATACCTTATATGTCCTTACATAAAGGTACCTTTAGGTGGTACCTTCGTCCAAACCGCTCACATAATGGCAACATTTGTTCGCTATTCGTTTCGTTTTTGATCGTTTGTCTGATGGTGACTGAGCTACCAGCATCAAAGTGTCTTTAATATCCCAGAACTCAAATGGTCTATTGTTGATAATTCACCGTCTTTATTGCTTAACTCGTACCACGACTTCTCCGCGGGCATGTTTGACATGTCTATCGGACTAATTAACCACGTTAGAAATTCTTTAGGTCGGCTGCTGGACTTGTGTATCGTTTCCTATTCTGATTTCAAACCCTGAGGATCCATATCATCCCACTTTTGAATTTTAATCGTAACCAATACTTTAATTGACCTTATGTCTCCACATCAATCTTATAAAGATTGTTTCTTCCTTAAGCCTGACTTTATGGAACTAAATAAGTTAATTTTGATATTTGGTTGGACCGATCTACTGGCATGTGAAGATGTAACCATTTCCTTATGTTCATTTTTTTTACACTTTGAATATATTTTTAGACGATATTTAGATATTTTTCTAGTTCGGAAGTACTGCGACGAGGCACTGTGCAAACCGCTCCTTTAACTCCTTAATCTATCGCTGGAGACTTCGATCTTTCCCTTTATGTGGAACGAGTCTTACATTATTCCTCTGCATAAAAAAAGGGAAAAATACGACGCATTTAATTATACAGGCATCTCTAAATTGTCAACAATTCCAAAACTTTTTGAAAAACTTATCACTCCGGATTTGCAACACCTTTGTAGCTCAATAATATCTCCGTGTCAGCGTGGCTTCATGAGGCGCCGCTCCACCACAACCAACTTATTAAAGCAACATGTCACGGATGGGTTCAGGATGGGTTTATGGCTACGTACTATCGCCTTGAAACGATTAACTCAGGTTATCGATCTGGGTGTCCTATTAGATTTCTAACATAAATTTACCGACTATATATCCACCATGGTATTAACCTTTATTAAAATCAATGGGTATGTTTGGTTTTATTAAAAGGTATTCAAAAGAATGTACACAATTAAAACTTTATACACATTTTTGGTCCGTCCGATAATTGGAGTATGGATCGTGTGTCTGGAGTCGTCAATAAGGAGTACACCGAGATCACATAGAATCGGTACAAAAAAAACTTCCAGAGTTTTTCGCCCTTAGAAGACGTAATTGGGATGCAAATATTTACCTTCCCTCTTACCATAGTAGATTATACTTAATTTAAGATTATACTTAATTTAAAATTATACTTAATTTGAGATTAAGTGAGTTTAAGTAAGTAAGTTTAAGACTGTAAGTGTCACAATGAAAAAATAAAAGAAATAAACGAAAGTTTAAATAATAACAAGAAAGGAAAGCTATCTAGCCGGAGCTATCTAGCTTCAGTTATGTGGCTGCTTATATAATTGGATATATATCGGGTCTTATATAGTCGGCCGATCCTTATGAAATTTGGCAGATCGGATAAGTTTGCCAAAAATGGAATCCATAGATCCTTCTTTTCTATGCAGGCAGGATATAAGTTGGAACGGTCGGGATCGGTCAACTATATCCTATAGCTGCCATATAACTGATTGTTCGGAAAAGCTATAACATTGTTTTTTTTTAAGTTAGAAGAGTGGGATTTTCTGTAGATTCAACCTTGGACAAACTTATCCGATCTGCCAAATTTCACATGGATCAAACACTGGATAAACACTTAAAAAATGGTGGTCAACGCAATTAGACGGCCTGCATATTTCAATATATATTGTCGAATTTGATCAATTTTGTCTCTACAGTGTACCGCGAAAACTGTGTTTGATGGAACCTATGTTTGCTTTGATCTTTAATTCAGGAGAGCGTAAAGGTTATGGCAAATGAAAATACGCGTGTAGTAAAAAAAAAATAGATTTTTCTGCCTGTGCACTACTACCAGGCCGGTCCTTGTAATGTTTGCTCCACAAAATCCGGTACCGTCGTCAGAGATAGAGATGCTAGTTTTTAGCAATATAATATATATTAGATTTTTGTCATTATTATAGAAGAAAAAGTGAAGCCAACATACTTCTGGCCTTGATCCTTGTTTCAAAACTCTCTTCTTTTACCGGGTGGGAAGTGACAGATCTTGTCAAAATGTCGCTGGAACAATCCTGCTGCAGTTTTCATCAAGACTTCCTGGACCAAAGCATCCTGTCCTTGGGATATGTTCACAAAACAACTCTTTGCTGATCCTTCGCGGAGAAAAATGTTTCAGCGTCGCAATTATTGCATTGCTGCACAAATTCAATACCGATATGAAGCACACAAACACACACACTTGCCTGGATCTACAAGGTCCAGTGGTTCAAGAACTCCTGATTCCCGTATGTTGTTAATCGTCACAATTCTTACGTGAAATTTTTTCCTAAGATTACAACTGGTCTTTAAAATCCCATTTTGTCAAAAAGCTGCGCAAACTTCGACAGATTCCCCCGCTTATAATATAACTGAACTGTCTTCACTACAGCCATAGCTCTCCTTTTAGAAATCGACTTATATCGATTTGGTAAGAATCTCCTAGCATTGATTTTGGAAGAGATACTATAAACCAGTTGTCGTTTCTTCTTTGGCCTTAAATATAGTAGTTCCTCGCATTATTTTTCCTTTACTCCTAGTTTTTAATTACTCCTTTTCACTGACTCTTTTCTGACCCTTTCTTCGCACTTTAAGTCTCTATGAAGGCGGGCACTACGGTATTCATCGACAAATATATATTCACCTAACAACTTCTGCAACATTGATGGCCCTTCAACATTGATGGCAATCGAACTGGAAACGCGTTCCCCGGAGTGGTCTCTTGAGCTTCGGAAATAGCTAGAGTCACACGGAACTAAATCAGGAGATATCGGTGGTTGCGGAACGATTTGCATCAAATACTTGGTGAAATGGTCACGAAAACGAGTTCAGTGTGAGACGGTGTATTATCGTGATGCAAAAACCAAGAGTTTTTGGCTATAATTTTGGTCTTTTTAGACGAATTACTTCTCTCAAACGACGCATAACGACCAAATAATGGATTAATCTATTTTTGGCACTATTAATTATTAAAAATTAATAAAAAAAACAAAAAACATGAAAGGAAAGCTAACTTCGGGCGGAACCGTATATAGTTGGTCGATCCTTATAAGAATTTCACTATAAAATCAATTTTCATAAGTTCAAAATTGAATTCAAAATACAATAGGTTTAAATATCAAGGTTAAGTCGTTTCCGATCGTTCAGTTGTATGGCAGCTAGAGGAATTAGTCGGCCGATCCTTAGAAAAGTTGCCAGAATGTTCCTCAAAGTAGAATCCATAGAAAGTCCCATCCTTCTAACTTTAAAAATACTAAAGTTATGGCATTTCCGATTGCTTACTGAGATTAGTTTATCTCAAATTATTAACCGAAAAAAAGGCTGTAAATCACTAAATAAATCACTTCGATAAACAAGTGCGTGCACTCGCTTTCACGTTATAAATTCGATTATATTCCAATAATAACTTAAGCCTAGCATATCTATAACGGCGAAGTGGGGCGATTTCCCGCGAGAGCGCAACTGAGGTATTCTTGCGCCCCCGCTCCGCCCTATGCTAACTTTAACTAGACTTTCAAACAATTTCAATTTCTCTCTTCAAATATATCAATCCGGCCCCGTTGAAGGCCTCCATCAGGCTTCAACCAACTAGCAGCCTCGCCAGCTTGTGGACTGCTCTCTTGAATACCGCTCCAGAGCTAGTCCTCACTGACCTGACCCTTCCGTCCGCGCCGGCGTGAGTTTCGACGACCCTGGCGGTGATCCATTGATGGGGCGGCTGGTGATCCTCTACGACCAGGACCAGATCGCCCTTCCTGATGTCCTCCTGCTCCCGCTGCCACTTTGACCGCACCTGTGGGCCCAAGACGTACTCCCGGGACCATCGCTGCCAAAAGATTTGCTTGATTGACGAGAAAAGCCGCCATCGCCGCAAGCACTTTAGACCCTGCTGCTCCTCTGCGGTCAACTTCGCGCTGCTCACCGCTCGTAGGAGTAGGTGCCTGCAAAGCACACACCTGCCTCCCATAGTCCGCCCATGTGAGGAGCGCGCGGCGGTATAAATGCAAATACGCATCCTTTTCTTGATGCGTATTGTCGCAGCACGTCCGCTTCGTCTTCGATTTGGTGCCGCAGTGCCGCGAAGTGGCGACTCGCTCCGACGAAGTTCGTCGCGTTGTCGCAGTGCACGATCTTCAGACATCCTCGGTGCCCTACGAACCTTTGAAATGCCAATAAAAAGGAATGAGTTGACAAATCGGAAACTACTCCTAAATTTACTGCTTTGGACGCAAAACAAACAATCAGCGCAAGGTAGCACTTGTAGGGTGGTCTACCACGAATTTTCAATTTCGCCTGAAATTTAAATTGTGGCCCTACCACAGAAATCCACGCCACATATGGAGAATGGGCGGAGAGCACGGACTCGATTTAAAGTAATCAGATGAGGTTTGCATTTAAAACAGCGTATGCATGACCGTACTATCTGACTGCAGACTTCCTGCGCGTTTACTATCCAAACACGCTGTCGCAAGAGACTCACCAGTGCTCGTGGACTCACATGAAAATTTGACTTGTGCAAGAATCGGACTTAGCTCTGAACAAATTGAGATCGCTTCGTCAACAATACTGGAAACTTGGCATCGTACGAAATAGGAGCATTAGCTAGTCGCCCCCAGACCCGCAACAACGAAAAGGTAAGCCCAACCTGACAGGCTTCATGGACAAACGGATTTAGCTTCTGTAGGCTTGGGCTAACAACGAGGCTTTTTTAAATATTTTTAATTTCCTCTTGATACACGTGCTCGTGGACTATTGCAAGAACAAGCGCAAGAATAGCTCAGTTGCGCTCTCGCGGGAATTCGCCCCGCTTCGCCGCTACAGATAAGCTAGGCTTAAGTTATTATTGGAATATAATCGAATTTATAACGTGAAAGCGAGTGCACGCACTTTTTTATCTAAGTGATTTATTTAGTGATTTACAGCCTTTTTTTCGGTTAATAATTTGAAATAAACTAATCTCAGTAAACAATCGGAAATGCCATATCTTGACAATTTTATTAAAAGCTTCTTGATATTCGACAGGTTAAGGTATACTATCAGAAGTAACAAAAAATTTTTACACTTCTTTATAAAGTGGAACATGTAAACGAACACTCGCATCAGTTTTAAGTGAGAGGAAAATCCTTTTATCACTTCTAATAAATATGAGGTGGAGACCATTGCGGTCAGTCCGACCGCATTCTTCTTTGCTTCCATCTGCAAAATCTCTGGTGACGGATCAAACCGAGGACTCGTTGGCCACTTATCTTCCGGCTTCGTTAAAAACGTTGGACATGTAAACCAGATCGATTCTACCGTTTCCTTTACGTCTCCACCTCTTGACACAATATCTGCCGGGTTCTGTTTAGTTGGTTCATGCCGCCACGTGCTATCCTATGACCACTCTTGAATCTCAGCCACATTATTTGATACGAACGTTGACAACGACGATGGATGGGAACGAATTCAATGAATTTCTGAATCTGACCAATACACACTTCGTTCGATCGGTGCTTTAATAAGAGGTTTTATTTTGCGGAAGAGGTCTGCGAGAAGATCTTTGCGTCTTTGTCTTGAGCGGCGATACTTTGTACTTTGCAGTCAACAATGAGACTTTAATACCTTCTGCAGATTTGTAACTAATATATACACGCAGGCTCCATAGGCTCTCATCGATGCGTCAGAGAAGGCATGAATTTCAATTGGTGACATCGGCTCACTCATCACAAATCTCGGAATTGAGATATCTTCTAACTGTGACAATTCCAGCTGAATTTTATTCCACGTGGTTTCCAAATTCAGTGGAATCAACTCATTCCAATTTAGCTTATTAAGCCAAAGTTCCTGTTTGGCTTGTCATTAGCTCCTCCTCGCAACCAGCACCCGTTAACATGTCGTCGACGTAAAAGTCAGACCCAATAACGTTAGCAGCTCGAGGGAATGTATTTTTCGCGGATTCACTCAACCTCTTCAAACACTTTATGGCCAGGAATGGGGCTGGTGCAGTGCCATAAGTAACGGTGTTGAGCTTGCACAATTTCAAGGAGTCAGATGGGTCTTTCCTCCACACTATCACCTGGTATCGCCTATCTGCTTCATTCACCATTACTTGACGATACATCTCTTTTATGTCGGCTACCAGAGCGAATTTGTTTAGCCGAAACCTAAGAAGAGTTGGGTAAAGCTCTTCCTGAATTGTTGGACCCACCATCAACAACTCATTTAAACACTTCTGTGTGGATGTCTTACAGGACGCATCAAAAACAACTCGTAGTTTGGTCGTTGTACTTTGAGGCCGTAAGACACACTGGTGGGGTATAACGTAGTGTGGAGAAGCAAGAACATCATTGCTTGAAGGGGACATATGGCCTAGCGATTCGTATTCTTCCATAAATTCCAAATACATTTTCTTTAAGTTTGGATCTCGAGATAATCGTTTCTCGAGCGACAGAAAACGGCGTTTAGCTATCTCAACAGAGTTTCCCAAAACGCTTGGATCCGACTTAAATGGAAGTCTAACTTCAAATCGACCTGAAGGCAGTATTCTAGTAGTCTTCCGATAATGTTCCTCACACAGCTCCTGTTCTGGCGACAACATCTTTTTAGAAGATGGAACTTCTTCCAACGACCACCATTTTTTCAAATTGTTGTTTATTGACTCTTATATTTCTTCTTGGCAATTCAGGCTAGAGACCGGCTGTTGAAGAGTTGAGAAATTTTCCATATATTTTCCCGATACTATACACCCAAGGAGAGTTTTTTGAAGCATGGTATTGTTCGGACCATGCTTTATTTGACCAACGGACAAAAGCTCGAAAAATGACTTAGCTCCAATTAGCATATCTATCCGTTGAGGTTTATAAAAATATGGGTCTGCTAATGGCAAGTTGTTTGGTAGGGTCCAATCTTTCACGTTCACTGACTGGTCAGGGTGATAGCCTGAAATTGTTTTCAAAATCCAAAAGTCGAACGGAAATTCACTACCATTGATTCTCGACTTCACCACGGACTTCACCTCGACTTCTCGGGCCAATATGTGCTCGCCATTTTTTGTTCGAACGTCAATACTGCAAAAAAAATAAATATAGGTTTTTTATTCTTCCCCTCGTCAGCGTCATCATTTATTTGGTCTTTGGAAACCTGCAGAGAAATGCGAAAAATTGGCGAGCCATTAACTGCTCTTCTTTATGCCAACATCATCCGTTCGGAAAAACGTTAATAAAACAAGAGTAGAAAACTCACCTTGAGCGAAGCCGATGTTGATATATCTTTGCACTTACATTCCAGCTTATATTATTCGATATATAAAAGGTATGAATGAGTGAGTGCGGGTGTGTAGGGCCAACACAACATTCGATGGATGAAAAATAAATTGAACGAGTGAGAGTTTAGGGTTACGGGTAAGGGTTAAGAGTTATTAATTCGAATGCATTCATGAATGTAAAATACAACTATCCCTGTTTTCGTGTATTTTTAGACACAAATAAAAATAACAAAATAGTGGCAAGCCAATGTTATTTGTTTTGGTAATACTCATTATTATTTCGTATATTTTTTTATTTTATTTGTTTAGAAAATTTCTCTACTTAATTCGGGCGGAGCCGAAGTTGATATACCCTTGCAGTTAAGTAGCAGCAACATTTATATCGGATCTTATATAGTCGGCCGATCCTTATGAAACTTGGCAGATCAAATTAGTGTGCCCAAAATGGAATCCACAGAAAGTCCAATCAGTCTTACTTAAAAACCAACAAGTTATGGCATTTCCGATCAATAAGTTATATGGCAGCTATAGGATATAGTTGACCGATCCCGGCCGTTCCAACTTATATACTGCCTGCAAAGGAAAGAAGGATGTGTGCAAAGTCGATACCTTTAAAACTGAGAAACTAGTTTGCGGACGGACGGACAGACGGACATGCTTGTATTGACTCAGGAGGTGATCCTGATCAAGAATATATATATACTTTATAGGGTCGGGGATGTCTTCTTTACTGCGTTTGTACACTTTTGACATAAACATAAAGGGCTCAGAGAAAAAAAATCGTTTTTTTGTAAACTTTCTTTCCCTCAACTAAACTTTCAAATTTTCCTATTTCTCGTGGGATACAATTTTTTGGGATAGCCAAGAGAGTGTTGCCTCAAATCAAGTTTTCTTTTACCCGAATCCAACTAAAAATGCTGTTTGTTTTATTAAAGAATATTTTCTAAATATAGTAATTTTAAAGATTTTCTTTGACGAATTGTAAAATTTTAAAATGATTGATATTAATCATATGACGTAATATTCTTTCTTCGAACATAATACCCTCTGCAAGGGTATAAAAATTTGAGTTCGGAAGTACTATTACAGGTGACTCCTACTTATCATGTTGGCTTTGCCATAGACGATCTCATCATCAAGAACCTGATCGAAATGTGATCTTGCCTCTTATGTCGCTAAATAGAGTCTGAAATGCGCACGTTTATAAAGCAACCCAGGAATGGGGGTTCTTAAAGTGTGTAAAAAATTTGAGTGGCTTACGAACATCTTTTAATTCTGGAGTCTTAATTTCTTGAATTAACAATTTTTGTGTAATTTTCCACGTCTGAAAATCCCGAACAACAATTCACCATCTGTGAATTCGTAAATACGCCTTCACATCTGTGTTAATTCCGTCGCCGATCGCAGTCGAATTTCCGCCAAATGTTCCTCTGATATGTGAAACTGAATCGATTACCCTCACAATTGTTCCGGATCCCTTCATGCCTTCACAAGGGTCAGCACGATCATTTTTCTTCCTTATCTACTAGCCCTCCTCTTGATGTGTTTTTTGTAATTCCATTTGCTTATTCTGTATGCTCCACGCCCCACCGTCCCGTCTGCTGACCTTATTCCGGCTGGTTTCTCTGTCAACGTGTCGGCCAATAGGTATTGCGCTGGTGTGGTGTACCGCAATATGTTTGCTATCAGAATGTTTGCAGTATTCTTTGAAAGTTAAGCCAATTTTTTACTTTTAACACTAAATTCCTCTGTCTCTGATCACAAATGTTTGTTTCCAAGTCCATTGTGTTTTGAAAGACATTCGTGCCAGATCATTGGCATTGGTCATTGTATTCTCTAATGTGACATCCTTTGTGACAGTAATTTGGTCGTCGCGAAATCGCTTCCAGAGGACTTACGCCATCATACACTATTGGTTCACTATTGATTGGTGTATATCAACGTGGCTAGCAATATGGCAATATGGTAGAAAAACTTTCTATATTGCCCTTTGCGTTAATTTGTTAAAAATCGGTTCGAAAATTGATTGTTTGTTATAAGGTAGAAAGATTAGACCGATCTGCCAAATTTCATAAGGATCGGCCGACTATATAAAATCCGATATACATATATCTAATAATATAAGCTGCCACTTAACTGCAAAGGTATATCAACTTTGTCTTCGCCCGAAGTTAGCTTTCCTTTCTTGTTTTATATTAAAACGATTTGAGTATATATTACAAGAATTCATGAATTTAATTTTCTTAATTTTAGCCTTATATGGAAGAAATTTTTACGCAACTTAAAGGAAAGCCATTTAAAAAGTTTTTGGAGAGGTAAGTTTAAAAAATAATAATATAATAAATCGTTACAAAATAATTAATCGTTTTAAGGCGTACCCCTAGAGAAAATATGTAGCCTGGTAAAGATTAGATCAATAAAATGCCATGAGTTTACATTTCGATCCATTAAGATTTATGTTTTTTGCTAAAAACCAATTTTGAAATTTATCCCAATGGGATTGAATTCTAGATTGGACTCTAGTGAATCTATACTGAAGACAAGGCTTAAGGTCATCAGCGTACAAGTTATTTTTAATCGTGGTTTACTATGTTTTATTTAATTATCTCTTTCAAGCCTGTTGAAGCAAGAGTTAAATAATAAATCAATTGGTTTTAGTTTGTGACTTGTTTATTTCCCCTAAACCTGTTAAGGTAAAGGTTAAGGTTGGTTACACAGATTATTAATTATTAATAATTGTCATGCACAACTATGGTTGTGGAGTACAGATTTTTGACTAACTAAATGGTCTGATCCGGCTGCAGCTTGAGGCCTTTGCCTGGTCGCAGCGCAGTCGCCAGAGTGCCAGGTCAGCAGTTGGTATCCGGCCGGTGACGATCACTGGCTACACGAGTGTTCTGGCCGGGCTCCGGGCGATTCGCACCCAGAGTGCGGATTCGGCAGTTTCTTTACTGCGCGTGTATAGGGCCTGCAATTCGACAATTTCTCTTTGTGAGAACTGGGTGTGTTAACTTGTCCGCCGACCGTCGTCTTGCAATACCCGATGTTAAGGTTTCGTCTTGGTTTCGTATTGCCGGACTTACAATATTTAATTTTGCTAGGGTTAGGCCCATTAGAATATTTTCCAAATCCGTGATTATGATTCTGTTTTTAGCCAACATGATTTCCAAAAGGTGTGTTTCTTTATTTGTTTGGTTGTTTGAATTTGGTTCATTGCGTTTACAAGTTCCTTCAAACGTTCTTGAAATTTGATATTTAATTCAGTTTGTCCTTCATTTGCTCTCATAAGTTGATCTTGATTGAATTTTATTTGCTCCCAATCATTAAAGTCGGGTGTGCCTGCAATAACTTTTAAAGCTGTTCCGATTAAATGTATACTCCTAGCGGCCCTATGATGAGTTTTTAGGGTAGTTACCAACTTGCGAATGTGTCTCAGGTCTGTCGTTATAACTGGTATCCTGTGGTCGTCAGTAAATGTTCTTGTCTACGTTTTGGTCTGGTCAGCGTAGTCCTCGTAAGTTGTCATGTTCGTCGCGTGTTGTAAGTATTCGTAAGATTCCCAAATTACAATGTCACCGTCTTCTATAGGGATGTAGTCTGCGTTCGTATAGTCATTCAGTTTCACCGTTGCGTCTGTCCTAGCAGCTGTTAGTGCCCAAACTAAAATGTACTTTTCTATTCTAGAAAGATATAAATGAATGAAAAACAAGAATGGAAAGCTAACTTCGGGCGGAGCCGAAGTTGATAAACCCTTGCAGATATGTGGCAGCTTATATTATTAGATATATATTGGATCTTATATAGTCGGCCGATCCTTATAAAACTCGGCAGATCAAATTAGTTTGCCGAAAGTAGAATCCATACAAAGTCCCAGTCTTCTAACTTAAAAAACAACAGAGATATGGCATTTCCGATCAATCAGTTATATGGCAGCTATAGGATATAGTCGGCCGATCCTTATGAAATTTGGCAGATCGAATAAGTCTGCTAAAAGAGGAGTCCACAGCAAGTCCCATCTATCTAACTTCAAAAACAACAAAGTTATGGCATTTCCGATCAATCAGTTATATGGCAGCTATAGGATATAGTTGACCGATCCCGGCCGTTCCGACTTATATACTGCCTGCAAAGGAAAGAAGGATGTGTGCAAAGTTTGAAGTCGATAGCTTTAAAACTGAGAGACTAGTTTGCGTAGAAACAGACAGACAGACGGACAGACGGACATGCTTATATCGACTCAGGAGGTGATCCTGATCAAGAATATATATACTTTATAGGATCGGAGATGTCTCCTTCACTGCGTTGCACACTTTTGACCAAAATTATAATACCCTCTGCAAGGGTATAAAAATATAACTCCCCTTAATAAGAACCGTGGTCCCCAGGTCTGCCTCAATAACTTCCTCCGAACATAGCGGTGATAGCTTGATTCCTAGTCGCTTATTTGCTTTTAGAAAAACTTTTTCGCCGACATGATAGTTCTTATAGGTAACTCTACAGTGTCGCTTAAATTGCGTCTCAGTTTTAGGCATCTCGCTATTTCAGCTAGAGTGGTATGAAACCTCTCTACTTAACCATTTGAGGTGCTGTGTAGAGGCGGGGCGTTGGAAGTTGTGATATTGAAGTGATTTAGCAAAATTGATTTAATGGTTTCGGAATTCAGTGATTTTTCATTATCGCAGTAGGTTGTTTTTGTTTTTGGGAAGAAATTTATTAAGTGTAAAAGAGGGGCATTTATGTACATAATATCCCTCGATGCGATGGTTTGCACTGTGGCGAATTTCGAGAATTTATCGACGCATGTAAGGAAAAGGGTTCCGTCTGTTGAGAAAATATCAATGTGCAGGATTTCCCCCACATAAGAAGGTATATGATGGATGGCGTTTGTATTTTGCCATGGAACAGGTTTAGCAGTTCGACGTAATTTCTGTTGTAATTTCTGTTTTTGGGCAAATAAGCAAATAATCCCCAAGAATTTTCTTTACATTTTACATTTGATGATCTGTAAAGATCCTCAAATCTTGTACTCCTTATAGGTAATTTCGTAGGGTTTTTAGTGCCCAAACAATGGCGAGGAGATCTCGCTCGCGTAGAGCACGTGATATCATTGTGATTGGGCGGCCATCTTGAGATAGTACCGTCCCAAGTCCGAGACCTGACGCGTCGGTTGTTAGTTCGTATGGCCTCCTAAAGTCTGGGTATGAGAGCAAAACGTCCTCTGATGCCAAGATTTTCCTCAGCTTGTCAAACGTTTCTCTCTGTTCTTTGCTCATATTGATGTCAATATTTCTTGATTGATGTTTGCTGACTTTGCCATTTTCTCCCTTTAGAATATTTGTTAGGGGTCTAGCGATTGTCGCGAAGTTTTTTATGAAACACCTGTAGTAGCTTGCTAGCCCCAGAAAGGATCTGAGGTCGAAGAGCGTTTTGGTGGGGGAAATTGCTTAATGGCTTCTACCTTTTCGGGTGAAGTTCGGAGTCCCCCTTGCGTTCATCATTCGGTTACGCCCATGGGATGTGGGTATGACCTGGAGTACACCGGTTCCCCATCAGATTTAATTGTGGCTATAGTGTTTATATTAAATGGCAACGCTTCGTCTGGTAATGTAATTTTTTGAAGTTCCTGTGCCTAAAAGTAGTTTTATTTCCTTTCCTGCTACCGTACGTGTGATGTAAGGGAACAGGAATTTTACCCTAAAAAAATACAGGAGTCTTCTGCGTCCAACTCATCTTCTATTTCGGTAGCACAGGCTAGTGCTACAGAGTCATAGTCGTCGTCGTCGATTTTTTCTTCCGACATGAAGTTTATTTTTGTTGGAATCGTGCTGACTGCCCTTTTTGCCATGTTGTGGGCTGCCTACACCTGGAAGAGGTGTCAACCTCCATTGGCTCCGGAGCTGGCTGGCCCTGATTATTGTAGGGCCTTTGTCTAAAAGAACCATTTTGGTTGTTGTCCCCTTTGAGTCCTAATGAAGTGAGGGGTTTTTTTTATCGCTCCTGAGTTTTGGATCTGTTCGTAATAGGTTTGGGAATTTTTCCAACCTGCCTGCCGTTGGATGTACGAAAGTGGCCGCAAAGGCACTTCTTTCGTTACTTGATTCAGCCTCTTGTGCCAGCGCTTGGCAAGTCTCGTGGCTGTGCCGGAAAATCGGCTATTTTCAGAGATTTTTTTAAGTCAGATACGAACACATGCAAAGAGTAATTTCTGTGTTGTTCATTTAAGACGGCCGCTGCGGCTGCGTCGTGTGTCATAATTGTCTTACTGGTTAAAAGCGTTAGCTTTCGATCTACTTCATTGTAGTATTTAAGCCGGGGAAGTTCCCCTTGTCTGGACAAGCTTAATTCTTATTTATTGGAATCAATTGGTTTTAGTTTGTGACTTGTTTATTTCCCCTAAACCTGTTAAGGTAAAGGTTTAGGTTGGTTACAAAGATTATTAATTATTAATAATTATCAAGGACAACTATGGTTGTGGAGTACAGATTTTTGACTAACTAAATGGTCTGATCCGGCTGCAGCTTGAGGCCTTTGCCTGGTCGCAGCGCAGTCGCCAAAGTGCCAGGTCAGCAGTTGGTATCCGGCCGGTGACGATCACTGGCTACGCGAGTGTTCTGGCCGGGCTCCGTGCGGATTCGGCAGTTTCTTTACTGCGCGTGTTGGTCATCGGATAGGGCCTGCAATTCGACAATTTATCTTTGTGGGAAATTTGTGTGTTAACTTGCATATGTACAAGTGAATCAGTTAAGCCAAGGGCCAAGTCATTAATAAATAATGTAAAAAGTAATGGTCCAAGATGGCTTCCTTTGGGCACCCCAGATGTGACGCGAACTAAGCGCGAGGTAACATATTTAAAGAAAGCTCGTTGGGGTTTTCCAGATAAGTAGCTCGAAAATCAAATATACCAAGGCGGAAGCGGACGGATATTTCCACGGCACGCAAGTGTCGAAGAATATATTTAGGTTGTAATAAAATCTGTGTAAGGCAATTTTCTATCATCGCATGCCAGTAGATCGGAACAATCAAATTCCAAAAGTAATTTATTTAGTTTTATAAAATCAGCCTTACGGAAGAAACGAACTTTAAGAGACTTAAGTGAAGACTTAAGGTCAATTAAAGTATTGGTTTCGATTAAAACCTCACGAGTGGGATGATATAGAGTCTCAGGGTTAGAAAGGGACAAACTTCTGGAAAGAGTAATTCCATCAGGATCAGAAACGAAATACAAGTCCAACAGCCGACCTAAAGAATTTCTAACGTGGTAAATTTGGCTGAGTGACATGTCAAACATACCCGCAGGGAAGTCGTGGTGAGATTAAAGCAGTAAAGACGGAGAATTTTCAACATTAGACCACATGAGTTCTGGTATATTGAAGTCCCCCAGAGGAATAGACGAATAGCGGACAAATGTTGCCAGTATGTAGGCGGTTCTGACGAAGGTGGTATGAAAGAACAGGTACAAAGATTGACCGGACAAAGTGATTTTTGCAGTCCCCTTTGCAGTGTTCTATCACGTCTAAAAGTGGTGTACTTACTTGGAAAAACTTCGGTGCTTTAGATCTCCGGCTTTAACCAAGTTTCTGTAAAGACTATAATGTGAGATGCAAAGGAAGAACTATCAGAATACAGTTTTGGTAGTTTACTGCGTTACTCTCTAGTATTCTGATAGGTAAGTGTTAGTGAACAAATTAGTTTTTTGAAGATGAGGTGGAAGGTTGGTTAGTGGCTCTAACATGTGGTGGTTTCACTCCCACAGGCTTGATAATTGTTTTCTTCACCGTACTTGGCTGATGTTCCTGGACGAAAATTATCTCTGGCCAAAAACTGGCGGAACAAATCGTCGTGAACATCAGCACGGATACACGTATTTTGAAAAACGGTGTAGGTGTATTTAAATTTTTTAATATCTGCCACCTTTATGTTGGCTGTTGTTTTGGCTTTGATGTAAGCCGAGAAGTATCCGGGGCAAGCCCGTCCTGAACAGCATGAGTTAGTAATTGGGCAAAGAATAGAGATAAGAATATGAGCGACAAAAGAAGCAACACAGAAAGATAGAAAAGCAGAGCAGAGCTCTTTTTGGAAGAAAATTTATATATTTTTTATTTTACCTCCAAATATATCACTGAACACGCGAAGCGATACGGACATACATATAATTGTAAAAAATGGGTTCATATAACAGATGGGGTTTATATGACAGAGCGACCAGGAGAGGTCGACTATATCCTACAGCTGCCATATAACTTATTGATCGGAAATGCCATAACTTTCTCGGAACTAGCAATTTTCATAAGGATCGGTCGACTATACCCTGTGACTGCCAAATAAATAAACGATTGGAAATGACACAACCTTGGTATTTTAAAAAATGCTTGCTTTATCCGACATTTCTATGATTTAATAGCAAATTGATTTAATAGCAAATTCTCATAAAAATGGGACCACTACATACGATGTATCTTATAATATAAAATGCTTTAACATAATGCTATAAAAGGTGTATCCGTCTGAACTCCTCACGAATTAAGCTTTCCTTTCTCGTTTATTTTCAATTTGGACGATTCTACTCATAGATGTTCTGTTAAAGCGACTGCACCTTTTTGACTTTTAAAATCACGTCTCAATGGCCATATTCCAAAATTTAAAAAAAAAACAATATTAAATTGTGTATCCTAATAAAAATAAAAAATATTAATTAAAAAAGTATTTTTAAAAAAAGTTAAAAAGGTAAAAAAAATCATTAAAAAAATAAAAAATTTTAATTAAAAAAGTATTTCTAAAAAAGAAAAAAAAAGTATTCCAAAATTCTGTAAAATTGTTGTTTGGTTGTTGCGCGTGAAACACTTGTACCTCTTAGATTTAACTACAAAAAACCGACGCACTTAAACCGCGTTATGTCTATTGTGTTACTGTATTTGTGAATACTACAGCACGTGTGAAAAATTTCATGGACTAGCAGTTTCTTCATCCTGAGACTTGGGTAAATTTCTTTATTCTGTTAGAATCGAAGTCTGCCACCTTCGAGATGTCGATTAAGAATATATTTTCTAGATACATACAATGTTAATCTGACTGTTTGGCCGGGCAGTGGTAAAGGACTGTTTCTTCTTCTATCCTAGTCTCTTTCCCACCCAAATAGGTGCACAGATGCTTCAGGATTTCGTCTTTTACTGCAAGGATGCCGGGTCTCCGTGGATATTTGTGTTGGTAACATATCATAGTGCTCCAGTTTTCAAATTTTTTCGAGTGCTTTTTCTATCGAGTGCTTTTTTAAGTCGGAGTTTATATAAGGTTATTTATCCATAACCTTATGAAGAAGGGACATTGTGGCCTTTGTGCTCGAAAATTTTATAACTTTGGTGTTTTTTAGTGACAAGGATGGCCCTTGGTGAGTGATAGTTGGTGAGTGATCTCATAACAGATGTCATTTTAGTCGCTCTCCGCCGTTTCCCTGCACCGCAATAATGTTCTCAAACATTGCGAAGGAAAGCATAATTCAATACTGCAAAAAAAGAATATAGATTTTGAATTCTTCCCCTCGTCAGCTTCATTTGGTGCTCTTTGGGAACCTGCAGAAAAATGCCCAAAATTGGCGAGCCATCATCCGTTCGGAAAAACGTTAATAAAACAAGAGTAGAAAACTCACCTTGAGCGAAGCCGATGTTGATATATCTTTGCACTTACGTACCAGTTTATATTATTCGATATATAAATGGAATAAATGAGTGAGTGCGGGTGTGTAGGTCTAGCACAACATTCGATGGATGAAAAATAAATTGAACGAGTGAGAGTTAAGGGTTACGGGTAAAGGTTAAGAGTAATTAATTCGCATGCATATTCATGAACTTACAATACAACTATACCTGTTTACGTGTATTTTGAGACACATAAATAAAAATAACATAAAAGTGGAGGCGAGCCAATGTTATTTGTTTTGGTAATACTCATTATTATTTCGTATAATTTATTTATTTTATTTGTTTAGAAAATTTCTCTACTTAATTCGGGCGGAGCTGAAGTTGATATACCCTTGCAGAAGTGGCAGCAACATTTACATTTATATCGGATCTTATATAGTCGTCCGAACCTTATGAAACTTGACAGATCAAATTAGTTTGCCCAAAATGGAATCCACAGAAAGTCCAATCCTTCTTACTTAAAAACCAACAAGTTATGGAATTTCCGATCAATAAGTTATATGGCAGCTATAGGATATAGTCGGCCGATCCTTATGAAATTTGGCAGATCGAATAAGTCCATAGCAAGTCTTATCCTTCTAACTTAAAAAACAACAAAGTTATGGCATTTCCGATTAATCAGTTATATGGCAGCTATAGGATATAGTTGACCGATCCCGGCCGTTGCGACTTATATACTGCCTGCAGAGGAAAAAAGGATGTGTGCAAAGTTTGTAATCGACAGCTTTAAAACTGAGAGACTAGTAGACAAGGCGCCACATATACTCAAAAAATACAGGCTTTTAAATAAGCTAAAAAAAACCTGACCGTAGTATTGAATTTCCATGTTTTTAATAGATCGGTGAAACTTCACCGTGAATAACGTAGAATGGTATGCTACTTTGTTATTTTGTAAATATTTTTGGAAAATTCATCTGCGAGCTCAGATCTGACTATTACCGATCTATTTGTAATATTATTTGAACAACTTATTAAAAAACCTGCAAAAATGTCAGATCAGCCATACGCATACACTATTCAAACAACTAATCGTATTTTTAGTCCATCATTTTCTGAACTTAAATTATTATCGGCTCATTAAAGAGTTAAACCCGTTTTTTCGCCAGGGCCCGATAGATTACTAGGCTGTGTGATAAAGAACTGCGCCACGGTTCTGTGCAAACCTCTCAATCCTTTAATTTATCTCTGGAAATTTAGATTTTTCTCCTTAGGTAATATCTAAAACTTACAATTCCTTTGCATAAAAAAAGGGGAAAAATTCGATGCTGCCAAACGTATTAAGTCCGAATTTTATTTTGCATGGCTCCCGCTGCATATTAATAGGCCTTCTCCTGCAAATAAAAGTTAAAGCGAACAATAACCCAAAGCAGACCTAGTGAAGGACCTTTCCAGAGCTTTGCTGAAAAGCATTGCTGGTTTTCCACAAGCCCCCGCACCCAGAACCCCTTGTTCTTCAGCGGGGTAGTTGGCGACGTAGGCTTCAAGGAATTCAGGTCCTTGTTATGCCATATTTCCAGTTGAATTCAGACTTCTTGTATCGATTTCAGAAAATCGGATTGATTGATATATTCCATCCTTCAATGTGAAGAGGATGTTGAACCACCTTAAAACATCGAAAATAAGATTATATATATCAGCAACAACACCATATTAGAAGTTGCATATCCGTTGACACGCTCAAGTGATCCTACGCTTTGTTGTACCTTGCAGTGCACAAGCCTTCTGATCTTTTAAGTCGTAAGACCATTGATGCATCGATTATGCATTTGTGTCCAACATCGCCTCTTGCTTGGGATCTACGAAACAACTGCATGGACTTAAATCTTTCTAACTGCAGGGCAGTTACTTGTGACTTGGATATACAACTCTTTGCGCACACAAGACCGCACAAATTTAACCCTCAATAAAATAATTAAAAGGGACGGGGATAAAGTGTTTTATATGGAAAATAATTTATAATTTATATGGAAAGTCGTTTGGCCGATTTTGGTTGGGACTATGCACAGTTATTTAATCAATTTTGTCGTCGTTGTGACTATCTGAATTTTGTCGTGACTCTCTGCAGCGACATGGTTGTACGAGTGACCCGATTACTACGTACTTTCTCTATGGGTAACTCATATTCACGATTGGGGTGTCCTATTACATTTTAAACTTAAATTTACCGCCCATATATATATAACCAAGATTATTTAGCAAAGGGATATAGCAAACCCATAGTCAACAAAAACTTCATAAAATATCTTCAGTCCGTCAGATACTTCAGTGTATCTGGAGTCCTCAATACGGAGTACACCGGAGACACATCGAATCTGTACAAAAACACTTCCTGATTTTTAGCCTTAAAGGACGCAATTGGGATGCAAATCATCACAATCGTTTCTACCACAGTAGATAACAAAAAAATTTTTTTTTAGATTTTTAAATCACCTTTGTAGTTCAATTGTATTGTAGTTTGTAGCCACCCTAGCTTTATGTAGCGAAGCTCCACCACTACCAACTTATCGGAGCTAACATCTTTTGTCACGGATGGGTTCCGGAATGGCTTACAAACAGACGTCATTTACACTGACTTCAGTAAAACATTTGACTCTGTTAACCTTTCGCATCATTTAAATAAAGTCAGTCTTTTGGGATTCCCATTTGCTCTCCTGGAGCAAATGCCCCTTGCCTTAACTAATTCGATTGTACATATGTACGCTGATAACGTTAAGCATTGCCTTTAGTGCCCAATTTAGACATGAATTAAATTTGGATATCTTTAAAAATTAGTGTTTATGCAAATACCCCAAAAGCGTAATGGATCGAATTGTAAACTCATGTCATTTTATCAATCTAGCCCCTCACCGGCTTAATTTTACAAACAACATTAACTTTATACACATCTTGGGTCCTTTCGATAACTGACTATGGATCGTGTGTTTGGATTCCTCAATACTGAGTACACCGATATCACATCCAATCTTTGAAAAAAAAACATCGTTATTTTCGCCTTAGAGAGCTTAATGGGATGTAAATCTTCACCTTTCCTCCTACCATAGTAGACTTTTATTATTTACCGTAACAAATTTTAGAACGTTGCAGAAACAGAATTAACGTTCCTAGTCATTGCAGTTCGACATATGGCCAACACGATCCGTTTATGGTATTATGTTCGGACTACAATGGTTCTATCCCATATTGTCGCTTTGCTCTACTTACTACTTTCAATTTTATATTCTTAACATCTTATCTGAGCACCGTTTTTATGTTACGTTCTACACTATTCTTTAAACTCGGATGTATCTCACTGTTGAAGAGGAACATGGGTGTCCCCATGAGGAGAACCCAATAAAGACCTTTTGAATAATGTTGTTAATACATCAATTAAATAATTAATATCTTAATCATATGTTGAAAAAAGTTCGCACATAAGCTGTGGTATTTCGCTAGTGGATTTTTGGCTGGAATTGGGTAGGGCAATTATTGTGGTATTCATAGCATAGCAATTTGGTTGGCGGAAGGAAGGAAGGTTTGAAACCAGTGAAACATGGAACCAATGCGAAGAAAGCAGGTATCACCGTATAAATTTATAAAACGGCTTGAAGTTGATTCTGCAAAATTATAGGAAAAATACGGCAACAAGGAAATCGCGGACGTATATTTTATCGTACATATTTTACATATAAACCTTATAAGTAAAAAGAGGAAATATGAAATGTATTTCTGGACCGATACGAGCAGGTAGTCAACTTAGGCGCATATGTAGCATTGCGATATGGCTCGATATATTGACGCTGCCGTAATTGTAATTGTCAGCGCCGCTCCGGAAGTTCACTTGGCATGTCAGTTTGGAGCAGATAGTCCGTTCCAAAGTCTTCGGTGCTGGAGTCGAGCCTGGTATACAAAAATTCGATAACGACATTTGCCAAATGCAGCTCATCGATGGAAATGGTGCATGTGGTGCAGTCGTTTCATCTTAAGCATATGCTGGCTGGGCGTCCATTCTCGAAGTATGTCGGGGGCTGGGGTCTAGGAAAAATGATTTGGTAAACTTCGATTCATTAACGAAAAAAAGCAAAGGTAATATTTATTTGTATTAATAAAGGTAAAATTATACTTTTCCAAGCGCCGTAGAGGTCCTGAGAGACAATATTTATGTGACAATTTATCAGAAGCTCACACCATTGACGATGTAGAGGAGAAGCGTGTGCATGTTTAAGAAATTATAAAATGGATGACAATTAATCTGAACCTCACACCATTGACGAAAGCTGAAAACGAAGGTCAGCTAAGCCAAGACGTTCACCATACCAAGGACGCAATTAAGTGGTTGCTCGCAGCAGTTCGCTTTAGCTTCGTTCCGCTAAAGATGTTCTATTGGACGGACACCATCATTACACTGGCTAACTGTAGAAGTGCAGAGATAGAAGACCTTTATGGCTCAAGTATGACCAAGTCGATTTTATATAAGGTGACTAGATTCAGGTCAATGCGGGCACCTGGGTACCACGACAACCCATGCTAATCGTGGTAATTTTAAAATAAATTGTATTAAATGATGTTCAAATTTATTTGTACCCTGTCGGGTCAGGGTCAATATAAATGTAATATATATATATAAATGAAATAATTATAGTTTAGCATATATTCATTATCTCATCGCTGTTGTTGGTCGCAAGCCGACTCTTCTGGGCCGCTCGGTTTTATTTATCTTTATCATTAAGTTAACGAGCTTTCGCCCGGCCTATGCTCTAAGGCGGGCCCACTCTTGCCTTTTATCTCGGTGCATACGCATTCTAAATCGCAGCTTTCTCGCGCTCCATTTCATATGCGGACGAAATAAACACATTTATAACATTGTGAAAATAAATAATTCCGTTTTGTTATTTTGGAAAAAGGAAAAGGTCATTGAAAAGGCTCAATGACCAAGCATACCCCTTTATCATTTAATATTTTATTGTATTACAGTTTAATACAGTGAAATTCTATAGTATGCAAAAGACAAGTGCAGGATTCCAAAAGTTATATTCATCGACCTGAACTGAAGAGGCAGAAGGGAAAGAAAAAAAAAATAAAATTCAATATCAATGTTTTTGTATAAATGTTTTTGTATAAATCATTGACCAATGATTTCAAACCAATATGGAATTAAATGTACATCGAATACGGAGTACATGGTTACTGCGAATTTCCGCTAACAATAGGGCCTATAAATAGTGTTCTATGTTTTTCTGTTTATGTTTTTTCGATAAAATTGGTACAAGTTAAGTTCAAAGTACTTGGAGGAACGGAAGTTGTTTTTGAGTGAAGTTTTCAGTCTTTTTTGAAGACTGGGTGTATCATAATGGAAGATTGATACATTTAAGAGCATCATACGGGACCTGGTTCTCGTTCCCCATGTATTTTGGAAGAAAGCTTGTTGAAGCTTGTAAGTATCTGAGGCAGCGTGATAACTGTGGTCCACAATAGGAATTGGGCTCCGGTACTAGGCGGTAAAGGCATTGACCTGGTACTAGCGCGAGTGGAGGCATTTCCAATGCGAGTAGCCGAGGAGGACATACAGACCTTTTCTATAACCATAACGCTGGACCTGCAAGAAGTAAGCATGATCCGAAAAGTATATTTGCAATTAAATAGTTCGAAGTCTGTTGAATCTAAAAGGCGAGTCTAAGTCCAGTGTGTTTCTGCCCTCAGGTTAAGGTATGCGCCTGGTACTAGTGCATGCGGCTGCGTATACAATGCGAAGATGTAGCCTTGAGATTTGTAAATTAAAATGAATAACGGCACGAAAGTGGCCCTTCAAAGTTCTCTCGTTGCACTTTACACTTGCTGCTACATCGCCCGTCTCGTTAACTGTTTATCCTCAGTGCAGCTACTGTTGTATTTTTAGACGCTGACCGGCTCTATAATCTTGAAAGCCTCCGATATATAGACCTTTGAAACTCTACGCTTCGGTTATATTTATTTACATATTTACATAGCTATTTGTTTTTTTTTTTTTTACCTTATTAACACTCTTTTGGTTTCTTGTACAGTTTGACTTTATTTTATAGATGTGAGCCTAATATGTATTATTAAGAAATACGAGATTGGGTGTAATATTATTTTAATTCCTATTGCTCCGCTTGGGAGCTTAGGGCATCCACAAGTGCATTCCACCGGACCCTATTCTGCGCTGTTCTTTTTGCCAGATCCCAGGTGATGTTATTGTCAGAGAGTTCGCGTAATGCTGATCGGCGTCAGGTTAGCTTGGGGCGTCCCACTCTTGTGCTTCCTTGCGGGTTCCACTTATTGACGAAGGCTTGCATCTTCCCTATCATTCTTTGCGATGTCAGCCAGGTTTCCGATCCGTACAGCATTAAGGATTTTATGCACGCATTGAAGATTCTCATTTTACAATAATAACTTCTATTACAATAATAATATTATGCAACAACTTTTACTATCTTATTAGCTTTGCCATAACTATGCGCATATTAAGTGTGCGGGCGGTGGCGCAATTGTCGTTTTAACGATCTGATCACCAAGTACATTGGCTTATTGTGATACTGTCTTTTTTGTCGTGATATGGAAGCGGAAATACGCATGTAGTTGGGTTTTCTTGATATCTTGAAGTTGGCAAAAATTAGCGTTGCCTAACGAAAAATTTGTAATCCTTTCGTCGCTATTTCTTGGTCTAAAATAATGGTGAGTAAACTTTCACTTTTCATGAAACGCATGAATAAAGACAAAAATTCTGCTGCAGCACTGCCGGCACACTCAGAGTGTAAGCGATTTTTCATTAGTATAAACAAAATTAAAATAAAGGAAGTTATTGCGAGGTGAACTAGTTTACCAAAAGGGAACCTCCCGGATATCACAATTCACCCAAACTGGGTGATCGGAAATAAAACAAGTAAGAAAATCTAACTTCGGGCGGAGCCGATGTTGATATATGTTGAGCTTATATTATTAGGTATATATCGGATCGCATCTTATAAGAATTTCACTATAAAATCAATTTTCTAATAAAAATGTTGGAAACTGAACAAAACATCGTTAAAAATAGGAAAAATAGAATTAGAGTGGTCATACGTGAGAAATATAGTTATAATATATAACAATTATTAAGTGATATATAAAAATGTAAAATGACATATAAAGATTTTAAAATAGAATAATAAAATGTAAAATTGCCTGCCTAGCTTATGCTGGGAGCTAGTTCTTAACTTACACACGCTTATTTTATTATATAGGTTTCTTTTGCACATTAGTGAATCAAAACTTTTTCACATTCACGCAAAATTCGCTCAAACCAAACGACGAAATATTTGGATAATTATAATCTAATTAAAACAATACCTTTTATTTAGTATATCACTCATTCAGATCGAACGCACACAAAAAGTGTTTCCTTGCGCACACTAAGGTATACGGTTCGTCCCTTTGTGGATTGCACATCCGGAATGAGTCGAAATGTCCAGCGTCCCTTTTGTGATCTCTCCCATGTGCTCTGCCAGTTGGCCAGTTTTTTTTGCTCTCGCCGCCATCTGTCAGACGCCGTCGTGATGTCGTCCTGGGCCGTGAAGCTACCTCCGATCTCTCCCGGACAAGCTCCCTCCCGTAAGGGTATAAGTCCTGCTATCAATAGCGCCGCGTCGTCCGACACCGTCCTGAATGCACAGGACGTTCATAATTCATGAATTCAATATTTACTATGGACTCTATACCTTTTAAACTTCTCACTCAATTTGGGTGATCTTAGGCTTAAATTGTTTGTAAATAATAAATCTTTGGCCTCGAATCTTGAAGCCTTTGAAACAAAATTGTTGTTTTTTGGTAAAAATCAATCTGAAAAATTGAAATTTTCAAAATTGGTCGAAAATGACAATATTTTTTTACTTTGGTCGCTTGTAAATTCCAGAGATTTGATTCAAACTGCACATATTATATATCCACGTAAACGTCACTTCATGTTCGTATTCTCCGATTCCAAATTACTATAAAAAACTCTTTTTTACGGCAGCTTTCCCGGGTGTCTTACCGGGCTTCGATAGGAGAAGAAGTCTCTGCACCTTCCATATGGCCGGGAAGGATCCCTCCTGTAGGCATTGACAGTATTTGGCAGCCACCCTCTCCGGTATCAGCGCCAGCACGATCTTCAATGGCCTATTTGGAACCGCGTCTGGGCCAGGGGCTTTAAGGGGGGCAAATTTTCTGGTAGCCTCCCCCACACTTCCTGGTTCGGCCGCGTTCCCTCTGTTTGCTTGCTAGGAAAGAGAGCGCCTATTATGGTCTTCAGTGATTCGGGGTCCGAGGGAGCCTGGTTTCCCGCCCTTATCTTCTTTGTAACTATCTTGAAAGCCTGGTTCCCCACGGATCATGTTCAGCCTCGTCGCACAGCTTCTGGAATAACTCCCTCTTGCTCTCTCGTATGGCTAGTTTCAGGACTTTCCTCGCTGCCTTGAAGTCTTCATGCCTCTGCTCCAGCGAGTCCATCGCTCGCGCGCGCTGCAGCATTTATGCCCTGCAAGCCTCGTCCAACTCCGCTGCGAGTGCAGCCGTCAATTCGTTGGCCGAGGAGAAGGGTACAACCGTCGCGCTCTGCACTCGGTTTGAAAACGTTTGGACGTCTAGAGTGTTTTGCCGATACGCCTTTTGCCGGTTACCCTCAATGAGTAGAGCCAGGTCCAGCGGAGCCACTATCTCCAGCAGGGCTCTACCTCTGGCGTTAGTGGGGGAACACCCCCACTCCTGGGCCCACGCGTTGAAGTCCCCAGCTATGAGCACTGGGTGCTTGCCTCTGGCGTCGGTCGCCAGGTCTTTCAAGACCTTACAGAAAGAATCAAGGGAGAGGCTGGGTGCTAGATAGCAGCTGTATACCCACGTGCCTCTCCACTGTGCTCTTACGAACCCTTCTGATCTTTTAGTTCATTTTGGCGCGTCCACTGTCCCTTTGCAAAACCATAGGGCCGCCTTGCCCGAGGTGTCGATCACCCAATTCTCCCCTGGTCCAGTGCTGTACGGCTCGCCGAGGATGGCCACATCTGCCCACACTTCGCCGAGTGAATGCCGCAAGAGTGATTTAGATTGAACTGAATCACTTCCATACTGCTCTACCTTTCACGTCCTCTTTGGAGTGCGGACATCGTCGTCTACCGGCCTGGTGCTTGGTGTCCGGCTCGCCTCTTTCCGCGTACACAAAGCATACACTATTGTTTGGGCATTAAGCGATTTTATGACCCTTTTCGCCGCAGCGGATGCAGCAACCAGTCCTGTCGGTAGATCTCCTGCACTTGCTCGCAAAGTGGCCAACTTCCAGGCATCTGTAGCACCTCGGTTGCTTATCCCTCGCTCGGATACGACCCACTGTCTATCCAATCTTCACCTTTCCTTTGCACGCCGCTGAATTGCCTGGGAGTCCAATGATGGACTCCTGAACAGGACTGAATCCCCGGCCAGGACGACTTGTTCGACCATTGCAACGCCGATGTCCCCTTTCGTCAACAGGGGGTCGAGGTCCCTTATCTCCATGTATTGGAGCTTCCTGCTCTCCGACAGCGCTCGCAGCTCCCTGGAGCACCTTCTCAAGGTCATAGCGTCCGCATTGGCCCCTCGGTTCTTGTTAAGCTCGAGCAACAAGTCCCCGCTTGCGGTGTGGCGTACCTTGCGCACGATTTGGCTAAATTCCTGTAGCTGTCCGTCCTGCCGTCTGGTGACCATCGCAAGGACCTCGCTGTACTTCAGACCCTGCAACGCGAATTTGCAACGTGGGAAAAAGTTGCCCCCGAAAGAGAGGGAGTCAAGAGAAGCTGTGCTTCCCCCGTCTTCCTGACCTTAGGGCATCCGTTGGGGACTTCGGAGCTGGCCTGTCAGCGGGCGTTTCAATGAAGATGCCTTCACTCCTACGTCTCAGGTAAGATGTAGTACGATTTCTACAGAGACCTCCCGGATTTTGCTCCATCGCAGAGCCATGTAGCGGCGCGATCCCATTGGCGCTACGTGGCACACATCCGTCTCGATCGTCCTTCACCTTCACTTCCCACACATGCACCCGTATAAGTGAATTTGTGAACACGCATAAACACAAACTATTTCTGATTGGAGACACTTTGTTCGCGCCTCCGGAGTTCCAGCCAGCTGTTACCAAACTAAAGGAGACGCGATTTCAATTTGAGGATACTGTAGCTTAAAATTCGGGGGAGAGTCAACAGGGGGTTAGGTATTGATATTGAGGTCACTGCGGCCACTGAGTAGACGTAGAAGTTCCGGCGTATGAAGTATACGCCGGTGCATTCTAGATATTCGTGTTTCCGTTCACCCGTACTCATCCGTGCATTAGTGTTATGTCCTTCATTAATTTCTACCAGGCGCTAACCCAACCATTCTCTTTTTGTGACTACAGACTACAGACTAGACAACAGACACGGCTAAACGTTCCTAAACCGCCAGTGCCGTGGAGACCAGGTGTTCAATCCTACCGTTGCCAAGGAATTTATCCTCTATTTTAATACGTAGAAGTTTCTCCGCGCGGCACTCTTCAACACATACTATGCCAATTGTTTGGCCCACAAAAATTCAAAGGAGCATGCGACACTCTGATTGCAAGGGTCACCATTTTATACTATACCCTAGGCCGTTTTGTTTCTGCGGCTCCTACACGGCTCCTCCTCTTCGGTGAAAAGGTGGTGTAGGGTTCTTCAGTTAGTTTCAGGGCTAGTTCAGAGGTTAGTTTCAAGCGCCAGTTTAATATTAAATAGAGGTATTTTATTCTTAATAACTATATTCATTACATGCTTAACGTCGAACACTTTACTCTAAGTTCTTCTATATACTTTTGAGAACTTAGTATAATAATTCATGAAGTCATTATCGTGGCAACCAATTACCGAGCGAAAGACAAGAGATATCTTATCTTTCTTTTTGAAAGTAGGGTAAATAGGGGGAGGCTTTCTAATTTACCCTCGTCTTCTTCGACCACACTAAATATGGAAAATCTGTTATTAGATGTTCCCATAACATTAATTATACCCTTGCAGAGGGTATTATAATTTAGGTGAAAAGTGTGCAACGCAGTGAAGGAGACATCTCCGACCCTATAAAGTATATATATTCTTAATCAGGACCTCCTGAGTCGATATAAGCATGTCTGTCTGTCTGTTTCTACGAAAACTAGTCTCTCAGTTTTAGAGCTATCGACTTCAAACTTTGCACACATCCTTCTTTCCTTTGCAGGCAGTATATAAGTCGGAACGGCCGGGATCGGTCAACTATATCCTATAGCTGCCATATAACTGATTGATCGGAAATGCCATAACTTCGTTGTTTTTAAAGTTAGATAGATGGGACTTGCTATGGATTCTACTTTCGGCAAACTAATTCGATCTGCCGAGTTTTATAAGGATCGGCCGACTATATAAGATCCGATATATATCTAATAATATAAGCTGCCACATATCTGAAAGGTTATATCGTTATCTAGCTTTCCATTCTTGTTTTTTTGATACTTTTGAAAATTTGGAATTTGTGGCTTTTTGTGAGACACCAAAACACCTGGTACCAATAGAACAATAAAATTTAAGCGTAGCTCAATTTTTAATGAACAATATTATATCAATAATAAATTTGTGTTTTTACTTTGACTGATGGCAGCAATAAAATGCCGCGTAATTAGTGTTCATTTTGTGAATCATTTTTATAACCTTGCAGAGGGTATTATAATTTTGGTCAAAAGTATGTAACGCGCAGTATATTCTTGATCAGGATCACCTCCTGAGTCGATATAAGCATGTCCGTCGGTCCGTCTGTCCGTCTGTTTCTACGCAAACTAGTCTCACAGTTTTAAATCCCATCAACTTCAAATTTTGCGCACATCATTCTTTTCTTTGCATGCAGTATATAAGTCGGAACGGCCGGGATCGGTCAACTATATCCTTTAGCTGCCATATAACTGATTGATCGGAAATGCCATAACTTTGTTGTTTTTAATGTTAGAAGGATGGGACTTTCTATAGATTCTACTTTCGGCAAACTTATTTGACGTGCCAAGTTTTATAAGGATCACCTGACTATATCCTATAGCTGTCATATAACTGACTTTGTTGTTTTTTAAGTTAGAAAGATGGGCCTTTCTATGCATTCTACTTTGGCAAATTTATTCGATCTGCCAAATTTCATATGGATCGGCCATATATATAAGATCCGATATATATCTAATAATATAAGCTGCCACATATCTGCATGGGTATATCAACTTCGGCTCCGCTCGAAGTTAGCTTTCCATTCTAGTTATGTAAAATAAAACTTAATCAAAACGTCTTCACTAGTAAATATTTTAAATAATTACCATTATTTAATTTATTTTCAGCTTTTGTTAATTTCCTGATACCCTTGCATTTATACCCTTGTATTATCATTTTGGTCAAAAGAGTGCAACGCAGTGAAGGAGACATCTTCGACCCTATGAAGTATATATATTCTTGATCAGGATCACATTTTGAGTCGATATATGCATGTCCGTCTGTTCGTCCTTCCGTCTGTCTGTTTCTACGCAAACTAGTCTCTCAATTTTAAAGCTATCGAATAAGCTATCGATAAAGCTTTTCAGGCAGTATATGAGTCGGAACGGCCGGGATCGGTCAACTATATCCTATAGCTGCCATATAACGAATTGATCGGAAAAGCAATAGCTTTGTTGTTTTATAAGTAAGAAGGATGGGACTTTCCATGGATTCCATTTTGGGCAAACTTATCCGATCTGCCAAATGCCGATCTGCCATATCGTCCGACTATATAAGATCCGAAGTATATCTTATTATATAAGCTGCAAGGGTACATCAACTTCGGCTCCGCCCGACTTTAGCTTGCCTCTCTTTTTTTTTTATCTTTTAGTTAAAGATGAATAAATAAGAATAATAAATAGAACTACTAATAGCGCTTTTCGAATAAAGTAAAAATCAATAGGCATGGGCAGCAAAATCAAAAACAAAATGCAAAGCATAAAGCAAGGGAAATTGTTTGTTTAAACAAGAGTTTTCCTGGTGTAAGTTTCATACCGTTTCCCCCTAACAGGTAAGCTTGCGCCTAGGGGAACTCAAGCAGCGCTTTTAGAGTGCCGCGCGCCAGGAAATTGACGGGCTAGGTGAGAAAAGCGGCAACGCCAATGTAAATTGTAATGATGGTTTTCCGCAGATGGGAGTGAGCCGCGAGCATCAATGCCTAGCGCGGGATGTGCGTATGGCGAGCATCAGGTCCGACTCGGTGGCTCCAAGTGAATGGCCTTCGTCCATCATATGCACCAACAAACGCGGATTGGTCCGAAAGTCATCTTTTTTATTTATCTCCGTAAAAATAGTTTTTCTTTCACCAATAGGCAATTGAGCGCGCTGGGCAGCCCACAGAAGCGTGCAAGTCCTTTTCCTTGAGATCATGAATAGTATTTGCGTTATGATGGATCCGTCTTCCGAACTTACAGACATACGCAAATACCCGCTAAATAGGTCGAAATGAGTTAGTACTTGCATGTCGCCACAATGTAAGCTTAGGCTTGGACTGTCCGTAGGCTTCACTGATAAGCCTAGGGAATCCTACACGTTGGATATGACTGAAACTTCAGCAGATCCAGCTACGATGAGGACCTTTCCATTATCATGGCCACCTGCTCCTCATCCTAGCTGAGTTTGCTGCATTAAGGGCGAACCAAGCGATAGATTAGTTTGCTTTACATCTAGCAGCTCGTAGATGCCACCAAAATGCAGATGGCTATGATGCTATGACAAGCCCGGCAGTTCAAGGAATTGCAATACCGAGATAGGTGACTAAATCATAGGAACTTTTGGCATCAATTCAGCCGCCTAACTTCGCTTAAACAATGCTTAAATTACAAACATAAAAACGTGGGCAGCCATACAGCAGCCGACAAGTTAGTAATCATAAATGCAGAGTTACCTTGATTAAAGGGTCTGATTAAAGGATTCGGGGCAAATGACATCGTTAGCAAATCCATGCTCGAGGAAACTGGCGATAGACTTACACGTTGGGATGCAATTCAAAGAATCCGAATGTCTCGAATCCTTCCTTACGTAATATCCAATTCTTCAAGTTCCTCGTGGATGGCCTTTAAGTCCTCGTACATGGCGACGAACTCTACCTTCCACCTTGGACACTGTCTCCTCTTCAAATCCTGGAGGATACCCTTTGCCTTGCATTTAAAAATCGCACCCCGAGCTGGAGTGGGTTCTTCTGTGACTATAATTGAACTATGCTCCATTAAAATAATAAAAATAAAAATCCATAAAAATAACGAAACGCACAAAATAATTTTGGCGCCAATATTATAGTTCTTATAACTTATTTTATTAAATTTATTTATAATTGAGCGCGGCGTAAACGATTTATCCCACTGTGCGCTCAGAACCGTACACCGAGTTGTGGAATGTATATATGTATGTTATAATTAGCGGATCGGATAAAAATTGTATTTTATGTTTATGTATTTATTTATATTATTAAACGATTTATAAATACAAAATACTTGTTTCCAGACACTGATGCACTGTATGCAGTTTATGTTCAAAAGTGTACATACATATGTTAAGACACTGCAAAACTGATTCGAATATATTCGCACCAGTTATATTTCATGTTCGTGAAATTGTTAATTTTATTATTATCACGTCGGGGTCACCAATGTTTGATCATTGAGATTTTTCAATGACATTTTTTCCAAATAAAAACACGAAATTATTTATTTTCGGAACGTTATAATATTGTTATGAAATGAAGCGAGACAAAAGCTCCAATTTATGATGCGTATGCACTGAGATAAAGGGCAAGAGTGTGCCCGCCTTAGAACATAGGCCGAGCTAAAGCTTGCTAGCTTAATGATAAAGATAAAGCCCGTTGAAGCCGAGTGGCCGATAAGAGTCGGCTTGCGACCAACAATAGCGATAAGATAAAAAAAAATATATGACAAACTATAATTATTATATTTTAGTGATCGAATCTATGCGTTGGCTGCTGCCTGACCCGACAATCTTTATTGATAGTACACAACCCAGCGACCGTGTGTTTATAAAGACTATGACGCAACTGCTAACGTGTGTGTTCGTCCGTAGAGCTTTATACTAGAGCCAAGCGTAGAGCTTGGTCCAAAACCAGGGGATCTTTTATACTATGGTTAGTTGGTCATAGTTAATGAAAGTCCGCGCCGTAAGGTCAATCTGCTGACTCAGATCGCTTGGTATTGGGTTTCAGCTGAGTCCGCTGGTTTTGCTCGCTCCGGTCAGTCGGTCATTATTACCGCTGATATTGCTCAATTCGGTTTCTGGCCCGATTCCGGTGATTTCTGGGGCCGTCTTTCGGGGATGCGTTCTTAGGTCTTGGCACTAGGTGCCAACATTCTCTGGTTAGTCAATACGCATACTGAACTCTCGGTTTTTTCTTGGCCTTGCTTCTTGGTCCCTTTTGGACATGCCTGTTGCCCATGCCGGAGGATGTGTCTCCTTGAATTTTCTTGTTTACTGGCACATGCACAGTGTGCTTTTCAGTCGTGATTTGACAAACTTAGGCTTGTGGTTCAATGTCCTTCTGAAGCTCGTCTTGTTAATCCGCCATCGGTGGGGAATTCCCTAATCTTCCAGGTTTTACTATTTGCTCTTTGGCGATGCATGCACTGTACCTTCGCTCAGCTCCAATTGGAGTTCCAGTGTGTCAGCCATTCTTTTGGAGATTATGTTAACCTGTGATCCAGAATCTAGAAGTGTGCGGTATTGCAGAGGGGGTCCGGCTGGTCCATGTATTGCCACTTTGGCAGTTGGTAACAGAACGGCAGGTTCATTTGTAAGTGGAACTGTGACTGAACACACCACTAGTGATGAGCTGGATTGACGTGGAGCGGTAGACGTATTTTTCCGGATTGTTACTTGACTGGTTGCCTGACGCTCACTGTGTTCTAACATCAGCTTCAGGGATTGTCAGGGAGTGGTTGGATCGGCGATGGATAGTTCTAGAGATGACAGCGTGTGTGGGTCTAATCTTTCCTCAATGATGTGTATCAAGATTGTATCCCAGTTGCCGGTTAACACTTTGAGTGTGATGAGAGTAGCGACCGTTCGGAGCAAGGTATCATGCAGGCTGCGCAGCTGGTCCGCTGTTCTATTTATTCTGGGGTATACTAAAAGCTCTTGGAACGCGAACTTCATCAACAGCCGTTCATTTTGATATCGATTCTTCAGCCGTTGCCAGGCATCCTGGTAACTGGCCTGTCCGCCAACTGATATTAAGATTAAGTTTGTGGCTTCACCTATTACATGATTCTCCAAATGCCGCAATTTTACTACATCGCTAGTCTTGATTGTGGATGAATTCCGTGAAAATTTCGTAGAATCGTAGCCAAGGCCGGTAATCTCCGTTAAACTTTGGAATTTCTATTGGTGGCATCACGAACGTCGGTGTGGCAGTGGGTTTTTGAGATGGTACTGCTTTGATGGTGATTCTTCGCTTATAAATGAAAAATATTCTGCTCGTACCACTTGAAATATGTCGTCTGAGTGTCCATCATTTTTTAATGGATCCATCAGGATCCAAATCTTTGAGGTCGTGGTATCCGCTCACAATCTCGTTCCATAAATCCTTCAAAAGTTGTCTGATGTGTGTGGACACTTCTTGTCCTTCAGTGCGGTTGCACAAAAAATCTTCAAGATCATCTAATCGCCCTTCATGTCTTTGTTTTAATGGTGCGATTTTAAGGTCTTCAGTACTTCCTGATTCGCTCTCCGTCAGATGTACTTTCGGCTCTAGGTTTTCGCCGGTTTTCGGGGACGCTGTGGTCAGGCCCTCTGGTCAGGCCCGAACCTGATGGTATACCATCCGAAAATATAGCTTCATATTTTCTGACAAGGTCTGGTCAAGGTCAAGGTATTGCCTTGGCCTTTGAACAGTATTCATTGTCTGGACTGAGTGCCAGCTCAATTTTTTAAATTAGGTCCATACGTGGTTGAGCTGTTTTAGTCGCTCATTGAAATACCCTTCTTTGAGTCGTCGCTCTACTGAATCTTTTATAAAGTTTCTTATCAGCCTTTGGATAGCTGTATTGCTTTCAATTTGCTCATCAATGAGCATTTTTATTACAGGGTCTGATTCGGATCCCATGGATAAGTTTAGTTTTTATTGATGTTTTTTCAGGTTGAATTGCCTTGCGGCTTGTATTAAGGTTGTGATCCAATAGAAAAAGGATCACGTCGGGGTCACCAAATATTCGTCCGTAGAGTTTGCGGCCACTATCGTCGAACTTTAACTCACGGGCATAACGATAGGTCCCGAAATCGTAGTCAAAACCTTATAGAAAGTCTGACTAAAATACTTGTACAAGGGTCTGCTCGGGATGAACAGTCGCTTGCGGTGATCAGGATGGGGTCGCTATCCTGCAGCGGTAAGCTGAGGTCCGGTTGGCTGTCTGCAGCTGTGGTGGTGGTATGAAAGCAACACACGGAGACGCTACGTAGCCTCGTAGGTCCTACTGACGGTTCGTTTCACGATAGCAACACTCTGAGGTGCTACGTAGAGATGATTCCTACTTGTTGTCCGTTTCACGGGAGCAATACTCGAAGTAGGTTAGTTTTAAGTACCGCACTTGGCACTGAGTAACGAGACGATTAACTCTGGTTTCGCAACTGTTTTGGACCAGATGATCTTTTATAAGATCAGATTTTTAATTTTTGAAGGTAACCATGAGTTATTTAAAAAAAAGGACTACCGGGTATAATAATTAACTACATACTAATATTTCTTTTGGACGAACTATGCCTATCCCCAATAATTTTAAAGTAGGAATGTGCAGGAGTTTTAATAGTGCTTTCAGCAAACATAATAGTTATTTTTGAGTTCTTTAATAAAAATTGAAAAGCAGAATAAAAATCATGAGGATCATTATACCCTTGCAGAGGGTATTATAATTTTGGTCAAAAGTGTGCAACGCAGTGAAGGAGACATCTCCGACCCTATAAAGAATGTATTCCTTTGCAGGCAGTATATAAGTCGGAACGGCCGGGATCGGTAAACTATATTCTATAGCTGCCATATAACTGATTGATCGGAAACGCAATAGCTTTGTTTTTTTTTAAGTTAGAAGAATGGGACTTGCTGTGGACTCTTTTTTTCGATCTGCCAAATTTCATAAGGATCGGCCGACTATATCCTATAGCTGCCATATAACTGATTGATCAGAAATGCCATATCCCTGTTGTTTTTTAAGTTAGAAGACTGGGACTTTGTATGGATTCTACTTTCGGCAAACTAATTTGATCTGCCGAGTTTTATAAGGATCGGCCGACTATATAGGATCCGATATATATCTAATAATATAAGCTGCCACATATCTGCAAGGGTATATCAACTTCGGCTCCGCCCGAAGTTAGCTTTCCATTCTTGTTTTTTAATGATTTTTATTTATTTTCGATAAAAAATTAAATTGAATTTAAATTAATTAATTAGGGCTTCGTTTGGAGGGGTTCTGAGAGCCACAGCTACAACCTGCTGGCGCTCTCTGAACTTTTTTACCATTTACATGTTGATTTGCTACCGATACTGATGATGATGATGCCATGAAAAGGGCCATGGCTGCCTTCTTTGAACTTCCTTCTATATTTAGGTTCTATGTCTAGAAAGGCCACGATTGCCTCTTCTATCATAGAGATAAGGGTATGATCCTCACAGCATGCGTTTTTTTAGGCTTTGATATTTGGGTTTGGTTAAGATTGCACCTTAGATGAAGACCTATGACTTTTTCGAGGGTCTTAAGAAGAAAGGATGATAAACTCATTGGTCTATGGTCTTTGGAGTCGTATGCGACTGTTTGCCCTCTTTGGTAATGAACAGAATCCGTGACTCGAGCCACAGGTTCGGAAGCTTTTGTAAAGGCAGGGATTTTTTAAAGATATTTGAGAGCCAATTCATGACAATATAGCCCACCTGATTGATTTGTGATGGCATGATCGTCGGGACTAGCTAAGTTGTAAGGTTTAAAGTTTTTTTTACCTAGGTTGTGCCGAGTACAAGGATGTATGGTCAACATCCATAGGACTACCGTACGCTGTGACAAGAAAGGAAGCGAACTTGAAGTTGATATACCCTTGCAGTAAAGGTGCAGCTAATATTACACAGGACGACAATTTCCAATTTGTTTTCCTCCACACATAGATTTTACTGCTTCATAACCTAACTGAACCAAAGTCCAAAACAAACATAGATTCCATTACCCACAGTTTCCGCGGTAGAAAAGAGAAGAAATTGATCCAATTTTACCATATATTGAATTATGTAGACCGTGAAATCGCATCTAGCAATTACCATATCTTTGGAATACTAATCCAAGTTAAAATCTCCGATTTATTTTTGTGCTTCTATGATTTTTTCCCAAAAATTTTCCTATTGAAGATTTTTTTCTTATTGAAAGCATCTTTCGTGGGGCTCTCGCTGCATACGTACAGCCCACCTCCCGCACAACCGACCGAGGGACGCTAAGATGTTACGAGGAAGATTGTTGCTTAGATAAGGCGTTTTAAAATATAGGATTTTAGAAAAAAAAAGCAGAGCAAAGTGGCAAAATGTGGTAGAGACCATTGTAGTCCGAACAAAATACCCTTCACATCCTCTTCACAGTACAGATTCTATGTGATCTTGGTGTACTCCGTATTGAGGACTCCAGACACATGATCCATACTCAAGTTTTAATTTTGTGAGGGACATTGAATTTTTTTTACCATCGTTTAATAAAACCACGCACACCCATTGCTTTATTAACCATGGTGTATATATGGTCGGTAAATTTAAGTTTCAAATCTAATAGGACACCAAGATCGTTAACCTGAGTTAATCGTTCTAAGGCGTACCCATAGAGAAAGTACATATCCTGGTGAGGACTAGATCGATAAAATTGTTAAAATTATATTATTAACGTACCTTGAACCACTGTGCCAGGGAAACGAAAAAGGGGGATTGAAGAGAGCGATTAGTGCGGGTTAATAAACAGTAAAGAATACAGATAAGAATCTCTATTGAGCGACGATAGAAGCAACACCTTAAAAGATGAAGAAGCAGAGCAGAGCTATGTTTGGATTAAAATTAATAAAGTTATTATTTACCTCAAAATATACCACTGCACACACGAAGCGATACGGATATTTGTAAAGCAAAGGATTGTTTATTATAAATATTAATAAATATAGATAAACACCGGAGTTTTAAGTTTTGAGATCAACTATTAAATAGAAACGCAGTGCGCACAAAAAAAACACGTCCTTTCGCTTTAAGATAAGAGAAAGAATTGAGTATGAGCTTACATTTCGATCCATTAAGCTTTAGGTTATTTGCTAAGCACCAATTTGCAAATTTATCCAAATCTGATTGAAGTCTAGATTGGGCGCTAGTGAATCTAAACTGAATACAAAGCTTAATGTCATCAGCGTACATAAGTACAAGGAATCAGTTAAGGCAAGGGGCAAGTCGTCAAATAATAATGTAAAAAGTAATGATCCAAGATGGCTTCTTTGGGGCACCCCAGATGTGACGCGGACTAAACGCGAAAGAAAACACGTTGGGTTCTTCCAGATAAGTAGCTCGAAATCCAAATCAGGAGATCAGTTGAGAATCCCAAAGGACTGAGTTTACTTACAAGAAGCGAATGCTTAACAGAGTCAAATGCTTTAATGAAGTCAGTGTAAATGACGTCTGTTTGTACTCCGTAACACATTCCGGAACACATTCATGAAAAAAGATGTTAGCTGCAATAAGTTGGTGGTGGTGGAGCGGCGCTTCATAAAGCCATGTTGGCACGGGGATATTATTGAACTACATAGGTGTTAAAAATGTGTAGTGATAAGTTTTTCGAAAAGCTTTGGAATCCAATTTAGAAACGCCTCTAAATTGGAAATGGAAAAGATACATGTTTGCGCTTAGTGTTTACAAATTTATAGAACTGCTTCGGGTCCTGAGTAAACTGAATCCGGCAGCGGTGAATATAACTCCTATAACATTCGGCGTTATGCACGGTGAAATTGAACTGAGCTACTAAGTATCTTAAATAACTAGCTGTACATCCAGATAATTTATGTTTATTTAAAATTCTATTGATGACGTTCTTTAAATTTAAAAGGGGCTTTGTATACCAAGGCGTATTAGTTGAAACGGACAGTTATTGCCACGGCACGCAAGCGTCGAAGATCATATTTACGGTATTATAAAATCTCTGCAAGGCATGTTATGTTGTCATCATCAATGTTTATGTCATCGCATGTCAGTAGATCGGACCAATCTAATTCGAAAAGTAATTCATTTAGTTTTATAAAATCAGCCTTACGGAAGAAACGAACTTTATGAGATTTAAGTAAAGACTTAAGGTCAATTAAAGTATTGGTTTCGATTGAAACCTCAGGAGTGGGATGATATGGATGGAGTTCCAGAAGGAGTAATTCCATCAGATTCAGAAACGAACACAAGTCCAACAGCTGACCTAAAGAATTTCTAACGTGGTTAATTGTCCGAGTAACCTGTCGAACATACCCGCAGGGAGTCGTGGTGCGATTTAAGCAGTAAAGACGGAGAATTCTCAACATTAGACCACATAAGTTCTGGTATATTGAAGTCCCCCAGAGCTACCAGCATTTAGACGGTCCAAAATGAGACGAATAGCGAACAAACTTTGCCAATATGTAGGCGGTTCCGAAGAAGATGGTGTGTAAGAACATGTGACGTTTAATGATTGCCCGGACAAAGTGATTTTAATGCAAAGATATTCTATGTCACCAAAGAACTTTTATAATACAGTTTGGGTAGTTTACTATGTAACCCTCTAGTATTCGGATAGGTAAGTGTTAGTGAAGAAAGTAGTTTTTTGAAGGAGAGGAAGATGAGGTGGAAGGTTGGTCAGTGGCTCTAACATGTGGTAGTTTCACTCCCACAGGTTTGATAATTTTTTTCTTCACCGCAGTTAGCTGATGTTCCTCGATGAAAATGTTCTCTGGCCAAAAGCTGGCGGAACAAATCGTCTTGAAAATCTGCACTAACACACGCATTTTGAAAAATGACGTGTGCCTCGTGTAAGAGTATTTAAATTTGGTAATATCTGCCACCTTTATGTCGGCTTTTGTTTTGGCTTTGATGTAAGCCGAAAAGTATCCGGGGCAAGCCCGAAAAACAAATATATGTTTCGATGGTGGGATAACCTGGAAGGGTTTTTGTTGTTACCCTAACTAATACTGCAGCAACAGTTGGTACCGAGGGTCCATACACTTGATTGCTCTTGAACTCTTAACAGGGTTTGAATTATTGGGTCTGGTGGTATCACTTGAAACGATGCTACGGAGGACATGTCGGACAATTGCTAATTTATACTGAGATATTCTGAAGCCGAATTTTTCCCAGGTCCAGCGCTTGGAGTGGCTAGAAATATGAGCGGCTTCATAATTGTCGGCTGAGTAGGCTGATGATTATTCGCCACAAGCACATCACTAACAGCGGGTTTCATACGCTTGGGAGACTCATTTAGCAGTTCAAGACTACTAAACTGTTAATCGAGCGCACAGGTCATTGATATAGCGAAAACCGCTGATCAACTCTTTAAATCCGCTTTTAGTCTGTCTCATGAACGACCTCACTGAACAGCACGACAGCCGTCACAGCAAAAGTGAAGACCAGACCTACGCGAAATGGCATCCGAAACTGAGGCCGTTAACCCGGGTTAACTAAGGCCGTTAACCCAGACTCTGCCAGTTCAAGCGTAATGGGAACTTATTCTTTATTTGAATGTGTCTCGATCGACCGCTCATCTCCAACTGAAAACTATCCTACTACCCTTGGTCCACGCTTCCGAAAAAACCTATTTTCATTCGTACCTCACCCCGGGTACCATTGGAACTTATCAGCAACTAAGACAGCGAATCGAATTATTATACGAATCGCAGCGTTGGTGCTTGTTAAACTATTAATAGTTTTTAATAGCGGTCGAATAAATAAACGAGCTGCAGTTCAAATTTCAATATTTATTTGGGGTTCAATTTAACCCTAAAATATGCAGCCACTCAAACTAATGACGAATATACAAGTGCATTACTAAAAGCTCTACCTAAGCTCCCAAAAGTGCATGCGCTACAAATAACAACAAAGCGCATGCGAAACTGGCAGCGAAACTGATAACAATCCACCGCATCTAAATATATTATGATTATTTTAAATGGTTTTGTTGGAAGCTGCTTGGCCCAACAATGCTAAATTGACAAAAGCAGCATCTGCGTATACCTCGAAATGGCTCCACTATAAGAAGTCAGTAAATAATAGCCGGTTGACTATTGTTAACTTGTACACTCAATGTACAAATTGCAACATCTCATGCAATCACTGTTGAGGACCCACATAAACGAAATAGGTCGCGCATTGGCCGAGATATACTTCCCAACCGTTCCTGTTCTGTCAATAAGTATGACCCATCAGCAAAAATGTGCAGCTACAGCAGAGTCAAAACAGTCAAAACTTGAAACTTCATAACCAGAAGTTTCAACAACCGAAAACATAAACTTCCCAGCAGCAAGCACTACTGGAGCCCATACAAAACAGATTTAAATACAAAATAAAAATCATGAGGATACTTTTTTAATGATTTTTATTTGTTTTCGATCAAAAAAATTGAATTTAAATTAACTAAGTTTTCACTGATATTATCTTGAACCAAGAAAGGAAGGCTATCTTCGGGTGGAGCCAAAGTTGATATACCCTTGCAGTTAAGTTGCAGCTTGTATTATTGTATATATAGTCGGCCGATGATTATGAAAATTGGCAGATCGAATATGTTTTCCTAAAATGAAATCCATCTAAGTACTATTATTCAAACTTACAAAGCACCAAAGTTGCGCCATTGTCGATATACAGGCAGACATCTCGACCATTTGGAATGCGTAGAAAATGCGTACGAATTTGAGAGGTAGTAGCGGCCGGCAGATTCGGTTCGCCTAGTTTGTGTAGCTTTTAATCCATGATTTTGTAATTTTCAAGCCAAATGTGTTGTTACGGTTGAGGTATTGTTCAAGCCATATGTGTTGTTGGGCTATGACTGTAATTTAAGTAATGCAGTGTTTTATTTATTCAAAAGCATGAGCGCTCTCTTGATCTCGTGTCGATTGAAAAGCTCTTCTAGTGGTGAAAACAAGAAACTGCAAATTGATTGGGATATTTTTTTTTTCGGAGAGTACAAAAAACTAAAAATTGTTCGGGACTATTTTTTTGGGAGAGCAGTCGCGGCCAGTAGCCAGTTCTTACCAAAGAAAATTTTAGTTAAATAAAAAAAATTTAATACATCATTTCTATTTTTGTTTTGTTTTTTTTATATTCGCAAACTACAAAAAGCCAATCGGCAACCGAATATGTTTATGTATTGCTATGAATATGCACCTTAGCTACACAGCCAGCACCTTGGGTAGCTCTACCTATCTAATTATATCTTGAGTAAACGACTTTTCCTAGACATGATCGATATAGCAAACGTTGCGTTTTCTCAAAGGCTATCTCTACATGCAATATGAATTGGAACGTTAGAGCCAATTTTGAAAAAAAAATTTGTTGATCGGGTTTTATAGTTTTCTTTTCAGTATATTTATTTTTCTTACGATTTAGAAAGTTGATCTTAAATAAAGTTAAAAATTTATTTAAAAAATCCGTTCTAACGAAGTATAGCATGTAAAGTTAGCTTCATTGGTTGTAAAGTGTGGTTGTAATGTATTTGTTAAGTTCGTTTCATTGGTTGTAAAGTTACGCGTTTCTTACATTTAAGAGTCTTTCCAGTTTTTTAAGGTAACCATGAGGTACCTTAGGTAAGGTCCATCCTAAGTAGTTGAGATGTTCTTTTTATAGAGATTTTGGGCCAGAGTTGGCGGGCCAACCGGCCATTTTGGACGGTTGAGGAATATTGGTACACCGTTACCCTCCAGTTCTCCCTGGAGAGATGATGTGGAGAGATGATCTGCATTCTGAGACTGTTTTGGAATTGCTCGTGACCGAGCTGATCGATTTTAAAGCCGCTTGGCTGTCACTGTATATGTTGACTCCTCTTTGTGTGGATCCCTTATGGCAATCCCTTGTAAAAGAGGTTCTAATCAGGTTTTCCAGTTTAGCTTCCTATCCAAAACTAGCCCTAGGTATTTGGCGCTATTGTTAAAGGAGAGTCCTTGGTTATTTAGTCTTGGGGGGATAAGGGGCGGGACTTTGTATTTCCTGCTGAAGAGGGATAATTCAGTTTTCTGCGCATTTTCTCCCAGGCCATTACTGCTGTTCCATTCGGCTAGGGTTTGCCATTTTTTGCTCATGAGATCGCAGAGCGTTTGAGGGTATTTACCTGTAAACAGGATTGCGACGTCGTCTGCGTACTCCACTATCCTGTTGCCTCCCTCTTCCATCTTGCATAGAATCGAGTTGACTGCTATGTTCCATAGGAGAGGAGAAAGGACTCCGCCTAAAGAGGATGTTAAAGAGGATGTGCTTAGTGAGGACGTCACTGTTCTGTAGGTTAGCAGCTGATCAATGAGTACCCGCAGCTACCCCCAGAGTTCTTAGTGAGCTAGTTATAGTATTCGGGAGAACATTGTTGACGGCCCCTTCCATATCTAGAAAGGCTACTAGGGCGTATTCCTTATGAAAGAAAGCCTTCTCTATTCTTTAGATGAGCTCGTGGAGGCTAGTCTCGGTAAATTTTCCTTTTTTGTAAGTATGCCGTGCGTAAGAGATGTGAGTGGGATTGAGAGTTGATCTTAGGTGTAGTCCTATGACTCTTTCTAGCGTCTTAAGCAGGAAGGATGATAGACTTCTTGGTCTAAAATCTTTTGGGGTCGTATGCGATGGTTTGCCCGCTTTGGGTATGAAGACTATTCGCGATTTAACCCACTTTTGTGGAATTTCGCCTATCGCAAGGGATCTGTTAAAGATGTTTAGGAGCCAGTTGGTGGCAATGTCTCCTGCTTGTTGGATTTGTGCCGGTATTATCCCGTCAGGACCGGCCAATTTATAGGGGTTGAAACTGTGTATTGCCCAGTGTAGTGTTTTCTGGCCAATATCAAGTTTGAAGTTTGTGTGGGTGACATTTCTGTTTGTCGGCCCGGCTGATTCCGGGGTACAGCCTGAAAAATGGGTTTCTAGGAGTTCAGCTAGAGATTTCTCGCTAGTATTGGTCCAAGTTCCATCTTCTTTTTTAGATAGCCTAGAGTTGTGGCTAATTGGGATTTCTAAGCCTCGCAGCTTGGATAGTGTTTTCGATATCGGAGCAGAAGGATATCCTGCTGCTTGTAGGTTTGCTAGCTCCGTAGTCCACCAGGGTGGCCTATTTCGCTTGTTCAGTTTAGTTTTTGGGCATGCTTTTCTGAGGGCATTATTACAGGTTTGAGGAAAAACTTGCGCCAGAGTGTTTAGACTTTTCACGGTTTGAGGATAGTCAGGTGGTTGTGGTGCAATGGTGTTTGAAAGATTTGGTGGTACTTGACCCAGTTGGTTTTTTTAGAGATTTCGAAAAACCGCAGCTTCGGAGTTAATTAAGGGATGTTTCTATGTATCTGTGGTCCGAGACAGAGTGTTTCTCTAGGCCCTTCCAGAGAGTTACCTAGCTAAGTAACTGTCTAGATACGAGCTTATGGTCAATGGGTTCCCTGCGATTTGCTATGATAAAGGTGGGGTCATCTCCAGGAGGGAAGAGGTTTGAGCTTAGAATAAAGTTAATGAGAGACTTACCGCGGTCGTTTGTGTTGGAGCTCGCCATTGTGAGTGATGAGCCTTGGAGTCGCATCCTATAAGGAGGCCTATATTGAGCCTTTCGCTGTCTTGTGCTAGTTTGCCTACTAGCTCGTCGGGGGGTTCCGGCCTTTCGTAGGCCATGTAGGTCGACAGTACCCGGATAGAAGTCGTCTGTGACTCCACGGAGGCTGCAGCGTTTTCCGCGTCACTTTAATTATGGAGCAAAAATATGCTAAGGTGCTTTTTAGCTCATTTTACATTCAGTGTTAGCTACTAGTAGCTTGTACTCCCTGGTCGCTAGTCCAGAAACCCTACCTCCTACTATCCCAGGTTCCTGGACTAGGACTATGTCGGCTCTATTCTCGGACAGTTTCCCTCCACCATTGTGATCTCCGCCTCTTCGTCGTCGGAGATGTCTTCGCCGATGACTCGACTCACGGCCATCCTGCGCAGCAGCGATGCGTCAGTGCTGTAGCCGTCTTCTATGTCCGAGGCCTCTATCTCTGATGCCAGTTCCTCATGAGTAGTGGCTGTATTTGCTCCATCGCTTGAGTCCGATTTGTAGACCTTTACGGTCACGGAGCTAAAACCGAAGTTTAGCTTCCCATGAGCAGCCTCATGGGAGCTAAACTTTCCTTATTAATGATAAGGACTGCCTGATTTATCGGTCCTGCCATCACCTTCACCTTTGCCACACTCCAGTCCGTCGTGGGAAGACCTTTTAAGTTACACCTGGGTTACACCTTTCAAGCATTGTTAGGATCTGGTTTGGTTCCTTTGTGGAGGTCGTCATTCAGATCCTTGCTCTAGGTCTACTTGGGACGTCTCGCCAGCTCAGCGCAACATGCTTGGCGCCCTTAAACACCTCTTCTAGCTCCTCTACCGCTGTCTTGTACAGCTCTGCCGACCTCTCATCGTCGCAGACAGGAGGGGCGCCTGGTTCCTTGGCCAGGAGCTCAAAGCATTTCGCTGCCAGGGCTGCTTCTACCCGTCTCCATTTATCCCTAGGGACCTTGCCGGTGGGCTACCCCTGTCGATATCCCCTAGCTGTGGCTGTGGCTGTGTGCGCAATAGCATTCCCCATGGTCCTCTCGGTACGTCCTGGGACCTCTCCCTCTTGGGATGTGGTTTGGCTCCTGTTTCGGAGCTGGGGGTGTCAGCGTCTTGCCATATTGGGGAAGGACTCCTTTGGCCCATTCCACCTTTTTGAGCCACTCTGCGGAAGTCTTTTCCGATTTGGTTCTGCCGTGGCTGCGCAGAATCTGCCCTTCCGTTCTTTTCTCGGCGTAGGTGTGCTTGATATGACCAAGTTTGCTAGCCACTTCAGGTTCGCTGCCCTTTACCGCACCTGTAGGCGGCATCATGGCACTTGGGCCGGGAGATGCCGCCATGGTGGCGGTAGTGAGTGGTTTACCGTTGGCCACCCCGATTTTGGGGCGGCGTCCGCCCGGACCCTGCCAAGCTTGCTTGGTCGGACGGGCCAGACTCACTCGTCGTTGCCAGTGTTGTGGATTTTTTGGGAGATCCCGACTTCTTGTTTATTGTTTTATTATTTAATTTCTCCATAACTTGTTCCCACGAGTTGCGGAGAAGGGACGGTAAGGCTTCTTAGAACAGGGGGTCGCCAGGTACCCTGAGTCCTTCGTTTGAGACTGGGAGAGTTTATATACCGGGCCCCCAGCCAGGCTGACTCTCGGCACGGGTCGAGTGACACCTTCGTCCGGCCCGTTGTGAGATGGTGTTTTGGCAAAGGAGGTGGATTGGTTTATTGTGTAGGAAAAGGTGAGGCTACTTTTTAGAGGCGTCACAACAAGCGCATCGTCGGCACCGCTTACGGCGCGGATACCCGCTAGCTGTCCGGGGCTGTTTGTTTGCGAGGAGGGTCCCCGAGGAGAGTACTGCAGTGGGATCCTTCGCTTTATTCACAGCTAACCTTAAATGGAAAAAGGTCTTTTGCTATCCGCAACATACGACGCGTTCGGTAGTCCTGAGCTAGGCATCCTAGGAGTCATCTCACAAACTCTTTGGACCGAAAAATAAATTTATTTTAACTTGTTTCGAAAAAATGAAAGCTTAAATCAAAGTTCGAAAATATAGGCAATCTGACGAGAGCGATCAAAGAAACATGTACGGATATAACGGAGTGCATCTGTTCAATTACTGAACATTTTCCATAAATAGCTAGTGCTTAGCAAATTTTGTTCCAGTAAATAATAACAGCATTGGTTCAATTATTAATCAAATTATATTATATAATTATATTATATAATATAATAGCTCATGACAATACTTGATAGGGCGACTTGATAAGCGAGATAAGATAAAAGAAACCCGCTTGGAGACTGAGACGGCAAACCCGCGAGAGATAAAACGATAATGCAAACGGTATGTACCGGTGACCAGTGGATTAACTGACCCGAATGATGCACCAGAGAGTTAGCGAGAGGGCACAGAGAGTGCTACCAACGGCAGCGAGACAGAGATAAAACGAGGGTTGAAAATTATCAAAACGAAATTATGCTAATTAATTAATTAATTTAATTAATAACGATCTGAATACTTTTTACACAGGGTCTGTGTTCGCCTGTAGAGCCTTATATGGCCACTATCGTCGAACTTGTCCTCGTGGGAATAATGGTAGGTCCAGGGGTCTGTAACTTATAATGATGGGTAATGAAGTATCCGTCCTTGCTGGGGCAAGCTGTGGATTCCGGGCCAGGCCAAGTTCTGCATTAATAATCTAAAGTCGAGAATTGAGCGAGCTAGTAACGAATAAAATGCAAGAAAGAACCGGTAGATATCTATGGAAGTTTCCAAATATTAACGCAGAGAATCGTTTGAAGGATATAAGCGCGACTTGGTAAACGTGGTGAAACACCTGGACGGGGTCGCCATTGGACGGGGGCGACCTCACACCTATGATCAACCTATGATCAACCGTTGAGATCAACTCTGGTGACCCCTCTTGATCTACGACCGATAAGACATTAGTTTCAGAAGGCAACTGAGGACGCGACCGTGATATCGAGTTGCTATTGCCTTTGGAGTTGTTTGACCGCTAAAGCAGAGTTTACATTACTGAGGTTGAATGAACGTTCCATTTGCGTGAACCACAATTCAGGGTTAGACCAATTATTGTGGCCGGATTCCGACGGAAATACTAGCACTGGTGTTTTGTTGCGTCACGGGCTAATTCACGAGACAAATAAATTACCTGTGGGGTTGCGAAAAAACCACACCGATATCTCGAAATTCAACCGCTCCCATCGCAAGTCAAAGAACTGCGCAATTTTCTACCTTTAACACCAGGAGCAAAGTGCAAATACAATTGAGAGGTCTGCCAGCAGCGGTCATCTGCTGGAGCTGGAGACACTGAAATCGACTTATGTCTCAACCGATGACGAAAAAGAGTGTTGGCTATACACAGCGACAACGACCCGCACCACACCAGGCAAATGGAAACACCTGCGAACCTCACCCGATGATCCAAAAAGGGTATAGACGTGAGGACACATGCAACATCAGCGTTTCTTCAATTAAAAATGAAGCTGATTGTCACCTAGGGTTACGATTCTCGGAGAAATCGGCCACAGCCACCTCCTCAAAATCGCAAGCCAGCAGCGACAATACAACAATTTCCGCATCCATGATGATCCTTTCTTCAATTTTTTACAGATTCCTGTGCCACTTGCATGTTTTACAGATTCCTTTGCCACCTGCATGCAGAGAAGTACCAATTCTTTTGGAATCTCCACGGAGGGTATTGGAGGATCCGAAGAACCTATTAAACAAACAGTCTTGACAGTGTAATAAGAACAGCAGTCATAGCCTAAATGAAAAGGTTTTAAATCATCATCAAGTGTGCCGAAAGACAGACTGACCTTGGTACGTGTCATGCCTTTCACAATTGGCCACAGACACGTCACAGCGGCATTCGTCCAGGACTGGGGATAACTCTTCATCCGGATGGGTTCAGTCATTTAATAAACGAGAGTGTCCTTGATTCTCTTTCCCCAGGTCCACGGCCTAGAGCAGCTTCCTCTTGGGGAACTAAAAGCTTGGGGATCTTGGAGCTCGAAAGGCGGATAGCAAGGGTTCAGAGATGCAGGGAACCCGGGGAAAGCTGTAGTTTTGCTATTTCAGCCGGTAGAAAATCGGATTCTGGACTCAAACTAGGGGGCGCTCTTACCCAGACTCTTATAAACTCCTACGAATCCATGTCCTCACAAGAATAGCAAGAGTTCACAAATGCTTTGCTCAGCATTCAAAAGGGAGCATCCGTCGCTCCTCTTCAACCAAAGGCAGAGGTAACGTTGGACGGCGTCCTTGCTAAAGCGAATTTTGGGGAATCCCATTTAATGCTGTCAAAATTCCGAGTTGGATACGACACCACCGCTGGCCTAATATCCATTGGTACGATATTGGGAGCTCTGGTAGCGTTATCGAACTATATGAATGAAAACGAGCAGAAAGCTCAACTGCCTGAGCTGAACAGCCTGGGACAATTACCAAGAGATATTTCTAGGAGATAAGAGGTGATATTAATTCGGATAACTATTTCGAGGGTTTCGACCCTGATGCAGTCCGCGATCTCTTGGAATACGCCGACGACTATCGAAATTTCATCGACTCGCAGTCGGACTGCTGCAGCTCTCGTTCGGCGACTAAAAACCTGTACTCGTTCTCGCCACCGCGAATGGATTCGCTGCAGAAACGCGAAATTAAGGTTACCGACATAGCTCAAGAGGCAATCACCAACTGCGTTGACCACGCCCGTCGACCGCGAAGTCTCGACATCCCATACGAACGCCGCCGAAACAACTTGAAAGTAAGACTTGTAAGTAAGTCTTGCCAAGACATGGATAAGACACCGTCGACACAAGCGAAAGTTCCTCTCCGTCCCTATTATTCTCCACCACGGCTTTTATTACCACGCCCAAGAATAAGTCCAGTCAAACGCTAAATCAGTGGGCAAAGTCTGTTGGTCGCAAACTAGAGTTCGGTGGAATGAGTCATTCAGCTCAGTCCCTATTGCGGCGCACCTCGGAGAGTGATACCCCAACCCGGAGAAGGCGAACTTACACCGCAGATGATATAAGGCGATCATCGAGGAACTTGGGCAATGGCATCAAGCCTATTCTCACCCTCGCTTAGTCTAGCAGTTGTTCAGATTCTGTGAATGGAGAGCAGGAGATGCGATCGCTTTTGCTACAGAGTCTCTATCGCCTCGAAGATACAAATGCTCTCAAGATCAGATGCCACTTTCTCAGACCAGGAGAATTATAATGATATCATTAGCACTTTCCGTGACAACACACACTGAAGGCTGTGTTTCGGGGTCCACCCGGCACCGTGATATCAAACCACCGTGCCTGCCTATGACCATACAAAAAGATGAGTTTTGGCATTCACCTCTATCATCAAGATATGCAGCAGTTAAGACTGGACTGCTAGCGAAGGCTTTAGATTATCCTATGGGCCGCTCTGAGTTAGAAGCGGCTGGCTAAGGTCATGATGAGGCCAGGTATGTGGGATAAGAAGTTGAGATTCTGCACTCTTAAGATAGTTGGGTAAGGGATCTTGCGGGTGGTCCTTGTGACGGGAGCAGCACGCTTAGGATATTTTAAGTACCGCGTCTATGGGCACTGAGTAGCGAACCATGTTCGCTTGTAATTCGAGACTGTCTTTATTCTTGAAATGTAATTATACCCGGTACTATATATAGTAGTGTATATAGTAGTATAACATGTACTGGTATACCCGGTAAACCTTACGTCGTTACGTTTCAAACAAGAATGGAAAGTTAACTTCGGGCGGAGCCGAAGTTGATATACCCTTGCAGATATGTGGCAGCTTATATTATTAGATATATATCGGATCTTATATAGTCGGCCGATCCTTATAAAACTCGGCAGATCAAATTAGTTTGCCGAAAGTAGAATCCATACAAAGTCCCAGTCTTATAACTTAAAAAACAACAGAGATATGGCATTTCCGATCAATCAGTTATATGGCAGCTATAGGATATAGTCGGCCGATCCTTATGAAATTTGGCAGATCGAATAAGTCTGCTAAAAGAAGAGTCCACAGCAAGTCCCAACCTTATAACTTTAAAAACAACGAAGTTATGGCATTTCCGATCAATCAGTTATATGGCAGCTATAGGATATAGTTGACCGATCCCGGCCGTTTCGACTTATATACTGCCTGCAAAGGAAAGAAGGATGTGTGCAAAGTTTGAAGTCGAAAGCTTTAAAACTAGAGAGACTAGTTTGCGTAGAAACAGACAGACAGACGGACAAACGGACCGACGGACAGACGGACATGCTTATATCGACTCAGCAGGTGATCCTGATCAAGAATATATTTACTTTATAGGGTCGGAGATGTCTCCTTCACTGCGTTGCACACTTTTGACCAAAATTATAATACCCTCTGCAAGGGTATAAAAAGCTGTCAAAAAAGCCGTTCTTTTTTGTTTATATAGTTACTTATATATTAGCGGGTTAGTATATTAGTAACATTTGATAGTGCATGTAGCTGGGGTTCAGCTATTGCTGCTCAGGACTCAATTATTATTCTATTATACAAGTCAAAAATTAATTCTTATATTTTATTTACAGCGAAAAATTTACTAGATTTTGTCAGTGGAAAAATTTGGAGCTTAACATACAAGTAAGTATTGTTATGTATTTGGAATATTTCTGAAATGAATTTATAGTACGTCTGTGTTTGTTTGGGGGCGTTGTGTCCATAACCGGCGAACTTTGACTTGCAAGAGTAGCGGTGTGTCCCTGGGTCATCTAGGTTAGACATCTAGGAAAGAGCTGATGGACTTGCAGAGTTACAATTATCGTCGTTACTGCTTGTTCACCTAGATGATTAGATCAGTGGACTATTGCTGATTCTTAGATTGTTGCTCTTCGGGTTGTTGCTTAATAAACAAGAATGGAAAGCTAACTTCGGGCGGAGCCGAAGTTGATATACCCTTGCAGATATGTGGCAGCTTATATTATTAGATATATATCGGATCTTATATAGTCGGCCGATCCTTATAAAACTCGGCAGATCAAATTAGTTTGCCAAAAGTAGAATCCATACAAAGTCCCAGTCTTCTAACTTAAAAAACAACAGAGATATGGCATTTCCGATCAATCAGTTATATGGCAGCTATAGGATATAGTCGGCCGATCCTTATGAAATTTGACAGATCGAATAAGTCTGCTAAAAGAAGAGTCCACAGCAAGTCCCAACCTTATAACTTTAAAAACAACAAAAAGTTATGACATTTCCGATCAATCAGTTATATGGCAGCTATAGGATATAGTTGACCGATCCCGGCCGTTCCGACTTATATACTGCCTGCAAAGGAAAGAAGGATGTGTGCAAAGTTTGAAGTCAATAGCTTTAAAACTGAGAGACTAGTTTGCGTAGAAACAGACATTCAGACGGACCGACGGACCGACGGACAGACGGACAGACGGACATGCTTATATCGACTCAGGAGGTGATCCTGATCAAGAATATATATACTTTATAGGGTCGGAGATGTCTCCTTCACTGCGTTGCACACTTTTGACCAAAATTATTATACCCTCTGCAAGGGTATAATAAAACAGTTTAGTAAACTACCTCTGAGCCAGCTTTTGAGCAAATATGTTCTTTTTTGGAGCGCGGCTCTCGCTGCATAAGTAAAGCGCACCTCCTGCCCAAACGACCAAGGACCGCTGCAGCATGGCGAGTCAATAAAGATTAGATTTAAAGCAAAGGAAAGCTATATAATGCGGTAGAGTCCATTGTAGTTCGAACATAAAACCGTAAGAGGGTCACGTAGGGCTTAAGTCGAACTACAATGGCTTAGTAACAGTGGACCAAATTGTTCAGTCCTTCTATTAGGAAAGTTAAAATGTAATCGTGTTAGTAGGTGCTGGCTATCTACATCAGGTGAGCTAAAAACGGACTTTCTACGATTTTTTTTTAGGAATAATGTATGATTCCTTCCAGATGAGGGGAAAGATCAAAAAGATAAATCAGATAAATCAGATTTCCAGAGATAAATTAAAAAGTTTGAGGAGCGGTTTGCACAGTGCCTTGGCTCAGTTCTTCAGGATACAACCTGGTACTCCATCGGGACCTGGCGAATACACGGGCCTTACCTTAAGAAGATACGATAACACACCACTTCAATCAAAATATGGGCAAAATATCAAGTTGGCTGATTGGATATTACAAGTGTAAGGCTGAAAACTGTCCATTCGCCTTAAGATAAAGAGAGGAATTTGAGAAAAACTTTCAAAACGGCATTGAATGCTTGCACGCTCACGACTGCTTGTCTATCGACGAGGGACGAGCGTATCTAGGTTAAGATGTTTCAACTTTGCATAAGGTTTTGGATGGTGTTTTTCATAAATGCGGTTCAAACCAGTCTGTATAGCCGGGCTCGCATTCGGATTTATTACAAGTTGGCAAACTTTTTTGTTGCACTATTACGTGGTGCTGTGGCAATGGCGGAACAGGTTGATGTCGATGTTGTTGCTTAGGGATTTCTGAGGAAAGGCAGTGCTTTGTCCTGTTCCACTGGGTGGGCAATCGATGAGATGTTTTTGTTATCAGCAGATGATTTTATTGTAAAGTAGGCATTATGTATGCTTGATCGGAAGCGCGCAACGTGAGAGAAACTCTCATGCAAAGTAAAAAAAATGTACTAATATTCGGGGTTAAAACATACAATTTGATGCTTAAAAGTAAATCTTTTCGCTTGATAGGGCTTAGTATTATTGTGTTTGGCGGATTTTAACACCGAAGTATTAAAAAAATAAAATATTTTTGGAATACTCATTCATTTATCTCTAATTTTATACATTTATTTTACCTGGAATCCGTAAAGTATTCGATGAATCTTGCGCTCCAGGGTTGCGAAGTGTTTTCAAATTTTAAATAGAACCAAATTAAGTGTTATGGTTACTCTTGATAGAAGTTAATATAAACAAAAAAACCTTAGATTAAAATGTTAAACAGTACTGGTTACTGTTAGCATATATACTTATTAAAGATTCATACAAAATTTGAATTTAATTTCAAAAATCTATTTAACAGTATTTATTTTTTGACTGATTATTTCAGTTGTCAATGAACGATTTCAGTGTGCATAGGATTATAGGAAGAGGTGGCTTTGGAGAAGTTTACGGATGCCGAAAGGCGGACACCGGAAAAATGTACGCTATGAAATGTTTAGACAAAAAAAGGATAAAAATGAAACAAGGTGAAATGTTAGCTTTAAATGAGCGCAACATGTTACAAGCCGTAAGCACGGGAGTAAGTTAACACATATTTTGTTGTTGTATGTTTATAATTAATCCTTATATCTTGTAGATTGACTGTCCTTTTATAGTTTGTATGACTTACGCTTTTCATACACCAGATAAACTTTGCTTTATATTGGACTTAATGAACGGAGGTGATTTACATTACCACTTATCTCAACATGGTGTTTTCAATGAGGACGAAATGAAATTTTATGCGGCTGAAGTAAATTTTATTTATAATAAAATCCAATAAAAACAATCCTCCACACATAATTTTACCTTCGCAGTAATCTTTAGGCTACCCTGATTAAGGCCAGAAAAAAACATAAATTCCATCACGCTTTGATTCCATGGTACACCTAAGAAAAGAAATAAATCAAAACTTACTTTATATGGAATTATGTAGTACAATTTCTTACTGTGTATTAAATTATGTTAACTTAGTTAATGCCCTTAATTATTTTGTCATGTATATGATATATGGTATGGATATACATGTAATTAAATAATAACATACCAGTTACCGATATTTTGAATTTACGAATCGAATTCGTATATATCGAATTCGTATAGCCAAATAATTTAATATATGATAACATTTAAAGAATTTATTTCTTAGATATACCGTGGACCGTGTTAATTTTAGTTTTAGTTCGGGGGAGCGCAATAAATATTAAGAAGGTAAAATAATTAGTGGAGTGAAAATATTGGGTTTTGTTGGTCTATGTAATTAAAATTTTGTTTAAAACATCATCTTTTAGGTTATTTTGGGTCTGGAACATATGCATAAACGCTTCATTGTTTATCGTGATTTGAAACCAGCTAACATATTGCTTGATGAAAATGGACACATACGAATTTCTGATTTGGGATTGGCATGTGACTTTTCCAAGAAAAAACCACATGCTTCAGTGGGAACTCACGGATATATGGCACCAGAAGTATTATCAAAAGGAACTTCTTACGATTCTTGTGCTGATTGGTTTAGCTTCGGATGCATGTTATACAAACTTTTAAAAGGTCATTCTCCATTTCGCCAACACAAAACAAAGGATAAGCACGAAATTGATAAAATGACTTTAACTATGGTACGTGAATATTTACCAATACTTAAATATAATACCCAGATTAATCGAAAAGTACATTATGATATCCATGCAGGTCGGTAACGCGGGCTTTAACCTTGGCCCGTATATCGTCTTATGTTATGGCATTTATTTTTATATTGACTATATTATGTGTATAATAAAGTATTAAAAAGCTTAAATTATATTATGAGTCTCTTTATTTTGGTGTGGATTAATGATAGACATTCAATTTTTGATTTAGTGAGAGTTTTCTATCTGTATTTTTCTGAGCCTGAGTTTTGTGCAATTTTTCTTTTATGGATCTTCACTGTTATTATAAAACCACCAAAAACACTAATTTTTACATCAATTAATTTGATGTTAAAATTATTTTTTATTTTAATTTTTATTTTATTTATTTTTTTAAATTATTTACAATGTTAAGAATTTTTCCATTTCTAGTATGTTTTGAGTACTAAATATACTCCTTAGATTTTCGATTCTGCATTAGCAATAGTAAAATATGTGACTCCTTCATAGCATTATTATTTTTTATGTAACTACGTATGTTGTCCTTCCTAATTTGACTAAAATGACACTGTGGCGCTTTTTGTCCTAAAAACTGAGAGACTCTTATTTAAGCTGAAACTCAAAACTGAGAGACTAGTTTGTGTAGAAACAGAAAGACTGAGAGACGGACATGCTTATATGGACTCAGGAGATGATCCCGATCCAGAACATATATTCTTTATGGGGTCGGAGATGTCTCCATCACTGTAATGCACACTTTTGCTAACTTCGGCGGGTTTCTATGTCTAGCTAGTTTCGCAACTAACTAGTTTCAATTAAAAATATTAGTTTAAGTATTTAAAAAATATTTTTAATCTTTTTTTGCATGTTTATTGTCGGTGAAAAAATCTTGAGCAAAGAATGTGTGATAAAATGTAATGTACAGTAAATAACAACGAAAACAAAACCAGCTCTTAGTGGCGCAAAAAAAAAAAAAGAGCATACTTGTGAGTTTCGGTTCAAATATTCAAAAAGAAAACCAAAAATATGACCAAAACTGTTTAAATTCCTTAAATTGACATATTCCTTTATAAATATTAATTAAAATAAGTCAACTTTAAAGATTTTTAATTTTAGCTTCGTGGTAGACCTTTTTCTGTTTTCTCAGTTTTAAAGCTATCGACTTCAAACTTTGCACACATTCTTCTTTCCTTTGCAGGCATTATATAAGTCGGAACGGCCGGGATCGGTTAACTATATCCTACAGCTGCCATATAACTGATTGATCGGAATGCCATAACTTTATTGTTTTTTAAGTTAGAAGGATAGGACTTTCTATGCATTCCACTTTGGGCAAATTAATTCGATCTGCCAAATTTCATATGGATCGGCCAACTATATACGATCCGATATATATCTAATAATATAAGCTGCCACATATCTGCAAGGGTATCTCAACTTCGGCTCCGCCTCAAGTTAGCTTTCCATTCTTGTTTTTTTTTTAGTAAAAAGCAATCCTCTTCATTTTAGAGAAAGTTATCATATGATTTGTCCGACACAATAACAAGCAATGAAAATGAGACAAGTATTTCGATCGCGAACATTACACGGAAATAGTGGATTAAAGAAATCGACAATTTATCATATAGTCAATGCATTGCTAATCTTTTTTTGTATGTTTATTGTCGGCGAAAAAATCTTGAGCAAAGAATGTGTGATAAAATGTAATGTACAGTAAATAACAACGAAAACAAAACCAGCTCTTAGTGGCGCAAAATAAGAAAAAGAGCATACTTGTGAGTTTTGGTTCAAATTTCCTAGACTTCAATCCGATTTGGATATATTTCAAAATTGGTGTTTAGCAAATAACCTAAAGCTTAATGGATCGAAATGTAAACTCATGTCATTTTATCGATCTAGTCCTCACCAGGCTACGTACTTTCTCTATGGGAATGCCTTAGAACGATTAACTCAGGTTAACGATCTGGGTGTCCTATTAGATTTGAAACTTAAATTTACCGACCATATATCCACCATGGTTAATAAAGCTATGGGTGTGCTTGGTTTTATTAAAAGATGGTCCAAAGAATTCAATGACCCGTACTTAACAAAAACTTAATATACTTCACTAGTCCGTCCGATTCTTGAGTATGGATCGTGTGTCTGGAGTCCTCAATACGGAGTACACCAAGATCACATAGAATCTGTACAAAAAAACTTCCTTATCTTCGCACTTAGGGGACTTAATTGGTATGCAAGTCTTCACCTTCCATCCTATCATTGTAGACTTTTATTAATAAACTTACCATCATTAACAAACCGTAGAACGATGCTGGGTGTCATGTTTCTAGTTAATCTTATTAATGGAAATGTAGACAGCCAGCATTTACTAACACGCTTAAATTTTAATGTTCCTAGTAGAAGGACTAGAAACTTTCGTCCTCTACTCCTCAGCCATTGTAGCTCGACATATGCCCAACACGATCCGTTCAGGGTTTTATGTTCGGACTACAATGGTCTCTACAACATCTTGCCACTTTGCTCTACTAACAATCTTAAATCCTTTATACTAAACGCCTTATCTGTGCAACACTCTTCCTCGTAAAACTTTACTCCTTCTCTTTATACTCGGATCTATCCCCGCGATTCGAGCCGTACGTTACGCGGCAGCGCCCCTCGGTCGGTTGGGCGGGAGGTGGACTGTACGTATGCAGAGGGAACCGCGCGAAAAAAAAAAAAAATATTCAAAAAGAAAACCAAAAATATGACCAAAACTTTTTAAATTTTTTAAATTGACATAATCCTTTATCAATATTAATTAATATAAGTCAACTTTAAAGATTTTTAATTTTAGCTTCGTGGTAGACCTTTTTCTGGAAATACCCATATATATTTGCACTAAAATATAAACTTTTTATAATACTAATTTTTGACATTCCGCCAACTTTGTTTTCCGCTTCGGAGGAGAAAAACACAAGGCAGCTAACTGTTAAAGCAGAGCCTTGTGGTGCTTCTCGTGCGTAAGGCACCAGACCGAGAGTAGCCGTTATCCCATGAACAAGAAAGGAGGTGGTCCAAATAGCAGGGGAGGATGTTAGTGCTTCAGATGAACCTGAACCACTCCACAAAAGCTGAGGATATGCTAGCTGAAACTGTGCGGGAGTTAAAGGCTGACGTAGCTTCCTCAGCGATCCCGACAGGGTTGACTCAGACAACTGTGGATGCGACCTACAGACTAGGAGCTTAAGCGCGTTGGACACGTTGAGTAGGACTGGTGCCCTGTGTGTGGGAGATTCATCACAGAGGACGCGCCAGAAGGTTACGTTCAATTCGACCCGCGAATTTGATGCTGGAGAACTACAAACTGTAGGACACAATTGCATCCTTTGCGGCAGCAGTAATGCGAAGACTCAGAAGCAATGAGCAAGCAAGAAGATGATCTGGAGAGTTGGGGGCTTGTTGCGGGAGTTATGTAGTCGAGCTTCCATTCTCTTCGTTTACATTTTACAAGAGAGAGAGAGAGAGAGATCACAAGCTCTCTCGACTTCAAAGAAGATACAAGAAAAAGCTTTTGAGCGGACTTGGTGAGCAGAAGCGAACAAGAACACATCGTAAAGAAATAAACAGAAGTTACAAAAATAAAAACATTAATTTTATTTATCTAAAGTTAACATAACTATGTTAACAAAACTCGGGCGAAGAAATTCTTAGCGGCCGTCCTGCCGTTACCCAAGTCCAAAAACTCCCCCGCACCCTCCCTTTTCACACTTTTTCTGCATTGTGGTGATGTAACTAAAATCCTACGTGCTTCTTACTTAAAAACTACCAAAGCTAAGTCATTTCCGATTAATCAGTTATATGGTATCTATGGGATGTAGTCGGCCGATTCTTATGTTATTTTGTTAATCGGATTAAAAAAAAATAGGGTTCAATGTTTGAAGTCGATAACTTAAAACTGATAGACTAATTGCCGTAGAAACAGACAGGCAGATATACTTATTTAAACTCGGGAGGTGAAGCTGATAAAAAATATACATACTTTATAGGGTCTGATATGTCTCCTTGATATTTCTACTTTGCGTTGCACACTTTTGACCAAAATTAGAATATCCTCTGCATTTAGATTACCAACTTTTAGATTAAAAAAAAAAATTGACACAAATATTGAATTTATTAAATTTTTTGACTTTTCCTAGCTTTGATGGTATTTTTGTCTAGAATTCCATTAACAAAAAATTTGAATTTCCTAATATTTTTTGACTCTTTTGGATTATCATCTTTGTTGAAGTAAAATCCTTAAAATATTGTTTATACGATGCTTGAATTAATACATGCTCATTTTATACCTTCATTTTTTTTATCGTTCTAGCTTGACCAAAGCTTTAATGGTATTTGAGTCTAGAATTCCATTTACGAAATATTATTTATAATTTTCAAAGTAGAGGTCAATGGGCTTAGAGTTTTTTTAGCATAAAATTTTCATCTTTTAAAATAGGACGGTTGATTTCCGATCTTTCAGTTATATGGCAGCTTTAGGATAGGATACGATTTTAGATTAATCAGTTATATGGCAGCAGTAGGATATAAACGGACGGTCTCGATTTATATACTGCGTGCAAAGAAAAAAGGATGTGTCAAACTATGCAGTCGATAGCTTTAAGTGAGAGAATAGACGGACATTCTTATATCCACGCAGATATAAGGGACAAGCAGCCATCAGAAGGTCAGGACTCCGATGTGGACCGACGACTCAACCATTCTGGCCCTCGAGCCACTACGCTGCAGGAGGAATTGGAGGAGCTCAATTATAGTGAGATTGGAAGTGACTTAAATTGGAAGTTCTCTCAGCTAGCCACGAACGTGCACGTTGACATCCAGGTGGAGGTTGCCATACGCTCCATGGGAATTGCTGCGCACTCTACGCTGGATGGTACCAATGTTGCTGGTATTTCACCCACTCCGTACAGGCCTGCTCCCTCATTACCCCCGTTGCCAATGCCAACATTTAGCGGCGGCTGTGCTGAGTGGCTTGATTTCTGCGCCCTGTTTAGGACGACGATTGACACCCATCCTCACTTGACCAAGATGGAAAAGCTCATGTGGCTTATTTCATGCCTGCGATAGTCAGCCATGGAGACCGTGAGAGCGTTGGAGATTACTGACGCTAACTAAGATGTTGCCCTTGATCTTTTGCGCAACCGTTTTAGTAATCGACGTGCAATATTCCACGCTCACATCAACGAGATCCTGCAGCTAAGGGTGGCTGAGCCGGGATACGTTGCCACTCTTCGGGAGGTATGCCGCATAGACTTCTCCAATTCTTGGACCAAAGATGCCGGACGCCTGAAAGCTTGGAGTTTTCGTTGCCTACTCATCCACCAGCAAACCTGACAAGCCGATGTGGATCGCATACCAACCCACCATCCCGCTCAATCAACTGACCAAGCAGCCACCAATAAGAAAACATTTGAAATAATCGTAATATATTTAGCTGCAGCGGCTTGTTATCAGCATATATTCTTGTCTATCTGACTAATAGTTTTGCATGCGTTTTGTTGTTATTTCTGCGCCCAAGCTGTTAATTTTTGATCTTGTATTTTTGAATTGATATTGATGGGCCGCTATTTGTTATATTGCGCGGAATTGATCCCAAATAAATATTAAAATTGAAATTGAACTGCAACTTGTTAAATTCGGCCACTATCAAAAAGCTGGTAAAAATATTTATAATTTGTTGGGTCCGAGATGTCTCATTCACTACGATGCGTACTTATGACCAAAATTATAAAACGCTATGAAAGGGTATAAAAATATACCCTTTATAAAAATATAGTTGGACGATTTTTATTTTTTTATTAAATCAATGTCTTAAAGTATGAATTAAAAAAATAATGTGGATCGTAGATCAGTTAACCTTAATTAATTAATATAAAAAAATAATATAAAAAAATTTTAAACCGTCTTTCTAACTAAAAAACATCAAAGTTATGGCTTTGCCGATCAATGAGTTATATGGTAGATTGAAGCAAATCAACCGATCCCGGCACTTTCGACTTGATGTCTGCTGGTCACTTTTAAACCATTGGATCGAATGTTAGTGTTAGCTTGTAAGAAAAATAAAATTTTTAATTAGAACATTGTCACCGATGGTTAATTTAATATCTCCTGCTTTTCTAGCTGCATCTGCTTCCTTCTTTCCATTTTCTTTTTGGGACATGTCCCTATCTTTCTGATACGAGATATCCTCAATTCCGGTTCCTCAATTCCTAACTTTTGCAACTCCTTTAAGGTGTCTCTTTTACTAGCATATTCGATTTTTAGACCATTAAACAGTAATTTGTACACATTCTTCATTATAACGCTCTTTCTTACGCTCAAAATCTCATTAAACGTTTTTGGTTGTTCAGCCGCGGAGAGGTGCATCATCAAGATGGTTGCTCCGCGGTTAAATTTATCTTTATATGTATGCGTGCTCACATATTCACATACACGGTTTCATGTGTGTGCGTTCGCTTTCGTTTTGAAGACAGCAAAAATTTTAATGAGACGTTTAATGAGATTTTGAGCGTAAGAAAGAGCGTTATAATGAAGAATGTTATAATGAAGCGTTAGAATAAGAGTAAGATTCTTAAGATTTCTCTAAGATTGGTAAGTGTCAATGTAGAGGAACTTGACGTGAAAGTTGTACCTATTTGGCCTCTTGTCTCTAGCCTTGACAAAACTTCCGTTATTTTAACATTTGTTTCTCGTTATTTTATATGCTATATTTTGAGAGTAATAATTGATGTTAACCAAAATATATTCTCCGTAATGTAACGGGCGTAACAGATCGTTTGCCAAACACTTCAATGGGCCATTTGAAAACAAAAACCATTTCATTGGGGCCGGAATTACCGTAGCAGACACCAAATTGCAGCAACGGCAGGTCTTTACAAATTCTTCAGCTTCTTTATACAGTCGTTGCCAAAAAACATTTAAGCGTAGACACTGCTTCGTTACATTCTCACCTGGGTGACCCTCATGTGCTAACTGCAGCACTTTCCTTCGTATATCTTTTGGGATCACCAGCTTTGTTCCCCTTAGTAACAGATTACCGAGCGTCGACTCTTCAAATCGAAACGGATAGAATAACCACGATGTAGCTAGTTTCCACAAATCCGTTTTTAGGAACGTCATTGTATCCAGTATTTCTTCATCTTGATTACTACTCTCGGCTATCTCTGAGATTGATAACGAAACTGGTATTGTATTTAAGACGATATGAAATATGTTTTTCTCTCGCTGCCAATCAAATGAGTTTGACTTGGCTTCCTGGGACAGTGTCGACAATGAGTCACATATATATTCTTGTCTCGGCTTATGCACAAATCAGAGTAGGTACAGTTGTAGGCAAAGAACCCACCTTTCGACGCGGGGTGTAGGTCTGGTGGTGGGCTTAAATAAAGTCTAAAGAGGCTTTTGGTCCGTTACCAAGTAAAATTTTTGACCTTTCAAATTAAAATAAAACTTATCTACTGCCCAGACAAATGCGAAAGTCTCCTCTGCTTGCCAACCTCTTTCTTATTTTTGCATTACCTAAAATACTTTATTACCTAGATCTTGTCTGGACCCTCCTCAATACCCTTTTTAGAGAGGATATAATCAAGAAATTTCAGCTTTGCGATTTGCCAAACATACTTCACATCGTTGAGTAACACATTCTGTTTCGTAAAAACATGTTTAACTTTGCTTTGCGCCATGTCGTTCTCATCGAGGGTATTGTCAAATAGCCAAATAGCGTCGTCTTAGTTGAACAGCCCACTATGTGTAATAAATTTTGTTAAATCCCGTATTTTACCGTCAAGCTCTAACAGAAGATAGCCAATTTACAGATCGATCCGAGTTAAGTATTTATCGTTCTTCAGTTTGGTCATCAATAAGACAAACGTCGAAAGAGGGTAACTTTTCCTTTTTATTTTTTCTGCATTTTTCTGGCTTTTTAACATTTTTATTAGCAAATTGGTTTGATAGTGTAATTCTTATTAAAATCGGCCTCCGATCCAATATATATCTAATAATAAATCGGCTTCTTAACTGCAAGGGTATATTAACTTCGGTTCCGCCCGAGGTTAGTTTTCCTTTCTTGCTTTTTGATTCATGGTAGAGTCGACCATTTTATTAGTTTTAGTTTATTTTTTTGCGAACAGTACTATATATTTACTTTTCAAATTTATTATTTTATTAACATGTATTTAGGTTAGGTTGAGGTGGCGATACGGGAGGTCATATGAACCGCATCCACTTGAGCCGTTAGGGCTCCTTGTGCAAGCGCTCACGCAGGTAATCTAACAATTTATTCAGTAATCGTTGTTAGGCACCAATAGCCTGGCTGCTTGAGTGCCTATCAGCCAGTGCCCAGTGATTGCCTTTACCGCTGGACTGCAGTGTTGCCTGTTAGAGCTTTTCCTAGAATGAGTCTGGAGATAACTCCATTTCCTTGGGCTTCCATGTCCAGGTACTCCCTGAATTTGAGCCTTCAGGTTGAATACGGAATGTGTACTTGATCTTTCTCCGGAAGGAAATGGTTGGTAGTCCCTGCCCTTGCTAATTCGTCAGTGTTGCAATTTACCTCGTGGTTCCAGTGTCCGGGTACCCATAATAAGTGGGTGTCATGCTGCTCCGCTTCCGTAGTAGCAAAGACTCCTGCTTGGAAGACACTACAGTGATCAGGGAATCCTAAGGACTCACTGCGACAAAAACGCTCACAGTAGAAACCGCCTTTCACCTGTCCATTCAGCTTCGTTCCATCTATGTAAATATGTAGGGAGCCCACTGGTTCCGGGGTTTGTGCATTTCATTCCCCTCTAGAGGGGATAATGTGTGGCCTCTATAGTGTGCCTACCTTTTCACCTATTATTTCTATTAGTAGTTAGTCAATTGCAACATTGTTCTCGTACACAATAACTCTGCAGCCAACACCTTCTAAGAATCGCAGAGGCTATTTACCGCCACGTTCCAAAGGAGAAGGGTGAGTAACCCTCTTTGCGGATTGCCCGTCGTAACGTACCTCTGAATAGATTATCTTCCTAGTGTCGCCTCGGCGCTCCTGTGATTAAAGATAACGCTTTTTGCGCAACCACGCCTCTGGCACGATGCCAGTACTGAAGATTTTACTGATCCATAGCATTAGATTGGACCGGCATTGGGAGCTTTGAGACGCCAGTTCTATTACGAATTTTTCCCCCTGTTGTCTCTAGCTTCTAAAAATCCAATCCAGAGTTAAAGAAATCCATGAATTGCAATTCCTAGATTGTAGAGTCCTGGCAAACTTTCAACTGCTGCAAAATTTGTGTTGCCGCTGTGTGACTGTAGGGTCCTCTAATATGGAAATTGTATATATTTATGGGATGCTTTTGTACAGGAAAACTTTTATTTTAGTTACTTGAAGCCACTGTGTTTCGTGTTAGGAACAATTAGATCCGTGCATTAAGTTAGCATAAGGTTTTGAATGGTGTTTTTTATAAATGATATGAAATCCCAACGAAGATCTTGCAGCTTTAGTGACGAATACTTTTAGTTTGATTGTGGATCGTTCGACACCATTGTTTTGAGAACGTGTTGGTGTGGATTGCTGCATTTGGCTCTTGGCCCCTTTTTGTTGGCCAAGCCATGATCGATATTGTGAGAATTTCGCAAGCTACATCAACTGAGGGAAGTGTCAGTATTGGAATAATTCCACTTGTGCGAGGTTCTTCCACTGTGATCAAGTATTGCAAAATAGGATGAACTTCATTTAGTTGGTTTATTAGACGCTAACTTTAGCTCGATCTTTACAAGTTCTTGCGAATTGTTTCTTGTTTTTTATATATTCGAAGTCTTTATATATTCGATGTTCCTCTGTTATATCATTGAGCGGAACATCAGGTTGAATACCTTTTAATATCATTTGCAAGCCTTTACTGATTTTGAGATGGTATGTTTTATAATTTTGATTTTTTTCATGTAGGTGTTTTGAAATGCTCTTCGGATTTTGTTTGGAGCTTAGTATCGGAAATTTTCCCTTTGTAAGCGAAACAAAGTAAGCCTCACCTACCAACTCAGCAATTTATTTGCCAAGTGCATTAAAATTTTCTTCTTTATATTAATATGTGGGGACTTTGGTTGCAGTATCATTAGCCACTAGAAGGTCATATTTGTTACTGATTTTTGATTATTAGTAGCTAAGCATTCAATGTTGGAACGGTTTATTTTGGGTTGGTTCCCGGCCTAAGATTGTTGTGGGCTTAGTTTTATTTTTACTCTGATGTAAAACTCTCTTCCTTCACTTCATAGCGAACGGTCGTGATTATTTTTTGCGCTTGCGATAAATTTTATTCTTCTCAAACGCGGGTTTGAAACCTTAATTTAAACACTTGTTTTATTACTAATATTGTGTCTTAATATTAAAGTTATACCCGTATCGCTACGCGCTTGTGCAGTGCCATATTTGGGTGAGCATTTAATAAAATTAAAAAGTCGCAACCCAAACATAGCTCTGCTTCTTTTTCATTCTCTGCCTTTTGAATCTTTGCAGTTAATTCCGCTCTTATCTTGCGCGCATTTCTTTACACTTGCGCTCTCCCGTAGCTCTCTCTTTACTAACCTCCTCCTCTACCTACCTTTTATTAACCTTAGTTGGTACAGTGGTTGAAGGCTAATTTGTTTAAAATAAAAAAAATATAAATTCATTTTTGCTAATTTTTAAAATTTTTAAAATGGAATATAATGTTGTCTGCTCATTAAAATCGTGCAATAAGCCGATATCTTCGTCCCAGGCCAGCATCTATTGTTGGCTGTGCGAAAGTGTCTCACATGCAAAATGTGCTGGCCTTACTGCATCTGTCTCGGATGCCGTATCCCGCCGGGTTGGCCTCCATTATTGCTGCAGTGGATGCCGTGCTGTCCAAGATGAAATGCGATCATTCATGCGACAGACCAAGAGTGGGTTTAAAGATTTGATCGTTGGTTTCCGAAAAATCAACGATCAACTCAGTGCGCTGGATGTTCAATTCAATAGCCTTCAGCTGTTGAATGAATCTCCTAAGCGGAAAAAATCTGCTACTAGGGAAGTTGCAGCTCCAGAGATCGCGGGACAGCTGAATCCTCCCGCAATAATGCAGCCGCTCATTTCCCTTGCTACTCCAAGAGCAGGGACGGTAAATGAAAAGTCAGCACCCGAATTTACCGTAGCAGAGCATAACTTGTCCGCTTTGTCCTCCATGGCATCACTTCAAGTGATTCCTAGGAATGCCCTAGAATTAACCCCCATAGCTTCCACTAGAAATGGTAACCCGCCGCCCGGACCCCCGGAACGGACTGATGCCGCGGTATTACCGACCGTGGCACCAAAACCATTACAGGTAATCCCACCTGTTAGACAAATATTTGTCTCACGGCTAGCCCCCGATACCTCGGAGATTGATATCTCGGCTTATATCAAAGCCAAAACCAAGGCCGTTATTAAAGTGGAAGACATTAGGAAATTTAAATACTCCTACTCGAGGCGCATGTCATCCTTCATGATACGTGTGCCAGTGCCGATGTTTGCGACGCTATGTTCGCCTGGCTTCTGGCCAGAGGACATATTTGTACAAGAGCATCAGCCGAGTAAGGTAAAGAAAAAAAATTCGAAGCCTGCTGGAGTCAAGCTCCCAACATCTGTCCAATCCGACTCTTCAAAAAACTAACATCTTCTATTAATCTTACATATCAGAATTGTAGGGGCCTACGTAGCAAGCTCCCTAGACTCTATTCTGATAGTCTTTCCTTTGCGTCCCATATTATAGTTTTTACTGAAACCTGGTTAAAGCCGGAGATCTTTTGCTCCGAAGTTTTTCCAAGTAGGTACACCACTTTTAGACGTGACCGACCTCTGCGAAGAGGAGGAGGAGTCTTAATTTCCATTGACTCCGATTTCGTTTCTGAAGAGGTAAAGTTACCAGAGTTTGGTGATTTCGAATTCATTTGCGTTAAAGTCATATTGTCTGCTCAATCTTTGTTTATTACATGTTCTTACATTCCACCATCTTCCGAGCCGCCTACATACTGGCATCACTTGTCGGCTATACAGTCTGTTTCCAATCTTATGTCCGATATTGACCTTCTGGTAGTTCTTGGTGACTTTAACTTACCAGAACTCAATTGGTCAAATACTGAAAATGTATCTTTCTTATCACTTTCCACCCATCATGATTTCACGGCGGGCATCTTTGACCTGTCCCTAGGCCAGATCAACCATGTTAGAAATTCGTTAGGTCGGCTTCTTGACTTATGTTTTGTATCTGATCCAGATGGTACCACACTTTCCAGAGCTTTGCCCCTCTCAACCCCTGAAGATCCATACCACCCTACGCTTGAAGTTTCAATTGAAACCAATTCTGGGGTCAATCAGAAGCCTTCTCGCGTATCAAAGAAGATTCGTTGTTTTCGTAAGGCTGATTTTCGTAAACTTAACTTGTTAATCGATACTTTTGACTGGTCCGATATTCTGGCATGCACAGATATAAATATCATCCTAGATAAATTTTATTTCACATTAAATACATTCTTTGACTTAAGTGTGCCGTGGAAATATCCGTCCGCTACAAATAATCCACCTTGGTTCACAAGGCGCCTAATAAAATTAAAAATAGATAAAGACAGGCTTTTATATAAATATAAAAGAACCTGTAGCAGCATAGATTTCTCAAGATACTTAATAGCTCGGCTAAATTTCACCGTGCATAACGCCGAATGTTATAAAAATTATATTCGCCGCTGTCGGATTCTGTTCACTCAGGATCCAAAGCAGTTTTATAACTTTGTAAACACGAAGCGTAAACATGTATCTTTTCCTTCTCTACTTACATATAAAAATTTATCAGCGACTTCAGATCAGGCCATTGCCGATTTATTCGCAAAATTTTTCCAAACTACTTATTCACCTCCTAAAACTTCAGATCAGCCATACGCTTACAACATTCAACCAACTAATCGTATATTTGCTCCATTTCTTTCTGAAAATAGTTTATTATTGGATCTTCAAAAGGTTAAACCAGTTTATTCGCCAGGCCCCGACGGAGTACCAGGCTGTGTGCTAAAATACTGTGCTAGGGCTCTGTGCAAACCTCTTCAAAAAATTTTCAACTCATCTTTGGAATCTTCGATTTTTCCCTTTAAATGGAAGGAATCTTTCATAATTCCTCTGCACAAAAAGGGGAAAAAATCCGATGCTGCCAACTACAGAGGCATCTCAAAATTGTCAGCGATTCCAAAGTTATTCGAAAAATTAATAACTCCTCATCTGCAACACCTATGCTCTTCAATAATTTCTCCATGTCAGCATGGTTTCATTAAGCGTCGCTCCACCACCACTAATTTATTGGAGTTGACATCCTTTGTTTTAGATGGCTTCCAAAAGGGACTTCAAACTGATGTTATTTACACAGACTTTAGTAAAGCATTTGATTCAGTTAATCACTCACTTTTGTTGAGTAAACTAAATCTTTTGGGATTCTCAACCGACCTCATTACGTGGATCTCCAGCTATTTAAATGGAAGAACACAGAGAGTCTTATTTAAAAACCAATATTCCCGCTTAGTCCGTGCCACATCTGGAGTCCCTCAAGGAAGCCATCTTGGCCCATTACTATTCACTCTCTTTATAAATGACTTGCCCTCATCCTTAACGAACGCGCTGGTACTAATGTACGCAGACGATGTTAAGCTTTGTCTGCAATATAAGTTCCCGTCTGCCCAAAACAGACTCCAGTCCGATCTCGATAATTTTCAAATATGGTGTTTAGCTAATGACTTAATACTTAATGGATCAAAATGCAAACTTATGTCTTTTTACCGTACTAGTCCTCACCAGGCTTCGTACTATCTCTCGGGGATTGCCTTAGAAAAATTAACTCAGGTTAATGATCTTGGTGTCCTTTTAGACATAAAACTTAAATTTTCCGACCATATTTCTTTAATGGTTAATAAGGCTAAAGGTGTTCTCGGTTTTATTAAAAGATGGGCTAAAGAATTTAACGACCCTTATATTACTAAAATCTTATTTATATCCTTGGTCCGTCCGTTACTGGAGTACGGTTCATGTGTCTGGTGTCCCCAATACGGTGTTCATCAAGACCGCATAGAATCCGTACAAAAGAACTTTTTAATATTTGCTCTTAGAGGACTTAACTGGGACGCAAATCTTCACCTTCCTTCGTATAGTAGTAGACTCCTACTAATAAACTTACCCTCCTTAACAAATCGTAGAATAATGCTGGGTGTCGTTTTCCTACACAACCTCATTAATGGTGATGTAGATAGCCAGCACTTACTAACACGCTTACAGTTTAACGTTCCGAATAGAAGGACTAGATACTTTAGTCCTTTATTCTTAAGCCATTGTAGATCGACATATGCACTGCATGATCCTCTTAGGATTTTATGTTCGAACTACAATGGCTTGTATCATATTATATCTCGTTCATCCCTTTCTAATATGAAAACCTCCATTTTAATCTACCTTCAAGAACATACTAATTCTTCCTCGTTTTCTTTATAATCATTCTATTTATATTTATATTTGTATATACTAACTCGAATTTATTCCCGCGATTCGAGCCGTACGCTATGCGGCAGGCGCCCCTCGGTCGGTTGGGCGGGAGGTGGGCTGCACGTATGCAGTGGGAACCGCGCGCAAAAAAATAAAGAAAAAAAAAAAAAAAAAAAAAAAAATGTAGCGATGCAATAGCGATGTCTGTATAGCCGGGCTCGCATTCGGATTTACTTGGTACTGTGCCAGTGGCAAAACTAGTTTTTGTACAATGTAGTACTGAAATGACAGTTCAATTTTTATAACCAATGAGGACAATCCTACCACATTAATAACTTCAGAGGTAATTATCACGGTAGAGGATATGGAAGAGGTTACTATAATAATAATTAACACCGAAACAACGGGTGTTACCAAAATATTGGTTATAACCAAAACTATAATAACTACAGCAATAATTATAGAGGTCGTGGAAAATAGCGGTAATAACTTTGGTAGAAACAACGGCTATAACAACAACAGTAAATATGGAAACACAAATTCTCAAGTTACAACTTTTAAATCTCATTCGGAGAAAAAAAAAGCCACAAAACACAAAATGTAAAATCTACCTCAGTCTAAATGTTTATGTAACCATTACAAATTATCTTGCAAAATCACCAGTAACGCTCTTAATAGATGCTGGCTCAGACATAAGTATTTTTAAAATATATCACTATGATGAAATAGATGCAACAAAAGCAATAACAATTCCTGGGATAGGAATCTTAAGGTAAAACTTTTGTAGAAATACAAACAGGAATTTAGAATCCTATTTCATTTCTATAAACAAAGCAATGACTAAAAAGCAATACAATGTGATGGCGTATTGGGAATGGACTGAAGGCATAATCTAGATTTATATACAGCTAACACTATAACTGAATAGAGCAACACATTTGTACGAATGTTAAATACAATCGATAAAAATAAAATTATAAACACTTCCAAAATCTAGTACGAACCATTAGAAAGAACATGAAACCAGAAGTCCTATAAAAACTAACAAAAAATTTTCTTACAATGTTCAAAAGTACCCTCACTAAACTATGTACCGAATTTACTGATATATTCGGATTAGAAACGGAACAATTTTTACAAACAAAAGTTAAGATTAAAATACAATCACAAGTTTACATTAAAAATTATACAACACCCCATAACCAAAAAGATGAAATAGATAAACAAGTAGTAAAAGGAATCGAAGATCACATAGTAGAACCCTCTGTATCAGAATAAAACAGCCTATTGCTGTAAGTAAGCTTCCTGACTCAACAAAAACGTTGGAGATTAGTTATTGATTAACGTCAAAATAATAAAAAGCTACTTGCTAATAAATTTCCACTACCAAGAAATGAAGATATATTAGATCAACTTGGTAGAGCGAAAGTCTTTTCTTGCCTAGATTTCACCAAATTAACCTAGAAAAAGAGTCCAGAGATATAACTTCATTCTCAGCGAGTACTGGGTCATACAGATTCAAAAGACTACCCTATGAAGTAAAAATAGCACCCAATTCATTCCAAAGAATCCCATACCTCAGAAAAATCACTCAGGGATCTGCAGCAAAAAACGAATTTATTCAGCAGTTATAGGATATAGTCGGCCGATTCTTATGAAATTTGGCAGATCGAATTAGTTTGCCGAAAGTGGAATCCATAGCAAGTCCCATCTTTCTTACTTAAAAAACATTAAAGTTACAGCATTTTCGATCAATCAGTTATATGGTTCCGACTTATATACTGCCTGCAAAGGAAAGAAGGATGGGTGCCAAGTTTGAAGTCGATAGCTTTAAAACTGAGACTCTAGTAGAAACAGACAGACGGACATGCTTATATCGACTCAGGAGGTGACCCTGATCAAGAATACAGTATAGGGTCTGAGATGTCTCCTTCACTGCGTTGCACACTTTTGACCAAAATTATAATACCCTCTACAAGGGTAAATATATATATATAAATATAAGTAAACACCGGCTTGTTAATAAGTTGTTAAATAAAAGGATTAAATGACAAAAATGGAAAGCTAACTTCGGGCGGAGCCGAAGTTAATATACCCTTGCAGATATGTGGCAGCTTATATTATTAGATATATATCGGATCTTATATAGTCGGCCGATCCTTATAAAACTCGGCAGATCGAATTAGTTTGCCGAAAGTAGAATCCACAGCAAGTCCCATCCTTCTAACTTAAAAAACAACAAAGTTATGGCATTTCCGATCAATCAGTTATATGGCAGCTATAGGATATTGACCGATCCCGGCCTTTCCGACTTTTATACTGCCTGCAAAGGAAAGAAGGATGTGTGCATAGTTTGAAGTCGATAGCTTTAAAATTGAGAGACTAGTTTGCGTAAAAACAGACAGACGGACATGCTTATATCGACTCAGGAGGTGATCCTGATCAAGAATATATATACATTATAGGATCGGAGATGTCTCCTTCACTGCGTTGCACACTTTTCGAAGATAAATCAAAGTCCTTAGATAAATAAAAGAGATTACGTTGAGGTTTACACTGAACCCTGTTCTGGCGAAAAAACGGGTTTGAATATCCGATCTGAACCTTTAAATATCCGATAACAAACTATGTTCAGTGGACTGAAAATACGATTGGATATTTAAATATTATATGCGTATGGTGATCATATATTTTTGGAAGTGAATAAGTTGAAAAAAAATCTATTCGATCGGCAAGAGCCAGATCAGAGCTCGCAAAAGTAAAGTAAGCAAAGGAGGAATAGAAACATATCTCTATATGTCATAAAATCGGACCAATCAGTCACCTAATAGCTTTAAAACTGAGAGACTAGTTTGCGTAGACCGACATGCTTATATCGACTCAGGAGGTGATCCTGATCAATAATATATGGTGTCTTAGTAGTGTCAATATCAACTACTTCACTGCGTTGCACACTTTTAACACACTGGGCTGTTTTTTTTGTATGATTAATGACATAAGGCTTAAGAGGATCCCAAGCAATTTGTGGAATTCCTCCAGCATAAACAGCGAATTCACTTGTACATGGACTTTCCTTAATATTGAAGCTACAAAATGTGTCATTGTGCATCTTATAAAAGGTCACTTGCTTCAAAATAAAAACAGTCTCGAGCAAGAACAATTCGGTGCTTATTATATTAAGCACGATTTGAATGAATTTTTTCAAATACAACAAAATTAATCAATTTTTTTTTAAGAATTAGCAAATCATTTAACAGTATTTCATTTATTGCATCGTATATGTGGCAAGATTTGTTTCTTTTTTCAAAAATTTAAATTCTGGCTTAAGATTCCTGAATTCAGATAATTTAGTGCCGGATTACAGCCACCTTCACGTGCCTCTTGGGATCCTGCTTTCGGGGTTGCTTCGATCCATCATTATGATGAGAATGCGTTTTTTCGCGATCTCCGCGAAGGACCGTTTCGGCTCCCTTTTTTGCGGAAGTGTACCTTCACGCTGTCGCATGTCACTAGGTACACTGAGTCCTCCGTTAGAGACTGTACAGAGTTTATGTTCAGGGGTCCCCAGCCACGCTTACTCTTGGCACTGGTCGAGTGATACCGTAGTCCGACCCGGGGGAGAGAGTATTTTGGGATGGGAAGTGGGTAAGCTAATTGTGAGAAAAGGGCGGAAAAAGGAAGTGTGTGAGGCCACTTATTAAAGGCTGCATGGCTTAAAGGCTTAATGTCCCGGTTTCATTTCTCAGCTTTATTCAAACCTGACCTGGAGAAAGGTCGTCCACCATCCGCATCAGGTCCTAACAGGCAAACGCAAAAACAGCACCATAATAGAGTCGTCAATATCAACTACACAATTATACATATCTTAACATTCCAAAATGCCGACGGAGCAAGATACCACGGTGTGTAATATATACAAAACAAGAATGGAAAGCTAACTTCGGCCGGAGCCGAAGTTGATATACCCTTGCAGATATGTGGCAACTTTTATTATTAAATATATATCGGATCTTATATAGTCGGCCGATCCTTATAAAACTCGGCAGATCGAATTAGTTTGCCGAAAGTAGAATCCATAGCAAGTCCCATCCTTCTAACTTAAAAAACAACAGAGATATGGCATTTCCGATCAATCAGTTATATGGCAGCTATAGGATATAGTTGACCGATCCCGGCCGTTTCGACTTATATACTGCCTGCAAAGGAAAGAAGGATGTGTGCAAAGTTTGAAGTCGATAGCTTTAAAACTGAGAGTCTAGTTTGCGTAGAAACAGACAGACAGACGGACAGGCGGACATGCTTATATCGACTCAGGAGGTGATCATGATCTGTCTCCTTCACTGCGTTGCACACTTTTGACCAAAATTATAATACCCTCTGCAAGGGTATAAAAAGTCGGCTAGATAGCGGTGTCCAAAACCGTCTCCAATGCTACACATGCAAGCTATGGTTTCACTTTGCTTGCGCTGGAGTTGATGCCAAAATAAGAGAGCATCCGTGGAAATGCACATTCTGTAAGGAAGAGGAAGACGTCGTAATTTCAACTTGCAGCGAACATCCAGTGCCGCAGCGTCCACACGAAGTTCAATCCATTAATAGCGCGAAGTCTGCCCAGGCACAGCTGGACGCCTGTCAACCACAAATTCTACCCAACAAGCAGCAAGCCGGCAAGTTAGCTGAGCCGAAAGGCGTCCCGAGTAACAGTAATCTAATGCTGGCAATGCTTGAAGAGACATGTAAAGCTGAAAGAAAATACATTCATCAAAAGTATACCTTTCTTGCCCAGCAACAGGGAGTAAAAATTGTCCCCTTCCCAGAGATTGGACCAACTACTGCACAACTAGCCGCAAGACAAGTCTTGCCAGCTGATCTTCCCCCATTTAGCGGAAATCCAGAGGAATGGCCAGGTTCATAAGTATGTACGAAAACAGTTGCGCTATAGCAAGCTTTTCGAAGCAGAAAACATGCTGCGGCTTGAAAAATGCTTATGGGGAAAAGCGTACGAGTTGGTCCGTGATAAGCTGCTAATACCAACACTGGTCCAGAAGTCATCAGTACGCAGAAAACATGTTTTGGACGACCTGAGCAAATCCTCGATCGACTGATAGATAGGATCCGTAAAATCAACGTGCACAAAGATAAGCTGGAGACACTAATAGACTTCGCCATGGCAGTCTGCAACGCCTGCGCCACTATGGATGCTTGCCGGTTAAGTGGACACATGGACAATCTAATGCTGCTAAGGGAACTCGTTGATAAGTTACCTACTCATCACAAATTATGCTGGGCTATGCATCAACGCTGCGATTCAATTCCCATAATACAATCTTTCAGCGACTGGCTATATAAACTAGCGGAATCAGCCACTACCGTACTACCCAGATCACGCGCAAAGACCAACAGTGTAAACACCCATTCACAAACTCGACGAGGATCACAGAACGAAGCAACTTTCGGAGGTCGATCTCCAGCAAGAAACAAGAGCGAGTCAATCGTGCATTATGTGTAACTCTACTGAACACACCGCCGCCCAATGCGAAACATGTAAGCTGCTAACTGTTCCAGAAAGACAACGAATTATAAACGACTCACGGGGTTGCTACAGATGTTTGAAGGCCCATCGCCTTCAACCATCTTGCTATTGAAGTCCATCGCCGCAGTCGCCCGCGACTGCGGAGTCGAAGCATCGCCCTGTACTCCACAGAGATCTACCTCAATCAGAGCTAGTAAGTGCTCATCATGAAGAAGGCATTATGGAAGAACAATACTTCCGAATTCTGCCAGTCACTCTGTGTGGAAAAGGAGTTTCTATTAATACATTTGCCTTTCTGGACGCAGGCTCATCAGTAACTCTCATCGAAAGCGGAGTCCTGAAGGATCTAAAAATTGCCACAACAAATGAACCGCTATGTCTACAGTGGACTGGCGGCACCACCAGGATGGAGGATACTTCCGAGAGAGCGCAACTTCAAATATCAGAGAAAAATATGTGCTTAACAAAGTGCACTCTGTTAAAAACACGAACTCGACAAAGCCATCAAGGATAGTTTTAATGTAGACCCTATAGCTCCACGAAAACTTCAATCGAAAGATGACTAAAAGGCCATACGCATTCTTGAAGACACATTCAAAAAGATACGCTACCAGTAAGCCTTTCAACCGCTTTAAGACGTCTGGAATGCCTTCGGTCAAAAACCAAGAGAGATCCAGAATTTTTCGAGCAAGTTCAAGACCAAATCAACAATCTTGTGTCTAAAGGATATGCAATCGAACTAGAACCAGCATACTTAAATAAGGAGGAGCATCGGGTTAGTATCTCCCAATTTTCATCGCCTTAAATCCTAACAAACCTAATAAAGAACGATTGGTTTTCGCAGCTGCGAAAAGTCGCGGGAAATCTCTTAACGATTTTATTTTAAATGGACCCGACTATCTAAATCCACTCGCAGAGGTTCTTATGGCATTTAAAGTTGTCTGTATCGCCGTGTGCGCCGACATTGCAGAGATGTTCCATCAAATTACCATACAAGAAAGCGATATGCAAGTTCAAAGGTTATTAGGGTTCCATAACCACAAAAAAACTCCAAGGACATTTGTCATGCGTTCGATCAGATTCGGAATTTGCTGCGCACCTTGTATCGCCCTTTATGTACGCGATAAAAACGCAGAGGCATTCAAAGACAAAAATCCTCGAGCATAACCAAGGCACACTATAAGGACGATCTCATCGACACCTACAATTATGATTCCGAGGCGGTATCAGTGGCATCAGCAGTCAAGGATATTCATGCGAATGCAGGATTCACATTAAGAAACAAGATCTCAAAATCCAGGGCGGTTATGCATCATTTTGGAGCCAATTAAACATCCACAATGCAAAAGAACTTGGTGGACCCGAAAAGGTTCTCGGTATGTACTGGGATCCAAAAAACGACGTTTTTAAGTATATATTTAGGTTCGCAAGACTTAAAAGAGATGTTCTGAACGAAGACGCTACACCAACCAAGCGAGAAATCCTGCAGGTACTCAAGTCCGTCTTTGATCCACTGGGCCTACTCTCTTACTACACAATCGGCCTAAAGATGCTACTTCAAAAAGTGTGGCGGTCAGGCATAGACTGGGATGAGGAACTTCCCGAAGAGCTACTTCAGTTTTGGATGCAATGGAAAATCGTCCTTCTACAAGCTACTAAATTGGAATTTCCCCGTCACTACTCCAGTTTGCTACCAGACGCAGAGCAAATTGATCTACATACCTTTGTAGACGCCAGCGAATACGCTTATGCCGCAGTTTCATATCAAAAAAAACACGCGAGGTTTACGAATCGATAACTGCACTTACTGGTTCGACTCTGACTGTTCTTCAGTGGCTAAACATCGACCCACGCAATTTTCAACCCTTTTTTATGCACCGAATTGGTGAGATCGTGGGTAACACTACCATTAATCAGTGGCGCTGGGTTCCAACAAAAGAAAACATGTTGTTCCAACAAAACAACAAAAGAAAACAGACTTAGCTACAAAATTTTTGAAAGCTCCAGAGGCTTCTCGATGGATTAAAGGGTCTCACTTTCTTATCCAGCCGGAGGGTGAATTGACACAACCGGACGTGTCCTTCAATGAACAAACAAACAAGATTGAACTGCGTAAGCATGTACTCTAATCTAAACCAATCTAAAGCATTTCGAATTTGCAGTTTACTATTTTTTCGGACTGGAAACGCTTATACAGAGCTATGGTTAATTTCGTCCCATATATCGAGAAGCTACGTGCCAAATGCGCAGTTCGAGATGTATGTTGCCGAGGTCACCTCCTTAAAATCCAGATTATGCATCAATAAAACCAGCCCGTTTATCGCCCTAAACCTCTATTTGGATGCATCAGGTGTCATACGTGTGCAAGGTAGAATGGATCAATTGAACCCAACAGGTGACGCCATCGTACTGCCCAAAAAACCCCTTAAGGAAGCCGTCGATCATTCGAGCAGGCTCTTCAGAAACAGGCAGAAAATGAACAGCAGCGGTACATCCAAAAACGTTTGTCTAGTTTCACTCAAATTTAAGCGCTCCTATGGTAGCGACTACCCCTCTCTCTAAGGGTAGTCCCTCCCCCTAAATATGGTAACGATAAGAAAGTGTTCGGGATGCTAGGTCCGCAGCGACCGAGTCAGACCTATCTCCAAAGTGTTTTCCAACTAAATTCTGCCACAAATTCATTTGTCCTGCCACCAATTGAGCCAGATACTACACCTTTGTCAACAACAACTTCGTTTCAACCGAACGAAATCTAATAAGTTATCAGGAAGCTAAAATCAAAAAAAGGTCCCGGAGGTGACTTATTCTCTCCAAAGATGTTAATTAAAGTTGCAAAATGCGCTATTGAAATCGTCTGTAAGCTATTCAATTGAATTAATAATGTTGGCTACTTCCCAAAGAAGTGGAAGAAATGTGTCATAAATATGATACCGAGACCCGGAAAAGACCATAAAATTCCGTCTTTATACAGACCAATGAGTCAACTATTGTTCGAACCAATGAGGCAACTAAAAATGCCTTCTTAGTCGCATAATAGCTGGAAGCTCTATAAACTATCCCGGCACATTAAGATACACATGCTTTCAGATGAAAGCATGTACCCATCGTACATGCTTTCTCAAGCCTTCGACAGAGCTTGATTTTATTGTCCAACGGACAAAATCATCTACAATCATCCACAAGCTATACGGATTGTACCTCTACAATAGGGTATTTTCAGTTCGATGCAACGCAGTGAACCTTCTTAATATGTCTTATATACTGCGGGTATTCCTACGAACGAACTACTAACAAAAATCAATCAGTTCTTTTCTACATTTCAGTCTCTGATTTCGGAAACGACCTGTACTCCCAGTAATACCAAACACAAGTCAATATGCCCAATAGTCAGAAAACCCATTCAGCACTTTAGCATACAAATCAGTATACAAAAGCATACAAAATCAGAGGTTCAGCGCAGAACCTCTCAAAAAGTTCTTAAAATTGCATGCGCTCCAATGTACACTATTGCGTCTGCAAAACTAATAGAGTCAATAATAACGGACCAAGGTGGCTAGATACACAGAAGAAATTCATTATTGAATTTTTTTAATATTTCATTAATGGAAAATTTTTATGCTGACACAAGTCTCAGCAGCTGTCATTTGTTAGTGAACCTAAAGAATAAAATCTACTGTGGTAGGAGGAAAGGTGAAGATTTCAGGAAGTTTTTTCATCAATTCATCGGTGATCACAGATCACGGATTCTAGGTGATTCTACAAAATGCATACTCAAGAATCGGATGGACTAATGATGTGTATAAAGTTTTGGTTATGCACGAGTCATTAACTTCATTTGACCATTTTTTTTATAAAACCAAGCACATCCATTGCTTTATTAACTATGGTGGATATGTTGTCAGTAAACTTAAAATTCAAATCTATCAGGACACCCAGATCTTTAACCTAAGCTAATCTTCATCATAAAAAAAACCTCTTGACGAGGTAAAATAACGGTGGCGAACACGCATGCTACTCCCAAAATATCTGATATCAATTTTGGTGACGAATAAATGCAATATATGTATAAAAAATTAGATATGAAAAATATTCTTACCCGGCACGTGTTTATATGGTATATTGGTATTGTTCCACGTGCCGAATAAGAATATTTTTAAAAATTGAAAGAAATGTCAGATCGGAATGGTTGAGGTACCAATCGATGCGCATTTTGGAGCAGGAGAATCTGCGTATATATTGGTGTCTGGTGACACCAATGTCCCCACTATCTTCAATTTAGTGAAGCGAAAGCGTTATGCATTTACGCAAATTTCTCCCAGACCAAACTCTTTAAAGTTTGGTACTCTTTTTTTATATAAAGTAATAAAGTAATAAAGTAATAAAGTAATAAAGTAATAAAGTAATAAAGTAATAAAGTAATAAAGTAATAAAGTAATAAAGTAATAAAGTAATAAAGTAATAAAGTAATAAAGTAATAAAGTAATAATGTAATAAAGTAATAAAGTAATAAAGTAATAAAGTAATAAAGTAATAAAGTAATAAAGTAATAAAGTAATAAAGTAATAAAGTAATAAAGTAATAAAGTAATAAAGTAATAAAGTAATAAAGTAATAAAGTAATAAAGTAATAAAGTAATAAAGTAATAAAGTAATAAAGTAATAAAGTAATAAAGTAATAAAGTAATAAAGTAATAAAGTAATAAAGTAATAAAGTAATAAAGTAATAAAGTAATAAAGTAATAAAGTAATAAAGTAATAAAGTAATAAAGTAATAAAGTAATAAAGTAATAAAGTAATAAAGTAATAAAGTAATACAGTAATAAAGTAATAAAGTAATAAAGTAATAAAGTAATAAAGTAATAAAGTAATAAAGTAATAAAGTAATAAAGTAATAAAGTAATAAAGTAATAAAGTAATAAAGTAATAAAGTAATTAAGATTTATTTAAAAAAGACTTTATTCCATTTTCGGAAAACTAATCTATAAAATAACTAACTAATCTATCTATAAAATTTTGAAGAATCGGCCGACTATATCTGTCATATATGTATACTTAAAATAAAACCTACACTCTCTTCTCTTCTCTGTTACCAGACATTGTAATCACTAACATTAAGGGCAAATCTGTAAATTCACAAATAGATATAGGCACTTTATTAAAGGTGTTTGCGGCCACACTTCAAAATGAACCCACAGACTTCTACCTTATGGACATAACAATATCCTATAGATGTCATATAAGTAAACTATCGAAAATAACATAACCTTGTTATTTTTAAAGTTGCTTGGGACTGTTTCCTACATTTTTATTAGAACATTTTTTTGATAGTGAAATTCTTATAAGGATCGGCCAACTATCTACGATCCCATATATATCTAATAATATAAGCTGACACTTAACTTCAAAGTTAACATTTCTTTCTTGTTATTATTACTTAAATTTGTAGTGTTACTTGTATGTTATGTTAATATAGTGTTATTGTTCTAATAATTACCTATAGTGTGTTTTGCACACTTTCTAGAGTATTGTTATTTTGGAAAAAATAACTTTCATCTCTACGTCTAGGCGATAGTAACGTGCATGGGGGTACAAGTATTCTGGTTTTGGGCCATCATTTTTATGATGATGGCTTTTACCATCACTTGCTACAACGCATCTGCAGGATATTTCAATCTATATTGAAACTTAAAGCGAATTTTTAAACATTGCAGCGGTAGAGTGCCCACAAATGTTGCGTCCAAGAAGCAACAGCAACCAGTGGCGCAGTATGATACAAAGATTTCCCTCCGAATATCATCCAATTTTAGCTGGCGTAATTAAGCTGGAAATGCCACAACCTTGGTATTTTTAAAGATGATTGGGACTTTTTCAAAAAATTTTTTTTTTGTAGAAAATTGATTTAATAAAAAAATTCTCATAAAGATCGGCCAACTATATCCAATCCGATATTCATCTAATAATATGAAATGCTACTTAACGGCAAAGGTATATTAACTTCAGCTTCGCCCGAAGATAGCTTTACTTTGTTAAATAAAAAGGTTGACAATCAATTAAATCAATAACTTAGTTTCATCTGTGCCATCTTATCGTCGATCTCTAATAGAAAAGATTCTACAAATAAAATACCCTAATGAAAAATATGTTGCACGCAAGGGGACGTCTTCTTTAAAAATTTTGTTTGATATTTGAGATTGATATCCAATTCGATATATATTTTACAATATAGGATAACACAGGGCGACAGCAAATAGTCTCCACACATAGTTTCACTTGCTCCATATCCATTAGGCTCCACTGAACCAAAGTCTAGAACAATTATTGGTTCCAGCACCCTTAGTTTCTGCGGTACATCTAAGAGAAGAAATTGATCATTGTGAAAATGTTAAGTTGTGAACGGGATTTAGTTATGACATGCAATGACAAAAAAAAGTTCGACTAAAAACTCCGTTTTAATTTACGAAAATATTGTTTAACTAAATATAATAAATTCAACAAAATAATTTCGAGCTTTTCCTTAAATCTAAAATTAAAACATGGTATGATCTACTGATGTAAGAAAATGTTAGGGGAAAAATCATAGAAGCACAAAATTAATTGTAAAAATCGGAGATTTCAATTTTGGATGAGTATTCCAAAGATATGCTAACTGCTAGATGACATTTTTTAATTTAAGTTAGTATTTTCAAAATGGTATGTTGGTACATTTCCAAAAGATAATTAATACATAATTCAATATATGGTAAAATTTGATCAATTTCTTCATTTAGTTGAACTGCGGAAACTGGTTGATGGAACCTACGTTTGTTATGGATTTTGGTTAAGTGGGGCCTAAAGAAGTAGTTGAAATTAAGCTGTCTGTGTAATTTAAACAGACCAATTATAGTAAAAGTTAACCAAATCTTAATTTTTTTCTTTACAGAATGTCGAACTTCCAGAAACATTTTCTATGGAACTTCGAAATTTATTGGAAATGCTACTTCAAAGGGACGTGCCCAAACGACTTGGATGTATGGGGAATGGGTATGTCTATATAGTTTAAGTTTTAAACTTAATTATTAACGTATTTCTAGTGCTGACGAAGTCAAAATGCACAATTTTTTTTGTGGTATAGACTGGCATCAAGTATATAAACAAAAATATACGCCACCATTAGTTCCTCCAAGAGGAGAAGTAAATGCCGCCGATGCCTTTGATATTGGTTCATTTGACGAAGAGGACACAAAAGGTATAAAGTTAAACGACACCGACCAAGATCTTTACAAGATGTTTTCTTTGACTATATCAGAAAGGTAAGCATTGCTTATTTAATTTAGGGTCTCTCATTTATATACCCTTGCAGAGGGTATTATAATTGTATAAAATATAATAATTATAGTTTTTCATTTCATATTTGTCATATTTATCTTATCGATATTGTTGGTCGCAAGTCGACTCTTCTCGGCCGCTCGGCTTCAACGGGCTTTATCTTTAGCATTAAGCTAGCGAGCTTTCGCTCGGCCTATGTTCTAAGGCTGGGCACTTTGCCCTTTATCTCACTGCATAAGCATCATAAATTGGAGCTTTGTCTCACTCCAATTTCATATGCGAAATAAATAATCAATATTATAACGGTGCGAAATATAAACAGTTTCGTCTTTTTTATTTTGAAAAAAAGGAAAAGATCATTGAAAAATCTCAATGACCAAACAATAATTTTGGTTAAAAATGTGCAATGCACTGAAGAAGACATCTCCGACCCTATAAAGTGTACATATTCTTTATCAGGATAACCTTCTGAGCCGATATAAGCATGTTCATCTGTCTGTCTGTTTCTCCGAAAATTAGTCTCTCTTTTTTAAAGCTATCGACTGGCAACTTTTCACACATCCTTCATCCCTTTGCAGGCAGCATATAAGGCTCGGTTCGGTTGATTGTATCCCATAGCTGGCATATAACTAATCGATCGGAAATGACACAAATCTTAGTATTTAAAAAAATGCTTGGGGCTGTTTCCAACATATTTATTAGAAAATTGTTATGGTGGTGAAATTCTTATAAGGTTCGGCTAACTATATACGATCCAACTATTCATTTGGTTTTTTTTTATTTGATTCATTAACGTAATGTAAGTTATGTAAAAATTATCCGACAAACCGATAGCTACAGTAAAGCGCAAAAAGGAAATGGTTCAAATATAGATACCAAGAAAACTCAGCCCTTGGTTATTTGATTAGTCATTTATTGAAACTATTGAAATTTATAAGGTAAGAGCAGCGGCATACCTTCTCCTGATCAGGGACGCACTTTGGCTCTTTGGTAGCTGGACAATGACAAAGCCGGGGCTTAAGTGTACCGTATCGAAAACCAAACTGTTCGCGGAAGAAGCCACCCAACCTGACCGTTCTTCTTCAACCCATCTGTGTAAAAAAAAGGAAACCTACTGTTCTTAAATTCACAATGTCCATTTCGGTCTGGAGCAACACACGGAGGCTTTTTGCAGGGAGCAACACTCAGAGGCATTACGTATAGGTGGTTCTACTTGAGGTCCGTTACACTGGAGCAACACTCGAAGTAGGTTAGTTTTAAGTAGCGTATTTAGCACTGAGTAACGAGACGATTAACTCTGAATTCGCAACTGTCTTTATTTTAGAAACAAAAATCTTATATAAGATGCTAAAAATATATACTTATATACGATGCTTAAATAGATATATAGTGAAAGTTAGGGAAGGTCAAAGTTACGGACGTGCCCTATCAAGGTTAGCGAAGTGTCACCTACCTCTGAGTCTGTTGACTCTGCTTGCTTGGTTATGGGTTGCTTAATCATTGCATTTCTTGATTCCGTTGGTCAGTCAGTACTGCTGACATTGCTGCTTCCGCTTCTTCCTCATTGAAGAATATTTTCAATGAACTGCTGCTCGCATAATTTCTCGTAGGGTGTAAATGCTTTTGAGTTCTTTTCCAATGTGTCTAATATCCAAAATTGTTCAAGCAATTCTTCTATCTTAGGTTCTGCCATGGTTGATGCGAGACTGTTCATGGGTGGAATTTACTGAACCTGTTGCTAGTCCGACCAAAATCCATCCTAACGGCGTCCCTTGAAGCAATGGTTGTCCATATCCTAAATTCATTTGTTGTGGCTCGAATAGTTGTGGGATGTATTCGCCACTGAGCAACAGATCAACACCTTCTGGCTCAGTGAATGTGGGATCTGCCAGGCGAATTTCTGATAGAATGTTGTTCATACACTGATCTCCGGCAGTATATATGCAACTACCTGTGTTTAAAAATTAGTAGTTATTGACAGCATGTTTAATACCACTCGACCGGTTGCTCTTCTTGTCCCTCCAATGCCCTTGATGTTCATATCTGGTGGTGCTGATTGTCCTCCTAATTTGTTTGCCAGCTCACAAGTAAAGAAAAAGATACACACCGTGGAGAAGTCGAGAATCAATGGTAGTGAGTTTCCGTTCGACTTTTGGGTTTTGAAAACAATTTCAGGCTATCACCCTGACCAGTCAGTGAACGTGAAAGATTGGACCCTACCAAAGAACTTGCCATTAGCAGACCCACATTTTTATAAACCTCAGCGGATAGATATGCTAATTGGAGCTGAGTCATTTTTCGAGCTTTTTTTTTCCCCATACTTCAAAAAACTCTCCTTGGGTGAATAGTATCGGGAAAATATATGGCAAATTCCTCAACTCCTCAACAGCCGGTCTCTAGCCTGAATTGCCAAGAATAAATATTAGAGTAAATAGACAATTTGAAAAAATTCTGGTTGTTGGAAGAAGTTCCATCTTTTAAAAAGATGTTGTCGCCAGAGCAAGAGCTATTTGAGGAACATTATCGGAAGACTACTAGAATACTGCCTTCAGGTCGATTTGAAGTTAGACTTCCGTTTAAGTCGGATCCAAGCGTTTTGGGAAACTCTGTTGAGATAGCTAAACGCCGTTTTCTGTCGCTCGAGAAACGATTATCTCGAGATCCAAACTTAAAGAAAATGTATTTGGAATTTATGGGAGAATTCGAATCCCTAGGCCATATGTCCCCTGCATGCAGTGATGTCCTTGTTTCTCCACACTACGTTATACCCCACCAGTGTGTCTCACGGCCTCAAAGTACAACGACCAAACTACGAATCGTTTTTGATGCGTCCTGTAAGACATCCACACAGAAGTGTTTAAGTGAGTTGGGTCCAACAATTCAGGAAGAGCTGTACTCAACACTTCTTAGGTTTCGGCTAAACAAATTCGCTCTGGTAGCCGACATAAAAAATATGTATCGTCAAGTAATAGTGAATTAAGCAGATCAAGCAAGAGACCCATCTGAGTCCTTGAAATTGAGCAAGCTCAACACCGTTACTTATGGCACTGCACCAGCCCTATTCCTGGCCATAAGGTGTTTGAAGAGTTTGAGTGAATCCGCGAAAAATACATTCCCTCGAGCTGCTAAAGTTATTGCGTCTGACTTTATGTTGACGACATGTTCAGGTTCTTCAAAACGCTGGGTTTGAATTAAGTAAGTGGTTTTCAAACTCGCCTGAAGTTACTGCATCCGAGAGCACGGTTTAGCCAATAACACTTTCAGACTCTGAGCTGACAAAAACACTAGGAATCGTTTGGGTTCCTAAAGATGACATGTTCAAATTTAAAACTGATATTTCAGTCATGGGTCAAAGGGCGACTAAATGGAATATTCTGTCGGTGACATCAAAGCTCTTTGACCCCCTTGGCTTATTAAGCCCAATCCTTATTAAAGGAAAGATCCTGTTGCACGAACTTTGGCTTAATAAGCTAGATTGGGATGAGTCGATTCCACTGCATTTGGAAACCGCGTGGAACAAAATTCAGTTTGCCTTGTCACAGTTAGAAGATATCTCAATACCGAGATTTGTGATAAGTGCGCCGATGTCACCAATTGAAATTCATGCCTTCTCTGACGCATCGATGAGAGCCTATGGAGCCTGCGTCTATATTTGTTGCAAATCTGCAGAAGCTACTAAAGTCTCATTGTTGACTGCAAAGTCCAAAGTAGCGCCGCTCAAGACAAAGACGCTTCCCCGTCTTGAGTTATGTGCCGCTCACCTTCTCGCAGACCTCTGCCGAAAAACAACCTCTTATCAAAGCACCGATCGAACGAAGGGTATATTGGTCAGATTCAGAAGTTTGTCTTCATTGGATTCGTTCCCATCCAACGTCGTTGTCAACGTTCGTATCAAATAGAGTTGCTGAGATTCAAGAGTGGTCAGAGGATAGCACGTGGCGGCATGTACCAACTAAACAGAACCCGGCAGATATAGTGTCAAGAGGTGGAAACGTAAAGGAAACGGTTGAATCGATCTGGTTCACAGGTCCATCGTTTTTAACGGAGCCGGAAGATAAGTGGCCAACGATTTTGCAGATGGAAGCCAAGAAGAATGCGGTCGGACTGACCGCAATGGTCTCCACCTCATATTTGTTGGAAGTGATAGAAGGATTTTCCTCTCATTTAAAACTGCTGCGAGTGTTCGTTTATATGGTCCGCTTTATAAAGAAGTGTAAAAAATTAGTAGTTACTTCTGATAGTGTACCTTCACCTGTCAAATATCAAGAAGCTTTTAACAAAATTGTCCAGATAGTCCAAGAGCACAAGTATCAAGAGGATTTAAAAAATATTCGAAAAAATATGGTTGTTAGCCCAAGCCTACAGAAGCTAAATCCGTTTGTCCATGAAGCTTCTCAAGCTGGGCTTACCTTTTCGTTGTTGCGGGTCGGGGGGCGACTAGCTAATGCTCCTATTTCGTACGATGCCAAGTTTCCAGTATTGTTGACGAAGCGCTCTCAATTTGTTCAGAGCTACGTCCGATACTTGCACGAGTCGAATTTTCATGTGGGTCCACGAGCACTGGTGAGTCTCTTGCGACAGCGCGTTTGGATAGTAAACGCGCAGGAAGTCTGCAGTCAGATAGTACGGTCATGCATACGCTGTTTTAAACGCAAGCCTCATCTGATGACTCAAATCATGGGAGATTTACCCTTAGATCGAGTCCGTGCTCTCCGCCCATTCTGTGGCCCTATTGAGACGACATTGAAAATTCGTGGTAAGCCACCATACAAGTCCTACATTGCCCTGTTTGTTTGTTTTGCGTCCAAAGCAGTAAATTTTTGAAGTAGTTTCCGATTTGGAAACATTTCAAAGGTTCGTTGGGCGCCGAGGATGTCCGCAGATCGTGCACTGCGACAACGCAATGAACTTCGTGGGAGCGAGTCGCCACTTCGCAGCACTGCGGCACTAAATAGAAGACGAAGCGGACGAGCTGCGGCAATACGCATCAAGATAAGGATGCGTATTTGCATTCATACCGCCGCGGGCTCCGCACATGGGCGGACTATGGGAGGCAGGTGTGAAGTCTGCAAAGCACCTTCTCCTACGAGCGATGGGCAGAGCGAAGTTGACCGCAGAGGAGCTGCAGACCGTCCTCGTTGGAGTCAAGGCCCCTGGGCGCCCTCAGTCAGGACCCAAGCGACGGCGAGGCATTGACTCCCGGGCACATGTTGACAGGCGGGCCGCTCATCGCCCCACCAGCACCGCGAACCCCGGACCAGCAGGGTCTAACGTGCATGCGGCGATGGCGGCTTGTCTCGTCAATCAAGCAAACGTTTTGGCAACGATGGTCCCGGGAGTACGTCTTGGGCCTCGACAGGTGCGGTCGAAATGGCAGCGGGAGCAGGAGGACGTCAAGAAGGGCGATCTGATTCTGGTCGCCGAGGACCACCAGCCACCCCAACAGTGGATCACCGTCAGGGTCGTCGAGACTCACGCCGGCGCGGACGGAAGGGTCAGGGTCGCCGTCGTAAGGACTAGTTCGGGAGCGGTCTTTAAGAGTGCAGTCCATAAGCTGGCGAGGCTGCCAGTGGTTGAAGCCTGATGGAGGCCTTCAACGGGGCCGGTGTAGAGTTAATGTAGAATTTTAAGTTGAATTTTTTGACGTCTAGTGTACGGTAGCATAGGGCGGAGCGGGAGCGCAAGAAATGCTCACTTGTATTCTCGTGAATTCGACCCGCTTCGCCGCAATAGATAAGCTAGGCTTAAGTAAGTTGTTTAATATATTCGAATTAATACAGTGAAAGCAAGTGCACGCATTTTTTCGTCGATATCATAGTGCTTTTAATATAATTTACAGCCACCCTTGTCTTTTCGGTGAAAGTTAGACAAAGAGATAAACTAATCTCAGTCACTGTAAATCGGTGCAGAAGTTAATGGTGCGATCTTGCACAGATTTGACACCTAGTCGATTTGCACTTCGCTACCGTGTGACCATTTCGCAGACAATTTAAACAGAGGGAGGCTGACTTAACAAACTCAAACTTTTGCATTACAGCAACTGGGCCAAAAAATGGTCTTGAGCGTTACAATAACTGCAAGCTGGTTTGGCGTTGGCAGAGGAACAAGCCAATGAACTTCTATTAAGTTGCTTGCTAAACCCAGTTTCATCTTGTTTTGGTTTGCCAGTCTCTTCAGCGGTCAGGTGCTGGTACCTACGATTTAGTATTTTTTCTAAATCGGACCACAGCGGCAATTCCTCATAATCCAGTGGCTCTTTTCATTTTTGCTTGGTCACTGGATCCTCTCTACTCAAAACTAAATGTTTAATCGTTGAGTTTGCAATTTTAGTATCATCTCCCATGGATAATAGTGATCTATAAATTGATGACACAGTGTCGATGAGACCCCTCAACGACGACGCAGACGGCTGGGAAATTTTCGGAAGGCTGAACAGTTGACTGATTTGGTTCGCAAATATGAGACATTCGTTATCATAAACTCTTTTTAGACTAGCTATAGCTTTGTCATAATTACTCTCGGTGACCTGGAATGCCTTGATAGTTCCTAAGGCTTAACCAGAGAGGCAAGAAATTAAATGATTAAATTTTTCGATAACAGGAATGTTCACATCTTTGTCAACTAATGTCTCGAAAAGACTTATAAAATTTTTGAACTCCGAATAATTTCCACTGAATTTTGGTAATGCTAAACTGGGAAGTCGAGCTCGAGTTGGGTCTGCAGAAGTTGCAGTAGCTGGACGGGAGTCTTCAGCTGAAGTTAAGGAATTACATAAGGACATAATCCTTGCCTTGGTTGTTATGGCTCCGAACTCTTCCAACTCGGCTCCGAAATCATCCAATTCATCTAATTGCTCGATCTGGTCTTGCAACTCATTTGCTTTAGAAATTGCCTCATCTAAAACCTGAAGCCTGCACTCTAGCTCGGTTTTGTCTAGAGGAAGTGATCCAGATTCCAAACGTTCCTCCAACCGGCGAATGCTTTTAACTTTAACATTTAATCTTCTTTTTAAATCAATAAGAGTCGTGGAATTAAGTTTCGGGTTGTTACTCTCCGTTTGTTTGTTTTTTATTTTATAAAATTATTTATTTTTCAATAAAGAAGCGAAAACGATGCAATTTTTAATATTAAATATTTTTATTTAAATATTTTTTAAATAAAATTTATTAAAATATTTTTATTGTTAATTAATTAAATTAAATAAATTTTAATTTTAATTTCGATAAGGGCAAAAAACGAAAATAATTAATAAATTTTTTTTTTTTTTTAATATAATAAAATAATTTATTAAATTTAACCAAAAATCGAAATTGATTAATTAATTGATGGTCGAATAATTTGATAGTCGAGGCACAGAGTATTAAAAAAAAATAATTGGTCGCCAATGACACCGAAAACAATATACCCAACCTAGTTGTAGGGTAGCCCGTCACTTGGCGTTCCGTTAAATAAAATGAGCCAAAAAATGCATATACGTACATACAACAGCGGATAACGGTGGAAAGCGAAAAACGAAAATATTACCGCTGCTTCTAATTGTATGTACACCAAATATTAATGCACATTTATTGTATCTGTAATATGTAAAACAATTTTTGGCTGCACTTTAATTTATTTATTTGCAAATTTGTATAATCAAGAACGAGGGGTAGGGGCGACAGTGTGGCGAATAATATATATACATGTTTTTTGATTTGTCCACAGACAGTACATTTATATAGCAGACATATGTATATTATAATGAAATTTTTTAGAACTTTAATATACTTTATTATTTGTTTTTGCTCTACTATTTTTAATTTACGTACATATGCGTCAAGAATTGAAAGGAGGGTGCAATATTCCGGCACAAGACGGATTTTAATTTGTCTTTTCTCGACTTTCAATTTTTTGCACAAATACCTGTGGTTCTGCTTTCGGATCCTTTAATCCTGCGGCCACTTTCCTGGTACAGTCGATGCAGGTGCAGGGCATGGAGATGACGAATCCTTCCGCGAGCAGCTCGTTGGCGATGAATTTAGTTTCGTGTCGCGGAATTTAAATTGTTTTTAAACTTCACTTTAACCGTCGCGAGCAACTCTTGTTTTTTGTTTATATATACATATATATGTATCGTGTCACTGTCACTTTTTTTTTTTTTTTTTCTTTTTAATTAAATAATTAGCAGTCCACCCGGGGCGCCAAAATGTTCAATGAGATTAGTTTATCTCTTTTTCCAATTTTCACCGAAAAGACAAGGGTGGCTGTAAATTATATTAAAATCACTATGATATCGACGAAAAAATTCACTCGCTTTCACTGTATAAATTCGAATATATTAAACAACTTACTTAAGCCTAGCTTATCTATTGCGGCGAAGCGGGGCGAATTCACGAGAGTACAAGTGAGCTTTTCTTTAAAAAATTCAACTTAAAATTCTACATTAATTCTACATGGCCCTTATTTAGGAGGCTCCATTGCTGAGTTTCCCTAAGCCTGATTGCCGATACTTTCGCTTGTTCTATTCCAGCTCGTCCTGGAACTCATTGACCAGCTGTTAACACGCAGAACAGTGACGTCCTCTCTAGGAACATCTTCCTTAACAAAGGCCGTCAATAGAGGTACACCGCAAGGCGGTACCTATCCCCTCTCCTATGGAACATAGCAGTCAACTCAATTTTATGCAAGATGGAAGAAGGAGGCTGCAGGATAGTGGCGTACGCAGACGACGTCGCAATCCTGTTCATAGGTTTCTCATGAGCGAAAAATTGCAAACCCTAGCCGAATGGACAAGCAGTAATGTTAACGGGGTAAATGGAGTAAATGCGCAGAAAACGGAGTTAGTCCTCTTCAGCAGGAAATACAAACTCCCACCCCTCGTCGCACTAAGTCTAAACAACCAAAGGCTCTCCTTCAGCAGCAGCGCCATATACCTAGGGGTAATTTTGGATAGGAAGCTAACCTGGAACTCTAACGTAGAAGAAAGGTCAAAAAAGGCTGCTACAGCCCTTTTTACCTGCCAAAAAGCCATAGGAAACAAATGGGGCATGTCCCCTAATATTGTAAGCTTGATCTACACTGCTATAGTCAGACCCATACTACTTTACGGAATTCTGGTATGGTGGCCAGCCCTCAAAAAGAAAAGCACACTTAAAAAGCTGGAAAAAATCCAGCGATCAGCAGCACTATGCATCAGCGGTACACTACGACCCACACCAAACGAAGCCCTAAATGCCATACTTAGAGATGTGGGTGGGATTCCCGCTTGTTGGATTTGTGCCGGTATTATCTCATCAGGACCGGCCGATTTATAGGGGTTGAAACTGTGAATTGCCCAGTGTATGGTTTTCTGGTCCATATCAATTTTGAAGTTTGTGTGGGTGGCATTACTGATTGTAGTCCCAGCTGGTACCGGGGTTCAGCCTGGAAAATGGGTTTCTAGGAGTGCATCTAGTGATTCCTCGCTAGTGTTAGTCCAAGTTCCATCTTCTTTTTTAAGATAGCCTAGAGTTGTGGCTGTTTGGGATAGAATTTTTCTAAGCCTCGCAGCTTGGGTAGTGTTTTCGATATCCGAGCAGAAGGAGTTCCATGAGGAGCGCTTCGCTTTTCGGATGGCCTTTTTGTAGAAGGCCAAAGAGACCTTGTATTCGGTCCAGAGTGCCTCCTCGCTTCCAGCTTTGGCCCTGTTGAACAGGGTTTTGCTTGCTGCTTGTAGGGTTGCTAGCTCCGTAAACCACCAGGGTGGCCTATTTCGCTTGCGTGGTTTAGTTTTTGGGCATGCTCTTCTGAGGGCATTATTGCAGGCTTGAGTGAAAGCTTGCACCAGAGTGTTTAGACTTTCCACGGTTTGGGGATAGTCAGGTGGCTGTGATGCAATGTTGTTTGAGAGGATTTGGTGGTACTTGACCCAGTTGGTTTTTCTGAGATTTCTAAAAACCGCAGTTTCGGGGTTTTTGAAACTAAGGGATGTTTCTATGTATCTGTGGACGGAGAAAGAGTGTTTCTCTGGGACCCTCCGGTTGGTTACATAGCTGAGTAGCTGTTTAGATACGAGCGTGAGGTCAATGGATTGGCTATTATAAAGGTGGGATCGTCTCCCATATTGCAAAGGAAGAGGTTTGACCTTAGAATAAAGTTAAAAAGAGACTCACCGCGGTCGTTTGTGTTGGAGTTCGCCTATTGCAAGTGATGAGCGTTGGAGTCGCAACCTATAAGGAGGCCTATAATTAGCCATTCGCTATCCATTGCTAGTTTGCCCACTAGCTCGTCGGGGGGTCTTTTCCGACTTGCGCAGGATCTGCCCTGCCGTTCTTTTCTCGGCGTAGGTATGCCTGATTTGACCAAGCTTGTTGACCGCTTCATGTTTGCTGCCCTTTACCGCACCTGTAGGCGGCATCATGGCACTTGGGCCGAGAGATGCCGTCATGGTGGCGGTAGTGGGTGGCTTGCCTTTGGCCACCCCAATTTTGGGGCGAGGTCCGCCCGGACCCTGCATCGGTCCGGACATCCATAGAGGCGCAGGCGTTGCAGACTGCCATGGCGAAGTCTATTAGTGTCTCCAGCTTATCTTTGTGCACGTTGATTTTACGGATTCTATCTATCAGTCGATCGAGGATTAGCTCAGGTCGTCCAAAAAATGTTTTCATTTTTTCATATTATTTGGGTAATTTCTCAGGATAACCGCTAAATGGAGGAAGATCCGCTGGCAAGACATGTCTTTTGATGAATGTTACATGTGTGTATGTGCAAGTGTGGGTATTGACAAATTCTTTAGTAACTTGACTTTATTATATTTTATTAAGTACAAGTTGGGAAAAACTTTAAAAAACTTTCTTTTTCTCCGATCCACAGTATCACAATGTAACGGTAGATCAGTTGTGTGGACTTTCACCCATATAAGCCAAAATCCATTTTGCCTAATAGGACCATATTGAAGGGATCGAAGCATTATTTAAATATCGGCGGAAACAATACCCTTGCAGTTATGTGGCAGCTTATATTTTTAGATATATGTCGGATCTTATATAGTCGGCCTATCCTCATGAAGTTTGGCAGATCTGATAAGTTCCCAAAATGGAATCCACAGAAAGAACCATCCTTCTATTTTAAAAATATAACTGTTATGCTATTAATCGTTTTTAATAGCAGCCAAATGAATTATAATTCCAGAGGTCAAGTTCAATCCAGCTTCAGTCTTTATTTTTGAGAGTTCAACTCTAACCCAACTTGCAGTCGCTCAAATCAATAACAAAATTACAAGAAGCAAAGCTTAGCAATATGAATTTAGCAATATGAACGCACACAAATGCAATATTTGCTAGTGTGCAGCAGCTCTACAAAAAAGCTCCCCAAAGCGCATGCGCTACAACTACCACCAAAGCGCATGCGAATGGGGGAGAAGTAAACAAAACCAGAACTGTCGATAACCCGCCGCCGCTACTCAGACTTATAATATATATAACTTATTTTAAGCAGCTTCGCCCTTTTCTGCTTGGCTCAACATCCTCCCCCCGTTGAAGGCTGGATCTTCAACCGAATCCTTGACAGGCAGCAGACACAACCGTGACACCGCACGCTTAGTCATTCCAACCGCTGTTTTGAGAACGGCTACACGGTTCACTCCGTCACGCCCAGGAACCAGCTCCAGTATCCTGGCCAGAGGCCACCTCATTGGGGGTAGATTTTCATCCTTCACCAGGACTATGTCTCCAACAGCAATTACAGGGCCAGGGGTGCGCCATCTGGAACGCTGCTGCAACAGCGTGAGGTACTCCTCCTTCCAACGAGCCCAGAAAACCTGCTGCATGAAGGAGACTCTATGCCACCCATCCAGCCGATTAAAGTTTAGCGCAGTAAGGTCCGGCTCGATGAATGTTGATGGCGGTCCGCCATTTAAAAAATGAGACGGCGTCAGAACATCTAGATCCGCCCGTCAACACGAAGCCAACCATCATCATCCACAAAGAGAGCAAGCGAGGCCAGAGGGTTTGAGGGCGGAACCAATCTGCGTGACCTTAGTAAGCTTATCTCTTCGTTAAACTCGGTAAGCTGGACGACGCGCAACAGCAGATGGGTTCCTCCTTTGAGATCCTGAACAGAAATCCCTTCGTGACGGATGCGGCGGCAAAATTTGTAAATGTAGGCGAACACTCTCTGTGGGGAGGGAAACGAGTTGGCAAACCTTGACAATGCGGCGATATCCCTGGGTGGAGCCGTAGCCAATAAAGTCCTGGCGCGAAGTTCGATGGTTGCCTTTTCGGTCACAATAGCGATGGGCCAATCATCCTTGGAACCACGAAGAAATGGAGGGCCTTGGAACCAAAGCTGGGAATTTAATAGCTCAGTGGGAAGAGAACCTCTTGACAGTAGATCGGCTGGGTTGACGGCAGTAGGAACATAAAGCCATTTCATTGCCTTGGTGAGCTCCTGAATGGAAGAAACGCGATTAGAAACAAACACGTTAAACCGAGCAGGTTCATCTTGAATCCAGGATAGGGCAACCAAGGAGTCACACCAACAATAATAATCTCCTTTATATGTTCCAAGATCAGCAACTTCAGCCATCAGTCTTGCTAGTAACTCAGCTCCACATAGCTCTAGCTTCGGTATTGTCTGAGTTTTAATGGGTGCCACTCGACTCTTTGAGCATAACAGCCGACAATCAGAACCTGACACTACATACACGCAAGCTCCATACGCATCTAAGCTAGCGTCGCAGAATCCGTGGACCTCCAGCCTTTCTTGGCAGGGAATGACTAACCGAGGAAACTTAATTCGCTGAATTTGGTCAAAACTGGAGCAGAACTGTAACCACTCGGAGAGAAGGGATTGAGGAAGGCTTTCATCCCATGACAAATTTTCTCGGCACAGCTTCTACAATAGGATCTTTGCTCTAGTGACGACAGGACCTACCAAGCCCATTGGGTCATAAAACCGAGCGACGGAAGATAGTATAGATCTCCTGGTTGGTTTGGCGGTGGGCTGAAGAGCTTCAAAGGAAAACAGCAGCAGGTCAGCAGAAGGCTCCCATGCTAATCCAAGAGTCTTTGTGAACGGACTGCCATCGTCAAATTTCAAGTATGACTCTCTATCACTTTCGGGTACGCCTTCCAAAACCTCTGGGATGTTGGAGCACCATTTCCTTAATTGAAACTGACCCTTGTTCAACAGGCTCGATGTCTGAGCTATTATCTCAAGCGCTTCAGTCTTCGTTGGGGCACCAGATATAAGGTCGTCCACATAAAAATCCTGAAGGACAACACGAGAGCCAACGGGAAAACCGGCACCTTCATCCTTAGCCAGCTGGTGCATTGAGCGAACAGATAGAAAAGACGCTGGCTTTGTGCCATACGTCACGGTGTCGAGCTTAAAAACCTTCACGTCATCGTGGATAGAATCTCTCCTGAGGATGCACTGCAGAAAACTATCATCCGGAAAGACCCTTACGCAGCGGTACATCTTGCAAATGTCCCCAGGCAAAGCTACAAGGTGAGACCGAAACCGAAGCAATGTGTGAAAAAGCTTAGGCTGAATCACGGGGCCGGACATCAGGACATCATTGAGGGAATAGCCAGAGGCCGTAGCAGCCGAACCATCGAACACAACTCTCAGCTTAGTAGTGGAACTTTCTTCCTTCAGGACGCAGTGGTGGGGAAGGAAATACTGGCACTTACCTCGCAATTCCTGCGGCACCAGAGACATGTGACCCAGATCCAAGTATTCCTTGATGAAAGACGAATATTGGGTCCTTAAATTCGGATGACGATCCAGCTTGCGCTCAAGTGAATGGAACCGCCGCAAAGCCTGTGCGTAGGATTCCCCTAAAAGCTCCACACTGTGCTTGATTGGAAGGCGAACTGAATAGGCACCTGATTCAAGCCGGACGTGGTGCATGACGAAGTGGGCCTCGCAATCAAGTTCCTCCTTAGTAGTCTGAACGATAGGCGCAGTGCAGGCATCCACTTCCCAGAATTGGCGGAGAAGATAATCGAGGCGATCGTCAAAAGAGTTTGCTGGGCCAGCAGGAATCATCCTACATGAGGCGGCCAAGCGAGGGTTTCCCGGGGTGCAACCTCCTCCAGAAACTACCCATCCAAAACGTGTCTTCTGCAACAGAGGCAGACCATCTCCTAGCTGGATTTGCCCGACTGAGAGCAGCTCAAAAAACAGGCTTGCTCCAATCAGCAGATCCACACGCTGAGCTCTGTGGAAGTCCGGGTCAGCTAGAACCACATTGGCGGGAACCTTCCAATTGGACACATCTAAGTTCAGGCCAGGTTGACGCTCTATGATGTGAGACGACACAATTGCCTCAATGTAAACGGAATACGTGGATAGGCGAGACTTCAGGCAAACGTTAACCGAGGCTCCATCCGTAGTAAACTCAGCGTCTCCAAGGCCAGTCACTGCTACAGAACATTTGGACCGATGAAGCTGCAGTTGGCTGGCCAACCGAGATGTGATGAGGTGAACTTGGGAGCCGGAGTCAAGTAGCGCTCGACAAGGAAGAAAGGCTCCTGATCTGCCACGGACGAGAATGTGGGCGGTGGGCAAGAACACTATTTCAGCGCTGCGATCCTGTGCAACAAGAGCATTAGCGGAGGAGGAGCCTGAGAGGTCGCAACCCCAGCTACATTGGCCGGATTTGATCCAGAAGCAGGAACGGAAGTGGCGCTAGATAAACGCTCGCAAGGATGCAATAGCGCATGATGTCGGCGATTGCAAGTTGGGCAGCGGGAGGATGAGCATCCGCGAGCTAAGTGATCAGACTTGAGGCACACAAAGCAGAGGGCAAGACGTCTGACCTCATCGTATCGTTCCTCAACTGACAAGGCGAGAAACCTTGGGCAAGAAGGCACAGCGTGTGCCAGGATGCCGCACAGGGCACACGAAGCAGGCGGAGCATTCAGGACCATGCAGGATCGGTTGTTAAATGGCCTACGTCGGCCCGCTTGATTCGCTGACAAATGCGGAGCTAAGGCCAAATCCACCGTCTCCAGGGTACGGCACCTTTGTTCCAGAAACCGAGCCATAGATTCCCAAGTTCGCAGGCTATCATCAGTGCTTCCTGCCAGAGAGTCTTCCCATTTGGCCTTTGTGGCGGGGTCCAACTTTTGAAAGATGATCTGGATGAGGAGGCATCCTTGAATTTCGGCCGACGTCCCGGAACTCATAAGGGCCCGCATATGTCCATTGAATCGGTCGGATAATTCTCGAAGAGTAGCAACGGATCCCGGCTCGACCATCCTTAACTGCAGGATCTCGTTGATGTGAGCCTGGAAGATTAAGCGACGGTTGCTGAAACGGTTGCGCAAAAGGTCGAGGGCAACATCATAGTTCGCGTCGGTAATCTCAAGCGCCCTCACAGTCTCCAGTGCTGAGTCCCGCAGGCAGGAAATGAGCCACCTGAGCTTCTCCATCTTGGTCAGGTGCGGGTGGCTGTCAATGGTTGTCCTAAATAGGGCGCAGAAATCCGGCCACTCGGCATAGCCGCCGCTAAATGTTGGCATTGGCAACGGGGGCAATGAGGGAGCAGGCTTATATGGAGCGTTTGACATCCCAGCACCACTGGTAGCATCCAAAAGCGTAGAGTGAGCAGCAACCCGCATAGAACGCTTGGCCACCTCCAACTGGATGTCAACGTGCACGTCCGTAGCCAGCTGAGAGAATCGCCAATATAAATCGCTCCCGATCTCGCTGTAGTTTAGCTCCTCCAATTCCTCCTGCAGCGTGGTGAAACGGTCGCGCAGACGCTTCTCCATAGACTCGAGGGTCAGAATGGTTGAATCGTCGGTCTGCATCGCAGCCTTGACCTTCCGATGCAGTAACTCCATTTCCTGACATGTTACCTCGGCGCGTCTCCGCAGCATCCTTTCACGGCTTGACGCAGCAGATGCAGTAGCTTCAGCTCCAGATTCCATTGTGCAATTAAATTGAAATGCAACTTTGCGACAACAAAACCAACAACGGTGTTTCAGTGGCACTTTTAATGCTGATCACGATAATTGAACGGAATGATATCACGTCGGGGTCACCAAATGTTATGCTATTAATCGTTTTTAATAGCGGCCAAATGAATTATAATTCCAGAGGTCAAGTTCAATCCAGCTTCAGTCTTTATTTTCGAGAGTTCAACTCTAACCCAACTTGCAGTCGCTCAAATCAATAACAAAATTACAAGAATCAATATAAATTTAGCAATATGAACGCACACAAATGCAATATTTGCTAGTGTGCAGCAGCTCTACAAAAAAGCTCCCCAAAGCGCATGCGCTACAACTACCACCAAAGCGCATGCGAATGGGGGAGAAGTAAACAAAACCAGAACTGTCGATAACCCGACGCCGCTACTCAGACTTATAATATATATAACTTATTTTACGCAGCTTCGCCCTTTTCTGCTTGGCTCAACAATAACAAAGTAATGGCTTTTCCGATCAATAATATATATGGCAGCTATAGGATATAGTTGACCGATCTCGGCCGTTCCGACTTATATATTGCTTGCAAAGGAAAGAAGGATGTGTGCAAAGTTTGAAGTCGATAGCTTTAAAACTGAGAGACTAGTTTGCGTAGCAACAGACAGACAGAAGGACATGCTCAAATCGACTCAGGAGGTGATCCTGATCATGAATATTTATACTTTATAGGGTCGGAGATGTCTCCTTCATTGCGTTGCACGCTTTTGACCAAAATTACAATACCCTCTGCAAGGGTATAAACATAAAATTATACAAATTGTTTATAGTATAGTTATAATACGCTCTGCAAGGCTTTAAAAATAGAATTGAATCTTTCATTTCAGCGAAACTATAGTCTTCCCAAAAGTTGAAAGTACCAAGTTTCAAGTGTATAGCATTATTAGTTTGGATATAAGTGTTTTGCATGATCGGCGATTCGAAAAATATGGATGCCCCTGGCTTTCATATTTATCTTTTAGATTTGGCTTCATGTGACTTTTTTTTGTTCATTAAACTGAAGTGACCTATGAATGCACGGAGACCTCCAACAATTTAAAAGATAAAGAATAAAACGCAGGAAGAGCTTAAAGCTTCATTTCTTTAAGGAAAGAAAAACCCGTACTTAAAAGCGGACAACATTAATATTAATAAATTAATAAATATTTTTTCCTTTTGAACATACTTCGTATATAATAATATATTAAATATTTATTTTCCAGATGGCAGCAAGAAGTAGCTGAAACTGTTTTTGATACGGTCAATGCAGAGACCGATAAAATTGAACAAAAAAAAAAATCGAAGCAGAAACAACACTTTGAAATGGATGAAAAGGAATCAGATTGTATATTACATGGATATATAAAAAAGCTTGGTGGCTCGTTTGCTTCAATATGGCAAACGAAATATGCAAAGCTATATCCAAACAGGTATGAGACTTTTATTTTTAATTTTAAGGCCACAGAAACAAGTGGCTAATTTATTAAAAGACCCAAAAATAGTATGACTATTTTTGAAGAACATACAATACAAATACATAATATTGTATTTATTTAACCATGTATTGTATTTTTATTTATTGATTTTTAACATGTTTAGAATAAAATGGTAAAACCGAAAACATTTTCTCAAAACAAAGTTTTAAAAACTTTCCTCCGTGTTATCTCAAAACCCGAATGACTTGATATTTGTAGAGTACACCTAACACATGTAAATGTATCAAATGAACTAAATAAAATGAATTCGGTTTTCAAAATATGATTTTTATAGCAAAAAAACTAAGAAAGCTACATTTGGACTGAGCCGAAGTTAATATACCCTTGCAGTTAAGTAGCAGCTTATATTAATTGAAATATATCGGGTCCTTATGAGATTTTCTAAAAAAAAATATTGCATAAAGTTCCAAGCATCTTTAAAAATACCAAAGTTGTGTCATTTTAAATTATATATACATATATGCCAGATCAAGTTATTACCCTCTGCAGTGAGTTTTGGGTAAAAACCCAATATTCTAAAATTTTTCACAAATGTCTACCATTTTGCCAATTTTTAGATTATTTATTTAATTCTAGTTTATTCTATGAATTTAGGTAACTAGATTAAAACGCCGCCAATTTTGTTTGTTTCAATCGCCGGGAATTCAGAAAGCTTAATTAGGGCTTCATTAATTAATTAGGGAAGGCTTACTTACTTAATAAAAATTAGTAAATTTATGCAGTTTAAGTATAAACATCAAACATTATTATATTTATTTCTGAAATCTTTTACTTTAGAGGAATACCTTTTTAGAAGAGTGTTTCACAGATAAAACGTTAAGAATATAAGCTTTAAAGAAAGTAGTCTGGCAAAGCGAAATTCCGTGGAAGAGACGGAACATAATACCCTAAAGTACCCTACAATGAATAAAAGCAGAGGATAAAAGTTTCTAGTCCTTCTTTTAGGAATGGTTAATTATAAACCTGTTAGTAGATGCTGACTATCTAGAACACAATTGATAAGGTCACTGAGAAAAACTATAGCCTATAGTTTATATATAGCCTATATATTCACTGGAGGATCGACATACTGCAGCAGCGTTGATGATTTTCGATAATATTGTCTCCAACAACATTAATTGTCCTATGTTATTGGGGATTATCAACTTCAATATGCCCCCGAGTGATCTTCGCACGTTTGCTTTCTTTCGGATGACCTGTCGTAGCGCTAATTATCTTATGAATGAGCCAATTGAGCAGTCTTGAAATTAACAGTTAACAGAAAACAGTTGAAATTAAATTCTTTTGTATTAATTCAAGGCGATGTTGATGAATCCGAACTCCAGGAACGGACAACTCAATAATATATAGCAAGCTATATATTAATATATTAGCTATATCGAACATTAAATTCGTTTGACCATCTTTTGAAAAAAAAAGCCGAACAAACTATTTTATCCTTGAAAATAAGATCGAAAAATTTAAGTTGCAAATTTCATATGTAGGACACCCAGATTGTTAACCTAAGGTAATCATAATAATGCGCACCCACAGAGATAGTATATAGCCTTGTGAGTGTTAGATCGATAAAATGACATGAGTTTACATTTCGATCCATTAAGTCTTAGGCAATATGCTAAACAAGAATTTTTAAATTTATCCAAATCGGATTGAAGTCTAGATTGGAAGAGAATGGAAACTTGAGAATCTACACACATATAGTAATACGCATATTAATACGTATAATCACTCTACAGAGAATTTCAAATAACAAAAATATAGGAAAAGGAAAAAAATTCCACAAAATTTTATTCTCCGGCTTTAACCAAGGTTTTGTAAAGACTATATTGTGAGATTTAAAGAAAGAACTATCATAATACAGTACCGGAAGTTTGCAACGTACCCCCTTGTATTGTGATAGGTAAGTGTTATAGAAAAAATTATTTTTTTATAGCTGAGGAAAATCAGGTGAAAGGTTGGTCAGTGGCTCTACTGGTTGGTCAACTGGCCCAAAGAAAAAATTTTATTAAACATCTGCATCTTAAAAGATATTCCTTGTATAGGTGAATTTAAATTGATTAATATGTAAGCTGAGATACCAATCTCAGAAGCCGAGTTATAAATAGGGGTCGCACTAATTACTAATACTATTACTAATACTAATAGTCGGTACCGGGGGTCCGGACGAAGGGTCACTCTGTTGGGTGACTATAAATAGGATTTTATTTGATTGGTTCGATAGTATCAATTTAAGTGATACCGCGGAGGAAATATCGGATATTTCTTAATTTATACTGATATATTCGGAAGCCGAGTTTTTCCAGGCCAAGCGCTTGAGGCAGCATAAATATTTGGCTTGTAGTTGCATCATTTTTTTTTTACTAACGAGATGTTTAGATTTCTGTGGGTGTCAGTATTGCGTCTTCATTGATGTTGCTAACGTTGCCCCTCAGTGTAAAGCCACATTGCCTAACAGCTTATCTCCTACAGTGTGGATACATCTTTGGAATAGAAGTTCTAATCTGGGACCACGGAAAACGGACCTCTACCAAAATGGTGCGAGGTCAAAAATAGCTCTTCCTCCAAGCCCAAACTTTCTTCCCTAACTCGCCTCCAAAAAAATATTCCAAAACAAGAATTCGGCTTCTAAAGAAACTATAGAAATAGCTAAGCTAAATAGCTAAACTAGTATCCAATAGCTAATAATCCTGATGTCTCGATAACGCTGCTATTGTACAATGCACTTGGTGGGCGTCTGGGTCGAATAGCGTTTGTTTAAACTCGCAAACCTTGTTGCCGTTAGTCCCACTGATACATTGACGCAGGCTGTCTTTACTTATTGCGAAGTGATGTTTCCGGTGATCATCTATTGTCAAATACCTTGTTTCTGTATTTGTAAATACTAGTCCTTTTTTAGTTGCCTGCGGAATGGGCTCCATATGATACCCTGAACTCATCCTACTCTACCAATGAGATGCTAGTGTGGAACAACAATAAGTTCTCGGTTTCCTGTACCCGAGTGGTGGCAAATGGTACAAGTCCTAGCTGTCTCCTCTGTAATTGGTAGCCGTCGTCCTGGTGGGGGATGCGTTTGTATTTTTTTAATTACTTGCTTTACTTGTTGCACCGAGACCAAAGCCAGTTTTCATTTTCCTTCGTGTGGCCCTTCGTTTGCGGTATTGACGTTATTGGTAGTGACAGCGTTGGCGTTAGCCTATCATAGTATTTACCATAGTATCGGTACGTGGTAAACATTATTAGTTGGAATGAGTATTGATTTTTTGTTGGGTTTTTTTTTTTAATGATTGTCTTCTGCCTTGGTATTAATGATTGGTAATACCGCCAATAGATGGATGGCCCTTGTTATATTTTCCCCGTCTTTTCCGTGGTGGATTTCTGTTATGCGTCCGAGAGGCCAATTCAAGACAAGTATTTGTGCAAGTTCGTGGGTCCAGCGCTTCCAAAATTCATCGTGCAATTGTTTGATAGCTTCCACTGAGTGATTAAGCCTGTGCGCGGCCTTGACTGGTGAATGTCGGGTGATGCCATTAGAGGCTTTCCAAAAATGCCGTCAGATCCTTTGGGCTGGAAGAAAGAAATTGGAGTGAGTTTAGAGTAGTTTCAACAACAATCACTATTGTTTCCAGTTCTTCATAAGGTAATGAGGCGGTGTATAGCGTTCGTTTCAGTAGATGATACCCTGATTTTACTGTTGCTTCTCACAGACCCCCGAAATGGGGAGCTCTAGCTGGTATAAATCTAAATTCTAATTTGCGCATTTTTTATGCACTACTTGTTGTGCGTCTTCTTCAAATATAGCTTTTCTTAATTCTGATAATTTTCGTTTATCGCAAAATGTATCGCATTGTCACAGTAGATATTAGCTGGCAGTCCACGCCGTCCGCAAAATTCATTGCGGTTATTCATTGATGCAACAGGTCTCCAAAACTCCGGGTCTGTTGTTTGCAGGATCTGGGCGACACGATTTTCCATAAACGTCTGCAAAGATGATGCAGTGGCGTTGATCCATTTTAACATTTCCATATGCCGTCTCTGATGCATCTGCAAATACATGCAGTTCAATGCCTTCGGATGTGTCTGAAGCCCACACCTTGGAATTTTAATCGTGTTCAGGATATGGACTTCATGTGTGAATGCTTGCCATTGATTGGTGAGTTCAGGGACTAGTGCCGTGTCTACCTTCAGCTCCCACAGCTGTTGCATTCTGATTTTTGCTGTAGTCACAACTGGACCAAACAATCCCACCAAGAAGGAGGCTCTCCGTCAATTGGTTGGCCGTTAATCTAGTCATATGCCGTAACTTCTCGTATTGATCCATAAACTTTACGTTTTGTTTCTGGAGCTCAGAATCTTTAAGGAGTCTTCTTTCCAGCGCGTAAAACCACCTGTGTCCCATGGGAAGGGATTTTCCGAGTAGTTGCAGGTCTTTTTTAAATGGTAATCTCACACATAATCTTTCATCTGCTCTTCTTTCAATATTTTTCATGAAATTCTGCTCGCATAATTCGTCCTCGGTGGTGAGTGCCTTGGAATTCCTCTCCAGTGTGTGTAGCTTCCAAAATTGTTTAAGTAGCTTCTCAATGTTGTGTGCTTCCATCATGGATGCGAGATTGCTCATAGCTGGCTTCGTCGGTAAGGTGTTTCCAAATGTGACCGGTCCGATCAATATCCATCCTAATTGCGTTTTTGAGCAATGTCTGTTCATGCCCTATGTTTATATGCTGTGGCCCCATTTGTTGGGGTTTATACTCTGCACCAAGAAGGAGGTCGATACCCTGTGATTTCTTGAAGGTGGGATCCGCCAAACGAATATCTGATATCTGATGAATATCTGATATCCCCGACGGTAGTGCGACTATTTGTATTTTTTCCTAAGTAGTTAATGAGGAAAGATTAAACATTGCTGGAGCGTTTGCTCGTTTCGTCTATCCAATGCCTGTGATGTTCACGTCGGATGGTACTGATTGTAATCCCAGTTTGTTCGCCAGATACTGGGAAAATAAATTCACTTGTGATCCAGAATCTATCACTGCGCGGTATTTTTGTCATATTCCTGTAGGAGCCTGGATTTCCACTTGGGATTTCCACAGTTGGCGGTTAATTGTGTGGTGGTTCTTTCCGCATAAGTGATATTTATACCTTGATCTACAAGCGATGGCTGTGTGGTGTGGGTACAAACAGTTTGTGCAAGCTCGAAACGCTCGAAAGCGCAAACTTCAAAGGGCGGGTTGGTCGATGATCATGTTTTCAGTCGTTGCCAGGCATCTTGATAGCTGGCCTGTCCACCAATTGTGTGACTGTCCACAGTCTTGATTATCCAATCCAACTCTGTGGAGATCTCATGAAAAGGAGGTCATTCCATATGGTCTCCATAAAATTTTGGGATGTCGATTGGTGGCATTACGAACGTACATCTGGCGGTTGGTCTGTGAATCGAAACCGATTTCGTTTGTGTTTCTTCGCCTAAGAATGAAGAATATTTGTACTTTTTTTGTTGTAATTTTATATTTTGGCAAATTTGAGCTCGCGGGAGTACCGGTAGGTTCCGGGGTCAGAGTCAATCTTGTGGAAGGACTGACTAAACGTTACCTGGCTTTAACCAAGGGGCTGTTTTGATGAGCAACCGCTTGCTGCGGCTGAGGTTGATGTGCGGGATTAAGAGATTGAGGTCCTGTGATGGTTGACTGGCCTCAGGTATGTGTCGGTTGTGTTTCGGTTAGATGTTCATCAGGTTGCTCTTCTGGTGGGACCAGCACACTGAGGCTATTACGTATAGTACGGTTCTACAGGCGGTCTTTCTGACAGAAGCAACACTCTATGATTTGATTTTAAGTACCACGAGATAATGCTGAGTAACAAGCCCATTTACTCTGTATTCGTAACTGTCTTTATTTGGGAGACTCAAGTCTTATATAAGATGCTTGATTACAAATATGTCATATCTTAAAACAATGATTAAAAAACTATAATAACATACAAATAATAATAGACTTTAAAAAACTTAAATAATAGACTTTAACTAAAATAATAGACTTTAACCATGAAATTAATAAACTTATCCATTTATTTACTATATAATATTTAAGTTTATTAACCTATAACCTATCTCCAACGGCGCCCACCCGGTTCCATATCCCGAATTAAGGAATAGCGATTGATAAGTGACCAAATAACCCAGCTACACCAGGCGGAGCCTACCGTTGATATAAAGCAATGTCAGCGGTAAGAATGACCAACTGACCGGGGCGAGCGAGAACCAGCGGAATCAGAAGAAACCTAAAACCAAGCAATCTGAATCAGCAGATTCAGAGGTAGGCGGTCTTACACTGGCCTTGTTGACCTTGTCGTATATAGTTGGCCAATTTTTATAATAATTACACTATCAAATCAATTTTCTGGTTGGAAACAGCTCTAAGCATCTTTAAAAATAGCAATGTAAGCTAAAGAATATCCTTTGAAGTTTGGCAGATCGCATTTTGGCAAATTCCAAAATTTTTTAATAGAAAATTGATTTGATAGTGAAATTTTTATAAGGATCGTCCAACTATATACGATCCGATTTATACCAAATAATATTATTAGTGCTATTTAACTGCAAAAAATTAAAAAAGCTTACCTTTCGTGTTGTTTAATAATATAGAACAAATTTAACAACAGTAATAATTATTCATTATCTCATAAGAGCATATACATATTCGACCCTATGCTCGCATTTAAAGAACATGTTTAAATAGTAAAAATGTTCAAATACTAAGTATGGAAGTTTGAAACAAATCATTAGAAGCATAAGAAATAAGTTGAGTTGCATAATTTTTGCACTTGTTTTTCGATCTTTCTGTGTGTTTATGTCTTCTTTGCCGGAAATACACTTATTAAAAATTTGATTTGAAAATTTCCACATATAAACTGGCACCTGGTTTTCGCTATTTTCGCTAGGAGACCTTTAGAGTAAAAATAAAGTGTTTTTATATATTTATCGCATGTCCCTAAACATGTATGCTTTCTTAAAAATTGAAAGAATTCAGGTGTAGACATTTCGCAGCCTTCCTTTTTTAGATCTCAACCATTACAATTTTGGAAGCGCGATTGGAGGACGAACACATTGCACGACTATATTTATAGATGTCGCCTAGGCTTTCTACCGAGTATGCCTACCGCTATGTATAAAATAAACGGAAAAAATAACTTACTCGAGTATAATATGTATAGGAAAGAAATTCACCTGAAACCCATCTGGACAACAAGAAAAAAGCATTCAATAATTTGAAAAACCATCGCCTCAGAGAATATTCTTACCCAACTCAAAATAAAATTCGTAGTAGATAAGATATTTGTCCAGAAAGTTCAGAAAACTTGTCCTAAAATGTTAAAAAAACGTACTTACATCTTTCGAACCGCCTACGTGCTGGCATTACTTGTCTGCTATTTAGACGGTTTACAATCTTATGTCCGATAATTCTTGGTGTTTTCAATTAACCATAACTCACTTGATAAAATATTGAATACTTATCCTTGCAAAACCATCTATCCATCTATCGAAATTTTACGGCGGGCCTGTTTGACATGTTCCCAGCAAAAAATCAACCATGTTAGAAATTTGTTGGGTCGAGCCGCGTGTTCGCCTTAGCTAGTGCCCAGTACTAGCCTTTACCGCTAGGCTACAGTCTGGTCTGTTGAGTGCGATAAGTCTCGACGATCTTTTTCAAGAGCAAGTCGGCCAGATAACTCCATTTCCTAGTGGCTGCTAGTGGATGACCACCTAGTGGATGACCACTTTCCTAGTAGTCGAAAAACTCCCTGCACTTTAGCCTGAAAGTAGGCAAGGGAATGCCCACTAGTTCTTTCTCCGGAAGGATAGTCCCTGCCCTAGCTAGTTCATCTGCGGCGCAGTTTCCCTCATGAGCCCTATGACCGGGTACCCATATGAGGTAGATGACATGTTGTTCAGCCATCTCGTTGAGAGATCTGCGACAGCCATTGACTGTCTTGGAGTTGGATGAGAATCCGTCAAGTCAAGGCGCTGCCTGACAGTCCGAGAAGATACATATTGTACCCCGATTGCCCGCAAGTGCCGGGGATTCTACTACTTCAGCCTGAAAAACACTGCAGTGGTCAGGGAGTCTTAAGGAGTCCTTTAGGCTCAAATGCTCACAAAAGAAACCGCCTCCCACCTGTCCGTTGAGTTTTGATCCATCTGTGTAGATCTGAAGGGAGCTCTCTGGTCCCGGTGTCCCGGTGGCATCCCATTTCTCCCTCGAGGGGATGATGATTTTGTAATTAGTGGTGGGTTGGTCGACGGGCACGCAGTAATCCGTACCCCCCTCTGGTTCTTGCTCCATAGATTCGCCTCTCGCAGTCTTATTGCCGCCAGAGTGGCTATCTTTACCCCCATCAGTTCCACCGGTAGTAAGCCAAGAATGAGATCTAGGGCGTCGCTAGGCGTAGTGCGTAGACTGCCTGTTATACAGCGCTGTTATACCGCCATGCGCTGCGTCTTCCTGAACCTATCCCTGCATAAGGAGTTGTCCAGGGCAGGTCACCAGACCACAACTCCATAAAATAAGATTGGTCTGATGATCGCCGTGTATAACCATCTGACAATCTTCGGGGACATTCCCTATTCAGGCCTACCGCCTTGCGGCAGGTATAGAGTGCTATTTCCGCTTTCTTAGTCCTATCTGCGGTGTTCAGCTTCCAGTCCAGTTTTCTGTCTAATCGGATGCCTAGGTACTTCGCACTACTGCTAAGAGTTAGAGTTTCCCCTAGGAGCTTCGGAAGCCTAAGATTCGGTATTTTTACTTCCTGGTAAACAGCACGAGCTCTGTCTTGGACGGATTGACTCCCAGCCCGTTTCTTTGCGCCCAGCCCAACAGAACTTCAAGCTTCCCTGTCATTAGGTCGCATAGCGTTTGTTGGAATTTCCTTACAAAGGCAATAGCAACATCGTCCGCGTACGCAATGATCTTGCAGCCACCACCCTCTAAGGATCGCAGAAGGTTGTTAACCGCCACGTTCCAGAGTAGTGGCGAGAGTACACCTCCTTGCGGGGTGCACCTCTTGACGTATCTTCGAATAGTCGAAACTCCAAGAGTCGCCTCGACACTCCTGTTGACCAGGATCTGCCGTATTAGGTCAACTGATCGGTCGTCTATTCCAAGTCCCGTCAGTGCGTCGATTATTGAGCATAGCAGGATGGTGTGGAACGCCCCTTCTATGTCCATAAATGCAACAGGTGCATATTCCTTAAGGTTGATCGCTCGCTTGGCGATCATAGTGATTTCGTGCAGGGCTGTCTCTGTCGATCGGCCCCTCTCATGCGCATGCTCCGAGCCTGAGATATCATCTGGGTTAATGGTTAGTTAGAGATGGAGACTTAGGAGTCTCTCCATAGTCTTAAGGAGGAAGGATGAGAGACTAATAGGTCTGAAGTCCTTAGGGGTGCAGTGGGATGGTTTACCCGCCTTGGGTATGAATACAACCTTCGTGCACAGCCACGCCTCTGGTACCATACCAGTAGTAAAGACTATGCTGAAGATCTTGATCCATTTCCTTAGGTATTAACCGGCCCTAGATAGCTGAGCCGGTAGAATGCCGTCTTGGCCCGGAGATTTGAAGGGTTTAAAACTTTCTATTGCCCATTTAAGATTCCTGTCAATAAGGATGTAGTTGAGGGAGCTCTGGTGGCCCTGGCTGCGCATCACCTGGGTTGTTCCTTCCGCAGCCCGGGAAGTGTGCGTTGATAAAGGTCTCCAGGGACTCCTGGCTTGAAGTTGTCTACCGCCCATCCGTGTTCTTAATATAACCTACGTTGGGGGCTGTAGTAGAGAGAATCTATCTTAGGCGGGCGGCCTCTGATGTCTCCTGGATGTTGGTGCTCGTAGGTCTCAATAATCTTTGAAGGTGGTTCCACTAAGGATCTATCTAGTATCTTTTTATAGAGATCCCAGTTTGCCTTCCTAGGATTGCGTACTGCTTGCTTAGTGAAGTTTTCGAAATTTATCTCAACGTAGCGGTGGTCTGAAAAGGAGTGCTTGTCTAGGACTCTCCAGCTGGTGTCTGCATCAGCCAGGGAGTACGAGAATAGGTAATGCCAAGAACTTCTCTCCTGTTTTCGACGACGAAAGTGGGTTCTGAACCTCTGTTACCCACTAGAAGCTTAGAGTTGAGGATAAAATCGAAGATTGACTCACCCCACTTGTTTGTATCAGTGCTTCCCCACTGAAGGTGATGAGCGTTGGCGTCGCATCCTATTAGTAGGTTGATCTTTCTCCTTTCGTTATCTTCCACAAGCCGCCTGAGTAGCAAGTGCCGGGGAAGTTGTATGTGGACGTGACCCATATACGCCGAGCATATTCTGAGAGGGCCGCCTGGTCCTCTTACAGCAGCGGCTACATGATCTTCGTTGCTGAAATTTGGTAGCAAGAAAATGTTAAGGTTCTTTTTTGCGAGAATGCAAGCTCGCTTTTTACCTGTTACATCGGCTGTGCAAAGCTTGAACTCCGACGACCCCAGACCAAGAATCCTGTCTCCATGGATCCAGGGTTCTTGGATGAGGGCCACGTCAGGTCCCTCTCTGCGAAATAGAGCAGGAGGGCGGCGGATGCCTCCTTACTGTGATGGAGATTTATCTGCAGGAGTGTCAAGGACATCTTCTAGATTCTCCACCACAGTAACCTCTGCCTCGGTATCGGAGCCTAGCAGTGAGACCTCCTCCATACCAACGCCTCCAAGAGCCATTGCCAAGTCACTTTCTTCCGAGGTGTACCCTTCTAGAATGTCCTCCTCCACATCCGACATTCCTTCAAGGCGAACCTCTTCGGTCGGTTCCTCCAAGTCTGGGTTTTGTGCGTCTATCTCCAAGTCGATGCCTCCTCACTTGCCATACGTATCCGACTTGTTAATCCTCACTGCTAAGTGCTCGAAACCGCCGTGGAGAGTGTGGGGTTGCAAAAAGACCTTACCATTATCATGGCCTACGCCTCCACAAACTACCCAACCGCACAAAGCAGCTCGTAAAATAATCCAGCTTCAATAAGCAAATCAACTCGCTGAGGCTGGTGAAAATGAGAATCCGCTAGCTTTACATTGGCGGAATGGTTGGGTTGATGGTCAGTGATGTTGGAGGCTACGATCGCAGTTAATTGCGCCGAGTAGTCAGAGTAATCCCAATGGATTGCAAGCTGACTTGCACAGAAATCCCATAGCAAGGTAGAGAACCCTGCGTCATCAATACCGGATACAGACACCGGAGACTTTATCTTAATCGAGAAGCTCTCGGTAGGGCAGTAGAACTCCGGAACAGTTCCGAACTAAAATATTGCCAGTGGCTAGCAGCACCACATCACCAAAACGATCCTTAGTGATGAAAGAATTGACGGCAGCGGACGCTGAACGAGAAACAGCGTTTCTAGATGCGTCGCTCGGGAGAGGGGTAATAGCGTTGAGTACCAGCTGGCGAGTTGCCACCAAAATGCAGCAGAATATGATGCCTGCGTCCACACGCACCGCAGCTTAAAGCATTGCAATGCCGAGATGGGTGACCAAATCCAAGGCACTTACGGAAAAAATCCAGTCGCCCAACCTCGCCTAAACGATCCTCAGGCGACAAACTTAAAAGCCTTGGGAATGAGTTTATTATATGAGAATAGCCATCACAGATCATGCATGCGGTAGAGTTTTTAATCATAAATGCAGAGTTACGTGGATGAAGGGGTCTACGTCGTCCTACTGTAAGGTTTGGTGCATATGATGTCGTCGGCAAATCCTTGCTCTCCAAAGTCCGGCTTCTCTGCTCAAGGAAACTAGCGATGGACTCCCACGTTGGAATGGAATCCAAGTAATCCGAGTCAGCTTGCATTTCCTTCCACTTAGAGTGCGTGGCATTATGAACCTTCTGCAACAGCACTTGGATTATGATGCAGCTAGCAATCTGCTTCGTTGTGCCAATGCTTGCCAGGGCTCGCATATGCGAATTAAATTTATCCCAAAGAGCGCGTCGTCGCCGATGCGGATTCTACGACCCTTAGATTCAGTATCTTATTAACATGAGCTTGAAAAATAAGCGTGCGATTTCTAAACCTTTTGTTTAGCAGCTCCAATGCTACGTCATAGTTTTTGTCCGTCAGCTCCAACGATCGCACAGTCTCCAAGACAGACTCACGAAGGCAGGACCGCAACCGCTGAAGCTTCTCCACCCGACTTACAAAAGGGCTTGGGTCTACCATGGTCGAGAACAGTGACCGGAATTCAAGTCACTCCGCATAACCTCCACTAAAAGTGGGAAGCGGCAGAAGTAGCGTTTATTAGTGTAGAGCTCGCCGGCAACAAACTGGAGCAGCGCATATTCTCCTGGTCCAGAATGGTCCTTGCCGCATCGTTGAAGTTGACGCGCAGATCGCTCATGAGTTCCGCAACATCCAACTCGGACAGCTCCTTGTTCGTGCTCTTGAAATCCGCGACGATGCCTTCCAATTCGCTAAGCCGCACATTTACCATTTATCCGGAAATGTCCCCACTGCTTTCAAGGAATCCTTGAAGATCCTCAAAAAGTACGACTGCACTTTGACTCAAAAACAACTTCTTTTCAGGAGAGGGTTTGTAACCGCGAAGATACCGCGAGAGAGCGAGATAACGATAGCGCATGACGGAGATGCAGGTAGCCGATCGAATGCACGAGAGCGGGCGACGCGAATAGGGACATAAAGATAAAAGGGAGTGACGGCACGAGTTCAATAAATTATTGCCGGCCAAATAAGAACATAATGCAATTATATAAGGAATCATTTAATAATGAAATTTCCGATCAAGACAAAACATAGGTAGCGCATTTTTGTATTTTATTGTACATAACATATTTTACCGAAATATTTTCATAAATACAAGAAAATTTAACTCAAAACCATATTCGTTCTGAGTCTTTAATTCGAAAATTGACCTCAAACTTGCACTAGGCAACTTACTAGATCATAAGACAATGTTTGTTGCGATCGGGACGAATGGCTCACACGTTTCTTTGAGCAGGCACCAAATTAGTTTTTTTTTATATTTTCTTTATTAAACTTAAGAAAGTACTTTAATATATTAATGTGCCAAAGTAGCGCGCGCTAAAAAACTTCGTGTTTTTTCCGCCACTCGTTAACTTCACCGACTCTTCTTCCTCCCTCAGCGATGGACCACGCCACCTTCTTCTCGTCGATATAAAAATATATCGATCAGTGTTATAAGGTTAGTCTAACATTTTGCAACACACTTAACTTGTACTTTAAATCTAAACTCTAACTCTATTACGGCGGCAACAATGTTTACTTAAAGCCATGAGATCCGAATTACCCAAGCAACATTTATTTTCTATCTTTATCATCATTTTATTTTTTCCAAAGCAATCACATTGTTAATTTCCGCAAACAATTTTTTCATTTTCCATCTTAGATTTCACGTAAATTTAAGATTTCTTCTTAACAATTTAAGTCCCGTCTCTGTTAACTGGCCAACACATAGCTCACAGTTTTCTGGACCTTAAAATCAGAATTCAAATCGGACAATTTATAGCACATAGTTATCTTAACCGGCCAATTCATTTAACACAATTTATCTAAAATTCAAACAAATCAATTTAATTTTAACCAACCGGGCATTGCATAGCTTACGGTTGCCTTTACATTTCTTTATTTCACAAAACTTTTCAATTTTTCCCTTTACTGGCTCGATCATTATCCTGATGTTCAGATGAAATTCTCAGGCATACTTCGTTATAATTCATGAGAAAGAAACAAGATAATTAAAACAATCAAAAATGGGCCCTAAAACTATAGGTCTAATTTTGTCTGATATCGCTCCTTATTCTCGAGTAGAAAATGATCCCCAACTTTATGACTAACGATTGCGGCTTTATTCTTATCAAATCTTAACTTTTCATATGCGGCGTTTTTTTTCTTTTTTTTTTAGCTATGCTTCTAATCAGATCTACGTAGGTTACATTCTCGTTATTAACAATAGGTACAAGACCAAACGGTCTAGCCTCTTTTCCAACGAGTACCTCCAACGGACTAATATCGGTACCCTACTGGGAGTGCAATTAAGAACAATTTTATATAGGGCGTCATACTAAGATCCCTTGCCTTTTTCGACCGCAGTCAGCATAGATTTTAGGGTGCCTATCACTCGTTCAACTTCAACTTGGTTCAACATGCAGCTAATTCCACGTTTGGGGTTTTAGTTGCCTTTGATTTGGCTTCGGCTTTTTTAGGTTTGGGCTTTTTGTCGGCAGCTCCGGCGGCCTTCTTAGTGGTGGCTCCGGTCTTCTTGGTGGATACCTTCTTGGTTTTATTTTTTTTTTTCAACCGAAGAAGGCTTTGGCTTGGGCTCCTTCTTGGCAGAAGCTGATTGTTTAATCGAACCAGATGAACCCTTTCCCTTCGTCTGGATCAGCTTAGCATTGGCAACAGCAGACTTCAGGTACTTTTTTATGAAAGGAGTAAGCTTCTGAGCATCGAATTTGTACGTGGCAGTGATGTACTTCTTGATTTATAGAAGCGAGAAGCCCCCACGCTCCTTCAAATTCTTAATTGAAGCATCTACCATTTGTTGATTTGGCGGATGCGATAGTGGTACTGTAGTTTTCTTCGCCTTTGTGTCAGCGGGTCCCGTTCCCTTTTTGGCTGTTACTTTCTTCTCAACCGGTGCAGATGAAGCTGCCACAGGAGACGCGGATGTAGCTAATGCTGAATCGGACATTTTTTAGTTTTTCACAAAAATAAACTTTTTTTATGCAAAAAATAGCAAAAAATTGTTTTCTAATAAATATTCTTTATTGTATGCTTACAACTATATACAACTATATATTGTATACTATACTTCGTATATAATTCGTAATATAATACTAATTACTATACGAATTACTATTCGTCTTTCATAAATTTGGTTATATATATATCATTAAAAGTTAAACATTGATGTATAATTATCACTAACACAAAAAACATCATTTTTATATATTATTTATAATAATAATTTAATTTATTAAATAATTAATTACATTTAAGAAATGACTCTTGAGCACTGGAGAACATTTTGTTTTTTAATAATTAAAAAATAATTTTCTTTAATAATATACACTTTTAGTTTATTTATTTTTTGTTCGACATATTTTAAGTTTTCTGTTTATATTTGCCAGTAAATGGCTGAAACAGCGAATTTAAATATTAATTGAACAAAAAACTTGACAAAAAATCTTAAATTTTCGATTTTTTTAAATTTATGCGCTTCCAATTGACAATTGTTCAATTTAAGCGCGCTCTCCACGGATACGACGGGCCAGCTGGATGTCTTTAGGCAAGTTAACACCTAACTAATACTAAATTAGTTAATAAAATGTTAAGTCCAGTCACACGCCCATAAGTTCTTAATAGCAAATGTGCTTACGCAACCACATTGAGTGCACCGGGCGCAATATGATGCCGTGGCACCAATAAGGGTCACACGGATCGAAAGACACGTGCGCTGAGTAAGCATTGATATACCATTGATTATGCTTGCGATCGTGGGAAATCAAAAAGAAAGAAAACACCAAAATATTTCGAAAGTGCATCTACCAACAACATAATGCACTTGCATTGTCCAATTATGAGGAAAGACATGGGCTTTAGTTACATCAACAACACTAGCTACCATTGACATCGAGCGTCGCCAGCAGCAGCAGCTACAGCGACCGAGATCGCGGCAGCGATGGAGCGACACTTAGGTTTAGTTATAAATTATAAGAATTATAATTGTCAGTTCTAATACGACACTCAAATAAACGAAACATAAACGATTAATTTTTTTTAAAAGAATATTTATCTTATCTTTTTAACTGGCATAATAGTAACACCCTTAGCATGGATGGCGCACAAATTTTTATCTTCAAACAGACCAACCAATTAGGCTTCGGTAGCTTCCTGCAAAGCCATCACAGCCAAATTCTGGAAGCGCAAATCTGTCTTAAAATCCTGAGCTATTTCACGCACCAACCGCTGGAATGGCAGCTTACGGATTACCAACTCGGTACTCTTTTGGTAGGGACGGATTTCACGGAGAGCCACAGTTCCGGGACGATAGCGATGGGGCTTATTTACTCCTCCGGTGGCTGGGGCACTCTTACATGCGGCCTTTGTACCAAGTTGTTTGCATGATGCCTTGCCACTAGTCGATTTATGAGCAGTCTAACTTGTGCGAGCCATTTTAATTTTCAAATTCACTGTTGTCTTCGCGCCTCTGAAAACACAATAAACGTGCAGCCGTGTTGCGCTACCTCTTTATATACCAGAAACGCCGAGGGTTGAAAAGAGGGGGATAGAACTACATGCCGTTTCGATCGATCGGGTTTACGAAGAGCGTGAATAACATATCGCTCGGACCCCTTCGTAGTCTCATTGAATCGGTATAAAAAGCAGCGCTCCAAACCTTATAAACTAGTTGTTCAGTGACTTAAAGGGTTAAAAAATTAAAAATGACTGGTCGCGGTAAAGTGAAGTCAAAACTATTTCATCGGGTTAGTACTCATCAGAAGTATAAAGTGAAAAGTGATTCCTGAAAGAAGAAAAAGAGATATTTACACACGGAGACTGAATATAAAAAGAATAGTTAAGAGTGAATGCCAAAAGTGCTTAATAAGAAGAACAAAAGCCAAATGAAAGAGGAAAGGCACTTTTAATAACTAATAAAAAACAAATTAAAACTTTATAAATGTATTCTAATAAATGTGAACAAAATCATAATACATATTAAAACCTACTCATTGGCCGACCACCTAAAGATAACAGAAGAGTTAACAAAAAAGGAGTAATATTCTTTTCATTCACTCCGAAACAACTCACACCACACAAACCACACACATTAAAAATAATACAAGAACGGAAAGCTAACTTCGGGCGGAGCCGAAGTTGATATTCCCTTGCAGTTCAGTTGCAGCTTATATCATTAGATAAACATCGGATCCTACATAGTCGATAGATCTTTGTGAAATTTTTAAGATCAAATTATTTATCCGAAAGTGGAATCCATAGCAAGTCCTATCTTTCTAACTTAAAACTCAGCGAAGATATGGCATTTCCAATCAATCAGTTATATGGCAACTATAGGATTTAGTCTTCCAGTCCTTATGAAATACGGCAGATCAAAATTATTTGCCCAAAGTGGAACCCATAAAAACTCCCAACCTTCTACTATAAAAATCAGCAAAGATATAGCATTTCCGATCAATCAGTTATATGGCAGCTATAGGATATAGTCGGCCGATTCTTATTTGGCAGATTTGGCAGATCGAATAAATCTGCAAAAAGAGGAGTCCACAGCAAGTCCCATCTTTTTAACTTAAAAAAAAACAAAGTTATGGAATTTCCGATCAATCAGTTATATGGCGTTCCGACTTATATACTGCCTGCAAAGGAAAGAAGGATGTGTGCAAAGTTTGAAGTCGATAGCTTTAAAACTGAGAGACTAGTTTGCGTAGAAACAGACAGACAGACGGACAGACGGACATGCTTATATCGACTCAGGAGGTGGTCCTGATCAATAATATATATACTTTATAGGGTCGGAGATGTCTCCTTCACTGCGTTGCACATTTTTGACCAAAATTATAATACTCTCTGCAAGGGTATAAAAAATGAAGGTTTAAACTTTTTTTTTAGGTTGGATCATTTTATTACCTCAACATTTTTGTATGATTCATACCCTTGCAAAGGGTATTATAATTTTGGTCAAAAGTGTGCAACGCAGTGAAAGAGACATCTCCAACCCTATAAAGTATATATATTATTTATCAGGATCACCTCCTGAGTCGATATAAGCATGTCCGTCTGTCCGTCTGCCTGTCTGTTTCTACGCAAACTAGTCTCTCAGTTTTAAAGCTATCGACTTCAAACTTTGCACACATCCTTCTTTCCTTTGCAGGCAGTATATAAGTCGGAACGGCCGGGATCGGTCAACTATATCCTATAGCTGCCATATAACTGATTGATCGGAAATGCCATAACTTTGTTGTTTTTTAAGTTAGAAGACTGCGACTTTGTATGGATTCTACTTTCGGCAAAGTAATTTGATCTGCCGAGTTTTATAAGGATCGGCCGACTATATACGATCCGATATATATCTAATAATATAAGCTGCCACATATCTGCAAGGGTATATCAACTTCGGCTCCGCCCGAAGTTAGCTTTCCATTCTTGTTATAAATTAAATTGTAAATTTCATTAAATATATTATTAAAAAATCTATATATATAAAAAATGAAGTTTTAAACTTTTTTTTAGGTTGGAATTACACTCAGAAAGTGGAAATAATAAACCAGAGTTAATATTTATGGACCAAGTAGAAGATATTTCATCAGATTACATTCTTCATAAAAATGAAAATTGCATTCAGATTCGTATTAATGACGGCAGCCGAGACGGGCGCATCATTTTAACTAATTCGGTAAAAATTCTTTGAATTCTAAAATTTAATTCCTTAATAATACATTTTTTTATTTAGGATGAAATAGGTTTAAAGGAGTGGGCTTCTTCCCTTAGATCAGCACACAAAATGTCTCAAGACCTTTTAGGATCCATGGCTAAAAAGGCTGGAAAAATTTATGGAAGTGAACGAGATGCTAACAAATCTTTGCTTATACTTGGAGGAAATTGTTCAACGAAAACTTCTAATGGCTCTAACTAAATATTCATGTTAAATAAAAAATTTCATTTCAAATATCCATTGTAAAACTAAAGAAAAAACTAAAATAAATGTAAAGAAATTCGTATATATGCGGCCTGTTTCAGGTTGAATCATTTGTATTTCCATTATTAATTCTTATTATCGTATTAATGCATACGATTACCGAAGAAACAAAACCAACCATCTGCTGGTAGCATCCTTAGTTCCCTTGCGAGATAAATACCGGTAAGTAATCCTTCGAATACGATATCATTGAGATGACCATCATCATCAGCTTCGACCAGTACTAAATACACGGTGAACTTGGTGTTAAACGCTTTCCAAAAATGATTAATTGATAGCTTTTGAAGTTGTTTCTGTAACTTTGACGGATATACAGGAAAGCATATACAGGCAAGCACACACTTATATTGACTTGATTGAGGACTCTACGGACGGACTAAAGATATATAGACATTGTTATATTAAATGTATTTTAAGAGTGACTTCAATGACTATTAATTTTTGAGTGTCTTCAATTAAAAGACATGAAGATCTAGGTTCCGGTGGTTGAGTTTGCATATGCCTGTATAAAGCTTTACAAAATTTGACCTAAGTCTAGATATGGCAACAGAGCATTCACCATTTGTATTAAATGCAAAGACTTATTGATTTGGCAAGTGACAAGTCATGAATAACAGGAAATGATAGAAGTTGGGAGAACACAAACGACTCAAAAATTAAATAAAAGTTATCTTGTGAGAGCCCATCTTACGGTTTGTAGTAAGTAGCTGGTAGCTAGTAACAGCTCATTAGTATCTTGTACTACCCGTTAATTTAAATAAATAATTTAAATAAAATGAAAAAGAAGTAACAAATAAGAACTTGAAGCTTGTAAAAGAAAGATAAGCTAGTTTCCGACGGAACAAAAGTTAATATAACTTTGCAGTTTTGAGTATAATATAAGATATATGTTAATCTGAAATGTTTGAGTGTAAGCAAAGGGTACATAAACCGATTTCTGGGTTGTTGCCGCAACTTGCACTTGAACAAATTGGACGTGGAGAAAGAAATGAGTTCAGAATAGGTTTGTCTGACTGACTTTATTCATATAAAGGTTCAATATTTATAGCTAATTTGATAGATAGATATTGCTTGGTAAGTGGTAAATTAATGGAAATATAGCAAAAACATAAAAATGATAAATTAAAAATTTTAAAAGTGTAATATTCTGCAATATTTTGTCGATTGCATTAAATTGTAATGTCAGCAGTTTTTGCTGCGTTTCAGTTTGTTGTTTCTGTAGTGTTTGGTTTTTTAATGTTCATCGTTCTTTATGTAGGCTTTCACCTAATATATTCTTTATTATATATTTATTGTGCTTGTGTTTTTGTTGTGTGTATATTGTGTTCTTGTGAATTAATATTAAATGCTCATGACTTAACATTCTCCCGGCCGTTGAACAGGTGTTCAACCGTCGTCCAGCTCTATAGTAAACTGTCTTGGGGTAGGTTCGGGAATCGAATCTATGTCGCATGACGAGAATGCTTATCAGTGAGCGAGCGTGAACCGCGTGAGCGTCTGGTTTTTGGGGTTAAAATTGAACCCTCAAATAAAATTGAAATTAAACTAACAAATCGTGTATTTTTTCGGCCGCTATTAAAAAACATTAATAGCGTAACATTTGGTGACCCTGACGTGATTACATCCCGTATTTGGTTGTTGTGATCAGCGTTAATAAGTGCCGCGGAACCTGTTGGTTTTCTTTAGTTTTTTCTTTAAACGATTTACATGATTGCATAATGGAGTCTGGAGCTGAAGCTACTGGATCCGCTGTTTCAAGCAGGGAGAGGATGCTTCGGAGGCGAGCCGAGGTTACGTGTCAGGAAATGGAGGTCCTGCATCAGCAGGTCAAGGAAGCGATGCGGTCCGACGACTCAACCATTCTGACCCTCGAGTCCATGGAAAAGCGTCTGCGCGAGCGATTCACTACGCTGCAGGAGGAACTGGAGGAGCTCAACTATAGTGAGATCGGAAGCGATCTATATTGGAAATTCTCTCAGCTGGCCACGGACGTGCATGTTGACATCCAGATAGAGGTTGCCAAGCGCTCCATTAGAGTTGCTGCGCGCTCTACACTGTTGGACGGTGTCAGTGGTGCTGGTATTGCACCCCCTCCATATAGGCCTGCTTCCTCATTGCCCCCGTTGCCGATGCCAACGTTTAGTGGTGGCTACGCCGAGTGGCCTGATTTCTGCGCCCTGTTTAGGACGACAATTGGCAGCCATCCTCACTTGACCAAGATGCAGAAGCTGAGGTGGCTTATTTCATGACTGCGGGATTCAGCCTTGGAGACGGTGCGAGCGTTGGAGATTACCGACGCTAATTATGATGTTGCCCTGGATCTTTTGCGAAACAGATTTAGTAATCGACGTTTAATCTTCCAGGCTCACATCAACAAGATCCTGCAGCTAAGGGTGGTTGAGCCAGGATCCGTTGCAACGCTTCGGGAGTTATCCGACCGTTTCAACGGTCATATGCGGGCCCTTATGAGTTCCGGAACACCAGCCGAAATTCAAGGATGCCTCCTCATCCAGATCATCTTTCAAAAGCTGGATCCTGCCACAAAGGCCAAGTGGGAAGATTCTCTCGCAGGAAGCCGTGATGACAGCCTACCAACTTGGGAATCCATGGCTCGGTTTTTGGAACAAAGGTGCCGTACCCTCGCTCCGCATCAGCCAGTGAGTCAGGTGGGCAAACGTAGGCCGTTTAATAATCGATCTTGCATGCTCCTGAATACTCCCCCTGCGTCGTGTGCCGTGTGCGGCAGTCTGGCGCATGCTGTGCCTTCTTGCCCGAGATTCCTCGCCTTGCCAGTTAAGGAACGATACTATGGGGTCCGGCGTCTTTCCCTCTGCTTTGTTTGCCTCAAGTCTGAGCACTTAGCCCGAGGATTCTCATCATCACCGACATCATGCTCTGTTGCATCCTTGCGAACAGTTATCCAGCACGGTTTCCGTTCCCGCTTCCGGTTTGGATCCTGCCAATGAAGCTGTGGTTACAACCTATCAGGCTCCGCCAGCTACCACGTTTGTGACCCAGGATTGCTGCGCTGAGGTAGTGTTCTTGCCAACTGCCAACATTCTCGTCCGTTGCCTGCTGCATGCTCCTGAATACTCCCCCTGCGTCGTGTGCCGTGTGCGGCAGTCTGGCGCATGCTGTGCCTTCTTGCCCGAGATTCCTCGCCTTGCCAGTTAAGGAACGATACTATGGGGTCCGGCGTCTTTCCCTCTGCTTTGTTTGCCTCAAGTCTGAGCACTTAGCCCGAGGATTCTCATCATCACCGACATCATGCTCTGTTGCATCCTTGCGAACAGTTATCCAGCACGGTTTTCGTTCCCGCTTCCGGTTTGGATCCTGCCAATGAAGCTGTGGTTACAACCTCTCAGGCTCCGCCAGCTACCACGTTTGTGACCCAGGATTGCTGCGCTGAAGTAGTGTTCTTGCCAACTGCCAACATTCTCGTCCATTGGAGCAAGCCTGTTTTTTGATCTGCTCTCAGTCGGGCAAATCCAGCTAGGAGACGGTTTGCCTCTTGTGCAAAAGACGCGTTTTGGATGGGTTGTTTCTGGAGGTGGCGGCACAGGGAAGCCTCGTTTAGCCGCTTCATGTAAGGTGATTCCTGCTGACTCTGCACACAATATTGACGATCGCCTCGATTATCTGCTCCGCCAGATCGTTTATGCTACTAAGGAGGAGCTTGATTGCGATGCCCACTTCGCCATGCATCACGACTGTCTTGAATCAGGTGCTTATTCAGTTCGTCTTCTAATCAAGCACAGCATGGAGCTGTTGGAAGAATCCTACTCACAGGCCTTGCGTCGGTTCCATTCACTTGAGCGCAAGCTGTATCGTCATCCAAATTTAAGAGCCCAATATCAAGGACTACTTGGATCTGGGTCACATGTCTCTGGTGCCTCAGGAATTGCGAGGTAAGTGCCAGTATTAGCTACCTCATCACTGCGTATTGAAGGAAGACAGCTCCACTACCAAGCTGAGAGTGGTTTTCGACGGTTCGGCTGTTACATCCTCTGGATATTCCCTTAATGATGTCCTGATGTCAGGCCCCGTAATTCAACCTAAGCTTTTCCATACCATGCTTCAGTTTCGGTCTCACCTAGTTGCTTTAACGGGAGACATTTGCAAGATGTATCGCTGCGTAAGAGTCGACCCAGATGATAGCTTGCTGCAGTGCATTCTCTGGAGAGATTCTATCCATGATGACGTGAAGGTTTTTAAACTCGACACCGTGACAAAGCCAGCGTCTTTTCTATTTGTTCGCACAATGCATCAGCTGGCTAAGGATGAAGGTGCCGGTTTTTCCGAAGGCTCTCGTGTTATCCTCGAGGATTTGTATGTGGACGACCTCATATCTGGTGCCCCAATAGCTTTGGAAGACCAAAGCTGTAGAAATAATAGCCCAGTCATCGAGCTTTTTGAACAAGGGTCAGTTTCAATTGAGGAAATGGTGCTCCAACATTCCAGAGGTTTTGGAAGGAGTGCCCGAAGGTGAAAGGGAATCATACTTAAAATTCGACGATGGCAGTCCGTTCACGAAAACTCTTGGATTAGCATGGGACCCTTCTACTGACCTTCTGTTGTTTTCCTTTGAAGCCCTTCAGCCAACCGCCAAATCAATCCGGAGATCTATCCTATCGTCCGTCGCTCGGTTTTATGACCCTATGGGCCTGGTAGGTCCTGTCGTCACCAGGGCAAACATTATAGTGCAGAAGCTGTGCAGGGAAAATTTGAAAATGAAAGCCTTCCCCAATCCCTTCTCTCCGAATGGCTGAAATTCTTTGCCAGTTTTGATCACACTCAGCGAATCTAGTTTCCTCGGTTACTCATACCCTGCCAAGGAATGTTGGAGATGCACGGATTCTGTGACGCTAGCATGGATGCATATGGAGCTTGCATATATGTTTTGTCAGGGTCTGATTGTCGACTGTTATGCTCAAAGAGTCGAGTGGCACCCAGACTCAGACAATACCGAAGCTGGAATTATCTGGTGCTGAATTGCTAGCAAGGCTGATGGCTGAAGTTGCTGACCTTGGGATCTATAACGGAGATTATTATTGTTGGTGTGACTCCTCGGTTGCCCTGTCCTGGATTCAAGACGAACCTGCTCGGTTTAACGTGTTTGTTTCTAATCGCGTTTCTTCCATTCAGGAACTCACCAAGGCAATGAAATGGCGTTATGTCCCTACTGCGTTCAACCCAGCTGATTTACTGTTCAGAGGTGCTCTTCCCACAGAGGTATTGAATTCCCAGCTTTGGTCCCATGGCCCTCCATTTCTTCGTGCCTCCAAGGATGAGTGGCCCATCGGTATTGTTGCCGAAAGGGCAACCATTGAACTTCGCGCCCGGACCTTATTGGCTACGGCTCCACCAAAGGACATCGCATCATTGTCAAGGTTTGCCAACTCGTTTCCCGCCTTACAGAGGGTGTTCGCATACATCTACAAATTTTGCCACCGCATCCGTCACGAAGTCCCTCCAAGGAGGAACCCATCTGCTGATGCGCGTCATCCAGCTTACTGAGTTTAAGGAAGATATGAGCTTGTTAAAGTCGCGCAGATTGGTTCCACCCTCAAGCCCGATTACTCCCTTTGTAGACGATTTTGGTTTGCTTCGTTTTGACGGACGACTGCGAAAATCTGCGTTAGATTTTGATGGACGCCATCCTATTATTCTTCCAAGAGGCCATCCCGTCACTTCGGCTATAGTGACCCACTTTCATGAGAAGAACTTGCACTCTGGCCCTCGGGCGTTAGTTGCGAAAATCCGTTCCCAATACTGGCCCATTGGGGGGAGGAAGACCGTTTCAAGGGTATTAAACAACATATCATGGCTGATCTTCCGACCGAGAGTGTTGAAGGATTTCAAAGCTTTGACGTAACAGGTGTGGATTTTTGCGGTTCGTTTTTCTACAAGGCAGAGTCTCGAAATAAAGGCCCTATCAAATGCTACGTTTGCGTGTTCATCTGCTTCAGTACGAAGGCGATCCTTTTGGAGTTAGTCAAGGACCTTTCCACAGCTTCATTTCTGAGAGCGCTCAAACGTTTTATTTGTACGCGACGTAAACCCAGGCAGATATGGTCGGATAATGCTACCAATTTTGTGGGTGCCAGGAATGAGCTCATCGAGTTGAAACGAATTCCACAGTCAGGATCACCAGACTTCCCTGCACGAATTTCGCCTGGCTGAAGCTATTGAGTGGCGGTTTATTCCTCCACGCTCTCCTCATTTTGGTGGTCTGTGGGAAGCGGCAGTAAAGACGGCAAAACATCACCTATACCGTGCAGTTGGTCTCGCAGTTCTTAGTTTCGAGGAATTGAGACATACATAGCCTCAATCGTCAATTCCAGACCCCTTGTGCCGATTTCAGAAAATCCTGCTGACCTCGATGTGCTAACTCCTGATAATTTTTTAAATGGCGGTCCGCCTTCAACATTCATCGAGCCAGACCTTACTGCCCTAAACTTCAACCGTCTAGATGGGTGGCAGAGAGTCTCCTTCTTACAGCAAGTTTTCTGGGCGCGTTGGAAGGAGGAGTTTCTTACTCTGTTGCAGCACCGTTCCAAATGGCGCTCCCCTGGTCCCGTAGTGTCTGTCGGTGACATAGTCTTGGTGAAGGATGAGAATCTAACCCCAATGAAGTGGCCCCTAGCCAGGGTACTGGAGCTGATTCCTGGACGTGACGGAGTGAACCGTGTAGCCATATTAAGGACTGCTGTTGGAACGGCTAAGCGTGCGGTGCCAAGGATGTGTCTGCTGCCCCTTAAGGATTCTGCCGAAGGGCCAGCCTTCAACGGGGGGAGGATGTTGGGCCAAGCAGCCAAAGGCGAAAATGTTAACATGATTTAAAAGAAGCTGAAACGGAGGAGCAGCGGAGGTTTTATCAGCAGTTTGTATTTTGTTTGTTTCTTCAAGTTTCGCATGCGCTTTGCTGGTATTTGTAGCGCATGCGCTTTTGAGAGCTTTGTAAAACTGCTGCACACTAGCTCATCTTGTGCCTGTGTGCGTTTCCCCGCCTCGGCTCTTGCCCTCGGAGTCGTGGACAGCTGCATGGTTTGAGGTTTTATTGCTTAGCTTTTCATGTATTTGTATTTTTTCGGCCGCCCTTTTTCTCATGCAGGTAAGGCGCTTCAGAGCGTTACCACGGCTCTCTGGCAGTTCTCTGACGCCACGGAAAGCCGACTTCGTATTTCCCAGACTTCTCTTGGCAAGTGGTCTCTAATATTTTCACTGCTAGCTTATCTTCTGCTGAATATGGCTTTCGTGGTACGAGTGCCTCAAGGTTGAAATGGTCCTTGATGTCGTCATGAAGCTCCTGCCAATCGCAGTCGCAGTGGTGCATAACGATGGATCGTTGTGGATTCGTCCATCCTTGGATGCTCCATCCTAGCATGCACTTTGATGCTATCGGTTCGTTCCGTCTCCCTTCTCGGATCCTGCGAGGGACTGCTGGGTTCCAATTATTCGGTTTGGCAGAATAAGACTGTAGCGGTAAGTCTCTCAATTGCTGGCATTTATTACATAGTTCTTTCATCTCGACTGTCTGTCTTGGCAATGCTAGCTTCTGAACGGTCTGAACATTGTTCAACCAATAAACTATATCGGAATTGATTTCCGAGATTTGGACTAATGCTTTCACGGATACACTCTCAAATCGAGTTGTCTCTGCAGTCCACGGCAAACACATTGGCGCAGCTTGGCCTTGTATTCCTAATCTTTGGAATACAGATGCGTCTTCTAAGGACACGGATTATCCATCGTCTAGGAATGCTTGGATTTCGAGGGTTCTCGAGGGTTCTCTTCTGTTTGTCCTCGTGATGGTCCAGGCTCGTCCGCATCTTCCCTGTCCGCTGCACGACTGTTGTGAGTGTTAACTGCGCCCGCTTTGTAAAAGGATGCATCAATGGCGCCACCACTAAAGATGCTGCCTCTGCGATCTTGATCAACCAATCGATGAATGCTTTAACTGCTGCTATCTTATCGTCGCGGAGTTGCATAGCCCAGTTCAGCTTGTGTTGGTTGGGAAGCTTATCTACGAACTTCTTGACCAGCATTGGATTGTTAAGATGCGCCTTCAAATCGCTCGCCTCCATAATCGCACAGATGTTGCGAACAGCTAGCGCATACTCTATAAATGCCTCCAATCTGTCTTTGGGTGGTGCCAGTCTTCGCACCTTTTCCACCATTCTCTCTAGGATAAATTATGGTCTGCCGAAGAACATCTTTAAAGTGCTAATGACGTCTGGAACTAGGTTAGGAAGTAGAAGCTTATCTCTAACCAATTCGCGAGCCTTTCCTTTAAGCGACTTATGCAGGCGTAGCATTTTCTCCACGTTATCAAGTATATCCGGCTGCTGTAGTACTGTATTCGAACGTGCTGATAAATAACAGCCACTCCTCGGGATCCCCACTGAATGTTGGATAGCTTAGGTATAGCTTGCCGGGTCGCTATTTGACTGCTCGTTGGTGAATCTGTAGCTCGAACCATCCCGAGTTCCGGTACGTCAGCGGGGTTCATCTGCATTAGAACCCCGCTGAAGAACCCCGCATTAGAATTAGCTGAACTGGTGATCTTTGCATACTGCCGTACGGTGTTATGTGACTGCAACCCGCGAGGCAGAAATCGCAACTCCAGTCCTTGCTTTCAATGTCGTCCTCTACGCCGGCACACTCGAAATGGTACCACCATCTGCAAACGTCACACTGAACCCAATTTTCTGCTGTTTCGTTCTTGTTCTCGCAAATTCGGCACACCGTCGCTTCTTCTTGCCTCTAGCGATGGACCACGCCTCCTTCCTGTGGCCGTTATAAAAATATATCCATAAGTGTTATAAGCTTACTCTACCATTTTGCAACACTTAACTTGTAATTTAAATTTAAACTCTAACTCTATTACGGCGGTAGCAGTTATATTGTCCAATCGTACAATGTGTTGTTGATATGTTTTAAGGCCGCTGCTAACAAATGTATCTGTGTTTCTGTGGAGTGTAACTTGTGAGTCTAGGCCAGTAGAGGCAATTTTAAAGCTGAATGTTATTAAGCAAACTGTTAACAATCAAATAGTGGTTAACATTTTTTCCCGTTTTGGCCCGATTTACTGCAATTCTCAACGTTGCAGTTGCAGTTACATTTTTACATTCAACGATGCTTGATGTTTGGAGCGACAACAACCGCCAACAAGCTGCTGTTCAGCAGTTTTTTTGCAAAATATTGATGAGCCTGAATTATGTGATGTCCATCAAAACATAATAAAAGATAAACTCAAGGTATTCTTTTGATTCATAAACACTAATTTGCCAAAATGCAATGGAATGCTCCACCGTTTAAAAGAAAAGCATGCGAAATGGCACGCATCATCTTTAAAAATTTAGTTTCTTAAAGATGATATTCCACGCGAAAAGCCTAGACGCAACTCTTGACATACAGTGAGGCAGAACCAAGGTTTAAGCGAAAATTGGCATCTGATCTTTTAATTTAACAAAACGACAATATATTAATATAAAGGCCATAAGTAAGTTCCATGGATGCGATATTTATCCTCCTTATTCGGAAGTTACAAAAATGAAATTAAAATGCAGACCAGAAAAAGATAAAATAACTTATTCTGCTCATTCGCAAGCCACGCATTGCAAATAAATTTTCACCTACGGGTTTGATGGCTCAACAGGACAAAGTATATATAAACAGCGATTTCACACGGAGAAGCCTGTTGGATTAGATCAGTCATTGTTTGTTACCACTATTATTCCCATGAAATTAAAAGATTCCAAAAATCAAATTATTTGGTTACATCTTTCCCCTCAATCGGTCAGATTCTGCCGACGTTGAATGCAAAGATGACCTTGCGTTAAGGAAAAGAAGTATTCAACGTAGATTATGGGATGAAATGGGTGTGAACGTAGACAACCCTAAGCCAAATGGAAGTGGCAATAGTAATGATGGAAATACCGCCAGAAGAGCTTTTGCAGAACATTTTGAATCATCTTTACATCATTTTGATTGCTGCATCGTGTGAATATAAAGTATGACCTGAAAATTTTAAAGATTTATGTACGAAAACGTTAAACTTTCAAGGCTTTCAAGAGATGTTATAGCTCTTTTGGAATCTCCTAATATTCAGCTTCGAGCATTAGGGGCATGTGTAGACAATAATGTTAGTCAGGTAGAAAAAGTAGGAGATAATGAATTCGAAATACTCGGGTTGTATTCCCTGGAGTTGGAGGCGGAGCTTTGGGAAGAATAAATTATTACCTGGGCATCAAGGTATGGAGTCACAAAACTTAATATTGGGCTCTAACTAATTTTTAATATAATTGTTCAGATTTTCAAATCAACTTTATAATGCAAATTTGCTAAAAATGTATTATTTAAATACATTTAGTGCACATTTATTAAATATATTACCTTAAAAAACGTTATCAAAATTGCAACTTTATGGTAATGTGGGCGGGAAGAAAAGCGTGCTCCAATTTAAAAAAAAATCCGAAAGTTTCGTTTTTCTATCTGTTAGGCTATTAATCGTTTTTAATAGCCGCCAAACGAATTATAATTCCAGAGGTTTATCTTTTTATTTTATTTATTTTCGAGAGTTCAACTCTAACCAACTTGCAATCGCTCCAATCAATAATAACATACAAGAAGCCAAGCTTAGCAATATGAACGCACACAAATGCAATATTTGCTAGTGTGCAGCAGCTCTACAAAAAAGCTCCCCAAAGCGCATGCGCTACAACTACCACCAAAGCGCATGCGAATGGGGGAGAAGTAAACAAAAATCAGAACTGCCGATAACCCGCCGCCGCTACTCAGACTTACAATGTATATAGCTTATTTTACGCAGCTTCGCCCTTTTCTGCTTGGCTCAACATCCTCCCCCCGTTGAAGGCTGGATCTTCAACAGAATCCTTGACAGGCAGCAGACACAACCGTGACACCGCACGCTTAGTCATTCCAACCGCTGTTTTGAGAACGGCTACACGGTTCACTCCGTCAAGCCCAGGAACCAGCTCCAGTATCCTGGCCAGAGGCCACCTCATTGGGGGTAGATTTTCATCCTTCACCAGGACTATGTCTCCAACAGCAATTACAGGGCCAGGGGTGCGCCATCTGGAACGCTGCTGCAACAGCGTGAGGTACTCCTCCTTCCAACGAGCCCAGAAAACCTGCTGCAGGAAGGAGACTCTCTGCCACCCATCCAGCCGATTAAAGTTTAGCGCAGTAAGGTCCGGCTCGATGAATGTTGAAGGCGGTCCGCCATTTAAAAAATGAGAGGGCGTCAGAACATCTAGATCCGCAGGATTCTCTGAAATCGACACAAGGGGCCGAGAATTAATAATTGAGGCGATGCGGCACAACAAAGTCCTTAATTCCTCGAAGCCAAGAACTGCGGGACCAACTGCACGATAAAGATGGTGCTTAGCCGTCTTCACTGCTGCCTCCCACAGACCACCAAAATGGGGAGAGCGTGGAGGAATAAATCGCCACTCGATAGACTCAGACAGGCAAAAATCGTGCAGAGAAGCCTGATGATCCTGGCTGAGGAATCTTCGCTTCAACTCCATAAGCTCATTCTTGGCACCCACGAAATTGGTGGCATTATCCGACCATATCTGTCTGGGTTTACGTCGCGTACAAATAAACCGTTGGAGGGCGCTCAGAAACGAAGCGGTGGAAAGGTCCTTAACTAACTCCAAGTGGATTGCCTTCGTGCTGAAGCAGATGAATACGCTTACATAACACTTAATAGGGCCCTTATTCCGAGTCTCTGCCTTGTAGAAAAACGGTCCGCAAAAATCCACACCTGTGACATCAAAACATTGGAATCCTTTAACTCTCTCGGTAGGAAGATCGGCCATGACATGCTCCAGTAGACGAGGCTTTGCGCGAAAACAGCGTACGCATTTATTCACAACCCTTGAAACGGTCTTCCTCCCCCCATTGGCCAGTATTGAGAACGGATTTTCGCAACTAGTGCCCGAGGGCCAGAATGCAGGTTCTTCTCGTGAAAGTGAGTTACTATAGCCGAAGTGACGGGATGGCCTCTGGGAAGAATGATCGGGTGACGTCCGTCAAAATCCAATGCAGAGTTCCGCAATCGCCCGTCAACACGAAGCAAACCATCATCATCCACAAAGGGAGCAAGCGAGGCCAGAGGGTTTGAGGGCGGAACCAATCTGCGTGACCTTAGTAAGCTTATCTCTTCCTTAAACTCGGTAAGCCGGACAACGCGCAACAGCAGATGGGTTCCTCCTTTGAGATCCTGAACAGAAATCCCTTCGTGACGGATGCGGCGGCAAAATTTGTAAATGTAGGCGAACACTCTCTGTAGGGAGGGAAACGAGTTGGCAAACCTTGACAATGCGGCGATATCCCTGGGTGGAGCCGTAGCCAATAAAGTCCTGGCGCGAAGTTCGATGGTTGCCTTTTCGGTCACAATAGCGATGGGCCAATCATCCTTGGAACCACGAAGAAATGGAGGGCCTTGGAACCAAAGCTGGGAATTTAATAGCTCAGTGGGAAGAGAACCTCTTGACAGTAGATCGGCTGGGTTGACGGCAGTAGGAACATAAAGCCATTTCATTGCCTTGGTGAGCTCCTGAATGGAAGAAACGCGATTAGAAACAAACACGTTAAACCGAGCAGGTTCATCTTGAATCCAGGATAGGGCAACCAAGGAGTCACACCAACAATAATAATCTCCTTTATATGTTCCAAGATCAGCAACTTCAGCCATCAGTCTTGCTAGTAACTCAGCTCCACATAGCTCTAGCTTCGGTATTGTCTGAGTTTTAATGGGTGCCACTCGACTCTTTGAGCATAACAGCCGACAATCAGAACCTGACACTACATACACGCAAGCTCCATACGCATCTAAGCTAGCGTCGCAGAATCCGTGGACCTCCAGCCTTTCTTGGCAGGGAATGACTAACCGAGGAAACTTAATTCGCTGAATTTGGTCAAAACTGGAGCAGAACTGTAACCACTCGGAGAGAAGGGATTGAGGAAGGCTTTCATCCCATGAGAAATTTTCTCGGCACAGCTTCTGCAATAGGATCTTTGCTCTAGTGACGACAGGACCTACCAAGCCCATTGGGTCATAAAACCGAGCGACGGAAGATAGTATAGATCTCCTGGTTGGTTTGGCGGTGGGCTGAAGAGCTTCAAAGGAAAACAGCAGCAGGTCAGCAGAAGGCTCCCATGCTAATCCAAGAGTCTTTGTGAACGGACTGCCATCGTCAAATTTCAAGTATGACTCTCTATCACTTTCGGGTACGCCTTCCAAAACCTCTGGGATGTTGGAGCACCATTTCCTTAATTGAAACTGACCCTTGTTCAACAGGCTCGATGTCTGAGCTATTATCTCAAGCGCTTCAGTCTTCGTTGGGGCACCAGATATAAGGTCGTCCACATAAAAATCCTGAAGGACAACACGAGAGCCAACGGGAAAACCGGCACCTTCATCCTTAGCCAGCTGGTGCATTGAGCGAACAGATAGAAAAGACGCTGGCTTTGTGCCATACGTCACGGTGTCGAGCTTAAAAACCTTCACGTCATCGTGGATAGAATCTCTCCTGAGGATGCACTGCAGAAAACTATCATCCGGAAAGACCCTTACGCAGCGGTACATCTTGCAAATGTCCCCAGTCAAAGCTACAAGGTGAGACCGAAACCGAAGCAATGTGTGAAAAAGCTTAGGCTGAATCACGGGGCCGGACATCAGGACATCATTGAGGGAATAGCCAGAGGCCGTAGCAGCCGAACCATCGAACACAACTCTCAGCTTAGTAGTGGAACTTTCTTCCTTCAGGACGCAGTGGTGGGGAAGGAAATACTGGCACTTACCTCGCAATTCCTGCGGCACCAGAGACATGTGACCCAGATCCAAGTATTCCTTGATGAAAGACGAATATTGGGTCCTTAAATTCGGATGACGATCCAGCTTGCGCTCAAGTGAATGGAACCGCCGCAAAGCCTGTGCGTAGGATTCCCCTAACAGCTCCACACTGTGCTTGATTGGAAGGCGAACTGAATAGGCACCTGATTCAAGCCGAACGTGGTGCATGACGAAGTGGGCCTTGCAATCAAGCTCCTCCTTAGTAGTCTGAACGATAGGCGCAGTGCAGGCATCCACTTCCCAGAATTGGCGGAGAAGATAATCGAGGCGATCGTCAAAAGAGTTTGCTGGGCCAGCAGGAATCATCCTACATGAGGCGGCCAAGCGAGGGTTTCCCGGGGTGCAACCTCCTCCAGAAACTACCCATCCAAAACGTGTCTTCTGCAACAGAGGCAGACCATCTCCTAGCTGGATTTGCCCGACTGAGAGCAGCTCAAAAAACAGGCTTGCTCCAATCAGCAGATCCACACGCTGAGCTCTGTGGAAGTCCGGGTCAGCTAGAACCACATTGGCGGGAACCTTCCAATTGGACACATCTGAGTTCATGCCAGGTTGACGCTCTATGATGTGAGACGACACAATTGCCTCAATGTAAACGGAATACGTGGATAGGCGAGACTTCAGGCAAACGTTAACCGAGGCTCCATCCGTAGTAAACTCAGCGTCTCCAAGGCCAGTCACTGCTACAGAACATTTGGATCGATGAAGCTGCAGTTGGCTGGCCAGCCGCGATGTGATGAGGTGAACTTGGGAGCCGGAGTCAAGTAACGCTCGACAAGGAAGAAAGGCTCCTGATCTGCCACGGACGAGAATGTGGGCGGTGGGCAAGAACACTATTTCAGCGCTGCGATCCTGTGCAACAAGAGCATTAGCAGGAGGAGCCTGAGAGGTCGCAACCCCAGCTACATTGGCCGGATTTGATCCAGAAGCAGGAACGGAAGTGGCGCTAGATAAACGCTCGCAAGGATGCAATAGCGCATGATGTCGGCGATTGCAAGTTGGGCAGCGGGAGGATGAGCATCCACGAGCTAAGTGATCAGACTTGAGGCACACAAAGCAGAGGGCAAGACGTCTGACCTCATCGTATCGTTCCTCAACTGACAAGGCGAGAAACCTTGGGCAAGAAGGCACAGCGTGTGCCAGGATGCCGCACAGGGCACACGAAGCAGGCGGAGCATTCAGGAGCATGCAGGATCGGTTGTTAAATGGCCTACGTCGGCCCGCTTGATTCGCTGACAAATGCGGAGCTAAGGCCAAATCCACCGTCTCCAGGGTACGGCACCTATGTTCCAGAAACCGAGCCATAGATTCCCAAGTTGGCAGGCTATCATCAGTGCTTCCTGCCAGAGAGTCTTCCCATTTGGCCTTTGTGGCAGGGTCCAACTTTTGGAAGATGATCTGGATGAGGAGGCATCCTTGAATTTCGGCCGACGTCCCGGAACTCATAAGGGCCCGCATATGTCCATTGAATCGGTCGGATAATTCTCGAAGAGTAGCAACGGATCCCGGCTCAACCACCCTTAACTGCAGGATCTCGTTGATGTGAGCCTGGAAGATTAAGCGACGGTTGCTGAAACGGTTGCGCAAAAGGTCGAGGGCAACATCATAGTTAGCGTCGGTAATCTCAAGCGCCCTCACAGTCTCCAGTGCTGAGTCCCGCAGGCAGGAAATGAGCCACCTGAGCTTCTCCATCTTGGTCAGGTGCGGGTGGCTGTCAATGGTTGTCCTAAATAGGGCGCAGAAATCCGGCCACTCGGCATAGCCGCCGCAAAATGTTGGCATTGGCAACGGGGGCAATGAGGGAGCAGGCTTATATGGAGCGTTTGACATCCCAGCACCACTGGTAGCATCCAAAAGCGTAGAGTGAGCAGCAACCCGCATAGAACGCTTGGCCACCTCCAACTGGATGTCAACGTGCACGTCCGTAGCCAGCTGAGAGAATCGCCAATATAAATCGCTCCCGATCTCGCTGTAGTTTAGCTCCTCCAATTCCTCCTGCAGCGTGGTGAAACGGTCGCGCAGACGCTTCTCCATAGACTCGAGGGTCAGAATGGTTGAATCGTCGGTCTGCATCGCAGCCTTGACCTTCCGATGCAGTAACTCCATTTCCTGACATGTCACCTCGGCGCGTCTCCGCAGCATCCTTTCACGGCTTGACGCAGCAGATGCAGTAGCTTCAGCTCAAGATTCCATTGTGCAATTAAATTGAAATGCAACTTTTTGACAACAAAACCAACAACGGTGTTTCAGTGGCACTGTTAATGCTGATCACGATAATTGAACGGGATGAAATCACGTCGGGGTCACCAAATGTTAGGCTATTAATCGTTTTTAATAGCCGCCAAACGAATTATAATTCCAGAGGTTTATCTTTTTTATTTTATTTATTTTCGAGAGTTCAACTCTAACCAACTTGCAATCGCTCCAATCAATAATAACATACAAGAAGCCAAGCTTAGCAATATGAACGCACACAAATGCAATATTTGCTAGTGTGCAGCAGCTCTACAAAAAAGCTCCCCAAAGCGCATGCGCTACAACTACCACCAAAGCGCATGCGAATGGGGGAGAAGTAAACAAAAATCAGAACTGCCGATAACCCGCCGCCGCTACTCAGACTTACAATGTATATAGCTTATTTTACGCAGCTTCGCCCTTTTCTGCTTGGCTCAACACTATCTTTAAAACTGGTAAAAATGGAGCAATTTCCTTTAATGGATCCAATATTAAATTGTGTGCATTGCGGTATAGGAGATCCACAAACAACTTTATAACGAACCCCCCCACTACCTACTGAATGAGCATGCTACTATAGGATCCTTCGTTCATGAAGCCATACTGGCACGGAGATATTATTGAGCTGCATAGGTGTCGCAAATGTGGAGTGATAAGTTTTTCAAAAAACTTTGAAATTACTGACAATTTACAGATGCCTCTTTAATTGGCGGCGTCGTATTCCCTTTTTTTTTTTTGTTCAATTTTAACCCCAAAAAACCAGCCGCTCAACTCAAATGCCGAAATACAAGTACATGAAAAGCTAAGCAATAAAACCTCAAATCATGCAGCTGTCCACGACTCCGAGGGCAAGAGCCGAGGCGGGGAAACGCACACAGGCACAAGATGAGCTAGTGTGCAGCAGTTTTACAAAGCTCTCAAAAGCGCATGAGCTACAAATACCAGCAAAGCGCATGCGAAACTAGGAGTAACAAAAAAAATAGAAACTGCTGATAATCCGCCGCTGCTCCTCCGTTTCAGCGTCTTTTATATCAGTTTAACATTTTCGCCTTTGGCTGCTTGGCCCAACATCCTCCCCCCGTTGAAGGCTGGCCCTTCGACAGAATCCTTAAGGGGCAACAGACACAGCCTTGACACCGCACGCTTAGCCGTTCCAACAGCAGTCCTTAATAAGGCTACACGGTTCACTCCGTCACGTCCAGGAATCAGCTCCAGTACCCTGGCTAGGGGCCACTTCATTGGGGTTAGATTCTCATCCTTCACCAAGACTATGTCACCGACAGACACTACGGGACCAACGCGCCCAGAAAACTTGCTGTAAGAAGGAGACTCTCTGCCACCCATCTAGACGGTTGAAGTTTAGGGCAGTAAGGTCTGGCTCGATGAATGTTGAAGGCGGAACGCTATTTAAAAAATTATCAGGAGTTAGCACATCGAGGTCAGCAGGATTTTCTGAAATCGGCACAAGGGGTCTGGAATTGACGATTGAGGCTATGTATGTCTCAATTCCTCGAAACTAAGAACTGCGAGACCAACTGCACGGTATAGGTGATGTTTAGCCGTCTTTACTGCTGCTTCCCAATAAACCGCTACTCAATAGCTTCAGCCAGGCGAAATTCGTGCAGGGAAGTCTGGTGATCCTGACTGTGGAATTCGTTTCAACTCGATGAGCTCATTCCTGGCACCCACAAAATTGGTAGCATTATCCGACCATATCTGCCTGGGTTTACGTCGCGTACAAATAAAACGTTTGTGCGCGCTCTGAAATGAAGCTGTGGAAAGGTCCTTGACTAACTCCAAATGGATCGTCTTCGTACTGAAGCAGATGAACACGGAAACGTAGCATTTGATAGGGCCTTTATTTCGAGACTCTGCCTTGTAGAAAAACGAACCGCAAAAATCCACATCTGTTACGTCAAAGCTTTGAAATCCTTCAACACTCTCGGTCGGAAGATCAGCCATGATATGTTGTTTAACACCCTTGAAACGGTCTTCCTCCCCCCAATGGGCCAGTATTGGGAACGGATTTTCGCAACTAACGCCCGAGGGCCAGAGTGAAAGTTCTTCTCATGAAAGTGGGTCACTATAGCCGAAGTGACGGGATGGCCTCTTGGAAGAATAATAGGATGGCGTCCATCAAAATCTAACGCAGATTTTCGCAGTCGTCCGTCAAAACGAAGCAAACCAAAATCGTCTACAAAGGGAGTAATCGGGCTTGAGGGTGGAACCAATCTGCGCGACTTTAACAAGCTCATATCTTCCTTAAACTCAGTAAGCTGGATGACGCGCATCAGCAGATGGGTTCCTCCTTGGAGGGACTTCGTGACGGATGCGGTGGCAAAATTTGTACATGTATGCGAACACCCTCTGTAAGGCGGGAAACGAGTTGGCAAACCTTGACAATGATGCGATGTCCTTTGGTGGAGCCGTAGCCAATAAGGTCCGGGCGCGAAGTTCAATGATTGCCCTTTCGGCAACAATACCGATGGGCCACTCATCCTTGGAGGCACGAAGAAATGGAGGGCCATGGGACCAAAGCTGGGAATTCAATACCTCTGTGGGAAGAGCACCTCTGAACAGTAAATCAGCTGGGTTGAACGCAGTAGGGACATAACGCCATTTCATTGCCTTGGTGAGTTCCTGTATGGAAGAGACGCGATTAGACACAAACACGTTAAATCGAGCAGGTTCGTCTTGAATCCAGGATAGGGCAACCAAGGAGTCACACCAACAATAATAATCTCCTTTATATGTTCCAAGATCAGCAACTTCAGCCATCAGTCTTGCTAGTAACTCAGCTCCACATAGCTCTAGCTTCGGTATTGTCTGAGTTTTAATGGGTGCCACTCGACTCTTTGAGCATAACAGCCGACAATCAGAACCTGACACTACATACACGCAAGCTCCATACGCATCTAAGCTAGCGTCGCAGAATCCGTGGACCTCCAGCCTTTCTTGGCAGGGAATGACTAACCGAGGAAACTTAATTCGCTGAATTTGGTCAAAACTGGAGCAGAACTGTAACCACTCGGAGAGAAGGGATTGAGGAAGGCTTTCATCCCATGAGAAATTTTCTCGGCACAGCTTCTGCAATAGGATCTTTGCTCTAGTGACGACAGGACCTACCAAGCCCATTGGGTCATAAAACCGAGCGACGGAAGATAGTATAGATCTCCTGGTTGGTTTGGCGGTGGGCTGAAGAGCTTCAAAGGAAAACAGCAGCAGGTCAGCAGAAGGCTCCCATGCTAATCCAAGAGTCTTTGTGAACGGACTGCCATCGTCAAATTTCAAGTATGACTCTCTATCACTTTCGGGTACGCCTTCCAAAACCTCTGGGATGTTGGAGCACCATTTCCTTAATTGAAACTGACCCTTGTTCAACAGGCTCGATGTCTGAGCTATTATCTCAAGCGCTTCAGTCTTCGTTGGGGCACCAGATATAAGGTCGTCCACATAAAAATCCTGAAGGACAACACGAGAGCCAACGGGAAAACCGGCACCTTCATCCTTAGCCAGCTGGTGCATTGAGCGAACAGATAGAAAAGACGCTGGCTTTGTGCCATACGTCACGGTGTCGAGCTTAAAAACCTTCACATCATCGTGGATAGAATCTCTCCTGAGGATGCACTGCAGAAAACTATCATCCGGAAAGACCCTTACGCAGCGGTACATCTTGCAAATGTCCCCAGGCAAAGCTACAAGGTGAGACCGAAACCGAAGCAATGTGTGAAAAAGCTTAGGCTGAATCACGGGGCCGGACATCAGGACATCATTGAGGGAATAGCCAGAGGCCGTAGCAGCCGAACCATCGAACACAACTCTCAGCTTAGTAGTGGAACTTTCTTCCTTCAGGACGCAGTGGTGGGGAAGGAAATACTGGCACTTACCTCGCAATTCCTGCGGCACCAGAGACATGTGACCCAGATCCAAGTATTCCTTGATGAAAGACGAATATTGGGTCCTTAAATTCGGATGACGATCCAGCTTGCGCTCAAGTGAATGGAACCGCCGCAAAGCCTGTGCGTAGGATTCCCCTAACAGCTCCACACTGTGCTTGATTGGAAGGCGAACTGAATAGGCACCTGATTCAAGCCGAACGTGGTGCATGACGAAGTGGGCCTTGCAATCAAGCTCCTCCTTAGTAGTCTGAACGATAGGCGCAGTGCAGGCATCCACTTCCCAGAATTGGCGGAGAAGATAATCGAGGCGATCGTCAAAAGAGTTTGCTGGGCCAGCAGGAATCATCCTACATGAGGCGGCCAAGCGAGGGTTTCCCGGGGTGCAACCTCCTCCAGAAACTACCCATCCAAACCGTGTCTTCTGCAACAGAGGCAGACCATCTCCTAGCTGGATTTGCCCGACTGAGAGCAGATCAAAAAACAGGCTTGCTCCAATCAGCAGATCCACACGCTGAGCTCTGTGGAAGTCCGGGTCAGCTAGAACCACATTGGCGGGAACCTTCCAATTGGACACATCTGAGTTCATGCCAGGTTGACGCTCTATGATGTGAGACGACACAATTGCCTCAATGTAAACGGAATACGTGGATAGGCGAGACTTCAGGCAAACGTTAACCGAGGCTCCATCCGTAGTAAACTCAGCGTCTCCAAGGCCAGTCACTGCTACAGAACATTTGGATCGATGAAGCTGCAGTTGGCTGGCCAGCCGCGATGTGATGAGGTGAACTTGGGAGCCGGAGTCAAGTAACGCTCGACAAGGAAGAAAGGCTCCTGATCTGCCACGGACGAGAATGTGGGCGGTGGGCAAGAACACTATTTCAGCGCTGCGATCCTGTGCAACAAGAGCATTAGCAGGAGGAGCCTGAGAGGTCGCAACCCCAGCTACATTGGCCGGATTTGATCCAGAAGCAGGAACGGAAGTGGCGCTAGATAAACGCTCGCAAGGATGCAATAGCGCATGATGTCGGCGATTGCAAGTTGGGCAGCGGGAGGATGAGCATCCACGAGCTAAGTGATCAGACTTGAGGCACACAAAGCAGAGGGCAAGACGTCTGACCTCATCGTATCGTTCCTCAACTGACAAGGCGAGAAACCTTGGGCAAGAAGGCACAGCGTGTGCCAGGATGCCGCACAGGGCACACGAAGCAGGCGGAGCATTCAGGAGCATGCAGGATCGGTTGTTAAATGGCCTACGTCGGCCCGCTTGATTCGCTGACAAATGCGGAGCTAAGGCCAAATCCACCGTCTCCAGGGTACGGCACCTATGTTCCAGAAACCGAGCCATAGATTCCCAAGTTGGCAGGCTATCATCAGTGCTTCCTGCCAGAGAGTCTTCCCATTTGGCCTTTGTGGCAGGGTCCAACTTTTGGAAGATGATCTGGATGAGGAGGCATCCTTGAATTTCGGCCGACGTCCCGGAACTCATAAGGGCCCGCATATGTCCATTGAATCGGTCGGATAATTCTCGAAGAGTAGCAACGGATCCCGGCTCAACCACCCTTAACTGCAGGATCTCGTTGATGTGAGCCTGGAAGATTAAGCGACGGTTGCTGAAACGGTTGCGCAAAAGGTCGAGGGCAACATCATAGTTAGCGTCGGTAATCTCAAGCGCCCTCACAGTCTCCAGTGCTGAGTCCCGCAGGCAGGAAATGAGCCACCTGAGCTTCTCCATCTTGGTCAGGTGCGGGTGGCTGTCAATGGTTGTCCTAAATAGGGCGCAGAAATCCGGCCACTCGGCATAGCCGCCGCAAAATGTTGGCATTGGCAACGGGGGCAATGAGGGAGCAGGCTTATATGGAGCGTTTGACATCCCAGCACCACTGGTAGCATCCAAAAGCGTAGAGTGAGCAGCAACCCGCATAGAACGCTTGGCCACCTCCAACTGGATGTCAACGTGCACGTCCGTAGCCAGCTGAGAGAATCGCCAATATAAATCGCTCCCGATCTCGCTGTAGTTTAGCTCCTCCAATTCCTCCTGCAGCGTGGTGAAACGGTCGCGCAGACGCTTCTCCATAGACTCGAGGGTCAGAATGGTTGAATCGTCGGTCTGCATCGCAGCCTTGACCTTCCGATGCAGTAACTCCATTTCCTGACATGTCACCTCGGCGCGTCTCCGCAGCATCCTTTCACGGCTTGACGCAGCAGATGCATTAGCTTCAGCTCCAGATTCCATTGTGCAATTAAATTGAAATGCAACTTTTTGACAACAAAACCAACAACGGTGTTTCAGTGGCACTGTTAATGCTGATCACGATAATTGAACGGGATGAAATCACGTCGGGGTCACCAAATGTTAGGCTATTAATCGTTTTTAATAGCCGCCAAACGAATTATAATTCCAGAGGTTTATCTTTTTATTTTATTTATTTTCGAGAGTTCAACTCTAACCAACTTGCAATCGCTCCAATCAATAATAACATACAAGAAGCCAAGCTTAGCAATATGAACGCACACAAATGCAATATTTGCTAGTGTGCAGCAGCTCTACAAAAAAGCTCCCCAAAGCGCATGCGCTACAACTACCACCAAAGCGCATGCGAATGGGGGAGAAGTAAACAAAAATCAGAACTGCCGATAACCCGCCGCCGCTACTCAGACTTACAATGTATATAGCTTATTTTACGCAGCTTCGCCCTTTTCTGCTTGGCTCAACACTATCTTTAAAACTGGTAAAAATGGAGCAATTTCCTTTAATGGATCCAATATTAAATTGTGTGCATTGCGGTATAGGAGATCCACAAACAACTTTATAACGAACCCCCCCACTACCTACTGAATGAGCATGCTACTATAGGATCCTTCGTTTGCAAGAGCTTCCGAACCACTAACTTCATCTAGGTTAGGCACGAACGATTCCGTATTAAATGGTCCGTCTGTCCTACAAAGCAAACATTACAATTATAACTAATTTTTTTTTTGAGCTTCAGTCAAATGCTTTACTGAAGTCAGTTTAAATGACGTCTGTTTGTAAGCCATTCCGGAACCCCTCCGTGACAAAAGATGTTAGCACCAATAAGTTGGTTGTAGTGGGGCGGCGCTTCATGAAGCCATACTGGCACGGAGATATTATTGAGCTGCATAGGTGTCGCAAATGTGGAGTGATAAGTTTTTCAAAAAACTTTGAAATTACTGACAATTTACAGATGCCTCTTTAATTGGCGGCGTCGTATTCCCTTTTTTTTTTTGTTCAATTTTAACCCCAAAAAACCAGCCGCTCAACTCAAATGCCGAAATACAAGTACATGAAAAGCTAAGCAATAAAACCTCAAATCATGCAGCTGTCCACGACTCCGAGGGCAAGAGCCGAGGCGGGGAAACGCACACAGGCACAAGATGAGCTAGTGTGCAGCAGTTTTACAAAGCTCTCAAAAGCGCATGAGCTACAAATACCAGCAAAGCGCATGCGAAACTAGGAGTAACAAAAAAAATAGAAACTGCTGATAATCCGCCGCTGCTCCTCCGTTTCAGCGTCTTTTATATCAGTTTAACATTTTCGCCTTTGGCTGCTTGGCCCAACATCCTCCCCCCGTTGAAGGCTGGCCCTTCGACAGAATCCTTAAGGGGCAACAGACACAGCCTTGACACCGCACGCTTAGCCGTTCCAACAGCAGTCCTTAATATGGCTACACGGTTCACTCCGTCACGTCCAGGAATCAGCTCCAGTACCCTGGCTAGGGGCCACTTCATTGGGGTTAGATTCTCATCCTTCACCAAGACTATGTCACCGACAGACACTACGGGACCAACGCGCCCCGAAAACTTGCTGTAAGAAGGAGACTCTCTGCCACCCATCTAGACGGTTGAAGTTTAGGGCAGTAAGGTCTGGCTCGATGAATGTTGAAGGCGGAACGCCATTTAAAAAATTATCAGGAGTTAGCACATCGAGGTCAGCAGGATTTTCTGAAATCGGCACAAGGGGTCTGGAATTGACGATTGAGGCTATGTATGTCTCAATTCCTCGAAACTAAGAACTGCGAGACCAACTGCACGGTATAGGTGATGTTTAGCCGTCTTTACTGCTGCTTCCCAATAAACCGCTACTCAATAGCTTCAGCCAGGCGAAATTCGTGCAGGGAAGTCTGGTGATCCTGACTGTGGAATTCGTTTCAACTCGATGAGCTCATTCCTGGCACCCACAAAATTGGTAGCATTATCCGACCATATCTGCCTGGGTTTACGTCGCGTACAAATAAAACGTTTGTGCGCGCTCTGAAATGAAGCTGTGGAAAGGTCCTTGACTAACTCCAAATGGATCGCCTTCGTACTGAAGCAGATGAACACGGAAACGTAGCATTTGATAGGGCCTTTATTTCGAGACTCTGCCTTGTAGAAAAACGAACCGCAAAAATCCACATCTGTTACGTCAAAGCTTTGAAATCCTTCAACACTCTCGGTCGGAAGATCAGCCATGATATGTTGTTTAACACCCTTGAAACGGTCTTTCTCCCCCCAATGGGCCAGTATTGGGAACGGATTTTCGCAACTAACGCACGAGGGCCAGAGTGCAAGTTCTTCTCATGAAAGTGGGTCACTATAGCCGAAGTGACGGGATGGCCTCTTGGAAGAATAATAGGATGGCGTCCATCAAAATCTAACGCAGATTTTCGCAGTCGTCCGTCAAAACGAAGCAAACCAAAATCGTCTACAAAGGGAGTAATCGGGCTTGAGGGTGGAACCAATCTGCGCGACTTTAACAAGCTCATATCTTCCTTAAACTCAGTAAGCTGGATGACGCGCATCAGCAGATGGGTTCCTCCTTGGAGGGACTTCGTGACGGATGCGGTGGCAAAATTTGTAGATGTATGCGAACACCCTCTGTAAGGCGGGAAACGAGTTGGCAAACCTTGACAATGATGCGATGTCCTTTGGTGGAGCCGTAGCCAATAAGGTCCGGGCGCGAAGTTCAATGATTGCCCTTTCGGCAACAATACCGATGGGCCACTCATCCTTGGAGGCACGAAGAAATGGAGGGCCATGGGACCAAAGCTGGGAATTCAATACCTCTGTGGGAAGAGCACCTCTGAACAGTAAATCAGCTGGGTTGAACGCAGTAGGGACATAACGCCATTTCATTGCCTTGGTGAGTTCCTGAATGGAAGAAACGCGATTAGAAACAAACACGTTAAACCGAGCAGGTTCGTCTTGAATCCAGGACAGGGCAACCGAGGAGTCACACCAACAATAATAATCTCCGTTATAGATCCCAAGGTCAGCAACTTCAGCCATCAGCCTTGCTAGCAATTCAGCACCAGATAATTCCAGCTTCGGTATTGTCTGAGTCTGGGTGCCACTCGACTCTTTGAGCATAACAGTCGACAATCAGACCCTGACAAAACATATATGCAAGCTCCATATGCATCCATGCTAGCGTCACAGAATCCGTGCATCTCCAACATTCCTTGGCAGGGTATGAGTAACCGAGGAAACTAGATTCGCTGAGTGTGATCAAAACTGGCAAAGAATTTCAGCCATTCGGAGAAAAGGGATTGGGGAAGGCTTTCATTTTAAAATTTTCCCTGCACAGCTTCTGCACTATAATGTTTGCCCTGGTGACGACAGAACCTACCAGGCCCATAGGGTCATAAAACCGGCGACGGACGATAGGATAGATCTCCGGATTGGTTTGGCGGTTGGCTGAAGGGCTTCAAAGGAAAACAACAGAAGGTCAGTAGAAGGGTCCCAGGCTAATCCAAGAGTTTTCGTGAACGGACTGCCATCGTCGAATTTTAAGTATGATTCCCTTTCACCTTCGGGCACTCCTTCCAAAACCTCTGGAATGTTGGAGCACCATTTCCTTAATTGAAACTGACCCTTGTTCAAAAGGCTCGATGACTGGGCTATTATTTCTACATCTTTGGTCTTGTCAAGTTTGGTTTTGTCATTGATGATCCAATATTGTTGCCTAGCAATGGCGCGCAAGGCTTGGGCACCGCAATGCATGTTGGTCTCGTGTAGTTCTCGTTGGATCATTTTTACAATTGTGTCATTGTAGGGGAGCAAAACTGGAAGTTTTGATAGGTTTGAATGTTCGAGTCTGCCTCCTACTCGAATTAACCCATCAGATCCAAAGATGGGAGCCAACGATACAAGAGAACTCTTTTTGTCCACTGTTTTGTACCGTGTAACGAACTTTTCTTGCTGATCGATGCTCGCAACAAATGCCGCGGCTAGCTCAAAGAGTTAATGGATCGTTCCACCGAATTTATAGATTCGACGTGACTGCCCGAGGCCAGAAATAATACCGGATTGCTTCTTTTACAAAATATACCCTTTATTTACACAAATATTCGTACAGAGTTCATGAAAGGGTGACTCTCACCGGCTGCTCGGCTCGGCCGATCGACCGCTCGTCCTCCCCTCGGTCCCCGGTCACCGTTCCGGGTTGGTGCCGATACACACGCCCCCCCAAAGCTTTCGCCCAGCAGGACGTGTGGTCTCAGTGCCTGGCGCCGGTTCGGCTCACGGTTTCCTCCGTTTGGACTCACGTGCTCCAGTTGCGGGGCCTAGGTTGCCCCTCTCGTGCCGGTGACGCTGCTCCTGATGTCCTTCTCTCGTTGACGCTGCTTCAGTTGCCGCTACCCTCGCTGTCGCCGCTCCTGGTGTCGTTGCTCCTTTCGTCGCTGTCGCTGCTCCTCTCCAGTGGGTGTGTGTGAATCGCTGTTATCCTTGGCTCACTGGGATTGCCCTTTCGCCGTGGCCGGCACCTGACCCGTGTTGGCGGACCAATAGGCTCACCTCCCAGGCGTACGCCGGGCAGGCTACGCTTCTTAGTGCCTGGCGGCCGGATCAGGGCACGAAGGGCCTTCCTACCCTACAGGACACGCCCCCGGTTGCGTCTGCCACTCGCCTCCAAACACCGGCGTGCATACGCTCCGCAGGATTTATGGGCGACCAGAGGTTTGGCGTCACGCTTCCTTTTACTCCAGGCGATACGCTGTGCATACGCTCCAGCGCCTGGATCAGGAATCTTCCGACCTTACCGGGACGTTCCTGTTTGGTTTTATCTGTTGGGCTTGAGTTCCCGAGCTGGCTATCCCTCGCTTTACAGGATCACACCTGGTCACAACGGGAAGGAATCTGTAAGGCGTACGCCAGACCGATCCGACGCCCTTGCTATCACACCAGGATACCTGTCGTGTCCGGGAGTAACCCAACCCGACTCTATTTACCCTTGGGCTTCAGTTCCGCCGCGGATCCGGGATCCTTTTCCTACTTGCTCCTTGATTTATCCCGATGATTCGCGTACAGCCGCTGGACTTACCCACAGGGGGTCCTTGAGCCAATGATCGTATGTCTTTACGCACTCGCTTTTATCCTCGCACTTGTGACTGTCGGACTTACCCACGGGGGGTCCTTCAGCCTTTACTCCTAATTCCTCCAAGGAAACTTTCTCTTGAATGTTAGACTTACCCACGGGGGGTCTTTCACTCAACTCTGCCAGCTTCCCTAGAAGACTCGGTCTCGATTTACTCCAAGGGCCCTCCTTATATAGGTCCAGAGGCGCCCGTTAATCCTTGCAACTCTCTCTTCCTGCCGTTAATCCTTCGGCTTTCTATTCCTGCCGTTAATCCTACTTTCCAATCCGTCGCACCGGCGGCTCCCGTTCACACCCCCCTTTCCCCCTTTGGCCGCCGGCCTGCATCGTTATTATGCCGCGGCAGCGGCTTTCTTCCAGGCGCGCCCCCCGCGCTCCCCCTTTGGCCACCGGCCCGCATTGTTATTATGCCGGGCACTGACTTTTCTACCGGCACTTCCCCCGTGCTCCCCCCTTGGCCACCGGCCCGCCTTGTTATTATTCCGTGCTTTCTAAATGTTCCCCGCCCCCTTCTCTTTCTCCTACATCCGCGCACGGCTGTCGCGCAGGCCCGACCGGAACCGTTACGTTCCACGCTGACTCCGCTTCCTCCTGCGTCCGCGCACGGCTGTCGCGCAAACCCTTTCCCCGCTGCTGCCCCTGCATCCGCGCACGGCCGCGCGATACCTTTCCCCGCTGCTGCCCCTGCATCCGCGCACGGCCGCGCGATCCCTTTCCCCGCTGCTGCCCCTTCTTGCCACCTGTCTTGGTGTGTGGGAGATTTAATCTCCTCACAACCGTTTGACCTGGTTACACTTCGCGTTAAATTCGATTTGCTGAATCGTGCGCAGGATAATGGTGCGTTTCTGGCTAAGCTCATCCAGACATAGTGCCTTCGTTGGCGCTTTATTAGCCTTATAACAGAGCCGCAGCATGTACGCAACAATTCGTTGTAATTTGAATTTGAATTTGAAGGAGTTACTGTGCCTACAGTTGTATATCTCCCCTCCGATTATGTCTTCAGCGGCCGCCATGCTGACGAATTCGTTTTTTGTTCTAAATTCGTCGAAATAATGGCTGGTATCTTTGTCCAGTTCTCCCTTGATCCATGTAAGAACAGGGGTCCATAAAACCACATATTTTTGCTCCAGCACATATTTTTGCACCACATATTTTTGCTCCATAGCAGTCTCACCGAGGTTTGCTTATTTTTAAATATTTTCTGCGCCTTAGGCCTTTTCTGAGGCGTCCACAAATGTGTGTACTTCTTGCGTGACTGAAACTTTTCCGTCAAATATGTGTCTTGGAATTTGCAATTTATTTAGACTTTGCAGGTCAGAACGATATGTTTTCCAGCCTGACTAAAGTTCTAAGGGCAATTCATTATCCCAAGCCATTTTTAATTCCCAGAGGTGTTGCATGAATATCTTTGCCTTTACGACCACTGGCGCAAACAAACCTAATGGGTCAAAGATTTGTGACAACTCAGAGGAAACCACCCGCTTTGTGATGACCAGCGCTTCGCTTCGCTACGTTCGTCCGCAAAGTTGGTCTTTATTGGGCATCCATATGAGACCGAGGGTTTTAACACTGTATTGGTCCAAGGTCTCTTTCTGCATTACTGAGCACCACTTTCGTAATTTTCCACTTTCGTTTTGGTTCCATACGTGATGTTTTTAAGTCTATATTACTTAAGATCCTCGGATAGATCGTTTCTCCAGTCTATAAGCTGATGGAACTGATTATTTGGATTGATCCATACATGCCGGTACATCTTTTCTATGCCCGCCGTACTTGTATATACATACTTGTGTATTCTAAAGCGTAGTAGTATGGCCAATAGCTCGCTCTGAACAGTGGGTCCTGTATGTAGCATGTCGTTCAAGGATTTTCCACACGATATTTTGCATGAAGCATTGAACACCACTCGTAGTTTTGTGCTGCTGCTGTCAAGTATCAGAACACAGTGATGTGGTATGAAGTAGTGATTGTTGGGTACATGTTTTGTTAAAACAAACTTCATATGTCCCAAGGCTTCATATTCTTTCATGAACTCGGAATACCCTTTCCGAACATCACCGGTTAATCGTCGCTCTAGTGCCAAAAACCTTTTGATAGCAATATCTTTCGACTCCCCCAGGGCTGAAGGGTGTATTATAATACACCGTATATACCGTATATTTATACGGTTTCACTATAAATCTTCCGTCTTCTGCTCGTTTCAGAGTTTCTACAAAGTGTTTCTCACAATGTACCTCTGACGGAGATCGTGGTTTCCTTTGGTTGTCCAAATTGTCTAGCTTCCAAAACTTTTCAATCAATGCGTCCGTTTCTTCACCGGCGCCAACACCACAAGCTATGGCTGATTGATTTTTGGATTTAATTCTACCTGCTACAATCCATTCAAGTTTCTAGATTTGTAGCATGGCACCATCTCTGCCGATCTTCTGCTGACTTGAAAGGAGTAGTGAGAAATAGTGCTCGGTGCCGATTAGTAGATCTATCCGTCCAGGTTTATCAAACTGGGGATCTGCTAATGGACACTCATTGGGTATTTTTAATGCACAATGTGTTAGTGGTTGAGCTGGTTGGTCAGCTATAATGTGGGGAAGCACAAACGCTTCTATGCGCTGGTTGAAATCCCCGTGAAGAGAGCTAAGGAGAATAGTTACTCTTGCTCTGCTCAATCTTGGTTGTCCTCCAATGCTTTCGCTCCGGAGCTTTGTAACGGTTTTGAATTCCAGGTGCAACAAGGTGTGGTGTGGCTTGAACCAATTCCTTCCTTTACATTCCTTTGTTTTGTGGTCGGTCTTGAAACAATTGACACACATTTTTTGTTTTTGTACCCAATTAAATTTTTCGGATACTGGTTTTGCGCGGAACTCCTCACATTTATATAACGCGTGATTCGGAGCCTTGCAATAGTAACATAATGATTGTTTATCTGACGTACTGGACGCACACGCCAGATTTTTTGACTATTTTTTTAAATGCTGCCGTTGGCTTTCCTGAGCTCAAAACTCTGATTCTTTGCTCTAAGAATTACAGCATTGCTTGTAGGGGCTGGATCCCTACTGAGTTGCCAACTGTCTGCTCAAATAGACTTCTATTAGTCATGTCAAGCTTATCGGTAAGCAACATCACCAAAAATGCATCCCATGCAAATGCAAATGCAAATGGATACATGGATGCGTAGTCCCTTTAATGTCGCAAGGGTTTCTAGAGTTGTTATATACAGCTCCGGTATTGTTTTGGCACTCTCAGAGACTGGGCTCTAATGAAGTAGCCGACGAATAACTGTATTCGCGATGAGCCGAGGATTTTCATATGATCCAACTATTAAGCGCCATGCATGTAAGTAGTTGTCCTCATTTAGCTGGATGTGGCGTATTAATCTCTCGTCATTTCCAGAAAGAGCGGATTTTAGGTACCACATTTTCTACACTGATGGCATGTTAGTATCATGAACCTTACAGGAAAATAAATTATGGAATTGTTTCCATTTAATTCCATCCCCATCAAATTTTGTTTTGAGAATGTTTATCCGAGGCATTTGCACATCAATGCTATTTGTTCTGCTTGCAATGCTCTGCTTGCTGTTGTAGGTATCCAGTGTCTATCGGGTTTTCGAATTCCTCGTAGACTGTAAAGTGGATTTCTTAGACTTGAGCTTTCCCCGGAGGCCCCTTAAACTCTCGTAGGGCTCCCTTTACGGACTCGTTCTCCTTGGCGCCGACATAACCCGGCAAATCGTTTATCCATGGGAACAACGACACGGGATCGCTCTTGAACTTGACTTTCTATTTGTTCTAGAGCCTCTTCCTTTCGACTTGTGCCTTGCATCAGCTTGTCACGGTTGCATTTGAAAGTTGCCGCATATTTCGTACAACTGGTCCGGAGGTCCTTAGCATACTTGATGTAGCTTTCGGTCCTGGCCGTTCCTTGAATTTGTCATCATTTTCACCGAACCTTTCCCAAGCCTCTTCGAGAATGTATAGCTTCATTTGAAAGTATGATGCCTTTTGTTTTCGATTCGGCCCATCTTTTTTATAATTCCGGATGCACCTTGCGATCTCCTGCCCAAATTCTTGATGGGCATCTAGGAGGCCTTGAGCGCTCGCCTCTTCAACGGCTGGCTCTATAATAATTTTGGGGGCAAAATTCTCCCTTTCCATATTTCCGTACTTCGTTTCTGACCGTTGGAAGTGATTTTTTTGCTGCTAGAGTACTAGTAGCTGGATGCGCTCCAACTCTCAACCGAGAGTGGTCGAAGAAACTGAACCCTTTTTTTAATGGACTGAGGAAGGTGTGGTACCCTTAATCTACCCATTAAAGGGACAGCGTCACACTGCTCTGAAGATCCTTTTGCTCTCTTAGCAGGAGTCTTCCTTATTTCTTTATTGTTGAACGATTGAAATCACTATTCGTTCCTTTTGACCCTTGTTCGAAAAGTGATCCTGGGCTTGCAGGATCACGTCGGGGCCAACAAAATATTAATCTGAAATGTTTGAGTGTAAGCAAAGGGTACATAAACCGATTGCTGGGTTGTTGCCGCAACTTGCACTTTAACAAATTGGACGTGGAGAAAGAAATGAGTTCAGAATAGGTTTGTCTGACTGACTTTATTCATATAAAGGTTCAATATTTATAGCTAATTTGATAGATAGATATTGCTTGGTAAGTGGTAAATTAATGGAAATATAGCAAAAACATAAAAATGATATATTAAAAATTTTAAAAGTGTAATATTCTGCAATATTTTGTCGATTGCATTAAATTGTAATGTCAGCAGTTCTTGCTGCGTTTCAGTTTGTTGTTTCTGTAGTGTTTGGTTTTTTAATGTTCATCGTTCTTTATGTAGGCTTTGACTTAATATATTCTTCACAATTTATTTATTGTGCTTGTGTTTTTGTTGTGTGTATATTGTGTCCTTGTGACTAAATATTAAATGCTCATGACTTAATAATATATATAAAATTTATCGGTCTAATTCATACGGTGTGGCAGATGCTTCTCTAGGAGGGTCAATTTTTATACCCTTGCAGACGGTATTATAATTTTGGTCAAAAGTGTGCAACGCAGTGAAGGAGACATCTCCGACCCTGATCGGAACTGATTGATCGGAAATGCCATAACTTTGTTGCTTTTCCTCTTTTGGCAGACTTATTCGATCTGCTAAATTTCATAAGGATCGGCCGACTATATCCTATAGCTGCCATATAACTGATTGATAGAAAATGCCACATTTTTGTTGTTTTTTAAGTTAGAAGGATGGGACTTTATATGCGTCCCATTTTGGGCGATCTAATTCGATCTGCCAAATTTCATAAGAATCTGCTGACTATAAAGGTTCCGATATATATCTAATAAAATAAGCTGCCACTTAACTGCAAGGGTATATCAACTTCGGCTTCGCCCGAAGTTAGCTTTCCGTTCTTGTTTTAATATGAATTTAAAAACAAAGTCTCAAGCTCCTTTTATCAAAAAACATAAAGTTTTTTGACCGTGATCTACAGTCTGAGACTCTCTTTGAGTTGCTGGAGATCGAGCTAATGAATTTAATAGTGGCTTGGCTTCGTCTGAAGATTTATACTTCACCGCTTGTGGAGCTAGGTGTTTTTAGATGTTTAAGTGAGGGTCATCCCCTCAGCCTTGAGGGTCATCCCCTCAGCCTGAAAAATGCTGTAGTGATCAGGAAGTCAAAAATGCTTTGATGCCAAATAGTTCGGAGTATACTCCTCCTTCTACTTGATTTTCTGGTTTTGAGGCGTTTCTCTAGTCTGTATAAGAATTTATTGCATCTTTTGAGTCATGGTTTTGGGCGTTCCATTCCTCTTATGGCCTGTAACAGCCAGTTCTGAATTGGGTAGGTTGAGTATGGCGTTTAGAACTTCGATTGGAGTACTTCTGAGAGCTTCTGATTTTAGTTCATTCCGTGCACTTAGAAATCGTCAGGTTTTTTTTTTTCAACTAATTTAATCACCCGGAATCGTTAAGGATGTTTTAGCACATTCTTCTGAGGTGGGGTTATTTACAACGGTGGAATACAGGTGTTACACAATATTTTTAGTTCAAAATTTATATGTATATAGTTTAAGTATATCTTAATAAATGATTTAAATTGAAAAGCTTGTTGCTATTTTCTATGTCCTAGCACAGTTGAACAGGGGCAGTGATCTGTGGGAATATAAGAAAAGCTTCTGAAAGTTCTCTGAACTCGCTAAAAGAAAACAAGTGATAGTGCTGCCGAAAGTTGGTGCTACTTTATAGAATTCTCTTAAGTTTCTTTTTATCTGTCCGTAAATCGTGGAAAAAGCCCCAACATTTTGTCCCACCCCACCTGCTCCGGGAGATCGATGTTTCGCCGAGGAGTTGCCCACATAAGTTTGGTTTATGTCTTGTTTATAAATTTTCCAATAAATGAAATAAAAAATAATAAAGATAACCCTTTGTTATTGATATTGAAAGCTCAGCTTACACTGAACAAAATTTTGTGAAGAATTTTGAAAAGAAAAGAAAAATAAATAAATAAATAAAGAAATAAATCTTATTAAATAAACTAATTTATTTATAATGATTAAATCATTATATTTAATTTATTTATTTATTTAAGTGGAAATTGGGATGTAAGTCTTCACCGGTTTTTATACCATGGTATTATCTTTATAATTAACTTAACTTTGAAACCCATTAACTAAGAAACGTTAATGCTGGGCGGAAACTCGTTTTCATAAAGAACATTGTTTATGATCTCAGCACCAACTAATTCTTTAATGATCCAAGTATAACTGGTGTTCACATATCGAATGCACGCTGTTATCAGTGTTATGCCTTAAGGTCCCTAGTAGAAGTTGCAAAATCGCCTAACGGAAGTGTAGCGGCTAGCGGCCACTGCCCAGCAGAGCCAGCAGACTCGAATTTCGGCCGTTCACGTGGTACTGCACTTTCAGCGACGACACAAGATGCTGACCCCACATCAGGCAATGGGCAACGGTCAGGTAAGAACGGAGCACTGAGGAATAGTTAGTTCTATTTCGGACTTTCTGGAGACCAGCAGTTATTTTTATATTATTAAATTAATTGTTGAATCGTACATAACTTATGATGACATATATTTACGGTGAACTGAACTTCATAACTGGATTCAAGAGGGAAAGAGAGACGAATAGATCGCGAGAAACCGTGAGGAAAATATTTTGTGTGGAAAAAATGTAGGAAAAGTTGGTGTTTTGCAACTAACTCAAAGCTTAATGGATCGAAAATTAAACTCATGTCATTTTATCGATCTATCAGGCTACGAACTTTCTCTATGAGTACGCCTTAGAACGATTTACTCAGGTTAACGAACTGGGTGTCCTATGAGATTTGAAACTTAAATTTACTGACCATATATCTACCATGGTTAATAAAGCAACGGGTGTGCTTGGTTTTATTAAAATATAGACAAAAGAATTTAATGACCCGTACAAACCAAGAACTTTATATACATCATTGGTCCGTCCGATTCTTGAGTATGGATGTGTCTGGAGTCCTCAATACGGAGTACACCAAGATCACATAGAATCTGTACAAAAAATCTTCCTTATTTTCGCAATTAGGGGACTTAATTGGGTTGCAAGTCTTCACCTTCCCTCCTATCATTGTAGACTTTTAGTAATAAACTCACCAACATAAACAAACCGTAGATCGATGCTGGGTGTCATGTTTATATTTAATCTTATTAATCTTACATGTTGACATCCAGAATTTACTAACTCGCCTCAATTTTAACGTTCCTGGTAGAAGAACTAAAAACTTTCGTATTTTACTCCTTAACATGATTCTTTTAGGGGATTATGTTCAGACTAAAATGGTCTCTACAGCATTTTGCCACTTTGCTCTGCTTCCAATCTTGAATCCTATATTCTAAACGCCTTATCTAGTAACAATCTTCCTTCTAATATCTTACGCCTACTCTATTCTTCGGATCCTCGGATCTATCCCCGCGATTCGAGCCGTACGTTGTGCGGCAGCGCCCCTCGGTTGTTTGGGCGAGAGGTGGGCTGTACGTATGCAGCGGGAGCCGCGCGATAAAGAAAATATGCAGTTTTAGGCAAGAAGTCCCCTTTCATTGGGCGGTGTTATAAATTTCCGTTCATTAACGACCCTTTTTTTTTCCACAACCGTATTCAATCTAAAGTAAGGAAAGATGGATGACATCAAGTAGATCTAGTGTCAATTCGACGCGAGCCGGAGAGCCTTGCTCGAACCGGTAGATGAGAACAGGAAAATGGGAAAATCGGGGGCAGTGCTTTTCAATCTGGAGTTTCAATCGCTCACGTTCGAAGGGGAGTTCGGGAAGTACGTATCCTTGACCAACATTGCACAGGCCATTTTCAACGATTATGAAATCGTTATGGGCAAGACTTTTTATCGGTTTATAGTTTTGCACATTAGGCAGAAAGATAATCTGGCGCTATGTGCGAAAAGCGTCCCGGACGACGACTGGCCGGAAATTTAATTGGCAAGCGAGTTTTGGCATTACATTATGCCTATAAACGGGATGTGACTTAGAGTACCAACTAAGTCAGTTGACTCAAGGGTCAGAAAATCTATAGGAATTTAACCTAGAATAAACTGCCACATTGCTCTTGTGTTAAACAAGTTAAAGGAAGGCGATCGCGATCCCGACGTGGCCAGGGCCCTAATCGAAACTTAAAGGAACAAGAGCTTAGACGTATTATGAAGGGACTTAATAGCGACGCCTCTAAACTTATATTTATTCATGGTCCGTGGCCTGCCTGACTTGCATATAGCTTACGTATAGCTTAGACTTTCAGAATGCATCGTTTAGGCAAGACACCCAGGAAGATTCCAGGAACTCAGGCCGACTATTAAAATTAAGTCGAATAGGTCGGGACAGTCATATAGATCGGGCTACAACTCGAATCCTTTTAGGAAAGCGCAGAAACTGTACCATACTTCTACTTCCCCTTCATGCACCGTGTCTACAAATACCGACTCTCAACCGAACCCAGAGGAGCGCGCCAGCAGACCAAATTTAGGTACTCAGTAAACGAGGATCTTCAGAAAGTCAATAGGAACGGCACCCTCTAAGCGGATGCAGAAAATTTTACGACTTTCGTCTCTCTAGCGTAGCACACATAGAATATAATACAAAGGAGGCGGCTAAACGTCAATTCCTCATAGATACCGGTGCGAATACCAATTTTATAAGTCCCAAAACTGCTGCCGGTATCACCCCTATCTCTTCCTCACTTTCTTCTCCTCACAAACTGCTTCGGGCCAAATAAAAATTACACATTGGCTAAGACAGTTACACACGACTCTTTTATAACATTCTATGTACTCCCTGACTTAGAAACTTTCGACGGAACAAAGTTATACAAAGTTATTCTCAACCATCAACGCGCTAATCGATGGCGAGCATTCCCAGCCTATCAAGGACGCGCTCAAAGAGTTCGTCCAAGAGTATGCTTCTATCTTGTAGTCACTTTCGCCTGGCGAGGAGAAAAGTGACTTCCTGTCTACTCACGAAGCTACCCCACCCTGGTAGTATGAGAGGGTTAGTCGAAAGACAAACAAAGGAACTTTTAGAAGCTGGAATAATTGGGCTGTCAACGAGCCTTTACAACTCTCCGCTCTGTGTGGTGCCGTAAAAACCCAAGCCAAATGGAGAGAAACCATACTGCATGGAAATTGATTTCATTTGATTTCTAAATATGGGTACTATATAGGACACGTATCCCATACCTGATACATTCTCTACTTTGGCTAGCCTTGGGAAGGTGGCTAGCCCTAAGAAATTTTACCTCTTTCGATCTGACATCGAGGTTTCATAAGATCTAAATGGTAGTGATCTCATGATCACTTCTCATGAAGATAGTGATATTGCTAAGACCGGCTTCTTAACTCTAAATGGTAAATACGAATTCCTTCGTCATCCCTTCGATCTAAAAAATGCTCCCGGGATTTTGGAGCGCATGATTTACGATGTGCTGAGAGAACACATCGAGAAAATATTCTACGTCTTCAGTGCCGATATAATAGTTCTTAGTGCCGACTTCCAAAGTACCTTTTTGATTAATGAAGGTATCTTCTTTAGATAAATTACCAGAGCAGATAAATTACCTAAAGTCGGAACAGACACTGCTTCCTAGACTGACTCAATGGTAATGTAGTATGCACCCATATTGAATAGCCACTGTACCAAGAGTACTTAAAGGGTAAACACTGTAACACTTTGTTGCAGTGTAAACAAAACTTAAATGGTCAAAACATGAACCGATCGATATGTAACACGAACGGACCTGTGCATATATCTCGCGCTCCCGCTTAAGGGAGCATAGCATACATATATACATAAGCAGGTACATAGCCGTCTTGCAGCCGCCGTTTGTGGGCAGCGCAGCACGAGGCTTACAAAGCAGATACAATTGAAGCGTTGGAGCGGCACCTTTGCTGCTCCTCCAATTAATAAAAAAATAAATACTAAAAAATTATCAAATGGATTTTTAAATCACAACATCGTCTAATCAATACAGTAAAGGTTTACAGTGCGCTTGAGAACGCCTCCCACTTAATTCACGTGTGGAAGCGCCGATCAACGCGTTTAAAAACCAGCTCGTATTTGACCAGGATCGCGCGGAATATGTATTCGATTGCCCACGCGAGGGGTATTTCAGGCACCACATTCCCCTTAGTAGCGACACCCTGGATAAACTCATAGAAATACTCACCACATGTTTGGAAAACTTTAAATTGTACAAAATTCGAATAAGACAACGACTAGTGAGGGACGAAGAACACAGAGGCTCACAAGAAGTGCGTATCCAACTTTTGGAAGAGTGCTATAAGCTTTTCAAATATGAACGGCATCCTAATAGGCCAGAGACTTCACATAGACATTTTTACCCTGGAAAAGCGAGTTTCTATACTTGAGATGTATAGAAAAGTTTACCGAATTCGCTAAACTTTTCCCCTTAGAATCTAAATGCTCAGTGCATTTTCGCGAATGTTTGGTGGAGGCGCTCCCTAGTTTTCGGTCCCAAAAATATTTGTCTCCGACAACAAAAGAGGCTTGTTATGTCTTAACGTCCTGAAATTTTTCCGACTCAGAAAGGCGAAGTCAATGATCAAATCGAATGACAACGTTCCTACTTCAAGTGCACTGACCTGGTATCTATAGCCGTGGACAGATACAACAACTCTGTCTACCAAAAAAAAAACCTTCGATATATTCTTCTAAAGTGCCGAAAATACGGAAAATGTTTCAAAAGACCTTTTATAGCATACCATCTTAAAAATATACCAAATTTGAACACGTATACAAATAAATTCCGTAACCCTTAAATGTATTTGCATTAGTATAAATAGAACGCAAATTGAACACATACAAAAATACATTTTTTTAAGCAATAATATCTATAGCTATATTTATCTATAGCTATAATTTACTATATATAGTACTTTATAGTACAATAATAGTAGTTTAAAACTTTATATATAACACAATAAGCACACAAATACTTGCCTACAAACACTAACACACAAAACCCTCTAAACGAAAAATAATCCAAACTAACCAAAAAAAATATGAATAAATTCAACTTCCTTCTGAAAAACTCTTAAAAGCTTTTTTTTCTATATATACTAGTACTTAAGAATACTTCACAACATAGATTAAATGAATAAATTAAAAAACAAGACCTAGAACTAGAACATCAATCTCTAATGCTCATGTCACACCATAAACATGACCCGGAATCCACGCTATATAGATTGGCTGGGGTCAGTTTGAAAATGGGTCGGTTTGGAATTCTCTCGACCCAACAGATTGACCTGTTCACTACATCTTAGGCCTAAGGTCACGAATGGACACAATAATGTCAATTAATGGAAGACAAGTGGCATTGGACTTCGATTTGGTAGCCATGGACAACCAAGAAACATACGGCGTTGGTGGAAATTGCCTGTCCATCTGCCCAGCAAAAGACCTGAGGAAACTGGAGAAAGATAACTGTATCCACAGGTTACTGAGAGAAGGGCATTTGTGCAGATATCTGAAGAACACCCGGAAAGTGGACACACTAATCGACGAGGGTACGCTGTTCCTTACCAATTCCAATGGAACCATAGTTGTCAGAGTAAGGGAACACTAACTAGAAGGAACTTTCATCGTCCAATTTTCCCACGAGATCATTACCATCCAAGGCAGAAACTACAGCAGCAACTCGTCAACGAAAATAATGGTCATATCTGCCGTACTCACGCAGAAGTCATTGCGACCAGCTACGAACCAACACGGAGATACGTCCACAAATTTAACATATAAAAATTTGGGCAGTTAACAGCCGTATCCGGAAAAATTACAACATCCTTCTTAGCAGAAGTCGTCATTAATTTAATCATAGCAGACGACCTCGGTTTCTTATGGAGAAAATTAACATCAGCGAAAGGCATCCCCAATCCGAGCGACATCACCACGAATTTGGAAGAACCAGCCGCGGGACATAGATCTTGAGGTGGGGAGAAGTTAACACCTGCTTGCTAAGCATTCCTCCACCAACATCATCGGGCCGTATCCATTGCACCAAGTCGGTTTGCTCCACCGGCAACTGCTTGCCTTGCGGAATTGTAGTGCTTAGTGGTCACTGCCCAGCAGAGTTAGCGGACATGGCTAGGCGGAGCCGGGTTATGGTCTGTAAGAACGCAGCACTTGGGATTAGTTCGTCGTATTTTGGACACTCTGGAGAGCAGAACTTATTTATATATTATTAAATTACTTGTCAAATCGTACACAATAATCTTAGAACGACATAGCGAACTAAAGTCTATAACTGGATAAAAGAGGAGAAGAGGGACGACTACATTGAAAAAGATCCGAACCGATGAGCTAAGTTATTAACCCGATGCGAACAGCAGCAACATTCTTCAGGTGAGGGGGCATCATGCCCTCGTGAAGGACCATTGCCCTTAACTAACAAAATATACAAAATACTAGTGTTAGTTTACTTTATTCGATTACAAAGCCCTTAAACAGCCAGTGTAAAACTTAAACAAGAAAGGAAAGCTTACTTTGGGCGGAGCCAAAGTTGATATACCCTTGCAGTAAAGTGACAGCTTATATAGTGTGCCGATCCCTATAAGAATTTTACTATTGTTGAGCGTTTTCGGGAGCTTTATTTAATGTTAAGAATCCAGCCTTTAATAAATAACAAGTTCTGTTTAATTTATATATTATTATACATATAATAAATATATATAATATTACATATAAATGAATATAAATAAAGAAATCTATTTATTTTTCGATTTGATGATTTTTGTTGATATACAATAATGGGACCTGTGCGACGGGTTGAGGTCGATCTGAAAAGTAAAGACGCGGGAGCACGGCTCAACGCTTGATGCTACGGAGCGACCGAGAAAGAGCGAGATAACAAAAGAGCATGACGGCAGATGCAGGTGGCCGATCGAATGCACGAGGGCGGGCGACGCGAATAGGGACATAAAGATAAAAGAGAGTGACGTCACGATTTCATTGAGGCGGCTGCTTGACCCAACATACTCTTCCCGTTGGAAGATGAGCTTTCAAGAGCATCATGAAGGGGCAGCAGGCACAATTTGTTGACTGTCCGCTTTGTAGCTCCAGACACCGCCCTCGTCTTTCTTGATTTTTTAATTGTTTGTTGGCACTAACGAAATTGGTGGCGTTGTCAGACCAGTCGGGCCATCTGTCGAGGCTTTTTCCTGATACAAACAAACCTCCTCAGTGCATCATCTTTTGGTTGTTATGGTGTCTGATCCAAACACTCGATAGGCTTTAGCAGTTGAAAAGTGCTGCTGGACGTTGATAGAGACGTTTCATGTTTATGGTAGGCTGGAATGTGGTATCCGGCGACATCAAGAGCCTTTCCATTGTCTCAAAAAGGAAAGACAAGAGACTTATAGGTATGGGACCCTGCCTTACCCCTGGATATAAAAACAACCTACGGCCGCAGCCACTCCTCTGGCACAGTGCCAATAGTGAAAACTGTGCTGAAGATTTTCTTGATTCATTTCCATAGGTTAGCTCCGGTCATTGATAGTTGAGCCGGTAAAATGCCGCCTGGTCCCGGAAAGGCTTGAAACTATTTTTCGCCCATATACGATTTCTTTTACTTAGGAGGTATTTGAGTGAGCCCTGGTATCCCTGGCTAGCATTTCCTGGATTTTCCTTTCTTGGGCAACCTGGAAAGTGTGCGTTGATAAGAGTTTCAAAGGATTCGTGACTTAAAGTGGTTCACTGCTCATCCACTGTCTTTATATAGCCTACGTTGGGGCTGTATTTGAGACGATCTTTCTGAGGCAAGAGGCCTCTGATCTCCACTTGATGTTGGAGCAGAAACAGGCTCAGGCAACTCTCTTTGCCTTTCGTACTTCCTTGTTTTACCGACTGAGTTCAGCTTTATAGGTCTCCCAGGCCTCGTTTTTGTTAGTGCTATAGGCGAGGTTAAAGGTCTTGCGTGCATTTTTCTTTTTCTATAGGCTGCTACCAATTCTCTATTTTGGACATGCCTTGTGGTACGCCTTGGTAATTGCCACAGTAAGTGTTACTACCATGGCGCTAAGTCCCCTATAAGTCTTGACATTCCCTGTAAGTGGTTCCCCTAAGGATCTATCTAGTATCATTTTATAGAGCTCCCAGCTTGCCTTTCTAGGATTGCGTACTGCTGAGTGAAGTTTAAAAATTTACCGCAATTTCAACATAGCGATGATCTGAAAAGAAGTGTTTGTCGACGACCCTCCAGCTGGTGACTGCGTCAGCCAGGAAGTAGGTGATAAGGTAGGTAATGTCAAGGACTTCTCTCCCGTTCTTGACGACGAAAGTTTACTCTGAGCCTCTGTTACCCACTAAGAGCTTAGAGCTGAGGATAAAATCGACAATTCATTCACCCCTCTTATTAGTTTCAGTGCTTTCCCACTGATGGTAATGAGCGTTGGCGTTGCACACTATTAAAAGTGTCATCTTCCTCTCGCTGTCTTCCACAAGCCGCCTGAGCAGCATGTGCGGGGGAGGACTAATCTGCTCGTGGCTTACTGTGGTGGAGATTGATCTGCAGGAGTGTAAAAGACCTTTCCATTAGTACAGTAACCTCCGCCTCGATGTCCGACCCTTACACAGAGTCCTCCTCCAAGAGCCCTTGCCAAGTCACTCTCCTCCGAGGTGAACCTCTCCAGGATTTCCACGTCTACATCCGACATACTTTCAGAGCGCCCCTCTTCGGTCAGTTCCTCCAAGTCTGCCCCTTGAACGTCTATCTCTAAGTCGATGCCTCCTGACCTTCTTCTCGCATCCGAATTGCAGATCTTCACAGCAATGTGCTCAAAACCGACATATGCCACTACCGACCACCTCCAAGATCTTCACGGTTCCATCCTATACTTTTGCTATTTTGTCAGCCATATGCGGGCCCTCGGTTTGCTGGGGATCTTGTCCCAGTCTACCGCCTCCAATCTGGCTCCAGCGTATACTTCTCCCAGTGACGCTATCATGCTCTTGTAGTGGCATACTGACCTCGCATCTTGGCACGCTATCACCTTGATCCTACTCTGGTACGCAGGGTGGTGCGTCTTCGTATTCTGGTGGTGGTCCCCCGCTCTTGAGCATCTCCTCCATGAAGCGCCCATGCAGTTCATTCACCACCTTCCGCCAAAGCTCCTTGAGGACTTGGCCATCCTTGGAGCCGTTGTCAATGACCCCAATGATGTTCCTGCCCCTCGTTACTTCGGCGAAGTATCTATTCGTCTATGCTGCACCTTTTTCTTCTTCTCTAGGGTCGCTTCACCTTCTGTCGACCTCCGCACTCTGTGCCACCTTGTTGAAGCGCAGAGGCGCCAATCCAATCAGGCACCCTCCTTCGCCGGCTGAAAATCAGGCAAGATTTGTCTCGCTCATTTTATGATCTCGGCCTGTTCCGGGTTGTATTCCGCCTTATTAAGATTAAGGATGCTCTCCTTCTATCGTAAAGAGTCCCCTGCGTATAAGAGTCTTTCCACTAAAGGGAGTGAGTAGTCGCCGGACCGGGGCTTTCTTTAGGGACACCGCCAGTTGGTGAGGAATGATCCTGATATCTTGCTCCCCACACAGCTCCCCCCCTACACCGGCGCCACCCGCCTCCGGATGTTGTCCCTTTGTGGGGAACTTCGCCATCCTAGCATCTCTTTGGCCTTTATCTGCCTTGGAGATCAACGGATCAATGATTTCAATTCCCGACTTTATTTGGGAGTACCGTTCTCCACTCTTTTTGTTTTGTTTGTCGTAATTGATTGAATTCATATTTGGACCCACGAGTAGACAGGAAGAGGTTTGTCCATCATGACATAGCCCGCTTATCATGATAAGCGTGAAACTGGGGTTGAAACTGGGGGTTGTCGGCCGGTCCCCCAGAGTTCGTATATTAACGTCCGTGCATCCCCCGGCGAAGCCTGCCCTTAGTTACTTCGGCGAAGGATCTGTTTGCCGTTTGTGTCTGCACCTTTTTTTTTCTTCGCTAGGGGCGCTCCACCTTCAGTCAACCTCTGGCTTTTCGCACTTTGTACGACCTCCTTGGCAGAGGCGCTTACTCCGATCGGCTGCTTGGGATCCAATCTGATACCCACCTTTGCCGGCTGAAAATCAGGCAAGATTTCTCCTGCCCATTTAATGATATTGACGTGGTCTGGGTTGGATTGCGTCGATGGGTCCGCCCTCATAAGAATGAAGGCCGCTATCTTTATAGCAGCCCTTCCGCTGCAGGGAGTGAGTAGTATCCGGACCGGGGCTTCACTTTGGTGGTCTATATAGGGGCTATATAGAGACTGCGGATGGGCAGTGGACCACGGCAAGTCACAAATCCCTTGACGCTTTAATCAACACTCACTTCCCATCAACACACACTTCTTGGCATACGTCAAGAGGGGCACCCCGCAAGGAGGTGCACTCTCCCCCCTTATCTGGAACGTGGCGTTTAACAACCTACAGGGGTCCTCAGAGGGTGGCGGCTGCAAAGTCATTGCGCTCTCTTGTTGGGAAATTCCCACAAACTCTGTGCGACCTAATGACAAAGAAACTATGGATATGATCTCAACATGGGCACATAAAAACGGGCTTTGGGTTAATCCGTCCAAGACAGAGCTCGTTCTGTTAGGAAGTATAGTAGGAAGTGTTAGTAGGAAGTATAAGACACCTAATCTTAAGATTCCAAAGCTTCTTGGGGAATCTCTAACCTAATGTGGTAGTGCGAAATACCTAGGCATTTAGACAGGAAATTGGACTGGAAGCTGAATACCGCAGATAGGGCTAATAAAGCGGTATTTGCGATCTATTCCTAACGCAAGGCGAAATTTTCGGCGAAGGCCGAAAATGGGGGGTGTCCCCGAAGATAGTCAGATGGTTATACATTTTATAATTCTATTTTATGGAGTTGTAGTCTTGGATAACTTTTTATGCAGAGAATGGCTTAGAAGGACGTAGCTTATGGCAGAGGTCTGTATCACAGGGAGTCTGCATAATACACCTAGCAAAGCCCTAGACTTCATCATAGACCTACTGCCAGTGAAACTGATGGGGGTAAAGATAGCCACACAGAAAGTAATAAGACTGCGTGAAGCGAATCTATGGAATAGAATAAGTTTTGGTCATACCAAGCTGCACCTGTACCACTTCATGCCAGGGGGGTACGGACGACTGTATCCCCGTCGATTAACCCACAGTAAACTACAATGTCGTTATTTCTTCTAGTGAGGGCTGTCTTCATATTTACACAGATGGATCAAAGCTTAACGGCCAGGTGGGTTTTTTCTATTGCGAGCGCGTGTGTCTAAATGAGTCCTTCAGACTCCCCGACCACTGCAGTGTCTTCCGGGCTGAAATAATAGCCATAAGAGAAGCACTTAAATCCGCAGCACTTAAAGGCAACCAGGATACCATATGTATCTTCTCGGACAGTCCCATAACGACTACTGCAGGAGCTGAATGAACGAGGAGGAGTCGGTTACGCACCTCCTATGCCACAGCCCGGCACTTGGGAGTAGTAGACTAAAACTCTTTGGAGCCTTTGAACTAGCGGACCTCAGCGATCTCGCACAGATCTCGCGTATTTTGGAGCAGAATCTGTAATGCATCTGTAATCTGTAATAATGCATACCCCCATTTTTTGGGTAGCAAGCCTGAATAGTTAAAAAAATTTAAAAATTTGGCTGCTTTCTTTATGATGCGCCTCTCAGCGACTGAACAACCAAACATTTTCAATGAGATTTGAGATTCCCTATGGGGCCTGAGAAATCGCAAGTCGCAAGAAATTGTTGCGTCCATTTTCGTTCTATGAAATAGGTAGTCTATATGTTGTATGGTTAATGCTAGTAAGACTCCCGTCCATTGTGATTTTGGTTCACTTTGTAAACAAGCACCGAGTAAATGATCAAACTTTTTCATAGCTTCTGCTTCATTACGATCTACCATAGATTGGCCAGCTTTTAATGTTCTGACTGCCACAGTTGTCCGCTCATTTTCAAAAAATTTTTATTTAAATTAAATAAATTCAATGCCTTATTTTTTTTTTGTTCGCGCTGTTCCCTCTGCATACGTACAGCCCACCTCCCGCCCAACCGACCGAGGGGCGCTGCCGCGTAACGTACGGCTCGAATCGCGGGGATAGATCCGAGTATAAAGAGAAGGAGTAAAGTATTACGAGGAAGAGTGTTGCACAGATAAGGCGTTTAGTATAAAGGATTTAAGATTGTTAGTAGAGCAAAGTGGCAAGATGTTGTAGAGACCATTGTAGTCCGAACATAAAACCCTGAACGGATCGTGTTGGGCATATGTCGAGCTACAATGGCTGAGGAGTAGAGGACGAAAGTTTCTAGTCCTTCTACTAGGAACATTAAAATTTAAGCGTGTTAGTAAATGCTGGCTGTCTACATTTCCATTAATAAGATTAACTAAAAACATGACACCCAGCATCGTTCTACGGTTTGTTAGTGATGGTAAGTTTATTAATAGAAGTCTACAATGATAGGATGGAAGGTGAAGACTTGCATCCCAATAAAGTCCCCTAAGTGCAAAGATAAGGAAGTTTTTTTTGTACAGATTCTATGTGATCTTGGTGTACTCGATATTGAGGACTCCAGACACACGATCCATACTCAAGAATCGGACGGACTAGTGAAGTATATAAAGTTTTTTGTTAAGTACGGGTCATTGAATTCTTTTGACCATCTTTTAATAAAACCAAGCACACCCATAGCTTTATTAACCATGGTGGATATTCGCGCGGTTCCCTCTGCATACGTACAGCCCACCTCCCGCCCAACCGACCGAGGGGCGCTGCCGCGTAACGTACGGCTCGAATCGCGGGAATAGATCCGAGTATAAAGAGAAGGAGTAAAGTATTACGAGGAAAAGTGTTGCACAGATAAGGCGTTTAGTATAAAGGATTTAAGATTGTTAGTAGAGCAAAGTGGCAAGATGTTGTAGAGACCATTGTAGTCCGAACATAAAACCCTGAACGGATCGTGTTGGGCATATGTCGAGCTACAATGGCTGAGGAGTAGAGGACGAAAGTTTCTAGTCCTTCTACTAGGAACATTAAAATTTAAGCGTGTTAGTAAATGCTGGCTGTCTACATTTCCATTAATGAGATTAACTAAAAACATGACACCCAGCATCGTTCTACGGTTTGTTAGTGATGGTAAGTTTATTAATAAAAGTCTACAATGATAGGATGGAAGGTGAAGACTTGCATTCCAATTAAGTCCCCTAAGTGCAAAGATAAGGAAGTTTTTTTGTACAGATTCTATGTGATCTTGGTGTACTCCATATTGAGGACTCCAGACACACGATCCATACTCAAGAATCGGACGGACTAGTGAAGTATATAAAGTTTTTGTTAAGTACGGGTCATTGAATTCTTTTGACCATCTTTTAATAAAACCAAGCACACCCATAGCTTTATTAACCATGGTGGATATATGGTCGGTAAATTTAAGTTTCAAATCTAATAGGACACCCAGATCGTTAACCTGAGTTAATCGTTCTAAGGCATTCCCATAGAGAAAGTACGTAGCCTGGTGAGGACTAGATCGATAAAATGACATGAGTTTACATTTCGATCCATTAAGCTTTAGGTTATTTGCTAAACACCAATTTTGAAATTTATCCAAATCGGATTGAAGTCTAGATTGGGCGCTAGTGAATCTATACTGAAGACAAAGCTTAACGTCATCAGCGTACATAAGTACAAGTGAGTCAGTTAAGGCAAGGGGCAAGTCGTTAATAAATAATGTAAAGAGTAATGGTCCAAGATGGCTTCCTTGGGGCACCCCAGATGTGACGCGGACTAACCGCGAGGTAACATCTTTAAAGAAAACACGTTGGGTTCTTTCAGATAACTAACTCGAAATCCAAATTAGGAGATCAGTTGGGAATCCCAAAAGACTGAGTTTACTTATGAGAAGCGAATGGTTAACAGAGTCAAATGCTTTACTGAAATAAGTGTAAATGACGTCTGTTTGTAAGCCATTCCGGAACCCATCCATGACAAAAGATGTTAGCTCCAACAAGTTGGTGGTGGTGGAGCGGCGCTTCATAAAGCCATGTTGGCACGGGGATATTATTGAACTGCATAGGTGTTGCAAATGTGGAGTGATAAGTTTTTCGAAAAGCTTTGGAATGGCTGACAATTTAGAAATGCCTCTATAATTGGCAGCATCGGATATTTTCCCTTTTTTATGAAGAGGAATAATGTAGGATTCCTTCCACATAAGGGGAAAAACCGAAGTCTCCAGCGATAGATTAAAGAGTCTAAGGAGCGGTTTGCACAGTGCCTCGGCACTTTTGATCAAAAGATGGGCAAAATATCTGGTTGGCTGATTGAATCTTATAAGTGTAAGGCTGAGTTGGCATGGTGCTACATGAATAAGTTGTTTGAAAAAACTTTGCGAAGAGATCGGCCATTGCCAGATCAGTGTTCGCATATGAGTTCTCAAACGTAAGCAGAGGAGGAAAAGATACATGTTTGCGCTTAGTGTTTACGAAGTTATAAAACTGCTTCGGGTCCTGAGTAAACTGAATCCGGCAGCGGTGAATATAACTCCTATAACATTCGGCGTTATGCACGGTGAAATTGGACCGAGCCACTAAGTATCTTGAATAACTAACTGTACAGCCAGATAATCTATGTTTATTTAAAAGTCTATTCATTACGTTCTTTAAGTTTAATAGGTGCTTTGTATACCAAGGCGGATTAGTTTAAACGGACGGATATTTCCACGGCACGCAAGCGTCAAAGAATATATTTAGGCAATGTTTATGTCATCGCATGCCAGTAGATCAGACCAATCAAATTCCAAAAGTAATTTATTTAGTTTTATAAAGTCAGCCTTACGGAAGGAACGAATTTTATTACATTTACGTGTAGACTTAAGGTCAATTAAGGTATTGGTTTCGATTGAAACCTCAAGAGTGGGATGATATGGATCCTCAGGGTTAGAAAGGGGCAAAGTTCTGGAAAGAGTAATTCCATCAGGATCAGAAACGAAACACAAGTCCAACAGCCGACCTAAAGAATTTCTAACATGGTTAATTTGCCCGAGTGAGATGTCGAACATACCCGCAGGGAAGTCGTGGTGCGAGTTAAGCAGTAAGGACGGAGAATTCTCAACATTAGACCACATGAGTTCTGGTATATTGAAATCCCCTAGAGCTACCAGTTGGTCGTTGTCGGACAGACGGTCCGAAATAAGACGAATAGCGGACAAATGTTGCCAGTATGTAGGCGGTTCCGACGAAGGTGGTATGTAAGAACAGGTAACGTATAAAGAATGACCGGACAAAATGATTTTAATGCAAAGAAATTCTATGTCACCAAACTCTTGTGATTGTACCTCTTCAGAAGCGAAATTGGAGTCTACAGAAATTAAGACTCCTCCTCCCCTTCGCAGTGTTCTATCGGAGATAGAACTTCGGAGCTTAAGATCTCCGGCTTTAACCAAGTTTCTGTAAAGACTATAATGTGAGATGCAAAGGAAGAACTATCAGAATACAGTTTGGGTAGTTTACTACGTAACCCTCTAGTATTCTGATAGGTAAGTGTTAGTGTAGAAATTAGTTTTTTGAAGATGAGGTGGAAGGTTGGTCAGTGGCTCTAACCTGTGGTAGTTTAACTCCCACAGGCTTGGTAATTTTTTTCTTCACCGTACTTGGCTGATGTTCCTGGACGAAAATGTTCTCTGGCCAAAAGCTGGCGGAACAAATCGTCTTGAACATCTGCACAGGCACACGTATTTTGAAAGATGACGTGTGCCTGGTGTAGGTGTATTTGAATTTTTTAATATCTACCACCTTTATGTCGGCTTTTGTTTTGGCTTTGATGTAAGCCGAGATATCAATCTCCGAAGTATCAGGGGCAAGCCGTGAAACAAATATATGTTTCGATGGCGGGATCACCTGTAAGGGTTTTGGTGCCGCCGTAACTAATACGGCAGCATCAGTGCGTACCGGTGGTCCGGACGCTTGATTGCCCTGTTCGGTGACTCTTAAGGGGGTTTGTATTATTGGGTCTGGTGGTATCACTTGAAGCGATGCCACAGAGGACATATCGGACAATTGCTCATTTACCCCGAGATATTCGGAAGCCGAATTTTTCCCAGGTCCGGCCCTTGGAGTGGCCAGCGATATAAGCGGCTGCATGATTGTCGGCTGAGAGGGCTGATGATTATTCGCCACAAGCACATCACTAAAAGCGGATTTCTTACGCTTTGGAGACTCATTTAATAGTTGTAGACTACTAAACTGTGTATCGAGCGCACAGAGTTGGTCATTGATTTTACGAAAACCACTAACCAATTCGTTAAATCCACTTTTAGTCTGTCTCATGAACGATCTCATTTCGCCCTGAACAACACGACAACCGTCACAGCAAAAGTGGAGCCCAGACCTACGTGAAATGGCATCCGAAACTGAGGCCGTGAACCCGGCACACTTTGCGTGTAAAACGTTTTCACAAAGCCAGCAGTGGATGGTAGGCTGGGACGAGGAGATTGTCTTATTACAAGACTTCAACGCACAGACCAGTTTAAATTCCATGGTTTTGATAATTTAATATATTAATATTTTTTATTATATTATTAACGTACCTTGAACCACTGTGCCAGGGAAACGAAAAAGGGGGATTGAAGAGAGCGATTAGTGCGGGTTAATAAAGAGTAAGAATAGAGATAAGAATCTCTATTGAGCGATGATAGAAGCAACACCGTAAAAGATGAAGAAGCAGAGCAGAGCAGAGCTATGTTTGGATTAAAATTAATAAAGTTATTATTTACCTCCAAATATACCACTGCACACACGAAGCGATACGGATACTTGTAAAACAAAGGATTGTATTGTTATAAATATTAATAAATATAGGTAAACTCCGGAGTTTTAAGTATTGAAATCAAATAATTAAATAAAAACGCAGTGCGCACAAAAAAACACGTCCGTTCGCTTTAAGATAAAGAGGATATATGGTCGGTAAATTTAAGTTTCAAATCTAATAGGACACCCAGATCGTTAACCTGGGTTAATCGTTCTAAGGCATTCCCATAGAGAAAGTACGTAGCCTGGTGAGGACTAGATCGATAAAATGACATGAGTTTACATTTCGATCCATTAAGCTTTAGGTTATTTGCTAAACACCAATTTTGAAATTTATCCAAATCGGATTGAAGTCTGGATTGGGCGCTAGTGAATCTATACTGAAGACAAAGCTTAACGTCATCAGCGTACATGAGTACAAGTGAGTCAGTTAAGGCAAGGGACAAGTCGTTAATAAATAATGTAAAGAGTAATGGTCCAAGATGGCTTCCTTGGGGCACCCCAGATGTGACGCGGACTAACCGCGAGGTAACATCTTTAAAGAAAACACGTTGGGTTCTTTCAGATAAGTAGCTCGAAATCCAAATCAGGAGATCAGTTGGGAATCCCAAAAGACTAAGTTTACTTATAAGAAGCGAATGGTTAACAGAGTCAAATGCTTTACTGAAATCAGTGTAAATGACGTCTGTTTGTAAGCCATTCCGGAACCCATCCATGACAAAAGATGTTAGCTCCAACAAGTTGGTGGTGGTGGAGCGGCGCTTCATAAAGCCATGTTGGCACGGGGATATTATTGAACTACATAGGTGTTGCAAATGTGGAGTGATAAGTTTTGCGAAAAGCTTTGGAATTGCTGACAATTTAGAAATGCCTCTATAATTGGCAGCATCGGATTTTTTCCCTTTTTTATGAAGAGGAATAATGTAGGATTCCTTCCACATAAGAGGAAAAGTCGAAGTCTCCAGCGATAGATTAAAGAGTTTAAGGAGCGGTTTGCACAGTGCCTCGGCGCAGTTCTTCAGAAGGCATCCTGGTTCTCCATCAGGGCCTGGCGAATACACGGGCATGACCTTAAGAAGATCCGATAACACACCACTTTGATCAAAAGATGGGCAAAATATCTGGTTGGCTGATTGAATCTTATAAGTGAAAGGCTGAGTTGGAATGGTGCTACATGAATAAGTTGTTTGAAAAAACTTTGCGAAGAGATCGGCCATTGCCAGATCAGTGTTCGCATATGAGTTCTCAAACGTAAGCAGAGGAGGAAAAGATACATGTTTGCGCTTAGTGTTTACGAAGTTATAAAACTGCTTCGGGTCCTGAGTAAACTGAATCCGGCAGCGGTGAATATAACTCCTATAACATTCGGCGTTATGCACGGTGAAATTGGACCGTGCCACTAAGTATCTTGAATAACTAACTGTACAGCCAGATAATCTATGTTTATTTAAAAGTCTATTCATTACGTTCTTTAAGTTTAATAGGTGCTTTGTATACCAAGGCGGATTAGTTGAAGCGGACGGATATTTCCACGGCACGCAAGCGTCGAAGAATATATTAAGGGTATTATAAAATCCCTCTAAGGCAATGTTTATGTCATCGCATGCCAGTAGATCAGACCAATCAAATTCCAAAAGTAATTTATTTAGTTTTATAAAGTCAGCCTTACGGAAGGAACGAATTTTATTACATTTACGTGTAGACTTAAGGTCAATTAAGGTATTGGTTTCGATTGAAACCTCAAGAGTGGGATGATATGGATCCTCAGGGTTAGAAAAGGGAAAAGTTCTGGAAAGAGTAATTCCATCAGGATCAGAAACGAAACACAAGTCCAACAGCCGACCTAAAGAATTTCTAACATGGTTAATTTGCCCGAGTGACATGTCGAACATACCCGCAGGGAAGTCGTGGTGCGAGTTAAGCAGTAAAGACGGAGAATTCTCAACATTAGACCACATGAGTTCTGGTATATTGAAGTCCCCCAGAGCTACCAGCTGGTCATTGTTGGACAGACGGTCCGAAATGAGACGAATAGCGGACAAATATTGCCAGTATGTAGGCGGTTCCGACGAAGGTGGTATGTTAGAACAGGTAACGTATAAAGATTGACCAGACAAAGTGATTTTAATGCAAAGAAATTCTATGTCACCAAACTCTTGTGATTGTACCTCTTCAGAAGCGAAATTGGAGTCTACAGAAATTAAGACTCCTCCTCCCCTTCGCAGTGTTCTATCACGTCTAAAAGTGGTACTTAGTACTTACTTGGAAAATCTTCGGAGCTTAAGATCTCCGGCTTTAACCAAATTTCTGTATAGACTTACAGTTTCTGTGAGAGATGCAATGAAAGAACTATCAGAATACATTTTGGGTAGTTTTCTACGTAACCCTCTAGTATTCTGATAGGTAAGTGATAGTGTAGAAATTAGATGAATATGAGGTGGAAGGTTGGTCAGTGGCTCTAACAAGTGGTAGTTTCACTCCCACAGGTTTGGTAATTGTTTTCTTCGCCGTACTTGGCTGATGTTCCTGGACGAAAATGTTCTCTGGCCAAAAGCTGGCGGAACAAATCGTCTTGAACATCTGCACAGGCACACGTATTTTGAAAGATGACGTGTGCCTGGTGTAGGTGTATTTGAATTTTTTAATATCTACCACCTTTATGTCGGCTTTTGTTTTGGCTTTGATGTAAGCCGAGATATCAATCTCCGAAGTATCAGGGGCAAGCCGTGAAACAAATATGTGTTTCGATGGCGGGATCACCTGCAAGGGTTTTGGTGCCGCCGTAACTAATACGGCAGCATCAGTGCGTACCGGTGGTCCGGACGCTTGATTGCCCTGTTCGGTGACTCTTAAGGGGGTTTGTATTATTGGGTCTGGTGGTATCACTTGAAGCGATGCCACAGAGGACATATCGGACAATTGCTCATTTACCCCGAGATATTCGGAAGCCGAATTTTTCCCAGGTCCGGCCCTTGGAGTGGCCAGCGATATAAGCGGCTGCATGATTGTCGGCTGAGAGGGCTGATGATTATTCGCCACAAGCACATCACTAAAAGCGGATTTCTTACGCTTTGGAGACTCATTTAATATTTGTAGACTACTAAACTGTGTATCGAGCGCACAGAGTTGGTCATTGATTTTACGAAAACCACTAACCAATTCGTTAAATCCACTTTTAGTCTGTCTCATGAACGATCTCATTTCGCCCTGAACAACACGAAAACCGTCACAGCAAAAGTGGAGCCCAGACCTACGTGAAATGGCATCCGAAACTGAGGCCGTGAACCCGGCACACTTTGCGTGTAAAACGTTTTCACAAAGCCAGCAGTGGATGGTAGGCTGGGACGAGGAGATTGTCTTATTACAAGACTTCAACGCACAGACAAGTTTAAATTCCATGGTTTTGATTAATTAATATATTAATATTTTTTATTATATTATTAACGTACCTTGAACCACTGTGCCAGGGAAACGAAAAAGGGGGATTGAAGAGAGCGATTAGTGCGGGTTAATAAAGAGTAAGGAATAGAGATAAGAATCTCTATTGAGCGATGATAGAAGCAACACCGTAAAAGATGAAGAAGCAGAGCAGAGCTATGTATGTTTGGATTAAAATTAATAAAGTTATTATTTACCTCCAAATATACCACTGCACACACGAAGCGATACGGATACTTGTAAAGCAAAGGATTTTATTGTTATAAATATTAATAAATAATACTCCGGATAAACTCCGGAGTTTTAAGTTTAGAAATCAAATAATTAAATAAAAACGCAGTGCGCACAAAAAAACACGTCCGTTCGCTTTAAGATAAGAGAAGAGAGTTGAGTATTTAAATTAATTGCTTTGTTTTTTATGTTCGCAAACTACAAAAAGCCAATCGGCAACTGAATATGTTTATGTATTGCTATCAATATGCACCTTAGCGTCACAGCCAGCATGGGTAGCGCTACTTATCGAACTATATCTTGAGTAAGCAACTTTTCCCAGATATGAACGATATATCAAAAGTTGCGTTATCTCAAGGGGTATCTCTACATGCAATATGAATAAGATCGTTAGAGATCATTTAAAAAAAAAAATATTTTTTAAGATTTTAACAAAGACTTAAATTTGTTTTTCTGTGTATTTTTTTTAGAAACTTTTTAAATAATAAATCCTTTCTTGTATTTAATTTAATGGTATTTAATTGTCGTGATAAATGACAAACTATCTATCAGAAAAAAATATTCACCAAGCTCTTGATTGAATTTTGTAGCACTCGTAAAAAAGTTCAGATTGAATTTATATTTTTATCATTGCGCGAAAAAATAATTAATCAAATCCCGTCACACCCATGCACAGAGTTAACGAAGAGCTTTCGTCAGACGAGGAAGTTTTCGCAGAATAAGGGAAGCTTTTGGAAGCAAAAGTATAAAAACAAAAAACATCTCAGCAAACTGAGGCAGATTGTCACTCAGTCATCTACCAGTAGAGCAGCACTTATTCGAGACAGCGCTCTCGACTTCACAAACCAAGGAACCCACCAGAGGTCACAAAAAATGCAGGCAGAACAAATTGCGAGTATGGAGGCCGCCATAGCTGGCGCACTCCAAAAGCAACATGAACTATTTGATAAGAAATTAAAATTTTTTTTGCTGAAAAGCATCGTGGCAGCGGACCCTTCACGGTGAAGTCAATCCTTCACCAAAATAGACAAAAAATGTCCAGTTTCGGTGTTTAACGTAAAAACACCCTTTTTCATACTAAATAACCTTAAAAATTTTGACGGCATTATCGGGCTCGACTTGCTTAAACAAGTGAATGCGAAACTCGATGTTACCGGCAATATTCTGCACACAAACAACGGAAATGAAATGATCCGATTCACTAAGGCAGGAAACGTAAATTTTATTAAAATCGATGATGAAGACTTTAACCTGGCAATAAAAGCCACCTTTGATAAAATGATTGTAAAAAATCATAAAGCCTTCGCCGACCCAGACGAAGCGCTGCCATTTCATATAAACACTATAGCCACAATTAAAACTGATGGGGAACCGGTGTACTCTAGGTCGTACCTACACCCCATGGGCGTAACCGAATTCGTCAATGCGGATGTTAAACAACTTCTTGCGGACGGCGTAATAAGGCCATCCAAGTCCCCATATAACAACCCCACCTGGGTTGTAGATAAAAAAGGAACAGACCAAAATGGGGCTAAGAAGAAGCGATTGGTTATAGACTTCAGGAAGCTAAACCAAAGACCGTACACGATAGATATCCTATCCCTACAATTTCGACAATACTGTCGAACATGGGCGAGTCACAATTTTTCACGACGCTCGACCTCAAATCAGGCTTTCACCAGATAGAGCTGGCGGAAAAAGATAGGGAACAATGGCAAATATGAATTTTGTAGAAATTCTCTTTCAAAGGGAGAAACCCTCTTTCAAAGGGATATCGATGACGTCCTAAGAAAAGGAATCTGTAAGTTATGCTACGTTTATGTAGATGACATCATGATTTTCTCATCAACAAAATAAGACCACGTAAGGGACGTGGATTGGGTCTTAACAAAACTTTTAGAAGCAGGCATAAGAGTATCCCAAGAAAAGTCAAAGTTCTTTAAAAAGAGCGTTGAATACTTGGGGATCATAGTGTCGCAAGGGGGACTTCGAACTTCACCCGAAAAGGTAGAAGCCATTAAGCAATTTCCCCCACCAAAAACGCTCTTCGACCTCAGATCCTTTCTGATGATCATTCCTTTTAATGAAACACCTGTAGTAGCTTGACAGGTGTTTCATTAAAAACTTCGCAACAATCGCAAGACCCCTAACAAATATTCTACAGCGAGAAAATGGCAATGTCAGCAAACATCAATCAAGAAAGATTGACATCAATATGAGCAAAGAACAGAGCGAAAAGTTTGACTGAGGAAAATCTTGGCATCAGAGGACGTTTTGCTCTCATACCCAGACTTTAGGAGGCCATTCGATCTAACAACAGACGCGTCAGGTCTCGTATCTCAAGATGGCCAGACGCGGCCAGTATCTCAAGATGGCCGCCCAATCACAATGATATCACGTGCCCTACGTGATAACGAAAAAAATTACGCAACGCAATATATTGCACCCTACCAACCCTGAAGACCAACCCTACCAACGAAGACATGATAAGATAAGATAAGATGATCTTAAAGAATTTTTGTGCGACCGCACTGAAGCACGAGAAGTGTCTACACACACCAGGCAACATATGAAAGAGTTATGGAAGGAGATTGTGGACGGCCATCATGACCTTATTGATTTGAATCCAAAAATTGCTACAGATGGACATATGAGCGATCGATTCCAGGTCGTGCGAGCGGAATATTTTTCATTTCTAAGCGAAGAATCACCGTCAAAGGCAGTATCATCTCAAAAACCCACTGCCGCACCGAAGTTCGTGATGCCACCTGTAGATATTCCAAAATTTGACGGAGACTATCTGCAATGGCCCCGGTTTCACGACATGTTCACAGAACTAGTCGACAGTCAAGATTATAGCGAGACTGTAAAATTCCGGCACTTGGAAAATCATGTAACCGGAGAAGCCAAGAACCTAATCTCCTCAACACTTGGGGGCATCCCAACTACAAGGATGCCTGGCAGCGGTTAAAACCACGATATAAAAATGAAAGAATTCTAGTCAAGTCTACACTTGCAACTTTATTTGCACACCCCAAAACAAATGGGGCAGCGGAGCAGTTACGTAGCCTACATGATCAGAACAATCACCGCTCTCAACACCCTCAATGTTCCAACAACCGAATAGGATCCAATCTTGATACACATCATTGAGGAAAGATTAGACCCACACACGCTGTCATCTCTAAAACTAGCTCAGGGTCTAAAAACCCTGAAGCTGATGTTAGAACACCTTGAGCGTCAGGCAACCACTCAAGTAACAATCCGGAAAAATATGTCTACCGCTCCACGTCAATCCAGCTCATCACCAGTGGTGTGTTCGTCTTACAAATGAACCTGCCATTCTGTTACCAACCGTGCAATGCGGCACTCTCCTAGATTCTGGATCACAGATCAATATAATCTCCAGAATTGATCTGGCTGGCTGACACACTGGGACTCCAATCGGAGCCATCAACCCTGAACATCGCTGCCCTGGGAGGGACAACTAAAAGATCACGAAAAAAGTCTGTGTTGACCATATCATCATTAATCACTGATTTCCAAAAACAAATCAACGTAGTCGTACTACCGAAAATAATGCCCAATCAACCATCCCACCCTATTCAGGCCCCTAGAAATATTCCACCTCAGTTGCGCTTAGCCGATCCTGAATTTACCCAGCCTCAGAAGATTGACCTATTGTTGGGCGTCGAATACTTTTACCAGCTTATGGGGCCACAACAAGTTTATTTGGGAGAAGGACCCCACTTCCCAAAAATACCGCGCTTGGATGGATTGTAGTGGGGCCAGTGCGACCGGAATCAGTCCCAGGTTCCAAGGCAGACCAAGTCGTCCTTAATCACGCGGCTGGGGGACCGGGAGCTAGCGAGCCACGAAAGGGTATCGGTGAGAGCAAAGATTGGCCAAAGAGCAAATAGTAAAACCTGGAAGATTAGGGAATTCCCCACCGATGGCGAAACAACAAGACGAGCTTTAAAAGGACATTAAAGCACAAGCCCAAGTTTTTCTAATCACGACTGAAGAGCACACTGTGCAAGTGCCAGTAAACAAGGGAATTCAAGGAGTTCAACTTACCGCTAACTCTAAAGTGTGCAAGAGGGCGACACATCCCCCGGCATGGGTAACAGGCATCTCCAAAAGAGACCAAGAAGCAAGGCCAAGAAAGGACCGAGAGTCCTGTATGCGCATTGAAACGCCTGGCGCTACGTGGGATACCTAAGGAGAATGGTTACGCGGGCGCGCACTTTAACGAAGGAGACAACAGGCCGGCTAGAGACATCTTTGGTATCTGACAAATGTTGGAGGTCGCTCCCACATGATTCGAATATTTTTTTGGTCCAAATGGTCCAACAACAACGCACATTCGCATTGGATTGAGTCCCTCAATGGGGGGGGGGGAGAATGTTGGCACCTAGTGCCAAGACCTAAGAACCCAGCCCCAATAGATTGCTCCAGAAATCACCGGAAACCGAATTGAGCAATATCAGCGGTAAGAATGACCGACTGACCGGAGCGAGCAAAACCAACGAGCTCAGCTGAAACCCAATACCAAGCGATCTGAGTCAGCAGACCCAGAACCAGTACGTACTTTCTTTAACATTGACCTTACGGCGCGGACTTTCATTAACACTGACCAACTAACCATAGTTAAGCCACCACATATGTAATTATCTCATCTTATAAAAGATCACGTGGTCCAAAATAAAGACAGTTGCGAAACCAGAGTTAATCGTCTCGTTACTCTAAAATAATTTGAATTTTAAATAGTCAAAGAATAACTCCGATCCGACATTCTGTTCGGAATTAATTCCGAAGAAATTTTTGCAGCGTTTGAAAAGGAAACCAAGAAAGGAAAAGTAACTTCATTAGGAGGAGCGGAAAATAATACACCATTGCAGTTTATACTATTATATTTATTAAAGATCGAATATAGTTGACTAAACCTTATAAGAAATTTCTTTATAAAATCATTTTCTCGAAACCCAATTGCGACAAATGTCTTTTATTTCTTAAACACAAAGATTGTGTCTTTCACTCAAAGATCGGCAGCTTAGAATATAGTCAACACATCCTCAAAATTTGGCAGTTCGGATTAATTTTCTTAAAAGTAAAGTATATAAAATATCAAAATTATGCCTTTTCTATACAGTTGAACGATCCCGGACGTTCTAACTTATATATAGCGTGCAGGTAAGAATAATGTGTGCAAAGTTTTGAAATCGATATATTGTCAACTGAGAGACAAGCGAATAGACATATAGATAGACAGACAGACGGACTTAATTATTTAGAGAAGGAGGAGTTAAGTGGGTTAGTCACTCGGGTTTCCGAGAGGATAGCACGGCGGAGGAAGGAAGCGAAAATAGAAGACCGGTTCACGTGGCGGAAGGAGCGGAAGCACGTAGAAACACCAGAGAAGGTAACGGTTCCCGGAGGGGCAGTGCAGCCGTGTATAGAAAGTACGCTGAAGGATTAAGGAATGGAAGACGGTGCGGAACGTAGCGATCCCTGGAAAACGCGAAACCGGCATCCCTGGAAGTCGATACCCGCATAGCAACACCGAAAGTCTGGTAACAGGGAGGATTGAAGAAAGGGAATCTGTTCAAAGTAGTGTGTGTGATTCTGAAAGTATTAACGCTGCTATATATATATATATATTTTTTTTTTCGCGCGGTTCCCTCTGCATTCGTACAGCCCACCTGCCGCCCAAGCGACCGAGGAACGCTGCCGCATAACGTATGGCTCGAATCGCGGGGATAGATCCGAGAGAGTATAAAGAGAAGGAATAGAGTATTACGAGGAAGAGTGTTGCACAGATAAGGCGTTTAGTATAAAGGATTTAAGATTGTTAGTAGAACAAAGTGGCAAGATGTTGTAGAGACCATGACACCCAGCAACGTTCTACGGTTTGTTAATGATGGTAAGTTTATTAATAAAATTCTCCAATGATAGGATGGAAAGTGAAGACTTGCATCCCAATTAAGTCCCCTAAGTGCGAAGATAAGGAAGTTTTTTTGTACAGATTCTATGTGATCTTGGTGTACTCCGTATTGAGGACTCCAGACACACGATCCATACTCAAGAATCGGACGGACTAGTGAAGTATATAAAGTTTTTATTAAGTACGGGTCATTGAATTCTTTTGACCATCTTTTAATAAAACCAAGCACACCCATAGCTTTATTAACCATGGTGGATATATGGAAATTAACTTTATCCTTATTAATTTATTTAAAAAATTAATAGAACATTTTTTATTTTATATTTTTGGTGTTAGACTTTTATTTGTGATCCAATTAATACATCAAGACACTTATTATATTTTATTATTTAGAACTGATCGCTACTGCATCCAGGAAAAGACTGACTCCTTAATTCTAAATTCTTCTCCATCAAACCTCGGCCAGAAGCTTTTCTTTTTTAGCTTCCAGAACTTTTCTTTTGTTTTGAATAAAAGCTTATGCTGAAACTGTCGCATCTCGTTGTGAAATCGAATTATGCTGAGCGATGCAATTTGATTGGAAATTGGAATTCAATAATCTGGGCTTCGATCGTCAGAACGGAAGCTTGTGTTTACTTTACGATTTTTTGTTTATGTCTAGCCAGATGGTCAAGCGCGGCTCTTGAAGTTGTTGAGATTAATTTTTAAAATTTGTTTATTGATTCCATAAGTGGAATAAGCAAAGGCAAAGGCAATTAGCCAAGATTGAATTTTAGAATTTGTTTATTAATTCCATAAGTGGAATAAGCAAAGGCAAAGGCAATAAGCCAAGATTGAATTTTAAAATTTGTTTATTAATTCCATAAGTGGAACTGTTTCATGGGTTGGATAACTCTCCCCCTTCTAAAATGGATCGTCCCGATTCATTATGGATTTCGTTTAAGTGATCTCTTAATTCGGTTAAAAAAATGTTTTCGGTAATAGGTTTTTCTAGTTCTGGCCGTTGTTTTTTGGTTACAAATATGTTTTTGTATTTAAAAATAGTTAGAGAAATCAAGTATATAATGATTAAAATTAATAATATAAATGATATCGATATTTTGGTATTCTTAATTTTAATGAATGGATTTAAAATGTTAATATTATCCAAAGACAGTTCCGAGTTATTTGATAATATATAATCGGATATTTCATAATTTTTGAAGTGGTTTGTAGTTACATAGCTTAGAATTTTGTTCTCTAGATTGGTATACGAAACATTATTAATAATGGTTGTACCATTAAAAGTTATTAAAAATGAACCATTTAATTCGGAGTTGTTGACAATATTGTTACCATTTATGAAAATGGCACCATCTTGGATAACGTCTATTTTTTTATTTTTTTCTCTTATTTTTTTACAAATTGATTTCTCACCGTTTAATAATCGGGTAAAACATGTTTTTTCTAAACTTAAGGTGCAATAATTATTAAAGAGTTCTTTCTTAAATGTAGACATTTCATAATATGTATTGTCGCATTTTGCAACTTGATTACTTATTAATAGTTTTCCATCAGTTTGGGAAATGGATCGAGCGTAAAATATTTCACATCTATTATTTATTATTGGGTATTTTATATAAATTATTAATAGTTCGTTATGTAGTATGATTTTGAATACAGAGATATCCATTAAGTCAGCGATAATTACTGGCTTTTGTTCATGTTCTAATATATTTTTTATATCTTCATTGTTTAAAATTTTTGTATTGAAAACATCAATTTTGGCAAGGGTAATGGTATCTATTAAATTTTGTAGGTCAAATGTTAACAATCGTAAGCGATGTTTTCTTAGTGGCAAATCTTGATCAATAAAAACTTTTTTAAAATCTTCGGAAAGTGATTTTATTTCTTTAAACAATTTGGAATTTATAATGAATTGTTTATTATTATTTTCAATTAAGTCATTCATTTTATTTTGTACTTTAATGAAATCGTCATGATCTGGAGTTCCAGCTAACCACTTCCACACGGTGCCCAACTCATTTATTCCCCTTTTTGGTCTAGCTGATATTAACTGGGATAAAATTAATTTGATTATTTCTAAGTCGTATTTAATTTCCCATTGTGACCTTTTATTTGTGTCTCTTTTTATATTATCTGTTTCTATATTTATTATTTCTTTATAAAAACTTAGGTTAGTAACGTGGAATAAATCGTTGTACGATTCGTAAGTAAGAACATCCTTGTTGTCTTTGAACAGGAAAAATTCATGGTTTGAATAATCAATTATTTCTGAACTGACCATTATTATGATCGATAATATATGTATTAAATAATGCATTTTCTGTAAGTTAAAAAAAATTGTTAATTCTTAATATTATCTTTATGTATAATTCTGTTCCTACTGTTTATTATTATTTTGTTAGGCATGACGTCCTTAACTATTTGCTTTTTATATCTTGGTTTAAGTTTGTTTCTTTCTCCGTATTTCTTTTCGTAAAGTATTTGTCCTACATGGTATTGTTTTTCCTTTCTATTATCATTATGTGTTTCTAACATTTTATCTTGAGCTCTTTTTAATATTTGAGGAATATGATCGTGTTCGATTTTATTGTAAAGAATGTCAAAAGGTTTTTGATTTGTTGTGGAATGAATACTTTGATTATATTCCTGAGCGGCTCTTATTACAATTTCGGAATAATCGATTAGATTGAATTCTTCCTTTATACATCGTGCTAATTCTGTCAGTGTCAAATGTGCTCTTTCAACCTGCCCGTTTGAGGTACTGTGCCTCGGGTCTGCGTAGTGTAAAGTTAATCCGCACCTTTTTGCAAAAGATTTAAACTGAGCTGATGTAAAGCTAGGTTCATTATCTGTCATAAGTACTTTGGCTTGCGGAAATTGTTGAATTAGTTCCATTACTTTATTTTCAATATTTAATTTGTTTTGAATTTCCTTAACTACGAGGAATTTAGAGTATGCGTCAATACAAGTTAAAAAAGTTAGACTTTGGGCATAGTATATGTCAATATGTAAATTTTACCTTCTTTAGTTGGTATTGGGGATTCTCCTATCGGAATTTTAATGGGGTGTCTGTTGTATTTGTTCTCATTGCAAATTTTACAATTTTTTATGTATTCCTTTAGTTTTTTATATAAATTTGGCCAATAATATAATTTACTGATTTTTTTATAATTTTCGTCTAGTCCCCTATGAGCTCGACTGTGTGTTTCTTCTATTATAATAGCATTATCTTCGGTGTTTTCTACGTCTTGCAGAAATATTCGTGTAAACAGAAATTTGTTAGTAAAACTGTTTTTGAAAGGTACTTGAATATGGTATAAATCTTCTAAGCTACAATGAACTCCAACCGTTATATTGGGTGGAAGATATTCCCTTAATATATTTACTAAGTTCTCAACTGTGTCATATTCGATGATGTGTCTTGTTTTTTCAAAAACTACCAGTGACTCATGTATTGTATACCTCCCCTTTGTTAATAACAATTGTTGTTGAAATTGATTTAATGGTTTTCGGGTCTCTTGTATTACATTCTCAAAACTACTTTCAGCAGAATGCTGTGTGTCTTGATCTGAGTTTGACTGTTCGGATTCGACTACATCGCTATCTGTAATATTATTGATTTGGATTCGATTGGACCCTCTTGTTCCTACCTTTTCTAATTTCTTATTGACGGATAATTCAACGTCGGGGTATTTAGGATTTGTTGATCCTAAAAATGTAACTTTTTTGTTGACGGTAATATCATCGTCGGCGTGTTCGGGATTTGTTGATCCCAAATATGTAACTTTTTTGTTGACGGTAATATCATCGTCGGCGTGTTCGGGATTTGTTGATCCCAAACTTTTCTCACTGCATTCTACGAATATTGAATCCGTGTTTTTGCAACCTTTATCGGCAAAATATTTTTTTAAAATAAATTCTTTTAGCGGAAGAGTATTCTTTGTCTCGATTAAACTTGTTTCATCTTTTTCTTCACTATCATGATATATCAATTTTTCTGTTTTTCCATTATACTCCAACACTCCCTTCTCTGTATTTATTATAGCTCCAATTTTCCTTAATAAGTTAATTCCAATTAGAAGGTCTGATTCCAACCCTTCTATTTCATAAAACATATGTCTTGTTTCGAATATATTTATATAATGGTAATATTTAATAATTGAGTACCCATGAACTGTAGATACCTTTTTGTAAATTGGTAATTGATTTTTATTTTCGAAAATTCCCTTCCTAATATAACAAGCTGTGGCTCCCGTGTCTATTAAAATGTTTAACTCCTTCTTAGTTTTTCTATCTACTCTTTTTACATAAGGCATTCCTCCGTAGGGGTCTGATCTAAAAAATGATCTTCATTTATATTGTTTAATTTTGTCACTTTATTAGCAGGTTGGTTAGATGATACTTCTGGTTCTCTTTTTTGAGTTTGAGCTTGCTCCCTGGTTTGGTTCGGGTGATAATAGTTTGGGCGATTATTATTTTGGTAATAATTATTATTATACCTGCCTTGGTTGTTATTCGTCTGCCAATTATTCCTAGGCCTATTTTGAATTTGAAATGATGGGTCAACCTCCATTGGCTCTATGGTTTGTTGTTTTGGATAAGTATTTTGGTTTTTTGATTGCCAAAAATTCCTGTTCTGTGGCCAATTATTATTTTGGTTATGGTTCCAATTATTTCCTACCCCCTTTGTATTATTATTTTGTATAGAATTTACTGGATTGAATCTTAAATTGTTTCCCTGATTTTTATTTTCATTTTTAAATCCATAATATCTGTTTGCGAATTGAGCTCGGAAATTGTTTGATTCTAATTCTTGGACCTTTGCCAAAGCATTGGGTAAGTCCGGTGGATTTAATGAAAAAAGTGTTTCTGATATTGAACCATTTAGTCCAGAGATAAAAATCCTTAGGGCATTGCTTCTAATTGTTTTGTTTGTTTCTTTGGTAATTACATTGTCCTTCCCGTATGTCATTATAGTTTTGTTTATTAACAAAGTCATTTTTTTATTGACTTCATTATAGAATTCAGTAACTGTCATCCTACCTTGTCTAAGAATACTTAATTCGGACTCCAAAACATGAATTGGTCGTTTGTCATTGTATATGAAATCTAGTCTTGATAGGATTGCTTGAAAATTTAAAACCGTACCATGATTGGTTAAAGCGTCATGTGCTGCGCCCCTGATTTTATTCCGTAAAATTGTTAATGCAATAAAGTACTGCTGACTCTGAATTTTGTAAAGGCTCATTACAGTCTCTGCTGCTTCTCTCCAACCTACGTATTGTGTTGGCTCTCCAGTAAACTCCGGTAATGATTTGATTACTTCTAGAGTTGTTTCACATTTAACATTAGGGTCGACCTCTTGAATTTTATAGTCTTCTACAATATTTGTTTCTGAAATTATCTTTAATTCTATCCCTTCTATTTTTTTGTTCACTTCACTCAATTGGACACTAATTAATCTGTTAATTAATTCCACCGTTAAATTACTGGATGTAGCTAAGCTACCTGCAGAAAAATTAGCCGAACCTCCAGTTGCCATGGTTACGTTAAGTTCACTGAAACTATCTATTAAATTTTCCAGATTGTTTTTTTGTTTTTTTTTTTTGTATTGTGTTTTTGCTCTGATCCTTTTTTATCTATCTTAAAATTTATAGAAGTTACTAAAAATTATAATTATCCTCACGATAATGTTTCCTTTAAATTGGGGATGATCTGCAAATCTTCCTTCCGTCTTTGAATTTCCTTGGTAGTTTTTACGGTAGAGGGTGGTTTGTTTGCTTTTGTTGGTTAAAATATTTCTTCTGCAAATCTTCCATCCGTCTTTGGTTTCCTTTGGTACTTTTTTTCGGTAGAGGGTGGTTTCTTTGGTTTTGTTGTTTAAACTTTGTTATGCCGCTTCGAATTTTTATTTTATAAGTGTCTTGATGTATAATTGTTTGATCTTTAGTCCACCTTTTTTAAAATTTTAATGGATTATTTCATTTATTGTTTTCCATTAATTTGTTGGTGGATGTTTTAATTTTTCCACTAAAAATTTATAAAACTTTAATGGATTATTTCATTTATTGTTTTCCATTAATTTGTTGGTGGATGTTTTAATTTTTCCACTAAAAATTTATAAAACTTTAATGGATTATTTCATTTATTGTTTTCCATTAATTTGTTGGTGGATGTTTTAATTTTTCCACTAAAAATTTGTGTTCTTGGCTGCGCGAGTTCCTTTTTTAATTTAACTTTTATTTCATTAAATTTTTTATTTTTAGAACTTTTTGTGACGCAGCCCCACGTTGGGCGCCAATTAACTTTATCCTTATTAATTTATTTAAAAAATTAATAGAACATTTTTTATTTTATATTTTTGGTGTTAGACTTTTATTTGTGATCCAATTAATACATCAAGACACTTATTATATTTTATTATTTAGAACTGATCGCTACTGCATCCAGGAAAAGACTGACTCCTTAATTCTAAATTCTTCTCCATCAAACCTCGGCCAGAAGCTTTTCTTTTTAGCTTCCAGAACTTTTCTTTTGTTTTGAATAAAAGCTTATGCTGAAACTGTCGCATCTCGTTGTGAAATCGAATTATGCTGAGCGATGCAATTTGATTGGAAATTGGAATTCAATAATCTGGGCTTCGATCGTCAGAACGGAAGCTTGTGTTTACTTTACGATTTTTTGTTTATGTCTAGCCAGATGGTCAAGCGCGGCTCTTGAAGTTGTTGAGATTAATTTTTAAAATTTGTTTATTGATTCCATAAGTGGAATAAGCAAAGGCAAAGGCAATTAGCCAAGATTGAATTTTAGAATTTGTTTATTAATTCCATAAGTGGAATAAGCAAAGGCAAAGGCAATAAGCCAAGATTGAATTTTAAAATTTGTTTATTAATTCCATAAGTGGAACTGTTTCATGGGTTGGATAACTTGGACGGTAAATTTAAGTTTCAAATCTAATAGGACACCCAGATCGTTAAGCTGAGTTAATCTAAGGCATTTCCATTGAGAAAGTACGTACCCTGGTGAGGACTAGATCGATAAAATGACATGAGTTTACATTTCGATCCATTAAGCTTTAGGTTATTTGCTAAACACAAATTTTGAAATTTATGCAAATCGGATTGAAGTCTAGATTGGGCGCTAGTGAATCTATACTGAATACAAAGCTTAATGTCATCAGCGTACATAAGTACAAGGAATCAGTTAAGGCAAGGGACAAGTCGTTAAATAATAATGTAAAAAGTAATGATCCAAGATGGCGTCTTTGGGGCACCCCAGATGTGACGCGGACTAAACGCGAGGTAACATCTTTAAAGAAAACACGTTGGGTTCTTCCAAATAAGTAGCTCGAAATCCAAATCAGGAGATCAGTTGAGAATCCCAAAAGACTGAGCTTATTTACAAGAGCGAATGCTTAACAAATGCTTTAATGAAGTCAGTGTAAATGACATCTGTTTGTAAGCCATTCCGGAACCCATCCATGACAAAAGATGTTAGCTTCAATAAGTTGGTGGTGGTGGAGCGGCGCTTCATAAAGCCATGTTGGCACGGGGATATTATTGAACTACATAGGTGTTGCAAATGTGGAGTGATAAGTTTTTCGAAAAGCTTTGGAATTGCTGACAATTTAGAAATGCCTCTATAATTGGCAGTATCGGATTTTTCCCTTTTTTTATGAAGAGGAATAATGTAGGATTCCTTACACATAAGGGGAAAAAATCGAAGTCTCCAGCGATAGATTAAAGAGTCTAAGGAGCGGTTTGCACAGTGCCTCGGCGCAGTTCTTCAGAACGCATCCTGGAACTCCATCAGGGCCTGGCGAATACACGGGCTTGACCTTAAGAAGATCCGATAACACACCACTTTGATCAAAAGATGGGCAAAATATCTGGTTGGCTGATTGAATCTTATAAGTGTAAGGCTGAGTTGGAATGGCGCTATATGAATAAGTTGTTTGAAAAAACTTTGCGAAGAGATCGGCCATTGCCAGATCAGTGTTCGCATATGAGTTCTCAAACGTAAGCAGAGGAGGAAAGATACATGTTTGCGCTTAGTGTTTACGAAGTTATAAAACTGCTTCGGGTCCTGAGTAAACTGAATCCGGCAGCGGTGAATATAACTCCTATAACATGCGGCGTTATGCACGGTGAAATTGAACTGAGCTACTAAGTATCTTAAATAACTAGCTGTATACCCAGATAATTTATGTTTATTTAAAATTCTTTTGATGACGTTCTTTAAATTTTATAGGGGCTTTGTATACCAAGGCGGATTAGTTGAAGCGGACGGATATTTCCACGGCACGCAAGCGTCGAAGAATATATTAAGGGTATTATAAAATCCCTCTAAGGCAATGTTTATGTCATCGCATGCCAGTAGATCAGACCAATCAAATTCCAAAAGTAATTTATTTAGTTTTATAAAGTCAGCCTTACGGAAGGAACGAATTTTATTACATTTACGTGTAGACTTAAGGTCAATTAAGGTATTGGTTTCGATTGAAACCTCAAGAGTGGGATGATATGGATCCTCAGGGTTAGAAAAGGGAAAAGTTCTGGAAAGAGTAATTCCATCAGGATCAGAAACGAAACACAAGTCCAACAGCCGACCTAAAGAATTTCTAACATGGTTAATTTGCCCGAGTGACATGTCGAACATACCCGCAGGGAAGTCGTGGTGCGAGTTAAGCAGTAAGGACGGAGAATTCTCAACATTAGACCACATGAGTTCTGGTATATTGAAGTCCCCCAGAGCTACCAGCTGGTCGTTGTCGGACAGACGGTCCGAAATAAGACGAATAGCGGACAAATGTTGCCAGTATGTAGGCGGTTCCGACGAAGATGGTATGTAAGAACAGGTAACGTATAAAGAATGACCGGATGAAATGATTTTAATGCAAAGAAATTCTATGTCACCAAACTCTTGTGATTGTACCTCTTCAGAAGCGAAATTGGAGTCTACAGAAATTATGACTCCTCCTCCCCTTCGCAGTGTTTTATCCCGTCTAAAAGTGGTACTTAGTACTTACTTGGAAAAACTTCGGAGCTTAACCAAGGCTTTAACCAAGTTTCTGTAAAGACTATAATGTGAGATGCAAAGGAAGAACTATCAGAATACAGTTTGGGTAGTTTACTACGTAACCCTCTAGTATTCTGATAGGTAAGTGTTAGTGTAGAAATTAGATGAATATGACGTGGAAGGTTGGTCAGTGGCTCTAACAAGTGGTAGTTTCACTCCCACAGGTTTGGAAATTGTTTTCTTCGCCGTACTTGGCTGATGTTCCTGGATGAAAATGTTCTCTGGCCAAAAGCTGGCGGAACAAATCGTCTTGAACATCTGAACGGGCACACGTATGTTGAAAGATGACGTGTGCTTGGTGTAGGTGAATTTGAATTTTGTAATATGTGCCACCTTTTCGTCGGCTTTTGTTTTGGCTTTGATGTAAGCCGAGATATGAATCTCCGAAGTATCAGGGGCCAGCTGTGAATGAAATATTTGTTTTGTTGATGGGATCATCTGCAAGGGTTTTGGTGCCGTCACAACTAATACTGCAGCATCAGTTCGTACCGGGGGTCCGGATGGTTCATTACCCTGTTCGGTGACTCTTAAGGGGGTTTGATTTATTGGGTCTGGGTATCACTTGAAGCGATTCCACAGAGGACATATCGGACAATTGCTCATTTACACTGAGATATTCAGAAGCCTAATTTTTCCCAGGTCCGGCCCTTGGAGTGGTCACCGATATAAGCGGCTGCATAATTGTTGGATGAGTAGGCTGATGATTATTTGCACATTACTAAAAGCGGATTTCTTACGCTTTGGAGACTCATTTAATAGTTGTAGACTACTAAACTGTGTGTCAAGCGCACAGAGTTGGTCATTGATTTTACGAAAACCGCTAATCAATTGTTTAAATCCACTTTTAGTCTGTCTCATGAACGATCTCATTTCGTCCTGAACAACACGACAACCATCACAGCAAAAGTGGAGCCCAGACCTACGTGAAATGGCATTCGATACTGAGGCCGTGAACCCGGCCCACTTTGCATGTAAAACGTTTTCACAGAGCCAGCATTATAAGACTTCAACCCGCAGACAAGTTTAAATTCCATATTTATGATTATTAATTTATTAATATTTTTTGTTTATATGATTATATGATTGTTTATATGAAGAGAGCGATTAGTGTGGTTTAGTAAACAGCAAAGAATAGAGATAAGAATCTCTATTGAGCGACGATAGAAGCAACACCGTAAAATCTTCATATTCAAAAATATGAAGAAGCAGAGCAGAGCTATGTTTGCAAGAAAATTAATAAAATTATTATTTTACCTCCAAATATACCACTGCACACACGAAGCGATACGGATATTTGTAAAAGTGTTTAAAGTGTTGAAATCAAATATTTTTGTAAAAACTCAGTGCGCACAAAAAAAAACACGTCCGTTCGCTTTAAGATAAGAGAAAGATTTCTTGTCCTAATAAAGGAAGACAATGTGCCCATAATAAATTGGCCTATGGGAAGAGTTCTCAAAACGTACCCTGGACCGGACAACCTTGTCCAGGTAGTGGGCGTCAAAACCTCATCTGGAGTATTCAAGAGACCAGTGACTCGGCTAGCTCCAATGTTTCCAAGAGATCAATAAAAAGCGCCCATTGGACGACACCCTCAAGATTGAATAATCTGATGAGCCCCCTGTAAAACGCAAAAAGGGAAGACTCTCACTTGTAGTTCTAGCACTTATGTTGCTTTTTCCACTTCCAATGGCAATGCCAATTAAAGTGGCGGATTCATTATTCGGTGTACTCGATTCCACTATATTAAAGATTAAGGGTAACGAGGAACTGCACCTCACAACCACCACAATCCTTCACTTGCAACGTTAGAAGCGACATTTTTACAGGAATCCGCATCTTTGATGGGCTTAACGAACCTGCATCGCCTGAATGCATGAATGTTGTAACGATTGGTAAATATGACAGATAGGCTAAAGTAATGTAAGATAAATTTGTAGTAGTATTTTAAAGTTATTCTTTAATTTTGATTATAAATTTGCATTCTTTGATATAGCGCAAAGGTGTATGAAGTGTATTTTGAATTTATTACTAAAGATAATGGCTATTATAATGAAATGGACGCGTATTATTTGGGTCTGTGGCTTATTGTGACGCACTTTTTAGGTAACTCCGAAATCGTTGGAGTCTGTAGAGAACATTGTTCTAAGGATACCCATCAGATTCGCATCGAGGTATCAAGGAAGGGAAGTTAAAGACTACATCTTAGCCTCCCTGATCAAACGATGGTTTTCCTGACCCTAAATACAACCCGATGTTTCTTTGCGTCTCTTTGTGAGACTAACAAGAGGTGTATCAATTCTTATATTTTTAACTTAACTAACAGTCATATTGACTGATGCAGAGTTAGACATTAAGCCAAACTCGGTCGAAAGCTTGAGATACGTCGAGAAAAATAGTGCTGCAGTATTCTCGCTGTTCGAAGGCTGAGCCTATTTTGGATGTTAATACGCTACTAAGGATCTTGAATAACTATCTGTGCAGCCAGATAATTTAAATTGAATAGGTGCTTTGTATACAAAAGCGGGTTAGTTGAAGCGGACGGATATTTCCACGGCACGCAAGCGTCAAAGAATATATTTAGGCAATGTTTATGTCATCGCATGCCAGTAGATCGGACCAATCAAATTCCAAAAGTAATTTTTTTTTTATAAAATCAGCCTTACTAAAGCAACGAACTTTATGAGATTTAAGTGAAGACTTAAAGTCAATTAAAGTATTGGTTTCGATTGAAACCTCAAGAGTGGGATGATATGGATTCTCAGGGTTAGAAAGGAGCAAAGTTCTGGAAAGAGTAATTCCATCAGGATCAGAAACGAAACACAAGTCCAACAGCCGACCTAAAGAATTTCTAACGTGGTTAATTTGCCCAAATGACATGTCGAACATACCCGCAGGGAAGTCGTGGTGCGAGTTAAGCAGTAAAGACGGAGAATTCTCAACATTAGACCACATGAGTTCTGGTATATTGAAGTCCCCCAGAGCTACCAGCTGGTCAATGTTTGGACAGACGGTCCGAAATGAGACGAATAGCGGACAAATATTGCCAGTATGTAGGCGGTTCCGACGAAGGTGGTATGTTAGAACAGGTAACGTATAAAGATTGACCAGACAAAGTGATTTTAATGCAAAGAAATTCTATGTCACCAAACTCTTGTGATTGTACCTCTTCAGAAGCGAAATTGGAGTCTACAGAAATTAAGACTCCTCCTCCCCTTCGCAGTGTTCTATCACGTCTAAAAGTGGTACTTAGTACTTACTTGGAAAATCTTCGGAGCTTAAGATCTCCGGCTTTAACCAAATTTCTGTATAGACTTACAGTTTCTGTGAGAGATGCAATGAAAGAACTATCAGAATACATTTTGGGTAGTTTTCTACGTAACCCTCTAGTATTCTGATAGGTAAGTGATAGTGTAGAAATTAGATGAATATGAGGTGGAAGGTTGGTCAGTGGCTCTAACAAGTGGTAGTTTCACTCCCACAGGTTTGGTAATTGTTTTCTTCGCCGTACTTGGCTGATGTTCCTGGACGAAAATGTTCTCTGGCCAAAAGCTGGCGGAACAAATCGTCTTGAACATCTGCACAGGCACACGTATTTTGAAAGATGATGTGTGCCTGGTGTAGGTGTATTTGAATTTTGTAATATCTACCACCTTTATGAGGGGGGCCTCATAGCCTAGTGGTTAGTGTACTAGCTCGCTAAGCGTGAGGTCGTGGGTTCAAGCCCCACTCATGTCAAATGCGGCCATGCAAGTTTTCGGTGCTCGCGCATATGATGTAAATAGGGAAAAGTTCTTATCGGATTCTTTCTATTTATAATTATATGCATGAAAACCGAAAACCGGCATTCCCAGATGTCGTTAGGTGGCATTCCCACTTCTGAGATAGGTTGCACTCGGCTAATCACCGGATCGACCGAAAATTAACGATTAAGAAACAAACACAAGATCAGAAAAACAATCACCCCCCAACCCGATGACGACCCTCCGCTCTCCAGTATCAGATAAAGAAAAAAAAAAAAAAAGAAATGGAAGTGGATGGTCACGCGCTAAGGAAAGAGCGAGACAGCATAGCGAGGATGGCTTTGGAGTGGAACTTGCAAGGAAGAAAGAAGAGTGGGACGACCCAAGCTAACCCAGCGCCGAGCAGCACTACGAGCGAACTCTCTGACAATAACACCTGGGATTTGGCAGAATAGGGTCCGGTGGATGAATGCACTTGTGGATGCCCTAAGCTCCCAAGCGGAGCAATAGGAAAAAAAAAAACCACCTTTATGTCGGCTTTTGTTTTGGCTTTGATGAAGTATCAGGGGCAAGTCGTGAAACAAATATATGTTTCGATGGCGGGATCACCTGCAAGGGTTTTGGTGCCGCCGTAACTAATACGGCAGCATCAGTTCGTACCGGTGGTCCGGACGCTTGATTGCCCTGTTCGGTGACTCTTAAGGGGGTTTGTATTATTGCGTCTGGTAGTATCACTTGAAGCGATGCCTCAAAGGACATATCGGACAATTGCTCATTTACCCCGAGATATTCGTAAGCCGAATTTTTCCCAGGTCCGGCCCTTGGAGTGGCCAGCGATATAAGCGGCTGTATGATTGTCGGCTGAGTATGCTGATGATTATTCGCCACAAGCACATCAATTAAAGCGGATTTCTTACGCTTTGGAGACTCATTTAATAGTTGTAGACTACTAAACTGTGTAAAAAGCTGTGAAGGGGATGTGAAGGAGGCGACCAGTGGCAAACGAGTCGCTCCGTGTGTGTGTCCTAATAAGTGTTTTTACCAAGGCTACATATCCTGCCGAGCGTTCGCCTGGGAGGTATGTGTCTTGGCGATTAACCCAAATAGCAGCGGCGCGACAGCAGAAAAGCAAAAAGAGAACCGCACAGAAGCAAGCGCGACGAGGGCGCAGTACCGAATGAAGGGAACTATGAAGCGAACCGTCAGCCAAGCACCAGGCAGAACACTTTGTAATTAAGTAAGGCTTACTTAGGAAGGCATAGATTAAGTAAGGCTTTTTGTATTATTTCTTGGATTGGGCAATTACGTTAAATTAAAAAATTCAGTGTAACGAGAACAGTTCGTTACGCCTAGCGCCCAAACAACGTGATCAAATTAAAAAAATTGGACTTATACGCTGGCGAAGTAGGCAGAGAGCGCTGCCTACCTGCAGATAGAACAGTTGAACCCACATGGTGGCGAAGTGGGTCAAAGGGACCAAAGACAATGAAATACGATGAGCGTGTCAAAGCAGATCATACAAATACTGATCATACAAATACAGATCATACAAATACTGGCGGCACCAGCGCTAGAAGGAGCATCAAGGCACAATCGAGGAAGCTGGTCCAGTTTCAGGTGGACTATCCGTAGGAAGGTAGGTAGGTGCGGGATTGGACTTTCCGGTTTGACGGGAGAAGGGACCCGTTGGTATTCCTGGACCTATAAAAACTCAAACATGGCGATGCCAGAGCTACTTCAGGGTAAGGCTTGAGGATAGTGGCCGTATAACGATCAAGTTAATAAAAATTAAGTTAATAATATCATTAAAAAATAATTATCAAGCTCCACGAATTAGTTCCACGAAGCAGCGGGGAAAGGGGTAGCGCGGCCGTGCGCGGAAGCAGGAGAAAGCGGAGACAACGTGGAACGTAACAGGAGAAAGCGGAGACAGCGTGGGACGTAACGGCCCACGGAAGCGGGTGCTGTTTAGAAAGTGCGGAAGGGGAGAAATGCGTTAGGAACGGCCAAAGGGGTAGTTCGGGGAGAGTATCCGGAAGAAGACTGATGCCCTGCATAATAACAATGCGAGTCGGTGGTCCAAGGAAGGAAAAGCGGAAAGGGAGAAGAAAGGGAGCCCGCCAATGCGAATGCGACTCACCGGAAATAAGGATTAACGGCGAGAATATAAACCAGAAGGATTAACGGCAGGAAGCGAGAGTTACAAGGATTAACTGGCGCTATATAAGAAGCGCCTCTGGAGCGAATCGGGACCGAGTATTCTAGGGACGCTGGAAGTGTTGAGTTGGAGGACTACCTTTGGAGCGTCCGACATTCAAGCAGTGAGGTTCCAAGCTTGGACGAATTAGTAGTATTAGGGTGAAGGAGCCCCCTTGGGTAAGTCTGACAGTCTCAAGTGCGAGAATTAGATCGAGTGCGAAAGGATCTGTGAGCCGTAGCCCAAGGACCCCCTGCGGGTGAGTCCGGCGGCTGTCCGCGAGTCCAACTCGGGGAGAAAGGAGCAAGTGCGAAAGGATCCGGCATCCTTGGCGTAACTGAAAGACCAAGGTGAAACGAGTCGGGTTATTTAATCTCCCATCAAAAAAGCATTTTAATAAGGTAAATCAGGCGCGTGCGTGTAAGAATTGTATTAATGTATAATTTCTTACACATATATTGGGTTTTTTATCAACAAAATTTATATCATGCATTTTGGTCATTGCATGCACGTTTGTCACCGTGGTTTTACCTCGTCAAGAGGTTTTTTTTTGTATTACTGATGGGAACCAGTCCAAAATAATGATTCTTGTTGAGGAACAGAATGAATTTTGGCAACTTTGAATTTATTGATGTTGCTTAGAATTACACAACATGAATCTCAACATCAATATTTTTCCTTTACTCATATCGTAAGAAATTATGTATACAAATAACAATGGTAGCACTGATCAACGCGTAGTCATTTTCTTATATACTTTGATCATTTCCTCTACTCATACACATATCCATTTTAAATCAATTTTAAGATTTTAAGTAAGTTATTCTTTAACCGTCAATCCATACACAACGAATCATATATAGTCCACCATATATAGGACCATTTTCTGACCATGGAAACGTTTGGACCATGGACGAAAACTTAATGTCGTATTCGACGGGACTTGGCTGTAAGAGTATTGGAACAACTGGCATATGATCACAAAAATGAATATCTCACTGCATCAAAAATCCTTTTGGAGGATTTCTATGTAGACGATGTACTTATTGGATCGAACAACGAGAATGAGCTAATAGCAATTAGGAATGAGCTATTAAAAGTTATGTCACACGCCAAAGTGTCCAATTCATCACGTATCTGCAGACTCGAATCTAACGACGCTGCCTGCACCGAACGAGAAGAAGATTCAGTTAAGGTACTTGGAATTTACTGGAACGCAAACAACGATCAGCTGATGTACAAGACAGGCTTGACTTCAAATCCGAATTGTACTAAAAGGCAAATCCTATCAGATGTTGGGTGTACCTTTGACCCTCTTATTATCGCTTATTATCGGCGATTGTGGTTAAATTAAAAATCGTGTTTCAACAATTATGGCTATTAGACCTGGACTGTGACACGAAGGTCCCACCAAACATTTTCGAACCCTGGCTTAAGTGCAGAACAGATCTCAACACGCTAAAAAAGCTGAAAGTATCACGATTTGTTCCCAATAAGGACTCGATTAAACTATACGCCTTTTCCGTCGCATCAACCAAGGCATATGCTGCTGCTGTTTACTGCAGGTTTCGATATGAAGACGGAACATATAATATTAGGTTTCATTGGTGGCTGCCAAAACTAGGGTAGCACAACTAAAACAACAATCATTACCATCGCTGGTGCTGTGTTGAGCATTGCTGCAAAGTCGCCTGGTACTATTACTCAAGGATGGTTTACGAAACAAGGATATAAAGGTTCACGCATGGTGCAATTTAACAATTGTATTAACCTGGCTGTCATACTTGAAGGCTGAATTTCACCTCAGGTAGTCTGGTGGAACGGACCATCTTGGCTACACGATGAAGATGAGTACACAGTAAAAATGCAAAACTCAGAACTTTGTTCGAATATTTCTGAAAATCATCCACAAGAATCTTTCTGAAGGAGATAGACTCATTATCAGAATTTGACCAGATAGTTTAACGCGTCTCATCCTGGCAGAAGCTGGTACATACCTTGGCCAATGTTTTACGATTTATCTAACGACTCAAAAACCACGAAACGAGTGGAATCGACGACACTGACTTTTAAAGAGATCAAGGCAGCACAAATAGTATGCCTGCGGAACGCACGGGCGTGCTTTGGAGATGACAGAATTGCTATACAGAAGAATCAATCACTGCGAAACGTACGTCGCAGATATCAACAACTGCGTCGCAGTTATTAAAGCTTAAATGACTTAAAAGGCGTTTGAGAAAATCTCAATTACCTGAATAAGTCAAACACCCGATACTGCTTCCTGAAGTACACCGCATTACGAAGCTAATCCTGGAACACGAACACTGGGTAAACTTACACCCAGGCACATGTGCACTATTTGTAATAGTTCGCCAACGACATTGATAATTGGAGCACGCGACCTTATAAGAAAGGTCACACACAACTGAATCACATGCTTTCGTCAGACACCATACTATAAAGACCATACTACACATCAACTCATGTCCTATTTGCCAAGTATCCGAATCACACAATCGCTTCCTTTTGTCAACTCTGCATGTGATTACGCTGGACCAATTACTCCAAAGGATCAAAAGGGTCGTACCACTAGGAAGTCGACGGGATACATATGCCTCTTCGTGTGCCCCATCACCTCGGCACTACACCTTGAACTAGCCACTGATCTTAGCACGGAGACATTTTTGGCAGCTCTCAGAAGATTCATGTCGCTCCGAGAAAAATGTGCACAAATGGCAATGGTGACAAAAACAGTGACAATGGCAAGAACTCCTGGCATCTCCACAGCATAAGGACCTGGTCTCGAGGACATTGGCGGATAAAATCATTAAATGGTTTTTAATTACGCCGTACGCACCTCACTAGGAAAGAAAACTGCGCCGATTAGTCAAACTGCGCCGCGTCATTGGCAACACTACCCTAACGTTTGACCAGATTCATACCCTATCAGCACAAATTAGTGCAGGGGTAAACTCAAGACCACTCTACTATACACCGGACACCGACGTCACATATCTGTATCCAGCGCACCTGTTGATAAGCAGATCATTCACAACAATTCCCAAAGGTGACATGAGCCACATACAGGAAAATCGACTCGAAATACCAAGAATTATCTCATTACGCTACAACATCGCCCCATATGGGGAACCCCACACCCAATGTGGAATTGGGATCTGATGCTCTCATCAAGGATTCCAATACTCCGCCCGTAGCCTGGCCGCAGGAAAAGGTTATCTCAACCTATAACCAAGATCGCCGTTTTACCAAGTTCAGAAACGATGTTTAAGGTCGTGCCGGAATGTATTTGTGCCAGCAATTTTGTATTTATTCAGAATAAGGCAACAGCTTACCGTTCCCTTCACTCATATCGTATGAAATTATGTATACAAATAACCACGACAACGCTGATCAACGCGTAGTCATTTTCTTATATAATTTAATCATTTCCCCTACTCATACACATATCCATAAAAGTATACATACGGCGTCAATGCGCTGTATCGCAATTAGATTTTAAGTCAGTTATTCTTTACCAGTCAATACATACACAAAGAAGCATATACAGTTCAGCAGTAACAAAGATGTTTTAAGAAACAATCAAGGACCATTTTTATTTCTGACCAATTCTTTTATAGCCAAATGGGTAGTTTTCTGCGTACTCTTTGATTAAACTTTTTATGGTTTATTTATTTTTATTATTTTCCAAACAAATGACATTGACATAAAGTTCCATTTCTATTAATTCTTAAAGCATGTTTCATTTTCAAATTCTACTAAAATTGTGACGCACTTGTATACAACGTAATTCGGATTCTTAAATTGGACAACACTACATTAGAACAAGAAAGGAACACTAACTTCGGGCGGAGCCAAAGTTGATATACCCTTGCAGTTAAGTGGCAGCATATATTATCATATATATATCGGATCGAATAGGTTTGGCCTATCCTTATAAGAATTTCACTATCAAATAGGAAGGTTGTTTCATTTTCGACCGTTCAGTTAAATGACAGCTGTTGAAACTTGTGCCAGCATCAATTATTGTAATTATTTCTCTGCCTTTTGAATCTTTGCAGTTAATTCTGCTCTTATCTTTTTGCGCGCATTTCTTTACACTTGCGCTCTCCCGTAGCTCTCTCTTTACTAACCTCCTTATCTACCTACCTTTTATTAACCTTAGTTGGTACAGTGGTTGAAGGCTAATTTGTTTAAAATAAAAAAAAAATATAAATTCATTTCTGCTAATTTTTAAAATTTTTAAAATGGAATATAATGTTGTCTGCTCATTAAAATCGTGCAATAAGCCGATATCTTCGTCCCAGGCCAGCATCTATTGTTGGCTGTGCGAAAGTGTCTCACATGCCAAATGTGCTGGCCTTACTGCATCGGTCTCGGATGCCGTATCCCGCCATGTTGGCCTCCATTATTGCTGCAGTGGGTGCCGGGCTGTCCAAGATGAAATGCGATCATTCGCAAAATGCGAAATCAACGATCAACTCAGTGCGCTGGATGTTCAATTCAATAGCCTTCAACTGTTGAATGAATCTCCTAAGCGGAAAAAATCTGCTACTAGGGAAGTTGCAGCTCCAGAGATCGCGGGACAGCTGGATCCTCCCGCAATAATGCAGCCGCTCATTTCCCTTGCTACTCCAAGAGCAGGGACGGTAAATGAAAAGTCAGCAACCGAATTTACCGTAGCAGAGCATAACTTGTCCGTTTTGTCCTCCATGGCATCACTCCAAGTGATTCCTAGGAATGCCCTAGAATAAACCCCCATAGCTTCCACTAGACATGGTAACCCGCCGCCCGGACCCCCGGAACGGACTGATGCCGCGGTATTACCGACCGTGGCACCAAAACCATTACAGGTAATCCCACCTGTTAGACAAATATTTGTCTCACGGCTAGCCCCCGATACCTCGGAGATTGATATCTCGGCTTATATCAAAGCCAAAACCAAGGCCGTTATTAGAGTGGAAGACATTAGGAAATTTAAATACTCCTACTCGAGGCGCATGTCATCCTTCATGATAGGTGTGCCAGTTCCGATGTTTGCGACGCTATGTTCGCCTGGCTTCTGGCCAGAGAACATATTTGTACAATAGCATCAGCCGAGTAAGGTAAATAAAAAAAATTCGAAGCCTGCTGGAGTCAAGCTCCCAACATCTGTCCAATCCGACTCTTCAAAAAACTTACATCTTCTATCAATCTTACTTATCAGAATTGTAGGGGCCTACGTAGCAAGCTCCCTAGACTCTATTCTGATAGTCTTTCCTTTGCGTCCCATATTATAGTTTTTACTGAAACCTGGTTAAAGCCGGAGATCTTTTGCTCCGAAGTTTTTCCAAGTAGGTACACCACTTTTAGACGTGACCGACCTCTGCGAAGAGGAGGAGGAGTCTTAATTTCTATTGACTCCAATTTCGTTTCTGAAGAGGTAAAGTTACCAGAGTTTGGTGATTTCTTATTCATTTGCTTTAAAGTCATATTGTCTGCTCAATCTTTGTTTATTACATGTTCTTACATTCCACCATCTTCCGAGCCGCCTACACACTGGCATCACTTGTCGGCTATACAGTCTGTTTCCAATCTAATGTCCGATATTGACCTTCTGGTAGTTCTTGGTGACTTTAATTTACCAGAACTCAATTGGTCAAATACTGAAAATGTATCTTTCTTATCACTTTCCACCCATCATGATTTCACGGCGGGCATCTTTGACTTGTCCCTAGGCCAGATCAACCATGTTAGAAATTCGTTAGGTCGGCTTCTTGACTTATGTTTTGTATCTGATCCAGATGGTACCACACTTTCCAGAGCTTTGCCCCTCTCAACCCCTGAAGATCCATACCACCCTACTCTTGAAGTTTCAATTGAAACCAATTCTGGGGTCAATCAGAAGCCTTCCCGCGTATCAAAGAAGATTCGTGGTTTTCGTAAGGCTGATTTTCGTAAACTTAATTTGTTAATCGATACTTTTGACTGGTCCGATATTCTGGTATGCACAGATATAAATATCATCCTAGATAAATTTTATTTCACATTAAATACATTCTTTGACTTAAGTGTGCCGTGGAAATATCCGTCCGCTACAAATAATCCTCCTTGGTTTACAAGGCGCCTAACAAAATTAAAAACAGATAAAGACAGGCTTTTAAATAAATATAAAAGAACCTGTAGTAGCATAGATTTCTCAAGATACTTAATAGCTCGGCTAAATTTCACCGTGCATAACGCCGAATGTTATAAAAATTATATTCGCCGCTGTCGGATTCTGTTCACTCAGGATCCAAAGCAGTTTTATAACTTTGTAAACACGAAGCGTAAACATGTATCTTTTCCTTCTCTACTTACGTATAAAAATTTATCAGCGACTTCAGATCAGGCCATTGCCGATTTATTCGCAAAATTTTTCCAAACTACTTATTCACCTCCTAAAACTTCAGATCAGCCATACGCTTACAACATTCAACCAACTAATCGTATATTTGCTCCATTTCTTTCTGAAAACAGTTTATTATTGGATCTTCAAAAGATACTGCCAACTACAGAGGCATCTCAAAATTGTCAGCGATTCCAAAGTTATTCGAAAAATTAATAACTCCTCATTTGCAACACCTAAGCTCTTCAATAATTTCTCCATGTCAGCATGGTTTCATTAAGCGTCGCTCCACCACCACTAATTTATTGGAGTTGACATCCTTTGTTTTAGATGGCTTCCAAAAGGGACTTCAAACTGATGTTATTTACACAGACTTTAGTAAAGCATTTGATTCAGTTAATCACTCACTCTTGTTGAGTAAACTAAATCTTTTGGGATTCTCAACCGACCTCATTACGTGGATCTCCAGCTATTTAAATGGAAGAACACAGAGAGTCTTATTTAAAAACCAATATTCCCGCTTAGTCCGTGCCACATCTGGAGTCCTGGCGACTAAGTCAGCGCCCAGGTCTGACTCCATTCTAGACTATAACCTGTACCCTTTCAATGGGGGGAGGTCGTCCGCTTCGCTGCTGCCGCCGTCTGCGGCTGCCAAGATGGCTGCTGTTCCAGCCGAGAAGGATTCCTATCCTGCAATCGCCCTTAGCCGTACTGCCGATAGTTATATTTCAATTATAAGGGTTAGCTGTTTTATTCGCTTATTCTTTGAGTCATCGCTCTGTTGAAACTTTTGTAAAGTTTCTGATCTGCCTTTGAATGGCTGTATTGCTTTCAATTTGCTCGTCAATGAGCAACTGTATTACGGATTCAGATCCCATGGATAGTGTGTCTTTCTCGACGATTTTTTAAAGTTTAAATTGCCTTGAGGCTTGGGTTCCGGTTGTGATCCAAAGAAAAGGATGTTCGTCCGTAGAGCGTTATGCGGCCACTATCGTCGACCTTGGACTCTCGCGAGTAACGGTAGGTCCCGGAGTCGTAGTCAAAACCTATTGGCCTGACAAATGTTTTTCTGGACAAAATAGACCCAGACAAACAGCACAATTAATAAACATACAAAAATACTAGGAGCATCTTTTAATGAAACTCGCGAATTAATAAATAACTTTAGAAACCAGTTAAATCAGGGTCGTTGGTCCTAAGTATCCAAATTTTTAATCAGACTTCGATCGAATCTAATTTCTATAAGACAAAAGTATAGGCTGGATATATAATACCGCCTATCCTAAATTTTCACAAAACAGTTGAATCCGACGATGAAACATAATCAGCGGCAGTCCGCTCCAAAGAGTTAAAAGATTTCGTCCATACATACTCCAAAATAGATCAAAAAAGATTTTAGCAATCTGACTTTCCCTACTGTTCATATAACTACGAATAATTTCCATAAAAAAAAGCTGAGTTTGAGGGATGTCCCCACAGTCAGAAAGAAAAAATCAAACACAGATTAAACAAGAATGGAAAGCTAACTTCGGGCGGAGCCGAAGTTGATATACCCTTGCAGATATGTGGCAGCTTAAATTATTAGATATATATCGGATCTTATATAGTCGGCCGATCCTTATAAAACTCGGCAGATCAAATTAGTTTGCCGAAAGTAGAATCCATACAAAGTCCCAGTCTTCTAACTTAAAAAACAACAGAGATATGGCATTTCCGATCAATCAGTTATATGGCAGCTATAGGATATAGTTGGCCGATCCTTATGAAATTTAGCAGATCGAATAAGTCTGCTAAAAGAAGAGTCCACAGCAAGTCCCAACCTTATAACTTTAAAAACAACAGAGATATGGCATTTCCGATCAATCAGTTATATGGCAGCTATAGGATATAGTCGGCCGATCCTTATGAAATTTGGCAGATCGAATAGGTTTGCTAAAAGAAGAGTCCACAGCAAGTTCCATCCGTTCTAACTTGAAAAACAACGAAGTTATGGCATTTCCGATCAATCAGTTATATGGCAGCTATAGGATATAGTTGACCGATCCCGGCCGTTCCGACTTATATACTGCCTGCAAAGGAAAGAAGGATGTGTGCAAAGTTTGAAGTCGATAGCTTTAAAACTGAGAGACTAGTTTGCGTAGAAACAGACAGACAGACGGACAGACGGACAGACGGACAGACGGACATGCTTATATCGACTCAGGAGGTGATCCTGATCAAGAATATATATACTTTATAGGGTCGGAGATGTCTCCTTCACTGCGTTGCACACTTTTGACCAAAATTATAATACCCTCTGCAAGGGTATAAAAATGCATTGTTTTGTAATGCTGCTTTGTAATGTTGTTCTGCTTGTAACAGTCCACTCTTGTTAGTACTAAATAAATCCATACTTGATTCCCTGCAAGAGAGGACTTTTTCTCAAAACAACTTTAAATTCCAGGGTAAGACCCTTGCATGGAATTTCACATTCATCAAAAATATTTTCCATGACCATATTTCTTCGGGCAAAAAGAAACGTTTTTAAATCACCATATAACATACACTCCATCATTGTATATATTGGTTCAATTTGTAAACAAACACCGAGTAATTTTATGTTATTATGATCAAATTTTTTCATAGCTTCTGCTTCTGTTAAAAAGTCAATACGATCTTCCGTAGATTGGCCAGATTTTAATGTTTTGCCTGCGACAGTTGTCCACTCATTTTTAAGAAAATTTTGCTTCCCCACCGTATATCATACCGAATCCGCCTTCTCCTAATCTTCGGTAAATTACCACATTCTCTTTGGCTATTTCCCATTGATCTAAGGTATTTTATTTATTCAACGTCGGAGAAAGTAGGTCAATACCGAACATTTTCATAATCTGAGCCGAAAGCTTTACAGATTAAAATTGTGAAAATTATAATAGAGGTAACACAACTTGAATTAAATAATCGAGCCAATACAGAAAACCTACAGCCAAATCTTCCATCTTCGGGATCTCGACCTGTTGCCCAATATAGATCTGTTATATGTATTTAATAATAATTTTCCTTCACTAATATGAGTTCTTATATGTTCGAATTTGAAAAAAACTAATCTTGTGCCACTGCAAAAAATCTAAGCCGAGAACTCGTGAACCTCCCGGCTCACCACGGGTAAAGAATACGTTTTCTGTTCTTAAAAATTTAAATGCATTTTTTTCTTCATGTATTAGCGTGCAATAGCGTGTGTCCAAAAGCGTGTGTCCAACTGCATCATATGTAAAGCCTGAATAATAAGAAGGTTCGGGTCTATATTGAGGATACCCTTGCAGAGGGTATTATAATTTTGGTCAAAAGTGTGCAAGCTACTTTAAAGTATATATATTCTTGATCAGGATCACCTCCTGTGTCGATATTAGCATGTCCGTCTGTCTGTCTGTTTCTACGCAAACTAGTGTCTCAGTTTTAAAGATATCGACTTTGCACACATCCTTCTCTCCATTGCAGGCAGTATATAAGTCAGAACGGCCGCGATCGGTCAACTGTATCCTATAGCTTCCATATAACTGATTGATTGGAAATGCCATAACTTTGTTCTTGTTAAAGTTAGAAGGATGGAATTTTCTTTGGATTCCACTTTATATACTTCATTAGTCCGTCCGATTCTTGAATATGGATCTTGTGTCTGGAGTCCCCAATACAGAGTACACCAAGATCACATAGAATCTGTACAAAAAAACTTCCTTATCTTCGCACTTAGGGGACTTAATTGGGATGCAAGTCTTCACCTTCCATCCTATCATTGTAGACTTTTATTAATAAACTTACCAACATTAACAAACCGTAGAACGATGCTGGGTGTCATTTTTCTAGTTAATCTTATTAATGGAAATGTAGACAGCCAGCATTTACTAACACGCTTAAATTTTAATGTTCCTAGCAGAAGGACTAGAAACTTTCGTCCTCTACTCCTTAGACATTGTAGCTCGACATATGCCAAACACGATCCGTTCAGGATATTATGTTCGGACTACAATAGTCTCTACAACATCTTGCCACTTTGCTCTACTAACAATCTTAAATCCTTTATACAAAACGCCTTATCTGTGCAACACTCTTCCTCGTAATACTCTACTCCTTCTCTTTATACTCTCTCGGACCTAACCCCGCGATTCGAGCCGTACGTTATGCGGCAGCGCCCCTCGGTCGGTTGGGCAGGAGGTGGGCTGTACGTATGCAGAGGGAACCGCGCGATATGTTCATTAAATGACAGCTTGTGGTCGAAAAGGACTCCAAGATCATTCTATTGGATTGGATTGGATTGACACTATTGGATTGTACGACTTGGTGAACGAATCTCTTCCACAGGAACATCAGTAGGCGCTGAAACTGTATTTGGCGTTAAAAAAGTATTAGCATGTATCAATGTTACCGCTAATAGTATTTTGATAGCGGCCGAATTAACCAAGTTCAATTTTAATTTCAATATTTATTTAGGTTGATTCCGCGCAATATAACCAAGTAGCGGCCCGTCAATATCAACACCAAAAAACACAACAGAACTAAACTCGGGCGCAGAAGCTCTACCAAAGCTCCCAAAAGCGCATGCGCTACAAACAATAACAAAGTGCATGCGAAACTAGGAGACAGAAAGTCACAAATCAATTGATGATCAAAATTATCAATATTCCAATCGGTTTTGTTGGTGACTGCTTAGCCCAACATCCACCCCCCTATTAAAGGCTGGGCCTTCAATAACAATTCTAGAAGGGTAGCAGACACATCTTTGCAATAGATATTTCTCGGGTTGCGCAGCTGCCTTAAGACGACTTAATAAGTCGCATTCGTCCCATCTAGGAACCCCGCAATTGTTAATTGTTGTGTTTTTCTTTTAGTTTCCCGGGGCACTTAAACTGATTGTAATTCGGGGCTCAATTACGTCGGGGTCACCAATGAGAAGCAGGGGTATCCAATAAATTGACCGCCAACAGATTTTTATTAGGAATTTTTCTCCTTGGAGATTCGCTTAATAACATAAGACGATGAAATTGTGTCTCGAGCTTAAGGAATTGCTCATTAAGTGCAGCAAATTGCTTACGAAGACTTAGAAAACCATTTCTCGTCTGCTTCATGAAGGTCTGTATAGCTGTCTCAATCTCTCTAGAAGCAATACAAAACCATGTCAGGGCAATGTTCTTTGTAATAAGATCCTTTATCCATCCGTTGTATCCACCACCAGCACATTTAATATGTGAGCAGTTGTTGCAAAGCCAGCAGGACAGGTAAGAGTCACCTGTAATGGATCCTCCAAACTCGCTTTAGCAGAGCTTTAGATTTTAAATTAGTAAATTAGTCTCAGCTAATTAGACTCATTACTGACGTAGATATGACCATTGTAGTGAGAGCGAGCAGAGTCAGGCACGTCAAAGAGAGGACGTAACAAAAGGGATGAGGCGGGACGCCTTGACGAATAAGAGCTTCAGATTAACAACGATGTAACGGGTTACATCGTCCACAGAGTGAACTCAGAAAGAGAATTTATTTATGAATACTCTTAAGGCTCGGCAGAAATAATATTGATGAATTATTGTGTATATAAGAAGTGTATGGTTCAGTGAACTATATGAGTCCAGTATACTCCGAAAAAAAAAATTTGTATATGATTCCTTCCAATCTTTTATTGTCCAGCCTTCTTGCATGCCTGCCGTGCAATTGTTAAATGGCGTGTCCATTGACCATTACTAAAATGACCATTAAATACCTAAAACAAAACAAAAATTATTAAATTTAAATCACAAACATAACCTAAAAATAACATACTTTATACTTGCGCAATACAGCTATCGTTAACAGTTACTTGCCAACTATAAAAGTCTTTTGAAAGTTCATGGGGAAGAAACCAAATATAACCGTACTGTTGAGTCATCTAAAATATGTTGGCATGCTAGGATAAATAAATTAAAAACAACGTTTTCGCAGCAGTTGGAAAATGTAAATTTGCAATTATAATCTTAAAATGGGCTTGATTTAATTTTTGAAGTTTCTAAAAAAATTGATAAATTGTAAATTCTTCGTGCATTTCGTTTTTAACAAATGTCTCATACCAAAGTAACCAAAGTAAAATTTCGATACTTTAAATTACGCTCCAATTTTGTGTGATATTCAACGGCTTCATTTTCATATAAAATACTTACTCTACTCCAATCAAAGATTTTCATGAAATCAAGATATGCACCTATTCAGTTCATACTCTCAGCAGAATCGGACATAACTATCAACTATCATATGCTTTCCTATGCCAACTATGGTTTCTATTATTTCACTGCACGATGGACCTAAAATACTTAACAAATTTGGTCTTGTATAATAGTGAATAAATGATTTTAGAACCATATTCGATTGACATTGCCCATCGCTGGCTATGATTTTTAAATTGTATCCCGGTAATATTGATTGATTTTTATTAATAGCTGTTGCAGCAAGTTTTGTAACATTGAAAATATTTTTATATCCACTTTTTGATACATTTAATGGAAATATAAAATGAAAAGATTAATAGGTGGTTCCATTTTTATCCACTTTCTATGATAATAAGTATTATTTGAAAGCCAGTGGCAAGTCACACTGTTGTATAAATAAAAAGAAAAGCTCTGTTTATGGGTTTCAAGGTCTTTCCATATGTTTTCGACGTCTTCATCACGTAAATAAAAATTATGAAGTGCGTGGTTTATTCGGCTGTCTGATTCCAAATTCTTTGAATTTGAATTCTATTACTCATGGGATCCACTGCAAAATAATGATTCTTTTACTACTCTTAGTCTTAATTAATTTGACGTACTTTTTGATAAAACATTTTATGTTTTTTTTTAAATTATTTTCCATCCAAATGACATTGACATAAAGTATCATTTCTATTAATTCATTTTTAATAAAGCTTGTTTCATTTTCAAATTCTACTTAAATTGTGACACTTATATCCAACCTTAGGACAAGAAAGGAAAGCTAACTTCGGGCGGAGTCGAAGTTGATATACCCTTGCAGTTAATTGGCAGCTTATATTATTATATATATATGGGATCAAATAGGCTTGGCCGATCCTTACAAGAATTTCACGTTCAGTTATATGGCAGCTGTTGGAACTCCCACTTATATACAGCCTGCAAAGAAAAGAAGAATGTGTGTAAAGTTTGAAGTTTGCGTAGAAACAGACAGACAGATGGGGATACTTGTATCGACTCAGGAGGTATTCCTGATCAAGAATATATATACTTTATAGGGTAGGATAAGTCTCCTTCACTTCTTTGCACACTTTTGACCAAAATTATAATGCAGCCTCTGCAAGGGTATACAAAAAATGTAACTCTAAAAATAATTAAAAATGAATATACATAAAAGAGAGACAGAACAAAATTTTCAATGAATAATGAGTCTCGTCATGTATATTTAACTTATACATTTACAACGGTGTTATGAATTAATAAATTTTTGACAAATTTCTTTAAGCCTTCCATATAACTTATAACCTTCCAAATATTTTCATTATACCTATAAATTGATTGTTTTTTGATGTGTTAAGAGTGGAGTCATTATACTATAACCATCAGGAGTTGTTGGGATGGAACTAAATGGTAAAGAACTATTCGAACGAACCATTTTCTCTATTACTTCCGAAGGATGCATCATTTTATCTAAGCCTTGAAAATCGTATGTCTTATTGCTTTTCATATCAGTTACCTTTGGTGGAATATCAAGACAAGCACTTAATAGACGAGGATACTTTGAAATATACTCAACAATTTCTGTAGCGGAAGGTCGATGAGCAGCATCTTGGCTCCAACATGCCTGAATAAGTTTTTTTAGCTGAGGCTTAGCTTTAAAAGGAATTTTTATGGTATTTCCACTTTTAACATAATTAAGAACCTGATTATTTGTCAGTCCCTGGTAGGGGTATGAACCAAAAGATATTAATTCATACAGTACTATTCCGAAAGACCAAATATCCGAAGCTGTAGTGAACATGCCCAATACCAATGTTTCTGGTGGCATCCAGCGAACTGGGAAAAGTTTTCTCATACCTTTGCGGTTATATCTATAATAATCACTTTCGAAAGTTGGTCGAGCCATGCCAAAATCTGAAATTTTCACGACCCTATCAGAATTTACCAAACAGTTTCGACATGCGATGTCTCTATGAACGTACTTTTTTTTAGCTAAATATGCCAAACCCTTGGCAATATCAATTGCGTACAGTGTAAGACGCTTGCATGAAATATCACATTCATCAGAAATATTGTCCCTAACCATACTTCTTCGGGCCAAAAGAAACGTCTTTAAATCACCATGTAACATAAACTCCATTATTGTATATATTGGTTCACTTTGTAAACAAACACCGAGTAATTTTATAATGTTAACATGATCAAATTTTTTCATAGCTTCTGCTTCTGTTAAAAAGTCAATACGATCTTCCGTAGATTGACCAGATTTTAATGTTTTGACTGCGACAGTTGTCCACTCATTTTCAGAAAATTTTGCTTCCCCACCGTATACCATACCGAATGCACCTTCTCCTAATCTTCGGTTAATTACTACATTCTCTTTGGCTATTTCCCATTTATCTAAGGTATTTTTTTTATTCAACGTCGGAGAAAGTAGGTCAATACCGAACATTTTCATTATCTGAGCCGAACGCTTTAGCTTACGTTTATAAAATTGTTTAAAAGCACAAAAAAAAAAAATTATAAGAGTAAATACGGATAATATACAGATTAAAATTGTGACAATTATAATAGAGGTACCACAACTTGAATTAAATAATCGAGCCAATACAGAAAACCTACAGTCAAATCTTCCATCTTCGGGAACTCGACCTGTTGCCCAATATATATCTGTTATATTCAATAATAATTTTCCTTCACTAATATGAGTCCCAGGTATGAAATGTTTCATAGGAGGCTTATATGTTCCAATTTGACGAAAACTAATATTGTGCCACTGCAAAAAATCTAAGCCGAGAACTCGTGATCCTCCCGGCTCTCCACGGGTAAAAAATACATTCCCAGATAAGCCCTTAAATCTAGTTGTCCAAATAAATTCACTAAGCCTATTTGCAACATTTTCTGTTCTTAAAAAATCCAATGCATTTTTATCTTCATGTAGTAATTTATGAGCGGCTAAGGCGTATGTCCAAACAGCATCATATGTAAAGCCTGAATAATAAGAAGGTTCGGATCCATATTGCATTTTGTATGATTCTTTCCAATCTTTTATTGTCCGGCCTTCTTGCATGCGTGCCGTGTTATTGTTAAATGGCGTGTGCATTATACTAAAATGACCATTAATTGCCTAAAACAAAACAAAAATTATTAAATTTAAATCACAAACATAACCTAAAAATAACATACTTTATAAAACTCTTGCGCACTACAACTATCGTTAACAGTTACTTGCCAACTATAAAAGTCTTTTGAAAGTCCATGGGGAAGAAACCAAATATAACCGTGCTGTTGAGTCATCTAAAATATTTTGGCATGCTAGGATAAATAAATTAAAAACCACGTTTTAATTTGATACTTACTTTTAATTTAATTGCTTCACATATTGTTTTCGCAGCAGTTGGAAAATGTAAATTTGCAATTATAATCTTAGAATGGGCTTGATTTAATTTTTGAAGTTTCTAAAAAAAAATGATAAATTGTAAATTCTTCGTGTATTTCGTTTTTAACAAATCATACTCTCTCATACCTCTTTGATATGGGTGGGCTTGCAATTGGTGTCAATTTTAATATTTTTGACCAAAGTAAAATTTCGATACTTTAAATTACGCTCCAATTTTGTGATATATTCAATGGCTTCATTTTCATATAAAATACTTATTCTACTCCAATCAAAGATTTTCATGAAATCAAGATATGCACCTATGAATATTAAATCTGATCCTATTGTACGAAAGAAGTATGGGTAAGTTTTACTATTAACCAAATTCACACTCTCAGCAGAATAGGACATAACTATCAAATTCATATGCTTTCCTATGCCAACTATGGGTTCTACTGTTTCACTGCACGATGGACCTAAAATACCTAACAAATTTGGTCTTGTATAATAGTGAATAAATAATTTTAGAACCATATTCGATTGACATTGCCCATCGCTGGCTATGATTTTTAAATTGTATCCAGGTAATATTGATTGATTTTTATTAATAGCTGTTGCAGCAAGTTTTGCAACATTGAAAAGATTTTCATATCCACCTTGTGATACATTTAATGGAAATATACCACCAATGAAAAGATTAATAGGTGGTTCCATTTTTATCCACTTTCTATGATAATAAGTATTATTTGAAAGCCAGTGGCAAGCCACACTGTTGTATAAATCAAAAGAAAATCTCTGTTTATGGGTTTCAAGGTCTTTCCATATGTTTTCGACGTCTTCATCACGTAAATAAAAATTATGAAGTGCGTGATTTATTCGGCTGTCTGATTCCAAATTCTTTGAATAATATTTCAAAATAGAAGTATACTCATATTTACAGCCAGATTTTTTAAAGGACTCAATGAATTCACATTTGGGTATAATAATTTCAGTAAAATTGGTTTTTTTATAAAATATTACGGACGGGATCCAGTGCAAAATAATGATTCTTTTATAGCCAAATGGGTAGTTTTGTGCGTACTCTTTGATTAAACTTATTATGGTTTGTTTAAAATTATTTCCCAACCAAATGACATTAACATAAAGTCCCATTTCTATTAATTCATTTTTAATAAAGCTTGTGTCATTTTCAAATTCTGCTAAAATTGTAACGCACTTGTATCCAACGCAATTGGGATTCTTAAATTCCACAACACTACATTAGAAAAAAATATATTAAAAGGTGTAATAATTTAACAATTATTAAAAATTGCTCACCTAGGAATATGGGTAAGTTCTTTTAGTTTTTGTTCATCAATTACGTATTGATCATAATAAATATTACTAATATTTTTAAAAATATTAAAACTTAGGCTTTGGTTTGTTTGGTCGTCTATCCATACATCCAAAAAAGGAACGATCCAGCCGTAATGCCCCGGCCCAATAGAGTGTCCAGCATAAGATACATTCTCTGGTAATTTTTCAGAATAATTCATACGTACATACATATTTATCATACTGACTGTTGGTTTTGTTTCATGTCGCCTTAAAAAATTAATTTAAAAAAAAACTTTAAAAATATTAAAAATATGATTAAATACCTTATGTTTTCGAAAATTTTCCTTTCATCATGTGTACTTTCTATTGGAATTACATGAACATTTTTATAGTTAAGAACATTTTTCAAAAAAAAATAGAATATCCTTGACATCACTTGGTGTATGGGATTATTAGTCACTTGTAATCCGATTTGAAGTTGATTTATAGTTTCATCTTGTAATGTCGACTCTGGAAAAAAGGTTTGATGCCATATAAATTTTTTTTATCTTATATTTCCCCTACAGACAAGCAATTTTTTTTTTTCGTTAAACCATCTAAAATATTGTAGGTGCTATTATGTATATTACTTTTTTATTTGCAAAAGAATATTTTGAGATTCATTTACTTAGATCAATTCTACCCTAAGAAAAGTTTAAACTTGGCAAAGGCAGCGGCGTCGCAGTCGGCATCTAAAGTTGGTAGTGTGATCGCTTGCTTTGGTTTTAGAATTCAAGCTTTGCGAAGTAAACTCTACCTCCTTTAATTAATGCTTGTCCTCAAGCATTTGTTCAAAGTATAGACGGTTGTTGAACTGGGGTAGTTTGCTTTGTTGTTTTTGCAACTTTTCGTTGAATTAAATACTGGCTGCTGGGGATTGCAATACGACGACACGTTTTTTGTTGTCAGATGCAGGACGTAGGTCATGGTCACAGCCAAACAGAATTTAACTATTACTGTGGCTCTCTTGATGGTTGATTAATTGTCAAGGTATTGCAAGTGTTCAGTGTTGTTTACATGAAGTGCCTCTAGCGCTTCCATATCTAGCGCTTCTAGATATGTGCCTTGGTTCGTGGTATGATTACATGCCAATCAACATGCCAATCTTGAAGTCATTGAGCGCTATTATGAATCTACAAGATTCTTTCTTACTTAAATTAACAATCGAAGTTTTATTACATAATACGAAGTTTTATTAAAATTCCTTAACAATGGAATTTTTATTTATTTTATTTTATTTTTTTTTTCCTATTGCTCCGTTTGGGAGCTTAGGGCATCCACAAGTGCATTCATCCACCGGACCCTATTCTGCCAAATCCCAGGTGTTATTGTCAGAGAGTTCGCGCGTAATGCTGCTCGGCGCTGGGTTAGCTTGGGGCGTCCCACTCTTCTTCTTCCTTGCGGGTTCCACTCCAAAGCCATCCTAGCTAAGCTGTCTCGCTCTTTCCTTAGCGCGTGACCAATCCATTTCCATTTCTTTTTTCTTTATCTGATACTGGAGAGCGGAGGGTCGTCATCGGGTTGGGGGGGTGATTGTTTATGATCTTGTGTTTGTTTCTTAATCGTTATTTTTCGGTCGATCCGGTGATTAGCCGAGTGCAACCTATCTCAGAAGTACACTAACCACTAGGCTATGAGGTCCCCTCTGGAATTTTTATTACATATTTTTAAATTAATAGAATGTTTACAATCATTGGGAATTTCAAATATTTTATTTTCAAACAAAAATATTTATCTGCTGAGTGAACAATACCATTTTTTTACTACTGGTTTTACTATTATATTTTGGTAGTTACTTGACTCAATGTTTATAATTTTGATGAGGTAGTAGTTAGAGCGTAGTTGGTTATGTATAAATGTGATATCAGAGAACACCGACATTTCTTGGACCGATAGTGGTGGATTTTGTCTGTTTTCGTATAGGTTGGTCACCAATTTTAATTTGTTTTCGTTTAGTTCCGTTTCTACTCTCTAGCTGTCCATTAATTACTACCTGTTTACTATTATTTGATACCTGGCTATTGATACTTGTTACTATTCTTACTAAGTTATTGTGGTCGGGAGGTTCTGCTTCGTATTTCCATCCGGTCCCGATCAAATCCAAAGGTCACTTTTGTTCTTTTCGGACCGGTGGGCAAATAGAGAAGCATTTTGAATGCTTAGGTATTAGGTATTTATTGTGGTAAGTCCGTTAGGTGTTGTTGTTGTTACTTGTCTTTTATATCTTTTCTGCTTTTTTCATACTGTTCCGGGCCAGTTGTATAAGTGGTACCGAAGAATACGCCAAGTGGTACGAAGAATACGCCAATCCATAACGGTGTGTATGGAGTAATTGTACTCGTAAACTTATTAATAATAATATTAATAATAGCTGATTAATAGCTTCTCGAAATTCTCGTACACTCGCTTTGTTTTCAGACACCTCATTATTTCTTATAAGGTGGAGCTAAACTTTTAGATCTGTCCGTTGACTGAACTCTCATAAGGTCCTTAACTGTACCTTTAAAATTTTAATAAAAAAGATTTGATTTTTGAACACATTGACGTTCATGATATGGATTAAATATTCCCCTCAGCTATCTGATCTCAACATAGTGGATTCTATAGAATGTATATCCCTTAATAGTAAGTCAGCCACAACGTTACTCTTTCCTGGTTTATACAATAGTTCATAATCGTATTCCAATAAATACGATTTCCATCTTTTAATTCTAGCATTTCCATTCTAGCTACTGAGAAAAAAGTAAGGCGTTGGTGGTCCGTAAAGATCTTTACCTTTGCTTTACCGTAAATTTCTTTTTCCTTAGTCGCGTAATTCTTCTCAGCATTAGACAGTGTTCTAGACCGGGAAATTATTGTTCTGTAGTTTTGGGCTAAAAATGCTCCAATAGAAAAGTTGGTGGCATTCGTTGTCAATTGAAACTCCTTTTCAAAGTCGAGATAGTTTAAAATTACCTCGTCTGAAGTCAATGCACATCTTAATTTATTGAAATCTTTAATAGCTTTAATAAACTGATCATCTAGTTTTATCGTATTATTTTTTGATTCATTTTTGGACACTCTTCCGTTTTTCGCTCTTAAAAGAGAGGTAACTGGATTTGTCAACTTAGCGGAATTCCTTATAAGCCGTCTATAATATCCTGCCATTTTAAGAAAGGCTCTAAAATCTTTTAATGAAACGGGGCATGGATACTTGGCAATTGCTAACACCTTCAAGTTTCAAGGTGAGTTTCAATACCTTTTTCCGAAATGACGAATCCGAGAATGAAATGACGCTGAATGAAGGTGCATTTTTAAGACCAAATGGAAGTCGAGTAAACTCATATTTGCCATTGTTGACAGAAAAACTGTCTTTTGAATGTCCGAAGTTCTTAGCTGGATTTGGTAAAATCCACTTTTAAAGTCAAGAACGGAAATAGGTTGTTATTTCCCAGAAAATTTATCAGCAATAGTGGCCTTATTTAGTTTAAGGTAGGAAATGACCATCCGATATTTTTTTCTCCTGAGGAATTTAGTTTTTTAGTGACGATCCACACTGCAGAGGTGTATAGGGATCGTGAAGGACGAATTACTTCATTGTCCAATAATTCTTTGATCTGTTTGTCTACTTCGTCTCTTAATGTCATAGGCAACTTATAAAAAATCGAGTAAAAAAAGAGTCTGTTGAAGTTCTGACTTTGGCCTCCACCCTTGTTGCGTAAATAAGTTTTTCGTTTGGGTCGACAAAAAGATTGGGGTAATTTCTGATCGTTTGGTCTGAATCATATTTCTGATCTCTGTTCAGATGCTCCACTCTAGTTACAATATTGTTCAATGCTTCATAATGTTTTTCGTTTATGGGTATGGTCTTTCTTTCCCTAATTACCATGAACCCCAAGTGCGGGAACGGCCCTAACTGCAGATCTTTATGCTATCGCAACCGAAAATTGCGTGGAACGATCTTAATGAGGGGAGTAGGAAGAATGTAAGAGGTTCCAAAGAGATTGATTTTTATATGTTGGGTAATTGGGAAATCGCCTTCAGCCGTTTCGGCACTAAATGAAGGATTGTTTTTTAAGAGTTTAGCAAATTTTGGTTGTATGTAGCTTCTATTGGATCCTGTATCTGTTAATATTTCAATTACTTTTCCTCCTAAGTTTACTAATTTCCTCCTAATTAACACTTACAATAAGGAAGGATGGAGGTGTTTATTCTTAAAAATTAAGGGCTGTCGGGATTTTTGTAGTTAGCTACAGCTTGCTCATATTCAGCCTCGGTTCCGTAACCTATTAGTTCTTGAACGTCTTCCTCTCGGGAAACTGTAATTGTTTGAATATGAAATGTCCGTTTGAATATTAAATGTCTTTGTCGATTAGGTTATTCGTTGGGAAAAGTGGTCTTTTTCCACTTGCAAACTGTGGTAGATTCATATAATTGGCCATTTATGATCGTATGCTATGCACCATTGGTTCGGGACGTGGTTGTGGCTTAGGCGCAAACGGACAACCCGGAAGGAAGTACTATCTTTGTGGATATTGGTAATGTGATCGTTGCACTTGTGGATTTTGATTGTATGGCTACTGGTATGGTCTTCCGGACAACTTCTTGGTTGTCCGGAGTAACCGTAATTCTGTTTGAAGATATAATTCAGTTCAAAGTTGGGAAAACTTTGAACTGGATTCGTGAAGGAATTGTTGGTGGTAAGCGGTAACCCAGCGATAAGCGGTGTTTGGTGGTAGCGATGTTCAAGGTTTAGGAACCGCTCGTGGTTCCAAGTTTCTTAAAACAGTTAAAGTTAAAGGTTTTTGAAACTTTTAAAAACCCGAGCTAACATTTTTTTCTAAAACTGTATTCATTTGATAGATGGGAACAGAATTTCATAGGAATATGCAAAGCTCACCCACACCCGCCGGACCAAAGGGTAGGGTAGGGAAGCTTTACTGCAGCATTGGAATGGCTGTACAACTTGCTCCTTCTTAGTATCTATCCGAGCATCTTGCCGAGCAAAGAAGTAGCCATCAGCATTTCGAAAAGTAAAGGAAAATTCTGCCAAGACACGTGTAGTGCATAAAGATGGAAACAACTATACAGTCTGATAGATTTTCCGTGTTATATTATTATATTATATATAATATATTGTGTATATATACTAAATTATTTTTGTGAGCCTGAATATGACAAATTTAGCTACAGTAATGCTATTCAGTCAGAGAATGATAACCTTGCCTGCGAGCATATGTGTGAACACTTTCGGTAATGCACATCTGCAACCACTTCCACGGCAAACCTCGATAGCTGCGCCAAATTGTATCGACTCACACAATAATTGAGAATGTGTATTTGTTTTCTTTATTTTAGAATTGTAAATTTCATTCTGTAAATTTTCTAATATGGCATAAATGTGAACTGTAGCGAGTATAAATTAATTAATTTACGACCATATCTTAACTTTAGTATCATAAGCAAACCAAACTAATCTCAAAGGAGAGACCAGTCAGGCATTTTCCCAATTGTATTACTTCTATTTTGTAATAAGTTGAAAAGCGAAAATCACCTCATCATCTTGGGCCCAACGATCGATGCATAATCGAAAAAGCTGAGTGAAAAAACCACCAAGAGTAATTGTTGAATTTGAATACAATGGGAAATCCTTGTCATGTTTTACCTTTCTTTTCTGGATGATAGCTTAAATTGTAATATGTGTTTATTTTATAGATTTTTTACTACCGCTATTTTTGAGTATCTTTAATTATATGAAATGAACATGGTATAATTTCTTTTAAGTACATTTTGCCCCACGGAGACAGAGAAGGCCACCCGTGTATTGATAGGGATAGTTTTCAGTGCAGTTTACAGTACTATGACTTAACTGAACATCCGTTACAAAGTGTTGATAGACAATTTGATAGAATTCTTCTACCGATTTTTGACCACTCTGAATTATGGTAGTCATTTGGTTTTGAAGGTATCCAGATCCCGCTTGTCAGCGAATTAAGTGCCATCTTGAGATGGCCTCCCAATTTAATGGAAAATTGTATGATTCTAGAGCAGAAGCTGCTCGGCCGAAATTTTATTTCGTATGTAGTATACCGAAATATTTTGGAGTGCCTATCTGACCTGTGTAGGCCTCCAGTATACTATCTATTCCCTTTTTCCAAGAGCTAAATGCTGATGGGCATATGACCATATGCGGGGATTCTCTCTAGATCTGTGAGATTTGCACGATATTGTAGATCTATTCCCTGGTTCACAGTGTGAGTGAAGTGCCCTTGTGTGGTGGTAAACTGTTGGACCGTTTCACTAATGACGATATACACTTATTGTTAAATTTGTTCATCCATGTTTCAGTTTTGCTGCAACCTTAATTGTCTTTGTAACTCTCTCTTTACCTGTCTCTCTTCTACCTCGTGTCTTTGCACTCTCTTATCGTCAAGTTCTTCTAAATGAATTATTGAAGGTCTTATCAGATTATTCTGATTCGATATTCAGTGTCACTCAAATGCAAAGGGGAAAAAATTCCAAAATTCTACATACTATATAGAATGCTTAAATATTTTCAACAGAAAAATAATAATATCGTCTTATTGTTATTTTTCTATTCTCATTATAATTATAATTATACTTTTTTTATACTTATACTTATTTTACTTCTTGTTCTTTACTTATTTTTTTTCGCCTATTTCCTTTTTCCTCATTTTTTAATTACTTGTTTTAGTTTTTTAACATAACATCTTAACATAACTTACATAAATACAGATGTGGCCACCTTTCGTGATGGATCGGAAGTGTTCCTTTTTGGAGGTCCTAGTCGGGATCCGCTGTCCATACCTTCGAAATTGCCTGCAGCGCAATGTCCCTTGTTATTATGCGTTATTATGTCCCTTAGTATTATTGCCAGCGTATTCTTCGCATTTTTGCACTTTTAATTTTGACCGACGTCACGATACTTAGTTCGCGACTTTTTGCACTTTCGAATGCGATTGCGGTTCCTGCTCGGCGCCAGTTACTTTTTTATTTGCAAACTAATATTTTGAGATTGATTTACTTAGATCAATTCTACCCTAAGGAATGCTTCAACTTAGCAAAGGCAGCAGCTTCTCAGTTGGCAGCGCATCTGGAGTTGGTGGTGTGAGCGCTTGCGCTTCAGATTCCTAGGAATACGGCTCGTTGTTGGAAGTGATGCAGACGCTAGGTCAGCACACCTAAGTATGTTGTGTAGGTGTAGCGCATGTCGGTCTGCTGACCGGTCCCATCGGTCAGTGACAGCTTTGTTGTTTCTCACAGTCTGGTTTAGAGCGCAAGCTTTTCCAAAATTAACTTGTATGAACCGTTAATTACACCTATATGATTGGAAAAATAGACGATCGATTCTAGTTTTGCTGATTTGATGGAGCAGACTCTAGAAAAGCCAATAGTAGCAAGGTTCCGGCTTCAGGAAAATCATGAAATTGGAAAAGCAACGAAACTAATCCGTCAGGACTAAAACCTTGACAGGACGCATGCGAACGTCTAACAAATTGATTATAAAATGTATAATCGATCGAAATAAAATGAACGTGTGTTAATCAATTCCACGATTGAAACCGTCTTCAATTAGCATCGGAATAATGGATTATCAAAACAAATACGCTATTTACGCTATTTAAAAAATCAGTACGCCATATGCAGAAGGGTGAGCGTTGAGCGCATAAAACAAAATAACAAAGTTCCGCAGGTGCACAAATTATTCAGCGCTATACCACATGTCAACACAGTGCTGGACGTTTTGCCTACGGTCGTTTACTCGCTGCGATAAATAAAAACAATAGATTTCCAACCAAAAGCAGTCATACTACAGGAGAAGTGGCTTGACAACACTCACAAAATGCAGAGACCATGGCAGATCCCACCTCTGACATCAGCTCTAGATGCTCACACAACTCCGGACGACTACCTACCGAAAACGGGTATAAAGTAACTTTAATGTAAATGGTTAGGTTAGCACGGCGATGCTAGGGGAACATAGAAGACCTACCCGCTTCCACTTGAGCCGCTAGGGCTCCTCCGAACAGTCTACAGTCTGGTCTGCTAAGAGCGGTAAGTCTCGCCGATCTTTTCTGAGAGCGTGTCGGCCAGATCAGACGTGAGGTTCTACAGATCTGGAGATTGCTCCATTTCCTATTGGCTGCTAGGTCGAAAAAATCCCTGCACTTTAGCCTGGAAGTAGCCAAGGGAATGCCTACAAGTTCTTTCTCCGGAAGGAGAGGGTTGCGGCGCAGTTTCTCTCGTGATTCCTATGACCGGGAACCCATATGAGGTAGATATCAGCCATCACATTGAGAGACCTACGACAGTCATTGACTGTCCTGGAGTTGGACGAGAATCCGTCAAGTGCCTTGAGCGCTGCCTGACTATCCGAGAAGATACATATTGTACCCCGATTGCCATTTAGTGCTGGGGACTCAAGTGCTTTCCTGATGGCTATTACTTCAGCCTAAAAAACACTGCATTGGTCAGGGAGTCTGAAGGACTCCTTTAGGCTAAAATGCTCACAAAAGAAACCGCCTCCCCCTTGGCCGTTGAGTTGTTATCCATCTGTGTAGATCTGAAGGGAGCCCTCTGGTCCCGGTGTCCGGGCATCCCATTTCTCCCTCGAGGGGATGATGATTTTGTAATTAGTGGTGGGTAGGTCGACAGGCACGCAGTAATCCGTACCCCCCTCTGGCATGAAATGATGCAGGTCCAGTCTGGTATGACCAAAACTATTCATGCTTCATAGATTCGCCTCTCGCAGTCTTATTGCCGCCAGAGTGGCTATCTTTACCCCCATCAGTTCCACCGGTAGTAAGTCAAGGATAAGATCTAGGGTGTCGCTAGGCGTAGTGCGTAGACTGCCTGTTATACAGACTTCCGCCATGCGCTGCGTCTTCCTGAACCTATCCCTGCATAAGGAGTTGTCCAGGGCAGGCCACCAGACCACAACTCCATAAAATAAGATTGGTCTAATGATCGCCGTGTATAACCATCTGACTATCTTGGGGGACATTCCGCATTCAGGCCTACCGCCTTGAAGCAGGTATAGAGTGCTATTGCCGCTTTCTTAGTCCTATCTGCGGTGTTCAGCTTCCAGTACAGTTTCCTGTCTAATGTGATGCCTAGGTACTTCGCACTACTGCTAAAAGTTAGAGTTTCCCCTAGGAGCTTCGGAAGCCTAAGATTCGGTATTTTTACTTCCTGGTAAACAGCACCAGCTCTGTCTTGGACGGATTGACTCCCAGCCCGTTCCTTTGCGCTCGGACGTTCCTTTGTCGGCCCAGGCCGACAGAACTTCAAGCTTCCCTGTCATTAGGTCGCATAGGGTTTATTGGAATTTCCTGACAAAGGCAATAGCAACATCGTCCGCGTACGCAATGATCTTGCAGCCACCACCCTCTAAGGATCGCAGTAGGTTTTTAACCGCTACGTTCTAGAGTAGTGGCGAGAGTACACCTCCTTGCGGGGTGCCCCTCTTGACGTATCTTCGAATAATCGAAACTCCAAGAGTCGCCTCGACACTCCTGTTGACCAGGATCTGCCGTATTAGGTGAACTGATCGGTCGTCTATTCCAAGTCCCGTCAGTGCGTCGATTATTGAGCATGGCAGAATGTTTTTAAAGGTCCCTTCCATGTCCAGAAATGCAACAAGTGCATATTCCTTAAGGTTGATCGCTCGCTTGGCGATCATAGTGATTTCGTGCAAGGCTGTTTCTGTTGATCGGCCCCTCTTATAAGCATGCTGAGAGATGTAACCTGGGTTAATGGTTAGGTGGATATGGAGACTTAGGAGTCTTTCCATAGTTTTAAGGAGGAAGGATGAGAGACTTATAGGTCTGAAGTCCTTAGGGGTGCAGTGGGATAGTTTGCCCGCCTTGGGTATGAATACAACCTTCGTGCACAGCCATGCCTCTGGTACCATGCTAGTAGTGAAGACTATGCTGAAGATCTTCTTTATCCATTGCCTTAGATTAATATTAATATATTTCCTTAGGTTAGGTTAATATTAGTGTAGATAAAAATGAATGTTTTTGTGCAGGCATACCCACAAACCAACAACTCTTTTTAATACTTTTTCTAGTGATTCGGCACATGTCTTTTTATATTTTTTGGAAACCACCTATACGTAACGCCTCTGAGTGTTGCTCCAGTGAAACGGACCGTCAGTAGTACCAATCCGTTACGTAGCCTTCGTGTGTTGCTCCAGACCGAAGGACCGCCGAAGGGATCATTAAACAAAATACCACCACCACAGCTGCAGAATAGCGACCCCATCCTGATCACAGTGAGCGACTATTCATCTCGAGCGGACCCTTACACAAGCCAGGTACCTTTAGTCAGACTTTCTATAGGGTTTTGACTACGACTCCGTGACCTACCGTTACGCCCGTGAGTTCAAGTTCGACGATAGTGGCCGCATAACGCTCTACGGACGAACATTCTATATATTCTATATATATATTCTATATATTCATTCTATAATATTTTTTTTATTACCAAAATTCAACAATGAATTTTTTATTATAGTTGTTATAGAATACAAGGATACATTGTCGTCGTGGGAATGTATGTCACAGGGAGGAGAAACCAAATCCGACCCCATAAAGTGTCCGACTGTTAAAGACTATAAAAGATAAAGCTATAAGATGTTGTTAGTGGACTGGTATAATGGACAGGCAAGTTATTTCGCATTTTTGCCCCGACTCTATTTGTATGGCTAATTTATATCTGAAAAACAAATTTCAGCCAAATCGGATTTGGAAGCTATAGAGTTATAGTTATAGTATGTTAGAGTTTATATAGTTTGGAGGAGCTATAGACATTTATGTGCTGATTGCTCATATTGGATTGTTGTATTTTGGAACGCGTGGATCTCACCGACTTAGAGTTAGAATCCGATTTAGCACAACAACTTCTATGGTATCCAAGCAGCTGAAGTGTGAAACGCCCTCTACCCTCCCCCACAAACGTGATATTTTGATGTAGCGCCAGCTCAGAAAAGTTTTTTAAAAAAGTGTTAATGCCAAACTATTCAAATGGCTAAATTATATTTGCAAAACAAATGCAGCCAAATCGGACAATTTTTAAAGGAGTTAAAGACTTTGATTTCGAATTCCTTCGAAATTGTTTGAGTTGTTAGTTTTAAAACATACAAAAGAATGCAATACAAATGTTTTGCTTTAAAATATCTACTTTGAAAGGAATTAACATTTTTAGTAAATATGTCAAAAAACTCAATCTTATTTGTCGAGTCAAGCAGCCACCAAAAAGTCTGGCCGGCAATAATTTATTGAACATGTGACGTCATTCTCTTTTATCCTTATGTCCCTATTCGTGTTACCCGCTCTCGTGCATTCTACGCTCTCGGCCACCTTCATCGCCGTCATGCGCTATCGTTGTCTCGTCCGCAACATCCAGCGTTAAGCCGCGCTCCCGCGTCTTTCCTTTTGATCGGTCTTCAACCCTACGCAAAGATCCCATATTTTGTGTATCAACAAAAACCATCAAGTTAGAAAAATAAATTGCGTTTATATATAAATCTAACAGAACTTGTTGATTATTAATGGCTGGATTCTGAACATTAATTGCACAGTGGGTCATGAGCGAAATAAACGAACTCAATTAAATTTTTTGTTGCGAAAATGAATCCGTCCTTTGAATGTGCCTCTCCTGAAAGGCAGTTGTTTTGGAGTCAAAATGCACTCTTCCTTTTTGAGGATCTTCAAGATCCTTATTTAATGAGGCAGCTTTGCTGCCACTGCCGCTCCCACTGCCCGAGTGGCTCGCACTGCCGGAGGTTATGCGGAGTGGCTTGAATTCCGGTCACTGTTGTCGACCATGCTGGTCACAAACCCATTTATAAGTCGGGTGGACAAGCTTCAGCGGTTGCGGTCCTGCCTTCGTGAGTCTGCCTTGGAGACTGTGCTATCGTTGGAGCTGACGGACAAAAACTATGACGTCGCCTTGGAGCTGCTGAGCAAAAGCTCATGTTAATGATATATCCGCATCGGCGACGAGGCTTCGCGAGCTTTTGGATAAATTTAATTTGCATATGCGAGCCCTGGCAATCATGGACACAACGGCAATGGAAGCAGATTGCTAGCTGCATTATAATCCAAGTCCATCGACTTTGGAGAGCATGGATTTGCTGACGACATTATATGCAACAATCCCTGCGGTACGACGACGTTGACCTTTTCATCCAGGTAACTCTGCATTTATGATTTCAAACTCGTCCACATGTATGATCTTTGATGGCTGTTTGGTCATTGAGTCTTTTCAATGACCTTTTCCCTTTTCCAAAATAACAAAACAAAATTATTACAACGTTATAAAAGTGTTTATTTTTTGTCCTCATATGAAATGGAGTGCGCGAAAGCTCCGATTTAAAATTCGTATGCAGTGAGATAAAGGGTAAGAGTGAGCCCGCCTTAGAACATATGCCGGGCGAAAGCTCGCTAACTTAATGATAAAGATAAATAAAGCCGAGTGGCCGAGAAGAGTCGGCTTTGCGAACAACAACAGCGATAAGATAATGAATATATGCCAAACTATAATTATTACATTTATATTATATTACATTTATATCGATCTAATCTATGCCGTGGCTGCTGCTAGACCCGACAATGGCTATTCTCACATAATAAACTCCTCCCCAAGGTTTTTTTAGTTTGTCGGCTGAGGATCCTTTCGGCGGAGTTAGGCTACTGGATTTATGCCGTAAGTGCCTTGGATTTGGTCACCTATCTCGGCATTGCAATGCTTCAAGCTGCCGTGCGTGTGGACGCAGGCATCATATTCTGCTGCATTTTGGTGGCAACTCGCCAGCTGGTATTCAAGGCCATCACCCCTCTCCCGAGGTTTCCGCATCCAGCGGCGCTGTTTCTTGTTCAGCGTCCACTGCCGTCAATTCTTCCGTCGCTAAGGATCGTTTCAAGAATCGTTTTCACATCGGTGATGTGGTGCTGCTAGCCACTGCCAATATTTTAGTCCGGAACCGCTCCAGTGTTCTACTGCCCTGCCGAGCGCTGCTCGATTCTGTCTCGCAGGTACACCTTATCATTTCAAGGCTGCCGAAAAAGCTGCAGCTGCGGAAGATAAGGTCTCTGGTGTCTGTATCCGGTATAGTTGACGCAGGGCTCTCTACTGTCTGTCATATCAAGTCAGATTGCACTCCCGATGCTATGACTACTCGGCGTAATTAACTGCGATCGTAGCCTCCAACATCACTGACCTTCAGCCCAATTTTGCATTGGACGTCAGCTCTTGGAAAAATTCCGCCAATGTAAAGCTAGCGGATCCTCATTTTCACCAGCCTCAGCGAGTTGATTGAAATCAATCTGGAAGCTGGATTATTTTACGAGCTGCTTTATATGGGGCAAATTTATCTGTCTTCTGGTTTGCCCTCAATCCAATAAACTCGGCTCGGTTAGGTTGTTTGTGGAGGCGGCGGCCATGATTATTATAAGGTCCTTATGGCAGCTGAGCGATCGGGACTGGTTTTCCTACAATGCTCTTCAGATGAGCAGCTCGATCAACTTCTTCGACAGTTCTGGGAAGTGGAAAACTGCACCGATCCAATTGTAAAGGCGTCAACGGAAGAACTGGGTTGCGAGAGTCACTTCGTGTGGTTAAAAGGTGGTGCCCATACAGTTAGGTTGCCAATTAAACACAACTCCGGTGTATTGGGCGACTCGTACTCACAGGCTCTACGTCGTTAGGGAGGTTTTTGATGATTCCGCTGTTACCACCTAAGGTTATTTTTAAAATGACATATTAATGGTTGGGCCTGTCATCCAACCGAAGCTTTTTGACATTCTGCTGAGGTTTCGTTCACATCCGGCGGCATTTGAAAAATTTTCCGTTGTGTGAGGATGGCTTCGTCTGACTCTACTTGAGGTGCATTTTGTGGTGAGATTCCCCTCTGGAGGAGCTGCAAACATATAAATTGGACACTGTTACATAGGATCAAAGCATGCTTCCTAACTATCTTCTATCTGTGCGAGCGATGCACCAATTGGCTAAGGACGAGGTTGAAGACTTTCCAGTGGGATCCGAAATCTGGCTTTGAGACTTTTACGTAATCTGGCTTCAAAGCAGCTTTCTTGGGAGGAAAGCTTACCTTAGGTTTTTTACAAAGAGTGCCAGAAGAGTGCCAATGTGCATGATTTCCTCGGCTGGCGCTTACTTCCGGAGTACTCGTGGAGATTCAGGGGTTCTGTGACGCCAGCATTGAAGACTACGGAGCATGTGTCTTTATAGTTTCCAGGTCGCCAGGGGCTGATAGCCGACTTCAATGTGCGAAGTCTTGTGTATCGACTCTTAAGACGTTAACTGTGCCGAAGTTAGAGCTGGCTGGAGCTGAGTTGTTGGCGAGAATGATGGGAGAGGTTTTAAGTTAAGGCGCTTACAAAGGGAAGTATTTTTGTTGGTGCGACTCTTCAGTTGTGTTATCCTGGATTCGAGATGAGCCAGCCAGGTTTAACGTTCTTGTCGCCAACCGCGTGTCAACCATCCGTAATCTGACTCTGTCCATGAAGTGGCGTTATGTGCCTACATCGCAAAATCCAGCTGACATCTTATCTCGTGGAGCCCTTCCTACTGCGATGATCGGATCCAGTTCATGGTGTCAGGGGCAGCCTTATCTTATAAAGGCACAGGAGGTCTGGCCTGCGACGATAGTAATCGAGAAGCCAGCTTTAGAACTTCGGTCTTCTCTTTTATTAGTGAAGTCGCCATATACACCCCTCGTGGTGACATGCAAATACACTAACTCCTTTCCAACTCTTCTGCGAGTGTTTGCGTATGTCTATAAGTTTGGCAGACGGCAGACTTTGGCAGATCATAAAAGAATTACCGTTCATGATCTCAAGGCAGGGACTCGCATGCTTTTGTGGGCAGTTCAGCTCGCTCATTTGGGTGATGAAATAGGGACGTTGAAGACAAAAGGAATGGTGGCCTCCTCCAGCTCGTTGGCTTCGTTATCCCCCTTTTTGGATCAGTTTGGATTGATTCGATTAGACGGGCGGCTCAAGAACTCATGGAAGTTCATCCCTCCCTATTCTCCCCACTTTGGGGGCTTGTGGGAAGCTGCTGTTAAGACCGCCAAGTATTAATTTTTCAGGGTCGTGGGCTCAGCTGTACTAAAGGCCGACGAGTTGCATACGCTTGTGTATCAATTCGAGGCCGTTAGTTTCTCTCTCTGAGAACCCCGCTGATCTGGACGTCCTGACATCTAATCATTTTCTGCACAGAGGGCCTCCTTCAAGTTTCAGTGACCCAGACCTGACAAAACTTAACAAACCGGCTAGATGCCTAGAAACGGGTCGTCTTTCTTCAGCAATGTTTCTGGTCCAGATGAAACGAAGAGTATTTACCTCTGTTGCAGCAACGATCTAAATGGAACGTCTCAGGTCAAGGCATAGCTGTGAATGTCATCGTGCTGGTGAAGGACGAAAACTTGCCTCCTATGAAGTGGACCCTTGCGAGGGTGACGGAAACGGTTGTCGAAGATGACGGAGTGTGTCGGGTGACGCTGCTGAGGACGGCGTCCGGAGCTATAAGGCCATCAGTCAACAAATTGTGCCTGCTGCCCCTTCATGATGCAGTTTAAAGCTCATCTTCCAAAGGAGGGAATATGTCGGATCAAATAGCCGCCAGAAAGTCTGGCCGGTAATAGTTTAATGAACTCGTGGCGTCACTCTCTTGAATCTTTATGTCCCTATTCGCGTCGCCCGCTCTCGTGCATTCATGTCTCGCTCATTCGCGGTATCTCTCGGTCGCTCCAATATCCAATATAGGTCCAATATTTTGTACATCAACAAAAATCATCAAATCGAAAATTAAATAAATTGCGTTTATATATAAATCTAACAGAACTTGTTGTTTATTAATGGCAGGATTCTTAACATTAATTAAAGCTCCCGAAAACGCTCGGTAACTTAACATTATTATTTAAATGTTAATTTGTATTAAAAGTCCAATAAAAATTGTTAAAAATTTTCAAACGACACAAATTATATTTTAATAGCTGTAAGGTGAAATAAAGATATAAAAAAGGCAAAATAAAGTTATAAGGTTTTGAATTACAATTTTTTTTTTAACATAAAATTTTCAACGTATTCTTAAAATATTTGTTTTATTATTGGACCAAAAGTCCCTCTCATTTTTCCCCAGTAACAAACATTCTCAATTTTCTTCAAAATTTTAAAAAATAAAACAAAAATACATAACACAAAAGTGTAATATCTGCTAATACCCTAGATAACGAAACCTCCTACAACCACCATACCTTGCCATAACTATCCAATCATATACAAACAACATTTCAGAGTCTACTGTGGGAATAATTTAAATAGGTTACCTTTTAAATAACCCTTTCCAATGCCACTATCATTGGAATCCAAACATAAATATAGACATAAACCATTCATACGTCTTTATCGACGACAGTAAACATAAACATCAAACCCCTTTTGCTCCAAATTTATAAACAAATGCCCATCCTGGGAACCTACATACATGTCAGCATATACTCGTAACTCTGACCAATCGAAAAAAAATGGTTCAACCAAAGTCCCTCTATGCTGCTGGCTTCGCTGTCACCGATAAAAGCCATAGTTATACGAAAATTTGTAAAATCAGTTTGTAATTGGCCATCAATGGGATGGGAAACCTTTGAAACTCATTCTTGATATATACAAATAAATTTATAAAATACTAATTAAGATTTTCAAGATTTTAAGATTTTTAAAATTAAGATTTTTTTTTTATAAATTTATTTGTATATATTGTATTGTATTTTTTTTTTTATAAATTTTTTTGTATATATCAAAAACACATTAATTAAAACACATTATTTGCACTAAATAGATAACTTTTATAATTTCATCACCAATGCCAGTTGTTTTGCGAGAATAATTTGTAAACCTCTGAAAAAATTTGATTTTTATATAGGCAAAAAATAATTCCAAACCGTCATCAGCTTACGCCTGGGAGGTGTGTGTCTTGGCGATCAACCCGCATAATAGGCAGGCATTAGCGAAAAGACAGAGTGTGCAAACCGAGAGCCATAACGAAGCAGTAACAAAAGGAGCTGTTATCGACGCGCAGCGAACGGCGCGACTGCAGCAAAAGAAGGAGAGCTGCGCAGAAGCAAGCGGGACAAAAGCGCATTACCGAACGAAGGGAACTATTATAGTGTATGCACATATGCGCTCTTATTAAATAACATAAATATTGAGCGGCAACACTTCGTTAACCGAAGTCACAACTTTTTGTCATTATGCCAATAATGCGACAACGTGCCACGTACACACACATTTAAAGTGCAAACGTAATAGGATATGTACTCTTAGCATTCACCGCTTAAAGCCGAGTCAGCGTGGTTCCCATACTGACCGATTATATACATATGTGCATGCATAACTCATTCCCTCTGCCGATCTTACATATTGTTACTTTAATTATATATAAAATATATATAAAACGGCTGCTCTACTACTGTCCTATACTGTCCTTCATTATACAAATTATCCACAGCATGGTGGAAACCGCGGTCGTGGAAATTTCAGAGGTAACTTTCGTGGTCGTAATTAGTTCAATAGTTCCAATTATAATAATAATGGAAGAGGCCAATATAGAGAAAACTCTAGAGGCCGTGGTAACTCAAACAGAGGCTACGACAATAATAATGGCAATAAAAATTATGTGAGAACTGCCCAGAATGCTTCGGGAAACTCGCAACAGCCCTTAGGTACACAGCAATAAACAGTAAAAAGGTTCATTCGATTAATCTTAGTGTGAATATATTCGTAACATTCACAAACGTAGCGACAGGCAATAAATTAATATTTTTGATAGATACTAGTGCAGATATATCTTTGTTAAAAGATAATTCTGACACTTTCAATGATATAAACATTGACAACAAAATAAACATCCAGGGAATCAATCAAGGATTAATTCAATCTAAAGGACTGACATCGTTAGAAATACAAGCAAATAAATATATAATTCCACACAACTTTCATATTGTCGAATCTACTTTTTTTATACCGAGTGATGGAATTTTAGGAATAGATTTTATTAAAAAATATAATTGTCGACTAGATTTCACACCTTCGAAAGAGTTGCTCATAATAAGTCCAGACAATCTAAAATATCCTATATACATATGTACCCATAAATTACAGTTCTCGTAACAATACAATAGTACTACCAGCAAGATCCGAAGTCGTCCGAAAAATCGAGCTAACTTCAAATGAAGATAGCATTCTAATTCCGAACCAGGAAATTCAACCTGGTATACATATATGCAGCAAACACAGTCGTAACAACTGCAAATGCATTCGTCCGTTTACTAAATACAACTAGTACCGATCAAATGATTAATATAAACAAGTTGAATTATGAACCATTAGCACATTATGATATATCCTAAATAAAAAATGAAACTAGAACGAACAATATTATGTCAAAACTATCTAAAAATTTCCCAAAACTATTCAATAAACAATTAAAGGAACTTTGTTGTAAATACACAGAAATATTCGGACTTGATTCCGAACCAATAACAACCAATAATTTTTATAAGCAGAAACTAAGATTAAAAGATGATGAACCTGTATATATAAAAAATTATAGAAATCCTCATAGTCAAAAAGAAGAAATTCAAGCTCAAGTCGATAAATTAATTAAAGATAGAATAGTCGAACCTTCAGCCTCAGGATACAACAATCCACTGTTACTAGTACCAAAGAAATCCATAGCTAACGAAAAGAAAAAATGGCGATTGATAATTGACTATCGTCAAATGAATAAAAAATTATTGTCCGATAAATTTCCACTCCCTAGAATTGATGAGATTTTAGATCAACTAGGGCGAGTCAAATATTTTTCGTGTCTTGACCTTATGTCAGGATTCCATCAGATTGAGCTTCGCGCGATTGCCATTTGGATTGAAAATAGTGCCAAATTCATTGCAAAGAATGATGACTATTGCATTCTCTGGACTTGAACCATCACAAGCATTCCTTTATATGGATGATTTAATAGTAATCGGTTGCACCGAAAACCACATGCTTAAGAATTTAATTAGTGTTTTTGACATGTGCAGGAAACACAACCTTAAGCTACATCCTGAAAAATGTTCACTTTTCATGCATGAAGTCACATTTTTGGAACATAAATGCACAGATAAGGGAATCTTGCCGGATGATAAAAAACTTAATGTCATATTAAATTATCCAGTTCAACATGACTCTGACAGCGCTAGACGTTTCATTGCATCTTGTACAGACTATAGACGATTCATCAAAAATTTTTCCGATTATTCTAGGCATATAACAAGACTAAATAAGACATATTTTCCACTGGAATGGACTGATGAATGTCAAAATGCATGTCGGGTCAGGCAGCAGCCACAGCTATCACTAATATACAACTAATATAACAATTATAGTTTCTCATTTATATTTGTCTTATTTATCTATCGCTATTGTTGGTCGCAAGCCGACTCTTCTCGGCCGCTTTATCTTTAGCATTAAGTTAATGAGCTTTCGCCCTGCCTTTGTTCTAAGGCGGGCTCACTCGTACTCTTCATATCAGTGCACACGCATCATATAATCGGAGCTTTCTCACTCCCTACCATATGCGAATAAACAAAAATTTATAACGTTGTGAAAATAAACAATTTCCCCTTTTTGTGTTATTTGGAAAAAGGGAAAAGGTCATTAAAAAGGCTTAATGACCATACATTGGTGACCCCGACGTGATCTAATTAATAAAATTATAAAATTAATATATACATAATATATAATATATAATTAATAAAATTAACAATTCCACGATCATAAAACAGAACCAGTGCGAACATACCTGATTCAGTTTTTGTGCGGTGTATTAACATATGTATGTGCATTTTGAACATAAACAGCATACAGTGCATCAGTGAAACAATTATTTTGTATTTATACACAAATCATATAAAATACATAATCGCATAAAATACAATTGTTATCCGGTCCGCCAACATACATACATACATACATATATACGTTCCACTTGCAAGTGCATTCGCCTCACACAAGCGTTCATATATATATACATTCCACAACTCAGCGTACGGTTCTGAGCGCACAGTGGGATAAATCGTGTTCGCTGCGCTCAAATAAAATTAAATATAATAAAATAATCAAGAGCCATAATTTGGCGCCAAAATTAATTTGTGCGTGTTTTTACTTAAAGTGAGCGAATTTCAATCATAGTGGCGATGAACTCCAGCAGCGCCGTCACAGGAGAACCCACTCCATCTCGGAGTGCGATTTTAAAATGCAAGGCAAAGGGTATCCTCCAGGATTTGAAGAGGATCCAAGGCGTCCTGCAGCCAATGTCAAAGGTGGAGGACGCTATGCTCCATGTGCGTCACGCCCAGTTGGTCGCCATGTACGAGGATTTTAAGGCCATTCACGGGGAGCTGGAAGAGTTAGATATTTCTGAGATAAGCAGCGACTTGCGATGGACAGTGTCTGAGCTTGTAGCTACGATGCATGCCGAAATCGAGCACGAGACGTCGTTGCGCTCTGCTCGAATTGCTGCCCATTCCACCCTGGCCAGCGGAGTTTCCAGTATTCAGGTGGACTCAGCGCTCAGTCGGAGTTTTCAAGCCTTGCCTCCTCTTCCTCTTCCTACTTTTAGCGGAGGATATTCGGAGTGGGCTGAGTTTCACTCGGCTTTCTCAACGATCGTGGGCTGCAATCCTCACATAAGTAAGGTGGAAAAGCTGCAGAGGTTGCGATCTTGTCTTCGGGACTCAGCCTTAGAAGCAGTTCGCTCCTTGGAAATCTCCGAGAAGAATTATGATGTCGCGTTGCGTGTTCTGGAAAGACGATTTAATAACCGCCGGTTAATATTTCAGGCTCATGTGAACGGGATTCTGGGCCTCAGTCTATTGGAAGGTGGCTCAGTGGCATCGCTTCGAGGGCTTTCCGATAAATTCAATGCCCACATGCGAGCCTTGCAAAATTTGGGGACGACCATGCAGATCTCTAGCAGTATCATTGTCCAAGTGATCCTTCAACGGTTGGACCCAGCTACCCAGGTCAAGTGGGAGGAATGTCAAAATGCGTCGAACTTGGACCTCATCCCTACCTGGGAGTCGATGGCAGAGTTTTTGGAGCAGCGGTGCAGGACTCTGGAGGCTATGGATGTGGCCATGACCGCCTACGTGCCAGGCACTCAGATGGGAAGACGTAGAGTCTCGAACAATAATAATAGTTCGTCCTTTATCGTCACTAATTCACCTTCCCCCGCTTGTAGATTATGTGGTGGGTGGTCCCACGTAGTGTCTGCATGCCCCAGATTTTTGTTAATGGCCCCTGAGAGCCGCCTTGGTGAGGTTAGGCGACTCGGTCTGTGTCGGAAATGTCTCCAACCTGGTCATCACCTGCGTGAGTGCCTCGCTGCTAATTGTCGCAGTTGTGGGAGGAGGCATCACAGCCTGCTGCATTTTTGGAAGTACAGTCATCCAGTAGCCAGCCTTCTGTTGTATCATCTACGTCAGCCACAACCGAGGGCGCCGAGCCAATAAGCGCTTCACCATCCGCGGCTAATGCACTAGTTGCCCAAGGTCGCAGCAGTGAGGTAGCCTTACTGGCTACAGCGAACATTCTCGTTCGGAGTCGCACTGGAGTTTTTGTTCCATGCCGAGCTCTTTTGGATTCAGGATCGCAAGTGCACGTGATAACTTCCCGACTGGCTAGTCAGCTGCAGCTTCCTAGACGCAAATCTTACATGGCAGTGTCTGGAATTGGCAACACTGGTTTCGCGACAGATGAATTATCCGTCGATGTGCTCCTTCGGTCCCGTTGCTCCGAATATTCGGCCTTTGTTAACGCTGTCATCGCCCCCAGCATCACGGATCTCCAGCCTAGTTTCAGCTTGGACGTCTCCAGCTGGAATATTCCGGCTAACCTCACTTTAGCCGATCCAAAGTTTTTCCGGCCACAACGTATCGATTTGCTTATCGGAGCCAGTCTATTTTATGAACTATTGTGTGCTGGGCAAATCCAGCTTTCAGCTGGCCTACCGTTGTTGCAGAAAACAAGGCTTGGATGGGTTGTATGTGGAGGCGGTTCTCACGTGGAGATAATGTCAATCGCGCCCACAGCTCATATTATGAAGTGGCCGTTGGGGAGAAGTATGGATCTAGCCCCCGGCCTGGATGGAGTGTCTCAAATGGCCGATAATAGAACCGAATCTGGAACTACCAAGCGGAACTGACTAAGTTTTCGCTAACTGCCCCTTAAGGATGAAGTTGAAGGACAGGCCTCAACTGGGGGGGGAATGTCGGGTCAGGCAGCAGCCACAGCTATCACTAATATACAACTAATATAACAATTATAGTTTCTCATTTATATTTGTCTTATTTATCTATCGCTATTGTTGGTCGCAAGCCGACTCTTCTCGGCCGCTTTATCTTTAGCATTAAGTTAATGAGCTTTCGCCCTGCCTTTGTTCTAAGGCGGGCTCACTCGTACTCTTCATATCAGTGCACACGCATCATATAATCGGAGCTTTCTCACTCCCTACCATATGCGAATAAACAAAAATTTATAACGTTGTGAAAATAAACAATTTCCCCTTTTTGTGTTATTTGGAAAAAAGGGAAAAGGTCATTAAAAAGGCTTAATGACCATACAATGCATTTGAATATCTTAAAGCTCAATTAATAAAGCCAACTCTGTTACAATATCCAGATTTTACAAAAGAATTTTGTATAATCACAGATCCTAGTAAGCAAGCCTGTGGGGCAGTGCTAACACAAGCCCACAATGGAACTCAACTTCCAGTAGCATACGCATCGAGAGCTTTAACCAAAGGAAAAAGTAACAAGAGTACGACGGAACAACGGAATTCGCGGTATCTCTCGGTCGCTCCGCAGCATCAAGCGTAGAGTCGTGCTCCTGCGTCTTTTACTTCTCAGATCGGTCTTCAAACCTACGCACAGGTCCAATATTTTGTACATCAACAAAAATCATCAAATCGAAAACTAAATAAATTGCGTTTATGTATAAATCCAACAGAACTTGTTGTTAATTGCTCCCGAAAACGCTCGGTAACTTAACAAATAGTATATAATCTTTTCTAATAATAATAATAATACATAATCTATATATATATCATATAAAAAAACCTCTTGATGAGGTAAAATAACGGTGGCGAATCCGCAAGCCACGACCAAAATATCTGATATAAATTTTGGTGACGAATAAATGCAATATATGTAGGTATAAAAAATTATACATTATGATTCATATCATTCCCAGATATGAATGATATATCAAAAGTTGAGTTGTCTCAAGGGCTCTCTACATGCAATATGAATCGGATCGTTAGAGTTAATTTTGAAAAAAAAAATTTTGTCTTAAAAATAAAATTTCTTTTCAGTGTATTTTTTTTCCTTACGAGTTAGACATTTTATCTTAAAGAACCGAAAAATGTATTTAAAAAACCTTTCTAACTAAATATAGCATGTGAAGTGCATTGGTTGTAAAGTTACGCGTTTCTTACATTTAAGAGTCTTTTTAATTTTTAAGGTAACCATAAGTAATTTAACAAAATCCTAGAATAAACGTTGCTTAGATTTTAGCTACTAACAAACTCAAATTTTTTCAAAATTTTAAAAGACAAAATAAGGCAAACGCGGACTGGACATTTTTTCGGAGTAAAATTTTAAAAACATTTTCATTTGGGAAATTCTTTAAAAATCGTTTTTCCTGAATAACTTTTGAAAGATATCGGATGTCGGATCAGGATGGTTGAGGTACCAATCGACATATATTTTGGAGCAGAATCCGTGTATATAAAAACATTTGTCTGGTGACACCAATGTCCCCACTATCTCCAATTTAGTAAATCGAAAGTGTTTTCCATTTACGCAAATTTCTCCCAAGCCAAACTACTTTTGGCAAATGTTTGGATAAAATCCCTCTAATGAAAAAACTAACTTTCATACCTTTTATTACATTTGTATATCACTTATTTAGATTCAACGCACACAGAAAATTTGTAAGGCATGTCGCCACCTAGCGCACTGCCGTCCGCTGTAATAAGAAAGATGCGCTGTTTGTTAGTCTCGCTAAAACTCGAGAACGGCTTAACGGATTTATCGTAGCGTATCATTAACGGATAGATGGCGCTACACATATTATACAGGACAATTTCATGCCCACTTTCAATATATTGTACCAGAATATTTTTTTATAATATTTAAGCCTTTTCCCATTTAATATATGGGAAATAATTAATGGACAATTTTTAAAATATTACAGATACAAGCACAAACTTTATAACTTACTGGGGGCAATTTTACCACTATCTGATGCAGATCATTAATTTTTACAAATTCATATTATGGGCAATTCAGATGCGGAAGTTAATAATCGTTTTGCTCACAATGAAACAGTGAAGAGAACCATTGTCCAAGAATAAAAAAAGTTTCTTTATCAGGGTAACAATTTAGTAAACATGTTCAAAATAGTTTTGGATCTGATGGCTATAATATTATCATTCGAGCTGACAAAACATCTGCTCGAACACACGAGCAGGTTTAATTCACCTACCATTGGTGAAGTGGCTGTTGTCACTGTGGGAGAAAATTTACAATCTAGAAATATTGTGCATCATTGTTTAAAACGTGCATCTGAAACATACAGAAGCTATGACGGACTACCAGGCGGAAGATGGATACCCTTCTAATAATAAAATGGTATATCAAGTAACAGGTCAAAAAATTGAGTAGGATTAAATACTATTTTCAAATTCAATTCTTCTAAGTAACATTTATCATTTTTGATTCTGGTGCTGAAGTCTACAAAAAATCTAGTGCTATGAAGTGAAATAATTCAAACTATCCAAAACTATTTTGAAAATAATTCATATTTTGATATGTCAACGACTTTTCTTTATCAGTTTGCAGTTGACATGTATGTCAAAATTGAGACACCGATAAAAATATATCCGTTTAAACCAGGGTTTGACTTTACTTCTCTGTAGCAGCCAGATTTATAAACATATTGCTATGCTATTGCTATTGCTCTCACTTTAATGAAAGACGGAGTAGAGCTATAACAGATTGATGAAAACTCAAGCTCTGCTCTGCTTTGAGTTTTCTCGGAGCAAAAACTATAGCAATAGCAATGGCCAAAAATTAAATACTGTGCTCCCCCTAGAGTAGCAGTAGTAAACATTTGGGAGCAAGATGCTACTGCTCCTGTGAGTTTGTTGTTCTTTTTTAATTTAACCTTAATCTTAAGACGGAATGGACCCGTCTTCACTGGGGCACGCTATAGAGTCCGGCTCTATCTCGTCGGCTTGGGGGGTGGTGGTCTTGTTTCGGACGGATCGCACACGTTACATATTAATACTCTAAAGTCGAGAATTGAGCGTGCTAGCGACAGAGGAATTGCAAAGATAGAACCGGTAAAGTACATAGAAAATCAAATTTTATAAAGGTGGATAGAGAAGGACGAGAGCGCGAAGAAGTAAACGAGGTGGAACCACTGGTGTAGATATGGCCACGAATTGCCCTCCCAACCTATGATCATCATCCTTTAGACTGGCTCTGATGACCCCTTTATCCTACGACCGCTGGGTCATTAGCTGAGTTCAGATGAATAAGGTTTAGTTAATTTTCATGATTCATGATTAACAGGGTTTAATTTATGTAGATAAACTTACATACTAACATAATGATAAATGTACTAAAATACTCAAATAAATTTAACAAAACAATTTTTTTATATTAAAGTAGAAAATTCTTCATAACTGTCTTCGATTAAGTTTTCTTCTGACTTGCTAATGTGTATAGGATTCGAGAAAAATGTTCAAAAGTTATTTTTAAATTTGACAAACATTTCATCAGCATTAGAAATCCGTATAAATTTACGTTATTTCATTTTTTTTTTTTTTTTTTTTTTTTTGAATTCATTGACGACCAGGGACGAATTATTAAAAGAATATTTTTCCAATCAGAAGAGAATTTAGAATAATGTAAAAAGCATGCACAAAATGACTCACAGTATTTACTCCGGATCCAGCGTAGAAAGATCGATCTTCCGAGGGCTGAAAGCCGGGCTGTAATTGACCTAAAAGCGGTCATATCTCCAAAATTAGGTATTAAAATATGTGTTGTCTGCTCAAAAGTGTAGAGATTCCTTATCGTTAGATGATTCTGGAGACTAGTTCTTGCATATAAAAGCTTTAAGCTTGCATAGGTGCATTTATATACACAGAGAGAAATTTAGGTTAGACAAACTTATAACTAAAATATATTTTAAATAAAAAAATTCGAAAACATGATGCTCAAGGTTTTGACTCGAAATTAATTCGGACTTAAATGACTAAAAGAATTATTTATATAAATTCTGTTCTACTCTTAAAAAAATGCAACTTAGGTTATGACAAGTGATTATTATGAAAATTCCATTTTCTTTTGAAAAAAAAAAAATAACGAAAGGGTCCGAGCTAGTGATGATGGCCAGGGTGTTGCGGCAAGGCGTACATCCAGGGCTTATGTCCGACCCTCTAAATTAAATATATTTTTGCCGCGACATGGCCGAAGCTTGGGAAGATATACAAGGGTTTCGGGTGCGACGTCAACTCATCTCATCTCTCATCCGGCCAATTTTGTTAGTCCCTCAACAGATTTTTTGAATTATAACTTGGGATTAAGAGGCCCGAACCAATAAAAAATATTACCCCTGAGTTAGGAGCACCGATCCGCACTGTTCACATGGTTACATACCCGCAGATCCGGCCCCTTTAAATAAAGTTGAATTTGGCGGCTGGCCAACCGGCAGATAGCTCCCGCTAAATGCAACAGTCTGGGTTGCTCGCAGAAAATGCTCCTGGCTCTTAGAAAATTTCCTTTTCACTATTTCCACTTTTTAGCACTTTATTTTTCCCACGAAGCGAAACAGAAATGGATAATGTCCCCGATCTAAATCGTACTCTATATTTTAGAACAACCCGCTAATCTTCCCTGATCAATACCCTATCAGAGTAGCCTAATCTCCAGCTAAGCTTAACCGGTAATAACTATGTTTTCTAGCGCCACCTATTGTTAAAATCTAAGCGTCCCAAAATATCAGAAAATAATCTGTCCACTTTAAAGAACGCTGTCTTGTTTAAATTTTCTGTTTTCTTTTGGTATTACTTTTTACGATCAAGCCGCTTTGCTCTATCTATTTTTAAGGAGAGTGGTCGATTATTACACTTTTGTTTTATCTTTTATCTTGCTTTTATTTCTTGAAGCTTCTCTTTGCGAGACTAACAAGAAGTGTATCAAATCTTATATTTTAAACTTTTCTAACAGTCATATTGACTGATAAAGAGTTAGACGGCCCTAGAAATCGATTGCTGGGTTGGAAGGTCTTGGCGTCGCAGGCGAGATCCGCTAGAAACCCGAGTCAATCCCCGAGCGAGAAAATTCGGGTGCGAAGATAGTTTTTCTTTGTAGGACTCTTTCTTCTTCTGGATTTCGTCTTTCACTGCGAGGATGCCCAAATCCCGGTCGATGTTTTCGTTGCGAACATTCCAAGGTGCCCCAGTGATAGTTCTCAAGATTTTTGATTGTGCGCGTTGTATGATGTCTAAGTTGCTGTTCCCCCTCAGCTGGCAGCCATACGTCCAGATTGGCTTTAGGACTGATTTGTATAGTAGTAACTTGTAGTCCAGGCACAGTGGCGATCTTCAGTTAATGATCCAGTGGAGTCTGCTGGATTTCAGTTTTAGGTGCATCTTCTTGCATTCGATGTGCTTACGCCAGGTTAGTCGTCTATCAAGCTGGACGCCAAGGTACGTTACTTCGTTAGTTTGAGGGATCTGCATACCGTTTAGTGAAAGCGGAGGGCATGTTTGTCTATTAAGAGTAAAAGTTACATGTTTACACTTTTGTTCGTTTATTTTAATGCGCCAGTCGGACAGCCCCCTTTCGATTACTTTTAGATGATTAGCCAGTTGGTTTGTTGCTTGCTTTGGGCATCTAGAGCGATTAAGGATAGCGGTATCATCGGCGAACGTTGACGTTGTTAGATGTGCGTTCGTAGGAATATCCGCAGTATTCAAAACATATAGAATCGGGCCGAATGAGCTTCCTTGTGGAACTTCAGCTTCGATGATGTAGTCGCCTGAAGTAGCTGCGTTGCATCTCACTGAGAATACCCTATTGTAGAGGTATTATTCCAGTAGCTTGTGGTTGTATGTTGGTAAATACGTTTTAATTTTGTGCATGAGTCCATTAAGCCAAACTCGGTGGGAAGCTTGAGATACGTCGAGAAAAATGGCTCTACAGTATTCTCGCTGTTCGAAGGCTTAGCGTATTTCGGATGTTAATCTGTTCACTTGCTTGGTGGTTCCGTAGTTTCTTTGGAAGCCAAATTGGTGAGCCGGGATAATATTGCAAGCTTCCAGATGTGGTATTATGCGAGTAAGCAAGAATTTTTCAAACAATTTAGATAAGCAAGATAGAAGGCTTATTGGTCTGTACGATGACGGAATTGTATGGCCTTTCCAGGCTTCGGTATCATTGTAATGATGGACTTCTTCCACTTTTTGGGAAATAGCCAAGATTAATACTCCCATTAAATAGTTTGCAGATGACCTCTATAGCGCATTTCGGAAGTTCGATCAGCATCTTTGGCGTCAGTAGGTCACCACCGGGAGCCTTTTTTGGTTTTATCCCTCTTATGACTTTTTCGATTTCGTTCGGCCGGAATGAAGATGCAGTTGGCTGAGGGGTAGTTTTTGGCTGAATTACTGGTAGGAGGAATGAATTTGAGGCAGGGTTTGGCTGGAAGACACTTTGTAGATGTGTAGCGTCTTCGTCGCTGCGAGCCTAGCATCCCGAAGAGTTTCTTATCGGGGTGGTCGTTACAATTGAAGCGCTAAGATTTGGGTGGGCCCTCCACAGGGGATACTTTGTGCTTCTTGGCGAAAGATTCTGGATGTACCTCAGCTGTGCATTTTCTTCCTGTTGGTGAAGAGCCTGGTCGAGTAATCGGGTTTCTTCCTTAAGGCGTTGCTTTGAAGCTGGTGATATGCTGTGCGCCTCTCTTCTCGCACGAGCTGTTCGATTTGCTGATTGGATTTGTAGTATTTGTTTCGGTCTACTGCCTTCTTTTGAGGGGTAGAGATTTTAGCTGCCGCAACGAGTACTTCTTCCAGGGCCTAGTACTGTAGTCGATGTCCGATTCCATGTTCAGCTCCGGGGCGAGTTCTATGCGGGCACTCACGTACTTTTTGTATTTAAGCCAGGTAGTTTTTGGCGACGTCTGGCTGAAGGGGTGTTCGGCTATTTCTGGGCTTTGAAGAAGCGTTAAAAGCACAGGCGAGTGGTCTGATGATAAGTCCGAGACTGCTTTGGAACTTATTAGATTGCAAGGTATGTTTTTTGTCACCTAAAAATCTATAAAGTCTGGGAGCTTGCGTGGGTCGGTTGGCCAGTATGTGGGACTTCCAGGGGAAACATAGTCCAGTTTACTTCTTACGTTTATAATTGCATTGTACAATCTTCCTTTGGGAGTCACTAGACGTAATCCCCAGTGCGTATGTTTGGCGTTGTAGTCTCCTGCGGCTATAAAACGATCCCCAAGTGAATTGTAAACTCAAGAAGAGATTGAGAAACGAGGAGGGCAGTAAACGGCAGCGATTGAAAGGCTTCCGTTACTTGACTGAATTTATATAAATGTGGCCTGCAAGTAGTTTGTTGCATAACTTGTGTGCAGATGGTTTTTAATGCGTTCTCTGATTAGAACTCCAGGTCCGCCGTGGGCTTTCCCATCTGGATGATCTGTGCGGTAGATTGTATAGCCTCTTATTTGAAAGTTGTATTTGCATAACGTCAATATGGTTTTCGGTCAAGAATTGTGACAATTCAAGTTTATGCCGTTAAACACCATTGGCGTTCCACATTGATATTCGTAAAGTCTGCATAGATTATTTGGACTGTTGTGCTACGAGCAGCTTTGTTACCATTTTCTGGTTTTGAACAAGTGTTTGCATGGTCGTTTTCATGAATGACATAAGCTCCATTATACTTTGTTCGAGAGTAAGCATCATAGTTTCCATTTTGCTATGTGGCTGTTCTGGGGCCTGTTGAGCGCTTTGTGAGTTAGGCTGAGTTGGATTTTCCATTCCAGATCGTAGAGCATCGGCATAGGAGAAGCCGTTGGTGGTGTTTAGGGGACCGAATGAGGACCTCGCAGCTTTGGCGAAGAAGACGTCTGGCGTAGCTTTTGGCGCAATGTACACATTCAGTGGAACATTCAGTGCGACTCTTCAACTCCTTGACACCATAAGCGGGACAACATGAAAGTTGTCACCGTTCCCGATCAACGCCACAATTCGGTTGACTAGGGCACTCGAGCTTTTCTCGCTGATTTAGATTGGACGGGGATTGGGTTTTTTTGCGGGGTCTTAAGCTGGTTGGTTTCCTCAACCTCCGCCAGTAGGGCAAATCTGTTACTACTGAATGCCGGATTATTCTGCGGGCTAAGCTTGTGCTTAATTTGGGTGTAGCGATCCATTCCAGATTGTGTGGCCGGAGCCGCTTTGGCGCTTTTCGAAGTTGTTGTTTTTGTACTAGCTGTAGTCGATGACGTGGGAACTCTATGACGCGGGAGTCGGAGTGAGCAGAGCGGGTGAGCAAGACCGTGCCCTTTGGCTTTGGTCAGTAGAGCCAGGTTGCTCTTAGTCGCCAATTTTTCCATTTCGGTATCACGGGTTGAAAAGGCCGTTTATTTGGTTCACTGAGCTTCTACGCGCGTTCTCTTGATCGAGCTCATTGCGTGGCTCTGAGTGCTCTACTTGGCTTCTAAATAATAATCAAATTCGAAATTTAAATTCAACTCGCCAAAGTCCACAGCAAATTTAGGCACAAATATGCTGATAACTCATGGTCACACTGCACTCAGCTGTTCCGACAGCACCGACACACAGCTGTTTTTAAGCTTTTTCACGCATTTTCAATGCCCATCTCCCGCTTTGAAATTATTTAAAATTGAAAATATTCAAAAAATGAAAATTTTAGGCTTATAATTTTTTTTAAATCAACAACAACCCGTTTTTTTACCAATGTCCATCATAAAAAAAAAAGGTGGCCAAGAGCTACCTTACGTGCTAACCGCACCGATGAGCTCATGATCCCTCAAAGTGAAATAATTCATATTTTGATATGTCAACGACTTTTCTTTATCAGTTTGCAGTTGACATGTATGTCAAAATTGAGACACCGATAAAAATATATCCGTTTAAACCCGGGTTTGACTTTACTTCTCTGTAGCAGCCAGATTTATAAACATATTGCTATGCTATTTCTATTGCTCTCACTTTAATGAAAGACGGAGTAGAGCTATAACAGATTGATGAAAACTCAAGCTCTGCTCTGCTTTGAGTTTTCTCGGAGCAAAAACTATAGCAATAGCAATGGCCAAAAATTAAATACTGTGCTCCCCCTAGAGTAGCAGTAGTAAACATTTGGGAGCAAGATGCTACTGCTCCTGTGAGTTTGTTGTTCTTTTTTAATTTAACCTTAATCTTAAGACGGAATGGACCCGTCTTCACTGGGGCACGCTATAGAGTCCGGCTCTATCTCGTCGGCTTGGGGGGTGGTGGTCTTGTTTCGGACGGATCGCACACGTTACATATTAATACTCTAAAGTCGAGAATTGAGCGTGCTAGCGACAGAGGAATTGCAAAGATAGAACCGGTAAAGTACATAGAAAATCAAATTTTATAAAGGTGGATAGAGAAGGACGAGAGCGCGAAGAAGTAAACGAGGTGGAACCACTGGTGTAGATGTGGCCACGAATTGCCCTCCCAACCTATGATCATCATCCTTTAGACTGGCTCTGATGACCCCTTTATCCTACGACCGCTGGGTCATTAGCTGAGTTCAGATGAATAAGGTTTAGTTAATTTTCATGATTCAAGATTAACAGGGTTTAATTTATGTAGATAAACTTACATACTAACATAATGATAAATGTACTAAAATACTCAGATAAATTTAACAAAACAATTTTTTTATATAAAAGTAGAAAATTCTTCATAACTGTCTTCGATTAAGTTTTCTTCTGACTTGCTAATGTGTATAGGATTCGAGAAAAATGTTCAAAAGTTATTTTTAAATTTGACAAACATTTCATCAGCATTAGAAATCCGTATAAATTTACGTTATTTCATTTTTTTTTTTTTTTTTTTTTTTTTTGAATTCATTGACGACCAGGGACGAATTATTAAAAGAATATTTTTCCAATCAGAAGAGAATTTAGAATAATGTAAAAAGCATGCACAAAATGACTCACAGTATTTACTCCGGATCCAGCGTAGAAAGATCGATCTTCCGAGGGCTGAAAGCCGGGCTGTAATTGACCTAAAAGCGGTCATATCTCCAAAATTAGGTATTAAAATATGTGTTGTCTGCTCAAAAGTGTAGAGATTCCTTATCGTTAGATGATTCTGGAGACTAGTTCTTGCATATAAAAGCTTTAAGCTTGCATAGGTGCATTTATATACACAGAGAGAAATTTAGGTTAGACAAACTTATAACTAAAATATATTTTAAATAAAAAAATTCGAAAACATGATGCTTAAGGTTTTGACTCGAAATTAATTCGGACTTAAATGACTAAAAGAATTATTTATATAAATTTTGTTCTACTCTTAAAAAAATGCAACTTAGGTTATGACGAGTGATTATTATGAAAATTCCATTTTCTTTTGAAAAAAAAAAAAATAACGAAAGGGTCCGAGCTAGTGATGATGGCCAGGGTGCTGAGGCGCGATTGTTGCGGCAAGGCGTACATCCAGGGCTTATGTCCGACCCTCTAAATTAAATATATTTTTGCCGCGACATGGCCGAAGCTTGGGAAGATATACAAGGGTTTCGGGTGCGACGTCAACTCATCTCATCTCTCATCCGGCCAATTTTGTTAGTCCCTCAACAGATTTTTTGAATTATAACTTGGGATTAAGAGGCCCGAGCTAATAAAAAATATTACCCCTGAGTTAGGAGCACCGATCCGCACTGTTCACATGGTTACATACCCGCAGATCCGGCCCCTTTAAATAAAGTTGAATTTGGCGGCTGGCCAACCGGCAGATAGCTCCCGCTAAATGCAACAGTCTGGGTTGCTCGCAGAAAATGCTCCTGGCTCTTAGAAAATTTCCTTTTCACTATTTCCACTTTTTAGCACTTTATTTTTCCCACGAAGCGAAACAGAAATGGATAATGTCCCCGATCTAAATCGTACTCCATATTTTAGAACAACCCGCTAATCTTCCCTGATCAATACCCTATCAGAGTAGCCTAATCTCCAGCTAAGCTTAACCGGTAATAACTATGTTTTCTAGCGCCACCTATTGTTAAAATCTAAGCGTCCCAAAATATCAGAAAATAATCTGTCCACTTTAAAGAACGCTGTCTTGTTTAAATTTTCTGTTTTCTTTTGGTATTACTTTTTACGATCAAGCCGCTTTGCTCTATCTATTTTTAAGGAGAGTGGTCGATTATTACACTTTTGTTTTATCTTTTATCTTGCTTTTATTTCTTGAAGCTTCTCTTTGCGAGACTAACAAGAAGTGTATCAAATCTTATATTTTAAACTTTTCTAACAGTCATATTGACTGATAAAGAGTTAGACGGCCCTAGAAATCGATTGCTGGGTTGGAAGGTCGTTGCGTCGCAGGCGAGATCCGCTAGAAACCCGAGTCAATCCCCGAGCGAGAAAATTCGGGTGCGAAGATAGTTTTTCTTTGTAGGACTCTTTCTTCTTCTGGATTTCGTCTTTCACTGCGAGGATGCCCAAATCCCGGTCGATGTTTTCGTTGCGAACATTCCAAGGTGCCCCAGTGATAGTTCTCAAGATTTTTGATTGTGCGCGTTGTATGATGTCTAAGTTGCTGTTCCCCCTCAGCTGGCAGCCATACGTCCAGATTGGCTTTAGGACTGATTTGTATAGTAGTAACTTGTAGTCCAGGCACAGTGGCGATCGTCAGTTAATGATCCAGTGGAGTCTGCTGGATTTCAGTTTTAGGTGCATCTTCTTGCATTCGATGTGCTTACGCCAGGTTAGTCGTCTATCAAGCTGGACGCCAAGGTACGTTACTTCGTTAGTTTGAGGGATCTGCATACCGTTTAGTGAAAGCGGAGGGCATGTTTGTTTATTAAGAGTAAAAGTTACATGTTTACACTTTTGTTCGTTTATTTTAATGCGCCAGTCGGACAGCCCCCTTTCGATTACTTTTAGATGATTAGCCAGTTGGTTTGTTGCTTGCTTTGGGCATCTAGAGCGACTAAGGATAGTGGTATCATCGGCGAACGTTGACGTTGTTAGATGTGCGTTCGTAGGAATATCCGCAGTATTCAAAACATATAGAATCGGGCCGAATGAGCTTCCTTGTGGAACTTCAGCTTCGATGATGTAGTCGCCTGAAGTAGCTGCGTTGCATCTCACTGAGAATACCCTATTGCAAGATAGAAGGCTTATTGGTCTGAACGATGACGGAATTGTATGGCCTTTCCAGGCTTCGGTATCATTGTAATGATGGACTTCTTCCACTTTTTGGGAAATAGCCAAGATTAATACTCCCATTAAATAGTTTGCAGATGACCTCTATAGCGCATTTCGGAAGTTCGATCAGCATCTTTGGCGTCAGTAGGTCACCACCGGGAGCCTTTTTTGGTTTTATCCCTCTTATGACTTTTTCGATTTCGTTCGGCCGGAATGAAGATGCAGTTGGCTGAGGGGTAGTTTTTGGCTGAATTACTGGTAGGAGGAATGAATTTGAGGCAGGGTTTGGCTGGAAGACACTTTGTAGATGAGCCTAGCATCCCGAAGAGTTTCTTATCGGGGTGGTCGTTACAATTGAAGCGCTAAGATTTGGGTGGGCCCTCCACAGGGGATACTTTGTGCTTCTTGGCGAAAGATTCTGGATGTACCTCAGCTGTGCATTTTCTTCCTGTTGGTGAAGAGCCTGGTCGAGTAATCGGGTTTCTTCCTTAAGGCGTTGCTTTGAAGCTGGTGATATGCTGTGCGCCTCTCTTCTCGCACGAGCTGTTCGATTTGCTGATTGGATTTGTAGTATTTGTTTCGGTCTACTGCCTTCTTTTGAGGGGTAGAGATTTTAGCTGCCGCAACGAGTACTTCTTCCAGGGCGCTAGTACTGTAGTCGATGTCCGATTCCATGTTCAGCTCCGGGGCGAGTTCTATGCGGGCACTCACGTACTTTTTGTATTTAAGCCAGGTAGTTTTTGGCGACGTCTGGCTGAAGGGGTGTTCGGCTATTTCTGGGCTTTGAAGAAGCGTTAAAAGCACAGGCGAGTGGTCTGATGATAAGTCCGAGACTGCTTTGGAACTTATTAGATTGCAAGGTATGTTTTTTGTTACCTAAAAATCTATAAAGTCTGGGAGCTTGCGTGGGTCGGTTGGCCAGTATGTGGGACTTCCAGGGGAAACATAGTCCAGTTTATTTCTTACGTTTATAATTGCATTGTACAATTGCCTTCCTTTGGGAGTCACTAGACGTAATCCCCAGTGCGTATGTTTGGCGTTGTAGTCTCCTGCGGCTATAAAACGATCCCCAAGTGAATTGTAAACTCAAGAAGAGATTGAGAAACGAGGAGGGCAGTAAACGGCAGCGATTGAAAGGCTTCCGTTACTTGACTGAATTTATATAAATGTGGCCTGCAAGTAGTTTGTTGCATAACTTGTGTGCAGATGGTTTTTAATGCGTTCTCTGATTAGAACTCCAGGTCCGCCGTGGGCTTTCCCATCTGGATGATCTGTGCGGTAGATTGTATAGCCTCTTATTTGAAAGTTGTATTTGCATAACGTCAATATGGTTTTCGGTCAAGAATTGTGACAATTCAAGTTTATGCCGTTAGACACCATTGGCGTTCCACATTGATATTCGTAAAGTCTGCATAGATTATTTGGACTGTTGTGCTACGAGCAGCTTTGTTACCATTTTCTGGTTTTGAACAAGTGTTTGCATGGTCGTTTTCATGAATGACATAAGCTCCATTATACTTTGTTCGAGAGTAAGCATCATAGTTTCCATTTTGCTATGTGGCTGTTCTGGGGCCTGTTGAGCGCTTTGTGAGTTAGGCTGAGTTGGATTTTCCATTCCAGATCGTAGAGCATCGGCATAGGAGAAACCGTTGGTGGTGTTTAGGGGACCGAATGAGGACCTCGCAGCTTTGGCGAAGAAGACGTCTGGCGTAGCTTTTGGCGCAATGTACACATTCAGTGGAATTTGGTTCCGCGTTGCGGTCGCTTAACGCATGCGACTCTTCAACTCCTTGACACCATAAGCGGGACAACATGAAAGTTGTCACCGTTCCCGATCAACGCCACAATTCGGTTGACTAGGGCACTCGAGCTTTTCTCGCTGATTTAGATTGGACGGGGATTGGGTTTTTTTGCGGGGTCTTAAGCTGGTTGGTTTCCTCAACCTCCGCCAGTAGGGCAAATCTGTTACTACTGAATGCCGGATTATTCTGCGGGCTAAGCTTGTGCTTAATTTGGGTGGAGCGATCCATTCCAGATTGTGTGGCCGGAGCCGCTTTGGCGCTTTTCGAAGTTGTTGTTTTTGTACTAGCTGTAGTCGATGACGTGGGAACTCTATGACGCGGGAGTCGGAGTGAGCAGAGCGGGTGAGCAAGACCGTGCCCTTTGGCTTTGGTCAGTAGAGCCAGGTTGCTCTTAGTCGCCAATTTTTCCATTTCGGTATCACGGGTTGAAAAGGCCGTTTATTTGGTTCACTGAGCTTCTACGCTCGTTCTCTTGATCGAGCTCATTGCGTGGCTCTGAGTGCTCTACTTGGCTTCTAAATAATAATCAAATTCGATATTTAAATTCAACTCGCCAAAGTCCACAGCAAATTTAGGCACAAATATGCTGATAACTCATGGTCACACTGCACTCAGCTGTTCCGACAGCACCGACACACAGCTGTTTTTAAGCTTTTTCACGCATTTAATTAGCATGAATTTTTGTGAGTAAACTGCTCCAGGTGATGGTGTATCCACAATACACATGTACCTCCTATGCTTATTTGCGTGATTATAACCACTTGTCTTTTCTTAGTATATACCACTTTTTCTTAGTATAGAAATAAAATCGTTTGCCCAACAATGGGCACCATTTGGAATTTTGAAAAACCTTTACTTTTTGAAATATTTAAGTTTTTAGATATGGTTATTTTTTGGACAGGTAAAAACAAATTTAAAAAAAAAAACTACTGAAATCGATTTCCAATAGTGTGATAAACAATGCCTATCAATATTCTCAAATGCCCATCTCCCGCTTTGAAATTATTTAAAATTGAAAATATTCAAAAAATGAAAATTTTAGGCTTATAATTTTTTTTAAATCAACAACAACCCGTTTTTTTACCAATGTCCATCATAAAAAAAAAGGTAGCCAAGAGCTACCTTACGTGCTAACCGCACCGATGAGCTCATGATCCGTCAAAGTGAAATAATTCATATTTTGATATGTCAACGACTTTTCTTTATCAGTTTGCAGTTGACATGTATGTCAAAATTAAGACACCGATAAAAATATATCCGTTTAAACCAGGGTTTGACTTTACTTCTCTGTAGCAGCCAGATTTATAAATATATTGCTATGCTATTGCTATTGCTCTCACTTTAATGAAAGACGGAGTAGAGCTATAACAGATTGATGAAAACTCATGTGCTCTGCTCTGCTTTGAGTTTTCACGGAGCAAAAACTATAGCAATAGCAATGGCCAAAAATTAAATACTGTGCTCCCCGTAGAGGAGCAGTAGTAAAATTTTGGGAGCAAGATGCTACTGCTCCTGTGAGTTTGTTGTTCTGTTTTAATTTAACCTCAATCTGGTATTACTTGTTACGAACAGGCCGCCTTGCACTATCTATTTTTAAAGGAGAGTGGTCGATTATTATACTTTAGTTTTATCTCAAGTCTAATATTTTCTGCGCCGTGTCAATCCGGTGTCAATCAATGCGGTGTTCGTTTATGTTTAATTTGTTTTTTAAGCCACTTTTTCACATTTCAAATATCCGTATCGCTTTGCGTGTGCAGTTCTATATTTGGAGGTAAAATTATAATTAAATATATATAGACGGATCCAGCTACGAGAAGTTGGGTCGGGTGAAATGATATTTTTTGAAAAAAAAATGGTTCCATCGATTGCAGTTCAAATGCCCACAAATGCCCATCAATAATATTAAAATTGAAAATATTCAAAAATTGTCAAAACAAATCAAAAACAAGCCCTTTTTTCAACAATGCCCATCTTTTAGAATTTTAAAATAACATTTACTTTTCGATATAATTGATTCTTAAAGTCTTAAATATAAAAAATTTAAAACACAAAAAGGTACCCATCCTTTAAAACTTACAAATTTTAACAATAAAATCTATGCCCATCATTACACAGCCCTTAAAACTTAAAAATTTTACAGAAAAATGGATGCCATTCATTGTAGGAAAATTTTTAGCTTGTACCTGTTATGGGATAGCCCATAATAAGAAAAGAAACATAAGAAAATGTACACAGCACAGGTCGTAAAAGAAACCGTTACGGTAGTTTGGGAAAATACTTAAAATAAAAAAGTCAAAAATCCTGCGGAATTTACATATACTGCCTACAACCAATACAGCATACACTTTCAATTGCATAATTGATCATACTGAAAAATACGGATAAAAAAAAATTCATATTATTACAAAAAATATTGGGTTTTCCCAACTGGGAATTGCCAAAACCCAAAAGAGGTAACCAATTAAGATTATTTTATGAGGATATGTCCCAGATTTTCCATGTTAAGCCTTTATAAACTAATAAATAAATGAGTCGTAAGGTATATTTTTGCAGGTCATAAACCAGCTTATATATACGGGTATGCCAAAATCCAAAATTAAAACATTGTATGATCTACTGATTTCAATAAGAAAATAAAATCGTCCATAGGAAAATGTTTGGGGACATAATCACAAAAGCACAAAAATAAATTAATAAAATCGGAGATTTCAACTTTGGATGAGTATTCCAAAGATATGGTAACTGCTACATAGATGCTATTTTTTTAATTTAAGTTGGTATAAATACATTCAAAAAATAATATATACTAGACACAATGATGGTTAACGCTTTTGCATGGCCTACATAATTCAATACATGGTAAAATTTCTTTAATTTCTTCTCGTAGGTGTACCGGGGAAACAGTGGGTCATGCAACCTATATTTGTTCTTGATATTAGTTCTGGGAAGCCTAAAGGTTATGGAGCAGGTGAAATTATGGCCTGTGTAAACATATTAATTTATCTTGTCTGTGCGATTAAGTCTTGTAATAAGACAATCTCCTCATCCCAGCCTACCATCCTATATTGGCTTTGTGAAAACGTTGTACACGCTAAGTGAGCCGTATTCACGGCCTGAGTTTCGATTGTCATTTCACGTAGGACTGGTCTCCACTTTGGCTGTGACGATTGTCGTGCTGTTGCAGGATGAAGGTCGTTCATAAGAGAGAATAAAAGTAGACTTAAAGAGTTTCTTAGCAGTTTTCGTAAAATCAATGACCAATGACTCTGTGCGCTCGATTCACAGTTTAGTAGTCTTCAACTGCTAAATGAGTCTCCAAAGCGTAAGACATCCGCTGCTAGTGATGTGCTTATGGCGAATAATCTTCATCCTACTCAGCCAATAATTATGCAGCCGCTCATATCTCTGTGAACGCCAAGGGCTGGACCTGATAAAACACTGCGAAGAGGAGGAGTGATAATTTCTGTTGTCTCCAAATTCGATTCTGGAGAGGTAAAAATACAAGAAGAATTTATTTGCATTAAAATTATTTTGTCCGGTCAATCTTTATACGTTACCTGCTGTCACATACTAGCAACATTTGTCCGCTATTCGTTTCGTTTCTGATAGTCTGTCTATCTGGTTAGTCTTGGTGACCAGCTGGTAGCTCTGGGTGACTTTAATATCCCAGAACTCATGTAGTCTAACGTTGATATTTCACCGTCTTTATTGCTTAACTCGCATTAAACCTTCCCCGTGAGTATGTTTGACATGTCACTCGGTGACAATTCTTTGGGTCGGCTGCTGGACTTGTCATTAGTTTCAGATTCTAATGGAATAAATATTTTCAGAAATTTGTTCCTTTTTTATCCTGAGGATCTATATCATCCCTCTTTTGATGTTTTAATCGAAACCAATACTTTATGTTGGCACCTAGTGCCAAGAACTAAGAACCCAGCCCCAATTGATGGCCCCAAAAATCACCGGAATCGGGCCAGAAACCGAATTGAGCAATAACAGCGGTAAGAAAGACCGACTGACCGGAGAGAGCAAAACCAGCTGAAACCCAATACCAAGCGATCTGTACGTACTTTCTTTAACATTGACCCTAACCATAGTTAAGCCACCACATGTTTAATTATCTGATCTTATAAAAGATTACCTGGTCCAAAAAAAAGACAGTTACGAAACCAGAGTTAATCTTCTCGTTACTCAGTGCCAAGTGCGGTACTTAAAACTACTACTACTTCGAGTGTTACTTCCGTGAAACGGACCACAAGTAGAAATCACTCCTACGTAGCGCCTCTGAGTGTTGCTCCCGTGAAACGGACCGTCCGTGGCAGCGGAGCAGTTACGTAGCCTACATGATACGGTGCTCAGAACAATCACCGCTCTCAACACCCTCAATGTTCCAACAACCGAATGGGATCCAATCTTGATACACATCATTGAGGAAAGATTAGACCCACACACGCTGACATCTCTAAAACTAGCCATCGCCGATCCAACCACTCGACAATCCCTGAAGCTGATGTTAGAACACCTTGAGCGTCAGGCAACCACTCCAGTAATAATCCGGAAAAATATGTCTACCGCTCCACGTCAATCCAGCTCATCAAATGAACCTGCCATTCTGTTACCAACCGCGCAAGTGGCAATACATGGACCAGCCAGACCCCCTCAGCAAAGCGGCACTCTCCTAGATTCTGGACCACAGATCAATATAATCTCCAGAAGAATGGCTGACACACTGGGACTCCAATTGGAGTCCCTGAACATCGCTGCCCTGGGAGGGACAACTAAAAGATCACGAAAAAAGACTGTGTTGACCCTATCATCATTAACCACTGATTTCCAAAAACAAATCAACGTAGTCGTACTACCGGAAATAATGCCCAATCAACCATCCCACTCTATTCAGACACTTTATTCACTCTATTCGGACGCCTAGAAATATTCCACCTCAGTTGTGCTTAGCCGATCCTGAATTTACACAGCCTCAGATGATTGACCTATTGTTGGCCGCCGAATACTTCTGCCAGCTTATGAGGCCACAACAAGTTCATTTGGGAGAAGGACAGCCACTACTCAAAAATACCGCGCTTAGATGGATTGTAGTGGGGCCAGTGCGACCGGAATCAGTTCCGGGTTCCAAGGCAGACCAAGTCGTCCTTAATCACGCGGCTGGGGGACCGGGAACTAGCGAGCCACGAAAGGGTATCGGTGAAATCGAGGCATCCGAGCGAAGGTACAGTGCATGCATCGCCAAAGAGCAAATAGTAACACCTGGAAGATGAGAGAATTCCCCACCGATGGCGAATCAACAAGACGAGCTTCAGAAGGACATTGAAGCACAAGCCCAAGTTTGTCAAATTACAAGTGCCAGTAAACAAGGGAATTCGAGGAGTTCAACTCACCGCTAACTCTAAAGTGTGCAAGAGGGAGACACATCCCCCGGCATGGGTAACGGGCATCTCCAAAAGGGACCGAGAAGCAAGGCCAAGAAAGAACCGAGAGTCCTATATGCGCATTGACCAACCAAAAGAAACGCCTGGCACTACGTGGGATACCCCAGGAGAATGGTTACGCAACTAAACGAAGGAGACAACAGGCGGGATAGAAACATCTTTGGTATCTGACAAATTTTGGAGGTCGCTCCCACATGATTCGAATATTTTTTGGATATTATCATTAGATTAAGTAATTAGTTTAAGTGCCGCAAAATTTTCTAGTGCGAAGGTACATAACGGTTCATTAAAATGGTCCAACAACAACGCACATTCGCATTGGATTGAGTCCATCAATGGGGAGGGGGAATGTTGGCACCTTGTGCCAAGGCCTAAGAACCCAGCCCCAATTGATGGCCCCAGAAATCACCGGAATCGGGCCAGAAACCGAATTGAGCAATATCAGCGGTAGGAATGTCTGACTGGCCGAAGCGAGCAAAACGAGCGAGCTCAGCTGAAACCTAATACCAAGCGATCTGAGTCAGCAGACCCAGAACCAGTACTTAGCACGTACTTTCTTTAACATTGACCTTACGGGGCGGACTTTCATTAACACTGACCAACGTACCATAGTAAAGCCACAACATACTTAATTATCTGATCTTATAAAAGATTACCTGGTCCAAAATAAAGACAGTTGCGAAACCAGAGTTAATCTTCTCGTTACTCAGTGCCAAGTGCGGTACTTAAACCTTCGAACCTACTTCGAGTGTTGCTTCCGTGAAACGGACCATAAGTAGGAATAACTCCTACGTAGCCCCTCTGAGTGTTGCTCCCGTGAAACGGACCACAAGTAGGAATCACTCCTACATAGCGCCTCTGAGTGTTGCTCCCGTGAAACGGACCGTCAATTGGACCAATACGCTACATAGCCTCCGCGTGTTGCCATCAACTGCAGGAGGGATTACTTTCCAACATAGCACCACCACTGCTGCAGAAAACCAACTGGACCTCGGCTTATCGCTACACCCTAGCGACCTGATCACAGCAAGCGACTGTTCAGCCCGAGCTTACCCTTGTACAGGAAATTCAGTCAGTCAGAATTCTCCACTTAAATCTCATAAAGTACGTTTCTTCCGTAAGGCTGATATTAAGAAACTAAATAAATTAATTTTGGATTTTGACTGTTCTGATCTACTGGAATGAGAGGATAGAAACATAACCTTACATAAATTTTATTACATTTATTTTGACCAACTGCTGTAATCAGTCCTCAAAAGTCTTCCATTTTTCACATCTTTTGCGGGGGCCTGCTGGTGACCTTTGTAGCTATGTCTGCTACGTTCAGCTGTGAAGGGATTACCGCCATTGGTCGAACAATGTTGTTTCTAGGATTTCGGAACGAACTTATCAAAGATACGAGAGTTCATAGTTAGCTTGCATAGTCAGCTTGCATAGCTTCATAGTTAGCTTAGTGGCATGTCTTTAAGTCCTGGCTTTTGGCTTCCATCATTGCCAATATTCTCCAAGCTGTTAAGGACTGTTTCCCGAATGCGCCTCTGCGATGCACCTCTATATGCACCGATCTGGAAGACCTCCTGTTCACTTCTAATAGTACTATTGACGAAGTCGTTGACGCAGTTCGCTCTTTGAGACGCGTTTAAAGGCAATGGGAAATCTTTCTGGTGGGTTTTCGCATTTTTATTTTGAACAAAGTGTGCTATGAACCCTGCGCAACTGATGCCAAAAATTATAGCTCGCATGACATAGGTGTCGCCATTATCGCTGCTTCGCAGTCGCATTAGAGCGTAAAAATGGGTGGTTTTAAGTAAGCCGATCTGCTAGTAAGGGACTGCTAGCTTCCAAATATTCGTCGATATATATAAGCAATGTATAAGGTTGGGCAATATAGGTTGGGCAGACTAGGACTGTAGCAACAAGTCCTTCAAATACTGCCGCAAATCTAATGCAAGCCTTTTTCTTCTCGAATGTTAGGTTCTGGACAGTCTGGATATTGATCAGAAAAGAAACTCTATCGGAATTGATCTTTAAAATTTGGACTGCGCTGTTCCCGGCTCGGCATCTCTTGCGATGTTTCTTGAGGCAGCAAAAAGAGGAAACACCCGCTCTGATTATTTGCCGTATGAGTTCCACGTCAATGTTCAAGAATGCTTGCCATTGTGCTGGGGGGTGACTCATTTCGCTGCAATCCACGCACCTCGATTGAGCTGGGTCCATTAGGTTGACATTCGATCGTGATTGTCTATAGATGTGACAGCATCTCACTGCTCACAGTCACTACTGTTGTGTTATTTTCGCATGTGCTGATCTCCGCTGAATCATGGAAGGTCCTTGGGTATAGCTTGCAAGGCCGCTATAAGAGTGCTCGTTGGTAAATCCGTAGCCTGAACCAGCCCAGATTCCGGTACTACGGTAAGGTTCAGCCTCATTAGAAATTGGTACTTTTCTTTTATGGACCTTACCGCCGATTTTCTTTTCTTCTCTAGCATCTTTAACAAAAGTTTGGGGCGTCTGCTAGTGCGTTTTTGTGCTGTTCGAGTGGAGTCTTTAAGGCGCAATTAAAAGTTGTACTGGGGATTTTGTGCATTGTTCCGTGCATTGCTACATGGTTACAACCCACAATGCACACATTTTAACTCCGGAATGCAATCGGTCCAGAGTAGAAAAAGTGGAAACGGTGGTGGCAATGATGAAGAAAATATAAGAGCCATAGAATAGAAGCCACAGGTAAAGAAGAAAGCGCTTTGGAACCATAGATGACGAAGGTGAATCGTAAGGTAAATCGAATGGCGGAGAAAGCGAGACTCGCCGTGAAAAGTAGTGATCCTTAAAGAAAACAAAACTAGCATTAGCAACAGTGAAGGAGCAGAGAATACTGGAATACTGCTGAGCCCGTGAGGATTAACGGTCAGTACAGGCCCTATACATGGCAGCGTCACGCATCTCCCAAGGAAGTCTGTGTTTAAAAATCTGGAAGGAGGACTTTTCGGCCATATTCAGACCATAACGGTAGCCTCACTACGAAGCAAATAACGGAATGGCCTGGCCTAAGCTTTGTCGTGATCCGACAAAGGGTACACAAAGTCAGGAGATTCCTGATCCAGAGCCAGAATGGCAAGTCTCAGGTCAGTCACAAGTCTCGCAAAGAACAGAAGCGAAAGCACAAAGTCGTGTGAGACTCTTGAACGGCGGAAAAGCCATTTGCGTTATTTATCCAGCTGCCAGACCCAGGGTGACACAGTTTTCCAGCAAGCGATGGAAGAATACGAAGCAGACGCAGAGGAACCAGGATCGGAAAGCGGCACTAGAAAACTCAAAATCCTGATAATGAAGGGAGCCACGAACTAAACTGGTTGCTAAAAATTGAAATTCAATTAATACTTAAATTTAATGAACAAAGGTAATGTCAATCACTTTCAATCACTTCTTCGTTGGCCCAGCCAAGGGCCGACTGCGAAGACGAGCAGAGAAAAAACAGCGACAACAACCTCGAAGCAGAAAAGACGTGTGTACTAAAATATTTGAGTTCAGTTAAATTTGAGGAAGTTGTCTATCACCAAATCTGTAAATTTGGTGGTACGTACGTACACCAGACAGTCAACGATCAACATTTTTGTCAATCATACCCGATCATTGACTCGAATTTTTGAATCCGAAGTGCTTAAAGCGAACCTTTAAAATATAATCACTTTTGCTTGTTTCGTAATGCAGTGACGAGAAGGCCTCTTGGATCTGATGGATCATCTACAACGGGAGCAAGCGAAGCAAGTGGGCTTGAGAGTGGAACCAGTCTGCGCGATTTTAATAAGCTAAGCTACAACAGCAGATGGGTTCCTCTTTGGAGGTCCTGAACAGAAATGCCTTCGTGACGGATGCGGTGGCATAATTTGTTAAAATGTACGCCTATTTTTGGAGTCCCATGGGACCAAAAATGTTAATCCAATAGCTCAGTGGGTAGAGCACCTTTGAATCGACTGGGTTGAATGAAATAGGAACCTAACGCCATTTCATTGCTTTGGTGAGTCGCGATTAGTAACAAACTCGTTAAATCGAGCATCTTTGTCTTGAATCCAGGATAAAGCAATCTCTCGATCAATCACACCAATAATAATCTCCGTCATAGGGCCCAAGGTCAACAACTTTAGCCATCAGCCTTGGTAGTAACTCAGCCTCAGAGTTACAGCCCCAAAACTGTTTCATCATCCCCTCCTTTAACACGTCGTAATCACACATGGTCTTCAATTCTAAGAACCGCTACGCTTGTATCTTTATTTTTTTTCTCTAGTGTCTACGGCGTAGTTTTAGCCACCGTACGACACGCTAACTTTTGAAGGACTGATTGGTATGCGGAATATTAACTTACTTGCCTTTAGGCACAACATTCAGCTAGGACACTAACTTCAACTTTATCAAATCTCTAATGTCTTTCCGCATTCGCTTCCGCCCTACTATTTATTTTTAGCATACTACGCTTTGGTTCGGACGAGCACCTAAACGTAGAGTTTTTATTATTAGATACGTTTTTATTATTAAATTCACAAAGGAATTCAGTTCAGCTTAATTCAACTTAAAACTCGACTTTGCAACAGACTTTGGCTTGGACATCTTTTACGATTTACATACATTTTTTACGACTTATATTTAGCGACCGACTTTTTTTGACTGCTGATTTACGATTTTCACTTATTAAATTAGTCGCCTCTAAATCTACTCATGCTCATGCACTACTCAAGTAGTTATATACTTTAAATGTACGTATAATTGAAATTCTGGCGCTCAGCTATATGTATTCACAATCTATATAGAATAAATTTATTTTACATAAGTTTAAAAAGAATAAGAATTAGTGATTAGTAAATTTAATCATAAGAAAAAATAAAATATATTTGAGAGTCTGGTGACTCCAATCTTTCCACTAGCTCAAATTTAATGAAAACCATTTTTTTGCGTTCACCCAAATTAATCTCAATCTTAATAACTTGTTGCAAATGTTTTGGTAAACATGCCCAACTGACTGAGGAGCGATTCCGCATGACGGGGATAGAATATGAATGGATATAATGATTATAAAGATACTGAGGAAGAATAGCTGTGATCTCGTAAGAAATTAAGAGAGGTTCAAGAGATTCATGCTGGGCATATGTCATGCTCCAATGGCTAGGAAACAGAGAACTAAATTTGTAGACATTCTATTAGAAACGTTAAAAATTACGCGGTCAAAGAAAATTAAGAAAAGCTCTTTTTTAATTTTAGTTTCGAGATAAGCTAGCATTCCTTTTATGTTACTGACTTCAGATAAGAATATAGGTGGCGGCTTGGCAGTTTCATCTAAGGTGTCTTCAGTTATCAAGTCCAGTGCTTCGTTTTCGTCTTCAATTCCATTATTTGGCGTGCTGTCGCTTAGGAAGGCGTATTGATTGGAGCTGGTGCTGGGTGCATGGGCCAGAGCAATAATTTTTTTTAGTAGGATCGGAGACACCTTGTTTTGTCTCTTTATTACCTTCGGCTTCGGTCTTATTGTCTGCCAGCTCCAAGCCGATGTGTCGTCTTCGTCGTTGTTCATGTTAACAACAACACTTTTTTTTTAGTGCTTATCAGCAACCACTGTTTTGGTGTTTTGTCGAATAATAGTAACTTAAGTGCTATCGCAGCTTCCGCATAAATTTTAGGCACGTTCACTTATTAACTCGGGGAGTGTTTGATCGCGACTGAAAAAACGGCGGTGACTGTAATTTAAGTAATGCAGTATTTTATTTATATGCTCAGTGGGGCATATGCTTAGATAGCTGACTCTTCTCATTAAAACATGGAACACTGAAACACTAAGTAAAATTACATCAAAATTTGCCATCAAACACTAAAGTCCGAGGTTAGCCGATTGGAGAGCGTTGTGTTTTCTGACACGGGGGTCCTAAGTTCTGGGCTTCTCTTGGGTTTCTTTTTTACTTTCAGCCCTCTTTTTATTTGGATTTTTTTTATTTAAATAAACTAAAAGTAGAAAAGATATACTCGATATTTTATTTTCTTTTACACAAATATATGCACAGACTCCAAAATGAAAAATTGCCAATAAAATACACACACATTTGTACGTAACACCAAGCTGGACAGGTGGCTGCACAATATTGGTAGCTTCACTTATAGGACTATATCTTGACTTAACGAATTATGCCCGATATAAGCAATATGTCAAAAGTTGCGCCATCTCTAAAAGGTATCTCCACGTGCAATATAAATTAAATCGAAAGAGCCAATTTTGAAAAATCATAAAAAAAAATTTAAAAATGTCTTTTCAGTGTATTTGTTCTGTCCATTATTAAAACGTTTGGTCTTAAAGAAAGCACGTATTCATATTTTCATTGATTTTGAATTTATGGATTTTTTAATTTATAAAGTTTTTTAAATTTTATAACGTAAACTTAAAGTATTTTAAAAAGTTTGTCATATTTTAGTAACAAACATATTCAATTTTTTTCTGAATTGTCAAAAAAAAAAATTTTTTGCAAACAGACAAACAGAGGGACACTACATTCATTTGGAAAGAGCTGTAAAAATCGAATTTTTTGAATAACTTCTAAACAAAATGCCGGATCGGGTCGGTTCAGGTACCAATTATGTATCTGTTCTGTAAAATGTATCGTCACCTCGTGGACTGCCGTCCAGTGATTTTTTCGTCCCCAAAATTGATATCATTTATATTTTGGTCGGATCATGCGGGTTCGACACTGGTATTATACCTCGTCAAGGGCTTTTTTATGATGATTTTTTTGATGAATTCACATGAATTATTATTATTGAATAAACATTTTCACCTCAAAATACCATTAAAAATATTATAAAGACAGACTCAAACAGACTACTTCGAGATTTCCGACAAAAGTGAAATTCACTAGCGGGTCGGATATGTGACTGATACCAGAAAGCTTAAGCTAACATTTTTTAACCATAAATAGTAGGAAAATACCCTTAATGATCAGCTGAGTGCGTGGTTGGTGGGATAACGGCTTCTGTTTCATGTCAAATATCGGCGATGTTTCTAGGGACAGTAGAGCTGGGAAAAAATCAGTTCTGAGTGCATTAATTCTTTTCGATAATTTAGAAAAGACAACAATCGATTACATCGAAAAAAATATATTATTTCTTTAAATTTCTTGAGAATATTACTTATAGTATCATAATAAGAGTATCATAATTATTAGGAAAATAAAAAGAACATCATATATACATAAAAAAAAAAAAAAAAAAAAAAAAAAAAATATATATATACATAAATAACAAACAAAATACTTCCTTCTAAGTTGAAGCCGTTTTTATACCCTTGCAGAGGGTATTATAATTTTGGTCAAAAGTGTGCAACGCAGTGAAGGAGACATCTCCGACCCTATAAAGTATATATATTCTTGATCAGGATCACCTCCTGAGTCGATATAAGCATGTCCGTCTGTCCGTCTGTCCGTCTGTCTGTCTGTTTCTACGCAAACTAGTCTCTCAGTTTTAAAGCTATCGACTTTAAACTTTGCACACATCCTTCTTTCCTTTGCAGGCAGTATATAAGTCGGAACGGCCGGGATCGGTCAACTATATCCTATAGCTGCCATATAACTGATTGATCGGAAATGCCATAACTTCGTTGTTTTTTAAGTTAGAAGGATGGGACTTGCTGTGGACTCCTCTTTTAGCAGACTTATTCGATCTGCCGAATTTCATAAGGATCGGCCGACTATATCCTATATCTGCCATATAACTGATTGATCGGAAATGCCATAACTTCGTTGTTTTTTAAGTTAGAAGGATGGGACTTGCTGTGGACTCCTCTTTTAGCAGACTTATTCGATCTGCCGAATTTCATAAGGATCGGCCGACTATATCCTATATCTGCCATATAACTGATTGATCGAAAATGCCATAACTTCGTTGTTTTTTTAGTTAGAAGGATGGGACTTGCTGTGGACTCCTCTTTTAGCAGACTTATTCGATCTGCCAAATTTCATAAGGATCGGCCGACTATATCCTATAGCTGCCATATAACTGATTGATCGGAAATGCCATAACTTCGTTGTTTTTTAAGATAGAAGACTGGGACTTTGTACGGATTCCACTTTCGGCAAACTAATTTGATCTGCCGAGTTTAATAAGGATCGGCCGACTATATAAGATCCGATATATATCTAATAATATAAGCTGCCACATATCTGCAAGGGTATATCAACTTCGGCTCCGCCCGAAGTTAGCTTTCCATTCTTGTTTTTAACACATTTTTGGAAGTTTTTTCTTCGGCTAATAAAAAAATGGGACTTCGATTTTTTTTATAATGTATTAAGAATATATATTTATGTACATTTAAAAAAAATGTATGGGCGAAAAATATAATTAAGGAAGTTAAAGCACGATGACCTTAATGACTTACCATTATTTTGAGTACTAAATGGTTTACATCCATGTACCAGGTTACAAAATACGAAAATCGAGACACAAATTTTCAAAACCAAGCTTATGCTTGGAAATTTAGTCATGATCGTCATATATAATCTAAAATATTAAATGTTTGGTATTAATAAAAAATATATAATTCAACTAATCTGCTCTTGGTATCTTTCTTAGTTAATATTTTTATAACCTTGCAGAGGGTATTATAATTTTGGTCAAAAGTGTGCAACGCAGTGAAGGAGACATCTCCGACCCTATAAAGTATATATAGTCTTGATCAGGATCACCTCCTGAGTCGAAATAAGCATGTCCGTCTGTTTGTCTGTCTATCTGTTTCTACGCCAACTAGTCTCTCAGTTTTAAAGCTATCGACTTCAAACATTGCACACATCCTTCTTTCCTTTGCAGGCAGTATATGAGTCGGAACGGCCAGGATCGGTCTATATCCTATAATATCTGTTTGGTCATTGAGCCTTTTCAATGACCTTTTTCCTTTTTTTCCACAATAACAAAAAGAGGAAATTATTTAATTCACAATGTTATAAAATGTTAATTTGTTCGCATATGAAATGGAGTGCGAGAAAGCTCCGATTTATAATGCGTATGCACTGAGATAGAGAGTACAAGTCGGCCCGCCTTAGAACATAGGCCTTAGAACATAGGCGAAAGCTCGTTAACTTAATGCTAAAGATAAAGCCCGTTGAAGCCGAGCGACCGAGAAGAGTCGGCTTGCGACCAACAATAGCGATAAGATAAATAGCACAAATATGAAATGACAAACTATAATTATTATATATTAGTGATAGCTGTGGCTGCTGCCTGACCCGACATTCCCCCCCCAGTTGAGGCCTGTCCTTCAACTTCATCCTTAAGGGGCAGTTAGCGAAAACTTAGTCACTGCGCGCTTGGTAGTTCCAGATGCGGTTCTATTATCGGCCACTTGAGACAATCCATCCCGGCCGGGGGCTAGATCCATACTTCTCCCCAACAGCTACTTCATAATATGAGCTGTGGGCGCGATTGACATTCTCTCCACGTGTGAACCGCCTCCACATACAACCCATCCAAGCCTTGTTTTCTGCAACAACGGTAGGCCAGCTGAAAGCTGGATTTGCCCAGCACACAATAGTTCATAAAATAGACTGGCTCCGATAAGCAAATCGATACGTTGTGGCCGGAAAAACTTTGGATCGGCTAAAGTGAGGTGGGCCGGAATATTCCAGCTGGAGACGTCCAAGCTGAAACTAGGCTGGAGATCCGTGATGCTGGGGGCGATGACAGCGTTAACAAAGGTCGAATATTCGGAGCAACGGGACCGAAGGAGCACATCGACGGATAATTCATCTGTCGCGAAGCCAGTGTTGCCAATTCCAGACACTGCCATGTAAGATTTACGTCTAGGAAGCTGCAGCTGACTAGCCAGTCGGGAAGTTATCACGTGCACTTGTGATCCTGAATCCAATAGAGCTCGGCATGGAACAAAAACTCCAGTGCGACTCCGAACGAGAATGTTCGCTGTAGCCAGTAAGGCTACCTCACTGCTGCGACCTTGGGCAACTAGTGCATTAGCCGCGGATAATGAAGCGCTTATTGGCTCGGCGCCCTCGGTTGTGGCTGACGTAGATGATAAAACAAAAGGCTGGCTACTGGATGACTGTACTTCCAAAAAATGCAGCAGGCTGTGATGCCTCCTCCCACAACTGCGACAATTAGCAGCGAGGCACTCACGCAGGTGTTGACCAGGTTGGAGACATTTCCGACATAGACCGAGTCGCCTAGCCTCACCAAGGCGGCTCTCAGGGGGCATTAACAAAAATCCACCCACCACATAATCTACAAGCAGGGGAAGGTGAATTAGTGACGATAAAGGACAATCTATTATTATTGTTCGAGACTCTACGTCTTCCCATCTGAGTGCCTGGCACGTAGGCGGTCATGGCCACATCCATAGCCTCCAGAGTCCTGCACCGCTGCTCCAAAAATTCTGCCATCGACTCCCAGGTAGGGATGAGGTCCAAGTTCGACGCATTTTGACATTCCTCCCACTTGACCTGGGTAGCTGGGTCCAACCGTTGAAGGATCACTTGGACAATGATACTGCTGGCGATCTGCATGGTCGTCCCCAAATTTTGCAAGGCTCGCATGTGGGCATTGAATTTATCGGAAAGCCCTCGAAGCGATGCCACTGAGCCACCTTCCAATAGGCTGAGGCCCAGAATCTCGTTCACATGAGCACAAGTAGGAAGAGGAAGAGGAGGCAAGGCTTGAAAGCTCCGACTGAGCGCTGAGTCCACCTGAATACTGGAAACTCCGCTGGCCGGGGTGGAATGGGCAGCAATTCGAGCAGAGCGCAACGACGTCTCGTGCTCGATTTCGGCATGCATCATAGGTTCAAGCTCAGACACTGTGCATCGCAAGTCGCTGCTTATCTCAGAAATATCTAACTCTTCAAGCTCCCCGTGGATGGCCTTAAAATCATCGTACATGGCGACCAACTGGCCATGTTGACATTGGCGGCAGGACGCCTTGGATCCTCTTCAAATCCTGGAGGATACCCTTTGCCTTGCATTTTAAAATCGCACTCCGAGATGGAGTGGGTTCTCCTGTGACGGCGCCGCTGGAGTTCATCGCCACTATAATTGAAATACGCTCAATTGAAGTAAAACCGCGCACAAATTAATTTTGGCGCCAAAATTATAGCTCTTGTTTATTTTATTATATTTAATTATATTTGAGCGCAGCGAACACGATTTATCCCACTGTGCGCTCAGAACCGTACACTGAGTTGCGGAATGTATATATATATATGAACGCTTGTGTGAGGCGAATGCACTTGCAAGTGGAACGTATATATGTATGTATGTATGTATTGTAACGAGCCTTTCTTGATTGATCGGGGCTCGCAACAAATGCCGCGGCTAGCTCAAAGAGTTTTTGGATCGTTCCACCGAATTTATAGATTCGACGTGACTGCCCGAGCCCAGAAATAACACAGGATTGCTTCGTTCACAAAATGTACCCTTTATTTACACGATATTTGTAAAAAGTTCATAAAAGGGTGAATCTCACCGGCTGCTCGGCTCGGCCGATCGCCCGCTCGTCCTCCCCTCGGTCACCGGTCACCGTTCCGGGTTGGTGCCGATACACACGCCCCCAAAAGCTTTCGCCCAGCAGGACGTGTGGTCTCGGTGCCTGGCGCCGGTTCGACTCACGGTTTCCTCCGTTTGGACTCACGTACTCCAGTTGCGGGGCCTATGTTGCCCCACTCTTGCCGGTGACGCTGCTCCTGATGTCCCTCTCTTGCGTGTCGCCGCTGCTTGGTCGTCGTCGTCGTCGACGCTGCTTCCGTTGTCGCTGCTCCTCTCTTCGCTGCTCCTCTCGTTGCTGCCGCTGCTCCCCTTCCGTGGGTGCGTGGATCGCTATTACCCTTGGCTCACAGGGACTGCCCTTTCGCCGTGGCCGGCACCTGATCCGTGTTGGCAGACCAATAGGCTCACCTCCCAGGCGTACGCCGGGCAGGATATGCTTCTTAGTGCCTGGCGGCCGGATCAGTGCACAAAGGGCCTACCTACCCCACAGGATACGCCCCCTGTTGCTTCTGCCACTCGCCTCCAAACACCGGCGTGCATACGCTCCGCAGGATTTATGGACGACCAGAGGTTTGGCGTCGCGCTTCCTTTGACTCCAGGCAATACGCTGTGCATACGCTCCAGCGCCTGGATCAGGAATCTCTTGATTTTACCGGGACGTTCCTGTTGGGTTTTACTGATGGGCTTGAGTTCCCGAGCTGGCTATCCCTCGCTTTACAGGATCACACCTGGTCACAACGGGCAGGAATCTGTAAGGCGTACGCCAGACCGATCCGACGCCCTTGCTATAACACCAGGATACCTGTCGTGTCCGGGAGTAACTCAACCCGACTCTATTTACCCTTGGGCTTCAGTTCCGCCGCGGATCCTGGATCCTTTTCCCACTTGCTCCTTGATTTATCCTTTTCCGATGACTCGCGTACAGCCGCCGGACTTACCCACAGGGGGTCCTTCAGCCAATGATCGTAGATCCTTGCGCACTCGCTTTAATTCTCGCACTTGAGGCTGTCGGACTTACCCACGGGGGGTCCTTCAGCCTATACTCCTAATTCCTCCAAGGAAACTTTCTCACTTGAATGTTAGACTTACCCACGGGGGGTCTTTCACTCAACACTGCCAGCTTCCCTAGAAGACTCGGTCTTGATTTACTCCAGGGGCCCTCCTTATATAGCTCCAGAGGCGCCCGTTAATCCTTGCAACTCCTTCTTCCTGCCGTTAATCCTTCGGCTTTCTATTCCCGCCGTTAATCCCACTTTCCAATTAGACGCACCGATGGCTCATGTTCACACCCCCTTTTCCCCCTTTGGCCACCGGCCTGCATCGTTATTAAGCCGCGGCAGCGGCTTCCTTCCATGCGCTCCCCCCGCGCTCCCCCTTTGGCCACCGGCCCGCATTGTTATTATGCCGGGCATTGGCTCTTTTACCGGCGCTTCCACCGGCGGGAACGACAGAAGTGACGTGGTTCCAGCTTCCTCATCTTTGGGTTTGGGTATAAAATTTTTTCTTGCGTGGATAACCTTATCCCCCTCCCCCCTTCTTCGGGAACGACAGGTCGTTCCCCTTCATTATTACTCTAATTTTTTCTTTCCTTTTTTTTGTGTACATATCTTTTTCATATATTTTTTTCCTGTGTTTGTTTTTCTTTGTGTACATATTTATATATTTTTTATACCCTTGCAGAGGGTATTATAATTTTGGTCAAAAGTGTGCAACGCAGTGAAGGAGACATCTCCGACCCTATAAAGTATATATATTCTTCATCAGGATCACCTCCTGAGTCGATATAAGCATGTCCGTCTGTCCGTCTGTCTGTCTGTTTCTACGCAAACTAGTCTCTCAGTTTTAAAGCTATCGACTTCAAACTTTGCACACATCCTTCTTTCCTTTGCAGGCAGTATATAAGTCGGAACGGCCGGGATCGGTCAACTATATCCTATAGCTGCCATATAACTGATTGATCGGAAATGCCATAACTTCGTTGTTTTTTAAGTTAGAAGGATGGGACTTGCTGTGGACTCCTCTTTTAGCAGACTTATTCGATCTGCCGAATTTCATAAGGATCGGCCGACTATATCCTATAGCTGCCATATAACTGATTGATCGGAAATGCCATATCTCTGTTGTTTTTTAAGTTAGAAGACTGGGACTTTGTATGGATTCTACTTTCGGCAAACAAATTTGATCTGCCGAGTTTAATAAGGATCGGCCTACTATATAAGATCCGATATATATATCTAATAATATAAACTGCCACATATCTGCAAGGGTATATCCACTTCGGCTCCGCCCGAAGTTAGCTTTCCATTCTTGTTTTTGTATACATATTTATTTGTCATTGGGTTTTTTTTTTTTGTGTATAGTATTATATTTTTCTTTTCATATATATATATATTTTTATTTCTTTTTATTTTTATTTCCATTTTTTTTTTCCTTTTTTTTAGATTCTCCTTTTTTATACCCTTGCAGAGGGTATAATTTTGGTCAAAAGTGTGCAACGCAGTGAAGGAGACATCTCCGACCCTATAAAGTATATATATTCTTGATCAGGATCACCTCCTGAGTCGATATAAGCATGTCCGTCTGTCCGTCTGTCCGTCTGTCTGTCTGTTTCTACGCAAACTAGTCTCTCAGTTTTAAAGCTATCGACTTCAAACTTTGCACACATCCTTCTTTCCTTTGCAGGCAGTATATAAGTCGGAACGGCCGGGATCGGTCAACTATAACTTATAGCTGCCATATAACTGATTGATCGGAAATGTCATATCTCTGTTGTTTTTAAAGTTATAAGGTTGGGACTTGCTATGGACTCCTCTTTTAGCAGACTGATTCGATCTGCCAAATTTCATAAGGATCGGCCTATATCCTATAGCTGCCATATAACTGATTGATCGGAAATGCCATATCTCTGTTGTTTTTTAAGTTAGAAGACTGGGACTTTGTATGGATTCTACTTTCGGCAAACTAATTTGATCTGCCGAGTTTTATAAGGATCGGCCGACTATATAAGATCCGATATATATCTAATAATATAAGCTGCCACATATCGGCTCCGCCCGAAGTTAGCTTTCCATTCTTGTTTTTTTTTATAATTCCATTTTTTGTTCTTATTATTTTTATGTTATTATATATATTTTTTTTTTGTTTTCCCCCCCTTTTCCCCGATTGTGTGATTTTTTTTTCTATTTTTTTTTTTTATTATCTTTATTGTTTACTTCCTTTTTGTTTTCTTTTTTTTTTATTTCCAAAAATTTTTTTTTTTTTTTTTTTTTGGCTCGCTATTTGCGGGTGACGCGCACTCCGTTCGAGCCCCCGCGCACCCGAAAACATCCGCCGCCGATCTGCCACACCACACTCCAGCTGCCCGTCTTCTTCCGCCGTCGCCTCTCCTCCTCCTCCACTTTGAGACGCAGCTCCGGCGGCCAGGCCTCTTGCGGGACTGCTCCTCCGCCTCCTGCCGAGTTCGGCCGTTTCAGAATTGGCCTCGGCGGCCTCTTCTCTGGGCAGGACGCCTGCCTCTCAAACGCCGGGTCCTCCTCTCTCTCCTGGGGGTGCGGGGTGGGTGGCCTTGCCGGCTGCCACTTCCGACTCGGCCACACTCGCGGCCCCGTCATCCGCTTGGTCCTCGCGTCGAGCTCCTCCTTTTTGGCCCACCTGATCCGCCGGGTGGCCCTGCTGCATTGGCACCTCCGGCCTGCCGCTCTTCTCAACATCGCGGCGCGATGCACTGCCCCTTCGGCTCTCTTCTGGCCCTCGCCAGCGCCAGTGCTACCTCCAACTCCTGCTTCTCCCGGGTCCTCCGCTGTCTTCGACGAAGCGCCGCCAGTTCCTCGCTCGGCTGTCGGATTTCCTCGACGGGGGTCGTGCCTACCGGGATCCACCGTCCTCCCGGTGCTCTCCCGGTCATGGCCCGCACGACCCTCCTTGTAGCCCGGATCCTCCGGACATCCCATCCGGGCACTCCATTGTAAAAAGAACAATGGTAACAATGGAACAATTGTAAAAAGAAAGGCCGGCCGGTGCCCATCCCCGCCTTTTTATAGGCCTAAATTTCGGCCGCCTGGAATAGTTCCGTTCCGGAATAGCGGCTCCTATGCCCAGTTCCGTAATTCTGCTTTTCCGTTTCGTTGCACACATTCTCCTCTTTATGATGGCACCTGTTTCCTTTGGGTTTCTCTTTTTTATTTTTGTTTTGTTTTTCTGTTTGATTATGCCTGCGGCGCCGACTCCTCTGCTTGGGCTTTTAGTTCGCTTATGTGTGCCCTCCTTTCTTTATTTGTACCGCTGCGACGTAGCACAACAATAACTGGCGATATGAAATTCGCCACCGTGTATGGCCCGCCGTATCTTGGCGCTAATTTCTTCGCGAACCCTTCGGATGCTTTTGACAGATGGTGCTCTTTTGCCCATACTATGTCACCAATTTTTGGGCTCCACTGCCGCCTCCTCAGATTGTAGTGCCTAGCTTGCTCCTGCGCCGCTCTCTCCATGTTCCTCCGTACCAGCTCAAACACTTCCTGTAGCTTCTTTGCATTCTCTGAGGGCGTGGTTTGTGATGCTCCCGTCCCCAATGCCTCTTTATCGTATAACGCCTTCGGCATTCTCGGCTCTCTGCCTTGGGTTATGAAACATGGCGAGAATCCCGTCGAGTCTGACACGCTTGAGTTCACTGCCAGCATTAACTCAGGCCAGTGCTCGTCCCATGTCCTCTGATCCTCGCCTGCAAACTGGGCGATCATTGTCTTGACCGTTCTGTTCGCCCTTTCCGTCGGATTTTCCTGCGGCGTGTACGGTGCGGTGAATTGATGCCGAACTCCGAGCTCCTCGAGAAATTTTTTGAAACTCCTACTGGTGAACTGGACCCCATTATCCGTTATCATCACCTTTGGCGCTCCGTATCTAGCAATAATTCTTTCGCGGATTGCCTTCTGCAGCGCCTCCGTGGTTGCTTTTTGCATCGGAACCATCTCCGTCCATTTTGAAAATCGATCAATCAAAACCAATAACATGGTGTTTCCATGATTGGACCTTGGCAATGGTCCTACGAAATCTGCACATACCGTCGCCCATGGTTCCTCTGGGATCTGTGTCAGAATTTTCCCTGCAGCCTGCATTTGATTTGGTTTGTACTTCATGCACGTTTCGCACTGTCTGACATACTTTCTTATGTCCCTTTGCATCCCTGGCCAGAAGTACCTTGCTACTATTCGCGCAATTGTTTTTCTTCCTCCTAGATGTCCCGCTGTCGGTGCGTCGTGGTTCTCCCTTAGCACCTGCTGTCTCATGTTGATCGGCACACACAACTTCCATGATGCCAACAACAACAACAACTTGATGACAACTTCCTTCGCTTTCGGCTCTGTGTGGCACAGAGCCAGTCGGTAAATCAGGCCTGACTCTTCTATGTACTCTGGATATTTCTGTGGGTTTTCTCCTATTTTCCTCTTCAGTGCGCTTATCCACATGCATTCGACGTCCTCGCTTGTTGTGGCACTCCTCAGCTTTTCCATCATCGGCTGGCGGGATAGTGCATCTGCAACCACATTCAGCTTCCCTTCAGCTTAGTAGTTGCTAGCGTCTGTTTGCAACACAAATTTCTTTGAGAAATCCGGGCATGCCAGCACTGGATCCTCTGCCAATCGCGACTTTAGATTCTTAAACGCCTCTTGGTGTCTGGCCGTCCACTCCCACTTTGTCCCTTTTCGTAGGAGATCGTTTAACGGTTTCGCGACCCCTGCAAAGTCTGGGACGAATCGCCGATACCACGATGCCATACCAATTAACTGACGTACCCCCTTTACGTTTGTTGGGGGTTTCAATTCCGTAATCGCCTCGACTTTTCCGGGATCCATGCCAATTCCCTGGCTTGTTATTCGGTGGCCCAGGTACAGAAGCTCTTCCCTGAAGAAATGACACTTTTCCGTGTTTATTCTTAAATTTGCCACCTTCAGTCTTCGGAACACTTCCTTCAAGTTTGCCATATGCTCCTCCCTTGTGCGTCCCATCACGATGATGTCATCTTGATACGCAAACGCGTACGGCGCCATATCCGGGCCTATAACCTGGTCCAAAGCCCTTTGGAAAGTTGCCGATGCTGAATGTAACCCGAACGGCATCACCTTCCACTGGTACAGACCTTTTCCTGGTACCGTAAAAGCCGTGTACTTTCTGCTTCCCTCCTCCAGTGGGATTTTTTCATCGCTGCTGAAAAACTTTGCTTCCCTTAGTTGCTCCAGTATGAAGTTTATTCGTGGCATCGGGTACGCATCTTTTACCGATTTTGCGTTTATTTGTCGGAAATCCACGCACATTCTCCATTGACCATTTTCTTCCATTTTCTTCTTTACCATAACGATGGGTGAGCTATAAGCACTATTCGAAGGCTCGATGCATCCTTTTTCCAGCAGCTCTTCTACCTTCGCATTGATCTCCCCCTGTATTTTGGGGTTCTTCGGATAGTACCTTTGTTTTATGGGGATGTCGTCCTTCATCGTGATCCTGTGCTGCGTAACGTTCGAACAACCCTTTTGGTTCGTGAACGCTACTAGCTCCTCCTCAATGAATCTTTTGTCCCGCTTGCTCTCCCATTCCTCCGATGATCCTGTCACTGCTATCGACAGCCTATCCTCCAGGCATCCGCCCCATCGTTCTCTTCTCGGGATCGTGACTTGGTGGCCTGCGCAGGTTATTGTTGTGCCAAATGCTGCGAGGAAATCCCATTCTAGCACCGCGCTGTCTCCCATGCCTGGCAACACCAACATATTTAGTTTGTTTTCCATGTTGCCAAAGCTTACTGTCGTCTGGAGTACCGTTCGAGTTTCCGTATGGCTCCCATTGGCCAACTTTATCAGTCTCCTTGTTGATTTTCGCTCTCCGGCGATTTCCTGGTTCTCCGGTAGCTTCTCAGAAATGAAGCTAGCCGTTGCCCCCGTGTCTATCATGGCCTTAACTTCTGCTCCTCCGACCTTGACGACCGCCGACAATTGCTGATCATCTCCCGATAATCCTCCAACTAGTTTTGAGAGGCAGCACCTCGCGATCTCTGCCTTCCTCTCTACGGCTGAGATCGCTGCGCGTTTCCCGATCTTTGGCAGCACTCTGTGCTCCTTACCCCTATTGCTCCACACATTCTGAAGAACAAAATTCTGGGGTTCCTGCACCCACTCGCCCAATGGCCCATGCATCCACACCTGTTGCATGCCTGCGCCGGGTTCTCGACATGTCCTTGTCTCGGCGTTGCTGCCCATTGCTGATTTGGCTGTTGCTGTTAGTGGCTTGTACCCCATTGCTGGTACGTTTGTTGCCTTGGGCCCCCAGCCCAGTGTATATTCGGTTGTTGCTGTCTGGGGCTTGCAACCCATTGCTGACTCGGCTGTTGCTGTACCATATGCCTCTGCTCTTCTGCCAGCCATTTCTGCCTCCATCCTTGTCCTGGGGGGCTCTGTCGCTCTGGCGGATCCTGATGCGGTTCATCCTTCTGCCATTTATTTTCGGTCGCCGGCTGTTTGCGATCCCAGTGTGGTTCAATGGAGGCTTGCCTGTTAAACGCCTCTTCTTCTTGGGCTAACTCCTCAAACTCCTCGGCTAGGCCCATTACTTCTTCCAGCGACGCGCATGCATATGGCCTCATGAACATTTTCATGCGTGGTATGCAGTTCTCCACCAGTCTTTCTATTACCTCCTTCGTGGATTTCCCTAGTGGCTTCATTAGAGTCTGAAGGTCCACCATATACTCCTTGAAAGGTTCTCCTCGTTTCTGCTTCCGCTGCCGAACCTGGTCTGCCAATTTTTCAAAGTAACCTTTCGGCAGAAAAAAGGACTCGAAGCTCCTTCTGAACGCTTTCCAAGTTGGCCATTCCTTTGGCCAGCTCTGTCCTGGAGTAATTCCGGCATCGCCCGCGGGATCTTATTTATGTCCAACCCGTACGTTCTGGCGGACCATGCCACTCGGTCCACGAATTCTAGTGGATCTCCTGTTCCGTCGAATCGGAATGACCACTCCCGGACTTGTCTGGCCAATTTTGCGTAGTCCACTTGCACCGGGACCGGCTTCCGCACTTGTGGTTCCATGCTCCTTATACTTTTTATCTCTGGTACCGCCAGACTTTGAAAGAGCTTCTCTGATTCGCTCACTGCTCTTTCTCTCGGCGTGGACCTCTGTGTGCTCCTTTCCTCAAACACACGTGTGAACGCTAACACCACGTCGTCCTTAGTCTCGTCGACCCACTTTGCAACTAGTGCCCTCATGTTTTCAACAGTTCCTTCTGCTGGGAGACCTAGCTCTCTACACACTTCGCTCAATTCCTCCTTGCGAAGCGCGTAAATCCAATTTTTTCTTCTCATCTTGAAGCTTGCGTTATTTCTAGCCTCGAAAACAGTCACGTAGTTTGAGCGCCAGGTGTAACGAACCTTTCTTAATTGATCGGGGCTCGCAACAAATGCCGCGGCTAGCTCAAAGAGTTTATGGATCGTTCCACCGAATTTATAGATTCGACGTGACTGCCCGAGCCCAGAAATAACACAGGATTGCTTCGTTCACAAAATGTACCCTTTATTTACACGATATTTGTACAAAGTTCATAAAAGGGTGAATCTCACCGGCTGCTCGGCTCGGTTGATCGCCCGCTCGTCCTCCCCTCGGTCACCGGTCACCGTTCCGGGTTGATGCCGATACACACGCCCCCAAAAGCTTTCGCCCAGCAGGACGTGTGGTCTCGGTGCCTGGCGCCGGTTCGACTCACGGTTTCCTCCGTTTGGACTCACGTGCTCCAGTTGCGGGGCCTATGTTGCCCCACTCTTGCCGGTGACGCTGCTCCTGATGTCCCTCTCTTGCGTGTCGCCGCTGCTTGGTCGTCGTCGTCGTCGACGCTGCTTCCGTTGTCGCTGCTCCTCTCGTTACTGCCGCTGCTCCCCTTCCGTGGGAGCGTGGATAGCTATTACCCTTGGCTCACTGGGACTGCCCTTTCGCCGTGGCCGGCACCTGATCCGTGTTGGCGGACCAATAGGCTCACCTCCCAGGCGTACGCCGGGCAGGATATGCTTCTTAGTGGCTGGCGGCCGGATCAGTGCACAAGGGCCTACCTACCCTACAGGATACGCCCCCTGTTGCTTCTGCCACTCGCCTCCAAACACCGGCGTGCATACGCTCCGCAGGATTTATGGACGACCAGAGGTTTGGCGTCGCGCTTCCTTTGACTCCAGGCAATACGCTGTGCATACGCTCCAGCGCCTGGATCAGGAATCTCTTGATTTTACCGGGACGTTCCTGTTGGGTTTTACTGATGGGCTTGAGTTCCCGAGCTGGCTATCCCTCGCTTTACAGGATCACACCTGGTCACAACGGGCAGGAATCTGTAAGGCGTACGCCAGACCGATCCGACGCCCTTGCTATAACACCAGGATACCTGTCGTGTCCGGGAGTAACTCAACCCGACTCTATTTACCCTTGGGCTTCAGTTCCGCCGCGGATCCTGGATCCTTTTCCCACTTGCTCCTTGATTTATCCTTTTCCGATGACTCGCGTACAGCCGCCGGACTTACCCACAGGGGGTCCTTCAGCCAATGATCGTAGATCCTTGCGCACTCGCTTTAATTCTCGCACTTGAGACTGTCGGACTTACCCACGGGGGGTCCTTCAGCCTATACTCCTAATTCCTCCAAGGAAACTTTCTCACTTGAATGTTAGACTTACCCACGGGGGGTCTTTCACTCAACTCTGCCAGCTTCCCTAGAAGACTCGGTCTTGATTTACTCCAGGGGCCCTCCTTATATAGCTCCAGAGGCGCCCGTTAATCCTTGCAACTCCTTCTTCCTGCCGTTAATCCTTCGGCTTTCTATTCCCGCCGTTAATCCCACTTTCCAATTAGACGCACCGGTGGCTCCTGTTCACACCCCCTTTTCCCCCTTTGGCCACCGGCCTGCATCGTTATTATGCCGCGGCAGCGGCTTTCTTACAGGCGCCCCCCCTTTGGCCACCGGCCCGCATTGTTATTATTCCGGGCATTGGCTCTTTTACCGGCGCTTCCCCCGCGCTCCCCTTAGTCGCCCCAATCGCATTTCTCTCCTTCCGTGCTTTCTAAACACCTCGGCCACCGCGGCCGCTATGTTCCCCGCCCCCCCGTCTCTTTCTCCTACATCCGCGCACGGCTGTCGCGCAGGCCCGACCGGAACCGTTACGTTCCACGTTGTCTCCGCTTTCTCCTGCATCTGCGCACGGCCGCGCGATCCCTTTCCCCGCTGCTGCCCCCTTCTTGCCACCTGTCTTGGCGTGTGGGAGATTTAATCTCCTCACAGTATGTATGTTGGCGGACCGGATAACAATTGTATTTTATGCCTATGTATTTATTTATATTATTAAATGATTTGTGTATAAATAGAAAATAATTGTTTCACTGATGCACTGTATGCCGTTTATGTTAAAAAATGCACATACATATGTTAATACACCGCACAAAAACTGAATCGGGTATATTTGCGCTAGTTATATTTAATGTTCGTGAAATTGTTAATTTGCGAATTTGTTAATTGTTATATCACGTCGGGGTCACCAATGTTTGGTCATTGAGCCTTTTCAATGACATTTTCCCTTTTTTTCCAAAATAACAAAAAGAGGAGATTATTTATTTCCCAACGTTATAAAATGTTTATTTGTTCGCATATGAAATGGAGTGCGAGAAAGCTCCGATTTATAATGCGTATGCACTGAGATAGAGAGTACAAGTCGGCCCGCCTTAGAACATAGGCCTTAGAACATAGGCGAAAGCTCGTTAACTTAATGCCAAAGATAAAGCCCGTTGAAGCCGAGCGACCGAGAAGAGTCGGCTTGCGACCAACAATAGCGATAAGATAAATAGCACAAATATGAAATGACAAACTATAATTATTATATATTAGTGATAGCTGTGGCTGCTGCCTGACCCGACAATATCCTATAACTATATCCTATAGCTGCCATATAACTGATTGATCGAAAATGCCATATCTCTGTTGTTTTTTAAGTTAGAAGACTGGGACTTTGTATGGATTCTACTTTCGGCAAACTAATTTGATCTGCCGAGTTTTATAAGGATCGGCCGACTATATAAGATCCGATATATATCTAATAATATAAGCTGCCACATATCTGCAAGGGTATATTAACTTCGGCTCCGCCAGAAGTGAGCTTTCCATTCTTGTTTAATATGATATAAGCTATGAGATTAGCTTGAAACCACTACACTTCGACACTACATTTTTTTAATTTCTAATAACCACATAAATACTTCGTTTTTTCGAAAAGGTCGATTTTTTATTAACTCAATAATAACTCAACTTCGCTCATTTGAGAACAAAGTTTATATTATGATGGCCCCGTTAAATGACGAAATTGATATATTTTAATTTAGTGTTATTTCTTTTTTGTCTGAAACAAAATAATTTGTTTATTTACAGTTTCTTTTAAGTTGCACCATTCTTAGAATACGCCATTAAATTTAATTTGAATTGCCAAATTGATCACTGAAACCGAATATTTTTTAATCACGTTTCGTTGGACTTTTTATTTTTAAGGATATGACACAGTTGTATACCTTTAACATACATAAATTATTTCAGGTCAATCCACGACTCTAACCTCTCATCAAGTGTGATTGAAGCCTGTCTTCCAGCAGTTGTTTTCGTTTGATTTACACGCTAGTATATTTTTCACGATTACCCGAACTCTACCAAACGACATAATATGCGCAAATTTAATTAGATAAAATCTCCCCACATGCCAAGAAAGATGGCAGGAAGGGGCAGGTACGGGGGGAGAAAAGGTCTAGAACTTAAGAGGATCGAGGGAGTATCACTGGCGAAAATAGAATCAAGGGAAATTGACGGGCGCCCTTGGCGCTATATTAGAAGAACCACTAGGAGAGATCCGGGAGGAGTCTTTTTGAGAGGACCGCCATTGGAGAGCCCGACATTCAAGTTGAAAAGTTTCATGAAAGAACTGGAAGTGGTAAGCTAAGCAACAGCTTAAGAGTGGAGCGTAAAAATAGAAGCAAGTGCGAGAGGATCCGTGATTCGTGGCGCAACGGAAGCCCAGGGTAAACGAGTCGGGGTGGGCCATTTCCCAAACATTTAAGATGTCTGCCTGTTAATCTTAAGGTCGTGGGTTCGATTCCCAGCAGAAAAGCTACATTATTATTTTATTTTTGTTTACTTTTATTTTACATTTTAATATCGCAGACTCATTATAAAATAGTTCATTTAATCATTTTTTTTAATGGGAATTGATAAAAGTTGAAATTGTTTTATACCTGCGAAAACATGTATAAAACAATCTTAATTTTTATAAATTCTCATTGTTGGGCTATTGGAAACCGATTGGAATATTTCTAATTTGTTTAGATGCAGCGGCATTGATTTGTGTCTATCTGTCTCCCAGAGTCGCATACACCTTGATGTTATTTGTTGCGCATGCGCTTTCGGGAGCTTTGGTAGAGCTTCTGCGCCCAAGCTCAAATAAAACTTAAAAAAAAAAATTGTTTTCGTTGGCATCACTCGCGCTGGATAATTATAGGATGGAGTCTGGATCTGAAACTATAGGATCTGCTACCGCAACCCGGGAAAGGAAATTGCAAAGAAGAGTAGAGGTAACCTGCCTGGAGATGGATGCGCTATGATGCGCTGCATCATAAGGTGAAGGCTGCAGCGCGGAATAAGGATTGCACCATTATGACGCTGGAGTCAGTGGAGAAGCGTATGCGTGATCGGTTCCCCCCGCTTAAGAAAAGTTGGAGGAGCTAAAATTTAGCGTTATCGGGAGTAAGCTGTATTGGAGATTCTCGCAACTGGCGACTGATGTGCATGTGGACATTCAGGTGGAGGTTGCCAAGCGTTCCATGAGGATCGCTGGCCACTTCATACTTCTCGACGGTGCCAGTGTCTCATCAATGACCTACAAGCCAGTCCCCTCCTTGCCACCGTTGCCGATGCCAACATTCAGCGGCGGCTATGCCGATTGGCCGGATTTCTGCGCCCTTTTTAAGACCACGATTGACCGCCATACTCACCTAACAAAAATGGAAAAGCTCCGGTGGCTCATTTCATGCCTGCGTGAGTCAGCTTTGGAGGCGGTGAGAGCGCTGGAAATTGCTGACGCGAACTACGATATGACCTTTGACCTATTGCGCATTCGTTTCAGTAATCGGCGGATAATATTCCAGTGTCACATTAATGAGATCCTGCAGCTTTGTGTGGTCGAGCCAGGATCTGTTGCTACTTTGCGGGAGTTATCGGATCGGTTCACTGGTCATATGCGGGCTCTCATGAGTTCCGGATCAGCTGACGAGATCCAAGGATGCTTGCTTATCCAGATTATCCTCCAGAAGGTGGATTATGCCACAAAAGCGAAGTGGGAGAACACTCTCGCCGGAAACAACGACAGCCTTCCATCGTGGGAGTCTATGGCACGATTCTTGGAGCAAAGGTGCCGGACGCTCGAGAGTCACGCTCGAATCAGTCAACGGTATGACAAAGTACGACGGCTGACCCACTGTTTTGTATGTCTGAAGGATGGCTATTCTGCAGGCGGATGTTCAGCTGTTGCCCAACGTGCAAGCACCGACATCATTCTTTGTTGCACCATTGCGGGCTGCCCAGCCCTATCAATGCTCCACCAGTACGAGACTTGGTTTCCACCGATGCAGTTGCCGTTGCTACCTCACCTTCCCAGTCAATCAACACTGTCTTGACTCAGGATCGCCATAATGAACTAGTACTTCTGCCAACCGCCAATATCTTCATCCGTAGTCGATCAGGTGCCTTCCTGCATTGCCGAGTGCTATTGGATTCTGAATCACAAGTTCACCTTATCTCCTTACCCGCTGGCAAGTCAGCTGCAGATTCATCGCTCCAAATGTTGTGTAGCAGTCGCCAGTCTCGGCGGTGCTGAGTTTGCTACGGATGGAGCTTCCCTTAATGTATGCGTGACATCTCGCCTAACCACGTATTCCACGAACCTAGAGACTGTTATAATTTCCCACATTACTTACTGTCAGCCTAGCCTTAACATCGATATTTCCAAGTAGAAGATTCTCGACAACGTAGCTCTGGCTGATCCCTGGCTGGCTGAATTTCCACAGACCGCAGCGTGAGGACTTGCTAATTGGAGCCAGCCTGTTCTTGAACCTGATGTTAGTTGGCCAAAGTCATTTAGGTCACTGCCTTCCAATTGCCCAAAAAACGCTATTTAGCTGGGTGGTTTCTGGACGCAATGGACTACACATTAATACAATTCTTACACGGCACGTTTCTGTTTACATTTGTAAAACGCTTTTATGCACGTGCCGAATAAGAATTGTATTAATGTCTAATTTCTTACACATATATTTGGTTTTTTCGTCACCAAAATTGATATCGGGAATTTTGGTCATTGCTTGCACGTTAGTCACCGTTCTTTTACCTCGTCAAGAGGTTTTTTGATAGCAGCTTATACTATAAGGAATATATCGAATTGGATCGGATTTCATAGCTTTTCATAAACTTTAAAAGAATTTTAATATAGGAAAAAAGGAAAGTAGCTGTGCTGTTAAAAAATTTGAATAACTGCAAAACATTAATCTCAACTACATTATGTTAAGAGTTCCTCAATGCAGTCTTGTGTGGCATACTTTGGTGCAGCGCAATAAGTCTTCTTGTGTATAATACCTTAGTGCAGGGCACTAATAGTAGTAAATTGTATTTACCACATTAACAGCACCAAGATCGAATCTACAGGTAGCTTAGAAAACCCACTTCATCTCATCTTAGTAAGTCGAAGTTTGAGGAAATGAGAAAGATTGCCAACCTAACGCACCTCATTCCCAATGAGGTAAAGGCTCAGTTACCACATCACTAAGGAATGCGACTCATACACTAATTCGACTTTTGGCAAAGTTTGCTGCATTTTAAGCATAATGAGCTGAGGTACTGGTAAATCAGTACATCAGAAAAAATGCATCAATGAGTGTACAGGAAGGAACTCCTCAAACTACCCAAAATAGCGTCAGTCCATTTAAAACGGTAGCTGCCCACCCAGTTCCAAAAAATTTCGGTTCACCAAATCCAATTAAGGAAGTTCCAATACCAATATTAAATTCAATTAGGAATGCTCGCGGAATCACTGCGCACACTAATGAATTGAAACAATTTTTTCGGGAGCACAATCTAAACCTGATGCTGATCACCGAGATATGGTTTCAACCCGTACACAAATCTTCATAACCTGCTACAGCATAATTATGCAACGCAAAAGTTGATCTTGGGGTAATTTTAGAGCAGACACGAGGGGCTTTTGCTTTTTGTAAGCTGAAAGAGAAAGGTGAAAAGAGTGCACCCCAAAGATCTCCCAATCAGACAAATGTAAATAGAAAATAATTTTAACAAGTCTCATATACATATATGTAATGATTATGAAGAAGTAGAAAACTAAATACCCCATTAATTTAAGTTGTTTTATAATAACAGAAAAATAAATAAAAAATAAATCATAATAATTGAAATGTAGACACAGGGGCGTCAAAGAACTATGTAAACACCCCAACCGAATTAGTCAAAGTGTTTGTTCCGTTTGAACATATGTATATTTTTGGTATGGTCACTTCACGAATTTAATAATGTGGAAGATTTATACTTTATTAGTATGTTTGTCGAAAATACTTTTTTGTTTCATCCTACCATCTCTACATTTAATAGAAATATTGGGATAATAGTAAAATCGAAACCATAGCTGGTTCTGATGAGCTGAAATTGTACAAGTGTGAATTTTACATAGATAGAACATATTGAAGTACCACATTATGCAGAAAAAATCAAAAATCATCTGCAACAGGCCGTCGCATGCAGACTGGGAAGTCAAATCCCGGAGTTTTTTGACTTTTTTTTTACTCCGGGAAAAAAAATCTATAACAAAAAAATACAATAAAATCATAAAAGTGCAGTGACTTTTTAAACAAATTTACAATAAAGCGAAAAGACGATTTCTGCGTATTGTATTGTTTGTATTGATTAGTTAATTAATTAATATAAAAACTAACAACTAAAACTCTAATTAACTCAACCTCGATTACAATAAGTCTAAACGACGATCGCCCACAACGTCAACGTGAGCAAGACGAGAGACGGATCTCAGTACAAAGAAACAACGCGTACTTATCTTTTAAAGCAACCGAAAATAATGCAACGTCTGATCAAGCGCGGTCAATTACCCCTAACTTGACAGAACTCTTAAACGCAGAAAGCGAGAAAGCGTGATCTGGCTCCCCCTCGATGTACCATCGATGTCCCTGCAGCCGAACAGCGCTGAACACCTCCTACGCAGGTATGCAATGACCTACACTCATCAGCAGTAACTAGTACTGCAATGTCTTCAACAACGTCAAACGTAACAACAACAACAAAAGGAAAGCAGCTCAATAATGCAAAGCCAAGAACAAGCTCGACTACGCTTCTCCTGGCACACCAACATATCGGCCGGCAGACCCAAAGAAACTACCCGACTTAATAGACTTTGCGATTTCCAAAAACATTCCTCAAATCTGATAGGCGCCGAATTCATTTTAGATCTTTTATCTGATTACTCGCCTGTCCTGCTTCTTCTACTCCCAAATCCAGGAACATCGGAACAATCATTAAAATTGACCTCACAGAAAACCAACTGGGTTAAGTACAGAAAGTATATTAGCTTACACATCAAGTTAAGACCTGACCTCAACGATGAAGCCAACGAAGACAGCTTTGTTAATTCACTGCAGTCTGTACTCGTCGTTGTAGCTCGAGCTTCAACACCTCAAATTACAAATACACAATGCAACCAAAAGAAGAAAAATCGAGGAGCAAATCGAGGAGCTGGTCCTCGAAAAGCGACGCTTACGTCGAGAGTAGCAATTCCACAGATCGCCAACTGCTAAGCAAAGCTTAAGGCATGCCTCACGCCAACCGACTAAAGCCTAAGAGGAAGTAGAAGCATATGTCCACCGCCGCTACATAGAGCAATTGTCAACTTCTAGTACAAAACACTCACTATGGAGAGCTCACCCAACTCTGAGCTCACTAAAAGAAGCTGTAATTCCTATTAGAAATCGCAGAGGCGGCTGTGCGCGCAGCGTTTGCCAACCATCTTAAAAATGTCTTCCAACCAAATCCTGCCGACTTTACAATATGAGCCTCAGCTACAACATGAGCCAATTGAATTTCGCCCAAACGAAATCGCTAACATCAGCAAAAATCAACTGAATCCGAAGAAATCCCCGGGCTGCGATCTTATAACTCTCAAAATGATCATTGAGCTCCCATATTGCGCCGTTTGCACTATCACCCAGCTTTTCAATGCCATCTCAAAACTTTGTCATTTTCCAGTGAGATGGAAAAAGTCAATTATAATAATGATAGCAAAGCCGGGAAAAGACCGCACAATCCCAACGTCGTATAGACATATAAGCCTACTTTCTTGCTTAACGCTTTGAAAAATACGAATTGACTCGGATAAACACATACCTAAGAACCCAGGAAGGAATCCCATCACATCAATTTGGGTTTCGTGAAAAGCACGGAAGAATTGAGCTGGTCAACCGGATAACATCAGAAATTTGGAACGCGTTCGAAAAACGAGAGTTCTGCACTGCCATATTTTTAGACGACTCTCAAGCATTTGATAGAGTCGTGCTAGAAGGTCTAATGTACAAGATGAAGACAATGCTATTTTACAACACCCACAAGCTTTTAGAGTCTTACCTTTACGACAGAAAATTTGCTGTGATGTGCAACACTGCTATAACTGATGATTTTACTATAAGAGCTGGAGTTCCTCAAGGCAGCGTGCTAGGCCAACATTATGTATCCTCTACACAGCAGACATCCCGACAAGCCCACGACTAACATCATCTACGTTTGCTGATGATACAGCTGTTCTTAGCCGCTCAAAATGCCTGATGCAAGCAACTGCGCAGCTAGCTTCACTCCACTCCTGCAAGCAAACGAAGTGACATATCTAGGAGTACACCTCGACAGAAGACTCACATGGCGCCGGCACATTGAAGCCAAGGGAACACACCTATAGCTAAAAGCTAGCAGCCTCCACTGGCTTATCAACCCTCGGTCTCCTCTTAGCCTTCAATATAAGGTCCTGCTGTATAACGCGGTACTAAAACCTATATAGATGGAAACAATCAACGGGGCACCGTGGTACGTTCACAACGAAAACATACATCGCGACTTTAACATTCTACCAGTCAAAGAAGTGATCGCAGAACAGCAGGAAAAGTATTTGGCAAAGTTGCACGATTATCGTTGCACCCCAACCACCTGGCGAGAGGTCTAACAAGGTTGAGCAACTAATCATGTCTACATCGTTGAGGGATGCGCAACCAGAATGCAGCCCTAGTTTACTGTTAAATTTTAATGCAAAGCTTCGTCAACTTATGGTTAGTCTCATAATTAAGAGGAGATTCAATAAAAAAAATATTCCATGTTTAGGTTAGGTTAGGTTAACGTAACCTAATCCAAGTTTCAAAAAATTAAAAAAAAAATATTATGTGGTAAATAGATTTAAGGACGTGATGAAAAAAATTGATGGAGCTTAAGCAAGCCTTAAAGAGTACTTGCCATTAAACAAATATTTAGTTGCAATGATTTGCATAACAATAATATTCTGTAGCATGCATTCATATCGAATATGTACTGTAAATGTATACATAACTGTGTACACCCTCACTCTCCACGTGAGGGCGGCTGGTAACAGGTCCTGGTAAGATCATGTCTCTGCCTTCTTCGGGTCGGAGAAGAACACTCCCTTCCTCAAATTACCGTAATCCAAGCTGGAACAGCATATGCCGAGGCATGCATGTCCGGGGGGGTGCACGAACGTTAATATGCGGACTCTGGGGGACCGGCCGACCCCTCAGTTCTGCATATTAACGTTCGTGCGAGGGAAATCCTGCCTGACTTCCAGCCGGCAAAGGAGGGCATCAGATTGGATACCAAGAAGCCGAAAGGACTAGGTGGCTCTGGCAAAGAGATCGCAGAATGTGTGATGAGGCAGAGGTCGACCGATGTTTGAGCGCCCCTAGCGAACAAGAAAAAGGTGCAGACACAACCGGCAAATCGAACCGTCGCCGAAGTAACGAAGGGCAGGACCATCATTGGGGTCGTTGACAATGACTCCAAGGATGGCCTGAACCCCAAGCAGCTTTGGCGGAAGGTGGTGAATGAGCTGCATGGGCGCTTTGTGGAGGAGATGCTGAAAAGCGGAGGACCTCCACCAGGCTGCGAAGGCGCAAGACCAAGGTAGCATCAAGGTGATAGCGTGCCAAGATGCGGGATCTGTAAGCCTCTACAAGCGCATGATTGCGTCGCTGGAATAGGTTTACCCAGGAGCCAGTTTGGAGGCGGTAGACTGGGAAAAGATCCCCAGCAAACCGAGGACCCGCGTATGGTTGACAGAGAAGCCGGCGGTCCCTTCTAATATTCTAGCCATGTTGAAGTTGTGCAACCCCACACTCCCCACGGCGGACTGGATGGTCACCAAGGTGGAGGGAGCAGTAGGGTTAGGGAGATAGGTTGACATCACACATTAAGTGAGGCAACCGCAAAGATCCTGGAAAGTGCCGGTTGCCTACAAGGATCTACAAGTTGGATGCGAAGGGCAAGTCAGGAGGCATTGATTTGAAGATAGACGCACAAGAGCCGGACTTGGAGGAACCGACCGAAGAGGTTCCCTCCGAAGGAATGTCGGATGTAGAGGAGGATATTCTAGATGAGTACACCTTGGAGAAAAGTGACTTGGCAAGGGCTCTTTGAGGCGTCGGTATGGAGGAGGACTCACTTTTAGGCTCCGATAGCGAGGCAGAGGTTACTGTGGTGGAGAATCTAAAGGATGTCCCTGACACTCCTGCAGATAAATCTCTATCACAGTAAGGATGCATTCGCTGCTCTCCTGCTCCATCTCGCAGAGAGTGGCCCTGACGTGTCCCTCATCCAGGAACCCTGCTTTGCACAGCCGATGTAACAGGTAAAAAGCGAGCTTGCATTCTCGCACAAAAGAACCTTAACATTTTCTTGATAAAAAATTTCAGCAACGAAGATCATGTAGCCGCAGCTATAGAAGGCCAGGCGGCCCTCTTAGAATATGCTCGGCGTATAGGGGTCAGACATCCCCCGCAATTGCTACTCAGGCGGTTTGTGGAAGACAAAGAAAGGAGAAGATCAACCTACTAATAGGATGCGACGTCAACACTCATCACCCTCAGTGGGGAAGCACTGATTCAAACGAGAGGGGTGAGTCGTTTCGTTTTTATCCTCAGCTCTAATCTTCTAGTGTGTAACAGAGGTTCAGAATCTACTTTCGCCTACATACTTATTAGTCTCTCATCCTTCCTCCTTACGACTATGGAGAGACTCCCAAGTCTCCATCTCTAACTTACCATTATCTCAGATGATATCTCAGGCTCGCAGCATGCCTATGATCGCAGCATGATCGACAGAGAGAGCCCTGCACGAAATCACTAAGATCGCCAAGCGAGCGATCAACCTTAAGGAATATGCACTTGTTGCATTTCTGGACATAGAAGGGGCGTTCCACACCATCCTGCCATGTTCAATAATCGACGCACTGCAGTAATTGGAATAGACGACCGATCGGTTCACCTAATACGGCAGATCCTGGTCGACAGGAGTGCCGAGGCGACTCATGGAGGTTCGTCTATTCGAAGATACGTCAAGAGGGGCACCCCGCAAGGAGGTATACTCTCACCACTACTCTGGTACGTGGCGGTTAACAACCTACTGCGATCCTTAAAGGGTGGCGGCTGCAAGATCATTGCGTACGCGGACGATGTTGCTATTGCCTTTGAAGGGAAATTCCCGCAAACGCTATGCGACATAAAGTCGGAAAAGCTTGAAGTGCTATCAGCTTGGGTGCATAGGAACGGGCTGGGAGTTAACCGCAAGGGACTTTTTGTTGACAGTCCTTTATTGTGATGATCCCTTAACAATACTAACTAATTTTTCGCGCGGTTCCCTCTGCATACGTACAGCCCACCTCCCGCCCAACCGACCGAGGGGCGCTGCCGCATAACGTACGGTTCGAATCGCGGGTATAGATCCGAGAGAGTATAAAGAGAAGGAGTAGAGTATTACGAGGAAGAGTGTTGCACAGATAAGGCGTTTAGTATAAAGGATTTAAGATTGTTAGTAGAGCAAAGTGGCAAGATGCTGTAGAGACCATTGTAGTCCGAACATAAAACCCTGAACGGATCGTGTTGGGCATATGTCGAGCTACAATGGCTAAGGAGTATAGGACGAAAGTTTCTAGTCCTTCTACTAAGAACATTAAAATTTAAGCGTGTTAGTAAATGCTGGCTGTCTACATTTCCATTAATAAGATGGAAGTGCGAAGATAAGGAAGTTTTTTTGTACAGATTCTATGTGATCTTGGTGTACTCCGTATTGAGGACTCCAGACACACGACCCATACTCAAGAATCGGACGGACTAGTGAAGTATATAAAGTTTTTGTTAAGTACGGGTCATTGAATTCTTTTGACCATCTTTTAATAAAACCACGCACACCCATTGCTTTATTAACCATTGTGGATATATGGTCGGTAAATTTAAGTTTCAAATCTAATAGGACACCCAGATCGTTAAGCTGAGTTAATCTAAGGCATTTCCATTGAGAAAGTAGGTAGCCTGGTGAGGACTAGATCGATAAAATGACATGAGTTTACATTTCGATCCATTAAGCTTTAGGTTATTTGCTAAACACAAATCTTGAAATTTATCCAAATCGGATTGAAGTCTAGATTGGGCGCTAGTGAATCTATACTGAATGCAAAGCTTAATGTCATCAGCGTACATAAGTACAAGGAATCAGTTAAGGCAAGGGGCAAGTCGTTAAATAATAATGTAAAAAGTAATGATCCAAGATGGCGTCTTTGGGGCACCCCAGATGTGACGCGGACTAAACGCGAGGTAACATCTTTAAAGAAAACACGTTGGGTTCTTCCAGATAAGTAGCTCGAAATCCAAATCAGGAGATCAGTTGAGAATCCCAAAAGACTGAGTTTATTTACAAGAAGCGAATGCTTAACAGAGTCAAATGCTTTAATGAAGTCAGTGTAAATGACGTCTGTTTGTAAGCCATTCCGGAACACATTCATGACAAAAGATGTTAGCTGCTATAAGTTGGTGGTGGTGGAGCGGCGCTTCATAAAGCCATGTTGGCACGGGGATATTATTGAACTACATAGGTGTTAAAAATGTGGAGTGATAAGTTTTTCGAAAAGCTTTGGAATCCAATTTAGAAACGCCTCTAAATTGGAAATGGAAAAGATACATGTTTGCGCTTAGTGTTTACAAATTTATGGAACTGCTTCGGGTCCTGAGTAAACTGAATCCGGCAGCGGTGAATATAACTCCTATAACATGCGGCGTTATGCACGGTGAAATTGAACTGAGCTACTAAGTATCTTAAATAACTAGCTGTATACCCAGATAATTTATGTTTATTTAAAATTCTTTTGATGACGTTCTTTAAATTTTATAGGGGCTTTGTATACCAAGGCGGATTAGTTGAAGCGGACGGATATTTCCACGGCACGCAAGCGTCGAAGAATATATTTAGGGTATTATAAAATCCCTCTAAGGCAATGTTTATGTCATCGCATGCCAGTAGATCGGACCAATCAAATTCCAAAGGTAATTTATTTAGTTTTATAAAGTCAGCCTTACGGAAGAAACGAATTTTATTACATTTACGTGTAGACTTAAGGTCAATTAAGGTATTGGTTTCGATTGAAACCTCAAGAGTGGGATGCTATGGATCCTCAGGGTTAGAAAAGGGAAAAGTTCTGGAAAGAGTAATTCCATCAGGATCAGAAACGAAACACAAGTCCAACAGCCGACCTAAAGAATTTCTAACATGGTTAATTTGCCCGAGTGACATGTCGAACATACCCGCAGGGAAGTCGTGGTGCGAGTTAAGCAGTAAGGACGGAGAATTCTCAACATTAGACCACATGAGTTCTGGTATATTGAAATCCCCTAGAGCTACCAGCTGGTCGTTGTCGGACAGACGGTCCGAAATAAGACGAATAGCGGACAAATGTTGCCAGTATGTAGGCGGTTCCGACGAAGATGGTATGTAAGAACAGGTAACGTATAAAGAATGACCGGATAAAATGATTTTAATGCAAAGAAATTCTATGTCACCAAACTCTTGTGATTGTACCTCTTCAGAAGCGAAATTGGAGTCTACAGAAATTAAGACTCCTCCTCCCCTTCGCAGTGTTCTATCACGTCTAAAAGTGGTGTACTTACTTGGAAAAACTTCGCAGCTTAAGATCTCCGGCTTTAACCAAGTTTCTGTAAAGACTATAATGTGAGATGCAAAGGAAGAACTATCAGAATACAGTTTGGGTAGTTTACTACGTAACCCTCTAGTATTCTGATAGGTAAGTGTTAGTGTAGAAATTAGTTTTTTGAAGATGAGGTGGAAGGTTGGTCAGTGGCTCTAACCTGTGGTAATTTAACTCCCATAGGCTTGGTAATTTTTTTCTTCACCGTACTTGGCTGATGTTCCTGGACGAAAATGTTCTCTGGCTAAAAGCTGGCGGAACAAATCGTCTTGATCATCTGCACAGGCACACGTATTTTGAAAGATGACGTGTGCCTGGTGTAGGTGTATTTGAATTTTGTTATATCTACCGCCTTTATGTCGGCTTTTGTTTTGGCTTTGATGTAAGCCGAGATATCAATCTCCGAAGTATCAGGGGCAAGCCGTGAAACAAATATATGTTTCGATGGCGGGATCACCTGCAAGGGTTTTGGTGCCGCCGTAACTAATACGGCAGCATCAGTGCGTACCGGTGGTCCGGACGCTTGATTGCCCTGTTCGGTGACTCTTAAGGGGGTTTGTATTATTGGGTCTGGTGGTATCACTTGAAGCGATGCCACAGAGGACAATTGCTCATTTACCCCGAGATATTCGGAAGCCTAATTTTTCCCAGGTCCGGCCCTTGGAGTGGCCAGCGATATAAGCGGCTGATGATTATTCGCCACAAGCACATCACCAAAAGCGGATTTCTTACGCTTTGGAGACTCATTTAATAGTTGTAGACTACTAAACTGTGTATCGAGCGCACAGAGTTGGTCATTGATTTTACGAAAACCACTAATCAATTCGTTAAATCCACTTTTAGTCTGTCTCATGAACGATCTCATTTCGCCCTGAACAACACGACAACCGTTACAGCAAAAGTGGAGCCCAGACCTACGTGAAATGGCATCCGAAACTGAGGCCGTGAACCCGGCACACTTTGCGTGTAAAACGTTTTCACAAAGCCAGCAGTGGATGGTAGGCTGGGATGAGGAGATTGTCTTATTACAAGACTTCAACGCACAGACAAGTTTAAATTCCATGGTTTTGATTAATTAATATATTAATATTTTTTTTTATTATATTATTAACCTACCTTGAACCACTGTGCCAGGGAAACGAAAAAGGGGGATTGAAGAGAGCGATTAGTGCGGGTTAATAAAGAGTAAAGAATAGAGATAAGAATCTCTATTGAGCGACGATAGAAGCAACACCGTAAAAGATGAAGAAGCAGAGCAGAGCTATGTTTGGATTAAAATTAATAAAGTTATTATTTACCACCAAATATACCACTGCACACACGAAGCGTCCGTATCGCTATTTGTAAAGCAAAGGATTGTTTATTATAAATATTAATAAATATAGATAAACACCGGAGTTTTAAGTTTTAAGATCAAATATTAAATAGAAACGCAGTGCGCACAAAAAAAAACACGTCCGTTCGCTTTAAGATAAGAGAAAGAACTAATATACAGAAATAACTAATTTATACAGAAAGGCTATATTTGTAACACCCTTGGGTCTAAAATATAGATCGCATAAGTTTACATAAGCAAAGTGGAATAGAGGATTTTTAGTAGGAAACAGCAAATTGCAGACTGCCCTTCGGCTTGAAAATGCCCCTAAGACTCTTTTTGGCGTTAGGTCCATTTTAGGCAAGGCAAACTATTATTGTTGATTTATTGAAGATTATAAATTCATTACAAAATCACTTAATGATATTCTCAAGGGCGAGGACGGAGGGAATAGCTCTAACCTATCAGTATAGGTTGCTATAGCATTTAATTAGGAACAGTTTTAAGATTTCGATAAGCAAAATCACTCTTAAATATCGTGACTTCGGGAAGCCATTTGATCTGACAACGAAGTCTGGTAGAGAGAAAGATGTGGCGAATCACTTTCTCGCCGGATGAGGATAAATCCAATATTGCAACAGCCCGTATCCAGAAATCACTTACCTATAAAATTGAACCCACAGAAACACCCAATAATTGTTATTATTTTATAACAGCTGTTGTTCAACACGAACTTATCAAATGGTTTTCTCAACTAAGTTTTGGGACTGTAAAAATGGGGAAATATACATCTTTGATAGAAAAAATCAGAAAGAAATTGTTACTTGAGAACACAATAATGTGTTCTTTTGTGCAGACCCGCACAGGAAAATGTTAAACGAATTCTATCTGACTACTAGTTCCCTAAAATGACAAAGATGGTTTCGGAAGTTGGAAGATTTACATGGGGAAGATCTTATAAAGTCTTACAAAGACTGCATATAGATATTTATAGATCTCCATCGGTAAAAAATGTGTTTTTTAACGAGTGTAGACAAATTTTCGAAATTTACAATTGTTAAGAGCATACCCTCGAGAACAATCTTAACCTTAAGCCAGCTCTAATCAATATTGTTAACTTTTTTCGCAAAAAAAATTTACATATTTTCCATCAGGAACCAAATCTAAAATCGGAAACCATTACATATTATTTTGAAAATCAATTCGGAATAGAAAAATAAAATTATGTAGAAAAACGACCTCCGGAATCGTTTTACGGTTTGAAGGTAAGTTAATTAATAAATGTTTACTATGTATGGAGGGAATGTAAAGATTTTCATTCCAATTAAGGGCGAAATTCTGGAAGTTTTTTTGTAGATATTCTACGTGATCTCGATGTACACTGTATTGAATACTACAGACACACAATCCATACTCAAGTAAGGAAGGACTAAGGATGTCCATAATGTTTTTAGGGGCCATTGAATTCTTTTAACCATATATAAATAATATCCAGCACACCTTTTGCTTTATTAGCCATGGTGGGTATATTGGTCGGTAAATTTAAGTTTCAAATCTAATAAGATACCCAGATCGTTAGCCTGAGTTAATCGTTCTAACTCTTATAGACCCATAGAGAAAGTGCGTGAGAGCTGGGTGAGGACTATATCGATAAAATTACATATCTTTACATTTCGATCAATTAAGCTGTAGGTTTTTTGCTAAACACTTTTTTTGAAATTTATCCAAATCGGATTGAAGTCTAGATTGGTGAATCTATACTGCACTAGTGAATCTATACTGCAGACAAAGCCGGTTTCCCCATTGGCTCTCGTGTTGTCCTGCAGTATTTTTAATTGATAAAAGGGTGATCCCTAGTTCCAGGTGGTTTGGAAGGAGTACCCAAAGGCGATAAGAAGTCATACTGGAAATTCGTCGATGGCAACCCGTGCAAAAAGACTCTTGGACTAGTCTGGATTAAGCCCACTTCCATCCATCCAGCCCACTATCTTCCATCGCTCAGTTTTATAACCCGATAGGCTTGGTAGGTCCTTTCGTCATCGGGGCAAAAATTGTATAGCAGAAGCTATGCAAGAATTATTTATCATGTCTGATGAAAGCCTTCCCCAATCCCCAATGTCATCAACGTACATAAGTACAAGTGAATTAGGTTATGGGTTACACCACTGTAGAGCTAAAAAATAGAGTAAACAATACAATATAATAATAGAGTACCAAAATATTGAAAGTTGATAAAAAGATCTTTTTTTTTTTTTTTTTTTTTTTCCTATTGCTCCGCTTGGGAGCTTAGGGCATCCACAAGTACATTTCATCCACCGGACCCTATTCTGCCATAACCCCAGGTGACAGAGAGTACGCGCGTCGTAGTGCTGCTCGGCGCTGGGCTAAGCTTGGGACGTCCCATTCTTCTTCTTCTTTGCGGGTTTCACTCCAAAGCCATCCTTTAGGCTGTCTCGCTCTGACCAATCCATCCATTTCCATTTCTTTTATCTTCTGCTGGAGAGCGGAGGGTCGTCATCGGGTTGGGGGGGTGATTGTTTTCTGATCATGTGTTTGTTTCTTAATCGTTATTTTTCGGTCGATCCGGTGATTAGCCGAGTGCAACCTATCTCAGAAGTGGGGTGGCTGCCACCTAACGACATCTGGGAATGCCGGTTTTCTGTTTTCGTGCATATAATTATAAATAGAAAGAATCCGATAAGAACTTTCACTATTTACACATCATATGCGCGAGCGCCGAAAACTTGCAGGGCCATGCACTTGACATGAGTGGGGCTTGAACCCACGACCTCACGCTTAGCGAGCTAGTACACTAACCACTAGGCTATGAGGCCCCCTAAAAAGATCTTTATTATAAAACTCTAAAATAATGTTACAGAATTTTTTCAGAGGTTTTCAAAACAAAATGGCGGGTTGGCTGTAGATTTTCATAGGAGTCTCTTATTGATAGCCCAATCACGGCCGGTGAGGTTAAGGTAGAATAGCCCTTCTATTATGCTTGAAATTATTTGATACTATCTGTTATGCTATTAATCGTTTTTAATAGCGGCCAAATGAATTATAATTCCAGAGGTCAAGTTCAATCCAGCTTCAGTCTTTATTTTCGAGAGTTCAACTCTAACCCAACTTGCAGTCGCTCAAATCAATAACAAAATTACAAAAGCAAAAGCTTAGCAATATGAATTTATCAATATGAACGCACACAACTGCAATATTTGCTAGTGTGCAAATATGTAGTGTGCTAGCTCTACAAAAAAGCTCCCCAAAGCGCATGCGCTACAACTACCACCAAAGCGCATGCGAATGGGGGAGAAGTAAACAAAACCAGAACTGTCGATAACCCGCCGCCGCTACTCAGACTTAAAATATATATAACTTATTTTACGCAGCTTCGCCCTTTTCTGCTTGGCTCAACATCCTCCCCCCATTGAAGGCTGGATCTTCAACCGAATCCTTGACAGGCAGCAGACACAACCGTGACACCGCACGCTTAGTCATTCCAACCGCTGTTTTGAGAACGGCTACACGGTTCACTCCGTCACGCCCTGGAACCAGCTCCAGTATCCTGGCCAGAGGCCACCTCATTGGGGGTAGATTTTCATCCTTCACCAGGACTATGTCTCCAACAGCAATTACAGGGCCAGGGGTGCGCCATCTGGAACGCTGCTGCAACAGCGTGAGGTACTCCTCCTTCCAACGAGCCCAGAAAACCTGCTGCAGTAAGGAGACTCTCTGCCACCCATCCAGCCGATTAAAGTTTAGCGCAGTAAGGTCCGGCTCGATGAATGTTGAAGGCGGTCCGCCATTTAAAAAATGAGACGGCGTCAGAACATCTAGATCCGCAGGATTCTCTGAAATCGACACAAGGGGCCGAGAATTAATAATTGAGGCGATGCGGCACAACAAAGTCCTTAATTCCTCGAAGCCAAGAACTGCGGGACCAACTGCACGATAAAGATGGTGCTTAGCCGTCTTCACTGCTGCCTCCCACAGACCACCAAAATGGGGAGAGCGTGGAGGAATAAATCGCCACTCGATAGACTCAGACAGGCAAAAATCGTGCAGAGAAGCCTGATGATCCTGGCTGAGGAATCTTCGCTTCAACTCCATAAGCTCATTCTTGGCACCCACGAAATTGGTGGCATTATCTGACCATATCTGTCTGGGTTTACGTCGCGTACAAATAAACCGTTGGAGGGCGCTCAGAAACGAAGCGGTGGAAAGGTCCTTAACTAACTCCAAGTGGATTGCCTTCGTGCTGAAGCAGATGAATACGCTTACATAACACTTAATAGGGCCCTTATTCCGAGTCTCTGCCTTGTAGAAAAACGGTCCGCAAAAATCCACACCTGTGACATCAAAACATTGGAATCCTTTAACTCTCTCGGTAGGAAGATCGGCCATGACATGCTCCAGTAGACGAGGCTTTGCGCGAAAACAGCGTACGCATTTATTCACAACCCTTGAAACGGTCTTCCTCCCCCCCATTGGCCAGTATTGAGAACGGATTTTCGCAACTAGTGCCCGAGGGCCAGAATGCAGGTTCTTCTCGTGAAAGTGAGTTACTATAGCCGAAGTGACGGGATGGCCTCTGGGAAGAATGATCGGGTGACGTCCGTCAAAATCCAATGCAGAGTTCCGCAATCGCCCGTCAACACGAAGCAAACCATCATCATCCACAAAGGGAGCAAGCGAGGCCAGAGGGTTTGAGGGCGGAACCAATCTGCGTGACCTTAGTAAGCTTATCTCTTCCTTAAACTCGGTAAGCCGGACAACGCGCAACAGCAGATGGGTTCCTCCTTTGAGATCCTGAACAGAAATCCCTTCGTGACGGATGCGGCGGCAAAATTTGTAAATGTAGGCGAACACTCTCTGTAGGGAGGGAAACGAGTTGGCAAACCTTGACAATGCGGCGATATCCCTGGGTGGAGCCGTAGCCAATAAAGTCCTGGCGCGAAGTTCGATGGTTGCCTTTTCGGTCACAATAGCGATGGGCCAATCATCCTTGGAACCACGAAGAAATGGAGGGCCTTGGAACCAAAGCTGGGAATTTAATAGCTCAGTGGGAAGAGAACCTCTTGACAGTAGATCGGCTGGGTTGACGGCAGTAGGAACATAAAGCCATTTCATTGCCTTGGTGAGCTCCTGAATGGAAGAAACGCGATTAGAAACAAACACGTTAAACCGAGCAGGTTCATCTTGAATCCAGGATAGGGCAACCAAGGAGTCACACCAACAATAATAATCTCCTTTATATGTTCCAAGATCAGCAACTTCAGCCATCAGTCTTGCTAGTAACTCAGCTCCACATAGCTCTAGCTTCGGTAATGTCTGAGTTTTAATGGGTGCCACTCGACTCTTTGAGTATAACAGCCGACAATCAGAACCTGACACTACATACACGCAAGCTCCATACGCATCTAAGCTAGCGTCGCAGAATCCGTGGACCTCCAGCCTTTCTTGGCAGGGAATGACTAACCGAGGAAACTTAATTCGCTGAATTTGGTCAAAACTAAAGCAGAACTGTAACCACTCGGAGAGAAGGGATTGAGGAAGGCTTTCATCCCATGACAAATTTTCTCGGCACAGCTTCTGCAATAGGATCTTTGCTCTAGTGACGACAGGACCTACCAAGCCCATTGGGTCATAAAACCGAGCGACGGAAGATAGTATAGATCTCCTGGTTGGTTTGGCGGTGGGCTGAAGAGCTTCAAAGGAAAACAGCAGCAGGTCAGCAGAAGGCTCCCATGCTAATCCAAGAGTCTTTGTGAACGGACTGCCATCGTCAAATTTCAAGTATGACTCTCTATCACTTTCGGGTACGCCTTCCAAAACCTCTGGGATGTTGGAGCACCATTTCCTTAATTGAAACTGACCCTTGTTCAACAGGCTCGATGTCTGAGCTATTATCTCAAGCGCTTCAGTCTTCGTTGGGGCACCAGATATAAGGTCGTCCACATAAAAATCCTGAAGGACAACACGAGAGCCAACGGGAAAACCGGCACCTTCATCCTTAGCCAGCTGGTGCATTGAGCGAACAGATAGAAAAGACGCTGGCTTTGTGCCATACGTCACGGTGTCGAGCTTAAAAACCTTCACGTCATCGTGGATAGAATCTCTCCAGAGGATGCACTGCAGAAAACTATCATCCGGAAAGACCCTTACGCAGCGGTACATCTTGCAAATGGTCCCAGTCAAAGCTACAAGGTGAGACCGAAACCGAAGCACTGTGTGAAAAAGCTTAGGCTGAATCACGGGGCCGGACATCAGGACATCATTGAGGGAATAGCCAGAGGCCGTAGCAGCCGAACCATCGAACACAACTCTCAGCTTAGTAGTGGAACTTTCTTCCTTCAGGACGCAGTGGTGGGGAAGGAAATACTGGCACTTACCTCGCAATTCCTGCGGCACCAGAGACATGTGACCCAGATCCAAGTATTCCTTGATGAAAGACGAATATTGGGTCCTTAAATTCGGATGACGATCCAGCTTGCGCTCAAGTGAATGGAACCGCCGCAAAGCCTGTGCGTAGGATTCCCCTAACAGCTCCACACTGTGCTTGATTGGAAGGCGAACTGAATAGGCACCTGATTCAAGCCGGACGTGGTGCATGACGAAGTGGGCCTCGCAATCAAGTTCCTCCTTAGTAGTCTGAACGATAGGCGCAGTGCAGGCATCCACTTCCCAGAATTGGCGGAGAAGATAATCGAGGCGATCATCAAAAGAGTTTGCTGGGCCAGCAGGAATCATCCTACATGAGGCGGCCAAGCGAGGGATTCCCGGGGTGCAACCTCCTCCAGAAACTACCCATCCAAAACGTGTCTTCTGCAACAGAGGCAGACCATCTCCTAGCTGGATTTGCCCGACTGAGAGCAGATCAAAAAACAGGCTTTCTCCAATCAGCAGATCCACACGCTGAGCTCTGTGGAAGTCCGGGTCAGCTAGAACCACATTGGCGGGAACCTTCCAATTGGACACATCTAAGTTCAGGCCAGGTTGACGCTCTATGATGTGAGACGACACAATTGCCTCAATGTAAACGGAATACGTGGATAGGCGAGACTTCAGGCAAACATTAACCGAGGCTCCATCCGTAGTAAACTCAGCGTCTCCAAGGCCAGTCACTGCTACAGAACATTTGGACCGATGAAGCTGCAGTTTGCTGGCCAACCGTGATGTGATGAGGTGAACTTGGGAGCCGGAGTCAAGTAGCGCTCGACAAGGAAGAAAGGCTCCTGATCTGCCACGGACGAGAATGTGGGCGGTGGGCAAGAACACTATTTCAGCGCTGCGATCCTGTGCAACAAGAGCATTAGCAGGAGGAGCCTGAGAGGTCGCAACCCCATCTACATTGGCCGGATTTGATCCAGAAGCAGGAACGGAAGTGGCGCTAGATAAACGCTCGCAAGGATGCAATAGCGCATGATGTCGGCGATTGCAAGTTGGGCAGCGGGAGGATGAGCATCCGCGAGCTAAGTGATCAGACTTGAGGCACACAAAGCAGAGGGCAAGACGTCTGACCTCATCGTATCGTTCCTCAACTAACAAGGCGAGAAACCTTGGGCAAGATGGCACAGCGTGTGCCAGGATGCCGCACAGGGCACACGAAGCAGGCGGAGCATTCAGGAGCATGCAGGATCGGTTGTTAAATGGCCTACGTCGGCCCGCTTGATTCGCTGACAAATGCGGAGCTAAGGCCAAATCCACCGTCTCCAGGGTACGGCACCTTTGTTCCAGAAACCGAGCCATAGATTCCCAAGTTGGCAGGCTATCATCAGTGCTTCCTGCCAGAGAGTCTTCCCATTTGGCCTTTGTGGCAGGGTCCAACTTTTGAAAGATGATCTGGATGAGGAGGCATCCTTGAATTTCGGCCGACGTCGCGGAACTCATAAGGGCCCGCATATGTCCATTGAATCGGTCGGATAATTCTCGAAGAGTAGCAACGGATCCCGGCTCAACCACCCTTAACTGCAGGATCTCGTTGATGTGAGCCTGGAAGATTAAGCGACGGTTGCTGAAACGGTTGCGCAAAAGGTCGAGGGCAACATCATAGTTCGCGTCGGTAATCTCAAGCGCCCTCACAGTCTCCAGTGCTGAGTCCCGCAGGCAGGAAATGAGCCACCTGAGCTTCTCCATCTTGGTCATGTGCGGGTGGCTGTCAATGGTTGTCCTAAATAGGGCGCAGAAATCCGGCCACTCGGCATAGCCGCCGCTAAATGTTGGCATTGGCAACGGGGGCAATGAGGGAGCAGGCTTATATGGAGCGTTTGACATCCCAGCACCACTGGTAGCATCCAAAAGTGTAAAGTGAGCAGCAACCCGCATAGAACGCTTGGCCACCTCCAACTGGATGTCAACGTGCACGTCCGTAGCCAGCTGAGAGAAACGCCAATATAAATCGCTCCCGATCTCGCTGTAGTTTAGCTCCTCCAATTCCTCCTGCAGCGTGGTGAAACGGTCGCGCAGACGCTTCTCCATAGACTCGAGGGTCAGAATGGTTGAATCGTCGGTCTATATCGCAGCCTTGACCTTCCGATGCAGTAACTCCATTTCCTGACATGTTACCTCGGCGCGTCCCCGCAGCATCCTTTCACAGCTTGACGCAGCAGATGCAGTAGCTTCAGCTCCAGATTTCATTGTGCAATTAAATTGAAATGCAACTTTGCGACAACAAAACCAACAACGGTGTTTCAGTGGCACTTTTAATGCTGATCATGATAATTGAACGGGATGATATCACGTCGGGGTCACCAAATGTTATGCTATTAATCGTTTTTAAAAGCGGCCAAATGAATTATAATTCCAAAGGTCAAGTTCAATCCAGCTTCAGTCTTTATTTTCGAGAGTTCAACTCTAACCCAACTTGCAGTCGCTCAAATCAATAACAAAATTACAAGAAGCAAAGCTTAGCAATATGAATTTAGCAATATGAACGCACACAACTGCAATATTTGCTAGTGTGCAGCAGCTCTACAAAAAAGCTCCCCAAAGCGCATGCGCTACAACTACCACCAAAGCGCATGCGAATGGGGGAGAAGTAAACAAAACCAGAACTGTCGATAACCCGCCGCCGCTACTCAGACTTATAATATATATAACTTATTTTACGCAGCTTCGCCCTTTTCTGCTTGGCTCAACACTATCCTATGGGGCTTTTATTTATACTTATCCTATCGGCAAATAAAACATTTTTTGCTGATGGTCTAACTTCTTAAGGCAAGGGGAAAGTATTTAATAAACAAAAAAAAAAGTAGGTGTCCATCTTGTAGGTATGTGGCTTTTTTGGGGCACACCAGATGTGACGCGTACTAAATGCGAGAAAACATTTTTAAAAAAGACACGTTGGGTTCTTCCAGATAAGTTTTCATAGAGCCGCGGAACAGTTCTTTAGTAAAGAGTTTGATACTCCATAGGGAACCTATATTGGAAGATCCGATAATAAACACCTTCTTCAAAAGATAAAAGGTTGGCCAATTGGATATCTTAAGGTGAATAAGGTATGAGAGCATAGCATTTATTTTATTTTTACATAAGAGTCTATTCCGGATCTTTAAATTTAATAGGTGCGAAACTGGGAGACAGACAGACAAGAATATATCCCAGTGATCTAACTGCTATGTTATCAGGAATATTCCACTTCGAAACATCGATGTTAAGGCTCGGCTAACAGTCCATAATGTTAGGCGGGACTTCACGCAGACACTAACGAAGACTCCATCCTTGGCAAACTCAGAGCCTCCAAAACCGGCTACACAGCATTTGGAGCGACGAAGCTGAAGTTGACTTGCCAGCTACGCGAGATGAGCTGCACGTATTTACCGGAATCCATTAACACTAAGCAGGGCAGGTACGCACCCTATCGACCACGGATTAGGATATTGGCGTTTGGAAAAAGCACTAGTTCAGCATGGCGATCCTGAGTCAATACGGTGTTTATTGACTGGGAAAGTGGGGTAGCAACGGCACCTGCATCGATGGAAACCAAGTCTGGTGGAGCAGTTGCCCACAATAGTGCAACAAGGAATGATGTCGGCGATTGCAGAGCAACGGAAAGCTGAACATCCGCGTGCAAAATGGCCATTCTTCAGACATACAAAAAAGCGGGCCAGCCGTCGCACTTTGTCTTACCGTTCATTAATTGGCAAAGCAATGAACCTTTGCTTGTCTAAGGAGCGAGTGCGCCAAAACACCGCACAGGGTGCATGGAGCAGGACGTGCGTAAAAAAGCATGCACGACGATCGTTTATTGTTCAATCTACCTCGGCCCACTTGATTAGCGTTTGGCACTTTTGCTCTTAGAATCGTACTATAGACTCCCACGATGGAAGGCTGTCGTTGTTTCCGGCAAGAGTGTTCTCCCAGTTCGCTGGGTGAGACCTTCGTTCTCCCAGCCCCACAAGGCTGACTCCCGCAGGCATAATGAGCCACCGGAGCTTTTCCATTTTTGTTAGGTTAGGATGGCGGTCAATCGTGGTCTGAAAAAGGGCGCAGAAATCTGGCCACTCGGCATAGTCGCCGCTAAACTGTTTTATAAATAAAAAAAACTGTGTTGTTACATAAACATAATGCACCGGCTCAATCGCCAGTGGATAAATGATGAGTGGATATATGCCTTAAAGTCCCACTTATGGGAAGTGCAACGATCAGCAAATTCGCATATCTTGACATCGCACACAAGCGAGCCATGCACACTACACCCTTGCGCTCCCGCAGCTGCCAGCTTTGTACACGATCATAGAATTATATGCGTTTGAGTGTTTGGTCATTGAGATTTTTTTTCCAAATAAAAAAGACGAAACTATTTATTTTTGCAACGTTATAATATTGTTTATTTTGGTCCGCATTTGAAATAGAATGAGACGAAATCTCCGAATTATGATGCGTACGCACTGAGTTAAAAAACACGAGTGAGCCCGCCTTAGAACATAGCCCGAGCGAAAGCTCGCTAGCTTAATGATAAAGATAAATAAAGCCGAGCGGCCGAGAAGAGTCGGTTTGCGACCAACAACAGCGATAAGATAATGAATATATGCCAAACTATAATTATTACATTTATATTATATTACATTTATATCGATCTAATCTATGCCGTGGCTGCTGCCTGACTCGAAAATATGTATATGAACATAGCCGCAACTGATCGCTGCCGATCTTTTGTAGGCAGCGCAGCCGCGACTTTTTTAATTTTAAGATTAATACTCCATGATATGTTCTAACAATAAAGTGTTAGACGGCATGATGGCCTGAAACCAAACCAACTAAGCTTATGAATTATTTCAACAATAATTAGCCATCCTACTTAACAATTACAGCTTGACAACCTCCACCTGAATCAGTCGCCGGCTGCCAGAATTTCAAATACAGCTCACTCCCTATCTCGACGAAAATGAGCTCCACCAATTCTTCTTGAAGTGTGGTGAACGTGATCACGCAAACTCTTCTCCTTCGAACTGACTTCAGCGCCATAATGGTGCAATCCTCATTCCACGCCGCAGCCTTCTCTTCTTCGCAGCATCCTATCCCGGGTTACGGAAGCAGATCCAGTAGTTTCAGCTCCACACTCCATCCCGTAATTATTCAGAGCAAGTGATGCAAACCAAAAAAATATTTTTTAGAGGGGAAAATATACTCAAAGTTTAAATAAATTTTATCTAAGTACATCGGTCCAATCAAACTCCAAAATTAACTTATTTAGTTTCATAAAGTCTGCCTTACGGAAAGAACGAATTTTATTAGATTTAGACTTAGGGATGATATGGATACCCAGGATTAGAAAGGTGCAAAGTCCTAGAAAGAGCATTTCCATCTGGATCTGAAATGAAACACATTTCCAGCACCCGACCTAAAGAATTTTAAACATTGTTAATTTGACCAATTGACAAGTCAATCTTGCCCACTGGGAAGTCGTGGTTCGGAGCTAAAGATCTTCGGCTCTCTAAGTAGGATGCAAAGAAAGAACTATCAGAATACAGTTTCAAAAGATGGCTACGTAGCCCTTTAGTATTCTGATAGGTAATATGGCTAAGGAATTAATTCTTTATAGTTTTTTGCTCTTACTTGTAGGAGTTTTACTCCCACAGGCTTGGTAATTTTTTCTTCACCCAACTTGGCTGATGATCTAGGAAAAAAATTTTCTCTGACCCAAAACTTAAATTTAGGAATTTCCACCATCTTTATAGCAAGTCGGGAAACAAATATATGTTTTGATGGTGGGATCACCTATAAGAGTTTTTTTGTCGCAGTTGGTAATACTGCAAGATCAGTTAGTACCGCAGGTCCGGATGGTTGAATACCCTGTTAGGCGACTTTTATACACAGAGATGAGAGAAATATTTCTTACGCTTTGGAGACTTATTTAGCACTGAAGACTATTTTGTAAATCAAACGCACAGAATTGGTCATTGATTTTGCAAAAACCGCTAATCAACTCTTTAAGTCCACTACTAGTCAGTCTCATGAACGACCTCGTTTCATCCTGAACAGCACGACTGCCGGCATACTTAGCGTGTTCAACGTATTTTACAGAGACAGTAAAGGATGGTGGGCTGCGTTGATGAAATTGTATTATTACAAGATTTAACCACATATACAAGCTATAATTCCATAATTATTCATTTTTTACTTAATATTATTATTTTTTTTTATTAAAGAACGTTGAACTACTGTGCCAGGGAATTGAAAAAGGGAGCTTAAAGAGAGCCATTAGTGAGAGTTAGAGACCAGTAACAAGTGCAAGGAATATAGAAAATAATATCTATTGATCAAAAATGAAAGCAATACCCGTCTGTTTTCTTTAAAATATAGAAAGGAAAGTGTGCGCTCTACTAAAAAATATTACACCTACTACTACTGATTATTAAGGGTAATATTATATTATTACTACTAAACATTTTATGTGTAAAATAAAAAAAAGAGTTGTACTATAATTTAATGTTTAATGTAATTGAATATAACTTATTTGTAATTTGATCCTACCCAATTCTAAAGGATCCTACCCAAATTGCCAGATCCGTTTTGACCGTTTTGAAGACGTCTGGTGCTGGTTGGCAAAAGCCAATTACCATTCATGAGGACATAAGTGTAAAGCATAAGCCCTCTCAGGGGAAACCAGCACTGCAGCCGAAGCCGGCAATGAAGTCCTACGAAACTACAGATGCTGCCCCGTAACGTTCAAAATTATAATGCAGCGAGTCACATCAGCACGTTCTCAAATCACACCATATGGTTTCGTACAATCCAAAACCACATAGGAAGTACTCTTTGCGCCACCGCCCTAAAAACAGAACTTGAGGAACATACAGCAATTCTTAAAAATAACAATGGGAAGCTGCCAAATTAACATCGAAGCCATGATGGTCACCCTGCATAAGAGCATGATAAAGTTTGTCTTTTATGAAAAGAGTTATGCATAATCAAAACATCATAACCCAGATGAGAGCGTTCCAATAGAAATATTGCTTGTCTTCCGTGCGTCCAAAAATATTCCACGCAATCTAAAAAGCGACCTGAAATATCGACAGTCCCACGCAACCTTTTCGAGGTCCTAAGGCAGGACGCTGAAAATACACAGCGCGATTAAATAGAAAAGCTATCACCAACCAGATTAAGATTACCTCTGTGTCAAGCCCACCCAAATTAAAGAAGAAGTAGATTGAGGAAAAATAACGTTTTCGGTTAGATGCAATGAAAAAATTAGTGAACATATAAAAAAATCGTTAGGTCGTATAAATTGTATACCAAGCAGATATACCAAAAAACTGAGTACAATTCCCACAGAATTTTGTTGTCTAAGTTCCATTTGGCCAAGATTAATTGCATTGAAACTACAATATTTGGGTGAATGTTCACAACTCTAACTTCGGCTATCAATAAAAACACAACCTCACAAGCAATTTTTTTTTATTATTATTCTTAAGACATATTCGTAACTTACAAAAAAAAAATCGAAATAAACTCACATAAACTCAATTTTGAACGTTTTTATCAGCATATACATATTTCATAAGCATATTTGCTATAATGCTATTGGCGGTGGGTGTAAATTAGTTTAAAACGTTTTTTAGCAGAGCAAAACTGTTTCAGGAGAATAATTAGAAAAACTTTTTTATAAAACCCTGTCGGGTCAGGCAGCAGCCACAGCTATCACTAATATATAATAATTATAGTTTGTCATTTCATATTTGTCCTATTTATCTTATCGCTATTGTTGGTCGCAAGCCGACTCTTCTCGGCCCGGCCTATGTTCTAAGGCGGGCCCACTTGTACTCTCTATCTCAGTGCATACGCATCATAAAATCGGAGCTTTCTCACTCCATGTCATATGCGAATAAATAAACATTTATAACGTTGTGAAATAAATAATTTCCTCTTTTTGTTATTTTGGAAAAAAGGGAAAAAGGTCATTGAAAAGGCTCAATGACCAAACAAACCCAAAAATGCGAAAATTATACGGAGAAATTTAAAATAATGCTGTCAGCTTCACCGTAAATGGCAGTTCCACTTCTTAAATTTCCGAGAGACTTGAATATAAAAATGTTAGGGAATGGACTGCAAAAACATCATTAGAAGTCATCAGATACATTTCCAGCGTGGAAAAAAACACCCTGCATTATGCGATAAAAATGTCAAAGATTTCTTTCTCTTATCTTAAAGCGAACGGACGTGTTTTTTTTTTGTGCGCATTGCGTTTTCACTAAATATTTGATTTCATAACTTTAAACTCCGGTGTTTATATTTATATTTATTGATATTTACAATAAACTATCTTTTGCATCAAATATCCGTATCGCTTCGTATGTTTAGTGGTATATTTGGAGGTAAAATAATAATTTTATTAATTTTCTTCCAAACATAGCTGTGCTCTGCTTCTTCATCTTTTACGGTGTTGCTTCTATCGTCGCTCAATAGAGATTCTTATCTCTATCTATTCTTTGCTGTTTACTAACCCACACTAATCGCTCTCTTTAATCCCCTTTTTTCGTTTCCCTAGCACAGTGGTTCAAGGTACGTCAATAATATAAACAAAAAATATTAATAAATTAATGATCATAATTATGGAATTTAAACTTGTCTGCGCGTTAAAGTCTTGTAATAAGACAAACTCCTCATTCAAGCTTACCATCCACTGCTGGCTCCACAGTAAAATTGCTTCGGATCCTGAGTACTGGATCAAATAGCGCCGAATATACATAACTCTTTTAACATTAAGGGTTATGCGCGTTGGAATAAGACCGAGCTAATAGGTATCTAGAATAACTAAAGGTACATCCAGTTATTTTATGTATATTTAAGATAAAAGCTTAAAATCTTTAAATTTAATAGGTGCTTTGTATACCAAGGCCGATTAGTTGAAGCGGACGGATGTATTTCCACGGATTTCCACGGCATGCAAGCGTCAAAAAATATATTCAAAGCGTAATAAAATTTATGTAATGCATTGTATCTTCACATGCTAGTAGATCGGACCAATCAAATTTCAAAAATTAACTTGTTTAGTTTGTTTAGCCAAGTTCTGAAAAGAGTCCAGAAGCCGACCTAAAGAATTTCTAACGTGGTTAAATTGACCGAGTAACATGTAAAATATACCCGCGGGGAAGTCATGGTGTCTGTTAAAAAAAAAAGGGTAAATTTTCAACATTAGATCACAGGAGTTTTGGGAAAAGTCACCCAAAGCTGCCAGCTGGTAATAATCAGACAAAAGATTAATAGAGAACCGACATGTATTGCCAGTATGTGGGCGGTTCGGACGAAGGAGCTGGTCACGTAAAAAGATTGACCGAACAAGATTATTTTAAGGCAAAGAAATTTTCCTCGCCAAAGTCTTGTGATCTTACCTCTTTAGAAGCGAATTTGGAGTCTTTAGAAATGAACACTCCTCCTCCCCTTCGCAGAGATCGATCACGTCTAAAAGTGGTGTACTTTCTTGGAAAAACTTCGGGGCTAAAGATCTCCGGCTTTAACCAAGTTTAGGCTATAGTTTTAACCTTTAAAGACTAAAATATAATATATGGGATTCAAAGAAAGAACTATAAGTATACAGTATCGGAGGTTTGCTATGTAGCCCTCTAGTATTCAGATAGGTAAATGTTAGTGGCTAAGTTAGCTTTTTACAGCTGAGGAAGAGAAGGTTTAAGGTTGGTCAGCGGCTCTTACATGTGGTAGCTTTACTCCCACAGATTTGGTAATTTTGTTCACCACCGTACTTGGCTAATGTTCTTGGACTACACATTTTTCTTGGCAAAAAAAAACGGAACAAGTTGTCTTGAACATGACACATACCTAGTACTTTAGTAACGTCCGCTTCCTCTATGTCAGCTTTTGTATTAGCTTTAATGTAAGCCGAGATATCAATCTTAGAAGTGTCAGGGGCATGCCGCGAAACATCTGTGGGAATTGGGGGTCCGGAATGTTGATTACCCTGTTGGGCGACTTTTGAGGGGGTTTGAATTAATGGGACAGTTTATTTTTACTGAGATATTTGGAAGCCGAATTTTTTCCAGGTGTAGCCCTTGGCGTACCCAGCGATATGAGAGAGAAATTTCTTACGTTTTGGAGACTCATTTAGCACTGAAGACTACTCTGTGAACCAAACGCACAAAGTTGGTCATTGATTTTGCGAAAACCGCTAATAATTTCTTTAAGCCCACTCATAGTCTGTCGTATGAACGACCTCATTTCGTCGTGAACAGCACATAACTTCACAACAAAAGTGGAGACAAGACCTACGCGATATGGCATCCCAACCTGATGCTGTGAACCCGGCACACATATAGAGTTTTCACAAGCCAGCAATGAAATCAATTTCATAAATGTGAAATGAACTTGTCATTCAACCAGACAAGAGTCTACATTCATAGAAGTCGCCCGATCTTTGTGAGAGTTTTGCTATTAAATCATTTTTCCAAAAAAATAATTTTTGGAAAAAGTTCCAAGTTTTTCTCTTCAAAAATACCAAGTTTATTTAATTTCAGTTCATTCAGTATAGCTATAGAATATAGTCGGACGGTTCTAATGAAATATGAATAAAAAGGATAATTTGTACAAAGTCCCAACTTTTCATCTTATAAAACACCAAAGTTATCCCATTTTTTATGAATCAGTTATATGACAGCTATATTATATAATCTATATATAATATGTATAGTAAGAAAAGAAGGATGTGTGCAAAGTGTCAAGTTGATAGCTTTAAAACTGATAGACTAGTTTGCGTAGAAACACAGAGACATACATACGAACATGCGAATATCGACTAACGAAGAGTTTCTGAGTAAGAATATATATCATTTACAAGGTCGGAGATGTCTACATCAATGCGTTGGACACTTTTGACCTAATTTATAATATCTTCTGCAGAGGTAAAATGAGCACTGTGAATATAGGGCCTGAGCTCACCTGGTGTAGAAAATTATGAGGAAAAGTGTTGCTTAGACAAGGTGTTAAGAATATAGATGTCGGTAAAGCCAAATGTCAATAAATTGTAGTCAAAAAATAATAGCCTGAATAGTTCCTTCTGAGCATATGCTTGTGTTTATGCATATGTTTATTTTGCTTCAGATATAAATCTACATTTATGTAAAAACAAAAAAATCTTATATATGTTTCTAAATAAACACGGTAAATTTGCGATGTTTTTAAGGTTTAAATAAAAGATAAATGATAAAAAATATTTAATTATTTTTTTTTTATTTCTGACAGAATAAAAACAAATAGGCTAGTCTGAAACAGTTTGATGAATCCATCCAAGGTTAACTAATTTGTTCATTTAAAAATTAAATGATAAATAAGTGGACCCACCCTTATAAATGATATTACTTATGTTTTAGTTTTGGTATATACAACTTTTTATATACGACAAAATATCATAAAACAGTACATACGTACATATGTATGTTGAATAGTGTGAATTATAAATAACCACCATATTTAAAATGTGTATTTATATACATATACATAATATGTATTCAATATATGGAAAAGGAAAACACAATTTAATATGTAAATATATAGATCATTTTAAATCTCAAACTAAGTTTAAAAGGAATAATTACAATCATACATTTTTTGGGAAACAAATATATATATAATATTTTGAACGTACCAGTTTTTATTCCGAAAATCCTTATTTTCGTAAAAAAAAGACAAGGTTTAAAAAAAATTTTTTTTGTCCCTTAAAAAACTTTTTAATGTTTAAGCGAAAACGCTTTTAGTCACATTAGCCAAATCCATATACAATACATTTGTAGTAATTTTTGCCATGTATGCAAAACGTTCAGGCGAAGCTCGACACTCTAATGAAACTGAAGACACAGAGGCATCATGGTCAACTAATTCTGGAAACAGGCGCAAGTTTTTAGTTATAAAATAAATATTGACATTAGAATACCCTTATAATTTTTAATATATTTTTGAAAAAAATGTTCCTTAAGGATTCCTATTTTATTTATTTTTTTTTACAAATATTTTTAAAATAAATTATTTAAAAACATGAATGGAAAGCTAACTTCTGGCGGAGCCGAAGTTAATATACCCTTGCAGATATGTGGCAGCTTATATTATTATATATATATCGGATCTTATATAGTAGGCCGATCCTTATAAAACTCGGCAGATCAAATTAGTTTGCAGAAAGTAGAATCCATACAAAGTCTTATAACTTAAAAAACAACAGAGATATGGCAAATCCGATAAATCAGTTATATATAATCAATCAGAATAAGATTTCCAAAAGAGGAGTCCGTAGCAAGTCCCATCCTTCTAACTTAAAAAACAACAAAGTTATGGCATTTCCGAACAATCAATTATATGGCAGCTATAGGATATAGTTGACCGATCCCGGCCGTTCCGACTTATATACTGCCTGCAAAGGAAAGAAGGATGTGTGCAAAGTTTGAAGTCGATAGCTTTAAAACTGAGAGACTAGTTTTCGTAGAAACAGACAGACAGACGGACATGCTTATATCGACTCAGGAGGTGATCCTGATCAAGAATATATATACTTAATAGGGTCCACTTTTGACCAAAATTATAATACCCTCTGCAAGGGTATAAAAATAATAATATACATATATGCATAAAACATATGCATATATGCAGTAGACTTTACTGGGTTAGAGGGTAGTCCATCTAAGTGACGAGCCGCACCCATAGTGTGTGCATGAAAGCTACTTTATATATATATGAATAAGGTTTTTTTTTAATTTGAATATTTTTATTAAAGCATAAGTAATTTAGTTTGGAATATAATTAATTTTTATATTCTTAATTTAGTCTGGTGGGGAAAAGGTAGGAATATAAATTTATTAATTTTAAATGATACAATACTTTACAGTACCTTGCTAAGTTTTTCACACCTTTATGTTGTTCACCTGAATAAAAATATATACCTGAATTATTTTCGAAAATCCGAAAGCATATAAAAAACAAGAAAGGAAAGCTAACTTCGGGCAGAGCCGAAGTTAATATTCCCTAAGTTAAGTTAATCTCTCCCAAAGGAAAGAAGGACAGTGCAAAGCATGAAGTCTATAGCTTTAAAACTGAGAGACTAGTTTGCGTAGAAACAGACAGACGGCCGGACGGACAGTGATAGAAAATATCGAATTATAGAAAAATGACCTTTTTGAGCGTTCGAAGGCGTCTTCGAATTTTGTGAAGACAAATCCCAAGCTTTAGCCGACAAGACGTAGGCTATATAACCGTGCCACCAACGAGTGACAATTATTTCAAAAAATGCAATTCACTTTTCTCTTCACTTTATTACCAAGCAGAAATCAGCGCGGACGCTCTAATTAGAAAGTTTAAAATTTAAAAGTAAGAGACCTCAGTGATTCAATTTATACTGACCATCAGTATAAATCTCCATGCATAGTTTCATATGCTTCCCTGAACGAACGTCCAGAACAAAAATAGATTTCACCATCAATTTCCCCAGTACACATAAGCGAAGAAAATTATCATCTTTATCATGTATTAGAATCTGTAGGCCGTATATTTTCATTTTTTGACAGCCATCACTGTGAACGGCAGTCCACGAGGTGACGAACTGCATGCATTGGCGTGCACGAGGAGACTCCATATATAGCCAAAGAATTAAAAATTTTCTGTATGCATCCGATCTGAAAAAATTATATACCAATCAAAAGGTTTTGTTTTAGTTAGATTATTTTTAACCTTTGCTAGACAACTAGAATTTTTTTCTTTATTCTTTATAGAAAACCCCTTAAGTTTACGTTAACAATGCGTAACTTCATAATCAATAATGATATAAAAACGTGCTTTCTTTAAGACCACATTTCACTTTCTTTAAGACCAAACGTCTAATAGTAGACAGAAAAAATACACTGAAAAACTTGGTTTTTTGAGAAAATTTTTTTTTTTCAAAATTGGCTTATAGGATCTAATTTATATTGCATGTGAAGATAGCTCTTGGGATGATATAACTTTTAATATATCTTATATCTAGCATAATTCGTTAACTTAAGATATAGTCCTAAAAGTGGAGCTAACAATTTTGTGCAGCCACCTGTCGAGCTTGGCGTTACGTACACATGTGTGTGTATTTGATTGACAATTTTGCATTTTGGAGTCTGTGCATATACCCCAGAAAATATCGAGTATATCTTTTCAGATTTTAGTTTGTTTAAATAAATCAGAATCCAATCAAATCAGTTGTGTCAGAATTCACAACGCTCTCCACTCGGCTAACCTCAAAAATTTCTGATGAATTGATGAAAAATGTTGATGTAATTCTACTTAGTGTTTCAGTGTCCCATGTTTTAATGAGAACTCTCAAAAAGTCACAACTTTACGAGCAAAAAGCTTTGTAACAGCGGACGGCAGTCCGTAAAGACACTATATATAGCCGAATTATTAAAAATTTTCTGTGTGCGTTCAATCTGAATGTGCAATATACCAAATGAATGGTATTGTTTTCTTTAGAGGGATTTTATCCAAACATTTGCAAAAGTAGTTTGGCTTGAGAGAAATATGCGTAAATGTAAAACACTTTCGATTCACTAAATTGGAGATAGCGGGGACATTGGTGTCACCAGAAAAAATATTTCGATTTCGACATTTCTTTTATTCAGGAAAAACGTATTTAAATTGTTGTTTTTTATTGGCTCCAGTAGTGCTTGCTGCTGGGAAGTTTATGTTTTTGGTAGTTGAAACTTCTGGTTATGAAGTTTCAAGTTTTGACTGTTTTGACTCTGCTGTAGCTGCACATTTTTGCTGACCGGTTGGGATGTATATCTCGGCCAATGCGCGACCCATCTCGTTTATGTGGGTCCTCAACAGTGATTCTATGATGCATGAGATGTGGCACTTTGTACATTGAGTGTACAACTTAAAAATAGTCAACCGGCTATTATTTACTGACTTCTTATAGTGGAGCCATTTCGATATATACGTAAATGCTGCTTTTGTCAATTGAGCATTGTTGGGCCAAGCAGCTACCAACAAAACCATTTAAAATAATCATAATATATTTAGCTGCAGTGGATTGTTATCAGCATTTATTCTTATGTGTCAGTCTGCCAGTTTCGCATACGCTTTGTTGTTATTTGTAGTGCATGCGCTTTTGGGAGCTTAGGTAGAGCTTCTGCGCCCAGTTTGAGTGGCTGCATATTTTAGGGTTAAATTGAACCCCAAATAAATATTGAAATTTGAACTGCAGCTCGTTTATTTATTCGACCGCTATTAAAAACTATTAATAGCTTAACAAGCACCAACGCTGCGATTCGTATAATTATTCGATTTGCTGTCTTAGTTGCTGATAAGTTCCAATGGTACCCGGGCTAAGGTACGAATAAAAATAGTTTTTTTCGGAAGCGTGGACCAAGGGTAGTAGGATAGTTTTCAGTTGGAGATGAGCGGTCGATCGAGACACATTCAAATAAGGAATAAGTTCCCATTACGCTGGAACTGGCAGAGGCCGGGTTAACGGCCTCAGTTTCGGATGCCATTTCGCGTAGGTCTGTTCTTCACTTTTGCTGTGACGGCTGTCGTGCTGTTCAGTGAGGTTGTTCAGTGAGGCTTAAAGAGTTGATCAGCTGTTTTCGCAATATCAATGTCCAACTCTGTGCGCTCGACTAACAGTTTAGTAGTCTTGAACTGCTAAATGAGTCTCCCAAGCGTAAGAAATCCACTGTTAGTGATGTGCTTGTGGCGAATAATCATCAGCCTACTCAGCCGACAATTATGCAGCCGCTCATATTTCTAGCCACTCCAAGCGCTGGACCTGGGAAAAATTCGGCTTCAGAAAATCTCAGTATAAATTAGCAATTGTCCGATATGTCCTCCGTAGCATCGTTTCAAGTGATACCACCAGACCCAATAATTCAAACCCTCTTAAGAGTTACCGCAGATATAGCAGAGTTATAGCAGATTTTCAAGACGATTTGTTCCGCCAGCTTTTGGCCAGAGAACATTTTCTTCGAGGAACATCAGCTAAGTGCGGTGAAGAAAAAAATTATCAAACCTGTGGGAGTGAAACTACCACATGTTAGAGCCACTGACCACACACCATCTTCGTCGGAACCGCCTACATACTGGAAAATTTTTTCGCTATTCGTCTCATTTTGGACCGTCTAAATGCTGGTAGCTCTGGGGGACTTCAATATACCAGAACTTATGTGGTCTAATGTTGAGAATTCTCCGTCTATACTGCTTAAATCGCTCAACGACTTCCCTGCGGGTATGTTCGACATGTTACTCGGACAATTAACCACGTTAGAAATTCTTTAGGTCGGCTGTTGGACTTGTGTTCGTTTCTGATTCTGATGGAATTACTCCTTCTGGAACTTTGCCCCTTTCTAACCCTGAGGATCCATATCATTCCACTCCTGAGGTTTCAATCGAAACCAATACCTTAATTGACCTTAAGTCTTCACTTAAATCTCATAAAGTTCGTTTCTTCCGTATGGCTGATTTTATAAAATGAATCACTTTTGGAATTTTATTGGTCCGATCTACTGGCATGCGATGACATAAACATTGCCTTAGAGGGATTTTATAATACCCTAAATATATTCTTCGAAGCTTGCGTGCCGTGGAAATATCCGTCCGCTTCAACTAATCCGCCTTGGTATACAAAGCCCCTATAAAATTAAAAGAACGTCATCAAAAGAATTTTAAAAAAACATAAATTATCTGGGTATACAGCTAGTTATTTAAGATACTTAGTAGCTCAGTTCAATTTCACCGTGCATAATGCCGCATGTTATAGGAGTTATATTCACCGCTGCCGGATTCAGTTTACTCAGGACCCGAAGCAGTTCTATAAATTTGTAAACACTAAGCGCAAACATGTATCGTTTCCATTTCCAATTTAGAGGCGTTTCTAAATTGGATTCCAAAGCTTTTCGAAAAACTTATCACTCCACATTTTTAACACCTATGTAGCTCAATAATATCCCCGTGCCATCATGGCTTTATGAAGCGCCGCTCCACCACCACCAACTTATAGCAGCTAACATCTTTTGTCATGAATGTGTTCCGGAATGGCTTACAAACAGACGTCATTTACACTGACTTCATTAAAGCATTTGACTCTGTTAAGCATTCGCTTCTTGTAAATAAACTCAGTCTTTTGGGATTCTCAACTGATCTCCTGATTTGGATTTCAAGCTTCTTATCTGGAAGAACCCAACGTGTTTTCTTTAAAGATGTTACCTCGCGTTTAGTCCGCGTCACATCTGGGGTGCCCCAAAGACGCCATCTTGGATCATTACTTTTTACATTATTATTTAACGACTTGCCCCTTGCCTTAACTGATTCCTTGTACTTATGTACGCTGATGACATTAAGCTTTGTATTCAGTATAGATTCACTAGCGCCCAATCTAGACTTCAATCCGATTTGGATAAATTTCAAAATTTGTGTTTAGCAAATAACCTAAAGCTTAATGGATCGAAATGTAAGCTCATTTTAACAATTTTATCGATCTAGTCCTCACCAGGCTATGTACTTTCTCTATGGGTACGCCTTAGAACGATTAACACAGGTTAACGATCTGGGTGTCCTATTAGATTTGAAACTTAAATTTACCGAACACCATGGTTAATAAAGCAATGGGTGTGCGTGGTTTTATTAAACGATGGTCAAAAAAATTCAATGTCCCTCACAAAATAAAAACTTGAGTATGGATCATGTGTCTGGAGTCCTCAATACGGAGTACACCAAGATCACATAGAATCTGTACTGTGAAGAGGAGGTGAAGGGTATTTTGTTCGGACTACAATGGTCTCTACCACATTTTGCCACTTTGCTCTGCTTTTTTTTTCTAAAATCGTATATTTTAAACGCCTTATCTAAGCAACAATCTTCCTCGTAACATCTTAGCGTCCCTCGGTCGGTTGTGCGGAAGGTGGGCTGTACGTATGCAGCGAGAGCCCCACGAAAGATGCTTTCAATAAGAAAAAAATCTTCAATAGGAAAATTTTTGGGAAAAAATCATAGAAGCACAAAAATAAATCGGAGATTTTAACTTGGATTAGTATTCCAAATATATGGTATATGGTATATGGCCAAATACACGGTCTACATAATTCAATATATGGTAAAATTGGATCAATTTCTTCTCTTTTCTACCGCGGAAACTGTGGGTAATGGAATCTATGTTTGTTTTGGACTTTGGTTCAGTTAGGTTATGAAGCAGTAAAATCTATGTGTGGAGGAAAACAAATTTGAAATTGTCGTCCTGTGTAATATTAGCTGCACCTTTACTGCAAGGGTATATCAACTTCAAGTTCGCTTCCTTTCTTGTCACAGCGGACGGTAGTCCTATGGATGTTGACCATACATTCTTGTACTCGGTACAACCTATGGAAAAAAAACTTTAAACCTTACAACTTAGCTAGTCCCGACGATCATGCCATCACAAATCAATCAGGTGGGCTATATTGTCATGAATTGTCTCTCAAATATCTTTAAAAAATACCTGCCTTTACAAAAGCTTCCGAACCTGTGGCTCGAGTCACGGATTCTCTTCATTACCAAAGAGGGCAAACAGTCGCATACGACTCCAAAAGACTATAGACCAATCAGTTAATCATCTTTTCTTCTTAAGACCCTCGAAAAAGTCATAGGTCTTCATCTAAGGTGTAATCTTAACCAAACCCAAATATCAAAGCCTAAATAAAAGCATGCTGTGTGAATCATACCCTTATCTCTATGATAGAAGAGGCAATCGTTTCCAGACATAGAACCTAAATATAGAAGAAAGTTCAAAGAAGGCAGCCATGGCCCTTTTCATGGCATCATCATCATCAGTATCGGTAGAAAATCAACATGTAAATGGTAAAAAAGTTCAGAGAGCGGCAGCAGGTTGTACCTGTGGCTTTCAGAACCCCTCCAAACGTAGCCCTAAACGCCATACTCAACTAATCCAATCCAGAACTAGCTGGAACAGGAAAAATGGGCGAAAATAAGACAGTGAGAAAAAATCAGTGGAGGCCCAACTTCAGTTGGCCTAGGTACGTATACATACATACAATAGATACAAACCTCTTTTAGCCCCACCATTCCTATAAGGCCCACCACGCCCAAGTCCCAGGCCCAGAGAATTCAATAAGCCTGTACAGAGATGGATAAAAATTAGAAAATTATCGGAGGAGTAGTATATGAGGCGATGACCATATAGAAAGCACTTAAACATCTAAAAACATTCTGATTCACAGGAAGTGAAGTAAACATTTTGCTATTAAATCGATCGGCTCCATCTCCAACAGCCCAATCACTTAGACTGTAGATCATCTTTTTACGAGATGGCCCAACAGTATGACATAAGTCTCATTTGGGTCCCAGGTCACAGGAACCTCTCAGTCAACAGCTTATGTTTATACAGAAAAACGTACTGTATATACATGTTGTATAAGTTCTACACTAAAGTTCGCATATTACACCTCCCTTCTTTTGAGAAATAACGTAATATAAATTACATAAGTTATTTGATCAAATATATATTTTAAACATTGTATATACTATATTGTAATATATATAATATATAAAATACCATATACTATATACAATATACATATACAATATATATATATATATATATATATTATATTGCATATATGTAATCAAAAGCATATGTTTTTAAAATGAAAACTATTATTTTTGTAGTATTTGATATTTATATGCAAAAAACAAAAAAATTGTGGGATAAAAATTATTTCTCCGACCCTATAAAGTATATATATTCTTGATCAGGATCACCTCCTGAGTCGATATAAGCATGTCCGTCTGTCCGTCAGTCTGTTTCTACGCAAACTATTCTCTCAGTTTTAAAGCTATCGACTTCAAACTTTGCACACATCCTTCTTTCCTTTGCAGGCAGTATATAAGTCGGAACGGCCGGGATCGGTCAACTATATCCTATAGCTGCCATATAACTGATTGATCGGAAATGCCATTGCTGTGGACTCTTCTTTTAGCAGACTTATTCGATCTGCCAAATTTCATAAGGATCGGCCGACTATATCCTATAGCTGCCATATAACTGATTGATCGGAAATGCCATATCTCTGTTGTTTTTTAAGTTAGAAGACTGGGACTTTGTATGGATTCTACTTTCGGCAAACTAATTTGATCTGCCGAATTTTATAAGGATCGGCCGACTATATAAGATCCGATATATATCTAATAATATAAGCTGCCACATATCTGCAAGGGTATATTAACTTCGGCTCCGCCCGAAGTTAGCTTTCCATTCTTGTTATTGTTTTATTATGTTTTCTTTTGTTATTTATTTGTAATTTTAAATACAATTGTTTTTCCTAACATTGGGTGTGTTCTAATTTCCGAGAATATTTTGCAATTTCTCACAGTAGACAGTACCATTGCGTGTTATTGCAATGGATAAGGGGAAAAGGTTAGGTTGTACATAAGGTTGTAATTAGCCATATATTCATATTCAAAATCGTAAATGGTAAGATATTTTTTTTACTTCTAATTTTCGATCATACTCTATTCTCAAAACCTGGTTTCTTATCAAACGTAATTTTTATACACTCTTGTGTATCCATATTTAAGACGCTTATTTTAATTGTTCAAATCTGTGAGATTTTTCATTCATATAATTATCGATTTATTTCTCTTAGCTATTTATGCCTTTTTGTCTAAGCTTTCCATGTGTACGTGTACATTTATATATTTGTACATGTGTACATTTATATATTTATATATAAATTATTTGTTTTAATTCCCGACTTAAATAAAAAAAAAATAAAAATTCATATTTTAATTTTTATAAATTTATTTTTATATATTTTATATATTTATATATTTTTTTAGAGTTATAAAGATATCCCATTGGATTGATCGTAGATTACAAACTCGTAGAAAGGGTTTGTGTCTAACCTATTTGAATTATTCCCACAGTAGGCTCTGGAATGATGTTTATATAAGTTATTATTAATCGTGGTTTATTATGTTTATTTAATTATCTCCTTCAACCCTGTTGAGGCAAGAGTTAAATAATAAATCAATTGGTTTAACTTTGTGACTTAAGTCACTTGACTTAAGTTAAGTTTGGTTTACAAAGATTAATAATTATTAATAATTATAAAGAACAACTATGGTTGTGGAGTACTGATTTTTGAATAACTTAATGGTCTGATCCGGATGCAGCTTGAGGCCTTTCGCTGGTCGCAGCGCAGTCGCCAAAAGTGCCGGGTCAGCAGATGGTATTCGGTGTCGATCACTTGCTACACGAGTAGCAAGTGCCGGGCACCGGGCGATTGCCCCCAGAGTGCGGATTCGGCCGTTTCTCTACTGCGCGTGTTGGTCACCGGATAGGGTCTGCAATTCGACAATTTCTCTTTGTGGGAACTGGGTGTGTTAACTTGTCCGCCGACCGTCGTCTTGCAATACCCGATGTTAAGGTTTCGTCTTGGGACCTCGGCGACCTTGTTGTGAAGCTGCACCGGATAGACCGTAATCTTCTTACATACGAGTTTAGGGTTAGGAAATTTAATAAGAAATTGGATGATTTCGGAATTTTGAAAAACACTTATACTAGATACTTCTAATATTTCTATTAAACTAATGTTAATAGGCTGCTTGTCATTAAATTCGCCAATGTCAGAGCTGTCTAGAATTGCCGGACTTACAATATTTAATTATGCTAGGGTTAGGCCCATTGGAATAATTTCCAAATCCGTGATTATGATTCTGTTTTTAGCCAAAATGATTTCCAAAAGGTGTGTTTCTTTATTCTTGAAATTTGATATTTAATTCAGTTTGTTTTTCACTTGCTCTCATAAGTTGCTCATGATTGAATTTTATTTGCTCCCAATCATTAAAGTCGGGTGTGCCTGCAATAACTTTTAAAGCTGTCCCGATTAATGTGTCTAAGAAATTGCGAATGTGTCTGAGGTCTGTCATTACAACTGGTATCCTGTGGTCGTCAGTAAATGTTCTTGTCAACGTTTCGGTCTGGTCAGCGTAGTTCTCGTAAGTTGTCATGTTCGTCGCGTAAGTATCCGTAAGATTCCCAAACTACAATGTCACCGTCTTCTATAGGGATATAGTCTGCGTTGCCCACACTAAAATGTATTTTCCTCTCCTAGAAAGATATAAATAAATAAAAAAATATAAAATGTAAAAAGGGTGAGGAGTCTAGCGAAGGGTATTAGCGTAGATTGTCCTTGTGGACCACCCCCCCCTTAGTTAGGACCGTGGTCCCCTGGTCTGGCTCAATAACTTCCTCCGAACATAACGGTGATAGCTTGTTTCCTAATCGCTTATTTGCTTTAGAAAAACTTTTTCGCCGACTTGATAGTTTCCAGTGAACTATTTCCATTGGTTTTTTATCAGTTACTGAGTGAATTGAACTATAATATTTGTCAGTCGCTAAAAGAATTAACTCTAAAGTGACGTTTAGATTGCGTCCCAGTTTTAGGCATCCGGCTATTTCAGCTAGAGAGCTATGAAACCTCTCTACTTAACCATTTGAGGTGCTGTGTAGAGGCGGGGCATTGGAAGTTGTGATATTGAAGTGATTTAGCAAAATTGATTTAATGGTCTCGGAATTTAGTGATTTTTCATTATCGCAGTAGATTGTTTTTGTTTTTGGGAAGAAATTTATTATGTGTAATAGAGGGGCTTTTAAGTTAGCCCTCGATGCGATGGTTTGCACTGTCGCGAATTTCGAGAATTTATCGACGCATGTAAGGAAAAGGGTTCCGTCTGTTGAGAAAATATCAATGTGTAGGATTTCCCCCACATAAGAAGAAATAGGTGTTTCTGCTACCACCTGCTTAGATGGATGGCGTTTGTATTTTACTATGGAACAGGTTTTGCAGTTCGACGTAATTTCTGTTGCTAACCGAAGCATTGTTGAAAAAATAATCCCTAAGAATTTGAATTACATTTTCTTCGATAGTGTATGTCAGGGACTGTTCGCTATGAATGGTGGCTGCGTCTGATTCTTGGACGTCTTCTAGGGCGATTATGTTCTGGCGAGATAACACGTCCGCCACGAGATTTTCTTTTCCTGGTTTATAGATCACTTTTGCGACATGATCGTTAATAATCCCCTTCCAGTGTTTCAGTTTCGCGTTAGGGATTTTTTTTTTGTGGTTGGTGTTCTGTAAAGATCCGCAAACCTTTTACTCCGTATAGGTAATATCGGAGGTTTTTTTAGTGTCCAAAAAATGGCGAGGGGCTCTCGCTAGTTGGTTGCGTAATTTTGTTCCTTATCACGTAGGGCATCTTGAGATAGTACCGCCCCAAGTCAGAGACCTGACACATCTGTTGTTAGTTCGAATGGCCTCCTAAAGTCTGGGTATGCGAGCAAAACGTCCTCTGATGCCAAGATTTTCCTCAGCTTGTCAAACGTTTCTCTCTGTTCTTTGCTCATATTGATGTAAATCTTTCTTGATTGATGTTTGCTGACTATGCCATTTTCTTACATTAAAAAATTACAGGAGTCTTCTGCGACCAACTCATCTTCTATTTCGGTAGCACAGGCTTGTGCTACAGAGTCATAGTCTTCGTCGTCGATTTTTTCTTCCGAAATTAAGTATATTTTTTGTTGGAATCGTGCTGACTGCCCTTTTTGCCATGTTGTGGGCTGCCTACACCTGGAAGAGGTGTCAACCTCCATTGGCTCCGGAACTGGCTGACCCTGATTATTGTAGGGCCTTTGTCTAAAAGAACCATTTTGGTTGTTGCCCCCTTTGAGTCCTAATGAAGTTAGGGGTTTTTTTTATCGCTCCTGAGTTTTGGATCTGTTCGTAATAGGTTTGGGAATTTTTCCAACCTGCCTGCCGTTGGATGTACGGCTTATATGTTTTCTTCTCACTGTGTCGGGCGAAAGCGGCCGCAAAGGCACTTCTTTCGTTACTTGATTCAGCCTCTTGTGCCAGCGCTAATGCTGTTGGCAAGTCTCGTGGCTGTGCCGGAAAATCGGCTATTTTCAGAGATTTTTTTAAGTCAGATACGAACGCATGCAAAGCGTAATTTCTGTGTTGTTCATTTAAGACGGCCACTGCGCCTGCGTCGTGTGTCATAATTGTCTCACTGGTTAAAAGCGTTAGCTTTCGATCTAATTCGTCGTAGTATTTAAGCAGGGGAAGTTCCCCTTGTTTGGATAAGCTTAATTCTTGTTTAATAACGTGCGTCGGAGTTTTGTCCGCGTACGTAAAATCTAGGCGTGACAGTATAGCGTGAAAATTAAATACTGTGTTAAAAGAGGATAATACAGCAGCCGCTGGTCTTCTAACTTTATTTTTTAGTATTCCTACCGCCAGGTAATGTCGGCTACTGCCATCATAAGTGGTGGCGGCTTGTCACCAGAACACATAATTTTCAAATTCTGGGACTGACTTGACCATGTCAAGGGGTTCATTACACTGTATCTCTGGTTTTAATTCAATTTCTTGAAATGTATAAATTTGTGGGGTGGTATCTCGACATTTAAGTGATCTCAACTCTCCTATAACTGCGGCTTATTTCTTATCAAATAGTTCCTGTTGCTTTTGGAGTGCGCCAGCTATGGCGGCCTCCATACTCGCAATTAGTTCTGCCTGCATTTTTTTTGTCCACTGGTGGGTTTCTCGGTTTGTGAAGTCGAGAGCGCTGTCTCGAATAAGTGCTGCACTACTGGTAGATGGATGACAATCTTGGGCGCCAGTTATTATTAACCATGGTTTACTATGCTTATTTTATCTCCTTCAAGCCTGTTGAGGCAAGAGTTAGATAATAAATCAATTGGTTTAACGTTGTGACTTGTTTATTTCCCCTATGCCTGTTAAGGTAACATAATGGTCTGATCCGGCTGCAGCTTAAGGCCTTTGCCTGGTCGCAGCGCAGTCGCCAAATGTGCCGGGTCAGCAGATGGTATCCGGTGACGATCACTCGCTACACGAGTGTTCTGGCCGGGCTCCGAGCGATTGCCCTCAGAGTGCGGATTCGGCAGTTTCTCTACTGCGCGTGTTGGTCACCGGATAGGGCCTGGGAACTGGGTGTGTTAACTTATATGAATTGATGGCAGGGTATACTGGTTTTATGGAGGTTTTGTTATCTAGGGTACTTGCAGATATGTAACTCGCCCTTCCTTTAGAATTTTCAACATCCTTGTTGAATTCAACAACAATTTCCTTGTGGTTGGTTAGACGCCTATAAGTGAATATTATATAAATTGTTAAACTTATAACTATAAGTATTAAGCTTTTAAATACAATCCATTTGTAGACAATATCTTGTTTTTGTTGATTGAATAATGATTCATTAAGTTTTAAAATTGGTATTGGTTCATATAGAGTAACATTGGTACTTGACAATATTATTCTATATTCATTTATAATCTTTGAAGTAGTGAATTTTATATTTCTTATTTCAAGTGTACATTGGCTTAATTGTATAATATTATTTCCTTCAATTGTTTTATTAGGTTAGGTGAGGTTAGGTTAGACGACTGGTGTTCACCTCTTGAGAAGGCAACCGCCACACTTAGACCGTATTCGGTCCCTTGTGATACCGTGGGCTGAATCTAAAATCCCTTTACACGCAAAAGAGAGGTCTTATGGTCCAGCAGTTCCCCCACCCAGAGGCCTATCCTGTTGGGGTCTATTTCTGACATCGCTGAGATGCTGCTGGGAATTCTATCGCCCAGGTGCTTAAGTCTGGGAGACTGAAACGCTGGGCAGTGGCAGAGAAGATGCTCGACGGTTTCGTCCTCATCATCGTCCCTGCAGCTGCGGCAGTAGTCGTTGTGGGGTGCCGTTCCAATGCGGGTTCTGTCCATTCTAAGTAGTTGAGATGTTCTTTTTGTAGAGATTTTGGGCCAGAGTTGGCGGGCCAACCGGCAATTTGGGGCGGTTTCCCAGCTAAGCTGGTTCTTTTCCTTATCGGCTTCCCTAAGTTGGAGCTTGTATGAGGCTAGTGGTACTATCCGGTACCCTGCAGTTCTCCCTGGAGTGGTGTGGTGGTGCCTTTGCGTGCCAGTTCATTTGCTATGCAGTTGTCTGTGATGTCCCTGTGACCCTGTTACTTGTGACCGAGCTGATCGATTTTATAGCCGCTTGGCTGTCGCTGTATATGTTAACTCCTCTTTGTGTGGAGCTATGTAAGTTTAGGTATTTTAGCGCTTCCATTATGGCAATCACTTCCTCTTGGAATACGCTGCAGTGGTTTGGAAGTCTGAAAAAGGTTTTAATGCCTAGTTGCTCGAACTATATTCCCCCTCCTACTCTGTTGTTTAAATTGGAGCCATCAGTGTAGAAGCATGGATGAGCAGGAATGAGGGCTTGGAAAGGTGTTTGTGTGTACTCCCTTGGTATACAATAGTCTGTACTACTGGGAATGAGAGGATCTTTCAGCAGAATGGTGGAGTGACCCTTATTCAGGAGGCTCCACTGCTGAGTTTCCCTAAGCCTGATTGCCGATACATTCGCTTGTTCTATTCCAGCTCGTCCTGGATTTGGTAAGCAAGTATGGCATTCAGGGCTTCGTTTGGTGTGGATTGTAGTGCACCGCTGATGCATAGTGCTGCTGATCTCTGTTTTTTTTCCGGCTTTTCATATTTTTGAGGGATGGCCACCATACCAGCAATCCATATAATAGTATGGGTCTGACTATGGCGGTATAGATCCAGCTTACAATATGAGGGGACATGCCCCATTCGTTTCCTATGGCTTTTTTGCAGATAAAAAGGGCTGTAGCAGCCTTTTTTGACCTCTCTTCAACGTTAGAGTTCCAGTTTAGCTTCCTATCCAAAATTACCCCTAGGTATTTGGCGCTATTGCTGAAGGAGAGCCTTTGGTTGTTTAATCTTGGTGGGACGAGGTGTAGGAGTTTGTATTTCCTGCTGAAGAGGACTAACTCTGTTTTCTGCGCATTTACTCCTAGGCCATTCGGCTTGTACATTACTGCTTGTCCATTCGGCTAGGGTTTGCAATTTTTCGCTCATGAGATCGCAGAGCGTTTGAGGGTATTTATCTTTAAACAAGACTGCTACGTCCTAATTTTTCTGAGCCTCGCAGCTTGGGTTTTTCTTGAGCCTCGATATCCGAGCAGAAGGAGTAACATGAGGAGCACTTCGCTTTACGGATGGCTTTTTTGTAGGAGGCCAAAGAGACCTTGTATTCGGTCCAGAGTGCATCCTCGCTTCCTGCTTTGGCCCTATTGAACAGGGTTCTGCTTGTTGCGTGTAGGGTTGCTAGCTCCGTAGACCACCAAGGTGGCCAATTTCGCTTGTTCGGTTTAGTTTTTGGGCATGCTCTTCTGAGGGCATTATTACAGGCTTGAGTGAAAACTTGCGACAGAGTGTTTTGACTTTCTACGGTTTGGGGATAGTCAGGTGGCTGTGGTGCAATGGTGATTGAGAGGATTTGGTGGTACTTGACCCAGTTGCTTTTTTTGAGTTTCGAAAAACCGCAGTTTCAGGGATTTTTAAGTCAAGGGATGTTTCTATGTATCTGTGGTCGGAGAAAGAGTGTTTCTCTAGGACCTTCCAGAAAGTTACGTAGCTGAGTAATTGCTTAGATAGGAGCATGACGTCAATGGATTCCCTGCGATTTTCTATGATGAAGGTGGGGTCATCTCTCTTATTGCAAAGGAAGAGGTTTGACCTTAGAATAAAGTTAAAGAGAGACTCACCGCGGTCGTTTGTGTTGGAGCTCGCCCATTGTGAGTGGACTGCGTTGGACTCGCTGTCTTGTGCTAGTTTGCCTACTAGCTCGTCGGGGGGTTCCGGCCTTTCGTAGGCCATGTAGGACGACAGTACCCGAATAGAAGTCGTCTGTGATTCCACGGAGGCTGCCGCATTGTCTGCATCACTTTAATTATGGAGCAAGAATATGCTGAGGTGCTTTTTAGCTAAGATGCAGGCTCTGATTTTATCTTCAGTGTTAGCTACTAGTAGCTTGTACTCCCTAGTCGCTAGTCCAGAAACCCTAGCTCCTACTATGCATGGTTCCTGAACTAGGTTTATCTGCAGAATCCGTAAGAACATCTGAGAGGTTACCCTCCACCATTGTGATCTCCGCCTCTTCGTCGTCGGAGATGTCCCCGTCGATGACTCGACTCGCGGCCATCCTGCGCAGCAGCGTCTTCTGTAGCCGTCTTCTATATAAGAGGCCTCTATCTCGGAGGCCAGTTCCTCATGAGTAGAGGCTGTGTTTGCTCCGTCGCTTGAGTCCGATTTGTAGACCTTTACGGTCACTGAGCTAAAACCGAAGTTTAGCTCCCCATAAGCAGCCTCTATGGGAGCTAAACTTTCTTTATTTATGATGAGGACCGCCTGGTTTGTTGGCTCTGCCATCTCCTTCACTTTCGCCACAAGCCAGTCCGTCGTGGGAAGATTTGGGTCATATCTTTGGAGCACTATAAGGATCAGGCTTGGTTCCTTTATGAAGGCCGGGATCCAGATCTTTGCTCTAGGTCTACTTGGGACGTCTCGCCAGCTCAGCGCAACAAGTTTGGCGCCCTCGTAAACCTCTTCCAGCTCCTCTACCGATGTCTTGTACAGCTCTGCCGACCTCTCATCGTCGCAGGCTGTCACCTTTACACTGCCTTGGAACCACCCCACGTCTTTGCAGACAGGAGGGGGGCCTGGTTCCTTGGCCAGGAGCTCAAAGCATATCGCTGCCAGGGCTGCTTCTACCCATCTCCACTTATCCCTAGGGATTTTGCCGTCGGGCTTACACCTGTTGATAATCCTTAGCGGGATGCGACTTTTCGCAATCTCTGCGAAGAACCTCTTTGGCTGTGGGCGCTACCGCTTTGCCATTGGTCCTCGTCCTGGGACCTCTCCCTCTTGGGATGTGGTTTTGGCTCGTGTTTCGGAGCTGGAGGTGTCGGCGTCTTGCCATAATGAGGAAGGATTCCTTTGGCCCATTCACCTTTTTGAGCCACTCCGCGGAAGTCTTTTCCGACTTATCTCTGCCGTGGCTGCGCAGAATCTGCCCTGCTGGCCGCTTCAGATTCGCTGCCCTTTACCGCACCTGTAGGAGGCATCATGGCACTTGGGCCTTTGGTTCCCCCCGATTTTGGGGTGAGGTCCGCTCGGACTCTGCCAAGCTAGCTTGGTCGAACGGGAGGACTCACTCGCCATCTGCACCGTCGTCGATTTTTGGCCGTCATTGCCAGTGTTTCGCGTTTTTTGGGAGATCCCGACTCCTTGTTTGTTTTGTTGGTACTTGAATTTTCCATAATCTATTCCCACGAGTTGCGGAGAAGGGACGGTCCACCCGGGCGAGGATCCGCGACGCCCGGATAAGGCTCATTAGAACAGGGGGTCGCCTGGTACCCTGAGCCCTCCGTTTGCGACTGGGCAGAGTTTATATACCGGGCCCCCAGCCAGGCTGACTCTCAGCACGGGTCGAGTGACACCTTACTCCGGCCCGGTGTGAGACGGTGTTTTGGGAAGGGAGGTGGATAGGTATATTGTGTAGGAAAAGGGAAGTGTGTGAGGCACCTTTTTTAGAGGCGGCAACACAAGCGCATCGTCGGCACCGCTTACGACGCGGATACCCGCTAGCTGTCCGAGGCTGCTTATTTGCGAGGATGGTCCTGCAGTGGGATCCTTCGCTTTATTCACAGCTAACCTCGCTATCCGCAACCTGCGACCCGTTCGGTAGCCCTAAGCTAGGCATCCTAGGAGTCATCCCACAAACTCTTTGGACCGAAATTGTTTTATTAAATAATTTACAATTTTGGTTAATTTGCGTTTTACTTAAATTATATGTTATTACAATGTTTGGTTCAATGTATTTTTATATAATAAGAAAAAGAATTTTCTGATATATAAATGTGTTGATAAATTTTCAATTGATTTGTTAGGATCTTTGAAATATATAGGTCAGTTACTAAATATTTTTGGTCCATTGGTCCAAGGATTTACAGAATTTTCCAAATAATAAGCACTTTTATTATTATTCTTTATTAGTATCTTTTATGTCAATTTGGCGGCCTAAATTATCAGGGTATTTAAATATTCTATATTTTTGAGTTTCTTTAAAAAATGTTGGTATATGGGCTAAAATTAAAGTATTTTTGGTTTGGCTGCATATCCAAGCTGAAGTCTTAGTGACAATAGTTTTTCTTCATTAATGTCATCTATTTCTTCATGTGTTAATATTTTTGGATTAAATATTCCAATTCTTGTCAACTGAATTCCCATTTGCAAATATTCAATGTATTCTAGAAAAATGTGTAAAGAGTATCTAAAAAGGAGCATGGCCTCAATTTCTTCTTCTTCCCGTATTAATTTATTTATGTATTCTGTAAGTTTATTTATTATACTCATGATTTCATTGAATTCTTTATTTTCTATCATATTTTATTTTATATTATTTAATTTTATTTCAAACTTTTTTTTTATCTTCTTCTGTTAGTGTACCAAACAAATAATTGTGAGCTGATCCTACAATATTTATTAATCCCCGTTTTGTCTTTTTGATGGGATAATCTCTTTTATTTCCGGTTTTAATTTTTTACGTGCCAATGCTATATCTGGAATCGTTTTATATAAATTTTCATATTTCATAAATTCCTGGTATGTATTTAATAGTTTTGTTTGATTTATTTCTACCATGAGGTGTTCATAATTGAAAGGTATTTTTATAGTTCCTGTATTAATGGTAACGTTGTCCACTGTATATCACTTTGTCACTTTCAATATCAGAGTCCGAATTTTCAACGTTTCTGGAATAACGAAAAAAATTTCGTTTTTTAAATTTACTTTTGTGTTTGATTATTTTGTGACCCCCATTTGTTTTCTGCCAGTGTTTCTCATCTTTTTTTTTATAATTTTTCCTGTTTTCTTAAATGGATTAACAAGTTTCGGCTTACGTTTCATATCTTTTTAAACTTTTGTATAATTTAAATCTACCTAGTATTCTTCCCGTTTTTCATTAATTTTAGATTCTTTTCTTTTTTGGACATTTTTATTAGAGTCCATACCAAAAATAAATATTTCGAAAGTTTGGAATGCACGATGCATCTATTTTTTTGGCTACTTTACTATAGGACTACAATAAGGAGATTTAGATTGGCGGACAATGCCTTGTTTAATCATATCTGCTTTTTGGTTTTCTTTTCTTATATCAAAAAATTTGGACATTAATGAATTAAGTGCCGATTTTTCCTCACTGTTGAGATGATCATCTCGATTATAACTAGTTCTTAATTCTGTTTGCCTTGCATAAATGTGTTCTTCATATTGTAACATGTTTGTATCATTTTGTATGTTCCTTTACTATATTGATCATTGGAAATTCGTAATTATTTAATTCAACAATATTATTTCCCAAATCTATTTGAGCTGATGTAAGGTTTAGAATATTTCGTCCTAATATAAAAACATAATGATTGGAAAATTCTTTTATAAAAAATTTTTGCTTAAACTTAAATAATTTTGGAATTATGAATTCAATGGATTTATTCGAAGTGACTGAATATCCTACTGTTTGAACTTTTATATTATTTTCTTTAATTGGACATTTTAGGAAATCTTTTTATTGCTGTTGTGTTTCTTCTGAGGCTTATTTATCTATTGGTTCTGATCTATTCTGCTGATCTGATTGTTTTTTAGGAACATTAAAAGATCGAATTTAATTTTGTATGTTTTGACCTAATGGATTTTTGTCTTCGTTGATAATTAAATGTCCCACGGTAATTATAATTTTGACTCCTATTGTTTGTTACATTCTCATTGGAATTTTGGTTTCTGTCCCTTTGACTATTATTACAATTATTAGCATTAGAAGCATTACATGTGGAAACTATTGGTAGATTATATCGATTTTCAACACTTTGGGATGAATTATATACTTCATCATCATAAAGACTTACAGCTTGAGCAGCTTGTTTTAATTTCGTTGGGGTTGGCATATCGTATCTGCATATAGATATGCACCCTAGTAGTGGTAGTTTTTCGCGAATTACTGTTGCTATATGATCACCTAATACTCTCGAAAATATAACAGTGTTTGCTGGATTATTATCCAGACTTAACTTATTATAAAATTTGCTTGTCTGTTTATCTAATTCATCAATAAACTTACGTAAACTATTTTGATATTTAATTTTATGTGAATCCATGATCATGAGATTTGGGGGTTTCGATGAGTTGAATTCGCTGATGAGTAACGTTCTTAATTCATTCCAGTCCTGAGTTACATTCCTAAGAAGAATCGTACGTGCAGGTCCAACGATGAGGTTCATGATAGCTCCTTGAATGATTTCGTTCTGAGTAGACGATGTTGTTTTGTATTGGGTAGTTAGATTATCAACAAGTTTTATAAATAGTGGTAAATACATTGTATCACCATCAAATTTATAAATTTCTTTAAGTGGCATAAAGAAATGATTCATATTGCTGTCAGACAGGATGTGCCTTGCTGCAGCTGAAGTGGATGCTTGTTCAGATTCCATTTTAACGTTTTTAATTTAATTTAGTTTTATATATTATAAATATAATATATATATATATAATATATATAAATAATTATATAATTTTAAATATACTTTTTTTTTAATTGTCTCGATTGTATTAATAACTGTATTTTATTTGTTTATTTCAAATAGACATTAGATATCCCTATTCGTGATTTGACTAATGCTGAGTTCTCTGGTATTAATAGCACTTCACATTCGAAATCCTCATTCGTAATTTCACTAATGTTTAGAAATGTTTATAGATTCGTTTGGCGGATACAATAAATTCGCGGTGTGTTAAATTCGATACTTTTAACACGCGAGGATAATTGTATCCTACCGACTGCGCCAATTATGTGTTTTAGTTCCCGATTAAAATAAAAAAAATCAAAATTAAGATTTTTATTTTTATAAATTTATTTTTTATAAGAATATTTTATTCAAGAATAAGTTATAAAGATATCCTATTGGATCGATCATAGATTACAAACTGATGTTACAAATTCAATTTTCTTATAACTAAGTTTCGTTATCTAGGGTATATGCAGATATGTCACTTATATATATATTTTTTTTAAATATATTTTTATCATGTGTATGTAGATCATGTAGATCATTAGGTTGGCTTAAGGCCCTTTTGGTCTAAGCAGCCACCAGCAAAACCGATTAGAATATTGATAATTTTAGTACGGAGTTGTACTCCGTGTCAGAACTTTTTAGTGAAAGCGAGGGAAAGCCTGCGCCATGCGAGTCTTCTATCGAGACGGACTGCTAAGAAAGTACTTCGTTTGCTTGCAGGACATTGGGTGTTATTAAGTGTTAAAAGGAGACAATTCTGCTTGTTTAGGGCAAAGGTTTACATTCCTCTCCGTTTACCTTTATTCGCTAATAGAAAAGCGCTTTTTCAACTGCAAAAGGATGAAAAATTGAGTTGTTGCTTTTGTGGCGCATCTGGAGTGGATGAGGATGTGACTCAGGATCACCATACTAAACTAGTGCTTCTGCCAATCGCTAATATGCTCATCCGTGGTCGACCAGGTGCCTTCCGGCCTTGCCGAGTATTATTGGATTCCGGTTCACAAGTTCACCTTATCTCGTCGCAACTGGTAATTCAACTTCAGCTTCGTCGCTCTGAACGATGTGTACGGGTCGCGGGTCTCGGTGGCCCTGAGTTTGCTACGGATGGAGTCTCCGTTGATGTGAGCGTGAAGTCTCGCCTAACCACGTATTCCACGAACCTAGAGGCTTTTATAGTTTTCCACATTGCGGACTATCAGCCCAGCCTTAACATCTATATTTCGAAGTGGAAGATTCCTGACAACGTAGCTCTGGCAGACCCCAACTTACACAGACCGCTGCGTGAGGACTTGCTAATTGGAGGCAGCCTATTCTTCCACCTGTTGTCAGTTGGCCAAATCCATTTATTTCAATTTTTCCCAATTTCCCAAAATATTATTTGCCTCGGTGATTTCTGAACGCAATAGATTTCGGTCCGCTGACTGTACACCTCAGCTGATGCCCATGAATCGCCTTGTTCGTATGTAAGTATGTAAGCAAGAACTCGATTCCCACATTGGTCTATTGGAAGGAGAAATTCATAATCAAAGGCTTAAAAAAAGTTTATGTGCCTTGTTCGCCCTGCACGATTCCTAGATGCGACTAATTAAGTCGTCTTAGGCAGCTGCGCAACCCGTGAAACAATTCATTGCAGAATTGTTATTAAAGGCCCAACCTTCAATAGGGGGGTGGATGTTGATAATTTGTTTAGCAGCAGTGGCATTTATTCGTATGCACTTGTTGTTATTTGTAGCGCATGCGCTTTTAGGAGCTTTGGTAGAGCTTCTGCGCCCAAGCTTTCCAAGTCCAAGTCCACTGATTTAGTATCGATTATACCCATTGTGGTTATATTATTGAAATACAATTTGCTTCAAATTTGCTTATGCTGTTGTGTTTCATTAATGTATGTGGAAAATGTATATGTAAGTTAAGTACTAGTTTGATTTTTTAGAAATATTTCACAGTTGCAATCTTTGACGAATACAAAGTTGCAACTTTGCAAATTTGAGAACCGAAATTCAGTAACTTAATAATATCAACAACCGCCCGACTACACAACCGAAAGGGCAAGCTGGGCAGAATGTTGATGCTCTGTCTCAGCGCTGCCGGTCCTCTGCACCAGACCCACAGCTAGCTTAAGATTAAGAACAAATGTAAAAGTCAGTCGCAATCTTGAGAACGAATAAATAAGTAGTTCTTCTACAAATCTTGTATTAATTGGCGCCCGAGCAGGGACCCATGAAGATATCTTTTTATTAAGTAAGAATTGTCCAAATTAAATTTTGTACGCTTTCGTGGTCCCAATACTCATAACCATAGCGACTCTTCCCATACGGGAACCGGGGACAGTGTGTCAAAAAATTAAGTTGTGTTGGCTCATCGGTGGACTACAGGTCCTGTCAGAAAAGGCCACAGGACAACCCGCATTTGTGTGCGTTGCAGGATCCTCAGTAGAAAGCGAACAGGAAGACATCCAATGAAACTATGAAAGCTAGTGCTTAAGTGAGAGAAAAAAATATACAAAATAAATGAAGTTGAAACAAATACAAACAAATTTAAAGTAAAACCAAAAAAAAAAGAAATATTACATTCAAAGAAACAATTGACAAAACAAATTAAAGTTTTTAATAATTTGCAAAAATTAAAATTTCTTATATTTAAAATTTAAATAAAATATTATAACTAAAAGAAAAAAAAAATAAAATTAGAGTATAAAAATAAAGACTATAATATTAAAGATTATAAATTTGAAATTCTCTAATTTAAACAACACATTTAATAAACACTTACACCTGCATACATAATTGAGTTCAAGCATTTCAGTTAAACTCACACACACAAATAATTCAACTTTTATGACCAATCCGAATAATCTAATAAATATAGAACACATAAGACCTAGAGAAGAGGTCGAGCATAGACTGACACAACGTAGACAATAAAGACAGGGCATAACACAAATCAACAGAGATATGGATAACGAAGAAAACTTGACAGCCGTGGTACAGCGAATCACATCCGAACAAATACCATCTATTTTACGGCAAATCCAAAACCCCAGCTATGATTTTATCAATGCCGAAGGACAAGTAATTTTACCAAAATATCAGAGAAATGTAGCCGACCTAGATATAATCCCAGACATAGTTAGAAGCTTACGTGAATTTTCAGGAGACACCTCTGAGTTTAGCTCATGAAAAAAATGAGTTGATAGAATACTAGAAACCTACTAACACACTGTCGATACAGCAAAATTCTTTTTATTTTACATACAATACGCAATAAAATTAAAGATTACGCTGATACTGCTTGTCGCCGCTTGGCCGATCACGGGGAATGCCTTTAAACAAACACTCTAGTGCTGGACAATCGTTGGAGTTGTATGGTTTGGTTTGTTTTATTCTGGAAGCGTTACATTAAATACTACTACAATTACTTAGTCGGCTAACCTACCGCAGTTTCTCTTCCCTCTCATTGTGATGGCGCAAATCGGTCTAAATGATCCGCCAAAATTGATCTTCTCTTTTACCCTATTTAGTGGGACCGAATAACATGAACTTAAATCCCAAAGCTACCGTTACATATAATACTGAGTCTAGTGGCGCTAAGTTTAAACTTGACTAACTATCGATAAGCCTAATCCGTTCCGCGACATCCCCACCCCCGTGAAGCATCCGCATTCACCACATCCAGGACAGCTAAATTCGAAGCGGGACGCATTATCGTCTTGGCTCGATCGTTAGTCCGCACTGCCGCTCGACGAGGTACTCCATCTCTCCCGGTTAACACCTCTTCCACGACGCCTCGTTTCCACTCCCTTCGTGGTATGGCTGGATCGCAGATGAACACCAGGTCTCCTCGGCGAATTGGCTCGACGTGCTTGCACCATCTCTCCCTGCGCACAAGTGTAGGCAGGTACTCATGCACCCATCTCTTCCAGAATCTATCCCGCATCATCCTAGCTATGCGCCACTGCTTCCTGGTAGCGCATCTCACGAACTCCTGTCCGTCATCCATGGGAAGATCTGGGAGATCGGGTGCTCCCTTCAACAAGTCGTTGGGTGTCAGTGGAGCCTCCTGGTCCACCGTCACTGGTAGATGAGTAAGCGGACGAGAGTTTACTATGCTCTCCGCCTCAATCAGCAGGTTCTCCAGTACGTGCTCCTTGGGCGCAAGTTCCTTCATCGTGTGCGCCAGCACCTTCTTCACGCACTGCACCATCCTTTCCCAGGCGCCACCCTCAGCTGGGTTCGCCGGGCAATTGAAGATCCATTCGACTCCTCTAGACGACAGCTCGCCCTGGATCTGTACAGGCTCGAACACTTCGCTGAACCTCCTGGCTTCGCGGTCGGCTCCAACAAAGTTCTTTCCATTGTCGCTCCTAATCCTGACGACGGGTCCACGTCGGCTCATAAAGTTCCTCATAGCGATTATGCAGGAATCGGTGGACAGATCGTGAGCCATCTCCAAGTGGATAGCTCTTGTGGTTAGACACGTAAACAGTGCCACCCACCTCTTCTCCGTGCGTCGTCCAACCGTCACAAATAGCGGTCCAAAATAGTCCAATCCGGTAAACTTAAAGGGCCATCCGTTGGCCTCCAGCCGGTCCTCTGCCCTTCGCAGCTTGCAAACGTTGCATTTGCTCACCACCCTCCGTAGCAGCCTCCGTAAGTTCGTAATCCAGGCACCGTCGAATAAATCTGAGCACCCATGCGGTGCTCCTCAACAGTCGATTGTAGTTCGAGAATCTCTGCAGGGATATGAAGTTTACCATGACCAGACAAACTCACATTTCATTTCCTCTTCGTCGGGCGTCGGAGGGATCCACCCCTCGCTCGATCTTGGCCAGCTTTCTTCTGGTCCTCGTAGAAATGGTGGACCGCTTAGCTATCGCGAACCGATGCTCAGGTCCACGGCCTTGCGCGGCCTCGTCGCGTCATCTGCCACGTTATCGCCAGACGGAATCCATCTCCACTGGGACGCCTCCGTGGATTCCAAGATCTCCGCCACCCGGTTACCGACAAACTGCTTGTATCTCCGGTGGGTGCTGCTTATCCAGTGCAACACAGTCTTAGAGTCCGTCCATAATACGCAGCTACTGATCGCCACACCGTGCTCTTGCTTGACGGTGTCCATCAGTCTCGTGCCCAATACTGCTGCTTGAAGTTCCAGTCGCTGGATCGACATAGTCCTCATCGGAGCGCATTTCGTCTTGGAGCTTATGAAATGCGCCTGCACGTCCTCGTTCTCGTAAGTGACCCGCCAATAGGCCGCAGCTGCGAACGCCGACTGACTGGAGTCCACGAAGATGTGCAGCTGTAGCATCCGCACGCGTCCACCGCCGAAGTAGTAGCGTGGACATCGGAACTCTTCGATTTTCCTCATTCCTTGCCGCCAATCCTCAAAGGCTGCGGCCAAATTATCTGGCAGCGGCTCGTCCCAGTTGACTCCTTTCCGCCAAATCTCTCTCAATAACAATTTGGCAGTCACCATATAGCAGCTCAGGAATCCAATCGGGTCAAACGTGGACATGACCAGGCTTAGGAACTCCCTCTTGGTAGGGACGCGTTCCCCCGTCATCACGCTTCTCGGGACTCGATGATATTTGATGCCGAACTTGAAGTCATCTGTAGCCGGCTGCCAGTACATCCCTAGTACCTTCTCCTCAGCTTCGGTCCATCTGACGCAAGCGATGGATTCAAGTGGGTTCAACGCTCTGACCACACTTGCCGAACTGGAAGTAAATCGACACAAGTCAAATCCTGCATCTGCATGAATTTCTCTCACCCGTGTCGAAACGGCAATAGCTTCTTCTTCACTGGTGAAACTGTCGACGTAGTCGTCCACGTAATGGTACTCCTTGATAGCCAGGGCTGCTCGCGGATCCGTGCTGCTGTACTGCGAGGCATTCACGGTCTTCACATAGTCCGCCGAACATGGTGAACATGCTGCTCCGAACGTCATCACTTGCATCTCGTATACGTCCGGCTCCCGCTGGTTATCTCCGTTCCTCCACAGGAACCTCTGGGATCCTCTATCCTGTGGCTGCATCAGTACCTGATGAAACATCTCCTTGATGTCTGCACAAACCCCAACTGCTCCTTCCCGAAAATGGAAGAGCACTGCTGGGAGGGGCTTGTAGCGCTGTGAGCCTTTCATTAGCGCTGAATTGAGGGACACGCCGTTCACCTTGGCATCCGCGTCGAAGACCAGCCGGATTTTTCCAGGTTTGTTCGGGTTTTCCACCCCGAAGTGCGGCAGGTACCATAACTTGCCTTTCTGGAACCTCTGGACTTCCTGGCGCTCCAGTCGTCGTGCATACCCCTTCCTGACGTAATCATCCATTATTCCCTTATAAGCCCGCGCGAAGTCCACATCGCGCCTCATTTTTCCCTCGATGTTGACGAGTCTCTTGAGCGCCATGTTGTAGCTCTCCGGCAGTCTCACCTCGTCGTCTCTCCTTAGCAGCCCGGTTTCATATCGTCGACCTACTCGCTTAGTCGTCTCCTCCAGGATTCTCAGGGCCCGCGCGTCGCCGCCATCTGCGACTGACGGCGCCAGCTCCACTCCGCCAGCTGCGACTGGCTGTGCCGGGTTTATTCCGAAATTCTCGATCTCGAAATAATCGCTGACCATCTTCTCCAGAAGATTATCCTGGGGTACGGCTAGGAGGCACGAACTCTGAAGCGGTGAGCTCACCGGTCCATACACCACCCATCCAAGTGCGGTGGCTGCTGCAAATGGTCCTCCAGATCCATAGCTTCTTGTTCTGAAGGGTATTCCAAGATGCGCATGATCCAGTCCAATTAGGATCCTCGGCGTCGCATTGTTGTACGGCTTCACAGGCAGGTGCGCATTCGCCTTCACTGCCTTTACATCATCTCGACGCAGGCTCTGCAGAAGGTTCGGAAGGTTCAAATTGGCTACTCCGTACACGTTCTTCAGCCCATGGCGCTTTGGCTTGCCCACTGCACTGATCTGCAGGCTGACCACTTTCGTGTGCTCTTTGGCAGATTTCCCACCAAACCATTGCACGTTCAGTTGGCGACTATCGCCTTTCAGGTTCAGGCAGCGGATGAGTTCGTCGTCGATGAGCGTGACAGACGATCCTTCATCCAGCAGTGCATAGGTGTCGATCTGGATATTCTCCCCGTACAGCGTCACGGGTAGAATCCGGAATAGTAGGTGGCATCCAAATGAATCAACGCAGCTCAGGTTCCGATGCGTCAATTCCTGGCGGTCACACGTCGATCGCCTTTCATCCTGCTCACGCCCCGCGTCTATAACTGCGGCTGACGTAGGACGGCTCCTCTCGTTGGAATCCACTGGTCGTGGCATTCCTCTCCGTTTGCTGCTATCTCTATACAGCCGTCGGTCCTGACTGCTTCTCTGGTCCCTCCTGCGGCCTCCCTCTGCGACGTACGGCCGTCTAGGATGTCCAGGTGACTCGTGGAGAAGGTAGTGATGCCTCATTTGGCATCCGTAAACGTTGCATCTGCGGCTCTTCTTGCAGAACCGGGACATGTGTCCGGGCTCCAGACACGAGAAGCATAGCCTCAACTTCCTCGCGGACTCGATCCGCGTCGTTGTAAAAACGCTGTTGAATTCTTTGCAGTCCCTGATCTGGTGTTGTCCCTCGCATATAGGGCAACATCTGGGGCGAACACTATTCGCGTGCAGGATCCTTCGCTTCGGTTGCTCCTTGGCTCCAGCGTCCGTGACAGTGCACACCAGTCTTGCGAATTCATGAAGCCGTTCGCTCAGGAGCACCACTGTCGGATACGGTTGTATCGTGACCGCGTGCTTCGCCCAGTCCAACCTCTTGCTCAGCGGCAATTTGGCGATCAGCTCCTCCATTAGGGTTGGGTTTCCTAGGTGCTGGCTGCCGATCGTCGTTGACTGCAGGAACGCTGCCAGGTTGCTCACCTTCGTCGCGAACGGCAGGATCCTTGCGATGTTGGCCTCCTGAATTGGCTGCCGGACGTCCATACCGTAATTGAAGCTGCTCCATAGCAGCTTCTACGTTGCTGGGATGGATAAGCAACGACTTCACTGTCTCGCGGGCCTCGCTGGCGTGGCAGCATTCCACTCAAACATGGCGGTGTGTTCGCCGCAACGCTCACTCCAACGCCGCGTGCCCCGATTCCAACGGGATCCCTGGCGGCCTCTGTTTGTCCACCACTTGCCCTTGCCTTTTCCAGCTCCGACTCGAGACGTGCGATCCTTTCCATTAGGGCCGCCACTTGTACAGTTGTGGAGTCCGTAATCTGCCCCATTGCTTCGGGCTGCAGGTTACTTGCCGCTTTCCTGGCGGCTGTTCCACTTTGCTTCGGAGTCTGTGGCCGCTGCCGATCACCAGCCACACTCGCAGAGCTTGCCGGTGTGCAAGTTGCTGTGGCCGTGGTGGTCGCAGTTGCGGTAACACCCGAGGCTTCCAACCTGGGGCTCCGCCGGGGCGAATGCTTCGTGGGCATCATCTTGCAGAGTGCGAATAAAAGATAATGTCGCCGCTTGGTCGATCACGGGGAATGCCTTCAAACAAACACTCTAGTGCTGGACAATCGTTGGAGTTGTGTGGTTTGATTTGTTTTATTCTGGAAGAGTTACATTAAATACTACTACAATTACTTAGTCGGCTAACCTACCGCAGTTTCTCTTCCCTCTCATTGTGATGGCGCAAATCGGTCTAAGTGATCCGCCAAAATTGATCTTCTCTTTTACCCTATTTAGTGGGACCGAATAACATGAACTTAAGTCCCAAAGCTACCGTTACATATAATACTGGGTTCTAGTGGCGCTAAGTTTAAACTTGACTAACTATCGATAAGCCTAATCCGTTCCGCGACACTGCTTTTGAATCTTATAGCATTCCTGGACTGCCATTTCGAAATGCCTTACGTTGCACTACGCAGACAAGAGAGACATAGGTACTTTAGCGTATTAAATGACTAGTTTATGTAAATGCCAAATAAACTTGGGTGCATGGAATTAAATTGAGATTCCAAACAACTAATGACAAAGCTATACAGGGACAAAGCACTAGATACATTCATACGTGGATTACGTGGTGATCTGCCACATCTTCTAGGCATTAGGGAGCCTACCGGATTGCCGTCGGCTCTGCAACTTTGTTTAAAGTTTAATTATTAATTATAACACACCACAAAGACCAATCCTCAGATTCTTAATTCACAACCAAGACCCCAACTTCCACTAAGAAGTTATAAAAGCCCTAGAAGTTATAAGAAGTTATAAAAGAATATAAAAGCCCCTTATTTGCACCGAGAACAACATATAAACCTCTGCACCACCGCATCGCACACTCTGCAATAATTTTGGTAATGCCATGCCTCAAAACCCTAATTTGTAATTACAGTATCATCCTAATCGTCCGCTAGCTCCCAAGCCGCAGCCACGACCAGAAGCAATGGACGTAGACAGGAGTATCCAAACTAGACAGATCATTTATATGAATAGGCCACAAAGTGATGTAGCAGGAAAAAGACTCCTAATGCCAACAAATGAAGCAACGACAAAGAAATTTTATATATACCGATACACCGATAAAATCGACAAAGCTGACGGGAAACAGCCATACGACTGTAATTTTCTTAATTTTTTAGAGTAAGTTACTTGCGGAGTCAAAGAGTACTTAAAAAACTGATTGATACAGGTTCTAATAGGAATTATATTCAGCCAACTAGTTCCGAATCCATTACCAATTAATAAAGCGTTTCATGCTGTCTCTGTAGGAGGTTACGTAAAAATAACACATTACAAAATGGCTAATCTGTTTAATGAGTCAAATTGAATAGTCAAGTTTTTCTTATTGCCCACACTTGAAACATTCGATGCAGTTATTAATACTGATAACTTATCAAAATGTAGTGGGAGTATATTTATATATTTAATTATATTTTTATTATCAGAGAAATCCACTTTAAAATTTTAAGTGCCGTTGATTTTTTGAATTATCTGAAAGTCTGGATTTCGGAAATTCTATTAAAATTGGAATTTATAAATATAAATCCCGATGCAGCTTTTTCCGCTATTAAATGTAAGCCATGTGCGAAACATGTTAAGTGAATCAGATGAGATTTTGTTGACCTCATCCAGTTGTTTACACGATAATAAAAATTAGTTTGAGTTTTTTCTTCGCTTAAGATTCCAATAGTTAAGTTCACGACATAACGCCCTTGCTTATCGGTTGTTTCGTCAACTGATGTCCAAACGTTTTCGTCCTTATTTTCGTCACAAATTTTACCATTGATTGCTGGTAGCATTTGTCTAAATCACTTAGACCGCTAATATTGAAAAGTGTTTATATTTTACGTTACGTTACCCACATGTTTTATTCCTGGTTTATTAATATTTAAGTAGTAGATATACCTTTTTATTCAAAATTTAATTGCATATTTTTTTAAATATTTTTTGCATGTTTATTGCATATATTGAGCATATTTTTTATATGTATTTATAATTCTAATATTTAAAAAATATAATGTCTAAATACAAAATTTGGCATCATATGGATAAAAAAATAAGAAAACATGGGACTTCCGAGGTCTACTGATAAGCAAATAATGTCTCTGAAATTAAAGCTTTTTCCGCTATTAAATGTAAGCCATTTGAATCAGTAAATAAAATTATTCCTAGAGTAAATAATTTAGAACAATTTAGCGAACTAAACTTAACCGACTGCTAAAAAAATTCCCCAACCTATTCTCGGAACTTAACGAGAAACTGACCTACATCACGAACGTTAAAGCCGAAATACAAACAAATATGGACACCCCAGTATACTCAAAATTTAATTAGTAGTTGATAAACAAATTTAAGAGCTTTTAAAAAACAATATAATACGTCCATCCAGGTCACCAGGATACAATTCGCCTGTTTGAATTGTTTCAAAAAATTAGATGCTTCCAATATAAAAAATATAGAATGGTAATCGACTACAGGAAGTTGAACAGTATGACAATAGCAGACAAATACCCTATACCGGGCATTAACGTAGTGCTTTCACAGTTAGGTAACAATAAGTTGTTCTTGGTCAAAAAAAAGAGGTCAAAAGCGCATTTCATCAAATTTTACTAAAGGAAAGTGACATAGAGAAATGAGCTTTCTCTATAAATAACGGAAAATATGAATTTCTGAGACTTTCCTTTGGCATGAAAAATTACCCTAGTATATTCCAACGAGCTCTGGATGATATTCTTAGGGACCATATCGGAAATACATTTGACGACATTATTGTCTTTAGCCAAGATAATGAATCACCCCGTAAAAAACTTTATTTGATTTTTGACATCCTTAACGCAGCAAATATAAAATGTTATTCAAAAAAGTTCGAATTCTTTAAAAACAAGGTAGAATTCTTGGGATTCGTTATATCAGACAAGGGTATAGAAACTAACCCCGCTAAAGTAAAGGCTACCGCCACTTACCCGTACTTAGATCATTTATTGGACTATCAGGATTTTACAGAAGATTTATTATAGCCCATAATAAATCTCCACTAATCTGAAAGACGGACGCATATCCAAGGGAGCCTCAGCAAGGAAATTTATTCAATTTTATGACGAAGCTATTAAAGCTTTTGAGTAACTTAAAAATGAACTCGTATCTGACCAAGTAATATTACAATATCCTGACTTTAACAAAGAATTTATACTAACTACAGACGCCTCAGATCATGCAATAGGCGCTGTGTTGTCACAAGCTGAAAGGCCAATCGCATTTATAACGAAAATGGAAATGCTGACCATAAGCTGGGCTGTAAAAGTGGGTCTAAAGCAAAAATATATACCAACCACGAACTCCTTACACATAATTGTAATTGGAAAGGTAAAATAGCAATTAAAAAATGGAAGTTGTGGAAGCCGGCAACGGGCGGTGACAGCACAAAGAAGAGCGGCGATGCTTCAAAAGAGAGAGCAAGCGGAACGACGGGGCAGTCGAATACTAGCAAGTGCGCAGATCGGCTGTGTGAAGCATAAATGAAAATACTAATAAAAAACTTTGAATGTATATAAAAAACTCCATCATTCATGGGGAAATCTGCGGGTCAATACATTGGCGACGAGGTAAATTTGATTTAAACCGAATATATATAAAATAAATGGCTTTAAACTATAATATAACGCGTATAGAAAAATCATTTTCTGAGTCACGCGGCATTGCCAGCCCAATAAAATGGGAACGAAGCATGATGTAGGACACAAAGACGATAGATTCGCCGTACTATGTAGAGATACAAGTCGGAAAGAAAATAAAATTATATAATTAGAGACTGCGTTCGAGCAAGCCAAGGTTGTACTAAAAAAAAAAAAACGTTTGTTTTGTCTGGATTCAGAATGGCTGAAAATTGTTTAAAACCTTTTCTATGTGACACCATTGAAAAGCCGGTGCTCCGAAATGAATGGGATAGGTGATTTAGAGCATCCATCATCTCAATGGAGGCCGAACAGATCGAGGCACCCAAGATAAAGACAACTAAACTCCTCCACATAGGTGAAGTGCAACTGCAGGCTATCGCGTTCTCGATACCAGGTGCACTGGTGGAGTATGAAGAATCCCAGGGAAATTATGTCTTTGCGATTTTAGTGGAGAGCTTTTTAAAACAAAATTCAGCAGATTTGTCTAAAAGACAAAATACTAGATTCGTGGGCGCCCATAAATTTGAAGAAGAAACTATTAGAGAGAGAGAGTATTCCTTGGATGAGGTCATAGAAGCTTGCAAGGTCGAGGAGCAGATAAATAAACAATCCGAAGCCATGCTAATGAAATCTAGCCACACCAAAACCGATTTCATCAACAAAATTACTGCTTGGAAAGCAAAGGCGGATGTGAAGTGTTCGAGATGTGGTCGAATGGGTCACGCGAGTAACGATTTTTCCTGTCAGACACTAGTAGCACAATGTAACAAACGTTCCAAGATAGGTCATTTTACACGGAAATGCAGAACAAAGCCGCATTCTCAATCAAGAAACGGAAATCTTAAGAGACGGCAGAATAATAAGGATGTGTGAGGATTGTTTCAAGATATGCAGCGACAGAGGAGAAGGACGTATAATCTGTCGAATAGGAGGTCACGAGATACTTTTAATTATTGACTCGGGATCGAAATTAAACCTCATTAGCCAAACTGATTGGCCAATGACCAAACTTAACTTAACTGAAACTTAACCACGGTACTACAACATTCTTTAACGTTAGATCGCATTTACAAAAGCAAGTAGTAATTTTGGATTTTAATGCTCCGTTGGTGACATCCGTCGGAAAATTCATTCCAGACCTGACACATTACACGGAACCCCTAACTTCATTGCTGAAGAAGGATTCTAAATTCAATTGGGGCGAAGTAGAAAGAGATGCCTTTCGGAATCTAAAAGATCGATTGGCAAGGGTACCAACCTCGATACAGATGCTAGTCCAATAGCGCTTAGAGAGGTATTACTGCAGTTCTCATGCAACCTTTAATTATTTCATTCGCTAGCAGAGCTTTTTGAGACGTTGAGAATCATTATTCCCAAACAGAAAATGAAAGTCTAGCTCTAGTTTGGTCGGTTGAAAAATTTTACTATTACATGACAGGACTTGTAACCGACCACAAACCTTTGGAGGCAATTTTCAAGCCGACATCCAGTCCGCCAGCCTGCATGCTCGATGCAATGGCCTGTCTGGAGCGCGACTCATGGAAACCAGGATCTTTAAAGCTACCTTACCCATTTCGTTATGAGCTTTCAGCTATAGGAGCCCTTCTTCTGCGAGGTAACCCCATCGTGGTCCCAACATCGCTTCGAAACCGAGTACTTGAGCTGGCTCACGAAGGGCATCCGGGAGAGGTTGCTATGAAGAGGCGTCTGCGATCCAAAGCAACACTCAACCCAGGATGAGATCAACCTAGGAGGACCATGGAGACGATGGAGGAAAAGACATTTCACGGATAAATTGGATCCTTTGCCCACCAAGTCCTTAAGCTAAAACATGCAAATAAAGGAGGGGTGTGGGAGCCGGCAATGGGAGGTGAAGTCACAAAGAAGAGCGGCGATGCTGAGAAGAGAAAAAAGAGAAAGCAAGTGGCGTGACGGAAGAGAGCAACTGGCAGTCGAATACAAGCAAGTGCACAGATCGGCTGGGTGAAGCACAAATTAAAAGATTAATAAAAAGCGTTGAATAAATACCAAAAACTCCATCTTGATGATTATAATAAGGAGTTACTTTATAAGCCAGGAAAGGAAAATGTGACATCTAGAATACCTAAACAAGATCAAGTCCATTCAATAACTGCAACACAACATAGTGCTCAAAGTTTTTCACACAATCGTATTTCGAGTACAGAGGCCCCGATAAACGCATTTAAAAATCAAATTTTTATTCATAAAGAATCCCCACATGACTACAAATTTAATATTCCATACCCTACATTTCATCTACATCACATACAGAGTTTTCAGACAATGACTTACTTGTCCGGTCTAAAAAACCACAAAATTGTCCGGTCAATCTTTATACGTTACCTGTTCTTACATACTACCTTCGTCGGAACCGCCTACATACTGGCAACATTTGTCAGCTATTCGTCTCATTTCGGACCGTTTGTCTGACAATGACCAGCTGGTAGCTCTGGGGGACTTTAATATATCAGAACTCATGTGGTCTAATGTTGAGAATTCTCCGTCGTTACTGCTTAACTCGCACCACGACTTCGCTGCGGGTATGTTCGACATACAGGTTAACGATCTCGGTGTCCTATTAGATTTCAAACTTGAATTTACCGACCATATATCCACCATGGCAATGGGTGTGCTTGGTTTCATTAAAAGATGGTCAAAAGAATTCAATGACCAGTACATAAATGTAGACTTTTTAGACTTTTATTAATAAACTTACCATTATTAACAAGCCGTAGAACGATGCTGGGTGCCATGTTTCTATTTAATCTTATTAATGATAATATAGATAGCCAGCATTTACAAACACGCTTAAATTTTAACGTTCCTAGTAGAAGGACTAGAAACTTTCGTCCTCTACTCCTTAGCCATTGAAGCTTGACATACGCCCAACACGATCCGTTCAGGGTATTTTGCTTGGACTACAATGGACTCTACATCTTGCCACTTTGCTCTACTAACAATCTTAAATCCTTTATACTAAACGCCTTATCTGTGCAACACTCTTCCTCGTGATACTTTACTCCTACTCCTTATACTTTCTCGGATCTATCCCCGCGATTCGAGCCGTACGTTATGCGGCAGCGTCCTTCGGTCGGTTGGGCGGGAGGTGGGCCGTACGTATGCTGTAGGAACCGGGCGAAAAAAAATAAATCTTAGAAATTTCAAGGCAAGCGGATCGAGACGAAATTATTTTGACAGCTCATAATAGAGCGCATAGAAATGCGCAGGAGAATAAAACCCAAATAGCAGAAAAATATTATTTTCCGAAAATGAGACAAAGTGTTGCAACGCTATTACAGCAGTGCCAAATCTATAAGGAAGGAAAATATGGTAGACACCCTCCATATCCTGAAATTTTCGAAACCCCAATTCCAGAATTTCCAGGGCACACAGTGCATATCGATACATTTTCAACAGAAAAAAAATTGGTTATAACAACAATAGATACATTTTCAAAATTGGCCCAAGCTAGAATCGTCAAATCCAAATCAATAGACATAAAGACATAAAATGTGTCGTAATGTACAACGAAAAATCACAAAATTCTGCAACCATGGTTTTTATGATCAACTGGTAATCCAAATTTTCAAAGCCCCACCTTATAAAAGTTCTGTTAATGGACAAATCGAACGTTTTCACTCTACACTTGCTGAAATAATGAGATGTTTAAAAACAACCCAGAGACATCGAACGTTTGAAGAATTATTAGACAGACCCGTTTATGAGTATAATTGCTAAATGCACTCTGTAACACACAAATGGCCTTTAGAAATATTTTTTGGAAGGAATGTGAGTACAGACCCAGAACAGTACAAAAAAGCCAACAAAATAATATAGAAAAACTGAAACAGAAACAAATTAGTAATCTACAAAAACACAACAAAAAACGTAAAAAATTGAAACTTATACGCCAGGACAGATAATATTTGTGAAACAAAATACCAGACTAAGATCAAAACTATATCCGAGATACAAAAAAGGTATGCATACCACATTTATTATATAGGCAGAAAGAGCTGTTCACAAAAGCAAAATTAAAAATGACTAGATTAAAGTAAATAACTGTCCGAAAAACACTCAAAAGGATCACTCCAGGATCCTTTTACTATACCTCCTTTACTTGCCAATGTCGATAGGTACTATTGACAGAACAAAATAACAATTTAGTAAATTGAATATACTAAATAATTACTTAATGTAATTAATACACCTAATAGATTTAACAAAAATAAATAATTAATTGCTTAACACAATTATTGACTTAGAGTTATCTCTCTCTTACTTTTACACATGTAATAACCCAAACCATGTCTGCATTAAACACCCTTACACCACAATACAGAAAGAAAAGATCGAAGATCTGGACAGGATCTGCTTGGAAATATGGGGCTGGTAACCCTTATTACAATGATTTAGTAATAAATTGTTATCATTATCTTAATCTTAATAGTTTGATGGGTAACAGTAATGATCTGGTCATATTAAATAAGCAGCTTTAGGACAGAGTCAATAAATTTACCTCAGTTACAGATACGTTGACTAATACGATTATAAAAGACAATCATTTAAGTAACGAAGTAGCTATCAGTCTTCAGAATCAGGTACAACTTTTTAAAGAAGAAATTGTAAATGTTAAATATGCTAATCAATGAGCCAAACTAAACGTAATAAGCACACTTGTTTTAAAGGAAAACGACATACAAGAGGACCAGAGAGTTTTTCAAAAAATAACTTGACTAATTTGTTAGTTGAAGAAATGCTTGAACTTGTCGACGTCTCAGTATTTTCAGTGTATTTCGAAACTAGTAGAGGAAAAGGAGTCGCTGTGTGATTATAGTAATACAGAGCACTTGGTAGAAGTCGAACAAATTGACAACATTGTGATATACTTAAATAACTTTAACGGCAGTGTAGGGCGTAATAATTACACTTAAAATCTAAAAAGAACATTTCTTATACATTTTTACAAATAAACAAGAAAGGATAGTTAACTTCGGGCGGAGCCGGATTTATGAGGCTGCTTATATAATTAGATTTATATCGGATCTTATATAATCGGTCGATCCTCTGCAACAGACCCACAGCTAGCTTAAGTTTAAGAACAAATGTAAAAGTCAGTCGCAATCTTTCTTAAATTTACACTAACAGTAACTTTTTTCATTTTAAAAGTTATTGACTTAACACTTGTTAATTGATCTAACGCTGGGTTGGTTAATCGTCATATCGAAGAATGGAAGGGCTAGATAGAAGGGCTCGGTTGAGATGCGAAGAGGCGAAGATGTGATGCGAAGAGAGCTTAATAAGGTTTTTGGTCCTTGTGGTCCTTTATAACGTCTTAGATTGGGCGAATATTTGTATGTTTTCGTTTTAAACATACTACGTTACGGAGTGGTTCTCCGTGTCAGAACTTTTTAGTGAAAGCGAGGGAACAGTCGCCACTAACAAACGAGAGCTATTAGCTTTTAGTTTTAACAATGTTCCCATATGCCAGATATGCCTGCGCCATGTACTTCGGAACAGTACTTCGTTTGCTTGCAGGACATTTGTGTTATTATTACATTTCGCTTCGTTTACCATTATTCGCTAATCGAAAATCGCTTTTTCAACTTTAAAAGGATGAAAGATTAATTGAGTTCTTGCTTTTGTGGCGCATTTGGAGTGGATGAGTGGATTTGGAGCGCCTGCAAAGATTGATTTTTTGATGGGATGTCAGCTGTATCAGCAATTTGCAGTAATTCTATCTCATTAAAAATGAGTTAAAAACCATGTTAGAAATTCTTTAGGTCAGCAGTTGGACTTGTGTTTCGATTCTGATGGAATTACTCTTTCCCCTTTTTAACCCTGATGATCCATATCCTCCCACTCTTGATGTTTTAATCTAAACCAATAATTTAATTGACCTTAAGTCTTCACTTAAATCTCTTAAAGTTCGTTTCTTCCGTAAGGCTGATTTTATAAAACTAAATAAATTACTTTTGGAATTTCATTGGTCCGATCTACTGGCATGCGATGATAGAAAAATTGCCTTACACAGATTTTATTACACCCTAAATATATTCTTTGACGCTTGCGTGCCGTAGAAATATCCGTCCACTTCAACTAATCCGCCTTGGTAATAAACGCACTTATTCAATTTAAAGAACGTCATGAATAGACTTTTGAATAATCATAAATTATCTGGCTGTACAGTTATTGGCTCGGTCCAATTTTACCGTGCATATCGCCAAACGTTATAGAAGTTCTGTTCGCCGCTGCCGGATTCAGTTTACTCAGGACCCGAAGCACTTTTATAACTTCGTAAACACTAAGCGCAAACATGTATCTTTTCATCCTCTGCTTACGTTTGAGAACTCATATGCGAACACTGATCTGGCAGTGGCTGATCTCTTTGCACAGTTTTTTCTTTATCCTCTGCATAATTATGCACTATTACTCCTCTGCATAAAAAGGAAAAAAATCCGATGCTACCAATTAAAGAGGCATTTCTAACTAGTCAGCAATTCCAAAGCTTTTCGAAAAACTTATTACTACACATTTGCAAAACTTTTGTAGTTCAATAATATCCCCGTGCCAACATGGCTTTATGAAGCGGCGCTCCACCACCACCAACTTACTGGAGGTAACATCTTTTGTCTTGGATGGGTTCTGGAATGGCTTACAAACAGACGTCTTTTACACTGACTTCAGTAAATCATTTGACTCTGTTAATCATTCGCTTATTATAAGTAAACTCCGTCTTTTGGGACTCCCAACTGATCTCCTGATTTGGATTTCGAGCTACTTATCTGGAAGAACCTAACGTGTTTTCTTTAAAGATGTTACCTCGCGTTTAGTCCGCGTCACATCTGGGGTGCCCCAAAGACGCCATCTTGGATCATTACTTTTTACATTATTATTTAACGACTTGCCCCTTGCCTTAACTGATTCCTTGTACTTATGTACGCTGATGACGTTAAGCTTTGTCTTCAGTATAGATTCACTAGCGCCCAATCTAGACTTCAATCTTATTTGGATAAGTTTCAAAATTGGTGTTTAGAAAATAACCTAAAGGGTACTACAGGGGAGAAACTCATGAGTATTCATGTGCCGTAACTGTGTACACCGCTGGTAGTGCGACTATACTCTCCACGTGAGGGCGGCTGGAAACACTTCCCGGTAAGGTCATGTCTCTGCCGAGGGCGCTGGCGAATCGTAGTCGGGCGGGGAGAAGAACACTCCCTTCCTCAAATTACTCCAATCCAAGGTGGAACAGCATATGCCGAGGGATGCATGTCCAGGGGGGTGCACGAACGTTAATATGCGGACTCTGGGGGACCGGCCGACCCCTCAGTTTCAATCACGCTTGTCATGATATGCGGGCTATGTCATGATGGACGAACCCCTTCCCGCCTACTCGTGGGTCCAAATATGAATTTGAACAATAACAAAAACAAAAATAGTGGAGAACGGAACTCCCCAAGAAAGTCTGGAAATGGATCCGTCAATCTCCAAGGCAGACAGAGGCTAAAGAGATGCTGGGATGGCGAAGCTCCCCTCTGAGGGCCAACGTCCGGAGGCGAGCTGCGCCGGTGTAGGGGGGAATGCCAAGGCACCAACCCCAAAACGGGGGCCACTATGGGACCACCGAACGGTGTGGGGGGCAAGATCCCAGGATCGAGCTCCTCTCGCACCAGCGGTATCCCTAAGGAAAGCCCCAGTCCGGCGGCTGCTGGCTCCTTGCAGCGGAACGGCTCCTATAAAGATAGGAGAGCGGCCTTCATTTTTATGAGGGCGGACCCATCGGCGGAATCCAAGACCGATCAGGCTGAGATTATCAAGTGGGCGAGAGAAATCTTGCCTGACTGTCAGCCAGCAAAAGCGGCACCGACAGGAGTAGGTGAATCTGCCAAAGATAGCGTACAAAGTGCGAAGAGGCAGAGGTCGACTGACGGTGGAGCGCCCCTAGCGAAGAAGAAAAAGGTGCAGACACAACCGAGTAACAGATCCTTCGCTGAGGTAACGAAGGGTAGCACCATCATTGGGGTCGTTGACAACGGCGTTGACAACGGTCGTTGACAACGGCTCTAAGGATGGCCTGATCCTCAAGGAGCTTTGGCGGAGGGTGGTGAATGAGCTGCATGGGTGCTTCATGGAGGAGATGCTCAAGAGTGGAGGACCTCCACCGGACTGCGAAGACGCAGGATGGTATCAAGCTAGCATCAAGGTGATAGCGTGCCAAGATGCGAGGTCTGTAAGCGTCTACAAGCTCATGATTACGTCGCTTGGAGAGGTTTACCCAGGAGCCAGTCTGGAGGCGGTAGACTGGGACAAGATCCCCAGCAAGCCGAGGGCCCGCGTATGGCTGACAGAGAAGTTGGAGGACCCTGTAACCATACTGGCCATGCTGAAAATGTGCAATCCCACACTCCCTACGGCGGACTGGAGAGTCGCCAAGGTGGAGGAAGCAGTGGGACTAAGAAGGCAGGTTGTCCTCACATTAAATAAGGAGACTGCAAGGATCCTGGAGGGTGCTGGTAGCCGTATTAAGTACGGGATCGAGCACGTGGCAGTGAGGATCTACAAGTCGAATGCGAAGGGCAAGTCAGGAGGCATCGACTTGGAGATAGACGCACAGGAGCCAGACTTGGAGGAACCGACCCAAGAGGTTCGCCCAGAAGGAATGTCGGATGTGGAGGAGGACATTGTGCAAGGGTACACCTCGGAAGAAGTGTCTTGGCAAGGGCTCTTGGAGGCGTCGGCGTCGAGAGGAGGACTCACTGCTAGGCTCCGATACCGAGGCAGAGGTTACTGTGGTGGAGAATCTAGAAGATGTCCTTGACACTCCTGCAGATAAATCTCCATCACAGTAAGGAGGCATCCGCCGCCCTCCTGCTCTATTTCGCAGAGAGGGACCTGACGTGGCCCTCATCCAAGAACCCTGGATCCATGGAGACAGGATTCCCGGTTTGGGGGCGTCGGATTTCAGGCACAGCCGATGTAATAGGTAAAAAGCGAGCATGCATTCTCGCAAAAAAGAGCCTTAACATTTTCTTGCTACCAAATTTCAGCAACGAAGATCATGTTGCCGCAGCGATAGAAGGCCCAGGCGGCCCTCTCAGAATATGCTCGGCGTATATGGGTCACGACCACATAGGACCTCCACCACACTTGCTACTTAGGCGGCTTGTGGAAGATAGGGAGAGAAGGAAGATCAACCTATTAATAGGATGCGATGCCAACGCTCATCACAGTCAGTGGGGAAGCATTGACACAAACGAGAGGGGTTAGTCAATCTCCGATTTTATCCTCAGCTTTAAGCTTCTAATGGGTAATAGAGGTTCAGAACCCACTTTCGTCGTCAAAAACAGGAGAGAGGTTCTTGAAATTACCCTATTCTCGCACTCCCTGGCTGATGCAATCACCAGCTGGAGAGTCCTAGATAAACACTCCTTTTCAGACCACCGCTACGTTGAGATAGCTGTAAATTTCGAAAACTTCACTAAGCAAGCAATACGCAATCCTAGGAAGGCAAACTGGGAGCTCTATAAAAAGATGTTAGATAAATCCTTAGGGGAACCACCTTCAGAGATTATCGAGACCTACGGGGGTCTCAACACCATTATAGATAAGCTTTCTGCGGCAAGCGCCAAGGCGTACCATAGGGCCTGCCCCAAAAGAAGAATAGGTAGCAGCAGATCGAAGAATCTGCCTCCCTTCAAGAAAAATGCACGTAGGGCCTTTAACCACACGTACCGCACCAACACGAACGAGGCGTGGGAGGCCTATAAAGGTGAACTCAGGCGGTATAACAAGGAATTGCGAAAGGCAAAAATAGTTGCCTGGGCCAGTTTCTGCACCAGCATCCAGGAGATATCAGAGGCCGCCCGCCTAAGAAAGATTCTCTCTACTACAGCTCCCAACGTAGGTTATATTAAGAACTCGGATGGGCGGTGGACAACTTCAAGCCAGGACGCCCTGGAGACCATTATCAACGCACACTTCCCGGGCTGCGGAAGGAACAACCCAGGTGATGCGCAGCCAGGGCCACCAGAGCTCCCTCAACTACATCCTTAGTGACAGGAATCTTAAATGGGCAATAGAAAGTTTTAAACCCTTCAAATCTCCGGGCCAAGACGGCATTCTACCGGCTCAGCTATCTAGGGCCGGTATTAACCTAAGGAAATGGATCAAGATCTTCAGCATAGTCTTTACTACTGGTATGATACCAGAGGCGTGGCTGTGGTTGTATTCATACCCAAGGCGGGCAAACCATCCCACTACACCCCTAAGGACTTCAGACCTATTAGTCTCTCATCCTTCCTCCTTAAGACTATGGAGAGACTCCTAAGTCTCCATCTCTAACTAACCATTAACCCAGATGATATATCAGGCTCGGAACATGCGCATGAGAGGGGCCGATCGACAGAGACAGCCCTGCACGAAATCACTATGATCGCCAAGCGAGCGATCAACCTTAAGGAATATGCACCTGTTGCATTTCTGGACATAGAAGGGGCGTTCCACACCATCCTGCCATGCTCAATAATCGACGCACTGACGGGACTTGGAATAGACGACCCATCGGTTCACCTAATACGGCAGATCCTGGTCAACAGGAGTGTCGAGGCGACTCTTGGAGTTTCGACTATTCGAAGATACGTCAAGAGGGGCACCCCGCAAGGAGGTGTACTCTCGCCACTACTCTGGAACGTGGCGGTTAACAACCTACTGCGATCCTTAGAGGGTGGTGGCTGCAAGATCATTGCGTACGCGGACGATGTTGCTATTGCCTTTGTAAGGAAATTCCAACAAACGCTATGCGACCTAATGACAGGGAAGCTTGAAGTTCTGTTGGGCTGGGCGCAAAGAAACGGGCTGGGAGTCAATCCGTCCAAGACAGAGCTCGTGCTGCTTACCAGGTAGTAAAAATACCGAATCTTAGGCTTCCGAAGCTCCTAGGGGAAACTCTAACTCTTAGCAGTAGTGCGAAGTACCTAGGCATCCGATTAGACAGAAAACTGGAGTGGAAGCTGAACACCGCAGATAGGACTAAGAAAGCGGAAATAGCACTCTATACCTGCCGCAAGGCGGTAGGCCTGAATAGGGAATGTCCCCGAAGATAGTCAGAGGGTTATTCACGGCGATCATCAGACCAATCTTATTTTATGGAGTTGTGGTCTGGTGACCTGCCCTGGACAACTCCTTATGCAGGGAAAGGTTCAGGAAGACGCAGCGCATGGCGGTATAACAGCGCTGTATAACAGGCAGTCTACGAACTACGCCTAGCGACGCCCTAGATCTCATTCTTGGCTTACTACCGGTGGAACTGATGGGGGTAAAGATAGCCACTCTGGCGGCAATAAGACTGTAAAAGGCGAATCTATGGAGCAAGAATAGTTTTGGTCATACCAGACTAGACCTGTATCACTTCATGCCAGAGGGGGGTACGGATTACTGCGTGCCCGTCGACCATTCCACCACTAATTATAAAATCATCATCCCCTCGAGGGAGGAATGGGATGCCCGGAAACCGGGACCAGAGGGCTCCCTTCATATCTACACAGATGGATCAAAACTCAACGGCCAGGTGGGAGGCGGTTTTTTTGTGAGCATTTGAGCCTAAAGGAGTCCTTCAGACTCCCTGTCCACTACAGTGTTTTTCAGGTTGAAGTAATAGCCATCAGGGAAGCACTTGAATCCCCAGCACTTAGGGGCAATCGGGGTACAATATGTATCTTCTCGGATAGTCAGGCAGCGCTCAAGGCACTTGACGGATTCTCGTCAACTCCAGGTCAATGACTGTCGTAGATCTCTCAATGAGATGGCTGAACAGCATGACATCTACCTCATATGGGTTCCTGGTGACAGGGATCACGAGAGAAACTGCGCCGCAGATGAACTAGCCAGGGCAGGGACTACCAACTCTCTACTTTCGGAGAAACAACTTGTAGGCATTCCCTTGGCTACTTCCAGGCTAAAGTGCAGGGATTTTTTCGACCTAGCAGCCAATAGGAAATGGAGTATTCTCCAGACCTGTAGAACCTCACGTCTGATCTGGCCAATACGCTCTCAGAAAAGATCGGCGAGATTCACCGCTCTCAGCAGACCAGACTGTAGCCTAGCGGTTAGGGCTATTACTGGACACTGGCTGATAGGTGAACACGCGGCTAGGCTTGCAGTCCCCCACAATGACTACTGCAAGAGCTGCAGGGATGAAGAGGAGGTAGAATCAGTCGCGCACCTCCTATGCCACTGCCCGGCACTCGGTCGCAGCAGACTTAAATACTTTGGGTCCGCAGAACTCTTGAACCTTAGCGATCTCTCAGAGATCTCTCCACGCGGACTGGTAGCCTTCATAAAAATAGCAGATTGGGACCATGGGCCGCCACAGGAAGTCTAGGTATATATGCACTCCTGGTAAATAGGAAGGGGGGGCACTTTGGTGAATCCCTTGCCCTTGCGGTATCACAAGGAGCCCTAGCAGCTCAAGTGGAGCGGGGGGGTCTTTTATGTTCCCCCAGCATCGCCGCACTAACCTAACCTAACCTAAGTATGAAACCATAAGTATGACTCCCTATCACCTTCCGGCACTCATTCCAAAACATTCGAGATGTTGGAGCACCATTTCCTTTTTTGAAACTGACCCTTGTTAAAAAGGCTCGATGTCTGGGCTATTATCTCAACGACTTGCCCCTTGCCTTAACTGATTCCTTGTACTTATGTACGCTGATGACATTAAGCTTTGTCTTCAGTATAGTTTCACTAGCGCCCAATCTAGACTTCAATCCGATTTGGATAAATTTCAAAATTGGTGTTTAGCAAATAACCTAAAGCTTAATGGATCGAAATGTAAACTCATGTCATTTTATCAATCTAGCCCTCACCAGGCTACGTACTTTTTGTATGGGAATGCCTAAGAACGATTAACTCAAGATAACGATCTGGGGTCCAGATCAGATTAGATTTGAAACTTAAATTTACCGAACGTATATCCACCATGGTTAATAAAACTGGATCTATAAATTTTTATTTATTAAGTCATTTTATATTTAATTATGATTTATAAAAAAAAAAATATATGTTTTTGTTTATTATGTGCTTTTTTAGTGAAAATAACAATATTTTTAGTTCACTTATGATTACCTAAGGCTCATATTGAAGGCCCTGCTTCTGGTTCATTAATTTTAGCTGGAATTATATTAAAGTTAGGATGGTACGAGTAATTTCTTTTATTCAATTAATAATTTTAAAGTATAGATTTTTTTTAATTAGAATTAGCTTAGTAGGTGGAGCTTTAGTAAGATTAGGTTGTTAACGTCAAACTGATTTAAAATCTTTGATTGCTTATTCTTCTGTATCTCATAAAGGAATTGTATTGTCAGGGTTATTAACAATAACTTATTGAGGATTATCAGGTTCTTATACTTTAATAATTGCTTATGGTTTATGTTCTTCAGAATTATTTTGTTAAACAAATGTTTCATATGAGCGTTTAAGGAGTCGAAGATTCTTAATTAATAAGAGAATATTAAATTTTATACCTTCTATAAGTGTTTGGTCATTAAGCCTTTTTAATGACCTTTTCCCTTTTTCCAAAATAACACAAAAAGGGAAATTGTTTATTTTCACAACGTTATAAATTTTTGTTTATTCGCATATGGCAGGGAGTGAGAAAGCTCCGATTATATGATGCGTATGCACTGATATAAAGAGTACGAGTGAGCCCGCCTTAGAACATAGGCAGGGCGAAAGCTCATTAACTTAATGCTAAAGATAAAGCGGCCGAGAAGAGTCGGCTTGCGACCAACAATAGCGATAAGATAAATAAGACAAATATAAATGAGAAACTATAATTGTTGTATTAGTTGTATATTAGTGATAGCTGTGGCTGCTGCCTGACCCGACATTCCCCCCCCAGTTGAGGCCTGTCCTTCAACTTCATCCTTAAGGGGCAGTTAGCGAAAACTTAGTCAGTTCCGCTTGGTAGTTCCAGATTCGGTTCTATTATCGGCCATTTGAGACACTCCATCCAGGCCGGGGGCTAGATCCATACTTCTCCCCAACGGCCACTTCATAATATGAGCTGTGGGCGCGATTGACATTCTCTCCACGTGTGAACCGCCTCCACATACAACCCATCCAAGCCTTGTTTTCTGCAACAACGGTAGGCCAGCTGAAAGCTGGATTTGCCCAGCACACAATAGTTCATAAAATAGACTGGCTCCGATAAGCAAATCGATACGTTGTGGCCGGAAAAACTTTGGATCGGCTAAAGTGAGGTTGGCCGGAATATTCCAGCTGGAGACGTCCAAGCTGAAACTAGGCTGGAGATCCGTGATGCTGGGGGCGATGACAGCGTTAACAAAGGCCGAATATTCGGAGCAACGGGACCGAAGGAGCACATCGACGGATAATTCATCTGTCGCGAAACCAGTGTTGCCAATTCCAGACACTGCCATGTAAGATTTGCGTCTAGGAAGCTGCAGCTGACTAGCCAGTCGGGAAGTTATCACGTGCACTTGCGATCCTGAATCCAAAAGAGCTCGGCATGGAACAAAAACTCCAGTGCGACTCCGAACGAGAATGTTCGCTGTAGCCAGTAAGGCTACCTCACTGCTGCGACCTTGGGCAACTAGTGCATTAGCCGCGGATGGTGAAGCGCTTATTGGCTCGGCGCCCTCGGTTGTGGCTGACGTAGATGATACAACAGAAGGCTGGCTACTGGATGACTGTACTTCCAAAAAATGCAGCAGGCTGTGATGCCTCCTCCCACAACTGCGACAATTAGCAGCGAGGCACTCACGCAGGTTGGAGACATTTCCGACACAGACCGAGTCGCCTAGCCTCACCAAGGCGGCTCTCAGGGGCCATTAACAAAAATCTGGGGCATGCAGACACTACGTGGGACCACCCACCACATAATCTACAAGCGGGGGAAGGTGAATTAGTGACGATAAAGGACGATCTATTATTATTGTTCGAGACTCTACGTCTGCCCATCTGAGTGCCTGGCACGTAGGCGGTCATGGCCACATCCATAGCCTCCAGAGTCCTGCACCGCTGCTCCAAAAATTCTGCCATCGACTCCCAGGTAGGGATGAGGTCCAAGTTCGACGCATTTTGACATTCCTCCCACTTGACCTGGGTAGCTGGGTCCAACCGTTGAAGGATCACTTGGACAATGATACTGCTAGAGATCTGCATGGTCGTCCCCAAATTTTGCAAGGCTCGCATGTGGGCATTGAATTTATCGGAAAGCCCTCGAAGCGATGCCACTGAGCCACCTTCCAATAGACTGAGGCCCAGAATCCCGTTCACATGAGCCTGAAATATTAACCGGCGGTTATTAAATCGTCTTTGCAGAACACGCAACGTGACATCATAATTCTCCTCGGAGATTTCCAAGGAGCGAACTGCTTCTAAGGCTGAGTCCCGAAGACAAGATCGCAACCTCTGCAGCTTTTCCACCTTACTTATGTGAGGATTGCAGCCCACGATCGTTGAGAAAGCCGAGTGAAACTCAGCCCACTCCGAATATCCTCCGCTAAAAGTAGGAAGAGGAAGAGGAGGCAAGGCTTGAAAACTCCGACTGAGCGCTGAGTCCACCTGAATACTGGAAACTCCGCTGGCCAGGGTGGAATGGGCAGCAATTCGAGCAGAGCGCAACGACGTCTCGTGCTCGATTTCGGCATGCATCGTAGCTACAAGCTCAGACACTGTCCATCGCAAGTCGCTGCTTATCTCAGAAATATCTAACTCTTCAAGCTCCCCGTGGATGGCCTTAAAATCATCGTACATGGCGACCAACTGGCCGTGACGCACATGGAGCATGGCGTCTTCCACCTTTGACATTGGCTGCAGGGCGCCTTGGATCCTCTTCAAATCCTGGAGGATACCCTTTGCCTTGCATTTTAAAATCGCACTCCGAGATGGAGTGGGTTCTCCTGTGACGGCGCCGCTGGAGTTCATCGCCACTATAATTGAAATACGCTCAATTGAAGTAAACCGAGCACAAATTAATTTTGGCGCCAAGATTATAGCTCTTGTTTATTTTATTATATTTAATTATATTTGAGCGCAGCGAACACGATTTATCCCACTGTGCGCTCAGAATCGTACACTGAGTTGTGGAATGTATATATATATGAACGCTTGTGTGAGGCGAATGCACTTGCAAGTGGAACGTATATATGTATGTATGTATGTATGTATGTTGCCGGACCGGATAACAATTGTATTTTATGCCTATTTATTTATTTATATTGTTAAATGATTTGTGTATAAATACAAAATAATTGTTTCACTGATGCACTGTTTGCCGTTTATGTTCAAAATGTACATACATATGTTAATACACCGCACAAAAACTTAATCGGGTATATTTGCACTAATTATATTTAATGTTCGTGAAATTGTTAATTTTATTAATTAGATCACGTCGAGGTCACCAATGTTTGGTCATTAAGCCTTTTTAATGACCTTTTCCCTTTTTCCAAAATAACACAAAAAGGGAAATTGTTTATTTTCACAACGTTATAAATTTTTGTTTATTCGCATATGGCAGGGAGTGAGAAAGCTCCGATTATATGATGCGTATGCACTGATATAAAGAGTACGAGTGAGCCCGCCTTAGAACATAGGCAGGGCGAAAGCTCATTAACTTAATGCTAAAGATAAAGCGGCCGAGAAGAGTCGGCTTGCGACCAACAATAGCGATAAGATAAATAAGACAAATATAAATGAGAAACTATAATTGTTGTATTAGTATTATATTAGTGATAGCTGTGGCTGCTGCCTGACCCGATAATAAGTTTATGATGATTTTCAGCCAATATAGCAGCCCCTCCTACTTTTAATTTATTAGGTGAAATTTTCTTGTTGAATAGAATTGTTTCTTGATCATGAGTTTTTATAATTATACTATCTTTATTATAATTTTTTAAAGCAGCTTATACTTTGTATCTATATTCTTTTAGTCAACATGGAAAGTTATTTTTGCGAGTTAATGCTTTTAAAAGGGGAAAAGTTCGAATATTTATTAATACTATTCACATTGATTGCTTTTAAATTTATCAATTTTAAAAGGAAAATCATGTATATTATGATTATATTTAAATAGTTTTAAAAAAATATTATTTGTGGTGTTAATGATACGAAAAAATTCATTTCAGATCGTGAAATATTTATCATTTTATAGAGTTAGATTTATTAATTTAATTTCTATTAGGTTATCATGTTTTTTACTTAGTTACTTAGTGTGCTTGGTTTTTTAAAAAGATGGTCAAAAGAATTCAATATATAATAAAAACTTTATATACTTCATTAGTCCGATCTTGGAGTACACCAAGATAACATAGAATCTGTACAAAAAAAACTCCTTATTTTCGCACTTAGGGGATTAAATTGGGATGGAAGTCTTAACCTTCCCTCCTATCATTTTCGACTTTTATTAGTAAATATACCATCATTAATAAACCATAGAACGATGCTGCAAAAAAATTAGTTAAGAAGAATTTTTGGTCGGAAAAAATGTTGAATATTTTCGGGATATGTGCGTCAGTCTAGATGGCCAAGCGATTTCTAATAGGTTTATGTTGGTGGGCTTAGGCTTGGGTGGGCCTATCTATCAAATCATCTATCAAAATTGATAGATGCTCTATATATTCTATGCTTTATGCTCTATATGACGGATATTCTTCATAAGTTAGCGCTTTTGTAACGGTAGATGGTGCTTTATGTTCTTCGATACATTAAGTTTCAGGTTATTTGCTAAACACTAATTTTGAAATTGATTCAAATCGGATTGAAGTCTACATTGGGTACTAGTGAATCTATACTGAAGACAATGCTTAACGTCATCAGCGTATATAAGTTCGAGGGAATCAGTTAAAGCAACTGGAAAATCGTAAATAAACAATGTAAAAAGTAATGGTCCAAGATGGCATCCTTGGGGCACTCCAGATGTGACACGGACTAAATGCGAGGAAACATCTTTAAAGAAGACACGTTGGGTTCTTCCAGATAAGTAGCTCGAAATCCAAATCAGGAGATCAGTTGAGAATCCCAAAAGACTGAGTTTATTTACAAGAAGCGAATGCTTAACAGAGTCAAATTCTTAACTGCGTCAGTTTAAATGGCGTCTGTTTGTAAGCTATTCAGGAAACCATCCATGACAAAAGATGTTAGCTTCAATAAGTTGGTGGTGGTGGAGTGGCACTTCATAAAGCCATGTTGGCACGGTATATTATTAAACTAATATTATTAAACTACATAGGTGTTGCAAATGTGGAGTGATAAGTTTTTTGAAAAGCTTTGGAATAGATGACAGTTTAGAGGATGCCTCTATAATTGGTTGCGTCGGATTTTTTCCTATAAAGGAGGCAAAGGAGGAAAAGATACATGTTTGCGCTAAGTGATTACAAAGTTATAGAACTGCTTCGGGTCCTGAGTAAACTGAGTCCGGCAGTGGCAAATATAACTCTTATAACCTTCTTCGTCATTCACGGTGAAGTTGGACCGAGCTACTAAGTAGGTTAGGTTAGGTTAGGTTATGGCGGCGATGCTGTGGGATCATAGAAGACCCCCCGCTTCCACTTGAGCCGCTAGGGCTCCTTGTGCCACCGCAAGGCAAGGGTTCACCGAAGTTGCCGCCAGTGTGGTTATCTTTACCCCCATCAATTCCACTGGTAGGAGGTCAAGGATGAAGTCTAGGGCGTCGCTAGGAGTAGTGCGTAGACTGCCTGTTATACAGACCTCCGCCATGCGCTGCGTCTTTCTGAATCAATCCCTGCATAAGGAGTTGTTCAGGGCAGGCCACCAGACCACAACTCCATAAAACAAGATTGGTCTAATGATCGCCATGTATAACCATCTGACTATCATCGGGGACATTTCCCATTTCAGGCCTGCCGCCTTGCGGTAGGTATAGAGCGCCATTGCTGCTTTATTATTCCTTTCTGCGGTGTTCAGCTATCAGTCCAGTTTCCTGTCTAATGTTATGGCTAGGTACTTCGCACTACTACTAAGAGTTAGAGTTTCCCCTAGGAGCATCGTAAGTTTAAGATCTACTAAGTATCTTGAATAACTAGTTGTATGTTTATGTATGTATGTTTATTAAAGAATCTAGTCTTAATGTTCTTTAAATTTAATAGGTGACTTGTATACCAAGGCGGATTTGTTGAACCAGAAGGATATTTCCACGACACGCAAGAGTCGAAAAATATATTTAAAGTGTAATAAAATGTATGAAAGGCATTAATTATAACAATAATTATAATTATTATAATAAAATCATAAAATGATTTTAATCCAAAGAAATTTTATGTCACCAAACTCTTGTAATTTTACATCTTCAAAAGCGAATTTGGAGTCTATAGAAATTAACACTCCTCCTTTCCTTCGCAGTGTCTATCACGTCTAAAAGTGGCAAACTTACTTGGAAAAACTTCGGAGCTTAAGATCTCCGTGTTTAACCAAGATTCTTTAAAAACTATAATGTGGGATGCTAAGGACGAACTATCAGAATACTGCTTGTGAAGTTTACTACGTAACCCCCTAGTATTCTAATAGGTAAGTGTTAGTGAAGAAATTAGTCAGAAGTATCAGGGGCAAGCCGGGAACCAAATATGTGTTTCGATGGTGGGATCTCGCTGTTGTTCCGAAATCAACCAGTGGTCAATTACTTCTGTCAAATTTATTTGCTTTTCATGTACTTTATTCTGACCTTTATAATAGTATTATAAAAATGCATTATTGTTATCAGATTCTGGATTTCGAGATAGACAATCTACATGCGCCATTCGCTCACCCTTCCTTTATTCTATGTCAAAGTCAAACGATTAAGTCCAACTTGGTACGAGTAGCTTTTAAGGAATTGCAGTCTGTACACACAAAGAATTTGCGTCCCTGTAAGTAGTGGCGGAAATATTTGATACCATTAACTACCGCTATCGTTTCTAACTCGTATGAATGATACTCAGATTCAGCAGAAGACGTGCATTTACTATAATATTCCACCCCTTGAGGTTTGTTGTCAAATTTATGCAATAATATAGCACCATATCCAATTGAACTTAGATCTGCATGCTATTGCATATTGCGGGTCGAATATAGTCAACACTGAGGCCTGCGTTTAAAACGGTTGCTGTCTCATGTTGCTGTCACCAAACAAAATCTACGTTTTTCTTCGAAGTTCGTTGATAAAAGGCTTAAGCGTCTCCGAGATTTTTGTCAGTCCTATGAATTCTCTTAATTGGGTCACAGATTGTGGTGGCGGTAAATCCAGCAATGATTTTACTTTACGTGCGTTCGGCCTAACTTTTCCGTTACTTATCTCAAAACCAAGGTACTCTATGCGTGTTTTAAGAAAGGAACACTTAGTTACGTTAAATGAATATACCGCCTTACTCAATGTTTCTAGTTCAATACGCAAGCGTTCTTACGCTTCTTCTTTAGATTGGACCAACACGTCATCGATATAAACGATTGCATATGTATGTGCCAGAGCTCCTAGTGCTTTATATTGGCCCTCTGAAAAGCAGAAGGTGCCTTTTTTAACAAAAAGGCATAGTCAAAAACACGTTTGACCCTCTGGCGTCACAAACGCGATTCGCTCAATTCAATCTTCGTGTACTGGCATTTTGTAAAAACCACTAGCCATATCTAAGCACGAGAAATACTTTGCGCCACGAAGCCGGGCAATCTGATCTGCGATTAGAGGTAGCGGATACCTATCAGCTACCACACAAAGATGATTAGTTCCATTTTTCTTTTTCACTATCATCATAGGGCTGGCGAGGGGTGAACAACTTTGACGAATTATATTTGCTTTCAACAATTCATCAATTTTACAACGCACAAGTTTCATTTCTTCGTCGCCAAGCCCGTAGGGACGTCGTTGCATCGTCTTTTGTGGATCTTTTAACTTAATTTCCAACCGCCCTGTCGAGTCTGGAGTTTTTGGTATCCCGCTGATAAGCCAATCAGAGTAGCATTTTAAGATGTTTTTTAAAGCCAATTTATCAGATCTTATAACCAGTATCAGAATTGACAGCATTTTCATAATCTGTAAAAGTCACTACATCTTCCCTATTCGTTTTGAAAATTTAAATCTATCGACATCGTATTTCAGATACTTGTCTAAATTACATGTAAATAAATCTCAAGGCAATATTGTTCAATATTTATATTACATAGAACTACATAGAATATTTATTAGAAAAACAAAACAATTTAAATTTATATTATTTTAGAGAATATATATTTTTTTAGTACCAAACCAGTTTCTTAATGTCAAATGAAAGCGCACATTTTATCCAGGAAGGGATAATTTTTAAAGCTATATTTAAGTACGAGTATTAATTAAAAATGAAATTATGTTTTGAATAACTTGTAGTTTAAAGTCCAATTTAAATATTCATTTGTAAACTAACAATAATACAATCATTTTATATTTTTATTGATGTTTCAATGCAAAATATTTAAGATATTTACGTAAACGTTCATTTTCGAGTACCCAATAAAAAGTAGCCCATCAATATACGGCATTTGAAAAAAGGTTTTATTAAATTTTGAATATTTATGAACAAAACGCAATTTAAAAAATTCTACATTATGTTATTTTAAGAACGAAATAGGAAAAAATAATTAAACCTTTCGAAAAAACATTTGTAACACAAATGAACTGTGCCAAACACATAGTCAAAGGTGAAGGTGAAAGGTGAAGCCATCGTCAGTCAAACCAAAGGCAGCTAAAGCCCTAAAGGTGAAACCAGCTGCATCTGCTATGATGATCCGTTTTGTTTAACTTTTTAACAGAATCGGGAACAGAATCGGGTTCAAAATTGCAATCGAAAATTTGAAAAGTGTATAGGCATACACAAAAAATGTCCAACAATTATAATTATATTTATTATTTATTTAATCCTATTTAAAAATTTTGTTTCTTAAGGCAACTATTGTTTTATTTATTATTATTAAATATTGTGTGTTCTTTGTAAAAATGATGTTGTGGCCCTGAAAAGGACCTTTTGGATCATTCTGCCCAGCAAGCGAGCAATCTACTTGGAGCTTGTATACTTGGTGACAGCCTTGGTTCCTTCACTAACCGTATGCTTGGCCAACACTCCAGGCAGGAGAAGATGAACAGCCGTTTGGATTTCCCGACTGGTGAAGGTCGAGCGCTTGTTGTAATGAGCCAGACCCGAAGCCTCAACAGCAATATGCTCAAAGATATCGTTTACGAAGTTGTTCATTATACTCGTAGCTTTAGTTGATGTTCATAGCATAGCTTTCCTTCCTATTGCACTTCTTCCTATCATTCTTGGTTGTATTTTTTTGGGAGCTTTGCAAGCCTTCTTGGCTGCCTTTCCACTGATTTTCGGCGGCATTATTACTTTAAAATTCACTTCACTTTCATATAATGCGGGCAATTCAATTCAAAAATTTTATCGGCATCCCCCAACTGAACGCAGGGTTCAGTGTATAGTGTACAGTGTGTAGTGTCCATAGGGTATCATTATTCGGTTTTGAAGTGAATTATCTTTGAAGTGAAAAATAAAAATTGCATGGTCGTAGCAAGGGTAGAAAGTGAAGGGAAAGGCAAAGTCCCGATCAAATCGTGCTGGTCTTCAGTTTCCCGTCGGACGTATTCACCGTCTGCTCCGCAAAAACAACACGTGTCGGCGCTCCTGCTAACCTGGCTGCCGTTATAGAATATGTGGCAGCTGAAGTTCTTGAGTTAGCTGGCAATGCTGCCCGTGATAACAAGAAGACTAGGATTATTACCCGTCATCTCCATTTTCGCTACTCTACTATTGGCAATGACGAGGAGTTATACAAGCTGCTCGCTGCTGTCACCATAGCTCAGGGTGGCGTGTTGCCCAACATCCAGGCTATACTGTTGACCAAGAAGACCCTGAATCCTACATACTTGTACATAAACACATATATAAGCCCAAACGTACTTTTCTTGCAAAATAATATACATTTTCAGCTTAAAGATTAGCACTAGTTAACATTCAGCCACAACAATAATTAAGACAATGAAATGAATGCAAGTTGGTAAAATCCACCGAAGCCGTATAGAGTGCCCTTGTCTCTTCAGAGCATAAACAACATCCATGACCGTGACTATATTCCTTTTGACGTGTTCGGTGTAGGTGACGGCGTCACGAATAACATTCTCCAAGAACACTTTCAGGACTCCACGAGTTTCCTCGTAGGTAAGACCAGAGATGCGTTTCACACCGCCACGACGAGCCAAACGAATAGCTGGCTTTTTAATACCCTGGATGTTATCACGCAAGACTTTGCGATGACGCTTGGCGCCACATTTTCCAAAGCCCTTGCCACCTGTTTTTCTCGCTCTTCATAAACCCGATTGATCGAAACGGCATGTAGCTCTATTCCCCTCTTTTCAACCCTCGGCGTTTCTGGTATATAAAGAGGTAGCGCAACAGGCGCTTGTGTTTTTAGAGGCGCGAAGAGGACAGTAAATTTGGAAATTAAAATGGCTCGTACAAAGTAGACTGCTCGTAAATCGACTGTTGGCATGGCACCACGCAAACAACAGGCTACAAAGGCCGCATGTAACAGTCCCCCAGCCACCGGAGGAGTAAAGAAGCCCCATCGCTATCGCTCCTATGGCTCTCCGTGAAATCCGTCGCTACCAGAAGAGTATCAAATTGCTGATCCGCAAGCTGCCGCATGCTGAAGCCTATTTGGTTGGTCTGTTTGAAGTTACAAATTTGTGCGCCATCCATGTTAAGCGTGTTACTATTATGCCTAATGAGAGTGCGCTTCATTTGAAAAATTGTCAATTACAATTGCCCATAAATTTAAAAAAATCGGTCCTTTTCAGAACCAAAAAGATATTTTTCATTGAGAATTGAGTACCTACCTATTGATAATAAACACAACCTCTTTTATTTTCAGATTTGGAAGGTAAATATATAAGCTAAATATAAGTTATCACCCGGCACATTCGAGCCCCCCCCTTGCTCAGCACTATTCGCCCCCTACTACTACTACGCCTTGAACTCGACCCCAGACTCTTAAACCCGAATCCACAGCATAAGCAATACTCGATATTCAAGTGTTGTGGACTCAACTACACCCGGATGTGTCGCAAGAGTGCAACTATGTCACAAGTGCGCAACTATGCACGCTGACTAGAATGTTGCGAGAAAGCTGACACACACCCTGAGTGTTACGCTGACTCTTGACACCGGATAGCTGACACCACACCCGCTGACACCACACATAGAGTTGGAGTGGGAGATCGGCCGATATCGAACTGACGACCGGTGGGTTACAACTCTGAGAAGTCAGTCTATTTTGGATCACCGAACCACCAAGCTGAACCTACTCCAAATATTCCTAAAAATACTTCCCAATTGTTATATTAATTTACGTAATTTAAGTGACTTAAACAATAAATTGTATTTCCATCATTATCAAACCATGAACCGACTACTCATCATCAGGTGATTAATGGATGGACACCTTAACTGGCGCCCGAGCAGATAAGTAGAGTAAAAGTGAATTATGGGTGTTAACAAAATTTTTTTTTCCCCAAAACAAAAAAGAAGAAGAGAAAATGGAGAAGAAAAAGTGTAAAAGTGTAAAGATCTTTCTTAAAATTAAAAAAAGAAGAAAAAGGAAAAATAGATAGAGAAAAGTATAAAAGTGCAAAAGTAAAGTAACGAAGATTTTTCTCAAAATAAATAAAAAAGAAAATAGGAAAAATAAAGAACATAATAGTAAAAGTAAAAATGTAAAAATAAAGTCGCAAAGATTTTCCTCAAAATAAAAAAAAAAGAAAATAGGAAAAATAAGAAAATAGGAAAAATAAAGAGTACAATAGTAAAAGTAAAAGTAAAGTATAAAAGTATGGAAGAAAAGTAGTAAAATTTTTTTTAAATAAAAAAAAGGAAAAGAAAAAATAAGTAGGAAGGAGTAGAGAATGTAAGAGTGAAAATGATAATGAAATTGAAAAATTAAAAAAGTTGCATAATGAAACAAAGAATAAAATCTGTGTTGTGATATAAATAATGAAGCAATTACCCACTGCGGCGGTTTGCTACCATGGCATATCCGCGAGTGCTAAAATATTGCTTCATATAAAAAAATAAGAGAACCACCGCGAAGACATTCGAGAGTGGCAAGAATTATAAACCAAACATGAATATAACAAGAATGGAAAGCTAACTTCGGGCGGAGCCGAAGTTGATATACCCTTGCAGATATGTGACAGCTTATATTATTAGATATATATCGGATCTTATATAGTCGGCCGATCCTTATTAAACTCGGCAGATAAAATTAGTTTGCCGAAAGTAGAATCCATACAAAGTCCCAGTCTTCTAACTTAAAAAACAACAGAGATATGGCATTTCCGATCAATCAGTTATATGGCAGCTATAGGATATACTCGGCCGATCCTTATGAAATTTGGCAGATCGAATAAGTCTGCTAAAAGAGGAGTCCACAGCAAGTCCCATCCTTCTAACTTAAAAAACAACGAAGTTATGGCATTTCCGATCAATCAGTTATATGGCAGCTATACGATATAGTCGGCCGATCCTTATGAAATTTCGGCAGATCGAATAAGTCTGCTAAAAGAGGAGTCCACAGCAAGTCCCATCCTTCTAACTTTAAAAACAACAAAGTTATGCAATTTCCGATCAATCAGTTATATGGCAGCTATAGGATATAGTTGACCGATCCCGGCCGTTCCGACTTATATACTGCCTGCAAAGGAAAGAAGGATGTGTGCAAAGTTTGAAGTCGATAGCTTTAAAACTGAGAGACTAGTTTGCGTAGAAACAGACAGACAGACGGACAGACGGACATGCTTATATCGACTCAGGAGGTGATCCTGATCAAGAATATATATACTTTATAGGGTCGGAGATGTCTCCTTCACTGCGTTGCACACTTTTGACCAAAATTATAATACCCTCTGCAAGGGTATAAAAATATGCAACACAAAAGAAAAACTAAAAGTATGCAAAACAAAAGAAAAGCTAAAAATATGCAACAGAAAGAATTATAAGAATATAACAAAATATGAAACAAAATAGCACCCGTAATACACGTTCACTTTACACCCTAGTATAATTAAATAATATTGTATTCTGTTATTTTTTTTTTCTCATTATCAGAAGAATTTAAAGAAGACGAACACGAACACTACAATATTGATACACTTATGCTTGTAAAGGGTGAGTAAAGCGCTTCCTCCCTTTCCCCTCAAGTCAAATAAAGATTGAAAATTCTTTTTCGTTATAAAAAAAATCATTAAAATTACAAATACTAAATTATATTACAAAAATTCAAAGAATTGAATTCCTTATTTACTTATTATTTTACACGTGATTCTCTTGTGGCCCCTTGGGACAGTTTCTATAATATTTTTTCCGAATAAAATATTTTCCCCCTTCCTCTTGAAATGGAAGAGATCAAATCCACCTTGCAAAAATCGACGAGAGCCTTAAGACCCTCTTAGACCAGGTTATAGGAGTTAAAGAAGATATTAAGAGAGTAGGGACGAGGGTAGCCACGCTGGAGCAAGATCACGAAAAACGTAACCCTACGGTAGCCCAACCCGTTCCTTTGGTTCGTCCGCGCACCGAATACGAACTAAAAGAAAAGTCTACTCTGCCAGATTGTGTGAAGGAACTTCAGACTTTTGAGGGGGAGCCCGGGAAATATGTGTCCTGGGTTAACAGGGCGCAAGCCATTGTTAATGACTATGAGATCATTATAGGCAAGCCCTTATATAGGACCATCATTCTTTATATTAGGCAAAAAATAAGAGGTGACGCCAATTTGGCGCTTTCTTCTTACAATGTAGAAGATGATATTTGGACGGAAATTAAGCGGATTTTCTCGCTTCATTACGCCGACAAGCGAGACGTCCAAACCCTCAAATATCAACTAAGCCAATTGACACAAGCAGGTAGAACTCTGGAACAATTCTAAAACGAGGTCATAATCACTTTTCCTTGATTCTGAATAAATTAAAACAATCAGTTTCATAATCACTTTTCCTTGATTCTGAATAAATTAAAACAATCAGAGCATGCGCCTAACGTGGCCAGCGCCCTAATTGAGATGTATAGGGACAAGGCGCTGGATGTTTTTGTAAGGGGGCTCAACGGCGATGCCTTTAAGTTACTGATTATGCGGGGCCCGAAAAATTTGCCTGAGGCATATTCTCTAGGCCTAGAGCTGCAGAACGTATCGGTCAGGGGAAATGCACGTATAGAACACACCCACGGTATTCGTCTTCGTTCCAACTACCAATAAGGGCACCAGTGGGCATGAACTTTAACGATAGTTCATCCGGTAACTCGCGAGGTTTTAATAGATTCCAAGGACCACGACCAGCCACTAAGATGGAGTCAAACCGGTCTGGCCAGTCTTATCAGTCCGGTTTTGGCGTACGTCGTGGAAACGACTCTGATGATAGGTCCCTAAATATTTCGCCCGGTTCGAATCCCTTCAGGAAAGCACAACGATTGTACCACATGACGGGGGTTCCGTATAGCGGGGTAACAATGCCAGACTGCTTGTCAGACTGCTTACGAAGACGAAGCGGTGAGCGCCCACGACACAAGCCTCGAGTATGATGTCCCATACCATAAGGCCGACAACGAGAACGCTAACGACGAGGCAAATTTTATGACGGACACCTATCCAGTGTGCCATACATAAAATACAACACGAGGAATGGCAACAAGTTAAGGTTTCTTATCGACACCGGCGCGAATAAGAACTTTGTTAGTCAAAAACACTCCGCCGGCTCCCCCCATTACCTACTCCCTTTTACGTTGAATCTGCTGCTGGCAATGTTAAAATCACGCGTTACTTAATAGGACGATTCTTTGAACCCATCGGCAATAACTCGATTACCACCTGCTACGTTCTCCCCGGCCTGAATTCCTTCGACGGTATCATCGGTGACGATACTTTCAAGGAAGCGAAAGCCCTAATTCATAGGAAAAACGATCTCCTGTTAATATCCCCTGGTATCAAACTACCCCTCCTGGCAAGATATTCCTCCAATGTCCATGCTCTGATTGATGGCGATCATGATGACGACACCAAACGAGCGCTGGACAATCTACTTAAAGAATTTGCATCAATTTTTGAACCACTTTAGGCCGAAATGCGTACTAGTACTCAAGACCCCATTTTCACTTGGAGTTACCCATACCCCACGAACATGAGGGGGGAGGTTGAAAGGCAAGTACAGGAGTAATTTATATACTTTGTCTTCACTCATTTCATACCCTAGCGGCATGTTTATATAGACTTCGGTTTATACTTTGCCATTTAGGAAAGCTGTTTCGACGTCCATTTGTTCTATATATAAAATATTTACACAGCTGTATGATAATAGTGTTTTTAAAGTTTGCATTTTTCCTACTGGCGAATATACATTATCAATATCCTTTTTTTGTTGAAAACCTCTAACTAATAGTCTAGCATTGAAAGTGCCATCACCTTTTCTTTTGAAAACCCACTTCACATCAATGACTTCTTTATTTTTAGGTTTATCGACAGCATTCCAAGTTTCGTTCTTATTCAGACTTTTAATTTCACAATCCATTGTTCTGATCCAGTCTTCATTATTCTTAGAGCTTATCGCCTCCTGTAATGTATTTGGAACATTCGCATCGATATGATTAACATATATGTAATGGGTAGTTGGACTACCATATCTATCTACCGCAATTTTTTTTCCTACTTGATTTGCTACTTGACGGAAGAATATTAAGACCATCTGTCAGCCCATATAACTCTCCGCTTTGGATTGTCCCAAAAAAAACCGAAACCAAATGGTGAAAAACAGTATCGCATGGTCATTGACTTCAAGCGCCTGAATGCGGTTACGATATCCGATATAACCCCATACCGGATATAAATTCTACTCTGGCTAGCCTTGGGAAAGCCAAATATTTCACGACGATTGATCTAACGTCTGGCTTCCACCAAATCCACATGAAGGAAAAAGACATTCCTAAGACCGCTTTCTCCACCCTCAATGAGAAATACGAATTCCTTCGTCTACCATTTGGCCTAAAAAACGCCCCGGCAATCTTCCAGCGGATGATTGACGATGTTTTACGAGAACACATCGGAAAGATCTGCTACGTCTACATCGACGATATTATCGTTTTCGGCGAAGACTATCAGAGACATTGGAGCAATTTGCGTGCGGCCTTCCAAAATCTTCGGAAGGCCAAACTCCATGTAAACTTGGAGAAAACACGTTTCCTCTCCACGCAAGTCGAGTTCTTAGGCTACATTGTTACGCAGGACGGCATTAAGGCAAACGCCCAGAAGGTGAAAGCAATAACCGATATGAAGCCCCCTGCTTACATGAAAGAATTGAAAAGTTTTCTTGGAATGACCTCATATTATAGGAAATTCGTTCAGGACTATGCGAAAGTTGCAAAGCCATTGACGAATTTGACACGAGGAGAGTTCGCCAAAATTAAAGCATCACAATCTAGGAAAGTCCCGATCGAGCTAGATGACGTGGCTTTACAGGCCTTTAATGACCTCAAGGCGATTCTTGCCTCCTCTCAAGTCCTAGCTTTCCCCGATTTTAATAAACCATTCCATCTGACCACTGACGCGACGGACCATAGGTGCCTATGCCATAGGTGCTGTTCTGTCCCAAGACGAGCAGGGCAAGGATCGACCAATAGCGTATATTTCTCGTTCACTGACAGAAACCGAAGAAAGTTACGCTACCATAGAAAAAGAAATGCTCGCGATAGTATGGGCATTAGATAATTTTAGATCTTATCTCTATGGCGCAGGGTCAATCAAAGTATACACCGATCACCAACCACTTACGTTCGCGTTGGGCAATCGCAACTTCAATGCGAAACTCAAGCGATGGAAGTCGCGAATTGAAGAATATGGCTGCACACTTTTGTATAAGCCCGGTAGATCTAACGTCGTCGCTGACGCTCTTTCGCAAGTTCACTACCTCGGGTCAACTACGTGCACTGCCTCTGAAAGTGACTCTTTGGCCACCGTTCACAGCGCGCTTGAGGATGCTTCCCAACTGATACCACATGTGGAAACACCAATCAATGCGTTTAGGAATCAACTGGTTTTTGATGAAAACCAACCTGAGTACTCATGTGAGCACCCACATGTTGGTTATGTCCGTCACTTAATTCCACTTAAGGACGAGACTGTGTCCGATTTAGTAAATATACTCGGAAAATATTTAAAACCCTCCATAATTAATGGAGTAAAGATAGCCGAAACTTATCTCCCATTCTTCCAATCCACATGCTTTGAGAATTTTAAGCTGTATAAAATTCGAATAACGCAGAGATTTGTAAAGGATTTTTCCGATTCAGAGCAGATTTCCGAGGCAATAGAAAAGGAACATCGCAGGGCCTACAGAGGTTCGAAAGAAGTCAGCATCCAAATTCTTGAAAAATTCTATTTTCCCAGAATGACAAGTACGATTCGTGCTCAGTTGTCATCGTGCGACTGCTGCAAACGATTCAATTATGAGCGTCATCCCAATAAACCAGAATTGCAACCGACACCCATCCCAAACTACCCATGTGAAATACTGCATATTGACGTGTTCACCTTAGAAAAACGGGTTTATCTAAGTTGTATCGACAAATTTACAAAATTCGCCAAACTCTTTCCCCTAGAATCCAAGGCATCAATTCACCTCCGGGAAACACTACTAGGGGCCCTTCATTACTTTACGGTGCCTAGATTGATAGTGTCGGACAACGAAAGGGGTCTCCTTTGCGCAACGGTACTAAACTACCTCCGAACATTGGAGATCGAATTATATTATACTCCTACTCAAAAGAGCGAAGGTGGAAAGATTTCATTCAACCTTCTTGGAAATTTACCGGTGTTTCGAACTCCCAAATTTGACGAGATCGCAGTTAGCACTGATCGCTGTAGACAGACACAACAATTCTTTCCATTCAGTGACAAACAAAAAGCCCGTCGACTTATTTTTAAACCGCGTATTGCGCATCAATTATCAGGGATTATCGAACTTCAAGAAAAACACGCTTGAAGATGTTAGGGCCCTGATAGAGCGAAACCAGACTATGGCCAATATAGGACATAATAAAAATAGGACTGAACCTAGACAGTACAAGTCGGGGGATAAGGTTTTCGACGCTTATAATAAGCAAATTAAAACTAAAGAAAAACAACGTTTCAGACCAGAGGAGGTCCAAGAGAATCGCGGAGTGACGATAAAAACTAGATCAGGGAAAATTTTACATAAATCAGACTTGAGGAATTGAAAAGCGCTTTATGAACCTTTCTATTTAAAAAATAACACACACACACGCAGTATGTGGGATCAACGGAGTGTTCAAACTGGTACATGTCATCAACCTATCAAGGATGATGCAGCTAGTAGACGACACTAGCCGGGACGCGGCTCTGACGGACCAACGTGCTAACACAATAACGAGGCATTACATGGAGCAAGCAGCGGAGGGAATAAACAGAGTGATGAGGCCATCATTACGCAGAGCTCGAGCAATAAACTGGCTGGGTTCAGCCTGGAAATGGATTGCAGGATCACCAGACGCGGAGGACTGGAATGCGATACTCAACTCGGAAAAGATGATCGCCGAAAACGGTGACCAGCAAATTCGGATCAACGCTCGACTCTTTGACGCCAGCCACAAATCAATTCAACAACTGAATGATGTGGTAGCGAGAGTCAATGCGATAGACGGCGACATTCATGCAGTTACGGCAACGCTACACAAGGCAATCATCCTGGCTGACCAAGTAGCGGAAGTCACAAGGGCATGCCAACTTGCCAAAACTGGAGTGGCGAATTCGAACCTCCTGGATCATGAAGAAATTGAAACTATACTCACAGAGGTCAACGACCTCCCGTATCAAAACGCTGTGGAGGCAGTGGAATTTTCTCGGCCAACCGTACTCTCCAATGGCACGACATTACTGTACATCTTAGCACTGCCCAAGGTATCTATTAGGAGATACGAACATGTACACCTGAATCCAACGGTATCAGGCGGGAAACAAATAGTGCTGGAACACCAGAAGCTCGCACTAAACGGAGAAGAGACATATGCAATAGTGGGCAGCTGTTCCTCCATCGGCAACATCACAGTCTGCCCAGAAAAGGATTTAATGGCTCTAGAGAAAAACTCATGCATTCCACGGCTCCTGAAGGGCGGCCATGCATCCTGCTCACCTTCGGAGCAATGAAGAGGTCGTGCAGTTGGTCAAGGATGGGACATTATTCCTCTCCAACTATAATGGATCAATAGCGACACCCGAAAGAGACTACCAACTGGAGGGAACGTACGTTGTCCAGTTTAACAACGAAATCATCACCGTCCGGGACAAAAAATTCACCGCCTATTCCGCAAATCACCCAATGGCCTTACCACCAGTGCTGACCAACATAACAGTAACTGGCTATCGACCTTCACTTGGATACGTCGATGACGTCAACGCCCAAAACATACAGCTGATGTCTGTATCTCGATACTGTTCATCATCTAGAGGAGGTTGACCTCCACCAAAGGAATACCAACCCCGAGGGTTATAATCAAGGACCTGGAAAACCCAAAGAGGATGTCGACAACAGCTCACCATTCTGCCGATTGATCTGCGGGACGCAGACTTTTAGAGGGGGAGGAGTTATCACCCGGCACATTCGATCCCCCTCTTGCTCAGCACTATTCGCCCCCTACTACTACCACGCCTTGAACTCGACCCCAGACTCTTAAACCCGAATCCACAGCATAAGCAATACTCGATATTCAAGTGTTGTGGACTCAACTACACCCGGATGTGTCGCAAGAGTGCAACTATGTCACAAGTGCGCAACTATGCACGCTGACTAGAATGTTGCGAGAAAGCTGACACACACCCTGAGTGTTACGCTGACTCTTGACACCGGATAGCTGGCACCACACCCGCTGACACCACACATAGAGTTGGAGTGGGAGATCGATATCGAACTGACGACCGGAGGGTCACAACTCTGAGAAGTCAGTCTATTTTGGACCATCGAACTACCATGCTGAACTTACTCCAAATATTCCTAAAAATACTTCCCAATTGTTATATTAAAAACTACTTTTTCATTCACTAATTAAGAACTTGCCAAATTAATTGTAAATTTAAGTGACTTAAACAATAAATTGTATTTCCATCATTATCAAACCATGAACCGACTACTCATCATCAGGTGATCAATGGATGGACACCTTAACTGGCGCCCGAGCAGATAAGTAGAGTGAAAGTGAATTATGGGTGTTAACAAAATTTTTTTTTCCCCAAAACAAAAAAGAAGAAGAAAAAATGGAGAAGAAAAAGTGTAAAGATCTTTCTTAAAATTAAAAAAGGAGGAAAAGGAAAAATAAATAGGAAAAGGTATAAAATTGTAAAGATCTTTCTCAAGATAAACAAAAAAAAAAAAGAAGAAAAAGGAAAAATAGATAGAGAAAAGTATAAAAGTGCAAAAGTAAAGTAACGAAGATTTTTCTCAAAATAAAAAAAAAAGATAAAGGAAAAATAGATAGAAAAAAGTAAAAATGTAAAAATAAAGTAGTAAAGATTTTTCTCAAAACATAAAAAAAAGAAAATAGGAAAAATAAGAAAATAGGAAAAATAAAGAGTACAATAGTAAAAGTAAAAGTAAAAGTAAAAGTATAAAAGTATGGAAGAAAAGTAGTAAAATTTTTTTTAAATAAAAAAAGGAAATGAAAAAATAAGTAGGAAGGAGTAGAGAATGTAAGAGTGAAAATGATAATGAAATTGAAAAATTAAAAAAGTTGCATAATGAAACAAAGAATAAAATCTGTGTTGTGATAAAAATAATGAAGCAATTACCCACTGCGGCGGTTTGCTACCACGGCATATCCGCGAGTGCTAAAATATTGCTTCATATAAAAAAATAAGAGAACCACCGCGAAGACATTCGCGAGTGGCAAGAATTATAAACCAAAAATGAATATAAAAAGGGTTTGTGTTGTGTTATAAAAACAAAGAAATGCAATTACGCACTGCAACGGTTTGTCTGGCATACTGGCATATCCGCGAGTGTTAAAATATTGCCGTACATAAAGACATAAAGAGAACCACCGTGAGCATATTCGCGAGTGGCAAGAAGTATAAATCAAAAATAAAGATAATAAATGGTGTGTGGCAACCTACTGGAAACGCAAAGAGGTGTGGAATGCACTCAAAAAAAGCTGCCCAGTGGGTTGTGTGTGCAACCGTACCTGAGTAGGCCTACGAGAAAAAAAAGAAACAATACGGACCACCGCGCCCAGTGCCAAAGAAATAAAAAAGAACACAAAAAAAAACCCAAACTCAAAAATATACAACACATAAAGAAAAACTAAAAGTATGCAACACAAAAGAAAAACTAAAAGTATGCAAAACAAAAGAAAAGCTAAAAATATGCAACAGAAAGAATTATAAGAATATAACAAAATATGAAACAAAATAGCACCCGTAATACACGTTCACTTTACACCCTAGTATAATTAAATAATATTGTATTCTGTTATTCCTCATATTTAAAATTTTTTTTTTTTCTCATTATCAGAAGAATTTAAAGAAGACGAACACGAACGCTACAATATTGATACACTTATGCTTGTAAAGGGTGAGTAAAGCGCTTCCTCCCTTTCCCCTCAAGTCAAATAAAGATTGAAAATTCTTTTTCGTTATAAAAAAAATCATTAAAATTACAAATACTAAATTATATTACAAAAATTCAAAGAATTGAATTCCATATTTACTTATTATTTTACACGTGATTCTCTTGTGGCCCCTTGGGACAGTTTCTATAATATTTTTTCCGAATAAAATATTTTCCCCCTTCCTCTTGAAATGGAAGAGATCAAATCCACCTTGCAAAAATCGACGAGAGCCTTAAGACCCTCTTAGACCAGGTTATAGGAGTTAAAGAAGATATTAAGAGAGTAGGGACGAAGGTAGCCACGCTGGAGCAAGATCACGAAAAACGTAACCCTACGGTAGCCCAACCCGTTCCTTTGGTTCGTCCGCGCACCGAATACGAACTAAAAGAAAAGTCTACTCTGCCAGATTGTGTGAAGGAACTTCAGACTTTTGAGGGGGAGCCCGGGAAATATGTGTCCTGGGTTAACAGGGCGCAAGCCATTGTTAATGACTATGAGATCATTATAGGCAAGCCCTTATATAGGACCATCATTCTTTATATTAGGCAAAAAATAAGAGGTGACGCCAATTTGGCGCTTTCTTCTTACAATGTAGAAGATGATAATTGGACGGAAATTAAGCGGATTTTCTCGCTTCATTACGCCGACAAGCGAGACGTCCGAACCCTTGAATATCAACTAAGCCAATTGACATAAGCAGGTAGAACTCTGGAACAATTCTATAACGAGGTCAATAATCACTTTTCCTTGATTCTGAATAAATTAAAAGAATCAGAGCATGCGCCTAACGTGGCCAGCGCCCTAATTGAGATGTATAGGGACAAGGCGCTGGATGTTTTTGTAAGGGGGCTCAACGGCGATGCCTTTTCCTTCAACCTCGTTACTCAACACCTTGGCGCTTACTCAGCGCCTCCAATAGCATCCCCACGGTATTCGTCTTCGTTCCAACTACCAATAAGGGCACCAGTGGGCATGAACTTTAACGATAGCTCATCCGGTAACTCGCGAGGTTTTAATAGATTCCAAGGACCACGACCAGCCACTAAGATGGAGTCAAACCGGTCTGGCCAGTCTTATCAGTCCGGTTTTGGCGTACGTCGTGGAAACGACTCTGATGATAGGTCCCTAAATACTTCGCCCGGTTCGAATCCCTTCAGGAAAGCACAACGATTGTACCACATGACGGGGGTTCCGTATAGCGGGGTAACAATGCCAGACTGCTTGTCAGACTGCTTACGAAGACGAAGCGGTGAGCGCCCACGACACAAGCCTCGAGTATGATGTCCCATACCATAAGGCCGACAACGAGAACGCTAACGACGAGGCAAATTTTATGACGGACGCCTATCCAGTGTGCCATACATAAAATACAACACGAGGAATGGCAACAAGATAAGGTTTCTTATCGACACCGGCGCGAGTAAGAACTTTGTTAGTCAAAAACACTCCGCCGGCTCCCCCCCCATTACCTACTCCCTTTTACGTTGAATCTGCTGCTGGCAATGTTAAAATCACGCGTTACTTAATAGGACGATTCTTTGAACCCATCGGCAATAACTCGATTACCACCTGCTACGTTCTCCCCGGCCTGAATTCCTTCGACGGTATCATCGGTGACGATACTCTCAAGGAAGCGAAAGCCCTAATTCATCGGAAAAACGATCTCCTGTTAATATCCCCTGGTATCAAACTACCCCTCCTGGCAAGATATTCCTCCAATGTCCATGCTCTGATTGATGGCGATCATGATGACGACACCAAACGAGCGCTGGACAATCTACTTAAAGAATTTGCATCATTTTTTGAACCACTTTAGGCCGAAATGCGTACTAGTACTCAAGACCCCATTTTCACTTGGAGTTACCCATACCCCACGAACATGAGGGGGGAGGTTGAAAGGCAAGTACAGGAGTAATTTATATACTTTGTCTTCACTCATTTCATACCCTAGCGGCATGTTTATATAGACTTCGGTTTATACTTTGCCATTTAGGAAAGCTGTTTCTAAGTCCATTTGTTCTATATATAAATTATTTACCCAGCTGTATGATAATAGTGTTTTTAAAGTTTGCATTTTTCCTACTGGCGAATATACATTATCAATATCCTTTTTTTGTTGAAAACCTCTAACTAATATAAAAAATAAAAAAACCTTGAAAGTGCCATCACCTTTTCTTTTGAAAACCCACTTCACATCAATGACTTCTTTATTTTTAGGTTTATCGACAGCATTCCAAGTTTCGTTCTTATTCAGACTTTTAATTTCACAATCCATTGTTCTGATCCAGTCTTCATTATTCTTAGAGCTTATCGCCTCCTGTAATGTATTTGGAACATTCGCATCGATATGATTAACATATATGTAATGGGTAGTTGGACTACCATATCTATCTACCGCAATTTTTTTCCTACTTGATTTGCTACTTGACGGAGGAATATTAAGACCATCTGTCAGCCCATATAACTCTCCGCTTTGGATTGTCCCAAAAAAAACCGAAACCAAATGGTGAAAAACAGTATCGCATGGTCATTGACTTCAAGCGCCTGAATGCGGTTACGATATCCGATATAACCCCATACCGGATATAAATTCTACTCTGGCTAGCCTTGGGAAAGCCAAATATTTCACGACGATTGATCTAACGTCTGGCTTCCACCAAATCCACATGAAGGAAAAAGACATTCCTAAGACCGCTTTCTCCACCCTCAATGGGAAATACGAATTCCTTCGTCTACCATTTGGCCTAAAAAACGCCCCGGCAATCTTCCAGCGGATGATTGACGATGTTTTACGAGAACACATCGGAAAGATCTGCTACGTCTACATCGACGATATTATCGTTTTCGGCGAAGACTATCAGAGACATTGGAGCAATTTGCGTGCTGCCTTCCAAAATCTTCGGAAGGCCAAACTCCATGTAAACTTGGAGAAAACACGTTTCCTCTCCACGCAAGTCGAGTTCTTAGGCTACATTGTTACGCAGGACGGCATTAAGGCAAACGCCCAGAAGGTGAAAGCAATAACCGATATGAAGCCCCCTGCTTACATGAAAGAATTGAAAAGTTTTCTTGGAATGACCTCATATTATAGGAAATTCGTTCAGGACTATGCGAAAGTTGCAAAGCCATTGACGAATTTGACACGAGGAGAGTTCGCCAAAATTAAAGCATCACAATCTAGGAAAGTCCCGATCGAGCTAGATGACGTGGCTTTACAGGCCTTTAATGACCTCAAGGCGATTCTTGCCTCCTCTCAAGTCCTAGCTTTCCCCGATTTTAATAAACCATTCCATCTGACCACTGACGCGACGGACCATAGGTGCCTATGCCATAGGTGCTGTTCTGTCCCAAGACGAGCAGGGCAAGGATCGACCAATAGCGTATATTTCTCGTTCACTGACAGAAACCGAAGAAAGTTACGCTACCATAGAAAAAGAAATGCTCGCGATAGTATGGGCATTAGATAATTTTAGATCTTATCTCTATGGCGCAGGGTCAATCAAAGTATACACCGATCACCAACCACTTACGTTCGCGTTGGGCAATTGCAACTTCAATGCGAAACTCAAGCGATGGAAGTCGCGAATTGAAGAATATGGCTGCACACTTTTGTATAAGCCCGGTAGATCTAACGTCGTCGCTGACGCTCTTTCGCAAGTTCACTACCTCGGGTCAACTACGTGCACTGCCTCTGAAAGTGACTCTTTGGCCACCGTTCACAGCGCGCTTGAGGATGCTTCCCAACTGATACCACATGTGGAAACACCAATCAATGCGTTTAGGAATCAACTGGTTTTTGATGAAAACCAACCTGAGTACTCATGTGAGCACCCACATGTTGGTTATGTCCGTCACTTAATTCCACTTAAGGACGAGACTGTGTCCGATTTAGTAAATATACTCGGAAAATATTTAAAACCCTCCATAATTAATGGAGTAAAGATAGCCGAAACTTATCTCCCATTCTTCCAATCCACATGCTTTGAGAATTTTAAGCTGTATAAAATTCGAATAACGCAGAGATTTGTAAAGGATTTTTCCGATTCAGAGCAGATTTCCGAGGCAATAGAAAAGGAACATCGCAGGGCCTACAGAGGTTCGAAAGAAGTCAGCATCCAAATTCTTGAAAAATTCTATTTTCCCAGAATGACAAGTACGATTCGTGCTCAGTTGTCATCGTGCGACTGCTGCAAACGATTCAATTATGAGCGTCATCCCAATAAACCAGAATTGCAACCGACACCCATCCCAAACTACCCATGTGAAATACTGCATATTGACGTGTTCACCTTAGAAAAACGGGTTTATCTAAGTTGTATCGACAAATTTACAAAATTCGCCAAACTCTTTCCCCTAGAATCCAAGGCATCAATTCACCTCCGGGAAACACTACTAGGGGCCCTTCATTACTTTACGGTGCCTAGATTGATAGTGTCGGACAACGAAAGGGGTCTCCTTTGCGCAACGGTACTAAACTACCTCCGAACATTGGAGATCGAATTATATTATACTCCTACTCAAAAGAGCGAAGTCAACTGCCAGGTGGAAAGATTTCATTCAACCTTCTTGGAAATTTACCGGTGTTTTAAATTCGAACTCCCAAATTTCACGAGATCGCAGTTAGCACTGATCGCTGTAGACAGACACAACAATTCTGTCCATTCAGTGACAAACAAAAAGCCCGTCGACTTATTTTTAAACCGCGTATTGCGCATCAATTATCAGGGATTATCGAACTTCAAGGAAAAAACGCTTGAAGATGTTAGGGGCCTGATCGAGCGAAACCAGACTATGGCCAATATAATAAAAATAGGACTGAACCTAGACAGTACGAGTCGGGGGATAAGGTTTTCGACGCTTATAATAAGCAAATTAAAACTAAAGAAAAACAACGTTTCAGACCAGAGGAGGTCCAAGAGAATCGCGGAGTGACGATAAAAACTAGATCAGGGAAAATTTTACATAAATCAGACTTGAGGAATTGAAAAGCGCTTTATGAACCTTTCTATTTAAAAAATAACACACACACACGCAGTATGGGGGATCAACGGAGTGTTCAAACTGGTACATGTCATCAACCTATCAAGGATGATGCAGCTAGTAGACGACACTAGCCGGGACGCGGCTCTGACGGACCAACGTGCTAACACAATAACGAGGCATTACATGGAGCAAGCAGCGGAGGGAATAAACAGAGTGATGAGGCCATCATTACGCAGAGCTCGAGCAATAAACTGGCTGGGTTCAGCCTGGAAATGGATTGCAGGATCACCAGACGCGGAGGACTGGAATGCGATACTCAACTCGGAAAAGATGATCGCCGAAAACGGTGACCAGCAAATTCGGATCAACGCTCGACTCTTTGACGCCAGCCACAAATCAATTCAACAACTGAATGATGTGATAGCGAGAGTCAATGCGATAGACGGCGACATTCATGCAGTTACGGCAACGCTACACAAGGCAATCATCCTGGCTGACCAAGTAGCGGAAGTCACAAGGGCATGCCAACTTGCCAAAACTGGAGTGGCGAATTCGAACCTCCTATTCGTTGGACCTGTATCCAACGGTATCAGGCGGGAAACAAATTGTGCTGGAACACCAGAAGCTCGCACTAAACGGAGAAGAGACATATGCAGTAGTGGGCAGCTGTTCCTCCATCGGCAACATCACAGTCTGCCCAGAAAAGGATTTAATGGCTCTAGAGAAAAACTCATGCATTCCACGGCTCCTGAAGGGCGGCCATGCATCCTGCTCACCTTCGGAGCAATGAAGAGGTCGTGCAGTTGGTCAAGGATGGGACATTATTCCTCTCCAACTATAATGGATCAATAGCGACACCCGAAAGAGACTACCAACTGGAGGGAACGTACGTTGTCCAGTTTAACAACGAAATCATCACCGTCCGGGACAAAAAATTCACCGCCTATTCCGCAAATCACCCAATGGCCTTACCACCAGTGCTGACCAACATAACAGTAACTGGCTATCGACCTTCACTTGGATACGTCGATGACGTCAACGCCCAAAACATACAGCTGATGTCTGTATCTCGATACTGTTCATCATCTAGAGGAGGTTGACCTCCACCAAAGGAATACCAACCACGAGGGTTATAATCAAGGACCTGGAAAACCCAAAGAGGATGTCGACAACAGCTCACCATTCTGCCGATTGATCTGCGGGACGCAGACTTTTAGAGGGGGAGGAGTTATCACCCGGCACATTCGATCCCCCTCTTGCTCAGCACTATTCGCCCCCTACTACTACCACGCCTTGAACTCGACCCCAGACTCTTAAGCCCGAATCCACAGCATAAGCAATACTCGATATTCAAGTGTTGTGGACTCAACTACACCCGGATGTGTCGCAAGAGTGCAACTATGTCACAAGTGCGCAACTATGCACGCTGACTAGAATGTTGCGAGAAAGCTGACACACACCCTGAGTGTTACGCTGACTCTTGACACCGGATAGCTGGCACCACACCCGCTGACACCACACATAGAGTTGGAGTGGGAGATCGATATCGAACTGACGACCGGAGGGTCACAACTCTGAGAAGTCAGTCTATTTTGGACCATCGAACTACCATGCTGAACCTACTCCAAATATTCCTAAAAATACTTCCCAATTGTTATATTAAAAACTACTTTTTCATTCACTAATTAAGAACTTGCCAAATCAATTGTAAATTTAAGTGACTTAAACAATAAATTGTATTTCCATCATTATCAAACCATGAACCGACTACTCATCATCAGGTGATCAATGGATGGACACCTTAACTGGCGCCCGAGCAGATAAGTAGAGTGAAAGTGAATTATGGGTGTTAACAAAATTTTTTTTTCCCCAAAACAAAAAAGAAGAAGAAAAAATGGAGAAGAAAAAGTGTAAAGATCTTTCTTAAAATTAAAAAAGGAGGAAAAGGAAAAATAAATAGGAAAAGGTATAAAATTGTAAAGATCTTTCTCAAGATAAACAAAAAAAAAAAAGAAGAAAAAGGAAAAATAGATAGAGAAAAGTATAAAAGTGCAAAAGTAAAGTAACGAAGATTTTTCTCAAAATAAAAAAAAAAGATAAAGGAAAAATAGATAGAAAAAAGTAAAAATGTAAAAATAAAGTAGTAAAGATTTTTCTCAAAACATAAAAAAAGAAAATAGGAAAAATAAGAAAATAGGAAAAATAAAGAGTACAATAGTAAAAGTAAAAGTAAAAGTAAAAGTAAAAGTAAAAGTAAAAGTAAAAGTATAAAAGTATGGAAGAAAAGTAGTAAAATTTTTTTTAAATAAAAAAAGGAAATGAAAAAATAAGTAGGAAGGAGTAGAGAATGTAAGAGTGAAAATGATAATGAAATTGAAAAATTAAAAAAGTTGCATAATGAAACAAAGAATAAAATCTGTGTTGTGATAAAAATAATGATGCAATTACCCACTGCGGCGGTTTGCTACCATGGCATATCCGCGAGTGCTAAAATATTGCTTCATATAAAAAAATAAGAGAACCACCGCGAAGACATTCGCGAGTGGCAAAAATTATAAACCAAAAATGAATATAAAAAGGGTTTGTGTTGTGTTATAAAAACAAAGAAACGCAATTACGCACTGCAACGGTTTGTCTGGCATACTGGCATATCCGCGAGTGTTAAAATATTGCCGTACATAAAGACATAAAGAGAACCACCGTGAGCATATTCGCGAGTGGCAAGAAGTATAAATCAAAAATAAAGATAATAAATGGTGTGTGGCAACCTACTGGAAACGCAAAGAGGTGTGGAATGCACTCAAAAAAAGCTGCCCAGTGGGTTGTGTGTGCAACCGTACCTGAGTAGGCCTACGAGAAAAAAAAGAAACAATACGGACCACCGCGCCCAGTGCCAAAGAAATAAAAAAGAACACAAAAAAAAAACCCAAACTCAAAAATATACAACACATAAAGAAAAACTAAAAGTATGCAACACAAAAGAAAAACTAAAAGTATGCAAAACAAAAGAAAAGCTAAAAATATGCAACAGAAAGAATTATAAGAATATAACAAAATATGAAACAAAATAGCACCCGTAATACACGTTCACTTTACACCCTATTATAATTAAATAATATTGTATTCTGTTATTCCTCATATTTACAATTTTTTTTTTCTCATTATCAGAAGAATTTAAGGAAGACGAACACGAACACTACAATATTGATACACTTATGCTTGTAAAGGGTGAGTAAAGCGCTTCCTCCCTTTCCCCTCAAGTCAAATAAAGATTGAAAATTCTTTTTCGTTATAAAAAAAATCATTAAAATTACAAATACTAAATTATATTACAAAAATTCAAAGAATTGAATTCCATATTTACTTATTATTTTACACGTGATTCTCTTGTGGCCCCTTGGGACAGTTTCTATAATATTTTTTCCGAATAAAATATTTTCCCCCTTCCTCTTGAAATGGAAGAGATCAAATCCACCTTGCAAAAATCGACGAGAGCCTTAAGACCCTCTTAGACCAGGTTATAGGAGTTAAAGAAGATATTAAGAGAGTAGGGACGAAGGTAGCCACGCTGGAGCAAGATCACGAAAAACGTAACCCTACGGTAGCCCAACCCGTTCCTTTGGTTCGTCCGCGCACCGAATACGAACTAAAAGAAAAGTCTACTCTGCCAGATTGTGTGAAGGAACTTCAGACTTTTGAGGGGGAGCCCGGGAAATATGTGTCCTGGGTTAACAGGGCGCAAGCCATTGTTAATGACTATGAGATCATTATAGGCAAGCCCTTATATAGGACCATCATTCTTTATATTAGGCAAAAAATAAGAGGTGACGCCAATTTGGCGCTTTCTTCTTACAATGTAGAAGATGATATTTGGACGGAAATTAAGCGGATTTTCTCGCTTCATTACGCCGACAAGCGAGACGTCCAAACCCTCGAATATCAACTAAGCCAATTGACACAAGCAGGTAGAACTCTGGAACAATTCTATAACGAGGTCAATAATCACTTTTCCTTGATTCTGAATAAATTAAAACAATCAGAGCATGCGCCTAACGTGGCCAGCGACCTAATTGAGATGTATAGGGACAAGGCGCTGGATGTTTTTGTAAGGGGGCTCAACGGCGATGCCTTTTCCTTCAACCTCGTTACTCAACACCTTGGCGCTTACTCAGCGCCTCCAATAGCATCCCCACGGTATTCGTCTTCGTTCCAACTACCAATAAGGGCACCAGTGGGCATGAACTTTAACGATAGCTCATCCGGTAACTCGCGAGGTTTTAATAGATTCCAAGGACCACGACCAGCCACTAAGATGGAGTCAAACCGGTTTGGCCAGTCTTATCAGTCCGGTTTTGGCGTACGTCGTGGAAACGACTCTGATGATAGGTCCCTAAATACTTCGCCCGGTTCGAATCCCTTCAGGAAAGCACAACGATTGTACCACATGACGGGGGTTCCGTATAGCGGGGTAACAATGCCAGACTGCTTGTCAGACTGCTTACGAAGACGAAGCGGTGAGCGCCCACGACACAAGCCTCGAGTATGATGTCCCATACCATAAGGCCGACAACGAGAACGCTAACGACGAGGCAAATTTTATGACGGACGCCTATCCAGTGTGCCATACATAAAATACAACACGAGGAATGGCAACAAGTTAAGGTTTCTTATCGACACCGGCGCGAGTAAGAACTTTGTTAGTCAAAAACACTCCGCCGGCTCCCCCCCCATTACCTACTCCCTTTTACGTTGAATCTGCTGCTGGCAATGTTAAAATCACGCGTTACTTAATAGGACGATTCTTTGAACCCATCGGCAATAACTCGATTACCACCTGCTACGTTCTCCCCGGCCTGAATTCCTTCGACAGTATCATCGGTGACGATACTCTCAAGGAAGCGAAAGCCCTAATTCATCGGAAAAACGATCTCCTGTTAATATCCCCTGGTATCAAACTACCCCTCCTGGCAAGATATTCCTCCAATGTCCATGCTCTGATTGATGGCGATCATGATGACGACACCAAACGAGCGCTGGACAATCTACTTAAAGAATTTGCATCAATTTTTGAACCACTTTAGGCCGAAATGCGTACTAGTACTCAAGACCCCATTTTCACTTGGAGTTACCCATACCCCACGAACATGAGGGGGGAGGTTGAAAGGCAAGTACAGGAGTAATTTATATACTTTGTCTTCACTCATTTCATACCCTAGCGGCATGTTTATATAGACTTCGGTTTATACTTTGCCATTTAGGAAAGCTGTTTCGACGTCCATTTGTTCTATATATAAATTATTTACACAGCTGTATGATAATAGTGTTTTTAAAGTTTGCATTTTTCCTACTGGCGAATATACATTATCAATATCCTTTTTTTGTTGAAAACCTCTAACTAATAGTCTAGCCTTGAAAGTGCCATCACCTTTTCTTTTGAAAACCCACTTCACATCAATGACATCTTTATTTTTAGGTTTATCGACAGCATTCCAAGTTTCGTTCTTATTCAGACTTTTAATTTCACAATACATTGTTCTGATCCAGTCTTCATTATTCTTAGAGCTTATCGCCTCCTGTAATGTATTTGGAACATTCGCATCGATATGATTAACATATATGTAATGGGTAGTTGGACTACCATATCTATCTACCGCAATTTTTTTCCTACTTGATTTGCTACTTGACGGAGGAATATTAAGACCATCTGTCAGCCCATATAACTCTCCGCTTTGGATTGTCCAAAAAAAAACCGAAACCAAATGGTGAAAAACAGTATCGCATGGTCATTGACTTCAAGCGCCTGAATGCGGTTACGATATCCGATATAACCCCATACCGGATATAAATTCTACTCTGGCTAGCCTTGGGAAAGCCAAATATTTCACGACGATTGATCTAACGTCTGGCTTCCACCAAATCCACATGAAGGAAAAAGACATTCCTAAGACCGCTTTCTCCACCCTCAATGGGAAATACGAATTCCTTCGTCTACCATTTGGCCTAAAAAACGCCCCGGCAATCTTCCAGCGGATGATTGACGATGTTTTACGAGAACACATCGGAAAGATCTGCTACGTCTACATCGACGATATTATCGTTTTCGGCGAAGACTATCAGAGACATTCGGAATCTTCGGAAGGCCAAACTCCATGTAAACTTGGAGAAAACACGTTTCCTCTCCACGCAAGTCGAGTTCTTAGGCTACATTGTTACGCAGGACGGCATTAAGGCAAATGCCCAGAAGGTGAAAGCAATAACCGATATGAAGCCCCCTGCTAACATGAAAGAATTGAAAAGTTTTCTTGGAATGACCTCATATTATAGGAAATTCGTTCAGGACTATGCGAAAGTTGCAAAGCCATTGACGAATTTGACACGAGGAGAGTTCGCCAAAATTAAAGCATCACAATCTAGGAAAGTCCCGATCGAGCTAGATGACGTGGCTTTACAGGCCTTTAATGACCTCAAGGCGATTCTTGCCTCCTCTCAAGTCCTAGCTTTCCCCGATTTTAATAAACCATTCCATCTGACCACTGACGCGACGGACCATAGGTGCCTATGCCATAGGTGCTGTTCTGTCCCAAGACGAGCAGGGCAAGGATCGACCAATAGCGTATATTTCTCGTTCACTGACAGAAACCGAAAAAAGTTACGCTACCATAGAAAAAGAAATGCTCGCGATAGTATGGGCATTAGATAATTTTAGATCTTATCTCTATGGCGCAGGGTCAATCAAAGTATACACCGATCACCAACCACTTACGTTCGCGTTGGGCAATTGCAACTTCAATGCGAAACTCAAGCGATGGAAGTCGCGAATTGAAGAATATGGCTGCACACTTTTGTATAAGCCCGGTAGATCTAACGTCGTCGCTGACGCTCTTTCGCAAGTTCACTACCTCGGGTCAACTACGTGCACTGCCTCTGAAAGTGACTCTTTGGCCACCGTTCACAGCGCGCTTGAGGATGCTTCCCAACTGATACCACATGTGGAAACACCAATCAATGCGTTTAGGAATCAACTGGTTTTTGATGAAAACCAACCTGAGTACTCATGTGAGCACCCACATGTTGGTTATGTCCGTCACTTAATTCCACTTAAGGACGAGACTGTGTCCGATTTAGTAAATATACTCGGAAAATATTTAAAACCCTCCATAATTAATGGAGTAAAGATAGCCGAAACGTATCTCCCATTCTTCCAATCCACATGCTTTGAGAATTTTAAGCTGTATAAAATTCGAATAACGCAGAGATTTGTAAAGGATTTTTCCGATTCAGAGCAGATTTCCGAGGCAATAGAAAAGGAACATCGCAGGGCCTACAGAGGTTCGAAAGAAGTCAGCATCCAAATTCTTGAAAAATTCTATTTTCCCAGAATGACAAGTACGATTCGTGCTCAGTTGTCATCGTGCGACTGCTGCAAACGATTCAATTATGAGCGTCATCCCAATAAACCAGAATTGCAACCGACACCCATCCCAAACTACCCATGTGAAATACTGCATATTGACGTGTTCACCTTAGAAAAACGGGTTTATCTAAGTTGTATCGACAAATTTACAAAATTCGCCAAACTCTTTCCCCTAGAATCCAAGGCATCAATTCACCTCCGGGAAACACTACTAGGGGCCCTTCATTACTTTACGGTGCCTAGATTGATAGTGTCGGACAACGAAAGGGGTCTCCTTTGCGCAACGGTACTAAACTACCTCCGAACATTGGAGATCGAATTATATTATACTCCTACTCAAAAGAGCGAAGTCAACTGCCAGGTGGAAAGATTTCATTCAACCTTCTTGGAAATTTACCGGTGTTTTAAATTCGAACTCCCAAATTTCACGAGATCGCAGTTAGCACTGATCGCTGTAGACAGACACAACAATTCTGTCCATTCAGTGACAAACAAAAAGCCCGTCGACTTATTTTTAAACCGCGTATTGCGCATCAATTATCAGGGATTATCGAACTTCAAGGAAAAAACGCTTGAAGATGTTAGGGGCCTGATCGAGCGAAACCAGACTATGGCCAATATAATAAAAATAGGACTGAACCTAGACAGTACGAGTCGGGGGATAAGGTTTTCGACGCTTATAATAAGCAAATTAAAACTAAAGAAAAACAACGTTTCAGACCAGAGGAGGTCCAAGAGAATCGCGGAGTGACGATAAAAACTAGATCAGGGAAAATTTTACATAAATCAGACTTGAGGAATTGAAAAGCGCTTTATGAACCTTTCTATTTAAAAAATAACACACACACACGCAGTATGGGGGATCAACGGAGTGTTCAAACTGGTACATGTCATCAACCTATCAAGGATGATGCAGCTAGTAGACGACACTAGCCGGGACGCGGCTCTGACGGACCAACGTGCTAACACAATAACGAGGCATTATATGGAGCAAGCAGCGGAGGGAATAAACAGAGTGATGAGGCCATCATTACGCAGAGCTCGAGCAATAAACTGGCTGGGTTCAGCCTGGAAATGGATTGCAGGATCACCAGACGCGGAGGACTGGAATGCGATACTCAACTCGGAAAAGATGATCGCCGAAAACGGTGACCAGCAAATTCGGATCAACGCTCGACTCTTTGACGCCAGCCACAAATCAATTCAACAACTGAATGATGTGATAGCGAGAGTCAATGCGATAGACGGCGACATTCATGCAGTTACGGCAACGCTACACAAGGCAATCATCCTGGCTGACCAAGTAGCGGAAGTCACAAGGGCATGCCAACTTGCCAAAACTGGAGTGGCGTATTCGAACCTCCTATTCGTTGGACCTGTATCCAACGGTATCAGGCGGGAAACAAATTGTGCTGGAACACCAGAAGCTCGCACTAAACGGAGAAGAGACATATGCAGTAGTTGGCAGCTGTTCCTCCATCGGCAACATCGGAGCAATGAAGAGGTCGTGCAGTTGGTCAAGGATGGGACATTATTCCTCTCCAACTATAATGGATCAATAGCGACACCCGAAAGAGACTACCAACTGGAGGGAACGTACGTTGTCCAGTTTAACAACGAAATCATCACCGTCCGGGACAAAAAATTCACCGCCTATTCCGCAAATCACCCAATGGCCTTACCACCAGTGCTGACCAACATAACAGTAACTGGCTATCGACCTTCACTTGGATACGTCGATGACGTCAACGCCCAAAACATACAGCTGATGTCTGTATCTCGATACTGTTCATCATCTAGAGGAGGTTGACCTCCACCAAAGGAATACCAACCACGAGGGTTATAATCGAGGACCTGGAAAACCCAAAGAGGATGTCGACAACAGCTCACCATTCTGCCGATTGATCTGCGGGACGCAGACTTTTAGAGGGGGAGGAGTTATCACCCGGCACATTCGATCCCCCTCTTGCTCAGCACTATTCGCCCCCTACTACTACCACGCCTTGAACTCGACCCCAGACTCTTAAACCCGAATCCACAGCATAAGCAATACTCGATATAGTGGACTCAACTACACCCGGATGTGTCACAAGAGTGCAACTATGTCACAAGTGCGCAACTATGCACGCTGACTAGAATGTTGCGAGAAAGCTGACACACACCCTGAGTGTTACGCTGACTCTTGACACCGGATAGCTGGCACCACACCCGCTGACACCACACATAGAGTTGGAGTGGGAGATCGATATCGAACTGACGACCGGAGGGTCACAACTCTGAGAAATCAGTCTATTTTGGACCATCGAACTACCATGCTGAACCTACTCCAAATATTCCTAAAAATACTTCCCAATTGTTATATTAAAAACTACTTTTTCATTCACTAATTAAGAACTTGCCAAATCAATTGTAAATTTAAGTGACTTAAACAATAAATTGTATTTCCATCATTATCAAACCATGAACCGACTACTCATCATCAGGTGATCAATGGATGGACACCTTAACTTATATTTAATAAATATATTTACAGCAAAAATTAACATTCCGCCCAATTGACCGATGGGCGCTGCCGCACAAAGTACGGCTCGAAACGCGGGGACAGATCAGAGATCTATCTGTCCGAATGATTTAAGATTGAAAGTAGAGCAAACTGGCAAAATATTGAAGATACCATTTTAGTCCCAACATAATACCCTAAAGGGATCACATTGGGTATATGTCGAAATGCAGTAGGTAAAGAGTAAAGGGCGATAGTTTCTAGTCCTTCTACTAGTCATCTACTTCAACGAGGAAAGGTGAAAATTTGCATCCCAATTAAGTCCTCTAAGGGTGAATATTAGAATTTTTTTTGTACAGATTCTATGTGATCATGGTGTACTCCATATTGAGGACTCCAAACACGATCCGTACTCAAGAATCGGACGGACTAATGATGTATTTGAAGTTTCTGTTATGTACGGGTCATTAAATTCTTTTGACCATCTTTTAATAAAACCAAGCAGACCCATTGCTTTATTAACCATGGTGGACATATGGTCGGTAAATTTAAGTTTCAAATCTAATAGGACACCCAGAATGTCCACCTATTAAGCTTTAGTATATTTGCTAAACACCAATTTTAAAATTTATCCAAATCGGATTGAAGTCTAGATTGTGCGCTAGTAGATCTATACTGAAGACAAAGCTTAACGTCATTAGCGTACATAAGTACAAGTGAATCAGTTAATGCAAGGGCCAGTCGTTAAATAATAACGTAAAAAGTAATGGTCCAAGATGGCTTCCTTGGGGCACCCCAGAGGTGACGCGGACTAAACGCGAGGTAACATTTTTAAAGACAACACGTTTGATTTTTCCAGATATGTAGCTCGAAATCCAAATCAGAAGATCAGTTGGGAAACCCATAAGACTGAGTTTACTTATAAGAAGCGAATGGTTAACACATTCAAATGCTAACACATTCACATTCAAGTGTAAATTACATCTGTTTGTAAGCCATTCCGGAACACATCCATGGCAAAAGATGTTACCTCCAGTAAGTTGGTGGTGGTGGAGCGGCGCTTCATCAAGCCATGTTGGCACGGGGATATTATTGAACTACATAGGTGCTGCAAATGTGGAGTGATAAGTTTTTTGAAAAGCTTTGGAATTGCTGACAATTTAGAAATGTCCCTATAATTGGCAGCATCGGATTTTTTCCCTTTTTTATGACGAGGAATAATGTAGGATTCCTTCCACATAAGGGGAAAAATCGAAATCGCCACCGATAGATTAAAGATTTTAAGGAGATGCACAGTGCCTCGGCGCAGTTCTTCAGAACACATCCTGGTACTCCATCGGGGCCTGGCGACACACAGGCTTGACCTTAAGAATATCCGATAAAACACACCACTTTGATCAAAAGATGGGCATAATATCAGGTTGGCTGATTGGATCTTATAAGTGTATTCGAATACGTTGTTTGAAAAAACTTTGCAAAGAGATTTGGCCATTGCCAGATCAGTGTTCGCATATGAGTTATCAAAAGTAAACAGAGGATGTTTACAAAGTTATAAAACTGCTTCGTGTGCTGAGTAAGCTGAGTCCGGCAGCGGTGAATAGAACTCCTATAACATTTGGCGTTATGCACGGTAAAATTGGACCGAGCCATTAAGTATCTTGATCAACTAACTGTACAGGCAGATAAACTGTTTATTTAAAAGTTTATTCATGACGTTCTTTAAATTTAATAGGTGCTTTGTATACCAAGGCGCATAAGTTGAAGCGGAAATCATCCTTACGGAAGAAACGAACTTTATGAGATTTAAGTGTAGATTTAAGGTCAATTAAAGTATTGGTTACGATTAAAACCTCAAGAATGGGATGATATGGATCCTCAGGGTTAGAAAGGGGCAAAGTTCTGGCAAAAGTAATTCCATCAGGATCTGAAACGAAACACAAGTTCAGCAGCCGACCTAACAAATTTCTAACGTTGTTGCTAACGTAGCAAAAAACTCCTATTTCTTCAATAATAGAAACAAACAAATAAAAACTTTTTCATCTTCGGATCTTTGATTTGAAAAATATTGGTCTTAAAAATTGGGCTCACTCTCTTCCTTCACTTCATAGCGAACAGTCGTGATTATTTTCTGCGGTTGCGATAAATTTTATTTTTGTCAAACGCGGGTTTGAAACCTTATATTAAACACTTGTTCTTTAATACTAATATTGTGTTTAAATATTAATGTTATACCCGTATCACTACGGGTTTGTGCAGTGCCATATTTGGGTGAGCATTTAATAAAATTAAAAAAGTCGCAATCCAAATATAGCTCTGCTTCTTTCCATTCTCTGCCTTTTGAATATTTGCAGTTAATTCTGCACTTATCTTTTTGCGCAGATATTTTTTTTAATTTTAAATAAAAATAAAAGTTAAAAATTCATTTTTCTAATTTGTTTAAAAAAATTGTTTTTTTTGTTTTTCTAATAAATCATTAATTATCAAAAGTAATAAAATATTTTTTAAATGGAATATAATGTTGTCTGCTCATTAAAATCGTGCAATAAGCCGATATCTTCGTCCCAGGCCAGCACCTATTGTTGGCTGTGCGAAAGTGTCTCACATGCCAAATGTGCTGGCCTTACTGCATCTGTCTCGGATGCCGTATCCCGCCATGTTGGCCTCCATTATTGCTGCAGTGGGTGCCGGGCTGTCCAAGATGAAATGCGATCATTCATGCTACAGACCAAGAATGGGATTAAAGATTTGATCGTTGGTTTCCGTAAAATCAACGATCAACTCAGTGCGCTGGAATAGCCTTCAATAGCCTTCAGCTGTTGAATAAATCTCCAATAATCACCTAATTCACCCCCATAGCTTCCACTAGAAATGGTACCCCGCCGCCCGGACCCACGGAACGGACTGATGCCGCGGTATTACCGACCGTGGCACCAAAACCATTACAGGTAATCCCACCTGTTAGACAAATATTTGTCTCACGGCTAGCCCCCGATACCTCGGAGATTGATATCTCGGCTTATATCAAAGCCAAAACCAAGGCCGTTATTAGAGTAGAAGACATTAGGAAATTTAAATACTCCTACTCGAGGCGCATGTCATCCTTCATGATACGTGTGCCAGTTCCGATGTTTGCGACGCTATGTTCGCCTGGCTTCTGGCCAGAGGACATATTTGTACAATAGCATCAGCCGAGTAAGGTAAAGAACAAAAATTTGGAAGCCGGCTGGAGTCAAGCTTCCAACATCTGTCCAATCCGACTCTTCAAAAAACTTACATCTTCTATCAATCTTACCTATCAGAATTGTAGGGGCCTACGTAGCAAGCTCCCTAGACTCTATTCTGATAGTCTTTCCTTTGCGTCCCATATTATAGTTGTTACTGAAACCTGGTTAAAGCCGGAGATCTTTTGCTCCGAAGTTTTTCCAAGTAGGTACCCCACTTTTAGACGTGACCGACCTCTGCGAAGAGGAGGAGGAGTCTTAATTTCTATTGACTCCAATTTCGTTTCTGAAGAGGTAAAGTTACCAGAGTTTGGTGATTTCGAATTCATTTGCGTTAAAGTCATATTGTCTGCTCAATCTTTGTTTATTACATGTTCTTACACTCCACCATCTTCCGAGCCGCCTACATACTGGCATCACTTGTCGGCTATACAGTCTGTTTCCAATCTTATGTCCGATATTGACCTTCTGGTAGTTCTTGGTGACTTTAATTTAATAACACGGGTGTTCCACATTTAATAATAATTTACCACGTTATTCTAATCTTTTTGTTTATACATATATACCCTTATACATTATAATGAAATCCCTGTATTTTTCTACCGAGTCACTGTATCCCCATACAAAATTCTGAACGCTGGGAATTTTGATTATACATTATTTCGGTTAGAGTAATCCTACTCAAATTACAAAAAGTAAAATTAAAATTACTTTTCATTGCGTATGCTATTTTTAATCTTTTTACAACGATCTGTTCATATTCTTGACCTCCCTATTGGCCTCAGGCCAGTAGTGAGGTTATTTGTTCTATGCCACATTGTTTACAGAATGTTTTATATTCCACGCTAATATATTGCCTTCCATTGTCTGATTTTAATTTTCTCAGATAGCCTAGTCTACTAAAAATTTCATTCATAGCTGCAATAATTGAATTAAATGAAATGCTTTTCAGAAATATTTATTCCATATACCTTGAATACCAGTCAATTACCACTAAAAGGTTTTAGGTTTAAGGACAGTTTCGTTGAAACTGGGATAACTATACGAGTCAATCGCATAATTACAGATCTTATTTGTGATAGTTCATACCTGAATGGAAAAAGACTATTTTAAAATGACGCCCTCCACGATTCTTCTGAAGGCAAGGCATAACTTTTACAATTTCCTCGTCGCAAATGCTCTTTTCCGTATTATCGATGATAATCAAAGCCGAAGGAGTGGCGCTTTCGACAACCCAAAGAATACTGTGTTCACTTTTCATATCGTAGCAGTATCCTGGACTGAGCTCGCTAAGTCATGACACGATGTCCGCAATATTTTCCTTACCCGTCCTATATTTAATTTTGAACTTGACGGCTTCTAGATGGACTCCAATGGCTTATGGAGTTATCATCTCCAATTCAAAGGCGGCAAGATAGTAATAAAACTGTTCTACTGCCCATACCAGTGCTAAGCTTTTCTTTTCCGTTTCAGAATATCGCTTCTCTATGTCAGTTAAACTTCAACTATCAAATGAAATTATTCTCGGATTATGGATCGGTTTTGTCAGTTCTGGGATGAATTTTCCCACGTACGTTACAAGGTCCAGGAAACTTTGAGTTTCCAACTTTTTTTTGGAAGGACGGAATGACGTGATGATCTTGATTTTCTCTGGGTTTACTTGAGTCCCCTGACTCGACAATATACGCAAAAGAAAACAAAACTTGGCAGCTTTGTAAATGCATTTGCTCTCGTTCAATAAAGTTCTTCCTCCGTCTTTCCGAATATGATTATATCATAGATGTAGTTTAGGACATCCACTTGACAAGCTTCAATGACTTTATCTAGGGAGGTATTATTTTTTCAATAGCTTTCTTTTTAGATCCACCATCGCCCAGGAATCGATAATTTTTTTTTTAAGCAGAAGTCCCCAACATCTTCTTTTGTTGAACCGAATTAACACTTCTGTATTTACTGCATCAGGCGTAATACGAATTTCGCAAAACTTTCATCCTCAGATGGGATTAGGTTCTTATACAGATGTCTCGAATAATGAGTTTTGCTTTGGAGAGCAATACTCCATTAATCCTGCGGAGATTCCTTGCTACACTCTACCAATGCTTTAGGCAGTAAAAATGTTTCGGATTGTAGTTAAGTCCCGCCAAGATGCAACAATTTCGTTCTCTTTTGTTGGGAAGCTGTAATCTCTTCTGACTCGGCATCGATTTTAAATTCCCATACCTACTTTCTGTATGGGAAAGCGTTTCTGCCATTTCCTGTAATGAGTTAATAATGTATTTGTTTTTGCTTTATTCAAGATTTTTTCGTCCCTGTCTATTAGCAGCTCTTACTATATTTGGCAACCTGCCTCTGAATCTCTATCAGATAATTATCCTGGCGTTATAGCTCCTGACTATTGTCAGCTTCTCATTTTGTTGCACACTGCCCCTGCCTGACCTTTGTCAGCATCAATACGGCAACCTGCCTGTTATTAAATTATTTTTTACCTCATAGTGTATTGAGGTCGCTCGGACCGTACGTTCCTAAATATAATCAAAAAGCGTGGCGGTTCAGGCAGCAGCCACGGAATAGGTTAGATCACTAAAATATAATAATTATAGTATGTCATATATTTATTTATCTATGCCGGCTATTATTGTCTATATATATTCTATATTATCTATTTATTTATCTATTATTATTATAAATTTATTTATTAAGATGCCGGCCGCTCGGCATCTTTATCATTAAGCTAGCGAGCATTCGCTCGGCCTATGTTCTAAGGCGGGCGCACTCTTTCCCTTTATCTCAGTGCATACGCATCATAAATTGGAGCTTTTGTATCACTCCATTTCATTTCAAGTGCATTCGCCGCACACAAGCATTCATATATTTATACATTCTACAACTCAGTGTAAGGTTCTGAACGCACAGTGTGATAAATCGTGTACGCCGCGCACAATTACAATTAAATATAATAAAATATATTATAAGAACTATAATTTTGGCGCCAAAATTATATTGTGCGTTTTGTTATTTTAATTGAGCATAATTCAATTATAGTGGCGATGAACTCCAGCGGCGCCGTCACAGAAGTATTTGAAATGCAAGACAAAGGGTATCCTCCAGGATTTGAAGAGGATCCAAGGAGCCCTCCAGCCAGTGTCGAAGGTAGAAGATGCTATGCTCCATGTGCGTCATGGCCAGTTGGTCGCCATGTACGATGACTTTAAGGCCATCCACGGGGAGCTTGAAAAATTGGATATTACGGAAATAAGCAGCGACTTGCGATGGACAGCGACGATGCATGCCGAAATCAAGCACGAGACGTCGTTGCGCTCTGCTCGAATTTCTCGAGTACTGGCTCGAGTTTCCAGTATTCAGGTGGACCCAGCGCTCAGCACGAGTTTTCAAGCCTTGCCTCCTCTTCCTCTTCCTACTTTAAGCGGAGGATATTCGGAGTGGGAGTGGTTTCCCTCGGTTTTCTCAACGATCGTGGGCTGCAATCCTCACATGAGTAAGGTTGAAAAGCTGCAGAGGTTGCGATCTTGTCTTCGGGACTCAGCATTAGATGCAGTTCGCTCCTTGGAAAACTCGAAGGAGAATTATGATGTCGCGTTGCATCTCTTGGAAAATCGATTTAATAACCGTCAGTTGATATTTCAGGCTCATGTGATCAGATGAATGTGGCCATGACGGCCTCGCAAATAATTGTAGGATCGTCCTTTATCATCTCTAATTCACCTTCCCCTGCTTGTATATTATGTGGTGTGTGGTCCCACTTATTGTCTGCATGCCCCAGATTTATGTTTATGCCCCCTGAGAGCCGCCTTGGTGAGGCTAGGCGACTCGGCCATCACCTGCCGCGAGTGAGTGCCTCGCTGCTAATTGTCGCAGTTGTGGGAGGAGGCCTGCTACATTTTCTGAAAATACAGTCATCCAGTAGCCAGCCTTCGATTGTTTCGTCTATGTCAGCCACAACCGAGTGCGCCGAGCCAATAGGCGCTTCACCATCCACTGCTAATCCACGGTTGCCCAAGGTCGCAGCAGTGAGATAGCCTTACTGGCTAAAGCCAACATACTCGTCCGGAGTCGCGCTGGAGTTTTTGTTCCTTGCCGAGCTCTATTAGATTCAGGATCGCAAGGGCACGTAATTACTTCCCGACTGGCTAGTCAGCTGCAGCTTCGTAGACGCAAATCTTACATGGCAGTGTCTGGAATTGTCAGTCGGGCAGGCAGCAGCCACGGCATAGATTAGATCATAAAAATATAATAATTATAGTTTGTCATATATTTATTTATCTTATCGCTATTTTAGGTCGCAAGCCGACTCCTCCCCCCCAATCTTTTGGCGACTAAAAATATTCTTAGTCGGCACGCCGAAAAAAAAGAATAAACGACATAAACACGTGCCGGCTAAGGATATTTTGCATTGCATTTATTCGTCACCAAAATTGATATCAGATATTTTGGGCGTGGCATGCATGTACGTCCCCGTTATTTTACCTCGTCAAGAGATTTTTTTTAAGAGAGATTTCGTTCTGTTTTGAACTCTCACCCCAATCTAACCTATGAAAACACAGCTCTCGCAATAAAATCGATCCTATTATTTAAGAAAATGGGACACTTGGGTTACCAAGGCTTGTATCATAAAAAATTAATTTTGAAAATAGAAAAAATCGTAAGGTCGTTGACATTTTATACTAAGCAGATAGTTTTTATTAAAAAAAAAAAACCCTTCACGTGACCTTCAGGCCGCTAATTCCAAATTTTGTTTTCTTCGACGCATAATTTTAACTGCTCCATAACCTTTAGTTTCCACTGAACCAAAGTCCAGAACATACATAGGTTCCTGTTAATCTGAAATGTTTGAATATAAGCAAAAGGTACATAAACCGATTGCTGGGTTGTTGCCGCAACTTGCACTTGAACAAATTGGACGTCAAGAAAGAAATGAGTTCAGAATAGGTTTGTCTGAGACTGACTTTATTCATATAAAGGCTCAATATTTATAGCTAATTTGATACATAGATATTGCTTAGGTGGTAAATTAATGGAAATATAGCAAAAACATAAAAATGATAAATTAACAATTTTAAAAGTGTAATTCTGCAATATTTTGTCGGTTGCATTAAATTGTAATGTCAGCAGTTCTGGCTGCGTTTTCAGTTTGTTGTTTCTGTAGTGTTTGGTTTTTCAATGTTCATCGTTTTTTATGTAGGCTTTTATCTAATATTTTCTTTATTATATATTTATTGTACTTGTGTTTTTGTTATGTGTATAGTGTGTTCGTGTGACTTAAATATTAAATGCTCATCACTTAACATTCTCCCTGCCGTTGAACAGGTTTTCAACCGTCGTCCAGCTCTATAGTAAACTGTCTTGGGGTAGGTTCGGGAATTAAACTTCTTGTAGTCCCTTTAGGTTTTGGCGTCCAAATAGACCGTCTGTGTCGCATGACGAGAATGCTTATCAGTATCAGTATGATGACTGAAATGGCCAATGCTGTGTACGACATGGTTGTCTGGTGGTCCAGTTGGTACGGTGCATCCTTTCTTTGTATATCGGCTAACCGATGTTGTAGAATCTCTAATTCTGTGTCGTCCGTACTTGGTGACCCTTAACCCGAATTCTGATGTTTCCTCTATGGGCTGTATGGGCTTGGAAATATTTCCGAATCGACTGAACGAAGTTTGTACTTCAGTGGTCATAGTGCCGAATGTAGTCAAACTTATATTGACATTGCGTGCTGTGCAACCAATGGGCAAGTTGAGCATACCAGTCGCCTTTATGTTGACTGTTGATGAGACTCCACTGCATACAGCCTGAAGTTCCATGGAGTCCTTAGTTACGAAGATCCATTGGTTAGATTGGTGAGTTTTTAACCACACCATGCTAGAATGCACAGGATTTCTGTGACATTCAATTCCAGTCTTGTTATTAAATAACTGGAATTCGCATCAACTGTCAACATTGTATGCCGTTACGTGATTGAAACAAATATGCTGTTAAATTTTTATAGATGTGCATCTTTTGAATTCGTCCTCACTAAACCCAATAAAACGATCTCTATGGGCATTGACAGCTTTGATCGGTGTCTGAAGATTGTACAGCGTCCAACCTTTCGATTCCCATATTGGAATGGGCATGATGCTGAAGACATCCAATAATTCTGACGACACCAATGGTATTGTTATTCGAAAAATGGCGTGAGTATCAGTCGTACTGCCTTGCGCATACATTATTTTGTAGAGCTGCACAATATCCGTTGTGGCGACTGGCAAGATATGGTCGGGTGGTAAATGATCCCGCATTTGGTCGAGCTGGTCTCGTAGCTGTGTAGGTGATATTAATATTGGACTGATTGTTCTATGGCGAACATCAGTCAATACATTAGTTATCTCACTCTGCATTCGCTGTAAGCCATTTGCAAGTAGATTCAATTGTGTCGTGAGGATCATAAACGCTTGCTCTAAATGTGCACCTTGGTACTGTCCTCGTTGCTTATTTACGAGGGTCATCTGTTGTTCAAAAGATCGAAAGCGGTTTTTTGTAGCCAACCTTCCTTTTCGCACCAAATTGATGGTGGAGTCAACAATGGACGTCTGGTTCTGAAGCAGCTGTAGGGGGAAGTCCTCGTTACCCTTCACCTTAGTGATAGTGTTGGCCATATCTTCTTCGTATGTGGCGTCGAGTACACCGAATAATGAATTGGCTATAGTTCCAACAATATTAAACGGTGATCTACGTTGCCGCCAGGTTATTTCCTGCCTCAAGCTCTGCAAATATATGTTTAAAATGGTCTAGGATGGAAATGCATGCTGCTACGTTTGTCAATTCCTGGTATTTGTGTGCGAGCTCCCTTACTCCAACTGAAAGAACCTTCATATCATTCCAGTAGGGATCCAAGTCGTAGTATACTATCATTGTCCATTCTGAAACTACCATTCTCGATGCATCAGGTTATTTCCTGCCTCAAGCTCTGCAAATATATGTTTAAAATGGTCTAGGATGGAACTGCATGCTGCTACGTTTGTCAATTCGTGGCATTTGTGTGCGAGCTCCGTTACTCCAACTGAAAGTACCTTCATATCATTCCAGTAGGGATCCAAGTCGTAGTATACTATCATTGTCCATTCTGAAACTACCATTCTCGTGGTTCCCAACCGTTCGTAGAATATTCCTGGTTTATTACTGAACTCCGTTGCCTTAATTGGCGTTGCCATTGCTAGTGGAAGTAACAACATAAGCGCTAGGATCACAGGCATTGATGAGAGGATTCCCTTTTTGCGTTGTCATCAGACTGGTCCGCCTTGAGGGTGTCGTCTAATGGGCGCTTGTTGCTGATTTATTCTGGGAACAGTGGCGCTAGCCGAGTCACTGGTCTCTTGAATACTCCAGATGACGTTTTGATGTCCACTACCCGAACGAGGTTGTCCGGTCCGGGATAGGTTTTGAGAACTCTTCCCATAGGCCAGCTCATTACAGGCACGTTGTCCTCTTTTATAAGGACTAACAATCCCTCTTTAATATTCGGAGATGCATGCTTCCATTTGTGCCAATTCTGAAGTTCTTGCAGGTACTCACATGACCATTGTTTCCAAAAGGCGTGCTTCAGTCGTGATACCAGTTCCCATCTTTTTATTAATGGCTTGCCGCCCGGAATGATGTTGGTATCAGGAGGAGCAGTTAGTGGTTCTCCAATCAGGAAGTGTCCTGGCGTTAAAGCTGATTCGTCAGTGGGGTCTGATGACATGGGAGTAATCGGACGTGAATTGAGGATTGCTTCAACTTCAACGACCACAGTGTTGAGTTCTTCAAACGTCAAAGACGCCGTGGCTGTAATTGATACAAGCAGCCGTTTTGGGGATTTCACCGCAGCTTCCCATAGGCCTCCGAAGGATGGTGCTCGTGGGGGAATGAATTTGAAGTTTATTTCTCTTTTCTTGCAATGCTGAACTATGGTGACTTGCGCATTGGTTGAGAAAATGCTGGTTTCGAGCTCTTTTAATTTATTGTTGGCTCCAATAAAATTTGTTGCATTATCGCAATGAATTGTTTGGCACTTCCCCCGACGTCCAAGAAACCGGAGGAGAGCGGCCAAAAGGCGTCTGTTGTGAGGTCGCTTACCAACTCCAAATGAATTGCTTTCGTGGCGAAGCAACAGAACACTGTGATATAGGCCTTGTCGGGTCGTTTTCCTCGAATCCTGTGATGAATCCATATGGGGCCGCAGTAATCTACTCCAGAGTTAAAGAAGGGCCGAGCCTGTGTGACTCTCTCGACTGGTAGATTTCCCATGATTTGACTCATTAATTTGGGCTTGACTATGGTACATCGCACACAGTGGACTTGTGTCAATGCTTCTCGCCATTGTTTCGTCATTGATGATCCAATAGTGTTGCCTAGCAATGGCGCGCAAGGCTTGGGCACCGCAGTGCATGTTGGTCTCATGTAGTTCTCTTAGGAACATTTTTACAATTGTGTCATTGTAGGGGAGCAAAACTGCATGGTCTTCGGATAGGTTTGAATGTTCGAGTCTGCCTCCTACTCAAATTAACCCATCAGATCCAAAGATGGGAGCCATCGATACAAGAGAACTGTTTTTGTCCACTGTTTTGTACCGTTCGAGCTGATTACACTCCGCGATAAATTCGATTTGCTGAATCGTGCGCAGGATAATGGTGCGTGCCTAGCTTAGCTCATCCAGATAGCGCCTGCGTATTAGCCTTATAACAGAACCGCAACATGTACGCAACAATCCGTTGTAATTTGTAAAAGGAGTCACTGTGGCTACAGTTGCATTTCTCCCCTCCAAATATGTCTTTAGCGGCCGCCATGCTGACGATTTTTGTTTTTTGTTCTAAATTCGTCGAAATAATGGCTGGAATCTTTGTCCAGCTCTCCCTTGATCCATGTAAGAACAGGGGTCCATAAAACCACATAGTGTTGCTCGAGAGTTTGCTAGCTATTGTTCCTCTGGACAAGACGTTGGCTGCATTTTTGGCGGATGATACGTGACGCCATTGACACTGTTCCGTCATTTCTTGAATCTTAGCTATCCGATTTGCCACAAACGTGTGGTAAGTGGAAGCCGTTGCATTTATCCACCCTAACACGAGAGATAAGCGTAAATCTTGTCTGACTCTGTGCGTTAGTTCTGCGCCTAGGACTGCTGCGCACAACTCTAGTCTGGGCAAGGATTGCTTTGCTGTGGGTGCCACTCTAGACTTGGAACATAGCATTCTCACCTAGGTTTGCTTATTTTTATACGTTGCTCGGACGTAAATTGCTGTGCCATAGACCTTTTCTGAGGCGTCCACAAAAGTATGTAGTTCTTGCGTGACTGGAACCTTTCCGTCAAATATGTGTCTTGGAATTTGCAATTTATTTAGACTTTGCAGGTCAGAACGATATGTTTTCCAGCCTGACTAAAGTTCTAAAAGCAATTCATCATCCCAATCCATTTTTAATTCCCAGAGATGTTGCATGAATATCTTTGCCATTACGACCATTGGCTCAAACAAACCTAATGGGTCAAAGATTTGCGACAACTCAGAGCAAACCACTCGCTTTGTGATGACCAGCGCTTCGCTTTGCTGCGTTCGTCAACAAAGTTTGTCTTTATTGGGCATCCATATGAGACCGAGGGTTTTAACACTGTATTGGTCCAGGGTCTCACCCAACTTTACATCGCTCACGGTATCCACTTTGGGTATTCCTTGCAGTAGTTCTGCATTATTTGAGCACCACTTCCGTAATTTGAACCCGTGTGGTAGCAATATTTTATTCAATTCACTTTGGATTTGAACTGCTTCTGCCACTGAATCAGCACCCGTCAAGCAATCGTCTACGTAAAAGTCATTTTCAAGCGCCGCAGACCCCAACGGGTAGTTTGTGGGGAAGCACAAACGCTTCTATGCGCTGGCTGAAATCCCCGTAAAGAGAGCTAACGAGAATAGTTACTCTTGCTCTGCTCATTCTTGGTTGTCCTCCAATGCCTTCGATCCGGAGCTTTGTATCGTGGCGCTTTAGTGACAACATTTATGTTAATCGTTCAGTGATCAAATTAATCTGGGATCCTGAATCTAGAAGGGCACAAAATTTCGCTACTTGTCCGTTCTCTGCCTGGACCGCTACCTTTGCTGTTGCAAGAAGGTTGTAATTCTTGTACGCCGCGGAACCGACAGTTGGAGAATGGAGGTTTGTGACTTCCAGGTGCAACAAGGTGTGGTGTTTTTTGTCGCACTTGAAACAGTTCCTTCCTTTACATTCTTTTGACTTGTTGTCGGTCTTGAAACAGTTGACACACATTTTTTGTTTTTGTACCAAATTCAATCTTTCGGATACTGGTTTTGCGCGGAACTCCTCACATTTATATAACGCGTGATTCGGAGCCTTGCAATAGTAACATAATGATTGTTTATCTGACGTACTGGACGCACACGCCAGATTTTTTGACTCTTTTTTAAATGCTGCCGTTGGCTTTCCTGAGCTCAAGACTCTGATTCTTTGCTCTAAGAATTCCAGCGTCACTTGGAGGGGCTGGATCCCTACTGAGTTGCCAACTGTCTGCTCAAATAGACTTCTATTAGTCATGTCAAGCTTATCGGTAAGCAACATCACCAAAAATGCATCCCATGTGGATACATGGATGCCTAATCCCTTTAATGACGCAAGGGTTTCTAGAGTGGTTATATAAAGCTCCTGTATTGATTTGGCACTGTCAGAGACTGGGCTCTGATGAAGTAGCCGACGAATAACTGTATTCGCGATGAGCCGAGGATTATCATATGATCCAACTATTAAGCGCCACGCATGTAAGTAGTTGTCCTCATTGAGATCGATGTGGCGTATTAATCTCTCTGCATTTCCAGACAGAGCGGATTTAAAGTACCACAATTTCTTCACTGATGACATGTTAGTGTCATGAACCATACAGGAAAATAAATCATGGAATTGTTTCCATTTCATTGCATCCCCATCAAATTTTGGTATGTTTATCCGGGGCATTTGCACATCAATGCTATTTGTTGTAGGTATAACCTTTGCCATGAGTGCACTCTGCACCTCTGCCTGCAGATATAGGTATTCCTGTTTGTTATATCCACTGTCTATCGGGTTTTCGAATTCCTCGTAGACTGTCAAGTGGATTTCTTGGACTTGAGCCCATAAAGATTTTAGTAAGTCTCCTTGGCCTCCCCCTTAAATTCTCGTAAGGCACCGTTTACGGACTCTAAAAGTTCTCCTTGGCGCCGACATAATCCGTCTAGTCGTTTATCCATGGGGATATACTTGTTCTTGAGACTCTTCCTTGCGACTCGTGCCTTGCATCAGCTTGTCACGGCCGCTTTCGAAAGTTGCCGTATATTTCATGCAACTGGTCCGGAGGTCCTCAGCATACTTGATGTAGCTTTCGGTCCTGGCCATTCCTTGAATCTTTTCATCATTTTTACCGAACCTTTCCCAAGCCTCTTCGAGAATGTATAGCTTCGTTTGAAAATATGATGCCTTTTGTTTTCGATTCGGCCCATCCTTTTTATAATTCCGGATGCATCTTGCGATCTCCTGCCCAATTTCTTGCTGGGCATCCAGGAGGCCTTGAGCGCTTGCCTCTTCAACGGCTGGCTCTATAATAATTTTGGGGGCAATATTCTCCCTGTCCATATTTTCGTTCTTCGTTTCTGACCTTTGGAAGTGATTTATTTGCTGTTAGTAGAAGAAACTGAACCCTTTTTTTAATGGACTGAGGGAGGTGTGGTGCCCTTAATCTACCGATTAAAGGGACAGCGTCACACTGCTGTGAAGATCCTATTGCTCTCTTAGCAGGAGTCTTCCTTATTTCTTTATTGTGGAACGATAGAAATCACTATTCGTTCCTTTTGACTCTTGTTCGAAAAGTTATCCTGGGCTTGCAGGATCACGTCGGGGTCACCAAAAGGTTAATCTGAAATGTTTGAATATAAGCAAAAGGTACATAAACCGATTGCTGGGTTGTTGCCGCAACTTGCACTTGAACAAATTGGACGTCGAGAAAGAAATGAGTTCAGAATAGGTTTGTCTGAGACTGACTTTATTCATATAAAGGCTCAATATTTATAGCTAATTTGATACATAGATATTGCTTAGGTGGTAAATTAATGGAAATATAGCAAAAACATAAAAATGATAAATTAACAATTTTAAAAGTGTAATTCTGCAATATTTTGTCGGTTGCATTAAATTGTAATGTCAGCAGTTCTTGCTGCGTTTTCAGTTTGTTATTTCTGTAGTGTTTGGTTTTTCAATGTTCATCGTTTTTTATGTAGGCTTTGATCTAATATTTTCTTTATTATATATTTATTGTACTTGTGTTTTTGTGTTCTTGTGACTTAAATATTAAATGCTCATGACTTAACAGTTCCATCAACCACAGTTTCCGCGATATACCTAGGGAAATTAATTTATAAAATTTTGCCATAAATTAAATTATGTAGGCTGTGTAACTGCGTTGAGCATCATTATTTTTAGTACAAAAATACCACCCTAGTTTGACAACTACGTTAGTATAGTCCTATCATACCCATAATCATGATAATGTTAATAGTTACATCCTATACTCTGATATCCTATGACTTCCACACACCTCTGTAGCAAGGACCGTAATAATAATCAGTTTTTAATAAAATTTAATTTATAAAAATTAACGTAATCATTATGTTTAAGCAAACGAAATGAAAATATGAAATGATAATATATAATGATTTAAATTTTTTTCAATCAAATAAAAACTCAATTTTATTTACGGCTTTTGTGAAAGAGTTTTCACTGATATTAGTTCACGTTTTTTAAATAAACAGAAACGAGAAAAAAGAGTGGTTATTGTTTCGTTAGAATAAAATAGATTAGACGAGTATTGCAATATATTGGTACTAAATACCACAAAACTAGTTGGTCCCCGTTAGATCAAAACTCATGCAGCATTTTAGCGCGGCTGCAAGATATGATAAATCCATTGGGATTGCTTCCTAAGATGAAACTTAAGACTGATGCAACAGTTATACCAAAGAAAGGATCTGATGAGTTCATGCTATCATTTCTTAAATCCACTCTTATACGATCGGTACAAAGTGGTCACCACTGTTTCGGTAGAGGTTGTAAGGAATTTTTCTGTAAGGAATAATAAATAAATAATAAATAATAAATAATAAATAATAAATAATAAATAATAAATAATAAATAATAAATAATAAATAATAAATAATAAATAATAAATAATAAATAATAAATAATAAATAATAAATAATAAATAATAAATAATAAATAATAAATAATAAATAATAAATAATAAATAATAAATAATAAATAATAAATAATAAATAATAAATAATAAATAATAAATAATAAATAATAAATAATAAATAATAAATAATAAATAATAAATAATAAATAATAAATAATAAATAATAAATAATAAATAAACCGTTTGTGCGGTTCCTCTACTGTAATTCTGATGTGCAGCAGGAAATGCACTTCGTATTTTTTCAGGGGATGGTTTTCTGGTTCGAGCTCTACCTTACAGAGCGGCGCGGCCTTCTTTCCCTGTTAAGGATATTGAAGAGCGTTAAGCGCGCTGTCGATACAGTTGCGGTTTTTGTTGTATTTACGGTTGACGTTGTTGAAGAGATTGCAGTACTAGTTACTGCTGATGAGGGTAGGTCATTGCATACCTGCGTTGGGGGATGTTCAGCGGATGTTCCAGCTCTTCGGCTGCTGAGACATCGATGGTATCGGGGGGGAGCCAGATCGCGCTTTCTTGCTCTTTGCGTTTAAAGATGTTGAGTGAATCCGCTAAAAATACATTCCCTCGAGCTGCTAAAGTTATTGGGACTGGCTTTTACGTCGACGATATTTTAACGGGTTATGGTTGCATGAAGTAGCTAAAAACAATTAAGTCTGAAGTAACTCAGGTTCTGAGTCTGAAAGGGTTTTCAAACTCGCCTGAAGTTATTGCATCCGAGAGCACCGTTAAGCCAATAACACTTTCGGACTCAGAGCTGACTAAATCATTAGAAATAGCTTGGGTTCCTAAAGCTGACATATTTAATTTTGATGTTGATACTTCAGTCATGGGTCAAAGGTCGACTAAGCGAAACATTCTTTCGGTGACATCTAAGCTATTTGACCCCCTTACCTTATTGAGCCCAATACTTATTAAAGGAAATATCCTGTTGCAGGAACTGTGGCTTAATAAGCATGATTAAGTAGCAAGATTGTAGTCCGAACATAATACCCTGAGCGGATCGTGTTGGGCATATGTCGAGCTACAATGGCTAAGGAGTAGAGGATGAAAGTTTCTAGTCCTTCTACTAGGAACATTAAAATTTAAGAGTGTTAGTAAATGCGGGGACGCCCACAACTCCGCTCACTGCACTACAAACAAGGACAGTACCGCGAAGAAATGTGGAAACTGCAGAGGCAACCATATGGCAAACTATAGAGGATGTATGGTGTACAAGGAGTTGAAGAGTCGCATGCGTCAAGCAACCGCAACGCGCAACCAAAATTCACAGAATGTACATTGCGCCAAAAGCTACGCCAGACGTCTTCTTCGCCAAAGCTGCGAGGTCCTCATTCGGTCCCCTAAACACCACCAACGGCTTCTCCTATGCCGATGCTCTACGATCTGGAATAGAAAATCCAACTCAGCCTAACTCACAAAGCGCTCAACAGGCCCCAGAACAGCCACATAGTAAAACGGCAACTATGATGCTTACCCTCCAACAAAGTATGATGGAGCTTATGTCATTCATGAAAACGACCATAAACTTGAATTGTCACAATTCTTGACCGAAAACCATATTGACGTTAGGCTACTAGCGAAACACCATCTTCACACAAGGTATGCTACAAACTACTTGCAGGCCACATCTATACAAATTCAGTCAAGTAACGGAAGCCTCTCAATCGCCAATTTTTTTATTATTGAAGGACAATTTATGGACAAATCCAATCAGCAAATCGAACAGCTCGTGCGAGAAAAGAGGCGCACGCGTCGTGATTCGATCGAACAGCAGATCACTAGCTTCAAAGTAACGCCTTAAGGAAGCAACCCGATCACTCGACCAGGCTCTTCACCAACAGGAAAAAAATGCAGGGCTGAGGTACATCCAGAATCTTTCGCCAACAAGCACAAAGTATCCCCTGTGGAGGGCCCACCCAAATCTTAGCGCCAGAAAGCTCTTCGGGATGCTAGGCTCGCAGCGTCGAAGACCGAGCTGAAACATCTCGCTTCGCTACACATCTTCAAAGTGTCTTCCAGTCAAACCCTGCCTCAAATTCATTTCTTCTGCCAGTAATTCAGCCAGAGGCTACCCCTCAGCCAAATGCATCTTCATTCCGGCCCAACGAAATCGAAAAAGTCATAAGAGGGATAAACCCAAAAAAAGGCTCCCGGTGGTGACCTACTGACGCCAAAGATGCTGATCGAACTTCCAAAATGGAAGTTCGAGGTCATCTGCAAACTATTTAATAGGATCATTAATCTTGGCTATTTCCCAAAACAGTGGAAGAAATCCATCATTATAATGATACTGAATCCTGTAAGAGACCACACAATTTCGTCAGCAGACCAATAAGCCTTTTATCTTGCTTGTCTAAATTGTTTGAAAAATTCTTGCTAACTCGCATAATACCACATCTGGAAGCTTGCAATATTATCCCGGCACACTAATTTGGCTTCCGAAGAAACGACGGAACCATCGAGCAAGTGAACAGATGAACATCCAGCCTTCGGCGTATCTCAAGCTTCCGACCGAGATTGGCTTAATGGACTCATGCACAAAATTAAAACTTATTTGCCAACATACACCCACAAGCTACTGGAATCATACCTCTACAATAGTGTATTCACAGTGAGATGCAACGCAGCTACTTCGGGCGACTTCATCATCGAAGCTGGAGTTCCACAAGGAAGCTCACTCGGCCCGAGTCTATATGTTCTGTATACTGCGAATATTCCTACGATTGCTCAACTAACAACGTCAACGTTCGCCGATGATACCGCTTTCCTTAGTCGCTCCAGATGCCCAACGCAAGCAACAAACCAACTGGCTAATCATCTAAAAGTAATCGAAAGGGGGCTGTCCGACTGGCGCATTAAAATAAACGAACAAAAGTGTAAACATGTAACTTTTACTCTTAATAGACAAACATGCCCTCCGCTTTCACTAAACGGTATGCAGATCCCTCAAACTAACGAAGTAACGTACCTTGGCGTCCAGCTTGATAGACGACTAACCTGGCGTAAGCACATCGAATGCAAGAAGATGCACCTAAAACTGAATTCCAGCAGACTCCACTGGATCATTAACTGAAGATCGCCACTGTGCCTGGACTACAAGTTACTACTATACAAATCAGTCCTAAAGCCAATCTGGACGTATGGCTGCCAGCTGAGGGGGAACGCGAGCAGCAGCAACATAGACATCATATAACGCGCACAATCAAAAATCTTGAGAACTATCACTGGGGCATCCTCGCAGTGAAAGACGAAATCCAGAAGCAAAAAGAGTCATACAAAGAAAAACCGTCTTTGCACCCAAATTTCCTCGCTCGGGGATTGATTCGGGTTTCTGGCGGATCCCGCCTGCAACGCAACGACCTTCCAACCCAGCAATCGATTTCTAGGGCCGTCTAACACTGCATCAGTCAATATGACTGTTAGTTAAGTTAAAAATATAAGATTTGATACATCTCTTGTTAGTCTCGCAAAGAGAAGATTCAAGAAATAAAAAGCAACGTTTAATAAAAAAAAAAAAAGTAAATGCCGGCTGTCTACATTACCATTAATAAGATTAAATAGAAACATGACACCCAGCATCGTTCTACGGTTAGTTAATGATGGTAGGTTTATTCATAAAAGTCTACAATGATAGGAGGGAAGGTGAAGTTTTGCACCCCAATTAAGTCCCCTAAGCGCGAAGATAAGGAAGTTTTTTTGTACAGACTCTGTTCTTGGTGTACTCCGGACGGACTAGTGAAATATATAAAGTTTTTGTTAAGTACGAGTCATTGAATTCTTTTGACCATCTTTTAATAAAACCAAGCGCACCCATAGCTTTATTAACCACGGTGGATATATGGTCGGTAAATTTAAGTTTCAAATATAATAGGACACCCAGATCGTTAACCTGAGTTAATCATTCTAAGGCGATAGGGAATATAGAAAGAAAGTACTTTCCATAGAGAAAGTACGTAGCCTAGTGAGGAATAGATCGAAAAAATTACATGAGTTTACATTTTGATCCATTAAGCTTTAGGTTATTTGCTAAACACTAATTTTGAAATTTAATCAAATCTGATTGAAGACTAGATTGGGCGCTAGTGAATCTATACTGAAGACAAAGCTAAACGTCATCAGCGTACATAAGTACAAGTGAATCAGTTAAGGCAAGGGGCAAGTCGTTATTAAATAATGTAAAAAGTAATGGTCCAAGATGGCTTCCTTGGGGCACCCCATATGTGACGCGGACTAAACGCGAGGTAACATATTTAAAGAATTGTGATGAGAGATTTGTGATGAGTCAGCCGATGTCACCAATTCTAATTCATGCCATTTCCAACCCATCGATGAGAGCCTATGGAACCTGCGTCTATAGTCGTTGCAAATCTGCTGAAGGTATTAAAGTCTCGTTGTTGATTGCAAAGTCCAAAAAAGCGCCGCTCAAGACCAAGATGCTCCCCCGTCTTGAGTTATGTGCCGCTCACTCTGCGGTAAGATCAAGCCTGTTATAAAAGTACTGATCTAACAAAGTATATATTGATCGGATTTGGAAGTTTTGTCTTTATTAGATTCGTTTCCATCCATCGACGTAGTCAACGTTCGTATCAAATGGAGTTGCTGAGATTCAAAAGTGGTCAGAAGATAGCACATACCATGTGCTTGTAGCAACTAGGGCATGTACCAACTAAACAGAAGCTGGCAGATATTGTGTCAAGAGGTGGAGACAATAGAATCGATTTGGTTTTCAGGTCCGTCGTTTTAAACGAAGCCGGATGATAAGTGGCCAACGAGTCCCCGGTTTGATCTGTCACCAGAGCTTTTGCAGACGGAAGGTCAAAAGTATGCGGTCGGATAACCCACAATGGTCTCTACCTCATATTTATTGGAAGTGATAGAATAATTTTGTTCTGTTTCGCTTTATAAACTTCCATCTCTTATCTTAAAGTGAACGGACGTGTTTTTTTTTTGTGCGCACTGCGTTTCGACTAAATATTTTATTTGATAACTTTAATCTCCGTTGTTTATCTATATTTATTAATATTTATAACAACCAATCTTTTGCATTTCAAATATCCGTATCGCTTCGTGTGTGCAGTGGTATATTTGAAGGTAAAATAACAACTATATTAATTTTCTTCCAAACATAGCTCTGCTCTGCTTCTTCATCTTTTTCGGTGTTGCTTCTATCGTCGCTCAATAGAGATTCTTATCTCTATTTTTTGCGGTTTACTAACCCACACTAATCGCTTTTTTTAATCCCCCTTTTTGGTTCCCCGGCTCAGTGGTTCAAGGTACGTCAATAATGTAAACAAAAAATATTCAAATATTAATTGTTGTCGTGCAATTCAGGACGAGATAAGATCGTTCATGAGGCAGACTAAAATTGGATTCAAAGAATTGATTAGCGGTTTTCGTAAAATCAATGACCAACTCTGTGCGCTCGATTCACAGGTTAGTAGTCTATAACTATTAAATGAGTCTCCAAAGCGTAAGTAATCTGATTTTAGTGATGTGCTTGTGGCGAATAATCATTAGCCTACTCAGCTGACAATTATGCAGCCGCTTATATCGCTGGCCACCCCAAAGGGCCTGACCTGAGAAAAATTCGGCTTCCGAATATCTCAGTGTAAATGAGCAATTGTCCTATATGTCCTCTGTGGCATCGCTTCAAGTGATACCACCAGACACAATAATTCAAACCCCCTTAAGAGTCACCGATCAGGGTAATAAGCCGTCCGGACCCCCAGTACGGTAGTAAACTAAGTAAACCGGTAGTAAACTACCCAAACTGTATTCTGATAGTTCTTCCTTTTCATCTAACATTATAGTCTTTACAGAAACAAGGTTAAAGCCAGAGATCTTAAGCTCCGAAGTTTTTCCAAGTAAGTATACCACTTTTAGACGTAATAGAACACTGCGAAGGGGTGGAGAAAAGGTCTGTAAAAGGACAATCACAAGAGTTTGGTGACATAGAATTTCTTTGCACTAAAATCACTTGGTCCCGTCAATCTTTATTCGTTACTTGTTCTTTCATACCACCTTTGTCGGAACCGCCTACATACTGGCAACATTTGTCCGCTATTCGTCTCATTTCGGACCGTCTGTCTGACAATGACCAGCTGGTAGCTCTGGGGGACTTCAATATACCAGAACTCATGTGGTCTAATGTTGAGAATTCTCCGTCTTTACTGCTTAACTCGCACCACGACTTCCCTGCGGGTATGTTCGACATGTCACTCGGGCAAATTAACCATGTTAGAAATTCTTTAGGTCGGCTGTTGGACTTGTGTTTCGTTTCTGATCCTGATGGAATTACTCTTTCCAGAACTTTGCCCCTTTCTAACCCTGAGGATCCATATCATCCCACTCTTGAGGTTTCAATCGAAACCAATACCTTAATTGACCTTAAGTCTACACTTAAATCTCATAAAGTTCGTTTCTTCCGAACTTCCGAAATCAGCCTTAGATTTAATAAAACTAAATAAATTACTTTTTGAATCTACTGGCATGCGATGATATAAGCATTGCCTTACACAGATTTTATTACACCGTGAATATATTCTGCGACGCTTGCGTGCCGTGGAAATATCCGTCCGCTTCCGCTATCAAGGTATACAAAGCATCTATTAAATTTAAAGAACGTCATGAATAGATTTTTAAATAAACATAAATTATCTGGCTCTAAGTTTAGTTATTCAAGATACTTAGTGGCTCGGTCCAATTTCACTGTGCATAACGCCGAATGTTATTCACCGCTTCTGGACTCAGTTTACTCAGGACCCGAAGCAGTATTTTAACTTTGTAAACACTAAGCGCAACTCATATGCGAACACTAATCTGGAATGGCCGATCTCTTTGCAAAGTTTTTTCAAACAACGTATTCGCATAGCACCATTCTAGCTCAGCCTAACACTTCTAAGATCCAATCAGCCAATCTGATATTTTGCTCAACTTTTGATCAAAGTAGTGTGTTATCGGATCTTCTTAAGGTCAAGCCCGTAAATTCGCCAGGCCCCGATGGAGTACCAGGATGTGTTCTGAAGAACTGCGCCAATTATAGAAGCATTTCTAAATTGTCAGCAATTCCAAAGCTTTTCGAAAAACTTATCACTCCACATTGCAACACCTATGTAGTTCAATAATATACCCGTGCCAACATGACTTTATGAAGTGCCGCTCCACCATGCCGCTGTTAAGCATTCGCTTTTTGTAAGTAAATTCAGTCAGTTGGGATTCCCAACTGATCTCCTGATTTGGATTTCGAGCTACTTATCTGGAAGAACCCAATGTGTTGTCTTTAGAAATGATACCTCGCGTTTAGTCCGCGATTGATTCACTTATACTTATGTACTCTGATGTCGTTAAGCTTTGTCTTCAGTATAGATTCCAATCCAAACGCCCTACCAAGACTTCAATCCGATTTGGATAAACTTCAACTTTAGTGTTTAGCAAATAACCTAAAGCTAAATGGATCGAAATGTAAACTCATATCATTTTATCAATCTAGTCCTCACCAGACTACGTACTTTCTGTATGGGAATGCTTAGAACGATTAACTCTGGTTAACGATCTGGGTGTCCTATTAGATATGAAACTTATATTTACCGGCCATATATCCACCATAGTTAATAATGCTATGGATGTGCTAGGTTTTATTAAAAGATGGTCAAAAGAATTCAATGTCCCGTACATAACAAAAACTTTATGTACTTCATTAGTTCGTCCGATTCTTGAATATGGACATCTTGCCACTTTGCTCCACTAACAATCTTAAATCCTTGATACTAAACGCCTTATCTGGGCTCTTCCTCGTAATACTCTACTCCTCCTCTTTATACTCTCTCGGATCTAACCCCGCGATTCGAGCCGTACGTTATGCGGCAGCGCCCCTCGGTCGGTTGGGCGGGAGGTGGGGTGTACGCATACAGTGGTAACCGCGCGATCAGAAAAAAAAAAAAGTAAAAAATTAGTAGTTACTTCTGATAGTGTACCTTTACCTGTCGAATATCAAGAAGCTTTTAATGAAATTGTCCAAATAGTCCAAGAGCACGAGTATCAAGAGGAAATTAAAAATATTCGAATAAACCTGGTTGTTAGCCCAACCTTAAAGAAGCCAAATCCATTTGTCCATGAAGCCTCTCAGGCTGGGCTTACCTTTTCCTTGTTGCGGGTCGGGGGGCGACTAGCTAATGCTCCTATTTCGTACGATGCCATGTTTCCAGTATTGTTGATGAGGCGCTCTCAATTTGTTCCGAGCTAGGACCGATCCTTGTAAGAGTCGAATTTTCATGTGTGTCCACGCGCACTTTGAGTCTCTTTTTTTTTTTTTTTTTTAATCGCTTTATTTAATGGGGGAAATAAAATTTACATAGGGGGTGGTTGGTGATGAACAATTTGGAACAAAAGGAACAAATATTTGGTAACCAAGACACGCGACAGCGTGTTTGCATAGTAAATGCGCATGAAGTTTGCAATCAGATAGTATGGTCATGCATACGCTGCTTTAAATGCAAGCCTCATCTGATGACTCAAATCATGGGAGACTTACTCTTAAATCGACCCTCCGTGCTCTCCGCCCATTTTCCATATGAGGCGTTGATTTCTGTGGCCGTATTGAGACGACATTGAAAATTCGTGGTGGGCCACCCTAAAAGTCCTACATAGCCCATTTGGTTTATCTTGCGTCCAAGGCAATTCATTTAGAAGTAGTTCCCGATTTGTCAACTGATTATTTCCGAGGACGTCCGCAGACCGTTTACTGTGACAACGCGACGAATTTTGTCGGAGCGAGTCGGACTTCGTGGCACTGCGACAGCGTGTCGAGAACAAGGCGGGAATCCTCGGACGTCCTGGGACTCGCTTGGTCCTTTTTGTTGTTTATTTTAGGCTGGTTTCAATTTCTGACCTGCTAGCCTTAGCTCATTATCACAGCACATCTTTCATTTACCGGGTCGCTTTTAAGCCGGATCTCACCTTTATTCTATTTTTTTCAAGGACCCACTCTCAACGGCGCTTTGGGTCATTGGACTCCTGACCACAATTTTCCCTATCATTTTTAACCGCGATTATTTCAGCGTCCGAATTCCGGTATCCACACTAATACCTTAATACTACAACATCCCTACTCAACACCAACCAGGGTCCAGGACAAAGTCACTCGTGGGCTTAAATGTTTAAATATTATTTAAAAAAAAGTATTTCTTTGTGAAACTATAATAGGAAATTCACTGGAATTTTTTCACTTAAGTTTATTACGGGAGACTATTTTCACCATTTATTTCCACCATTAATTTGGGCAATCAAGCGTCCGGACCACCGGTACGCACTGATGCTGCCGTATTAGTTACGGCGGCACCAAAACCCTTACAGGTGATCTCGCCATCGAAACATATATTTGTTTCACGGCTTGCCCCTGATACTTCGGAGATTGATATCTCGGCTTACATCAAAGCCAAAACAAAAGCCGACATAAAGGTGGTAGATATTAAAAAATTCAAATACAACTACACCAGGCACACGTCATCTTTCAAAATACGTGTGCCTGTGCAGATGTTCAAGACGATTTGTTCCGCCAGCTTTTGGCCAGAGAACATTTTCGTCCAGGAACATCAGCCAAGTACGGTGAAGAAAAAAATTACCAAGCCTGTGGGAGTTAAATTACCACAGGTTAGAGCCACTGACCAACCTTCCACCTCATCTTCAAAAAACTAATTTCTACACTAACACTTACCTATCAGAATACTAGAGGGTTACGTAGTAAACTACCCAAACTGTATTCTGATAGTTCTTCCTTTGCATCTCACATTATAGTCTTTACAGAATCTTGGTTAAAGCTGGAGATCTTAAGCTCCGAAGTTTTTTTTAAGTAAGTACACCACTTTTAGACGTGATAGAACACTGCGAAGGGGAGGAGGAGTCTTAATTTCTGTAGACTCCAATTTCGCTTCTGAAGAGGTACAATCACAAGAGTTTGGTGACATAGAATTTCTTTGCATTAAAATCATTTTGTCCGGTCATTCTTCATACGTTACCTGTTCTTACATACCATCTTCGTCGGAACCGCCTACATACTGGCAACATTTGTCCGCTATTCGTCTTATTTCGGACCGTCTGTCCGACAACGATCAGCTGGTAGCTCTAGGGGATTTCAATATACCAGAACTCATGTGGTCTAATGTTGAGAATTCTCCGTCTTTACTGCTTAACTCGCACCACGACTTCCCTGCGGGTATGTTCGACATGTCACTCGGGCAAATTAACCATGTTAGAAATTCTTTAGGTCGGCTGTTGGACTTGTGTTTCGTTTCTGATCCTGATGGAATTACTCTTTCCAGAACTTTTCCCTTTTCTAACCCTGAGGATCCATAGCATCCCACTCTTGAGGTTTCAATCGAAACCAATACCTTAATTGACCTTAAGTCTACACGTAAATGTAATAAAATTCGTTTCTTCCGTAAGGCTGACTTTATAAAACTAAATAAATTACTTTTGGAATTTGATTGGTCCGATCTACTGGCATGCAATGACATAAACATTGCCTTAGAGGGATTTTATAATACCCTAAATATATTCTTCGACGCTTGCGTGCCGTGGAAATATCCGTCCGCTTCAACTAATCCGCCTTGGTATACAAAGCCCCTATAAAATTAAAAGAACGTCATCAAAAGAATTTTAAATAAACATAAATTATCTGGGTATACAGCTAGTTATTTAAGATACTTAGTAGCTCAGTTCAATTTCACCGTGCATAATGCCGCATGTTATAGGAGTTATATTCACCGCTGCCGGATTCAGTTTACTCAGGACCCGAAGCAGTTCCATAAATTTGTAAACACTAAGCGCAAACATGTATCTTTTCCATTTCCAATTTAGAGGCGTTTCTAAATTGGATTCCAAAGCTTTTCGAAAAACTTATCACTCCACATTTTTAACACCTATGTAGTTCAATAATATCCCCGTGCCAACATGGCTTTATGAAGCGCCGCTCCACCACCACCAACTTATAGCAGCTAACATCTTTTGTCATGAATGTGTTCCGGAATGGCTTACAAACAGACGTCATTTACACTGACTTCATTACAGCATTTGACTCTGTTAAGCATTCGCTTCTTATAAGTAAACTCAGTCTTTTGGGATTCCCAAATGATCTCCTGATTTGGATTTCGAGTTACTTATCTGGAAGAACCCAACGTGTTTTCTTTAAAGATGTTACCTCGCGTTTAGTCCGCGTCACATCTGGGGTGCCCCAAAGACGCCATCTTGGACCATTACTTTTTACATTATTTATTAACGACTTGCCCCTTGCCTTAACTGACTCACTTGTACTTATGTACGCTGATGATGTTAAGCTTTGTCTTCAGTATAGATTCACTAGCGCCCAATCTAGACTTCAATCCGATTTGGATAAATTTCAAAATTGGTGTTTAGCAAATAACCTGAAGCTTAATGGATCGAAATGTAAGCTCATGTCATTTTATCGATCTAGTCCTCACCAGGCTACGTACTTTCTCTATGGGAATGCCTTAGAACGATTAACTCAGGTTAACGATCTGGGTGTCCTATTAGATTTGAAACTTAAATTTACCGACCATATATCCACAATGGTTAATAAAGCTATGGGTGTGCTTGGTTTTATTAAAAGATGGTCAAAAGAATTCAATGACCCGTACATAACAAACACTTCATATACTTCACTAGTCCGTCCGATTCTAGAGTATGGATTGTGTGTCTGGTGTCCTCAATACAGAGTACACCAAGATCACATAGAATCTGTACAAAAAAACTTTCTTATCTTCGCACTTAGGGGACTTAATTGGGATGCAAGTCTTCACCTTCCATCCTATCATTGTAGACTTTTATTAATAAACTTACCAACATTAACAAACCGTAGAACGATGCTGGGTGTCATGTTTCTATTTAATCTTATTAATGGAAACGTAGACAGCCAGCATTTACTAACACGCTTAAATTTTAATGTTCCTAGTAAAAGGACTAGAAACTTTCGTCCTCTACTCCTCAGCCATTGTAGCTCGACATATGCCCAACACGATCCGTTCAGGGTATTATGTTCGGACTACAATGGTCTCTACAACATCTTGCCACTTTTCTCTACTAACAATCTTAAATCCTTTATACTAAACGCCTTATCTGTGCAACACTCTTCCTCGTAATACTCTACTCCTCCTCTTTATACTCTCTCGGATCTAACCCCGCGATTCGAGCCGTACGTTATGCGGCAGCGCCCCTCGGTCGGTTGGGCGGGAAGTGGGCTGTACGTATGCAAAGGGAACCGCGCGAAAAAAAAAAAAACTAAAAGAAATGTAAGATTGTCGAGTTTTTTTTTAAAAAAAGTTTATTTTCGTTTTTCTAACTTGAAGTTTAAAAGTAAATGAACTGTAATCAAAATTAAAAGTTTTCACAAAAATGTCAATTAATTGCTTTTAAGATAAAAGGAATAAATTATAAATTAAATCAATCAATGTCTTAGGAAGTCTTTTTTGTTTTCTTTTTTATTAAGAAATACAACATATCAATTTATCCTCGCCTAAGCGAAGAGAAAGACAAAAGAAAACGGTATTTTGAGGTTTGTCGAAAAGTTTTTTCTGATCATATTCGAAAATGCTTATCAACGACTCAAATAAAAATGATAGCTGTCATATTCCATATTAAAATGTCTCTCAAATAAAATTTTTAATTTAAAATGATAATAGCACTTTGGTTGAACAAATTTTGCTTATTATTTGGATATTTCACTATTAATGGTACTCTGTTATATAAATTGAATAATTAGGTTAATGATTAAAAATTGTTGTATAAATTTTTAATTAAGAATTTTTATCAAAACGGGAACATCATTTATAAAGGTCCCTGTTTGAATTATCTTTCAAACTTAACCCTACAATTTTTGTTAGTTAAAAAGTGTGTGTGAGTTTTTGACAGACAAATATGTAACATGTTACATGCGAGTTATGTCAATTCCACCTTTTACAGACTCTCTTCTCAACAGCAGTTTTGTATCATTTTCTAAGTCTATTGGAGAAATTCCCGCGCTTCGGTCATTTAAATATGGAGCTTCTTCCTCTACGATTTTTTCCAGCAACGCGTCCCCTGAACTATTCAAACCTTAAAAAGAGAATATTTTTATTGGAAAAAAACTTGAGTTCAAAGTTGTACACACCAGCTCTACCAACTAGAGGTCCATTTTTAATAGATTCAGTGGAGCAGAAATCGACAGTAGAAACATCTGTGGGCGAATTTTTTTGCAAGGCGACTGCCTTTCGAGCATGACGCGTAGTTAGTACCCACGTTTCAATATCTCTTTCAAGACGATGACCTGAAATGCAGATTATTGCTTTCAAACTATCAAACAAATTATTTAATTTATTACCTGATCGTGATCGAGTAAGCTGACGTTGAACATAATCCTCAAGGTCTTCTTCCTCTTTTCTGCTTATAAGACAGTTTAAAATCAATAAAAATAGTCCCAATCCTAAAGAAAGAGGCCGGTGCAAGTTACTTCGTTCCACCAAACAGCACTTGAACCTAAATGAATTATTATTCGTAAGCATATTTTTAAGCATTTGGCTATAAAGATACTTACTAAAATCGATCTATGATATAGTTTCATCTGGAATTATCTGAATTCATCTGAATTTTTGCAGTGCTTTGCTTTCAAAGCAAAATTTGCTTTTCAAAGCAAAATTGCCAAATTTGTTTTCAAAATTGCCTTTTCTGATAGCCCTTCATTAGGAAAGGTTTATCCTTTAAAGTTTGGGTCATGAAATAATCCTAATACGTAATCGATAGGGACAGGCTTAAAAAAATTGAGACTTCATTCAATACATTTATTTTCCAACTTGCACACCGAATAGGGATACAAAAACTTGGCTTCTGACAGGTATTTTTTAAAAAGTCATATATTGATTAATATAAATTGAAAATGAATAAATAATGTTGGAAGTAATGTTGTTTCGCAATAAGCTATGGATTAAGACAGTGCCCATAAAAGTTCTAACTTAAAATTTGGTATTTATATTATATTAATTTTTATGGATATGTTGTAGACAATTATTTGAACATGAAAGAAAATTACTTTTAAGGCATTAAATTTATTACAATTTTCTCAAAACAACATTTTTCAGTCAAAATGGGGATCTTAATAATAAATATTTATTCCTAGATTTTTCGTTAAAGATTTTATAAATTACTTATTTGACAATATATAAGATTGTCGAGTTTTTTTTTACAAAAAGTTTATTTTCATTTTTATAACTTGAAGTTTAAAAGTAAGCGAACTGTAATCAAAATTAAAAGTTTTCACAAAAATGTCAATTAATTGCTTTTAAGACAAAAGGAAAAAATTATAAATGAAATTAATCAATGTCTTAGGAAGTCTTTTTTGTTTTCTTTTTTATTAAGAAATACAACATATCAATTTATCCTCGCCTAAGCGAAGAGAAAGTCAAAAGAAAACCGTATTTTGAGGTTTTTCGACAGTTTCGTATAGTTTCAGCTGTCGATAAGTTTTTTCTGATCATATTCGAAAATGCTTATCAACGAATCAAATAAAAATGATAGCTCTCATATTCCATATTAAAATGTCTCTAAAAAAAAATTTTTAATTTAAAATGATAATAGCACTTTGGTTGAACAAATTTGGCTTATTATTTGGATATTTCACTATTAATGGTACTCTGTTATATAAATTGAATAACTAGGTTAATGATTAAAAATTGTTGTATAAATTTTTAATTAAGAATTTTTATCAAAACGGGAACATCATTTATAAAGGTCCCTGTTTGAATTATCTTTCAAACTTAACCCTACAATTTTTGTTAGTTAAAAAGTGTGTGTGAGTTTTTGACAGACAAATATGTAACATGTTACATGCGAGTTATGTCAATTCCACCTTTTACAGACTCTCTTCTCAACAGCAGTTTTGTATCATTTTCTAAGTCTATTGGAGAAATTCCCGCGCTTCGGTCATTTAAATATGGAGCTTCTTCCTCTACGATTTTTTCCAGCAACGCGTCCCCTGAACTATTCAAACCTTAAAAAGAGAATATTTTTATTGGAAAAAAACTTGAGTTCAAAGTTGTACACACCAGCTCTACCAACTAGAGGTCCATTTTTAATAGATTCAGTGGAGCAGAAATCGACAGTAGAAACATCTGTGGGCGAATTTTTTTGCAAGGCGACTGCCTTTCGAGCATGACGCGTAGTTAGTACCCCCGTTTCAATATCTCTTTCAAGACGATGACCTGAAATGCAGATTATTGCTTTCAAACTATCAAACAAATTATTTAATTTATTACCTGATCGTGATCGAGTAAGCTGACGTTGAACATAATCCTCAAGGTCTTCTTCCTCTTTTCTGCTTATAAGACAGTTTAAAATCAATAAAAATAGTCCCAATCCTAAAGAAAGAGGCCGGTGCAAGTTACTTCGTTCCACCAAACAGCACTTGAACCTAAATGAATTATTATTCGTAAGCATATTTTTAAGCATTTGGCTATAAAGATACTTACTAAAATCGATCTATGATATAGTTTCATCTGGAATTATCTGAATTCATCTGAATTTTTGCAGTGCTTTGCTTTCAAAGCAAAATTTGCTTTTCAAAGCAAAATTGCCAAATTTGTTTTCAAAATTGCCTTTTCTGATAGCCCTTCATTAGGAAAGGTTTATCCTTTAAAGTTTGGGTCATGAAATAATCCTAATACGTAATCGATAGGGACAGGCTTAAAAAAATTGAGACTTCATTCAATACATTTATTTTCCAACTTGCACACCGAATAGGGATACAAAAACTTGGCTTCTGACAGGTATTTTTTAAAAAGTCATATATTGATTAATATAAATTGAAAATGAATAAATAATGTTGGAAGTAATGTTGTTTCGCAATAAGCTATGGATTAAGACAGTGCCCATAAAAGTTCTAACTTAAAATTTGGTATTTATATTATATTAATTTTTATGGATATGTTGTAGACAATTATTTGAACATGAAAGAAAATTACTTTTAAGGCATTAAATTTATTACAATTTTCTCAAAACAACATTTTTCAGTCAAAATGGGGATCTTAATAATAAATATTTATTCCTAGATTTTTCGTTAAAGATTTTATAAATTACTTATTTGACAATATATAAGATTGTCGAGTTTTTTTTTACAAAAAGTTTATTTTCATTTTTATAACTTGAAGTTTAAAAGTAAGCGAACTGTAATCAAAATTAAAAGTTTTCACAAAAATGTCAATTAATTGCTTTTAAGACAAAAGGAAAAAATTATAAATGAAATTAATCAATGTCTTAGGAAGTCTTTTTTGTTTTCTTTTTTATTAAGAAATACAACATATCAATTTATCCTCGCCTAAGCGAAGAGAAAGTCAAAAGAAAACCGTATTTTGAGGTTTTTCGACAGTTTCGTATAGTTTCAGCTGTCGATAAGTTTTTTCTGATCATATTCGAAAATGCTTATCAACGAATCAAATAAAAATGATAGCTCTCATATTCCATATTAAAATGTCTCTAAAAAAAAATTTTTAATTTAAAATGATAATAGCACTTTGGTTGAACAAATTTGGCTTATTATTTGGATATTTCACTATTAATGGTACTCTGTTATATAAATTGAATAACTAGGTTAATGATTAAAAATTGTTGTATAAATTTTTAATTAAGAATTTTTATCAAAACGGGAACATCATTTATAAAGGTCCCTGTTTGAATTATCTTTCAAACTTAACCCTACAATTTTTGTTAGTTAAAAAGTGTGTGTGAGTTTTTGACAGACAAATATGTAACATGTTACATGCGAGTTATGTCAATTCCACCTTTTACAGACTCTCTTCTCAACAGCAGTTTTGTATCATTTTCTAAGTCTATTGGAGAAATTCCCGCGCTTCGGTCATTTAAATATGGAGCTTCTTCCTCTACGATTTTTTCCAGCAACGCGTCCCCTGAACTATTCAAACCTTAAAAAGAGAATATTTTTATTGGAAAAAAACTTGAGTTCAAAGTTGTACACACCAGCTCTACCAACTAGAGGTCCATTTTTAATAGATTCAGTGGAGCAGAAATCGACAGTAGAAACATCTGTGGGCGAATTTTTTTGCAAGGCGACTGCCTTTCGAGCATGACGCGTAGTTAGTACCCCCGTTTCAATATCTCTTTCAAGACGATGACCTGAAATGCAGATTATTGCTTTCAAACTATCAAACAAATTATTTAATTTATTACCTGATCGTGATCGAGTAAGCTGACGTTGAACATAATCCTCAAGGTCTTCTTCCTCTTTTCTGCTTATAAGACAGTTTAAAATCAATAAAAAGAGTCCCAATCCGAAAGAAAAAAGGCCGGTGCAAGTTACTTCGTTCCACCAAACAGCACTTGAACCTAAATGAATTATTATTCGTAAGCATATTTTTAAGCATTTGGCTATAAAGATACTTACTAAAATCGATCTATGATATAGTTTCATCTGGAATTATCTGAATTCATCTGAATTTTTGCAGTGCTTTGCTTTCAAAGCAAAATTTGCTTTTCAAAGCAAAATTGCCAAATTTGTTTTCAAAATTGCCTTTTCTGATAGCCCTTCATTAGGAAAGGTTTATCCTTTAAAGTTTGGGTCATGAAATAATCCTAATACGTAATCGATAGGGACAGGCTTAAAAAAATTGAGACTTCATTCAATACATTTATTTTCCAACTTGCACACCGAATAGGGATACAAAAACTTGGCTTCTGACAGGTATTTTTTAAAAAGTCATATATTGATTAATATAAATTGAAAATGAATAAATAATGTTGGAAGTAATGTTGTTTCGCAATAAGCTATGGATTAAGACAGTGCCCATAAAAGTTCTAACTTAAAATTTGGTATTTATATTATATTAATTTTTATGGATATGTTGTAGACAATTATTTGAACATGAAAGAAAATTACTTTTAAGGCATTAAATTTATTACAATTTTCTCAAAACAACATTTTTCAGTCAAAATGGGGATCTTAATAATAAATATTTATTCCTAGATTTTTCGTTAAAGATTTTATAAATTACTTATTTGACAATATATAAGATTGTCGAGTTTTTTTTTACAAAAAGTTTATTTTCATTTTTATAACTTGAAGTTTAAAAGTAAGCGAACTGTAATCAAAATTAAAAGTTTTCACAAAAATGTCAATTAATTGCTTTTAAGACAAAAGGAAAAAATTATAAATGAAATTAATCAATGTCTTAGGAAGTCTTTTTTGTTTTCTTTTTTATTAAGAAATACAACATATCAATTTATCCTCGCCTAAGCGAAGAGAAAGTCAAAAGAAAACCGTATTTTGAGGTTTTTCGACAGTTTCGTATAGTTTCAGCTGTCGATAAGTTTTTTCTGATCATATTCGAAAATGCTTATCAACGAATCAAATAAAAATGATAGCTCTCATATTCCATATTAAAATGTCTCTAAAAAAAAATTTTTAATTTAAAATGATAATAGCACTTTGGTTGAACAAATTTGGCTTATTATTTGGATATTTCACTATTAATGGTACTCTGTTATATAAATTGAATAACTAGGTTAATGATTAAAAATTGTTGTATAAATTTTTAATTAAGAATTTTTATCAAAACGGGAACATCATTTATAAAGGTCCCTGTTTGAATTATCTTTCAAACTTAACCCTACAATTTTTGTTAGTTAAAAAGTGTGTGTGAGTTTTTGACAGACAAATATGTAACATGTTACATGCGAGTTATGTCAATTCCACCTTTTACAGACTCTCTTCTCAACAGCAGTTTTGTATCATTTTCTAAGTCTATTGGAGAAATTCCCGCGCTTCGGTCATTTAAATATGGAGCTTCTTCCTCTACGATTTTTTCCAGCAACGCGTCCCCTGAACTATTCAAACCTTAAAAAGAGAATATTTTTATTGGAAAAAAACTTGAGTTCAAAGTTGTACACACCAGCTCTACCAACTAGAGGTCCATTTTTAATAGATTCAGTGGAGCAGAAATCGACAGTAGAAACATCTGTGGGCGAATTTTTTTGCAAGGCGACTGCCTTTCGAGCATGACGCGTAGTTAGTACCCCCGTTTCAATATCTCTTTCAAGACGATGACCTGAAATGCAGATTATTGCTTTCAAACTATCAAACAAATTATTTAATTTATTACCTGATCGTGATCGAGTAAGCTGACGTTGAACATAATCCTCAAGGTCTTCTTCCTCTTTTCTGCTTATAAGACAGTTTAAAATCAATAAAAAGAGTCCCAATCCGAAAGAAAAAAGGCCGGTGCAAGTTACTTCGTTCCACCAAACAGCACTTGAACCTTAATGAATTATTATTCGTAAGCATATTTTTAAGCGTTTGGCTATAAAGTTACTTACTAAAAACGGTCCATGACATAGTTTCATCTGGAATTATTCCAGCTCCACATAAAAAAACTCCAAAAACAATAAAAACAATGCCAATATGAAGCATTCCAATACTAGTTACCACCTGTTATAAAAATGTTAATTTATCATTGGTGATAAAAAAATACTTGCTCAAAAAATATTAAAACTTCATTGTAAAAGCCATAGCTGTTTTACTTTCATCCGATTTAGTTAAGGTATGAAAACAGGCAGTAGAATTGGCTTGGTTGGTTTGACAAAACTGTTAGAATGTGTCAAGATTCCTATGAATACACCTATGCGTCACCAGGTTAGCGCCCCATAACGTCGAAAATTCAAAAAATATTTTGTAAACTACTTAAACCATATATAAAAGCTATAAAGCCATATAATTTTTTTAGGATCTATTTTGGATATGTTTCAGTATTCTTGAAGTGTTCTAATTCAGAAAATAAAGTCAATTTAATAATACTGAACACAAAAAGAATGTAAAAATGCCGCATTTCGGGACTTTTTGCCCATAGTGCACTGTAGCGTCATATCCAGTCGACATTCTCGAGGAGGGTTCCGTAAGAGCTAAGAGAAGTTGGGTCGGGTGAAATGATGATATATCAAATGCCCTCCAATATTTTCAAATGCACACCTCCCGTTTGAAAATTATTTAAAAATTTTAAAACTTTTGAATTTGAATTTTTTTCTTCTTATAAAAGAAATATAATATTTAATTTGGCCTCCAGTGGGCATATTTTAGCATTTCAAAAATGCACTTTTAATTTTTGAAATATTTAAGCTTTTAGATTTGTTCATTTTTTGGAAAGGTAAAGAAAAATTAAAAAAAAACTATTTAAATCGCTTTCCAATAGTGTGAAAAACAATGCCCATCAACATTTTCAAATGTCCACCTCCCGTTTTGAAATTATTTAAAGTTGAAATGTCAAAAAAAGAAAATTTTATATTTTGAAATATTTGTCCCTTTGAAACTTAAAAAGTTAACAAAAAAATAAAAACGATGCCCACATCTTAAAACTTAAAAATTTAACAAAAAAATCTATGCCCATCATTGCCCATCCTTTAAAACTTAAAAAATTAATAAAAAAATTGATGTCCATCATTGCCCACATCTTAAAACTTAAAATTTGAACAAAAAAATGTATGCCCATCATTGTCCCTTAAAATATAACAAAAAAATGTATGCCCATCATTTCCCACATCTTAAAACCTTAAAATTTTACAAAAAATCTATGCCCATCATTGCCCATCCTTTAAAACTTAAAAAATTAATAAAAAAATGTATGCCCATCATTGCCCACATCTTAAAACTTAAAATTTAAACAAAAAAATTTATGCCCACATGTTAAAACCTAAACTTTTAACCAAAAAACCATATTGCATCCGTTGTTTGCAGAGTGCTTCAATCGCTCATACATAATTTACACCGTTATATAGAAGTTCAGTGGGTCGTGAGCTGACAATAAATTAACGAACTAAATTTAATTTTTTGTTGCGAAAATGAATCCGTTCTTCGAGTGAGCCTCTCCTGGAAGGAAATTGTTTTTGAGCCAAAGTGCAGTCGTCCTTTTTGAGGATCTTCAAGGATTGCTGTCCTCCTTGAAAGCGGTGGAGACATTTCCGGAGGCGATGCCGCGAGAGAGGCACGATTCATCCTGGACAAGGAGATTATGCGACACTGATCAACGCTACTTCTGCCACCAATATTGATGCGTCGTTCGGCAGAACTTTCCAGGCTTTGCCGCTTCCCATTTTTAATGGAGGTTATGCGGAGTGGCTTGAATTCCGGTCACTGTTCTCGACCATGGTGGACACAAACCCATTTATAAGTCGGGTGGAGAAGCTTCAGCGGTTGCGGTCCTGCCTTCGTGAGTCTGCCTTGGAGACTGTGCGATCGTTGGAGCTGACGGACAAAAACTATGACGTCGCCTTGAAGCTGGTCAACAAAAGGTTTAGTAATAACAGGCTTATTTTTCAATCTCATGTTAATGAGTTACTGCATCTTTTTTTTTTTTTTTTTTTGAAGCTTGATTTTATTTATTGGATCTTCTCTTGAGTCTAATTAATATGAGTCTAACAATAAGGTTGCAAATCTTTAAATAATACGTTATCTAACAGTTTAATTTAACTGAATAGAGACTACATGGTCCTAATAATTAGCGCTGGATTGGAAGGTCGTTGCGGTGTAGGGCGAGCGGCTATTGATAAGCCAGTGGAGGTTGCTGGATTTGAGCTTTAAGTGAGTTCTTTGGCTTCAATGTGGCTGCGCCAAGTAAGACGTCTATCGAGGTGTACGCCAAGACATGTTACTTCATTTGCTACCGGAACCACTGTGTTGTTTAGAATAAGTGTAGGGCAGTCTTGCCTGTTAAGTGTGAACGTTACGTGTTTGCATTTTTGTTCGTTAACTTTGATTTGCCAGTCGGATAGCCATTTCTCCACTGCCACCAGGTGTTTGGCAAGTTGCGCCACAGGATGTCCACAGTGGAGATAAGGTAGATAAGTATACTGCATCTGAGGGCCGTAGAATCCGCCTCGGCGACGAGGCTTCGCGAGCTTTCGGATAAGTTTAATTCGCACATGCGAACCCTGGCAAGAATGGGCACAATGAACCAGATTGCTAGCTGCATCATAATCCAAGTGCTGTTGCAGAAGGTTGATAATGCCACGCAGTCTAAGTGGAAGGAATTGCAAACTGACTCGGATTCCTTGGATTTCATTCCAACGTGGGAGTCTATTTGTCGCCTGAGGCTCGTTAAGTCGAAGTAAGGCTACTGGATTTATGCCGTAAGTGCCTTAGATATGGTCACCTATCTCGGCATTGCAATGCTTCAAGCTGCCGTGCATGTGGAAGCAGGCATCATAGTCTGTTGCATTTTGGTGGCAACTCTCCAGGTGGTATTCAAGGCCAACACCCCTCTCCCGAGGTTTCCGCATGGATTTTCTGTGCACGTCAGCTTTAAATCTTAATTCTCTGACTACTCGGCGATATTAACTGCATCGTAGCCTCCAACATCACTGATCTTCAGCCCAATTTTCCATTGGACGTCAGCTCTTGAAAAATTCCCGCCAATGTACAGCTAGCGGATCCTCATTATCCCCAGCCTCAGCAAGTTGATTAGCTAATTGGAGCTGGATTATTTTACGAGCTGCTTTGTGTGGGGCAAATTCATCTGTCTCCTGGTTTGCCCTCAATCCAAAAACTTGGCTCGGTTGGGTTGTTTGTGGAGGCGGCGTCCATGATAATGGTAAGGTCCTTGGTCCATAAGGAACGGAACTTAGGGTGGTGTTTGATGGATCCGCTGTTACTACCTCAGGTTACACTTTGAATGATATCTTAATGGCTGGGCCTGTCATCCAACCGAAGCTTTTTCACATCCCGCTTTCGTTCGCATCTGGTAGCGCTGACTGGCGACATTTGTAAGATGTATCGTTTTGTGAGGATGGCTTCGTCCGACAGCTACTTGCAGTACATTTTGTGGCGAAAGTCCCCTCAGGAGGAGCCGCAAACATATAAATTGGAGACTGTTACATATGGAACAAAGCCTGCTTCCTATCTATCTGTGCAAGCGATGCACCAATTGGGTAGGACCGAGATTGAAGACTTTCCAGTGGGTTCCGAAATCTTTCTTCGAGATTTTTACGTCGATGATCCTATTTCTGGCTGCAAAACCGAGGAGGAGGTTGTTGGCATTATAGGGTAGATTTCAGAGCATCTATTCAGGGGCGAATTACAGCTCCTTCTACTGATCAGCTCCTGCTTTAATTTTCTGCTCTTCAGTCCACGTCAAAGCCGTCCAGACGTTCGGTCTTATCATCAAACCAGCTGGGCCTGGTTGTTCCAATCGTTACTAAGGCGAAAATATTCTTGCAGAAGCAGTGCCGGGAGCAGCTTTCTTGGGGTAAAAGTTTGCCTCAGTGTTTTTACACAGAGTGGCAGTAGATCTGCCAGAGCTTCAGTCACATCCAACGTGCAGGATTTCCTCGGCTGGCGCTTACTTCTGGAGCACTCGTGGAGATTCATGGGTTCTCTGACGCCAGCATTGAAGCCTACAGAGCATGTGTCTACATAGTTTCCAGGTCGCCAGGGGCTGATAGCCGACTTCTTTGTGCGAAGTCTTGCGTATCGCCTCTTAAGACGTTAACTGTGCCGAAGTAACAGCTGGCTGAAGCTGAGTTGTTGGCGAGAATGATGGCATGGTTCTAAGTCTAGGCGCTTACAAAGGAAAGTATTTTTGTTGGTGCGACTCTTCAGTTGTGTTATCCTGGATTCGAAAAGAGCCGGTCAGGTTGAACGTTTATGACGCCAACCGCGTATCAACCATCCAAAATTTGACTCATTCCATGGAGTGACGTTATGTGCCTACGTCGCAAAATCCAGCCGACATATTATCGGGTGGAGCCCTTCCTACTGAGCTGATCGGATTCAGTTTATGGTGTCAGGGGCCGCCCTATCTTTTAAAGGTACAGGCGGACTGGCCTGCGACGATTCTAATCGAGAAGCCAGCTTTAGAATTACACCCTTCAATTTTATGGGTGAAGTCTTCATATACAGATCTCGTGGCGACGTGCAAATACGCTTATTCCTTTCCAGCTCTTCAGCGAGGGTTTGCGTACGTCTATAAGTTTGGCATACGGGTTCGTCATGAAGGAATTACCGTTCATGATCTCAAGGCGGGGACTCGCATACTTTTGTACGCAGTACAGCGCGCTCATTTGGGTGATGATTCATCGTTTCATCGTTGCAGAAAAAAGGAATGGTGGCCTCCTCCAGCTCGCTGGCATCGTTATCCCCCTTTTTGGATCAGTTTGGATTGTAATTTTCTAGTAATTTTGCCCAGGAGAAATCCGGTAACGCAAAGCATAATCCTTAGCTTTCATGAGCAGAATCTGCACTCTGGACCTCCATCGTTATTGGCGATAATACTTTCTCAGCATTGGCCGATTGGGGGGAGAAAGACTGTGCTCAAGGCGACAAATAAATGCGTGAGATGTTTTTGGACGAAGCCTCATTTGTTGAAGCATGTGATGGGCGACCTCCAAAGGAGAAGTGGAAGGTTATCAAGTCTTCGATGTAACCGGCATTGATTTTGGCGGCCCTTTCCTGTATAAGTCGGTTACATCATCGTTTTCATCTGCTTCACGACGAAGGCCGTCTACTTAGAGCTGGTGAAGGATCTGTCCACCGCCGCCTTTCTGCACGCACTGACCAGCTTTATTTCTATCAGGAAAAAGCCCTGACAGATCTGGTCCGACAACGCCACCAATTTCGTTGGAGACAAAAATCAATTGAGCGAATTAAAGCGGTTATTTCTTAGCGACGAGCATCAGAGAGCAGTCGTGGATTTTTGCCTTCCAGAGTCCATTGAATGGAAGTCCATCCCTCCCCGTTCTCCCCACTTTGGCGGCTTGTGGGAAGCTGCTGTTAAGACCGCCAAGTACCATTTTTACAGGGTCGTGGGATCGGCTGTTCTAAAGGCCGACGAATTGCAGACGATGGAGAACAACATTGCTGCAGTGATTAATTCGAGGCCGTTAGTTCCTCTCTCGGGAACCCTGCTGATCTGGACGTTCTGACTTCTAATCATTTTCTGCACGGAGGGCTTCCTTCTAGTTTCAGTGAGGCAGATCTGACAAAACTCAACATAAACCGGCTAGATGTCAGGCAATGTGTCGTCTCTCTTCAGCAATATTTCTGATCGAGATGGAAAGAAGAGTATCTAACACTGTTGCAGCAACGATCTAAATGGCGCGTCTCAGGTCAAGGCATAGGTGTGAGTAACATCGTACTGATGAAGGACGAAAACTTACCTCCAATAGTGGCCTTTGGCCGAGGGTGACGGAAATGGTCGTCGGAGATGACCGAGTGTGTCGGGTGGCACTGCTGAGGACGTCCGGAGCTACAAGGCGGACAGTCAACAAATTGTGCCTACTGCCCCTTCATGATGCTGTTGAAAGCTCATATCCCATCGGGGGGAGTATGTCGGGTCAAGCAGCCGCCAGAAAGTCTGGCAGGCAATAATTTATTGTCACTCTCTATCTTTATGTCCCTATTCGCGTTGCCCGCTTTCGTGCATTCGACCGACCACCTGCATCTGTCGTCATGCGCTATCGTGGTCTTTCTCTCTCTCGCGGTATCTCTCGGTCGCTCCGCAGCATCAAGCGTTGAGCCACGCTCCCATGTCACTTACTTCTCAGATCGGTCTTCAACCCTACGCACTGGTCCCAGATTTGTACATCAACAAACCATAAATCGAAAAATAAATAGATTGTGATTATATATATAAATCAAACAGAAGTTGTTATTTATTAAAGGCTGGATTCTGAACATTAATTAAAGCTCCCAAAAACGCTCGGTAACTCAACAGAACAAGAATTTGAAAATGTCAAATGTGAGTTTTTTGAAAAGTTTCAACTGTAAATAATTATGAAACGGGATGTGGGCATTTGAAAATACTAATTGGCATTTTTTTTTACACAATGAGCAAACGATTTTTCGATGATGCTCCAATAAGATTGGTGGTAAACAATTTTAATTCGATATTAAAAAAAAACTCAAAAAATCGATTTTGAAATTTTCGAAAGTTGTTTAACAATGTTTTATTTTGAATAATTTTGAAATGGAAGGTGGAAATTTGAAAATATTGATGGGCATTGTTTATCACACTATTTCAAAATGATTTCAGTACTTATTTTTATTTTAGTAATTTTTCTTAACCTGTCCAAAAAATTACCAAATCTAAAAACTTAAATATTTCAAAAAGTAAAATTTTTTTCAAAGGGCCAAAAGATACCCATTGGTGGCAAACAATTTTATTTCTATATTAAGACAAAAAGATTATTTTCAATTAATTTGAAATTCAATTAATTTTTTATTTTTAAATAATTTTCAAATGAGAGGTGGGCATTTGAAAATATTGATGGGCATTTGTGGGTATTTGATGGGTTTCATTTCATCCGACCCAATTTCTCGTAGCTTTCAGAAAGGGGAATTTTTGCAAACCAAATGTATAAATTTGTGGTATACCGAAATATAGTTATTTTGATTTTGAAATAACTTCTGATTGTTTTCCTGTGACTATTATGGAGGAAAAATGTCGATAAATAACAATTTTTAATCGATATTTATTATTTCTATCAGGAAATAATAAATCTATTAATGTTACTTTAATAGCGCTTCCTGGCGCTCGTATCGACTGAATGCGCCTCTTTCCGAAATCAAGCACCAGACGTAGCTGCGCTCTGCTCGAGCTGGTGCTCATTCCACCCTTGCCAGTGGAGTTTCCAGCATTCAACGGACTCCTCTTTCTCTCAACTGAGGATATTCGGAATGCTCTGAGTTTCACTCGGTTTTCTCAACAATCGTGGCCTCAATTCTCATATAACAAGGTGGATAAACTGCAGAGGTTGCGATCTAGGGTTCGAGACTCAGATTTAGAAGAAATTCGTTCCTTGGAAATCTCCCAGGAGAATTATGATGTCCCATGTAGTGTCTGCATGCACCAGATTTCTTTTAATGCCCCTGAGACCTAGGCGCTCAGCCTAGAACCGAGGCTTGGCTACTTGGTCTTTGTCGAAAATGTCTCCAAACTTGCCATCACCAGCGTGAATGCCTCGCTGCTAATTGTCGCAGTTGTTGGAAGAGGCATGCTGCATTTTTTCCGTCTACGTCAGCCACAGCCGAATGCACCCAGCCAATAGGCACTTCACCGTCCACGGCTAATGCATTAGTTGCCCAATGTCGTTGTGGTGAGATTGCCTTGCTGGCTACAGCGACCATAGTTGTTCGGAGTCGCGCTGGGGATTTTGTTTCTTACCGAGCTCGTTTGGATTCAGGATTGCAGGTGCACGTGATGACTTCCCGACTGGCTAGTCAGCTGCAGCTTCAGAGATGCAAATCCTAGATGGCAGTGTCCGGATTTGGCGACACTGGCTTTGCAACAGACGGATTTTCTGTTGATGTATTCTTACCGTCCCATTTTTACGAATATTCGGCCCTTGTCAACGCTTTGATCGCCGGTAAAATCACTGAGCTCCAGCTTTGTTTTAGTTTGGATGTCTCCAGTTGGAATATTTTTGCCTACGGAGTCGTGAACCTGGACCTACGCCCACCACCTCTGGGTATTGGTTATCCAGCCAAAGTTGCTGCACATCTATCTTAATATCCGTTGCCATCGGGTGGCCATTACAGGAGATATCTGCAGAATGTACCGATGCGTCAGGTTTATCCCTGTCTATCTATCTGCAGTACATTCTTTGGATGAGTTGCAGGTTAATAAATTGAATACTGAAACTTATGGGCAAAGCCAGCCTCATGTTTATCAGTTTGAACAAAGTATCAGTGAATGAGCAGTCGGGATTTTTATGTTGATGGCCTAATTTTCGGAGGTGGTTCTATAGATGAAGCTTTCAACACAATCCTGCAAACATTGGGGATCCTCGCCAGGGCCAATTTCGGTTGAGAAAGTGGTGTTTCAACTTTTCTGAAGTTTCTGACGTGCCTGAAGAAGATGGGGAGTCGTTTCTAAGGTTTGATGATAGCAGCAATGTTACGAAGACTGTCACCCTGTCGCAGCGTGCTGAATTCCCTAGATGGTCACTATTATCACAGTCCGAAGTGAAGATTCATAGATTTTGTGACGCCAAGGCGTATAGTGCTTGCGTGTTATATCCAAGGGTACAGGGTCTGAGAGTCATCTGAGAGCCCGCTCGCTTATATGTTTTCGTTGCCAATCCAAGGAATTGACTAAAACGATGAAATGGAGGTGTGTTCCTACTTCTTTGAACCCGGAAGATATCCTGTGTCGTAGTGCTCTTCCCAAAGAGTTGATTGATGATAACCTGTAGTCTCATGGTCATGCGTTTCTTCTGGGGCCTCAATATCATTAGGATGACATAATGGCGCTTCAGAATGGAAGGGAGATCTCGTCATCCAGCATACTTGCCTCATCCTCGCCTTTTTGACAGGTATGGTCTGTTGCGTGTGGACAATCGTTTTAAAAATTTGACGTTGAAATTTGGATAGTCGTCATCCAATTATACCGATATCCGATTCTTCCGCACAAAGCCTAGGTTGGTAGAGCATTATGGCTGATTTCCCGGAGCAAAGAGTCAGCAGTTGCCAGGTTTTTGCAGACACTGGCGTTCATTTTTCAAAGCCGTCCACCTACAGCTTGTTAAGGAAATATCCACAGCCTTTTTGAAAGCTTTGAAGCCGCAGCACATTTGATCTGACAACGCATCCAATTTTGTTGAAGCAAAATAAGCTAAAAGAGCTGCTCCAGCTCTTCATAAGCTGCTGACGGGTCTGCTAAAGTTTTCCGTGAAATCCTCCTCGATCTCCGCATTGCCGTAGACTCTAGGAAGCGGCTGTCGAAACCGCAAAGCATAATTTTTACCGGGCTGTTGGATCCTCACTTCTTGGATTTGAGGAGTTGCGAACTATGCTGAATCACATTAGTGCTGTCATAAATTGTTGGCCTTGATTGTCTCTTTCAGATGATCCTAAAGACCTTGACGTTTTAACGTCAGTCCACTTTTTAACTGGTGGTCCGCCAGTCAGCTTTATCGAGCCTGATGTCACAAAGCGAAGTGCGTTTGAGTGAATTTCAACCGTATGGACAGCTGGCAGCGTGTGTCTTCCCTGCAGAAATCTTTCTGGGCCCAATGAAAGGAGGAGTGTCTAACCCTCCCTAGTCGAGACGGAGTGTCTAGAGTGGCGGTGAGTACAACCACATCTGGAACCACCAAGCGCACAGTTTCTAAGCTTTGCATATTTCCCCTTAAGAATAAAGTTGAAGGACAGGCCCCAACTGGGAGGAGAATGTTGGGTCAGTCAGAAGCTACTGCATAGATTTGTAGATAAAACATTATAAGTTTAGTTTATCGTATCTTTATTGGTTCCAAGCCGACTCTTCTCGTCCGCTCGGCTTAACGGGCCTTATCTTCAGCAGTAAGCTAGCGAGCTTGTGCTCAGCCTATTTTCTAAGGCGGGCTCTCACTTTCGCCTTTAATATTATCGCATACGCATCGTAAATTGGATTAGCTTTGTTTTTCTCAATTTCATCTGCGCGCTAATAAACACATTTTTATTTGGAAAGTCAGTTAAAAATTTCAATGACCAAACAGTATGTAAAAGGAGAAGGAATCATCTCCGACTCCCATACTGTATACTGATAGATCTTCCTTTGCATCTCACATTATAGTCTTTACATAAACTTGGTTAAAGCCAGAGATCTTAAACTCCGAAGTTTTTCCAAGTAAGTATACCACTTTTGGACGTGATAGAACACTGCGAAGGGGAGGAGGTGCTCATTTCCGTAGACTCCAAATTTGCTTCTGAAGAGGTTCAATCACAAGAGTTTGGTGACATAGAATTTCTTTTCATTAAAATCACTTGGTCCGGGCAATCTTTAAACGTCACCTGTTCTTACACACCACCTTCGTCGGAACCGCCTACATACTGGCAAAATTTGTTCGCTATTCGTCTCATTTCAGACCGTCTAAATGCTGGTAGCTCTGGGGGACTTCAATATACAGAACTTATGTGGTCTAATGTTGAAAATTCTCCGTCTTAACTGCTTAACCTCGACTTCCCTGCGGGTATGTTCGACATGTTACTCGGGCCAATTAACCACGTTATAAATTCTTTAGGTCGGCTGTTGGACTTGTGTTCGTTTCTGATCCTGATGGAATTACTCTTTCCAGAACTTTGCCCCTTTCTAACCCTGAGGATCCATATTATCCCACTCTTGAGGTTTCAATCGAAACCAATACTTTAATTGACCTTAAGTCTACACTTAAATCTCTTAAAGTTCGTTTCTTCCGTAAGGCTGATTTTAAAAAACTAAATGAATTACTTTTGGAATTGGATTGGTCAGATCTACTGCCATGCAATGATATAAACATTGCCTTACACAGATTTTATTACACCCTAAATATATTCTTCGACGCTTGAGTGCGGTGGAAATAACCGTCCGCTTCAACTAATCCGCCTTGGTATAAAAAGCCCTTTTTAAGTAGTACTAGCTGTACAGCTAGTTATTCAAGATACTTAGTAGCTCAGTTTAATTTCATCGTGCATAACGCCGAATGTTATAGGAGTTATATTCACCGTTGCCGGATTCAGATTACTCAAGACTCGAAGCAGTTTTATACATTTATATACACTAATCTTTTCCTCCTCTGCTTACGTTTGAGAACCCATATGCGAACAACGTATTCACATAGCACTATTCCAACTCAGCCTTACTCTTATAAGATCCAATCAGCCAACCTGATATTTTGCCCATCTTTTGATCAAAGTGGTGTCGGATCTTCTTAAGGTCAAGCCCGTGTATTCGCCAGGCCCTGATTGAGTACCAGGATGCGTTCTGAAGAACTGCACCGAGGCCCTGTGCAAACCGTTCCTTAGACTCTTTAATCTATCGTTGGAGACTTCGATATTTCCCCTTATGTGGAATGAATCCTACATTATTCCTCTTCATAAAAAAGGGAAAAAATCCGATGCTGCCAATTATACAGGCATTTCTAAATTGTCCGCAACACCAAAGCTTTTCGAAAAACTTATCCCTCCACATTTGCAACTCCAACATGGCTTTATGAAGAACCGCTCCACCACCACCAACTTATTGGAGCTATCATCTTTTGTCACGGATGGGTTCAAAAATGGCTTACAAACAGACGTCATTTTCACTTCTTTGTAAATGATTGCGAGTTATACACCAGGACTTTATATTCAAGGCTAAGAGGAGACCGATTGTTGATAAGCCAGTGGAGGCTGCTGGCTTTTAGCTTTAGGTGTGTTCCCTTGGCTTCAATGGGTCGGCGCCATGAGAGTCTTCTGTCGAGGTGTACTCCTTGATATGTCACTTCGTTTGCTTCCGAGAGTGGAGGGTTTTTTAACGTTAGCGGCGGGCAGCTTTGCCTGTTCAGGATGAACGTAACGTACTTGCATTTTTGTTCGATCACTTTAATTCGCCATTATTATAGCCATTTTTGAACATCGACCAGATGGGCAGCCAGCTGCACAGTTGCTTGTATCGGGCATTTTGAGCGGCTAAGAATAGCTGTATCGTCAGCAAATGTAGATGTTGTTAGTCGTGTGTTTGTCGGGATGTCTGCTGTGTAGAGGACATATAATGTTGGCCCTAGCACGCTGCCTTGGGGAACTTCAGCTCCTATAGTATATCAGCAGTTATAGCAGTGTTGCACCTTACAGCAAAATTTCTGTCGTAAAGGTAAGACTCTAAAAGCTTGTGGGTATTGTAGTGGAGCATTGTCTTGATCTTGTACATTAGACCGTCTAGCCCGACTCTATCACAAGCTTGAGAGACGTCTAAAAATATGGCAGTACAGTACTCTCGTTTTTCGAACACGTTCCAAATTTCTGATGTTATCCGGTTGACCTGCTCAATTGCTATCATTATAATAATTGACTTTTTCAATCTCACTGGAAAATGTCCATGTTTTGCGATGGAATTGAAAGCTGGGAGTTATGAGGTCGCAGCTTGGAGATTTTTTCGGATACAGTTGGTTTTTGATGATGTTAGTGATTTTGCTTGGGCGAAATTCAATTGGCTCATATTGAAGCTGGGCCTCATATGGTAAAGTCGGCAAAGTAAACGCTCTAGTGGCAGGATTTGGTTGGAAGACAATTTTAAGGTGGTGGGCAAACGTGCTAGCTCTGTCTGCATCGCTGCGCGCCCAGCCGCCTTTGCGATTTCTAATAGGCGTCACAGTTTCTTTCGGTGAGCTCAGAGTTGGATGAGCTATCAATAGTGAGTGTTTTGTACTAGAAGTTGACAATTGCTCTTTAAGCTTTAGTAAGTTGGCGTGAGGCATGTCTTAAGCTTTTTTTAGAAGATGGCAATCTGTGGAGGTGCCACTCTTGACGTAACCATCGCTTTTCGAGGACGAGCTCCTCGATTTGTCGATTGGTCTTCTTTTGGTTACATTATACATTTGTAATTTGGGGTGTTGAAGCTCGAGCTGCAGAGAAGAGTACAGTGAATTAACAAAGCTGCCTACGTTGGCTTCATGAGGGGAGGTGAGGACTTAGCTCGATGTGTGAGCTAATATACTTTCTGTACTTAACCCAGTTGGTTTTCTGTGAGGTCAATTTTAATGATTGTTCCAATGTTCCAATTGTAATATATAACAGTATATTTATAGATATGGACTGTAGGTAGTTATGAGCAAATTTTTTATGATAGTGGTGCTTAATATGGCTTCTGATTAGAATACCTGTCCCACCAGCCTCGTAATTGAAAGTTGTATTTGTTTGTAAGGTGTGTTTGTGAAAGCAGCTAGCTCAAGCTTATGCTGTGAAACGCCGTTAGCGTTCCACGTAGATATCCGTAGGGAAGTCATTATTTAAATTGTTGTAAAAGCTGCATTTGTATCAGTAGATTTTTGTTTCGCATTAAATCTTCCATAGTTGTGCGCATAAACAACATCAAGTCCGTAAGGCTTTGTTGTAGACAGCATATCATAGCTCTAAAGTTGCTTTTTGGCTGTTCCGTCGAGTGATGCTGCTGAGAATTGTCTTTTTGGTATGCTGATTGCAGAAATGAACTTTTTGAGGCAGGGGTAGCCAGCCCCGCTCACATTTTTGTCAGAGTTTATGGGTCCTAGTGAGGATCTGGCTGCAGTCGTGAAGAAGACATCAGGGTTTGATCTGGAGGATGCAATCTTTTTATCTTGGGTGCGGGCAGTAATTCCTCTCTGGTGGATGCGACTTTTCAGCTCCTTGTAGACAGGGCAACCTCTATAGTTAGCAGTGTGATAGCCACCGTAGTGGCCTCTCTTTTTCGAGTTGCAGTCATCTTTAGTCGCTGGGCAGTGAGCAGTGATCATGAAGGTCTCCACACACCACACTTATACTCTTGGCAGTTCGCACATTGCACCGGGCCATTGCGTTTTGGCAGCTCCTCTACTGAAATTCTGCGGTGCAGTAGGAACAGAAGATTTTACATAGGGTGCACTTCGTATTTCTTCAGGGGCTTGTTTTCTGATTCGAGCTCCACCTTAAAGAGCGGCTGTGGCTTTCTATCCCTGTTAAGGATATTAGCGCTGTATCTCTTCTTTTGTAGCGCCTTTTTTATCTCTATGGGCGTTACGTCCTTAAGTTCGACTTGCAGGCCCTTGCTGCTTTTTAGCTGATACGTGTTAAAGTTCTTTTTAGTCTCTGTGAGATATTTCGATAAGGCTCTGTAATTATCTTCAAGCTTCATTTGAACTTTTATTTCCTGAATGTTGCCCTTTACAAGGGGTATTATGTGGAAGTTGGCCTTGCCAATAAGCTCAAAAATTTTGTTGACAAGAGAATTGGAACTTGTTTCTCGTATATAATTAGTCGGAGGCATTGGCTTCATTTTCTCGACTTCAGTAGATACGGCCGCCACGACCTCATATGAGTCTGCCAAGATCTTAAATCGGTTCGAGTTCGTGGGCGTTTCTAATGCAGCTAGGCTAGTATTGCCACGGGCTATTTTGCGTTGAGAGTTTAGGGGGCTCAGCTTCCTTTTTATTTGGATGTAGCGATCTATACTAGTCTGCACATCCGGCTTAACATATTCATTGTTTTTGTTTTGCTTTTCGGGCAGCAAAGCGGCAGGCGTTTTTGCGCTCCAAGCTGATGATGTCGTTAAGCGCTTGATCAGAGCTTGCGTTATTTTCGGTTGCTTTAAAAGAGAAGTACGCGTTGTTTCTTTGAACTGAGAGACGTCTCTCGTCTGGCTCACGTTGACGTGGTGTGTGAATATCGTTTGGACTCGTTGTAATCGAGGTTGAGTTAATTAGAGTTTTAGCTGTTATGTTTTATATTAATTGATTGACTAAGCAATATAAACATTCGCGATTTCTTCGCAGATAGCGTCTTTTCGCGTTAGTGTAAATTTGTTAAATTTATAACTGCACTTTTATGATCTTATTGTATTTTTTTCCGGAGGACAATAAATACACGTCTACATGCGACGGTGGCGAAAAATACTTTATTCCTCATTTACACTGACTTCAGTAAAGCATTTGACTCTGTTAACCATTCGCTTCTGATGAGTAAACTCAGTCTTTTGGCGTTCCTAACTGATCTCCTTATCTGAAGCTTTTCAAGCTTCTATCTGGAAGAACCCAACGTGTCTTATTTAAAAATGTTTCCTCGTGTTTAGTCCGCGTCACATCTGAGGCCATCTTGGACCATTACTTTCTACATTGTTTATTTACGATTTTCCACTTGCCTTGCCTGATTCACTCGTACTTATGTTCGTTGATGACGTTAAGATTTGTCTTTAGTATAGATGCACTAGTGCCCAAGGTAAATTTGTATCCCATTTGAATAAATTTCAAAATTGGTGTTTTGCAAATAACTTAAAGCTTAATGGATTGAAATGTAACCTATGTCATTTTATCAATCAAGTCCTTACCAGGATACGTACTTTCTATATGGGTATGTCTTAAAACGATTAACTCAGGTTAACGATCTGGGTGTCCTATAAGATTTGAAACAAATTTACCGACCATATATCTACCATGGTTAAATAAGCAATAGGTGTGCGTGGTTTTATTAAAGATATTAAAGTCATCCAGAGCTACCAGCTGGTCACCATCAGACAGACGATCAGTAACGAATCGAAAAGCGTTCGAATGAAGGTGCTATGAAAGAACAGGTAAAGTATAAAGAGTGATCAGACAATATGATTTTAATGCAAAGAAATTTAATGTCACCAAACTTTTGTGATTGTACCTCTTCAGAAGCGAATTTGAAGTCTTCAGAAATTAACACTCCTCCTCCCCTTCGCAGTGTTCTATCACGTCTAAAAGTGGTGTATTTACTTGGAAAAACTTCGGAGCTGAAGGTCTCCGGCTTTACCCAAGTTTCTGTAAAAACTATAATGTGGGATGCAAAGGAAGAACTATCAGAATACAGTTTGGAAACTTTGCTACGTAGCCCTCTAGTATTCTGATAGGTAAGTGTTAGTAGCGAAGTTAGTTTTTTGCAGCTGAGAAAGACGGGGTGGAAGGTTGGTCAGTGGTTCTAACATTAGGAAGTTTCACACCCATAGATTTGGTTATTTTCTTCTTCACCGTATTTAGCTGATGTTTTTGGACGCAAATGTTCTCTGGGCAAAAAACTGGTGGAACAAATCGTATTGATCATCTGCATGGGCACACGTAACTTGAAAGATGACGTGTGCCTGGTGAACAGGGCGTTATTAATCTTTTCCTTTTTCCGCTCCATCTCTAGCGAGCTTAGAATCCACCCAGGTTCCTCCTATAATCTCAGCAAGCTTTCTTAGCACGTTGCCCAGTTTGGTTCAAGTAGTATTCAAGAAAGGGTCCAAAAGCAAGTTAGAACCGGAGTGGAGGAGAGCATTGGGTTTTATAGTCATGAGGGATTTAATTTTACCTATTAATAAATCCTAATTGTAACCTAGATCACGTATACAATTTTAAGTAAGTTGAAGAATGAGTAAATGAATGAAGTTCAATAATTATCTCTAGTTAGGGGTTTTAGATATGAAAGCTCCACAGCAGAACTTTGCTCAACTATGACATACCGGATATCGAAAGAAATACCTTTCGTCACAACATTTTTGGTAGCGCATGAGGGGAAAATAGGAAGCAAAAATAACGGGATCAAGCTTCGCGTCACACGTGTCGCACAAACTGCTAGGCCAGTGTCACTATCTTCCTTTGAAAGGCAATATATATGTGTGAGTTCATAAGCAAAATGAGCAAGACCAAGGCAGCGAGCACTTCCAGTGCAGAGTCAGAAACAACGACAGAGGGTGGCAACTTATTTGAGCTGCAGAAATATCTTTATAATCAACTCAACCAACTCCAAAAAATAATAAAAAGATCATCACGTCTCGGAAAACTAATCAATATTTCCAACTCAATAGCGCCATTCCAAACTTATCTTGCTAAGCCAGCAACTCAACAAAAATCATCAAGAGTTTGTAAGCACGGGTTACTCCACACACCTATATTTTGTCAATAGATTTGGTATTTGACATACCAATTTCAAGAAGAACTCATCACAGCATTCTGTTTTATATTCACGGAGTCGGAAACACTTTTTTCCAGCCAGCTCCCAGCGTTCACCCAGCAACAACGATGGCTCTTCCTAAGATACTCGGCCCGGGGGCAGTAGTCCAACTTCCAAAGCTGCCAGTCCTCAACTTTTCTGGACAGTATACGGATTGGCCAGCCTTCCATGATCTTTTTACGCAGCTTATTCACCAGAAGCAGGCGTTATTGAATCTTCAGCGGTTTCATTTTCTCAAGCAAGCACTGCCTTAAGAGCAGGACCAAGATGTACACCAAATAGAACCAACGGTGAGAGCCTACTCGACCGCAAACGCTACGTTAACCCACGTCTGCAGTTCATGCACCACATAAATGCCTTCTACGACTTGCCTTCCCTCTCAAGGAAAAACTAATCGGAGATAAAACATATGCTAAACATAACCAACGTATGCATCATCGAATTCAACTGTCTTAAGTGGGAAATAATCTCAGTCCACTCTGAGTTCGGCGATCAACAAATCGACAAATTTCCATCGCCAAAATGCCAAGCAAAAGGGGTCCAGCTTCTATAAGGGCAACACGTCTGCATTGTCCCATTGTCTGCATAAACTGCAATGACCCTCACATTTTGCAACGATTTCCTGACTTTCTCTTCAAGGATTGCTTCGCCCGCAAACGATCACACAACGGCATGCCTAAATTGCCTCAGCACCACTCATCCTTTATTGCAGTGTAGCAGCAATAAATATTGCTAACAATGCGGGCACCGTCATTATACTCTGCTGCATTTCCCCACAACGTACGCCAGCAAACAATCGGCTGCTCAGAACGCAGCCATAGAAGGCTCCGATCTTACTCGACCTTCAGATTCCACTACAGTACTGATGGCCACTGCTGCGTCCCATCACGACCTAGGTAACATCACATGTTTGCTCAGTTGACCTCTTACTTTTCATATAACAAACTGTTATTAGTATGGTTTACATTTGCAGATATTTGCAAAACTCAATGCCACCCGCAACGGTTTCATATTGTGGGAGCAGTTCGAGTCGCAGAATTACTAGGGGCTCTCCACCAAATTGTAAGGATGGTACCTAAAACGTACCGACATAGTCATTAGAAACGCACACCTGAACATCCTTCACGGAAGCACCAAGACCGCAGATACCATTCGGCATACATTCTGGATAGTCAATAGAAAACAAGCTGCAAAAAGAATTCTGCGACAATATGTCCAGTGCTTCAATTATCACCCAACGCCTGCTACTTAGTTAATGTTACTCAGGGATCTGCCTCTACATTGCGTCAACCCCCCTGAATGAACCTTTGAAGCCACTGGCGTCGACTTCAGCGGCGCTTTTTACTTACGGGCCTCCAGGTTTCGTGGACATCATACATACAAGGCTTATATCGCGGTATTTGTATGTTAAGCAACCAAGGCGATACATTTAGAAGCAATCTCGGGACTATGCCCAAAACGTTTCCTGTGGGCTCTCCAATGCTTTATCGGACGTAGAGGTTTGTGCCAGCATCTATACAGCGATGGAGGAACCAATTTCATCAGAGCAGACAACTCTCTTCGCATCTGGCAAAGGGAGTTTTGAAATTCCATGCACATAGTCATAGCACCCACCCTTCCGGCACATGGAATCCAATGACACTTCAATGGAACTTACAACCGATATCTTTCTAATCTGTGCCCATTGCCAATCTCAACCTATACTACGCCGAAAACAGGACGTCCAAGCACTGTAATGGTAGCCCCAACATTCCTATGTGCGGGCGTTATTTTTCTTTTCCTTTTACCGCTCCATTTTTAGCGAGCTTAGAATCCACCCAGAGTTTTTCCCTTTAATCTTGGCAAGCTTCCTTAGAATGCGCTAAGGATTACTCTGTTGGGTGACTTTAAAGGGAGTTTGAACTAATGGGCCTTGTGGTATCACTTGGAGCGATGCCACAGAGGACATATCGGACAATTGCTCGTTTATACTGAGAAATTCGGAAGCCGAATTTTTCCAAGGTCCAGTCCTTAAGGTGGCCAGAGATATGAACGACTGCATAATTGTCGGTTATTATTCGCCACTAGCACATCACTAACAGCGGATTTCTTACGTTTTAAACTCGTTTAGCAGCGTAAGACTACTAAACTTTAAGTCCAGCACACAGAGATGGCCATTGATTTTGCGAAAACCGCTAATAAACTCATTAAATCCTGTTTTAGTCTGTCTCATGAACGATCTCATTTCGTCCTGCATAGCACGACAGCCGTCACAGCAATAGTAGGGACCAGACTTAAGTGAAATGGCATATGAAACTGAGGCCGTGAGTCCGTCACACTTTGCATTTGCAACGTTTGCACAGAGTCAGGAGTGTAAGGTAGGCTAAGATGAAAAGATTGTCCTATTACAAAACATAATCGCACAGATATGCTTAAGTTATATAATTATTGATTATTCATTTATTTATTATTCATATTTTTTTTTATTATTGAAATAACTAACTCTGGTACAGTAGCCAGAGAAACGAAAAAGGGCCTGTTTGGTCATTAAGATTTTTCAATTACCTTTTCTCCAAATAACAACACAAAATTATTTATTTTGTGTTATCGGAACGTTATAATATTGTTAATTTATGTCCGGGTATGAAATAAAGTGAGACAAAAGCTCCAATTTATGATGCGTATGCACTGAGATAAAGGGCAAGAGTGCCCCCGTCTTAGAACATAGGCCGAGTGAATGCTGGCTTAATGATAAAGATAAAGCCCGTTGAAGTCGAGCGGCCGAGAAGAGTCGGCTTGCGACCAACAATAGCGATAAGATAAATAAACTTATAACAAACTATAACTATTATATTTTAGTGATCGAATCTATGCCGTGCTGCATCCTGACGGGGTGATTAAAGAGAGCGATTAGTGAGTGTTAGTAAATGTGCAAAGAATAGAGATAAGAATCTATTGAGCGATAGAAGCAACACAGGAAAAGAAGAAGAAGCAGAACAGAGCTATGGTTGAAAGAAAATAAATAATAAATTGTTATTTTACCTCCAAATATACCACTGCTTACGCGAAGTGATACGGATATTTGAAATATACAAGAATAAGTTTATAAATTTAAATGAATATAAATAAACATCGGATTGTTTAAAGTTATCAAATAGAAGAAAAAACACGTCCGTCTTTTTAAGAAAAAGAGAGGAAGGCTAAGCGAGAAAGGCTTGTATATCGGCTAAGCGAAATAGAGCTCTTATGGCGGTTCCTAATGTTTCCGTTATAAGCTCTTTGAGCTTAGAGATATTTTCGAATCGACTGAACGCTTATTTTGACATGGCGGGCTGTGTAAGTAGTGGGCAAATTCAGTATACCAGTTGCTTTGCCATTGGATCCTAGGTTGCGTAAATCCATTGGTTTGATTGGTGAGTTTTAGCATGCCGTTTTAGCATGGTTAGGTGAGTACCATACCATGCCGGAATGCACTTGCTTTGACATTCTGTTCCAGTCTTGTTATTGAATAACTGGAATTCGTACCTACTTTGCAAGTAAAGTTATTTATACTGTAAGGATCACAAATGCTTGCTCACAATGCCTCGGTACTGTTCCGTTGCTTGTTTATGAGGGTCATTTGTTGTTCCAAAGATTTTAAGCGGTTTGATAGCCGCTGATTTTAGTTGATAGCCAAACTTCATTTTCGCACCACGTTGATGGTAGAGTTAACAATAGATGTTTGGTTCTGGAGCAGCTGTAGGAGGATGTCCTCGTAAACCTTCACCTTTGTGACTCAAGCTCTTTGTATAGATGTTTAAAACGGTCCAGAATGGAACTGCTACGTATATCAATTCTTGATAAATATGTTAGAGCTCTGTTATTTCAACTGAAAGTACATTCTAATCATTTCAGTATGGATCCAGGTCGTTATATACTATCTTTGTCCATTCTGAAACTACCATTCTCATGGTTCCCAGAAGTTCGAAGAATATTCCTGGCTTGTTACTGAACTCCGTCACTTTAATTGGTTTTGCCATGTCTAGTGGAAATAGCAACATTAGTGCTAGAATTATAGGTATTGAAGAGAAGCCTCCCTTTTTGCACTGTGCAGGGGGCTCATTAAACTGTTCGGCCTTGATAGTGTCGGTTAAAGGGCGCATGTTGTTGATCTTTTCTGGAAACAGTGGAGCTAGCCGAGTCAGTGGTCTCTTGAATATTACAGTTGACTTTTTAATGTCCATTACCCGAACGCGATTGTCCGGTCCAGGATACGTTTTGAGAACTCTTCCCCTAGGCGAATACATTACGGGCATATTGTCTTCCTTTATATGGACTAGCAATTTTTCTTGAATATTTGGAGATGCTTGCTTCCATTTGCGCCGATTCTGGAGCTCTGGCAAGTACTCACACGACCAGAGCTTCCAAAAAGCTTCAGTCGTGATACATGTTCCCATCTTTTTATTAGGGGTTTGCCGAACGGGATGATGTTGATGTGAAGTGTCCAGGCGTTAAAGCTGATTCGTCAGTGGGGAATTGAGAATCGCTGGATGACTGGATGCCTCCTACTCGAATACTCCTTACCCATAAGATCCGAAGATGATGGCATGCAAAAGGGAACTCTTTTTGTCCACTGCTTTATATTAGGGGTTTGCCGCACGGGATGATGTTAATGTGAAGTGTCCAGGCGTTAAAGCTGATTCGTCAGTGGGGGATTGAGAATCGCTGGATGACTGGATGCCTCCTACTCAAATACTCCTAATCCATTCGATCCGAAGATGATGGCAAACGAAGGGAACTCCTTTTGTCCACTACTTTGTAATCTTAGAGCTATTCGTTCGCAGAATAATAGTATAACAGATCCGCAGAATGAATGCAACAATCTGTAGTAATTTGTAAAAGGAATTACTGTGCCTACAGTTGTATACCTGCCCTCCGAATGTGCCCCAAGCGACCGCCATGCTGACGAATATTGTTTTTGTTCTAAATTCATGGAAATAATGACTGGCGTCTTTGTCCAGTTCTCCCTTGATCCATGTAAGAACAGTGGTCCACAACATTCAACCAACTAATCGTATATTTGCTCCATTTCTTTCTGAAAACATTTTATTATTGGATCTTCAAAAGGTAAAACCAGTTTATTCGCCAGGCCCCGACGGAGTACCAGGCTGTGTGCTAAAATACTGTGCTAGGGCTCTGTGCAAACCTCTTCAAAAACTTTTCAACTTATCTTTGGAATCTTCGATTTTCCCCTTTAAATGGAAGGAATCTTTCATAATTCCTCTGCACAAAAAGGGGAAAAAATCCGATGCTGCCAACTACAGAGGCATCTCAAAATTGTCAGCGATCCCAAAGTTATTCAAAAAATTAATAACTCCTCATTTGCAACACCTATGCTCTTCAATAATTTCTCCATGTCAGCATGGTTTCATTAAGCGTCGCTCCACCACCACTAATTTATTGGAGTTGTCATCCTTTGTTTTAGATGGCTTCCAAAAGGGACTTCAAACTGATGTTATTTACCCAGACTTTAATAAAGGATTTGATTTAGTTAATCTTTCACTCTTGTTGAGTAAACTAAATCTTTTGGGATTCTCAACCGACCTCATTACGTGGATCTCCAGCTATTTAAATGCAAGAACACAGAGAGTCTTATTTAAAAATCAATATTCCCGCTTAGTCCGTGCCACATCTGGAGTCCCTTAAGGAAGCCATCTTGGCCCATTACTATTCACTCTCTTTATAAATGACTTGCCCTCATCCTTAACGAACGCGCTGGTACTAATGTACGCAGACGATGTTAAGCTTTGTCTGCAATATAAGTTCCCGTCTGCCCAAAACAGACTCCAGCCCGATCTTGATAATTTTCAAAAATGGTGTTTAGCTAATGACTTAATACTTAATGGATCAAAATGCAAACTTATGTCTTTTTATCGTACTAGTCCTCACCAGGCTCCATACTATCTCTCTGGGATTGCCTTAGAAAAATTATCTCAGGTTAATGATCTTGGTGTCCTTTTAGACATAAAACTTAAATTTTCCGACCATATTTCTTTAATGGTTAATAAGGCTAAAGGTGTTCTCGGTTTTATTAAAAGATGGGCTAAAGAATTTAATGACCCTTATATTACTAAAAGCTTATTTATATCCTTGGTCCGTCCGATACTGGAGTACGGTTCATGTATCTGGTGTCCCCAATACGGTGATCATCAAGCCCGCATATAATCCGTACAAAAGAACTTCTTAATATTTGCTCTTAGAGGACTTAACTGGGACGCAAATCTTCACCTTTCTTCGTATAATAGTAGACTCCTACTAATAAACTTACCCTCCTTAACAAATCGTAGAATAATGCTGGGTGTCGTTTTCCTACACAACCTTATTAATGGTGATGTAGATAGCCAGCACTTACTAACACTCTTACAGTTTAACGTTCCGAATAGAAGGACTAGAAACTTTAGTCCTTTATTCATAAGCCATTGTAGATCGACATATGCACAGCATGATCCCCTTAGGATTTTATGTTCGAACTACAATGGTCTGTATCATATTATTTCTCTTTCAACCCTTTTAAATATTAAAACCTCCATTTTAATTTAACTTCAAGATCATACTAATTCTTCCTCGTTTTCTTTATAATCCCTCTATTTATATTTTTACTAAGTCGAATTTATCCCCGCGATTCGAGCCGTACGTTATGCGGCAGGCGCCCCTCGGTCGGTTGGGCGGGAGGTGGGCTGTACGTATGCAGTGGGAACCGCGCGCAAAGAAAAAAGTCCAAAAACTGTTGTTCGAGAGTTTAGTTGCCTAGGTCTGATAAAGCGTGGGCAGTTGAAGACCTCATGCTCGTTTCATCGACCTGGCATTCAGGGCACCTTGGATCATCGTGAAAGGCGTCCGCGGCATCTTCGCCAAATTAAAAAAAGTACGTACTGAATAAGCTCCTGAAGTATCCGCTCATGATCGGCGTGAGCCAGAAGTTGACCTCGGCGTGTCCTCTAAAAATCTATTTCTCTAAGTTTCGTATCAATTGGTGGTTCCAGCGTTTCATACGGTCTGAAAAAGTAATCTGCGCTTGCTTCGCGCCCCTGCAGTTCAGCATAATTCTCGCCATCGCTCTGGCGACGTACGCTCGGTGATCCTTGCTATTGCAGCATTGCAGAAAGCTTCGCGCGGTTCCCACTGCATACGTACAGCCCAAATCCCGCCCAACCGACCGAGGAACGCTGCCGCATAACGTACGGGTCGAATCGCGGGGAGAAAGTGTAAGGAGTAGGAGTAAAGTATCCGAGGATGAGTGTTGCAGAGATAAGGCGCTTAGTAAAAAGGATTTAAGATTGTTAGTAGAGCAAAGTAGCAAGATGTGTTAGAGACCATTGTAGTCCGAACATAATACCCTGAACGGATCGTGTTGGGCATATGTCGAGCTACAATTGCTAAGGAGTGGAGGACGAAAGTTTCTAGTCCTTCTACTAGGAACATTAAAATTTAAGCGTGTTAGTAAATGCTGGCTGTCTACATTACCATTAATATGATTAAATAGAAACATGACTCCCAGCACCATTCTACGGTTTGTTAATGATGGTAAGTATATTAATAAAAGTCTACAATGATAGGAGGGAAGGTGAAGACTTGCTTTCCAATTAAGTCCCCTAAGTGCGAAAATAAAGACGTTTTTTTGTACAGATTCAATGTGATCTTGGTGTACACCGTATTGGGGACTCCAGACACACGATCCATATTCAAGAATCGGACGGACTAATGAAGTATATAAAGTTTTTGTTAAGTACGGGACATTGAATTCTTTTGACCATCTTTTAATAAAACCTAGCACACCCATAGCATTATTCACCACGGTGGATATATGGTCGGTAAATTTAAGTTTAAAATGTAATACGACACCCAGATCGTTAACCTGAGTTAATCGTTTTAAGGCATTCCCATAGAGAAAGTACGTATCCTGAGGTTATTTGCTAAACACCAATTTTAAAATTTATCCAATGACAATGAAATGAGTTCAGAATAGGTTTGTCTGAGGCTGACTTTATTAATATAAAAGTTAAGTCTTTATAGCTAATTGTATATTGCTTAGATGGTAAATTAATGGATATATAGATATGGAAATAATCATTATTTTCTGAGCGAAAAAATAAAAAAAATTAAAATAAATTTCCAGCGATAAGCCCCACATAACCACCACCATGGCGTCATCATCCGGCCCAAGTGCCATGATACCTCCTACCGGTGCGGAAAAGGGTAGCAAACTTGCGGTGGCTATCAAACTTGGCCACAGCAGATTCACATATGCCGAAAAAAGAACTGCAGGGCAGATTTCGACCAAGAGCAAGGATCTGGATCCCGGCCTCCATAAAGAAGCCCAGTCAGATCTTAGCCAAGCTGCAGAGATGCAACCCACATCTTCCCCCGACGGACTGTTGAGTGGCGAAGATAGAGGAGGTGGAAGGACCGACCAATCAGGTGTCCTGATCATCAACAAGGAGAGTTTACCTCCCATAGAGTCTGCTCTTGGGGAGCAAATCCAGCCGGTACTCAAGAGAAACTGGCCTTAGAGATGGAGACATCTGATGTCGAAGACGGCTATAGTACCGATGCGTTGCTGCTTTGCAGGATGCCTGCGAATCGTGTCATCGACGAAGACCTCTCTGACGACGAAGAGGCCGAGATTACAATGGTAGAGGGGATACTGTCAGATTTACTTACGGATTCTGCAGATAAACCTCCACCATTTTAAGGCAGCGTCCATCTGGCTAAGGATGGAGCCGATATAGTCCTAGTCCAGGAACCATGGATAGCTGAAGGAAGCGATACATTGATCTGACGCTAGTATCGAAACAGGTACTCAGTCATGTAACTGTCTGGAATGTTCTACAGAAAATCTCTTCTTCCGACCACAGGTACACCGAAATATTTCTTAACTTTTAAAGCACAGAGCCAGCAGTTTTTTAAAACCATAGAAAAACCAACTGGGCCAAATATTATCAGATTTTATCAAACACTATTGCACCACAACCACAAGCACAAAAACAAGCAACTCTCCAGACGGCAATCAGAGCTCTGTTCAATACGGCTAAAGCCGGAAACGAGTATAAGGTCTCCCTGGCGTCTTACAAAAAGGCCATCGAAAAAGCGAAGCGCTCCTCATGGAACTCCTTGACTCATGGAACTCGGCTCGGACATAGAAACCACAACCTAAGCTACCAGGCCTAGGAAAATCCTATACCAATCAGGCACAACTCTAGGCTATCTCAAAAAAGAAGATGGCACTTGAACCAGTACAAGTGAAAAATCTCTAGCTATACTGCTATAAGTGGACATCCCGCCCAATACAAGTGCCCTCCCACGAACTTCAAATTGGATATCGACCAGAACACGCTACACTGGACAATATGCAGCTTCAAGTCCAATGGCGCCCTGATGATTCGTGGGGTAGATGACCACCTGGTGGGGCTCATTGATCAGCTGCTAACATGCAGAACAGTGACTTCCTTACTAGGCACATCTTCTCTAGCAAGGGCTGTTAGCAGAGGCGCACCACAGGGAGGAGTCCCCTTTCCTCTCTTATGGATCATAGCTGTCAACTCGATTATATGTAAGATGAAAGAGGGAGCCTGCAAGATAGTGGGATATGCGAATGACGTCGCAATACTGTTCACAGGTAAATACCCAAAGACGCTCTGTGATCTCATGAGCGCGAAATTGCAAATCCTAGCCGAATGGACAAGCAGAAATGGCCTGGAGTAAATACGCAGAAAACAGAGTTAGTTATTAGGGGTTAGGGGTAATATTGGAAGCTTAACTGGGACTTTAACATAGAAGACAGGTCAAAAAAGGCCGCTGAAGCACTTAATAAGAAGAACGCTTTTAAGAAACTCAGCGAGCAGCAGCGCTATGCATCAGTGGTGCACTACGATCCACCCCAAATGCCATACTTGGCAATCCTGTTAAGGGAAACTCAGCCATGGAGTCCCTCTAAAACAGGCCACTCCACCATTCTACTAAACAATACAGAGAACTGCACTCTCAGGGAGTGTCCACAAACATCCTCTCACACCCTCATTTCTAATAGAGATGAATGGGGGACCAGACCCCAGAACTAGAGAAGCACTAAGCTTCTACACTGATAGCTCCAAACTAATGAATAGAGTAGGAGGAGGAATATACTCCGAACAAGAGCCTTTAGACTACCCAATCACTGCAGGGTCTTTCAGGCCGAGGTGATAGCCAGAAGAGAAGCACTTAAATAACTAAACATACACAACTCCACAAAAAGAGAAGTCAATATATGCAGTGACAGCCAAGCAGATATAAAATCGATCAGCTCGATCACGAGCTACCCAAAAACAGTCTCAGACTGCAGATCATCTCTCCACGAGATGATAAACCAGTATAACATAAGCCTCATCTGGTCACTGGGACATTACAGGCAACTGCATATCAGACAAATTGGCTCGGATATGCACCACCATACCGCTCCAGGGTAAACTGGAGAGTACTGGTGTACCAATAGCCTCAAAACAAACTTCAACTCAGGAACTCTGCCAACTCTGGGCCAAAATCTCAAAGAACATCCCAATTACTTAGGAACGTGTGTTTCTTCAAGTATTTCCACTATAGGGGATTTAACGGATCTGATCACCCGTTTCTGTTAATACGTCCTCGAACGCGAAGAGTCGTCTATATATGGTGAAAACTTGAACATTCTGCCACTCCTTCCGATGTTTGCGCCTTTTCTATGTAGCGCGATTTACTCCTGGTAGGCGTCTTCTTGAGCTCTTCTGTAAAGTATATTATTTAATAAGTGAAATTTCGAAGCCGTGAGGTGGTTTTCGTGTCTTCTGATGTCAATTTTAAGTAAGCGACTGCTTAAAATGCGTTTATACTGGCGTCTACAAAGACATGATTTAAATATCTAATGCGTGATGTGTCAAACCTTTATATCGCGGGATGCGTAGTTCCTCGATATGTTGAATTTGCTGCCTCCAAAGGTTCCAGCAAACGCCTTCCTCTTCGGGGTCGGGTTCGTCCCAGACTGTCGCGGATCTCCAAACAGCTTGCAAAATTAGCTTCCCCTATATGATGTAAAATCCTAGTAAACCGAGCAAAATGGTTATTTTCATAAGCGCTTGATTATCGTTTAAGTTGTTGGCTGTAAGTTTATTGGTGAATACGAATTAACCACTTGTCGGGTCCGAAAGGTCATAACGGTTATAACGTATCTGTCTAGTTCTTGACCGTACCTCTAAAAGAATTGCTGTGGGTTCTGATCTTATGCTCGAATCTTCACTTGGTGAAACATCTGTCTTATGTTTCCGCTGATTCCTCTACGTCTCTTTTAATAGTCTCTACGTCTCTTTCAATAGACTCTGTCGTATCGCCAAATAAGTCTCGTTTCTCACAGATTTTCTTCCTGAATGTATTTCGTCATCTTATCTTATCAACCTGCGCGATTTTAACAAGCTCATCTCTTTTTTAAACTCAGTAAGCTGGATGACGCGCAAAAGCAGATGGGTTCCTCCTTGGAGATTCTGGACAGAAATGCCTTCGTGACGGATCCGGTAGATAAATTTTTAGATGTAGGTGTAATTTTTCTATGGAGGGCGGAATACGAGTTGGCAAACTTTGACAATGATGCGATGTCCCTGGGTGGAGCCGTAGGCAATAAGGTCCTGGCGCGAAGTTCGATGGTAGCCTTTTCAGCCACAATAACGATGCGCCACTTATCCTTAGAGCCCCGAAGAAATGGTATGGTTTTAAGTATGAAACCAGGCCGTCAGCACCCGTTGACTACAGGGGGAGAAACGCATAAGTATTCATGTGCCGTAACTGTGTACTGCGCTGAAAGTGCGACTATACTCTCCACGGGGTGCACGGACGTAATATGCGGACTCTAGGGGACCGGCCGACCCCTCAGTTTCAACCCCTCAGTGTCATAATAAGCGGGCTATGTCATGATGGACGATCCCCTTCCCCGCCTACTCGTGGGCCCAAATATGAATTCGAATTATAACAAAAACAAAAATAGTGGAGAACGGAACAAGAAAGTCCGGAAATGAGATCATGGATCCGTCAATCTCCAAGGCAGACAGAAGCCAAACAGATGCTGGGATGGCGAAGCTCCCCACTGAGGGACAACGTCCGGCGGCGAGCTGCGCCGGTGTAGGGGGGGATGCTAAGGCACCAACCCCCAAAACGGGGCCATTTGATAAGGGCGGACCCATCGGCGGAATCCAACTCCGATCAGGCAGAGATTATCAAGTGGGTGAGAGAAATCTTGCCTGACTGTCAGACAGCAAAAGCGGGAGTGAGACTGGATCCAAAGAAGCCGACAGGAGTAGGCGAATATGCCAAAGATAACGCACAAAGTGCGAAGAGGCAGAGATCGACTGACGGTGGAGCGCCCCTAGCGAAGAAGAAAAAGGTGCAGACACAACCGAGCAACAGATCCTTTGCTGAAGTAACGAAGGACCATCATTGGGGTCATTGACAACGGCTCCAAGGATGGCCTGATCCCCAGGGAGCTTTGGCGGAAGGTGGTGAATGAGCTGCATGGGCGCTTCATGGAGGAGATGCTCAAGAGCGGAGGACCTCCACCGGACTGCAAAGACGAAGGATGGTATCAAGCTAGCATCAAGGTGATAGCGTGCCAAGATGCGAAGTCTGAAAGCCTCTACAAGCGCATGAATGCGTCGCTTGAAGAGGTTTACCAAGGAGCCAGTTTGGAAGCGGTAGACTGGGACAAGATCCCCAGCAAACCGCGGGCCCGCGTATGGTTGACAGAGAAGCCGGCGGACCCTGCAACCATACTGGCCATGCTGAAAATGTGCACTCTCTAAAGGATGTCCCTGATACTCCTGCAGATAAATCTCCATCACAGTAAGGAGGCATCCGCCGCCCTCCTGCTCCATCTCACAGAGAGTGGACCTGACGTGGCCCTCATCCAAGAACCCTGGATACATGGAGACAGGATTCTCGGTTTGGGGCGTCGGATTTCAGGCTGGGCGCAGCCGATGTAACAGGTAAAAAGCGAGCAAGCATTCTCGCAAAAAGAAGCCTTAACATTTTCTTGCTACCAAATTTCAGCAACGATATGCTCGGCGTATATGGGTCACGACCACATAGGACCTCCACCGCACTAGCTACTTAGGCGGCTTGTGGAAGATAGGGAGAGAAGGAAAATCAACCTATTAATAGGATGCGATGCCAACGCTCATCACAGTCAGTGGGGAAGCACTGACACAAACGAGAAGGGTGAGTCAGTCTTCGATTTTATCCTCAGCTTTAAGCTTCTAATGGGTAACAGAGGTTCAGAACCCACCTTCGTTGTCAAAAACAGGAGAGAGGTTCTTGAAATTACCCTAATCTCTCACTCCCTGGCTGATGCAATCACCAGCTGGAGAGTCCTAGATAAACACTCCTTTTCAGACCACCGCTACGTTGAGATAGCTGTAAATTTCGAAAACTTCACTAAGCAAGCAGTACGCAATCCTAGGAAGGCAAACTGGGAGCTCTATAAAAAGATACTAGAAAGATTCTAAGGGGAACCACCATCAGAGATTATCAAGACTTACGAGGGGCTCAACGCCATGGTAGATAAGCTAACGGCGGCAAGCACTAAGGCATACCATATGGCCTGCCCCAAAAGAAGAATAGGTAACAGCAGATCGAAGAAGCCTCCATGGTGGACCTCGTATTAGCTCCCTTCAAGAAAAATGCACGTAGGGCCTTTAACCACGCGTATCGCACCAACACAGGCGAGGCGTGGGGGGCCTATAAAGGTGAACTCAGGCGGTATAACAAGGAATTGCGAAAGGCAAAAAGGGTTGCCTGGGCCAGTTTCTGCACCAACATCAGAGGCCGCCCGCCTAAGAAAGATTCTCTCTACTACAGTCCCCAACGTAGGTTATATTAAGAACATGGATGGGCGGTGGACAACTTCAAGCCAGGAATCCCTGGAGACCCTTATCAACGCACACTTCCCGGGTTGCTCAGCGGAAGGAACAACCCAGGTGATGCGCAGCCAGGGCCACCAGGGCTCCCTCAACTACCTCCTTAGTGACAGGAATCTTAAATGGGCAATAGATAGTTTTAAACCCATCAAATCTGCGGACCCAGACGGCATTCTACCGGCTCAGCTATCTAGGGCCGGTATTAACCTAAGGAAATGGATCAAGGAAATGGCCGAGCGAGCGATCAACCTTAAGGAATATACACTTGTTGTATTTTTGGACACAGAAGGGGCCATCAACAACATCCTGCCATGCTCAATAATCGACGCACTGACGGGACTTGAAATAGACGACCGATCAGTTCACCTAATACGGCAGATCCTGGTCAACAGGAGTGTCGAGGAGACTCTTGGAGGTTCGTCTATTCGAAGATACGTCAAGAGGGGCACCCCGCCAGGAGGTGTACTCTCACCACTACTCTGGAACGTGACGGTTAACAACCTACTGCGATCCTTAGAGGGTGGCGGCTGCAAGATCATTGCGTACGCGGACGATGTTGCTATTACTACCGGTGGAACTGATGGGGGTAAAGATAGCCACTCTGGCGGCAATAAGACTGCGAGAGGCGAATCTATGGAGCAAGAACAGATTTGGTCATACCAGACTGGACCTGATGCATCACTGCAGTGTTTTTCAGGCTGAAGTAATAGCCATCAGGGAAGCACTGGAATCCCCAGCACTTAGGGGCAATCGGGGTACAATATGTATCTTCTCGGATAGTCAGGCAGCGTTCAAGGCACTTGACGGATTCTCGTCCAACTCCAGGTCAATGACTGTCGTAGATCTCTCAATGAGATGGGTGAACAGCATGACATCTACCTCATATGGGTTCCCGGTCATAGGGATCACGGGGGAAACTGCGCCACAGATGAACTAGCCAGGGCAGGGTCTGCCAACACTCTCCTTCCGGAGAAACAACTTGTAGGCATTCCCTTGGCTACTTGCAGGCTAAAGAGCAGGGAGTTTTTCGACCTGGCAGCCAATAGAAAATGGAACAATCTCTAGACCTGTAAAACCTCACGTCTGATCTGGCCGACACGCTCTCAAAAAAGATCGGCGAGACTTACCGCTCTCAGCAGACCAGACTGTAGCCTAGCGGTTAGGGCTATTACTGGACACTGGCTGATAGGCGAACACGGGGCTAGGCTTGCAGTCTCCACAATGGCTACTGCAGGAGCTGCAGGGATAAAGAGGAGGTAGAATTAGTCACGCACCCCCTATGCCAATGCCCGGCACTCGGCCGCAGCAGACTTAAATATATTGGGTCCGCTGAACTCTCGGACCTTAGCGATCTCTTAGAGATCTCTCCACATGGACTGGTAGCTTTCATAAAAATAGCAGAATGGGACCATGGGCCGCCACAGGAAGTCTAGACTTATATGCACCCCTAGTAGATAGGAAGGGGGGGGCACTTTGGTGAATCCCTTGCCCTTGCGGTATCACAAGGAGCCCTAGCAGCTCAAGTGGAGCGGGGGGGTCTTCTATGTTCCCCCAGCATCGCCGCACTAACCTAACCTAACCTAAGTATGAAACCATAAGTATGACTCCCTATCACCTTCGGCACTCATTCCAAAACATTCGAGATGTTGGAGCACCATTTCCTTTTTTGAAACTGACCCTTGTTAAAAAGGCTCGATGTCTGGGCTATTATCTCAACAGCTTCGCTCTTCGTAGGGATACCAGAAATGGGATCTGTTAAGTTACCGAGCGGTTTCGGGAGCTTTAATTAATGTTCAGAATCCAGCATTTAATAAACAACAATCCAGCATTTATTAAATGGCCTACGTATGTCCACCTGATTTGCTGGCAGATGCGGAGCTAATGCAAAATCCACCGTCTCAAGGGTACGGCATCTTCGTTCCAAGAACCGAGCCAAAGATTCCCAAGTTGGCAGAGTGTCATCACTGCACGCTTCGAGAGATTCTTCCCACTTGGCCTTTGTAGCACGGTCCAGCTTTTAGAAGATGATCTGGATGAGGAGGCATCCTTGAATTTCGGTCAGCGTCCCGGAACTTTTGTTCTCTTTGTCCTGGGGGAGACTGAAATCTTCTTATTCCTTTCGGCCCTACATGCACTATTTCATAGTAGTGCATGTAGTGCACATAGTTTCACACTTGGTACTTTGAGGACTTTTTCTAGGGTGCAATTTTTGAGACCTATCAGAAACCTGGGTCGCATACGAATATGGATTGGTCGAAGATATCTGAACTGTGCTTTCAGATTAGAGTTTTGCATGAAACCTTATGAAATAGCAAACGAGACACTCATATGCTTGCTTTAATCGTTCTCAAAACATACCGAATGAACAAGTATAACCAACTCAAGCCTCGTTTTTTTAATTGTGAGAACAAGATACTTGCTTAGGCTTGACATTACTGAACATATGAATGTGTGCCAAGGAGGGGCCACCATTTGAATGTATTTGTTCACAGATACAAATAAAGAATAAATAAAGATAAATATTATCTTTTATCAAAGAAAAAAAAGATAAAGATAATATTTTGGGAGAATAATACTATTACAGGGCTTGGGAGACAGCTTTCTTGGACTGCTGGCTGAAATGCTGAAAATTCGACAGCTAACTTAAAACTAATGGAAAAAGATCTTTATTAAAATTCGACCATTCCAAAACCTTAAATTAGTCCGATAGTGGAATTTTTAAGGCCATATAGCCCAAATTTTGTTTCATTTTATTTTTCTGTATGAAGGAATAAGTCCTGCAAATATATCTCATTTTTGTGAAGCATATTCGGATCTTCTGTAAAATCCTTCTCAGTCCCGTATGATTTCATACTTTATTGTCTCTATGAATTTTTACTGTCATTATGCTAACAAATTCGAGAACTAATGCAAGTACCAAGACTATTTGGAAATACTCTTAATTTGTGGGGTTTTCCGGTTGCTTGGATCTTTGGTCGTACTCTATCGATATAAGTTTTTGTTTGCCGATATTCGATTCGGGTGACGTACTACCCACTTTCAGTCGGTTCTGTAAAAATAGTTAGAGTGGTTTGGTGCATACCCCAAAACGTCTGAACCATGGATGGCAAGCCAATTCCTGCATTAGAAGTACCACCGAGTAGTACCCCAACGTTTATTCTACCTTATTTTCCCTCACTAGGGAAACTGCTTAATCCTTGTCACTAAAAAGTCAATAATAAACTCAGGTCGCCCAAATCGCATTCTTAACGTTGCGACTATCTCAAAAGACATTGCAGCTTACTGATGCTTTTAACGCATGTCGTAAATTCTCAGCATCAGTGAATTCGCATAACTCCGTCGTCCGTGCTCATACGAATAGAATAATACGTCATAAGAATAATGACCAGTAATCAGGCCTACCTAAAAATTTGACTAAATCTCCCACGCTAGTCTTCTTCGCTGCTAACAGGGTTCAGGGGATGGTCTGCCAGAGGTCTGCCGACCGTAGCTGCAGTGCTGTCTTCTTCGCTGGTAGAAAGGTTCCAGGCAATCAGTTTGAGATCTCTACGTACTATCGTTCCCTTTCCGATGGTAAATGTTGCAAATGGTTTCTGTACGAGCATTCGGTAACCGTGTATTAGATGCTCCAGCACCTTTCCTGCAAGGCCAGTCTCCGATAGATTCTGGAGGAGTTCAGAGACGGCGTCATGGATAAGGGCGATCTTTTTCCAAGATCTGCTGCCCACCTCCGTCACTCGAGTCTGGCATCATTTGAACCGTTAGTTTAGCGGCCAAACTTCTCGAGCTTGTTTTTTGGTTTTTAGTTACGGATATGACTACCATAAGCCTTTATTTTCGGGCTATAAGGGAGCCTACATCTTGTCATTTCGAGGGCACAGAGAAAAAGAGGGATAAAACACGAAAGATTGAAATAAAGTTATGAAATCCCATGTAACAAATAAGAGGCATAAGAAAATAGGAACGAAATGAAAATGTTAAGAAATTTGTTGGATCTATATTAAAACTACTTAAATTTCATTTAAAAAAGTTCAGTCGTTCGTTGACTAAATATTTTTTCCCTGACTAAATATGATTTTCCCAGAACTCAATATTTAATTATGTAAATTTCGAAATTGAAAGATAATCACTCCCAAATTTATAATTTTAAAAAATATGTCAAATATGTAATATGTCAAAAATGTTGTGTACATGATGCAAGTCAATCGGAGAAAAATTTATGGAGTGACCTTTTGATAATTGTTTTGGTAAGTTTGTAAAATTGTGTACCGTTTTTAAAACTCATGTGTATAGTAAGTTCAGGAAGGTCAGGAGAGTTTTTAAGTTTGTTGACATTTTTTACCTTGAAATAGGAAAATATATCAATTTATTTATTAATTTATTTCACCAAGTGATATGTTTCCATACCTTGGTAATTTAGGGATTCCTCACAAGAATGCCCCTATAAATAACCCTTTTCTAAGACCCACTTATATTGCTATGCAGCAATGAACTAAAGCAGTAAAAAAGTACGCTCAATTACGACCTTGCTTTAAAAAAAAATTATCTCTTAGGGGGGGGCACTTTGGTGAATCCCTTGCCCTTGCGGTATCACAAGGAGCCCTAGCAGCTCAAGTGGAGCGGGGGGGTCTTCTATGTTCCCCCAGCATCGCCGCACTAACCTAACCTAACCTAAGTATGAAACCATAAGTATGACTCCCTATCACCTTCGGCACTCATTCCAAAACATTCGAGATGTTGGAGCACCATTTCCTTTTTTGAAACTGACCCTTGTTAAAAAGGCTCGATGTCTGGGCTATTATCTCAACAGCTTCGCTCTTCGTAGGGATACCAGAAATGGGATCTGTTAAGTTACCGAGCGGTTTCGGGAGCTTTAATTAATGTTCAGAATCCAGCATTTAATAAACAACAATCCAGCATTTATTAAATGGCCTACGTATGTCCACCTGATTTGCTGGCAGATGCGGAGCTAATGCAAAATCCACCGTCTCAAGGGTACGGCATCTTCGTTCCAAGAACCGAGCCAAAGATTCCCAAGTTGGCAGAGTGTCATCACTGCACGCTTCGAGAGATTCTTCCCACTTGGCCTTTGTAGCACGGTCCAGCTTTTAGAAGATGATCTGGATGAGGAGGCATCCTTGAATTTCGGTCAGCGTCCCGGAACTTTTGTTCTCTTTGTCCTGGGGGAGACTGAAATCTTCTTATTCCTTTCGGCCCTACATGCACTATTTCATAGTAGTGCATGTAGTGCACATAGTTTCACACTTGGTACTTTGAGGACTTTTTCTAGGGTGCAATTTTTGAGACCTATCAGAAACCTGGGTCGCATACGAATATGGATTGGTCGAAGATATCTGAACTGTGCTTTCAGGTTAGAGTTTTGCATGAAACCTTATGAAATAGCAAACGAGACACTCATATGCTTGCTTGAATCGTTCTCAAAACATACCGAATGAACAAGTATAACCAACTCAAGCCTCGTTTTTTTAATTGTGAGAACAAGATACTTGCTTAGGCTTGACATTACTGAACATATGAATGTGTGCCAAGGAGGGGCCACCATTTGAATGTATTTGTTCACAGATACAAATAAAGAATAAATAAAGATAAATATTATCTTTTATCAAAGAAAAAAAAGATAAAGATAATATTTTGGGAGAATAATACTATTACAGGGCTTGGGAGACAGCTTTCTTGGACTGCTGGCTGAAATGCTGAAAATTCGACAGCTAACTTAAAACTAATGGAAAAAGATCTTTATTAAAATTCGACCATTCCAAAACCTTAAATTAGTCCGATAGTGGAATTTTTAAGGCCATATAGCCCAAATTTTGTTTCATTTTATTTTTCTGTATGAAGGAATAAGTCCTGCAAATATATCTCATTTTTGTGAAGCATATTCGGATCTTCTGTAAAATCCTTCTCAGTCCCGTATGATTTCATACTTTATTGTCTCTATGAATTTTTACTGTCATTATGCTAACAAATTCGAGAACTAATGCAAGTACCAAGACTATTTGGAAATACTCTTAATTTGTGGGGTTTTCCGGTTGCTTGGATCTTTGGTCGTACTCTATCGATATAAGTTTTTGTTTGCCGATATTCGATTCGGGTGACGTACTACCCACTTTCAGTCGGTTCTGTAAAAATAGTTAGAGAGGTTTGGTGCATACCCCAAAACGTCTGAACCATGGATGGCAAGCCAATTCCTGCATTAGAAGTACCACCGAGTAGTACCCCAACGTTTATTCTACCTTATTTTCCCTCACTAGGGAAACTGCTTAATCCTTGTCACTAAAAAGTCAATAATAAACTCAGGTCGCCCAAATCGCATTCTTAGCGTTGCGACTATCTCAAAAGACATTGCAGCTTACTGATGCTTTTAACGCATGTCGTAAATTCTCAGCATCAGTGAATTCGCATAACTCCGTCGTCCGTGCTCATACGAATAGAATAATACGTCATAAGAATAATGACCAGTAATCAGGCCTACCTAAAAATTTGACTAAATCTCCCACGCTAGTCTTCTTCGCTGCTAACAGGGTTCAGGGGATGGTCTGCCAGAGGTCTGCCGACCGTAGCTGCAGTGCTGTCTTCTTCGCTGGTAGAAAGGTTCCAGGCAATCAGTTTGAGATCTCTACGTACTATCGTTCCCTTTCCGATGGTAAATGTTGCAAATGGTTTCTGTACGAGCATTCGGTAACCGTGTATTAGATGCTCCAGCACCTTTCCTGCAAGGCCAGTCTCCGATAGATTCTGGAGGAGTTCAGAGACGGCGTCATGGATAAGGGCAATCTTTTTCCAAGATCTGCTGCCCACCTCCGTCACTCGAGTCTGGCATCATTTGAACCGTTAGTTTAGCGGCCAAACTTCTCGAGCTTGTTTTTTGGTTTTTAGTTACGGATATGACTACCATAAGCCTTTATTTTCGGGCTATAAGGGAGCCTACATCTTGTCATTTCGAGGGCACAGAGAAAAAGAGGGATAAAACACGAAAGATTGAAATAAAGTTATGAAATCCCATGTAACAAATAAGAGGCATAAGAAAATAGGAACGAAATGAAAATGTTAAGAAATTTGTTGGATCTATATTAAAACTACTTAAATTTCATTTAAAAAAGTTCAGTCGTTCGTTGACTAAATATTTTTTCCCTGACTAAATATGATTTTCCCAGAACTCAATATTTAATTATGTAAATTTCGAAATTGAAAGATAATCACTCCCAAATTTATAATTTTAAAAAATTTGTCAAATATGTAATATGTCAAAAATGTTGTGTACATGATGCACGTCAATCGGAGAAAAATTTATGGAGTGACCTTTTGATAATTGTTTTGGTAAGTTTGTAAAATTGTGTACCGTTTTTAAAACTCATGTGTATAGTAAGTTCAGGAAGGTCAGGAGAGTTTTTAAGTTTGTTGACATTTTTTACCTTGAAATAGGAAAATATATCAATTTATTTATTTATTTATTTCACCAAGTGATATGTTTCCATACCTTGGTAATTTAGGGATTCCTCACAAGAATGCCCCTATAAATAACCCTTTTCTAAGACCCACTTATTTTGGCGGCTATGCAGCAATGAACTAAAGCAGTAAAAAAGTACGCTCAATTACGACCTTGCTTTAAAAAAAAATTATCTCTACGACCCTTAAGACGAAAGGGATCATAGGTGCGTTGATCCCTCGGGGGCACATTAAAATTGATAAGTCCCATTAATAGAGCGCAATTAAATTAATGCTAAAAGAAACGATATAATTGACAAACGTCAATCAAGAAAAAACGGATTTGGTATAAGGGCAGAGGGTCCAGAAATAGTTATGAAACAAGAAAATAATTTAATCAATTTCTGCTTCAGGCCTTATATTTTATTAGAGAAAGTTTTGCAAGCCGGAATCCCGTTATTCGAGTTCAGCCTCGAACGAAAAATTGCAGCATATACAATGGTCAAATAGCCACCAGAAAAACCCAAAAAAGTAGTCATAATATAAGTAGCAGCAACGGCTCGTTACAGCAGTTCATCAGCAGTTTGCTCTCTCTCAGTGTCGTATGCGCTTTATTATAAGTTTTAGAGCAAGCGCTTTTGAAAGCTTTTATAAAACTTCTGTGACCAAGTTCATAATTATGCACTTGTCACATAATTTGTGTTTTCCTATTGATATTGACCGGCCGCTGATTTGGGGTAACAACTAAACGCAATATTGAACAATTGGAGAAAGAACCTTGCACCTTAACTTTCAACTTGTGTTTAACTAGAATGCTATCAAAAACTCTTCATAGAGTTAATTTTGGTAGCCTCGACGTGATTACGCCCCTTCATAAGAAAGTTTTATTCTCCTCTTTCCTCCTCTCTTTTATGATCCTGGAATCTTAGAAGAGGTTGCGTGATAAATTCACCATGCTCCAGGAGGAGTTACAGGACTTGTTCTGGAAGTTTTCCCTAGCTACATCAGCTAGCTACAGACGAGCATGTCGACATCTACGAGGAAATAGCAAACATTTCCATGAGGGTCGTTGCACACTCTTCTCGGTGGCACTAGTGGTGCCAATGCTATACAAGGCTGCTCCCTAAAAAAACAATTGACAACCATCCTCACCTAAATAAAATGGAGAATCTTAGGAACCTTATTTCTTTCTTAGAATCAACGCTGAAGATGTAAGTGTAAGTGCTGGGAATAAATGTTTCTTATAATAATGTGGCCCTCAATCTCGGATCCGTGGTTCCTCGGCTACGATGCGGAAATTATCTGATCGATATGCGGGCCTTAATGAGTATTCAGATATCGTCTACTATCCAAATCATTTTCCAGGCGGGCCGATGTAGGTCGTATAACAACCGATCTTTGTGCAATTTAGTTTTCCGGAGTTTTAAATAGTTAGAGTTATTATTATAAGAGTGATTTACTTAGATCAATTCTACCCTTACAAAAGCTTGGCAAAGAGAACAGCTTTAGCTTGGCAAAGCCGGCAGCCGGCAGCGTAGCTGGAGTTGATGGTGTGATCGTTTGCTCTTAACCATGTTAACTTGCAAGCTTCTTAATACTCGCACTGGTCAGTGCACCCGTTTTAGTCCCTAGTCCAAGGTTCATTGCCTTACCAATCGAGGATTGGCACAGCAAACTGCGGCGTCTGACTCATTGTTTTGTTTAACTGAAGGATAATCATTTCGCTCGCGGACTTTCCGCTGCCCAACATGCAATTGTCGGCATCATGGCCTCGCAAGTTGTTGTCTACCGTGAGGAAGCCCTAAAAAAACAAACCAAGATATCTTGGTTTTGCTGGACCCGCACCAGCAAAATTATCCCTGGCCTTACCCGATCCTCTCCAACCCTTAAAAATCCTCTTTAAACTCACCAATCCAATCCAAAACTATCTGGTATAGACTAATAGAATCAAGACAGTGGTTTCCCACTGCAGCTCAATAGCACCAGACACTGAGCACCATAATTTCTAAAAATCATTTCTTATTTTTCTCAGACGAACGCCTCCGCTTTACTCTGAGACTATGCGCTATGCCTATACACTAATAGCTCCAAGCTAGTAAAGTAGAAGGAGGAGTATACTCCGAACAATTACTCATAAGAGCCTCCATCAGACGCCCTCATAACTGCAGTATTTTCCAAGGTAAGGCCTCAGCCTCAAGGCCTTAAATACCTTAAAATACACAGCTTCATAAATAATAAAGTCAAAATTTTCTGGAATGGCAAAGCGGCAATTAAATCGATTAGCTCGAAAAGTCTCAGACTGTACATTACCACCTCCACAAATTGGCCTAATAGTGTAACATCAGCCTTGTCTGGGCTCAGGTCACAGGCAGCTGCAGAGGAATTGGTTCGCATAGACACGTTCACTTCGCTTCACAGTGAAATGGAGGGAAGTCATAGTGAAATGGAAGGTATATCGCAATTTTTCTTAGTAGCGGCGGCGCATACAAACTCCTACAAAAAAAAAATTAACAAAAAAAATCAGCTCAGCTCTGCGCTCACATCTCAAACCAGAGGTCTATTCTTGCCTCCCACCTCAACGAAAGGAAAATACCAGTCGTTAAGGATAGTTAGGACCCGCACCAGAACGCTATCACCACGGTCAACACGGAACGAGTCAACACGAGGTACTGTGCTAAGCTTGAAATGAACTCATCGCATCACGATTACTGCTACAGCTGCGAGGACGAAGACAAAGATTCTTAGTCTCTAAGGTTCTTAATCTACATCTCGAATACATGATATAGAAATTTACATAAGCCTCAGGGTGACGAAACACGTTCGAAGTGTGTCGAGTTTTTTATTTAAATGAATAAGCGTCAGCCAACAATACAAGGATAGGAGAAGAGTGGAGATAATAGGGGTAAAGGTAGCCACACTATAGGCAAAAAGGATACTCGAGGCGGAATAATGAAAAAGGACTAGATTCAGACATACCAAGCTGGATTTACACCACTGCACGCTAACTAGGGGTACAGATACCCGTCGATCATCCCACCGCAAATTCCCATGTCTCCATCCCCTCAAGAGATTCCAACAATTTTGCTACCATTGGGCTCCCAACATAATTACACAGATGGCTCGAAGATGAATGGCCAGGTGGAAGGCGGTTTCTAATGCGGGAGTTACCGACGACGTCACTGGCCAGTGACGCCACGGTACACTTTACCACTGCACATTCCAGCCTCACACGTCAATGACACCAAATACGGTCAACGGCCACAAGCGTCAGTCAGTCGAGACACAAGCATCCGGCCCATTGCTGAGCTAGGCACTTTTGCATTATATACATATTCATTTCTTTGTCTTACTTTAAGCTTCTTTGTAAAACTCTGCTGTAGAGCAGTTCAGTTCTGATTTAGAACCAAATGTTGAAAGACCAATGTTGTCTCAAAAATACATATCACAGCGGACGGCCGTCCGCTAGGTGGCGACATGCATGCCCTGCTTGTAGCAGGCGCTTGAAGACACTATATAGAGTCAAAGAATTAAAAATTTTCTGTGTGCGTTCAATCTGAATGAGTGATATACCAAATTAAAGGTATTGTTTTCATTAGAGGGATTTAATCCAAACATTGGCCAAAAGGAGATTGGCTTGGGAGAAATTTGCGTAAATGTAAAACGCTTTTGATTCACTAAATTGAAGATAGTGGGGACATTAGTTTCACCAGAAATATATTTTCATATACGCAGATTCTGCTCCAAAATACGCGTCGATTGGTACCTCAACCATTCCGATCCGACATTTCTTTCAAAACTTATTCAGAAAAACGAATTTTAAAGAATTTCCCAAATGAAAATGTTTTTTAAATTTTACTCCGAAAAAATGTCCCATCCGCGGTTGCCTTATTTTGTTTTTTAAAATTTTGAAAAAATTTGAGTATGTTAGTTACCAAAATCTAAGCAACGTTTGTTCTACAATTTTTTTAAATTACTCATGGTTACCTTAAAAAATTAAAAAGACTCTTAAATGTAAGAAACGCGTAACTTTTAAACCAATGAACCTAACTTCACATGCTATATTTAGTTAGAAAGGTTTTTTTAATATCTTTTTCGCTTTCTTTAAGTTCAAATGTCTGAATCGTAAGAAAAAAAAATACACTGAAAAGAAAATCTTTTTTTCAAAATTGGCTCTAACGATCCGATTCATATTGCATGTAGAGATAGCCCTTGAGACAACGCAACTTTTGATATATCATTCATATCTGGGAAAAGTCGCTTACTCAAGATATAGTTCGATAAGTTGAGCTACCCATGGTGCTGGCTGTGAAGCTAAGGTGCATATTCAATCCAATACATAAACTTTTCGATTGCCGATTGGCTTTTTGAAGTTTGTGAACATAAAAAATAAAACAATAAATAGAAATAATGCATTTAATTTATTTATTTAAAATAAAAAGTTTTTTATTAAAAACTGGTCATTGGCCGCGACCGCACTCTCCCAAACAATTCACAAACTGCTGATGGCGCTTTGCGTGGCGGCGACCGCACTCTTCCCAACAATTCACAAATAGCTGATGGCGCACTCCGAAAAAAATATCCCAAACAATTTTCAGTTTCTTGTTTTCACCACCAGAGAGCGCTCGTGTGTTTGGAAGACTTTTAAAGTAGCACGGAGCAACAACTGAACTTTAGAAAAGTTTCTAAAGTGAAAACCTTTAGAAACCGCGAAACCTTGTCAGGCCAACGGTAGAGTTCTCGGCTGATGTGTAAAGGGTACCGGGTTCGAGCCGAGTTCGAGAACGCAACTATTTTTGTTATTTTGTTTTTTTACTCATTAATTTTTGTGTTTATTAAGTTTTTTTGTAAAAACCTGGTATTTACGAAACACCGAGGGTAATTTGATATTCGAAAAACGAAATTCTTGATGATTTCTGAGTGCGGTGACAAACGTTCATGTAACGCCCAAAATATCTGATATCATATAAAAAAACCTCTTGACGAGGTAAAATAACGGTGGCGAACACGCATGCTACTCCCAAAATATCTGATATCAATTTTGGTGACGAATAAATGCAATATATGTAAAAAAAATTACATATGAAAAATATTCTTATGCGGCACGTGGAACAATACCAATATACTATATAAACACGTGCCGGGTAAGAATATTTTTCATATGTCATTCGCCAATCAATTAGCCAATTTTCTGCCTTGCCGAGATGACCTTCTAATTCAGCTGTTGATTCTGAGGGGTATAGCTGTGTCGTTTGCAATCGTGTTGATTTGGACAGTTTGTTGGGATGACAGCTCTGAAGAAAATTTATATTATTGGATCGATACCGCTCTGTCACAAATCATGTGGTCGTCGGACATAGAAGAATTGTAATTTAATACAAATTTCATGTTGAAGAGATAAGATTCTAGGTAATTTTTCATATCATTTGGGAGCTCTTTCTTGATCTTATACATTAGCGAAACTACATCGAATGCCTTAAAGAAAGCTAGGAATGTTGCTCTACAGTATTCTTGATTTTCGAACGCGCGAACTTCAAACTTTTTATGGATAATATGTGATTTACCTGTACGATGGTTCCGTGTTTTTCTGGATTCTGGAAGATGGAATTTTGTTGGTAGCTGATAGAAATATATTTATCCCAAAAAAAAAGTTTGAAAAGGTATGGTACGTCTGCTTCTGTGCTCTTATGGTACTTGATTTCTGCATCTGGAAAGTGTCCAAACTTAGTGATGAAGTCAAAGAGCAGTGTGATAGTACCAATATCAAAGTATAGAAGATTGATAATAATTTTTGATGTTAATTGATACCATCCTTTAGAACTACAAATGAGTTTTGAGCAAAACAAATGTGCATCTTTTATTTGTTCGTACTTGATGGGTTCATGTTGGTATTGAGATTCAGGTGATACGAGTCGGTATTTTTTTTCTCCCACTGCATACTGACCGACGAGCGATGCCGCATGTCAGGGATAGAATATAAATGGACAGAATGAAAGATACTGAGGATGAATAGATGCGATTTCGTAAGAAATTAAGAATAGATGTTTTTAGATTCAAAGGAGAGGAAAGCGTTATAATGCGGTATAATTGACAATTGATACAATTGTCAAACTCCAATGGCTAGGGAACAGAGAACTACATTTTAGCGTTTTAGTAGATGTTACCTATTTAAATCGCCAATCATAAGGTTAGAGTCTTCCACTTGGTTGTCGGACTCTCCAAAGGTTGTTTTCCAACTGAAAAAGACACACCTCGAGGCGCTATATTCCTCCTTATAAGGCTGGAGCGCCAGGAGCGGATACACCTGGATCGCCTATTAATCCTCCTCCTCGACTCCAGCCATTAACCCTACTTTTCAGAATCATGCCACACTTCTGTTGGTAGATTCGTGCCCCGTCAATCTTGATTCTTGTCCCTTTCTTGCCCCGTCAATCCTTCTAGGCCCGGACCATTGCTGTTGCTATGCGGGAACTCGGTGGCCTTTCAGGGATCGCTAAGTTACGACTTTCATTCCTTGCTCATCTGCTGTCGCTATCCAAGGACCGCTACTTTCCACGGCGTTTCTCCCCCACCGCATTTACTGCACAAGGCCGCGTTGCCCCTCCGAGGCCGTTATGTTTCACGGCGTTTCTTCCGCTCCTTCTGGAGCGAGTAGGAATATTTCTATTATCTTCCACTTTTATGTAGGGCTATAGTAAGCCTGCCGTCCTACTACCAACTGCCCAAATGAAAATACATAGACAAACGAAACAAATGGCTGATACACGGGACTCCAATTTGTAACATCAACCCAGAACATTTCTAACATGGGAGCAAAAACTCAAAGAGCACAAACACAAGCTGTATTAACCCTATCATCCGTAACCACAGCTTTTCAAAGACACAACATATTATCTAAATTTTTTTGTGTTAAGATTATATATCTTAGTTATTTGTCTTCAGAGTCACAATATGTTCTGGTTCAACTAGCTGGTTTGCTAAGGTGTAGCGCCCGAATTCCCTATTTGGTCGCTTATGCTTCTGTCAGGTCCAAGGGTACAGGATTTGATAGTCATTAACCCTGCTCGAAGTCCCGTGTTGCGCACCTGCCAGATTTTGCATTGCCCGGGCCAATCATGTATGTGTGGTTCCTGAACAGTAATTCTACGGTGCACAATATATTGCAGTTTGTAAGTTGTAAGATGTTGCAGTTGGTATTTTTGCTGTTGCCGAACACCAGTTCTATTTTGAACATTGGTTGAGGTCATTGTTTTTTTTTATTCATATATTTGAACCATATTTACTTACCACTTTTCGATCACCCCTTCAATATATTTAGTTATAGAGTTTCACGTTTCGTGAGCACAAACGCCCAATTGTACCCTAAGAAATTAATTTTGATCACACAGCGGTGTGGTTTCAATTTGTAAAACAATTTTCAATGGAAAAATGAAATGCGTAATAAAAAATGTGTATAATAATCTCCAATGAAGTCATTCAAAAGAAAATAACTAGAGAATAAAGATGCAAAAGGAGCATGGAATAAATTAATTTAAAATTAAAAATTATATTATGAATATCACAACGGACATGCGCGTTAAATCTGAATGAGTGATATACCAAATGAAAGGTATTGTTTTCATTAGAGGGATTTTATCTAAACAGTTGCAAAATTAGTTTGTCTCGGGAGAAATTTGCGAAAAAGTAAAATACTTTTGATTTACTCGATTGGAGATAGTGGGGACATTGGAGCCACTTCCCTCTCTTATTTTAAAGCGACCGGACGTGTTTTTTTTTTGTGCGCACTGCGTTTTTACTAAATATTTTAGTTTATAACTTTAAACTCCGGTGTTTATTTATATTTATTAATATTTATAACAACCAATCTTTTGCATTTCAAATATCCGTATCGCTTCGTGTGTGCAGTGGTATATTTGGAGGTAAAATAACAATTTATTCAAAGAATTGACTGGCCACCCCAAGGGCCGGACCTGGGAAAAATTCGGCTTCCGAATATCTTAGTCTAAATGAGCCATGACCGATATGCTTTAAGTGATACCACCAGACCCAATAATTCGAACCCCTTTAAGAGTCACCGAACAGGGTAATGAACCGTCCGGACCCCCGATACGAACTGATGCTACAGTATTAGTTACGACGGCACCAAAACCCTTGCGGGTGATCCCACCATCGAAACACATATTTGTTTCCCGGTTTGCCCTTGATACTTCTAAGATTGATATGAGATATTACAAAATTTAAATACACGTACACCAGGCACACGTCATCTTTCAAAATACGTGTGCCCGTGCAGATGTTCACGATGATTTGTTCCGCCAGCTTTTGGCCAGAGAACATTTTCGTCCAGGAACAACAGCCAAGTACGGTGAAGAAAAAAATGATCAAACCTGTGGGAGTGAAACTACTATCTCAATATACCAGAACTCATGTAAATGAGAACTCATACTTCAATATACCAGAATGAGAACTCATCTACATGAGTTTTGGTATATGGTATATTGATATATAAGTCCCCCAGAGCTACCAGCTGGGGGCAGTAAAGAAGGAGAATTTTCAACATTAGACTACTCTTATGTTGAGAAATCTCCGTCTTTACTGCTTAAATCGCACCACGACTTCCCTGCGGGTATGTTCGACATTTCACTCGGGCAAACTAAGCACGTTAGAAATTCTTTAGGTCGGCTGTTGGACTTGTGTTTCGTTTCTGATCCTGACAGAACTACTCTTTCCAGAACTTTACCCCTTTCTAAGCCTGAGGATCCATATCATCCCACTCTTGGGGTTTTAATCGTAAGCAATACTTTAATTGACCTTAAGTCTACACTTAAATCTCATAAAGTTCGTTTATTCCGTAAGGCTGATTTTATAAAACTAAATAAATTACTTTTTGAATCTACTGGCATGCGATGAAATAAGCATTGCCTTACACTGATTTTATTACACCTTGAATATATTCTGCGACGCTTGCGTGCTGTGGAAATATCCGTCCGCTTCAACTTCCGCTATCAACGTATACAAAGCACCTATTGAATTTAAAGAACGTCATAAATAGACTTTTAAATAAACATAAATTATCTGGCTGTACAGTTAGTTATTCGAGATACTTAGTGGCTCGGTGAAGAACTGAAGAACTGCGCCGAGGCACGGTGCAAGCCGCTCCTTAAACTCTTCAAGCTATCGCTGGAGACTTCGCTGGAGACTATCGGTTTGATATTTTTGGAAATAAAAAATGCATAAAAAAGGGAAAAAATCCGATGCTGCCAATTATACAGGCATTTCTAAATTGTCAGCAATACCAAAGCTTTTCGAAAAACGTATCACTCCACATTTGCAACACCTATGTTGTTCAATAATATCCCCGTGCCAACATGGCTTTATGAAGCGCCGCTCCACCACCACAAATTTATTGGACCTAACACTCAGACGTCATATACACTGACTTCATTAAAGTATTTGACTCTGTTAAGCATTCGCTTCTTGTAATTAAACTCAGTCTTTTGGGATTCCCAACTGATCTCCTGATTTGGATTTCGAGTTACTTATCTGGAAGAACCCAACGTGTTTTATTTAAAGATGTTACCTCGCGTTTAGTCCGCGTCACATATGGGGTGCCCCAAGGAAGCCATCTTGGACCCTTACTTTTTACATTATTTATTAACGACTTGCCCCTTCCCTTAACTGATTCACTTGTACTGATGTACGCTGATGACGTTAAGCTTTGTCTTCAGTATAGATTCACTAGTGCCTAATCTAGACTTCAATCCGATTTGGATAAATTTCAAAATTGGTGTTTAGCAAATAACCTAAAGCTTAATGGATCGAAATGTAAACTTATGTCTTTTTATCGATGTAGTCCTCACCAGGCTACGTACTTTCTCAATGGAAATGCCTTAGATTAACTCAGCTTAACGATCTGGGTGTCCTATTAGATTTGAAACTTAAATTTACCGTCCATATATCGACCATGGTTAATAAAGCTATGGGTGTGCTTGGTTTTATTAAAAGATGGTCAAAAGAATTCAATGACCCGTACATAACAAACACTTCATATACTTCACTAGTCCGTCCGATTCTAGAGTATGGATTGTGTGTCTGGTGTCCTCAATACAGAGTACACCAAGATCACATAGAATCTGTCGAAAAAAAAAATTCTTTATTTCCACACTTAGGGGACTTATTTAGGATGCAAGTCTTCACCTTCCCTCCTGTCATTGTAGACTTTTATTAATAAGCTTGCCATCATTAACAAACCGTAGAATCTTATTAATGGTAATGTAGACAGCCAGCATTTAAAAACACGCTTAAATTTTAACGTTCCTAGTAGAAGGACTAAGGAGGAGTTCACGCATTTTTTGGTCTTTATCGTAGTGCTTTAATAATTTACAGCCACCCTTTTCTTTTCGATAAAAAATAGTGAAAGAGATAAACTAATCTCAGTGAACATTTTGGCGCCAAAAAAAAAATTGCGCTTCGCGAAACAAAACTTTCATCGCCAACGAGCTGCTACTGGAAGGATTCGTCGTCCCCATGCCCTACACCTGCATCGACTGCCCAAGGAAAGTGGCCGTAGGATTAAAGGATACGAACGCAGAACCACAGGTATTTGTGCACAAAATTGAAAGTCGAGAAAAGACAAATTAAAATTCGTCTTGTGCTGGAATATTGCACCCTCCTTTCAATTCTTGGCGCATGTGTACGTACATTAAAAATAGTAGAGGTAAAATAAATAATAAAGTATATAAAAGTTATAAAAATTTCATTATAAATATATGTATGCTAACATAAATGTACTGCCTGTGGACATAATCAAAAAAACATATATGTATATTATTTGCAATCACTGTCGCCCCCTACCCCTCGTTCTTGAATATACAAATTTGCCAAATAAATATTAAAGTGCAGCCAAAAATTATTTTATATATTACAAAAGGTTTTCGCCTTTTATCGAAATTAAAATTTATTTAATTTAATTAATTAACAAAAAAAATATTTTAATAAATTTTATTATTATTAACAAATAATTAAATAAAACTATTAAAAATTGCATAGTTTTCGCTTCTTTATTGAAAAATAAATAATTTTTTATAAAATGGAGAGGAATAAACAGAACTTAATTCCACGACTCTTATTGATTTAAAAAGAAGATTAAATGTTAAAGCTGGATCACTTCCTCTAAACAAAACCGAGCTAGAGTGCAGGCTTCATATTTTACATGAGACAATTTCCAAAGAATATGAGTTGCAAGACCAGATCGAGCAATTAGATGAATTGGATGATTTCGGAGCCGAGTTGGAGGAATTTGCCATAACAACCAAGGCAAGGATTATGTCCTTATGTAATGCCTTAAATTCAGCTGAAGACTCCCGTCCAGCTACTGCAATTTCTGCAGCCCCAACTCGAGATCGACTTCCCAGTTTAGCATTACCAAAATTCAGTGGAAATTATTCGGAGTTCAAAAATTGTATAAGTCTTTTCGAGACATTAGTTGACAAAGATGTGAACATTCCTGTTATCGAAAAATTTAATCATTTAATTTCTTGCCTCTCAGGTCACCGATAGTAATTATGACAAAGCTATCGCTAGTCTAAAAAGAGTTTATGATAACGAATGTCTCATCTTTGCGAACCAAATAAGTCAACTGTTCAGCCTTCCGAAAATTTCCCAGCTGTCTGTGTCGTCGTTGAGGGGTCTCATCGACACTGTGTCATCAATTTATGGATCACTATTATCCATAAGAGATGATACTAAAATTGCAAACTCAATGATTATACATTTAGTTTTGAGTAGAGTGGATCCAGTGACCAAGCAAAGATGGGAAGAGTCACTGGATTATGAGGAATTGCCGGTGTGGTCCGATTTCGAAAAAATACTATCGTATGTACCAGCATCTGTCCGCTGAAGAGACTGGTAAACCAAACAGGAATAAACTGGGTTTAGCAGGAAACTTAATAGAAGTTCGTTGGCTTGTTCCTACGCCAGCGCCTATGCCAACGCCAGCTTGCAGTTATTGTAACGCTCAAGACCATTTTTTGCCCAGTGCAGTCCGTTCGCTCGCCTTGCTGTAGTGCAAAGGTTTGAGTTTGTTAAGTCAGCCTCCCTCTGTTTAAATATTCTGCGAAAAGGTCACACGGTAGCGAAGTGCAAATCGACTAGGTGTCAAATCTGTGCAAGATCGCACCATAAACTTCTGCACCGATTTACAGTGACTGAAAATAACTAAGCGTTACCACCACCTACAGAAAATCCTCCTCCAGCGTTAACGAATGATGGCCCTTCTACTTCACATGCTCACATGCCGTGGTGAAGTCGAGAATCAATGGTAGTAAGTTTCCGTTCGACTTTTGGGTTTTGAAAACAATTTCAGGCTTTCACCCTGACTAGTCAGTGAACGTGAACGCGATTGGACCCTACCAAAGAACTTGCCATTAGCAGACCCATATTTTTATAAACCTCAGCAGATAGATATGCTAATTGGAGCTGAGTCATTTTTCGAGCTTTTGTCCGAAAGCTTTTGTTTTCGAGCTTTTGTGTTGGTCAAATAAAGCAAGGTCCGAACCATCCCATACTTCAAAAAACTCTCCTTGGGTGGATAGTATCGGGAAATATATGGCAAATTCCTCAACTCCTCAACAGCCTCAATTACGTTATACCCCACCAGTGTGTCTTACGGCCTCAAAGTATAACGACCAAACTACGTGTCGTTTTTGATGCGTCCTGTAATACATTGCAAATTCGTTCAATATTCAATATGCAATATTCGTTGCAAATCTGCAGAAGGTATTAAAGCCTCATTGTTGACTGCAAAGTCCAAAGTAGCGCTGCTCAAGACGCCGCTCTGCCGCAAAATAAAACCTTTTATCAAAGCACCGATCGAACGAAGTGTATATTGGTCAGATTCAGAAGTTTGTCTTCATTGGATTCGTTCCCATCCATCGTCGTTGTCAACGTTCGTATCAAATAGAGTTTCTGAGATTCAAGAGTGGTCTGAGGATAGCACGTGGCGGCATGTACCAACTAAACGGAACCCGGCAGATATTGTGTCAAGAGGTGGAGACGTAAAGGAAACGTTTGAATCGATCTGGTTCACAGGTCCATCGTTTTTAACGGAGCCCGAAGATAAGTGGCTAGCGAGTCTCCGGTTTGGTCCGTCACCAAAGATTTTGCAGATGAAAGCAAAGAAAAATGCCGTCGGACTGACCGCAATGGTCTCCACCTCATATTTGTTGGAAGTGATAGAAGGATTTTCCTCTCACTTAAAACTGCTGCGAGTGTTCGTTTACATGGTCCGCTTTATAAAGAAGTGTTACTTCTGATAGTGTACCTTCACCTGTCGAATATCAAGAAGCTTTTAATAAAATTTTCCACATAGTCCAAGAGCACGAGTATTAAGAGGAAATTCAAAATATTCGAAAAATCTGGTTGTTAGCCCAAGCCTACAGAAGCTAAGTCCGTTTGTCATTGAAGCCTCTCAGGCTGGGATTACCTTTTCGTTGTTGCGGGTCGGGGGGCGACTAGCTAATGCTCCTATTTCGTACGATGCCAATTTTCCAGTATTGTTGACGAAGCGCTCTCAACTTGTTCAGAGCTACGTCCGATACTTGCACGAGTCGAATTTTCATGTGGGTCCACGAGCTGGTGAGTCTCTTGCGACAGCGCGTTTGGATAGTAAATGCGCAGGAAGTCTGCAGTCAGATAGTACGGTCATGCATACGCTGTTTTAAATGCAAGCCTCATCTGATGACTCAAATCATGGGAGATTTACCCTTAGATCGAGTCCGTGCTCTCCGCCCATTCTGCATTGAGACGACATTGAAAATTCGTGGCAGGCCACCATACAAGTCCTACATTGCCCTGTTTGTTTGTTTTGCGTCTAAAGCAGTACATTTAGAAGTAGTTTCCGATTTGTCAACTGATTCCTTTTTATTGGCATTTCAAAGATTCGTTGGGCGCCGAGGATGTCCGCAGATCGTGCACTGCGACAACGCAATGAACTTCGTGGGAGCGAGTCGCCACTTCGCAGCACTGCGGCACCAAATCGAAGACGAAGCGGATGAGCTGCGGCAATATGCATCAAGGAAAGAATGCGTATTTGCATTCATACCGCCGCGGGCTCCGCACATGGGCGGACTATGGGAGGCAGGTGTGAAGTCTGCAAAGAACCTTCTCCTACGAGCGATGGGCAGAGCGAAGTTGACCTCAGAGGAGCTGCAGACCGTCCTCGTTGGAGTCGAGGCCGTCCTGAACTCGAGGCCCCTGGGCGCCCTCAGTCAGGAAACAAGCGACGGCGAGACATTGACTCCCGGGCACATGTTGACAGGCGGGCCGCTCATCGCCCCATCAGTACCGCGGACCCCGGTCCAGCAGGGTCTAACGTGCTTGCGGCGATGGTGGCTTGTCTCGTCAATCAAGCAAACGTTTTGGCAGCGATGGTCCCGGGAGTACGTCTTGGGCCTACAGGTGCGGTAGAAGTGGCAGCGGGAGCAGGAGGAGGTCAGGAAGGGCGATCTGGTCCTGGTCGCCAAGAACTACCAGCCGCCCCAACAGTGGAACACCGCCAGGGTCGTCGAGACTCACGCCGGCGCGGACGGAAGGGTCAGGGTCGCCGTCGTAAGGACTAGTTCAGGAGCGGTCTTCAAGCAGTCCACAAGCTGGCGAGGCTGCCAGTGGTTGATGCCTGATGGAGGCCTTCAACAGGGCAGGTGTAGAATTAATGTAGAATTTAAAGTTTGAATTTTTTGGAGTCTAGTATAAGTTAGCATAGGGCAGAGCGGGAGCGCAAGAAAAGCTCACTTGCGCTCTCCCGTGAATTCGCCTCGCTTCGCCGCAATAGATAAGCTAGGCTTAAGTTAGTTGATAAATATAATCGAGTGAATAAATATAATAAAGCGAGTGCACGCATTTTTTGGTCTTTATCGTAGTGCTTTAATCATGTCATTTTATCGATCTAGTCCTCACCAGGCTACGTACTTTCTCTATGGGAATGCCTTAGAACGATTAACTCAGGTTAACGATCTGGGTGTCCTATTAGATTTGAAACTTAAATTTACCGACCATATATCCACCATGGTTAATAAAGCTATGGGTGTGCTTGGTTTTATTAAAAGATGGTCAAAAGAATTCAATGACCCGTACTTAACAAAAACTTTATATACTTCACTAGTCCGTCCGATTCTTGAGTATGGATCGTGTGTCTGGAGTCCTCAATATGGAGTACACCAAGATCACATAGAACCTGTACAAAAAAACGTCTTTTTTTTTCGCACTTAGGGGACTTAATTGGGATGCAAGTCTTCACCTTCCATCCTATCATTGTAGACTTTTATTAATAAACTTACCATCACTAACAAACCGTAGAACGATGCTGGGTGTCATGTTTTTAGTTAATCTCATTAATGGAAATGTAGACAGCCAGCATTTACTAACACGCTTAAATTTTAATGTTCCTAGTAGAAGGACTAGAAACTTTCGTCCTCTACTCCTCAGCCATTGTAGCTCGACATATGCCCAACACGATCCGTTCAGGGTTTTATGTTCGGACTACAATGGTCTCTACAACATCTTGCCACTTTGCTCTACTAACAATCTTAAATCCTTTATACTAAACGCCTTATCTGTGCAACACTTTTCCTCGTAATACTTTACTCCTTCTCTTTATACTCGGATCTATTCCCGCGATTCGAGCCGTACGTTACGCGGCAGCGCCCCTCGGTCGGTTGGGCGGGAGGTGGGCTGTACGTATGCAGAGGGAACCGCGCGAAAAAAAAAAAAAAATAATCATTTACAGCCACCCTTTTCGTTTCGGTAAAAAATAGTGAAAGAGATAAACTAATCTCAGTGAACATCCATATTTTGCCACTTTGCTCTTCATACTTAACGCATTTTCTGTGCAACACTCTTCCTCGTGATACTTTACTCCTACTCGGATCTATCCCCGCGATTCCGTCCCGTACGTTATGCGGCATCGCCCCTCGGTAGGTTGGTCGGAAGGTACGTATGCAGTGGGAAACGCGCGCAAAAAAAAAAAAATAGATATTTGTACATATACAGATTCTGCTCAAAAATTTTCTTCGGTGGGAATTTCAACCAACCCGATTCAACATTTCTTTCAAAGATTTTTAAAGAATTTCCCAAATGAGTCGGCGTTCGCCTTATTTTGTCTTCTAAAATTTTGAAAATATTTGATTATGTTAGTTACTCAAATATCAGCAAGGGTTGTTCTACGATTTTTTTAAATTAGTGAAGGTAACCTTAAAAAATTAAAAAGACTCTTAAATTTAAAAAACGCGTAACTTTGTAACCAATTCACCTAACTTCATATGCGATTTTTTGTTAAAAAGGATTTAAAAAATATCTTTTTCATTTCTTTAAGATCAAATGTCTTAATCGTAAGAAAATAAATACTCTGATAAGTATAGCTACTCATAAGCTAAGCTAAGGTGCAATATATAGCAATACATAAATTATTCGGTTGCCGCTTGGCTTTTTGTAATTTGTGAACATAAAAAACCAAACAATAAATAGAAATAATGCATTTATTTATTGAACAAATTTTATTTAATTCTGGCCACTGGTCGCGACCGCACTCTGAAAAAAAACTCCCAAACAATTCACAAACAGCTAATGGCGCTTTACCTGGCAGCGACGCACTCCGAAAAAAATATCCCAAAACGATTTGCAGTTTTTTGTTTTCACCACTAAAAGCCATTTTTAATCGACACGAGATCCAGAGAGCGCTTATGTTTTTGGAAGATCTGAACTCTAGAAAATGTCCCCGCGTAACCTTGCCAGGGATAGCCCAACGTGTTAGAAGACTTAAAAATAAAAAGTTTAACTAATCAAATAAAAAAAAAAGTATTTATTATTTAAAAAAATATTATCTTTTTTTAGAATTTAGGTATTTGTCTTCTGTTAGAGGAGAATTTTTCACGCTTAAATCAAGAAAGGTAAAGATCTTTGCTATTATGGGGCGAACAACATTTGAATATTGTGGCATCATTGGCTTTAAAAAATAATTTGTCTTTAATTTGTCTAATTACGTTTAACTTCTGTAGAATGGCCTTCCATGCCTATGATAAAATATACTGTGTATTATATCGATAAACAAAATTTGTGCATTTAATATATTCGACATAATTATATTTAAACATTGATTTAATTTAAAAGAAAGCTAACTTCGGACGGAGCCGATGTTGATATACCCTAGATATATATCGGATCCTATATAGTTGGACGATCAATATAAGAATTTCACTATCAAATCAATTGTTTTAATATAAATGTTAGAAACAGCCCAAGCATCTTTAAAAATACCAATTTGGTGTCATTTCCGATGGTTCAGTTAAATGGCAGCTATAGGATATATTCGATCGATCCCTGTGAAATTTGGCAGATCGCATAAGATAGCCCAAGGTAAAATACCAATAAAGTTCAAATTTTCTAGCTTAAAAAACAACAGTTATATGACAGCTATAGGATATAGTTGACCGATCCCGGCCATTCCGACTTATGTATATTGCTTGCAAAAGAAATATGGACGTGTGCAAAGTTTAAAGTCGATAGCATTAAAACAGACAGACGGACATGCTTATATCAACTCAGAAGGTGATCCTGATCAATAATATATATACTTTATAGGGTCGGAGACTGCGTTGCACACTTTTGACCGAAATAATAATACCCTCTCCAAGGGTATAAAAATACAATCAATCTTCATCTCAGAAGCAATCTCAGGTTTGTATATTTTCACGTTAATAAAATTGAATATAACAAATTATATTTAAACTGCGATATTAAAAATAAATAAAATAAAATAACTATATTTCAGAATACACCTTTTCTGCTGGAAATCGAAAAAACATTCGCAAAACATTGGGAATGCGAAGAATATTTTACAAACTTATAACGGAAATTTAGAAACGAATTTATGCTGTAGTAGCGGCCGACAGAATCGGTTTGCTTAGTTTGTTAAGCTTTTAATCCATGATTTGGTTTTAATTTTCAAGCAAAATGATTTGTTACGGCCTAAAATCTACGGTGACTGAAATTTAAGTAATGCAGTGTTTTATTTTAAACGAGAGAACTTTTATTATTAAAAACGAGAGTACTGTACTGCCATATTTTTAGACGTCTCTGAAGCATTTGATATAGTTTGGCTAGAAGGTCTAATTTACAAGATCATGACAATGCTCCCCTACAACACCTACAAGCTTTTAGAGTCTTACCTTTACGACAGAAAATTTGCTGTAAGGTGCAACACAACTATAGCTGCTGATTTCACTATATGAGCTGGAGTTCCCCAAGGCAGCGTGCTAGGACCAACATTATATGTCCTTTTCACAGCAGACATACCGATAAGTTCACGACTAATAACATCTACGTTTTCTGACGATACAGCTATTCTTAGCCGCTCAAAATGCCCGATTCAAGCAACTGTGCAGCTGGCTGCACATCTGGTCGATGTTCAAAAAGGCTATAAGAATGGCGAATTAAAGTGAACGAACAAAAATGCAAGCACGTTACGTTCACCCTGAACATGCAAAGCTGCCCGCCGCTAACGTTAAAAAACCCTCCACTCCCGCAAGCAAACGAAGTGACATATCAAGGAGTACACCTCGACAGAAGACTCACATGGTGCCGGCCCATTGAAGCCAAGAGAACACACCTAAAGCTAAAAGCCAGCAGCCTCCACTGGCTTATCAACGATCGGTCTCCTCTTAGCCTTAAATATTAAGTCCTGCTGTATAACTCGGTACTAAAACCTATATGGATGTACGGCTCCCAGTTATGGGAGAATACCAGCAATAGCCATATTGGCATAATCCAGCGAGCTCCGACGAAGATCTTGCGAACAATCACAGGGGCACAATGGTATGTTCGCAACGAAAACATACATCGCGACTTAGACATTCTATCAGTCAAAGAAGTGATCGCAGAACAGAAGGAAAAGTACTTTTCCAAGCTATTGTTGCACCCTAACCCTGGCGCGAGGTCTAACAAGGTTGAGCAACCAATCACGTCTTTGTCGCAATGACTTACCCGCCCAGCGACCAACTTGAGGGACGCGTAACCAGAACGCAGTCTTAGTTCACTGTAAGTTAAATTTTCATTTTAAGATTCGTAAACTTATTGTGAGTTTCATCTTCTCAAAAGAAGATTCAATAAAAACTTATCCAAGCTAAAAAAAAAAAATGTGTTTTATTTATATGCATTATATGCTCAGTGGGGCATATGCTTTAAAGCTTTTTGCTTGTAAAGTTGTGAATTGCTAGAGTCCTCATTAAGACATGGCACACTGAAGCACTAAGTAGAGTCACATTTATTTAAATAAACTAAAAGCGGAAAAGATATATTCGATATTTTCTAGGGTATTGCATAAATATATGCACAGACTGCCAATTTGCCAATCAAATACGCACACATGCGTACGTAACGTCAATCTCCCCAATCTGTGGCTGCTCAAAATTGGTAGCTTCACTTATAGGACTTAATCTTGACTTAACTAGTTATGCCAGATTAAAGCGATATATCAAAAGTTGCTTCATAACTAAGATCGAATTAGCCAATTTGTGAGAACGGGAATCCACAATGTTGAAAACAGCCTGGAGGGAGAGCGCGAAAAGTGAGGTTCACGAACACGGATCATAAGCTCGTTCTCTTTTACAGCGGCAGTGGAGGAATCCGGTTAGGCGAGTGGAGCGGCCCAAAGACACAGCGAAGCAGGAGAAAAACCTTAAGACGAGGTAGGTGACTTACTAACAGCAAGGTGCGAGAGAGTAGGGAAATACCAGAGCACAAGGTAGATTTAGGGAAAACACATACGGATTAGTGGAATAAAAGATATAGAAGGAAAAAAAATCTTATGTGCGTAGTACATTTCTAGAGGGAGGAACGCGTCCCCATACCTCCAGGAGTCCCATAAAAGGAGTCTCGAACAACAACGTCGAGTTTCGAGTTTGCGTGTTACTCCGTCATTCTAGGACCATCAGGGGGCCCGTCGACACCAAATATCCTCAGCGACACAACCTAGCGCCGTATACAGGACAATCTACATACACATCAGTCAATATCATTCAAATATTTCTGACTCCGGGAATGGCCAGTTCTCTCGCGACATTGTTATTGAAATTATCGTGGTGAATGTTGAAAAATCCTGCATATTTAGATGGCGAAATAACTGGGAATTATCTAGATGATACATAACATAAATGGCCAAAATATATGTTAAATTATTTAAAACTTTAAAATGTTGTTATTCTAAATAGAAAAAATATGTTTTTAATTTAAACATTTAATAAAATATTGAACTTTCTAGAGCGAATATTATTACATATGATGAAAGGTGGCAAACTATGTACTGCATACATGAAAAACGTAATAATGTGAATCGTATTTTACACGTATAATCCCAAAACGTGTAAAAGTCGTCAAACCTTTTGCCAAATTTGATTGAAGTTGTGAAATCAATCAAAAACTTTAAACCATAAGTTATGATTTTTACTATAATTGTTTTGTTTACAGTGTGAAGTAAACATTTAAGAATAAATTTTTAGTAGTTTACATAAGAAAACGCTTTTAAATTAAATTTTAACTTTAAATTACTGTAACATTTTGATTCAAAAAATTGTAGGCGAATTCTTTTTACAACTCTTGCAAATTTACAACCTGGCTGTCTATCATTCTAGGTCGGGGCTGAGCCGCATGGGAGTGTTGATATTTACGCCTCACGGATCCAGTTGGAGAGTGAAATGTATCCCCGCTTTCAGAACTTTGGGTACTGTATCGTCTTTCCCTTGCTCTCTTCTGTTCGTCGCGCCGTTTGCGTTGTCGCTTAATTGCCATGGCGGAATGAATGCCGACCGAATGCATTATAGCCCTTGAAATATAATAATGTGTAAGATAATTTAATATTTTCGTCATATATTTAGAACTTTTAGTTTCTACCTTTTCTAAAATATGAATATAATTGGTGTTCTCAGTATATATATGTATATTTAACAAGAAAACTAACTTCGGGCGGAGCCGAAGGTGATATACCCTTGCGGTTATGTGGCAGCTTATATAATTAGATATATATCAGATCTTATATAGTCGGCCGATCCTTATGAAATTCGGCAGATCGGATTATTTTGCCCACAATAAAATCCATAGAAAGCCCCATGTTTTTTAATTTAAAAAACAACAAAGTTATGGCATTTCCGATCAATCAGTTATATGGCAACTATATAATTGACCGATACCGGCCGTTCCGATTTTCATACTGCCTGCAAAGGAAAGAAGGATGGGTGCAAAGTTTGAAGACGATAGCTTTATAACTGAGAGACTAGTTTGCGTAGAAACAGACAGACGGACATGCTTATATCGACTCAGGAGGTGATCCTGATCAAGAATATATATACTTTATAGGGTCGGAGATATCTCTGCGTTGCAAATTTTTTGCCAAAATTATAATACCCTCTGCAAGGGTATAATAAAGTGATATTAGTAAAAGATGTTTCGTTTATTTATACTTTTTATAATGTGCTGGTGCTGCAGAAAATAATCGTGAGGTAAAAAATGTTAAAAGTAAAATGTTAGCCTTTTCGTTACCATAATTTTTAACGATAGTTGTAATGTTACTGTGCCTCTGTTGAAGTACTAGCTGTAAAAGAATAAAGTTTAATCTAATTTTCGTTTCCATTAAAAACTGCCTTTGGTTTAGTGTGGGAATATAACCTGAATAACCGCCGTTGACTGCATTTCTTCAAAATAGTGTATCAACAGGTTATAGGCTCAAGCAGGTGAGTGCGGGAGGTTGGTTCGTAGTAGAAAAATACGGCGCGGTAGTTCGGAGAATAAAAGATCGAAACTGTACAAGATCGAAAAATTGGACACAGGAAACTATGGTCCATTTGAGGTCCACCCAAATACGAAGTGTGTTGGTACATGCAGAATCTTGGAGTGTTATCGGAGAGCCAAGGCCGATCGAGCAACTGGCTATGATAACACTGAGTGTAAGGCCGACACAGTTGTGTTACTTGAAGAGTTGACTTACGGCTGCAAGTGGCTGAAGGATGTGCATGAACCAAGTGGTCCAGTAAGAAAAGTAGCACTTTGCAAGAAGTTACTTGGTCTTCGTATGACGAAGGAAGACGGAAAGTGTGAGTATGTAAACACTTTTTGTTCGATTATAGACAAGCTAGATATTAAACTTGGTGATGAATTGGCTGTCATAATTCTGCTCACCAGTTTGACAAACAGTTTCGTTATCGCAATGAAAATGCGCGATAAGAAGCCGACTCTCAAATAGTTAAAGATCAAGATTCTAAAGGAGGGGAAGCGTAGAGGAATTCAACGTGAACCGATTACAGATGCACAATAAGCTTATCAAGCGCATGCTCCGTAGAAGGCTGAATCGCAAAACAGGAAGGCGAAAGTAAAATGTTATAACTGCGGACAGCGAGGACATTTCAAGAAGGAATATAGGAACCTAATCAATGATAAAAGCCGTAAGGAGCTAAGCGCTCAGTCGTTCACAGTTTAAGTGGCGGAAGCGAACGAGATACGAAGTACCAACTGGGGCGTAGACTCGTGAGGGACGACGCATATGGGTTGTGCCCGCAAGATGTTCACAGCGTTCTAAAGGCAGTCGGCTAGGGTGACTTGGTGTTTCAAACAGGATAGTGCGAGTTGAAACTGAAAAATGTCTTCATGTCCCCGAGATGAAAGGGAATTTCATTTCAGTATCATGGGCCATTGAACCAGGATGCAATGTTACTTTTGATCAAATAAAAACGCATTGGTCGCATACAAGAGAAACATGTTATTTATGTTTCAAGCTGATGGAAATCAAGGTTTCATGGCAGGACAGGAAGTACGCAATTACAGGAATTACGCTAGCTTGGCAAATATGGTTGTCGGGTCAGGCAGCAGCCACAGCTATCACTAATATATAATAATTATAGTTTGTCATTTCATATTTGTCCTATTTATCTTATCGCTATTGTTGGTCGCAAGCCGACTCTTCTCGGCCGCTCGGCTTCAACGGGCTTTATCTTTAGCATTAAGTTAACGAGCTTTCGCCCGGCCTATGTTCTAAGGCGGGCCCACTTGTACTCTCTATCTCAGTGCATACGCATCATAATTCGGAGCTTTCTCGCACTCCATTTCCTATGCGAATAAATAAACATTTTATAACGTTGTGAAATAAATAATTTCCTCTTTTGTTATTTGGAAAAAAGGGAAAAGGTCATTGAAAAGGCTCAATGACCAAACATTGGTGACCCCGACGTGATATAATTAATAAAATTAACAATTTCACGAACATTAAATATAACTAGTGCAAATATACCCGATTCAGTTTTGTGCGGTGTATTAACATATGTATGTACATTTTGAACATAAACGGCATACAGTGCATCAGTGAAACAATTATTTTGTATTTATACACAAATCATTTAATAATATAAATAAATACATAGGCATAAAATACAATTGTTATCCGGTCCGCCAACATACATACATACATATATACGTTCCACTTGCAAGTGCATTCGCCTCACACAAGCGTTCATATATATATAGTAAAGTGTTTTTTTTATTTGAGTCGAACTAATGTCCCGTCAGTTGACTAAGGACAACGCTAAGTTGAATTAAAAACCGAATGTTCCGTTTGGTGTCTTTATTCAAAAGATCTCAGCTTAAGACTAAATTATTGTGACAAAAAATCTTACTTCTACTGCCCTTTGTTTACATTGGTTCAGCGTGGGATCGCCTACGCTGCAGATTCATATTTCTTGGAACATAACAGAATTTGTTTCATATTTCAGATTCATATTTCTTGGAACATAACAGAATTTGTGAATATGTCACTTCCCTCCCCTTAAAAGGGTTGCCTATGTTTGGGGTGGCATTTCAGGGTACAATGCAGGCAACTGGTTTTGTGCCGGTTCTATTTCTTGTTGTGGTTCTTGATTATTTTTTGTTTGTTTTCTAAATTTTGTATATAAAAAGGTAAGTGGATTTTGTGTATACAATTTTGATAGGACAACAAAAATAATAAGAACGATAACTACTAATATTATAATTACGTAAAGTGTGGTATTATTTTCTGAAATTAGTTTTAAAACGTCATTATGTTCTACTATCTTTATCTTAGTTACATTAATCGGTGAATACAATGCTGTTAAATCAAATTCAGGACTTAACGAATTTTCGCTTAAAATAACATTTCCAATTTTAACTCTACATTGTTTTATTCTAATAATTTTGCTTCCATTTATTTTAATATCACCATTTAATTCTTGACAATTTTGTTCGATTGTAGTTTCAGTTAGATTCCATGTAAGTATAATATTTGGTTCTACATATTGAATCATTTCCTTTAAAGGAGTTGGTATAAAATTACAAATTGGATTTTTACGCTTAATTATATTTTTAATGCATTCATTATTAACTTCTTTATTGTCTTGATTATAAATTTTATTCTTATCTTCAAAATATGATTGTTGATCTGAATAGTCTAACTGATATCCGTTGTGGTCGGGATAAGGAATTATTTTAATGGTGTTAATGGTTTTGTGGTTAATAGGGATATGTGAAATAAGTAACAGTTCGTTATTTTTGTAGTCAATCCACGTAGATGTTTTGATTAAAAGTATATTTTGGCTGTTAATGCGTTCTAGTTTGTCGTAATTGAGTAACTTTGGGTTAAAAAGTCCAAGACGTGAAAGTTGCATGCCCATTTCGATGTCTTCAATGTACTCAATAAATTGCATGAGTTCATAAACAAGTGTGTCAATACTATTGCGGTTATTTTGGTAGTTAGTAAGTTTCTCCAGTCCTTCATTCACAAACTTTATGACATCATTTAATTTATGAAGTTGAATTGAATTTTCTGCAATTATGTCAATTTTATTGTTAATGTTTACCCTATCTTTTTCATCAAGTGTGCCAAAAACAAATTTAAAAGATGAACCTATTATGTCAAATAGTCCACGTTTCTGCCTATTTTGCTGATGAATAGTTATACCATTTAATTCTTTTAGTAGTTTATTGTACAAATATTTCATTCTGGGCGAGTCTTTGATTTTGTTACCAAAAGATTCAGTGATAATATTGATTTCTGTTAGATTAATTCTTAAACAGTGATGTTCATATACTACCGGTATTTGAATTGGAACGCTTGAGAAGAGTAAATAGCCAAGGTCGGAATCTATGTTGGTTATTTGAATTTGTTGAGTGTGGCTTGTGGTGAATAATAGAAATAACATCATTGTACAGAAGATTCCTGTGGAAGTTTAACGGCATTAGTTTTCTTTTGTTTCTTAAATTGTGTTTTGGAGTATTGGGTTTCCCTATTTCGATTAATAATTTTGTAATGGTCTTCGTCTATTTTTTCTACATTTTTATTTGCTTTAAATGGATTTTCTAATTTTCCCTTTTGAAGTGGACCTTTTCTGTATCTAGTGTCAATGTTAAATTCCTGTCGATCTTCATTTATTTTATCTATTTTCTTTTCTTTAATATTTTGAGTGTTTAATATTGGATGTCCCGCGTATAAGAATATTTGAGCAGGTGTTTGTCCAGTGGTATCATGTTTTATTTTATGATTGTATGTGTAAAGAATTGTCTCTATCTTGCTTAATTTTACTTCTTCATCATTGGATGAGTTGATTATTCGAATTTTTTCATTTATTGTCTTATGTAGTCTTTCGACGTCTGCTACACCGGTTTTTGCCGTGTTAAGTTGTAATTCAATTCCTTCTGCTTCAAGCCATCGCTTTAGAGTCAAGCTGGTGAAAGCTCCGTCTCTGTCTGCCTTTAGTAATTTGGGTTTACCTAACTGATTGAAAATACGCATTAGTGCGTTCCTGCATTCTATCCAATCCTTTGATTTAATATGTTCAAGTGTAGCGAATTTTGAATAAATGTCAATGCAACTGATGTAATGTTTTCCCACAGATGAATAAATATCTACCACAAATTTGTCTCGACAATGTTCAGGATTGGGTGTGATTTTAAGAGGCATTTTGGTATTTCTATGTTCTGTTTTAGCTAAATTGCATATGTTGCATTCATTTATTATATTCTGAATTAATAGTTGGCTATTTGGAAAAAAGTGATTTTCTTTGAATAATTTAGTCATTTTCTGTATACCTGGATGTAAAAGTTTTTCATGTGATTGAAGTATAATTTCTTTGAATTCTGCGTATGAACAAACATTCTTTAATAAGTGGAGGCTGCGAATTACTTTAGTGTAAGTGGTATTAATAATTTCTCTGTGTGCTCTTTGAATGATTTCAAAATCTACATCGCTTTCAATATGAATGGTAATGTTTTTATGAATAAAATGATCAAGTAAAATTTGTTTGGCCTTGTCGAGTGTCATTACATTATATTGGATTGTTGTAATGGAGTTACCGAATATTGTTGAATGCTCTACTTTATTGTTATCGGATTTAATGAAAATTATTTGTTTTTTGAAATAGTTTATTGGTTTTTCTGTTAAATGAATTAGGTTACTATTATCTTCTTCTGCACTATGTTGAGTAACTTCACTATGGTGATTTTCTTCAATTTTAATTCTTGATAATGCATCGGCAACTGAATTTTCTTTCCCTTTAATAAAGTCGATTTTAAATTGGTATTAACTTGTTCCATTAACTTGCCTTTCCATCTTTGTAACTTGGCATTTGGTTCTTTTAAAGTATGCACCCACCTAAGAGGTTGATGGTCACTATCAATGAGAAAATGTCGTCCTAATAAATACTGTCGAAAAATTTTAGTGGCCCAAACAATGGCAAGTAATTCCTTTTCGATAGCACTGTAATTTAATTCATGTTCATTAAGTGTTCTGCTAATAAAGGATATAGGATGACCATTTTGAGAAAGTACGGCTCCAAGGGCTACATTACTTGCATCTGTGGTTAAAATGAATTTTTTTTCGAAATCGGGTAATTGGAGAATTGGTTCACTAATTATTAATGTTTTAAGTTTTTTGAATGCATCTATGTAATCGATATTTTGTGTATCTATTTTTGCTCCTTTTTTTAAACATTTGGTCATTGGTTTTGCTATGTCTGCGTAGTTTGGGATAAATTTACGATAATAACCGGTTAATCCAAGGAAAGCCCTGATCTCTTTTACTTTTGTTGGAATGGGATATGAAACTATGGCTTTTATTTTAAGGGGGTTTGGTTTTATACCATTGGGGGTTACGATGTGACCAAGAAAACTAGCTTCTTTTTTTAAGAATTCACATTTGTCTAACTGTAACTTTAAATTTGCTTCTGCAAGTTTGGAAAAAACTAGCTGTAATGAATTTAAATGTTCGGTAAGGGATGAGGAAAAAACTATGATGTCATCTAAATACACTAAACAGTGTTTATTGAGCAACGGTCGAAGGATATTATTCATACACCTTTGAAAAGTAGCAGGTGCATTTCTAAGGCCAAATGGCATTCGAAGGTATTCGTAATGACCGCTTTTGGTGGAGAATGCAGTTTTAGGTATTGATTCTGAGTCCATTTCTATTTGATGAAATCCCTTTGCCAAATCGATAGTTGTAAAATATTGGCATTTACCTAGTTTACCAAGGATTTCGTCCATGTTTGGTATTGGATATCTGTCGGGAATAGTTATTTCATTTAGCTTTCTGTAATCAATTACTACTCTATACTTAATTTTTCCAGATGCATCAGGTTTTTTGGGTACTACCCAGGTAGGACTATTGTATGGTGAATTACTTTCCCTAATTAATCCCTGATTAAGCATTTCCTGTACTTGGTTATCGACTTCAATTTCGTGCGCTTGAGCAAGTGGGTACTGTTTTTAATAAATTGGGGAGTTATGTGTTGTATTTAGTACGTGTTTGATGGTATTTGTAAATGTCAGATTGTCTCCTTCTTCATATTGAAGATTTTGGAATTTATTTAATACACTTTTCAACCTAGAAGTTTCCTCCTGATTCAGGTGATCTAATCGAAATAATCCAAAATCAATTTTTTTTGTTGATTCCTGAGGTGATTTTTTAATTGGTTCTATTGGCTTTTGGATATAAAAATTGTGGTTCTTTTCCGATTTTGAAGTTATTAATTTATATGTTTTATCAAAAAGGGTAACTGTGCTATTTTTGTAATTTATAATTGATTGTGCATTCTTCAACAATTTTCTGCCAATTAGTATATCATAATTATTAGAAAAATTGTGTACATAAAATGGTTCAGTTGTTTTAAAAATACTATTGCTGGGTAACATAATTAAATTGTTCAATGTAATAGGGCCATTTGATGTCAAAACATCGCATATAGTATTTTGAATAGGAAGACAAAATATATTTTTATTGATCATATTTATTGTGGATCCTGTGTCTATAAGGCAACTGTATGTGCAACCTTTGTATGCTATTTCTATGTATTGGTGTTGTCCGGGGCTGTTAACTGAAAATTTTCGTTTGGTTCTGAGCTATTTAGAATTTGTTCATCTTTATTTTGGGTGTATTGGACCTGTTGTTGCTGTTGTTGTTCATTAATTAACCTATGGTATTGGTTGTGGTCATAATACTGTTGTTCATAATAATTAGGTTGTATTTCTTCGTATTCGTGTTCGTGTGCATCTTGAAATCTTAATTCGTCAATAGACATTTTGGTTTGTTCACTGTCCGATGGTCTTAGTCGTTTGGTAACCGGGAAGTTAGTATTTTTAGATGTAAAGGGTTGTTGTTGTTGAGGGTATGTATTTCCTTTAAAATGTGCTGCTTGAGGATTTTGAATTTTATTTGGATATTGTGGAAAAGGATTTTTGTGAGTAAATGGTTGTGTGTTCATGTATTGGTTGGGTCCGAAATGATTTGGCCACATAGTTTGGTTGTTAGGTATCTGTTGTGTATAGGTGGGTCTAAATGATTGCGTGTATTGATTAAAATTAGGTTGGAATGGTTGAGAATATAGTGGGTAACTTGGTCGATATTGGGTTTGTGTATTTATATTGAATTTGTGTGGTTTAGGATTCTGATTAGGGTTTGAGTTTTTATTACGATTTTCTGGAATTTTATTTAATTCAAAATTAACATGTTCTTCATATATTCCCTCATTGTGTGCGATAGTGATTAATAATCTTAAATCTTCTATGTCATGATGAGCCAAAATAATAAATAATTGTATTGGTAATTTTCTGATCAATATTTTAATGGAATCTTTAATCGCCTGAATATAAATAAGAAAATCTGGCTGGTTACCTTCTAGATGCAATTTTGAAATTAGTATTTGCCGCCGTCTTTCTGCTTCTTCGCAGAATGCTCTCAGATTTCCCTTGTAAGGTGTCTCCCTGAAGTTCTCCAGTAGTTTGTAGTTCGGTGTTTGGGGTTTATATTCTGCAACTAGTCTCGATCTAAGGGTAGGCCAATCTTCAATGTTCGGAAGGCCCAATGATCGTGTTACGTGTCCGTCCAAGTTTCTTTCGATGGCTCCAAGAAGAATCCTCTGTTGTCGCACATCATTAGTTTGGTAGAGTGAAATTACATAGTCCACTCTGCTGACGAAAGTGTAGAGAGTTTCTGGATCACCCTTAAATGGCATTATGTCTTTTAGTTGCCGACGAGCTTCAGCAAGGTTGTTGTCGCTTAGTGCAACGATTTGGGGTGCGGCGATAACTGGTTGTGCCATTGTTACAGTAAATTTGTTTTGATTTCACTTTTTAAAGTTGAAGTGTTTGTTTAAATTAATTTTCTTAAAATTTATTTGTTGTTATTAATTTTTAGGTGCCGTTGGACTTATTGTATTTTTGTTTTGTTTTGTTCTTCCACTTTTTGTTGGACAACCGAATTGGAATTATAATCCAAGTTGAAGTATTTTAAAACGTTTTACGTAATTATTGTTCGAGAACTGAATTATAAAATTGAATTTATTTTTCACTCGAGGTTCTTTTTTTCGGATACTTTTTGTATCCTACCGACTGCGCCAGTAAAGTGTTTTTTTTATTTGAGTCGAACTAATGTCCCGTCAGTTGACTAAGGACAACGCTAAGTTGAATTAAAAACCGAATGTTCCGTTTGGTGTCTTTATTCAAAAGATCTCAGCTTAAGACTAAATTATTGTGACAAAAAATCTTACTTCTACTGCCCTTTGTTTACATTGGTTCAGCGTGGGATCGCCTACGCTGCAGATTCATATTTCTTGGAACATAACAGAATTTGTTTCATATTTCAGATTCATATTTCTTGGAACATAACAGAATTTGTGAATATGTCACTATATACATTCCACAACTCAGTGTACGGATCTGAGCGCACAGTGGGATAAATCGTGTTCGCTGCGCTCAAATATAATTAAATATAATAAAATAAACCAGAGCTATAATCTTGGCGCGAAAATTAATTTGGCCGCGGTTTTACTTCAATTGAGCGTATATCAAGCGTATAGTGGCGATGAACTCCAGCGGCGCCGTCACAGGAGAACCCACTCCATCTCTGAGTGCGATTTTAAAATGCAAGGCAAAGGGTATCCTCCAGGATTTGAAGAGGATCCAAGGCGCCCTGCAGCCAATGTCAAAGGTGGAAGATGCTATGCTTCATGTGCGTCACGGCCAGTTGGTCGCCATGTACGATGATTTTAAGGCCATCCACGGGGAGCTTGAAGAGTTAGATATTTCTGAGATAAGCAGCGACTTGCGATGGACAGTGCCTGAGCTTGTAGCTACGATGCATGTCGAAATCGAGCACGAGACTTTGTTGCGCTCTGCTCGAATTGCTGCCCATTCCACCCTGGCCAGCGGAGTTTCCAGTATCCAGGTGGACTCAGCGCTCAGTCGGAGTTTTCAAGCCTTGCTTCCTCTTCCTCTTCCTACTTTTAGCGGAGGATATTCGGAGTGGGCTGAGTTTCACTCGGCTTTCTCAACGATCGTGGGCTGCAATCCTCACATAAGTAAGGTGGAAAAGCTGCAGAGGTTGCGATCTTGTCTTCGGGACTCAGCATTAGAAGCAGTTCGCTCCTTGGAAATCTCCGAGGAGAATTATGATGTCGCGTTGCGTCTTCTGAAAAAACGATTTAATAACCGTCGGTTAATATTTCAGGCTCATGTAAACGGGATTCTGGGCCTCAGCCTATTGGAAGGTGGCTCAGTGGCATCGCTTCAAGGGCTTTCCGATAAATTCAATGCCCACATGCGAGCCTTGCAAAATTTGGGGACGACCATGCAGATCGCCAGCAGTATCATTGTCCAAGTGATCCTTCAACGGTTGGACCCAGCTACCCAGGTCAAGTGGGAAGAATGTCAAAATGCGTGGAACTTGGACCTCATCCCTACCTGGGAGTCGATGGCAGAATTTTTGGAGCAGCGGTGCAGGACTCTGGAGGCTATGGATGTGGCCATGACCGCCTACGTGCCAGGCACTCAGATGGGCAGACGTAGAGTCTCGAACAATAATAATAGATCGTCCTTTATCGTCACTAAGTCACCTTCCCCTGCTTGTAGATTATGTGGTGGGTGGTCCCACGTAGTGTCTGCATGCCCCAGATTTTTGTTAATGCCCCCTGAGAGCCGCCTTGGTGAGGCTAGGCGACTCGGTCTATGTCGGAAATGTCTCCAACCTGGTCATCACCTGCGTGAGTGCCTCGCTGCTAATTGTCGCAGTTGTGGGAGGAGGCATCACAGCCTGCTGCATTTTTTGGAAGTGCAGTCATCCAGTAGCCAGCCTTCTGTTGTAACATCTACGTCAGCCACAACCGAGGGCGCCGAGCCAATAAGCGCTTCACCATCCGCGGCTAATGCACTAGTTGCCCAAGGTCGCAGCAGTGAGGTAGCCTTACTGGCTACAGCGAACATTCTCGTTCGGAGTCGCACTGGAGTTTTTGTTCCATGCCGAGCTCTATTGGATTCAGGATCGCAAGTGCACGTGATAACTTCCCGACTGGCTAGTCAGCTGCAGCTTCCTAGACGCAAATCTCACATGGCAGTGTCTGGAATTGGCAACACTGTCTTCGCGACAGATGAATTATCCGTCGATGTGCTCCTTCGGTCCCGTTGCTCCGAATATTCGGCCTTTGTCAACGCTGTCATCGCCCCCAGCATCACGGATCTCCAGCCTAGTTTCAACTTGGACGTCTCCAGCTGGAATATTCCGGCCAACCTCACTTTAACCGATCCAAAGTTTTTCTGGCCACAACGTATCGATTTGCTTATCGGAGCCAGTCTATTTTATGAACTATTGTGTGCTGGGCAAATCCAGCTTTCAGCTGGCCTACCGTTGTTGCAGAAAACAAGGCTTGGATGGGTTGTATGTGGAGGCGGTTCACACGTGGAGAGAATGTCATTCGCGCACACAGCTCATATTATGAAGTGACCGTTGGGGAGAAGTATGGATCTAGCCCCCGGCCGGGATGGAGTGTCTCAAATGGCCGATAATAGAACCGAATCTGGAACTACCAAGCGCGCAGTGACTAAGTTTTCGCTAACTGCCCCTTAAGGATGAAGTTGAAGGACAGGCCTCAACTGGGGGGGAATGTCGGGTCAGGCAGCAGCCACAGCTATCACTAATATATAATAATTATAGTTTGTCATTTCATATTTGTCCTATTTATCTTATCGCTATTGTTGGTCGCAAGCCGACTCTTCTCGGCCGCTCGGCTTCAACGGGCTTTATCTTTAGCATTAAGTTAACGAGCTTTCGCCCGGCCTATGTTCTAAGGCGGGCCCACTTGTACTCTCTATCTCAGTGCATACGCATCATAAATCGGAGCTTTCTCGCACTCCATTTCCGATGCGAATAAATAAACATTTTATAACGTTGTGAAATAAATAATTTCCTCTTTTGTTATTTGGAAAAAAGGGAAAAGGTCATTGAAAAGGCTCAATGACCAAACAATGGTGAAAAAATAAATGGTATCAGCTGCATCGGAGAACAGAGCCAAGAATCTTCTTCATCTTGTACATACAGAAGTAAATACCGAGTGCGGCGAATTCAACAATAGGCATTTCGAATGTTTCTCAGGTTCAATGGAATAAAGCGATAGTTGACAGTACCATATACTCTACAGCAGAATGGAGTGGCGGAGGGGGCTAATCGGACTCTTGTGGAAATGGCGAGAAGTATGCTCGTACATACGGAGAGAAGAAGAGTCGCTTTGGGCAGAAGCTATTCAAACGGCTTGTTATTTTTATTTTTTTTTTTTTGCACTTCTTTCTCTTATCTTAAAGCGAACGGACGTGTTTTTTTGTGCGCACTGCGTTTTTATTTAATTATTTGATTTTGAGTAACATAACTTAAAACTCCGGTGTTTATCTATATTTATTAATATTTATAATAAACAATCCTTTGCTTTACAAATATCCGTATCGCTTCGTGTGTGCAGTGGTATATTTGGAGGTAAATAATAACTTTATTAATTTTAATCCAAACATAGCTCTGCTCTGCTTCTTCATCTTTTACGGTGTTGCTTCTATCGTCGCTCAATAGAGATTCTTATCTGTATTCTTTACTGTTTATTAACCCGCACTAATCGCTCTCTTCAATCCCCCTTTTTCGTTTCCCTGGCACAGTGGTTAAAGGTACGTTAATAATATAATAAAAAAAAAATATTAATATATTAATTAATCAAAACCATGGAATTTAAACTTGTCTGTGCGTTGAAGTCTTGTAATAAGACAATCTCCTCATCCCAGCCTACCATCCACTGCTGGCTTTGTGAAAACGTTTTACACGCAAAGTGTGCCGGGTTCACGGCCTCAGTTTCGGATGCCATTTCACGTAGGTCTTTTAGTGATGTGCTTGTGGCGAATAATCATCAGCCCTCTCAGCCGACAATCATGCAGCCGCTTATATCGCTGGCCACTCCGGACCTGGGAAAAATTCGGCTTCCGAATATCTCGGGGTAAATGAGCAATTGTCCGATATGTCCTCTGTAGCATCGTTTCAAGTAATACCACCAGACCCAATAATACAAACCCCCTTAAGAGTCACCGAACAGGGCCATCAAGCGTCCGGACCACCGGTACGCACTGATGCTGCCGTATTAGTTACGGCGGCACCAAAACCCTTACAGGTGATCCCGCCATCGAAACATATATTTGTTTCACGGCTTGCCCCTGATACTTCGGAGATTGATATCTCGGCTTACATCAAAGCCAAAACAAAAGCCGACATAAAGGTGGTAGATATTAAAAAATTCAAATACACCTACACCAGGCACTGTGCAGATGTTCAAGACGATTTGTTCCGCCAGCTTTTGGCCAGAGAACATTTTCGTCCAGGAACATCAGCCAAGTACGGTGAAGAAAAAAATTACCAAGCCTGTGGGAGTTAAACTACCACAGGTTAGAGCCACTGACCAACCTTCCACCTCATCTTCAAAAAACTAATTTCTACACTAACACTTACCTATCAGAATACTAGAGGGTTACGTAGTAAACTACCCAAACTGTATTCTGATAGTTCTTCCTTTGCATCTCACATTATAGTCTTTACAGAATCTTGGTTAAAGCTGGAGATCTTAAGCTCCGAAGTTTTTTTAAGTAAGTACACCACTTTTAGACGTGATAGAACTGCGAAGGGGAGGAGGAGTCTTAATTTCTGTAGACTCCAATTTCGCTTCTGAAGAGGTACAATCACAAGAGTTTGGTGACATAGAATTTCTTTGCATTAAAATCATTTTGTCCGGTCATTCTTCATACGTTACCTGTTCTTACATACCACCTTCGTCGGAACCGCCTACATACTGGCAACATTTGACCGCTATTCGTCTTATTTCGGACCGTCTGTCCGACAACGACCAGCTGGTAGCTCTAGGGGATTTCAATATACCAGAACTCATGTGGTCTAATGTTGAGAATTCTCCGTCCTTACTGCTTAACTCGCACCACGACTTCCCTGCGGGTATGTTCGACATGACACTCGGGCAAATTATCACGTTAGAAATTCTTTAGGTCGGCTGTTGGACTTGTGTTTCGTTTCTGATCCTGATGGAATTACTGTTTCCAGAACTTTGCCCTTTCTAACCCTGAGGATCCATATCATCCCACTCTTGAGGTTTCAATCGAAACCAATACCTTAATTGACCTTAAGTCTACACTTAAATCTCATAAAGTTCGTTTCTTCCGTAAGGCTGATTTTATAAAACTAAATAAATTACTTTTTGAATCTACTGGCATGCGATGACACAAACATTGCCTTAGAGGGATTTTATAATACCCTTAATATATTCTTCGACGCTTGCGTGCCGTGGAAATATCCGTCCGCTTCAACTAATCCGCCTTGGTATACAAAGCACCTATTAAACTTAAAGAACGTAATGAATAGACTTTTAAATAAACATAGATTATCTGGCTGTACAGTTAGTTATTCAAGATACTTAGTGGCTCGGTCCAATTTCACCGTGCATAACGCCGAATGTTATAAGAGTTATATTCACCGCTGCCGGATTCAGTTTACTGAGGACCCGAAGCAGTTTTATAACTTCGTAAACACTAAGCGCAAACATGTATCTTTTCCTCCTCGGCTTACGTTTGAGAACTCATATGCGAACACTGATCTGGCAATGGCCGATCTCTTCGCAAAGTTTTTTCAAACAACTTATTCATGTAGCACCATTCCAACTCAGCCTTTCACTTATAAGATTCAATCAGCCAACCAGAAATTTTGCCCATCTTTTGATCAAAGTGGTGTGTTATCGGATCTTCTTAAGGTCATGCCCGTGTATTCGCCAGGCCCTGATGGAGTACCAGGATGCGTTCTGAAGAACTGCGCCGAGGCACTGTGCAAACCGCTCCTTAGACTCTTTAATCTATCGCTGGAGACTTCGACTTTTCCTCTTATGTGGAAGGAATCCTACATTATTCCTCTTCATAAAAAAGGGAAAAAATCCGATGCTGCCAATTATAGAGGCATTTCTAAATTGTCAGCAATTCCAAAGCTTTTCGCAAAACTTATCACTCCACATTTGCAACACCTATGTAGTTCAATAATATCCCCGTGCCAACATGGCTTTATGAAGCGCCGCTCCACCACCACCAACTTGTTGGAGCTAACATCTTTTGTCATGGATGGGTTCCGGAATGGCTTACAAACAGACGTCATTTACACTGATTTCAGTAAAGCATTTGACTCTGTTACCATTCGCTTCTTATAAGTAAACTCAGTCTTTGGGGATTCCCAACTGATCTCCTGATTTGGAGTTCGAGTTACTTATCTGAAAGAACCCAACGTGTTTTCTTTAAAGATGTTACCTCGCGCTTAGTCCGCGTCATATCTGGGGTGCCCCAAGGAAGCCATCTTGGACCATTACTCTTTACATTATTTATTAACGACTTGCTTCTTGCCTTAACTGACTCACTTGTACTTATGTACGCTGATGACGTTAAGCTTTCTCTTCAGTATAGATTCACTAGCGCCCAATCTAGACTTCAATCCGATTTGGATAAATTTCAAAATTGGTAAGCAAATAACCTAAAGCTTAATGGATCGAAATGTAAACTCATGTAATTTTATCGATTTAGTCCTCACCAGGCTACGTACTTTCTCTATGGGAATGCCTTAGAACGATTAACTCAGGTTAACGATCTGGGTGTCCTATTAGATTTGAAACTTAAATTTACCGACCATATATCCACCATGGTTAATAAAGCTATGGGTGTGCTTGGTTTTATTAAAAGATGGTCAAAAGAATTCAATGACCCGTACTTAACAAAAACTTTATATACTTCACTAGTCCGTCCGATTCTTGAGTATGGATCGTGTGTCTGGAGTCCTCAATACGGAGTACACCAAGATCACATAGAATCTGTACAAAAAAACGTCCTTATCTTTGCACTTAAGGGACTTAATTGGGATGCAAGTCTTCACCTTCCATCCAATCATTGTCGACTTTTATTAATAAACTTACCAACATTAACAAACCGTAGAACGATGCTGGGTGTCATGTTTCTAGTTAATCTTATCAATGGAAATGTAGACAGCCAGCATTTACTAACACGCTTAAATTTTAATGTTCCTAGTAGAAGGACTAGAAACTTTCGTCCTCTACTCCTTAGCCATTGTAGCTCGACATATGCCCAACACGATCCGTTCAGGGTTTTATGTTCGGAATACAATGGTCTCTACAACATCTTGCCACTTTGCTCTACTAACAATCTTAAATCCTTTATACTAAACGCCTTATCTGTGCAACACTCTTCCTCGTAATACTATACTCCATCTCTTTATACTCTCTCGGATCTATCCCCGCGATTCGAGCCGTACGTTATGCGGCAGCACCCCTCGGTCGGTTGGGCGGGAGGTGGGCTGTACGTATGCAGAGGGAACCGCGCGAAAAAAAAAAAAAAAAAAAAAAAAGGAATGGAATATAAATGGGTCGGTTACTCCTTGGTGTCAAAAGCATACAGGCTTTTCGACAAGAATGCTAAAAAAGCGGTTGAGAAACGAGACGTTCTGTTTAAGGAAGTTGTGCAAGAATCATTTCAGTTTCAGGAATTTCAGTGTTTAAGGGAGAAAAGCATCTATACTTTTGCAGATTTACCAGAAGGCAACAAGTAATTGGTTGCAAATAGGTATACACCATAAAAAGGAATAGCAATAGAAATATTGAGCGGTATAAATCACGGTTAGTAGCCAAAGGATGTTCAGAAAAGTTTGGAGTAAAGTACAAGGACACATTTTCTCCAGTATCTCTGTAGTATTGGATTACAGGCATGCCAGAATAAACCATGCTTACATACAATAAATATCCAAGGTAATCTTTGTATGGTTTAAATCTATGTTGACGATTTGCCTATAGTTTGCCAGAAGAAAGATGACCTGATGCAGGTAAGAGCAAAGATTGCAATGAAGATCGAATGCGTCAACAAAGGCCAGGTGGAGATGTTCCTTGAAATGCAAATCATACGAGACGGCGAGATAGGTAGGATGCTACTGAACCAGAAGACATATATATTGGACATTTTAAAGAGGTACAACATTCAAGACTGCAGAACGGAAGAAAGTTGGAACTAGGTTTCCAGGTAGCTTGCGAAAGTGACGAGAGCGCATTGGAGGATCCAGATATATATCAATTAATAATTGATGGTGGTATCGAGGCCAGATATCTATCATTCAATTGCTAATTTGGCACAAGGGAATAAGGTTGAGTATAGATTGTAAGATAAGATATAAGATTGTAATTGTAACGATGATAAGGAGGCCGAACATTTTGCAAAACGGTCCAACGGACCGAAGACAGTTTAAGATAATACCGCCCCAAAGTAGTCATGTTCGTTAAGTCAGAGCGAAAAGCAGGGATTGAGGCCTGACGAAAGTTCACTGATTTGGGGTCAAATGTTAATAAATTTTACATAAGTAATCGATTGTTAACAGTTGCTTAACAGGGAAATAGATTTGTTATGCGTGGGCGTTTTGCTGATCAATTCGCAAATTTTCTAATCCGCCGGTACGTGAGTTCAAGACTCGGGTTCTAAATCTATTTTCCGTTTGAACCAGAGAACCATAAGGAGGTGGCCAATCAGTGATGTGGAAGTTTAGAAATCGAGGGATAATCAACACCCATGCGGGGAGCTGCATCTACGGGCGCTTGCCCCGAAGCTAATTCCAAACAGGATTTGGAAATCCGTATGGCCACTTTTTTTTGCGTAAGCGTATAAAACCGCAGCACCGACGTGCGGATAATAAATGCTCGAATTTTTTTTTGGTGAAATAGGTTGCAAAAAGCGCGTCTCGCCGGAGTTTTTGACCCCGGATCACTTAACCCTACTAGGGCATAACCCTATTTTTGGCGCACACTGGCCAAGCCGCTGGCTCCAGCTTCAAAGACGACAAATTTACGAGCATCAAAGTGATAAATTTAAGAATAAATTTATGACCCCTATTGTGGAAAAAGGAGGATCACCTAGTGCCCATATCCATACCCCTACCCACGCACGTGAATAGTCGGTAACGCAAGTAAATCTACGTGCAGAATCCCAAGGTCAGCTCCATAAGGTGGGACCCGCTACGGGTCGATTCGACTTTAACCCAACTTTTGCTTATGCTCTTCGCTCAGACGTCTCTCTCTCTCTCTCTGAGCTAGAAATGTTTTCTTTGTTTTGATTATGTAATTAGCCAGAAAATGGCATGCTAGAAAACAGACTTAAATCAACGAATTTAATATAATTTAATCCAATCCAAGAAATTGTGTCAACTCGCACTTTGAAATTTTTTAAATTTGGATATATGGCTTCGGCCGAATTAAATTACATTAAATTAAAATGTCATGCCATAGTTGTAAAATACAGTTTGGGTTAAGTTTTGATAGGTAAATTAAGAGATAAATTTGTAATAATTAAGAAATTTATTAGAAGATCCGACTGCGGAAGATACTGCGGCTCGTGCAAACTCTCCAATTCTATCCAACATTCTTAACAACTATGGCCGCCAGCCATAGAGCGTCACATAAGCGTGACATAAGCTAGCGCAGAAGCTTTATACAAGCTCCCAAAGTGCATGCGCTACAAAGAACAAAAAAGCGCATGCGAAACTGGGAGTCAGACAGACAAGAAAAGGGTGATAACAAACGCTGCAGATAAATACATTACAATTATGCCAAATGTTTTCTTCTGGTGGCTGCTTGGCCCAACATCCTCCCCCCATTGAAGAGTGGCCCTTCAATAACAATTTTGAAAGGGGCAGCAGTCACATCATTGCAATGATTATCCTCTCACGTAGCTCTAAGAATCCACTTCACATCCTCCAGTATAGGCTACTCCAGTCTCCTCTCTAGCACAGGACGCCGACGATTCCCGTGATAGTCCACCGCGTCCAGAAATCACCCAGCCAAATCGAGTATTCTGAGCAATGGGGAGCCCGTGACCTAACTGGATTTGGCTAGCTGACAACAAGGCAAAGAATAAGCTGGCCCAAATCAGCAGGTCCCATCGCGGCATTCGGTGAAAGTTGGGGTCAGTCAGATCCATGATTCCAGGAATCTTCCACCTCGAATCGTCTATGTTGAGGTTGGGCTGATAGTCCGTAATGTGAGAAGCTACAACAGCATGTGCTATGGCGGGACTTCACCCACACACTAACAGAGACTCCATCCGTATCAAACTCACCGCCGCCGAGGTCGGCTACCGTGGTAGCACATACAGAGCGGCAAACCTGAAGCCGACTTGCCAGCCGCGACGAGATTCACTTGTGAACCGGAATCCAATAACACACTTGTGAACACCAATCGTGTAGGTGAAGCATTGGTAGAACTGGAAAGCTGCCGGCGATGGTGCAACAGCAAATGATGTCGGCGATTGCACGCTGGGCAGCGGGAAGCTGAGCATCCACGAGCGAAATGGCCATCCTCTAGGCACACAAAACAGCGAGTTAGCCGCCGCACTTCGTCGTACCGTTCCTCAATTGGCAAAGCAATGAATCTAGGACAAGCTGGCAAAGGGTCAACACAACACCGCACAGGGTGCACAAAGCAGGACTAGTAGCAACCATGCACGAAAATCGGTTGGTATGCAATCCACATCGGCTCTTCCGGTTTGCTAGTGGCTGCTTAGGCAACGAAAACTCCACGCTTTCCAGCGTCCGGCACCTTTGCTCCAAGAATTGAGCCATAGATTCCCAAGTTGGTAGGCTGTCATCACGGCTTCCTGCGAGAGGATCCAACTTTTGGAAGATGATCTGGATGAGAAGGCATCCTTGAATTTCGGCTGGTGTTCCGGAGCTCATGAGGGCTCATGAAGCTTTGCAACGGATCCTGGCTCAACCACCCTTAGCTGCAAGATCTCGTTGGTGTGAGCCAGGAATATTAAACGGCGATTACTAAATCTGTTGCGCAAAAGATCAAGGGCAACATCATAGTTAGCGTCAGTTATCTCCAACGCTCTCATAGTCTCCAAGGCTGACTCCCGCAGACATGAAATAAGCCACCTTAGCTTCTTCATCTTGGTCAAGTGAGGATGGCTGTCGATCGTCGTCTTAAACAGGGCGCAGAAATCAGGCCGCTCGGCATAGCCGCCGCTAAATGTAGGCATCGGCAACGGAGGCAATGAGGGAGCAGGCCTGAATGGAAGGGGGTGAAATAGCAGCACCACTAGTACCATCCAACAGTGTAGAGTGCGTAGCAACTCTAATGGAGCGCTTGGCAACCTCTACCTGGATGTCAACATGCACGTCCGTGGCCAGCAGCGAGAATTTCCAATATAGATAGCTTCCGATCTTACTATAGTTGAGCTCCTCCAGTTCCTCCTGCAGTGTAATGAATCGCTCGCGCAGGCGATTTTCCATTGACTCGAGGGTCAGAATGGATGAGTCGTCAGACCGCACCGCAGCCTTGACCTTCTGATGCAGGACCTCCATTTCCTGACACGTAACCTCTGCTCGCTTCCTCAGCATCCTTTCCCCTGCTTCAGCTCCAGACTCCATTATGCGAACACGTGAAATTTTATGAAAAGAAAACCAACAGATTCCGTGGCACTTATTAACGATGATCACAACAACCAATTGCGGGATGTAATCACGTCGGGGTCACCAAATGTTACGCTATTAATAGTTTTTAATAGCGGCCGAATAAACACACGATTCTTCTGTTTTAATTTCCATTTTTATTTCGAGGGTTCTCAATTTAACCCAAAACCCAGCTGCTCAAAACAAATGCCGAAAGCCAAATGACAAAAGCTTGCGCAAACTCTCAAAGTGCATGCGCTACAAAGAACAACAAAGCGCATGTGAAACTGGGAGACAGACAGACAAGAAAAGGGTGATAACAAACGCTGCAGATAAATACATTACAATTATGCCAAATGTTTTCTTCTGGTGGCTGCTTGGCCCAAAAGTTATTTTTTAACAAAATTAATTAAATTAACAAACTAATTGTAACTCAATATGGCTGGAATTCAGAATAATAATCATTAATCATATTCTAACTAATGAAATCATGATCATTTAAAATCTTTAGTGACTGAACTCGGCTGACGTTGACGCGGATGTAGGGTTTCAAAGGGAACACCAGAGCGATGCTCTAGCGGCCGATGATCTCTTCAGGTCCAGCTCTCTGGCTTTATAGTTTGTCGTAAGCATTTTCAATTCTGAATTTAATAATGATAATGTGTAGCTAGAGAGACAGCCTGTCAAAGTAAGACCTCCACCCTCAAAGCCGTCGAGCGACAGCCGGATCTTATAGCGTGCCCCGCTGGTACAGGCTCTCCGATTGCAGACCACTTTTGAATCGTTACACGCTACAGTAATAAATTATTATTATTATTAAAAAAAGTGGCGCCCAACGATGTGGGCCTTAGTGGAAAATTTTACCCATTAAGACTCACGGAAGAAACTAAAATTTATTTCTTGCTCAAAATGTTTATTTATTTATTCTGCCGTATGGCAGAATACTATCATAATCATTCTTATAATCATTCTTATTATAATTACATTTCGTTTTATTTATATTGGAATACGATCTTATTAACATTAGGTGCACAAAATGGGGTTAGATCGTACCCCGGAGAGAGGAGCTGAAGGAAGCTCTGTATTAGTCTGTCAGATTTGTAATGTAGAGGTTAATGCTGTGGAAGTATGTCGAGCAGCATATTCACTTGAGTTTCACAAGCGCTGTATAGAAGCTCATTGGATAAAAAACGCTCATTGTCCGATTTGCAAAGTCATTTGTACACCCAAGGCGAAGACAATAGAAAATCCGGATCGACATACTCGAAGTCAATCCAAGAATTGGCAAAACAGAATAGCGAGCAACAACAAGGCAAAGAATAAGCTTCTACGTCAGGATTCAATCCAAATGAAAACGAAAGGAGCGAAAACAGCGCTAGTGCAAAGTGCAGTGGTTGATGGCAAAGTGAGAGGGTTAGCAAATTAAAACGGTAACGTAGATAACGTGCCGAGCGCGTCATCCAATTCACATCCCTGAGGAAACGGGAACAATAGGGCCAGTGCTACGGAGACTGATTCAGGGATTGCCCTACTCTCTTGAGGATCGCCGGTATCGCAACGTAGCGCCTTATCTGAATTATTTAATCGACCAGATAGGGTGGTGCAGATACTAAATGGGTGGAAGATCAAATATACAGGGGGACGAATGTCAGTGGATAATTTTATCTACCGAGTCGAGGCCCTGACAAGAAAAACATTGGCAAGCAATTTCACGATTCTTTGCAGGAACCCAAGCGTTTAGTTTGAAGGGAAAGCAAATGAGTTCTATTGGCGTTACCATAAAGCTCATAGCGAAGTTCGTTCGTTGACATAAAACTAATTTTTAAGTCGGACAAGAAAGCTTCTGCGCTGCTTTATGGTTACAGTTCCGAGAAAGCCGAGGTGATTAGGACATAGAAGAATTAGTTAGGAATACTAAACAAAAGCCCAATGAGACTTTCGATTCCTTCTTCGATAGGATATCGGGAGTCATGGATCAGCTCGAACAGCCATGGCCCTCTCTTAAACTAGGTCGAGTTCTACGCAACAACCTTCGCCCTGAAATAAGAAATGAATTATTAAATCTAGACATAAAAGCGGTGTCAGAGTTGCGAGAAATTTTTCTAAGGCGCGAAGCTTTCTTGTCCGACATAAAAATTAGTCAAGGTTATATAAGAATATATAAGATATATAAGAAACATAGAATCCCGGAAGATGACGCCAAATTAAAATTAAAGAAAATTAAATCGAGTTTTGTTGACTTAGTTTGCCTAAATGATCACTTGCGCCACCTATATTATGAGGGTTTTGAAAAAATAAATGAAATTGGTTAAGAAAAAATAATTATTATTAAATAATTAAATAATTATTATTAATTATTAAAAAAAAAAATATATATATATATCCAACTAACTCACTATGATCATTTGAGCCACCTATGTAACACGAGGATTCATAAAAAATAAATGATATTGCTAGGAAAAAATAACTATGAAAAATAAATATATGTTGTTGCACATAATTTAAAATGATTTTTCCCTCCAAGTCTATTGTAATATATTAAAATATATTTTGGACTTATACGCAGAAATTTAATTTCCAATATAAAATTTTACAAGGGTTGAAACAAGTATAATAAGTAACAATGATCCTAAGAAAGTGAAATTCCTTTTAAACCTCTGAACAATTGCTGACCTGTTGCGGCCCTTTTTTATCAATTACACTCAGGTGGTATATTTATGACAGGGTCAGTAGAAAGGACAGGCGACGTCTGCTGGCATGGGAATATATATAAATGTATATTTCTTTGTGTATGTGTATAGGATCCTACTGGTGGCTCCGGGCTCTAAGCGTTATCTCATGTATCGAGTCTTTTGATTGGTTTTCCTAATTCATTGACTTGAGGAAATTGAGGGGCGGCTTTCAAGAGTTTCCATTTATGTCACCAACACATTTCAACACAAGAACCTGTTTTCATTTTTCAAGGATCAATAGGTTTCTATGATTATTTTAGAGATCCCATTTTTAGTTTAAATCTCGCCTTGCCGGTTTAAGCATTTTTACGTCAATTTTTTCTGAAAATTTAAAACAAAAACACCCCAATTATCATTAAAATGGAGTCAAAAATTTTGTGTGATCAATGCAAGAAGGTGATTAGCGTTAATGAGTTTATAACTCATTACGATTCTTGTGAAGGCCAGCAAAATGCTTTCCATGTGCTTATGCAAAATAAATCGAGATCAACTAATTCTTTGGTTAACAAGTTCTATCGTTCGCGAACCACGATTCCTGCAAAAGAGCTGGGAAAGGTTGCTAAACAACCTTTACATAATGTAACAGTAATGCGAGGGGGTGGACTACAAGGAGAAAACGTTAAATCAATTCAAAATGATTGAACATGAAGCTATGAATTACGATGCTGAAGGAATTGATATGGGAGAACAACCGACAACATAAAAAAAATCTAGAATATCTAATACAAATGATGCCAACGATTCGAAAATATGTATGGATTGCAAGGAAAATTATACTTGCAATAATGAAATGGAGCATTTAAATTCTGCTAAGCATAGAGTAGTGGTAAAAAATCTTGTATGGAGAAATAAAAACATTTTCCCCATAATTGAAAATAATACTTTTTATGTAGAAAAGTTTAAAGTAGTTGGTGAGAGCGATATTTGTTTAAAATTTGTTTAAAAGAATTTGATAATAAATGCAAACAAAATATTTTAAAAATTATTAAACACGGAATAAGCGAACATAGATCTCTTAAAGTAATGGTATCTGTTCACGGTAGGTATATAAAACCAACCGATGAAGCAAATACATTTATAGGGGTAATAAAATATTTTGCTACTCCTTATTGCTCAATTTATGAAAATGAGTATGATGATATTAAACAAATTTTAAATAATTGCAATGATTTGCTAATTGCAAGAACCGATGAATTCCAGGAAAAAGATTCAGGTTGGTCAAAAAAATTTGAATTTTATAAAATTCAAATTGTTAAATTGCAACACCTTCCAGGTTCTGGATATGTTGAGGCTCCTCAAGGCATTAGAAAAAGAAATGCTCTAATAAACGTTAAAAATAATTATGTTTATTGTTTTAAGTGTTTTAGTGTTTTAGCACACATATCTTATATGAGGCACATTCAACAAAACTTTAACAATTCGGAACAAAAAAAAATCAGCTCGTGAAAAACTCGCAAGAACTCCGTTTTATAGGGTTTTTGATATTAGTCAACCCTTTATAACGCATGAGCAAGAGTTCTTAAACTTTTCGGGAATAGAGTTTCCGATTACCAAGAAGGGCATCCTGCAATTTGAAAAAAATAATGCTGGATATAGCATTAATATTTATGAAATTTTAAATGGCAGAATCGTTGGACCTACAATAAGAACAAAAGAGGTTAAAACCAACCACATCGATATATTGGGAATAAATAACCCAAAAGAGAAATGCATGCATTATGCTTACATTACAATCTAAAAACAATATGCAACAAATATGCAAATCGCATTTCCATATAATTATTTAGATAGTTTTGATAAATTTAACGAAACGGAGCTTCCTCCTAGGGAATATTTTTACAATACGCTAACTGATGAAGAGCGTTCGATCTAATAATCGATCCTAACATGTACAACTTTTTAAAAAGATGGATACGCGGAGGTCTAACTCAGTGTACTCATAGAATTGCTAACGCAAATAATGAGTACATGAAAAATTATGATGAAACAAAACCAAAAAATTATTTATTATATATTGATGCTAATAATTTATATGGTTGGGCTATGAGCCAAAAATATTTGGAGTCCAAATATTATATCCAAATATAATATTTGGAGAGAACTAAGCAGCAATAGAATCCACCAAAACCTCAATTATTAAATTTGTAAGTGAAAATGAAAATAATTTGTTTGATGTCAGAAGTTCTGATTCATCTGGGGACACAAGATATATTCTAGAAGTAGATCTAGAATATCCTGATAATATTCATGACACATAATAGCTTGCTATTTTGCTCCGAAAATAAGATACCCCCAGGAGGAAAGATTCCAAAATTAATCGGTGATTTGAACACTAAGGACTTTTACATAATCCATTTAAAACAGTTTCAATTATGCTTGCAACATTGAATAAAATTAAAAAAGTACATTGAATCCTGTCTTTTATCCAATCATAATGGTTATAGCCGTATTTTGAATTAAATACTAAGCATAGGAAAGAAGCTAAAAATGAGTTTGAGAAAAATTTTTATAAGCTGATGAACAATGCTGTGTATGGGAAAACGATGGAAAACGTTGAAAAGCGAAAGACTCATTATGAGTCTAGACAAAACTCCCCAGGCTTTAAGCAACGAGTTGCAATGCATAATTTCCATAGCTTAGAAATATTTGGAGAGAACTTAGCAGCAATAGAATCCACCAAAACCTCAATTCTTTATGATAAACCAATTTACATTGGTTTTACAGTTCTTGAATTATCCAAGTTGTTAATGTATTATTATTAATATAACTTTCTTTTGGTTGAATGTTCATAAGCAAAAATAATATATATGGACACCGATTCAATTATCGTTTCATGTGAAGAAGATATTTATAAAATAATGAAAGAAAACCCATCGGCCGACTATATCCTATAGCTGCCATATAACTGATTGATCGGAAATGCCATATCTCTGTTGTTTTTTAAGTTAGAAGACTGGGACTTTATATGGATTCTACTTTCGGCAAACTAATTTGATCTGCCGAGTTTTATAAGGATCGGCCGACTATATAAGATCCGATATATATCTAATAATATAAGCTGCCACATATCTGCAAGGGTATATCAACTTCGGCTCCGCCCGAAGTTAGCTTTCCATTCTTGTTCTTCATAAGATCTTTGAAGTGATGATTACAAAATTCTTTTCCTTGATCGGACTGTATATTTTTTGGATTGTATTTAAAATCTTTCAATATAGATTTCATAACTGTTGCAACATCCATGGCCGTTTTATATTTCACCGGTCTACCAAAAGCATTTTTTGGAAATGTATCAATAGCGGTTAATAAATATTTATATCCTCCATTCTGATTGGAATATGGAATCATTTCAACCAAATCAATTTGCCAAGTATCGTGAACCAATCTTCGACGTAAGAAATTTTTTCTAAAAGGTTTATGTATTTCATCAACAACTTGATGCTTACTCATGTTTATATTTCCACAAATAGTATTTTTTATTATTAACGTTTGAGTTATTAGAGATTAATGATTTCTTATAATGTAGTACATCTTCTTTTGGACATTTTTATCATAATTACCTTCTAAATCGGATAATTGAATATCACATTTTTGTAAAGCGACGCACTTAGGAATAATATGATTATAGTACAGATAGGTTATTTGTTGTTCCAGCATAAAAATGTAGTAAAAAATATTGCTAGACGTATTAATGATCGCCAAGACTCCTGTCAATCTCAATTTTATTACCGAGTTGATTTAGTACCAGAACATACTGTTTATCTGACTTTCTAAATCTAAAACTACATTTAATAGAAGATAAAGTGGGGTGATCGAAAATTGTATCAGACATAAGAAAATCATACTGGTCAAGCTTTAGCTGTATAAACTCCTTATATGTGAGCAACTGCATCCATTCTTCTTTATCAATACCAATATTGTTGTTTTTGTGCTGCTGCATCCAGATCATTGGAGTAAATTTTCTTGATGTTGAAAATCCACATTTCAACTTTAAATTTTGAACCAGAAAATATTCAAAACCAGAAAATATTCAATATAACTTCATGGTTCTGCTTTTTTCTTGTGGCCTTATCTCTTTTAGCTTGGACCGTATCCATTGAATCCGAATGATATTAACAAACTAAAATTAAAAACTGAAATGGACCTCTTATAAAGGGTTGGGGATACGCATTCAAATTTCAGTTTATACATACATATATATTATACATAATGCTTTATATACTGAAATACATATATATATAAACATCGAAGCTGTTTATATATAAACATATTATATAGTAAGTGGTATATAAAGACCTAAGATTCGATCTCAAAAGACAGTTTAAATTCAAAACTCAGTCTAAAATGATCAAATTTGAGAGGAACAATTCCGTAATAGTAGATTTTAAATATGTTGTTGGAAATAACAAACAAATATTTGTTAAAGAATTGGCTTTCATGCCTAGAGGAACTGTAATACCAAATTTCTATCACTTCAAGCCTCCATAAAACTTAAAAGAATTGGATAGTGAAACTATTCATGGATTGGACTGGATGGATGGAGAATTACCCTATAACTGCTTAAGTGATATACGTGGTATAAGTGATACGTGGTGAAGTAAAAAAGGAATTTTTATCCAAGTTTGTATCGAATAATATTATCGATATATATATTGGAAAGAGTCCAATAAGTTACATGCTATCCACATTTTTTTACTAGCTGTAAAATTCACAAAAAAGTAAAGCTAAGATGTGCTCTAAATAATTTATTTAGACTATTTTTAATTTTAGAAAACTGCAATTATGATATATATTTTACTGGAGAATCATATTTTTAAATTACTCTAATAAAGAATCAGTATGATTTTGGAACTTTAATTGAGAAGTAGATTTGGAAAAATTTACGGCCTCTTTGGGAATGATCCTAGTAAAAAAGGATACAGTCATCTTATATACTGCAACTATTGCGGATCTGATACTCATTTTGAAAAGAATTGTGCTAAAAAACGGGACCAGGACAAAAAACATTAGAATCATTAATTGATGATAATAAACATTGAATAATAAAAAAAACTAATTAAAATAAAAAACTAATAAAACAAGAATGGAAAGCTAACTTCGGGCGGAGCCGAATTAGATATACCCTTGCATATATGTGGCAGCTTATATTATTAGATATACATCGGATCTTATATAGTCGGCCGATCCTTATAAAACTCGGCAGATCAAATTAGTTTGCCGAAAGTAAAATCCATACAAAGTCCCAGTGTTCTAACTTAAAAAACAACAGAGATATGACATTTCCGATCAATCAGGCAGCTATAGGATATAGTTGACCGACCCCGGCCGTTCCGACTTATATACTGCCTGCAAAGGAAAGAAGGATGTGTGCAAAGTTTGAAGTCGATAGCTTTAAAACTGAGAGACTGGTTTGCGTAGAAACAGACAGACGGACATGCTCATATCGACTCAGGAGGTGATCCTGATCAAGAATATATATACTTTATAGGGTCGGAGATGTCTCCTTCACTGCGTTGCACACTTTTGACCAAAATTATAATACCCTCTGCAAGGGTACAAAAACAACAAAGTTATGGCATTTCCGATCAATCAGTTATATGACAGATATAGGATATAGTCGACCGATCCTTATGAAATTTGGCAGATCGAATAGGTCTGCTAAAAGAGGAACCCATAGCAAATCCTTCTAACTTTAAAAACAACAAAGTTATGGCATTTCCGATCAATCAGTTATATGGCAGCTGAAAAACGGCATTTTATTTATTGGAAGACGGGACTGAATCGATTCTTAAGATATTGGAAGCGCAGTATTATTAACCCTAGTATTTTATTAGCTCATCATCACGTTTTACATTCAAAAAATGCAATACACACATACAATAAAGTTGAAGTAAAATAATTTACAATATACCCAGGAAATAATACATTATCAATCGATAATGCTGTTATTGGACAAATTCCAAATTTTTTGGCTTTTTGTATGGTAAAAAGCCGAGCATATTCAGGAAATCGAGGATTAGATCCCTTTAATTTTGAAAACTTTAAAATTCAACGATTTAATCTATTAGTTAATGGAGTACAAGTACCTTCACAGGCACTTGAATTCGATTTCTCGAATTCTAACAATGTACAGAGTTCAAGAGCATATAATTTACTATTTAGAGCATGCGGGATTAAACATTGTGATCGGGGTCTGCAAATTTCCAAGGAAATGTTTGACAAAAATAGTTTTATATTAGCATTTGATTTAACTGCTGATCACTCAAATTCAAGTGTTCAAGTGTAACTTGATATCGTAAGGAAAAATAAGAATAGAAGGGCGATTCTCTGAGCCTCTTGCTGAGGCTGTTACATGCATTGTTTATTGTGAATACGATTTTATATTGATATTGAATACGTATTGAATACGATTGATATTGATAAACATCGAAATATTCGTTAACTTCTGTAAAAATGAATACAATACATATCATGAGCTTGCTTTCAAGCAATCAAGAAACTTAAAAAATATTTAAAGGCGTTTTTTCAGCAGATAAACTACCGAAAGAAATTAGTGAATACCCAGCATTAATTGTGGCTAACACTGATTATTCAAACCAACCAGGAATGAATTGGGTTGCATTTTACTTCTATAAGAAAAAGTCTGCTGAATTTATTTATTCTTATGGAAAATATCCTCAGAAAAAAGAATTTATTACATTTTTAAAGAGAAATGCATCAAAATATACTTATAACAAACAGCAATTGCAAGGATACTTTTCCAATACCTGCGGACATTACTGTATGCTTTTTGCTTTTTACAAAAGCAATCGAAAAATTTTAAAGAGTTTTATCCGGAATTTTAAAACAAAAGATGTCGCCTATAATGATAAGCTAATTTCAAAAATGTTTAGCAAATGTTTTAAATGAATTTATAATTATAATATGAAAAATAAACAATAATATATATAATATATAAAAAATATATACTTTTTTTTGGGGTTCTTGATACATTCTTTTAGTTATTTTATAGTATCTTATCATAATATCCATAGCTTCCTTTAGGTATATTGGAAGTTTGTGGCAATTACAAGTGTCGGGACCCTCAGTTGCTTCATCATCACTCCAGGGGCTTATTTTGTAATGACACCATATTTGGAGTACAGGAGCTCCTTTTCTTCCAAATCTTCTAGGGTTGCTTTTAAATATTCCAGTTTTTTATGGTGTTCCTCGAAAAGCATATCCTCGAATTGCAGCAAAAATAATATAATTTGATGCGAATACATTTTATGCTCTCGAGATATATAAGATTTTATTGAATTCACAAGACTGATGAATCAAAATAATGAATGGACTCTTTTATACCATCACTCTTTTTGATATAAATTGTAAAAATTGTGTACTATATATATTCATCTCTTTTCCTTTATATACCAGATGCGTTATTTCATTTTCCTTCAATTTCTTAAATGGTGTTTTGCTTGAAAATTTATTTACATAACTTATTGGTAAAAATATCCACAGTGCTTCTGCATCCTTCTTAGTCAAATAAATAGCGACTTTAGTTCCATATGTTATTTTCTTTATCTTACATCCAATGATCTTGTACTCAAAATTAATACATAAGTCCTCGATCTTTGTGTAGCCAATAGCAGGCTTATGATCATTTAGAGAATCTAAGAAAGACTTTGATACACAGAACAATACACAAGTGATTCGAGTTCTTTCATTGAAGGACAAATTTTTAAACATACCATTATCTTATATACTCCTTGGATTCGTTCAAAAAGATTACTGGTAAGTACTGATCCATTTAATCAGTGATCTCGCTCTTTTATACTTTTCAATATTGAAATTACATAATATACTTTTTATATAAATCGGTAAAAAGAGACGACAACATATTTCATTTTATATTTTATTTATGTATATAAGGGTTTTATTACTATTAATGTAATAATTGATAAAAAGAATGAAAGAGATGGTTATATGATTTTTTCATTTTATTATATCTATGTATGTATAATATTATATACATATTGAACATTTGCTCGCATAAACCGTATAAAAGGAGTTCTAGTTTATTCTTCATATCAGTTTATAACATAAACTGCGAAATGGAAAAATTCGTTTGTGATCTTTGTATAGACAGCCCCTCTTTTAAATATCGTTATGGATTAAAACGTCACATTCTAAAAGTACACTACTTCAGCATTACAAAAGCCCGATCATCATACTATAACTGCTACTTCTGTCTTGAAGTGCAAAAGAGATCATTTATTCTGTATCTTAGATCATTTAATCTCAACTTTAATAAAAAGAAAAAAACCATCGTTAAATTTTTATACAATTTTTTATTTTATTAAGAATTATTTATTGAAAATTTCGAATATAACATCAAGTTAACAAAACAAAACTATTTTTTAGGAACACTATTTTTGGAGTAATACTTTCGAAATACTTATATTTATTTCGAATATCTGTGCTGCAAGTACTATATACAACTTTTGTTGGACCAATTTTCAAAAAAATTCTTTGGATTTAATTGAATCTAAATTGTAATAATAATTGCCCCCGCATGGCCTTCTAAATGCCTAAATAAAGTAGTAGGTAAATCACAAAATAGTTTATCGTACGGCAGGTCGGAACTTTAAAGGTGTGAATAATAATCTCTTTGGCCGATTACGCAGGTGGTCGTTCAATTTGGATGGTTGCATGCCGCACGTTGTATGGGTGACCGTAGACAAGTGTTGTGGCTGCTCGCATCACTACGTCGTCACATTGTCCATCAGTGACTAAATGCGCCATCATAACAATGTGATTGCTAGTGTGTTGCCAAATATTTACATGATGAACGGATCTAACGCTCTCGATATTTCTCATATCGCGTTCGAGATTTTGGACGCAAACGTTTGGGGGCACCGCGTCTAAAAGAATGACCATTGATTCCCGAAACAGCTGCAATGTGGTCATAATCACAATAACCGAGAAGAGGAGTGTACATAGGGGATCCACATACTTTGCACTAGGGAAAAATTTAATTAAGACGGCGGCTAAAAAGACACCAAAGCTCTGCACCAAATCGCCGATGACATGAATCATGGCCGCACGTAAGTTTAAATTCTTATCTTCGTTGGCAGGATGTGGGTTAACTGACAAGCAAGGTGGCCCGTCTGGTTTTGGATCACTTTGAATAAAAACAGGTTCATTATTAGGCAATTTATTAGAAATATTGGAAGCCTCGCCGGCGGCTGTTATCAAGGAGCTCTCGCTACCTGTCGGAGCAAGAGGATAGAAGTTCGACTGTGAGTCACTCCGAGTGTGGCTATGACTGTGGCCATGGTTGGTTCCAGGACTAGAATTATGACTGTGTCCGTGCCCATGACCAGGACCATGACTGTGGCCGTGACCACCCATGAACCACGATCCGTGTAAAACAAATATCATTACAATATTAATAGCTATTCCAATCCCAGATATTGTCATCATCACATTGATGTTCAAGTCGAAGTCTTGAGAGATGATTCGCTGAATTGCCACCACTACGAGCAAAGTGGTCAGAAGCCAAATTCCAAGTATCGAAATAAGGGCGCCCAGAACCTCGAAGCGTTTGTAACCAAAGGACATGCGCTTATCCGGTGGCCGTCGCTTACCAAAACTGCGACCAGACCGATGACGAAACAAATGCAATCAGACAAATGGGCTGCATCCGTCATGATGGCCAGGCTTCCAGCCGCGAGGCCACCAAGGAATTCACTGATCATGAAAATAGAACATAACAAAATTGCCACCAGAATCTTGGACTTTGCCTCCTGAGTGGATTTGCTCTTCACATCTGGCTCGAACCCCCTCTGTAGATATTGACACTTAAAATTGCCATGTTCCGTTCTTGATATCGGTAAAGTCACACGTGCCATATCTAATTACATTAGCTCATTTTCAAAGCCCTGACTTTTCAACCAGCAGTGGCACTTCCCAGGTCTGTTCATCAGAGTGTTCGGCTCTTGGACCTATTGTTACCATGTTGATATTGTTGTTGTTGACCGTGTTATCGGCATTACTGTATTTGTGGAAATTGTTCGGCGCACGAGGGGATCGATTTTCAGACTTGTCGTCATCAAAGAAATCGAAGTCATCTTCGTGAGTGGTTGGCGGACGGCTTCCGTCGAGTTTATGGTACTTGGACATGTTCTTCAAATCTGTCTCGCGACGCCTTTTATAATAAAATTAGGACTTTGATTAATTTAATTACTGTGTGTTTTTGTGGGTTGTAGGAAGCGACTGCTGATTTTGTGACCATAACTAGCAGGCATATGTCGGTCGGCCTTAGGCGTGAAACATCTAGGGTCTGATTCTTTGGATAGCCGGATCCGGGGTGTTCACACGCTTCGCCTCAACGATGTAATCAACCGCGCTGATAAAACGCGTTGATACAGAACAACGATTATGCCCTGTCGCGCCGACTGATCGTTTGAATATAGCAATGTATTGAGCAGAACTTCGGACAGTGTAGGGTTATTTATAGATAATTTTATTCCAAATTTTTTATGCATTCAATTAATAAAAGATCGTCTTCATCTGACATTAATGTTAAAATGGAATCTCTTTCATCAAATAGTTCTAAAAATATCGTCGTTATCTGGAAATATGAGAGTGCCTCCATTTTCTTCCTGAGTCTCGGGAATAAAGCAGGGTGTATCCGGTAAATCGTCATCAATTATTGAAGGGTTCGGAGTATTTGGGACGATCCTCTTATCCTCCAAGTCATTATTAGAGGGCTCTTCGTAATCCCATGTTGGACTGATAACATCAAGCAGAGATGTAAAAGAATAATTTTGCACATCATTGCATATTTCTTCTTGGGTTTTAGACCCAATACATGTTATCGGAAAAAGCGAATCATCCGATATGAATATACCGTTGACGCCCTTTTGAGTATCAGTAAATAAAACGTTGATTTGACTAATTGAATCGGTTTCCTTCAGGTTCAGATTTAAACTAAAAATTGGCTCGAAACGAGAATTGGAGGAAACGAGACGCGCAGGAAATCCAGCAGGTCGTCGACCGACTCCAAAGTTGAGGGGGTCAGTCAAAAAGGGGAGGTATCCGAGTGGTCAGTACAGGGGGAAAGGGGGAACGTAACGGTTCTCGGAGGGGCAGAGTGGCCGTGCTGAGAATGTGCAGTTAGAAAGAAACGATGTTGGGCTAAGCAGTCACAACAAAACCGATTGGAATATTGATAATTTTGTTTAGCTGCAGCGGCATTGATTTGTGTCTTTCTGTCTCCCATCTTCGCATGCACTTTGTTGTTATTTTTTAGCGCATGCGCTTTTGTGAGCTTTAGTAGAGCTTCTGCGCCCAAGCTTAGTTTAGTGCACTTTTTTTCGAAATGGAGTCTGGAGCTGAAACTATTGGATCTGCTACCGCATCTCGGGAAAGGATGTTGAGGAGAAGAGCAGAGGTCACCTGCCAGGAGATTGAGGCGCGGCATCATAAGGTGAAGGCTGCAGCGCAAAATGAGGATTGCACCATTGTGACGCTGGAGTCAGTGGAGAAGCTTTTGCGTGATCGGTTCACCACGCTTCAAGAAGAGTTGGAGGAGCTAAATTTCAGCGAGATCGGTAGTGAGCTGTACTGGAGATTCTCGCAGCTGGCGACTGATGTGCATGTGGACATTCAGGTGGAGGTTGCCAAGCGTTCCATAAGAATCGCTGCCCACTCCACGGTGCTAGTGTCTCACCAGCGCCATACAAGCCAGTCCCCTCCTTGCCACCGTTGCCGATGCCAACATTCAGCGGCAGATATGCCGAGTGGCCGGATTTCTGCGCCCTTTTTAAGACCACGATTGACAGCCAGCCTCACCTAACACAAATGGAAAAGCTCCGGTGGCTCATTTCATGCCTGCGAGAGTCAGCCTTGGAGTCGGTGAGTGCGCTGGAAATTACTGATGCGAACTACGATGTGGCCCTTGACCTATTGCGCAATCGTTTCAGTAATTGGAGGTTAATATACCAGTCACACATTAATGAGATCCTGCAGCTTCGTATGGTCGAGCCAGGATTTGTTGCTACTTTGCGGGAGTTATCGGATCGGTTCAATGGTCATATGCGGGCTCTCATGAGTTCCAGATCAGCTGCCGAGATCCAAGGATGTTTGCTTATCCAAATTATCCTCCACCAGCTAATCAAGTGGGTCGAGGTAGATCTTCCAATAACCGATCTTCGTGCATGCTTATTAACGCTCGCCCTGAACCATATGCCCTGTGCAGTGTTTTGGCGCACCCGCTTCCTTCATGTCCAAGATTTATTGCCTTGCCGATCAGTGAACGGTACGACGAAGTCTGACGGCTGGCCCACTGTTTTGTATGTCTGAAGGATGGCCATTATGTAAGCTTCCCGTTGCCCAACGTGCAATCGCCGACATCATTCTTTGTTGCACCATTGTGGGCAGCTGCCCAGCCCTACCACTGTCCCACCAACACAAAACTTGATTTCCCGCGATGCAGTGGCCGTTGCTACTCAGGATCGCCATTCTGAATTAGGGCTTTTGCCAACCGCCAATATCTTCATCAGTGGTCGATCTGGAGCCCTCCTGCCTTGCCGAGTGATATTGGATTCTGGTTCACAAGTTCATCTTATCTCGACCCGGCTGGCAAGTCCGCTGCAGCTTCGTCGCTCCAAATGCTGTGTAGCGGTCGCCGGTCTCGGCGGCGCTGAGTTTGCTACGGAGGGAGCTGGCGTTAATGTGTGCGTGAAGTCTCGCCTAACCACGTATTCCACGAACCTAGAGGCTGTTGTCGTTTCCCACATTGCAGACTGTCATCCCAGCCTTAACATCGATATTGCGATGTGGAAGATTCCTGACAACTTAGCTCTGGCTGATCCCAACTTCAACAAACCGCAGCGAGTGGACTTGCTTATTGGAGCCAGCCTGATCTTCAACCTGTTGTTAGTTGGCCGAATCCATTTAAGTAACTGCCTTCCAATTTCCCAAAATACGGTATTTGGCTGGGTGGTTTCTGGACGCAATGGACTATCACGGGAAAACAGTTTGGCAGTTTCTGGCCGCCGACTGTTCACATCAACTGATGCCCATGAATCGCCTGGTTCGTATGTAAGCGGAAGGGCTGGATTGCCCTTTGCAGAAGGAGAAGCAGAGCAGAATCAACGTTCCGGCCCTCATGCGCTCGATACGAGAACTCGATTCCCACATTGGTCTATTGGGGGGAGCAATGCATGGTCAAGGATTTGGAAGAAGTTGGTGTGCCTTGTTCGCGTTGCGGGATTCCTAGAAGGGACGAATGAGACTAATTAAGTCGTCTTAAGGCAGCGGCGCAACCTGAGAAATGTATATTGTAAATATGTGTCTGCTGCCCTTCTAGAATTGTTATTGAAGGCCCAGCCTTCAATAGGGGGGAGGATGTTGGGCTAAGCAGTCACAACAAAACCGATTGGAATATTGATAATATTTAGCTGCTGCGGCATTGATTTGTGTCTTTCTGTCTCCCATCTTCGCATGCACTTTGTTGTTATTTTGTAGCGCATGCGCTTTTGGGAGCTTTGGTAGAGCTTCTGCTTCTGCGCCCAAGCTTAGTTTAGTGCACTTTATTTTGGGCATTTGTTATTTGAGCAGCTGGGTTCTTGGTTAAATTGAACCCCAGACATAAACATTGAAATTAAAACAGAAAATCGTATGTTTATTCGGCCGCTATTGAAAACTCTTAATAGCGTAACAAACGACTTGATACGTAACGGTCCTTTTCGAGGGACCAAAAGAAAGTTGAAACGCCGTGGAACGTAACGATCCTTAGAATGCCAAGAGCGTCCCGAAGAGCGACAGAGGGGAACGAAGAAATGGAAAACGGAGTGGAACAAAGAGGTCTCTGGAAGGGATCCGGAACCCCGCATAACAACAGCAAGATCCAGGATCGAGGAGGTAAGAGAGAGAACCCGGCAACGGGAGTGTGGCGTTATGCTGGAAAGTAGAATTAACGGCATGGACATAATCGATGAGGAGTAACGGGTGCCCCTGTCGCTATACAAAGATGACCATTGGAGCGACCCAGGAGAAGTCTTTTGGGGATATGGGAGTGTTGAGTTGGAGGACCGCCTTTGGAGAGTCCGACAATCCAATCCCTTAAAAAAGCTGGAAGTGATGGAACCATTTTCGTCCATTTTGGAGGCAACAATTTTTTTCGAGAAACCTTAGAGACGGCACACCCTTACGCACACCATTGAACGTTTTCATTGAATATTTTTTAATATTTCAGCATTAATTTATGAATGCATTTATGAATGCTTAGAGGTAATTAAGTGGTAATAATAAATTTGTTTTTTCATATAAAATTGTTTTTCTAGGACTTGCTTTCAAGATGTTGTTCTTCTGTTAGCGGTTGGTGCCTGCATGCCACACTGATAGATTGATACAACAGCTAAATTTTTTTTGTTTGGACATCAGTAAGGCATGCAAGCACCATCCGTTTGAAAAACAACAACAATAGTTGTCGGAGCCAAAGTTGACATACCCTTGCAGTTAAGTGGCAGCATATATTATAAGATATATATCGGATCGTTATCAAATTAATTTTCTAATAAAAATGTTGGAACCAGCGCCAAAAATTTTTATGAATAGAAAGGTTCTGTCATTTCCGATCGTTCACTTATGTGACAGCTATCCAGGATCCATTTCGCAATTAAAAGAAGGATGTGTGCAAAGTATAAAGACGATAGTTTTAAAACTGAGAGACTAGTTTGCGTAGATAGAGACAGACAGACGGACATGCTTATATCGACTCAGAAGGTGATCATGATTAAAAATATACATACTTTATAGGGTAAACGAAGATGTTTCTTTCACTGCGTTGCATGATTTTGACCAAAATTATAAGCCCTCTGCAAGGGTATATCAATTTGGATTTTTAGGAAACCGACTGAAACATACCCTTTTCCTATCTTAGTACAATGAGTACAATGATTTTCATTCTTTCGTAAATATTTATATAAGTGACATATTTGCCAATACCCTAGAAAACTAAACCTCCATAAAACCAGTATACCCTGCCATACCTATCAATTCATATATAAACAACATTCCAGAGCCTACTGTCGGAATAATTCAAACAGGTTAGATACAAGCCCTTTCCCATGCCATTATCATTGGCATCCAGACATAAACATAGACATAAACCATTCACACGCCTTTATCGACGACAGTAGACATAAACATCAAACCCTCTTTGCTCCAAATTTATAAACAAGTGCCCATCCTGGGAACCTACATATCAGCAGAAACTCTGACCAATCAAAATTATTTAAGCAAAGTCCATGTATGCTGCTAGCGTCGCTGAATTTGTAAAATCAGTTTGTAATCTACGATCAATCCAATAGGATATCGTTATAACTCATTCTTGATATATAAAAATAATCTTATAAAAATAAAAGTCTAAATTTTTACTGTTAAAAGTATCGAACTAAACACACCGCGAATTTATTGTATCCGCAAAACGAATCTATAAACATTTCTAAACATTAGTGAAATTACGAATGAGGATTTCGAATGTGAAGTGCTATTAATACCAGTGAACTCAGCATTAGTCAAATCACGAATAAGGATATCTAATGTCTATTTGAAATAAAAAAATAAAATGCAGTTATTAATACAATCGAGACAATTAAAAAATTATTTATATATATTATATATATATATATTATATTTATAATATATTTAACTAAATTAAATTAAAAACGTTAAAATGGAATCTGAACAAGCATCCACTTCAGCTGCGGCAAGTCACATCCTGTCTGACAGCAATATGAATCATTTCTTTATGCCACATAAAGAAATTTATAAATTTGATGGTGATACAATGTATTTACCACTATTTATAAAACGCGTTGATAATCTAACTACCCAATACAAAACAACATCGTCTACTCAGATCGAAATCATTCAAGGAGCTATCATGAACCTCATCGTTGGACCTGCACGTACGATTCTTCTTAGGAATGTAACTCAGGACTGGGACGAATTAAGAACGTTACTCAACAGCGAATTCAACTCATCAAAACCCCACATCTCATGATCATGGACTTATATAAAATTAAATATTAAACTCACTCTCTTCCTTCACTTCATAGCGAACGGTCGTGATTATTTTTTGCGCTTGCGATAAATTTTATTCTTGTCAAACGCGGGTTTGAAACCTTAATTTAAACACTTGTTTGAATACTAATATTGTGTCTTAATATAATATAACTTAATAAGTTATACGCGTATCGCTACGCGCTTGTGCAGTGCCATATTTGGGTGAGCATTTAATAAAATTAAAAAGTCGCAATCCAAATATAGCTCTGCTTCTTTTTCATTCTATGCCTTTTGAATCTTTGCAGTTAATTCTGCTCTTATCTTTTAGCGCGCATTTCTATACACTTGCGCTCTCCCGTAGCTCTCTCTTTACTAACTCCCTCCTCTACCTACATTTTATTAACCTTAGTTGGTATAGTGGTTGAAGGCTAATTTGTTTAAAATAAAAAAAAATAATAATAATAGAAAATTTAAAAAAATTATAAATTCATTTTTGCTAATTTTTAAAAATTTTTAAATGGAATATAATGTTGTCTGCTCATTAAAATCGCGCAATAAGCCGATATTTTCGTCCCAGGCCAGCATCTATTGTTGGCTGTGCGAAAGTGTCTCACATGCCAAATGTGCTGGCCTTACTGCATCTGTCTCGGATGCCGTCTCCCGCCGTGTTGGCCTCCATTATTGCTGCAGTGGGTGCCGTGCTGTCCAAGATGAAATGCGATCATTCATGCGACAGACCAAGAGTGGGTTTAAAGATTTGATCGTTGGTTTCCGAAAAATCAACGATCAACTCAGTGCGCTGGATGTTCAATTCAATAGCATTCAGCTGTTGAATGAATCTCCTAAGCGGAAAAAATCTGCTACTAGGGAAGTTGCAGCTCCAGAGATCGCGGGACAGCTGGATCCTCCCGCTATAATGCAGCCGCTCATTTCCCTTGCTACTCCAAGAGCTGGGACGGTAAATGGAAAGTCAGCACCCGAATTTACCGTAGCAGAGCATAACTCGTCTGCTTTATCCTCCATGGCATCACTCCAAGTGATTCCTAGGAATGCCCTAGAATTACCCCCATAGCTTCCACTAGAAATGGTAACCCGCCGCCCGGACCCCCGAAACGGACTGATGCCGCGGTATTACCGACCGTGGCACCAAAACAATTACAGGTAATCCCACCTGTTAGACAAATATTTGTCTCACGGCTAGCCCCCGATACCTCGGAGATTGATATATCGGCTTATATCAAAGCCAAAACCAAGGCCGTTATTAGAGTGGAAGACATTAGGAAATTTAAATACTCCTACTCGAGGCGCATGTCATCCTTTATGATACGTGTGCCAGTTCCGATGTTTGCGACGCTATGTTCGCCTGGCTTCTGGCCAGAGGACATATTTGTACAAGAGCATCAGCCGAGTAAGGTAAAGAAAAAAAAATCGAAGCCTGCTGGAGTCATGCTCCCAACATCTGTCCAATCCGACTCTTCAAAAAACGTACATCTTCTATCAATCTTACCTATCAGAATTGTAGGGGCCTACGTAGCAAGCTCCCTAGACTCTATTCTGATAGTCTTTCCTTTGCGTCCCATATTATAGTTTTTACTGAAACCTGGTTAAAGCCGGAGATCTTTTGCTCCGAAGTTTTTCCAAGTAGGTACCCCACTTTTAGACGTGACCGACCTCTGCGAAGAGGATGAGGAGTCTTAATTTCTATTGACTCCAATTTCGTTTCTGAAGAGGTAAATGTTACATGTTCTTACACTCCACCATCTTCCGAGCCGCCTACATACTGGCATCACTTGTCGGCTATACAGTCTGTTTCCAGTACTTCTGGTAGTTCTTGGTGACTTTAATTTACCAGAACTCAATTGGTCAAATACTGAAAATGTATCTTTCTTATCACTTTCCACCCATCATGATTTCACGGCGGACATCTTTGACGCCTTCCCGCGTATCAAAGAAGATTCGTTGTTTTCGTAAGGCTGATTTTCGTAAACTTAATTTGTTAATCGATACTTTTGACTGGTCCGATATTCTGGCATGCACAGATATAAATATCATCCTAGATAAATTTTATTTCACATTAAATACATTCTTTGACTTAAGTGTGCCGTGGAAATATCCGTCCGCTACAAATAATCCTCCTTGGTTTACAAGGTGCCTAACAAAATTAAAAACAGATAAAGACAGGCTTTTAAATAAATATAAAAGAACCAGTAGCAGCATAGATACCATATACCAACCCCAACCAAATTAAAACAAGCTGCTCAAGTTGTAGGTCTTTATGATGATGAAGTATATAATTCATCCCATAGTGAAAATCGATATAATCTACCAATAGTTTCCACATCTAATACTTTCAATGCTAATAATTTTAATAATAATCAAAGGGACAGAAACCAAAATTCCAATCAGAATGTAACAAACAAGAGGAGTCAAAATTATAATAGCCGTGAGACATATAATTATGAACAAAGACAAAATACTTTTGATTCCAATAGAAACTTTAATACAAACTATAATAATAATTATAGATACTCTCAAAATCCTTCTGGTCAAAATACTCAAAATTATAATCGATCTGTTAATGTTCCTCAAAAACAATCAGATCAGCAGAATAGATCAGAACCAATGGATATAGTTGAAAGTTTTCAGACACAAGCCTCGGAAGAATGTTGTGTTTCTTCCGAGGCTTGCAATAAAAATATACATTGAAAATAGACCACGCATTTGCCTTATTGACACTGGTTCCAGTAAAAGTTTAATAAATGAAAATTTCCTAAAATATCCAATTAAAGAAAATAATATAAAAGTTCAAACAGTAGGAAATTCAGACACTTTGAATAAATCCATTGAATTCATAATCCCAAAATTATTTAAATCTAAACAACAATTTTTTATAAAAGAATTTTCCAATCATTATGATTTTCTATTAGGACGAAATATTCTAAACCTTACATCAGCTCAAATAGATTTTGGAAAGAATATTGTTAAATTAAATAATTACGAATTTCCAATGATCAATATAGTGAAGGAAAATAACAAAAATTATACAAATATGTTACAAGATGAAGAGCACATTGCAGAAAAATCGGCACTTCATTCATTAATGTCCACATTTTTTGATATTCAGTATCATGAAGGTGACAATTTGACCTTCACAAATGAAATCAAACATCAGATAAAAACTAAACATGAAGATCCCATTTATAGAAGACCATATACTTACCCTTATATTTATGATAATGAAGTAGAAAACCAAATAGCAGATATGATTGATTAGTCCTATAGTAAAAGTACCCAAGAAAATGGATGCATCGGGCATTCCAAAATTTCGTATGGCTATTGATTACAGAGGACTTAAGATAACTATTGAAGACAAATTTCCCATCCCTATTATGGATGAAATATTGGATCAGTTAGGGTGTGCCAATATTTTACAACTTTAGATCTGACAAAAGGATTCCATCAAATTGACACTACCAAGAAATGACACTATGAATATACATTCCAGCGATGTATGAATAATATTCTTCATAATATAATAGGAACTCATTGCCTAGTATATTTAGATGATATTATCATATTTTCCACCTCCTTACAAGAACATATTCAATCCCTTCAAAAAGTCTTCGTCCGATTAAGAAAATCAAATCTTAAACTTCAAGTAGATAAATGCGAATTCATGAAAAGAGAAACAGAATTTTTAGGCCATATATGTAATTACTACTGAAGGAATTAAAGCAAACCCAAATAAAATTCAAGTAATTGACGATTTTAAAATTCCAAGTACTCCTAAAAAAATTAAATCATTTATAGGTCTTTGCGGATGTTCATGCTGAGTTGTCGCTGGTCGCAGTGATGGAAATGGGAATACATAAATATGAATATCGATAACCACTCGACTGATCGATAACTCCGGTTTTTTGACCAGACTGTGCCATCGATGAAGCTTTTTTACCATCTCTGGAATGACGGAAGGTTTTGGCTGTTTACTTTTGCCACTTGATTCGATTTTTTTCTACATCTTTTACCGAAAATCATTTTTTTTTTTTTTTTAGCCATACATTCCGACTAATGTGTGCAGTATCATAAGCTTGTACCGAAATCAGTGAAATAAACCAAAGTGAATAAAGCCTAATCCGGTTGCTTTTAATTCCTGGGCAAATCATTTCTACTGTTCGCCTCATTCCTGGCAGAACATTCCTAATCCGGTTGCTTTTAATTCCTGGGCAAATCATTGCTACTGTTCGCCTCATTCCTGGCAAAACATTGCTACTGTTCGCCTCATTCCTGGCAAAACATTGGTCCTTCGAGCCGGATACCAACAACACAAAAGTTTCACGGCAAGTACACTATTCCGTAGGTGGCTAAATTATTTTTTGTTGAGATATATAACAACCGACAAACATTTACCCACCGAATCTACGTATTCCTAACCAGTATTATTCCTTCCTACTACCTCTGCTAATTAAAGTTCTACCAAGGTATGCACAAAACGACAATTATTTTGTACATCATTTTCGGTTCCTAAAATGTTTTCCTACCAATATATTACTATTATATACTATATTACTATTATTATACTATATTACTATTACCAATTCATTCCTACTATACCTATTATATTATTTAACTTCTGCTGCAAATAAATAAGTGATCTACCATTAATGGATAAATAAAAATATTTAGCCTCATCTTTTGCATATATATATTGTTGCCGAGGGCTGCTGTAAAAGTTCTCATTCTCATTTTCATAAAATTATTCCTATATATATAAGAGCCGAGGATCGCCTACTACTACGGCCTGATACTACTCCATTTAACGCGTTAAAAGAAAGGAAATAAATAAATAAATAAAATAACCCGAAACCTTTGTACGTATAAAAAAAAATAATAATAAATTAAATTTTTTGGTTTTTTGATAAGTAGACTTGGACGGATATTTTTTTTATTATTTCCAAAGCAGCAGTCTTCTTCCTTCACGTATTTCGAATACCATTAATTCCTATCGCGTTTGTAGGGGAGTTCGTATCCTCTGAACTTATCCAAAGGCTCCCATATTATGTCCTCTGGACGAGACACAAAACCAAAAAGTTTTGCACCCGTCAAAATTATAAGAAGGAGTACATCCTCATCTCCAGTTCCTCCTTCGCATCCGTTAGCAAGATCTGCGAACACCAGATCCAAGAGCGAGTCCCTGACGCCAACGCTACCAAAAACGCAGAGCATCTCACGAACCCCAATAGGAACCCGATCCGTTACTCAGAAAACAGTTTCTGCAAACACGATGGCTCTTGCGATGTTCATTTCCGTGTGCGATAAACTAAGCCATTTCGAGGCCAAGATCAATGAACCAGCGGCTTCTGAGTCCACTCAATACGCCCTCCAGGTCCGCCGTGACCACGTAAAGAAACTTTGGGAGAAGATTGAGAGCGAGTACGACAAATGTTCCCAAGTTCTCCAGCAGGAAGCCTCCAGCAGTGGTGAGTGGCAGGCAATAGAAGCCAAGTATGACTACTGCTATTCCGTTTATGAACGCTGTGTAGCCCAGCTAACAGAGATTATCGAAAGAATGTCCGTTCCAACTCTTCCGAGGGCATCAAGTATTGCCCAACCGTCCATGTCTAGCGGATGCCGACTTCCGCCCTGTGACACTGAAGTTTTCAGGGGGGATTACTTACGGTGGCCAACGTTCCGCGACCTTTTCACTGCTATCTACGTCAACAATCCGAGGTTGATGCCAGTGGAAAAGTTGTTCCATTTAAATGCCAAAACAGAGGGAGAAGCTAAGGCTATAGTAGCAAAATCTCCACTCACGCATGACGGGTTTGAATCGGCTTGGACCGCGCTTTGTGACCGTTTTGAAAACAAGCGTCTTCTGGTCAACAGCCAATTAAAAATCCTGTTCAATCTTCCCGTAGTGGTTGTTGAGTCCGGTGCAGCTTTAAAGGAGCTGCAAAGTACCATCCAAGGCTGTCTCACGGCGTTAGGACACTCCAAAATTTCAATCGATAATTGGGATTGTCTTCTCGTATTTCTCTGCTCCTCCAAGCTTCCGAAATTGACCCTTTCTTTGTGGGAACAATCCTTGTCCAATAAGTGCGAGATACCCGCATGGCATGATATGAGCTCGTTTCTCAGCGAACGATATCGCACCCTGGAAGCCATAGAGGATGTTAAACCCAGCTCCAACACTAAGATGGTTAATTCCCAACCGCCTTCCAAAGACACAGGCTCAAAAAGGATCAACTCCTTTGAGACCAACGTGACGCAAGGACCAAAAAACTGTGACCTTTGCTCAAAAGAGAACCACCCAGTGCGGGTATGTCCTCGGTTCCTCCAAATGCCCGTCAGTGAACGATCCGCATATATAAGGAGGAAGAAATTGTGCTTAAACTGTTTCGCTGGGGGACACCAACTTAAAGAGTGTACCAGTAAGCACAATTGTTTCACATGTAAAGGGCGCCACAATACGCTCCTGCACAGAGCTGACCTTCCTCAGTTGGCTCCAATTCAATCCAATAATAATCCTACTACTTCAACTATACAGTCCACTACGCCTACCAATGTGCAAAGTTATCTAGCGGCAGCCACACAAGGTGTGCTGTTAAGTACGGCAATGATACATGTCTGTCACTTAGGAGTGACATATACTGCCAGGGCCTTACTTGATTCGGGGTCTGAGGCTACTTTTATCTTGGAACGTCTTTTTAGAATTTTTAAGCTTCCGTACCAATCCGTACAAGCTAGAGTTTCCGGCTTAAATCAAGCAGTAGCTGCCCAATCAACTAAGATGTGCCATTTTCAAATTGGGTCGCCAATAAAACCTAGACTACACATTGAGGCAGAAGCATTTGTCGTGCCACTTCTATCCGGAAAGTTGCCTTCAAACTCCATACCAAAGGAGCAGTTAAAGGACCTTCCCAGTTTTACATGGGCTGATCCTTCGTTTTTCGAGAGCTCACAAATTGATTTGCTGATTGGGGCGGATATTCTTCCGTCTATTCTGCTGAGTGGCTCGAAGACAAAGATTTGTGGCACTCTGTTAGGTCAGGAAACAGTATTTGGCTGGATCCTGAGTGGGCCAGTCTCCAAGGCCGTGCCAAAATCCATTTCGAACTTTTCCACAAAGGTCTCGATAAGCTGTGAAGCTAAACTCGAGAAACTTCTCACAAAGTTTTGGGAGGTGGAGGATCTTCCAGGGAAGCCGGTAAAAGAGTCGGATTCTTTCTGTGAGAAGAACTTTGTGCAAACAACAAGGAGAGATGACATCGGGAGATATGTCGTCACCCTACCATTCCGAAGTGGTGATCGGATTGATCTAGGGCATTCAAGATCCATAGCACTGGCTCAATTCCTGAAGAACGAAAGCCGTTTGAGGAAGAATCCAACTCTAAAAGAAGAATATGAGGCAGTAATCAGGGATTACTTAGACCAGCGGCATATGTCTCCAATCGTTCCAGACTCCAGTGGGAAGAATTTCTACCTGCCTCATCACGCCGTTTTTAAGCCAGATAGCACTACTACCAAGGTTCGTGTAGTATTCAATGCATCCTGCCCTACTTCCAATGGAAAGATCCTGAATGATATCCTTCATCCAGGGCCTATGTTACAGTCCGATTTGACTTTGCAGATCTTTCGCTGGCGGTTCTTTCGCTTCGTTTTCAATGCCGACATTACGAAGATGTACCGGCAAATTCTCGTTGCTCCAGAGCACACTCCATTCCAAAGAATCCTGTTTCGTGATGCAAATGACCAAATCTGTGACTATGAACTTAAAACAGTCACATTTGGAGTAAATTTGCTCCGTTCTTGCAATAAGAGGTTGATAGTTGGGAGTGGTTTTTTTTTTTTTGGAGTGAACAGCTACGTGCGGCGCTCAATAGCGCAGGTTTTCCGTTGCGCAAGTGGACGTCCAACTCCAAGTGCATTCTCAAGGACATTCCTAAAGATCACTTGCTAAGAGAGGGTTTCTTAGAGCTAGATGATCAGAGCACTGCCAAAACTCTCGGGATTCGTTGGCAGGCAAATAAAGATGAATTTTTCTTCGTCCCATCCGACATTACTCCAAAGGCAGTCCTCAGTAAACGGAAGGTACTGTCACAAATTGCAAGACTTTTTGACCCGGCAGGATGGCTGGCACCTTTCGTGATCCGAGCAAAAATCTTTATGCAGGAGATTTGGCTCCAGCAGCTGGGTTGGAACGATCCACTCCCTGCTGAGCTCATGGGAAAATGGAACGAATTTCTTATGAGCTATCCTATTATAAACCAAATCCGAATTCCAAGATGGGTGAAATTTGGCCCACAATCCAAAGTTCAATATCACGGCTTCTGCGATGCATCGCAGCAAGCATATGGAGCCGCGATCTATGTCCGAATCGAGCACGCTCAGGAGGTTTCCATTTCTCTTTTGACCGCTAAAACTCGCGTGGCTCCAGTAAAGACCATGTCCATACCACGCCTGGAATTATGCGGTGCAGTTCTTCTGGCTGAGTTATCCCAATCGGTTGTTCCACAACTCCCTCCTGATGACTTCGACACATTCTACTGGACGGACTCCACGATAGTGCTGGCGTGGTTAAGCAAACCGCCATGTACCTGGACATGTTTTGTGGCAAATAGAATTGCCAAGATTACACAGTCCGTAGATGCTGGGAAGTGGTCTCACGTGCGGTCTGAATTCAATCCAGCTGACTTGGCTAGTAGAGGCGTGGCTCCACAGGATCTAGTCTCAAGTAACTTGTGGTGGAATGGCCCACAATGGCTACAACTTCCTAAGGAACAATGGCCTACTCCAATAGAATCCGTACCTGAGACAGAACTTGAGCAGCGTCCTATTAAATGCAACTTGGCTAAGTTGCCACCATCGGAGGATTACATAGATCGTTTTTCAGACCTAAGTCGGGCCCTCCGGGTGACCGTTTATGTCCTGCGGTTCCTAAAGCGTTGCAAAGTACCATCTACGGTCTTGCCAACTGAAATCAGTACCGCCGAAGTCCGAGAGGCACAGGAGTGTCTTCATGTTCTGACCCAACGGCAAGGGTATCCAAAAGAATACAGTTGCTTGTTAAAAAAGCAACAGATCCCATCATCCAGCCCTCTCAAAAACCTGAATCCCTTCTTAGACCACAGAGGGGTACTGCGAGCATCGGGCAGGCTTGTTGCATCTGACACGCTTTCCTACGATGAGAAACATCCGATTATAATACCATACTCCAGTCCATGGGCCCGACTACTGGTTCGATTTACTCCATGCATATCCTTGCATGGTCAAAGTCAGCTCCTAATGCGACTCATTCGATCCAAGTATTGGATTCCAAAGCTTAAAACTTTGCTAAAAGCTACTATTAGTGCATGCAAAGTGTGCTTGATTTACCGAAAGCGGTTGCAGACCCAACTCAAGGGGGAGCTGCCCGCTGAACGGACCACTTTCTCACGTCCGTTTACACACACTGGAGTAGATTTTGCCGGTCCCTTTGAAATTAAAAATTATACGGGCCGTGCATGCCTTATCACAAAGGGCTACGTGTGTGTATTTGTCTACTTCAGCACAAAGGCAATCCACCTTGAAGCTACGTCAGACTTGACGAGTGAGAAATTCCTGGCGGCTTTTGCGCGTTTGGCTGGTAGAAGAGGCTGCCCACAGAAATTATACTCAGACAACGGTAAGACATTTGTGGGTGCCTCAGCCATTATCACGCGGGATTTCCTACAAGCAACGAGAGAGATGGTCACTGCACAATACAGCCACCAAAACCTCTCCTGGTACTTCAATCCGCCAAGTGCGCCACATATGGGAGGACTGTGGGAAGCAGGAGTGAAGAGCTTTAAGGCGCTTTTCTACAAGTCTGCTTCCTCAGTCAAATATACGTTTGAAGAACTTTCGACATTGTTAATAAAAATCGAGGCTTGTCTCAATTCACGGCCCATTTCTCCTATGTCCGAGGATCCTACTGACTTATTAGCCTTGACTCCCGGGCATTTTTTGATCGGTGGCCCACTGCTAGCTCTGGCCGAACCAGAAATTAAAGCTAACGCAGTATCCATCATCAACCGTTGGCAACGTCTAAAGGGTCTCCATCAACAATTTTGTGTCCGATGGAAGGAAGAATACCTAAAGGAGCTGCACAAACGGAATAAATGGCAGTCATCAACTACAAATCTCCAGGTCGATGACATGGTTGTCATAAAAGAAGACAACCTGCCCACGAACGAATGGCGCCTCGGCCGAATTCAGAAGGTTTGCCCAGGTGCAGACGACAAGGTCCGAGTGGTGGATGTTCTTACGTCAAGAGGCGTAATACGTCGGCCAATCGCGAAATTAATACTTCTTCCACTCCTAAAGTAACTCCTACGCTATTCTTCTTCAATGTTCGTTTGTCCATGTTCACGTCTATTCATATGTTCTGGATACCACTAATTCTGCTTCTCTTTCCTTATCGTACAGAGAAAATGGCCCGCGTCCGAAGGCCCAGAAGCCAAATTATCCGCCGCAAGGAACAGCTTCAGGAGTTCATGCACTGCGGAAGTGCCAGCGATTCCTCAAGCTGACTGCCGAGAAACGCCTGCGAGCAGTACTTATTAATAAGTACTGCAGCAACTGCTTAGCCCATGAGCATTCCGGGCGCTCTTGCCGCAGTGCGGGAACGTGTCGACTCTGTCAACGGGACCACCACACGCTTCTGCATCTGCACAATGAAGGGGGCCGTCGAAGACGCTCACCTCCACGTTCCCGTTCCTCACGTAGACGATCGCCATCCAGTTCGCCGGATAGATCGCCATCCAGATCTGTATACAGATCCCCTCATCGCCGTCCACTGGGGCGGTCTGATTCAGACCTAGGGGTTGAGCCGTTGAGCTCCGCCAGGTGAAGCTCTCCTGCTGCGCTTCAGGAGGATCAGCGTGGCGCCTATACCACCACGCTGTCTACCCTCCTGCAACATAAGGCCACGAGTGTCCTGCCTACGGCTGAGGTGGTTATCAACACCGGGGTCAAGAAGTTTGAACTGAAGGCCTTGATCGACCCTTGCTGTCCTACCAGTCGGATCAATGCATCCTTGGCAAGGTCTTTGGGCCTCTCCGTCACAAGCGTTGGGACCGATGGTGTGTGCACAGCAAGGCTCCAGTCGATCAAGGGGCCGTTGGACGAGGAAGTCATCTTCCACGTTGATTCCCAGCTGCAGCAAAGATCGCCTACACGGGAAGTCGATCCGACGGCATACGAAGCTTTGGCAAACCTCGCCCTGGCGGATGAACGCTGGTTTAGGCCGAGTACCATATTCTTGGTATTAGGGGCTGAAGTGTATCCTCACATCATCCGTTCGGGATTCATTGCCGGTCAACGAGGATCCCCTGTCGCCCAAAATACCGCCTTTGGATGGATTTTTTCGGGCCCGTGCAGCCATTGACAAAAAAAAGCCCAAATTTACAACTGCGTTGCAAGGGGGCCGGGATGTTCATGCTGAGTTGTCGCTGGTCGGAGTGATGGAAATGGGAATACATAAATATGAATATCGATAACCACTCGACTGATCGATAACTCCGGTTTTTTGACCAGACTGTGCCATCGCTGAAGCTTTTTTACCATCTCTGGGATGACGGAGGGTTTTGGCTGTTTACTTTTGCCACTTGATTCGTTTTTTTTCTACATCTTTTACCGAAAATCATTTTTTTTTTGTGTGTGTGCTAGTATCATGCACACTAATGTGTGCAATATCATAAGCTTGTACCGAAATCAGTGAAATAAACCAAAGTGAATAAAACCTAAAACCTTTTAATTCCTGGGCAAATCATTTCTAAGGATCGCCTCATTCCTGGCAGAACATTCCTAATCCGTTTGCTTTTAATTCCTGGGCAAATCTTTGCTACTGTTCGTCTCATTCCTGGCAAATCATTGCTACTGTTCGCCTCATTCCTGGCAAAACAGCGGATTTTACCGAAAGTTTGTTGGAGAATTTGCAAAAATTGCTAAACCAATGACCCAGTGCCTTAAGAAGGGTTCAAAAATAAATGTCAAAGATATTAATTACGTTGAAAAATTAAAAACACTAATAACTAATGATCCAATTCTTAGATATCCAGATATTGAAAAAAACATTTGAATTAACTGCTGATGCTAGTAATTATGCTTTAGGAGCTGTCTTAGCTCAAGAAGGTGACCAGTTTGCTATGCAAGTAGAACATTAAATGATCATGAACTAAATTATTCAACTATTGAAAAAGAGTTATTAGCCGTAGTATGGACAACTAAGTATTTCCGTCCCTATCTATTTGGAAGAAAATTTAAAGTTACATCACTAGTAACTAGTAACCACTAGTTTGGTTACACAATATTAAAGAACCTAATATGAAATTGCAAAAATGGAAAATATATCTTAGTCAATATGATTGTGGTATGAATTACATTAGAGGAAAGGAAAATTATTTAGTAGACGCCTTATCTAGGATACCTAAAAAAGAATCAAATAATCAACAACTAGAAGAAACATTTAAAAACGAAGATGATTTACAAAGTACGAGAGCTACTATACACAGCGCCCATGAAGACAATGGCAACTGTATTCAGATTACAGAGCGGCAGATTAATGTTTTCAATCACAAATTAATATTTGAAAAGAGAAATGAAGATAGTAATGAATTAGTCCGATACTTTAATAAAACTATTAATACAATAAAATATAGTAATATGGCGGAACGTAGAGCAAAATACATTATTCTTAAATATGTTTGCGGACACAATATTGTAATGTACATAAATAATGACGAAGATTTCGCAATATTTCAAAGAGCTTTCATGGAATTAATTAAACCAAATTTGGGAAAAAAATTAATGAAAACATCAGTAATACTTCCCAATATACCTACGCAGATTTTCACGAAAAAAGTAATTAATATTCATGTGAAAACTATTCATCAAGGTATAATAAAAAAACACGACTTTAAAGCTAAATACTATTTTCCAGAGGCACAAAAATTAATCCAAAATATAATTAATAAATGTGATATTTGTAGTTTATGCAAGGCAGAACACAGAAAAGTAGCATTTACTTTTGAAAAAATTTGTTTCAATTATAGAAACCCATACCACAAATTGGATCGAAAGTAAAAAAGCAACACTTAGAATATTTAATATGTTAGGTAAACCAAAAATAATAAAAATGGATCAGGATCCCGGATTAGTATGCAAATCATAACAAAATTGGTTAGAAAAAGAAAACATTAAGATTGAAATTACTAGTAGCAAGAATGGTATAGCCAATATAAAAAGAGTTCACAAATCAATTATTGAAAAATTACGAGTCATCAATACACTCAATGATGCTGAAGACAAGCTAATGAATATCGAAAAAGCTACATATGTTTATAATCATGAAATAACACATGATACTACAGGTAGAACCCTTGCTTAAATATTTATTTTTGGTATGGAACCTAATAAAAATGTCCAAAAAGAAAAGAATCTAAAATTGATCAAATTAATGAAAAACGGGAAGAATATGAGGTAGATCACAGCGGACGCCCGTCCGCTAGATGGCGACATGAATGCCCTGCTTGTAGCAGGCGCGTGAAGACACTATATAGAGCCGAAGAATTAAAAATTTTCTGTGTGCGTTCAATCTGAATGAGTGATATACCAAATGAAAGGTATTGTTTTCATTAAAGGGATTTAATCTAAACATTGGCCAAAAGTCGTTTGGCTTGGGAGAAATTTGCGTAAATGTAAAACGCTTTCGATTGACTAAGTTGAAGATAGTGGGGACATTGGTGTCACCAGACAAATTTTTATATATGCAGATTCTGCTCCGTACGCGTCGATTGATACCTCAGCCATCCCAATCCGATATATCTTTCAAAAGTTATTCAGGAAAAACGATTTTTAAAGAATATCCCAAATGAAAATGTTTTTAAAATTTTACTCCGAAGAAATGTTCCGTCCGCGTTTGTCCCGTCCGCATCTTTTTTTCAGAAAAATTTTTTTTTTCATAATTGGCTCTAACATTCCTACTCATATTGCATGTAGAGATATCCCTTGAGACAACGCAACTTTTGATATATCATATCATATCTGGGAAATGTCGCTTACTCAAGATATAGTTCGATAATTCGAGCTACCCATTGTGCTGGCTGTGAAGCTAAGGTGCATATTCAAACCAATACATAAACTTTTCGGTTGCCGATTGGCTTTTTGAAGTTTGCGAACATAAAAAATAAATCAATAAATAGAAATATTGCATTTAATTTATTTTATTTAAATAAAAAGTTTTTTATTTAGAACTGGTCACTGGTCGCGACCGCAGTCTCCCAAACAATTCACAAACAGCTGATGGCGCTTTGCCTGGCGGCGACCGCACTCTCCCCAACAATTCACAAACAGCTGATGGCGCACTCCGAAAAAAATATCCCAAACAATTTTCAGTTTCTTAATTCAGTTTTTTAATTCAATAATTTTTGTTTTTATTAAGTTTTGTTGTAAACACCTGGTATTTACGAAACACAATTACCCAGGGTAATTTGAAATTTGAAAAACGAAATTCTTGATGGTTTCTGAGTGCGGTGACAAACGTTCATGCAACGCCCAAAATATCTGATATCATATAAAAAACCTCTTGACTAGGTAAAATAACGGTGGCGAACACGCATGCTACTCCCAAAATATCTGATATCAATTTTGGTGACGAATAAATATATGTATAAAAAATTACATATGAAAAATATTCTTATTCGGCACTTGGAACAATACCAATATACTATATAAACACGTGCCGGGTAAGAATATATTTCATATGTAATTTTTTATACATATATTATATATAGAAATAAATCAAACAAAACTATTAAATACATACCAAGAATTTATAATATATGAAATTTTTTATAAAACGATTCCAGATATAGCATTAAACAAACTTAAACAATTTAAACATGAAATAAAAGTGATTATCCCATCAAATATACAAAAACGGGGATTAATAAATATTGTAGGATCAGCTCACAAATATTTGTTTGGTACACTAACAGAAGAAGATAAAAAAGAGTTAGAAATAAAATTAAATAATGTGAAAGAAAATATGATAGAAAATAAAGAATTAATTGAAATCATTAGTAAAATAAATAAACATACAGAAGACGTAAATAAATTAATGAGGGAAGAAGAAGAAAATGAGGCCTTGCACCTTTTTAGATACTCTTTACACATTTTTCTAGAATACATTGAAGATTTGCAAATGGGGATTCGATTGACAAGAATTGGAATATTTAATCCAAAAAAATTAAAACATGAAGAATTATATGACATTAATGAAGAAAAACTATTATTAATAAAGACTTCAGCTTGGATATGCGGCCAAACCAAAAATACTTTTATTTTAGCCCATATACCAACATCTTTTAAAGAAACTCAAAAATACAGAATAATTAAATACCCGCCGCAAAATTGACATAAATGATAAAGTTGAATATTTTATGAATGATAATAAAAGTGTTTATTATTTGGAAAATTCTGTAAATCCTTTGGTGACCAATGTTTTTCAAAGTTCCTAACAAATCAATTAGCCATTTGTCAATACACTAATATTTCAGAAAAATAATATATAAAATACATTGAACCAAAGCAAAACCCAAATTAACCAAAATTGTGAATTATTTAATAAAATAATTGAAGGAATTAATATTATACAATTAAGCCAATGTACACTTGAAATACGAAATATAAAATTCACTACTTCAAAGATTATAAATGAATATAGAATAATATTCACTTATAAGCGTCTAACCAACCACAAGGAAATTGTTGTTGAATTCAACAAGTATGTTGAAATTTCTAAAGGAGGGGCGAGTGACATATCTGCCAATACCCTAGATAACAAAACCCCCATAAAACCAGAATACCCTGCCATACCTATCAATTCATATATAAACAACATTCCAGAGCCTACTGTGGGAATAATTCAAATAGGTTAGACACAAACCCTCTCCCATGCCACTATCATTGACATCCAGACATAAACATATACATAAACCATTCACACGCCTTTATCGACGACAGTAGACATAAACATCTAACCCTCTTTGCTCCAAGTTTATAAACAAGTGCCCATTCTGGAAACCTACATATCAGCAGAAACTCTGACCAATCAAAATTATTTAACCAAAGTCCATGTATGCTTCAGCGTCGCTGTCACCGATAAAAGCCATAGTTAAAAGAAAATTGTATTTGTAAAATCCGTTTGTAATCTACGATCAAACCACTAGGATATCCTTATAACTCATTCTTGATATATAAAAATAAACTTATAAAAATAATAATCTAAATTTTTATTTTTTTATTTTAAATCGGGAATTAAAACATATAATTTATATATATAAAGCATTTTACTGTATTTCTAAACATGTATAAAATGTATGCTGAAATACCAAAATATATAATATAACATATAAAAACTTTTTTTCATAGTTAACCAATAATGGGTAGGGTAGCAAGCCTAAAAATTTACAAAATTTAAAATTTTGGCTGGATTCAAAACGAAATTGAAGGCACACACATGAAACCGAATCATGAAACCGTGTATTTGAATTTGTGAACACGCATACATGTAAAGATCAATTTAACCGAGGTGGTACATTTTTGATGATGCGCGTCTCTGCGACTGAACATCCGAAAACGTTCAATGGGATTATGAGCGTAAGAATGAAAATAAGATGCTCTCTGGTGCCTGCTGGGGCCTTTCGCAAGAAATTGTTGCGTACTTTTTCGTTGTATGAAATGAGCAGTCTATCTGTTATATGGTTAGTGCAGGTAGCCTGGTCTCGAAGCATGCAAACGGATCGGTCAGGCGTTACCGCAATCCTTATTCCGCATTCTATCCGTAACGAACATGCGTGATCCTGCAAAGCGCGGTGTGGCCACAGGAGCAGAGACGATGTGGCGGAGGAGCGGAGTACGTTAGAATTAATTCTTAATTAATTTCTTAATAATTAGAGTCAAGGCCTTCATAGAAAGGAGGCATTGTTCATAGAGCTATCTGCAATATTTCGGGACTCGAACAATCATGTCAAATCAATAAATTTGGTGGAATGTTGTAATGAACTGTTCTTGCTGATCGGTGCTCGCAACAAACGCCGCGGCTAGCTCAAAGAGTTTATGGATCGTTCCACCGAATTTATAGATTCGACGTGACTGCCCGAGCCCAGAAATAACACAGGTGCTTCGATTCACAAATGTCCCCTTTATTTATACAATATTTGCACAGGTTGGAAACAAAGTTTACAAGGGATGAATCTCACCGGCTGCTCGGCTCGGCCGATCGACCGCTCGTCCTCGCCTCGGTCACCAGTCACCGTTCCGGGTTGGTGCCAATACACACGCCCCCCCAAAGCTCTCGCCCAGCAGGACGTGTGGTCTCGGTTCCTGGCGCCGGTTCGGTTCACGTGCTCCAGTTGCGGGGCCTATGTTGCCCCTCTCCTGCCGGTGACGCTGCTCCCGACGTCCCTCTCTTGTGTGTCGCCGCTGCTTTGGTCGTCGACACTGCTCCTCTTGTCGCTGCTTCCGTCGTCGTCGCTGCTCCTCTTCTGTGGGTGCCGTGGATCGTTTTTATCCTTGGCTCACTGGGACCGCCCTTCGCCGTGGCCGGCACCTAATCCGTGTTGGCGGACCAATAGGCTCACCTCCCAGGCGTTCGCCGGGCAGGATGCCCTTCTTAGTGCCTGGCGGCCGGATCAGGGCACGAAGGGCCTACCTACCCCACAGCCCCCGGTTGCGTCTGGCACTCGCCTCCAAACACCGGCGTGCATACGCACAGCAGGATCTATGGATGACCAGAGGTTTGGCGTCGCGCCTCCTTTGACTCCAGGCACTACGCTGTGCATACGCTCCAGCGCCTGGATCAGGAGTCTCTTGACTTAACCGGGACGTCCCTGTTTGGTTTTATTGCTGGGCTTGAGTTCCCGAGCTGGCTATCCCTCGCTTTACAGGATCACACCTGGTCCCAACGGGCAGGAATGGGTAAAGCGTACGCCAGACCGATCCGACGCTCTTGCTATAACACCAGGATACCTGTCGTGTCCGGGAGTAACCCAACCCGACTCTGTTTACCCTTGGGCTTTAGTTCCGCCGCGGATCCTGGATCCTTTTCCCACTTGCTCCTCGATTTATCCTCGTTCGATAACTCGCGTTCAGCCGCCGGACTTACCCACAGGGGGTCCTTGAGCCAACGATCATACGTTAAATTACAAGGGAATTCGCTTTATTACCAAAATCATGTTCATATTATTGTTTTTTTTTTTTAAACACATTTAGAAGTTCTTGGTAATGAGGCCGTCCTTCTTGGCCAGACGCACGATGCAGTCGTCGGACTCTCCCATGCGACGGATCTCTCCGCAGATGGCGTAAGTCTTGGAACCGTCGGTCTGGCGGCCGGTCTCGGGATCCACATCAACGATGCTCAGTTGCACGGAAGCGTGATCCTTGGCGTGGATGATCCTGTTGGAAGCAGAGCATTTGCGGGGCACGTATAGATCAACATTCTCACCGGCGTCGTTCTCCATTTTGATGGTTTTTTTGTGGCTTTTTGCAAATCAAGCAACCGCAATCGGCGATGGAGGAGAAAAAGAGGTCCTTGATTGAAGATAGATCCTTGCGCACTCGCTTTAATTCTCGCACTTGAGACTGTCGGACTTACCAACGGGGGGTCCTTCACCCTTCACGCTCTCCCTTTGGCCACCGGCCCGTATTGTTATTGTGCCGGGCATTGGCTCTTTTAACGGCGCTTCACCCGCGCTCCTCTTTTGACCGCTCCAACTGCATTTCTCTCCTTCCGTACTTTCTAAACACCTCGGCCACCGCGGCCGCTATGTTTCCCACCCCCACCTCTCTTTCTCCTATATCCGCGCACGGCCGTCGCGCAGGCCCGTCCGGAACCGTTACGTTCCTCGTTGTCTCCGCTTTCTCCTGCATCCGCGCACGGCCGTCACAGAGGCCCGTCCGGAACCGTTATGTTCTACGTTGTCTCCGCTTTCTCCTGCATCCGCGCACGGCCGCGCGAACCCCTTTCCCCGCAGCTGCCCCCTTTTTGCCACCTGTCTTGGCGTGTGGGAGATTTAACCTCCTCACACTATATTATGAGGATTGTGAAAAAATCAATGAAATTGGTTGAGAAATTGGTTAAGAAAAAATAATTATTATTAAATAATAAAATAATTATTATTAATTATTAAAAAATATATATATCAAACTAACTCACTATGATCATTTTAGCATCCTATGCAACACGAGGATTCATAAAAAAAAATGATATTGCTAGGAAAAAATAACTATGAAAACTAAATATATGTTGTTGCATATCATTTAAAATGATTTTTCCCTCCAAGTCTATTGTAATATATTAAAAAATATTTTGGACTTATACGCAGAAATTTAATTTCCAATATAACATTTTATAAGGGTTGAAACAAGAATAAAAAGAAAAAATAACATTTATACATTATATAAGGATTTTATAAGGATTATACATTTTATATAACATTTTATAAGGGTTGAAACAAGTATAAAAAGAAAAAATGATCCTAAGAAAGTGAAATTCTTTTTAAACCTCTGAACAATTGCTGACCTGTTGCGGCCCTTTTTTTATCAATTACACTCAGGTGGTATATTTATGACAGGGTCAGTAGAAAGGACAGGCGACGTCTGCTGGCATGGGAATATATATAAATGTATATTTGTTTGTGTATGTGTATAGGATCCCACGTGCATGCATGTGTATTCGAGAAAATTAGACGATTTCCTATTTACTCCCTACAGGTGGCTCCGGGCTCTAAGCGTTATCTCATGTATCGAGTCTTTTGATTGGTTTCCCAATTCATTGACTTGGGGAAATTGAGGGGTTTTCAAGAGTTTCCATTTAAGACCCCAACACATTCAAACACAAGAACCTGTTTTCATTTTTCAAGGATCAATAGGTTTCTATGATTATTTTAGAGATCCAGTTTTTAGTTTAAGTCTCGCCTTGCCTGTTTAAGCATTTTTACGTCAATTTATTTTTCCGTAAATAAATTCCCAAATTGTAATATGGATATAAAGTAACATGCGATTTATGCAAAGCAGATGTCATTTTTAATGAGTTTTTCACTCATTATGATGGGTGTGATGGTATATACCGGGGGCAGATAAATCGTTACATCGCCCCAGATGTTATTGAAATTCTTTTATCCGATGATGACGATGAGGATGAAGAGGGTTATCTCCGAGCTTATCATTTTACAAGTGGGGATGATTCGGGGCTTGACTCAACATGTTATCGGTATGAGATATATGATTCTGGAATGGAATCAGATCCAGCAGCATTATACGATACAGTGTATGGAACAGGTTATTTTTTAATTTGGGATTAATGTAATGCAATTATTTAAAATTCTTACAAAATAAAAACGATCAAAAAAGAAAAAATGTTGTCTTTCTGTCTACACATCTTCCTATCTTGTCTTTCAGAGTCTTTTGATTGGTTATTCCAATTCATTGACAGGGGAAAATTGGGGGTTGTTTTCATTCGTTAACGCCATTTATGAACCAATACGTTCATACAACAGAACCGGTTTACATTTTTCAATGTTCAATAGGATTCCACGATTATGTTTGGCAATTAATTTTTAGTTTAAATCTGAAACTGAAGGAAACCGATTCAATTAGTCAAATCCACGTTTTATTTATTGATACTCAAAAGAGCGTCAACGGTATATTCATATCGGATGATTCGCTTTTTCCGATAACATGTATTGGGTCTAAAACCCAAGAAGAAATATGCAATGATGTGCAAAATTATTCTTTCACATCTCTGCTTGATGTGATCAGTCCAACATGGGATTACGAAGAGCCCTCTCATAATGACTTGGAGGATAAGAGGATCGTCCCAAATACTCCGAACCCTTCAATAATTGATGACGATTTACCGGATACACCCTGCTTTATTCCCGAGACTCAGGAAGAAAATGGAGACACTCTCATATTTCCAGATGACGACGATATTTTTAGAACTATTTGATGAAAGAGATTCCTTTTTAACATTAATGTCAGAAGAAGACGATCTTTTATTAATTGAATGCATGAAAAATAGGAATAAAATTATCTATAAATAATTCTTAATAAAATAAAAAATTATATAAAAATTTAACGATGGTTTTTTTTTATTTTAATTATAGTTGAGATTAAATGATCTAAGATTCAGCATTAATCAATATTACATCAATATTAAAATAGTTTGATGAATGTGAAAATATATAAGATTTATATAGATTGTTTTGCTCTTAAATTAATTAATTCCATTAATATCTTGGGATGATCCGTTAAAAAATGAAAATAAAATTCATTTCGGAGACAGAACTTTTGCACTTCAAGACAGAAGTAGCAGTTATAGTATGATGATCGGGCTTTTGTAATGCTGAAGTAGTGTACTTTTAGAATGTGACGTTTTAATCCATAACGATATTTAAAAGAGGGGCTGTCTATACAAAGATCACAAACGAATTTTTCCATTTCGCAGTTTATGTTATAAACTGATATGAAGAATAAACTAGAACTCCTTTTATACGGTTTATGCGAGCAAATGTTCAATATGTATATACTATTTTACATACATAGATATAATAAAATGAAAGAATCATATAACCATCTCTTTCATTCTTTTTATCAATTATTACATTAATAGTTATAAAACCCTTATATACATTAATAAAATATAAAATGAAATATGTTGTCGTCTCTTTTTACCGATTTATATAAAAAGTATATTATGTAATTTCAATATTGAAAAGTATAAAAGAGCGCGATCCCTGATTATATGGATCAGTACTTACCAGTAATCTTTTTGAACGAATCCAAGGAGTATATAAGATAATGGTATGTTTAAAAATTTGTCCTTCAATGAAAGAACTCGAATCACTTGTGTATTGTTCTGTGTATCAAAGTCTTTCTTAGATTCTCTAAATAATCCTAAGGCATCTTGGCTACACAAAGATCGATGACTTATGTATTAATTTTGAGTACAAGATCATTGGATGTAAGATAAAGAAAATAACATATGGAACTATAGTCGCTATTTATTTGACTAAGAAGGATGCAGAAGCACTGTGGATATTTTTACCAATAAGTTATGTAAATAAATTTTCAAGCAAAACACCATTTAAGAAATTGAAGGAAAATGAAATAACGCATCTGGTATATAAAGGAAAAGAGATGAATATATATAGTACACCATTTTTACAATTTATATCAAAAAGAGTGATGGTATAAAAGAGTCCATTCATTATTTTGATTCATCAGTCTTGTGAATTCAATAAAATCTTATATATCTCGAGAGCATAAAATGTATTCGCATCAAATTATATTATTTTTGCTGCAATTCGAGGATATGCTTTTCGAGGAACACCATAAAAAACTGGAATATTTAAAAGCAACCCTAGAAGATTTGGAAGAAAAGGAGCTCCTGTACTCCAAATATGGTGTCATTACAAAATAAGCCCCTGGAGTGATGATGAAGCAACTGAGGGTCCCGACACTTGTAATTGCCACAAACTTCCAATATACCTAAAGGAAGCTATGGATATTATGATAAGATACTATAAAATAACTAAAAGAATGTATCAAGAACCCCAAAAAAAAGTATATATTTTGTTAAGTCATAAGCATTTAATATTTATGTCACAAGAACACACTACACATAACAAAAACACAAGTACAATAAATATATAATAAAGAAAATATTAGGTCAAAGCCTACATTAAAAACGATGAACATTGAGAAACCAAACACTACAGAAACAACAAACTGAAAAAGCAGCAAGAACTGCTGACATTATAATTTAATGCAACCGACAAAATATTGCAGAATTACACTTTTAAATTGTTAATTTATCATTTTTATGTTTTTGCTATATTTCCATTAATTTACCACCTAAGCAATATCTATGTATCAAATTAGCTATAAATATTGAACCTTTATATGAATAAAGTCAGTCTCAGACAAACCTATTCTGAACTCATTTTTTTTCTCCACGTCCAATTTGTTCAAGTGCAAGTTGCGGCAACAACCCAGCAATCGGTTTATGTACCCTTTGCTTACATTCAAACATTTTCAGATTAACATTTTGGTGACCCCGACGTGATCCTGCAAGCCCAGGATCACTTTTTGAACAAGAGTCAAAAAGGAACGAATAGTGATTTCTATCGTTCCAAAATAAAGAAATAAGGAAGACTCCTGCTAAGAGAGCAATAGGATCTTCACAAAAGTGTGACGCTGTCCCTTTAATCGGTAGATTAAAGGCACCACACCTCCCTCAGTCCATTAAAAAAAGGGTTCAGTTTCTTCGACCACTATCGGTTGCGAGTTGGAGCGCATCCAGCTACTAACAGCAAATAAATCACTCCCAACGGTCAGAAACGAAGAACGAAAATATGGACAGGGAAAATATTGCCCCCAAAATTATGATAGAGCCAGCCGTTGAAGAGGCAAGCGCTCAAGGCCTCCTGGATGCCCAGCAAGAAATTGGGCAGGAGATCGCAAGATGCATCCGGAATTATAAAAAGGATGGGCCGAATCGAAAACAAAAGGCATCATATTTTCAAACGAAGCTATACATTCTCGAAGAGGCTTGGGAAAGGTTCGGTGAAAATGATGAAAAGATTCAAGGAACGGCCAGGACCGAAAGCTACATCAAGTATGCTGAGGACCTACGGACCAGTTGCATGAAATATACGGCAACTTTCGAAAGCGGCCGTGACAAGCTGATGCAAGGCACGAGTCGCAAGGAAGAGTCTCAAGAACAAGTAGAAAATCAAGTTCAAGAGCAATCCTCAGTCGTAGTCCCCATGGATAAACGATTAGCCGGATTATGTCGTCGCCAAGGAGAACTTATAGAATCCGTAAACGGTGCCTTACGAGAGTTTAAGGCATCCGGGGGAGGCCCAGGAGACTTACTAAAATCTTTATGGGCTCAAGTCCAAGAAATCCACTTGACAGTCTACGAGGAATTCGAAAACCCGATAGACAGTGGATATAACAAACAGGAATACCTACAACTGCAGGCAGAGGTGCAGAGTGCACTCATGGCAAAGGTTATACCTACAACGAATAGCATTGATGTGCAAATGCCCCGGATAAACATACCAAAATTTGATGGGGATGCAATGAAATGGAAACAATTCCATGATTTATTTTCCTGTATGGTTCATGACACTAACATGCCATCAGTGAAGAAAATGTGGTACTTAAAATCCGCTCTGTCTGGAAATGCAGAGAGATTAATACGCCACATCGAGTTAAATGAGGACAACTACTTACATGCATGGCGCATAATAGTTGGATCTTATGATAATCCTCGGCTCATCGCGAATACAGTTATTCGTCGGCTACTTCATCAGAGCCCAGTCTCTGACAGTGCCAAATCAATACAGGAGCTTTATATAACCACTCTAGAAACCCTTGCGTCATTAAAGGGACTAGGCATCAATGTATCCACATGGGATGCATTTTTGGTGGTATTGCTTACCGATAAGCTGGACATGACTAATAGAAGTCTATTTGAGCAGACAGTTGGCAACTCAGTAGAGATCCAGCCCCTCCAAACGATGCTGGAATTCTTAGAGCAAAGAATCAGAGTCTTGAGCTCAGGAAAGCCAACTGCAGCATTGAAAAAAGAGTCCAAAAATCTGGCGTGTGCGTCCAGCACGTCAGATAAACAATTATTATGTTACTATTGCAAGGCTCCGAATCACGCGTTATATAAATGTGAGGAGTTCCGCGCAAAACCGGTATCCGAAAGATTGAATTGGGCACAAAAACAAAAAATGTGTGTCAACTGTTTCAAGACCGACCACAAGTCAAAAGAATGTAAAGGAAGGAACTGTTTCAAGTGCGACAAAAAACACCACACCTTGTTGCACCTGGAAGTCAACAACCTTCATTCTCCAACTGTCGGGTCCGCAGCGTACAAGAATTACAACCTTCTTGCAACAGCAAAGGTAGCGGTCCAGGCAGAGAACGGACAAGTCGCGAAATTTCGTGCCCTGTTAGATTCAGGATCCCAGATTAATTTGATCACTGAACGATTAGCATCAATGTTGTCACTAAAGCGCCACGATACAAAGCTCCGGATCGAAGGCATTGGAGGACAACCAAGAATGAGCAGAGCAAGAGTAACGATTCTCGTTAGCTCTCTTTACGGGGATTTCAGCCAGCGCATAGAAGCGTTTGTGCTTCCCCACATCATAGCTGACCAACCAGCTCAGCCACTAACACAATGTGCACTAAAAATACCCAATGAGTGTCCATTAGCAGATCCCCAGTTTGATAAACCTGGACGGATAGATCTACTAATCGGTACCGAGCACTATTATTCACTACTCCTTCCAAGTCAGCAGAAGGTCGGCAGAGATGGTGCCATGCTACAAAACACAAAACTTGGATGGATTGTAGCAGGTAGGATTAAATCCAAAACTCAATCAGCCATAGCTTGTGGTGTTGGCGCCGGTGAAGAAACGGACGCTTTGATTGAAAGGTTTTGGAAACTGGACAATTTGGAAAACCAAAAGAAACAACGATCTCCGTCAGAGGTGCATTGTGAGAAACACTTTGTGGAAACTCTGAAAAGAGCAGAAGACGGAAGATTTATAGTGAAACTGCCGTTCGCCGAACACCCCTCAGCCCTGGGGGAGTCGAAAGAGATTGCTATCAAACGGTTTTTAGCACTAGAGCGACGATTAACCGGTGATGTTCGGAAAGGGTATTCCGAGTTCATGAAAGAATACGAAGCCTTGGGACATATGAAGTTTGTTCCAACCACACATGTACCCAACAATCACTACTTCATACCACATCACTGTGTTCTGAAGCCTGACAGCAGCAGCACAAAACTACGAGTGGTGTTCGATGCTTCATGCAAAACATCAAGTGGGAAATCCTTGAACGACATGCTACATACAGGACCCACTGTGCAGAGCGAGCTATTGGCCATACTACTACGCTTCAGAATTCACAAGTATGTGTTCACGGCGGACATAGAAAAGATGTACCGGCAAGTATGGATCAATCCAGATAATCAGTTCCATCAGCTTATAGTCTGGAGAAACGATCCATCCGAGGATCTTAAGTACTATAGACTTAAAACCGTCACGTATGGAACCAAAACAGCTCCATTTTTAGCCACAAAATGCCTAAATCATTTAGCAATCCGGTCACGGGACAACTACCCGTTGGGGTCTGCGGCGCTTGAAAATGACTTTTACGTAGACGATTGCTTGACGGGTGCTGATTCAGTGGCAGAAGCAGTTCAAATCCAAAGTGAATTGAATAAAATATTGCTACCACACGGGTTCAAATTACGAAAGTGGTGCTCAAATAATGCAGAACTACTGCAAGGAATACCCAAAGAGGATACCGTGAGCGATGTAAAGTTGGGTGAGACCCTGGACCAACATAGTGTCAAAACCCTCGGTCTCATATGGATGCCCAATAAAGACAAACTTTGCGGACGAACGCAGCAAAGCGAAGCGCTGGTCATCACAAAGCGAGTGGTTTGCTCTGAGTTGTCGCAAATCTTTGACCCATTAGGTTTGTTTGCGCCAGTGGTCGTAAAGGCAAAGATATTCATGCAACATCTCTGGGAATTACAAATGGCTTGGGATGATGAATTGCCCTTAGAACTTCAGTCAGACTGGAAAACATATCGTTCTGACCTGCAAAGTCTAAATAAATTGCAAATTCCAAGACACATATTTGACGGAAAGGTTCCTGTCACGCAAGAACTACACACTTTTGTGGACGCCTCAGAAAAGGCCTATGGCGCAGCAATTTACGTCCGAGCAACGTATAAAAATAAGCAAACCTCGGTGAGACTGCTATGCTCCAAGTCTAGAGTGGCACCCACAGCAAAGCAATCCTTGCCCAGACTAGAGTTGTGCGCAGCAGTCCTAGGCGCAGAACTAACGCACAGAGTCAGACAAGATTTACGCTTGTCTCTAGACACGGTTGCGGGGTTCTTTTGGACTGATTCATCCGTCGTGTTAGGGTGGATAAATGCAACGGCTTCCACTTACCACACGTTTGTGGCAAATCGGATAGCCAAAATTCAAGAAGTGACGGAGCAGTGTCAATGGCGTCACGTATCGTCCGCCAACAATGCAGCCGACGTCTTGTCCAGAGGAACAACAGCTAGCAAACTCTCGAGCAACAGTATGTGGTTTTATGGACCCCTGTTCCTACATGGATCAAAGGAAAGCTGGACAAAGATGCCAGCCATTATTTCGACGAGTTTAGAACAAAAAACGAAATTCGTCAGCATGGCGGCCACTAAAGACATATTCGGAGGGGAGATATACAACTGTAGGCACAGTAACTCCTTTCACAAATTGCAACGAATTGTTTCGTACATGCTGCGGTTCTGTTATAAGGCTAATAGAGCGCCAACGAAGGCCTTATGTCTGGATGAGCTAAGCCAGGCACGCATCATTATCCTGCGCACGATTCAGCAAATCGAATTTAACGCAGAATATAACCAGCTCAAACGGTACAAAACAGTGGACAAAAAGAGTTCCCTTGTATCGTTGGCTCCCATCTTTGGATCTGATGGGTTAATTCGAGTAGGAGGCAGACTCGAACATTCAAACCTATCCGAAGACGCAAAACATCCAGTTCTGCTCCCCTACAATGACACAATTGTAAAAATGATCCTAAGAGAACTACATGAGACCAACATGCACTGCGGTGCCCAAGCTTTGCGCGCCATTGCTAGGCAACAATATTGGATCATCAATGACAAAACAATGGCAAGAAGCATTGTACACAACTGCGTGCGATGTACCAGAGTCAAGCCCAAATTAATGAGTCAAATCATGGGAAATCTTCCAGTCGAGAGAGTCACACAGGCTCGGCCCTTCTTTAACTCTGGAGTAGATTACTGCGGCCCCATATGGATTCATCACAAGATTCGAGGAAAACGACCCGACAAGGCCTATATCGCAGTATTCTGTTGCTTCGCCACGAAAGCAATTCATTTGGAGTTGGTGAGCGACCTCACAACAGACGCCTTTTTGGCCGCTCTCCGCCGGTTTCTTGGACGTCGGGGGAAGTGCCAAACAATTCATTGCGATAATGCAACAAATTTTATTGGAGCCAACAATAAATTAAAAGAGCTCGAAACCAGCATCTTCTCAACCAATGCGCAGGACACCATAATTCAGCATTGCAACAAAAGAGAAATAAACTTCAAATTCATTCCCCCACGAGCACCATCCTTCGGTGGCCTATGGGAAGCTGCGGTGAAATCCGCAAAACGGCTGCTTGTATCAATTACAGCCACGGCGTCTTTGACGTTTGAAGAACTCAACACTGTGGTCGTTGAAGTTGAAGCAATCCTCAATTCACGTCCGATTACTCCCATGTCATCAGACCCCACTGACGAATCAGCTTTAACGCCAGGACACTTCCTGATTGGAGAACCACTAACTGCTCCTCCTGATACCAACATCATTCCGGGCGGCAAGCCATTAATAAAAAGATGGGAACTGGTATCACGACTGAAGCACGCCTTTTGGAAACAATGGTCATGTGAGTACCTGCAAGAACTTCAGAATCGGCACAAATGGAAGCATGCATCTCCGAATATTAAAGAGGGATTGTTAGTCCTTATAAAAGAGGACAACGTGCCTGTAATGAGCTGGCCTATGGGAAGAGTTCTCAAAACCTATCCCGGACCGGACAACCTCGTTCGGGTAGTGGACATCAAAACGTCATCTGGAGTATTCAAGAGACCAGTGACTCGGCTAGCGCCACTATTCCCAGAAGAAATCAACAACAAGCGCCCATTAGACGACACCCTCAAGGCGGACCAGTCTGATGAGCCGCCTGTACAACGCAAAAGGGGAATCCTCTCATCAATGCCTGTGATCCTAGCGCTTATGTTGTTACTTCCACTAGCAATGGCAACGCCAATTAAGGTAACGGAGTTCAGTAACAAGCCAGGAATATTCTACGAACGATTGGGAACCACGAGAATGGTAGTTTCAGAATGGACAATGATAGTATACTACGACTTGGATCCCTACTGGAATGATATGAAGGTACTTTCAGTTGGAGTAACGGAGCTCGCACACAAATGCCAGGAATTGACAAACGTAGCAGCATGCAGCTCCATCCTAGACCATTTTAAACATATAGTTGCAGAGCTTGAGGCAGGAAATAACCTGATGCATCACTCTCGGCAACGTAGATCACCGTTTAATATGGTTGGAACTATAGCCAATTCATTATTCGGTGTACTCGACGCCACATACGCAGAAGATATGGCCAACACTATCACTAAGGTGAAGGGTAACGAGGACTTCCTCCTACAGCTGCTTCAGAACCAGACGTCCATTGTTGACTCCACCATCAATTTGGTGCGAAAAGGAAGGGTGGCTACAAACAACCGCTTACGATCTTTGGAACAACAGATGACCCTCGTAAATAAGCAACGAGGACAGTACCAAGGTGCACATTTAGAGCAAGCGTTTATGATCCTCACGACACAATTAAATCTACTTGCAAATGGCTTACAGCGAATGCAGAGTGAGATAACTAATGTATTGACTGATATTCGCCATGGAACAATCAGTCCAATATTAATATCACCTACACAGCTACGAGACCAGCTCGACCAAATGCGGGATCATTTACCACCCGACCATATCTTGCCAGTCGCCACAACGGATATTGTGCAGCTCTACAAAATAATGTATGCGCAAGGCAGTACGACTGATACTCACGCCATTTTTCGAATAACAATACCATTGGTGTCGTCAGAATTATTGGATGTCTTCAGCATCATGCCCATTCCAATATGGGAATCGAAAGGTTGGACGCTGTACAATCTTCAGACACCGATCATAGCTGTCAATGCCCATAGAGATCGTTTTATTGGATTTACTGAGGACGAATTCAAAAGATGCACATCTATAAAAATTGATCAGCATATTTGTTTCAATCACTTAACGGCATACAATGTTGACAGTAGATGCGAATTCCAGTTATTTAATAACAAGACTGGAACTGAATGTCACAGAAATCCTGTGCATTCTAGCATGGTGTGGTTAAAAACTCACCAATCTAACCAATGGATCTTCGCAACTAAGGACTCCATGGAACTTCAGGCTGTATGCAGTGGAGTCTCATCAACAGTCAACATAAAGGCGACTGGTATGCTGAACTTGCCCATTGGTTGCACAGCACGCAATGTCAATATAAGTTTGACTACATTCGGCACTATGACCACTGAAGTACAAACTTCGTTCAGTCGATTCGGAAATATTTCCGAGCCCATAAAGCCCATAGAGGAAACATCAGAAGTCGGGTTAAGGGCCCAATCACCAAGTACGGACGACACAGAATTAGAGATTCTACAACATCGGTTAGCCGATATACAAAGAAAGGATGCACCGTACCAACTGGACCACCAGACAACCATGTCGTACACAGCATTTGCCATTTCAGTCATCATACTGATACTGATAAGCATTCTCGTCATGCGACACAGACGGTCTATTTGGACGCCAAAACCTAAAGAGACTACAAGAAGCTCAATTCCCGAACCTACCCCAAGACAGTTTACTATAGAGCTGGAAGACGGTTGAACACCTGTTCAACGGCCGGGAGAATGTTAAGTCATAAGCATTTAATATTTATGTCACAAGAACACACTACACATAACAAAAACACAAGTACAATAAATATATAATAAAGAAAATATTAGGTCAAAGCCTACATTAAAAACGATGAACATTGAGAAACCAAACACTACAGAAACAACAAACTGAAAACGCAGCAAGAACTGCTGACATTATAATTTAATGCAACCGACAAAATATTGCAGAATTACACTTTTAAATTGTTAATTTATCATTTTTATGTTTTTGCTATATTTCCATTAATTTACCACCTAAGCAATATCTATGTATCAAATTAGCTATAAATATTGAACCTTTATATGAATAAAGTCAGTCTCAGACAAACCTATTCTGAACTCATTTTTTTTCTCCACGTCCAATTTGTTCAAGTGCAAGTTGCGGCAACAACCCAGCAATCGGTTTATGTACCCTTTGCTTACATTCAAACATTTTCAGATTAACATATTTTTTATATATTATATATATTATTGTTTATTTTTCATATTATAATTATAAATTCATTTAAAACATTTGCTAAACATTTTTGAAATTAGCTTATCATTATAGGCGACATCTTTTGTTTTAAAATTCCGGATAAAACTCTTTAAAATTTTTCGATTGCTTTTGTAAAAAGCAAAAAGCATACAGTAATGTCCGCAGGTATTGGAAAAGTATCCTTGCAATTGCTGTTTGTTATAAGTATATTTTGATGCATTTCTCTTTAAAAATGTAATAAATTCTTTTTTCTGAGGATATTTTCCATAAGAATAAAAAAATTCAGCAGACTTTTTCTTATAGAAGTAAAATGCAACCCAATGCATTCCTGGTTGGTTTGAATAATCAGTGTTAGCCACAATTAATGCTGGGTATTCACTAATTTCTTTCGGTAGTTTATCTGCTGAAAAAACGCCTTTAAATATTTTTTAAGTTTCTTGATTGCTTGAAAGCAAGCTCATGATATGTATTGTATTCATTTTTACAGAAGTTAACGAATATTTCGATGTTTATCAATATCAATCGTATTCAATACGTATTCAATATCAATATAAAATCGTATTCACAATAAACAATGCATGTAACAGCCTCAGCAAGAGGATCAGAGAATCGCCCTTCTATTCTTATTTTTCCTTACGATATCAAGTTACACTTGAACACTTGAATTTGAGTGATCAGCAGTTAAATCAAATGCTAATATAAAACTATTTTTGTCAAACATTTCCTTGGAAATTTGCAGACCCCGATCACAATGTTTAATCCCGCATGCTCTAAATAGTAAATTATATGCTCTTGAACTCTGTACATTGTTAGAATTCGAGAAATCGAATTCAAGTGCCTGTGAAGGTACTTGTACTCCATTAACTAATAGATTAAATCGTTGAATTTTAAAGTTTTCAAAATTAAAGGGATCTAATCCTCGATTTCCTGAATATGCTCGGCTTTTTACCATACAAAAAGCCAAAAAATTTGGAATTTGTCCAATAACAGCATTATCGATTGATAATGTATTATTTCCTGGGTATATTGTAAATTATTTTACTTCAACTTTATTGTATGTGTGTATTGCATTTTTTGAATGTAAAACGTGATGATGAGCTAATAAAATACTAGGGTTAATAATACTACGCTTCCAATATCTTAAGAATCGATTCAGTCCCGTCTTCCAATAAATAAAATGCCGTTTTTCAGCTGCCATATAACTGATTGATCGGAAATGCCATAACTTTGTTGTTTTTAAAGTTAGAAGGATTTGCTATGGGTTCCTCTTTTAGCAGACCTATTCGATCTGCCAAATTTCATAAGGATCGGTCGACTATATCCTATATCTGTCATATAACTGATTGATCGGAAATGCCATAACTTTGTTGTTTTTGTACCCTTGCAGAGGGTATTATAATTTTGGTCAAAAGTGTGCAACGCAGTGAAGGAGACATCTCCGACCCTATAAAGTATATATATTCTTTATCAGGATCACCTCCTGAGTCGATATAAGCATGTCCGTCTGTCTGTTTCTACGCAAACTAGTCTCTCAGTTTTAAAGCTATCGACTTCAAACTTTGCACACATCCTTCTTTCCTTTGCAGGCAGTATATAAGTCGGAACGGCCGGGGTCGGTCAACTATATCCTATAGCTGCCTGATTGATCGGAAATGTCATATCTCTGTTGTTTTTTAAGTTAGAACACTGGGACTTTGTATGGATTTTACTTTCGGCAAACTAATTTGATCTGCCGAGTTTTATAAGGATCGGCCGACTATATAAGATCCGATGTATATCTAATAATATAAGCTGCCACATATATGCAAGGGTATATCTAATTCGGCTCCGCCCGAAGTTAGCTTTCCATTCTTGTTTTATTAGTTTTTTATTTTAATTAGTTTTTTTTATTATTCAATGTTTATTATCATCAATTAATGATTCTAATGTTTTTTGTCCTGGTCCCGTTTTTTAGCACAATTCTTTTCAAAATGAGTATCAGATCCGCAATAGTTGCAGTATATAAGATGACTGTATCCTTTTTTACTAGGATCATTCCCAAAGAGGCCGTAAATTTTTCCAAATCAACTTCTCAATTAAAGTTCCAAAATCATACTGATTCTTTATTAGAGGAATTTAAACATATGATTCTCCATATGACATATGATTTCTAAAATTAAAAATAGTCTAAATAAATTATTTAGAGCACATCTTAGCTTTACTTTTTTGTGAATTTTACAGCTAGTAAAAAATGTGGATAGCATGTAAGACTCTTTCCAATATATATATCGATAATATTATTCGATAGAAACATGGATAAAAATTCCTTTTTTACTTCACCACGTACAATTACATTGGTGAGCTTGTTAAGTGTATCACTTAAGCAGTTATAGGGTAATTCTCCATCCATCCAGTCCAATCCATCAATATTTTTTCGATGTACATTGTGTTGCTGCAAAGTTTCACTATCCAATTCTTTTAAGTTGTGAAAGAAGTTTGGTATTACAGTTCCTCTAGGCATGAAAGCCAATTCTTTAACAAATATTAGTTTGTTATTTCCAACAACATATTTAAAATCTACTATTACGGAATTGTTCCTCTCAAATTTGATTATTTTAGACTGAGTTTTGAATTTAAACTGTCTTTTGAGATCGAATCTTAGGTCTTTATATACCACTTACTATATAATACCTACATTGTTTACTAGCATACATACATATTTCAGTATATAAAGCATTATGTATAATATATATGTATGTATAAACTGAAATTTGAATGCGTATCCCCAACGCTTTATAAGAGGTCCATTTCAGTTTTTAATTTTAGTTTGTTAATATCATTCGGTTTTAATGTCCAAGCTAAAAGAGATAAGGCCACAAGAAAAAAGCAGAACCATGAAGTTATATTTGGTTTTGAATATGTTCTGGTTCAAAATTTAAAGTTGAAATGTGGATTTTCAACATCAAGAAAATTTACTCCAATGATCTGGATGCAGAAGCACAATAACAACTATATTGGTATTGATAAAGAAGAATGGATGCAGTTGCTCACATATAAGGAGTTTTTACAGATATAGCTTGACCAGTATGATTTTCATATGTCTGATACAATTTTGGATCACCCCACTTTATCTTCTATTAAATGTAGTTTTAGATTTAGAAAGTCAGATAAACAGTATGTTCTTGTACTAAATCAACTCGGTAATAAAATTGAGATTGACAGGAGTCTTGGCGATCATTAATACGTCTAGCAATATTTTTTACTACATTTTTATGCTGGAACAACAAATAACCTATCTGTACTATAATCATATTATTCCTAAGTGCGTCTCTTTACAAAAATGTGATATTCAATTATCCGATTTAGAAGGTAATTATAATAAAAATGTCCAAAAGAAGATGTACTACACTATAAGAAATCATTAATCTCTAAGAACTCAAACGTTAATAATAAAAAATACTATTTGTGGAAATATAAACATAAACCTTTTAGAAAAAATTTCTTACGTCGAAGATTGGTTCACGATACTTGGCAAATTGATTTGGTTGAAATGATTCCATATTCCAATCAGAATGGAGGATACAAATATTTATTAACCGCTATTGATACATTTCCAAAAAATGCTTTTGGTAGACCGGTGAAATATAAAACGGCCATGGATGTTGCAACAGTTATGAAATCTATATTGAAAGATTTTAAATATAAACCAAAAAATATACAGTCCGATCAAGGAAAAGAATTTTTTAATCATCACTTCAAAGATCTTATGAAGAAAAATAGTATAAATCATAATCACACATTTACACACCTTAAAGCATCTATTTGTGAACGATTCAACAGAACTTTAAAAAATAGAATGTGGAAAATGTTTAGCTTTAATGGAAATTATCGATGGACTATCCATATAAATACACTTGTTGAAGACCCAGAAGATCACAGAACTATAAAAATGAGTCCAGTTGATGTTTGCAAGCAGAATGAGGAGTTTATTTTGAAAACATGTTATAACATTGTTAAGGTATTTCCTAGACATAAATTTTTAGTAGGAGACCATGTAAGAATAAGCAAATACAACGGTGTATTTGTAAAGGGATATGAACCTAACTGGACAACAGAAATATTTAAAATTTCTAAAATTAAGGCTCCTTTTGCCAGCTACTTACGAGCTCAGGTGATCCCATAAAAGGGACATTTTATGAGGCTGAAATACAAAACGTCAAAGACTAAAATGCATTCCTAGTAGAAAAAATAATAAAAAGGAAAAAAGTACATGTTTTTGTCAAATGGTTAGGATTTGATAAATCGCATAACTCATGGATAAATAAAACAGATTTATTAAAGTGAACATATACAAATTATATTTATTTATTATTATTTATTTTTAATATTATTTACAATATTTACAATATATATATATACACTTTTTTATTTACATGTTACATCTTATAATTTAATCAAATGTATTTATTATTTCTCTTAATAAATAATGTCTATATTCTAAAGTATTAATATTATCCAGTATAACATATCTTTTATCATCTTTATAATAAAGACTTATTTTATTAATAACCTCTGTATACCATTGGTGACCTCTACTTCCTATACATCTTTGTTCACCGTAATATATATCTAATGCATTCAATATAATCAAAATGACAAAGTTTTTTTTATTACTGAATACTTAACCCCTTAACTTTCTTTATATTTAAGTGTTCATTGTTTGTCTCAACTAAAAATGAATATGCTTTCGCTTTTAAACCTGCGAAAGAGGTCATAATTTTCCCCGCATTTTCATCTTTAAATAACCCCAATTCTTTATTATTTGCTTGAATTATATTAAACGGGTTTATGCTCTCATAGTTAGAGGTATCGAATCGGCTTGGGTTTTCTTTCATTATTTTATAAATATCTTCTTCACATGAAACAATAAATGAATCGGTGTCCATATATATTATTTTTGCTTATGAACATTCAACCAAAAGAAAGTTATAATAATAATAATACATTAACAACTTGGATAATTCGAGAACTGTAAAACCAATGTAAATTGGTTTATCATAAAGAATTGAGGTTTTGGTGGATTCTATTGCTGCTAAGTTCTCTCCAAATATTTCTAAGCTATGGAAATTATGTATTGCAACTCGTTGCCTAAAGCCTGGGGAGTTTTGTCTAGACTCATAATGAGTCTTTCGCTTTTCACCGTTTTCCATCGTTTTCCCATACACAGCATTGTTCATCAGCTTATAAAAATTTTTCTCAAACTCATTTTTAGCTTCTTTCCTATGCTTAGTATTTAATTCAATATACGGCTATAACCAGTATGGTTGGATAAAAGACAGGATTCGATGTACTTTTTTAATTTTATTCAATGTTGTAAGTATAATTGAAACTGTTTTAAATGGATTATGTAAAAGTCCTTAGTGCTCAAATCACCGATTAATTTTGGAATCTTTCCTCCTGGGGGTATCTTATTTTCGGAGCAAAATAGCAAGCTATTATGATTGTCATGAATATTATCAGGATATTCTAGATCTACTTCAAGAATATATCTTGAGTCCCCAGATGAATCAGTACTTCTGACATCAAACAAATTATTTTCATTTTCACTTACAAATTTAAAATTTGAAAATGTGAGTTTTTGGCTCATAGCCCAACCATATAAATTATTAGCATCAATATATAATAAAAAATTTTTTAGTTTTGTTTCATCATAATTTTTCATGTACTCATTATTTGCGTTAGCAATTCTATGAGTACACTGAGTTAGACCTCCGCGTATCCATCTTTTTAAAAAGTTGTACATGTTAGGATCGCTTATTAGATCGAACTCTACTTTGGTGTATTTCAGCATAGCATCCCATGAAATAGATGGGGCTAAAACATAATTTACTGGGTCTAGCTTATAAATATTGTTGCACATAATTCTGAAGTTTTCAAAAACATCAGCTAAAATCATAACATCGCTTTCTAAATATAAGCTCATGTAGTCTCTTAGACATCTACAATTAAAAGATTGCCAAATTTCTTTAGCGGAATTGTAATTATTTACGATACACTCTTCTTCAGTTAGCGTATTGTAAAAATATTCCCTAGGAGGAAGCTCCGTTTCGTTAAATTTATCAAAACTATCTGAATAATTATATGGAAAAGCGATTTGCGATTTGCATATTTGTTGCATATTGTTTTTAGATTTGCATAATGTTTTTATGCTTGTAATGTAAGCATAATGCATGCATTTCTCTTTTGGGTTATTTATTCCCAATATATCGATGTGGTTGGTTTTAACCTCTTTTATTCTTATTGTAGGTCCAACGATTCTGCCATTTAAAATTTCATAAATATTAATGTTATATCCAGCATTATTTTTTTCAAATTGCAGGATGCCCTTCTTGGTAATCGGAAACTCTTTTCCCGAAAAGTTTAAGAACTCTTGCTCATGCGTTGTAAAGGGTTGACTAATATCAAAAACGAAAGAAGGTGTTGCAATTTAACAATTTGAATTTTATAAAATTCAAATTTTTTTGACCAACCTGAATCCTTTTCCTGGAATTCATCGGTTCTTGCAATTAGCAAATCATTGCAATTATTTAAAATTTGTTTAATATCATCATACTCATTTTCATAAATTGAGCAATAAGGAGTAGCAAAATATTTTATTACCTCTATAAATGTATTTGCTTCATCGGTTGGTTTTATATACCTACCGTGAACAGATACCATTACTTTAAGAGATCTATGTTCGCTTATTCCGTGTTTTATAATATTTAAAATATTTTGTATGCATTTATTATAAAATTCTTTTAAACAAATTTTAAACAAATATCGCTATCACCAACTACTTTAAACTTTTCTACATAAAAAGTATTATTTTCAATTATGGGGAAAATGTTTTTATTTCTCCATACAAGATTTTTTACCACTACTCTATGCTTAGCAGAATTTAAATGCTCCATTTCATTATTGCAAGTATAATTTTCCTTGCAATCCATACATATTTTCGAATCGTTGGCATCATTTGTTTTAGATATTCTAGATTTTTTTTATGTTGTCGGTTGTTCTCCCATATCAATTCCTTCAGCATCGTAATTCATAGCATCATGTTGTCTTCCAGCCTTTCGTTTTACATTTTGGATTGATTTAACGTTTTCTCCTTGTAGTCCACCCCCTCGCATTACTGTTACATTATGTAAAGGTTGTTTAGCAACCTTTCCCAGCTCTTTTGCAGGAATCGTGGTTGGCGAACGATAAAACTTGTTAACCAAAGAATTAGTTGATCTCGATTTATTTTGCATAAGCACATGGAAAGCATTTTGCTGGCCTTCACAAGAATCGTAATGAGTTATAAACTCATTAACGCTAATCACCTTCTTGCATTGATCACACAAAATTTTTGACTCCATTTTAATGATAATTGGGGTGTTTTTGTTTTAAATTTTCAGAAAAAATTGACGTAAAAATGCTTAAACCGGCAAGGCGAGATTTAAACTAAAAATGGGGAGTAAATAGGCAATCGTCAAATTTTCTCGAATACACATGCATGCGCGTGGGATCCTATACACATACACAAACAAATATACATTTATATATATTCCCATGCCAGCAGACGTCGCCTGTCCTTTCTACTGACCCTGTCATAAATAAACCAATTGAGTGTAATTGATAAAAAAGGGACGCAACAGGTCAGCAATTGTTCAGAGGTTTAAAAGGAATTTCACTTTCTTAGGATCATTGTTTCTTATTATACTTGCTTCAACCCTTGTAAAATTTTATATTGGAAATTAAATGGCTGCGTATAAGTCCAAAATATATTTTAATATATTACAATAGACTTGGAGGGAAAAATCATTTTAAATTATATGCAACAACATACATTTATTTTTCATAGTTATTTTTTCCTAGCAATATCATTTATTTTTTATGAATCCTCGTGTTACATAGGTTGCTCAAATGATCATAGTGAGTTAGTTGGATATATATATATATTTTTTTTTAATAATTAATAATAATTATTTAATTATTTAATAATAATTATTTTTTCTTAACCAATTTCATTTATTTTTTCACAACCCTCATAATATAGGTGGCGCAAGTGATCATTTAGGCAAACTAAGACAACAAAACTCGATTTCATTTTCTTTAATTTTAATTTGGCGTCATCTTCCGGGATTCTATGTTTCTTATATATCTTATATATTCTTATATAACCTTGACTAATTTTTATGTCGGACAAGAAAGCTTCGCGCCTTAGAAAAATTTCTCGCAACTCTGACACCGCTTTTATGTCTAGATTTAATAATTCATTTCTTATTTCAGGGCGAAGGTTGTTGCGTAGAACTCGACCTAGTTTAAGAGAGGGCCATGGCTGTTCGAGCTGATCCATGACTCCCGATATCCTATCGAAGAAGGAATCGAAAGTCTCATTGGGCTTTTGTTTAGTATTCCTAACTAATTCTTCTATGTCCTAATCACCTCGGCTTTCTCGGAACTGTAACCATAAAGCAGCGCAGAAGCTTTCTTGTCCAACTTAAAAATTAGTTTTATGTCAACGAACGAACTTAGCTATGAGCTTTATGGTAACGCCAATAGAACTCATTTGCTTTCCCTTCAAACTAAACGCTTGCGTTCCTGCAAAGAATCGTGAAATTGCTTGCCAATGTTTTTCTTGTCAGGGCCTCGACTCGGTAGATAAAATTATCCACTGACATTCGTCCCCCTGTATATTTGATCTTCCACCCATTTAGTATCTGCACCACCCTATCTGGTCGATTAAATAAAACAGATAAGGCGCTACGTTGCGATACCGGCGATCCTCAAGAGAGTAGGGCAATCCCTGAATCAGTCTCCGTAGCACTGGCCCTATTGTTCCCGTTTCCTCAGGGATGTGAATTGGATGACGCGCTCGGCACGTTATCTACGTTAGCGTTTTAATTTGCTAACCCTCTCACTCTGCCATCAACCACTGCACTTTGCACTAGCTCTGCCATCTACTCGGAAAGAGTGTTGAGCAATCAGCGCTCCATCGCCAGCATCGTAATTGCATTTGCGTAATTGCTCCTTTCGTTTTCATTTGGATTGAATCCTGACGTAGAAGCTAATTCTTTGCCTTGTTGTTGCTCGCTATTCTCGTTTTTTTCCCAATTCTTGGATTGACTTCGAGTATGTCGATCCGGATTTTCTATTGTCTTCGCCTTGTGTGTACAAATGACTTTGCAAATCGGACAATGAGCGTTTTTTATCCAATGAGCTTCTATACAGCGCTTGTGAAACTCATGTGAATATGTTGCTCGACATACTTCCACAGCATTAACCTCTACATTACAAATCTGACAGACTAATACAGAGCTTCCTTCAGCTCCTCTCTCCGGGGTACGATCTAACCCCATTTTGAGCACCTAATGTTAATAAGATCGTATTCCAATAGAAATAAAACGAAATGTAATTATAATAAGAATGATTATAAGAATGATTATGATAGTATTATGCCATACGGCAGAATAAATAAATAAAAATTTTGAGCAAGAAATAAATTTTAGTTTCTTCCGTGAGTCTTAATGGGTAAAATTTTCCACTAAGGCCCACATCGTTGGGCGCCACTTTTTTTTAATAATAATAATAATTTATTACTGTAGCGTGTAACGATTCAAAAGTGGTCTGCAATCGGAGAGCCTGTACCAGCGGGGCACGCTATAGGATCCGGCTGTCGCTCGACGGCTTTGGGGTGGAGGTCTTACTTTGACAGGCTGTCTCTCTTGCTACACATTATCATTATTAAATTCAGAATTGACCATGCTTACGACAAACTATAAAGCCAGAGAGCTGGACCTGAAGAGATCACCGGCCGCTAGAGCATCGCTCTGGTGTTCCCTTTGAAACCCTACATCCGCGTCAACGTCAGCCGAGTTCAGTCACTAAAGATTTTAAATGATCATGATTTCATTAGTTAGAATATGATTAATGATTATTATTGTGAACTCCAGCCATATTGAGTTACAATTAGCTTTTTAATTTAATTAATTTTGTTAAAAAATAACTGTTGGGCAAAGCAGCCACCAGAAGAAAACATTTGCCATAATTGTAATGTATTTATCTGCAGCGTTTGTTATCACCCTTTTCTTGTCTGTCTGTCTCCCAGTTTCGCATGCGCTTTGTTATTCTTTGTAGCGAATGCACTTTGGGAGCTTGTATAAAGCTGCTGCGCTAGCTTATGTCACTTGGTTTTCGGCATTTGTTTTGAGCAGCTGGTGTTTGGGTTAAATTGAACCCTCGAAATAAAAATTGAAATTAAAACAGAAGAATCGTGTATTTATTACATAAGGATTTTTAGTTCTTAGTTTAGTTATTGGTAAATAGATATTGCATTCCCTTGAATGATTGAAAGATCGATTTTTCCCTTAATGACGCTGTAACAAAGGCCGTGCTTTGGCTGGCGGCCATAGCTGTTAAGAATGTTGGATAGAATTGGAGAGTTTGCACGAACCGCAGTATCTTCCGCAGTCGGATCTTCTAATAAATTTATTAATTATTACAAATTTATCTCTTAATTTACCTATCAAAACTTAACCCAAACTGGATTTTACAACTATAGCATGACATTTTAATTTAATGAAATTTAATTCGGCCGAAGCCATATATCCAAATTTAAAAAATTTCAAAGTGCAAGTTGACACAATTTCTTGGATTGAATTAAATTATATTAAATTCATTGATTTAAGTCTGTTTTCTAGCATGCCATTTTCTGGCTAATTACATAATCAAAACAAAGAAAACATTTCTAGCTCAGAGAGAGAGAGAGAGACGTCTGAGCGAAGAGCATAAGCAAAAGTTGGGTTAAAGTCGAATCGACCCGTAGCGGGTCCCACCTTATGGAGCTGACCTTGGGATTCTGCACGTAGATTTACTTGCGTTACCGACTATTCACGTGCGTGGGTAGGGGTATGGATATGGGCACTAGGTGATCCTCCTTTTTCCACAATAGGGGTCATAAATTTATTCTTAAATTTATCACTTTGATGCTCGTAAATTTGTCGTCTTTGAAGCTGGAGCCAGCGGCTTGGCCAGTGTGCGCCAAAAATAGGGTTATGCCCTAGTAGGGTTAAGTGATCCGGGGTCAAAAACTCCGGCGAGACGCGCTTTTTGCAACCTATTTCACCAAAAAAAAAATTCGAGCATTTATTATCCGCACGTCGGTGCTGCGGTTTTATACGCTTACGCAAAAAAAAGTGGCCATACGGATTTCCAAATCCTGTTTGGAATTAGCTTCGGGGCAAGCGCCCGTAGATGCAGCTCCCCGCATGGGTGTTGATTATCCCTCGATTTCTAAACTTCCACATCACTGATTGGCCACCTCCTTATGGTTCTCTGGTTCAAACGGAAAATAGATTTAGAACCCGAGTCTTGAACTCACGTACCGGCGGATTAGAAAATTTGCGAATTGATCAGCAAAACGCCCACGCATAACAAATCTATTTCCCTGTTAAGCAACTGTTAACAATCGATTACTTATGTAAAATTTATTAACATTTGACCCCAAATCAGTGAACTTTCGTCAGGCCTCAATCCCTGCTTTTCGCTCTGACTTAACGAACATGACTACTTTGGGGCGGTATTATCTTAAACTGTCTTCGGTCCGTTGGACCGTTTTGCAAAATGTTCGGCCTCCTTATCATCGTTACAATTACAATCTTATATCTTATCTTACAATCTATACTCAACCTTATTCCCTTGTGCCAAATTAGCAATTGAATGATAGATATCTGGCCTCGATACCACCATCAATTATTAATTGATATATATCTGGATCCTCCAATGCGCTCTCGTCACTTTCGCAAGCTACCTGGAAACCTAGTTCCAACTTTCTTCCGTTCTGCAGTCTTGAATGTTGTACCTCTTTAAAATGTCCAATATATATGTCTTCTGGTTCAGTAGCATCCTACCTATCTCGCCGTCTCGTATGATTTGCATTTCAAGGAACATCTCCACCTGGCCTTTGTTGACGCATTCGATCTTCATTGCAATCTTTGCTCTTACCTGCATCAGGTCATCTTTCTTCTGGCAAACTATAGGCAAATCGTCAACATAGATTTAAACCATACAAAGATTACCTTGGATATTTATTGTATGTAAGCATGGTTTATTCTGGCATGCCTGTAATCCAATACTACAGAGATACTGGAGAAAATGTGTCCTTGTACTTTACTCCAAACTTTTCTGAACATCCTTTGGCTACTAACCGTGATTTATACCGCTCAATATTTCTATTGCTATTCCTTTTTATGGTGTATACCTATTTGCAACCAATTACTTGTTGCCTTCTGGTAAATCTGCAAAAGTATAGATGCTTTTCTCCCTTAAACACTGAAATTCCTGAAACTGAAATGATTCTTGCACAACTTCCTTAAACAGAACGTCTCGTTTCTCAACCGCTTTTTTAGCATTCTTGTCGAAAAGCCTGTATGCTTTTGACACCAAGGAGTAACCGACCCATTTATATTCCATTCCTTTTTTTTTTTTTTTTTTTTTTTCGCGCGGTTCCCTCTGCATACGTACAGCCCACCTCCCGCCCAACCGACCGAGGGGTGCTGCCGCATAACGTACGGCTCGAATCGCGGGGATAGATCCGAGAGAGTATAAAGAGATGGAGTATAGTATTACGAGGAAGAGTGTTGCACAGATAAGGCGTTTAGTATAAAGGATTTAAGATTGTTAGTAGAGCAAAGTGGCAAGATGTTGTAGAGACCATTGTATTCCGAACATAAAACCCTGAACGGATCGTGTTGGGCATATGTCGAGCTACAATGGCTAAGGAGTAGAGGACGAAAGTTTCTAGTCCTTCTACTAGGAACATTAAAATTTAAGCGTGTTAGTAAATGCTGGCTGTCTACATTTCCATTGATAAGATTAACTAGAAACATGACACCCAGCATCGTTCTACGGTTTGTTAATGTTGGTAAGTTTATTAATAAAAGTCGACAATGATTGGATGGAAGGTGAAGACTTGCATCCCAATTAAGTCCCTTAAGTGCAAAGATAAGGACGTTTTTTTGTACAGATTCTATGTGATCTTGGTGTACTCCGTATTGAGGACTCCAGACACACGATCCATACTCAAGAATCGGACGGACTAGTGAAGTATATAAAGTTTTTGTTAAGTACGGGTCATTGAATTCTTTTGACCATCTTTTAATAAAACCAAGCACACCCATAGCTTTATTAACCATGGTGGATATATGGTCGGTAAATTTAAGTTTCAAATCTAATAGGACACCCAGATCGTTAACCTGAGTTAATCGTTCTAAGGCATTCCCATAGAGAAAGTACGTAGCCTGGTGAGGACTAAATCGATAAAATTACATGAGTTTACATTTCGATCCATTAAGCTTTAGGTTATTTGCTTACCAATTTTGAAATTTATCCAAATCGGATTGAAGTCTAGATTGGGCGCTAGTGAATCTATACTGAAGAGAAAGCTTAACGTCATCAGCGTACATAAGTACAAGTGAGTCAGTTAAGGCAAGAAGCAAGTCGTTAATAAATAATGTAAAGAGTAATGGTCCAAGATGGCTTCCTTGGGGCACCCCAGATATGACGCGGACTAAGCGCGAGGTAACATCTTTAAAGAAAACACGTTGGGTTCTTTCAGATAAGTAACTCGAACTCCAAATCAGGAGATCAGTTGGGAATCCCCAAAGACTGAGTTTACTTATAAGAAGCGAATGGTAACAGAGTCAAATGCTTTACTGAAATCAGTGTAAATGACGTCTGTTTGTAAGCCATTCCGGAACCCATCCATGACAAAAGATGTTAGCTCCAACAAGTTGGTGGTGGAGAACTAAACATGCCATATTAAAAAACTTCAAAATGATTTCCACCTCCAAGAAAACTCCTCTCGAACAGATCATTAAAAAAATATCAAAAACAAAACGAATTCCAAAATTTTCATCAACAATAAAAGATACAATTGACCACTGCAAAGCAATGCTACTATACCCTACCCCCATAACAATCAAAAAAGAAACCTGGTCCTATAACTATACTAAAATAAACAAAACCTTACACACTTCTACAAAACCAAACACACCTCCAATAGTATACAATCAAAAGTTCCAAGAAATGAAGGATACCCTCAAACAGCACACATTCTTATACACAGACGGTTCCAAGTCCGCCAATGGAGTCACCTACAGCGTAACCTCCACACAACACATCATAACACAGCAAATTCTGCCACCTTACTCATCCATTTTCACTGCTGAAATAGCAGCCATTCTCCATGCATGTAAATATGCCGAAAAACAAATAGGAAAATTCGCTATATGCACCGACTCTCTCTCAGCCCTTACTGCACTAGAAAACCCAAATAATTCTACCTACTATATATTAGAAATTAGAAAAATTATCTATAGATATAAATATAAATTCACCCTGATATGGGTCCCAGGCCACTCCGGCATTATGGGCAACGAGCTTGCAGACCAAGCTGCGAAACAAGCCCTCACACTGCCATTAATATCAGAAATAAACTACAACGTAACAGATACCTTTAAATACATCAGTAACCACATAAAAGCCCAAAACGACCTTATATGGAACAACACATCTGTACACTACAAACTCATCAATACCAAAAAACAGAAAAATATCGAACTTTTAAATCCAACTATATCTCGAATAGATACCATTAAATTTATGAGACTCCGAATAGGACACACTAAACTGACACACAGCTATCTATTCGACAAAACACCTCCACCCATATGCCAACAATGTAACCTTAACCTAACTCTATCACACATATTCCTAGAATGCCCTACCTACATTGAACACAGACGTAAATTCCTCCAAAAAACTCTAGAAGAAATAGTAGATCCCTTAAATATAAACACAACTATCCAATTCCTAAAATCCATAAACCTTTACAACAACATATAAGCTTAACCTACTGTACATAACTAGAATAAGTTCACACCTTTATATGTATATAGATAGCATACCTGTAAATATCCATTCAAAAAAAAAAACATATTGTAACATTGTATCATTGTAACATAACACATAGCACATAAAATAGATTTTAAGCAGAAGGCCATTGTAGCTATTGCTTAACACAAAGCAAAAAATTGCCCACACTTTATAATTGTTGGTAATTTCTTTATAATAATAATAATAAAAAGTCTGTTTAAACCATCTAACACCGGGGGAATTAAATTATAATAATTATAATTGAATTAAATTATATTAAATTCATTGATTTAAGTCTGTTTAAACCATCTAACACAGGACTAAGGTGTCACTTGACCGTGCCGAGAGCCGTTAGTGGGTGGGGGCCCGGTATATAAATTCTGCCGAGTCATAGATTATTTTAAACATTTTCGCTTTTGGCTGCTTGGCCCAACAGGCCTCATAATAGGATGAGACTCCCACGCTCACCATACTCAATAGGCGAGCTCAAACACAACCTTGACCGTGATGAGTCTATTTTTAATTTTATAGTCAGATACCAACTTTTCCTGTGCAATGGAGGAAATGAACCCACCTTTATTTTTGCAAATTGCAGTAATATCCATTGATACAAAATCCATTGATCTGATGCTAGTATCGAAACAGGAAGCACTCTCTCTCTGACCGTAGGTACATAGAGATATCTAATTTTCCAAAACCACAGTAAAGCCATCTGGGCAAAATATTACCAAATTCTATCGAACCTCATTTCACCAAAGCCACTAAACTATCCTCAAACCGTGGAAAGCCTGAACACTCTGGTACAATATTGCACTCAAGCCTGCAAAAGTGGCCTCAGCTCCGTAAGCAGGTCCTGCTCTTCCCTTGAGGCCTCGATGACGTCATTTTTTTGGATCCTCCTCTAGTCGCCACCTGGTCTGGTAGTTTCGCAAGCTGCCAGGTTGATAAGTTTTTCTGTCCTGATGGACGTCGTGTTCTATGCATGGACGTCAACGTCACACTCTGTACAGAGCCATCCTAGCCCGCCATCCTCTAGAGCAGCACACTTGAGATGGCACATACTCACGCTGTCAGTACCAATTAACAGACAAAGCATGTCACAGGCAATCTTGCCTCTCTATCGGATTCATTAGGCATCTCCATGTCGATTTTGCACTCTGATTTCGCACTAGCGACGCCCCACTCGCTAGTAGCGAGTGAGAACTGGGAGCACATTTTATGTGCTTGCCCCCTTTATGCAGACTTGCGAGACCTTGATGGACTCGGTCTGCAGCACGTTGGCGGAACCCGAACATTTGGAAGGATTCTGGAGAGCGACGACAGGACCAGGAGACTCACGGAGTTTGCTGGGGAGGTGTTTCGGAGGAGAAGGGGCTTCTAAACCCCATCTTTTATCACTGCATGATTAGCGAAGTAGAATACTGCCACATTTCGCCGTAGCTTGTCGTAAGAAGTGACTAGCATGGCAGGGCGCCCCATCCGAGCTTGACGGAGCTAAAGGGGTGGGTCACCGAGCCCACAAACTTCGGTACCACGGGTTGGATAGTGTTTCCAAGCACTACTAAGGTTCTGTGACCCATAGATGTAGTCTACCAGTATAGGTGATAGATACACTTCGTCTCTTATCCAAAGGGAGTATGATGCCCGGCAAGCACATATTCGAAAGGTACCAGGCAGGTCGCTATGTATATAACTTCTAGTCTGGCGCGCTGGCTACTTGTAGGTGTATTCAAGTGCCGTGGCTGTAATCCCTTCAGTGTGGAACATGCCACGTAAAACAAGATCGGAGAGATCCGAGAATATAATTCGCCTATATGGATTTGTCCTCCGTAGATGTGATTATATGCTCCGAGAAATATCTTGACCTTCAGCATACGAAAGGAAATTTGTATAAAAGGAGTTGAGCTTACTAGCCACCACCACGTATAACAAGTCAATCCACTGTGTCATTGATAAGGCCGGATAACGTTATACAAAAGCAAACGGAGGACACACCAACAAACATCTCAGAGAGAATCAGAACCGCCCTGGTTGCGCTCAGGGCCAGCATAAATGCCTCTCGCCAAAACCGAGTGCTTTGAGTCGACGACAAAGTTCTGGTAAAATCAAAACGAAAACTCCGTAACTAACTCACACCGTTATGCGACCAGAAAACCGCTGATGCGGACCTGGGGACCTTCACAAAGACAACCTTTAATAATACCATTAGGCTATACGCCTTTTATAGTTATAGTTTTTAGCCAGTTCTCATGAGAAATCTTTTGAAGGTAGACACTGACCACCTTCGAGACCTGCAAGATTCGTTGGAAGTGCACCACAGAGTGGCCAGAATACTAGACATCGTGGTTTCTATTTTAAAGGTTGTAGCGCGAGCTCCAAATGAAGAGGATTTGGAGGAGACTAGGTTCATAGAAACTCAACTAATTAATTAAAACAATAGACAAATGGAAAATAATACTAAAGCTCAAAATCAAATCAACTTAATAACAACTGCAGTCAATCCAATTCTGAACTCAGCCAAAATTTCACAAATGACTCTGGCCATTTATTCAAAACCTTACTGGCTTGCAAGAGAATGTTAATGGTGGAGTTGCAAAATTTATTACTTGCTATTGCCTTAGCTAAAATCGATATCGTCAGCCCAAACATATTGGCGCTAGAAGAGCCCCATAAAGGATCTTTTGTCCGTCTCGTCCGTAAAATACTTTAATTCGCTAACGTTTTATACTTTATAATACAATTTCTAAAAGTAAAACTTGCATGTAGGAAAGTTTCAATTTTCTCGGTCGCTCAATACGATATAATCCTTCGGTTAAAAGACGACGTCATTACAAAATGTGAAAGAGATGTCCACTTAATTAACGATTGCACTACATCACCCGGTACCACGATCTGACGGCTTGCAGATCTACACGCAGGAGGAATTGTAGACTGCGAAGCCCAGCCAAGCAACTTGCTTTCAATCACCCCCCTAGATGAGGATAACATCATCAATGACTGTTCAGGGCAGGTTCGAGTTGACAACGGCTCAGAAGTTTTAATACATGGAACGTACTTCATAAGATTCGACGAGCGCGCCGTAATCAATAAAACTCAGTATGTCTATGACATCAATATTCGGAAGGAATGGCGAGTTCACAATTGTTGAATATAACCATCGTCCATGAAGTTTTAAGCCTCCCTTACCTTCATCGCTTGAGTGAACGTAACATGAGGTTCATGCAGAAAGTTTGAGAAGAAGTCAATGACACCAAAACGCACCAGATAGTGCTTGCCATAATAGCACTATTCTCCGCGTTGACATGCATCTTGCTCATCGTCATCGACAAAACCTGGCAAAAAGATCCGCAACCTAACTCAAGGAGGTGTTCGCCGAATTAGGGTCAGCCGAGGGCGGCCTCAATCTTGAAGGCGGAGTAGTTAACAATCGTTAGCATAATAAAATAATAAAATAATCAAAAATGTTCAAACACTTTTAACAAACCTAATCAAATAGGCACCATCCGTAATTACTTATTTTTATGTCCAGCCTTATGCTGAATCAGCATAACCGCTTTTAGGGGACGGACCTTCAGCCGTTCGGTTCCCGATGTGGTGTATTATGCATGAAGTGCAAAGTCAGCACATCCCGGCCGCCGACCACAACTGAATCTATTTAAAGGCAATCGCCGTTATAAATATTGTAACGATCTGTTCTTGCTGATCGGTGCTCGCAACAAATGCCGCGGCTAGCTCAAAGAGTTTATGGATCGTTCCACCGAATTTATAGATTCGACGTGACTGCCCGAGCCCAGAAATAACGCAGGGTGCTTCGTTTTACAAATGTCCGCTTTATTTTTATATACTAAATATACAGACTGATGTTTACAAAGTTTGAATCACACCGGCTGCTTGGCTCGGCCGATACAACGCTCGTCCTCCCCTTGCTCCCCGGTCACTGTTCCGGGTTGGTGCCGATACACACGCCCCTCCACAGCTCTCGCCCAGCAGGACGTGTGGTCTCAGTGCCTGGCGCTCTCAGTTCGGTTCACAGTTTCCTCCGTTTGGACTCACGTGCTCCAGTTGCCGGGCCTATGCTGCCCCTCTCCTGCCGGTGGTGCTGCTCCCGACGTCGCTCTCCTGTTGTCGCCGCTGCTCCGGTCGTCGTTGTTGCCGACGCTGCTCCTGCTGTTGTCGCTGCTCCTGTCGTCGTCGTCGCTGTTCCTCTTCTATGGGCGCCGTGGATAGTTGGTATGCTTGGCTCACTGGGAATGCCCTTTCGCCGTGGCTGGCACCTAATCCGTGTTGGCGGACCAATAGGCTCACCTCCCAGGCGTACGCCGGGCAGGATGCGCTGCTTAGTGCCTGGATCAGAAGTCTCTTGACTTTACTGGGACGTCCCTGTTTGACTTTATTGCTTTGCTTGAGTTCCCGAGCTGGCTATCCTTCGCTTTACAGGATCACAACAGGCAGGAATGGGTAAGGCGTACGCCAGACCGATCCGACGCTCTTGCTATAACACCAGGATACCTGTCGTGTCCGGGAGTAACCCAACCCGACTTTGTTTACCCTTGGGCTTCAGTTCCGCCGCGGATCCTGGATCCTTTTCCCACTTGCTCCTCGATTTATCCACGTCCGATGACTCGCGTACAGCCGCCGGACTTACCCACAGGGGGTCCTTGAGCCAACGATCATAGATCCTTGCGCACTCGCTTTAATTCTCGCACTTGAGACTGTCGGACTTACCCACGGGGGGTCCTTCAGCCTATACTTCTAATTCCTCCAGGGGCCTTCTTTATATAGCTCCAGAGGCGCCCGTTAATCCTTGAAACTCTTTCTTCCTGCCGTTAATCCTTCAGCTTTCTATTCCCGCCGTTAATCCCACTTTCCAATGAGTCGCACCGGCGGCTCCCGTTCTCACCCCCTTTTCCCCCTTTGGCCACCGGCCCCCATCGTTATTATGGCGTGGCATCGGCTTTCTTCCAGGCGCTCCCCCCGCGCTTCCCCTTTGGCCACCGGCCCGTATTGTTATTGTGCCGGGCATTGGCTCTTTTACCGGCGCTTCCCCCGCGCTCCCCTTTTGGCCGCTCCAACTGCATTTCTCTCCTTCCGTGCTTTCTAAACAGCTCGGCCACCGAGGCCGCCATGTTCCCGCCCCCACCTCGCTTTCTCCTACATCCGCGCACGGCCGTCGCGCAGGCCCGTCCGGAACCGTTACGTTCCACATTGTCTCCGCTTTCTCCTGCATCCGCGCACGGCCGCGAGAGCCCCTTTCCTCGCTGCTGCCTCCTTCTTGCCACCTGTCTTGGCGTGTGGGAGATTTAATCTCCTCACACTTCCCCCCTTCTTCGGGAACGACAAAAGTGACGTGGTTCCAGCTTCTTAATCTTTGATTTTTATCTATATTTTTTCTTTTACACACCGTCCCATGTGTTTGTTTTGACTCCTCTTTTTTCTGCGTGGATAAACTTATCCCCCCCTTCTTCGAGAAACGGACAGGTCGTTCCCCTTCATTATGTCTCTTTCTATTCGGCTTTGTTTTTAACGATATAATTTTTTGTCCCCCTTTTTATACCCTTGCAGAGGGTATTATAATTTTGGTCAAAAGTGTGCAACGCAGTGAAGGAGACATCTCCGACCCTATAAAGTATATATATTCTTGATCAGGATCACCTCCTGAGTCGATATAAGCATGTCCGTCTGTCCGTCTGTCCGTCTGTCCGTCTGTCTGTCTGTTTCTACGCAAACTAGTCTCTCAGTTTTAAAGCTATCGACTTCAAACTTTGCACACATCCTTCTTTCCTTTGCAGGCAGTATATAAGTCGGAACGGCCGGGATCGGTCAACTATATCCTATAGCTGCCATATAACTGATTGATCGGAAATGCCATAACTTCGTTGTTTTTTAAGTTAGAAGGATGGGACTTGCTGTGGATTCCTCTTTTAGCAGACTTATTCGATCTGCCAAATTTCATAAGGATCGGCCGACTATATCCTATAGCTGCCATATAACTGATTGATCGGAAATGCCATATCTCTGTTGTTTTTAAAGTTACAAGGTTGGGACTTGCTGTGGACTCTTCTTTTAGCAGACTTATTCGATCTGCCAAATTTTATAAGGATCGGCCGACTATATCCTATAGCTGCCATATAACTGATTGATCGGAAATGCCATATCTCTGTTGTTTTTAAAGTTATAAGGTTGGGACGTGCTGTGGACTCATCTTTTAGCAAACTTATTCGATCTGTCAAATTTCATAAGGATCGGCCAACTATATCCTATAGCTGCCATATAACTGATTGATCGGAAATGCCATATCTCTGTTGTTTTTTAAGTTAGAAGACTGGGACTTTGTATGGATTCTACTTTCGGCAAACTAATTTGATCTGCCGAGTTTTAAAAGGATCGGCCGACTATATAAGATCCGATATATATCTAATAATATAAGCTGCCACATATCTGCAAGGGTATATCAACTTCGGCTCCGCCCGAAGTTAGCTTTCCATTCTTGTTTATTAATTAATTCCTCCACATATACCACCCAGCCGCCCAATTCCTACAGTGGACCGTATAGATCTTGCTGCCTTGGGCTCTAATAAGAGCTTAAAAGTTTTCTTCCAAAATATATCTGGAATGCGGACCAAATCTCGCATGGTGCTCTTAAATTCTGCAGTCTGTGATTTTGATGTAATCGTTCTCGTGGAACATGGCTCAATAGCAACTTTAGTTCCTCCGAGTTCATTGAACCCAACTTGTTTCAAGTATTTAGAAAAGACCGTGATTCATCCAGCATCATTGTGAGCGAGGAGGTGGTGTGATTATCGCATTCCGCCGATCCATGCTGGCCACGGTGGTTAGCCTTAAGGTTGGCGACCCTATACTGGATCAGCTAGCCGTCTCAATCCAGGGCATTCAGGGCCCTTTCATCATCATTGCATCGTATATCCCACCAAACAGTGCATTCAGTACCTATCTATTGTTTGGTCTTGGGACCCGGAGTCCCTAGGCATGTTACCCAGCAATGTTCACCAATCGTAGTCTTGGATGATATTTTTAGCATGGGCCCCTCCCAAGTAAATAATATTTATAATGATTTCTCGAAAATTCTGGATCTGATATTTATACCCTTGCAGAGGGTATTATTATTTTGGTCAAAAGTGTGCAACGTAGTGAAGGAGACATCTCCGACCCTATAAAGTATATATATTCTTGATCAGGATCACCTCCTGAGTCGATATAAGCATGTCCGTCTGGCCGTCTGTCCGTCTGTCTGTCTGTTTCAACGCAAACTAGTCTCTCAGTTTTAAAGCTATCGACTTCAAACTTTGCACACATCCTTCTTTCCTTTGCAGGCAGTATATAAGTCGGAACGGCCGGGATCGGTCAACTATATCTTATAGCTGCCATATAACTGATTGATCGGAAATGCCATAACTTCGATGTTTTTTAAGTTAGAAGGATGGGACTTGCTGTGGACTCCTCTTTTAGCAGATTTATTCGATCTGCCAAATTTCATAAGGATCGGACGACTATATCCTATAGCTGACATATAACTGATTGATCGGAAATGCCATATCTCTGTTGTTTTTTAAGTTAGAAGACTGGGACATTGTATGGATTCTACTTTCGGCAAACTAATTTGATCTGCCGAGTTTTATAAGGATCGGCCGACTATATAAGATCCGATATATATCTAATAATATAAGCTGCCACATATCTGCAAGGGTATATCAACTTCGGCTCCGCCCGAAGTTAGCTTTCCATTCTTGTTTTTTGTGTTTTTTCCCCCTTTTTCGACTTTACAAACCTTCCTTTTCCAAATTTTCAATTTTTATTATACCCTTGCAGAGGGTATTATAATTTTGGTCAAAATTATTAAGAAGGAGACATCTCCGACCCTATAAAGTATATATATTCTTGATCAGGATCACCTCCTGAGTCGATATAAGCATTGATCGGAAATGTCATATATCTGTTGTTTTTAAAGTTATAAGGTTGGGACTTGCTGTGGACTCTTATTTTAGCAGACTTATTCGATCTGCCAAATTTCATAAGGATCGGTCGACTATATCTTATAGCTGCCATATAACTGATTGATCGGAAATGTCATATCTCTGTTGTTTTTAAAGTTATAAGGTTGGGACTTGCTGTGGAATCTTATTTTAGCAGACTTAATCGATCTGCTAAATTTCATAAGGATCGGCCGACTATATCCTATAGCTGCCATATAACTGATTGATCGGAAATGCCATATCTCTGTTATTTTTTAAGTTAGAAGACTGGGACTTTGTATGGATTCTACTTTCGGCAAACTAATTTGATCTGCCGAGTTTTATAAGGATCGGCCGACTATATAAGATCCGATATATATCTAATAATATAAACTGTCACATATCTGCAAGGGTATATCAACTTCGGCTCCGTCCGAAGTTAGCTTTCCATTCTTGTTTTGTTTTATTTTTCTTTTTATATATTTTTTTTTGTGTTTTTTTCCCCCTTTTTCGACTTTACAAACCTTCCTTTTCCAAATTTTCAATTTTTATTATACCCTTGCAGAGGGTATTATAATTTTGGTCAAAATTATTAAGAAGGAGACATCTCCGACACTATAAAGTATATATATTCTTGATCAGGATCACCTCCTGAGTCGATATAAGCATGTCCGTCTGTCCGTCTGTCCGTCTGTCTGTCTGTTTCTACGCAAACTAGTCTCTCAGTTTTAAAGCTATCGACTTCAAACTTTGCACACATCCTTCTTTCCTTTGCAGGAAGTATATAAGTCGGAACGGCCGGAATCGGTCAACTATATCTTATAGCTGCCATATAACTGATTGATCGGAAATGTCATATCTCTGTTGTTTTTAAAGTTATAAGGTTGGGACTTGCTGTGGACTCCTCTTTTAGCAGACTTATTCGATCTGCCAAATTTCATAAGGATCGGCAGACTATATCCTATAGCTGCCATATAACTGATTGATCGGAAATGCCATATCTCTGTTGTTTTTTAAGTTAGAAGACTGGGACTTTGTATGGATTCTACTTTCGGCAAACTAATTTGATCTGCCGAGTTTTATAAGGATCGGCCGACTATATAAGATCCGATATATATCTAATAATATAAACTGTCACATATCTGCAAGGGTATATCAACTTCGGCTCCGTCCGAAGTTAGCTTTCCATTCTTGTTTTGTTTTATTTTTCTTTTTATATATTTTTTTTGTGTTTTTTTTCCCCCTTTTTCGACTTTACAAACCTTCCTTTTCCAAATTTTCAATTTTTATTATACCCTTGCAGAGGGTATTATAATTTTGGTCAAAATTATTAAGATGGAGACATCTCCGACCCTATAAAGTATATATATTCTTGATCAGGATCACCTCCTGAGTCGATATAAGCATGTCCGTCTGTCCGTCTGTCCGTCTGTCTGTCTGTTTCTACGCAAACTAGTCTCTCAGTTTTGAAGCTATCGACTTCAAACTTTGCACACATCCTTCTTTCCTTTGCAGGAAGTATATAAGCCGGAACGGCCGGGATCGGTCGACTATATCTTATAGCTGCCATATAACTGATTGATCGGAAATGTAATATCTCTGTTGTTTTTAAAGTAATACGGTTGGGACTTGCTGTGGACTCTTATTTTAGCAGACTTATTCGATCTGCCAAATTTCATAAGGATCGGTCGACTATATCTTATAGCTGCCATATAACTGATTGATCGGAAATGTCATATCTCTGTTGTTTTTAAAGTTATAAGGTTGGGACTTGCTGTGGACTCTTCTTTTAGCAGACTTATTCGATCTGCCAAATTTCAAAAGGATCGGCCGACTATATCCTATAGCTGCCATATAACTGATTGATCGGAAATGTCATATCTCTGTTGTTTTTAAAGTTATAAGGTTGGGACTTGCTGTGGACTCTTCTTTTAGCAGACTTATTCGATCTGCCAAATTTCATAAGGATCGGTCGACTATATCTTATAGCTGCCATATAACTGATTGATTGGAAATGCCATATTTCTGTTGTTTTTTAAGTTAGAAGACTGGGACTTTGTATGGATTCTACTTTCGGCAAACTAATTTGATCTGCCGAGTTTTATAAGGATCGGCCGACTATATAAGATCCGATATATATCTAATAATATAAACTGTCACATATCTGCAAGGGTATATCAACTTCGGCTCCGTCCGAAGTTAGCTTTCCATTCTTGTTTTGTTTTATTTTTCTTTTTATATATTTATACCCTTGCAGAGGGTATTATAATTTTGGTCAAAATTATTAAGATGGAGACATCTCCGACCCTATAAAGTATATATATTCTTGATCAGGATCACCTCCTGAGTCGATATAAGCATGTCCGTCTGTCCGTCTGTCCGTCTGTCTGTCTGTTTCTACGCAAACTAGTCTCTCAGTTTTGAAGCTATCGACTTCAAACTTTGCACACATCCTTCTTTCCTTTGCAGGAAGTATATAAGCCGGAACGGCCGGGATCGGTCGACTATATCTTATAGCTGCCATATAACTGATTGATCGGAAATGTAATATCTCTGTTGTTTTTAAAGTAATACGGTTGGGACTTGCTGTGGACTCTTATTTTAGCAGACTTATTCGATCTGCCAAATTTCATAAGGATCGGTCGACTATATCTTATAGCTGCCATATAACTGATTGATCGGAAATGTCATATCTCTGTTGTTTTTAAAGTTATAAGGTTGGGACTTGCTGTGGACTCTTCTTTTAGCAGACTTATTCGATCTGCCAAATTTCAAAAGGATCGGCCGACTATATCCTATAGCTGCCATATAACTGATTGATCGGAAATGTCATATCTCTGTTGTTTTTAAAGTTATAAGGTTGGGACTTGCTGTGGACTCTTCTTTTAGCAGACTTATTCGATCTGCCAAATTTCATAAGGATCGGTCGACTATATCTTATAGCTGCCATATAACTGATTGATTGGAAATGCCATATTTCTGTTGTTTTTTAAGTTAGAAGACTGGGACTTTGTATGGATTCTACTTTCGGCAAACTAATTTGATCTGCCGAGTTTTATAAGGATCGGCCGACTATATAAGATCCGATATATATCTAATAATATAAACTGTCACATATCTGCAAGGGTATATCAACTTCGGCTCCGTCCGAAGTTAGCTTTCCATTCTTGTTTTTTTGTGTTTCCAGCCCATTTTAAAGTTTTTTCCCCTTAAGTTTACCTTTAACATATTTATCTTTTTGTACACAAAGAAAAATCCCAGTGTTTCCTTGTGTGTATATAGATGTTCATTTTTCCGATCTCTTTTTTTTTGTGTACATATTATTATTTTCTTCATTTGTGTTTTCTCTTTTTTTCTTGTTTCTTTTGGGCGACTATATCCTATAGCTGCCATATAACTGATTGATCGGAAATGTCATATCTCTGTTGTTTTTAAAGTTATAAGGTTGGGACTTGCTCTGGAATCTTATTTTAGCAGACTTAATCGATCTGCTAAATTTCATAAGGATCGGCTGACTATATCCTATAGCTGCCATATAACTGATTGATCGGAAATGCCATATCTCTGTTATTTTTTAAGTTAGAAGACTGGGACTTTGTATGGATTCTACTTTCGGCAAACTAATTTGATCTGCCGAGTTTTATAAGGATCGGCCGACTATATAAGATCCGATATATATCTAATAATATAAACTGTCACATATCTGCAAGGGTATATCAACTTCGGCTCCGTCCGAAGTTAGCTTTCCATTCTTGTTTTGTTTTATTTTTCTTTTTATATATTTTTTTTTGTGTTTTTTTTCCCCCTTTTTCGACTTTACAAACCTTCCTTTTCCAAATTTTCAATTTTTATTATACCCTTGCAGAGGGTATTATAATTTTGGTCAAAATTATTAAGATGGAGACATCTCCGACCCTATAAAGTATATATATTCTTGATCAGGATCACCTCCTGAGTCGATATAAGCATGTCCGTCTGTCCGTCTGTCCGTCTGTCTGTCTGTTTCTACGCAAACTAGTCTCTCAGTTTTAAAGCTATCGACTTCAAACTTTGCACACATCCTTCTTTCCTTTGCAGGAAGTATATAAGTCGGAACGGCCGGGATCGGTCAACTATATCTTATAGCTGCCATATAACTGATTGATCGGAAATGTCATATCTCTGTTGTTTTTTAAGTTAGAAGACTGGGACTTTGTATGGATTCTACTTTCGGCAAACTAATTTGATCTGCCGAGTTTTATAAGGATCGGCCGACTATATAAGATCCGATATATATCTAATAATATAAACTGTCACATATCTGCAAGGGTATATCAACTTCGGCTCCGTCCGAAGTTAGCTTTCCATTCTTGTTTTTTTGTGTTTCCAGCCCATTTTAAAGTTTTTTCCCCTTAAGTTTACCTTTAACATATTTATCTTTTTGTACACAAAGAAAAATCCCAGTGTTTCCTTGTGTGTATATAGATGTTCATTTTTTCGATCTCTTTTTTTTTGTGTACATATTATTATTTTCTTCATTTGTGTTTTCTCTTTTTTTCTTGTTTCTTTTGGGCGACTATATCCTATAGCTGCCATATAACTGATTGATCGGAAATGTCATATCTCTGTTGTTTTTAAAGTTATAAGGTTGGGACTTGCTGTGGAATCTTATTTTAGCAGACTTAATCGATCTGCTAAATTTCATAAGGATCGGCTGACTATATCCTATAGCTGCCATATAACTGATTGATCGGAAATGCCATATCTCTGTTATTTTTTAAGTTAGAAGACTGGGACTTTGTATGGATTCTACTTTCGGCAAACTAATTTGATCTGCCGAGTTTTATAAGGATCGGCCGACTATATAAGATCCGATATATATCTAATAATATAAACTGTCACATATCTGCAAGGGTATATCAACTTCGGCTCCGTCCGAAGTTAGCTTTCCATTCTTGTTTTGTTTTATTTTTCTTTTTATATATTTTTTTTTGTGTTTTTTTTCCCCCTTTTTCGACTTTACAAACCTTCCTTTTCCAAATTTTCAATTTTTATTATACCCTTGCAGAGGGTATTATAATTTTGGTCAAAATTATTAAGATGGAGACATCTCCGACCCTATAAAGTATATATATTCTTGATCAGGATCACCTCCTGAGTCGATATAAGCATGTCCGTCTGTCCGTCTGTCCGTCTGTCTGTCTGTTTCTACGCAAACTAGTCTCTCAGTTTTAAAGCTATCGACTTCAAACTTTGCACACATCCTTCTTTCCTTTGCAGGAAGTATATAAGTCGGAACGGCCGGGATCGGTCAACTATATCTTATAGCTGCCATATAACTGATTGATCGGAAATGTCATATCTCTGTTGTTTTTAAAGTTATAAGGTTGGGACTTGCTGTGGACTCCTCTTTTAGCAGACTTATTCGATCTGCCAAATTTCATAAGGATCGGCAGACTATATCCTATAGCTGCCATATAACTGATTGATCGGAAATGCCATATCTCTGTTGTTTTTTAAGTTAGAAGACTGGGACTTTGTATGGATTCTACTTTCGGCAAACTAATTTGATCTGCCGAGTTTTATAAGGATCGGCCGACTATATAAGATCCGATATATATCTAATAATATAAACTGTCACATATCTGCAAGGGTATATCAACTTCGGCTCCGTCCGAAGTTAGCTTTCCATTCTTGTTTTGTTTTATTTTTCTTTTTATATATTTTTTTTGTGTTTTTTTTCCCCCTTTTTCGACTTTACAAACCTTCCTTTTCCAAATTTTCAATTTTTATTATACCCTTGCAGAGGGTATTATAATTTTGGTCAAAATTATTAAGATGGAGATATCTCCGACCCTATAAAGTATATATATTCTTGATCAGGATCACCTCCTGAGTCGATATAAGCATGTCCGTCTGTCCGTCTGTCTGTCTGTTTCTACGCAAACTAGTCTCTCAGTTTTAAAGCTATCGACTTCAAACTTTGCACACATCCTTCTTTCCTTTGCAGGAAGTATATAAGTCGGAACGGCCGGGATCGGTCAACTATATCTTATAGCTGCCATATAACTGATTGATCGGAAATGTCATATCTCTGTTGTTTTTAAAGTTATAAGGTTGGGACTTGCTGTGGACTCCTCTTTTAGCAGACTTATTCGATCTGGCAGACTAGGATCGGCAGACTATATCCTATAGCTGCCATATAACTGATTGATCGGAAATGCCATATCTCTGTTGTTTTTTAAGTTAGAAGACTGGGACTTTGTATGGATTCTACTTTCGGCAAACTAATTTGATCTGCCGAGTTTTATAAGGATCGGCCGACTATATAAGATCCGATATATATCTAATAATATAAACTGTCACATATCTGCAAGGGTATATCAACTTCGGCTCCGTCCGAAGTTAGCTTTCCATTCTTGTTTTGTTTTATTTTTCTTTTTATATATTTTTTTTGTGTTTTTTTCCCCCTTTTTCGACTTTACAAACCTTCCTTTTCCAAATTTTCAATTTTTATTATACCCTTGCAGAGGGTATTATAATTTTGGTCAAAATTATTAAGATGGAGATATCTCCGACCCTATAAAGTATATATATTCTTGATCAGGATCACCTCCTGAGTCGATATAAGCATGTCCGTCTGTCCGTCTGTCCGTCTGTCTGTCTGTTTCTACGCAAACTAGTCTCTCAGTTTTGAAGCTATCGACTTCAAACTTTGCACACATCCTTCTTTCCTTTGCAGAAAGTATATAAGTCGGAACGGCCGGGATCGGTCGACTATATCCTATAGCTGCCATATAACTGATTGATCGGAAATGCCATAACTTCGTTGTTTTTAAAGTTAGAAAGATGGGACTTGCTGTGGACTCCTTTTTTAGCAGACTTATTCGATCTGCCAAATTTCATAAGGATCGGTCGACTATATCTTATAGCTGCCATATAACTGATTGATCGGAAATGTCATATCTCTGTTGTTTTTAAAGTTATAAGGTTGGCACTTGCTGCGGACTCTTCTTTTAGCAGACTTATTCGATCTGCCAAATTTCAAAAGGATCGGCCGACTATATCCTATAGCTGCCATATAACTGATTGATCGGAAATGTCATATCTCTGTTGTTTTTAAAGTTATAAGGTTGGCACTTGCTGCGGACTCTTCTTTTAGCAGACTTATTCGATCTGCCAAATTTCAAAAGGATCGGCCGACTATATCCTATAGCTGCCATATAACTGATTGATCGGAAATGTCATATCTCTGTTGTTTTTAAAGTTATAAGGTTGGGACTTGCTGTGGACTCTTCTTTTAGCAGACTTATTCGATCTGCTAAATTTCATAAGGATCGGCTGACTATATCCTATAGCTGCCATATAACTGATTGATCGGAAATGCCATATCTCTGTTATTTTTTAAGTTAGAAGACTGGGACTTTGTATGGATTCTACTTTCGGCAAACTAATTTGATCTGCCGAGTTTTATAAGGATCGGCCGACTATATAAGATCCGATATATATCTAATAATATAAACTGTCACATATCTGCAAGGGTATATCAACTTCGGCTCCGTCCGAAGTTAGCTTTCCATTCTTGTTTTTTTGTGTTTCCAGCCCATTTTAAAGTTTTTTCCCCTTAAGTTTACCTTTAACATATTTATCTTTTTGTACACAAAGAAAAATCCCAGTGTTTCCTTGTGTGTATATAGATGTTCATTTTTTCGATCTCTTTTTTTTTGTGTACATATTATTATTTTCTTCCTTTGTGTTTTCTCTTTTTTTCTTGTTTCTTTTGGGCGACTATATCCTATAGCTGCCATATAACTGATTGATCGGAAATGTCATATCTCTGTTGTTTTTAAAGTTATAAGGTTGGGACTTGCTGTGGAATCTTATTTTAGCAGACTTAATCGATCTGCTAAATTTCATAAGGATCGGCTGACTATATCCTATAGCTGCCATATAACTGATTGATCGGAAATGCCATATCTCTGTTATTTTTTAAGTTAGAAGACTGGGACTTTGTATGGATTCTACTTTCGGCAAACTAATTTGATCTGCCGAGTTTTATAAGGATCGGCCGACTATATAAGATCCGATATATATCTAATAATATAAACTGTCACATATCTGCAAGGGTATATCAACTTCGGCTACGTCCGAAGTTAGCTTTCCATTCTTGTTTTGTTTTATTTTTCTTTTTATATATTTTTTTTTGTGTTTTTTTCCCCCTTTTTCGACTTTACAAACCTTCCTTTTCCAAATTTTCAATTTTTATTATACCCTTGCAGAGGGTATTATAATTTTGGTCAAAATTATTAAGATGGAGACATCTCCGACCCTATAAAGTATATATATTCTTGATCAGGATCACCTCCTGAGTCGATATAAGCATGTCCGTCTGTCCGTCTGTCCGTCTGTCTGTCTGTTTCTACGCAAACTAGTCTCTCAGTTTTAAAGCTATCGACTTCAAACTTTGCACACATCCTTCTTTCCTTTGCAGGAAGTATATAAGTCGGAACGGCCGGGATCGGTCCAGATCGACTTATTCGATCTGGCAGACTAGGATCGGCAGACTATATCCTATAGCTGCCATATAACTGATTGATCGGAAATGCCATATCTCTGTTGTTTTTTAAGTTAGAAGACTGGGACTTTGTATGGATTCTACTTTCGGCAAACTAATTTGATCTGCCGAGTTTTATAAGGATCGGCCGACTATATAAGATCCGATATATATCTAATAATATAAACTGTCACATATCTGCAAGGGTATATCAACTTCGGCTCCGTCCGAAGTTAGCTTTCCATTCTTGTTTTGTTTTATTTTTCTTTTTATATATTTTTTTTGTGTTTTTTTCCCCCTTTTTCGACTTTACAAACCTTCCTTTTCCAAATTTTCAATTTTTATTATACCCTTGCAGAGGGTATTATAATTTTGGTCAAAATTATTAAGATGGAGATATCTCCGACCCTATAAAGTATATATATTCTTGATCAGGATCACCTCCTGAGTCGATATAAGCATGTCCGTCTGTCCGTCTGTCCGTCTGTCTGTCTGTTTCTACGCAAACTAGTCTCTCAGTTTTGAAGCTATCGACTTCAAACTTTGCACACATCCTTCTTTCCTTTGCAGAAAGTATATAAGTCGGAACGGCCGGGATCGGTCGACTATATCCTATAGCTGCCATATAACTGATTGATCGGAAATGCCATAACTTCGTTGTTTTTAAAGTTAGAAAGATGGGACTTGCTGTGGACTCCTTTTTTAGCAGACTTATTCGATCTGCCAAATTTCATAAGGATCGGTCGACTATATCTTATAGCTGCCATATAACTGATTGATCGGAAATGTCATATCTCTGTTGTTTTTAAAGTTATAAGGTTGGCACTTGCTGCAGACTCTTCTTTTAGCAGACTTATTCGATCTGCCAAATTTCAAAAGGATCGGCCGACTATATCCTATAGCTGCCATATAACTGATTGATCGGAAATGTCATATCTCTGTTGTTTTTAAAGTTATAAGGTTGGCACTTGCTGCGGACTCTTCTTTTAGCAGACTTATTCGATCTGCCAAATTTCAAAAGGATCGGCCGAATATATCCTATAGCTGCCATATAACTGATTGATCGGAAATGCCATATCTCTATTATTTTTTAAGTTAGAAGACTGGGACTTTGTATGGATTCTACTTTCGGCAAACTAATTTGATCTGCCGAGTTTTATAAGGATCGGCCGACTATATAAGATCCGATATATATCTAATAATATAAACTGTCACATATCTGCAAGGGTATATCAACTTCGGCTCCGTCCGAAGTTAGCTTTCCATTCTTGTTTTGTTTTATTTTTCTTTTATATATTTTTTTTTGTGTTTTTTTTCCCCCTTTTTCGACTTTACAAACCTTCCTTTTCCAAATTTTCAATTTTTATTATACCCTTGCAGAGGGTATTATAATTTTGGTCAAAATTATTAAGAAGGAGACATCTCCGACACTATAAAGTATATATATTCTTGATCAGGATCACCTCCTGAGTCGATATAAGCGTGTCCGTCTGTCCGTCTGTCTGTCTGTTTCTACGCAAACTAGTCTCTCAGTTTTGAAGCTATCGACTTCAAACTTTGCACACATCCTTCTTTCCTTTGCAGAAAGTATATAAGTCGGAACGGCCGGGATCGGTCGACTATATCCTATAGCTGCCATATAACTGATTGATCGGAAATGCCATAACTTCGTTGTTTTTAAAGTTAGAAAGATGGGACTTGCTGTGGACTCCTTTTTTAGCAGACTTATTCGATCTGCCAAATTTCATAAGGATCGGTCGACTATATCTTATAGCTGCCATATAACTGATTGATCGGAAATGTCATATCTCTGTTGTTTTTAAAGTTATAAGGTTGGCACTTGCTGCGGACTCTTCTTTTAGCAGACTTATTCGATCTGCCAAATTTCAAAAGGATCGGCCGACTATATCCTATAGCTGCCATATAACTGATTGATCGGAAATGTCATATCTCTGTTGTTTTTAAAGTTATAAGGTTGGCACTTGCTGCGGACTCTTCTTTTAGCAGACTTATTCGATCTGCCAAATTTCAAAAGGATCGGTCGACTATATCTTATAGCTGCCATATAACTGATTGATTGGAAATGCCATATTTCTGTTGTTTTTTAAGTTAGAAGACTGGGACTTTGTATGGATTCTACTTTCGGCAAACTAATTTGATCTGCCGAGTTTTATAAGGATCGGCCGACTATATAAGATCCGATATATATCTAATAATATAAACTGTCACATATCTGCAAGGGTATATCAACTTCGGCTCCGTCCGAAGTTAGCTTTCCATTCTTGTTTTGTTTTATTTTTCTTTTTATATATTTTTTTTTGTGTTTTTTTCCCCCTTTTTCGACTTTACAAACCTTCCTTTTCCAAATTTTCAATTTTTATTATACCCTTGCAGAGGGTATTATAATTTTGGTCAAAATTATTAAGAAGGAGACATCTCCGACACTATAAAGTATATATATTCTTGATCAGGATCACCTCCTGAGTCGATATAAGCATGTCCGTCTGTCCGTCTGTCCGTCTGTCTGTCTGTTTCTACGCAAACTAGTCTCTCAGTTTTAAAGCTATCGACTTCAAACTTTGCACACATCCTTCTTTCCTTTGCAGAAAGTATATAAGTCGGAACGGCCGGGATCGGTCAACTATATCTTATAGCTGCCATATAACTGATTGATCGGAAATGTCATATCTCTGTTGTTTTTAAAGTTATAAGGTTGGGACTTGCTGTGGACTCCTCTTTTAGCAGACTTATTCGATCTGCCAAATTTCATAAGGATCGGCAGACTATATCCTATAGCTGCCATATAACTGATTGATCGGAAATGCCATATCTCTGTTGTTTTTTAAGTTAGAAGACTGGGACTTTGTATGGATTCTACTTTCGGCAAACTAATTTGATCTGCCGAGTTTTATAAGGATCGGCCGACTATATAAGATCCGATATCTATCTAATAATATAAACTGTCACATATCTGCAAGGGTATATCAACTTCGGCTCCGTCCGAAGTTAGCTTTCCATTCTTGTTTTGTTTTATTTTTCTTTTTATATATTTATACCCTTGCAGAGGGTATTATAATTTTGGTCAAAAGTGTGCAACGCAGTGAAGGAGACATCTCCGACCCTATAAAGTATATATATTCTTGATCAGGATCACCTCCTGAGTCGATATAAGCATGTCCGTCTGTCCGTCTGTCCGTCTGTCTGTCTGTTTCTACGCAAACTAGTCTCTCAGTTTTAAAGCTATCGACTTCAAACTTTGCACACATCCTTCTTTCCTTTGCAGGCAGTATATAAGTCGGAACGGCCGGGATCGGTCAACTATATCCTATAGCTGCCATATAACTGATTGATCGGAAATGCCATAACTTCGTTGTTTTTCAAGTTAGACGGATGGAACTTGCTGTGGACTCTTCTTTTAGCAGACTTATTCGATCTGATAAATTTCATAAGGATCGGTGGACTATATCCTATAGCTGCCATATAACTGATTGATCGGAAATGCCATATCTCTGTTGTTTTTAAAGTTATAAGGTTGGGACTTGCTGTGGACTCTTCTTTTAGCAGACTTATTCGATCTGTCAAATTTCATAAGGATCGGCCAACTATATCCTATAGCTGCCATATAACTGATGGATCGGAAATGCCATATCTCTGTTGTTTTTTAAGTTAGAAGACTGGGACTTTGTATGGATTCTACTTTCGGCAAACTAATTTGATCTGCCGAGTTTAATAAGGATCGGCCGAATATATAAGATCCGATATATATCTAATAATATAAGCTGCCACATATCTGCAAGGGTATATCAACTTCGGCTCCGCCCGAAGTTAGCTTTCCATTCTTGTTTTTTTGTGTTTTTTTTCCCCCTTTTTCGACTTTACAAACCTTCCTTTTCCAAATTTTCAATTTTTATTATACCCTTGCAGAGGGTATTATAATTTTGGTCAAAATTATTAAGATGGAGACATCTCCGACCCTATAAAGTATATATATTCTTGATCAGGATCACCTCCTGAGTCGATATAAGCATGTCCGTCTGTCCGTCTGTCTGTCTGTTTCTACGCAAACTAGTCTCTCAGTTTTGAAGCTATCGACTTCAAACTTTGCACACATCCTTCTTTCCTTTGCAGGAAGTATATAAGTCGGAACGGCCGGGATCGGTCGACTATATCCTATAGCTGCCATATAACTGATTGATCGGAAATGCCATAACTTCGTTGTTTTTAAAGTTAGAAAGATGGGACTTGCTGTGGACTCCTTTTTTAGCAAACTTATTTGATCTGCCAAATTTCATAAGGATCGGTCGACTATATCTTATAGCTGCCATATAACTGATTGATCGGAAATCTCATATCTCTGTTGTTTTTAAAGTTATAAGGTTGGGACTTGCTGTGGACTCTTCTTTTAGCAGACTTATTCGATCTGCCAAATTTCAAAAGGATCGGCCGACTATATCCTATAGCTGCCATATAACTGATTGATCGGAAATGTCATATCTCTGTTGTTTTTAAAGTTATAAGGTTGGCACTTGCTGTGGACTCTTCTTTTAGCAGACTTATTCGATCTGCCAAATTTCAAAAGGATCGGCCGAATATACCCTATAGCTGCCATATAACTGATTGATCGGAAATGCCATATCTCTATTATTTTTTAAGTTAGAAGACTGGGACTTTGTATGGATTCTACTTTCGGCAAACTAATTTGATCTGCCGAGTTTTATAAGGATCGGCCGACTATATAAGATCCGATATATATTTAATAATATAAACTGTCACATATCTGCAAGGGTATATCAACTTCGGCTCCGTCCGAAGTTAGCTTTCCATTCTTGTTTTGTTTTATTTTTCTTTTTATATATTTTTTTTTGTGTTTTTTTCCCCCTTTTTCGACTTTACAAACCTTCCTTTTCCAAATTTTCAATTTTTATTATACCCTTGCAGAGGGTATTATAATTTTGGTCAAAATTATTAAGAAGGAGACATCTCCGACACTATAAAGTATATATATTCTTGATCAGGATCACCTCCTGAGTCGATATAAGCATGTCCGTCTGTCCGTCTGTCCGTCTGTCTGTCTGTTTCTACGCAAACTAGTCTCTCAGTTTTAAAGCTATCGACTTCAAACTTTGCACACATCCTTCTTTCCTTTGCAGGAAGTATATAAGTCGGAACGGCCGGGATCGGTCACTTATATCTTATAGCTGCCATATAACTGATTGATCGGAAATGTCATATCTCTGTTGTTTTTAAAGTTATAAGGTTGGGACTTGCTGTGGACTCCTCTTTTAGCAGACTTATTCGATCTGCCAAATTTCATAAGGATCGGCAGACTATATCCTATAGCTGCCATATAACTGATTGATCGGAAATGCCATATCTCTGTTGTTTTTTAAGTTAGAAGACTGGGACTTTGTATGGATTCTACTTTCGGCAAACTAATTTGATCTGCCGAGTTTTATAAGGATCGGCCGACTATATAAGATCCGAGATATATCTAATAATATAAACTGTCACATATCTGCAAGGGTATATCAACTTCGGCTCCGTCCGAAGTTAGCTTTCCATTCTTGTTTTGTTTTATTTTTCTTTTTATATATTTATACCCTTGCAGAGGGTATTATAATTTTGGTCAAAATTATTAAGATGGAGACATCTCCGACCCTATAAAGTATATATATTCTTGATCAGGATCACCTCCTGAGTCGATATAAGCATGTCCGTCTGTCCGTCTGTCCGTCTGTCCGTCTGTCTGTCTGTTTCTACGCAAACTAGTCTCTCAGTTTTAAAGCTATCGACTTCAAACTTTGCACACATCCTTCTTTCCTTTGCAGGCAGTATATAAGTCGGAACGGCCGGGATCGGTCAACTATATCCTATAGCTGCCATATAACTGATTGATCGGAAATGCCATAACTTCGTTGTTTTTCAAGTTAGAAAGATGGAACTTGCTGTGGACTCTTCTTTTAGCAGACTTATTCGATCTGCCAAATATCATAAGGATCGGCCGACTATATCCTATAGCTGCCATATAACTGATTGATCGGAAATGCCATATCTCTGTTGTTTTTAAAGTTAGAAGGATGGGACTTGCTATGGATTCCTCTTTTGGTAGACTTATTCGATCTGCCAAATATCATAAGGATCGGCCGACTATATCCTATAGCTGCCATATAACTGATTGATCGGAAATGCCATAACTTCGTTGTTTTTTAAGTTAGAAGACTGGGACTTTGTATGGATTCTACTTTCGGCAAACTAATTTCATCTGCCGAGTTTTATAAGGATCGGCCGACTATATAAGATCCGATATATATCTAATAATTTAAGCTGCCACATATCTGCAAGGGTATATCAACTTCGGCTCCGCCCGAAGTTAGCTTTCCATTCTTGTTTTTTTGTGTTTTTTTCCCCCTTTTTCGACTTTACAAACCTTCCTTTTCCAAATTTTCAATTTTTATTATACCCTTGCAGAGGGTATTATAATTTTGGTCAAAATTATTAAGATAGAGACATCTCCGACCCTATAAAGTATATATATTCTTGATCAGGATCACCTCCTGAGTCGATATAAGCATGTCCGTCTGTCCGTCTGTCTGTCTGTTTCTACGCAAACTAGTCTCTCAGTTTTGAAGCTATCGACTTCAAACTTTGCACACATCCTTCTTTCCTTTGCAGGAAGTATATAAGTCGGAACGGCCGGGATCGGTCGACTATATCCTATAGCTGCCATATAACTGATTGATCGGAAATGCCATAACTTCGTTGTTTTTAAAGTTAGAAAGATGGGACTTGCTGTGGACTCCTTTTTTAGCAGACTTATTCGATCTGCCAAATTTCATAAGGATCGGTCGACTATATCTTATAGCTGCCATATAACTGATTGATCGGAAATGTCATATCTCTGTTGTTTTTAAAGTTATAAGGTTGGCACTTTCTGTGGACTCTTCTTTTAGCAGACTTATTCGATCTGCCAAATTTCAAAAGGATCGGCCGACTATATTCTATAGCTGCCATATAACTGATTGATCGGAAATGCCATATCTCTATTATTTTTTAAGTTAGAAGACTGGGACTTTGTATGGATTCTACTTTTGGCAAACTAATTTGATCTGCCGAGTTTTATAAGGATCGGCCGACGATATAAGATCCGATATATATCTAATAATATAAACTGTCACATATCTGCAAGGGTATATCAACTTCGGCTCCGTCCGAAGTTAGCTTTCCATTATTTTCCAGCTTTCCAAAATTATTAAGAAGGAGACATCTCCGACCCTATAAAGTATATATATTCTTGATCAGGATTCCCCTTTTTCTCCTTTGTAAATATATATATGTTCATCTTTTCATCGATCTCTTTGTGTTTTTTTTTTGTGTATATATTATTATTTTTTTTTTTGGTGTTTTTTTTTTGTTTTTAACTATTATTATTTTTGTTCGTGTTTTTTTCCTCTTGTGTGTGTTTTTTCTTGTATTTTTTTTTTTTATTATTATTATTTTTTTTTATATAGAAATTTTTCCTAAATATCTTTGTATATTTTTTTCGTTATGTATATATATATATATATATTTTTTTTTATATATATGTATATTTTTATTTTTAACATCTTTGCATTTTTTTCTTTTTATATTTTCTTAATTCCATCTTTTTTGTTTTGTTTATTTTCTTTGTTTACGCCTGTGGCGCCGACTCCTCTGCTTGGGCTTTTAACTCACTTATGTGTGCCCTTCTTTCTTTCTTTGTGCCAACGTGACGTAGCACAGCAATCACTGGCGATTTGAAATTCGACACCCGGGCTCGACTCCCGCCTCCTCAGATTGTAGTGGCTAGCTTGCTCCTGCGCCGCTCGCTCCATGTTCCTTCGCACCAGCTAAAACACTTCTTGTAGCACCACTGCATTTTCTGAGGGCGTGGCTTGTGATGCTCCCGTCCCCAATGCCTCTTTATCGTATAACGCCTTCGGCATTCTCGGCTCTCTGCCTTGGGTTATGAAACATGGCGAGAATCCCGTCGAGTCTGACACGCTTGAGTTCACTGCCAGCATAAACTCTGGCCAGTGCTCGTCCCATGTCCTCTGATCCTCGCCTGCAAACTGGGCGATCATTGTCTTGACCGTTCGGTTCGCCCTTTCCGTTGGATTTTCCTGCGGCGTGTATGGTGCGGTAAATTGATGCCGAACTCCGAGCTCCTCGAGAAATTTTTTGAAACTCCTACTGGTGAACTGTACCCCATTATCCGTTATCATCACCTTTGGCACCCCGTACCTACCGATAATCCTTTCGCGTATTGCCTTCTGCAGCGCCTCAGTGGTTGCTTTCCGCATTGGAACCATCTCCGTCCATTTTGAGAATCGATCAATCAAAACCAACAGCATAGTGTTTCCATGCTTGGACCTCGGCAATGGTCCTACGAAATCCGACAGTATGTGCGGATGGCCCATGGTTCCTCTGGGAACTGTGTCAGCATTTTCCCTGCAGCCTGCATTTGATTTGGTTTGTACCGCATGCACATTTCGCAATGTCTGACATACTTCCTTATGGCCACAAGTACCTTGCTACTTTTCGCGCAATTGTTTTTTTTCCGCATAGATGTCCCGCTGTCGGTGCGTCGTGGTTCTCCCTTAGCACCTGCTGTCTCATATTAATCGTCACACACAACTTCCACGATGCCACTTTTTCGCTTCCGGCTCTATGTGGAACAGGTCGGTAAATCAGGCCTGCCTCTTCTATGTATTCTGGATATTTCTGTGGGTTTTCTCCTATTTTCTTCTTCAGTGCGCTTATCCATATGCATTCGACGTCTCCGCTTGTTGTGGCACTCCTCAGCTTTTCCATCATCGGCTGGCGGGATAGTGCATCTGCAACCACATTCATCTTTCCTCTCCTGTAGCTGATAACATAGTCGTATTGTTGCAGCTCAAATACCCATCTTGCAATCCTTCCCAGTGGGCTCTCTACATTATTTAGCCATTTTAGTGCCATATGGTCCGTGATCACGTCGAACTGGTACCCCTCCAGGTATGGTCTCATTTGCCGAATTGCCAAATTATGGCTAAAATTTCTTTCTCAGTCGCCGAATAATTCTTTTCCGATAATGTCCCGCTCGCTCTCCCATTCCTCCGAGGATACAGTCACTGCTATCGACAGCCTATCCTCCAGGAATCCGCCCCATCTTTCTCTTCTCGGGATCGTGACTTGGTGGCCTGCGCATGTTATTGTTGTGCCAAATCCTGCGAGGAAATCCCATCCTAGCACCGCGCTGTCTGCCATGCCTGTCAACACCAACATATTCAGATTGTTCTCCCTGTTCCCTAAGCTTACTGTTGTCTGGAGTACCATTCGAGTTTCCGTGTGGCTCCCGTTCGCTCTCCGGCGATTTCGGGTTCTCCGCTAGCTTCTCAGAAATGAAGCTCGCCGTTGCCCCGGTGTCTATCATGGCCTTAATTTTTGCCTCTCCGACCTTGACGACCGCCGTTAATTGCAGATCGTCTCCTGATAATCCTCCAACTAGTTTTGAGAGGCAGCACCTCGCGATCTTTGCCTTCCTCTCTACGGCTGAGATCGCTGCGCGTTTCCTGATTCTTGGCAGCAATCTGTGCTCCTTACCCCTATTGCGCCGCACATTCTGCAGAACAAAATTCTGGGGTTCCTGCACCCACTTGCCCAATGGCCCATGCCTCCACACCTGTTGCATGCCTGCGCCGGGTTTTCGACATGTCCTTGTCTTGGCGTTGCTGCCCATTGCTGATTCGGTTGTTGCTGTTCGGGGCTTGTAGCCCATTGCTGGTTTGTTTGTTGCCTTTGGCACCCAGCCCAGTGTTGATTCGGTTGTTGCTTTCTGGGGCCTGGAACCCATTGCCGACTCGGCTGTTGCTGAAATATTTGCCTCTGTCCCTCTGCCTGCCATCTCTGCATCCATCCTTGTTCTGGGGGGCACTGTCGCTCTGGCGGATCCTTATGCGGTTCATCCCTCTGCCATTTCTTTTACATCGCCGGCTGTTTGTGATCCCAGCGTTGTTCAATGGAGGCTTCTTCTTCTTGGGCTAACTCCTCGAACTCCTCGGCTAGGCCCATTACTTCTTCCAGCGACGCGCATGCATATGGCCTCATAAACATTTTCATGCGTGGTATGCAGTTCTCCACCAGCCTTTCTATCACCTCCTTCGTGGATTTCCCTAGTTGCTTCATTAGAGTCTGAAGGTCCACCATATATTCCTTGAAAGGTTCTCCTCGTTGCTGCTTCCGCTGCCGAACCTGGTCTGCCAATTTTTCAAAATAACCTTTTGGCAGAAAAAAGGACTCGATGCTCCTTCTGAACGCTTTCCAAGTTGGCCATTCCTCATCGTTCATTATGAACCATCTCTGCGCTCTATCCTGGAGTAATTCCGGTATCGCCCGCGGGATCGTGTTTATGTTTAACCCGTACGTTCTGGCGGACCATGCCACTTGGTCCACGAATTCTAGTGGATCTCCTGTTCCGTCGAATCGGAATGACCACTCCCGGACTTGTGTGGCCACTTTTGCGTAGTCCACCTGCACCGGGACTAGCTTCCGCACTTGTGGCTCCATGCTCATTAAGAAAAGCATAATTCATCTCTGGTACCGCCAGACTTTGAATGAGCTTCTCTGACTCACTCACTGCTCTTTGTCTCGGCGTGGACCTCTGTGTGTCCTTTTCCTCAAATCCACGCGTAAACGCCAACACCTCGTCGTCCTTAGTCTCGTCGACCCATTTTGCAACTAGTGCCCTCATGTTTTCTACCGTTCCTTCTGCTGGGAGACCTAGCTCTCTACAAACTTTGCTCAATTCCTCCTTGCGAAGCGCGTATATCCAATTCTTCCTTCCCATCTTGAAGCTTGCGTTACTTCTAGCCTCGAAAGCAGTCACGTAGTTTGGGCGCCAGGTGTAACGAACTGTTCTTGCTGATCGGTGCTCGCAACAAACGCCGCGGCTGGCTCAAAGAGTTTATGGATCGTTCCACCGAATTTATAGATTCGACGTGACTGCCCGAGCCCAGAAATAACACAGGGTACTTCGTTTCACAAATGTCCCCTTTATTTATACAATATTTGCACAGTTTGGAAACAAAGTTTACAAGGGATGAATCTCACCGGCTGCTCGGCTCGGTCGATCGACCGCTCGTCCTCGCCTCGGTCACCGGTCACCGTTACGAGTTGGTGCCAATACACACGCCCCCCCAAAGCTTTCGCCCAGCAGGACGTGTGGTCTCGGTGCCTGGTGCCAGTTCGGTTCACGGTTTCCTTCGTTCTTCATGTGCTCCAGTTGCGGGGCCTATGTTGCCCTTCTCCTGCCGGTGACGCTGCTCCCGACGTCCCTCTCTTGTGTGTCGCCGCTGCTTTGGTCGTCGTCGCTGCTCCCGTCGTCGACGCTGCTCCTCTTATCGCTGCTCCCGTCGTCGTCGCTACTCCTCTTCTGTGGGTGCCGTGGATCGTTGTTATCCTTGGCTCACTGGGACCGCCCTTTCGCCGTGGCCGGCACCTAATCCTCCCAGGCGTACGCCAGGCAGGATGCGCTTCTTAGTGCCTGGCGGCCGGATCAGGGCACGAAGGGCCTACCTACCCCACAGGACACGCCCCCGGTTGCGCCTGACACTCGCCTCCAAACACCAGCATGCATACGCACCGCAGGATCTATGGATGACCAGAGGTTTGGGACGTCCCAGTTTGGTTTTATTGCTGGGCTTGAGTTCCCGAGCTGGCTATCCCTCGCTTTACAGGATCACACCTGGTCACAACGGGCAGGAATGGGTAAGGCGTACGCCAAACCGATCCGACGCTCTTGCTATAACACCAGGATACCTGTCGTGTCCGGGAGTAACCCAACCCGACTCTGTTTACCCTTGGGCTTTAGTTCCGCCGCGGATCCTGGATCCTTTTCCCACTTGCTCCTCGATTTATCCTCGTCCGATGACTTGAGGGGGTCCTTGAGCCAACGATCATAGATCCTTGCGCACTTGCTTTAATTCTCGCACTTGAGACTATCGGACTTACCCACGGGGGGTCCTTCAGCCTATACTCCTAATTCCTCCAAGGAAACTTTCTCGCTTGAATGTTAGAATGTCAACTCTTCCAGCTTCCCTAGAAGACTCGGTCACGATTTACTCCAGGGGCCTTCTTTATATAGCTCCAGAGGCGCCCGTTAATCCTTGCAACTCCCGCCGTTAATCCCACTTTCCAATGAGTCGCACCGGCGGCTCCCGTTCTCACCCACTTTTCCCCCTTTGGCCACCAGCCCGCATCGTTATTATGCCGCGGCATCGGCTTTTTTACCGGCGCTCCCCCCGCGCTCCCCTTTTGGCCGCTCCAAGTGCATTTTTCTTCTTTCTTTCTAAACACCTCGGCCACCGCGGCCGCTATGTTCCCCGCCCCCACCTCTCTATCTCCTACATCCGCGCACGGCCGTCGCGCAGGCCCGTCCGGAACCGTTACGTTCCACGATGTCTCCGCTTTCTCCTGCATCCTTCTCGTCTCTATCAAACCCATTTTTGGGGTTTGTTCTAAAATTCTATATTTTATGCCAAATATATGTGGCTTATTTTTATTATTTAAGTCTAACTTATTAATGCTATTATTTATTAATAAAAAAATTAAGAGAGAGACAAAATCTTGAATTCCCGTTCGCAATTGCGTAGGGTTTATTTATAACAAGAATGGAAAGCTAACTTCGCGCGGAGCCGAAGTTGATATACCCTTGCAGATATGTGACAGCTTATATTATTAGATATATATCGGATCTTATATAGTCGGCCGATCCTTATAAAACTCGTCAGATCAAATTAGTTTGCCGAAAGTAGAATCCATACAAAGTCCCAGTCTTCTAACTTAAAAAACAACAGAGATATGGCATTTCCGATCAATCAGTTATATGGCAGCAATAGGATATAGTCGGCCGATCCTTATAAAATTTAGCAGATCGAATAAGTCTGCTAAAAGAGGAGTCCACAGCAAGTCCCATCTGACTTAAAACTGAGAGACTAGTTTGCGTAGAAACAGACAGACAGACGGACCGACGGACAGACGGACATGCTTATATCGACTCAGGAGGTGATCCTGATCGAGAATATATATACTTTATAGGGTCGGAGATGTCTCCTTCACTGCGTTGCACACTTTTGACCAAAATTATAATACCCTCGGCAAGGGTATAAAAATGAAGGAAAAGAAAAAAAAAGGTGTTAATTTACATATCACTGATTTACAATATTTTGCTCTATATAAAGCCTAACAGTGGCTAATATTTTTCAAGCAGCGCTTTAGCACTTGGGTAGAATTTCTTAATATTAATGGCAACTCAGGCATTGGTACGGATATGTACAGCCTTTGTTGCGTTACTGCGCACCACTTCGAAGTATTTTTTCCATAGCGTCTAGGCTCTTCTCGTGTTTCTTCTTCTCCTGCTCCGTCCTTGCTGCTTTTGTAAGATCCTTAATAAGTCTTCTCTGCCTAAGTAGTTGAACTCGTTTTCCGCTGCGCTTCTTTTTCTTCAGTGTAGTTTTCTGCTATCGAGCCTTTTACTCAGATATTGTGAGTGGGCGTGGTCCATCGCTTGGACACAATTTTAAAGCCTCCTCTAGAGTCGGTGCGTCTCTTTGTTCGACAGGAGTAGCTTTGTTGAAATCTTGGTCATCCATCGGTGGCACAGGGGGTGGACTACCTTCCGAACTTATTTATTGGACTCATTCACGATGATGATTTTTGGGCCTTTCTCCGAAATAATTGTTTTTATTTTTATATTGAATAATATTATTTTATTGTGCCATTTATATGTAAATATTTCATTATACATATTTTTACTCCTTCACTTTGTTATATTATTTTTTTTTTGTAGTTTTTATTTTTTTTTGTGGAATGGATATAACTTTTGTTTGTGTTGTCGTCTCCTGACAGGATCGATGTCACGGTCGCCATGTAAGTTTAGTTGTAGAAATTATAATTGCCATATAGATGTTGGTTTTCGACCCTTAGGCCGGGTTTTGGGCCCTTAGGCCGTGTAGTTCTTTATTGTTCAAAAGTCTAATCAAGAGTGAGTTAATATTCTATTCCTTGCGGCTGCGCTGCCTACAAAAGTTCGGCAGCGATCAGTCGCGGCTATATTCATATACATATATTTCTATGCTCGTATATAAGTCTGGGCGCCCGAGTGTAAGGGTGTAAGTATGCATGGCTCAATTGTATGCGTTGTCAACTCATGGGAATTTGCTGACAAATGCACTTCCCATAAGTGAGACTTTAAGGCATATATATATGAATATAAATTCACTGGCTATTTGGCCGGGGAATTATGTTTATGTAACAACACTGTAGCATAATATTTTATTGCTACAGTGGATGCTTCCTATAATGACCCATGCATACTACAAAATAAACAATTCAAAAGTGTGGATCATGTTACAATATTTTGTCGATTGCATGTCAGCATTTCTTGCTGTCGTTTCAGTTTTGTTGGTGGTGTAGTTTTTGGTTCTTTAACTCATTGTTCTTTATATAGGCTATGACCTAATGTTTTCTTTATTATATATTTTTGTGTTTTTCTTTTTTTTTTTTGGATTTAATATTGAATTCTAATGACTTCTCTCGGCCGTTGAACAGGTGTTCAACCTTCGTCCAGTTTTATGTTAAACTGCCTTGGGGTAGGTTGCGGAGTTGATCTTATTGTAGTACCTTTGGCCTTTGGAGCCCACATAGACCGTTTGTGTCGCAGGATGAGGAAACTGATCAGTATCAGTATGATGACAGAAATGGCCAATGCTGTGTAGACAACCATGTGTCTTGAGGCCCATCGGTTATATTGGTTAACCGATGTTGTACATCCTCTAATTCTGTGTTCTCCATACTTGGTGATTGGGGGGGAACCATTAAGATGGATTGTGATGCTTTCTCTACAGGCTCTATGGGCTTGGAGATATTTCCAAATCGGCTTAACGAAGTTTGTACTTCAGTGGTCATAGTGCCGAAAGTAGTCAAGCTTATATTGACAATGCGGGCTGTGCAACCAGTGGGCAAATTCAGAATACCAGTTGCCTTTATGTTGACAGTTGAAGAAACTCCATTGCATACAGCCTAAAGTTCCATTGGGTCCTTGGATGCGAAAATCCATTGGTTAGATTGATAAGGTTTCCCATATTGGAATGGGCACGATGCCGAAGACATCCCATAACTCTTACGACACCAGTGGTATTATTATTCGAAAAATGGCGTGAGTATCAGTAGTACAGCCTTGTGCATACATTATTTTGTTGAGCTGAAGAACATCTGTAGTGTGGCGGCTGGCAAGATCTGGTCGGGTGGTAAATGATCACGAATTTGGTGAAGTTGATCTGTGTAAGTGATATTAACATTGGTCTGATCAGTTGGTACATTGGTTATCTTATTTGTGTATTGAGGATTACAAATTCTTGCTCCAAATGCGCGCCTTGGTACTGTCCTCGTTGCTTATGTATGAGGGTCATCTGTTGTTCGAAAGCTCTTAGGCGGTTGGTGAAAGCCAAACTACATTTTCGCACCAAATTGAGGTGGAGTCAACAATGGATGTTTGGTTCTGAGGCAGCTGTAGGAGGTAGTCCTCATTCCCTTTAACCTTTGTGATAGTTTTGGCCATATATTTTGCGTACGTGGAATTGATCGCAATTGATCCAATGGATCGTCTGGCACTCTCCTCGACGTCCAAGGAACCGGCGGAGAGCGGCCAAAAAGGCGTTTGTTGTGAGATCGCTTATCAAATCCAAGTGAATTGCTTACGTGGAGAAACATTAAAACACTGCGATATAAGCCTTGTCGGGTCGTTTGATGAGTGTGATGAATCCATATGGGGCCGCAGTAATCTACTCCAGAGTTAAAAAACGGACAAGCCTGCGTAACTCTTTCGGGTGGTAGGTTTCCCATAATTTGACTCATTAATTTGGGCTTGACTCTGGTACATCGCACAATGCTTCTTGCCATTGTTTTATCATTGATGATCCAATATTGTTGACGAGCAATGTCACGCAAGACTTAGGCACCGCAATGCATGTTGGTCTCATGTAATGTAGAGGAGCAGAACTTGATGTTTTGCATCATAGGACAGGTTTGAATGTTCTAGTCTGCCTCCTACTCGAATTAACCCATCAGATCCAAAGATGGGAACCAATGACACAAGGGAACTCTTTTTGTCCACTGTTTTGTAACGTTTGAGCTGTTTGCCCTCCGCGTTAAATTCAATTTGGTGAATGGAATATTGATTAGCTTTTTAAAAAAAGTTCCATTGGAGGGCGGCGTTGGCAAAACAACTTTTACCTTTTCTGAAAATTTATGTTTTTTTTTACTTTAGAAACAAACAACTAGGGTTAATACACATTTATTGTTAAAACTCTCATAAACAATGCAAATAAAATAAGAATACAAAAAAAAAATTAGTTTACCTTCAACTTTTATATTCATTTAAGTTGGATCACTTTATTTAAACTATTATATCTGTTTTCGTGTTATTACTGAATGAATAAATTTGTGATGCGCACGCTTAACGTTTATCGCTTGGTTGGTGCTCTCTCTTTACCAGCTATTTTCTTCGCGAAAGTGAAAAGTAAATCAAAACAAATAAACAATATTTTAATAAATAATTAAAACGTTATTTTATTGATAACTGAATGCGGAACGATTGCACTCAAAATTCAACAATTGAATTTTCATTTTTGGCCTAGGGAACCGTCCACTAGGCCACGACACAAAGCGAAACTTTTCAGACAAGATCAAAAACGCGCCTAAATCCATGAAAAAAGCTACAAGCCAGAAACGAGTTCTTGAATTTGGCGACCTACGTGAATCCCAACCGCAATCTGTGATTGCGTTGGTAAATAAACCAATAAACTCATGATAAACTCCCGCCACTATTTGAGGCGGAACAAACTTTTTGGTGTGACCCTGGGCACCACGGTCCTCATTAAGGTGAAGGTGGTCCACATGGACAACCTGAAATAACATCTTCAAGCAACGCCCTTAAAGCTTAATTTTTATTTTTTCATTATTTTTACGCTATAAGACTCTAACTTCAAAAGTTATAAGGCTCAAAGGCAATTATCAATTGCTTATAATATTAATATAAAATATAAAATATGGATGAAATATGGAAATTCAGGCCAATTTTTCCACCGCTCCAAGTTTTACTACGTCACAAAATAAAATGTTAATACCGATATTGATATTAATGATTCCTTGTTTTCAGCCATTAGGATTTTCAATACATTCCAATAAAAAATTCGAAAAAATAAAAAGCTTACCTCGTACTCTAACTGGCTCTGCCCTTTTGGTCACTTTGTTTTCAACATCTATTTTTAGTATTTATAAAAAAAAAACGATTTTTAAAATGTTTTCATTTACTTTGATTTCCATTTTAATTGTCCCTGGCCTATTTATATAAATTATTATACCAAAAGTGTAAAACGCAGAGAAGGAGACATCTCCGACTCTATAAAGTATTTATATTCTTGATCAGGATCAACTCCTGAGTCGATATAAGCGTATCCGTCTGTCTGTCTGTCTGTCCGTCTCCCTGTCTGTTTCTACGTAAACTAGTCTCTCAGTTTTAAAGCTATCGACTTAAAACTTTTCACACATCCTTCTTTCCTTTGCAGGCAGTATATAAGTCGGAACGGACATGCCATATCTTTGTTGTTTTTTAAGTTAGAAGGATCGGACTTTATATGGGTTCTACATTGGGCAAATTTATTTGATCTGCCAAATTTCATATGGATCATCCAACTATATAGTTGACCGATCCCAGCCTGGAAGGGATCCGGTGCCACGCGTAGCAACAATAAGTGTCTAGGACCCAGGAGGGTCAAGGGGGTAGGAAAGAGAATCCACTAACGGGAGTGTGGCGTGATTTCTGGCACGAAGCGAGAAGGAATAACGGCGGGAAGCGCCGATTGCGGCGCCGCAATTAAATCGATTGCGGAAGGATCTGTGATACGTGGCTCAAGGTGGGTAAGTCTGGCGGCTGTACGCGAGACCAACGCGAATAAAAAGGAGCAAGTGCGAAAGGATCCGGGATCCTTAACGGAACTGAAAGTCCAGGGTGAAACGAGTCGGGTTGGATCCTTTCCCAGACACGACAGCTACCCTGGTATCGGGGCATAGAGACGTACCGGTCTGTTACGATCAACGCAACGATAAGGTGTGAAAGCAAAGTGTGACCAGCTTGGAAACTCAAGCCCAAATAGAAACCAGACAGAGACATCACGGTACAGACAAAAGACTTCTGATCCAGGCCTGATCCAGGCACGCTGGGGCGTGCTCACAGTAATCACCTGGAGTGACCCACGCCCAACCTATTTGTGGTCGGCCACCACAAAGAGAAATCCATCATGAGGAAGGGTTCCGGATTACACGGATTAGATGCCGGCTACTGCGTAAGGGCGAGACTCAGTGAGTCAGGAGCGGAGACGCAGCAATGGAGGCTCGACGGCGATGACGGTAGCATAGGAGCAGATCGTCGGCGGCAGCAACAAGAGAAGTAGGGACGCCACGGGAGCAGGCTGCAACAACAACAGGGGCACTAAACAGGAGCAGAGGGAAAGCAGCGTCGGTCCCGTAGTCTAAGCACGTAAGTCCAAACGGATGGATCCACTAGCCGAACCGTCGCCAGGCAGAGCTTGGTGGGGTGTGTCTTCGGGTGACGGGTAATAAAAGGAAGGACAAACGCTGGCAGCGGAGCCGAGCAGATTCAACCGGGGGAACAGCGAGGATCTGGCGGAGGAGTCAACTCCGGTGAGGCTCACGACCGTCATTTGTAAATTTGTAAAAAAACAAGATCGATAAATAAAGGTGGCATAATTGTAAAAGAAGCAATCGGTTTTATTTCTGGGCTCGGGTAAGTGATTGCACTTCGAGAATAAACTATTAAAACAGTTCGTAACAACATAAAATTTAAGCTACCACGCGGTGTGACAGAGTAATCGGGAACAAGATGGATGGCAGTCATTGACCATGGGATAAAGTAATGAATAGGAATCTTTGCGATGCAGCAGACAACACATCACTTTTACCCGACAACATTGCAACCGTAACTCAGAGTACGGGAGACAGCCAAGCATGATCGCTTCGAGCTAGGGACGCGAATTCAGTCGCAATCTCTGCAGCACCAATGGCTGAAACTGCACACGTTGGCGGTATAAAATAATTTTGTAAGGGCCTATGAAAATGAGACGTCTACAATCTCCAAAAGGTAGCAGATGGCGAAAAAACACGAATTTTTTACTGCACTGAACTATGTAAAGTTAAATAAAGAGGAGAAAAACTAATTTGGGAGAAACGTGGGAGCCACATCGTCCCGATCACAAAATTTCTAAAAAAAATACTTACTTACCAGCGCATAAAGGCGGAGAGACAGCGTCGTGTCCCTAGCATCCAAGAGTTAGGTCAAGTTGAGCATGCCGATCTCTAAAAAAGCGAAGGTAAAGACGCCCTAGTATGCCGATTTTGGGAAAATACGAAGTTCTCCTGCGGACCTACGCGCAGGAAAAAACTCTTTCCGATTAAGGCAGAGGTAAAGTCATCGCAGACCTACAAACAAAAGCTATTAGAGTAGGCATGCAGATAAAATGTTGCATTAAAGGCGCGCCTCTAGGAATACATGTTAGGCACGTATACGTGCAGACGAGTCATAGGATCGCGGACGCGGATCAGAGCAGAGAACGCGGATCAAAGCAGAGCATGAACATAGAAGTGTGTAGTACTTACGAGAAGAAGAACAAGACAGCTTCAAAAAATTGGGTTCAGTGTGACCTTTGCGATGGTGCTATTTTGCGTGTGCCGGCGTAGACGACCATTGAGAGCATGAACTGGAGATGAGATTTCTGCGACGCGTGTTCCATAGCATTCTACGGCGGTATGTAAAGATCACCGGTTCAGTCCCAAACGCGTAAAGATGCAATGGCCACCTCTAAAAGCATGACAATCCGTTAGCTGTCGATATACTAACCGATATACCGGATAATCAATACGGACCGGACCAGGAACCAACTACTGTTAAAGGTGCTAGAGGAGAAAGACAATCGGAGGCAAGGTTTTTAGAAGAACTTCTAATCTAGATGAACCACGCTGACGTACTGGAAGCTGGGGTGGCTCAAGCTACAGATTCATCAACGAGCATTTAAATAGCGGCCCGGCTAAAAATATCCAAGGATCTTCCAACATTAAATGGGGATCCTGAGAAGTGACCGTTATTTATCAGCACGTTTGAGCATTGCATCACAGCAGCCGGACATACCAACGTATAAAATATGCTTCAATAGTAGATTGGTTAAATTTAAACTTCCTAAACTAGTTCCAGTTGTCTACAGCACTTTGTAGATGTTTTTCGGCTGACCAGAGCATATCCTAGAGTGAATAGACGTAAAGGGTCGAAGAATAGTAAGTATGCGCCAGTATGCGCTAGCAGTTCGCAATTGCTGTGCGATTATGGAGGCGTGCGGTCTGAAGGCGCATCTTAAAAATCCAATGATGCAATCCAACCAACTCACACTAAATTTAGCAATCCAACCCCGCGACGATGGATGGCAGCTGTCAAAGCGTTCAATGATTGGCCGTACAAGATCGCATAGGCAGTTTCTTTAGTAGTGGCTCCATTGTTTACAAAGCGGGTGCAGTTAATACTCACAACAGTCATGCAGCAGAGAGGCGTGCGATCTTAACAATCCAATGATGCAATCCAACTATCACATACCCCGCAACGATTGGATGGCAGCAGTCAAAGCGTTCAGTGATTGGCTGTAAAAGATCGCAGAGGCAGCTTCTTTACTAGTGGCGCCATTGTTTACAAAGCGGGTATAGTTAATACTCACAACAGCCGTGCAGCAGATTCTCAAGAGAGAGGCAGACGAGCATGGGCCATCTCGAGGACAAACACGATCGATCGCAAGTTCAATTGATGTGCGTAGCGTGTGGGAACATGAGTTATCGCCCACCCCAATGCCAAGTGTTCTTGAACATCGACGCGGAGCACAGATGGCAGATAATAAGAGCGGGTAAAGCCTGAATCGGCTACCTCAAAGTACATCGCAAAATATGCCAAATCGGGAACTGCGGAGTTAATGGCAGTAAAAAGAGGGACCATGAGTTACATTACATGGAACATGACAGACCACAAAGTCACGAGACGACAACCACGGAAGTCAGTTCTTTCGCTTCATTCCAATAAAACTGTACTTTGGCAGCAGGATCATGGAAATATATGCCTTCCTAAGAAGGATCATCCGAGACCTTAGTAAACGCATCTGTATTCTAAAGACTGGGAAAACAAGCCCAGGCAGAGCCAATGTGTTTACAGTGGACCGGAGAAACTCCGATTCCGATCGATTTTTTGGAGCTTGATTTTTGTCATGCCTGACGATTGGGCAAAAAATACTACTCCAACGTACATGGTGGCAAAATTTGGATTGGATCAGGAGCTACCCGAGAAGAGGCTGGAAGACTGGCGCAAATTGAAAATCGTATTAAAACAGATAAGAAGTTTTGCTGTGACTGGATGCTATTCCACAGCCACATCGAAACCATGTCAAATTAGGCTCTACACATTCGTCGACCCCAGCAAGTACGCGTATTCTTCAGTCGGCTACTTGCGCGTAGCCTCGAAACAAAATTTAGCAGACGGAGCTACAAAGATCACCGGTAAAACCCAGCAAAAGGCGTAGAAATCAGCCCTTAGATCGTGAAGACCGATTCCAGCAATTGGCCAACATTAAGAGAGCATCATCGATACTTCAGAGAAACGGAAGCTTGTGACAACGACGCCTTTATTCTAAGTTTTGTTTTTGTACAAATTTAAGTATTAAAATGGTGGGTCTTACCGGAGTTGATTCCTCCGCCGGATCCTCGCTGCTCCTTCGGTTGCTTCTGCTCGGCTTCGCCGTCGAACGTCTGCCTGTCTTCCCGTTGTTCACCGGTCACCGTTCCGGGTTGGTGCCAATATACACACCCCTCTCAAGCTGTCGCCCGGCAGGATATGTGGTATTTGTGCCAGGGGCCGATTCGGCTAAGGGTTCCCATAGTCGGGACTCATGTGTTCCGGCTGCGGAGCCTACGCTGCTCCTCCGCTGCTGCTGTCGGACTGCCCCCGCGGCGTCCTTGCACCTGGTTGTCGCTGCTTCCCCTTGCTCCTTTTGATGTGGCTGTCGTCGTCGATCTCAAATGGCCGCGTCTCCGCTCCTAGCTCACTGATTCTCACCCTTTCGTCGTGGCCGGCGTCAAATCCGTGTCGGTCGACAATAGGCACACTTCCCAGGAATACGCCGGGCAGGATACGCTTTCTTCGAGCCTGGAAGTTGGTTCAGGGCGCGTAAGGCCTTCCTACCCCTCAAGACACACCCCCGGTTACGTTCGCCACTCGTCACCAAACACCGGCATGCATACGCTCTATAGGATCTATGGCCGACCAGAGGTTGGGCGTCGCGCCTCCTTCACTCCAGGTGATGCTAGGTTTGCGTACGCCGCAGCGAGCCAGGATCAGAAACCTCCTGACTTGACCGGGGTGTCCCTAAGTGGTTTTTATCTGGGCTTGAGTTGCCGAGCTGTCAGGAATCGATAATGCGTACGCCAGACCGGTCCGTCTCTATGCCCCGATACCAGTATACCTGTCGTGTCCGGAAAATGATAAAACCCGACTCGTTTCACCATGGGCTTTCAGTTCCGTGGGACACGCGCTACTCAAGGGAAGCAGATTGACCGAATTGAACGTATACGTGGACTGGTACTCGGACTAGAGGCAGACTAAACTCAGTAGACCAGACCACCCCAGATGGCACCGATTCCGAGAGCGAGGGTAGTAAGCTTTGAGAAACCGTTTACCTATTCAGCGTCGATAATTTTGGCCCGCTATTAATTAACGTTGGCAGGCGCAAAGAGGAGAGGAAGGTCTTACGTTGCGCGCAGTGCATTTTGAAATCGATACTCAGTCGAGCACCCATACTAAAGCTCTGGAAGGTTCGCATGACCAACATCCTGGACGAGATAATTTTAGGATTTGACCTTCTTTGCAGAATTCGAGTTAATTTCAATTGCGCCTAAGTATGTCTACAACTATACCCACCGCCAGCGTCCCGAAACCGTACCAACATGGTACCACCGAACGCATCCACAGTTGCTATCGCTCATTCAGTGGACGCATCGACTACACCATCGCAAGCGCAGAACACCAGGGCGGAACTGGACAGACCCACCCCCGCTTCAAGACAGCATACGCCACCTGGAGAAGGGAGGGCGAGGAAGGGAGACACATACGAACAGCAGCCATAAGCAGACGCCACTTTATCAGACGGACAGACTTTTTTCGACATCACCACGTATTCATCACCGCTTTAGGCATACCACGCAGAAGGGAAACCACGGAGCACGCCAAGTCACCTCATCGCAAATTACCCTCATCGCAAATTATAGACTTATGGAGAGCCGCCAGAGGGCTTCCCTTATACACATTTAGGCACGCTAGTCGAGGACCCGCCCCAAGTCATTGAGGATCAACTCGATGCGCAGACCCTACGGTTAATAAAGGAGGAAACCAAACAATTTGAGTGGCTCATCGGCTAAACTCACACCGCTCAGCATTCGACCATGCAGCAGATTATAAAAGAACAAGTGGATTACTACGAGACGACCGTATCGAGTCCTCCAGAAGTCCCCATAAAGCGCCGTTAGTTTTCGGTCGGAATAAGAAAGACCGAGCTAAATTAAATTTCTAAAGGACCATAGAAATTTAAAAACCATACTCTGTAACCGACGCCTACCTTCTTCTGCGGGTCAATCATATCTTTGAGCGCCTTCCGAACGCGATGTACATATCTGCACTGGATCTGAAAAATGGATACAGGCAAGCTCTTCCACTGGAAAGTAATGTACTTCAATCTGCAACCGCAACGTTTTAGCGAGCCTTAGACTGCGTCATTGGATCGTCCCTGGACCCTATGCCTTCGCTTATTTTGACGACATCATAGTTATCGAAGCAACATGGGAAGAACACGCCCGTAACCTTCAGGAAGTCTTCCACCGACTGTGAGCCGCAAACCTGCGACTCAATCAAGACAAGTTTTTCCAGCGCAGTCTAGTTCTGCGCATTGAGTTCCTGGGCATTGTTTGGGTCATGGGCAAACTACGCTACTATCTTGAGGGATATAAATTTGACTTGGTTACAAATCACCTCATTTCAAATGGCTGAACTCCATCGCAGCAGTTGCAGTAGTACCAATTCAACGTAACCAATAGGAAAGGATAATACAACGTAGTAGCAGACGCACTCTCGCCTAATCCCATGCAGAGGTTACGATGTATGGCCGTATGTCAGACTCTTTGCAATATGTCCGGAAAATGCTCATCAAGCAATGACCCGAGAAATTCTCCAACTACGCCTGGGAGCGTGGACTACTGTACAGATGGCTCGACCGACCCACGAATATGGGAGAGTGCCGTCCGTGGAAACTTTGCGTTCCTAAGAAACAACGCCACCGAGTACTATAAAAAAGTCAAACGTACTATAAAACGTGGTCATAAAATGCTCCTTGTCTTCTTCGACATTATTTCAAAGTGGGTGAAGATCATCCCCCTCAAGAAGGCCACCGCCGCCCAACTGGAATTGGGATTTTGCGAGAGGATCATGTTGAAGTTCGGGATGCACAAAACTCTGGTCTGTGATAACGGGACACAGTTCACCAGCTTCTATCGCGCTTTTAAATTTAGAATTTACCGCTCCGTACTCCCCGCAACAGAACCCAATAGAGCGGGCCATTCGCACTGTCAAGACGATGGCCACATGGCCTTGGAATCAGAGGGCAACCCAAGAGCGCCAGAACGACATTACAATCTAAGACGACGGGCTACCCCAGGTGGGATCCCTGGTGATGGTCAAACTACATCACCTATAGAAGGCCAACGAAAGTTTCAACGCAAAGTTAGCACCCAAGTACGTGAGGTAATGAAGTTTGTATCCCCAAACATTGGCCGAGATCTAGGACCTTAAGCAGTATCACTAACGAGAGGTTACCCGCAGCGAATCTAAAGACCTCGAGGATGACAACGACAACGATCAACCCCAAGCCACGGAGCAAGAGTACCATTATAAGTCCACAGGTCACCAAGGTAATTTTAAGACTCTTTGTAATAATTCTTAAGTCAGAGCAGCAGGAACTCTCACGCCCAGGGCTCCTCAGTTAGAAATACTTACCATAAGCTAATTCATAAGAACATTTGTAAAACCGGCAGAATCGACAACATAATAGATGGATCCAATAGCGACGGAGCAATAGGGAATACAATCCCATGGACGATGTACGGTACACGGCAGTGCGGCAAAGCCGCATTCGGTGTTAGAGTCCGTGATGGACGGAAGAGGACAATTTAAAGCAATGCTTATCACAGTCTCCCTTCGCCATTCGGGAAGAAGGTGGTGTGAGAATGGAAAATCCCCCGACAATTTTTCAAATTAAACCAATTAGTCTTAAGTCGAAGTGCTTCGATAGGCGATACTATTACTATGGAGAATGTTGGAAACAGCCCGGAGGGTGGGCGCGAAAAAGAGAGGTTTAGAAGCACCGAACTCGAAAGCTCGAACTATTTTTCGACGGCAGTGGTTGACTCCGAAACGAAAGCGATGAATATTGCTTCAGAAAAAAAAATCAAGCAATTGAAATAAAGATTCTGAAGAAATATCAAAATTAAAACTTAAGTGTATGTTCAATGATCTTATCGATCAGAACCTTTTCTCCTTTGCGTTTTCGAGGGCATCTCTTCACAAAACGGGGGAGGCTACTAACCAAACGAGGCAAGTCGGTAATGGCCCTAGGATGCGTTTTCAAGGTCATCTCTGCGCAAGACAGGACGAAGCCGAATTCTACGAGGTACATGCGGGACACAGAGAGTCCATGAGTCCATTCGCCCTCCTTCTTGGATAGAGCGGCTTGAGCTTTTCGCCATTGCGTTTCCGATGTTATCTCTGCGCTTGGTGGATGCTCAGACTCGCTCTCATAAGCCCAAAGTAGTCCTGATCCATTCGTTTACCAGGTTATCTCTGCGCATAGGTATCTCTGCGCCCAAGGTTTGTTGGGCCCGGCCGAATCGATCAAGACTACCATCTCAGTCAGCCTTGCGAAAACCGAAATGATCAACCAGGAAGGCCTCCGAGTCCACACTAATGCCACAACCTAATATAAATTTAGCTGTGGAGGACCCTGGCCGAATTGAGTCGTCAAGCTATGCGCTTGTTTCACAATTCAGTAGTCTTAGTAGGTATGCTGCTAAATTAATCTTCAAAGCTTAAGAAATCTGCTGTTGGTGATGTGCTTGTGGCAAATAATCTTCTGCCTGCTCAACAAAATATTAAGCAGCCGCTCATATCTCTGGCTAATCTCTCAATCTCAGTATAAACGAGGAATTTTACGAAATTTCTTGCCTAGTGGTATTGCTTCAAGTGATACCACCAGACCCATTAATTCAAACGCCCTTAAAAGTCACCGAACAGGGTAATCTACCGTCTGGACTCCCGGTACCAGCTGTTGTAGCACTATTAGTAGCTGCGACCAAAACCGTTAAAGATGATCTTACCATCGAAACATACAGATGTTTCCCAACTTGCCCCTGACACTTCTCAGATTTATTTCCTGGCTAACATCAAAGCCAAAACAAATTTCAATATACTTATACTAAGCAAACGCCATCTTTCAAAACACGTGCGTCCGTGCTGATTTTTAATACGACATTTTCGGCCAGTTTTCCGGTCAGAAACATCAGCCAAGTACGATAAAGAAATATATTGCCTAACCTGTGAGAGTGAAACTCCTACATGATTTTTCACCGTCTTTACTGCTTAACATTCATCATTCACCAAATTTTGGAATTTGATTGGACCGATCTACTGGTATGTAAAGATATAAACATTGCCATAAACACATTTTATTACTCTTTGAATGTATTCTTCGACTATTGTGTGACTCTCTTTTAGAGAACAGACTCTTAATTAAACAAAAAACAAGAATGGAAAGCTAACTTCGGGTGGAGCCGAACTTTATATACCTTTGCAGATATGTGGCAGCCTATATTATTAAATATATATCGGATCTTATATAGTCGGCCGATCATTATAAAACTCGGCAGATAAAATTAGTTTGCCGAAAACAACAGATATATGGCATTTACGATCAATCAGTTATATGGCAGCTATAGGATATAGTCGGCCGATCCTTATGAAATTTGGCAGATCGAATAAGTCTGCTAAAAGAGGAGTCCACAGCAAGTCCCATCCTTCTAACTTAAAAAACAACGAAGTTATGGCATTTCCGATCAATCAGTTATATGGCAGCTATAGGATATAGTCGGCCGATCCTTATGAAATTTGGCAGATCGAATAAGTCTGCTAAAAGAGGAGTCTACAGCAAGTCCCATCCTTGGACTTGCAAGTTATAAGGTTGGGACTTGCTGTGGACTGTTCTTTTAGCAGACTTATTCGATCTGCCAAATTTCATACGGATCGGCTGACTATATCCTATAGCTGCCATATAACTGATTGATCGGAAATGCCATATCTCTGTTGTTTTTTAAGTTAGAAGACTGGGACTTTGTATGGATTCTACTTTCGGCAAACTAATTTGATCTGCCGAGTTTAATAAGGATCGGCCGACTATATAAGATCCGATATATATCTAAAAATATAAGCTGCCACATATCTGCAAGGGTATATCAACTTCGGCTCCGCCCGAAGTTAGCTTTCCATTCTTGTTTTTAGTAAACTTAGTCTTTTAGGATTTCCAACTGATCTCCTTATTTGGATTTCGAGCTACTTATCTGGAAGAATCCAACGTGTCCGTACTTAGGCGTGTCATGTCTGGTGTGCACCAAGGAAGCCATCTTTGACCGGTACTTTTTACATTGTTTATTAAAGACTTGCCTTAACTAATTAACTTCTACTTATGTGTACGCTGATGTCGTTATGCGTTGTCTTCAGTATAGATTCATAAATTTCAAAATTGGTGTTTAGCAAATAATTTTAAGCTAAAAGGATCAAAATGTAAACTTATGTTATATTATCGGTCTAACCTTCACCAAGCTACGATTAACTTAGATTTTCTAGGTGTTCTGTAAGATTTGAAAGTCCCCCAAGTCTGGAGACCCACATAAAATCTGTACAAAAAACGTCCCAATTTTCGCCCTTAGAGGACTTATTTGGATTCAAATCTGCACCTCCCCTCTTACCATAGAATGCTTTTATTAATTAACCTAGCTTCACACTCTATCTGAGCAACTCTATTTCTCGCAATTTTTTGATTCGTAAAGTATAAATTTTGTGGGAGCCGCGCAAAAAAAACAGTCCTATGTATAGTGCTACACCTTTAAGTCAGTATATGTGGAATCCTATTCAAATTCCCAGAGAATCTTATGTGCCTATAGTTCCAAAAAGGGATCAGCAATGGAAGCTGGAATCCATTTGGAAGCAATGGAATACATTTATTTTTTTGCTTCTATGATTTTTCTCCAAACATTCTTATTGCAATCATTTGATCATATCATGTTTAATTTTGGATATAAGAAAAAGCTCGAAAAAATTTTTTGGAATTTATTATAGTTAGTAAACAAAAATAAATGTATAAAATCGGAGTACTCAACTTTGGATGAGTCTTCCAAAGATATGGTAACTGCTAGATGCCATTTTGTTGCCGTGGGCACTCAATTTATACTTGAAGCTTGCTTTCAGTTTGTTGTTGCCGTTGATAAGGTCAAAATTATCGATTTTATAGAGGTCAGTGGTCGTTGTTGTTTGCAGCACAGCTGTTTGCTGGGTCATGTAAATAACACTCTGGCGACTTCAACGGACCCTCCACGACTACTTTTCGTTGTGCTGCTTGGGCATGGCCGTGCGGGAAACAGCGAGCGTGCTCTCTCCGTGTTAGGTTGAAGAGTTTCAGTTGATGTTGGTTCTGGTACTTCAGAAGCGCGAATAGTAAAATAAGTGTTTTTGTTGTTGAGAAAGACTATTTTTTCCTAATTCATTATTTATTCTTGATTAATTCATCTTGATTGGACTTTGGCTTTCATTATATGAATCTTCTTAAAATAACACAACATTTTGAATTGAACAATCGTTCAGTGAGGCGGCATATTGTTTTGTGTATATAAAATGGCCTCTGAAATTGACCATTAAAAAAATTTCAAACTGGCGTTACAGAAATAGCGTGTGTTCAAAAACTTTGAAACAAAATTCAGCTGCGTGGGTATCATAAAAGTCAACATTAAAATCGTATAACTATTTCTTGCATATTTTCCAATCGTTCATAAAGACAGACGGGATGGACAATAATATATAATTTCGAACATAATTCATTCTCCCTGGTATGTACAATCACACGACTACAATTGTAAAAGGCTAGCAGTGAGTGGATTTGCAGATACGGTTTGGAGCGACTGGCTATTAAACTGCAGTGAAGAAACAGGCAGCCTATTAGGAACTGATAATGTCAGCGCTATTCTTCAGAAAGAGAAATGGGTTGAGAAATTTTTAACGGGTCAACTCTGCAAGAACTCCCGATGAGATCACCCTGGGGACTGAAGGCGTTTTTTTCCCATCAGGGACCAGAACAGTTTAATAACCAAAGAAAAAAAGAAAAAATGTGAAAAAAAGTTTTTTTTAATAATGAAAATAATTCAAATTCGTTTTGTTGTTGATTTAGCGCTGATTCGGCCATGTAAGCGGCCCAGGGAAAAATTAAAAGTAAAATAATGAAGGCGTTGACTAGAGGTGAAGAGAGATAAAAGGAGAAAAGATAAAAAAAAATGTGAAAACAGCAACGCTCAAGCTCCCAAGTACCAAACACCTAGGGCAAGAGGCAAAGCCCGTGGACTAATCCGTTCATAGGCAGGGACGTGGCGCAGGGAATTCGCGAAAAAAATAACCCCTGGTACGGTTTCATGGAAGTCTGGCTCATCGTGAGTGCAAAATCTGTTTAAAAAGTGGCAAAATTACTTTTTTTTTACTTTTAAGTTACTTGCAGGTAACTAAATAAAATGGAGAGATGATGGAATTTTAAAACCTTAATAGCAGTGTGTGCAGGTTGTCATCATAGTTATTGATAGTTGAAATAATTTGATGGATACAATTGGTGGTTTTGTGCAATTCGGCCGTTTGGTACTTTATTCTTTGAACGTATCTTGGAGAGTCCCATGTCAATTCTGTTGCTCGCGCCTGCGCTGCCTACAAGAGCTCACAGCGATCAGTCGCAGCTATATTCATATACATATACATTATCATATATCATATACATTTCTATGCTCGTATATAAGGCTGGTAGCAGCGCGAGCGCAAGAGTGTAGTATCTCTTGTATGCGATGTCAACTCATGAGAATTTGTTGACCAATGCACTTCTCGTCTGCAAGTGAGACTTTAAGGCATATACATATATATGAATATATATTCACTGGCTCTTTGGCCGGGGCATTATGTTTATGTAACAACACTGTAGAACAATATTGTATTGCTACAGTGGATACTTGCTATAATGACCCATGCATACTACATCTGCCTTCTTTTTAAAAATAACGTAACAAAATGAAGTTATTTTGAATCAACTTATTATCTATTGATTATGTATATTTAGCGAAGAGTGTAATTATTTTCTAAATATGTTTTTATTAAATGTTAGTAATATATAAAAAATTTATATTTTATGATTTAAAATCTAGAATTTTAGAAAATTTTAGAAATCGTTAAATATTTTTTTTTTGTTTGTATTATTATCATATGTAAAATTTCTAAGAAAAAATAGTCATTTTATTTAAATTTTGTATTATTCTATACTAAATATTAAAAAAAAATTTTTTATTGTTTTTTTTTTTTGATTGGTGGCCACCATACAATTTATAAATAGAATTTCTTTAATGTGTCTTTATGAACTGTTTTATTTTTATTCTTTTCGTTTGAGATTTTTAAGTTATCTCGTTCTCCTATATGTTCTACCCTATATGTTCTGTTCTACTTTCTATATGTTATGCCCTACTTCGTAAATCATTGGATTTTTATCGTAGGTTTCTTTTTGTCTTTGCTTGTTTTGTTCGATCATCATTCTCGCTCTTTTACATGCGATCTCGAGTCTGAATTTTGAATCTTTTGCATAGTTTTCTATGTCGTATAGTGGTGTCGTATTCTTGGTGGGGTTTTTACTAAACACAAGTTCAAATGGACAGTATCCATGTACTACAGAGGGTGTTGCACTAAAACAATATGTAGCCAAACATCCCAGTCTGTTTTATCTGATGAGATGTATGACGTAACGGCTTCTTTCTATTGTCCCCAAGGTTTGGTGATGATGTGCAGTTGATGTTATATTATTAATTTTTACATATTTGCATAAATCATCAATAATTGAATTCTTATATTCAGTTCCCATGTCAGTCATAAACGTCTTCATTGGACCGTACTTTAGAATAAATGATTCGAATATAGCTTCGCTACTATTCTTGCTTTTTTGTCTTGTATAGGAATTGTAGGAAATAATTGTAATTGAAATAACGAGGTATTTTGTTAAGTCGCAAATTAGAGTAACTGCGTTCGTTACCTTTGTCTGATTAGGGTAAAGAACGATCCACTAACACTATATTAAACGCTTTTAATGGTATTCTGTTATCGTCAAAGGGGTTTTTGTATGTAAAATCAGCTGACCAACAGGTTAACTGTAGGTTAACAGAGGCTGTTAGCAGAGTTATCGAATGAACGAGACCGATAACTGGAACAGCGAGTAGTTAGTCTTAAGAAAGATTCAAGAGAGAAAGAACGCTAAAGTTAAGATCGAATTGTCGTTATGTTAAAACACTATATCTAACATATCCAAAAATTAATAAACCTATGAGACCACTAAGCAAACCATCCTCTCACAGTTCAGAAGTGGGAGGAGTTAGCACCAACTAATGTGTTGGTGCTGTGCAGAGATATAGTCGGAAAATTGGAACAGAATCGTTGGCGTGGAAAGTTGATAATGGGAGCAGACCCAGAGAGTACTCGATACTTGTGCGTGGCAGATGGATTCAACAGCTAAGCAAAAGCCAGACAGTATACACACGAAGGGATTTTATATATATGGGCGTCGTGGTGAAATTCGCATTGAAGAAGAAACTTTTGAAAGCATTGAGGAAAATGGTCAAGATAGCAGAACTCGAAGTGGACCACTTGAGATTTTTGAAATTTGAAGAGATCAAAGTCTTGCAGCTGCGCGATACAGAGCTAAGTTAGTACAGCGACTAGTTGAATTTGAGGAATCGGAAGACGTGGAAATGCCACAAGCAAGTGGAAATGTGAATCAACGTAAAGAATCCCGGACGTCACAAGCGGCAGCAATTTCACAACTACAAAATGAAATGACCGAGCTGAAGAATATGAGCTGCCGAGCTGAGGAAATCAGGTGGAATGTCACAGAAAACGATATTCCTAATCTACAAGCTACAAACAACGTGAGACAAGCATCGGTAAAGAAAATCGCAGACACTTTGCCAGAATTTGATTCAGGTGACGAGAACGCTATATCAGTGAACCAATTCATCGATCATGTCAACAAAGTGGTTGGTACGTGTTGTTGGGACGAGACGTTTTTATTACTGGCAAATTTTAAAAAAGATCAAGGGAGTAGCCAAGATGTGGTTCGATTCTTCGCCAGTGGTGCACACAACATTGAGTGACTTCGCGCATGCTATGAGGGATGAGTTTTGAGCAAGCCCAGACGAAGCACTTTGACACAAGCCCATTTCAACATGGCTAATGCGACCAGACGAGCTAAAGAAACAGTGAAGGAGAATTGTTTTCGGATGTCAGCCCTAGGAGTGCGGTACAGTCTGAGCGAAGCAGCTATCGTAAGATATGTTCGATAAGATATGCTGGTTTGCAACGCCGAGAGTTGCACAACAGCATTGCAGTAATACATTTTTCGACCATGAAGCAGCTAAGAGATGCAGCCGAATCTTATTTCCTAAACAGAGGTCGGCTAGTAACAAACAAAAAGGAGTTCGTGCCTAAATACAACAATCTCGAGATGAAGCAGGACAGCGACCTAAAGCCAGCAAAGCCAAAGGATTTGAAGACATGTTTCAAGTGTGGCGAGTTGGGACACTTTGCCAATTCGTGCCGAAGTAAGGAGCAGAAGTCCCGCTGTACAAAATGCAATACTTTCCATGCAACCACGGAAAGTTGCCAAACTGCAAAGGTGATGCGCTTAGGTGCATCGGATCAGAATAAGTTATTCACGAGAACAATCCGTATCAATTCATAGAGCTATAATGCCTTTATTGACACTGGTAGCCAAGCTAGTATCATTCGAAAGTGGTGAAAGAAATAAATGCAGATCCCCATTAGTGCTCGTTGAGAATAAGAGGCAGAAGTGGAGGATCGTGCATTCTTACCGAAAAAGTCATTATCCAGATAGATGTTGAAGGAAAGACCATTGAAGCCAAGTTATTCATCGCTGACGACGATCTTTTGCAAGAAGACCTTCTATTGGGACTGGATGTCATAATAAGCGCCCAGTTATCCCTAAAGTTTGCGGCAGACGACGCCGAAGTCAAGCGAGCGGTGCAGCAACCAGAAACCATTGCAAATAAACGTAGTACCCATAAGCTTCTCGTTAAAAGAAATAATCTGCAGGACGATCAGGAAAGAAGTCAACTGCGTCAGTTGTTGAGTAAGTTTGAAGATGTCTTCTTTACAGGATTGCAAGGAGTTATTGCAGCAGGATATTATCCAACAATCTACGGCCGAGTATGCCAGCCCTGTCGTACAAAAAGCCGAATAGTAGTGACCGACTATGTGTAGACTACGGCCGTCTGAATAAGTTATTAAAGAAGAAGAATTTTCCGGTCCCGAATATCGAAGAGCGTCTTCAAGAGGCAAAAGGTTGAAAGTATTTCACATCACTGGACTTAAATAGTGGCTATTACCAAATTGAAATATCACCAGAAAGCCGAAAGCTTACCGCTTTCATCACCATGGATGGACTTTACGAATTTAAGCGACTCCCGTTTGGGCTAAAGAATGCCCCAGCCATTTTCAATCGTCTTATGGCAGAACTACAAAAGCGAGTGTACATAGGAAATATGATTTACTACATGGACGACATTCATATCGGTAGCAATAATTTTGAGGAGATGTATGCCAAGCTAGAAAGAGTCCTTACAGTATTGCAAGAGTGCGGATTAAATCTAAATCTGGATAAATGTAAGATGTATGAGAAGTCTATTACATTTCTAGGACATCAAATGGAGGTATCAGCCCGGGAGAAGTAACGACGAATGCTAATGCCATGTTCCTTACCCCGACCAACATTACCGAAGTACGTCAGTTTCTAAAACTTACAGGATATTTTCGAAAATTTGTCGCCGGATATGCTATAATATCAGAGACTTTACGTATGTTGTTGCGAAAAACACAATTATTCAAATGGGAGCAGCGCCAAGAGGATGCGTTTACCGAATTGAAAAGATGTCTAACATCAAGACCTGTTATCACAAGTTATCTGAAGATTTCCAAAACCCTAATAGACGAAGCTGACTGGTTATTCGCGATACAATTACAAGATAAAAAGATTCAGAATATTGTAGCCGATATGAAAAGTGCGAAGAAAACTGAAAACGACGAGTATGTAATGGAGCAAGATCGCCTTTTTCGAAAATACGACAACAAGTTGCTATGTGTTGTGCCAAAACAGCTAAGATACCATATACTTCACGAATGCTACTACAAAGCAGGACATATGAGCACAGAGGTGTTTGTTTTGGTTTCCCCAAATGCGAAATTTCGTCAAGAGCTAAATAAAGTCATGCATAGGCTGCGCGATAAACAAAATACCAGGTGAATTCCGTGAAGGAGAGTATCATTACGATAGCATCAAACCTATCCCATTTTCTACGGTACACATGGATCACCTAGGACCTTTTCCAAAGAGCTCAAAGAGGATTGAACATATTCTAGTTATTGTCGACGCCTTTACGATAGTGCGAGCTACAAAAAGTACTGCGACTAAACATGTCTTGGATATCCTGCAAAAGGTTACGATTTACTTGGGAATGCCAGGCCGAATAATTACCGATCGAGGTACCGCTTTTACGTCAAAAGATTTCGAAAAGTATTGCAAGTCGAACAACGTCAAGCACATCCTTAATGCTGTAAGGACACCGAGAACCGACCGTCATGCAGAACGAACCGGATTATTTTGTCTATGCTACTGCCTTCGAACGTGAACGAAAAGCGATGTGACGAAATGCTACGATCTATCCAGTGGAGCATTAATACCATGGTAAATAGCACAACTAAATGTTCCCCATTTCAGCTTCTTTATGGATACGAGCCCAGAGATATCCTAAAGAATACCCTGTCGAGCGTGATCCAGAGTCAAGAGCGGAGCCAGATGACAGATGTCGAGATGGAAAAGCTACGAGCAGACGCAGCAACTAGGGTCAATGAGCAAGGAGCTGCAGCCAAGGGACGATACTAAGCCAACCCCATTTAGAGACACTCTAAGCCAACCCCATACAAGCTAAGATATATAGTGCTGGTGGAGAACGAGCCGAGCAGCACGGGTACTTCAAGAAAGTTGGGGCCTCGCTATAAAGGATCTTTTATTGTCAACAAGGTGTTGCCAAACAATAGATATCTAGTCGAAGATTTCCCACAAGATCGAATTGTCGTAATGTTAAAACACTATATCTAACACATCCAAACATAAATAAACCTATGAGACCACTAGCAAACCATGCTCTCACATATGGATCGTCGTTTTTGATTTTTGGCATTTATGAAATTTCTTTACGTGGTTTGCAACGTCACGTGTCATGTTTTTCCAGTAGTAATGTCTTTTTACTTTTGCTAGCGTTTTTGTTATGCCTGTGTGTCCGCCTTGTAATGGATCGTCATGTAGTGTAAACAGAATAGCTTCTTTTTCTATTTTATTATCTACTATGGTCATTGGCTGGAGTAGCGCTACTCTTAAATTTAATAATATTTCATTGCCTTTATTTTTAAATTTATCTATTGAAACGAATTTAAAGATTTTTTCACTCGGTGCCATTTTAAGTTGTCTAATCTTGTTTATACCGGCTATTTTTTCAAGCCTTTGGAAAAATTGATCTAGTCGAATATTCCATTAATATAAATATCATCAACGCTTATTCTTGTTTTCCCTTCTTAAGAGATCACTTAGATATTATTAAATGCAAGGTAACTTCTTTTTTAACATATTCGTTATGAATGACGTAAAAAATATAGGGCTTAGAAGCTGTCGGTTGCTTTTGCAAATCCGAACTAGATGTTGAAACTGCTCCGTTTTTGTTCTGTTTACTTTTGGATCTAGTAGTGACTTTTAGTATTTGTCTATTTATTTATTTTTGTTTATCGATGCTTATTTTTGATAAGGCATGTGCCACATAATTGATTTTTCCCTTAAGGTATACTGCAATAAATTGGTATTCTTCTAAATCTAATCTCATTCTGGTTAACTTGGAAGATGGGTTTCTCATTGAAAATAGGTATGTTCTTGGTTTTTGGCCTTTTTTATAGTAAAGTTTTTACCATATATGTATGGTGTAAAACTGCCCAATGTATAGCTGTCGGTTCCTGTTCAGTTGTTGACTTATTACTTTCGCCTTTTGTAAATGTTCTTGAGGCGTATGCTAGACCGGGAGGTCTATCCCATCATATGATTGGGTAAGAACTGCTCCGCATTCTTGCTTACTAGTATCTGTTGTTATACAAAATTCTTTATTAAAATTGTGCGATAATATTAGAACTAGTGCGTTCTTAAGATATTCAAAAGTTTCTTGACGCTCAGTTGTCCGGTTGAATTTTACATAGTTTTTTTTTTAACATAGTTTTTTATTACATTAAATTTTTTATCATCGGGTAAAATTCCTTTATTTGTACTAAAGAAAGAGCATTTTTCTGGGTGTAACTTTAGGTTGTGTTTTCTGCATAAATTGAATACATTAGTTAGATTTTTTATCATATGATTTTCGGAACAACCGATAACTACTAAGTCGTCCATGTAAAGGAAAGCTTGTGATGGTTCTAATTACAAAAAGGCTAATGTCATCATTCTTTGGAATGAATTTGGTGCTATTTTTACTCCATTAGGTAGTCTTTTAAATCTGTATGACCCAGTGCTTGTTGAGAAGGAAGTAATATGTCTGGACTCTTTTTCTAGGGCAATTTGGTGATATCCAGACATTAAATCTAGACAGGAAAAGAATTTTTCTCTACCAAGTTGATGTAATATATCTTCGATTCTTGGTAGTGGGAATTCATCAGCTAGTAGCTTTTTGTTTATTTTACTATAGTCAATAACTAGTCTCCAACGTTTTTCTTCTGAGCCAGGAAGTGACTTTTTCTATATGTGTTCTATAGTTTTTAATGTAAACTGGTGTGTTATCTTTTAATCTCAGCTTTTGTTTGTAGAAATTGTTTGCTGAAAAGGGTTCTGTTTCTAATCCGAATATATCTGATTGAAATGTGATGCTTGAATCAGTTATAGTGCTAGCTATAATGATGCCTTCATCTATACACTGATTTTTAATAAGGAGTTCTATGTGAGAGGTTGTTGTATGAATTTGTCTCACAACTTCGGAATGTGCTGGGATAATTAAGTTATTATTGATTGAATGTGTTATTGGGATATTTATTTCTTGATTGAAATCTAATGTTTGTGGTATTAACCAATTTGAAATATTAACCTATTATCCGATTTAAAAATTGACTATTAAACTTTTTTATGAAATCTATTCCCAATATGCTATCACATGGTATTGGGAAATCGTTGTTTACAAAATGAAAGTGGAATGAAATTATAAATTCCACTATATAAATTCCAAAAAGGCAAAGGTTTATTTTATACAGTTTTAGGTTTTGTGGTTTTTTGCGGAAAAGCCTTTAGTTTTCCGGTTGAGATTCAACAACTCGAACTTGGGAATTGGTATTTCCACCAGTGTTACTGTTGTTATTATAGCCGTTATTTGCACCACGGTTATTACCCCTAAAATTTCCACGACCTCTGTTTGGTCATTAAGCCCTTTTAATGACTTTTCCCCTTTTTCAAAATAATACAAAAGGGGGAAATTGTTTATTTTCACAACGTTATAAGATTTTGTTTATTCGCATATGTATGGCAGGGAGTGAGAAAGCTCCGATTATAATGATGCGTATGCACTGATATAAAAGGTATGAGTGAGCCCGCCTTAGAACATAGGCAGAGCGAAAGCTCATTAACTTAATGCTAAAGATAAAGCGGCCGAGAAGAGTCGGCTTGCGACCAACAATAGCGATCAGATAAATAGGACAAATATAACTGAGAAACTATAATTGTTGTATTAGTTGTATATTAGTGATAGCTGTGGCTGCTGCCTGACCCGACATTCCCCCCCCAGTTGAGGCCTGTCCTTCAACTTCATCCTAAAGGGGCAGTTAGCGAAAACTTAGTCAGTTCCGCTTGGTAGTTCCAGATTCGGTTCTATTATCGGCCATTTGAGACACTCCATCCAGGCCGGGGGCTAGATCCATACTTCTCCCCAACGGCCACTTCATAATATGAGCTGTGGGCGCGATTGACATTCTCTCCACGTGTGAACCGCCTCCACATACAACCCATCCAAGCCTTGTTTTCTGCAACAACGGTAGGCCAGCTGAAAGCTGGATTTGCGCAGCACACAATAGTTCATAAAATAGACTGGCTCCGATAAGCAAATCGATACGTTGTGGCCGGAAAAACTTTGGATCGGCTAAAGTGAGGTTGGCCGGAATATTCCAGCTGGAGACGTCCAAGCTGAGACTAGGCTGGAGATCCGTGATGCTGGGGGCGATGACAGCGTTGACAAAGGCCGAATATTCGGAGCAACAGGACCGAAGGAGCACATCGACGGATAATTCATCTGTCGCGAAACCAGTGTTGCCAATTCCAGACACTGCCATGTAAGATTTGCGTCTAGGAAGCTGCAGCTGACTAGCCAGTCGGGAAGTTATCACGTGCACTTGCGATCCTGAATCCAAAAGAGCTCGGCATGGAACAAAAACTCCAGTGCGACTCCGAACGAGAATGTTCGCTGTAGCCAATAAGGCTACCTCACTGCTGCGACCTTGGGCAACTAGTGCATTAGCCGCGGATGGTGAAGCGCTTATTGGCTCGGCGCCCTCGGTTGTGGCTGACGTAGATGATACAACAGAAGGCTGGCTACTAGATGACTGTACTTCCAAAAAATGCAGCAGGCTGTGATGCCTCCTCCCACAACTGCGACAATTAGCAGCGAGGCACTCACGCAGGTGATGACCAGGTTGGAGACATTTCCGACACAGACCGAGTCGCCTAGCCTCACCAAGGCGGCTCTCAGGGGCCATTAACAAAAATCTGGGGCATTCAGACACTACGTGGGACCACCCACCACATAATCTACAAGCGGGGGAAGGTGAATTAGTGACGATAAAGGACGATCTATTATTATTGTTCGAGACTCTACGTCTTCCCATCTGAGTGCCTGGCACGTAGGCGGTCATGGCCACATCCATAGCCTCCAGAGTCCTGCACCGCTGCTCCAAAAATTCTGCCATCGACTCCCAGGTAGGGATGAGGTCCAAGTTCGACGCATTTTGACATTCCTCCCACTTGACCTGGGTAGCTGGGTCCAACCGTTGAAGGAGCACTTGGACAATGATACTGCTAGCGATCTGCATGGTCGTCCCCAAATTTTGCAAGGCTCGCATGTGGGCATTGAATTTATCGGAAAGCCCTCGAAGCGATGCCACTGAGCCACCTTCCAATAGGCTGAGGCCCAGAATCCCGTTCACATGAGCCTGAAATATTAACCGGCGGTTATTAAATCGTCTTTCCAGAACACGCAACGCAACATCATAATTCTCCTCGGAGATTTCCAAGGAGCGAACTGCTTCTAAGGCTGAGTCCCGAAGACAAGATCGCAACCTCTGCAGCTTTTCCACCTTACTTATGTGAGGATTGCAGCCCACGATCGTTGAGAAAGCCGAGTGAAACTCAGCCCACTCCGAATATCCTCCGCTAAAAGTAGGAAGAGGAAGAGGAGGCAAGGCTTGAAAACTCCGACTGAGCGCTGAGTCCACCTGAATACTGGAAACTCCGCTGGCCAGGGTGGAATGGGCAGCAATTCGAGCAGAGCGCAACGACGTCTCGTGCTCGATTTCAGCATGCATCGTAGCTACAAGCTCAGACACTGTCCATCGCAAGTCGCTGCTTATCTCAGAAATATCTAACTCTTCAAGCTCCCCGTGGATGGCTTTAAAATCATCGTACATGGCGACCAACTGGCCGTGACGCACATGGAGCATGGCGTCTTCCACCTTTGACATTGGCTGCAGGACGCCTTGGATCCTCTTCAAATCCTGGAGGATACCCTTTGCCTTGCATTTTAAGATCGCACTCCGAGATGGAGTGGGTTCTCCTGTGACGGCGCCGCTGGAGTTCATCGCCACTATGATTGAAATTCGCTCACTTTAAGTAAAAACACGCACAAATTAATTTTGGCGCCAAATTATGGCTCTTGATTATTTTATTATATTTAATTTTATTTGAGCGCAGCGAACACGATTTATCCCACTGTGCGCTCAGAACCGTACGCTGAGTTGTGGAATGTATATATATATGAACGCTTGTGTGAGGCGAATGCACTTGCAAGTGGAACGTATATATGTATGTATGTATGTATGTATGTTGGCGGACCGGATAACAATTGTATTTTATGCGATTATGTATTTTATATGATTTGTGTATAAATACAAAATAATTGTTTCACTGATGCACTGTATGCCGTTTATGTTCAAATGCACATACATATGTTAATACACCGCACAAAACTGAATCATGTATGTTCGCACTGGTTCTGTTTATGATCGTGGAATTGTTAATTTTGTTAATTATATATTATATATTATATATATATTAATTTTATAATTTTATTAATTAGATCACGTCGGGGTCACCAATGTTTGGTCATTAAGCCTTTTTAATGACTTTTCCCCTTTTTCAAAATAATACAAAAGGGGGAAATTGTTTATTTTCACAACGTTATAAGATTTTGTTTATTCGCATATGTATGGCAGGGAGTGAGAAAGCTCCGATTATAATGATGCGTATGCACTGATATAAAAGGTATGAGTGAGCCCGCCTTAGAACATAGGCAGAGCGAAAGCTCATTAACTTAATGCTAAAGATAAAGCGGCCGAGAAGAGTCGGCTTGCGACCAACAATAGCGATCAGATAAATAGGACAAATATAACTGAGAAACTATAATTGTTGTATTAGTTGTATATTAGTGATAGCTGTGGCTGCTGCCTGACCCGACAACCTCTATAATGATTAGTGTGTGTTGCTAAAGTTTTGGTTATATCCATTATTTTGGTAATAACCGTTGTTTTGGTGGTAATTATTATTATAATAACCTCTTCCGCGGTAATTTCCTCCGAAGTTGTTATTGTGGTAGGGTTGTCCTCTTCGGTTGTATAGGATTGCACTAGGATTGCCTGTCATGTCAGTACTGCATTACTTAGTGATGTCTTCGTTCATTGTTGAAAATTTGCCTGCTTTTAGTATTGTTTTAAGCCGTCCATGTTCACAATTTTTAGTCATTGTGTTGATTGCCTCTTTTGTGCTGAATTTATCAGCATGTTCGGCCGGGAACCCCTCATCGATATACGATGCTTCAAGGAGCTTTCGCGAATTTTCGATTTCAGTTGTGAACTTTTCAGCCGTTTTACATTTTTGAGTTGTTTTGACATTTTCGCTTTGATTACGTCAGATGTTTTTCCGACTATAGTGTCTTTAAGTTTTTTATTATTCCGTTTATAGTGGTTTCATTTTGAACTTTATATAAGGTTGATCCTATAATTTTTGATTTGATTACTGCAACCGCTGTATGTTCAAATGTTCCTTTTGTTAAATTCACCAAATTCAAGGCTGTGATAAATCTTTGAAGATTTAGTTTTTGCCCATTGAACTCTGGGATGGCATTTGAAATATCTTTTATGTATGTCCGTTGGGCAATCGTTTCATCTGCCGTTATTATTGGTTTTTGTTCTATTATGCTGTTTGAATCAAAATTCTCTTCTTCTAGATCTGATAATTCAGATTGCAAAAGGATAGCGGGGATAGTTAGATTATTTAAATCTTTTCTTCTATTTCTAATCTATCAGAATCTGAATCTTCCAACTCTACTGGTCTATGGTTGATAGTTCTTGCGATTCTAATTCTTCCACAGATTCTACTGTTAAGGGCGTGTTTAAGATAGTTGGCACTGAAATAGCCAAATCATGTCTTTCGTTAAGAACTTTGAAACTTGTGACCATCGATTTTTATCTAGTCGATCTCTCTGGTCATATATTAGTATCCAAGCTTTATTGAAACGGGCTATTAATATTTCAGCATGTTTGTTTACGGTATTTTGTTGAATTGTACGATTTTGCGTTAAAGATTTATATGATTTGTCAAAATCGGTTTTTTTATTTATTGAATTCGATATAAAGTTCTTTTATGAATTGTATTTTTGCTAAAATGGAGAATTATTTTCTGAGTACTACCATAACAAGTGTTTTGCCTAATGTTTCGTATTCTTCCAGCACTGATTATACCTGGACACCTGCGATGGTGCTTAATACAATCGCTTTTTGTGTTTTTGAGCCATGTACTAATGGTCAATTTTCGAAATGAAGTGTTTCAATTAGGAGGTATTCTAATTAGTTGATTCTTATTGGAGTCATTGAGACTATTTGTTGAACATGTTCTTTAAAATAAGCATCCCTTTCGTAAACCTTTCTAATAGCTTCTATGGTGGTCATCTTCAATGTTTTCTTTCTTTTGAATGGAAAATATTTTTATGTTTGTTACCTTTAACAATACCTTTATAAACTCTGCCCAGTCTCAAACGGAGGGCTCAGGGTACCTGGCGAACCTCTGTTCTAATAAGCCTTTCCCAGGTGGACCGTCACTACTCCGCAACTAAATAAATAGCAAAAAAAACAAGGAGTCAGGATCACCCAAAAAACCAGCAACACTGGCAACGACGAGTGAGTCTGGCCAAAAATCGACGACGGTGCAGATGGCGAGTGAGCCCTCCCGTCCGACCAAGCAAGCTTGGCTGGGTCCGGGCGGACCTCGCCCAAAAATCGGGGTGGCCAAATGTAAGCCACTCACTACCGCCACCATGGCGGCATCTCCCGGGCCAAGTGCCATGATGCCTCCTACAGGTGCGGTAAAGGGCAGCGAATCTGAAGCGGCCAGCAAACTGGGTCAAATCAGGCACACCTACGCCGAGAAGAGAACGGCAGGGCAGAAAAGACTTCCGCGGAGTGGCTCAAAAAAGTGGAATGGGCCAAAGGAGTCCTTCCTCATTATGGCAAGACGCCGACACCCCCAGCTCCGAAACAGGTGACAAAACCATATCCCAAGAGGGAGAGGTCCCAGGAAGTGCCGGGAGGACCAATGGCTAAGCGGTTGCGCACACAGCCAAAGAGGTCCTTCGCAGAGATTGCGAAAAGTCGCATCCTGCTAGGGGTTATCGACAGGGGTAACCTCGACGGCAAAATCCCTAGGAGTAAGTGGAGATGGGTAGAAGCAGCCCTGGCAGCGAAATGCTTTGAGCTCCTGGCCAAGGACCAGGCCCCCCTCCTGTCTGCAAAGACATGGGGTGGTTCCAAGGCAGTGTAATGGTGATAGCCTGCGACGATGAGAGGCAGAGCTGTACAAGACAGCGGTAGAGGAGCTGAAAGAGGTATACGAGGGCGCCAAGCTTGTTGCGCTGAGCTGGCGAGACGGCCCTGGATCCCGGCCTCCATAAAGGAACTAAGCCAGATCCTAATAGTGCTCCAAAGATGGATAACCCAAATCTTGCCACGACGGACTAGCGTGTGGCGAAAGTGGAGGAGACGGCAGGGCCAATGGGGAGCTTGCTCATGGGAGCTTAACTTCGTAACCGTAAAGGTCTACAAATCGGACTCAAGCGACGGAGCAAACACAGCCTCTACTCATGAGGAACTGGCCTCAGAGATAGAGGCCTCTGATATAGAAGACGGCTACAGCACTGACGCATCGCTGCTGCGCAGGATGGCCGCGAGTCGAGTCATCGACGAGGACATCTCCGACGACGAAGAGGCGGAGATCTCAATGGTGGAGGATAACCTGTCAGATGTCCTTACGGATTATGCAGATAAACCTCCACCATTGCAAGGCAGCCTCAGCTGCTCCACTGCTCCATCTGGCCGAGGATGGAGCGGACATAGTCCTAGTCCAGGAACCATGTATAGCAGGAGGTAGGGTTTCTGGACTAGCGACTAGGGAGTACAAGTTACTAGTAGCTAACACTGAAGGTAAAATCAGAGCCAGCATCTTAGCTAAAAAGCTCCTCAGCATATTCTTGCTCCATAATTACTGTGACGCGGACAATGCGGCAGCCTCCGTGGAGTCACAGACGACTTCGTGGAGTCACAGACGATTCGGGTACTGTCGTCCTACATGGCCTACGAAAGGCCGAAACCCCCCGACGAGCTAGTAGGCAAACTAGCACAAGACAGCGAAAGGCTCAATATAGGCCTCCTTATAGGTTGCGACTCCAACTCTCAATAAGAGAGATGACCCCACCTTCATTATAGAAAATCGCAGGGAATCCATTGAGGTCACGCTCCTACCTAAGCAATTACTCAGCTACGTAACTTTCTGGAAGGTCCTAGAGAAACACTCTTTCTCCGACCACAGATACATAGAAACATCCCTTGAATTCAAAATCCCCGAAACTGCGGTTTTTCGAAATCTCAAAAAAACCAACTGGGTCAAGTACCACCAAATCCTCTCAAACACCATTGCACCACAGCCACCTGACTATCCCGAAACCGTGGAAAGTCTAAACACTCTGTCGCAAGTTTTCACTCAAGCCTGTAATAATGCCCTCAGAAGAAAAAACTAAGCCGAACAAGCGAAATAGGCCACCCTGGTGGTCTACGGAGCTAGCAACCCTACAAGCAGAGCCCTGTTCAATAGGGCCAAAGCCAGAAGCGAGGAGGCAATCTGGACCAAATACATGGTCTCTTTGGCCTCCTACAAAAAGGGACATCCGTAAAGCGAAGCGATCCTCATGGAACTCATTCTGCTCGGATATCGACAACACTACCCAAGCTGCGAGGCCCAAACAAATGCTATCCCAAACAACCACAACTCTAGGCTATCTTAAAAAAGAAGATGGAACTTGGACCAACACTAGCGAGGAATCCCTAGCTGCACTCCTAGAAACCCATTTTCCAGGATTTACCCCGGAATCAGCCGGGCCTACAAACAAAAATGTCACCCCCACAAACTTCAAACTTGATATTGACCAGAAAACCCTACACTGGGCAATTCACAGTTTCAACCCCTATAAATCGGCCGGGCCTGACAAGATAATACCGGCACAAATTCAACAAGCAGGAGACATTGCCACCAACTGGCTCCTAAACATCTTTAACAGATCCCTTGCGCTAGGCGAAATTCGCAAAAATGCGAAATTGTCTTCATACCCAAAGCGGGCAAACCATCGCATACGACCCCAACAGATTTTAGACGAATAAGTCTATCATCATTCCTGCTTAAGACGCTAGAAAGAGTCATAGGACTACACCTTAGATCAACCCTCAATCCCACCCACATCTCTATGCTTACAACAGCATGCTTACAGCATGCTTACAAAAAGGGAAAATCCACCGAGACTGCCCTCCACGAGCTCATCTAAAGAATAGAGAAAGCTTTCTTTCAGAAGGAATATGCCCTAGTAGCCTTTCTAGACATAGAAGGGGCCTTCAATCCCCTCTCCTATGGAACATAGCTGTCAACTCGATTCTATGCAATATGGAAGAGGGAGGCTGCAGGATAGTGGCGCAGACGACGTCGCAATCCTATTTACAGGTAAATACCCTCAAACGCTCTGCGATCTCATGAGCGAAAAATTGCAAACTCTAGCCGAATGGACAAGCAGAAATGGCCTGGTAGAAAATGTGCAGAAAACAGAATTATTCCCCTTCAGCAGGAAATACAAACTCCCGCCCCTCGTCCCCCAAGACTAAATAACCAAAGGCTCTCCTTTAGCAATAGCGCCAAATACTTAGGGCTAATTCTGGATAGGACGCTAAACTGTAACTCCAACGTTGAAGAAAGGTCAAAAAAGGCTGTTACAGCCCTCTTTACCTGCAAAAAAGCCATAGGAAACAAATGGGGTATGTCCCCTAATATTGTAAGCTGGATCTACATTGCCATTGTCATACCCTTACTTACTGGTATGGTGACCAGCCCTCAAAAAGAAGACTGTACTTAAAAAGATGAAAAAATCCAGCGATCAGCAACATCGGTGCACTACGATCTACCCCAAACGAAGCCCTGAATGCCATACTCAGCATACCAAATCCAAGACTAGCTGGAATAGAAAAAGTGAAAGTATCGGCAATCAGGCTAAGGGAACCCAGCGATGGAGCCACCTTAATAAGGGTCACTCCTCCATTCTGCTTAACGACCCTAACGAGTACAGACTACTGCAATCCAAGGGAGTATCCTCCTTTTCAAGCCCTCATTCCCAATGCCAGGCCCAGAGAACGCAATATTCTTCTATACTGATGGCTCTAAACTGAACAAAAGAGTAGGAGGGGGAATATACTCCGAGCAACTAGGCATTAGAACCTCTTTTGGACTTCCAAATCACTGCAGCGTATTTCAAGCCGAAGTGATTGCCATAAGGGAAGCGCTATAATACCTAAACATACACAACTCCTCACAAAGAGGAGTCAACATATACAGCGACAGCCAAGCGGCTATAAAATCGATCAGCTCAGTCACAAGTAACTCCAAAACAGTCTCAGGCAACTGCATAGCAGATGAACTGGCACGCAAAGGCACCACCACACCCCTCTAGGGAGAACTGGAGGGCACTGGTGTTCCACTAGCCTCATACAAGCTCCAACTTAGGGAAGCCAACAAGGAAAAGAACCAGCTTAGCTGAGAAACCGTCCCTAATTGCCGGTTGGCCCGCCAACTCTGGCCCAAAATCTCTATAAAAAGAACATTTCAACTACTTAGGATGAACAGAACCCGCATTGGCACGGCAATAAGAGTCATCACGGGGCACTGGCTAGTGGGAACACATGCTAGGCGAATGAATTCATCCCACAACGACTACTGCCGCAGCTGCAGGGACGAAGAAGAGGAAGAAACCGAGCATCTTCTCTGCTACTGCTCAGTCTCTCAGACCTAAGCACCTGGATGACAGGTTCCTCAACAACATCTCAGCGATGTCAGAAATAGACCCCAACCGGATTGAAAGGTTCACCAAAGCCTCAGGGTGGGGGAACTGCTAGACCATAAGACCTCTCTTTTGCGTGTAAAGTGATTTTAGATTCAGCCCACGGTATCACAAGAGACCGAATAAGGTCTAAGTGTGGCGGTTGCCTCCTCAAGAGGTGAACGCCAGCCGTCTAACCTAACCTAACCTTCCTTTAACAATAATTGAAATTGCAATGCGTAGTTTTTAATTTTAGGTTTTTTTTGTAGATTTTATTCAAGTCGTTGGCTGGGCTTTGGAATCTTTTACGCAAGTATTTTTTATGTAGCTTGTTTAATTTAATAAACACATTTTCCAAAAACACATGTCTACTTTTTCTGATTCTATTTATACCCTTGCAGAGGGTAATAAATAGTAATAATTTTGGTCAAAAGTGTGCAACGCAGTGAAGGAGACATCTCCGACCCTATAAAGTATATATATTCTTGATCAGGATCACCTCCTGAGTCGATATAAGCATGTCCGTCTGTGCGTCTGTTTAGCTGAGCCTTTAGCGTGGTGTTGGTGTAGCGTGGACAATATGAGCAACAAAGGCAACGAAGACTCGCAGCACCATCCAGAACTCAATATGGAAGAGCTACAAGTTGACGAGCAAGGGACAAATGAGAACTTGCGTGGAGAAGGCACTAATTCTCCGACATAAATATGAATATATATTCACTGGCTCTTTGGACTAGGCATTATGTTTATGTAACAACACTGTATCACAATATTGTATTGCTACATTGAATGCTTGCTATAATGACCCATGCATACTACAAGTGAGTCACCCGAAAAAAATATATATTACCATTTTTTTGTGAAATCAAATGTTAATGCGAAAATAAAATCACCTGATGGCAGTAGAAGCCCAAGAAAAAATATTTTTGTGTGGATAACTGGGGATGGGGCTTGTCGCAAGATATTTTTGCGTCCATTTTCTTTGAATGAAATGAGAAGTCTATATGTTGTATGGTTAGTGGTTTTACTTAAACATAAATACTTTTTTATTGTTGACTGCTATTAAATAATATTTTAAATCTTCCTATGCTACATTTAATACACCAAATCTCTTTTTTTCAGGTTTTTCCCTTCAACTTATTGGCGGTTTTAGTTTGTTATTAATTAAATTTAGTTTTTATACATTTTAATTTTACCATATTGATAAATTTAACATTAAAAACCCCATGAAATGTTTATCATGTTCCTAATAGAGCTAAAAAAAAACATTGTATAATGATTACTTAAATTATTCATTTCCGATTTCCAAAACCACCATCTATAGCGCTTGCCAACCGAAAGGGATCGTGGCAAAACATTTATTTAATTCGGAAAGGGGACGATCAAGGTAGGGTGTGCCAAGATAGCTTCTATAACACCAAATAGAGTAATGTCGTCCGATTCTCGAAATTTGTCTCTTTTATCTTTTTAGTATTTTTATAACCTTGCAGAGGGTATTATAATTTTTGTCAGATAACTGACGGGCGGACAGACAGACAGACGGACATGCTTATATCGACTCAGGAGATGATCCTAATCCAGAATATACATACTTTATAAGGTCGGAGATGCCTCCTTCACTGCGTTGCGCATTTTTGAACAAAATTGTAAGTGGGAGAACAACATCCAGCATTACACAAAATACCTTTGTTTTCTACGAGAACAGTATGTATAAAAATTTCAGAAAACTCTTTACTTGTTTTCACGGATATCACAGCGGACGGCAGTCCGCTATGTGACGACATGAATGCTCTGCTTGTATCAGGCGCGTGAAGACACTATATATAGCCGAAGAATTAAAAATGTTCTGTGTGCGTTCAATCTGAATGAGTTATATACCAAATGAAAGGTATTGTTTTCATTAGAGGGATGTTATCCAAACATTTGCCAAGAGTAGTTTGGCTTGGGAGAAATTTGCGTAAATGTAAAACGCTTTCGATTTACTATATTGCAGATAGTGGGGACACGGGTGTCACCAGACAAAATACATTAATATTTTTATATAGACAGATTTTGCTTCAAAATACGCGTCGATTGGTATCTCAACCATCCCTATCCATCCCATTTTCTTTCGAAAGTTATTCAGGAAAATCGATTTAAAAAGAATTTCCCAAATGAAAATGTTTTTCAAATTTTACTCCAAAAAATGTCCAGTCCGCGCTTGCCTTATTTTGTACCTTAAAATTTTGAGTATAATAGTTACTAAAATAAAAGCAACGTTTGTTATACGATTTATAACTCATGGTTACTTAAAAAATTAAAAAGACTCTTAAATGTCTTTTAATTAACGCGTAACTTGACAACCAATGCACATAACTTCACATACTATATTTATTTAGAAAGGGTTTTTTAATATCTTTTTCGCTTTCTGCAAGATCAAATGTCTATATCGTAGGAAAAAAAAATACACTTAAAAAAAAATGTTTTTTCCCAAAAATAAAAAAAATAACAGTAAATATAAAAAATGCATTTAATTTATTTAATTTAAATGTAAAGTTTTTATTAATAGTGACCAGTGACCACACTGGCCGCGATTTCACTCTCCCAAGCAATTCACAAACAGCTGATGGCGCTCCACCTGGTGGCGACCGCAATCCGAAAAAAATATCCCAAACAATTTGCAGTTTCTTGTTTTCACCACTAGAAGCGCCAACGAAATCCAGAGAGCGCTCAAGATTTTGGAAAATTTTTTGAGTAGCACGGAGCAACTCAACTTTAGAAAATTTTTGGCGCGGAAGCTTGTCAGGGATAGCCCAACGGTAGAGTTCTCTGCTGATGTGTGAAGTGTACCGGACTCGAGCCGAGTTCGAGAATTCCACTATTTTTGTTATTTTGTTTTTTTTACTCATTAATTTTTGTTTTTATTAGGATTTATTATAAAAACACCTAGTATTTACGAAACACCAAGCGTATTTTTGAGTGGTATTGCGATTTGGACAATAGCTGAATGGTTAAAACGTCGCATTAACTGACCCGAAAGGCTCTCTGGCGCGACTCCTAGCACATTCAATTAGTTCAATAAAAGACTTAAAAATAAAAAGTTTTACTAATCAAATACAAAAAATTAAGAAGTATTTATAAATAAATAAAATATTATTTTTTTTTTTACAATTTAGTTTTTTTTTTCTGTACGAGAACTTTTTTACGCTTAAATCAAGAATTTTCGTTCTCAAAATCGAACTTTAGGAAAAAACATTCTAAAGTACGAATTTTTTTTCCTAAAGTTCGATTTTGAAGATTTGATGAATATTTTTTCTTTGTTGAATTAAGTAAAGTAGTTCTTGGTTGACTTGCAAGTGCATTCGTACTTGGATTAAGTACGAAATTCTTGATTTTACAATGTTACAAACGTTCATGCAACGCCAAAAATATCTGATATCATATAAAAAATAAAATAATGTATTGTGGAACAATAACAAGAAACAATATAAACACGTGCCGGGTAAGAATATTTTAAATGTATAATTTTGTATACATATGTATATTGCATTTATTCTTCACCAAAATTGATATCAGATATTTTGGGAGTGGCATGCGGGTTCGCCACCGTTATTTTACCTCGTCAAAAGGTTTTTTATATTGTATGGAGTAATAGGAACATACAAATGTACATACCATCGAAATATATATATGTACACATATGCATAAGTACATACATCTATGTATAAGTTTTATTGTATTCATATCAAAAATTTATTTAAACATATAACACTATACATTAAATTTTGAAAATAAATCTTACCCTTAGAATTTGTTATTTTACAATACTTTATTTGTTTTATTGTGTTAAAAAACTGTTTATAGATAATCGATTTTTCGCAAGCCACGAACGTGAATATTTTCAAGCGCGTTGTTTCAATTCATAAAAGAAACATTTCTTACGTAAATCTGCAAAAGTTAGTAATAATCTAAACAATTTTTACTATATTTACAATTGTCAAATATTTATTGTTTGTTCTATGCACTAAAAAAGGACTAAAATATCCTTTATAGTTGAAGGAGGATTGCCGTAAGTGGTAAACCCAAAAAATACTGGTAAAGTGCAGTATCATAAAGTTTCTGATGATACTATTATTATTTAAGAGGGAAATTAAAATCAATAAAGGCAAAAAAACCCTATATAAGTTCTATTCTAAAAAAATCTATAGGCAAAAGTCAAAGATTTTTAGATTCAATAATACCGAACTCACATAAGGTACAGTTTCTATAATTTGGATATAAAAAATTAAAGGCTTTTGATAAAAATTGGCAAATTCGGATCAATATGTTTATTTTTCAATGAATGACTTGTTTGTTATGGACTTTCTCCTAATCTTCTTAACCCCTTCAGATTTGGTTATCGCCAATTTGTCGAGAAAAACCCATAATTTGCATTTACAAAGGTGTGGGGGGTAATAAATATAGTCCTGCCTTTACAGACTCACGGCAAAAGATCGCAAATATGAATGGGTTAGCATCCAGCATCTTTTTCACCGCTGGGAGCAATTTATTTTGTCCCAAAAAAAAATTGATATATATGTATATGCTTTTGTATTATTAATCCTATATAATCAAACTTAGTTCACTCAAATTGACGTACTATGGTCCAATAAGGGCAAATAAACAGAATGTTGGTTACAAATTAATAATAAAAATAAAAAGGATAATAAAAAATTTGCTTACATTTTAGCAATTATATGGCAGGAAGATCGTCTCACGTTTTTTTTCTTACATTTTTTTGTTATGAAATTAGAATAAAATGTTTATTGTGTAGCAAGTCCCGAAATTGCTGGCCGACTTTTAACCAACTTTATAATATTAATAATTTTTATTTCATCACGCTCACCAAGTCCGCGAATTCTGTATATTTTTTGTATTTGTATCTTTCGCTAGGAACATAAAACGTTCATCGGTGCGGTGCGGGTTCCCCATGAAAATTTCTGGTATTTTTTTAGTTCTGAGTGGCGAACCGACCCTGTTAAGAACTGTTTTTCACCTATTTGCCATAAATAAAATATTCACCATAAAACATATAGACTACTCATATCATACAACGAAAATAGACGCAAAAATTTCTTCTGCTGCTGCGCTGTTCCTCTGTCATTCAGTAGTATTCCTCTGCTACCCTGTAGAGTTACGAAGATTACGTTGCGGAGCTTACTGTCTTCGTTGCCGCTGGCTTAGTGACTCAGCCAAAAGGGAGCGCGGGGGAAGCGCCGGTAAAAGAGCCAATGCCCGGCACAATAATAATGCGGGTCAGTGGCCAAAGGGAGAGCGCGGGGGAAGCGCAGGTAAAAGAGCCAGTGGGGCCAAAGGGGGAGCGCCTGGAAGAAAGCCGATGCCGCGGCATAATAACGATGCTGGCCGGTGGCCAAAGGGAGAAAAGTGAGAACGGGAGCCGCCGGTGCGACTTATTGGAAAGTGGGATTAACGGCGGGAATAGAAAGCTGAAGGATGAACGGCAGGAAGAAAGAGTTGCAAGGATTACCAGGCGCCTCTGGAGCTATATATGGAGGGCCCCTGGAGTAAATCGGGACCGAGTCTTCTAGGGAAGCTGGAAGAGTTGAGTGAAAGACCCCCGTGGGTAAGTCTAACATTCAAGCGAGAAAGTTTCCTTGGAGGAATTAGGAGTGTAAGCTGAAGGAACCCTCCGTTGGGTAGTCCGACATTCTCAAGTGCGAGAATTAAAGCGAGTGCGCAAGGATCTATGATCGTTGGCTCAAGGACCCCCTGTGGGTAAGTCCGGCGGCTGTACGCGAGTCATCGAGCAAGGATAAATCGAGGAGCAAGTGGGAAAAGGATCCAGGATCCGCGGCGGAACTGAAGCCCAAGGGTAAACAAAGTCGGGTTGGGTTACTCCCGGACACGACAGGTATCCTGGTGTTATAGCAAGAGCGTCGAATCGGTCTGGCGTACGCCTTACCCATTCCTGCCCGTTGTAACCAGGTGTTATCCTGTAAAACAGGGATAGCCAGCTCGGGAACTCAAGCCCAGCAATAAAGTCAAACAGGGACGTCCCAGTAAAGTCAAGAGACTTCTGATCTAGGCACCAAGAAGCGCATCCTGCCCGGCGTACGCCTGGGAGGTGAGCCTATTGGTCCGCCAACACGGATTAGGTGCCAGCCACGGCGAAAGGGCATTCCCAGTGAGCCAAGTATACCAACGATCCACGGCGCCCATAGAAGAGGAACAGCGACGACGACAGGAGCAGCGACATCAGGAGGAGCAGAGTCGGCAACAGCAGGAGCAGCGTCGGCAACAACGACGACCGGAGCAGCGGCGACAACAAGAGAGCGACGTCGGGAGCAGCACCACCGGCAGGAGAGGGGCAGCATAGGCCCGGCAACTGGAGCACGTGAGTTCAAACGGAGGAAACCGTGAACCGAACTGAGAGCGTCAGACACTGAGACCACACGTCCTGCTGGGCGAGAGCTGTGGAGGGGCGTGTGTATCGGCAGCAACCCGGAACGGTGACCGGGGAGCAAGGGGAGGACGAGCGTTCGATCGGCCGAGCCAAGCAGCCGGTGTGATTCAAACTTTGTAAACATCAGTCTGTATATTTAGTATATAAAAATAAAGGGGACATTTGTAAAACGAAGCACCCTGCGTTATTTCTGGGCTCGGGCAGTCACGTCGAATCTATAAATTCGGTGGAACGATCCATAAACTCTTTGAGCCAGCCGCGGCATTTGTTGCGAGCACCGATCAGCAAGAACAGTTCGTTACACCTGGCGCCCAAACTACGTGACTGCTTTCGAGGCTAGAAGTAACGCAAGCTTCAACATGAGAAAGAAGAATTTGATATACGCGCTTCGCAAGGAGGAACGGTAGAAAACATGAGGGCACTAGTTGCAAAGTGGGTCGACGAGACTAAGGACGACGAGGTGTTGGCGTTTACGCGTGGATTTGAGGAAAAGGACACACAGAGGTCCACGCCGAGACAAAGAGCAGTGAGTGAGTCAGAGAAGCTCATTCAAAGTCTGGCGGTACCAGAGATGAATTATGCTTTTCTTAATGAGCATGGAGCCACAAGTGCGGAAGCCAGTCCCGGTGCAGGTGGACTACGCAAAAGTGGCCACACAAGTCCGGGAGTGGTCATTCCGATTCGACGGAACAGGAGATCCACTAGAATTCGTGGACCAAGTGGCATGGTCCGCCAGAACGTACGGGTTAAACATAAGCATGATCCCGCGGGCGATACCGGAATTACTCCAGGATAGAGCGCAGAGATGGTTCATAATGAACGATTAGGAATGGCCAACTTGGAAAGCGTTCAGAAGGAGCTTCGAGTCGTTTTTTCTGCCGAAAGGTTATTTTGAAAAATTGGCAGACTAGGTTCGGCAGCGGAAGCAGCAACGAGGAGAACCTTTCAAAAAACCTTTAACAGGCAAGCCTCCATTGAACCACGCTGTGATCACAAACAGCCGGCGATGGAAAAGAAATGGCAGAGGGATGAACCGCATAAGGATCCTCCAGGACAAGGATGGATGCAGAGATGGCCGGCAGAGGGTCAGAGGCAAATGTTTCAGCAACAGCCGAGTCGGCAATGGGTTCCAGGCCCCAGAAAGCAACAACCGAATCTACATTGGGCTGGGGGCCCAAGGCAACAAACAAACCAGCAATGGGCTACAAGCCCCGAACAGCAACAACCGAATCAGCAATGGGCAGCAACGCCAAGACAAGGACATGTCGAAAACACGGCACAGGCATGCAACAGGTGTGGAGGCATGGGCCATTGGGCAAGTGGGGGCAGGAACCCCAGAATTTTGTTCTGCAGAATGTGCGGCGCAATAGGGGTAAGGAGCTCAGATTGCTGCCAAATATCAAGAAACGCGCAGCGATCTCAACCGTAGAGAGGAAGGCAGAGATCGCGAGGTGCTGCCTCTCAAAACTAGTTGGAGGATTATCAGGAGACGATCAGCAATTAACGGCGGTCGTCAAGGTCGGAGGAGCAAAAATTAAGGCTCTGATGGACACCGGGGCAATGGCGAGCTTCATTTCTGAGAAGCTAGCGGAGAACCCGGAAATCGCCGGAGAGCGAACGGCAACAAGGAGACTGGTAGAAGAGCTGCAGGAGAAGGGATGCATCGAGCCTTCGAATAGTGCTGATAGCTCAGCCGTCGTTATGAAAAAAAACGGGTCAATGGAGAATGTGCGTGGACTTCCGACAAATAAACGCAAAATCGGTAAAGGATGCGTACCCGATGCCACGAATAAACTTCATACTGGAGCAACTGAGGGAATCAAAATTTTTCAGCAGCCTCGAGCTTAAGGACGGCTATTGGCTATTGGCAAATCCCACTGGAGCATGGAAGCAGGAAGTACACGGCCTTTACGGTACCAGGAAAAGGTCTGTACCAGTGGAAGGTGATGCCGTTCGGGTTACATTCAGCATCGGCAACTTTCCAAAGGGCGTTGGACCAGGTCATAGGCCCGGATATGGCGCCGCACGCATTTGCATATCAAGATGACATCATTGTGATCGGACGCACAAGGGAGGAGCATATGGCGAACTTGAAAGACGTATTCCGAAGACTGAAGACGGCAAACTTAAAAATAAACACGGACAAGTGCCATTTTTTCAGGGAAGAGCTACTGTCCCTGGGCCATCGGATCACAAGTCAGGGAATTGGCATGGATCCCGGAAAGGTTGCGGCGATTACGGAATTGAAACCACCAACAAACGTGAAGGGGGTACGTCACTTCATTGGGATGGCTTCGTGGTATCGGCGATTCGTCCTAGACTTCGCAGGGGTCGCGAAACCATTAAAAGATCTCCTACGAAAAGGGACAAAATGGGAATGGACGGCCAGACATCAAGAGGCGTTTAAGAAGCTAAAGTCACGATTGGCAGAGGATCCAGTGCTGGCGTGCCCGGATTTCTCAAAGAAATTTGTGCTGCAAACAGACGCTAGCGACTACGGCGTGGGTGCAGTGTTGACGCAGGACACGGATGAGGGCGAGCGAGTGGTCGCTTACGCCAGTCGAACGCTGATAGGAGCGGAAAAGAATTACTCGGCGACTGAGAAAGAATGCTTAGCCATAATATGGGCAATTCGGCAAATGAGACCATACCTGGAGGGGTACCAGTTCGACGTGATCACGGACCATATGGCACTAAAATGGCTAAATAATGTAGAGAGCCCACTGGGAAGGATTGCAAGATGGGTATTTGAGCTGCAACAATACGACTATGTTATCAGCTACAGGTGAGGTAAGCTGAATGTGGTTGCAGATGCACTATTCCGCCAGCCGATGATGGAAAAGCTGAGGAGTGCCACAACAAGCGGAGACGTCGAATGCATATGGATAAGCGCACTAAAGAGGAAAATAGGAGAAAACCCACAAAAATATCCAGAATACATAGAAGAGGCAGGCCTGATTTACCGACATGTTCCACACAGAGCCGGAAGCGAAGAAGTGGCATCATAGAAGTTGTGTGTGCCGATTAATATGATACAGCAGGTGCTAAGGGAGAACCACGAAGCACCGACAGCGGACCATCTAGGCGGAAGAAAAATAATTGCGCGAATAGTAGCAAAGTACTTCTGGCCAGGGATGCAAAGGGACATAAGGAAGTATGTCAGACAGTGCGAAACGTGCATGCGGTACAAACCAAATCAAATGCAAGCTGCAGGGAAAATGCTGACACAGTTCCCAGAGGAACCATGGGCCATCCGCACATACTGTCGGATTTCGTAGGACCATTACCGAGGTCCAAGCATGGAAACACTATGCTGTTGGTTTTGATTGATCGATTCTCAAAATGGACGGAGATGGTTCCAATGCGGAAAGCAACCACTGAGGCGCTGCAGAAGGCAATACGCGAAAGGATTATCGGTAGGTACGGGGTGCCAAAGGTGATGATAACTGATAATGGGGTCCAGTTCACCAGTAGGAGTTTCAAAAAATTTCTCGAGGAGCTCAGAGTTCGGCATCAATTTACCGCACCATACACGCCGCAGGAAAATCCAACGGAAAGGGCGAACCGAACGGTCAAGACAATGATCGCCCAGTTTGCAGGCGAGGATCAGAGGACATGGGACGAGCACTGGCCTGAGTTTATGCTGGCAGTGAACTCAAGCGGGTCCGACTCCACGGGATACTCGCCATGCTTCGTAACCCAAAGCAGAGAGCCGAGGCCTTATATGATAAAGAGGCATTGGGGACGGGAGCATCAGAAGCCACGCCCTCAGAAAATGCAGCGAAGCTACAATAAGTGTTTGAGCTGGTGCGAAGGAACATGGAGCGAATAGCGCAGGAGCAAGCTAGTGGAGCCCAAAAACTGGCGACATAGTATGGACAAAAGAGCACCATCTGTCCAAAGCAGCCAAAGGGTTCGCGGCGAAATTAGCGCCAAGATACGGCGGGCCGTACACGGTGGCGAATTTCATATCGCCAGTGATTGTTGTGCTACGTCGCGTCGGCACAAAGAAAGAAAGGAGGGCACACATAAGTGAGCTAAAAGCCCAAGCAGAGGAGTCGGCGACACAGGCGTAAACAAAAAGGAAAACAAAACAAAAAAAAAAAAGAACCAAAAGGAAATAGGTGCCAACAAAAAGGGGAGAGTATGTACAAACGAAAAAAAGGAATGAGGAGGAGAGGCAAAACGAGATTATGGAACTAGACATAGGAGCCGCAAGAACGGAACTATTCCTGGCGGCCAAAATTTATGCCTATAAAAAGGCGGGGATGGGCACCGGCCGGCCTTCTTTTTTTTGCAACACCGGTAATATCATCGGACGAGAGCGACGTGGAGCTCGTCGGTATGCCCGGATGGAATATACGGCGGCTCCGGGCCACAAGCAGGGTCATCAGGGTCATGACAGAGAGAGGACCAGGAGGACGAGGGACCGTTGAGGAACCGGACCACAGGCCGAGCAAGGACCTGTTTGTGCTTCGCCATAGGCAACGGAGAAGCCGGGAGAAGGAGGAGTCCGAGGCAGCTCTGGCACTGGCGATGGCCAAGGAAGCGGTCCGTCGGTGGAGATCAGAGGTGGCAGGGCATCGCGCAGCGATGCTGAGGAGAGCGACGCGCCGGAGATGCCAGCGCAGCAGGGCCACCCAGCGGATCCGTTGGGCCAAAAAGGAGGAGATCGACGCACGGATCAGGAGGATGACGGGGCCACGAGTGTGGCCAAGTCGAAAGTGGCAGTCGGAGCCGTGGAATCGAGGGCCCTGGGTATGGCCGACCCCGGCGGCAAGGCCGGCGCTCGAGAGGCAGGCGTCCTGCCCGGAGAAGATGCCGCCGAGGCATCGCCGAGCAATTCTCAGGAGGTCAGATTCGGCAGGAGGCGGAAGAGCAGTGCCGCAGGAGATGTGGCCACCGGAGCTGCAGCGGAAGGTGACGGAGGAGGCCAGGCGACGGAAAAAGAAGAGTGGAAGGTGGAGCGTCATCTGGCAGGTGGAGGGGGGCATGCTTTCGGGTGCGTGGAGGCGCCAGCGGGATACGCGTCTCGTGGAAGGCATAGAATAAAAAAAAAATAATAAGAAAAATAAAAATTAAAAATTTGGAAAAGGAAGATTTGTAAAGTCGAAAAAGAAAGGGGGGGAAAAACAAAAAACACAAAAAAAAATAAAACAAGAATGGAAAGCTAACTTCGGGCGGAGCCGAAGTTGATATACCCTTGCAGCTTATATTATTAGATATATATTGGATCTTATATAGTCGGCAGATCCTTATAAAACTCGGCAGATCAAATTAGTTTGCCAAAAGTAGAATCCATACAAAGTCCCAGTCTTCTAACTTAAAAAACAACAGAGATATGGCATTTCCGATCAATCAGGTCTATGGCAGCTATAGGATATAGTCGGCCGATCCTTATGAAAGTTGACAGATCGAATAAGTCTGCCAAAAGAGGAGTCCACAGCAAGTCCCATCTTTCTAACTTTAAAAACAAAAAAAGTTATGGCATTTCCGATAGCCATAACTGGCAGCTATAGGATATAGTTGACCGATCCCGGCCGTTCCGACTTATATACTGCCTGCAAAGGAAAGAAGGATGTGTGCAAAGTTTGAAGTCGATAGCTTCAAAAATGAGAGATTAGTTTGCGTTTGTTTGAGGAAAAAATTATTAATATCGTTAAAAACAAAGCCGAATAGAAAGAGACATAATGAAGGGGAACGACCTGTCCGTTTCCCGAAGAAGGGGGGAGGTGGATAAGTTTATCCACACAGAAAAAAAAGGAGTCAAAACAAACAAACACAAAAAATCAAAGATGAAGAAGCTGGAACCACGTCACTTCTGTTGTTCCCGAAGAAAGGGGAAGTGTGAGGAGATTAAAGCTCCCACACGCCAAGACAGGTGGCAAGAAGGGGGCAGCAGTGGGGATAGGGGCTCTCGCGGCCGAGCGCGGATGCAGGAGAAAGCGGCGACAATGTGGAACGTAACGGTTCCGGACGGGCCTCTGTGATGGCCGTGCGCGGATGTAGGAGAAAGAGAAGGGGGGCGGGGAACATAGCGGCCGCGGTGGCCGAAGTGTTTAGAAAGTACTGAAGAAATGCGATGGGAGCGACCAAAAGGGGAGCGCGAGGGAATCGCCGGTAAAAGAGCCAATGCCCGGCACAATAACAATGCGGGCCGGTGGCCAAAGGGGGAGCACGGGGGAAAGTGCCGGTAGAAGAGCCAATGCCCGGCATAATAACAATGCGGGCCGGTGGCCAAAGGGGGAGCGCGGGGGAAAAGAGCCAGTGCCCGGCATAATAACAATGCGGCTCGGCGGCCGAAGGGGGAGCGCCTGGAAGAAAACCGATTAACGGTGGGAATAGAAAGCTGAAGGATGAACGGCAGGAAGAAAGAGTTGCAAGGATTACCGGGCTCCTCTGGAGCTCTTTGCAACACCGGTAATATCATCGGACGAGAGCGACGTGGAGCTCGTCGGTATGCCCGGATGGAATATACGGCGGCTCCGGGCCACAAGCAGGGTCATCAGGGTCATGACAGAGAGAGGACCAGGAGGACGCTGAAGGATGAACGGCAGGAAGAAAGAGTTGCAAGGATTACCGGGTGCCTCTGGAGCTATATAAAGAAGGCCCCTGGAGTAAATCGTGACCGAGTCTTCTAGGGAAGCTGGAAGAGTTGAGTGAAAGATCCCCCGTGGGTTAGTCTAACCTTTAAGCGAGAAAGTGTTCCTGGAGGAATTAGGAGTATGAGGGAGGAGGCTGAAGGACCCCCCGTGGGTAAGTCCGACAGTCTGAAATGCGAGAATTAAAGCGAGTGCGCGAGGAACTATGATCGTTTGCTCAAGAACCCCCTGTGGGTAAGTCCGGCGGCTGTACGCGAGTCATCGAACGAGGATAAATCAAGGAGCAAGTGGGAAAAGGATCCAGGATCCGTGGCGGATCTGAAGCCCAAGGGTAAACAGAGTCGGGTTGGGTTACTCCCGGACACGACTATCCTGGGTATCCTGGTGTTATAGCAAGAGCGTCGGATCGGTCTGGCGTACGCCTTACCCATTCCTGCCCGTTGTGACCAGGTGTGATCCTGTAAAGCGAGGGATAGCCAGCTCGGGAACTCAAGCCCAGCAATAAAACCAAACAGGGACGTCCCGGTCAGGTCAAGAGACTCCTGATCCAGGCGCTGGAGCGTAAGCACAGCGTGTCACCTGGAGTTAAAGGAGGCGCGACGCCAAACCTCTGGTCAGCCATAGAACCTGCGGTGTATAGGCATGCCGGTGTTTGGAGGCGAGTGGCAGACGCAGCAGGAGCAGCGTCGGCCACAACGACGACCGGAGCAGGCGACAACAGGAGAGCGACGTCGGGAGCAGTACCACCGGCAGGAGAGGGGCAGCATACGCCCGGCAACTGGAGCACATGAGTCCAAACAGAGGGAACCGTGATCCGAACCGGCGCCAGGCTCTGAGACCACACGTCCTGCTGGGCAAGAGCTGTGGAGGGGCGTGTGTATCGGCACCAACCCGGAACGGTGACCGGGGAGCAAGGGGAGGACGAGCGTTCGATCGGCCGAGCCAAGCAGCCGGTATGATTCAAACTTTGTAAACATCAGTCTGTATATTAAGTATATAAAAATAAAGGGGACATTTGTAAAACGAAGCACCCTGCGTTATTTCTGGGCTCGGGCAGTCACGTCGAATCTATCAATTCGGTGGAACGATCCATAAACTCTTTGATCCATAAACTCTTTTAAATAGATTCAGTTATGGTCGGCGGCCGGGATGTGCTGACTTTGCACTACATGCATAATACACCACATCGGGAACCGAACGGCTGAAGGTCCGTCCCCTAAAAGCGGTTATGCTGATTCAGCATAAGGCTGGACATAAAAATAAGTAATTACGGATGGTGCCTATTTTATTAGGTTTGTTAAAAGTGTTTGAACATTTTTGATTATTTTATTATGCTAACGATTGTTAACTACTCCGCCTTCAAGATTGAGGCCGCCCTCGGCTGACCCTAATTCGGCGAACACCTCCTTGAGCTAGGTTGCGGATCTTTTTGCCAGGTTTTGTCGATGACGATGAGCAAGATGCATGTCAACGCGGAGAATAGTGCTATTATGGCAAGCACTATCTGGTGCGTTTTAGTGTCATTGACTTCTTCTCAAACTTTCTGCATGATCCTCATGTTACGTTCACTCAAGCGATGAAGGTAAGGGAGGCTTAAAACTTCATGGCCGATGGTTATATTCAACAATTGTGAACTCGCCATTCCTTCCGAATATTGATGTCATAGACATACTGAGTTTTATTGATTACGGCGCGCTCGTCGAATCTTATGAAGTACGTTCCATGTATTAAAACTTCTGAGCCGTTGTCAACTCGAACCTGCCCTGAACAGTCATTGATGATGTTATCCTCATCTAGGGGGGTGATTGAAAGCAAGTTGCTTGGCTGGGCTTCGCAGTCTACAATTCCTCCTGCGTGTAGATCTGCAAGCCGTCAGATCGTGGTACCGGGTGATGTAGTGCAATCGTTAATTAAGTGGACATCTCTTTCACATTTTGTAATGACGTCGTCTTTTAACCGAAGGATTATATCGTATTGAGCGACCGAGAAAATTGAAACTTTCCTACATGCAAGTAGGATTTTTAGAAAATTTTTAGAAATTGTATTATAAAGAATAAAACGTTAGCGAATTGAAGTATTTTACGGACGAGACTCTTCTAGCGCCAATATGTTGGGGCTGACGATATCGATTTTAGCTAAGGCAATAGCAAGTAATAAATTTTGCAACTCCACCATTAACATTCTCTTGCAAGCCAGTAAGAATAAATGGCCAGAGTCATTTGTGAAATTTTGGCTGAGTTCAGAATTGGATTGACTGCAGTTGTTAGTAAGTTGATTTGATTTTGAGCTTTAGTATTATTTTCCATTTGTCTATTGTTTTAATTAATTAGTTGAGTTTCTATGAACCTAGTTTCCTCCAAATGCTCTGCATTTGGAGCTGGCGCTACAACCTTTAAAATAGAAACCACGATGTCTAATATTCTGGCCACTCTGTGGTGCACTTCCAACGAATCTTGCAGGTCTCGAAGGTGGTCAGTGTCTACCTTCAAAAGATTTCTCATGAGAACTGGCTAAAAACTATAACTATAAGAGGCGTATAGCCTAATGGTGTTATTAAAGGTTGTCTTTGTGAAGGTCCCCAGGTCCGCATCAGCGGTTTCCTCGTCGCATAACGGTGTGAGTTAGTTACGGAGTTTTCGTTTTGATTTTACCAGAACTTTGTCGTCGACTCAAAGCACTCGGTTTTGGCGAGAGGCATTTATACTGGCCCTGAGCGCAACCAGGGCGGTTCTGATTCTCTCTGAGATGTTTGTTGGTGTGTCCTCCGTTTGCTTTTGTATAACGTTATCCGGCCTTATCAATGACACAGTGGATTGACTTGTTATACGTGGTGGTGGCTAGTAAGCTCAACTCCTTTTGTACAAATTTCCTTTTGTTTTTTCTCGGAGCATATAATCACATCTACGGAGGACAAATCCATATAGGCGAATTATATTCTATCTCTTGCTAAAGAAAATGTATCATTCCATTGAGTAGTTCAATAATACAGGCGTGTCTCGGATCTCTCCGATCTTGTTTTACGTGGCATGTTCCACACTGAAGGGATTACAACCACGGCACTTGAATACACCTACAAGTAGCCAGCGCGCCAGACTAGAAGTTATATACATAGCGACCTGCCTGGTACCTTTCGAATATGTGCTTGCCGGGCAACATACTCCTTTTGGATAAGAGACGAAGTGTATCTATCACCTATACTGGTAGACTACATCTATGGGTCACAGAACCTTAGTAGTGCTTGGAAACACTATCCAACCCGTGGTACCGAAGTTTGTGGGCTCGGTGACCCACCCCTTTAGCTCCGACAAGCTCGGATGGGGCGCCCTGCCATGCTAGTCACTTCTTACGACAAGCTACGGCGAAATGTGGCAGTATTCTACTTCGCTAACCATACAGTGATAAAAAATGGGCTTTAGAAGCCCCTTCTCCTCCGAAACACTTCCCCAGCCAACTCCGTGAGTCTCCTGGTCCTGTCGTCGCTCTCCAGAATCCTTCCAAATGTTCGGGTTCCGCCAACGTGCTGCAGACCGAGTCCATCAAGGTCTCGCAAGTCTGCATAAAATGTGCTCCCAGTTCTCACTCGCTACTAGCGAGTGGGGCGTCGCTAGTGCGAAATCAGAGTGCAAAATCGACATGGAGATGCCTAATGAATCCGATAGAGAGGCAAGATTGCCTGTGACATGCTTTGTCTGTTAATTGGTACCGACAGCGTAAGTATGTGCCATCTCAAGTGTGCTGCTCTAGAGGATGGCGGGCTAGGATGGCTCTGTACAGAGTGTGACGTTGACGTCCATGCATAGAACACGACGTCCATCAGGACAGAAAAACTTATCAACCTGGCAGCTTGGGAAACTACCAGACCAGGTGGCGACTAGAGGAGGATCTAAAAAAATGACGTCATCGAGGCCTCAAGGCCTCGAGGCCTTAGTGGCTTTGGTGCAATGAGGTTCGATAGAATTTGGTAATATTTTGCCCAGATGGCTTTACTGTGGTTTTGGGAAATTACCGGCTTTGTCCTTTTAAGATTAAGGGATATCTCTATGTACCTACGGTCAGAAAGAGAGTGCTTCCTGTTTCGATACTAGCATCAGATCAATGGATTTTGTATCAATGGATATTACTGCAATTTGCAAAAATAAAGGTGGGTTCATTTCCTCCATTGCACAGGAAAAGTTGGTATCTGCCTATAAAATTAAAAATAGACTCATCACGGTCACGGTTGTGTTTGAGCTCGCCTATTGAGTATGGTGAGCGTGGGAGTCTCATCCTATTATGAGGCCTGTTGGGCCAAGCAGCCAAAAGCGAAAATGTTTAAAATAATCTATGACTGGGCAGAATTTATATACCGGGCCCCCACCCACTAACGGCTCTCGGCACGGTCAAGTGACACCTTAGTCCTGCCCGGTGTTAGATGGTTTTTAGATGGGAGTTGGGTGGGTACTGTAGTGTGGGAGAGGGGAAATGAGGGGAACGCTATTTATTAGAGGCGGCAACACGGAGCGGAGGCCCGCTAACTATCCGGTACCGCTTACGGCGCGGATGCCCGCTAACTATCCGGGGCTGTTTATTTGCGAGCAGAGGCCCCCGAGCTGAATCCTGCCATGCGGCCCTTGGCTTTATTCACAACTCAAAATTGTAAATATAGTTAAACAATGTTGGGTGTCATAACCTCGAAATCACCGGACTAGGCCAATGTGACACATGTCGTTGCAAACAACGTGAAAAAATAAACATTTAACAAATATGTTAGATAATTCATTTTATCTGACATAACAGATTGGGATGTCTGATTATTATAATTAGTAATTTTTTCAACAATTCGTTTGAAATTAATTCGTAATACCGACCTATTAGTCACATATTATTCCACATTTAACAGAACGCAACGAAACATCATCTCAAATCACCAATTTTGTTTAAGAGAAAACCATAGTATCCCTGAACGAGTTAATCGAATAACCTCCAAAATTCGAAAAATAACATCCAAATGTTGGTCAGCGGCCCAACATAGTTAGGTGTGCTGCCTAGCGTCTGCACAACTTCCTCCAACGATTCCTAGGAATCTGAAGTGCAAGCGATCACAACACCAACTCCAGTTGCGTTGCCGACTGCGACACTGCTACCTTTGCTTTCCTTGGGGTAGAAATTTTCTAAGTAAATCAGTCGCAAAATATCGATTCCAAATAAAATAAAAAGCTATTAAACTTGTTTACATTCAGTTTTTTATTATTTAAAAGTCACGAAAACGAAACTGCAAAAAGTCAACTAAGAATCGCCGTCAGTTGAAATTAAAAGTTCAAAAAATTAGACTTTGTTTTTTAACCTACAAACTAATGACCTGAGACAAAATGATTATGTTTACTAAATGGAGGGATTTCCATCCTCTGCCTTCGAGGTAGCGGTCCGGTTCCTTAAGGGGAACGCATCGTCCTGTTGTGTTCGGGATCTGGAGTGGGTCCTATCCACCTGGACATGGCTCCTCCACTGGTTGGGGGGGCGTGCGTTCCATCGCGGAACTGTTGCCTCCGGCGCAGTTATCTCAGCCCTTTCCAAGGCCATGTCTTCCAATCCACTCTCCTCGGACGAGAGTAGGAAGTCAAGGGGCTCTAATTCTTCGATCCACCCCTCGTTGGCCGCTTTAACTGCTGCCCGCCGTTGTGCCTCGGGTATCTCCACGTGGAATCGTACGTCCACTTCCACGGACTTGTCATCGGATGAGCTTGTCTGGGGTGGGATTACTACTCATGCCTCTGCCCGGCATTTGGTCGCGTAGCACACTACCCAGACTCCACTGGGGTGGTGTCGGAGAGGTCGCTGCCGATTCTAGTAGTGAATCTGGGGAGGTTGCACTGTCGGATGGGCTTACCTCGGCCATGGGGTTATATTCCCTGGCACTGCTGCTGCTGGATACGTCCATTTTGTTGTTGTGTCTGCCGGTTCTATAATTATCATTAAGGAGCTTATGATAAGTATCCCGACCGAGAGGCCCTAGGTGGGAGAGTTCCTACTGTGATATTCCTTAGGGTCTCCTCGCGAATTCCTCTGTACGTTTCTTAATGAAACTCTGCATTCTCCGGATCCACTTGCAGTGAGTCTGACACTCGGCCATGTATAGTAGCCCCTCTACTGGGTTACGTTATAGTGCGTCTGCTATCACGTTGTATTTTCCTTTCCTATAGATCACATCGAATTGGTATTGTTGTATCTCCAATGCCTACCTGGCGATGCGCCCAGTGGGGTTGTTGATGGAGTTCAGCCACTTGAGGCCGAAGTGATCGGTAATCACGTCAAACTTGTATGCCTCGAGATAGCAGCGTAGCTTGCGCATGGCACAAGCAATGGCCAGGCACTCCTTTTCTGTAGCGGATTATTTTTCCTCTACTCGTTCTAGTCGTCGGCTTGCATATGCGATGACCCTTTCGTTCCCGTCGATGGTCTGAGTCAGGACTGCTCCTAGTCTGGTGTCGCTGGAGTCTGTTTAAAACGCTAAAACAGGGGCGGCGGTCAGCCGAGCCTTCAGTGCTTCAAAAGCCTCTTGTTAAAGCTCCTTCCAGTTCCATTTCACGCCTTTCCGTAGTAGGGGAGACATGGGTTGGACGATAAAGGCGAAGTCTTGGAAAAATCGTAAGTACGACGACGCGATCCCCAAGTGGACTCGTAATTCTCGGACGTTGGTTGGGGGTTGTAGCTCCTTTATTGCGGGTACTTTGTCCGGGCCCGTCGTCCCGTCGGCGCAGGTAAGGTGGCACAGGTCGAAGGTTCTTTGCGTGCTCTTCCCACGTTGCTCCGTTGACTATGATGTTATCCAAATATGCGAAGGCGTATGGAACCTTGGTTAGTCCAATGACGCTGTCCCAGGCTCGCTGAAACCTTGCGGGAGTGGAGTTCAAATGACATTCCAGTGGAAGAGCCCTCGCTCTGGTACCGTAAAGGCGGTACACTCCCGTCTTTTCCGGGCCATAGGTAACCGCCAGTTTCCATTTTTCAGATCCAGTGAGGAGACGTACCTCGCGTTCCGAAGACGTTCCAAGATGTGATTCATACGCGGAAGCGGGTAGGCGGCCGGGACGGAGCTTGCGTTTAACTGTCTATAGTCTACCCACATCTGCATCTGGCCATTCTTTTTTCGAACGAGTTCCAACGGCGCACTGTGGGAGCACTATGGAGGGCTCGATTCGGTCGTCCTGTAGTAGTCCATCTATTTGTTCGTTGATAATCTGCTGCATGGCCGATTATCAATCCAAAATTCTTTCTCTTATCTTAAAGCGAACGGACGTGTTTTTTTTGTGCGCACTGCGTTTGTATTTAATATTTGATCTCAAAACTTAAAACTCCGGTGTTTATCTATATTTATTAATATTTATAATAAACAATCCTTTGCTTTACAAATATCCGTATCGCTTCGTGTGTGCAGTGGTATATTTGGAGGTAAATAATAACTTTATTAATTTTAATCCAAACATAGCTCTGCTCTGCTTCTTCATCTTTTACGGTGTTGCTTCTATCGTCGCTCAATAGAAATTCTTATCTCTATTCTTTACTGTTTATTAACCCGCACTAATCGCTCTCTTCAATCCCCCTTTTTCGTTTCACTGGCACAGTGGTTCAAGGTACGTTAATAATATAATAAAAAAAATATTAATATATTAATTAATCAAAACCATGGAATTTAAACTTGTCTGTGCGTTGAAGTCTTGTAATAAGACAATCTCCTCATCCCAGCCTACCATCCACTGCTGGCTTTGTGAAAACGTTTTACACGCAAAGTGTGCCGGGTTCACGGCCTCAGTTTCGGATGCCATTTCACGTAGGTCTGGGCTCCACTTTTGCTTTGACGGTTGTCGTGTTGTTCAGGGCGAAATGAGATCGTTCATGAGACAGACTAAAAGTGGATTTAACGAATTGGTTAGTGGTTTTCGTAAAATCAATGACCAACTCTGTGCGCTCGATACACAGTTTAGTAGTCTACAACTATTAAATGAGTCTCCAAAGCGTAAGAAATCCGCTTTTAGTGATGTGCTTGTGGCGAATAATCATCAGCCCTCTCAGCCGACAATCATGCAGCCGCTTATATCGCTGGCCACTCCAAGGGCCGGACCTGGGAAAAATTCGGCTTCCGAATATCTCGGGGTAAATGAGCAATTGTCCGATATGTGCTCTGTGGCATCGCTTCAAGTGATACCACTAGACCCAATAATACAAACCCCCTTAAGAGTCACCAAACAGGGCAATCAAGCGTCCGGACCACCGGTACGCACTGATGTTGCCGTATTAGTTACGGCGGCACCAAAACCCTTGCAGGTGATCCCGCCATCGAAACATATATTTGTTTCACGGCTTGCCCCTGATACTTCGGAGATTGATATCTCGGCTTACATCAAAGCCAGAACAAAAGCCGACATATAGGTGGTAGATATAACAAAATTCAAATACACCTACACCAGGCACACGTCATCTTTCAAAATACGTGTGCCTGTGCAGATGTTCAAGACGATTTGTTCCGCCAGCTTTTGGCCAGAGAACATTTTCGTCCAGGAATATCAGCCAAGTACGGTGAAGAAAAAAATTACCAAGCCTGTGGGAGTTAAACTACCACAGGTTAGAGCCACTGACCAACCTTCCACCTCATCTTCAAAAAACTAATTTCTACACTAACACTTACCTATCAGAATACTAGAGGGTTACGTAGTAAACTACCCAAACTGTATTCTGATAGTTCTTCCTTTGCATCTCACATTTTAGTCTTTACAGAAACTTGGTTAAAGCCGGAGATCTTAAGCTCCGAAGTATTTCCAAGTAAGTACACCACTTTTAGACGTGATAGAACACTGCGAAGGGGAGGAGGAGTCTTAATTTCTGTAAACTCCAATTTCGCTTCTGAAGAGGTACAATCACAAGAGTTTGGTGACATAGAATTTCTTTGCATTAAAATCATTTTGTCCGGTCATTCTTTATACGTTACCTGTTCTTACATACCACCTTCGTCGGAACCGTCTACATACTGTCAACATTTGTCCGCTATTCGTCTTATTTCGGACCGTCTGCCCGACAACGACCAGCTGGTAGCTCTAGGGGATTTCAATATACCAGAACTCATGTGGTCTAATGTTGAGAATTCTCCGTCCTTACTGCTTAACTCGCACCACGACTTCCCTGCGGGTATGTTCGACATGTCACTCGGGAAAATTAACCATGTTAGAAATTCTTTAGGTCGGTTGTTGGACTTGTGTTTCGTTTCTGATCCTAAAGGAATTACTCTTTCCAGAACTTTGCCCCTTTCTAACCCTGAGGATCCATATCATCCTACTCTTGGGGTTTCAATCGAAACCAATACCTTAATTGACCTTAAGTCTACACGTAAATGTAATGGCCGGATTCTTTCAAAAATAACGTTGTTTTAGTGGTCTGCCATGTCGCAGGGTGATCGAATGCTCAGCGAGTCGGGTCGGAGCCGACGAGCTCCTCAAATGGTTTGAGTTCTTCCTCTAAAAACTGGAGAGTCCGCGCATCGATTAGTGCTTGACTTGGGATGGCAGCGGGTCTTCAGCTAACGGCCAAATAAACATGAAGGCATCTCCCTGGTGCTCCTGCGTGCATTTGCGAGATACTTTGCGAAAAGGTGACTCGGCGTGAAGGGCGATGGCGGGCACATGATGTGCTTGTGGTCCGTTTCACGGGAGCAACACTCGAAATAGGTTAGTTTTAAGTACCGCACTTGGCACTGAGTAACGAGAAGCTTTAACTTTGTAATCGCATTTGTCTTTATTTTGGACCAGGTGATATTTTATAAGACCAGATAATTACATATGTGGTTAGTTGGTCAATGTTAATGAAAGTCCGCCGTTAAGGTCAATGTTAAAGCAAGTACGTGCTAAGTACTGGATCTGAGTCTGCTGACTCAGATCTCTAGGTATTGGGTTTCAGCTGAGCTCGCTGGTTTTGCTCGCTCTGGTCAGTCGGTCATTCTTACCACTGATATTGCTCAGTTTCTGCACCGATTCCGGTGATTTCTGGGGCCGTCTATTGGGGTTCTTAGGTCTTGTCACTAGGTGACAACTGTCGGAGATGTCTCTTTCACTGCGTTGCATACTTTTGACCAAAATGACCAACATTTTGTGAAAATGAGCTGCGAAGAAAGGGCCAAAACAAATTTTGTTTTTGTAATTGGTAAAACTTTTCCCGTTTTGCAAAAAGCTTATGGCGATGATACCCTATCTCGTAGCAGAGTGCACGAGTGGTTTTAACGTTTTCAAAGTGGTCGTGAGAATATAAATGACGATCAACATGTGGACCAATTAAAATTCGTGATCACCAAAAATTCCATCAAAACTGTGCGTGAATTCATATAAAATCTATTGTGACTGAATTCTCCCAGCTTCGCATGCGCTTTGTTGTTCTTTGTAAAGCTTCTGCGCAAGCTCTTAGTTTTGGCACTTGAATATTTGGCATTGATTGGAGCGGCTGTATATATTGGGGTTAAATTAAACCCATAATAAATATTGAAATTGAATCGGAAATTCAAGTTTAATTCGGCCGCTATCAAAAATCTGGTAGCGTTACATCGATTTTTCGCAATTTGGCCGAAAATTTGGGCTTAAGAAAGGTGTTTACACGGTTTGTTCCGTACTAATTGAATGACCATTAAAAATGGCTCAGAATCCAATATTCGAAGGCCACCATTAAAGAGGTCAAAAAGGACCAAAACTTCCTTTACAATATTGTGACTGTTCCTTCCTCCAGGTATCTGCTGCTCCTGCAGTAATCTGCAGTAATTACCCTTCCCACAAAACTGCAGTCTTGCCTGTTAAGGAAAATGATACTCGTGGATCTTTGCTAGAACCAGTTGGCCAGATCATGCGCAAGTTTCTGCAGATCGGGAGATCAATCCATTTTCTAACGGCTGCCAGGTCTAAGTACTCCCTTTTAATCCTGCCGGGTACCCATATGAGGCGAATGTCATGCTGCTCTGCCATCTCGTTAAGAGAACTGCGACAATTACTAAGTGTCCTAGAATTGTGTGGGAAGTGCTTTGAGTGCATCATGAGTGCCCGCAGGTGATGGGGATTTAAGTACTTCCCTGATTTGGAAGTCTGAAGGACTCGCTGCGACAAAGACGCTCGCAGTAGAAACCGCGTCCCACCTGGACGTTCAGCTTCTATCCTTAGGTGTAAATACGGTCCATGGGTTTATGCAATTCATTCCCCTCTGGAGAGGGGTGTACAGTAATTCGGGTGTGAAGTGGTGCAACTTCAGCTTGGTGGGACCATAGCAAGTTTTTTCCCACAATTTCGCCTCACGTATCCTTATTGCCACTTGTGTGGCTATCTTGCGCCCATTAGTATTGATTAGCTTCGCCATACGCTCCGTTTTCCAACGTTGTTCCCTGCAGGAGGAATTCTCTAGGGAGGTCCACCAGACTACAATATCTAAGAACAGAATTGGTCTAATGATCGCCGTATAGTATTATGTAACTATTTTAGAAGACATTTTTCATTGGTGGTAGGTGTAAAGTGCAATTTCCGCTTTAATTACTCTATCTGTGATGTGCTTCCAGTCTAGTTCACTGTCTAGCAAATGCCTAGGTATTTTGCACTACCAGTTAGTTAGAGTTAGTTTCCCCTAGGATCATCGGAAGATTTGGTATTTTATACTTCCTAGTCAATAGAACGAGTTCGGACTTGAATGGATTAACTCTAAGACCGTTCCTATTCACCCTAGCCGAGAGGATCCCAGCTCTTCCGTCATTAGATCAAACACAGTTTGTGTAAATTTCCAGGACTACCCTCTCTTATCTTAAAGCGAACGGACGTGTTTTTTTTATGCGTTTTTACTAAATATTTGATTTGATAACTTAAAACTCCTGTGTTTATCTATATTTATTAATGTTTATAATAACCAATCTTTTGCATTTCGAATATCCCTATCGCTTCATAGTGGTGTATATGGAGTGGTATATATAGTGCAGTGGTATATTTGGAGGTAAAATAATAATTTATTAATTTTCTTCCAAACACTAAGCGCAAACATGTATCTTTGCTGGGTAAAATGCAGAGAGAGACTTCGAGTCCCGAGGCCAAACAATATAGCTCAAGTTGAAGTCGCCAGCTCCGTTCTAGCAAATACACTGGCGATGTTTTCCATATGTGCAAGATAGGTGCACTATTTCACTGATTGCACTATTTTGCGGGATATTCGATGCAATGATGATGAAGGGGCCCTGAATGCCCTAGATTAAAACGGATAGCTGATCCAGTAGAGGGTCGACAACCGGAAGCTTAAACAATGTGGCCGGCAGAAATCGACGGATAGCGATGATCATACCGCCTCCCCGCTCACTCTGGATGCTGGATGCATAACGGTCTCTCCGAAATACTTGACACAAGTTGGGCTCAAAAAACTCGGAAGAACTAAAGTTGCTATTGAACCACGTTTCCACAAGAACGATTACATCAAAACCGCAGACTAAAGAATTCAAAAGCACCTTGCAGGACTTGGTCCTAATTCCCGAAATATTTTGGCAGCAACTCTGTCGTGTGGGAATTGTGCGGCTTGGCGGTAATGGTGAAGATACTAGCAGGGATGCAAGTGGCCTGATGCAAGTGGCTGCATATCTCAAACGCTTAGTTTCCAAGATAGCCAACGAGGAAACATATATAGTTTCTTAAATCTCCAAATTGGACCTATGAGTGTACAGTCGCCGTGCGAGTCCCATGACAGGTAAAGATATAGAGCGATTAAAGTCTGGAGCGTCCACAAACATTCTCTCCATTCGCCAAAAAGTAAACAGGAGCGGACAGCCTCCCAGTGGACGGCCCATCGAAAAAAGGTAAAAAGATAACCAAAGAAGCGCTCCTAATATCACGATTTCGAACCACTTGTTGTTTCTGGAGATCCACAAGCGAAGATAAAATGTAAACAGCTAACCTTGAATCTGTTGTTGTTGCAGCAAATTATGCATCGATGGGAGCAGAATATGTCGATGATATATGTATTGATATTGTTAGAAATAAAAAGACTTTTTTGATTATATTTGTGATACGACTTTTTAGCCTATCCTAATGGACTATAAGTTTTATTTTTCCCTGCATTTATATTATTTCTATCCTTTATGCCTACAACCTTATATGGTCCCAAATATTTATTTTCTATCTTTTGAGCTGTGTTGTTTTTCATAATAACTAATTCACCTGTTTTAAGTTTATCCTAATAGTATCATATCCTACAGTATTTATAAAAATACTGTATGTATTTAAAAAATGTATTTATTACGTTCGAAGACTTCTTTCAATGGTACCTAATGTTTGGTAGTGATGAGCTGTTGAGTGTATATTACCTATATTCATATACTTACACAACTCCTTCATTGTTATTTCGGCAAAGCTGCAGACGTTTCTCCAGGTGTCGACGTCTTCCAGAATCCTTCTTCCTAGGAGCTCTGCCATTGTCATACCTCCATCCTTCATTCCTTTATCCCTCGCTCTGGTAAAGCGCGGGCAGCTCAGGGTTATGTGTTCCGCCGTTTCTTCAGTGCCACTTCTAAGGTACCTTGGGTCCTCATCGAGGCCAAACCGGTACAGGTAGCTCCTAACGCAGCCGTTGCCACTTCATATTTGCGTCAGCCAAAAATTTACCTCTCCATGCTTGCATCTGTGCATCCAGCACGTGATGTTTGGGATCATTTGGTGGGTCCATCGACTGTTGGTGGGTTCATCCCAGCGCCTTTGCCAAGTTGCCATGCTTGCGGCTCTGGCGTTTCGTTTCAGCCCCTGGCGGTTTCCTGCTGGGAGCTCCTCCCTTTGGTCGTCCAGTGCCTCGTAACCTTATTTTGCTTCCGTAGCTAGCAGGTCTATTGGCACCATGCCTGCAATAGCCAGGGCTGCGTCGTCAGAGATGGTGCGGAAGCTCGAGCAGACTCTCAGGGCGCATAGTCTGTAAGTGATTTTCACACCTTTGGCGTACGATTAGCGGCTCCCTCTTAGACACAATTTTAGAATTGTGGCTCTGCAGATGGTCTTTAGATGGAGCCTGCATCCTTGCCTTGGGCCTCTGCAATTTAACATCATCGGCGCCAGGGCTCTGGCTACGATTTCTGCCTTCTTGTTGGCTTCGAGCAGGTGCTCCGTGACGCACAGCCTCGTGTCAATCATCACTCCCTGAGGTACCTGATTGCTCTGGAAGATTTCACGACGTGCCCGCAAACCTGAATTGTGACCGTTTGCATGGGGTCTCCGCCACTTGGAGAGTCTTGGCGACCACCACTATCCCAACGTCGTCTGCCAACCCTATAATTTGCGTTCGTTCCCAGCAGAGTCGGGCCTAGGACGGAGCCTTATGGGACCTCTAAGGTGATCACATGCTCCTGGGTGCCAGTGGTGGTGTCGCACCTAAAGATACGGTCACTAAGGTACGATTTAATAATTCCCACCAAGCTTGCGGGGATGTTGAGATTAAGCAGCGGTTCGACTATTACATCCCACCGGGCCGTATTGAAGGCATTTTTGATGTCCTTGTTTTTGATGATTTTTGACCGTAGCTATAACCGTAGCGTCGCCGGGCTGAACCTTATAGGTCTCGAACCTGGCGTTTCTCTTGCTCAGTCGGAGATGTCGCAAATGATGTACTTGTGATCGCTGCCAGTATACTCCATACTAATTGTCCACATCGCCTTCCTGAAGAGCCTGCTTCTGCAAAAGGTAAGACCGAGCCGCATCCTGCTCTACTGAAAGTGTGCCGGGAGCCTGTGTTAGGCAGGACCACACCTAGGGTCGCGAAGGTCTCCAGGAGCGTGCGGCCTTTTGCATTGGTGAGGGCTGACCCCCATTCCTCTGCCCAAGTAATAAAGTCTCTATTGTATTATATTACAGTAACTGCATACTCAGTAGGCTTTGTCTGATGTTTTAGTTATTATCATCGGTGCTCTTGTATGTCTTCTTGTTTTAACTTGTGAGCATTTATGAAATTTTTAACGTGATTTGCAACGTCACGCTTCTATTCAGTATAGCTTTATTCTACTGCTTTCATTTATAATGTAGGTCATCGGGTTGAGTAGCTCTACTCTTAATGTATTTAATTTTTAATTGCACATATTAATACCATTGCAGAGGGTATTCTAATTTTCATAATTTTTATTTTTCCAATAAGCATGCCTGTCTGTATCTACGCCAACTAGAGTCTCAGTTTTAAAGCTATCGACTTCAAACTTCGCTTTCAAAGTTCCTTTTTTCCTTTGCTGGACGGTCACTACTTTTATAACATCTTCATTTTGAACGACGTTATATATTTAGTGCTCTGAAGCTTTTTCTATTGTTCACGTTGGCAATGCGCTTTTATTATTTTTATATCATGTGCAGAATTTCTGTCATAAATAATGGATAAATAATGATTGGCAAGATGGAGTACCAGGCTGGGTTTTGAAGATCTGCGAATTTTTCTAGAACTGCTAACTAAAACATGTATAGTTCCTTTGCATAAAAAGGGAAAATATCCGATAATGCCAAAGCTAAGAAATTGTTTATTTTTCTTCTTTAGGTAATTTGACATAACTCCATTCGTTTAATCATTGTCAACCAAAAACTATTTCATTATTTTCTCTTTTCTCTTGGAAGGTCCTGGAGAAGCACTCCTTCTCCGACCACAGGTATATTCAGATATCTCTAACTCTTAAAAGCACAAAGCCAGTAGTTTTAAATAAATCACAGAAAGGCGAACTGGGCCAAATATTACCAAATATTTCCTCTCGAACACCATTGCATCATTGCAATTACCACCAGACTATCCTCAATCCATGGGAAGCCCTGCGCAAGAATGCAATAATGCCTGCAATAGTGCCTTCAAAAGAGCATGCCCAGAACAAAATCAAATAAGCGAAATAGGCACCTCTGATGGTCTACAGAACTAGCAACCCAAACGAGGAGATCCCCTGGACCGAGTATTAAGGCTCCCTTGCCTCTTACAAAAGGCCAGCCGAAAAGCGAAGCACTTCTCAAGGAACTCTTTCTGCTCGGACATAGAAAATTCAGCTCAAAAATACAACAGCAAAGCTTTGAAATATCCAAGTCAAATCAGCCACTACCCTAGGCTAAAGAAAGCAGATGACAGAGATATCATTTGTATACCTCGGATCCGAGGATTTCAGGCTTTAAACAGGTTTCGGTGAAGACTTTAATATGGGATGCAAAGAAAAGACTATCAGAAAAAAGTCTAGGAAGCTTACTTCGTAAGCCCCTGATACTCTGATAGGTGTGATTAATAGAGTATGTTAGTTTTTTGAAGAGTCGGATTGGACAGATGTTGAGAGCTTGACTCCAGCAGGCTTCGAATTTTTTTTCTTTACCTTACTCGGCTGATGCTCTTGTACAAATATGTCCTCTCGCCAGAGGCCAGGCGAACATAACGTCGTAAACAACGGCACTGGCACACGTATCGTGAAGATGACTTGCGCCACGAGTAGGAATATTTAAATTTCCTAAAATCTTCCGCTATAAGAATAATAACGGCCTTGGTTTTGATTTAGGTATAAGCCGAGATATCAATCTCTAAGGTTCACCAGTAAGGTTTTAGTGCCACGGTCGGTAATACCGCGACATCAGTCCGTTCCGGGGGTCCGGGCGGTAGATTACCATGTTGAGTGGATGCTACGGGGGTTAGTTCCAGGACATTCCTTGGAATTATTTGGAGTGATGCCATAGAGGACAAGGCGGACGAGCTTTGCTCAGTAACGGGAAAATCGGATGCCCAATTTTTGTTACCGTTCCTGCTCTTGGGGTAGCAAAGAAATGAGCGGCTGTATCATTGCGAGTGGATCAAGTTCGCTTTGGAGATTTCAAGGATTTTCGCTTTGGAGATTTATTTAACAGCTGAAGGCTGATATAAGGTTATTACGATCAATAAGGTGCGGTTAGTATCCATTCCAGGTTCCAATTAAAAGATAAGCCGACGTTCTTAGGATCCTCTGACAACGATGTAAGGGGTCTCGACAAGGGAAATTTCTACAAGGACAGTAACCAATTCATCATATGTTAAATAGGCTTTAGCAACATTTTTGGCAAGCAGTGTCTTGGCGACACACCTTGATTAAATCTATGTGAATAAGATCATCACTTGTAACATTTCTCAGAACAAGTAACTGTGTTCAATTAAAACAGCTGCAAGTCGTCGCCTTTATTTTCTCGCTATAGGATTGACTGAAACTTACGATCTTGTCCAACTTCGTTATATTGGCGATACAGTTTGGATATGTCTCCGGATAGAGTGTATTTGTGCCATCGAAAGGCAAATAGTATTGTTATTAGATCTTTTTGTATCGGAGGGCCGACCATTAGAATTTCGCATATTCCCTAAGGTTGATCGCTCGCTCAGCCATTTCCTTGATCCATTTCCTTAGGTTAATACCGGCCCTAGATAGCTGAGCCGGTAGAATGCCGTTCGGGCCCGGAGATTTGAAGGGTTTAAAACTGTCTATTGCCCATTTAAGATTCCTGTCACTAAGGAGGTAGTTGAGGGAGCCCTGGTGGCCCTGGCTGCGCATCACCTGGGTTGTTCCTTCCGCTGAGAAACCCAGGAAGTGCGCGTTGATAGGGGTCTCCAGGGATTCCTGGCTTGAAGTTGTCCACCGCCCATCCATGTTCTTAATATAACCTACGTTGGAGGCTGTAGTAGAAAGAATCTTTCTTAGGCTGGCGGCCTCTGCCGCATCCAGGGGACATGAATGTTGGTGCAGAAACTGGCCCAGGCAACCCTTTTTGCCTTTCGCAATTCCTTGTTATACCGCCTGAGTTCAGCTTTATAGGCCTCCCACGCCTCGTCCGTGTTGGTGCGGTACGGGTGTGTTAAGAGGAGCCCAATAATTTAGGTATTACTCCAATGAGTTCCGTTTTAAAACTGTTTTTATTTATTTCCATTCTCTTATAAGAAAGATACATGAAAATCTTAAATCTATTTAAAAATACTTATCAACGAACTCTACGCTGACATGCTATGTGACCCTTTTCTAAGTGCTTCAAGTGCACCACATATGTACATATGTACTTAGGCTGCAGGGGATCGGTCTCAAATCATGCCTATCTCTTATTTCCATGGCTCCGATCCCTTGAGACTCTATCTTTGGATTCTAATCGTGTTCAAAGCTTGAACATTCTGCAAAGGGCCACAAAAACTGGTGTACATTTTATATTTTTTAGAATTAGTATGCATGTATGTATATGTGTATTTTGGCTTTTGTATTATTATGATAACAATATATAGTTCACTGTATATTTTTAACTCATATGTTGAAATATTTTAACATTGCTTAAGATATTAGCTCTCATGTTCAACATAATGTTTGAACAGGGTGGTTAAACGCCCTACGTGCATTTTTCTTGAAGGGAGCTAACGACGAGGTCCACCACGGAGGCTTCTTCGATCGGCTGTTACCTATCCTTTTTTTGGGGCAGGCCATATGGTATGCCTTAGCGCTTGCCGCAGTTAGCTTATCTACCATGGCGTTGAGCCCCCCGTAAGTCTGGATAATCTCTGATGGTGGTTCCCCTTAGGATCTTTCTAGTATCTTTTTATAGAGCTCCCAGTTTGCCTTCCTTGGATTGCATACGGCTTGCTTAAATTTCGTGAAGTTTTCGAGCTATCTCAACATAGCGGTGGTTTGAAAAGGAGTGTTTATCTAGGACTCTCCAGCTGGTGATTGCATCAGCCAGGGAGTGTGAGAATAGGGTAAAGTCAAGAACCTCTCTCCTGTTTTTGACGATGAAGGTGGGTTCTGAACCTCTGTTATCCACTAGAAGCTTAGAGCTGAGGATAAAATCGAAGATTGAATCACCCCTTTCCATCGCATCCTATTAATAGGTTGATTTTCCTTCTCTCTCTACTTAGCCGCCTAAGTAGCAAATGCGATGGAGGTTCTATGTGGAGGTCCATATACGCCGAGCATATTCTAAGAGGGCCGCCTGGGCCTTCTATCGCTGCGGCTACATGATCTTCGTTGCTGAAATTTGGTAGCAAGAAAATGTTAAGGCTCTTTTTTGCGAGAATGCATGCTCGCTTTTTACCTATTACATCGGCTGTGCACAGCCTGAAATCCGACGCCCCCAAACCGAGAATCCTGTCTCCATGGATCCAGGGTTCTTGGATGAGGGCCACGTCAGGTCCCTCTCTGCGAGATAGAGCAGCAGGGCGGATGCCTCCTTACTGTGATGGAGATTTATCTGCAGGAGTGTCAGGGACATCTTTTAGATTCTCCACCACAGTAACCTCTGCCTCGGTATCGGAGCCTAGCAGTGAGTCCTCCTCTAAACCGACGCCTCCAAGAGCCCTTGCCAAGTCTTCCACATCCGACATTCCATCTGGGCGAACCTCTTGGGTCGATTCCTCCAAATCTGGCTCCTGTGCGTCTATTTCCAAGTCGATGCCTCCTGACTTGCCCTTCGCATCCGACTTGTAGATCCTCACTGCCACGTACTCGAACCCGTACTTAATACGGCTACCAGCACCCTCCAGGATCCTTGCAGTCTCCTCATTTAATGTGAGGACAACCTGCCTTCTTAGTCCCACTGCTTCCTCCACCTTGGCGACTCTCCAGTCCGCCGTAGGGAGTGTGGGATTGCACATTTTCAGCATGGCCAGTATGGTTACAGGGCCAGTCAACTTCTCTGTCAGCCATACGCGGGCCCTCGCTTTGATGGGGATCTTTTCCCAGTCTACCGCCTCCAGACTGGCTCCTGGGTAAGCCTCTCCAAGCGACGCAATCATGCGCTTGTAGATGCTTTCAGACCTCGCATCTTGGCACGCTATCACCTTGATGCTAGCTTGATACCATCCTTCGTCTTTGCAGTCCGGTGGAGGTCCTCCGCTCTTGAGCATCTCCTCCATGAAGCACCCACGCAGCTCATTCACCACCCTCCGCCAAAGCTCCTTGAGGATCAGGCCATCCTTGGAGCCGTTGTCAACGACCCCATTGATGGTCCTACCCTTCGTTACCTCAGCGAAGGATCTGTTACTCGGTTGTGCACCTTTTTCTTCTTCGCTATGGGCGCTCCACCGTCAGTCGACCTCTGCCTCGGCGGCAGAGCCGCCTACTCCTGTCGGCTTCTTTGGATCCAGTCTCACTCCCGCTTTTGCTGGCTGACAGTCAGGCAAGATTGATAACTTGATAATCTCAGCCTGATCGCGGTTGGATTCCGCCGATGGGTCCGCCCTCATCAAATTGAAGGCCGCTCTCCTCCTATCCTTATAGGAGCCCTTCCGTTGTAAGGAGCCAGCAGCCGCCGGACCAGGGCTCTCCTTAGGGATACAGCCGTCCGTGAACCCCCCGGACATGCATCCCTCGGCATATGCTGTTCCACCTTGGATTGGGGTAATTTGAGGAAGAGAGTGTTCTCTCCCCGCTCGACTACGATTCGCCAGCGCCCTCGGCAAAGACATGTCCTTACCGGAACCAGTCTCTCTAACGCCCTCACGCACTACCAGCGGAGTACACAGTTCTCATGCGTTTCTCCCCCTGTAGTACCCGTTGGCTGACTGCCTTAAGACTACTTAGCCACTAAGAAAATTACATTTCCATCCATGTTATCACAAATAATGGCATAATCCTTCGAACTTTCGGCGCTGCTCCACGTGTTTTTCATTCGCTCTTGCTTATCAGAATCTTTTCTTCTCTGTTCTCACTTCCGCGCAATCCAATATGATACCACGATATTAGCTTCACTCTCGATTTTTGGTTAAACTACTGTAACGAACTGTTTTCTTTTTTGATCAAGCTCGCAACAATTGCCGCGGCTGGCTCACAGAGTTTTGTAGGTCGTTCCACCGACTTTATAGATTCGACGTGATCGCCCGAGCCCAGAACTAACACCGAACTTTTTCCATTTAGTAACACATTTATTCTTGTTGAATTACAAAATTAATGCAATAGTGGATGTCACAGGCGTTGACTACTCCGGTGGATCCTCGCTGCCTCTCCAGTCGATGTCGCTCGGCACTGTCGTTGAAAGCTTGTTCTCCCGTCGTTCCCCGGTCACCGTTCCGGGTTGGTGCTAATATACACACCCCATAAGCTCTCGCCTGGCAGGATGTGTGGTCTTGCTGCCTGGCGCCGGTTCGGCAAGCGGATCCCTCGGTTCGAGCTCACGTTCTCCATCTACGAGGCTTATGCTGCCTCTCTCCTGCTGCTGTCGCTAATCCTGTTGTTGCTGTCGCTCCTGTCGATCTTTTTCTCCCACGGCGTCCTTGCTCCTGGTCGATTGCCGGTGTTTCAGTCTTACTGATTTTCCCTCTCGCCGTGGCCGGCACCTAATCCGTGTTAGTCACCAATAGGCACATCTACTAGGCATTCGCCGGGCAGGATCCGCTTTCGTGGAGCCTGACAGCCCGATCAGCGCACGAATGGACTTCCTACCTCTCATGACACACCCCCGGTTGCGATCGACACTCACCGCCAAACACCTGCGTGCATACGCTCCGCAGGATCTATGGCAGACAAGAGGTTGGGCGTCGCGCCTCCTTTATTACAAGTGATCGCTGTGCGCACGCCCCAGCGTGCCTGGATCACAACTCTTCTGACTTGACCGGGGTGTCCCTGCGTGGTTTTATATTTGGGCCTGCGTTCCCAGACTGGTTACCCCTCGCTTTACGGGATCACACCTGGTCGTCGTGGTCAGGAATCGATAAGGCGTACGCCAGACCGACCCGTCAACTTCAGGATTCCTGTCGTGTCCGGGAAATGAACCAACCCGACTCGTTTTATGCTGGGCTTCAGCCTTGCCAAGGAACCCCGATCATTTTCACACTTGCGTCTTGATGAATACTTTCTCTTGATTCTTGTACAGCCGCCGGACTTACCCACAGGGGGTCTTGAGCCACGTATCACAGATCCTTTTCGCACTCGCTCTAAATCCCGCACTTGAGACCGTCAGACTTACCCACGGAAGGTCCTTCAGCCTATACTCCTAATACCTCCAAGGAAGCTTTCCTGCTTGAATGTTGGACTTACCCAAAGGGGGTCCTTCAACTCAACTCTTCCAGCTTCCATAAAAGGCGCTGTCTCGATCTATTCCAGTGGGCCTCTTTATATAGCTCCAGAGGCGCCCTACCCCTTGTGAGGAGATTATATCTTCCACACGCCAAGACAGGTGGCAAGAGAGAAGCAGAAGCGGGGAAAGGGCTATCGCGGCCGTGCGCGAATGTAGGAGAAAGCGGAGACAACGTGCAACGTATCGGTTCCGGACGGGCCAGTGCGGCGGCGTTCAAAAGGTGTAGGAGAGAGAGCGGGGGCAGCGGGCAACGTAGCGGCCGCGGTGGCCGCGGTGGCCGCTGTGTTTCGAAAGTACGGAAGGAGAGAAATGCATTTGGAGCGGCCAAAGTGGGAGTGCGGGGGAAGCGCCTGGAAGAAAGGACGAAGGGGAAAAAAGGGGGGCGTGAGAAAGGGAGCCAGTAGAAAGGGAGCGACTATTGGAAAGTATGATTAACGGTGAGAATAGGAACCTGAAGGATTAACGGCAAGAAGCGAGAGTTGCAAGGATTAACGGGCGTCTCAGGAGCTATATAGGGAGGGCCCCTGGAGCAAATGGGGACCGAGTCTTCTAGGGAAGCTGGAAGTGTTGAGTTGAAGGACCCCCCTTGGGTAAGTCCAACATTCAAGCAGGAAAGCTTCCTTGGAGGTATAAGGAGTATAGGCTGAAGGACCCCCCGTGGGTAAGTCCGACGGTCTCAAGTGCGGGATTTAGAGCGAATGCGAGAAGGATCTGTGATCCGTGGCTCAAGAACCCCCTGTGGGTAAGTCCGGCGGCTGTACAAGATCAAGAGAAAGGATTTATCAAGAAGCAAGTGTGAAAAGGATCCGGGTTCCTTGGCAAGGCTGAAGCCCAGCGTAAACCGAGTCGGGTTGGTGCATTTCCCGGACACAACAAGTATCCTGGTGTCGGAGCTGTAGAGACGGATTGGTCTGGCGTACGCCTTATCGATTCCTGACCGCGTCGACCAGGTGATCCTGTATCGCGAGGGGTGACCAGCTCGGGTCAGCCCACAAGAACTCAAGCCCACAGATAAAACCAATCAAGGACACCCTGGTCAAGTCAGAAGACTCCTGATCCAGGCCCGATGGAGCGTACGCACAGCGATCACCTGTAATGAAGGAGGCGCGACGCCCAACCTCTTGCCTGCCATAGATCCTGCGGAGCGTATGCACGCAGGTGTTTGGCGGCGAGTGGCGAAAGCAACAGGGAGTGTGTCCTGGGGGGAAAGGAAGGCCCTTCGTGCCCTGATCCGGCTGCCAGGCTCCAGGAAGGTGAATCTTGCCCGGCGTATGCCTGGTAGGTGTGCCCATTGGTGACCAACATGGGTTAGGAGCCGGCCACGGCGAAAGGGCAGAGTCAGCGAGCCGGGACACCGGCAATCAACAACAACGACGAAAGCGACAACAACGAGAAAAGCAACAACAACAGTAGCGACAATTACAGGGTCAGCGTCAGCAGCAGGAGAGGAGCAGCTGCCGCTGGAGCACGTGAGTCCAAACCAAGGGATCCGTTAGCCAAACCCGATGAAGAGCCACAATAACGACGGGAGCGACAACAAAGATAAGAGCAACAACAAAAGGAGCGACAATTTCAGGGTCAGCGTCAGCAGCCAGAGAGGAGTAGCATAGGCCCCGCCGCTGGAGCATATGAGTCCAAACCAAGGGATCCGTTAGCCGAACCGGCGCCAGGCACCAATACCACATATCCTGCCAGGCGAGAGCTTGGGGGGTGTGTATATTGGCACCAACCCGGAACGCTGACCGGAGAACGACGTGAAGACGCGCGTCCAACGGCGGAGCAACAAGGATCCACCAGGGGAGTCAACGCCGGTGAGATTCACCATTGAAATAATTCTGTATGTTAGAAATAATAAAACTAAGTGTTACGGACAGGAAGCAAATCGGTGTTATTTCTGGGCTCGGGCAATCACGTCGGATCTATAAATTCGGTGGAACTACCCACAAACTCTGTGAGCTAGCCGCGACACTTGTTGCGAGCTGAATCGCAAGAAAACAGTTCGTTACACTCTTCGGGGAAGAGCTGCAGTACCTGGGCCAGGGAATCGGCATGGATCCTGGAAAGGTTTCCGCGATCACGGAGCTGCAATCCCCAACTAACGTTTAGGAGGTACGACAGTTCATCGGGATGGCATCATGTTATCGACGTTTCGTCCCAGACTTCGCCGGAGTTGCAAAGCCACTGAACTTTTGTCCACTCTTCTGCGACCCCTAATGCCAGACACCAAGAGGCGTTTGAAAATCTGAAGTCGAGGTTGGCAGAGGATCCAGTGGATTTCTCAAAGAGATTCATACTGCAAACAGCGACTACGGCGTGGGTGCAATCCTGACGCCCGACACGGGATGAGGGCGAGCGAGTAATTGCTTACGCCAATCGAACGCTGATAGGGGCAGAAAAAAATTTCTCGGCGACGGAATTAATTGGCCTGGCCATAATATGGGCGATCAGGCAGATGAGAACCTACCTGGAGGGGTACCAATTCGACGTGATCACGGATCACATGGCTCTGAAATGGCTGAATAATATAGAGAACCCATTGATTAGGATTGCAAGATGGGTCATTGAGCTGCAGCTATGTAATCAGATACAGAAAAGGTTAGCTGAATGTGGTTGCAGATGCACTTTCCCGCCAGCCGATAATAGAAAAGTTAAGAAGTGCCACAGCAGGCGAAGTCGTTGAGTGCATATGGATAAGCAAACTGGTGGAGAATATACAAAAAAAAAACCGACAGAAATGTCCAGAGTACATGGAGGAAGCGGGCCTGGCTTACCGAAATGTTGGCAGGCAGGCAGTGCAAAAACGCATGCGGTACAAACCAAGTCAGATTCAGGCCGCAGGAAAAATGCTAACCCAGATTCCAGAGGAGCCATGGGCAACGGTATGTGCGGATTTTGTGGGTTCATTGCCAAGTTCCAAACATGGGAACACCATGCTGTTAGTAATGCTTGACCGATTCTCTAAATGGACAGAGATGGTTCCGATGCGGAAAGCCACAACCGAGGCGCTGCAGAAAGCGATCCGCGAACGAATTATCGCTCGCTACGGGGTACCAAAGGTGAAGGTGACAGATAATGGTGTCCAATTCACCAGTAGGAGCTTTAAAAAGTTCCTCGAGGGACTCGGGGTGCGCTATTAGTGTACCGCACCGTCCACACCGCAGGAAAATCCTACGAAAAGGGCAAACAGGACGGTCAAAACGATGATCGCCCAGTTTGCAGGAAAGGATCAGAGAACATGGGACTAGCACTGGCCAGAGTTAATGCTGGCAGTGAACTCAAGAATGCCGAAGGCAATATATGACAAAGATGCATTGGGGACGGGAGCAGCACAATCCACGCCTCCAGAGAACGCCGCGAAGCTCCAAGAAGTGTTCGAGCTGGTGCGAAGGAACATGAAGCCAGAGGCGCAGGTGCAGGCCCGGCACTACAACCTAAGGAGGCGGAAGTGGAGCCCAAAAATTGGCGACCCAGTGTGGGCGAAAGAGCACCATTTGTCCAAAGCAGTCGAAGGTTTCACGGCGAAATTAGCACCACAGTACGACGGACCGTACACAGTGATGAATTTCGTGTCGCCGGAGATTATCGTGCTATGTCACGTCAATGAAGGAAAAGAGGGCACATATCAGTGAGCTAAAAGACCAAGCAGCGACGAAGGGAAAGGAATCGGCGACACAGGCGTTAAAAACAAGGAGGAGCAGAAACGGTCGGTCAGGTCATAACGAAAATGAAAAGGCACCGCAAGAACGGAACATTTCCCGGCGGTAGAAAGTTGTGACTATAAAAGGCGGCGGTGGCACCGGGCGGGCTTCTTTAAAAAAAACGGCGCAATTGACTCTACCCGTTGCACTACTCCCGTAATTTCGTCGGACAAAAGCGACTTGGAGCTCGTCGGTATGCCCGGATGGGACGTCCGGCGGCTCCAGGCGACGAGGAAAGTCATGAGGGTCATGACGACGAGTGGCCCTGCAGGGCGATGGATTCCCGTGGGCACAACCGCGGTGGAGCGCACGGAACTCTGCCCGAGCCCGGAGATAGCGGCGTTCCGCCTTCGGCAAAAGGAAGGCAACAAGAGGCGCGAAGCCTCTTGTTCCTCTCTCCGAGGAAAAGTTGGTCAAGACGATGGTCGAGGACGCGGCGCAACAGTAGAGCACAGCAGCGCGAAAGGCTCTCGCAGGCATGCTGAGAAGGGCAGCGCACCAGAGATGTCTGCGGTGCAGAGCCACCCGGCGGATACGATGGGTCAGGAAGAAGGCGATCGACGCAAGGATCCGGAGGATGACGGGGCCGCGAGAGTGGCCAAGTCGGTAGTGGCGGCCGGCGAGGCTACCAACCCCGCATCCCCAGGAATAAGAGGAGGACCTAGAGCCATGGGCGCGAAGGCCATAGGTGTTGCCGACCCCGGTGGCAAGGCCGGCGCTGGGTAGGCCGACGTCCTACCCGGAGAGGAGGCTACCTTTTTTATTATCTAAATTAATATAGATATAAAAAAAAAAAATAAAAAATATATATAAATATATTTATATACGAAGTTAATAGTGGAAAAAAAACTAGAGAAGAAAAGGAAAAACATGAATGACTTCGGCTCCGCCGGATACCCTTGCAGAATTTTCTATAAATTTTATTCGCTTACAATATTGATATGATAAATTTATAATATCCTCACCTATTTAATTGAACATATTTAACCCCTTCAGTCAAAGAAACCTAGACTAGGGTTTCAAGTAAAACTTTTAACATATTGATATTGAATTATGGGACTCTGACAAATGATTTTTTTTTGACTGGGCACTCTGATAGGTATTTTTATTTGGGGAAACCAACGGGATTTCTCCTTTCACAATCTTTTAACCAGGCTAAACTTCCACACGTGCAAGGGACATAACAGACAACAAATTGCATAACAGGTATCACAGGACCGTAACATACGACGGCTTTGTCAATTTACAATACCAGGTAATAGCTTATTTCTGATTGGTCGAACCGGAAAAAAATTATCCTAAAAATTTGAACTAAAAATATTCATAACCCTCAAAATTGAACAACAGGTGGTTTTATTGCCTTTTTAAAAATGAATGAAATTGCGTAACCCTAAAGGGTTAAGGTAAAATGTTTTATGATTTTAGATATTACCTAGCTTGGCTATATATTGGCAAAACCAATAATTCGCAGATCAGTCAATGAAAAAAATTGATTGTGTGACGAAGTTATTCTGTTACCACTCCGAAGTATTTTTTTAACAGTGCGAAAAAGAAGTGGAAAAAGTATTTTTTTATCAGTGAATGTGAAAAAATATTTTTTATATATTACAAAAAAAAGTGAATAGTGCTTTTAAAAAATAGTTTTAAAATTATATTTGGAACAAAAAAAATTGGTAAGTTTATTTTTCTGTTGTTCTTCCCAAATCCTACGCAGGGAGGCGATACGGAGAAATCACACTTTCATCTTAAAATTTCTTACTTCCATATTATTTACGTTTCCATAATAATAATTTTCCATTATCTTTCGTTTGCATAATTCATTTTTTCAACCAGCACGGTAAAAAGATGCCACGTATATCACGCTTAACACAAAAGGTACGACGACAAGCTACTTTAAATCGTAGCAGGGATCGAACAAAATGCATCCCAAATAAGAGTTCGGAATTCTGAACATATCGCCAATGTTGGCGCCAATAATGTGGATTCGGGATGCCACAGCGCGCGCTGATCATCGCGAGGATTCAGAGGAACATGCAAGGGAACAAAAAAGAAACACCGAGGAGCACCGGCAACGACGAAGGAATCCGGAAGATAGGCAGCGACAAGGGAAAAGGACGCCAATAACAGGAGAGCAACCAGGAGAAATCCCATCGCAAGATCACAGGATAAACACATCAAAACGGCGGGAAACACGACAACAACGGAGGATTCGGGAACAAAGAATTTGGCAAATGGCAGAGGATCGATTAATTAACTTTACGATGGATCCCCAAAATCGATTGGATGCCTCCCACAGGCAGTCACAACGGAATATGGACGCAAGGGCTGAACTTTCGGAGGATAATATGGAACAGGAACTAGAACTACAGCGTCATAAGATTCGAACATCGGCGAGGGATCTGTATCACAGGAACATAAAGGTAGGACCAACGGAAATTTGTGTTTGCTGTGGGGGAACATGGTTCCGTTCGCAGGTAAGTGGATTATACATCCTGGCTATCTCCTCTAAATTTCCTCTCCTAAACTTTCTCCGGCTCTTTCCAGCTCCGAAAAGTCTCGGTTAATCCAATCCGATCCAGTGACGTGCTCTCGATACTTCGATTACAGGTTGCGACAATTAATGAAATAGTTCGAAATCGATATTTTTGGGGAAATCATTTATTTCTATTTATTTCGCTTTCTATTTATCGAGAAATTTTCCCAGTGGGTTTCGAATGGGTTCGACTTCCCAGAAATCCCCGAGTGCTTAAATGGACTAACCTGCCTCGAAGAGCGCCTTATTTCACCGAGAATCCCTTTCATGAGGATTATTTCTCTTGGCTATGAAAGGCAATGTGGTATCAGAGGGGCAGTAATGAACGTTCCAATTTCAGTTCCTGACATTGTGACTGCGCTCTTTCGACTCTACTCATGTCATCCAAGTCCATTTAAAAAGGAGGCTAGAGTACGCTCACAATTTCATGACTAAAACTATTGGACCCGCTCGTGTCCTTGAAGCTGTACGGTACTTAGTGAATACCGAGCTCTACAGAAAGAAACAACATCTCACTTAACGAGTCATGGCTAGCACAACTTCAAGGATCTAATGAAATTCCTTTTATTGCGGATGAATCTTATCGCGAATCGGTGGAGCAACATCTTCAACAGCAACACCTCTCCCAAAATGCTGTAGAGCTCGAAAAAAATTTAAATCCCGGAGGCCATGAAACACTATTGGAAAATAATGATACTGCAATTCAAAACATTCCACTGACACCAGGAGAAGGCCGTCACCCAACAAGCTTAACGCTTGACCAAGATGCAGAGGAACTTTCATTTCCAACTATTTCTTGCGGAGAAATATTTAAAGGCAATACAACCTATGCGAAAAAAGCCCGATCACAAAAGGCTTCCTAAAGTTGTATATATGTATAAATTTTACGAAATGCAGCGTGTACAAATTTCAATTTCCATTGCTTTATGCAAAAAGTCCGGAGCAGTTACCGCTGGTAATCTGCAAGAATCTTTTGTTTGTAGACTTGTGCAACACGATGATGGCTACCACATTATGTGAGGAGATTTGTTTGTAGTTTTTCCGCTGCTAAAACTAAATGAAATGACCTTTTATTTATCCTTTCTTTTCTATTGGATAATTGGGCTATAAGCGAGGAAGAAGCGGCAGCTCTTTCCAGCTCCGAAAAGTCTCGGTTAATCCAATCCGATCCAGTGACGTGCTCTCGATACTTCGATTACAGGTTGCGACAATTAATGAAATAGTTCGAAATCGATATTTTTGGGGAAATCATTCTTTCCCATTTTTATTGGAGAATCGAATTTCAGCACAGAGGATCTCCGCATTCTAATGGCATGTACTGGCTTGTTGGTGCTCCTAAGCTCGACGACGCCGAAAATACCGAGCAAGCATAAACTTTATCGATAGGATTATTAACACAAATGGAGACGATCCTGAACTACAAGAAGTAATTCAGTATCAACGTCTCAAGCGAAGTTCATCTTGCCTAAGAGAGTTATGCGGGTAGGAGTTTTGCCGATTTAATATGCCATACCCTCCTAGGCCAGAAACGGTTTTTTTGCATCTGATAGAAGAAAACAAAGTTAATGTTGAAGAACATAAAACTTTATACAAAAAAATCATGGAAACTCTAAGAACCATTCTTAATCAAGACGCAGCTTGATCTTATAATTTTGAACATTTTCTGTCCCACGTTGAAAATAATTTTGAAGCCTACAAATTAGCCTTACATTCTAGCTTGTAAAAGCCACAAATTCCTAAAAACTAAATAATGTGTTCTCCATTTGATATCAGAATGTTTTCAGTACTATAGGAAAGTTAACACAACTTTACACTACTATTGCCCCTTTTGATGTTTACTCTTCATTCAAAATCACCGATCAAGGAATTCTCTTTCCAAATTACCGTCTCTCTTTCGATGTGTAAAAATTCCGTGCTATTACATACCTGAAATCAACGCGCACAGTACGAAAGTGCACACACTAGAGCGCACAAAAAAAATTTGCAGAAGCTGGAGGATTTGAATAATATTATATTCTCTTACAAAAGTGCATCTGATTGTTTAAGATCTTTGTTTAATTTATCTTAAATATAAGTTTAAAAAAAAATAAACAATTTATGGCCAATGCTTTTTGAAATTTTATTAATTATGAGTTATGGCTGCTTTAGCTCTACTATTTATCAATATGCGCAATATATGCGCCATATATGCGCCAAGAATTGAAAGGAGCACAAGCCGGATCCAGCACAAGCCGGATTTTTATTTGTCTTTTCTGGACTTTTAATTATTTGCACAAATACCTTCGCTTCTGTGCTAGTTAATCATCATAATTGAAAGCGGAAATCCAAGTTTGTAGTAATGGGAAAATTTGGAAACGGTCGTATATCTTGGAATTAGGTGCCAACAAATTCAATGGCTATTTTTAAGCTCTTTTTGAATCGTTACACTTAAAAGTGAAGAGTCATCAATATGGGCGCTTATATACTTTAAAAGTAAGTGAGGGCTATCCGAGAGCTGTGAATCATAGAGGTGAAGTAGGATAGACAATGATAGATTTGTTAAGAGCTTCACTCGGATTCGAGTCTGCAGAACTTGGCTTGGAACAGCAAAATCATAAAATCGAGGTTTTTCTTTGGATCTTCGGGCCCGGAGAAATAAATTATTGTTTCCTATGTGGTGTTTGTTTGTTAGATTTGATATGCTTAGAGAAGTCATTCAAACAGATCTCTGTACGATTAAGATTTTCAGAAGATTTGTATTTAGCATAAGGTCCTGAATTGTTTTCTTTTATAGCTATATTTATATTTTCCAGAACTGACTCGATTCCACTAGGCAACAATGGTATTCTTATCATAACTACTAGTAGCCCATTGCCACGTATGTGGCAATTGATGAAGTAATTAATTTTTCCATGGTCGAGATATTTGGTCACGGATTGAGAATTTCGCTCATCGTTGATCTTTCATGTTGCCCCTTTTGATGGAAGTTACTGAAATTTGTTAACCAATTCTGTACAATTTGCCTGACGGACTCATACATGTATGTGGTGGCTTTACTTGATCTTGGGTGCTTTAACATTATCGTCTTCATTTAAATCACTAACATATTGTGAATCTATTGCTTAGAACCTTGTGCTTAGGAGAGCTTTAAATTAGTTTTGGTTTTTTGGTGCATTCGTACTCTTGTTTGCCATCATGATACATTTTATTTCTTTATTTACATTTATCTACATTTATATCGCACACACTCACACTTTAAAAATTGCACACACTCAATTCGGTGGTCAAATTACAATTAAGAGAGCGACAAACCTATGCATTCCATAAGAGCGAAAGCGAGAACGCTAACATCGCACATAATAAGTTCATTTAGCTATGTACAGGAAATTTGGGTACAGCCAATCTACCAAATAGCTCCCGGTCAAGATATATAATAATTATTTTTATGTTTAACTGCACCTTTCGCGGAAAATGGGCAGGAGTCGACACGTCAAGGTCGACGTCAAGCAGGATCTTCTGTAAAGGACAGAAGAGGCCTGAAGTTAATTATCGCAGCAATCTAACGTTATTAAAGCCGATGCTTGGTTTCTTTCACCGCCGCCTCCCAAAGTCCTCTAAAATGAAAGAACATGGAGAATAAACCGTAAGTCAATCGTTTCAGACAGTATTGCTGGGGGCGAGGTTAAGCTGCTGCTATTCGTTCTTGGCTGAACTCGTTTGACAACTGTGGTTTAATTTCAGGTATGTAACAGCACGGAATCTCGGAGAAAAATTTAGTTTTTCCACATCGAAAGAGAGACGGTAATTTGGAAAGAGAATTTCTTGATCGGTGATTTTGAATGTAGAGTCAAAATCAAAAAGGGCAATAGTAGTGTAAAGTTGTGTTAACTTTCCTATAGTACTGCAAACTTTCTGATATCAAATGGAGAACACATTATTTAGTTTTTTGGAACACTAACACTAGAACTGGGTACTTGGGTGCTTAGGCCATGTCGGGTCAGGCAGCAGCCACGGCATAAATTAAATCAATATAAATGTAATATATATATATAATTGTAATAATTATAGTTTAGCATATATTCATTATCTCATCGCTGTTTGTTGGTCGCAAGCCGACTCTTCTCGGCCACTCGGCTTTATTTATCTTTATCATTAAGTTAACGAGCTTTCGCCCGGTCTATGCTCTAAGGCGGGCCCACTGGTACCCTTTATCTCAGAGCATACGCATTCTAAATCAGAGCTTTATCGCACTCCATTTCATATGCGGATAAATAAATATTTGTATAACGTTGTGAAATAAATAATTCCGTTTTGTGTTATTTTGGAAAAAAGGAAAAGGTCATTGAAAAGACTCAATGACCAAACATTGGTGACGTGATTTAATTAATAAAATTAACAATTCCACGAGCATAAAACATAACCAGTGCGAGCATACCCGATTCAGTTTTTTTTCGCGGTGTATTAAATGTGTATGCACATTTTTGAATGAAACAAGGCATCAGTGCATCAGTGAAACAAGTATTTTGTATTTATACATGAATCATTTAATAATATAAATAAATACATAGGCATAAAATACAATTGTTATCCGGTCCGCCAACATACACACATACATACATACATACGTTTCACTTGCAAGTCCTTGCGTTCATATATATATATACATTCCACAACTCAGTGTAGGGTTCTGAGCGCACAGTGGGTTAAATCGTGTTCGCTGCGCACAATTATAATTAAATATAATAAAATAAACAAGAACTATAATTTTCGCGCCAAAATTAATTTGTACGTGTTTTTATTTAAATTGAGCGTATTTCAATTATAGTGGCGATGAACTCCAGCGGCGGCGTCACAGGAGAATCCACTCCATCTCGGAGTGCGATTTTACAAGGCAAGGCAAAGGGTATCCTCCAGGATTTGAAGAGGATCCAAGGCGCCCTGCAGCCAATATCATGCTCCATGTGCGTCACGGCCAGTTGGTCGCCATGTACGAGGATTTTAAGGCCATCCACGGGGAGCTTGAAGAGTTGGATATTGCTGAGATAAGCAACGACTTGCGATGGACAGTGTCTAAGCTTGTAGCGACGATGCATGCCGATATCGAGCACGAGACGTCGTTGCGCTCTGCTCCAATTGCTGCCCATTCCACCCTGCTGCCCAAAAAAATTTGGGGACGACAGTTCAGATCGCCGGGTGCATCATTGTCCAGGTACTTCTTCAAAGGTTGGATCCAGCTACTCAGGCCAAGTGGGAGGAAGGACAAAATGCCTCGAACTCGGATCTCATCCCTACTTGGGAGTCGATGGCAGAGTTTTTGGAACAGCGTTGCAGGACTTTGGAGGCTATGGATGTGGCCTTGGCCGCCCAAGCCAGCTGGATGAGCGCTTAGAGTGTCTGCTCCGTAAATTTTGGACAATCGAAGACTGCTTCGAGCCCTTTGTTAAGTGGGCGAAAGAGGAATTGGATTGCGAGACGCATTTCGTGCAACATTCTGCTCGGCTCGAGTCGGGCGCCTACTCGGTGAAACTGCCGTTGAAGGGCAGCTCTGAGTTGCTAGGTGAATCGTACTCCCGAGCCGTGCGGCGATTTCTCTCCCTCGAAAGAAGCTTTGCCGTCAGCCTCAATTGAAGGATCAGTATGCTGCGTTCATAAAGGAGTATTTAGATTTGGGGCATATGTCTCCAGTCCCCTAGTCCACGACCTGCCAGACAGTATTTCCTACCGCATCACTATGTTTTGAAGGAGGACAGTTCAACAACCAAGCTCAGGGTTGTTTTTGATGGTTCGGCTGCCACTACGTCTGGGTTGAATGACGTTTTGATGTCTGGTCCAGTTATCCAACCAAAGCTGCTGCACATTCTTCTAAGGTTTCGTTGCCATCGAGTGGCCATTACAGGAAATATTTGCAAAATATCCGATGCGTCAGAGTTTTCCCAGAGGACAGCTATCTGCAGTGCATTCTTTGGCGGAATTCCACCCAGAATGAGTTTCAGGTTTTTAAACTGGATACGGTCACTTATGGGGCAAAGCCGGCCTCTTTTTTATCAGTTCGAGCAATGCATCAGTTGGCAGAGGATGAGCAGTCTATGTTTCCAAAGGGTGCCGAAATTCTGCGTCGCGATTTTTTCAGCAAACATCTTCAGTCAACCTCAAAGCCCACTAGGCGCATCATCCTCTCCTCAATCGCCCGGCATTATAATCCAATAGGGCTTGTTGGACCTGTCATACGAAGTCCAAGATCTTTCTTCAGAAGCTATGCCGTGAGAAGTTGTCGTGGGATGAAAGTCTACCTCAAGCTCTTCACTCCGATTGGGACATGATTTGTTGCAGCTTCGCCATGGCACAGCGTGCTGAATTCCCTAGATGGTCACTATCATCACAGTCTGAAGTGTAGATTCATTGATTTTGTGACGCCAGCATCGAGGCTTATGGTGCTTGCATTTATGTCGTATTGAAGGGTACAAGGTCAGAAAGTCATTTACTCTGCTCAAAGTCCTGAGTCGCACCTCTAAAAACAGTTACGGTACCGAAACTGGAGTTATCTGGAGCAGAGTTGCTGGCTCGGCATATGTCGGAAGTAGCTCAGTTGAAGGTCTACGATGGGAGGTATTTCTGCTGGTGCGACTATGCTGTGGCGCTGTCCTGGATTCGGGAGGAGCCCGCTCGCTTTAATGTTTTCGTCGCCAATCGAGTTTCAACAATCCAGGAATTGACCAGAACGATGGAATGGCGTTATGTTCCTGCGTCTTTGAACCCGACAGACATCCTCTCGCGTGGTGCTCTTCCCAAGGAGTTAGTTACTGACAACCTGTGGTCCCATGGTCCTGCGTTTCTTCTTGGACTTCAAGATCAGTGCTCAGCAGCGGTTCCATCTGAAAACCCCACTCTGGAGCTAAGAGCAAGGGTTCTGCTAATCAAATCCCTGTACGTTGACGTGTCAGCTGTTTCCAAGTACCCCAACTCGTTTCCAGCACTGCAGCGGGTGTTCGCTTATGTACGCAAGTTCTCACAGCGATTCCGTCACAAGGGTGTCACTGCTAGCGACATCAAGGCTGAAACCCACCTACTATTGCGACTGGTGACATAAAGGCGCTTCAGAATGGTTAGGAAATTTCGTCAGCTAGCATACTTGCCACATCCTCTCCTTTTTTGGACAAGGTTGGCCTGTTGCGTGTGGACGGTCGTTTAAGAAATTCTACATTGGATTTTGATAGTCGTCATCCAATTATATTGCCTAGAAGCCATCCAGTTACTCGGGCTATAATTGTTGATTTCCATGAGCGCAATCTACGGCCCGTGTGTACGTGCTCTGTTGGCTATTATTCGATCCCAATACTGGCCAATCGGGGGGAGGAAAAAGGTGACGAAGGCATTGCACAAGTGTATCCGATGCTTCCGCACCAAGCCTCGGTTGCTGGAGCACATTATGGCAGATCTCCCGGAGCAAAGAGTCAGCGGTTGCCAGGTTTTCGGAGTGACTGGTGTGGATTTTTTCGGCCCATTTTACCATAAGCCAGAAGTTCGCAATAAAGCTCCCGTAAAATGTTACGTGAGTATTTTCATTTGCTTTGCTACTAAAGCCGTGCACTTAGAGCTTGTAGAGGATCTATCCACATCTGCGTTTTTACATGCTTTAAAACGGTTTATATGCACTCGCCGAAAGCCGCAGCACATTTGGTCTGACAATGCGACCAATTTTGTTGGAGCTAAAAACGAGCTAAAGGAGCTGCTCCAACTCTTCATAAGCAATGAGCATCAACGAGCGCTTCTGGAGTTTTGCGCGATTGAGTCCATCGAGTGACATTTTATTCCTCCTCGATCTTCGCATTTTGGTGGACTCTGGGAAGCTGCTGTCAAAACCGCAAAGAATAATTTTTACCGGGCTGTTGGATCCTCAGCTCTTGGATTTGACGAGCAGCGAACTCTGCTTTGTCACATTGGTGCTGTCATAAACTCACGGCCTTTATTGTCTCATTCAGAGGATCCTGCAGACCTTGATGTTCTAACGCCATCCCATTTTTTAACTGGTGGCCCGTCAGTCAGTTTTATCGAGCCTGATGTCACAAAGCTGAATTTCAACCATATGGAAAGCTGGCAGCGTGTGTCTTTCCTGCAGCAGTCTTTCTGGGCCCGATGGAAGGAGGATTATTTAAGCCTTCTTCAGCAGCGCTCCAAATGGCGTGCGTCCGGCCCTGCCTTGGCGATTAACGATGTGGTGCTAGTCAAGAACGAGAACCTACCCCTCATAAAGGGGCCGTTGGCTAGAATTCTGGATCTAGTCCCTGGTTGGGATGGCGTGCCTCGAGTGGCGGTGGTTAGAACCGCTTCTGGAACTACCAAGCGCGCAGTGACCAAGCTTTGCCTATTGCCCTTAAGGATGAAGTTGAAGGACAGGCCTCAACTGGGGGGAGTATGTCGGGTCAGGCAGCAGCCACGGCATAAATTGAATCAATATAAATGTAACATATATATATATAAATGTAATAATTATAGTTTAGCATATAATCATTTTCTCATCGCTGTTGTTAGTCGCACGCCGACTCTTCTCGGCCGCTCGGCTTTATTTTATCTTTGTCATTAATTTAACGAGCTTTTGCCCGGCCTATGCTAAAAGGCGGGCCCACTTGTACTCTCTACCTCAGTGCATACGCATTCTAAATCGGAGCTTTCTGGCACTCAATTTCATATGCCAACAAATAAACATTTTATAACTTTGTGAAACAAATAATTCCCTTTTTTGTTATTTTGGAAAAAAGGGAAAAAGGTCATTGAAAAGACTCAATGACCAAACAACATGCATTCACCTTTTGAGGAGGCAACCGCTACACTGAGACCGTATTCGGTCTAAATTTTATTCAAAAAAATAAAATAAAAATATATAACGTTTTCTACAAATTTTCTAAAGTTCTAGATTTTAAGTCGTAAAATATAAATTTTTCATACAATACTAACATTTAATATAAACCTATTAAGAAAATAATTACACTATTCACTAAATATACATAATCAATAGATAATAAGTTCATTCAAAAGAACTTCATTTTATGACGTTATCATAGTAAGCATCCACTGTAGCAATATAATATTGTGCTCCAGTGTTGTTACATAAACATAATGCCCTGGCCAAAGAGCCAGTGAATATATATTCATATATATATGTCTTAAAGTTTCACTTATGGGAGGTGCATTGGTCAGCAAATTCCCATGAGTTGCCAACGCATACAAGTGAGCCATACATACTACACCCTTGCGCTCGCGCTGCATAAAGTCTTATATACGAGCATAGAAATATATGTATATATACATAGCTGTGACTGATCGCTGCCGAGCTTTGTAGGCAGCGCAGCCAAGATTAACAGAATATAAACTCAACAAATAAAGTACCCAACGGCCGAATGGCCAAAACCAAAAATTAACCGATATTTGTATAACAGCACACTTGCACGATTTGAAGGACTCGGGTCTTTTCTCCACACTATCAACTGGTATCGCCTATCTGCTTTATTCACCATTACTTGGCGATGCATTTTTTTTTATGTCGGCTATCAGAGCGAATTTGTTTAGCCGAAACCTCCGAGCAATCATTCAAACGTTTCTGTGTGGATGTCTTTTTAACCTCACGACTTTGGAAGAGACAATGGCGGTGCGTTTCGAGCTGTGCATCGGCCTTAACAAGGGCCACAAGACCACCAAGGTCAAGAATGTGAAATACACCGGTGACAAGAAAGTCAAGGGTTTGAGGGGTTCCAAGTTCACCAAGCTCATGCGCGATCTGGCGCGTGAGGTGGTGGACCATGCTCCCTACGAGAAGCGCACCAAAAACGACTCGTAGTTTGGTCGTTGTACTTTGAGGCCGTAAGACACACTGGTGGAGTAGCAAGAACATCGTTGCTTACAGGGGACATACGCCCTAGGGATTCGCACTTTTCAATAAATTCCAAATATATTTTCTTCAAAATTGGATCTCGAGATATTCTTCTCTCGAGCGACAGAAAACGCTTATATCCGACTTAAATGGAAGTCTGACTTCAAATCGACCTGAAGGCAGTATTCTAGTGGTCTCCCGATAATGTTCCTCACACAACTCTTGTTCTAGAGACAACATCTTTTTAGAAGATGGAACTTCTTCCAAAGACCAGAATTTTTTCAAATTGTTGTCTATTGACTCTTTAATTTCTTCTTGGCAATTCAGGCTAGAGACCGGCTGTTGAGGAGTTCAGGAATTTGCCATATATTTTTCCGATACTATTGCAGTGTGGGATGGTTTGGACCTTGCTTTATTTGACCAACTGACAAAAGTTCGAAAAATGACTCAGCTCCAATTAACTTATCTATCTTGTCAAGCTATCTATCTGGTCGAACTATCTATAATAATTCCTCTACCCGAGAATACGCTATTTCTCAGTGAGATGCAACGCAGCTTCTTCGGGCGACTACATCATCGAAGCTGGAGTTCCACAAGGAATCTCACTCGGCCCGAGTCTATATGTTTTGTATACTGCAGATACTCCTACGAACGCACAATCATCTAATAGTAGTGGAAAGGTGGCTGTCCGACTGGCGCATTAAAAAAAACGAACAAATGTGTAAATGTGACAAACATGCCCTCCGCTTTCACTAAACGGTATGCAGATCCCTGAAGCTAACGAAGTAACGTACCTTAGCGTCCGCCTTGTTAGGCGACTAAACTAGCGTAAGCACATTGAATGCAAGAAGATGCACCTAAAACTGAAAGCCAGCATCCTCCACTGGATCATAAACTCACGATCACCACTGTGCCTGGACTACAAGTTAATAATCTACAAATCAGTCCTAAAGCCAATCTGGACGTATGGCTCCCAGCTGTGGGGGAACGCGAGCAGCAGCAACATAGACATCATACAACGCGCGGAATCAGAAATCCTGAGAACCCTCACTGGGGAACCCTGGTATGTTGGCAACGAAAACATCCACCGGGATCTGGGCATCCTCGCAGTGAAAAGCGAAATCCAGAAGCAAAAAGAGTCCTACGCAGAAAAACTGTCTTCGAACCCAAATTTCATCGCTCGGGGATTGACTCGGGGATTGACCCTGCGACGCAACGACCTTCCAACCCAGCAATCGATTTCTAGGGCCATCTAACACTGCATCAGTCAATATGACTGTTAGTTAAGTTAAAAATATAAGATTTGATACACCTCTTGTTAGTCTCGCAAAGAGAAGATTCAAGAAATAAAAAGCAACGTTTAATAAAAAAAATTATTTTGTTCGGTTTCGGTTAGTTAACTATATTTCAAATATAGTTATTGTATGATAATATTTAATTATTGAAGGTTATTGAGGTTAGGTTGGGTTAGACGGCTTAGATCGTATGATACAGTATTGATAACGTAGGCCGGATCAAGATCGTCTTGTTCACAGAAAGAACTCGTGGTCTAGCAGTTTCCCCACCCTGAGGCAATTTTTCTATCCTGTTTGAATCTATCTCTGACATCATTGACATGTCGGTTAGGAACCTACAGAAGAAACCTATAGAAGATGCTCAACGGCTTCTTCCTCTTCTTCGTCCCTACAGCTTCGGCATAAGTCGTTGTGGGGTTAATTCACTCGTCAAGCATGTGTTCCCACTAGCCAGTGCCCCGTGATGACTCCTATAGCCGTGCCGATGCGGGTTCTGTCTATCTTAAGTAATTCGGATGTTCTTTTCTTTGAGATTATGGGCCAGAATTGGTGGGCCAACCGGCAGTTAGGGACGGAGTCCCAGCGTAGCTGGTTTTTTTATCTTATTGGCCTCCCTGAGTTAAAGTTTGTATGAGGCTATTGGTGCATCGGTACCCTCCAGTGTACCCTAGATCGATGGCGTGGAGCCTATGCGAGCCAATTCGTCTGCTATGCAGTTGCCTGTGATGTTCCTGTGACCTGGGACCCAGATAAGGCTTATGTCATACTGGTTTGCTATCTCGTGAAGAGATAATCTACAGTCTGAGACTGTTTTTGAGTTGCTGGTGATCGAGCTGATCGATTTTATAGCCGCTTGGCTGTCACTGTATATGTTGACCTCTCTTTGTGTGGAGTTGTGTATGTTTAGGTACTTTAGTGCTTTCCTGATGCCTTTCACCTCGGCCTGGAAGATGCTGCAGTGATTGGGTAGCCTAAAAGAGGCTCTGATGCCTAGTTGTTCGGAGTATATTCCTCCTCCTAATCTAGGAGGAGGAGCTTTCTTCTAATTTAGAGTTCCAGTTTAGCTTCCTATTCAATACTACTCCTAGGTAACTGTTACTGTTGCTAAAGGAGAGCCTTTGGTTGTATAGTCTTTTGAAGAGTCTGCTGAAGAAAACTAACTCTGTTTTCTGTGCATTTACACCCAGGCCATTTCTGCCTGTTCATTCGGCTAGGGTTTGCAATTTCGCGCACATGAAATTACAGAGCGTCTGTGGGTATTTGCCTTTGACGTCATCCGCATATGCCACTATCTTGCAGCCTTCCTCTTTCATCTTACATAGAATCGAGTTGACAGCTATGTTTCTTAGGAGAGGGGAGAGGACTCCTTCTTGTTAGAGTAGATGTGCGTAGTGAGGAAGTCACTGTTCGGCAGCTGATCAATGAATGGGGCTCATTTAATAAACTCTTTGTATATAAAAACTCTACGCGATTAGTTAGATTACATCCTCTTAGTAGCCAGGGGTTACACCTATCTTCCTCCAGTTTCGTCAAGTTCTTTTCTGGGCAAACCATTGTGTAGTCGCTGGATTGTGTATGTTTCTTGGTTGTCCATGGCTACCTGTCTGCCATTGGCTACCGACGAAAAAATATGCATTTATCGGTACTCTCGAGGAGCTTTCTTCTAATTTAGAGTTCCAGTTTAGCTTCCTATTCAATACTACTCCTAGGTAACTGTTACTGTTGCTAAAGGAGAGCCTTTGGTTGTATAGTCTTTTGAAGAGTCTGCTGAAGAAAACTAACTCTGTTTTCTGTGCATTTACACCCAGGCCATTTCTGCCTGTTCATTCGGCTAGGGTTTGCAATTTCGCGCACATGAAATTACAGAGCGTCTGTGGGTATTTGCCTTTGACGTCATCCGCATATGCCACTATCTTGCAGCCTTCCTCTTTCATCTTACATAGAATCGAGTTGACAGCTATGTTTCTTAGGAGAGGGGAGAGGACTCCTTCTTGTTAGAGTAGATGTGCGTAGTGAGGAAGTCACTGTTCGGCAGCTGATCAATGAATGGGGCTCATTTAATAAACTCTTTGTATATAAAAACTCTACGCGATTAGTTAGATTACATCCTCTCAGTACCCAGGGGTTACACCTATCTTCCTCCAGTTTCGTCAAGTTCTTTTCTGGGCAAACAATTGTGTAGCCGCTGGATTGTGTATGTTTCTTGGTTGTCCATGGCTACCTGTCTGCCATTGGCTACCGACGAAAAAATATGCATTTATCGGTACTCTCCGTTAGTGCCCTTAGATCTACTTCTCTAAATGTAGAGAAGTGTTGTCCCCTTGATCAATATGGCGGGTCGAGAGAATTCCAGTACCTCGACCACATTCTGATATGCTACATTTTCAATTTCCGTCAGTATCGTTTGGACTTCTCAATGGTCCAGTAGATTTGGGTTGACCACGTCAGCCAACGCAAGTTTGCATGCCCTTGTTATCTCATCTGACTTGTAAAGTTCTGGTCGTTGTGTAGCAAGGCCGTGGTGGTATGGACGTCCCAGTTGAGCGCGTTAACCATTTCTACAATTTCGTTAAGGCGTTAGATTGATTTGTCGGTCGTATCAAAGAGCCGATTATTAATGAGAACCTGTTTATCGTTTTTTTTTAACGATCTCTTGGGACCTAATAATGGCAGTGTTCTTGAATTCTATGCTGTATCTATAGAAAGTAAGATTCTTAGGGTGTTTCGGGGAGAAATTGGATTTTTTCGTTTGTTTAGTGTGTCTTAGTGTTTATAGGCTAGTATTTGTATGTAGTATTAGTATGTTGCATAAGTATTTTTATATGTACAGTTTGTTACATAGCGTTTAAATTTAATTCTACAATTGCTTAAGTTTAGCATATTTTAAAGAGTGAAGGCTATAAAAGCCTTGTGAAAGATTTTCGATTTTATTTTCCGCACTTTAGATTCTCAAATATGACTCAAAATGAAAAATATCTCAAATATGAAAAGCTTTTCTCGACTATGTTATAACCGTAACCTTCCTCTCTTCTAACACTTCTTCAGTCTTGAACCTTTGCTTTTCCTTAATCTTAATTTTTATGTTAGCGACATATGGAATCAGAACAGTGGAACATAACAAGCCTCTCTCGTTGTCGGAGACCATTATCTTTGAGACCGAAAAATAGTGGAGCGCCTCAATCAATGGTTCGCGTAAATGCACTGAGCATTTGGATTCCAAAGGAAAAAGTTTAGGGAATTTGTCTATACAGCTCAATTATATCCTCTTTTTTAGGGTATAAATGTCTATGTGAAGTATTTCGCACGGATAGTTGGGGCGTCGGTTGTAGCTCTGGTCTATTAGGATGTCGATCGTACTTGAAAAACGTACAGCATTCACAAGACGACAGTTGGGAGCGTATGGTGATCGGCATTTTGGGGAATAAGCACTCTTCCAAAAGGTGGATACAAACTTCTTTCGGGCCTCCGTGCGCCCAATGTTCATTTTCGAGGACTTCGCAGATTTGTTCTTCGTCGGACAGGTTCCTCGTTAGGCGAAATTTTAACAACTTAAAGTTTTCCAAGCAAGTAGCCTGGAGGAGCGGCAAATAGGTATAAGGTATTTTTACCCCGTTAATTATCGAAGGTTTTACATATTTTGTGAGTATTTCTGCGAGTTTGACCTAATAGTGGTGACCTGCGTCAATAGTGATAATACTGACCTGCGCTAATAGTGGGAATGTGATTCCTGGAATACCCGGCTTGTGGTCAAATACGAGCTGGTTTGTAAACGCGTTGATTGGCGCCGCAATGTGTGATTTTTTTTTTTTTAAACGTTTTTATTTCTTGAGTCCTTTCTTTGCGAGACTAACAAGAGGTGTATCAAATCTTATATTTTTAACTTAACTAACATTGAGTCTTAACTTGTTTGGTCATTGAGTCTTTTCAATGACCTTTTCCCTTTTTTCAAAAATAACAAAAAAGGGAATTATTTATTTCACAACGTTATAAAATGTTTATTTGTTCGCATATGAAATAGAGTGCCAGAAAGCTCTGAGATAGAGAGTACAAGTGGGCCCGCTGCTGAAGAAGGCTTAAATAATCCTCCTTCCATCGGGCCCAGAAAGACTGCTGCAGGAAAGACACACGCTGCCAGCTTTCCATACGGTTGAAATTCAGCTTTGTGACATCAGGCTCGATAAAACTGACTGACGGGCCACCAGTTAAAAAATGGGATGGCGTTAGAACATCAAGGTCTGCAGGATCCTCTGAATGAGACAATAAAGGCCGTGAGTTTATGACAGCACCAATGTGACAAAGCAGAGTTCGCTGCTCGTCAAATCCAAGAGCTGAGGATCCAACAGCCCGGTAAAAATTATTCTTTGCGGTTTTGACAGCAGCTTCCCAGAGTCCACCAAAATGCGAAGATCGAGGAGGAATAAAATGTCACTCGATGGACTCAATCGCGCAAAACTCCAGAAGCGCTCGTTGATGCTCATTGCTTATGAAGAGTTGGAGCAGCTCCTTTAGCTCGTTTTTAGCTCCAACAAAATTGGTCGCATTGTCAGACCAAATGTGCTGCGGCTTTCGGCGAGTGCATATAAACCGTTTTAAAGCATGTAAAAACGCAGATGTGGATAGATCCTCTACAAGCTCTAAGTGCACGGCTTTAGTAGCAAAGCAAATGAAAATACTCACGTAACATTTTACGGGAGCTTTATTGCGAACTTCTGGCTTATGGTAAAATGGGCCGAACAAATCCACACCAGTCACTCCGAAAACCTGGCAACCGCTGACTCTTTGCTCCGGGAGATCTGCCATAATGTGCTCCAGCAACCGAGGCTTGGTGCGGAAGCATCGGATACACTTGTGCAATGCCTTCGTCACCTTTTTCCTCCCCCGATTGGCCAGTATTGGGATCGAATAATAGCCAACAGAGCACGTACACACGGGCCGTAGATTGCGCTCATGGAAATCAACAATTATAGCCCGAGTAACTGGATGGCTACTAGGCAATATAATTGGATGACGACTATCAAAATCCAATGTAGAATTTCTTAAACGACCGTCCACACGCAACAGGCCAACCTTGTCCAAAAAAGGAGAGGATGTGGCAAGTATGCTAGCTGACGAAATTTCCTAACCATTCTGAAGCGCCTTTATGTCACCAGTCGCAATAGTAGGTGGGTTTCAGCCTTGATGTCGCTAGCAGTGACACCCTTGTGACGGAATCGCTGTGAGAACTTGCGTACATAAGCGAACACCCGCTGCAGTGCTGGAAACGAGTTGGGGTACTTGGAAACAGCTGACACGTCAACGTACAGGGATTTGATTAGCAGAACCCTTGCTCTTAGCTCCAGAGTGGGGTTTTCAGATGGAACCGCTGCTGAGCACTGATCTTGAAGTCCAAGAAGAAACGCAGGACCATGGGACCACAGGTTGTCAGTAACTAACTCCTTGGGAAGAGCACCACGCGAGAGGATGTCTGTCGGGTTCAAAGACGCAGGAACATAACGCCATTCCATCGTTCTGGTCAATTCCTGGATTGTTGAAACTCGATTGGCGACGAAAACATTAAAGCGAGCGGGCTCCTCCCGAATCCAGGACAGCGCCACAGCATAGTCGCACCAGCAGAAATACCTCCCATCGTAGACCTTCAACTGAGCTACTTCCGACATATGCCGAGCCAGCAACTCTGCTCCAGATAACTCCAGTTTCGGTACCGTAACTGTTTTTAGAGGTGCGACTCAGGACTTTGAGCAGAGTAAATGACTTTCTGACCTTGTACCCTTCAATACGACATAAATGCAAGCACCATAAGCCTCGATGCTGGCGTCACAAAATCAATGAATCTACACTTCAGACTGTGATGATAGTGACCATCTAGGGAATTCAGCACGCTGTGCCATGGCGAAGCTGCAACAAATCATGTCCCAATCGGAGTGAAGAGCTTGAGGTAGACTTTCATCCCACGACAACTTCTCACGGCATAGCTTCTGAAGAAAGATCTTGGACTTCGTATGACAGGTCCAACAAGCCCTATTGGATTATAATGCCGGGCGATTGAGGAGAGGATGATGCGCCTAGTGGGCTTTGAGGTTGACTGAAGATGTTTGCTGAAAAAATCGCGACGCAGAATTTCGGCACCCTTTGGAAACATAGACTGCTCATCCTCTGCCAACTGATGCATTGCTCGAACTGATAAAAAAGAGGCCGGCTTTGCCCCATAAGTGACCGTATCCAGTTTAAAAACCTGAAACTCATTCTGGGTGGAATTCCGCCAAAGAATGCACTGCAGATAGCTGTCCTCTGGGAAAACTCTGACGCATCGGATATTTTGCAAATATTTCCTGTAATGGCCACTCGATGGCAACGAAACCTTAGAAGAATGTGCAGCAGCTTTGGTTGGATAACTGGACCAGACATCAAAACGTCATTCAACCCAGACGTAGTGGCAGCCGAACCATCAAAAACAACCCTGAGCTTGGTTGTTGAACTGTCCTCCTTCAAAACATAGTGATGCGGTAGGAAATACTGTCTGGCAGGTCGTGGACTAGGGGACTGGAGACATATGCCCCAAATCTAAATACTCCTTTATGAACGCAGCATACTGATCCTTCAATTGAGGCTGACGGCAAAGCTTCTTTCGAGGGAGAGAAATCGCCGCACGGCTCGGGAGTACGATTCACCTAGCAACTCAGAGCTGCCCTTCAACGGCAGTTTCACCGAGTAGGCGCCCGACTCGAGCCGAGCAGAATGTTGCACGAAATGCGTCTCGCAATCCAATTCCTCTTTCGCCCACTTAACAAAGGGCTCGAAGCAGTCTTCGATTGTCCAAAATTTACGGAGCAGACACTCTAAGCGCTCATCCAGCTGGCTTGGGCGGCCAAGGCCACATCCATAGCCTCCAAAGTCCTGCAACGCTGTTCCAAAAACTCTGCCATCGACTCCCAAGTAGGGATGAGATCCGAGTTCGAGGCATTTTGTCCTTCCTCCCACTTGGCCTGAGTAGCTGGATCCAACCTTTGAAGAAGTACCTGGACAATGATGCACCCGGCGATCTGAACTGTCGTCCCCAAATTTTTTTGGGCAGCAGGGTGGAATGGGCAGCAATTGGAGCAGAGCGCAACGACGTCTCGTGCTCGATATCGGCATGCATCGTCGCTACAAGCTTAGACACTGTCCATCGCAAGTCGTTGCTTATCTCAGCAATATCCAACTCTTCAAGCTCCCCGTGGATGGCCTTAAAATCCTCGTACATGGCGACCAACTGGCCGTGACGCACATGGAGCATGATATTGGCTGCAGGGCGCCTTGGATCCTCTTCAAATCCTGGAGGATACCCTTTGCCTTGCCTTGTAAAATCGCACTCCGAGATGGAGTGGATTCTCCTGTGACGCCGCCGCTGGAGTTCATCGCCACTATAATTGAAATACGCTCAATTTAAATAAAAACACGCACAAATTAATTTTGGCGCGAAAATTATAGTTCTTGTTTATTTTATTATATTTAATTATAATTGTGCGCAGCGAACACGATTTAACCCACTGTGCGCTCAGAACCGTACACTGAGTTGTGGAATGTATATATATATATGAACGCAAGGACTTGCAAGTGAAACGTATGTATGTATGTATGTGTGTATGTTGGCGGACCGGATAACAATTGTATTTTATGCCTATGTATTTATTTATATTATTAAATGATTCATCTATAAATACAAAATACTTGTTTCACTGATGCACTGATGCCTTGTTTCATTCAAAAATGTGCATACACATTTAATACACCGCGAAAAAAAACTGAATCGGGTATGCTCGCACTGGTTATGTTTTATGCTCGTGGAATTGTTAATTTTATTAATTAAATCACGTCACCAATGTTTGGTCATTGAGTCTTTTCAATGACCTTTTCCTTTTTTCCAAAATAACACAAAACGGAATTATTTATTTCACAACGTTATACAAATATTTATTTATCCGCATATGAAATGGAGTGCGATAAAGCTCTGATTTAGAATGCGTATGCTCTGAGATAAAGGGTACCAGTGGGCCCGCCTTAGAGCATAGACCGGGCGAAAGCTCGTTAACTTAATGATAAAGATAAATAAAGCCGAGTGGCCGAGAAGAGTCGGCTTGCGACCAACAAACAGCGATGAGATAATGAATATATGCTAAACTATAATTATTACAATTATATATATATATTACATTTATATTGATTTAATTTATGCCGTGGCTGCTGCCTGACCCGACATGGCCTAAGCACCCAAGTACCCAGTTCTAGTGTTAGTGTTCCAAAAAACTAAATAATGTGTTCTCCATTTGATATCAGAAAGTTTGCAGTACTATAGGAAAGTTAACACAACTTTACACTACTATTGCCCTTTTTGATTTTGACTCTACATTCAAAATCACCGATCAAGAAATTCTCTTTCCAAATTACCGTCTCTCTTTCGATGTGGAAAAACTAAATTTTTCTCCGAGATTCCGTGCTGTTACATACCTGAAATTAAACCACAGTTGTCAAACGAGTTCAGCCAAGAACGAATAGCAGCAGCTTAACCTCGCCCCCAGCAATACTGTCTGAAACGATTGACTTACGGTTTATTCTCCATGTTCTTTCATTTTAGAGGACTTTGGGAGGCGGCGGTGAAAGAAACCAAGCATCGGCTTTAATAACGTTAGATTGCTGCGATAATTAACTTCAGGCCTCTTCTGTCCTTTACAGAAGATCCTGCTTGACGTCGACCTTGACGTGTCGACTCCTGCCCATTTTCCGCGAAAGGTGCAGTTAAACATAAAAATAATTATTATATATCTTGACCGGGAGCTATTTGGTAGATTGGCTGTACCCAAATTTCCTGTACATAGCTAAATGAACTTATTATGTGCGATGTTAGCGTTCTCGCTTTCGCTCTTATGGAATGCATAGGTTTGTCGCTCTCTTAATTGTAATTTGACCACCGAATTGAGTGTGTGCAATTTTTAAAGTGTGAGTGTGTGCGATATAAATGTAGATAAATGTAAATAAAGAAATAAAATGTATCATGATGGCAAACAAGAGTACGAATGCACCAAAAAACCAAAACTAATTTAAAGCTCTCCTAAGCACAAGGTTCTAAGCAATAAATTCACAATATGTTAGTGATTTAAATGAAGACGATAATGTTAAAGCACCCAAGATCAAGTAAAGCCACCACATACATGTATGAGTCCGTCAGGCAAATTGTACAGAATTGGTTAACAAATTTCAGTAACTTCCATCAAAAGGGGCAACATGAAAGATCAACGATGAGCGAAATTCTCAATCCGTGACCAAATATCTCGACCATGGAAAAATTAATTACTTCATCAATTGCCACATACGTGGCAATGGGCTACTAGTAGTTATGATAAGAATACCATTGTTGCCTAGTGGAATCGAGTCAGTTCTGGAAAATATAAATATAGCTATAAAAGAAAACAATTCAGGACCTTATGCTAAATACAAATCTTCTGAAAATCTTAATCGTACAGAGATCTGTTTGAATGACTTCTCTAAGCATATCAAATCTAACAAACAAACACCACATAGGAAACAATAATTTATTTCTCCGGGCCCGAAGATCCAAAGAAAAACCTCGATTTTATGATTTTGCTGTTCCAAGCCAAGTTCTGCAGACTCGAATCCGAGTGAAGCTCTTAACAAATCTATCATTGTCTATCCTACTTCACCTCTATGATTCACAGCTCTCGGATAGCCCTCACTTACTTTTAAAGTATATAAGCGCCCATATTGATGACTCTTCACTTTTAAGTGTAACGATTCAAAAAGAGCTTAAAAATAGCCATTGAATTTGTTGGCACCTAATTCCAAGATATACGACCGTTTCCAAATTTTCCCATTACTACAAACTTGGATTTCCGCTTTCAATTATGATGATTAACTAGCACAGAAGCGAAGGTATTTGTGCAAATAATTAAAAGTCCAGAAAAGACAAATAAAAATCCGGCTTGTGCTGGATCCGGCTTGTGCTCCTTTCAATTCTTGGCGCATATATGGCGCATATATTGCGCATATTGATAAATAGTAGAGCTAAAGCAGCCATAACTCATAATTAATAAAATTTCAAAAAGCATTGGCCATAAATTGTTTATTTTTTTTTAAACTTATATTTAAGATAAATTAAACAAAGATCTTAAACAATCAGATGCACTTTTGTAAGAGAATATAATATTATTCAAATCCTCCAGCTTCTGCAAATTTTTTTTGTGCGCTCTAGTGTGTGCACTCTCGTACTTGACCGTTCCTTGTAATTTCGAAATTAAATATGATAACCACAGGACATTTGTTTTTGGAGCGAAAGATGACCAGTTGTTTCTGAAAAAAATATTCTTTTTTTAGATACATATATAATAATTTAATTAATAATATGGTTTAATTATATTTCAAAATCGAACCACTTATTATTTAAAAATAATTTTTTTCATAAAAATATGTAAAACATTTATTCAATAAGAGCGACTCAATTTTTGGTAAACTATATGTAACGCTACCAGCTTTTTGGTAGCGGCCGAATTAAACGCACGATATAATGATTCAATTTCAATTTATTTCCGGGGTTCAATTTAACCCCGAACAAGCCGCTCCAATCAAATTCCGAAATACAAGTGCACTAAGAGCTTGCGCAGAAGCTCTACATAAGCTCCCAAAGTGCATGCGCTACAAAACAGCAACAAAGCGCATGCGAAGCTGGGAGAATCAAAGAATACAGAACTACTGATAACGGGCAATTAGCGGACCACTGCGGCTAGTTACAACGAGAGAAACTATTTAGCGATAATTATAATAATTGATGCTGGCACAAGTCCCAACACAATAGGTATCTAATATCAAATTAATATTTAGGTCGCAAATACTCGAAATCGGCTGAACTAATTTATCTAATTTATTTTAGGAACTTTATACTAACTTTAGCAAGTAGCAAAAAATTTAAAAAATTTAAAAAACTTAAATTTCCATCCATGTTATCACAAAAATGGCATAATCCTCTGAACTTTCGGCGCTGCTCCACGTGTTTTTCATTCGCTCTTGCTTATCCGAATCTTTTGTGTTCTCTGTTCTCACTTCCGCGGAATCCAATTGATACCACGATATTAGATTCACTCTAGATTTGTGGTTAATCTACATGAAAACTTTAAAACGTACTTTAAACTTTGACCTGTTTTCTTCGCCATCCGTTCCATCGTTCATCTAAAGCATGAACTATTTGCGCCGACATTTCAAGCTTGATTCTACTTTCCTACTCTCTCTTGATCCTAAACCACGGCCTAAGCACCCAAGTACCCAGTTCTAGTGTTAATTTTCCAAAAAAAATAAATAATGTTTTCTCCATGTGATATCATAATGTTTGCAGTACTCTTGGAAAGTTAACACAACTTTTCACTACTATTTCCCCTTTTGATTTTGACTCTTAATTCATCTATCACCGATCAAGAAATTCTCTTTCCAAATTACCGTCTCTCTTTCGATGTGGAAAAACTAAATTTTTCTCCGAGATTCCGTGCTGTTACATACCTGAAATTAAACCACAGTTGTCAAACGAGTTCAGCCAAGAACGAATAGCAGCAGCTTAACCTCGCCCCCAGCAATACTGTCTGAAACGATTGACTTACGGTTTATTCTCCATGTTCTTTCATTTTAGAGGACTTTGGGAGGCGGCGGTGAAAGAAACCAAGCATCGGCTTTAATAACGTTAGATTGCTGCGATAATTAACTTCAGGCCTCTTCTGTCCTTTACAGAAGATCCTGCTTGACGTCGACCTTGACGTGTCGACTCCTGCCCATTTTCCGCGAAAGGTGCAGTTAAACATAAAAATAATTATTATATATCTTGACCGGGAGCTATTTGGTAGATTGGCTGTACCCAAATTTCCTGTACATAGCTAAATGAACTTATTATGTGCGATGTTAGCGTTCTCGCTTTCGCTCTTATGGAATGCATAGGTTTGTCGCTCTCTTAATTGTAATTTGACCACCGAATTGAGTGTGTGCAATTTTTAAAGTGTGAGTGTGTGCGATATAAATGTAGATAAATGTAAATAAAGAAATAAAATGTATCATGATGGCAAACAAGAGTACGAATGCACCAAAAAACCAAAACTAATTTAAAGCTCTCCTAAGCACAAGGTTCTAAGCAATAGATTCACAATATGTTAGTGATTTAAATGAAGACGATAATGTTAAAGCACCCAAGATCAAGTAAAGCCACCACATACATGTATGAGTCCGTCAGGCAAATTGTACAGAATTGGTTAACAAATTTCAGTAACTTCCATCAAAAGGGGCAACATGAAAGATCAACGATGAGCGAAATTCTCAATCCGTGACCAAATATCTCGACCATGGAAAAATTAATTACTTCATCAATTGCCACATACGTGGCAATGGGCTACTAGTAGTTATGATAAGAATACCATTGTTGCCTAGTGGAATCGAGTCAGTTCTGGAAAATATAAATATAGCTATAAAAGAAAACAATTCAGGACCTTATGCTAAATACAAATCTTCTGAAAATCTTAATCGTACAGAGATCTGTTTGAATGACTTCTCTAAGCATATCAAATCTAACAAACAAACACCACATAGGAAACAATAATTTATTTCTCCGGGCCCGAAGATCCAAAGAAAAACCTCGATTTTATGATTTTGCTGTTCCAAGCCAAGTTCTGCAGACTCGAATCCGAGTGAAGCTCTTAACAAATCTATCATTGTCTATCCTACTTCACCTCTATGATTCACAGCTCTCGGATAGCCCTCACTTACTTTTAAAGTATATAAGCGCCCATATTGATGACTCTTCACTTTTAAGTGTAACGATTCAAAAAGAGCTTAAAAATAGCCATTGAATTTGTTGGCACCTAATTCCAAGATATACGACCGTTTCCAAATTTTCCCATTACTACAAACTTGGATTTCCGCTTTCAATTATGATGATTAACTAGCACAGAAGCGAAGGTATTTGTGCAAATAATTAAAAGTCCAGAAAAGACAAATAAAAATCCGGCTTGTGCTGGATCCGGCTTGTGCTCCTTTCAATTCTTGGCGCATATAAGGCGCATATATTGCGCATATTGATAAATAGTAGAGCTAAAGCAGCCATAACTCATAATTAATAAAATTTCAAAAAGCATTGGCCATAAATTGTTTATTTTTTTTTAAACTTATATTTAAGATAAATTAAACAAAGATCTTAAACAATCAGATGCACTTTTGTAAGAGAATATAATATTATTCAAATCCTCCAGCTTCTGCAAATTTTTTTTGTGCGCTCTAGTGTGTGCACTCTCGTACTTGACCGTTCCTTGTAATTTCGAAATTAAATATGATAACCACAGGACATTTGTTTTTGGAGCGAAAGATGACCAGTTGTTTCTGAAAAAAATATTCTTTTTTTAGATACATATATAATAATTTAATTAATAATATGGTTTAATTATATTTCAAAATCGAACCACTTATTATTTAAAAATAATTTTTTTCATAAAAATATGTAAAACATTTATTCAATAAGAGCGACTCAATTTTTGGTAAACTATATGTAACGCTACCAGCTTTTTGGTAGCGGCCGAATTAAACGCACGATATAATGATTCAATTTCAATTTATTTCCGGGGTTCAATTTAACCCCGAACAAGCCGCTCCAATCAAATTCCGAAATACAAGTGCACTAAGAGCTTGCGCAGAAGCTCTACATAAGCTCCCAAAGTGCATGCGCTACAAAACAGCAACAAAGCGCATGCGAAGCTGGGAGAATCAAAGAATACAGAATTTATTTTAGGAACTTTATACTAACTTTAGCAAGTAGCAAAAAATTTAAAAAATTTAAAAAACTTAAATTTCCATCCATGTTATCACAAAAATGGCATAATCCTCTGAACTTTCGGCGCTGCTCCACGTGTTTTTCATTCGCTCTTGCTTATCCGAATCTTTTGTGTTCTCTGTTCTCACTTCCGCGGAATCCAATTGATACCACGATATTAGATTCACTCTAGATTTGTGGTTAATCTACATGAAAACTTTAAAACGTACTTTAAACTTTGACCTGTTTTCTTCGCCATCCGTTCCATCGTTCATCTAAAGCATGAACTATTTGCGCCGACATTTCAAGCTTGATTCTACTTTCCTACTCTCTCTTGATCCTAAACCACGGCCTAAGCACCCAAGTACCCAGTTCTAGTGTTAATTTTCCAAAAAAAATAAATAATGTTTTCTCCATGTGATATCATAATGTTTGCAGTACTCTTGGAAAGTTAACACAACTTTTCACTACTATTTCCCCTTTTGATTTTGACTCTTAATTCATCTATCACCGATCAAGAAATTCTCGTTCCAAATTACCGTCTCTCTTTCGATGTGTAAAAACGAAATTTTCCTCCGAGATTCCGTGCTATTACATACTTGAAATCAAACCCCAATTGTCAAACGAGTTCAGCCAAGAACGAATAGCAGCAGCTTAACCTCCCCCCCAGGAATACTGTCTGGGACGATTAACTTGCGGTTTATTCCATTTTTGAGGACTTTGGGAGGCGGCGGTGAAAGAAACCAAGCATCGGCTTTAATACCGTTAGATTGCTGCGATAATTTTACAGAAGATCCTGCTGACCTTGACGTGTCGACTCCTGCCATTTATTGAGCCAGACCTCGTGGCCTTAAATTTGAGCCGTCCTGATGCTTGACAGTGGGTATCTTTCATTCAGCAGATCTTTTGGTCCCGTTGGAAAGAATAATATGTGACTCTGCTTGAGCAGTGCGCTATGGTTCCATCGTAATGGTCACGGAAGAAAATCTCCAACCCCCTCCCGCCCCTATGAATTGACCACTCGCTAGGGTCATAGAGGTTATTTAGGGAAGGGATGGAGCTCCATACAGTATAGCAGTCTTAAAAACAGCGACTGGAACTACGAACTACGAGCAACCATCGGGGGAAGATTGTTGGGATCAGCAGCTACTTCTGCAAGAGAAGTAGCGCCAAAGGTGCAGTTACACATAAAAATTATTATCTTTAGTCAGTTATTATTCTTTGTCCACTATCCCGTCTCGCTCTCACTCATCCGCGCTTCCGGATTATGTTGTCTATCTTGATCAGGAGCTATTTGGTAGATTTGCTGTACTCAAATTTCCTGTGCATAGCTAAATGAACTTATTAAGTGAGCTGTTGGCGCTTTCGCTCTTATGGAATGTATAGGTTTGTCGCTCTCTTAATTGTAATTTGACCACCGAATTGAGTGTGTGTGATATAAATGTAGATAAATGTAAATAAAGAAATAAAATGTATCATGATGGCAAACCAGAATACGAATGCACCAAAAAACCAAACCTAATTTAAAACTCTCCTAAGCACAAGGTTCTAAGCAATAGATTCACAATATGTTAGTGATTTAAATGAAGACGATAATGTTAAAGCACCCAAGATCAAGTAAAGCCACCACATACATGTATGAGTCCGTCAGGCAAATTGTACAGAATTGGTTAACAAATTTCAGTAACTTCCATCAAAAGGGGCAACATAAAAGATCAACGATGAGCGAAATTCTCAATCCATGACGAAATATTTCGACCATGGAAAAATTAATTACTTCATTAATTGCCTCATACGTAGCAATGGGCTACTAGTAGTTATGATAAGAATACCATTGTTGCCTAGTGGAATCGAGTCAGTTCTGGAAAATATAAATATAGCTATAAAAGAAAACAATTCAGGACCTTATGCTAAATACAAATCTTCTGAAAATCTTAATCGTAGAGAGATCTGTTTGAATGACTTCTCTAAGCATATCAAATCTAACAAACAAACACCACATAGGAAACAATAATTTATTTCTCCGGGCCCGAAGATCCAAAGAAAAACCTCGATTTTATGATTTTGCTGTTCCAAGCAAAGTTCTGCAGACTCGAATCCGAGTGGAGCTCTTAACAAATCTATCATTGTCTATCCTACTTCACCTCTATGATCCACAGCTCTCGGATGAAGAGTCATCAATATGGGAGCTTATATCTCTCCACAGCTTAAAGTATATAAGCTCCCATATTGATGACTCTTCACTTTTAAGTGTAACGATAAAAGAGTTGCTTGAAAATAAGAGAAGATAACCTGCCTTCAAATTGAGCTTAAAAATAGCCATAGAATTTGTTGGCACCTTTCAATTATGATGATTAACAAGCACTCAACTTAAAACAAGCCTGCGACCTACAAATAAAGCTCCACGACCAGGCCATAGGAAGCGATGGTCATACTGGGCGCACAACTGGTGGTAGTCAGCGTCATTCAGAAGCTGAGTCCGCACTACTCATAATGGCTCTACTCTGCCAAACCGGACTCTTCCGCTACTTACATCTCACAGACGACAAGATGCGCTCCTGCGTTGGCGTGCCCAATTAAAAGCTATCCAAGGGATCTCGGCAAAAGCACACATATGGCTCGGGAACCGGGAACGGATCTAGTGGACAGTTTCATACGTCTTGCAGCAACGAGGTGGATCAGGAAATACCTCCAGTTTTGGATCGTGATGTGGTCCACCTGACCTTTTTCACAGAGTACCAGTGTCTATGCTAGCCAGTGCCAGCTATGTGGTGTCTGGAGACGTCAAGAGACGGCGAATTTAACCTACTCGCTAATTTAATTTAACCTATTATGCCGACCGCCCCAGATGTTGCCCTATATGCGAGGGACAACACCAGATCAGGGACTGCAAGGAGTTCAACAGCGTTTCTACAACGACGCGGATCGAGTCCGCGAGGAAGTTGAGGCTATGCTTCTCGTGTCTGGAGCCCGGACACATGTCCCGGTTCTGTAGGAAGAGCCGCGGATGCAACGTCTACGGATGCCAAATGAGGCATCACTACCTTCTCCACGAATCACCTGGACATCCCAGACGGACGTACGCCGCAGAGGGAGGGCGCAGAAGGGACCAGAGAAGCAGTCAAGACCGACGGCTGTTCAGAGACAGCAGCAAAGGGAGAGGAATGCCACGACCAGTGGATTCCAACGAGAGGAGCCGTCCTACGTCAGCCGCAGTTATAGACGCGGGGCGTGAGCAGGATGAAAGGCGATCGACATGTGACCGCCAGGAATTGACGCATCGGAACCTGAGCTGCGTTGATCCAATTGGATGCCACCTACTATTCCGGATTCTACCCGTGACGCTGTACGGGGAGAATACGCAGGTCGACACCTATGCACTGCTGGATGAAGGATCGTCTGTCACGCTCATCGACGACGAACTCATCAGCAGCCTGAACCTGAAAGGCGAGAGTCGCCAACTGAACGTGCAATGGTTTGGTGGGAAATCTTCCAAAGAGCACACGAAAGTGGTCAGCCTGCAGATCAGTGCAGCGGGCAAGCCAAAGCGCCATGGGCTGAAGAACGTGTACGGAGTAGCCAATTTGAACCTTCCGATGCTAGCCAGTGCCAGCTATGTGGTGTCTGGAGACGTCAAGAGACGGCGAATTTAACCTACTCGCTACAGGTGTTGTTCAGTAGCTAAAAAAATTAAGATCTGGTGGAGCTATTTCACGCTATTCGGCACTTCAATTATTTTTTACATCGTTTCGTATCACGATATTACATTTTTTACACGATATTACATCATGAAATTGGTCGCGGAACGGATTAGGGTTATCGATAGTTAGTCAAGTTGTATATGTAAGTGTAGCTTTGGGATTTTAAGTTCATGTTGTTCGGTCCCACTAAATAATAAGTAAACAAGAAGATTTTGGCGGATTTAGACCGATTTGCGCCATCACATTGAGAGGGAAGAGAAACTGCGGTAGGTTAGCCGACTAAGTAATTGTAGTAGTATTTAATGTAACTCTTCCAGAATAAAACCACAACAACACTAATCACAACTCCAACGATTGTCCAGCACTAGAGTGTTTGTTTGAAGGCATTCCCCGTGATCGGCCAAGCGGTGACATTATCTTTTATTCGCACTCTGCAAGATGATGCCCACGAAGCATTCGCCCCGGCGGAGCCCCAGGTTGGAAGCCTCGGGTGTTACCGCAACTGCGACCACCACGGCCACAGCAACTTGCACACCGGCAAGCTCTGCGAGTGTGGCTGGTGATCGGCAGCGGCCACAGACTCCGAAGCAAAGTGGAACAGCCGCCAGGAAAGCGGCAAGTAACCTGCAGCCCGAAGCAACGGGGCAGATAACGGACTCCACAACTGTAGTGGCGGCCCTAATGGAAAGGATCGCACGTCTCGAGTCGGAGCTGGAAAAGGCAAGGGCAAGTGGAGGACAAGCAGAGGCCGCCAGGGATCCCGTTGGAATCGGGGCTCGCGGCGTTGGAGTGAGCGGTGCGGCGAATACACCGCCATGTTTGAGTGGAATGCTGCCACGCCAGGGAGCAGCGCAAATGCAGAGTTATGGTGGAATCCTGCCCAGGCAGATGAGTGACAACCTGCAAACGGAGCTTGGAGTGACGTCATCGTTGCAGTTGCCGGCACAATTGAGTGCAAATTTGCCGCCACAATTGAGTGGAAATTTGGCGCCGACGCTCGGCGTCCATTGTGCAAACGGGCAACCTGTCGCACGGACATACACACCAACAACAACAGTGGGCTATTATCCGCCATTTTGTGTGACCGCCACGGCGCAACCTGGATTAGGTTATGTTCATCCGCCACGGGAGCTGACACACAACTTGGAGGTATCTGCACCATCGCCCCTGTCATATGAAGTGGCGACGGCGAGCATACCTGGATGGACGCCACGTAGATTGCCTGATCTTCCCGATTTCGAGGGTCAGCCAGAGGAATGGCCAATATTCCTGTGCGCGTTCACGGAGACAACGGCAGCCTACCATTGTACACAATTGGAGAACAATCAGAGGCTAGTGAAAGCCCTGAAGGGCGAGGCTCGCGAGACAGTGAAGTCGTTGCTCATCCATCCCAGCAACGTAGGAGCTGTTATGGAGCAGCTTCAATTCCGGTATGGACGTCCGGAGCTACTCATCCGTAGCCAACTGGATAGCGTGCGCGATGTGCAGCCAATTCAGGAGGCCAACATCGCAAGGATCGTGCCGTTCGCGACGAAGGTGAGCAACCTGGCAGCGTTCCTGCAGTCAACCACGATCGGCAGCCAGCACCTAGGGAACCCAACCCTAATGGAGGAGCTGATCGCCAAGTTGCCGCTGAGCAAGAGGTTGGACTGGGCGAAGCACGCGGCCACGATACAACCGTATCCGACAGTGGTGCACCTGAGCGAATGGCTTCATGAATTCGCAAGACTGGTGTGCACTGTCACGGACGCTGGAGCCAAGGAGCAACCGAAGCGAAGGATCCTGCACGCGAATAGTGTTCGCGAGGAGGAGCGTTATGCCGACCGCCCCAGATGTTGCCCTATATGCGAGGGACAACACCAGATCAGGGACTGCAAGGAGTTCAACAGCGTTTCTACAACGACGCGGATCGAGTCCGCGAGGAAGTTGAGGCTATGCTTCTCGTGTCTGGAGCCCGGACACATGTCCCGGTTCTGTAGGAAGAGCCGCGGATGCAACGTCTACGGATGCCAAATGAGGCATCACTACCTTCTCCACGAATCACCTGGACATCCCAGACGGACGTACGCCGCAGAGGGAGGGCGCAGAAGGGACCAGAGAAGCAGTCAAGACCGACGGCTGTTCAGAGACAGCAGCAAAGGGAGAGGAATGCCACGACCAGTGGATTCCAACGAGAGGAGCCGTCCTACGTCAGCCGCAGTTATAGACGCGGGGCGTGAGCAGGATGAAAGGCGATCGACATGTGACCGCCAGGAATTGACGCATCGGAACCTGAGCTGCGTTGATCCAATTGGATGCCACCTACTATTCCGGATTCTACCCGTGACGCTGTACGGGGAGAATACGCAGGTCGACACCTATGCACTGCTGGATGAAGGATCGTCTGTCACGCTCATCGACGACGAACTCATCAGCAGCCTGAACCTGAAAGGCGAGAGTCGCCAACTGAACGTGCAATGGTTTGGTGGGAAATCTTCCAAAGAGCACACGAAAGTGGTCAGCCTGCAGATCAGTGCAGCGGGCAAGCCAAAGCGCCATGGGCTGAAGAACGTGTACGGAGTAGCCAATTTGAACCTTCCGATGCTAGCCAGTGCCAGCTATGTGGTGTCTGGAGACGTCAAGAGACGGCGAATTTAACCTACTCGCTACAGGTGTTGTTCAGTAGCTAAAAAAATTAAGATCTGGTGGAGCTATTTCACGCTATTCGGCACTTCAATTATTTTTTACATCGTTTCGTATCACGATATTACATTTTTTACACGATATTACATCATGAAATTGGTCGCGGAACGGATTAGGGTTATCGATAGTTAGTCAAGTTGTATATGTAAGTGTAGCTTTGGGATTTTAAGTTCATGTTGTTCGGTCCCACTAAATAATAAGTAAACAAGAAGATTTTGGCGGATTTAGACCGATTTGCGCCATCACATTGAGAGGGAAGAGAAACTGCGGTAGGTTAGCCGACTAAGTAATTGTAGTAGTATTTAATGTAACTCTTCCAGAATAAAACCACAACAACACTAATCACAACTCCAACGATTGTCCAGCACTAGAGTGTTTGTTTGAAGGCATTCCCCGTGATCGGCCAAGCGGTGACATTATCTTTTATTCGCACTCTGCAAGATGATGCCCACGAAGCATTCGCCCCGGCGGAGCCCCAGGTTGGAAGCCTCGGGTGTTACCGCAACTGCGACCACCACGGCCACAGCAACTTGCACACCGGCAAGCTCTGCGAGTGTGGCTGGTGATCGGCAGCGGCCACAGACTCCGAAGCAAAGTGGAACAGCCGCCAGGAAAGCGGCAAGTAACCTGCAGCCCGAAGCAACGGGGCAGATAACGGACTCCACAACTGTAGTGGCGGCCCTAATGGAAAGGATCGCACGTCTCGAGTCGGAGCTGGAAAAGGCAAGGGCAAGTGGAGGACAAGCAGAGGCCGCCAGGGATCCCGTTGGAATCGGGGCTCGCGGCGTTGGAGTGAGCGGTGCGGCGAATACACCGCCATGTTTGAGTGGAATGCTGCCACGCCAGGGAGCAGCGCAAATGCAGAGTTATGGTGGAATCCTGCCCAGGCAGATGAGTGACAACCTGCAAACGGAGCTTGGAGTGACGTCATCGTTGCAGTTGCCGGCACAATTGAGTGCAAATTTGCCGCCACAATTGAGTGGAAATTTGGCGCCGACGCTCGGCGTCCATTGTGCAAACGGGCAACCTGTCGCACGGACATACACACCAACAACAACAGTGGGCTATTATCCGCCATTTTGTGTGACCGCCACGGCGCAACCTGGATTAGGTTATGTTCATCCGCCACGGGAGCTGACACACAACTTGGAGGTATCTGCACCATCGCCCCTGTCATATGAAGTGGCGACGGCGAGCATACCTGGATGGACGCCACGTAGATTGCCTGATCTTCCCGATTTCGAGGGTCAGCCAGAGGAATGGCCAATATTCCTGTGCGCGTTCACGGAGACAACGGCAGCCTACCATTGTACACAATTGGAGAACAATCAGAGGCTAGTGAAAGCCCTGAAGGGCGAGGCTCGCGAGACAGTGAAGTCGTTGCTCATCCATCCCAGCAACGTAGGAGCTGTTATGGAGCAGCTTCAATTCCGGTATGGACGTCCGGAGCTACTCATCCGTAGCCAACTGGATAGCGTGCGCGATGTGCAGCCAATTCAGGAGGCCAACATCGCAAGGATCGTGCCGTTCGCGACGAAGGTGAGCAACCTGGCAGCGTTCCTGCAGTCAACCACGATCGGCAGCCAGCACCTAGGGAACCCAACCCTAATGGAGGAGCTGATCGCCAAGTTGCCGCTGAGCAAGAGGTTGGACTGGGCGAAGCACGCGGCCACGATACAACCGTATCCGACAGTGGTGCACCTGAGCGAATGGCTTCATGAATTCGCAAGACTGGTGTGCACTGTCACGGACGCTGGAGCCAAGGAGCAACCGAAGCGAAGGATCCTGCACGCGAATAGTGTTCGCGAGGAGGAGCGTTATGCCGACCGCCCCAGATGTTGCCCTATATGCGAGGGACAACACCAGATCAGGGACTGCAAGGAGTTCAACAGCGTTTCTACAACGACGCGGATCGAGTCCGCGAGGAAGTTGAGGCTATGCTTCTCGTGTCTGGAGCCCGGACACATGTCCCGGTTCTGTAGGAAGAGCCGCGGATGCAACGTCTACGGATGCCAAATGAGGCATCACTACCTTCTCCACGAATCACCTGGACATCCCAGACGGACGTACGCCGCAGAGGGAGGGCGCAGAAGGGACCAGAGAAGCAGTCAAGACCGACGGCTGTTCAGAGACAGCAGCAAAGGGAGAGGAATGCCACGACCAGTGGATTCCAACGAGAGGAGCCGTCCTACGTCAGCCGCAGTTATAGACGCGGGGCGTGAGCAGGATGAAAGGCGATCGACATGTGACCGCCAGGAATTGACGCATCGGAACCTGAGCTGCGTTGATCCAATTGGATGCCACCTACTATTCCGGATTCTACCCGTGACGCTGTACGGGGAGAATACGCAGGTCGACACCTATGCACTGCTGGATGAAGGATCGTCTGTCACGCTCATCGACGACGAACTCATCAGCAGCCTGAACCTGAAAGGCGAGAGTCGCCAACTGAACGTGCAATGGTTTGGTGGGAAATCTTCCAAAGAGCACACGAAAGTGGTCAGCCTGCAGATCAGTGCAGCGGGCAAGCCAAAGCGCCATGGGCTGAAGAACGTGTACGGAGTAGCCAATTTGAACCTTCCGATGCTAGCCAGTGCCAGCTATGTGGTGTCTGGAGACGTCAAGAGACGGCGAATTTAACCTACTCGCTACAGGTGTTGTTCAGTAGCTAAAAAAATTAAGATCTGGTGGAGCTATTTCACGCTATTCGGCACTTCAATTATTTTTTACATCGTTTCGTATCACGATATTACATTTTTTACACGATATTACATCATGAAATTGGTCGCGGAACGGATTAGGGTTATCGATAGTTAGTCAAGTTGTATATGTAAGTGTAGCTTTGGGATTTTAAGTTCATGTTGTTCGGTCCCACTAAATAATAAGTAAACAAGAAGATTTTGGCGGATTTAGACCGATTTGCGCCATCACATTGAGAGGGAAGAGAAACTGCGGTAGGTTAGCCGACTAAGTAATTGTAGTAGTATTTAATGTAACTCTTCCAGAATAAAACCACAACAACACTAATCACAACTCCAACGATTGTCCAGCACTAGAGTGTTTGTTTGAAGGCATTCCCCGTGATCGGCCAAGCGGTGACATTATCTTTTATTCGCACTCTGCAAGATGATGCCCACGAAGCATTCGCCCCGGCGGAGCCCCAGGTTGGAAGCCTCGGGTGTTACCGCAACTGCGACCACCACGGCCACAGCAACTTGCACACCGGCAAGCTCTGCGAGTGTGGCTGGTGATCGGCAGCGGCCACAGACTCCGAAGCAAAGTGGAACAGCCGCCAGGAAAGCGGCAAGTAACCTGCAGCCCGAAGCAACGGGGCAGATAACGGACTCCACAACTGTAGTGGCGGCCCTAATGGAAAGGATCGCACGTCTCGAGTCGGAGCTGGAAAAGGCAAGGGCAAGTGGAGGACAAGCAGAGGCCGCCAGGGATCCCGTTGGAATCGGGGCTCGCGGCGTTGGAGTGAGCGGTGCGGCGAATACACCGCCATGTTTGAGTGGAATGCTGCCACGCCAGGGAGCAGCGCAAATGCAGAGTTATGGTGGAATCCTGCCCAGGCAGATGAGTGACAACCTGCAAACGGAGCTTGGAGTGACGTCATCGTTGCAGTTGCCGGCACAATTGAGTGCAAATTTGCCGCCACAATTGAGTGGAAATTTGGCGCCGACGCTCGGCGTCCATTGTGCAAACGGGCAACCTGTCGCACGGACATACACACCAACAACAACAGTGGGCTATTATCCGCCATTTTGTGTGACCGCCACGGCGCAACCTGGATTAGGTTATGTTCATCCGCCACGGGAGCTGACACACAACTTGGAGGTATCTGCACCATCGCCCCTGTCATATGAAGTGGCGACGGCGAGCATACCTGGATGGACGCCACGTAGATTGCCTGATCTTCCCGATTTCGAGGGTCAGCCAGAGGAATGGCCAATATTCCTGTGCGCGTTCACGGAGACAACGGCAGCCTACCATTGTACACAATTGGAGAACAATCAGAGGCTAGTGAAAGCCCTGAAGGGCGAGGCTCGCGAGACAGTGAAGTCGTTGCTCATCCATCCCAGCAACGTAGGAGCTGTTATGGAGCAGCTTCAATTCCGGTATGGACGTCCGGAGCTACTCATCCGTAGCCAACTGGATAGCGTGCGCGATGTGCAGCCAATTCAGGAGGCCAACATCGCAAGGATCGTGCCGTTCGCGACGAAGGTGAGCAACCTGGCAGCGTTCCTGCAGTCAACCACGATCGGCAGCCAGCACCTAGGGAACCCAACCCTAATGGAGGAGCTGATCGCCAAGTTGCCGCTGAGCAAGAGGTTGGACTGGGCGAAGCACGCGGCCACGATACAACCGTATCCGACAGTGGTGCACCTGAGCGAATGGCTTCATGAATTCGCAAGACTGGTGTGCACTGTCACGGACGCTGGAGCCAAGGAGCAACCGAAGCGAAGGATCCTGCACGCGAATAGTGTTCGCGAGGAGGAGCGTTATGCCGACCGCCCCAGATGTTGCCCTATATGCGAGGGACAACACCAGATCAGGGACTGCAAGGAGTTCAACAGCGTTTCTACAACGACGCGGATCGAGTCCGCGAGGAAGTTGAGGCTATGCTTCTCGTGTCTGGAGCCCGGACACATGTCCCGGTTCTGTAGGAAGAGCCGCGGATGCAACGTCTACGGATGCCAAATGAGGCATCACTACCTTCTCCACGAATCACCTGGACATCCCAGACGGACGTACGCCGCAGAGGGAGGGCGCAGAAGGGACCAGAGAAGCAGTCAAGACCGACGGCTGTTCAGAGACAGCAGCAAAGGGAGAGGAATGCCACGACCAGTGGATTCCAACGAGAGGAGCCGTCCTACGTCAGCCGCAGTTATAGACGCGGGGCGTGAGCAGGATGAAAGGCGATCGACATGTGACCGCCAGGAATTGACGCATCGGAACCTGAGCTGCGTTGATCCAATTGGATGCCACCTACTATTCCGGATTCTACCCGTGACGCTGTACGGGGAGAATACGCAGGTCGACACCTATGCACTGCTGGATGAAGGATCGTCTGTCACGCTCATCGACGACGAACTCATCAGCAGCCTGAACCTGAAAGGCGAGAGTCGCCAACTGAACGTGCAATGGTTTGGTGGGAAATCTTCCAAAGAGCACACGAAAGTGGTCAGCCTGCAGATCAGTGCAGCGGGCAAGCCAAAGCGCCATGGGCTGAAGAACGTGTACGGAGTAGCCAATTTGAACCTTCCGATGCAGAGCCTGCGTCGGGATGATGTGAAGGCAGTGAAGGCGAATGCGCGCCTGCCTGTGAAGCCGTACAACAATGCGACGCCGAGGATCCTAATTGGACTGGATCATGCGCATCTTGGAATACCCTTCAGAACAAGAAGCTATGGATCTGGAGGACCATTTGCAGCAGCCACCGCACTTGGATGGGTGGTGTATGGACCGGTGAGTGGAAAGGTGAGCTCACCGCTTCAGAGTTCGTGTCTCCTAGCCGTGTCCCAGGATAATCTTCTGGAGAAGATGGTCAGCGATTATTTCGAGATCGAGAATTTCGGAGTAAAGCCGGCACAGCCAGTCGCAGCTGGCGGAGTGGAGCTGGCGCCGTCAGTCGCAGATGGCGGTGACGCACAGGCCCTGAGAATCCTGAAGGAGACGACTAAGCGAGTGGGTCGACGATACGAAACCGGGCTGCTATGGAGAGACGACGAGGTGAGACTGCCGGAGAGCTACAATATGGCGCTCAAGAGTCTCGTCAACATCGAGGGAAAAATGAGGCGCGATGTGGACTTCGCACGGGCCTATAAGGGAATAATGGATGATTACGTCAGGAAGGAGTATGCACGACGACTGGAGCCCCAGGAAGTCCAGAGGTTCCAGGAAGGCAAGTTATGGTACCTGCCGCACTTCGGGGTGGAAAACCCGAACAAACCTGAAAAAATCCGGCTGGTCTTCGACGCGGCTGCCAAGGTGAACGGCGTGTCCCTCAATTCAGCGCTAATGAAAGGCCCACAGCGCTACAAGCCACTCCCAGCAGTGCTCTTCCATTTTCGGGAAGGAGCAGTTGGGGTTTGGGCAGACATCAAGGAGATGTTTCATCAGGTACTGATGCAGCCACAGGATAGAGGATCCCAGAGGTTCCTGTGGAGGAACGGAGATGACCAGCGGGAGCCGGACGTATACGAGATGCAAGTGATGACGTTCGGAGCAGCTTGTTCACCATGTTCGGCGGACTATGTGAAGACCGTGAATGCCTCGCAGTACAGCAGCACGGATCCGCGAGCAGCCCTGGCTATCAAGGAGTACCACTACGTGGACGACTACGTCGACAGTTTCACCAGTGAAGAAGAAGCTATTGCCGTTTCGACACGGGTGAGAGATATTCACGCAGATGCAGGATTTGACTTGTGTCGATTTACTTCCAGTTCGGCAAGTGTGGTCAGAGCGTTGAACCCACTTGAATCCATCGCTAGCGTCAAATGGACCGAAGCTGAGGAGAAGGTACTAGGAATGTACTGGCAGCCGGCTACAGATGACTTCAAGTTCGGCATCAAATACCATCGAGTCCCGAGAAGCGTGATGACGGGGGAACGCGTCCCTACCAAGAGGGAGTTCCTAAGCCTGGTCATGTCCACGTTTGACCCGATTGGATTCCTGAGCTGCTATATGGTGACTGCCAAATTGTTATTGAGAGAGATTTGGCGGAAAGGAGTCAACTGGGACGAGCCGCTGCCAGATAATTTGGCCGCAGCCTTTGAGGATTGGCGGCAAGGAATGAGGAAAATCGAAGAGTTCCGATGTCCACGCTACTACTTCGGCGGTGGACGCGTGCGGATGCTACAGCTGCACATCTTCGTGGACTCCAGTCAGTCGGCGTTCGCAGCTGCGGCCTATTGGCGGGTCACTTACGAGAACGAGGACGTGCAGGCGCATTTCATAAGCTCCAAGACGAAATGCGCTCCGATGAGGACTATGTCGATCCAGCGACTGGAACTTCAAGCAGCAGTATTGGGCACGAGACTGATGGACACCGTCAAGCAAGAGCACGGTGTGGCGATCAGTAGCTGCGTATTATGGACGGACTCTAAGACTGTGTTGCACTGGATAAGCAGCACCCACCGGAGATACAAGCAGTTCGTCGGTAACCGGGTGGCGGAGATCTTGGAATCCACGGAGGCGTCCCAGTGGAGATGGATTCCGTCTGGCGATAACGTGGCAGATGACGCGACGAGGCCGCGCAAGGCCGTGGACCTGAGCATCGGTTCGCGATAGCTAAGCGGTCCACCATTTCTACGAGGACCAGAAGAAAGCTGGCCAAGATCGAGCGAGGGGTGGATCCCTCCGACGCCCGACGAAGAGGAAATGAAATGTGAGTTTGCCTTGGTAATGGTAAACTTCATATCCCTGCAGAGATTCTCGAAGTACGATCGACTGTTGAGGAGCACCGCATGGGTGCTAAGATTTATTCGACGGTGCCGTGGACTACGATACGATGGAGAGGATCACGGACTGACGTCGATGGAGTGCGCTGAAGCTGAGCGCGCACTGGTACGACAATCGCAGCGAGAAGCGTTTGCTGAGGATAACGAAGGAAAGGCCGCCAAGGGCAGTCGATTGCGTGGACTGTCCCCATACTTCGACGAGGACGGAGTAATGCGAGCCAGCGGAAGGATCGACGACGCGACGTGTGTGCCATACAGCGCATGTCGGCCAATCATACTGTGTCACGAGGAGGCATTGGCGGAGATGATTGTGCAGCATCACCACGAGAGGATGTGCCACCAAAACTCGGAGGCAACTATCGGAGCGATCCGGCAGAAGTTCTGGATTACGAACTTACGGAGGCTGCTACGGAGGGTGGTGAGCAAATGCAACGTTTGCAAGCTGCGAAGGGCACGACCAACTCAGCCCAAGATGGGTTCCCTGCCAGAGGACCGGCTGGAGGCCAACGGATGGCCCTTTAAGTTCACCGGATTGGACTATTTTGGACCGCTATTTGTGACGGTTGGACGACGCACGGAGAAGAGGTGGGTGGCACTGTTTACGTGTCTGACCACAAGAGCTATCCACTTGGAGATGGCTCACGATCTGTCCACCGATTCCTGCATAATCGCTATGAGGAACTTTATGAGCCGACGTGGACCCGTCGTCAGGATTAGGAGCGACCATGGAAAGAACTTTGTTGGAGCCGACCGCGAAGCCAAGAGGTTCAGCGAAGTGTTCGAGCCTGTACAGATCCAGGGCGAGCTGTCGTCTAGAGGAGTCGAATGGATCTTCAATTGCCCGGCGAACCCAGCTGAGGGTGGCGCCTGGGAAAGGATGGTGCAGTGCGTGAAGAAGGTGTTGGCGCACACGATGAAGGAACTTGCGCCCAAGGAGCACGTACTGGAGAACCTGCTGATTGAGGCGGAGAACATAGTAAACTCTCGTCCGCTCACTCATCTACCAGTGACGGTGGACCAGGAGGCTCCACTGACACCCAACGACTTGTTGAAGGGAGCACCCGATGTCCCAGATCTTCCCATGGACGACGGACAGGAGTTCGTGAGATGCGCTACCAGGAAGCAGTGGCGCATAGCGAGGATGATGCGGGATAGATTCTGGAAGAGATGGGTGCATGAGTACCTGCCTACACTTGTGCGCAGGGAGAGATGGTGCAAGCACGTCGAGCCAATTCGCCGAGGAGACCTGGTGTTCATCTGCGATCCAGCCACACCACGAAGGGAGTGGAAACGAGGCGTCGTGGAAGAGGTGTTCACCGGGAGAGATGGAGTACCTCGTCGAGCGGCGGTGCGGACTAACGATCGAGCCAAGACGATAATGCGTCCCGCTTCGAAGTTAGCTGTCCTGAATGTGGTGAATGCGGCTGCTTCACGGGGGTGAGGATGTCGCGGAACGGATTAGGGTTATCGATAGTTAGTCAAGTTGTATATGTAAGTGTAGCTTTGGGATTTTAAGTTCATGTTGTTCGGTCCCACTAAATAATAAGTAAACAAGAAGATTTTGGCGGATTTAGACCGATTTGCGCCATCACATTGAGAGGGAAGAGAAACTGCGGTAGGTTAGCCGACTAAGTAATTGTAGTAGTATTTAATGTAACTCTTCCAGAATAAAACCACAACAACACTAATCACAACTCCAACGATTGTCCAGCACTAGAGTGTTTGTTTGAAGGCCAAGACCCCGTGATCGGCCAAGCGGTGACAATATTAATCGTTCATTCATTGTTTATTAAGTTTTGTAATAAAGTCTTCTAACCACAATGCTTCCATCAGCATTCCATAAGCATAACTATTATAGAGCATTCTATTAAGAGACTCTATAGCACACTAGATATATAGCACCATCCTCCCTTTTTCTCTCACCATAGTTGCATCGCCGCTTTGAGAGTAATTAATCTCAAACCCAGTCTTGAATCCACAACCTAATTTTCGTACCACCAACCGAAGTACCTCAACCCGCTCCCACCTAGGACCATAAGTAGGATTTAAACCGATTCACAACTGATGTATAACCAGCGTACAACCAAACGCTGATCCTCTGCGAGCTGTTCTCGCACCAAGACTGCCACCAGGACACTATTGAGTAAGCTTTCTCAATCAACCTTACTAGGTCCTTAACTTTAACTTCCTTTAGTAGGTTTGTGATTGCGATTTCAGAACCTGCCGTTTCTTCCCGTAGGCTCGCATTAACAAATAGAAGGCAAATACATTTGAGGCCTTCTACGATATCTGGTTAATTTCCTCTCCGTGTTCTCCGCTTTTCCCCATTTCCCCATTCTTCCCTTCTTGGGAAAGGGGTCTCTATAGAGTCACGGTTGTGACCGTCGAGTTTAAACGGACCTCTTCTTTAATTTTTTTTCCTTGCACTTATTGAATCTTCTCGAGGCTTTAACTACTCACAATAATTTCTCAAATTGTAATCTACAAAGTGCGTTCCAATGTTAAGACGATTATAAAAAAAAAACAACAAAAAAAAATGGTTTTCTCCTCAAATTCAATTTATTTTATATAAAAAGTCTCCTTCTGCTTCAATACAGCTTTTGGCACTATCCAAAAGAATGTCAAACGAGTGTTTTACCTCGTTGGTCGGTATGGCCGCAAGTATGCCGGTGCAAGCCATTTGAATGGCCTCTTCGTCTGCATAACGCTTTCCTTTCATGGGCAAATACCTTTTTCCAAAAAGGAAGAAGTTGCACGGTGCCATATAGGAGAATCGATGTTTGGAGATAATCTATGGAACTCCATTTTCATTAATATTAATGATGATTCCGGCTGATTTTTTATGTATTGAAATTGAAATTTTCGGTGATAACGAATTTTGATTGGCCACATGTTGATCGTCATTTATATCCTCACGACAACTTTGAAAGCGTTGAAACCACTCGTTCACTCCGCTACGGAATAGGCAATCCGAGCCATAAACGTGTTTCATCAATTGAAACATTTCCGTAAAAGTTTTATCAATTTTAAAACAAAATTTAATGTTGGTTCTTTCTTCGCAACGATAACACAAACATACAGACACTCAAAACACAATAACTTCACTTGAAATCAATGAAATGTCATGAAATTGTTGCCGCCGTAATTTATTTAAAGCGTAGATTTAAATTATGAGATAAGTGTTGCAAAATGTTAGAGTTAGCTTATAACACTTTATCGATACACCTTTGTAACAGCCTTGAAGAATGAGGTCGACCATCGCAAGAAGCAAGCAGAAGAACCAATTAGAAGCGACGGTAAAGTTAACGAGTGGCGGAAAAAACACTTTTTTATTGCGCACGTACAAATGTATTGACATGATTTTTAAATCAATAAAAAATACAAAAAACAAGAATGGAAAGCTAACTTCGGGCGGAGCCGAAGTTGATATACCCTTGCAGATATGTGGCAGCTTTTATTATTAGATATATATCGGATCTTATATAGTCGGCCGATCCTTATAAAACTCGGCAGATCAAATTAGTTTGCCGAAAGTAGAATCCATACAAAGTCCCAGTCTTCTAACTTAAAAAACAACAGAGATATGGCATTTCCGATCAATCAGTTATATGGCAGCTATAGGATATAGTCGGCCGATAAAGTCTTATGAAATTTGGCAGATCGAATAAGTCTGCTAAAAGAAGAGTCTACAGCAAGTCCCATCCTTCTAACTTAAAAAACATCGAAATTATGGCATTTCCGATCAATCAGTTATATGGCAGCTATAGGATATAGTTGACCGATCCCGGCCGTTCCGACTTATATACTGCCTGCAAAGGAAAGAAGGATGTGTGCAAAGTTTTAAGTCGATAGCTTTAAAACTGAGAGACTAGTTTGCGTAGAAACAGACAGACAGACGGACAGACGGACATGCTTATATCGACTCAGGAGGTGATCCTGATCAAGAATATATATACTTTATAGGGTCGGAGATGTCTCCTTCACTGCGTTGCACACTTTTGACCAAAATTATAATACCCTCTGCAAGGGTATACAAATAATTTGGTGTTTGCTTAAAGAAACGTGGGAGCCACATCGTCCCGATCGCAAACCTTTCTAAAAAACAGAGGTAAAGTCACTGCCCTAAAAAGAAAAGCTTGGTGGTGTAAGCATTGGGTTCAGTGTGACGATTGTAAAAGGTGGTACCATTTTGAGTGTGCCGGCGTAGAGGACGACATTGATAGCAAGGACTGGAGTTGCGATTTCTGTCTCGCGGGTTGCAGCCACATAGCACCGTACGGCAGTATGCAAAGAGCACAGGTACAGCTTGAAACACGTAAAGACGCAATGGCCACCGAACCGCACGACAAAGCGCTTTCTGTCGATACGCTAATCAATATTGCTGGCAGCAGAGAGAACATCCGGAGAGGACCAAGAACCAATTACTGTTAGAAATGCTAGAGGAAAAAGAAATTCGGAGGCAAGGTTCATAGAATAAAATTACCAACTTCTAATGCAGATAAACCCCGCCGTACCGCAAGCAGGGATACAGATTCACCAACGAGCATTCAAATAGCGGCCCGGCAAGCTATGCCCAAGGAGCTTCCAGCACGTTCGAACGCAGCACCACATCAGCCGGATAAACTAACGTGGAAAACATGCTACGTCTGAAGAAGTCGCTTAAAGGAAAGGCTCGCGAACTGGTTAGAGATAAACTCCTACTTCCTAACCTAGTTCCAGACGTCATCAGCACTTTGAAAATGTTATTCGGTAGACAACAGCATATCCTAAGAGAGAATCGTGGAAGAGGTGCGAAGACTGGCACCACCCAAAGACAGATTTGAGGCGTTAATAGCGCCTAAGATTCTTCTCCTTCACTTCATAGGGAACGGTCGTAATTAATTTTTGCGCATGCGATAAATTTTTATTTTTATCAAACGCTGGTGTTAATTTAAACACTAATTCTTTAACACTAATCTTGTGACTTAATATTTAAGTTATACCTATATAACTTAATTTAATATAACTATACTTAATATTAAGTTTTGCGTATGTGTAGTGCCATATATGGGTAAGCATTTTATAAATTTAAAAAGTTGCAATCGAAATATAGGTTTGCTTCTTTTTCATTCTCTGTCTTTTGTATTTTTTCAGTTAATTCTTTTTGCGCCCATTTCTTAACACTTGTGCTCACCCGTAACTCTCTCTCTTTACTAACTCCCTCCTCTACCTACCCTTTATTAACTTTATTTGGTACAGTGGTTGAAAGCTAATTGTTATATAACAAATAAGTTGCTGCAGTGGGTATCGGGCTGAACAAGAGGAAATGCGATCCTTCATACGACAGACCAAGAGTGGGTTTAAAGCAGTGGTGGGCAAAATGCACAAATGTAAACTTTTAAATGTGTGCGTAAGCAGCGAAAAACAGTGAGAGTATTCCATTCACTGGGCTAAAAAAGATAGTGTGTTATTTTGTTTATTGTTATTTTCAAAACTCGAATGGGCACTAAAAGCGAGCCTTCAAAAATTAAATAGAATTGTTCTAGTAACAGTTCTTAAAAAGTGCTTAACATTAAGCATCCGCATCCACATTTTTATATAAAGAATATTGTTCCTCCCAAATTTGTAAAATCATTATTCTCAGTGGAAACATATTTTTTCGTAAACAAATGAGAGATCGCTTACACTTTGTGTGTGCTGGCACCGCAGCAGCAGCCGAATTTCTGGCCCTATGCTCGCGAGTTATGGGAAATGAGAGTTTGCCCACTACTGGTTTAAAGACTTGATCCTTGGTTGCCGTAAAATCAACGATCAATTCAATGCGCAATTGAATAACCTTTAGCTGTTGAATGAATCTCCTAAGCGGAAAAAATCTGCTACTAGGGAAGTTGCAGACTCAGAGATCGCGGGGCAGCTTGATCCTCCCGCAATGATGAAACCCCTCATTTGCCTTGCTACGCCAAGAGCAGGAACAGTAAAAAAAATTCGGCACCCAAATTGCCGTGATAGAGCAAAAATCATCCGCCTCAAATCAGTCATACGCATACAACATTCAACCAACAAATCGTATATTCGGTCCATTTCTTTTTGAAAATAATTTATTATTGGGTCTTCAAAAGGTTAAACCAGTCTATTCGCCAGGCCCCGACGGAGTACCAGGCGGTGCCAGGGCTCTGTGCAAACCTCTTCAAAAACTTTTCAACTTATCTTTGCAATCTTCGATTTTCCCCCTTTAATGGAAGGCAGCTCAAATTGTCAGCGATTTCATTAGACATCATTTCTCCATGTCAGCATGGTTGCATTACGCGTCACTCCACCACCGCTAATTTTTTGGAGTTGACATCCTTTGTTTTAGATGGCTTCCGAAAGAGACTTCAAACTGATGCTATTTACACAGACTTTAGCATTTTATTCTGTTAATCACTCACTCCTGTTGAGTAAACTAAATCTTTTGGGTTTCGCAACCGACCTCAAAAATGATGTTTAGCTAATGACTTAATACTTCATGGATCAAAATGCAAACTTATGTCTTTTTATCGTACCAGTCCAAAAGAATAAAAAAGAATAAAAGAATATTACTAAAAGCTTTTTATATCCTGGGTCCGTCCGATACTCCAGTACGGGTCATGTGTCTGGTGTCCCCAATATGGTGTTCATCAAGACCGCATAGAATCCGTACAAAAGAACTTATTATTATTTTCTCTTAGAAGACTTAACTGGGACGCACATCTTCACCTTCCTTTGTACCATAGTAAACTCTTACTCATAAACTTACCCTCCTTAACGAATTGTAGAACAATGCTGGGTGTTGTTTTCCTACACAACCTTATTAATGGTGATGTAGATAGCCAGCATTTACTAACACGCTTACAATTAAACGTTCCGAATAGAAGGAATAGGAACTTAAGTCCTCTTTTCTTATGCCATTGTAGACCGACATATGCATAGCGTGATCCCCTTAGAATTTTATGTTTAAACTATATGATCTGTATCGCATTATTTCACTGACATCCCTTTTAAATATGAAAGCCACCATTTTAAATTACCCACAAAAGCACACCAATTCTTCTTCGTTATCTTTATAATCTTTATATTTACATTTACTAACTCAAATTTATTCCCGCGAGTCGAGCCGTACGTTTGGCGGCGCCTCAGTCGGTTGGGCGGAAAGGTGGCTGTACGTATTCAGTGGGAACCGCGCGAAAAAAAAAATAGAGTATGCGCTAGCAGTTCGCAACGTCTGTGCGATTATGGAGGCGCCCAATGCTGGTCCAAGAGCTCGTAGATAAGTTTCCCAACCAACACAAGCTAAACTGGGCAATGCAACCCAGCGACGATAAGATAGCATTCAGTGATTGGTTGTACAAGATCGCAGAGGCAGCATATTTAGTGGTGGGGCCAATCTCGGAAATCAATTCCAATAGAGTTTATTGGTTGAACAACGTTCAGACCGTTCAGAACCTAGCATTGCCAAGACAGACAGTCGAGATGAAAGAACTTTGTAACAGATTCCAGCATTCGAGAGACTTACCGCTACCGTCGCATTCTTCCCAGCCGACATTGCTAATCGGGACGAATAGTTGGAAGCTAGCAGTACCTCGCAAAATCCGATAAGCGAGATGGAACGAGCATCGAAGTGCATGCTAGGGGGGAGCAACCAAAGATCGGCGAATCCACAAGGATCCATTGTCATGCACCACTGCGACAGCGATTGGCAGGAGCTTCATGACGCATTAAGGACCATTTCAACCTTGAGGAGGTCGTACCTCGAAAGCTATATTCAGCCGAAGATAAGCTAGCAGTCAAAATATTAGAGAGGGAGAGAGTAGTCTGGGAAATACGAAGTCGGTTTTCCGTGGCGTGATGGCACCAAAAAACTGCCAGAGAGACGCGGTAACGCTCTGAAGCGCCTTACCTGTATGAGCAAAAGTTTTTCAGGAACCTGATCTTTACAAGATGATTAACACCCAAATCAGGAACCTTCTAGACAAAGGATACGCGGTTAAGCTGTCCAAGGAGGAAACCTGCCGTGAGAACAGCCTTACATGGTATCTGCCGATATTCATAGCACGGAATCCAAATAAACCGAGTAGATAAGGCTAGTATAGGATGCAGCAGCGAAGGCACACGGATGTACGCTGAATGACTACCTACTCAGGGGACCAGATTGTCTGAACCCACCCAGATCACCAGACAGTTTATCGAGGTCCATCGAAGAGGTGGATTCGAGATCCGCAACTGGTCGTCAAATTCGAAAGAAGTCCTTAAGAGCTTGCAAAGTAATGGCAATGTTGGTAGCCAAAAGCGTGTGGATTTGTGTTCGACCGAAAAGATACTTGGTATGTCCTGGGACCCACATAATGATGTTTTTAAGTTTATCTGCAGGTTCGCAAGGCTGAAACGCGACGTTCTGGCAGAAAACGCAGTCTCTACCAAGCGAGTAGTTCTGCAAGTCCTTATGTCGATTTTCGATCCATTAGGGTTCCTGTCATGCCAGACGAATGGTCTAAAAATACTTCTTCAGCGTATATGGCGGCTGAATATTGAATGGGATCAGGAGCTGACCGAGAAGATACTGGAAGACTGGCGCCATTGGAAAACTGTTTTAGAGCAGATACGGATTTTGGAGGTGCCTAGATGCCTTTCCCCAGACACATCGGAACCATGTCAAATTTGGCTCCACACATTCGGCGACGCCAGCGAGTATGCGTCGACAAAGTCGACGTCTCTTTGGTGATTACAAAATCCAAGGTGGGACCCATAAAACGACTACCGATTCCGCGTAAAGAGCTGCAGGCAGCAGTTATGGGAGCACGCTTACCCCACAAGGTGATGAGCATTCGCAACCTGCGAATCGACAACGCCACATACTGATCGGAATAAAAGACAGTACTTCAGTGGCTAACTATCGACCCCCGTAACTTTCATCAGTTCGTGAGGCACAGAGTCGCCAATATCCTGGCAGGTCGAGCAATGGCGATGGATCCCCTGGAAGCTGAACGTAGAAGACTTTTTTGATTTTGGACATCGGCTTGGAGGATGGTCATCATCATGGAAAATCACGACGTTTTTTAGCCCATTCACAAATGTATTGACAATATTTTTTAAGCTAATACAGAATACAAAAAAAAAACGAACTTGGGGTCTGCTTAAAGAAACGTGGGAGCCACATTGTCCCGATCGCAACAAATTGGTTTTGGATTTTTAAGAGTATGAATTTTCCGAGAAGCAAAAATATGTACAAGCGGGAAAATAAATGAGGATAAAAGGGACAAGCGACGATGTTTTTAAAATTTAAGAGCGCACGTGGTTATGGGATTTAAAAGATGCGATAATTGATTACACAGTGCAGATATGCACAAGTACGGAAGAGATAGAAAAATGAGTCGCTCCATAAATATTTTCGGCATATAAGGAAAATCGCTGTGATGGGAAGATTAGTCATGTAGCCAATGGCTTTGATATTGGAAATGAGTACGAGTGCCTAATATTGCATTGCAAACCTCAGTAGTGAAATGGTGAATTTAAAATCTACGAGCGCGAAAATAAGGGGAATTAGATCCGGCCTACGGAAGCCGTCTAACCTAACCTAACCTAAAAGGCTCCAAGCAGAAGAAGAGGCTCGATGTCGGAATAAATTTTTCAACTGTGGATTTAACTTGTATTAAAAAAAAAACTTGTATTAAGTTTAGTACAGGTAATCATAGAGCGAGCTTTTTCGGTGATTGTTCTAATCGTCCGCTCTGCAACACCATTCAATTGTGGGGAATGAGGAACCGGTAAGTGATAGCTGATACCTTTTTCTCGCACTCGAAATTGGAACGTCGGCGAGTGCAGACGTATTTTCTTTCTTCTTTTTCCTATCTTCTTATCGTCAACAAATAAGTTAAATAAAAGCAGTGCAAGCTATAAACAACAACACACAATGGGCGAAAAGACGCTCAGTGCGATGAACTTCGTACTTTTTGTGTAAATAAACAAGAAGAAAGTCCAAAACATTAAGCTATGAGTGAATTCGACACTCATACGGTGCTCCAATGTCAGCAAGACGACCGTCGGCTCTCTCTGCAACAAAACAACGCATACCATTCAATCGTGTCAACCCAAGACAACGCGACCGCTAACCCAACAAAAACTACCCAACCGCGATCAATAACCCCAAGCCCGAGTAATGAACTTAATCCAACATCGCTAGGCAGGGCGCGCTCTTGCTCTCCAGCGCTCTTGTTGGACAAAACCTCATACCCTTCCCTCATGCCAACATGCTTAGCCACAGTCACCAGTACAGTGACGTCACTAGCAACTGCAACGGCAACATCTACAACAACTACAATAGTATCGACTGCTCGCGCAATACCATCTGTTACAACAACGAAATCTGCTGTGCAAGCAAATAATGCAGCACCTTACACCAGCGCGCTCTCCTCAAAACAATGTCCGGCCGTACAGACTGGGATGGATCGGTACATACAAATAAAACGTAAGCTCAGCCCGCAGAACTCTAGAATTGGTAATTCTGCTAAAATAACTCGCGGCACCTCAAAACAATCCACAACAGAGAACCCCATAGAAGCAAACAGGTTTGCTATTTTGGCAGATAAATCCGACGAAATACCCCCTGAACACATCGTAGGGGACAATAAAAAACCCAAACCGCCGCCGATTTACATTCGAGAGAAAAGTTCTAATGCTCTCGTAAGCTCAATACGGAATCTTATCGGACCAGACAATTTCCACATAATACCACTAACAAAGGGAAATATTCACGAAACAAAAGTTCACACTAATACGGAAGTAAATTACAAAATTTTGTCGAAGTATTTAAAAGACAACAATAAAAACTTCTACACGTACCAATTAAAAAGCAGTAAAGGCCAGCAAGAAGTACCTAAAGTTATTAAACCGGAAGTAACACCAGCTGAAGTTACAGGCGCACTGAAGGAGAAAGGTTTTAATGTAAAAATTGTTACTAACATTTTGAATAGAGAAAGAAAGCCGCAAGGTATATCTTGAACCCGAAACCAAATCCAAGTCTCCGAAATAAAATGAAGTGCATCCAATTGTTACTCTCCAGTTCCTACTAGACCGCAGAATAACCGTAGAAGAGCCGCATAAAGAGCAGAAGAGCAGAAATGGTCAAGTGCAGTGTAATAATTGTCAGGAATACGGCCACACAAGGTCTACTGCACGCTTTGTCCAGTATGCGTTGTTTGTGGAGAACTTCATGACTCCCACAAATGCGCAAAAAACAAAGAGGATCCCAGCAGCAAAAAGTGTGGAAACTGTGGAGGTAACCATACGGCTAACTACAGGGGCTGTCCAGTCTACAAGGAACTGAAAAGTCGTACACACCAAAGAGTGACCACTACTCGCTCACACATTACACCTATGAAATCTACGCGTGATGTCTTCCCCCTACATCCGTGAAATCTTCAGCTTATAATGAGTTCCAGGACAAACCCGAAAGCTTTGCTTTCGTCAACCAGGAGAACAGTCTACGAACAAATTTGAAGCAATGATATGTAATCTTCAACAATGTATGACGGACTTAATGTCATTCATGCAGACAACTATACAAGATCTTCAAGAAACCAGAACGTTATGATCGAGCTGATTGTTGCTCAAAACCAGACAAAGTAATCAATGGCTCCACTCCGTATATCACTGTGGAACGCCAACAGCGTCTCACAGCGCAAACTCGAGTTATCTCAATTCCTTAATACCAACCATATCGATGTAATGCTACTCGCAGAAACCCATCTTACAAATAAATACAATTTCCAAATTCGAGACATCAAAATATCTTCTATAACACGAATCACCCAGACGGGAAAGCACACGGAGGCACCGGGATTTGGATTAAGCACTGAAACGCATTAAGCACTGCTTCCACAATAGTTTCGCCACTATCTACATGCAAGCTACATCTATAGAGGTACAGATGGATCACCGCTCCCTAAAGCTTGCCGCCGTATACTGTCCTCCTCGGTTTACAATATCCGAATCCCAATTCATGGACTACTTCAGCTCAATTTATACAATTTTAACAATTTATAATTTGCTGCTATAATTTATAACAATTTATAGCAGCAGGAGACTTTAGTGCCAAGCATACGCACTGGGGATCTCGACTGGTGACTCCAAAGGGAAGGCAGTTGTACAATAATAAAACCAAGCAACAAGCTAGACTGTGTTTCACCTGGGACACCTACATATTGGCCAACAGATCCCAGAAAATTGCCAGACTTGATAGACTTTGCAGTCAAAAAAAACCTGATAAGCGCCAACTCCTTACTAGATCTATCGTCTGATCACCCGCCTGTACTCCTCCAACTAAATCTACATCCAGTTGCGGTAAATAAACCATTCAGACTAACAACGAATAAAACCAACTGGCTCAGGCACAAAAAATATGTAAGTTCACACATAGAGTTAAATCCACGTTTGAATGACGAAGCTGATATCAACTTATCCACAAACGCCCTTGAATCCGTCTTGGTCGCAGCTGCTCGCATGTCAACCCCACAAACTCAAACAACCTCGTACAATCATAGATACACGAACGTTGAAATAGAACAGCTTGTTCAAGCTCACGGCGAGACTGGCAATCCAACAGATCACCATCTGCAAAACAAAGGTTAAAAGATGCTACACGGAGGCTCACAGCTGCACTACGTCAAGAAGAAGAAAGGTCCCAACAACATTTCATAGAGCAGTTATCCCCAACGAGCTCCAAGTTCCCACTTTGGAGAGTACACTCATCACTCAGCGCACCATTAGAATCTGCAACACCAATTAGGACATCCACAGGCAACTGGGCGCGCAGCGACGGAGAAAGAGCCGAGAGATTTGCAGAACATCTTCAAAATGTATTTTAGCCCAACACAGCATCAAAGGGGATCTCACTGCCAGCAACATCAGATATCGACACATCTACGTATGATCCAATTGTATTCAGACCACATGAGTTACTCAAAATCATAAATGAACAACTCAACCCAAAAAAATCTCCAGGATGCGACCTAATATCACCAAAAATTATTATCGAATTTCCTCTCTGCGCAGTTCGAGCTATTTGCCAACTCTTCAATGCAATAACGAGACAAGGACACTTTCCAGAGAGATGGAAAAAGTCGATCATCATAATGATACCAAAACCAGGCAAAGACCGCACAATTGCTTCATCATATAGACCAATTAGCTTACTAACGTGTCTATCAAAACTCTTCGAAAAATGCACATATTACCCCATATCTCAGAACACACAACAAACTCCCAACAAAAATGCAAACACGTAACGTTCACACTCAACAGGCAAGACTGCCCTCCACTTATTCTAAACAACACAGTGGTTCCGGTAGCAAATGAAGTAATATACCTTGGCATACACCTCGAGCCAAAAGAACCATTTTCGCCCCTTAGCCTGGACTACAAGGTACACCTATACAACACCATTCTGAAACCAATCTGGATGTACGGCTCTCAGTTGTGGGGAATGCCAGTAACAGCAGTGTGGATATAACGCAAAGAACTCAATCAAAAATTCTCAGAACCATCACCGGGGCACCGTGGTACGTTCGGAATGTAAACATTCACAGGGACCTTAACATACCACTCGTCAGAGAAGAGATAGCACAAATCACAACAAAGTACTAGAACAGGCTATCAGTACATCCAAATCATCTCATGAGAACCCTCACGCGAGTTTCTAGCAGTTCCCGCCTACACCGCAACGACCTTCCAATCCAGCGCTAATTATTAGGACCATGTAGTCTCTATTCAATTAAATTAAACTGTTAGATATCGTATTATTTTAAGATTTGCAACCTTATTGTTAGACTCATAAAGAGAAGATCCAATAAATAAAATCAAGCTTCAAAAAAAAAAAAAATTATAAAGGTATTCCCTGCAATTATCAATATATAGATTTACCATTTTTAAGTTGAGAAACTTCCTTCACTTCATAGCGAACGGTCGTGATTATCTTTTGCGCTTGCGATAAATTTTATTCTTGTCAAACGCGGGTTTGAAACCTTAATTTAAACACTTGTTTTATTACTAATATTGTGTCTTAATATTAAAGTTATACCCGTATCGCTACGCGCTTGTGCAGTGCCATATTTGGGTGAGCATTTAATAAAATTATAAAGTCGCAATCCAAATATAGCTCGTCTTCTTTTTCATTCTCTGCCTTTTGAATCTTTGCAGTTAATTCTGCTCTTATCTTTTTGCGCGCATTTCTTTACACTTGCGCTCTCCCGTAGCTCTCTCTTTACTAACCTCCTCCTCTACCTACCTTTTATTAACCCTAGTTGGTACAGTGGTTGAATGCTAATTTGTTTAAAATAAAAAAAATATAAATTCATTTCTGCTAATTTTTAAAATTTTTTAAAATGGAATATAATGTTGTCTGCTCATTAAAATCGTGCAATAAGCCGATATCTTCGTCCCAGGCCAGCATCTATTGTTGGCTGTGCGAAAGTGTCTCACATGCCAAATGTGCTGGCCTTACTGCATCTGTCTCGGATGCCGTATCCCGCCGTGTTGGCCTCCATTATTGCTGCAGTGGGTGCCGTGCTGTCCAAGATGAAATGCGATCATTCATGCGACAGACCAAGAGTGGGTTTAAAGATTTGATCGTTGGTTTCCGAAAAATCAACGATCAACTCAGTGCGCTGGATGTTCAATTCAATAGCCTTCAGCTGTTGAATGAATCTCCTAAGCGGAAAAAATCTGCTACTAGGGAAGTTGCAGCTCCAGAGATCGCGGGACAGCTGGATCCTCCCGCAATAATGCAGCCGCTCATTTCCCTTGCTACTCCAAGAGCAGGGACGGTAAATGAAAAGTCAGCACCCGAATTTACCGTAGCAGAGCATAACTTGTCAACATCAGATATCGACACATCTACGTATGATCCAATTGTATTCAGACCACATGAGTTACTCAAAATCATAAATGAACAACTCAACCCAAAAAAATCTCCAGGATGCGACCTAATATCACCAAAAATTATTATCGAACTTCCTCTCTGCGCAGTTCGAGCTATTTGCCAACTCTTCAATGCAATAACGAGACAAGGACACTTTCCAGAGAGATGGAAAAAGTCGATCATCATAATGATACCAAAACCAGGCAAAGACCGCACAATTGCTTCATCATATAGACCAATTAGCTTACTAACGTGTCTATCAAAACTCTTCGAAAAATGCACATATTACCCCATATCTCAGAACACACAACAAACTCCCAACAAAAATGCAAACACGTAACGTTCACACTCAACAGGCAAGACTGCCCTCCACTTATTCTAAACAACACAGTGGTTCCGGTAGCAAATGAAGTAATATACCTTGGCATACACCTCGAGCCAAAAGAACCATTTTCGCCCCTTAGCCTGGACTACAAGGTACACCTATACAACACCATTCTGAAACCAATCTGGATGTACGGCTCTCAGTTGTGGGGAATGCCAGTAACAGCAGTGTGGATATAACGCAAAGAACTCAATCAAAAATTCTCAGAACCATCACCGGGGCACCGTGGTACGTTCGGAATGTAAACATTCACAGGGACCTTAACATACCACTCGTCAGAGAAGAGATAGCACAAATCACAACAAAGTACTAGAACAGGCTATCAGTACATCCAAATCATCTCATGAGAACCCTCACGCGAGTTTCTAGCAGTTCCCGCCTACACCGCAACGACCTTCCAATCCAGCGCTAATTATTAGGACCATGTAGTCTCTATTCAATTAAATTAAACTGTTAGATATCGTATTATTTTAAGATTTGCAACCTTATTGTTAGACTCATAAAGAGAAGATCCAATAAATAAAATCAAGCTTCAAAAAAAAAAAAAAATTATAAAGGTATTCCCTGCAATTATCAATATATAGATTTACCATTTTTAAGTTGAGAAACTTCCTTCACTTCATAGCGAACGGTCGTGATTATCTTTTGCGCTTGCGATAAATTTTATTCTTGTCAAACGCGGGTTTGAAACCTTAATTTAAACACTTGTTTTATTACTAATATTGTGTCTTAATATTAAAGTTATACCCGTATCGCTACGCGCTTGTGCAGTGCCATATTTGGGTGAGCATTTAATAAAATTAAAAAGTCGCAATCCAAATATAGCTCGTCTTCTTTTTCATTCTCTGCCTTTTGAATCTTTGCAGTTAATTCTGCTCTTATCTTTTTGCGCGCATTTCTTTACACTTGCGCTCTCCCGTAGCTCTCTCTTTACTAACCTCCTCCTCTACCTACCTTTTATTAACCCTAGTTGGTACAGTGGTTGAATGCTAATTTGTTTAAAATAAAAAAAATATAAATTCATTTCTGCTAATTTTTAAAATTTTTTAAAATGGAATATAATGTTGTCTGCTCATTAAAATCGTGCAATAAGCCGATATCTTCGTCCCAGGCCAGCATCTATTGTTGGCTGTGCGAAAGTGTCTCACATGCCAAATGTGCTGGCCTTACTGCATCTGTCTCGGATGCCGTATCCCGCCGTGTTGGCCTCCATTATTGCTGCAGTGGGTGCCGTGCTGTCCAAGATGAAATGCGATCATTCATGCGACAGACCAAGAGTGGGTTTAAAGATTTGATCGTTGGTTTCCGAAAAATCAACGATCAACTCAGTGCGCTGGATGTTCAATTCAATAGCCTTCAGCTGTTGAATGAATCTCCTAAGCGGAAAAAATCTGCTACTAGGGAAGTTGCAGCTCCAGAGATCGCGGGACAGCTGGATCCTCCCGCAATAATGCAGCCGCTCATTTCCCTTGCTACTCCAAGAGCAGGGACGGTAAATGAAAAGTCAGCACCCGAATTTACCGTAGCAGAGCATAACTTGTCCGCTTTGTCCTCCATGGCATCACTCCAAGTGATTCCTAGGAATGCCCTAGAATTAACCCCCATAGCTTCCACTAGAAATGGTAACCCGCCGCCCGGACCCCCGGAACGGACTGATGCCGCGGTATTACCGACCGTGGCACCAAAACCATTTCAGGTAATCCCACCTGTTAGACAAATATTTGTCTCACGGCTAGCCCCGATACCTCGGAGATTGATATCTCGGCTTATATCAAAGCCAAAACCAAGGCCGTTATTAAAGTGGAAGACATTAGGAAATTTCAATACTCCTACTCGAGGCGCATGTCATCCTTCATGATACGTGTGCCAGTGCCGATGTTTGCGACGCTATGTTCGCCTGGCTTCTGGCCAGAGGACATATTTGTACAAGAGCATCAGCCGAGTAAGGTAAAGAAAAAAAATTCGAAGCCTGCTGGAGTCAAGATCCCAACATCTGTCCAATCCGACTCTTCAAAAAACTAACATCTTCTATCAATTTTACCTATCAGAATTGTAGGGGCCTACGTAGCAAGCTCCCTAGACTCTATTCTGATAGTCTTTCCTTTACGTCCCATATTATAGTTTTTACTGAAACCTGGTTAAAGCCGGAGAACTTAAGCTCCGAAGTTTTTCCAAGTAAGTACACACCTTTTAGACGTGATAGAACACTGCGAAGGGGAGGAGGAGTCTTAATTTCTGTAGACTCCAATTTCGCTTCTGAAGAGGTACAATCACAAGAGTTTGGTGACATGGAATTTCTTTGCATTAAAATCATTTTGTCCGGTCATTCTTTATACGTTACCTGTTCTTACATACCACCTTCGTCGGAACCGCCTACATACTGGCAACATTTGTCCGCTATCCGCTGATGGAGTACCAGGATGCGTTCTGAAGAACTGCGCCGAGGCACTGTGCAAACCGCTCCTTAGACTGTTTAATCTATCGCTGGAGACTTCGACTTTTCCTCTTATGTGGAAGGAATCCTACATTATTCCTCTTCATAAAAAAGGGAAAAAATCCGATGCTGCATATTATAGAGGCATTTCTAAATTGTCAGCAATTCCAAAGCTTTTCGAAAAACTTATCACTCCACATTTGCAACACCTATGTAGTTCAATAATATCCCCGTGCCAACATGGCTTTATGAAGCGCCGCTCCATCACCACCAACTTGTTGGAGCTAACATCTTTTGTCATGGATGGGTTCCGGAATGGCTTACAAACAGACGTCATTTACACTGATTTCAGTAAAGCATTTGACTCTGTTAACCATTCGCTTCTTATAAGTAAACTCAGTCTTTTGGGATTCCCAACTGATCTCCTGATTTGGATTTCGAGTTACTTATCTGAAAGAACGCAACGTGTTTTCTTTAAAGATGTTACCCCGCGCTTAGTCCGCGTCACATCTGGGGTGCCCCAAGGAAGCCATCTTGGACCATTACTCTTTACATTATTTATTAACGACTTGCCCCTTGCCTTAACTGACTCACTTGTACTTATGTACGCTGATGACGTTAAGCTTTGTCTTCAGTATAGATTTACTAGCGCCCAATCTAGACTTCAATCCGATTTGGATAAATTTCAAAATTGGTGTTTAGCAAATAACCTAAAACTTAATGGATAGAAATGTAAACTCATGTCATTTTATCGATCTAGTCCTCACCAGGCTACGTACTTTCTCTATGGGAATGCCTTAGAACGATTAACTCAGGTTAACGATCTGGGTGTCTTATTAGATTTGAAACTTAAATTTACCGACCATATATCCACCATGGTTAAAAAAGCTATGGGTGTGCTTGGTTTTATTAAAATATTATTGTTTTATTAACAAACTGTAGAACGACATTTCTTATTAATAGAAATGTAGACAGCCAGCATTTACTAACACGCTTAAATTTTAATGTTCCTAGTAGAAGGACTAGAAACTTTCGTCCTCTACTCCTTAGCCATTGTAGCTCGACATATGCCCAACACGATCCGTTCAGGGTTTTATGTTCGGACTACAATGGTCTCTACAACATCTTGCCACTTTGCTCTACCAACAATCTTAAATCCTTTATACTAAACGCCTTATCTGTGCAACACTCTTCCTCGTAATACTCTACTCCTTCTCTTCATACTCTCTCGGATCTATCCCCGCGATTCGAGCCGTACGTTATGCGGCAGCGCCCCTCGGTCGGTTGGGCGGGAGGTGGGCTGTACGTATGCAGAGGGAACCGCGCGAAAAAAAAAAAAAAAAAAGTTGAAATGAGCCTCATTTTTCGCCACAAAGTCTTTAAATACAAAAAACACGTCTGATTTATAAGTTATTAAATAAGCCCACAATAAATTTTAGTTTTTTGTGTGACAAAATTTTATGATCGAGAAGCCGAGTCTTTACAACAGCTAATGTTAAATTTCTCTCAGAGATAGTTTCTATCCCTGTTAATACTCCATCATAGCTTGTTGGAAGTGTTAGAAGCAAATGAGACATTTTGTCCATTTCATCTATCTTGGCTCCCGCCGCATCTTGGCTCAGTATCCAAATCATCAAATAAACGAAAGTGGTTTACTACCGGAGTATCACCCTTCAATTTTAAAGACAATAGTTGTTTGCGTAATGAAATGCCAGGCTTTACGCTCGAAAATATTATCCAAATTTTCAAAAATCTCCTTAGCCGAGTTCCCATTGAGCGCATAACAAAAAAGAGTCACTCAAATATTCAATTACAAGACACTTTGCATTTCTTTTTGCTCGTTTCACTTCCTCACTTTCCTCATCACTTGGTTCCTCATTAACTACTTTTAACAACTCGTTTCTCTCTAACAAAGCCCTGACTCTAAATTTCCATATGGAATACTTTTCCCCGTTAAAAGGTGTTATGTTTCTCTTTCCTTTTTCTAACTTCCGAGAAATATTGTTCTTCTTTTTGATTGTTATGCGCTTCTCAGAATTTTTGTTGCTAGTCTGCATTAACACTCTCACTGAAATTGAAAAAATGTGCGCCAATTTGGTGTGTATTTATACATATATGTATATGTACTTTGTTCAGTTATAAGCACAAATTTCAATAATAATTATTTTGTTTGGACTTGATTTAAAGTTTTAATTGTTTCACTTTTGTTTATTTCACTTTAATTATTCGATAACCATCAAAGCATTTTATTATAGCACTTAGCTGCAAATGGCGTTTCTGGGCCCATAACCTAATGAATTTAAAAAATAAATGTTTCATACGAACTCCAGGAACACACCAGCAGGATTTGCCAAATAGTAAAAACACTTCAATTTTTTGAAGTTTCACACTGTGTTTTTTAAAAACACTTCAGTTTAAGTTAATTTTTTATTTTAAACAACCGCACCCTCTCGTTGTCTACCAGTAAGTCAGAAGGGTACGCATGTGCATACAAAAAGGAAACAAAAACGTCTTAGGCAGAAAGTGAGAGAACAAAGCGAAGAGAGGGCTTTGCCTCTCTCTAAGATCTTCATTGTTAATCCCCTTCCCATACACACACAATGTGTATGTGTAGAAGGGTGACTTTTGGTAATCTCAACATTTCAGGTAATAATAGGGGGCACATTTCACGTAGCTGCCCTTACAGCTAGGGTCTGCCCGAAGATAGATTTATTTTCTTGTTCCATTGTGCTTCGTGTAAAATATTTACTCACCCTACTTCTTTTCGCATCATCCTGTAAATGTCATATTGGTAATCACCAGTTGCAGCAAAAAGTTCATCATCAGCTGAGAGATCATTATAATGGCAACATTCATTAATAGTAACTCTTGATAAGGTATAGTCAATAATAGTAACGATTACTCCTTTTGAATCAACAGCTAATTTCTCGTCGTTAAATTTGTATGAAATACGTTTTTTGTTGGTTTTTTCAATTAATATATTGCCCCAATGAAGATCTCTGTGTTCGAACTCGTCTACTTCTTCGCCAATTGCCAAAGTTATTATCACCTATAATTATAAAATATAATATTTTAATGATTTTGGTAACGCGAAACTTTTCCATATCCCACATCTAATACGTAACAATACGTATTAATTTATTTATTTTATTGAGACTTATTCGCATAATGACAAGACCTAACCTCCCGAGGACATGACTTAGCAACAACAGATGCTACAGCAGCAGTGAATAACCAGACCAATGTATGTAAGAGAGGGGTGGAGATTCCATCGATCATTATTAATCAATGATATAAAAAACACAGCTTATTGTGATAATAAAGAAAATAGTATCTACAAAAAATTGCACGATGTTTGTCTTTCGGCTGCTGCTGCTGGTGTCGGCTTTTGAACTTCTGTACTGCTGCCTGCTGTTTGACGTGGATTTTCTACTGATGGTTTTCTTTTCCTCTCGTTGTCTGCATTTATTTCTAACGAGCCTTGTCTCATTCTAATGTAGTGACTTTTCTTCAAGCCCTTCGCTTTTCCGTGTTGCCAATCGTCTCTCTTCAAAATTCCGCTTCTGATCATACTGCTGCTTCTGGCACTGCTTTCCAGATATACTTTCTGCTGCTTCTCCTCTATACCATCTTACATGCACGAGCCAGAAACCGAATAAGCAATATCTGCGGCGCCTGAAATCCGAGTCGGACTCGGAGATAGCTGACCTAGCGACATGCAGCTTTCTTTACCAATAATCTACTAATCATAATTTAAGCTAAACATGATTTAATATGATAATATTAAATATTATCATATTATTAATAAAATGTATTTTGATAGTTCTTCCTTTGCATCTTGGTTAACAAAACTTGGTTAAGCAGGAGGCAAATTAACGTTAGAAATTCTTTAGGTCGGCTCTTGGACTTGTGTTCGTTTCTGATCCTGATGAAATTACTCTTTCCAGAACTTTTCCTTTTTCTAACCCTGAGGATCCACATCATCCCACTCTTGAGGCTTTAATCGATACCAATACTTTAATTGACCTTAAGTCTACACTTAAATCTCATAAAGTTCGTTTCTTCCGTAAGGCTGATTTTATAAAACTAAATAAATTACTTTCGAATCTACTGGCATGCGATGATATATACATTGCCTTACACAGATTTTATTACACCCTAAATATATTCTTCGATGCTTGCGTGCCGTGGAAATATCCGTTCGCTTCAATTAATCCGCCTTGGTATATAAAGCACCTATTAAATTTAAAGAACGTCATGAATAGACTTTTAAATAAACATAGATTATATGGCTGTACAGTTAGTTATTTAAGATACTTAGTGGCTCGGACCAATTTCACCGTACATAACGCCAAATGTAATAGGAGTTATATTCACCGCTGCCGGTTTCAGTTTACTCAGGACCCGAAGCAGTTCTATAACTTTGTAAACTCCAAGCGCAAACATGTATATTTTCCTCCTCTGCTTACGTTTGATAACTCATATGCGAACACTGATCTGGCAATGGCCAAACCTCTTTGCAAAGTTTTTTCAAACAACGTATTCACATAGCACCATTCCAGCTCAACCTTACACTTACATATAAGATCCAATCAGTCAACCTGATATTTTTCTCATCTTTGATCAAAGTGGTGTGTTTTATCGGATCTTCTTAAAGTCTAGCCTGTGTATTCGCCAGGACCCGATGGAGTAACAGGATCTGTTCTGAAGAACTGCGCCGAGGCACTGTGCAAACCGCTCCTTAAACTCTTTAATCTATCGCTGGAGACTTCGATTTTTCCCCTCATGTGGAAGGAATCCTACATTGGATTTCGAGCTACTTATCTGGAAGAACCCAAGGTGCCTTCTTTAAAGATGTTACCTCGCGTTCAATCCGCGTCACATCTGGGGTGCCCCAAGGAAACCATCTTTGACTATTACTCTTTACATTATTTATTAACGACTTGCCCCTTGCCTCTTGCCTTGCCTTGATTGATTCACTTGTACTTATGTACGCTGATGACGTTAAGCTTTGTCTTCAGTATAGATTCACTAGCGCCCAATCTAGACTTCAATCCGATTTGGATAAATTTCAAAATTGGTGTTTAGCAAATAACCTAAAGCTTAATGGATCAAAATGTAAACTCTCATTTTATCGATCTAGTCCTCACCAGACTACGTACTTTCTCTATGGGAATGCCTAAGAACGATTAACTCAGGTTAATGACCTTAGTGTCCTATTTGATTTGAAACTTAAATTTACCTACCATATATCCACCATGGTTAATAAAGCTGTTTTTATTAAAAGATTTCAATGACCCGTACATAACAAAACTTTATACACTTTATTAGTCCGTCCGTCCGTAGAATATGTAAAAAAAAAACTTCCTTATTTTCGCACTTAGGGGACTTAATTGGTTTCTAATTAATCTGATTAATGGTAATGTAGACAGCCAGCATTTACTAACACGGTTAAATTTTAATGGTCCCTACAATCATTTACCATTTACAATGGTCTTGCCACTTTGCTCTACTAACAATCTTAAATCCTTTATACCAAACGCCTTATCTGTGCAACACTCTTCCTCGTGATACTTTACTCCTACTCCTTATACCTTCTCGGATCTATCCCCGCGATTCGAGCCGTACCTTATACGGCAGCGCCCCTCGGTCGGTTGGGCGGGAGGTGGGCTTGAACGCTTGATGCTGCGGAGTGACCGAGAGATACCGCGAGAGCGAGACAACGATAGCGCCTGACGGCAGATGCAGGGTGCCGATCGAATGCACGAGAGCGGGCGACGCGAATAGGGACATAGATATAAAAGAGAGTGACCTCACGAGTTCAATAAATTATTTTCGGCCAGACTTTCCGGCGGCTGCTTCGTTCTGGCCACTCAGGTAAAAAGTCCGTTTTTCTGGATGTATCGGTTTTCGGCAGTTTTTTTTGTTGACGTTGCCATTCAACCAGAAGTGCGCTTCATCGCTAAATAAAATTCGCTTATGAAAATCGGGAACAATGCAATCGCGTTTTGGGCGCATTCGACGAATTTACGCCTTGCTTGATGATCGTTTGGCTTCAATTCTTGCACGAGTTGGATTTTGTAAGCACGCTAACCAAGATCCATCCACAAAATCTCCCATAAAGTGGATGGACACAAATTCAATTACTGTGCTCGATGGCGGATGGACTCATTGGGGTCTTCCTCAATGCTACGCTCTACAGTAGCAATCGCTTCTTTTGTACGCACCGTACGACGTCTCTGGGGATGCAAGTTATCAATAAGAGTAAACGTGGTGCGAAGACGTTTCATGGTTAATCGAATAACTGCTCTGATGGACGATTTTGTCGACCATAAAATGGACGAAATAAAATTACATTATTTGCAAGCCTTGTTCAGGCGTGAGTCTATTCATGATAAATTTCCAAACCAAACTGAGAATGAATCACTTAACCAGTGTTAAAATCGGTCGCTATCTTTAACAGTAATGACAACTTAAAGTTCTATACCTCTAAAAAAAACACCCTTTACATAGATACTAATGGATACTAATGGATTTTTATACAAATGAGTCTGCCATTGGCCCACAACCGTGTAAAGAAATATCTGCATGGTCTAAGAAAACTATCCTCCATGCAGACTATAACTATAAAACATCCCTCCTCTGTTACTTAGTGACGGCTTGGTTCAGGCGAAGGGGGCGTGGATGCATGCGAGGCAAACTTGATAATGTACGCTATGACAATCGTCATAGACAAAAATTACAAAAATGTCGACCAATCCTTGAGTAAATGGTTTTATGGACTCCAATGAATGAATGATTAGTTGCTGCGGCCCTTCGCCTGTACTCTCCCTTCCATGTAGACTAGGCACTTATCTCAGAAAATAGCTCATGTTAATTTTATATAATTCGGTAAACTTAAAAGTGGCGGTGTAAAAACCTGTGCGTCAATTTAAAGTGTGCATATTCCAATTTACGATATTAATTATAAACGAAAGATAAAATATGGCACGGGTTTTCCATTGCAATTATGTTGAGCAAATACTCTTGGTTAGTTACTCACTCAGGTGTTCCAATTCAGCATCCATCGTTGGGCCGGAAACTACTCTCTCTCGCCGCCGCTTTTAGCATCCTCTTGAGTGCAGGTGTCAGCACACTCCCTGTCCCGTCAGATATGGTGGAATGTCCCATCAGATATGGTGTGCAACCCTGACATTACCCGAAGCGCGCAGTTCTTCAGGAAACTCTCGATCCTTCTCTTGTAATCTCCCTTGATTTTTAAAGCTGCTGCCCATATAAGAGCGGCGTACAATATTGTGGATCTCTGCTTGGAACTGCTTGTAAAAGTAGACAGCAGCCTTACTTGGGAATTCTACAAGGTATGTTCCAAAGTAGGCACGACTTTTTGGATCAAGCGCCCCAAGTAGCGCCATCTATATGTCAACACGATCAACATATAGGCCAATTTAATTTCGTGACCACCGAAAATTACATCGAAACTGTCCGTAAATTCATAAAAAATCAGCCAAAACCATCATTAATATTAACGAAAATGGAATTCCATGGAACATCTCCAAAACATCGATTTATCCAATTTTGAACGAACATTTGGGCTTACGAAAGGTGTGTGCACGATTTGTTCCGCACAAATTGACTGACGACCAAAAATTGCTCGGAGTCCAACATTCAAAAGACATCATGGAAAAAATCTCAAAAAGAACGTTAGAAATCGCGCATGGAGAAGTCAAAAGTGAAGACAATGCTGATTTTTCGTTATGATTCCAAGGGTGGTACCCTCAAGGAATTTATTCCAACCATCAAAACTTTAATGCGGTATTGTACCTTCGAGTTTATAGCGTTTGATGCGTCTTATTCGAAGTGTTCAGTCGGAATATCGTGAAGATAAATGTTGGCGTTTGTTGCACGATAATACGCTGTCTCATCGATCGTTGCTGACCGATTATTTGACCAAAAATCACTTTTTAACCATAAAACACTCGCCGTATTCTCCCGATATATGGGCCTTGTATCCTGCATGACTCCCATGAATTTAATTGCTTTTGACGGGGTCATTAAGTGGCTACCCACCGCAAATCCAGCAGACTCTACCCGCTTCCGGCTGGATGATGCTTGTAAGTTTAAATGCAAGTAAGATGCCGTTTTATGCTTGTAAGGCAAAGCCCAGATGCGTTTTACCACTCTTCCTCCCGGGCGATTGCCTTGTTAGCAGTTACCTCGACTTCGCTAATAACTTTGGCGACAATATCGATGGCTACATTATCCACTGGGCCAATGATACTGGTTCTCGCTGGAATTTGGAGACCCCGTCCTACATGACGTTCCATAATAGAGATCTAAGGGACAAACCTTGGGGAACACCGCATGATTCCTCGTGCTCATGTGGGCCTCTTAGTGCCCCGTGGTTCATTGATGCTAACGGATAACCAAATATGTTTAAAAACTAAAAGTATACATTGACTTTCAAAATAAAAAATGCATGTTGTCTCGATGCTGGTACAACTCTCTCGTTTGAATAAACAAACGAATAAACAACATGATTTATGCCTTTATTGGGGAAAGTATGACTATTGGCATCTAATGCCAAGACCTCCTAACCTATAGTAATAGTTAGCAATAAGCAATAGGTACACTGAAATACTGACCGAGTAACGCATCTAAAACGGCACCCGATGAAACCTGAGCCAGCAATGTCAGCAATACTGATCAGGTCGATCAAGAACCAGCAGAAGTGAGAACTACAACGATTAAGCAATGTGAGTCAGCAGACTCAGAGGTAGGTGACACTTCACTAACCTTGATGGGGGGGGCACGTCCGTAACTTTGACCTCCCTCAACGGTCACGTAATATCTATATTAGCATCGTACATAAGTATATGTATTTAACATCGTAAGGTTCTGTAGAATCATATATAAGATTGGTGTTTTGAGAATAAAGATAGTTGCGAATACAAAGCAAACCCGTCTCGTTACTCAGTGCCAAGTGCGGTACTTAAAACCAACCTACTTCGAGTGTGCTCCTGTGAATAACGGACCAAGTAGGCATCCCGCCCCTACGTAACGTCTCTGAGTGTTGCTCCCGTGAATCGGACCGTCAATAGGACCAATCCGTTACGTAGCTTCCGTGTGTTGCTCCAACCTCTAGGACCGCCGGAACCTCTCTCACCCCTACCTAACGCCTCTGAGTGTTACGTAGCCTCCGTGTGCTGCTCCCAACCTAAGGACCACCGGAGATCCTCTCAACAATACGTAGTGCCTCTGAGTGTTGCTCCCGTGAAACGGACCATCAGTAGGGCCAATACGCTACGTAGCCTCCGCGTGTTATCAACTGCAGGAGGGATTACTATCCAACCTACCACCACCACAGCTGCAGACAACCAACTGGCCCGCAGCTCATCGCTACCCCTAGCGACCTCATCCTGATCACAGCAAGCGACTGTTCAACCCGAGCAGACCCTTGTACAGGTAATTCAGTCAGATTATCGATAAGGTTTTTGACTACGACTTCGGGACCTCTCAATACTCCCGTGGGTTCAAGTTCGACAATAGTGGCCGCAATCGCTCTACGGACGAACAATGACTATGTTAGGGTTTTGTGCAGGTGAAGTGGTTGGTGATGCCACTGGCTGGAGTTACGAATATCTCGCAGCGCAGGCAGTCCGGCGACACGCACGTTTAATTTGGGCTTCGGTTTAAATGGGCCAAGGAGCCCCCAGGATTCGAGTACTTAATGTTCTCGAGGTTATCGCAACACTTCCGCACCTGGCACTCCACAGACCGCTTGTGCTCCTGCATGCTGTCCCTCTATACATTGAAGTACGGGTGCCGTGGGATCTTTACCACCATCGTCATTTTTTTGTTATTCGGAGATATAATAAAATCTTTAAAAAAACCAGTCAAGTTGCAAAATGTAGAAATGGAGACGCCGAAAAGGTCAGTGATGCTGAATGCTGATGTCTAATCAAAATCACTGTCGACGAAGAGCAGTCTGAATCTATATTGACTTGAATTTGGCTTCTAAAGAGATGAAGTGATTTTATTAGTTAGACAACCTTTTCTGAAACCAAATTTTTTATGAATATCAAAAAAAAAAATCGAATTATCAAATCAAACATAAATTGCAGTTATAGCAATGTCAAGTTCCGCAAAGAAAATGTTAGATGTTAGACAATAAAAGAAGATTAACATAACGTTGATAGATTTCTTTCTACAAATAATGCTCAACAAAGTAAGGACTCTAACTGATATGAAACGTGCGCGATCATTGTCACCAGCAGTTATATGCACAAGCAGCTTTACAGTGATCCAATTGTGATTTTCACAATGCTCTACGCGCTGCACCGTCTACGTCAGCTTACGCGCTCACTCCCACGGTACCTTCACTAACCACTATAGTATCAACTACACTAACAACCATAAAATCCATGGTTTACTTAGTGACCGGTTTCAGCAATATTAGCCTATATTGACTTGCAAGTTTGATGCTTTTACAGACTGGGATCGATCGGTTAGTACAAATAAAAAGAAGGCTTAACCCACAAACAACACTTCTTTGGTGCGGTCAAAGATAACGAGGTTCAACCACCACAAGCCGCGAAAGTTATAAAGACTCCCCATATTTACATTAGAAATACGACTGCTCCGATCTTATCAATAAGCGTCGAAGTAATGTCTATGCCAGTTTGCGCCAAGCGTACACTTTGAAAAATAAAATTACAAATATTTTTCGAGAATTAGCGTTTCTTGCAAGTAGAGACAGGTAGAGGTAAAATTATAATTAAGTAGGTAATGTTTAAACATTTTAATTATATTGGTTAAAAAAACAAATCGTTTTAATATAACCTAAATATTTTCATATTATCACTTCGATTTGCTAACAAATACCCACGCGCTTTTGTTTTGCACTCTTCTTGCACACCCCTAATATGAAATCTTCACTTTGACTATCCACAACATTGAAGCTGGTGAACCCCAAATAAGTGTATTGAGCCCAATCTTAGTATATCCTCCAAAGGACGGACACATTGACAAGTCGCCAGAAATAAATCTCAACCTTTAGTGTTGGCACTGCGATTGTCAGCCGCTCAAAACATCCAACAAAAGCAACGTCGCAACTAATTTAAGCACATTAGATTTACACTAATCTTGGCAAAATGTAAGTCCAGCGTTCATTCTAAACATCTTGGCATACCCCTAGACTCCTTAGTCTTACTAGGTCTTAGAAGGAGAATGGAGAAAACTTCTCGAAGCAAAGAAGACCAATTTAAAAATCAAAGCCAGTAGTCTCCACTGGTTTATAAACTACCATTCACCGCTTCCAATGGAATATAAAGATTTGCTTCACAAATCTGGTTCAATACCAATCTGGACCTAAGCAGAAGAAACATTCCACGAAATCTTGTCTTTACTCAGGTTATACGAATGGAAAGGGAGGCATGGAAATTCGAAATTCGAAGACTTGCATATGCTTTAACGTAAAAAAAACTGCAGAGATAAAATATGCACAAAAAAGCATAAAGAATAAATACATATTTTTATATGACATACATGTACAAAAAAAATTAGAGAATCTGATCGATCTGAAACAAGACCAAACTAATAGTAATAAATAAAAAAGAAAAACATTTTTAAATAAAACAAATTTTGGTAGTAGCACATCGATTTCAGATATTCTGAAAATAATGTAAATTCGAGAATAATAAGCTATTTATTACGCACCTGTAATAATACATTATACGACTGCTCCGCATTTTTAAACGTATAATTTGATATATCCGTTCCAGCAAACTTCATTTCTAAAACTAGAAAAAGTTGATCATCTCTAAAAATTTGGGGATGATCATTTTCCGATTTTTTTTCATGGTCGTATCGTTCCCAAAGCATAATCAAATGTTGGGGGTATTTACCCCTAACTATTTTTACCTAAAATAAAAATATATATCAAATATGAGTTTATAGATTTTTAAAAACTTCGACTAGAATTTATGGTTCAACCTCGTAAGATACCGTAAGTTTTTGCCTAATAATTATAAACTTTCAGGGATAATTAGAGGGAGAGTGCAGGAGACAAAAGGAAATTTGAGAACTAATGTGGCATGTGTCCAGGTTGCGTTCAACGGATATTCTTTCCCCGCATAGTTACAGAAAAGAATATCCAGATGACGTTTATGGCAGAGTATCGGTATCTAAAGAAGCTTCTTTCAGCCTGTTGGAATTATCTTCAAGAAGTGTGTTACATTTATTTATGGGATTGAAGAGGAGACTTCATTTGATTTGCTGCGTTGGCACAGACTTTATTACCGGGAATCCCTTAGTGGCCGGCGACCTAGAAAAAGCTGATTTTAGTCTGGTTTTCAGTCGAGATCTTACTGCTTTCAAGAATGGTGGAGTCGTTGTGGTATCAGTTTTTTAGAGCAGATGTGGCCGAAAGGCAATTGGATCAAATTACACATTGCTCTAAGTTCATAGCGGTAATCTGGAATGCTTTTATAATAGCAAAAGCTTCGGCGGTGATAAATGGTTTTTTTAATTTTCCTACGTGATTGTTACAATTGTTCTTACATAATATGTTAGAAAATAATCAATGGTGTGTGGATGCGGCAAATTTTTAGTAGTTTAAATGTATGGCTGTATAGGTCTCACTCGCACAACGTTGGAAAAAAAATAAATTCAATTAGTGAGAATTAGAGGTTTCATTCTAATTCAGTCGAATGCATACATGAATGTACAGTGCACGTATACCCTTGCAGTTAAGTGACAGCTTATATTATAGCTACTATTATATCGAGTGGCTGCTAGATTTTTATAAGTATTACAATATTAAATTCATTTTCTAATAAAAATGTTGGAAACAGCCCTAAGCATCTCTAAAAATAACAAGATTGTGTCATTGCCGATCGATCCGTTACATGGCAGCTATAGGATATAGTCGATTTATATACTGCCTGCCTGAAAATAAAAGAACGATGTGTGCAACGTTTGAAGTCGATAGCTTTAAAACTGAGAGACTAGTTTGCGTAGAAACAGACAGACGGACATGCTTATATCGACTCACGAGGTGACCCTGATCAAGAATATATTTACATTATAGGGTCGGAGATGTCTCCTTCACTGCGTTTTTTGCACACTTTTGACCAAAATTATAATACCCTCTGCAAGGGTATAAATATAACAAAACTGTTCGACTGACTCCACGAAATGAATGAAAATATACCTTATTTAAATGTGCAAATCCAGTCGTAATGTACTTTTTCCCGTTTCGAAGTCCGCTCATCTTTTTTGAAATAATTATTTCAGGCAAAATTTGTTTAAATGTTTTTTGCATTTCTCCGTTGATTTGAATGGAACCCTCAATCGGTATTATTTTTAAAACCACATCTTTGGTTTTAAAATTGTTGCAATTTACATTATTAAGGGTATATCTAAAGACTTCTCCATACACTCCTTCTCCAATCTTTTCAGTATTGACCATATTACATGCTGCATATTCAAAGTCGAATGGAGTTGGCTCGGTCTGTTGGCAATGTTGCAAAACTTCTTTTTTAAAGTTTACAATTACATTTTCTTTGAATATAGATTTACGGCCCAATGGTTGGACAGGTCTTGTTATAGTAGTTACGCATGATTCATTTGAACACACACATACATTTTCAGGGAAAATATTTTGTGTTCGTCGCCAAATATTTAGGGATTTTCTCCATTTTCCTGGTTTCAGTAGAAGGTTTTTGTGAGCTTCGCAATTATAGCTTAGCTTATTCTTGTCTTTTGAAAAGTCTTCGAAATAAACTTTTCTTTTAAAAATGCCGTTTTTATTATTACCTTTATTGGACTCTAAACTATCTAAATTAATTCCTGTAATAGGAGACACCTCGCAAGTAAATTTCTTGTTACAAGTATAAGGGGTTGATATTGGGCACAATCTTGGAAAATAAGATACAAGAGAGTCATTCTCCTTATTTTGTAAAGATACATTCAACTCGTTGCTGATGTTGCTATTTTCTACACTGGAGTCGATGTTTAGCGAAGGCCTTACTGCTTCTTTTATTATGTTCAGGTTCCGCAGTTGTCTGATAATAATTTTTTAATGGTTATTGCATATCATTAATCTTTGATTTATCTTACGGTTGAATATCCAACAGTTTATCGAATGAATCCTTCCATAAATCATTTGGCATCGTGTTTTCCATTTTACTAGTCACGTTAGAATATTCCGGATATCCAAAAAGCTTATTTAGGTTATTAAAAACGTATAAAACAAAGAACCTTTTTTTAATTAATTCCAATCAGAAGAAATTATTTGAAAAAAAAAATTTTAAGTTATTTTGAAGACCGCACGTACCAAGTTAATGTGAACACCCCATGAAATTATTTTGGATGAAAGAAAGGTGACCGTTTCAAAAGTGATAAATAATAAAGCACATTAATACCATAAATATCGATACCATACCAATATACCATAGAATATACTAAAATATTTTTTTGTTTTTGTGTTATCCATTAGTTCACTACCTGTCCAAAACACTGGAAAAATGTATTCCCATATAAAACCTACAACTAGCTAAAATTTTTACGTTGTTCCGCTTACAAAGGGAAGGAAGCCAAACATAAACCAAGAGTGCCACCAATTAATATGGGGAAGAAAATATCTAATGCACTTGTCAACAACATTTCAGAGTAGTTCGGTGGTACATAAGAGCTATTTCGAAATTCGTTGACGGATTAAACAAAAATTATAACATACCAGCTCATAAGAATCTATGTTAAACAGCATTGAATGTTACAAAAAACCAAACTGAAAAACGAAGTGTATCCTATTTATAACCTGGAATTCCTTCTGCCTCAGATCATATTAGAGAAGCCGCACAAGCTGAATAGTCCAATAGAATTAAAAAACTGCCAGGAGTATTGCCACGCCAGAAGCCACATTTTTGTCAGTGTTGGTAGCTTGAGGAAAACAATTTGGAAACTGTGGAGGAAACCACACTGCCAACTTAAAATAAACGAAGCACGCGTTCTCAAAACACCCCAAATAGTGTCGTACAATCCAAAACGTCACCAAAATTATTCTTCGCCATAACGGATAGATCCTCATTGAGTCTTTAAAAATACGTCAGGTAAATCATTCGCCAACGCCCTAAAAACAGGACTCGTGGAATCTACAGCGACTCAAAAAAGTGATCCAACTACGGGAAGATGCCAAAGTAACATTTATCCAGATGCTTGTGCCTCAACAATGAACATTCTTGAAACCGGAGGTTTTTATAACAATGTGGAATTCTAACGGAGTTTTACGGCACATATTGAAATGTCACAATTCCTCCAAGGAAATGCTATCGACTTTATGTTGCTGGCAGAAACACATCTCACTAATAACTAGAACTTCCATTAGAAGCTATACCTTACACAGAAAAGACCGTGCGGATGGCAAAGCACACGGTGGAACCAGCATTTTGATAAAACCAACAAACTACCTACAAGCCACATTGACAACCCTTTAGTGGCCCAGCTGTAACATGCAAATTTGCAGCGAGTGAAAATTTAACAACCCCAACTATGATAATAAAACTGCTGATCTGCCCTATAGAGAAAACTTATCCATCATCGTACAGACAAATAAGTCTGCTAACATGTTTCTAAATAATAACTCTGCCTAAATAAGTTAGGCAGAGTCTGGCCATCTAGCCCATCAGTGCCTATATACATACGTTTTTGGTGAGATGCAATGGAACAGTATATGAAAACTATACTATAGATGCTGGAGCTCCTCTAGGTAGTTCAAAGCAATTACCGTATCACTTCGTGTTAGTCGAGAAGTAACGAACAACGTGTTACACATAACGGTCACTCTTGACACCACTAAAATTCCGCAAGTTAACAAAATGATGATGTCATAGCGGACGCAACCATATATTCATCGAACCATCATATCGGCACCATGTTCGAAAAAATAACATCCAGAGAGATCCCGACATACAAAGGCTAAAAGCGACCTGCCAAAAAAAAAATCATATATCTAAACAATATTCCTCGTAACGTTAATGTTAGTTTAGGTTAACCACCGTGTTGCGGCACAAATGTGTTGGCTCGACCGACCAGTAAGAATTGACAAATTCTTTATTAAGTCGACATCATTATATTTTATTAAGTACAAGTTGGAAAAAAAAACAAGAAAGAACTTTAAAAAAACTTTGTCTCTTTCTACGGTCGATAGTATCTCAATGTAACGGTAGATCAGTTGTTTGGCCGTTTACCCATAAAAGCCAAAATCCCTTTTTTCTTAATAGGACCATATTAAAGGGATCAAAGCAGTATTTAAATGTCGGCGGCAACATAAATATGTGGCTTTAAAATTAGTGCCGTTATCTGAGTAAATTCTTTCGGTACTCCTCGAAGTGCCATAAAGCTTTTTAGGCACATTATGCAGGTACTAATGTCAAGCTTGTGGGCTACTTCTAAGTGAACGGCTCTCAAAGTTAAGCACGTGAACAGAACTCCCCAACTCTCTTTCTGGTGCCTTCCGACGTTGACGAGGATCGAGCCGAAGTTGTCTATTCCGGTATACGTAAAGGGTCTCTCCAAGAAAGCGAGTCTGGCAGCTGGTAGAGGGGCCATTTTTGGGTGTTTAGGTAAGGCGGTTATGATTTTGCATTTTTTGCAACTCTTTCGGACTTCCTTAAAAAGAACTCGCAGACGTGGAATGTAGAAGATACGTACCGAATCAAATTAATTGTTGTCTCATGGAGCATGTGATGAGATTTTTCGTGATAATCCTTGGCGATTAAGAAGGTAATCCGTGATTTTTTAGGCAGTACGAAGGCGTCACCTGCTGGGTTCAATTTGTCCATTCTGCCTTGCACACGTATGACACCTGATGCATCCAAATAGTCGTTTAGGGCGATAAGCGGGCTGGATTTATTGATGCATGATCTCGATTTTAAGGAGGTGATCTCGTCAGCATACTTGAACTGCGCCTGATTATATAGCTATGTCTTGGCTGAGCGAACGATATCAGGGTTTAGACGTTTAGGCAAAGGTTTACCACATTAGCTGTGTTTCTACGTTTTTGTCGCGTACATAATGGGCGATACACGGTGCACAGCAAATTTCGAATGTCATCGAACGCGTGACGAAGGTCCTTGGAGTTTTTTTTGTCGGTATGGAACCATAAGAATCTTCGAACCTGCATATCGCATTCTTGTATGGTAATTTGATGGAACATCTCTGCAATATCGGCGCACACGGTGATGCGGCCAACTCTAAATGCAATAAGAACCTCTGCGAGTGGATTTAGATAATCGGGTCCATTTGAAATAAAATCGTAAAGAGATTTCCCGTGACTTTTCGCAGCTGCGTGCCAAACCAATCGTACTTTATTAGGTTTGTTAGGATTTAAGGCGATCGAAATTGCGAGATACCATACCCGATGTTCTTCCTTATTTATGTCTGCAGGTTCTAGTTCGATTGCATATCTTTTAGACACAAGATTGTTGATTTGGTCTTGAACTTGCTCGAAAAATTCTGGATCTCTCTTGATTTTTGACCGAAGGCATTCCAGACGTCTTAAAGCGGTTGAAAGGCTTCCTGGGAGCGTAGCTCGGTCATATCGCCAAAGAAGACCAACCTGGTAACAGCCATTTACCTTTTTGCATGTGTCTTCAAGAACGCGTATGGCCTTTTTGTCATCTTCCGATTGAAGCTTTCGTGGAGCTACAGGGTCTTCATTAAAACTACCCTTGATACCTTTGTCGAGTTCGCCCCAGTTGCATTCGCAGTGATGTAGGGATACATGTTGGCTTGAGTTTCCTGTTCCTTGGATGCTCCATCCTAGAGCACATTTTGAGGCGATGGGTTCGTTGCGTCTTCCTTCACTGATTTTTCGGGGAATTGCTAATGCCCAGTTATTAGTGCCAATAAGAATCATAGACTCTGCGTTATAATATGATTTCAGAGGCAATCCATGTAAATATTTATACCTTTCGCATAGTATGTGTGCATCAATGGTCTGCTTTGGTAATGACAGCTTTTTAACAGAGTGCACTTTGTTAAGCCTCATCTTTTTCGAATTTCCAGTCTCTGATATTTGAAGTTGCGCTCTCTCGGATGTATCCTCCATCCTGGTGGTGCCGCCGGTCCACTGTAGACATAGCGGTTCATTTGTTGTGACAATTTTTAAATCTGTCAGGAGTCCGCTTTCGATGTAATATATTGATGGAAACTCCTTTTCCATACAGAGTGACTGGCAGAGCTTCGGGTGTTGCATCGGTCTCCGATCCTCGGCGAGTTTTTGAATGGGTGTTGACACTGTTGGTCTTTGCGCTTGATCCAGTAGCGGCGAGTTTTTGAATGGGTGTTGACACTGTTGGTCTTTGCGCTTTATATAGCCAGTCGCTGAAAGATTGTATTATGGGAATTGAATCGCTGCGTTGATGCATAGCCCAGCTTAATGTTTGATGAGTATGTAACTTATTATCGAGTTCCCGTAGCAGCATTGGATTGTCCATGTGTCCATGTAACCGGCGAGCTTCCATAGAGGCGCAGGCATTGCGGTCTACATATATTCTGGATCAGGATCACCTCCTGAGTCGATATAAACAAGTCCGTCTGTCTGTCTGTTTCTTTCGACTTCAAGCTTTGCACACATCCCTCTTTCCTTTGCAGGGAGTATATAAGTCGACTATATCTTATAGGTGTCATATAACTGATTGATCGGAAATGCTATAACTTTGGTGTTTTGTAAATTAGAGGAATGGGAATTTCTACGGATTTTATTTTTGGAAAATTAATCCAATCTGCAGAGTTTCATAAGGATCCCATATAACTGAACGATCGATGACCAACTTGGTATTTTTAAAAATGCTTGGGGCTGTTTCCAACATTTATATTAAAACATTTGATTTGATAGTGAAATTCTTATAAGGATCGGCCAACTATAATTCAATCCGATATACATCTAATAATATATGCTGCCACTTAACTCCAAGGGTGTATCAACTTCGGCTCCGCCCAAAAGTTAGCTTTCCTTTCTGGTTTTAAATAATGTCGTTAATAGTAAAGTAGAATTATGAAATGTACCATTAATTTTCAGTATCGCCTGGCGCGCGTTTTTTTTGCATGAAAACAGAAATCGCTCTGAAAAAAGAGGACTTAGAAAATGTTCATCTCTTGGGACCTAGACAAATTTTTGCATGGGACTTTTAACTTAGAAAAAATTTATCATATTAATTCATAGTATTTATTATCATAATTTTACAATGTCTGGTCATTAAAAGTTGTTTTGAAATACTAACATTAAAAAATTGCTCATTATTTAATGAACAATATTATTTCCACCATAATTTTGTGTTTTTACATTGCAATGTATTGGTTGTGTGGCAAACTTTGTCAAAAGCTTTAAAGAACTCCGTGTAAATTGCATCAACCTGACACCGGTGCAATATATGTATAACAAATTATAAATATATTCTAAATATAAATATATTAAAAATATTCTTACCCAGTACGTGTTTATATCGTCTATTGTTATTGTTCCTCGAGCCGAATAAAAATATTTTTAATGTATAATTTTTTATACATATATTTTATTTATTCATTATCAAAATTGATATCAGTTATCGATATATGCGCTTGGCATGCGGGTTCGCCACCGTTATATTTACCTTGTCAAGAGTTTTTTTTAAATGATATCACATATTTTGGGCGTTGCATGAACGTTTGTCATCGCACTCAGAGAAAACCCAAGAATTTCGCAGTTGGAAGTCGACCAAGAACTACTTTACTTAATTCAAGAATCTTCATTAAAGTACGAATTTTTTTCTTAAAGTTTGATTTTAAGAATGATAATTCTTGATTTAAGCGTGAAAAATTCTTCTGGTACAGAAGAAAAATACCAAAATTATAAAAAATATAATATTTTATTTATCTATAAATACCTCTTCATTTTTTTTATTTTGATTAGGTAAACTGTTTATTTTTAAGTCTTTTGCTTAACTGATTGGATGTGCTAGGAGTCGCGCCCGAGAGCATTCCGTGTCAATTAATGCGACGTTTTAACCATTCAACTATTGTCCCAATCGCAATACCACTGTACAAATTACCCTTGGTGTTTCGTAAATACCAGTTGTTTTTATAACAAAACTTAATAAAATAAAAATTAATGAGTAAAAAATCAAAATAACAAAAATAGTTGAATTCGCGAACTCGGCTCGAACCCAGTACCCTTTACACATCAGCCGAGAACTCTAACGTTCGGCTATCCTTGTCAAGGTTTCCCGCGAAAATTTTCTAAACTTCAGTTGTTGCTCCGTGCAACTCTGAAAATCTTCCAAAAACATGAGCGCTGTCTGGATCTCGTGTCGATTGAAAAGCGCTTCTAGTGTTGAAAACAAGAAATTGAAAACTGTTTAGGATATTTTTTTCGGAGTGCGGTTGCCGCAAGGCAAAGCGCCATCAGCTGTTTGTGAATTGTTTGGGAGTATTTTTTTCAGAGTGCGGTCGCGGCCAGTGGCCAGTTCTTAATAATAAACTTTTTATTTAAATTTAATAAATTAAACGCATTATTTATATAAATTGCTTTGTTTTTTATGTTGCAAACTACGAAAAGCCAATCGGCAACCGAATTCAGCTTCACAGCCAGCACCATAGGTAGGTAAAAAAAAATAGCATGTGAAGTTAGGTGCATTGGTTGTAAAGTGACGCGTTTTTTAAATTTAAGAGTCTTCTTATTTTTTTTTAAGGTAACCTTAAGTAATTTAAAAAGCGTAGAATAAACGTTGCTTATACTTTTATAAGTAACATAATCCAATTTGTATGAAAGCGCTTTAATCGGTGGAATATCTCAAGTGAGCCAAGTTCTATATCACGTCGCGACTCAGAATCGAAAATTGAACTCCACAAAAGAATGAAACTGATATGCAAGATTAAATTTTTGATCATCTATCAAGAAAATAAATAAATGTGAATAATTAAGAGAAAAATTGCATTACATATACAACGTTTACACCTAACAGCGTATACAACTAATATGATGACTGAGTAAAAATCTTCAGAAAAGTTAAAAAATTTCCCAGAATTAACAGAAACGTTAATAAAAATATTAAAAGAAACGGTACTGTTCGCTAGTACATATTAAACGTGTACGTATGTATACGATAAAGAATTTGCATAAAGCATTGAAAAATTATCTGTGCAACTATATTACGGAAGCGGAAGGCAAGGTGCAGATTACAAGTTCTTAAAGAGATGCTGAGTACAGATCGCAACCTCCAAATAAGGGCAGCTGGGTAAAGTGTTGAAAGAGATTGAGAATTGAGATCTCTCTCTGCCTAAGAAAAATGGATGAAAGAAAATAAATATATATTTTCTTATTGCAAGCCGTTTAGGAAAAACTAGGTAATAGGAAAAGAAAAAGATAATAAATAAAGGCTCAGAATTATCGAGTGCATTAAAACCGAAGGCCGCGGAAGGCCTTCACAATATATCTTGAGGCCGAGTGAATCAACAGCGCGAGGCAAAAGTGGGGAAAAGGCCTTCTCTTAGGTGGAGTCCAGTTGCACTCAGTGGCGTTCTCCCAACGATGGAGATAAAAGCGACATCTTTGGGGTTCTGGTCGGTAATCAAGCAAAAGACTTCTCGCCCAAGCAAAACTCTACGTTTGAGACGAACCGGTTCAGAAACTTAAAGCACTCTGAAAATGGGTGTTTCTCGGACTTCGTGTTTCAAGGGCGAACTTTCACATACGTTGTGTGAGAGAAGAGGCAACAAACCTCAAACAAATGTAATATGAACACTGTTTTTAGCGATGATGATGTCTCATCTAAAAAGAGGAAAAGCGACGTCTTTCAATAAGATCCTATTCCAAAAAACAGTTCCGAGGATTCGCTTCTGATAAATTGCTACAAGTATTTTTGTGGCTCCAATATCCGTCCAACCAGGGAACGAAATATTTGCTACATTCTACGTCATCGGACCACACATTGAGACCAGTTGAACAGCCCCATCTACGAATTTCCACAGCCCTTGTTATTGGTGAAACTTTTAATTGAACTTGAGTGCTTGCCATCTCTTTCTTTGCACCAAAGATAAGCCCAGCTTCACTTTCAAACCATACTTTGACTCTTGTGAATGGTTTACCAAGACCAAAGATTTTCCCTTGCCTAGACTAAGATCACATATTTCAAGCACAAGTTAATTTATTGTGAAGTTAAAGTTATTGTACGTCCGTAGAGCGATTGCGGTAGGTCCGGAGTCGTAGTCAAAAAACCTTATAGATAATCTGACTGAATTACCTGTACAAGGTTCTGCTCGGGCTGAATCAGTCGCGTGCTGTGATCAGGATGAGGTCGCTAGGGTGTAGCGATGAGCTGAGGTCCAGTTGGTTGTCTGCAGCTGTGGTGGTGGTATGTTGGATACACGCGGAAGCTACGTAGCGTATTGGTCCTACTGACGGTCCGTTTCACGGGTACACTCAGAGGTACTACGTATTGTTGAGAAGATCTCCGGCGGTCCTTGGGTCTGGAGCAGCACACGGAGGCTACGTAACGTATTGGTCCGACTGACGGTCCGGTTCACGGGAGCAACACTCAGCGGCGCTACGTAGGGGCGAGATTCCTACTTGTGGTCCGTTTCACGGGAGCAACACTCGAAGTAGGTTAGTTTTAAGTACCGCACTTGGCACTGAGTAACGAGACGCTTTAACTTTGTATTCGCAACTATCTTTACTCTCGAAATACAAATCTTATATATGACGCTGCAGATGAGATGCTAAATACCTTAGCATCTACGCCTTAAGATGTAAAATACATATACTTATATACGATGCTAATAGTCAAAGTTACGGACGTGCCCGCCACCAAGGTAAGTGAAGTGTCACCTACCTCTGAGTTTGCTGACTTAGGTTGCTTAATCGTTCTATTTCTTACCTCTGCTGGTTCTTGCTCGACCTGATCAGTATTGCTGACATTGCTGCATCAGGTTTCATCGGGCGCCGTTGTAGCTGGGTTACTCGGTCAGGTTTATTATTGCTTATTGCTAACTATTACTATAGGTTAATAGGTCTTGGCATTAGTTGCCAACATTCTCGCAACGCCGGCGTTTGAGTCGTCTTTCAGCTTGGCATAGTGACAACAATCTCTCCACTGACAGTGGGGCTTCTTCCATGGGGACGACTGACGATGAACCAGCTAATTTTTAACTCTTCCTTATACCTAGTCTGACTATTTCTACCTTATATAGCTAAATTTCTACCTTACAGCTATATGTCTTTTACTCCTTGATGTTACTACGGGGATCCCGGATCATATACCTCAAATCTCCGGTGGCGTCCTTCTGTCGTCAGTGCCATGATGCTTTCTTGCTGTGCGATCAACTCGAACTCTTCCCCAGGCTTTCTTCCTGAGACGGGGTTGTTGGCTGTTGCGGTGTCCGTTCTGGCACATCGGGTATATCCAGCCCATGCAGCTATAACGATGGCTACTCCTAGCATTAGTACCCCGGAGTATTTATGAGCGACCGTCCAGCTTGTCCTGTTGTTTACATCGTCTTGTGTGAGTTTGGTTCATGCCTTTAGTCCTTGGATATCCTCATGTAGTTTATCCAGTTGATTCAGTGTAGATTCTAGCTGCCCTTCCGTTGTTTTTACCTGTCCAGGGCTTGGCCATTCATGCACATAGCATTCTGAGATCTTTACTGTTCCTGATGAATTTAGTTCCACTTGTCCCAGTAACGTAATCGTTGGGTTCTGCCTTACACAGTCTGGCCTGATTGTTAGTTTTCCCACTCCTTCGATGACGATTTGATAAAGCTAGTACCCTTGATTGGCTCTGGATTGCATTTGTCTATTCGATTTCTTGACAATGCGGCCATTGTACATGGTAGTTGGTGTGCGTCCGGGCCAAATAGTGTTTGCTTGAAGTCGCACACTTTGTTTCCTTTCATTCCACTGATACATTGCTGCCACCCTTCCGTGTTGATGGCGAAATGATTTTTTCGGTGGTCATCTATAGCCAAATACCTTGATTCAGTTTTTGTTATTACCAATCCCTTTTTTGTTGCCTGTGGTATTGGTTCCATTCGATAAACGGCGAACTCGTACTCTTCTACCTAATGGGATGCTAGTGTGGAACACCAACAAGTTGTTAGTCTCCTGTACCTGAGTAGTCGCCAATCGATACAAGTCTTGAGCTGTTTCGCCTGTGACGGGGAGTCGTCTTCCTGGTGGGAGGTGTGTATGTATTTTTGTGATTACTTGCCTCACTTGTTCCACCGAGACCAATGCTGGGCTTAGTTTTCCTTCGGGTCCCCGATCAGCACATTTAGGATTCCATCTTGGACTCGGCGAATGTGGTTACCCACCACGACCATGTCTGAAACAGCGCGAGGGAGATACCGGCTTGATCCGTAATTGACGACCTGGATTCTAGACAGGCTGGCTCGTATACTGTTGGACACCATTTTTTTATGGCCTGAATTCCTTGTTTGACTGTCTCGATTTCCTGAACCAATTGACTGAGATCGAAGAACGTGATCTACTCGGCTGATTTGATCGATATTCTATCCATCTCCGTTCTTCCCTGAAATAAGAAACCTGCGGATTTAATGAGGCTTGGAATCAACCTCCCTTTTCACCCACCTAAATATTAAAGTATATCTCGAGGATTGGAGTTCTGCTCTCTACCTTGCTGCGGCCATAGATCCGTTTATTCGAGTGAATAAATTGTAACAGACACCGATAATACAAAAACTGGGTCTGCATCTGTAGCGAATGTTAAACTGTAAAGCAGTTTTAAATCAAGTTTGTTTATTTCTATTATTGCTAAGTTTTCCCAAATTTTTGCCTTCATGGATTAATTAAGTTTAACATCCTTTAATATAAATTTATATACATAAAATTATGTAGAAAACCTTGATTTAGAATAAAAATAGCTGCATCGGGAGTCGACACTCCTGCTGGCCTCGAGGGACGAACTGTAAATACGGCATATCCGCAACACTTTCAATAATACGTTTCATATTAGGAATTAGGAACCAAACGAAGTACATATATTCAATTAATGAATTCATAATGAGTCTCGTTTAAATATTTCCGTGGGGTTTCCAGAGATTAGCTAACACAACATGGGTTGCCCAATGACAATGGTGCAACAATGCAGGGCGGGTAAATAAGAGATCTATTACACCTGAATTCTCCACGCGAGTATCCACATTCCCTCATCCCCACAACTTTGGTCACCCTTTCCTTTTTTTCCTGCTTTTCCAAAAAAACTGTACTGCAAAAACTGTGCAAAATTCTTCGACGCTTGTATGGGAAGTCATTATGGGAAGTGTTGCATTTTTTAAAAGTTTGTTGAAAGAAATATATTACAAAAAATTAAAGCTGGTTGTTTTTAATGAAAGAAAAATATTTCCTGTGAGTTTTTTTCAATCCACCACCACGCACTCAGCGCCAAACAATTGGATTGGATAAAACTTTTCGAAGTCAGAAGCAACTTTATGCGCTGTGCTGACCAACTTGTGGCTGATATGTGCTGGCCTATATAAAAAGGCTCTAAAAGAAATTATTTAAAACAAATGTAATATGTTAATTATCACATTATCTTAAAAAATAAAAAAAAAATTGAGAACCGAAAAGAATAGAAAGTAGATAATATATAATTCCGATTCAATAAGATATTTCGGATTTTTTTCTCTGCTGAGCACATATAAAAAAGACTGTGCTGAATATAAAAGATAACTAAGTTAACCGGGCGACGGCAACCGATTGTCCGTAAGCTTGCATCGGCCAAACTGCTGACACAGCGTCTGGCCGGATGCCCGTGCATAGCCAGACTCAGCATATTTTCGTGGCCGCTATTCATTGATTTACTAGTTCAAGAGCTCTAGCTGTTATTAAAATAAACTCCGGCTGTCTGAGTACCTATACCAGCAGGTTAAGAACGGCAGTCACCCTTCCAACATAAACGTCCTAATTCTACATTAGATGTTATCCGGCCAACAGACGACACCCACTTCGCGACAGCTGCGAGGCTCACCAAGATCACCATGAATAGATTAATTGGCGCCCAATATAAAAGTACCCATCTCGATCATCATAATTTATTATGATCATCATATTTACCCATCACAATTTGTTAATATATAAATATTAGGGAACGTAATCAATATGAGTTTTGTTTTTAAATCAGAAAATAATCATTATTCTCTGAGCGAAAAAATAAAAATCACAAATTTCTGAGCCAAAAAATAAAAATCACATAATAATCATTATCATAATCACAATCAATAATCATTATTTGTGATTTATATTTTGTTTCGCTCAATAATATCACTCAATTCAAGATTGCGGGCTTTATATTAAATAATATAGATATTTGATTGCATATCTCCATAGACTCTAATTAATATAGGTCCTAATTAACACTATGATTTTTCCGCGATCACTCCTCCAAACCATTACAAATAAGAAAAAACAGAAAATTCGAATTTTAAAAAAACCAAATAACAAAATAACACACTTTTTTTGCCCAGTGAATGGAATACTTATCGGCTCCCACTTCACTCACGAATTCAATACGGCGACGTTTACTTTGAAATTCTGTTTACCTTGTAATGAACTGTTTTTGCTGGTTGGTGCTCGCAACAAATGCCGCGGCTAGCTCACAGAGTTTATGGATCGTTCCACCGAATTTATAGATTCGAGGGTAAAACAAAGTTTACAAAGGGTGAATCTCACCGGCTGCTCGGCTCGGTCGATCGACCGCTCGTCCTCCCCTCGGTCCCCGATCACCGTTCCGGGTTGGTGCCAATAAACACGCCCCCCCAAAGCTTTCGCCCAGCAGGACGTGTGGTCTCGGTGCCTTGGCTTGGCGTCGCGCCTCCTTTAACTCCAGGTGATACGCTGTGCTTACGCTCTAGCGCCTGGATCAGGAGTCTCTTGATTTAACCGGGACGTCCCTTTTTGGCTTTGTTGCTGGGCTTGAGTTCCCGAGCTGGCTATCCCTCGCTTTACAGGATCACACCTGGTCGAGGCGGTCAGGAATTGGTAATGATACCAGGATACCTATCGTGTCCGGGAGTAACCCAACCCGGCTCTATTTAGTTTTGGGCTTCACTTCCGCCTCGAATCCTGGATCCTTTTTCCACCTGCTCCTGGACTTATCCTCTTTCGATGACTAGCGTACAGCCGCCTGACTAACCCACAGGGGGTCCTTGAGCCAAGGATCACAGATCCTTGCGCACTCGCTCTAAATCTCGCACTTGAGACTGTCGGACTTACCCACGGGGGGTCCTTCAGCCTATACTCCTAATTCCTCCAAGGAAACTTTCTCGCTTGAATGTTAGACTTACCCACGGGGGGTCTTTCACTGAACTCTTCCAGCTTCCCTAGAAGACTCGGTCCCGGCGCCGTTAATCCTTGCAACTCTTTCTTCCTGCCGTTAATCCTTTAGGTCTATTCCCGCCGTTAATCCTACTTTCCAATAACTCGCACCGGCGGCTCCCGTTCTCACCCCCTTCGGTCACCGGCCCGCATTGTTATTATGCCGGGCATCGCCTTTCTTCCAGGCGCTCCCCCTTTGGCCGCTCCAACTGCATTTCTCTCCTTCCGTACTTTCTGAACACCGCGGCCGCTACGTTCCCCGCTCCCCCCGCTCTCTCTCCTACATCCGCTTACGGCCGTCGCACAGGCCCGTCCGGAACCGTTATGTTCCACGTTGTCTTTGCTTTCTCCTGCATCCGCGCACGGCAGCGCGAGCCCTTTCCCCGCTGCTGCCCCCTCTTGCCACCTGTCTTGGCGGCAAAACAGTAATCTCCTCACAACCTTTAGTTGTCTGGTTTTCATGGCGTCGGCTCAGCCCCGTGGCCCCTTGACCGTAGCAATTGTGAGTGTCTAACTGCTTGAGCATGCATTTCTTTGTCAGTTGTATTTAAGCCATGAGACAACGTTTCATGAGCCAACCCATTCCTACAATATAGGCATGATAAACAATTCACTAGCGACTCAGAGTCCGATTGTGAGGGAACTTTAATTACTTCCACACAAGAAGGGGCACCCGCGAATTCCCCTACAGTAGTGGCCCCGACAGTGGCTATAGACCCAGGACAGGTTAGACTCGTAATTCAGTCTGCCAGGAACCAAGCCTTAGCATAAAAGGCTGGTGCATACAAGCGTAGAGACGACGAGTTGCGCCAAATTATACAAAATTTATGCGCCGAACTATACCCGCCCAACCAGAAGCCCCTCATATTAAGGTCTATGAACCCATGGACATAAAAGACAATGTCGTGAGTAACGAGCCACTGGACGCCGTTAAGTGTTGACGAAGAAATGCTACGTGTTACTTTTTAATTTGAAGGGCACGTTCTTCATTCTACCTGACTTGTCCTCCTTTGAAGCAATTATCGGTCTCGACATGTAAAAACAGGCGGGGGCAACACTTTGTCTAGCTTCCGGCCACCTTTAATGGGGCACCGAAGTAGAGAAAATGACTTTCACTCGTGCCCCGACGTCAATTTTACTGACGTAGATTGCTCAAATGCATGTCCTTTAAAAAAGCCTTCGTTGACCCTAATGAAGCTCTTCCTTATGGAAATACGTTAGTGGTTGCCACCATTAGAACTGTTGACGGGGAGCCCATTTATGCCAAACTCTACCCATACCCAATGGGGGCAGCCGATTTCGTGAATGGGGAAATTCAAGATCTGATAAAAAATGGTATAATCCAAAAGTCGATCTCTCCCTACAATAACCCAATATGGGTAGTAGATAAAAAAGACATCAACGAATCTGTCCAACGAAATATGCATTTGGTGTTGGACTTTCGCTGATTCCCGATCGATACCCCATGCCAAACATCTTGATGATATTAAGAAGGCCTTTCCCTCATAACGCAGGTTCGTACTATTTGGAAACAAGAGACGGCATAACATTGACTTCACATGAAAAAGAGTCGTTGCTTGAGGTGCTCTCCGACATTAGTGATCCTAAAGGCGTATATGCCATTCCATGCGATTTGCACACGGTAGCAATGATACAGGATGAATTGGCGAAATCGTCGCCAACTGCAAAACAGAGGCAAAGAAAAATATGACAGGCTTCCTAAGAAGCATGAGGTGAAACACCAGTCCGTCTCATGGTTTCCACGGACAAAAAGTATTTTCTTACGTACAATGACAAATTCTCAAAATTTGCCATGGTCCAGACAATTCCCTATAGAACTATAGAAGATCTCAAACCGCCCCTACTACAAATTAGGAAAGCCAAGGTAATCTATTGCGTTAATGAACCAACTCGCTGAACTCGCACACCATGCTGAAAAACCAATTCGGCGTTAGCATCTAGAATGCACCGCCCCTCCACAGTTTCTCAAACGGACAAGTTTGCACAGCACTCTGGTAGAACATGCTAGATGCCTTAAAATTGACAAAGGCATTAGCTAATTTTCCTGGCCACTACCAGATACAACAAATCCATCCATACGGTCATCGACAAAAGGCCAACAAGCGTGTTTCAAACCCTGTCAACTGTACGAGATACAGGATAAGATAAAGCACGCAACAAACTCTCTCCATTTGTGAGGAGAAAACTCTGGAAACGGACACGGGGATCACACTTTTATTAAAGGGAGGGTGGTCCATAGGGACCATCTCTTATCTTAAAGCGAACGGACGTATTTATTAATATTTATAGCAACCAATATTTGGCATTTCAAATATCCGTATCGCTTCGTGTGTGCAGTGGTATATTTGGAGGTAAAACAACAATTTTATTAATTTTCTTCCAAACAGCTCTGCTCTGCTTCTTCATCTTTTACGGTGTTGCTTCTATCGTCGCTCAATAGAGATTCTTATCTCTATTCTTTGCGGTTTACTAACCCACTAATCGCTGTCTTTAATCCCCCTTTTTGGTTCCCCGGCACAGTGGTTCCAGGTACGTCAAGAATATAAACAAAAAATATTAAAATATTAATAACCAGCCTACCATATAATAATCATCAGCCTACTCAGCCGACAATTACGCAGCTCGCTGGCCACCCCAAGGGCCAGACCTGGGAAAAATTCGGCTTCCGAATATCTCAGTGTAAATGAGCAATTGTCCGATATATCCTCTGTGGCATCGCTTCAAGTGATACCACCACACACAATAATTCAAATCCCCTTGAGAGTCACCAAACAGGGTAATAAACCGTCCGGACCCCCGATACGAACTGTTGCTGCAGTATTAGTGACGGCGGAACCTAAATCCTTGCAGGTAATCCCACCATCGAAACACATATTTGTTTCCCGGCTTGCCCCTGATACTTCTGACATCGATATCTCGGCTTACAGCAAAGCCAAAACAAAAGCCGACATAAAGGTGGCAGATATTACCAAATTTAAATACACTTACACCAGTCATCTATCAAAATGCGTGTGCCCGTGCCCGTTCAAGACGATTTGTTTTAACAGCTTTTGGCCAGAGAACATTTTCGTCCAGGAACATCAACCAAGTACGGCGAAGAAAATTGTACCAAACCTGTGGGAGTGAAACTACCACATGTTAAAGCCACTGACCAACCTTCCACCTCATCTTCCTCACCTTCCGGAGGAAGGTCATCTTCCAGAGGAAGAGTGTTAATTTCTGTAGACTCAAAATCTGCTTCTGAAGAGGTACAATCACAAGAGTTTAGGGACATAGAATTTCTTTGCATTAAAATCACAGTCAATCTTTTTACGTTACCTGTTCTTACATACCACCTTCGTCTGAACCGCCTTCATAGTGGCAACATTTGTCCGCTATTCGTCTCGTTTCGGACAGTCTGTCTGATACCAGAACTCATTTTTTATAAGAACATCGTGGCGAATAAGAATATTTTTAATGTATAATTTTGTATATATATATTGCATTTATTCGTCACCAAAATTGATATCAGATATTTTGGGCGTAGCATGCGGGTTCGCCACCCTTATTTTACCTTGTCAAGAGGTTTTTTTATGTGATCCATAGTAGCTCGACATATGCCCAACACGATCCGTTCAGTGTATTATGTTCGGACTACAATGGTCTCTACCACATCTTGCCACTTTGCTCTACTAACAATCTTAAATCCTTTATACTTTACGTCTTATCTGTGCAAAACTCTTCCTCGTGGTACTTTACTCCTCTTCTTCTCTTATACCTCCTCGGATCTATCCCCGCGATTTGAGCCGTACGTTATGCGGCAGCGCCCTTCGGTCGGTTTGGCGGGAGGTGGGCTCTACGTATGCAGTGGGAATCAAGCGTATCATTCGCCTGGTAATTTTTTATTAAATCCAGTCCCCTGCTGTTCGTTTTGACTATAATATCGGCACACGTCACGGACTACTCTCAAGCTAAATACATTCTCATTGTTGATGGTCGAATTTTAATATGGGAAGAATTCGCTATTGTAAAACAATCAGCTAATTTCTCAGCATGACTAACATGTTACCCCAATCACTCATGCAGAAACTCTTGAGCGTAAATATCTATCAACAGAATTAGCGACACTGACAATCAACTTCTGAGGTCGGCCTATGCGAGATGTTGTTAACCCGAAATAGGACGATTTCAATAGAGCTGCAGAATTTTATGCTTGCAGTAGCTCTTGCTAAAGTCAATATCTTTAGCCCTAGCATACGAAATCATGCAAAAAAAAAAAATTTGAACTAGCGCTAGTGAACTAGTTGTAAAGCCAAATTATTTTAACTCCCAATTTGTGGCTACAAAGCAGTCAAGTTTGCCAACAAAAATTCAGCGGAATTGACTATTTTTAGAGACGTTTGAGACTTTTATTATGCTTATCCTTGATAGGATCACCTCCTGAGTCGATACAAGCATGTCCTCCTCTCTGTTTCTACGCAAAATAGTCTCTCAGTTTTAAAGCTATCGACGTCAAACTTTGCACACATCCTTTCTTTCCTTTACAGGCAGTATATAAGTCGAAACGGCCGGGATCGGTCAACTATATCGTATAGCTGCCATATAACTGATTGATCGGAAATGTCATATCTTTGTTGTTTTTTTTGTGGATTCGGAAGCTTAATATTTAGCACTTTTTAAGAACTGTTACTAGAACAATTCTATTTAATTTTTGAAGGCTCGCTATGAGTGCCCATTCGAATTTTGAAAAAAAAAAACAATTAACAAAATAACTCACTATCTTTTTTCGCCCAGTGAATGGAATACTCTCATTGTTTTTACAAACTTTGTTTTTTTTTTTTGTTAATTTACAAATATTCCAAAATGTTGAGAAAATAAAAATCAAATACACAAAGAGATTGACAATCTACAGAAATTTTTCCATTTGGAAAATGGTATTTCTTTTATTCTTTCTGATCGAAGGTACCAATCTGAGCACGCTTCACGAGTAGAATGCGGATAATGAAAAATATTTTTCCCGGTGACTCCAATGTCCGCCAATATTGCCAATTTAGTGAATAAAAATTGTTTCACTTTCACCCAAACCAAACGACTTTTGGCACCTATACCTTTCGATTGGTGAATCACTCATTTATATCGAACGCATTTTTTTATTTGGTTCGTCCACTATATATTCGGACTTCTCGCGCATATTAAGGCATGCGGTTACTCTATCAGTGTACTGCCGTCTAGCGATATTGGCAACTTGACAGCTTTAAGGTATCGTTAAAGTAATGATAAAATTTGATAAAAAACTATACATTTTGTATGCAATTTGAATAATTATTCAAAGATATCGTGAAAAACTGTAGGTATTTCAAATATCATATCACTTGCTACCATGCCTCTACCAAATTTGTTAAATGCAGCTAGATTCAATTTCTTTACAAAATGACTTGATGCACAAGCAGCTAGGTATGCTGGACTGGGTTGCTTTGACTGCAAAGTCCAAAAAAAAAATGTTGCTATTGATCCACTAAGCAAGTCACCTTGTCCACCACACCTTCGGCCTGATCCTCCAATAGGCATTGAGTAAATTTCTTTAGTGTGAGGAATATAAATTTTGTCAGTTAACCCTTTTTCTACCACTAATACTCCTTCTCCCAATAGCGATATTTCGTCCATCGCCAAAAGTGGATCCTCTCCAAATAATCTTTTGAATTCGATAGCGTTTGGGGTCAATATTACATTCTGCTTTCCATATATCAGATCAATTTTATCGTTAAGTACAAATAACCCATCAGCATCAATAATTAGTGGTTTTTGCATCGCCACGCAGTATTTCAATAGTTCCAAAGCCGTTTTTAGAACTTGCGGATCCCGACCCAGGCCGGGCCCAATAACCTAAAAAAAGTAATAGAATATTAAGGTGTATACATATATAAATTATATTTCCATATGCAAAATACTTACAATTACATGTAAACCTTTTAACCATGGAATAATTTTTTCAACAGCATCTGAACAATCCAGAATTGGGTGAACAATTAAATCTGGACTGTATGATTTAATAACAGGAGCTGCATTGCTGTGACAAAACACATGCGATATGTCAGCACCAACTTTCAATGCAGAAATTGCAGCAAAATAGGGCGCACCGGTGTACTCCAAGCTACCTCCAATAATACCAATTCGTCCATTTTGACCTTTATACTTATCTGTTGTCAGCTTTGGTACCAAAGACCGAACCAAATTCAAAAGCTTAGATAAATGAATAGGTACATATTTTATTGAAGCCATTGTTGAACATGTTCATTGAACATAAAAAATACTAGAAATGCATTTTTAGCATCATGTCGGTCAAATTAGCGCCGCTTAGCTCTAGTAGCGACGAGGAGCTGTGGAATATGGAACATACGGCATTATTTATATTTTTAATTTTTATGTTAGCTGACAAGGTAACTGAATATTAATTTTAACGATACTAAATGACCCAGTCGGAAATATCGGTCGCTTTCGCGTCGAAAGCGTGCTGAATTCGCGCTCTTCGCTGCCTCCTAACATAGGAAAACCATCATTCCAAATTACATTAGCGTGGCCGGGAAATTCGGCACGTGCGTAAAATTTCGGTCGCCTCGCGGTAGAAAAGGATAGATCCAGGATGCATACAGTAAGCAGCTTTGCGCTAGAAAAAGCGAACGAAAAGCGACAAGGGAAATTTTTTTGAAAGAAAAAAATTTTTTTGCTTTTGTTATTGCCTTTGTATTCTTAATCTTAAATCTTAAACAATAATATTTTTATTTTAAAATAAAATTTAATAAAGATATTTAACTAAAACTGAAAAGATAAAAAAAGAATTCAATTAAAGATGGAAATAAATAATATAAATAAAAATATTAATGAAAAAAAGTAAATATAACATTCAAATATGGTTTTTAAAACCTAAAAATTATTAACAGTTTCAAAACCTGCAAGAAATTCGATCAATTGTGGCCTCTTTCAAGACGTTCAAATTCCTGCTTCTGCCAGATCTGAAAATATGTTCCATAATAAATGATTATTTTAAAATAATTAAAATAGGTATTCCTGAAATAGGTATTCAATGAACAAAACAATAAACTTACCCTTTCACAATAATAAACAAATACGACGCTCTATTACCAACCCAATGTGACCGTTTCGGTTAAGGTTAGTTTACATAAAAACTATGCACAATTATAATATTAAACATAATCTATGTGCGTCCAATTTGAACATATGATATTCCTTTCGAAAAGTATTATTTGTATATATATGTACATACATATATGCTGTTGGGCCAAGCAGCCAAAGGCGAAATGTTAAAATTATATATAAGACGCTGAAAAGGAGGAGCAGCGGCGGATTATCAGCACTTTCTATTTTGTTTTGTTTCTCCCAGTTTCGCATGCGCTTTGCTGGTATTTGTAGCGCATGCGCTTTTGAGAGCTTTGTAAACTGCTGCACACTAGCTCATTTTGTGCCTGTGTGCGTTTCCCCGCCTCGCCTCTTGCCCTCGGAGTTATGTACAGCTGCATGGTTTGAGGTTTTATTGCTTAGCTTTACTGGTACTTGTATTTCGGCATTTGAATTGAGCGGCTGGTTTTTGGGGTTAAAATTGAACCCTCAAATAAAATTGAATTTAAACATAGCAAATCGTGTATTTTTTCGGCCGCTATTAAAAAACATTAATAGCGTAACATTTGGTGACCCCGACGTGATTACATCCCGTATTTGGTTTTTGTGATCAGCGCTAATAAGTGCCGCGGAACCTGTTGGTTTTCTTTCGTTTTTTTTTTTATACGATTTACGTGATTGCATAATGGAGTCTGGAGCTGAAGCCACTGGATCTGCCGTTTCAAGCAGGGAGAGGATGCTCCGGAGGCGAGCCGAGTCCATGGAAAAGCGTCTCCGCGAGCGATTCACTACGCTGCAGGAGGAACTGGAGGAGCTCAACTATAGTGAGATCGGAAGCGATCTATATTGGAAGTTCTCTCAGCTGGCCACGGACGTGCATGTTGACATCCAGGTAGAGGTTGCCAAGCGCTCTGTTAGAGTTGCTGCGCATTCTACACTATTGGATGGTGTCAGTGGTGCTGCTATTGCACCCAATCCTTATAGGCCTGGTCCCTCTTTGCCCCCGTTGCCGATGCCAACGTTTAGTGGTGCCTACGCCGAGTGGCCTGATTTCTGCGCCCTGTTTAGAACGACAATTGACAGCCATCCTCACCCGACCAAGATGGAGAAGCTAAGGTGGCTTATTTCATGTCTGCAGGATTCAGCCTTGGAAACTGTGCAAGCGTTGGAGATTACCGACGCTAATTATGATGTTGCCCTGGATCTTTTGCGAAACAGATTTAGTAATCGACGTTTAATCTTCCAGGCTCACATCAACAAGATCCTGCAGCTAAGGGTGGTTGAGCCAGGATCCGTTGCAATGCTTCGGGAGTCATCCGACCGTTTCAACGGTCATATGCGGGCCCTCATGAGTTCCGGAACACCAGCCGAAATTCAAGGGTGCCTCCTCATCCAGATCATCTTTCAAAAGCTGGATCCTGCCACAAAGGCCAAGGGGGAAGATTTTCTCACAGGAAGCCATGATGACAGTCTACAACTTGGGAATCCATAGCTCGGTTTTTGGAACAAAGGTGCCGTACCCTTGAGACTGTGGATTTGGCCCTCGCTCCGCATCTGCCAGCGAGTCAGGTGGGCAGACGTAGGCCGTTTAATAATCGATCTTGCATGCTCCTGAATACTCCCCCTGCGTCGTGTGCCGTGTGCGGCACAAGCTGTTCCTTCTAGCCCGAGATTCCTCGCCTTACCAGTTGAGGAACGATACGATGAGGTCCGGCGTCTTTCCCTCTGCTTTGTTTGCCTCAAGTCTGAGCACTTAGCCCGAGGATGCTCATCCCTCCGCTGCCCAACGTGTAATCGCCGACATCATGCTCTGTTGCATCCTTGCGAACAATTATTCAGCACGGTCTCCGTTCCCGTTTTCGGTTTGGATCCTGCCAATGAAGCTGTGGTTACAACATCTCAGGCTCCGCCAGCTACCACGTTTGTGACCCAGGATCGCTGCGCTGAAGTAGTTTTCTTGCCAACTGCCAACATTCTCGTCCGTTGCCGATCAGGAGCCTTCCTTCCTTGCCGGGCTCCACTTGACTCCGGCTCCCAAGTTCATCTCATCACATCACGCCTGGCCAGCCAACTTCAGCTTCATCGATCCAAATGCTCTGTAGCTGTGACTGGTCTTGGAGACGCTGAGTTCACTACGGATGGAGCATCGGTTAATGACTGCCTGAAGTCTCGAATATCCACGTATTCTGTGTACATTGAGGCAGTTGTGGCGTCTCACATCACAGAGCGTCAACCTGGTTTAAACATGGACATCTCCAACTGGAAGCATCCTGCCAATGTGGTTCTGGCAGATCCGAGCTTTCATATGGATATGGACATGTGGATTTGCTTATTGGAGCAAGCCTGTTTTTTGATCTGCTCTCAGTCGGGCAAATCCAGCTAGGAGACGGTCTGCCCCTTGTGCAAAAGACGCGGTTTGGATGGGTAGTTTCTGGAAGTGGCGGCACCCCAGAGAAGCCTCGTTTAGCCGCTTCATGTAAGGTGATTCCTGCTGACTCTGCAAACAATTTCGACGATCGCCTCGATTTTCTGCTCCGCCAATTCTGGGAAGTGGAGGCCTCCGCTGCGCCGATCGTTCATGCTACTAAGGAGGAGCTTGATTGCGATGCCCACTTCGCCATGCACCACGTCCGTCTTGAATCAGGTGCTTATTCGGTTCGTCTTCCAATCAAGCACAGCGTGGAGCTGTTGGGAGAATCCTACTCACAGGCCTTGTGTCGGTTCCATTCACTCAAGCGCAAGCTGTATCGTCACCCAAATTTAAGAGCCCAATATTCTTCGCTTATCAAGGAGTACTTGGATCTGGGTCACATGTCTCTGGTGCCTCAGGAATTGCGAGGTAAGTGCCAGTATTACCTACCCCATCACTGCGTATTGAAGGAAGACAGCTCCACTACCAAGCTGAGAGCGGTTTTCGACGGTTCGGCTGTTACATTCTCGGGATATTCCCTCAATGATGTCCTGATGTCAGCTAAGCTTTTCCATACCTTGCTTCGGTTTCGGTCTCACCTGGTTGCTTTAACGGGAGACATTTGCAAGATGTATCGCTGCGTAAGAGTCGACCCAGATGATAGCTTGCTGCAGTGCATTCTCTGGAGAGATACTATCCATGATGACGTGAAGGTTTTTAAACTCGACACCGTGACGTATGGCACAAAGCCAGCATCTTTTCTCTCTGTTCGCGCAATGTATCAGCTGGCTAAGGATGAAGGTGCCGGTTTTTCCGTTGGCTGTGTTATCCTCGTGTTATCCAACGAAGACCGAAGCTTATGAAATAATAGCCCAGACATCGAGCCTTTTGAGCAAGGGTCAGTTTCAATTGAGGAAATGGTGCTCCAACATCCCAGAGGTTTTGGAAGGAGTGCCCGAAGGTGAAAGGGAATCATACTTAAAATTCGACGATGGCAGTCCGTTCACGAAAACTCTTGGATTAGCTTGGGACCCTTCTACTGACCTTCTGTTGTTTTCCTTTGAAGCCATTCAGCCAACCGCCAAACCAACTCGGAGATATATCCTGTCGTCCGTTGCTCGGTTTTATGACCCTATTGGCCTGGTAGGTCCTGTCGTCCCTAGGGCAAAGATTTTATTGCAGAAGCTGTGAAGGGAAAATTTGTCATGGGATGAAAGCCTTCCCCAATCCCTTCTCTCCGAATGGTTGAAATTCTGTGCCAGTTTTGATCAAACTCAGCGAATCAAGTTTCCTCGGTTAGTCATTCCCTGCCAAGGAATGTTGGAGATCCACGGATTTTGGGACGCTAGCATGGATGCGTATGGAGCTTGCATATATGTTTTGTCAGGGTCTGATTGTCGACTTTTATGCTCAAAGAGTCGAGTGGCACCCATTAAGATTCAGACAATACCGAAGCTGGAATTATCTGGTGCTGAATTGCTAGCAAGGCTGATGGCTAAAGTTGCTGACCTTGGGACCTATAACGGAGATTATTATTGTTGGTGTGACTCCTCGGTTGCCCTGTCCTGGATTCAAGATGAACCTGCTCGATTTAACGTGTTTGTGTCTAATCGCGTCTTTTCCATACAGGAACTCACCAAGGCAATGAAATGGCCCAGCCGATTTACTGTCCAGAGGTGCTCTTCCCACAGAGCTATTGAATTCCCAGCTTTGGTCTCATGGCCCTCCATTACTTCGAGCCTCTAAGGATGAGTGGCCCGTTGGTATTGTCGTCGAGAGGCCAACCATCGAGCTTCGCGCCCGGACCTTATTGGCTACGGCTCCATCAGAGGCCATCCCGTCACTTCGGATATAGTGACCCACTTTCATGAGACGAACTTGCACTCTGGCCCTCGGGCGTTAGTTGCGAGAATCCGTTCCCAATACTGGCCCATTGGAAGGAGGAAGACCGTTTTAAGGGTGTTAAACAAATGCATACGCTGCTTTCGCGCTAAGCCTCGGCTTCTGGCACATATTATGGCTGATCTTCCGACCGAGAGGGTTGATGGATTTGAAAGCTTTGACGTAACAGGTGTGGATTTTTGCGGACCGTTTTTCTACAAGGCAGAGTCTCGGAATAAAGGCCCTATCAAATGCTACGTTTGCGTGTTCATCTGCTTCAGTACGAAGGCGATCCATTTGGAGTTAGTCAAGGACCTTTGCACAGCTTCCTTTCTGAGTGCGCTACGAAGTTATTTGTACGCGACGTAAACCCAGGCAGATATGGTCGGATAATGCTACCAATTTTGTGGGTGCCAGGAATGAGATCATCGAGTTGAAACGAAGATTCCACAGTCAGGATCACCAGACTTCCCTGCACGAATTTTGCCTGGCTGAAACTATTGAGTGGCGGTTTATTCCTCCACGCTCTCCTCATTTTGGCGGTCTGTGGGAAGCAGCAGTAAAAACGGCAAAAGATCACCTATACCGTGCAGTTGGTCTCGCAGTTCTTAGTTTCGAGGAATTGAGGACTTGGTTATGCCACATAGCCTCAATCGTCAATTCCAGACCCCTAGTGCCGATTTCAAAAAATCCTGCTGGCCTCGATGTGCTAACTCCGGCTCATTTTTTAAATGGCGGTACGCCTTCAACATTCATCGAGCCAGACCTTACTGCCCTAAACTTCAACCATCTAGATGGGTGGCAGAGAGTCTCCTTCTTACAGAAAGTCTTCTGGGCGCGGTGGAAGGAGGAGTATCTTACTTTGTTGCAGCAGCGTTTCAAATGGCGCTCCCCTGGTCCCGTAGTGTCTGACGGTGACAGGATCCTGGTGAAAGATGAGAATCTACCCCCAATGAAGTGGCCCCTAGCCAGGGTAATGGAGCTGATTCCTGGACGTGACGGAGTGAACCGTGTAGCCATATTAAGGACTGCTGTTGGAACGGCTAAGCGTGCGGTGTCAAAGCTGTGTCTGCTGCCCCTTAAGGATTCTGTCGAAGGGCCAGCCTTCAACGGGGGGAGGATGTTGGGCCAAGCAGCCACAGGCGAAATGTTAAAATAATATAAAAGACGCTGAAAAGGAGGAGCAGCGGGGGATTATCAGCAGTTTCTATTTTGTTTTATGGTATTTGTAGCGCATGCGCTTTTGAGAGCTATGTAAACTGCTGCACACTAGCTCATCTTGTGCCTGTGTGCGTTTCCCCGCCTCGCCTCTTGCCCTCGGAGTTATGTTTAGCTGCATGATTTGAGGTTTTATTGCTTAGCTTTACTGGTACTTGTATTTCGGCATTTGAATTGAGCGGCTGGTTTTTGGGGTTAAAATTGACCCCTCAAATAAAATTGAATTGAAACATAGTAAATCGTGAATTTTTTCGGCCGCTATTAAAAAACATTAATAGCGTAACATATGCATTGTTCTCCAAATTTTGTGAATTTTATTCACTAAATTATGGCCAGTGCACTATGGGCAAAAAGTCCCAAATTGCGGAATTTTTACCATTTTTAAAGATAGAAACACGAAACTTTGTACATATACCTTAAATATAAAGATAGAATTTCGGATTTTTTTTTTATTTGGACCACGCCTTTCTTCCCGTCCACATTACCGAAAAGTTGCAATGTTCGATTTTTTAAAAATTTGTTTTAAAATATTTTAACGTAATATATTTAATAAATGTGCACTAAGTGTATTTAATTAATATATTTTTAGCAAATTTTCAATATAAAGTTGATTTGGAAACCTAAAAAATTAAGCTCAAAGGAAAATCCAATCAATAGATCCTGTCAAACCTGAATCCAAATAGAAGGACACCCTCCAAAAGGGGCAATCCAACCAACTTCTATCCCTAAGTACCCAGGAGAAATCATCCACGTAGACATTTATATTACAGAAAAAATCAAGAATGGAAAGCTAACTTCGGACGAAGCCGAAGTTGATATACCCTTGCAGTTAAGTGGCAGCTTATCTTATTAGATATATATCGGATCTTATATAGTCGGCCCATTCTTATGAAATTTGGCAGATCGAATTAGTTTGCCCAAAATGGGCAATCCCATCCTTCTAACATCAAAAACAACAAAGATATGGCATTTCCGATCAATCAGTTATATGGCAGCTATAGGATATAGTTGACCGATCCCGGCGGTTCCGACTTATATGCTGCCTGCAAAGGACAGAAGGATGTGTGCAAAGTTTGAAGTCGATAGCTTTAAAACTGAGAGACTAGTTTGCGTAGAAACAGACAGACGGACCTGCATATATCGACTCAGAAAGTGATCCTGATCAAGAATATATATACTTTATAGGGTCGGAGATGTCTCCTTCACTGCGTTGCACACTTTTGACCAAAATTATGGCAAGGGTATAATTATTTAGAGCCCAATATTAAGTTTTGTGACTCCATACCTTGATGTCCAGGTAATAATTTATTCTTCCCAAAGCTCTTCCTTCAACTCCAGGAAATCCAGCCCGGGTATTTGGAATTCATTTTCTCTAACTTTTTCTACCTGATTAACATTATTGTCTACACATGCCCCTGATGTTGGAAGCTCAATATTAGGAAATTCCAAAAGAGCTATAACATCGCTTTGCAGCCTTTTTTTTTAATTTAATCTTTGGCGTTCCTTTAGATTTGTAGTTGAAAGCAGTGGGTCAGAGGAATCCAATGCTCTGTTGAACACGTCTGATATGGTATTCAGGCGACTGTTTTTCCTTGCAAGCCTATCGCGTTTGTGTTGTTTGTTTTACCATAACGCAAGGTCATCTTTGCATTCAACGTCGGCAGAATCTGACCGATAGAGCAGAAGGACTTAACCAAATAATTTGATTTTTGGAATATAATAATAAAAGGGAATTATTGTGGTTACAAACAGTGACTGATCTAATCCAACAGGCTTCTCCGTGTGATATCGCTGTTTATATATACTTTGTCCTATTGAGCCATAGCTGACAATGCTACCTGAAAATGCTTTAATCTCTTTTATTGAAAACAATTTAACAAAACGAGAATATATTAATATAAAAGCTATAAGTAAGCTCCATGGATGCGATATTTATCCCCCATATTCGGAAGTTACAAAAATTTGAAATGCAGAAAGACGTAATTGACCCGTAGCTGACAATTCATTTGCAATGCGTTGCTTGCGAATAAGCAATTACGTCTTTCTACATTCAAATATGCGGTCAGCAGAATGATTTAATAAATTCTGCTTGCAGCTTGTTTGGCGGTTGTTGTCGCTCCAAACATCAAGCAACGTTAAATGTAAAAATGTAACAGCAACTGCAACGTTGAGTATTGCCGTAAATCGGGCAAAATGTTAACCAATATATGATTTTAAATAGTTTGGTTAGTAACATTCATCTTTAAAATTGCCGCGGTTGGCCTAGACTCACAAGTTACACTCCACAGAAACACAGATACATTTGTTAGCAGCGGCCTAAAAACATACCAACAACACATTGTACGTGTTCACTGAGATTAGTTTATCTCTTTTCAATTTTTTACCGAAACAAAAAGGGTGGCTGTAAATTATATTATAGTTGTTAACAGATTGAACAACTTACTTAAGCCTAGCTTTCCTATTGCGGCGAAGCGCCCTAGGCTACCTTACACTAGACTTCAAAAAATTCAACTTAAATTATACATTAATTCTACACCAGTCACGTCTGCAGCTCCTCTGCGGGCAACTTCGCGCTGCCCACCGCTCGTAGGAGTAGGTGCTTTGCAGACTTCACACGTGCCTCCCATAGTCCGCCCATGTGAGGAGCGCGCGGCGGTATGAATGCAAATACGCATCCTTTTCTTGATGCGTATTGCCGCAGCTCGTCCGCTTCGTCTTCGATTTGGTGCCGCAGTGCTGCGAAGTGGCGACTCGCTCCTACGAAGTTCGTCGCGTTGTCGCAGTGCACGATCTGTGGACATCCTCGGCGCCCAACGAACCTTTGAAATGCCAATAAAAAGGAATCAGTTGACAAATCGGAAACTACTTCTAAATGTACTGCTTTGGACGCAAAAAAAAAAAACAGGGAAATGTAGGTCTTGTATGGTGGCCTTCAACGAATTTTCAATGTCGTCTCAATAGGGCCACAGAAATCCACGCCACATATGGAGAATGGGCGGAGAGCACGGACTCGATCTAAGGGTAAATCTCCCATGATTTGAGTCATCAGATAAGGCTTGCATTTAAAACAGCGTATGCATGACCGTACTATCTGTTTGCAGACTTCCTGCGCGTTTAATATCCAAACGCGCTGTCGCAAGAGACTCACCAGTGCTCGTGGACCCACATGTAAATTCGACTCGTGCAAGTATCGGACGTAGCTGTGAACAAATTGAGAGCGCTTCGTCAACAATACTGGAAACTTACTAGCATTAGCTAGTCGCCCCCGACACGCAACAACGAAAAGGTAAGCCCAGCCTGAGAGGCTTCATGGACAAACGGATTTAGCTTCTGTAGGCTTGGGCAAACAACCAGATTTTTCCGAATATTTTTAATCTCCCCTTGATACTCGTGCTCTTGGACTATCTGGACAATTTTTTTAAAAGCTTCTTGATATTCGACAAGTGAAGGTACACTATCAGAAGTAACTACTAATTTTTTACACTTTATAAAGCGGACCATGTAAACGAACACTCGCAGCAGCTTTTAAGTGAGAGGAAAATACTTCTATCACTTCCAACAAATATGAGGTGGTGACCATTGTGGTCAGTCCGACCACATTCTTCTTTGCTTCCATCTGCAAAATCTCTGGTGACGGATCAAACCGGGGACTCGTTGGCCACTTATCTTCCGGCTCCGTTAAAAACGATGGACCTGTGAACCAGATCGATTCTACCGTTTCCTTTACGTCTCCACCTCTTGACACAATATCTGCCGGGTTCCGTTTAGTTGGTACATGCCGCCACGTGCTATCCTCTGACCGCTCTTGAATCTCAGCAACTCTATTTGAAACGAACGTTGACAACGACGATGGATGGGAACGAATCCAATGAAGACAAACTTCTGAATCTGACCAATATACACTTCTTTCGATCGAAGTCAACAATGAGACTTTAATACCTGCTGCAGATTTGCAACGTATATAGACGCAGGCTCCATTGGCTCTCATCGATGCGTCAGAGAAGGCATGAATTTCAATTGGTGACATCGGCTCACTCATCACAAATCTCGGTATTGAGATATCTTCTAACTGTGACAAGCTGAAATTTTTCAACGCGGTTTCCAAATGCAGACGGAATTGACTCATCCCAATCTAGCTTATTTAGCCAAAGTTCCTGCAACAGGATCTTTCCTTTAATAAGAATTGTGCTTATAAACCAAGGGGGTTCGCATCAAAGCGAAGAGCTTTGATGTCACCGATAGAATATTCCGCTTAGTCGCCCATTGACCCATGACTGACGAATAAATTTCAAATTTGAATACGTCATCTTTAGGAACCCAAGCGATTCCTAGTGTTTTTGTCAGCTCTGAATCCGAAAGTTTTATTGGCTTAACGGTGCTCTCGGATGCAGTAACTTCAGGCGAGTTTGAAAATCACTTACTCAATTCAAACCCAGCGTTTTGAAGAACCGGACTAAAGTTACTTCAGACTGAAGTGTCTTTAGCTCCTCCTCGCAACCAGCACCCGTTAACATGTCGTCGACGTAAAAGTCAGACCCAATAACTTTAGCAGCTCGAGGAATGTATTTTTCGCGCATTCACTCAACCTCTTCAAACACCTTATGGCCAGGAATGGGGCTGGTGCAGTGCCATAAGTAACGGTGTTGAGCTTGCACAATTTCAAGGACTCAGATGGGTCTTTTCTCCACACTATCAACTGGTATTGTCGATCTGCTTCATTCACCATTACTCGACGTTACATCTTTTTTATGTCGGCTACCAGAGCCGAATTTGTTTAGCTTTTGTTTAGCCGAAACCTAAGAAGAGTTGGTAAAGCTCTTCCTGAATTCTTGGACCCACCATCAAAAACTCATTTAAACACTTCTGTGTGGATGTCTTACAGGACGCATCAAAAACGACTCGTAGTTTGGTCGTTGCACTTCGAGGCCGTAAGACACACTAGTGGTGTAGAGTAGCAAGAACATCATTGCTTGCAGGGGATAATGTTCTTCCGATAATGTTCCTCACACAGCTCCTGTTCTGGCGACAACATCTTTTTAGAAGATGGAACTTCTTCGAACGACCAGAATTTTTGCAAATTGTTGTCTATTGACTCTAATATTTCTTCTTGGCAATTCAGGCTAGAGACCGGGTGTTGAGGAATTTGCCATTTATTTTCCCGATACAAGGAGAGTTCCCAAGGAGAGTTTTTTGAAGTATCGGATGGTTCGGACCTTGCTTTATTTGACCAACGGACAAAAATATGAAAAATGACTCAGCTCCAATTAGCATATCTATCCGCTGAGGTTTATAAAAATATGGGTCTAATGGCTTGTTCTTTGGTAGGGTCCAATCTTTCACTTTCACTGACTGGTCAGGGTGAAATTATTTTCAAAAGACGAACGGAAATTCACTACCATTGATTCTCGACTTCACCACGGTGTGTATCTTTTTCTTTACTTGTGAATTAGTTTGACCAATTCCAAGCAAGTTGATGCACGATTCCTCCCTACGGATCTGTAAGCGTTGAGCAAGATCTTCAGTAAAGAAATTCATTTGTGATCCTGAGTCAAGTAATGCTCGGGCCAATATGTGCTCGCCATTTTTTGTTCGAACGCTTACGATCGACGTTGCTAACAAAACCCTTTCTAAAGACGACGCATGCAAAGCATGTGAAGTAGAAGGGCCATCATTCGTTAACGCTGGAGGAGGATTTTCTGTAGGTGGTGGTAACGCTAAGTTATTTTCAGTCACTGTAAAGCGGTGCAGAAGTTTATGGTGCGATCTTGCACAGATTTGTGATATTTTCGCAGACAATTTAAACAGAGGGAGGTTGACTTAACAAACTCAAACCTTTGCATTACAGCAAGGCGAGCGAACGGACTGCACTGGGCCAAAAAATGGTCTTGAGCGTTACAATAACTGCAAGCTGGTTTGGCGTTGGCAGAGGAACAAGCCAACGAACTTCTATTACGTTGCTTGCTAAACACAGTTTTATCTTTTTTTAGTTTGCCAGTCTCTTCAGCGGACAGGTGCTGGTACCTACGATTTAGTATTTTTTCTAAATCGGACCAAGCGGCAATTCCTCATAATCCAGTGACTCTTCCCATTTTGGCTTGGTCACTGGATCCACTCTACTCAAAACTAAATGTATAATAATAGTGATCCATAAATTGATGACACAGTGTCGATGAGACCCCTCAACGACGACGCAGACGGCTGGGAAATTTTCGGAAGGCTGAACAGTTGACTTATTTGGTTCGCAAAGATGAGACATTCGTTATCATAAACTCTTTTAAGACTAGCGATAGCTTTGTCATAATTACTCTCGGTGACCTGGAATGCCTTGATAGTTCCTAAGGCTTCACCAGAGAGGCAAGAAATTAAATGATTAAATTTTTCGATAGCAGGAATGTTCACATCTCTGTCAACTAATGTCTCGAAAAGACTTATACAATTTTTGAACTCCGAATAATTTCCACTGAATTTTGGTAATGCTAAACTGGGAAGTCGATCTCGAGTTGGGGCTGCAGAAATTGCAGTAGCTGGACGGGAGTCTTCAGCTGAATTTAAGGCATTACATAAGGACATAATCCTTGCCTTGGTTGTTATGGCTAATTGCGCGATCTGGTCTTGCAACTCATTTGCTTTAGAAATTGCTCATTTGCCTGCACTCTAGCTTGGTTTTGTCTAGAGGAAGTGATCCAGCTTCCAAACGTTCCTCCAACCGGCGAAAGCTTTTAACTTAAACAATTAAACTTCTTTTTAAATCAATAAGAGTCGTGGAATAAAGTTTCTGTTTATTACTCTCCATTTTATAAAATTATTTATTACTCAATAAAGAAGCGAAAACGATCAAATTTTTAATATTTAATATTTTTATTTAAATATTTGTTAATAAAATTTATTAAAATATTTTTATTGTTAATTAATTAAATTAAATAAATTTTAATTTTAATTTCGATAAAGGCAAAAACGAAAATAATTAATTAATATTATTTTTTAATATAATAAAATAATTTATTAAATTTAACCAAACAAAATCGAAATTGATTAATTAATTTATAGTCGAAAATTTTGATTGTCGAGGCACAGAGTATCCAAAAAAATAGTTGGTCGCCAATGACACCGAAAACAATATACTCAACCTAGTTGTAGGGTAGCGCGTCACTTGGCGTTCCGTTAAACTAAATGCGTAAAAAAATGCATATACGTACATACATACAAACCACAGCGGATAACGGTGGGAAGCGAAAACGATAATATTACCGCTGCATCTATTTGTATGTACACCAAATATTTATGCACATTTATTTTATCTGTAATATATAAAATAATTTTGGCTGGACTTTAATATTTATTTGGGAAATTTGTATAATCAACAGTGACAGTGATTGCAAATAATATATATATATATGTTTTTTGATTTTGTCCACAGGCAGTACATTTATGTTGTCATAAATAAGTTAAAAAGACTATTTTAGTTATATTAGTATTCTTAAAAAAAAAAGAATTAATCTTTTATGTTTTGTTTATTTGAGTGTCGAATTAGAACTGGCAATAATGATTCTTATAATTTAGAAAGAAACCTATGTGTCGCTCCGTCGCTACCGCTATCTCGGTCGCGGTTGCTGCTGCTGGCGTCCCTCGATGTCATTGGTAGCTGGTGTTGCTGCTGTAACTAAAGTCCATGTCTTTGCTCCTAATTGGTCAATGAAAGTGCATTATGTTGTTGGTAGATGCACTTGCCATTGGGTTCAGTGAGCTTGTCAAATATTTTGGTGTTTTATTTCTTTTGGCTTTCCCACGATCGCAAGCATAATCAATGCTTACTCAGCGCACGTGTCTTTCGATCCGTGTGACCATTATTGGTGCCTCGGCATCATATTGCGTCCGGTGCGCGGTGCACTCAATGTGGGTGCTTAAGCCCTGTTGCTATTAAGAACTTATGGGCATGTGACTGGACTTAACGTTTTATTATTTAGTATTGGCTATTTAGTATTTGACATTTTAGGTGTTAACTCTTCCCCCCTTAAACGCGGGCGTCCTCGTTTGCAACGTAGAAGAGAACTGGGTTTGGTGAGGATGAATCCACCGGTGCTTTTGTTGTTTTTGGGGCAGCTTCTTTTAGTTTGCACTTTCTAACTAGCATTGTGATCAGACTTATGATCATTATGAGCAGGATAGAGGCAGACGTATAATTGACGGATGCCTCGATTGCCTTCTCTTCTTTAATTTTGTTCAGGATCTTGGTGTTATTTATATTTAGTTTCTTGATTAATTAAAGGGAGAGAACTTCCTTAATTTTAGGGTTTGCTTCTGAGAGTTGGAAAAGCGGAGGTTCTGGCTCTATTACAGTGAGTTCTTCTGTTCTGTAGATTTTTTCGCCGATTTGTACTGTGGAGTTTCTGTACTGGATGATGAATGATCCTTGGAGATTAAGGTTCTTTCCGTCTAATGACACCATTCCATTAAAGTCGTTCAGCATCAGTGTACCCGGTAGTAATTCCTCAAAATCAGGCACGTGTTGACTATTGATTGCCTTGCATTCCGGTGGTCTTAAGTTTAATAGAGCGCTCACACAAGTGTCGTTGCTTATGTCTAACAGATTTGCTTAACACAAATTGTTCTATCGTTATGCGATTCACATGGTTTCGATATCGCAAATAGTTCTTTCTTACATTCTAACAAGTTTTCGAATTTTATGTCATTTATTACTTGAGCTTCATTACTTATTATTGGGATACTTATACAGGTTTCATTACTTATTATTGGGATACTTATGATATACAGAAGGTCCTTATTATTTGATGCCAGTTTGACTTTTGAAAATTCTAATAGTTCTTCAATATTAATGAATAGGTTATGTTCTTTATTAAAAATTTGTTCTATAATATTCGTTTCAATTGTTGAGAATATAAAAGAGTTTACAATATTTGTTTTGGCCCAAGTTATAGCATGTAGTATATTGGAAATTTCTTATTTTACTATTTGAATTTTATATCTATGAATATTTGCCTCTTCGTTAATTATTTCATTTGAATTTTTAGTTACTTATTTGATTAATTTTATTGCTTAAAATTTTATTTATTGTAACTTGTTTGTTATTATTATCTAATTGTCCGTTTATTTTGATTTTTAATATTTCGTGATCATGGTGGTCCGGAGATCCTGCCAACCATTTCCATGCCGACCCTAAGATTTCTATTGTTTTTTTTTTTGTCTATTGTTCGTTCTTAATTTGAGAAGGTTTTGTTTTATTTGAGATAATTCATAAGACAAGTAAGGGTATAGATGATGTGATGGAGTGAGGTTGTCTAGTCCCTGTTGAAGTTGGTAAAATGTGTTGTGGTATGCTTTTAGGTCAAATGTATTGATGATTTTAAATGTTCCCTTTTGTTTGGCCGCACGTCCAGTTTCAAGTGAAATCACCTGTGAGTTGGAATAGTCGAGAACTGTGGACACACCCAGGCAAGTAGGTATGAATAGTCTGAAACTTAGTTTCTAATGTTATTCTTTTGTATTACTTTCCCGGATTGAGTTTTAATTGTAGTGTTTTTATTTTCCTTTACTGTTTCTTTTCTATAGCGTGGGGTAAGTTTGCTACCTAGTCTTTTGTCGATTTTTACATGAATTATATCTCCTGTCTCGTATTGTTTTGGCTGTTCTTTATCTTGGTTATGATATTCTAAGTCGGCTACTTGTTTTTTCTTTATTATTTCCCTGATTTCGTTCCGCTGTTTTTCTATGTCTTCCGTAGTGTTCGGAGTGGGGCTTCTGTAAAACACCACAACTGGCTTTTCCTTTATTACTGAATGAATAGACCTATTGTATTCTTCGACTGATTTAAAATTTTAGTCTTCGAATGTTATACTTCCGTTATCTTTTTTAATGCATCTCATGATTTCAGAAAGCGTTAGTGAAATCGTTCTACTTGGCCGTTGCTTGTTGAAGAGAATTGGGCTGTTGTATGGACTGATATTTTAAGTTGATCTTCTAAAAGGAATCGAATCGCAGCAGAGTTTAAGGCGCGTTCGATATCCATTACTACCCAATTGGGCATGCCGAAAGCTATCAGCATTTCGCTCAGAGAAGTTTTGATATCCTCAGAGTCTCTCGACTTTAATATCTTGATTTGGGCGTATTTAGAGAACTTGTCGAGACCAGTTAAAATATTATTTGTTTCTGTAATGTAAATGTCTATGAGGATGATTTTTCATGGGTACTTAGGGGAAGGAGTTGATTGGATTGCCCCTTTTGGTGGGTGCCTTTCGTATTTTGATTGTCTACAGGTTTGACAGGATTGGACTATTGCTTGGATTTTTCTTTGAGCTTGCGGGAAGAAATATTTCTTAAATATCTGTATTTTGTTTTCTTTCGCGTCCCTGTGTGCCCTTTTAAGCTCTAATATAATGATCTGGTTCTGGGTTGTTTCTGAGGTTACATCTTCAACCTGATTAATTGTAAACCTAACTTTGTAAGACTTGAAGTGTGTAGGGTAAATAGCTTGCATTTTGGCCATTATTTCTTCTGAAGTGTAGATACCGTTGATAATTCTGGGATCTAGTCGGACGCGGAGTATATTTATGATTTCTTTTTCCGTGTAAGAATTCTTTTTTATTATATGACGATGGAAAGTTGGAAATGGAATTTAGAGATTATACGAATCAGTGTTTTCTTTTAATAAAAAAAATTGGTTTTTAAATACGTTGATAGGGGCTTCTACTGAAAATATCAGGTTATGTGAAGAACTTTCGTCGCTGTGAATTGTAGAGTCTGAATGGATTGAATTAATTTTTGGTCGAGCTCTGGATAGGGCGTCTGCTACCACATTAGCTTCACCGGGCTTGTATTTAATCTCTGGGCTATATTCACCGATAATATCTCTCCAGCGTGTAAGCTTGGCATTGTGATTATTTGCACTATTCGAAAAGGTCAGGGGTTGGTGGTCGGTATAAATTGTCACTTTCGAATATCCGTACAGATAATATCTTAAGCTTTGGAGGGCCCATACGATAGCTAACATTTCTTTTTTGTTCGTTGCGTAGTTTTCTTCCGTTTTTGAGTGGGTAAGGGATATGAATGTTATTGGTCTGTGATTCTGTTCTAACACGGCACCTATGGCAAAATTTGATGCGTCTGTAGTCAGTTGGAATTCCTTCGTGAAGTCTGGATACGCTAATGTTACATCTCTAGATATAAACGTGTTTTTAAGTTTTTCGAATGCACCCGCTGCTTCTTTGTCTAAGTTAATGGCTATTCTGCTTGACTTGTATTTGGATACACGGCCTTCTTCTCCTCTGAGGAGGGCTATTAGAGGTTTGGCAATCTTCGCATAATCCTAAATAAATCTCCTATAATAGCTTGTCATTCCTAAAAATGATCAAAGTTCTTTTAGTGTTTTTGGTATTGGGAAGTTTTTAATTGCCTTGATTTTTTCGATATTGGTTTTAACTCCATCCTCTGAGATCGTATATCCCAGAAAGTCTACCTATTTTTGAAAAAGTGGCATTTGTCAATTGGAATCCTCATATTTGCTTTTGTAGGGTTAGGACTTTGTTTAGGATTTCGGCATGATCGTTTTCTGTTTTGCTGACGATGTCGCCGACGTACACATAGCAGATTTTCCCTATGTGTTCCCTTAAAATGTCGTCTAATGCTCTTTGGAATATGGCTGGTGAATTTTTTAATCCGAATGGTAATATCAGAACATCGTTTTTAACGTCTATTATTGCTCCTAGTTTCTTCATAGAGTCATTACCTAGAAATCCATGAAAGGTTTTCAGTGTATCTAATAGAAAGAATTTTAGTGGGGTGTCCGATATGTAAGGAAGTTTAACTATTATATGTTGTGTTATTTCATTGTTCCCTCCTATTGAGTTTACAGTAAAATTGTTACTATTGGGTTTTGGGCTTGGTACTAGTTGTGCTTGAATGTAATTTTGATTTGAGCCCGTGTCGATTAAAAATTTCAGAGTTTTGCCGTTCCCCATAGTTACCCGGAAATAGGGTAAGGAGGAACGGTTTATTCTAAAAAATATAATTCTGACATATCAATGGATTCTTGTTGCTCGGATTCCGCTTGCCATGAAGCTTCTTCCTCTAGTTCATTTATTCCATTCTCTTCCGCTGCCTGAAAATATTCTTGTTCTTCGTCCACCTCTGTATATTGAATTGGCGTTGCATTTTATTAGTGTTTTGAACGTTTGCGTTGCTTAGTGGTCGATTCCCTAAGAAAATTTTTATCATGGGGTCTATTCATATAGTTAACGTGACGTGAACGAATGGATTGATCTACATCCATGGGTGTTGGCTTTGGTTGAGGTCTGGGAGGTGGGTTAGGGTTGAATGAGGCTTGTGCTTCTGATTGATTGTATGGGTTCGATTGGGTGGGTTATGTCGGGTTAGTGATGTTTCGAATGTCCTTGGTGGGAGTGCTGGTTTCTGTACTTGGTTTGGATAGTAGTACAGACTTGGTTGAAAATTGTGCTTGGTCGCTCGGGGTAGCGCTATTTCTTCCGGAGTGTACTGTTCTTGGGGTTTGGTTATTCCTAGTGTTCTGATTTTCTATTAGGTTGCAAAGATGTAATGCATGGCCTAAGTCGTGAGGTTTTTTAATAGCCAAAAGTTGGGAAAGACTGCCGTTTAGGCCTCTTACAAATGTATCCAGTGCTTTCTCTCTATACAGTTCTGTTACGGCCTGTATAGTTTCCTGAGATGCTTCGAGATTCCTAATTTGATTCAAAATCAGAGAAAGTTGTTGATATACAGCTTGATAGAATTCGACTATCGAGTCTCTGCCTTGGTTAATTGCATACAACTGATATTCGAGTGTCTTTAAATCTCGCCTATCAGCAAAGTGTGCTGTCAAACACTTTGATATTGCCTCCCAATCCAAAGGTGTGTTAAAGGTGTGTCCCAGATGCTAGGACAGCATCTGCTTGTCCGATGATTTTGTTCCTAATTGTTAATATTATGCCGTAATATTTTGGAGACGCTTTTTTACTGTCATAAATTTTTAGAACCCATTCTACCCTTTTTTTTCCAATACACTCGTATTCGGTCTTATTTCCGGAAAAGTCCCTTAGCGTTCGAACTATGTCTGGTAATTTATGTAGCTCGCCAATATTATGGGCTAGTTCCCTTTTAATTATTTGGTCTGAAAAATTAGAAAAGTCCTTGTTTGGGTTAAGGATTTCCTTGTGCTGTCAAAGCATAAATTGCTGTCAAACACTTTGATATTGCCTCCCAATCCAAAGGTGTGTTATAGGATTCTAGGACAGCATCTGCTTGCCCGACGATTTTGTTCATAATTGTTAATATTATGCCGTAATATTTTGGAGACCCATTTTTACTGTCATACATTTTTAGAACCCTTTCTACCCTTTTTTTTCCAATACGAGTATTCGGTCTTATTTCCGGAAAAGTCCCTTAGCGTTTGTACTATGTCTGGTAATTTATGTAGCTCGCCAATATTATGGGTTTGTTCCCTTTTAATTATTTGGTCTGAAAAATTAGAAAAGTCCTTGTTTGGGTTAAGGATTTCCTTGTGCTGTCAAAGCAAAGTGTGCTGTCAAACACTTTCATATTGCCTCCAAATCCAAAGGTGTGTTATAGGATTCTAGGACAGCATCTGCTTGTCCGACGATTTTGTTCCTAATTGTTAATATTATGCCGTAATATTTTGGACACCCTTTTTTACTGTCATAAATTTTTAGAACCCTTGTCCTTGTTTGGGTTAAGGATTTCCTTAACCAACTCAGCTAATTTTTCTTGAAATATTTCGTTAATTTTCTCCTACACGTCTTTTTTCGTAAGTAGTCTTGCACTCGTCCTTACAGATGATGAAGGTCCTGCAAGATTTCCCATCCTATCTACCAAGTCTTGTTCCCTCATTTTAATGGAGTTTTAATGGATGATCGTAAATGGATCTTATAGGGGTTAATAAATCGGATATCGAACGAATTGTCAAATTTTTTTCTTAAAATTCTATCTTTAAATCCTCATTAGAGTTTTGTTTAATTGGGGTTTATGTTTTTAATTTGTGAGTTTTGTTGGAATTTTTTCAAAATTATTATTAATATCCTTCTTAAAATTCTAAATTTCTCTCTGTCGGGTCAGGCAGCAGCCACAGCATAAATTTAATCAATAGATATGTAACATATATTTATAAATGTAATAACTATAGTTTAGAATATAATCATTTCCTCATTGCTATTGTTGGTCGCAAGCCGACTCTTCTCGGCCTCTCGGCTTTATTTTATCTTCGTCATTTTAAGTTAACGAGCTTTCGCCCGGCCTATGCTCAAAGTCGGTCTCACTTGTACTCTTTATATCAGTGCATACGCATCATAAAATCGGAGCTTTCTCACTCCATGCCATATGCGAATAAACAAACATTTATAACGTTGTGAAAATAAACAATTATACCTTTTTGTGTTATTTTGGAAAAAAGGGAAAAGGTCATTGAAAAGGCTCAATGACCAAACATTGGTGACCCCGACGTGATCTAATTATTAAAATTAACAATTCCACGATCATAAAACAGAACCAGTGCGAACATACCTGATTCAGTTTATGTGCGGTGTATTAACATATGTATGTGCATTTTGAACATAAACGGCATACAGTGCATCAGTGAAACAATTATTTTGTATTTATACACAAATCATATAATAATATAAATAAATACATAGGCATAAAATACAATTGTTATCCGGTCCGCCAACATACATACATACATACATACATATATACGTTCCACTTGCAAGTGCATTCGCCTCTCACAAGCGTTCATATATATATACATTCCACAACTCAGCGTACGGTTCTGAGCGCACAGTGGGATAAATCGTGTTCGCTGCGCTCAAATAAAATTAAATATAATAAAATAAACAAGAGCTATAATTTGGCGCCAAAATTAATTTGTGCGTGTTTTTACTTAAAGTGAGCGAATTTCAATCATAGTGGCGATGAACTCCAGCGGCGCCGTCACAGGAGAACCCACTCCATCTCGGAGTGCGATTTTAAAATGCAAGGCAAAGGGTATCCTCCAGGATTTGAAGAGGATCCAAGGCGCCCTGCAGCCAATGTCAACGGTGGAGGACGCTATGCTCCATGTGCGTCACGGCCAGTTGGTCGCCATGTACGAGGATTTTAAGGCCATTCACGGGGAGCTGGAAGAGTTAGATATTGCTGAGATAAGCAGCGACTTGCGATGGACAGTGTCTGAGCTTGTAGCTACGATGCTACAAGCTACGATGCTCGAATTGCTGTCCTTTCCACCCTGGCCAGCGGAGTTCCCAGTATCCAGGTGGACCCAGCGCTCAGTCAGAGTTTTCAAGCCTTGCCTCCTCTTCCTCTTCCTACTTTCAGCGGAGGATATTCAGAGTGGGCTGAGTTTCATTCGGTCTTTTCGACGATCGTGGGCTGCAATCCTTATATAAGTAAGGTGGAAAAGTTTCAGAGGTTGCGATCGTGTCTTCGGGACTCCGCTTTAGAGGCAGCCCGTTCCTTGGAAATCTCCGAGGAGAATTATGATGTCGCAGTGCAGCTTTTGGTGAATCGATTTAATAACCGTCGGTTGATATTTCAGGCTCATGTGAACTAGATTCTGGGCCTCAATCTATTGGAAGGTGGGTCAGTGGCAGCGCTTCGAGGGCTGTCCGATAAGTTCAATGCCCATATGCGACCCTTAAAAAATTTGGGGACGACAGTTCAGATCGCCGGCTGCATCATCGTCCAGGTACTTCTGCAAAGGCTGAATCCAGCCACTCAGGCCAAGTGGGAGGAAGGTCAAAATGCCTCGAACTCGGATCTCATCCCTACTTGGGAGTCGATGGCAGAGTTTTTGGAACAGCGTTGCAGGACTTTGGAGGCTATGGATGTGGCCTTGGCCGCCTACGCGCCGGGCACTCAGGTGGGAAGACGTAGAGTCGCAAATAATAGTAGAGCGTCCTTTATTATTACTAATTCGTCTGCCTCTGCCTGCATATTATGCGGTGGGTGGTCCCATGTAGTTTCTGCATGCCAAAGATTTTTGTCATTGCCCCCTGAGAGCCGCCTTAGCGAGGCTAGGCGACTAGGTCTATGTCGCAAATGTCTCCAAACTGGCCATCACCTGCGTGAGTGCCTCGCTGATAATTGTCGCAGTTGTGGGAGGAGGCATCACAGTCTGTTGCATTTCTTGGAGTTACAGTCTTCCAGCAGCCAACCTTCGGCAGTGCCGTCTACATCAGCCGCAGCCGAGTGCGCCGAGCCAATAGGCGCTTCACCATCCACGGCTAATGCACTAGTTGCCCAGGGTCGCAGCGGTGAGATAGCCTTACTGGCCACAGGGAACATTCTCATTCGGAGTTGTGCTGGGATTTTTGATCCTTGCCGGGCTCTTTTGAATTCAGGATCGCAGGTGCACGTGATTACGTCCCGACTGGCTAGTCAGCTGCAGCTTCGTAGACGCAAATCGTACGTGGCAGTGTCGGGCATTGGCGACACTGGCTTCGCGACAGACGGATTCTCTGTTGATGTGCTCCTACGATCCCATTGCTCTGAATATTCGGCCCTCGTCAACGCTGTAATCGCCACCAACATCACGGACCTCCAGCCTAGTTTTAGCTTGGATGTCTCCAGCTGGAATATTCCATCAAACCTCACTTTGGCTGATTCCCAGTTCTTTCGACCGCAGCGGATCGATTTACTTATCGGAGCCAGTCTATTCTATGAACTGCTGTGTGTTGGTCAAATCCAGCTCTCAGCTGGCCTACCGGTGCTGCAGAAAACCCGGCTTGGATGGGTTGTGTGTGGAGGTGGTTCACATCTGGAGAGAAAGTCGTTCGCAGCCACAGCCCGCAAGGACGTTGGGAAGAGCCCAAGCCAGCTGGATGAGCGCTTAGAGTGTCTGCTCCGTAAATTTTGGGAAATCGAAGACTGCTCCGAGCCCATTGTGAAGTGGACGAAAGAGGAATTGGATTGCGAGACGCATTTCGTGAAGCATTCTGCTCGGCTCGAGTCAGGCGCCTACTCGGTGAAGCTGCCGTTGAAGGTCAGCTCTGAGTTGCTGGGTGATTCGTACTCACGAGCCGTGCGGCGATTTCTCTCCCTCGAAAGGAAGCTTTGCCGTCAGCCTCAATTGAAGGATCAGTATGCTGCGTTCATAAAGGAGTATTTAGATTTGGGGCATATGTCTCTAGTCCCGCCTAGTCCACGACCTGCCAGACAGCATTTCCTGCCACATCACTGCGTTTTGAAGGAGGACAGTTCAACAACCAAGCTCAGGGTTGTTTTTGATGGTTCGGCTGCCACTACGTCTGGGTATTCATTGAATGACGTTTTGATGTGTGGTCCAGTTATCCAACCAAAGTTGCAGCACATTCTTCTAAGGTTTCGTTGCCATAGAGTGGCCATTACAGGAGATATTTGCAAAATGTACCGATGCGTCAGAGTTTTCCCCGAGGACAGCTATCTGCAGTGCATTCTCTGGCGGAATTCCACCCAGGATGAGTTGCAGGTTTTTAAACTGGATACGGTCACTTATGGGACAAAGCCGGCCTCATTTTTATCAGTTCGAGCAATGCATCAGTTGGCAGAGGATGAGCAGTCTATGTTTCCAAAGGGTGCCGAAATTCTGCGTCGCGATTTTTATGTTGATGATCTAATTTCCGGAGGTGACTTCATAGAGGAGGCTACCAACATAATGCAGCAAACATCGGGGATCCTCGCCAAGGGCCAATTTCGGTTGAGAAAGTGGTGCTCCAATTTTTCTGAAGTGCTCTCTGACGTGGCGGAAGAGGATCGAGAGTCGTTCCTAAGGTTTGATGATGGCAGCAACTTTACGAAGACTCTTGGCGTCGCTTGGGATCCTTCTACTGATCGCTTGCTATTTTCGTTTGAAGGGCTTCAGTCAACCTCGAAGCCCACTAGGCGCATCATCCTCTCCTCAATCGCCCGGCTTTATGATCCGATAGGGCTTGTTGGACCTGTCATTACGAAGGCGAAGATCTTTCTTCAGAAGCTATGCCGTGAGAAGCTATGCCGTCCTGGGATGAAAGTCTACCTCAAGCTCTTCACTCCGATTGGGACATGATTTGTTCCAGCTTTGCCATGGCGCAGCGTGCTGAATTCCCGAGATGGTCACTATCATCACAGTCTGAAGTGGAGATTCATGGATTTTGTGACGCCAGCATCGAGGCTTATGGTGCTTGCATTTATGTCGTATCGAAGGGTACAAGGTCAGAAAGTCATTTACTCTGCTCAAAGTCCCGAGTCGCACCTCCAAAAAACAGTTACGGTACCGAAACTGGAGTTATCTGGGGCAGAGTTGCTGGCTCGGCTTAAGTCGGAAGTAGCTCATGGGAAATGGGAGGTATTTCTGCTGGTGCGACTCTGCTGTGGTGCTGTCCTGGATTCGGGAGGAGCCCGCTCGGTTTAATGTTTTCGTCGCCAATCGAGTTTCAACAATCCAGAAATTGACCAGAACGATGGAATGGCGTTATGTTCCTAAGTCTTTGAACCCGGCAGACATCCTCTCGCGTGGTGCTCTTCCCAAGGAGCTAGTTACTGACAACCTGTGGTCCCATGGTCCTGCGTTTCTTCTTGGACTTCAAGATCAGTGGCCAGCAGCGGTTCCATCTGAAAAACCCACTCTGGAGCTAAGGGCAAGGGTTCTGCTAATCAAATCCCCGTACGTTGACGTGACAGCTGGTTCCAAGTATGCCAACTCGTTTCCAGCACTGCAGCTCTCACAGCGAGTCCGTCACAAGGGTGTCACTGCTAGCGATATCAAGGCTGGAACCCACCTACTATTGCGACTGGTGCAGCGTGTGAATTTTTGGGATGACATAAAGGCGCTTCAGAATGGAAAGGAAATTTCGTCAGCCAGCATACTTGCCACATCCTCTCCTTTTGTAGACAAGTTTGGCCTGTTGCGTGTGGACGGTCGTTTAAGAAATTCTACATTGGATTTTGATAGTCGTCATCCAATTATATTGCCTAGAAGCCATCCAGTTACTCGGGCTATAATCGTTGATTTCCATGAGCGTAATCTACACACGGGGCCTCGTGCTCTGCTGGCTATTATTCGATCCCAATACTGGCCGATCGGGGGGAGGAAAACGGTGACGAAGGCATTGCACAAGTGTGTCCGATGCTTCCGCACCAAGCCTCGGTTGCTGGAGCACATTATGGCTGATCTCCCGGAGCAAAGAGTCAGCGGTTGCCAGGTTTTCGGAGTGACTGGTGTGGATTTTTGCGGGCCATTTTACTATAAGCCAGAAGTTCGCAATAAAGTACCCGTAAAATGATACGTGAGTGTTTTCATTTGCTTTGCTACTAAAGCCGTGCACTTAGAGCTTGTAAGGGATCTATCCACATCTGCGTTTTTACATGCTTTAAAACGGTTTATATGCACTCGCCGAAAGCCTCAGCACATTTGGTCTGACAATGCGACCAATTTTGTTGGAGCTAAAAACGAGCTGCTCCAACTCTTCATAAGCGATGAGCATCAACGAGCGCTTCTGGAGTTTTGTGCGATTGAGTCTATCGAGTGGCATTTTATTCCTCCTCGATCTCCGCATTTTGGTGGACTCTGGGAAGCGGCTGTCAAAACCGCAAAGCATCATTTTTACCGGGCTGTTGGGTCCTCAGTTCTTGGATTTGACGAGCTGCGAACTTTGCTTTGTCACATTGGTGCTGTCATAAACTCACGGCCTTTGTTGTCTCTTTCAGAGGATCCTGCAGACCTTGATGTTCTAACGCCATCCCATTTTTTAACTGGTGGCCCGTCAGTCAAAGCTGAATTTCAATCGTATGGACAGCTGGCAGCGTGTGTCTTTCCTGCAGCAGTCTTTCTGGGCCCGATGGAAGGAGGAGTATTTAAGCCTTCTTCAGCAGCGCTCCAAATGGCGTGCGCCCGGCCCTGCCTTGGCGATTAACGATGTGGTGCTAGTCAAGGACGAGAACCTACCCCCCATGAAGTGGCCGTTGGCTAGAATTCTGGATCTAGTCCCTGGTCGGGATGGAGTGCCTCGAGTGGCGGTGGTTAATACCGCTTCTGGAACTACCAAGCGCGCAGTGACCAAGCTTTGCCTATTGCCCCTTAAGGATGAAGTTGAAGAACAGGCCTCAACTGGGGGGAGTATGTCGGGTCAGGCAGCAGCCACGGCATAAATTTAATCAATAGAAATGTAACATATATTTATAAATGTAATAACTATAGTTTAGAATATAATCATTTCCTCATTGCTATTGTTGATCGCAAGCCGACTCTTCTCGGCCGCTCGGCTTTATTTTTTTTTATCTTCGTCATTTTAAGTTAACGAGCTTTCGCCCGGCCTATGCTCAAAGTCGGTCTCACTTGTACTCTTTATATCAGTGCATACGCATTATAAAATCGGAGCTTTCTCTCCATGCCATATGCGAATAAACAAACATTTATAACGTTGTGAAAATAAACAATTTCCCCTTTTTGTGTTATTTTGGAAAAAAGGGAAAAGGTCATTGAAAAGGCTCAATGACCAAACACTCTCTTTTTTTTTTTTAATTCTTGGAAAGGTTTTCCTGTTAATTTCGGATCGAGTTATTAATTTTTTTGTTTTTTCGTATTTTCAAAAGTTTCTTATAAATTTTCCTTGTTTCCTTTTTTATAATATTTTTTTTAACTTAAATATTTCTTAACTAGCTTACATTAAAATCATTTCGGCGTGCTGTAGTGACCATAGGTTCGGCTGATTCCTTTTTGTCCCACGCAGCAACGATTCCTCTTGTGTGTGGGTCTACTACGGAGCCTCCTCTATTCCTGGATCACGTTCCCTCTGAACGGGTACTGAAGGGATGACGGCGATGAAATTTGGAGCCTGGCTTTTCCACTAGGTACAATTTCGTTTGAAGTGCGTTGTAGCGTTTTTTTTTTAACGGCACTTGTACACTTCCGAATCGCGATGTTTGGCGTTTTCTTTATAACCGAAAATAAAGCCAAACGTCGGGATTTTTTTACCGATCTGAACGAGACTCGGAACTTGTATCCTTTCGCGGTTTTTCGCCAGGTCCCTGCTCGTGCGGCAGTTAAAAAGATTATATTAGTATTCTTTAAAAAAAAAAGAATTAATCTTTTATGTTTCGTTTATTTGAGTGTCGAATTAGAACTGACTATAATGAATCTTATAATTTATAACTAAACCTATGTGTCGCTCCGTTGCTACCGCAATCTCGGTCGCGGTTGCTGCTGCTGGCGTCCCTCGATGTCATTGGTAGCTGGTGTTGCTGCTGTAACTAAAGTCCATGTCTTTGCTCCTAATTGGTCAATGAAAGTGCATTATGTTGTTGGTAGATGCACTTGCCATTGGGTTCAGTGAGCTTGTCAAATATTTTGGTGTTTTATTTCTTTTGGCTTTCCCACGATCGCAAGCATAATCAATGCTTACTCAGCGCACGTGTCTTTCGATCCGTGTGACCATTATTGGTGCCACGGCATCATATTGCGTCCGGTGCGCGGTGCACTCAATGTGGGTGCGTAAGCACTGTTGCTATTAAGAACTTATGGGCATGTGACTGGACTTAACGTTTTATTAACTAATTTAGTATTAGTTAGTATTTGACATTTTAGGTGTTAACTCATATATTTAGATTGAAATTTTTATAACTATATACTTTATTATTTATTTTGCCTCTACTATTTTTTGTACGTACGTATGCGCCAAGAATTTAAAGGAGAGTGCAATATTCCAGCTCAAGACGGATTTTAGTTTGTCTTTTCTCGACTTTAAATTCTTTGCACAAATACCTGTAGTTCTGCGTTCGGATCCTTTAATCCTGTGGCCACTTTCCTTGTGCAGTCGATGCAGGTGCAGGGCATGGGGACGACGAATCCTTCCAATAGCAGCTCGTTGGCGATGGAAATTTTGTTTCGCGACGCGGAACTTAAATTGTTTTTTATTCACTACAACCGTCGCGAGCAACTCTTTTATTTTGTTCATATGCACATATATATGTATTGTGTCACTGTCACTTTTTTTTTTTGTTGCTTTTTAATTAAATAATGTATTACAGTCCACCCGAGGGCGCCAAAATGTTCACTGAGATTAGTTTATCTCTTTTCAATTTTTTACCGAAGGGTGGCTGTAAATTATAAAAGCAACTACGATAACGAAGCAAAAAATCCGCGCACTCGCTTTCACTTTATAATTAGAATATATTGAACAACTTACTTAAGCCTAGCTTATCTATTGCGGCGAAGCGGGACGAATTGACGACAGCGCAAGTGAGCTTATCTTGGTGAGCTTAGCTTTTCCACACGACATATGAATGGGTTTGTGTCCATTATGGTCGAGAACAGTGACCGGAATTCAAGCCACTACGCATAACCTCCTAACCTAAAAGGGGGACGCGCCAGTGGTGGCAAAGCCTGTAAAGTTCTGCCGAACGACGCCTCAAAATTGGTGACAGAAGTAGCATTGATCAGTGCCGAGCTCGCCGGCAACAAACTGGAGCGCCGCATAATCTCCGGGTCCAGGATGAATCGTGCCTCCCTCGCCGCATCATTAAAGTTGACGCGCAGATCGCTCCAGAGTTCCGCAACATCCAACTCGGACATCTCCTTGTGCGTGCTCTTGAAATCTGCGACGATGCCTTCCAATTTGCTAAGCCGCACATCTCCCTTCCAGGAGAAGTACACTCGAAGAACGGATTCATTTTCGCAACAAAAGGTTTATTTTAGTTCGTTTATTTATTGTCATTATTTATTTATTGCTCACGACCCATATCACAGGTCATATATGTATGAGCGATTGTAGCACTCAGCAAACAACGTGTGAGGAGATTAAATCTCCCACACGCCAAGACAGGTGGCATGAAGGGGGCAGCGGGGAATGGGATCGCGCGGCCGTGCGCGGATGCAGGAGAAAGCGGAGACAACGTGGAACGTAACGGTTCCGGACGAGCCTCTGTGTCGGCCGTGCGCGGATGCAGGAGGAAGCGGAGACAACGTGGAACGTAACGGTTCCGGTCGGGCCTGCGCGACAGCCGTGCGCGGATGTAGGAGAAAGAGAAGGGGGCGGGGAACATAGCGGCCGCTGTGGTCGAGGTGTTTAGAAAGCACGGAAGGAGAGAAATGCGATTGGAGCGACCAAAAGGGGAGCGCGGGGGAAGCGCCGGTAAAAGAGCCAATGCCCGGCATAATAACAATGCGGGCCGATGGCCAAAGGGGGAGCGCCTGGAAGAAAGCCGCTGCCGCGGCATAATAACGATGCAGGCCGGTGGCCAAAGGGGGTGTGAACGGGAGCCGCCGGTGCGATTAATTAGAAAGTGGGATTAACGGCGGAAATAGAAAGCCGAAGGATTAACGGCAGGAAGAAAGAGTTGCAAGGATTAACGGGCGCCTCTGGAGCTATATAAGGAGGGCCCCTGGAGTAAATCGAGACCGAGTCTTCTAGGGAAGGTGGCAGAGTTGAGTGAAAGACCCCCCGTGGGTAAGTCTAACATTCAAGCGAGAAAGTTTCCTTGGAGGAATTAGGAGTATAGGCTGAGAATTAAAGCGAGTGCGCAAGGATCTACGATCATTGGCTCAACCCCCTATGGGTATGTCCGGCGGCTGTACGCGCGTCATCGAAAGAGGATAAATCAAGGAGAAAGTGGGAAAAGGATCCAGGATCCGCGGCGGAACTGAAGCCCAAGGGTAAATAGACATGACAGGTATCCTGGTGTTATAGCAAGGGCGTCGGATCGATCTGGCGTACGCCTTACAGATTCCTGCCCGTTGTGACCAGGTGTGATCCTGTAAAACGAGGGATAGCCAGCTCGGGAACTCAAGCCCATCAATAAAACCAAACAGGAACGTCCCGGTAAAGTCAAGAGATTCCTGATCCAGGCGCTGGAGCGTATACACAGCGTATTGCCTGGAGTCAAAGGAAGCGCGACGGCAAACCTCTGGTCGTCCATAAATCCTGCGGAGCGTATGCACGCCGGTGTTTGGAGGCGAGTGGCCTGTGGGGTAGGTAGGCCCTTCGTGCCCTGATCCGGCCGCCAGTCACTAAGAAGCGTATCCTGCCCGGCGTTCGCCCGGGAGGTGAGCCTATTGGTCCGCCAACACGGATCAGGTGCCGGCCACGGCGAAAGGGCAGTCCCAGTGAGCCAAGGGTAACAGCGATCCACGCACCCACGGAGGAGGAGCAGCAACAGCGACGAGAGGAGCAGCGACAACGGGAGCAGCGTCGACGACCAAGCAGCGGCGACACGCAAGAGAGGGACGTCAGGCACGAGAGGGGCAACACAGGCCCCGCAACTGGAGCACGTGAGTCCAAACGGAGGAAACCGTGAGCCCGAGGGGAGGACGAGCGGTCGATCGGCCGAGCCGAGCAGCCGGTGAGATTCACCCTTTTATAAACTTTGTGCTATCGTGTAAATAAAGGGTACATGTTGTGAACAAAGCAATCCTGTGTTATTTCTGGGCTCGGGCAGTCACGTCGAATCAATAAATTCGGTGCAACGATCCATAATCTCTTTGAGCTAGCCGCGGCACTTGTTGCGAGCACCGATCAATAAAGAACAGTTCGTTACACCTGGCGCCCAAACTACGTGACTGTTTTCGAGGCTAGAAATAACGCAAGCTTCAAGATGGGAAGGAAAAATTGGATATACGCGCTTCGCAAGGAGGAATTGAGCGAAGTGTGTAGAGAGCGTGTGTAGAAGTGTGTGTGTAGAAGAGAAGTGTGTAGAGGTCTCCCAGCAGAAGGAACGGTTGAAAACATGAGGGCACTAGTTGCAAAGTGGGTCGACGAGACGGACGACGAGGTGTTGGCGTTCACGCGTGGATTTGAGGAAAGGAACACACAGAGGTCCACGCCGAGACAAAGAGCAGTGAGCGAATCAGAGAAGCTCATTCAAAGTCTGGCGGTTCCAGAGATGAAAAGTATAAGGAGCATGGAGCCACAAATGCGGTAGCCGGTCCCGGTGCAAGTGGACTACGCAAAAGTGGCCAGACAAGTCCGGGAGTGGTCATTCCGATTCGACGGAACAGGAGATCCACTAGAATAGAAACACGATCCCGCGGGCGATGCCGGAATCACTCCAGGACAGAGCACAGAGGTGGTTCATAATGAACGATGAGGAATGGTCAACTTGGAAAGCGTTCAGAAGGAGCTTCGAGTCCTTTTTTCTGCCAGCGGGCAGCGGAAGCCGAAACGAGGAGAACCTTTCAAGGAGTATATGGTGGACCTTCAAACTCTAATGAAGCCACTAGGGAAATCCACGAAGGAGGTAATAGAAAGACTGGTGGAGAACTGCATACCACGCATGAAAATGTTTATGAGGCCATACGCATGCGCGTCGCTGGAAGAAGTAATGGGCCTAGCCGAGGAGTTTGAGGAGTTAGCCCAAGAAGTAGAGGCGTTTAACAGGCAAGCCTCCATTGAACCACACTGGGATCGCAAACAGCCGGCGACCGAAAATAAATGGCAGAAGGATGAACTGAATCAGGACCCGCCAGAGCGACAGAGCCCCCCAGGACAAGGATGGAGGCAGAAATGGCAGGCAGAAAGGCAAAGGCAAATGGTACAGCAACAGCCGAGTCAGCAATGGGTTGCAAGCCCCAAACAGCCACAACCGAATCTACACTGGGCTGGGGGCCCAAGGCAACAAACGTACCAGCAATGGGATACAAGCCACGAACAGCAACAGCCAAATGAGCAATGGGCAGCAATGCCGAGACAAGGACATGTCGATAACCCGGCGCAGGCATGCAACAGGTGTGGAGGCATGGGCCATTGGGCAAGTGGGTGCAGGAACCCCAGAATTTTGTTCTGCACAATGTGCGGAGCAATAGGGGTAATAGGGTCAAAACTAGTCGGAGGATTATCAGGAGACGATCAGCAATTGTCGGCGATCGTCAAGGTTGGAGGAGCAGAAGTTAAGGCCATGGTAGACACCGGGGCAACGGCTAGCTTCATTTCTGAGAAGCTATCGGAGAACCCGGAAATCGCCGGAGAGCGAAAATCAACAAGGAGACTGATAAAGTTGGCCAATGGGAGCCATACGGAAACTCGAACGGTACTCCAGACGACGGTAAGCTTTGGCAACATGGAAAACAAACTAAATATGTTGGTGTTGCCAGGCATTGGAGACAGCGCGGTGCTAGGATGGGATTTCCTCGCAGGATTTGGCACAACAATAACATGCGCAGGCCACCAAGTCACGATCCCGAGAAGAGAACGATGGGGCGGATGCCTGGAGGATAGGCTGTCGATAGCAGTGACAGGATCATCGGAGGAATGGGAGAGCGAGCGGGACAAAAGATTCATTGAGGAGGAGCTAGTAGCGTTCACAAAGCAAAAGGGTTGTTCGAACGTTACGCAGCACAGGATCACTATGAAGGACGACATCCCCATAAAACAAAGGTACTATCCGAAGAACCCCAAAATACAGGGGGAGATCAATGCGAAGGTAGAAGAGCTGCTGGAAAAGGGATGCATCGAGCCTTCGAATAGTGCTTATAGCTCACCCATCGTTATGGTAAAGAAGAAAACGGGTCAATGGAGAATGTGCGTGGATGTCCGACAAATAAACGCAAAATCGGTAAAAGATGCGTACCCGATGCGACGAATAAACTTCATACTGGAGCAACTAAGGGAAGCAAAGTTTTTCAGCAGCCTCGTTCTTAAGGACGGCTATTGGAAAATCCCACTGGAGGAGGGAAGCAGAAAGTACACGGCTTTTATGGTACCAGGAAAAGGTCTGTACCAGTGGAAGGTGATGCCGTTCGGTTTACATTCAGCATCGGCAACTTTCCAAAGGGCTTTGGACCAGGTTATAGGCGCGGATATGGCGCCGCACGCATTTGCGTATCAAGATAACATCATCGTGATCGGACGCACAAGGGAGGAGCATATGGCGATCTTGAAGGAAGTGTTCCGAAGACTGAAGGCGGCAAATTTAAGAATAAACACGGAAAAGTGCCAATTCTTCAGGGAAGATCTACTGTACCTGGGCCACCGAATAACAAGCCAGGGAATTGGCATGGATCCCGGAAAGGTTGCGGCAATTACGGAATTGAAACCCCCAACCAACGTAAAGGGGGTACTTCAGTTCATTGGTATGGCGTCGTGGTATCGCCGATTCGTTCCAGACTTCGCAGGGGTCGCGAAACCGTTAAACGATCTCCTACGAAAAGGGACAAAGTGGGAGTGGACGGCCAGACACCAAGAGGCGTTTGAGAATCTAAAGTCACGATTGGCAGAGGATCCAGTGCTGGCATGCCCGGATTTCTCAAAGAAATTTGTGTTGCAAACAGACGCTAGCGACTACGGCGTGGGTGCAGTGCTGACGCAGGACACGGATGAAGGCGAGCGAGTGGACGCTTACGCCAGTCGGACGCTGATAGGAGCGGAAAAAAATTACTCGGCGACTGAGAAAGAATGCCTTGCCATAATATGGGCAATTCGGCAAATGAGACCATACCTGGAGGGGTACCACGTGATCACGGACCTTATGGCACTAAAATGGCTAAATAATATAGAGAGCCCACTGGGAAGGATTGCGAGATGGGTATTTGAGTTGCAACAATACGATTATGTTATCAGCTACAGGAAAGGGAAGCTGAATGTGGTTGCAGATGCACTATCCCGCCAGCCGATGATGGAAAAGCTGAGGAGTGCCACAACAAGCGAAGACGTCGAATGCATGTGGATAAGCGCACTGAAGAGGAAAATAGGAGAAAACCCACAGAAATATCCAGAGTACATAGAAGAGGCAGGCCTGATTTACCGACAAGTGCCACATAGAGCCGGAAGCGAAGAAGTGGCATCATGGAAGTTGTGTGTGCCGATCAACATGAGACAGCAGGGGCTAAGGGAGAACCACGACGCACCGACAGCGGGACATCTAGGCGGAAGAAATACAATTGCGCGGATAGTAGCAAGGTACTTCTGGCCAGGGATGCAAAGGGACATAAGGAAGTATGTCAGACAGTGCGAAACGTGCATGCAGTACAAACCAAATCAAATGCAGGCTGCAGGGAAAATGCTGACACAGATCCCAGAGGAACCATGGGCGACGGTATGTGCGGATTTCGTAGGACCGTTGCCGAGGTCCAAGCATGGAAACACCATGTTATTGGTTTTGATTGATCGATTCTCAAAATGGACGGAGATGGTTCCGATGCGAAAAGCAACCACGGAGGCACTGCAGAAGGTAATCCGCGAAAGAATTATCGCTAGATACGGGGTGCCAAAGGTGATGATAACGGACAATGGGGTCCAGTTCACCAGGAGTTTAAAAAAATGTCTCGAGGAGCTCGGAGTTCGGCATCAATTCACCGCACCATACACGCCGCAGGAAAATCCAACGGAAAGGGCGAACCGAACGGTCAAGACAATGATCGCCCAGTTTGCAGGCGAGGATCAGAGGACATGGGACGAGCACTGGCCTGAGTTGATGCTGGCAGTGAACTCAAGCGTGTCCGACTCGACGGGATACTCGCCATGTTTCATAACCCAAGGCAGAAAGCCGAGAATGCCGAAGGCGTTATACGATAAAGAGGCATTGGGGACGGGTGCATCACTAACCACGCCCTCAGAGAATGCGAAGGAGCTACAAGAAGTGTTTGAGCTGGTACGGAGGAACATGGAGAGAGCGGCGCAGGAGCAAGCTAGGCACTACAATCTGAGGAGGTGGCAGTGGAGCCCAAAAATTGGTGACATAGTATGGGCAAAAGAGCACCATCTGTCAAAAGCAGCCGAAGGGTTCGTGGCGAAATTAGCGCCAAGATACGGCGGGCCATACACGGTGGCGAATTTCATATCGCCAGTGATTGTTGTGCTACGTCGCAACGGTACAAAGAAAGAAAGAAGGGCACACATAAGCGAACTAAAAGCCCAAGCAGAGGAGTCGGCGCAGCAGGCATAAACAAACAGGGAAACAAAACAAAAAAAAAGAGAAACCCAAAGGAAACAGGTGCCATCATAAAGGGGAGAATGTGTGCAACGAAACGAAAAAGGAAAGCGAATGTGGAGGAGAGGCAAAGCAGAATTACGGAACTGGGCATAGGAGCCGCTATTCCGGAACGGAACTATTCCAGGCGGCCGAAATTTAGGCCTATAAAAAGGCGGGGATGGGCACCGGCCGGCCTTTCTTTTTACAACGGAGATGGAGTCATCGTGCACAACACCAATCGTGTCGTCGGTCGAGAGCGATGTGGACGAGCTCGTCGGCGTGCCCGGATGGGATGTCCGGAGGATCCGGGCTACGGAGCCGTGGACTCGCGGGCCATGGGTATGGCCGACCCCAGCAAGGCCGGTACTAGAGAGGCAGGCGTCCTGCTCGGAGAAGAGGCCGCCGAGGCCAATTCTCAAAAGGTCCAACTCGGCAGGAGGCGGAAGAGCAGTCCCGCAAGAGGCCTGGCCGCCGGAGCTGCGCCACAAAGTGGAGGAGGAAGAGAGGCGACGGCGGAAGAAGACGGGCCGTTGGAGTGTGGTCTGGCAGGTCGGCGGCGAATGTTTTCGGGTGCGCGGGGGCTCGAACGGAGTTCGCGTCACACGCAAATAGCAGGCAAAACAAAAAAAATATATATATAATAAATAACAAGAAAAATAAGACAAACAAAAAAAAAGGATATGAAGAAAATTTGGAAATAAAAATGAAGTAGACAATAAATATAATAAAAAAGAAAAAATCACACAATCGGGGAACAGGGGGGAAAACAAAAAAAAATATATAATAATAAAAACGGGACGGAGAAAAAAATTATAGAAAAAAAACCCAAAGATGAAGAAGCTGGAAACACGTCACATCTGTCGTTCCCGAAGAAGGAGGGAAGTGTGAGGAGATTAAATCTCCCACACGCCAAGACAGGTGGCAAGAAGGGGGCAGCAGCGGGGAAAGGGATTGCGCGACCGTGCGAGGTTGCAGGAGAAAGCGGAGACAACGTGGAACATAACGGTTCCGCACGAGCCTCTGTGTCGGCCGTGCGCGGATGCAGGAGGAAGCGGAGACAACGTGGAACGTAACGGTTCCGGTCGGGCCTGCGCGACAGCCGTGCGCGGATGTAGGAGAAAGAGAAGGGGGCGGGGAACATAGCGGCCGCTGTGGTCGAGGTGTTTAGAAAGCACGGAAGGAGAGAAATGCGATTGGAGCGACCAAAAGGGGAGCGCGGGGGAAGCGCCGGTAAAAGAGCCAATGCCCGGCATAATAACAATGCGGGCCGATGGCCAAAGGGGGAGCGCCTGGAAGAAAGCCGCTGCCGCGGCATAATAACGATGCAGGCCGGTGGCCAAAGGGGGTGTGAACGGGAGCCGCCGGTGCGATTAATTGGAAAGTCGGATTAACGGCGGAAATAGAAAGCCGAAGGATTAACGGCAGGAAGAAAGAGTTGCAAGGATTAACGGGCGCCTCTGGAGCTATATAAGGAGGGCCCCTGGAGTAAATCGAGACCGAGTCTTCTAGGGAAACGGGCAGAGTTGAGTGAAAGACCCCCCGTGGGTAAGTCTAACATTCAAGCGAGAAAGTTTCCTTGGAGGTATTAGGAGTATAGACTGAAGGACCCCCCGTGGGTAAGTCCGACAGTCTCAAGTGCCAGAATTAAAGCGAGTGCGCAAGGATCTACGATCATTAGCTCAAGGACCCCCTGTGGGTAAGTCCGGCGGCTGTACGCGAGTCATCGGAAGAGGATAAATCAAGGAGCAAGTGGGAAAAGGATCCAGGATCCGCGGTGGAACTGAAGCCCAAGGGTAAATAGACACGACAGGTATCCTGGTGTTATAGCAAGGGCGTCGGATCGATCTGGTACGACTTACAGATTCCTGCCCGTTGTGATCAGGTGTGATCCTGTAAAGCGAGGGATAGCCAGCTCGGGAACTCAAGGCCATCAATAAAACCAAACAGGAACGTCCCGGTAAAGTCAAGAGATTCCTGATCCAGGCGCTGGAGCGTATGCACAGCGTATTGCCTGGAGTCAAAGGAAGCGCGACGCCAAACCTCTGGTCGTCCATAAATCCTGCGGAGCGTATGCACGCCGGTGTTTGGAGGCGAGTGGCCGACGCAACCGGGGGCGTATCCTGTGGGGTAGGTAGGCCCTTCGTGCCCTGATCCGGCCGCCAGTCACTAAGAAGCGTATCCTGCCCGGCGTTCGCCTGGGAGGTGAGCCTATTGGTCCGCCAACACGGATCAGGTGCCGGCCACGGCGAAAGGGCAGTCACAGTGAGCCAAGGGTAACAGCGATCCACGCACCCACGGAGGAGGAGCAGCAACAGCGACGAGAGGAGCGGCGACAACGAGAGCAGCGTCAACGGGAGCAGCGTCGACGACCAAGCAGCGGCGACACGCAAGAGATGGACGTCAGGAGCAGCGTCACCGGCACGAGAGGGGCAACATAGGCCCCGCAACTGGAGCACGTGAGTCCAAACGGAGGAAACCGTGAGCCGAACCGGCGCCAGGCACCGAGACCACACGTCCTGCTGGGCGAAAGCTTTGGGGGCGCGTGTGTATCGGCACCAACCCGGAACGGTGACCGGTGACCGAGGGAAGGACGATCGGCCGAACCGAGCAACCGGTGAGATTCACCCTTTTATAAACTTTGTGCAGATATCGTATTTTTTATTTGAAGCCGCGCATATCAAATTTTTAATGGAAAATAATTCAACTTAATATTTTTCCAAGCACGATCACGTCGGGGTCACCAATGTTGAGTTTCCGTGCGTTTTCGGGAGATTTATTTAATGTCCAGAATGATCAGCCTTTAATAAATAAAAAGTTCTGTTTAATTTTATTTATAAATAAAAATTAGTTATTTATAAAGGAATCTATTTATTTTTCGATTTAATGATTTTGGTTGATATACAAATATGGGACCTGTGCGTAGGGTGGAAGACCGATCTGAGAAGTAAAGACGCGAGAGCACGGCTCATCGCTTGTTGCTGCGGAGCGACCGAAATATACCGCGAGAGAGCGAGACAACGAAAGCGCATGACGACAGATGGAGGTGGCCGATCGAATGCACGAGAGCAGGAGACGCGAATAGGGAGATAAAGATAAAAGAGAGTGACGTCATGAGTTCAATAAATTATTGCCAAACCTTCCGGCGGCAGCTTGACCCGACAAAACTAAATAAGTTCATTTTGGAAATTGATTGGTCCGATCTACTGGCATGTGAAGATATAAACATTGTCTGACATATATATTATTACACTTTAAATATATTTTTCGACTATTGCTAGTCTTGGAAATATTTGTCAGGTTCAACAAATCCGGCTTGATACACAAGGCACCTATTAAATTTAAAGATCATCAAGACTAGCTCCTTTAATAAACTTTTAATAAAATTATATGGTTGTACAATTAGTGATCCAAAATAAATAGTAAATCGGTCGAATTTCAACATGCATAACGCAGAATTTTATAAGAGTTATGTATATTTATATAACTTATTTATTATATTTTGAATATATAATCATCTTTTGATCACACATAGAACTACCCACTGTAGTTCGACATACATGGCTAAGGAGTAGAGGACGAAAGTTTCTAGACCTTCTACTAGGAACATTAAAATTTAAGTGTGTTAGTAAATGCTGGCTGTCTATATTACCATTCATAAGATTAAATAGAAACATGACACCCAGCATCGGTCTACGGTTTGTTAATGATGGTAAGTTTATTAATAAAAGTCTACAATGATAGGAAGGAAGGTGAAGACTTGCATCCCAATTAAGTTCCCTAAGTGCGAAAATAGGGAAGTTTTTTTGTACAGATTCTATGTGATCTTGGTGTACTCCGTATTGAGGACTCCAGATACACGATCCATATTCAAGAATCGGACGGACTAGTGAAGTATATAAAGTTTTTGTTAAGTACGGGTCATTGAATTCTTTTGACCATCTTTTAATAAAACCAAGCACACCCATAGCTTTATTAACCATGGTGGATATATGGTCGGTTAATTTAAGTTTCAAATCTAATAGGACACCCAGATCGTTGACCTGAGTAAATCGCTCTAAGGCGTACCCATAGAGAAAGTACGTAGCCTGGTGCGGACTAGATCGATAAAATGACATGAGCTTACATTTCGCATTAATCTTTAAGTTATTTTGCCTAGCACAAATTTTAAAATTTATCCAAATCGGATAGAAGTCTAGATTGGGCGCAAGTGAATCTACACTGAAGACAAAGCTTAACGTCATCAGCGTACATAAGTAATAAGTTGGCACGGGGATATTATTGAACTACATAGGTGTTGCAAATGTGGAGTGATAAGTTTTTCGAAAAGCTTGCGGTGGAATTGCGGACAATTTAGAAATGCCTCTATAATTGGCAGCATCGGATTTTTTTATTTTTTTATGAAGAGGAATAATGTAGGATTTCTTTCACATAAGGGGAAAAATCGAAGTCTCCAGCGATAGATTAAAGAGTTTAAGGAGCGGTTTGCACAGTGCCTCGGCGCAGTTCTTCAGAACGCATCATGGTACTCCATCAGGGCCTGGCGAATACACGGGCTTGACCTTAAAAAGATCATAACACACCACTTTGATCAAAATATGGGCAAAGATCTGGTTGGCTAATTGAATCTTGTATGTAAGTGTAAGGCTGAGTTATGGTGCTATATGAATAAAATGTTTGAAAAAACTTTGCGAAGAGATCGGCCATTGCCAGATCAGTGTTCTCATATGAGTTCTCAAACGTAAGCAGAGAACATTCTCAAACGTAAGTTATAAAACTGCTTGGGGTCCTGAGTAAACTGAATCCAGCAGCGGTGAATATAACTCCTATATCATTCGGCGTTATGCACGGTGAAATTGGACCGAGCCACTAAGTATCTTGAATAACTAACTGTACAGCCTGATAATCTATGTTTATTTAAAAGTCTATTCATGACGTTCTTTGAATTTTGTTGGCAACTAATGCGAAAACCTACTAACCTATAGTAATAGTTAGCAATAAGCAATAATAAAACTGACCGAGTATCCCAGCTACAACGGCGCGCGATAAAACCTGATGCAGCAATGTCAGCAATACTGATCAGGTCGAGCAAGAACCAGCAGAGGTGAGAAATACAACGATTAAGCAACCTGAGTCAGCAAACTCAGAGGTAGGTGACACTTCACTTACCTTGGTGGAGGGGCACGTCCGTAACTTTGACCTCCCTCAACGTTCACGTAATATCTATGTTCGCATCGTATATAAGTATATGTATTTAGCATCGTAAGGTTCTGTAGCACCATATACAAGATTTGTGTTTTGAGAATAAAGATAGTTGCGAATACAAAGTTAAACCGTCTCGTTACTCAGGGCCAAGTGCGGTACTTAAAACTAACCTACTTCGAGTGTTGCTACCGTGAAACGGACCACAAGTAGGAATCTCGCCCCTATGTAGCGCTGCTGAGTGCAGACCCAAGGACCGCCGGAGATCTTTTCAACAACACGAAGTACCTCTGAATGTTGCTCCCGCGAAACGGACCGTCAGTAGGACCAATACACTACGTAGCCTCCGCGTGTTGCTATCAACTGCAGGAGGGATTACTATCCAAAATACCGCCATCAAAGCTGCAGGCAACCAACTGGACCTCAGCTCACCGCTACACCCTAGCGACCTTATCCTGATCACAGCAAGTGACTGCTTAACCCGAGTAGACCCTTGTACAGGTAATTCAGTCAGATTATCTATAAGGTTTTTGACTACAACTCCGAACCTACCGATACGTCCGTGAGTTCGACGATAGTGGCCGCAGTCGCTCTACGGACGAACATTTTTGGTGCATTCAGCAGAACGACGATTCAGAGAAGGGTACTTCGAAGAGCGACTAAAACAACTCACCCACGTGTGGAACCAGTTTCAAAAAAATGATGCCAAGCTCCATGAGCTGGCACTCAGCCCAGACAATGAATACTTTTCAAAGGCCAAGGCACTCACAGATCTGGTCAAAAAATATGAAGCGATTTTTTCGGATGGAATACCATCAGGATCAGGCCCGTCACAGCGTCCCCGAAAAACCGGTGAAAATCTGGAGCCAAAGGTACATCCGAGGGAGAGCGGATCAGAAAGAACTGAAGACCCTCAGATCGCATCATTATAACGAAGACATGAAGGACGCCTAGATGATCTTGAAGATTTCTTGTGCAACCGCACTGAAGGACGAAAAGTGTCCACACACATCAGACAACATTTGAAGGAGTTATGGAAGGAGATTGTGAGCGGATACCACGACCTCATAGATTTGGATCCTACCGTAAAAAATGATGGACACTCCGACGACAGATTTCAAGTGGTACGAGCAGAATATTTTTCCTTTCTAAGCGAAGAATCACCATCGACGACATCACCATCTCTCAAGACCACTGCCGCACCATCGTTTGTCATGCCACCAGTAGATATTCCAAAATTTGACGGAGATTGTCTACAATGGCCCCGGTTCCATGGTATGTTCACAGAACTCGTCGACAATCAAGATTATTGCGAGACTGTAAAATTCCGGCACTTGGAAAACCATGTGACCGGTGAGGCCAAGAACCTGATCTCCTCAACACTTGGAGGGCATCCCAACTACAAGGAGGCCTGGCAGCGGTTAAAAACACGATATCAAAATGAAAGAATTATAGTCAAATCTATACTTGCAACTTTATTTGCACACCCCAAGACAAATGGGTCAGCGGAGCAGTTACGCAGCCTCCATGATACGGTGCTCAGAACAATCACCGCCCTCAACACCCTTAATGTTTCAACAACCGAATGGGATCCAATCTTGATACACATCATTGAGGAAAGATTAGACCAACACACGCTGTCATCTGTAGAACTAGCCATTGCCGATCCAACCACTCGACAATCCCTGAAGCTGATGTTAGAACACCTTGACCGTCAGGCAACCAGTCAAGTAACAATCCGGAAAAATAGGTCTACCGCTCCACGTCAACGTCAAAAGATTGACCTATTGTTGGGCGCCGAATACTTCTGCCACCTTATGAGGCGACAACAAGTGCATTTGGGAGAAGGACAGCCACAACTCAAAAATACCGCGCTTGGATGGATTGTGATGGGGCCAGTGCGACAAGAATCAATCACGCGGCAGGGGGACCGGGAGCTAGCAAGCCACGAAAGGGTATCGGTGAAATCGACGCATCCGACCGAAGGTCGCTAGGTCGGTACGGTACAATGCATGCATCGCCAAAGAACAAATAGTAAAACCTGGAAGATTAGGGAATTCCCCACCGATGGAGGATCAACAAGTCGAGCTTCAGAAGGACATTGAACCTCAAGTCCAAGTTTGTCAAATCACGACTGAAGAGCACACTGTGCAAGTGCCAGTAAACCAGGGAATGCAAGGAGTTCATGTCACCGCTAACTCTAAACTGTGCAAGAGGGAGACACATCCCACGGCATGGGTAACAGGCATCTCCAAAAGGGACCGAGAAGCAAGGCCAAGAAAGAACCGAGAGTCTTGTATGCGAATTGACCAACCAGAAGAATCGCCTGGCACTACGTGGGATACCCAAGGAGAATGGTTACGCGGGCGCGCAACTAAACGAAGGAGACAACAGGCCGGATAGAAACATCTTTGGTATCTGACAAATGTTGGAGGTCGCTCCCACATGATTCGATTATTTTTTTTTATATTAATATTAGATTAAGTTATGAGTTTAAGAGCCGCAAAATTTGCTAAGGTACAAGGTACACAAGGTGCGAAGGCACACAATGGATCACTAAAATGGTCCAACAACAACGCAATTCGCATTGGATTGAGTCCCTCAATGGGGGGCGAGAATGTTGGCATCTGATGCCAAGACCTCCTAACCTATAGTAATAGTTAGCAATAAGCAATAGGTACACTGAAATACTGACCGAGTAACCCAGCTACAACGGCACCCGATGAAACCTGAGGCAGCAATGTCAGCAATACTGATCAGGTCGATCAAGAACCAGCAGAAGTGAGATCTACAACGATTAAGCAATCTGAGTCAGCAGACTCAGAGGTAGGTGACACTTCACTTACCTTGGTGGGGGGCACGTCCGTAACTTTGACCTCCCTCAACGGTCACGTAATATCTATGTTAGCATCGTATATAAGTATATGTATTTAGAATCCTAAGGTTCGGTAGAATCATATATAAGATTGGTGTTTTGAGAATAAAGATAGTTGCGAAACCAGAGTTAATCTTCTCGTTACTCAGTGCCAAGTGCGGTACTTAAAACTACCAACCTACTTCGAGTGCGCTCCTGTGAAAAACGGACCACAAGTAGGCATCTCGGCCCTACGTAGCGCCTCTGAGTGTTGCTCCCGTGAATCGGACCGTCAGTAGGACCAATCCGTTACGTAGCTTCCGTGTGTTGCTCCAACCTCTAGGACCGCCGGAACCTCTCTCACCCCTACCTAACGCCTCTGAGTGTTACGTAGCCTCCGTGTGCTGCTCCCAACCTAAGGACCACCGGAGATCCTCTCAACAATACGTAGTGCCTCTGAGTGTTGCTCCCGTGAAACGGACCATCAGTAAGACCAATGCGCTACGTAGCCTCCGCGTGTTATCAACTGCAGGAGGGATTACTATCCAACCTACCACCACCACAGCTGCAGACAACCAACTGGACCTCAGCTCATGGCTACCCCTAGCGATCTCATCCTGATCACAGCAAGCGACTGTTCAACCTGAGAAGACCCTTGTACAGGTAATTCAGTCAGGTTTTGACTACGACTCCGGGACCAACCGTTACGCCCATGAGTTCAAGTTCGACGATAGTGGCCGCAATCGCTCTACGGACGAACATAAGGCTTAGAATAAGTTAAACTGTATCAAAAGAACAGATAGAAAACATGTCGCTCTCTCCGAAATAAAGAATTTGATGGAAATAATACATAAAAATAATAGCGCATTACTGGGACAAATAAGGAAAGAATTTGATGGTGGAAATAATACACACTATTATGCTCACGATAGTGAGCACTTATTATTATTAAGGAATATTTATTCCTTTTTTTAAGTGGGGATTTAAAATAAATTGGGATTGTTTCGCAATCTACGCGCGATTCCTTGATAGCTTACAGGCTTGCATGTCGGTCCAGTATTCAAAAGCACGGATGTTCAATTCCCAGTGGAGGGTAAATAATAAAAATAAGCAGTTTGCGATATTTCTAAAAGTTACTTAACATTTTAATTTAGTTTACAATTGGTTGTTTACAAATTGGGTGGTTTTAAGAGGGTATCAAAAAATCGGCAACGATTTTTTTTTTATTTTCTTAAAGAACTTCCTTGGGATTTCTTTGCAAAAATTACCAAAGATTTCTTCGAAGAGTTATTTGCAAAGAATACCCAAGTCCGTCCCTATGATTTGTTTGCAAGAATTCCTGGGGAAATTCCCTACCCAGTTAAGGAAAAAATTCCCCAGGTCACCGATGCATCCCTTCCCATAAAAAATTCCATACAAAAATTCCTTAAGGAGTTTCATATACCAGCACTAGGAAATTCCTCATGTATAGTGAGCAGGTAATGGAGAGTTCCCCAAAGAACTCCTCAATACTGGAACTGCAGGTACGCGTTTAGGTGGACACCAATACCATTGCTTGGGGAGCTGCATACGGTTGCGAAATGTGGTGAAATAGAAAAAGAAAAGAATAGAAAAAGAAATATTAATAGTGGCAAACGTGGAAAATTTGAACAATATTTTTGGTTTGGATTTATTCAAAACATTCGGTTTTGATATAATGCCAGTATCGAACATTAACGAGGTGCACAGTGTCAATGTGACTGACATACACAACAAATACAAAAAACATTTTTGAGCCCGCAATGAGAGAGATAAAAGACTTCAAAGCCAGTGTGATTTTAAAATCGGCAGTAACACCAAAGATTTATAAAAGCCGCCAAATTCCTTTTGAACGAATAGAAAAATTTAAGGCAGAGGCAGACAGATTTGTCCAAGCAGGGATTTTGAAACCGGTGAAGTTTAGCAACTGGGCATCCCCAATTGTTCTCGTACCTAAGCCAGGTGGAGCAATTTGAATTTGTGGTAACATTAAGCAAGCAGTCAACGCACAAATTTACATCGAATAGTACCCGTTGCCAACAAAGGAGGCTCTATTCCACATCATCCGTCATGGCAAGCAGTTCAGTAAAATATACCTTAAAGAGGCCTATCTAAAAATGGAATTGGATGATGCGTCCGAACATATTATGGTCGTGAACACACCGCTGGGCCTTTTTCAATATCAACGTGTTCCATATGGAGCGCTCCGGGGATCTTTCAAAGATACCTAGAACAACTCCTGAAAGGAATAGAAAGTTGGGGAAACTATCTTGGTGACATCATCATCTCAGCACCGACTAGGGCAGAACATTTGAATAGACTCGATCAAGTTCTTGGTATCCTTCAGAATAACGGTATCCATATTAGATGCAAAATGGAGAAATGCTTTTTCCTCAAGGATGAAATCGAATATTTGGGAAGAAGAATATCCGCCAACGGTGTTCTTCCAGATTCTCCAGGACTAGAAGCTGTAAAACTACTGAAGCCTCCTGAGAATTTGCAACAATTGGAAGCGTTTATGTGTAAAGTAAACTATTATTGCAATTTTATTCCAAATTATTCGCAGTTGGCAGCACCCTTGATCCAGCTTCGCAGAAAAATGTAGCATACATTTTTGGGCCGCAACAGCATCAAGCATTCACAGACTTGAAGTATCACATTATAAACGCAACTGAACTAGCTCATTTCGATGAAAAATTACCACTGATATTAGCCACTGATGCTTCATCCTTTACCACACAGTTGGCCTGTAGCAACATCAGCTTGGGAGCGTATTCACATTAATTTCGCTGGCCCCATATTTGACGCCATGTGGCTAATCTGCGTAGACGCCTTTTCTAAATTTCCATTTGCTGTTCAAATGTTGTCTACAACAACCAGCAATACAGTTGCAGCACTATCATCAATATTCGCAATTGAAGGATATCCAAAGACAATGGTTAGTGACAATGGGCCCCAATTTACAGCTTTGATAGGTTTATATATTTTGATAGCAACATGGAATACAGCACATTACTACAGGCAGTCACTAAATACCTCGCATCGTACAGGTTTACTCCTAATGGACAAGGAGAAACTCCAGCCGAATTAATACATCAGTACGAACCATATTGAGTCAACTATTTGAGAAGCCTGCAATAAATAAACAAGCAGATACCAAATAGTCCGTTAATCAGCCAGTCTTCACGCGGAGTTTTTCGAAGGGAGAAAAGTGGATCGAAGGAATAATTGATCGTTCAATCGGGAAGATGCTGTACGTAGTTCGTACCAAAAATGGCTATGTCAAGCGCCATGTAAATCAGCTTAAATCCAGGTCCTCAGCTAACCATTGCGATGAAAAATCCACAGATGTCTGGTTTGTACCTGAAATTTCGAATCTTGCCGTCAGTCTCCACACTCAGAGGCGAACCGTCAGCCGAGATTTCTGCATCTATTCAGCAACCTGTTCCTGATATGCCAGGAGTATAACTCATTGTAATAACTAACATTATGGGCAACTCTGTAAATTCACAAATAGATATAGACACTTTAATAAAGACAGTTCGCAGCCACACTTCAAAATGAACGCACAGACCTCTACCAGCCTCAGTTGAGGTGAACAGTCTGCGGAACGAAACTGCCAAGCTGTTTTCCCGTGGTAGTCCAGAAACCACCCAGCCTAATAGCGTATTTTGGGCAATCGGAAGGCAGTGACTTAAATGGATTTAGCCAACTGACAACGGGTTGAAGAACAGGTTGGCTCCAATTAGCAAGTCCACACGCTGCGGTCTGTGGAAGTTGGGGTCAGCTTGAGCTAATTTTTCAGAAATCTTCCACTTCGAAATTACGATGCTAAGGCTGGGCTGGCAGTCCACAATGTGGGAAACTATAACAGCTTCTAGGTTCGTGGAAGACGTGGTTAGGCGAGACTTCACGCATACCTTAACGGAGGCTCCATCCGTAGCAAACTCAACGCCACCGAGACCGGCGACCGCTACACAGCATTTGGAGTGACGAAACTGAAGTTGACTTGCCAGCCGCGACGAGATAAGGTGAATTTGTGAACCAGAATCCAATAACATTCGGCAAGGCAGGAAGGCATCTGATCGACCACGGATGCGAATATTGGCAGTTGGCAAAAGCACTAACTGGGAAGTCGTACCGTTGGGCATGAGCTATATTCATTCATGCGTGTGTTAGTTCCGGCGAGAGTGTCCTCCGACTTGGCTTCTGTGGCAGTATCCAGCTTCTGGAGGATAATCTGGATAAGCAAGCATCCTGTGTAAATCCTGTGATCTCGGCAGCTAATCCGGAACTCATGAGAGCCCGCATATGACCATTGAACCGATCCGATAATTCCCGCAAAGTAGCAACAGACCCTGGCTCGACCACACGAAGCTGCAGGATCTCATTAATGTGAGACTAGAATATTAAACGCCGATTACTGAAACAATAGCGCAAAAGGTCAAGGGCCACATCGTAGTTCACGTCAGTAATTTCCAGCAGTCTCACCGTCTCCAGGGCTGACTTTCGCAGGCATGAAATGAGCCACCGGAGCTTTTCCATTTTTGTTAGGTAAGGAAACTGTCAATCGTTGCCTTAAAAAGGGCGCAGAAATACGGCCACTGGGCATAGCCGCCGCTGAATGTTGGCATCGACAACGGTGGCAAGGAGGGCGCTGGCTTGTATGTCATTGGTAAGACACCGGCACCGTCAAGACGTGTGGAGTGCACAGCGATTCCGAATGTCCACATGCACATCAGTCTCCAGCTGCGAAATTTTTCTCAAAAAATATTTAGAATGATTAGAAAATGTTGGTGAGGAATAACCATATCGAATATGTATAATTTCGAACTTTAGCAGTAGCAGAGGGAAGAAAGAAAACTAATTTCGAGGGGAGCCGAAGTTGATATACCCTTGCAGTTAAGTGACAGCTTATACTATGAGATATACACTGCGCGTCATCAGATTAGCGCCCTCTGATCATTCTCGGGTAATGTCCAATATGATCCAAACTATCAAGGCTAAGCCATAAAACTTTTTTTTGACGAAAAAAAGAGAGCCATCCCCACACGTTCTCTATTATATTTAAGTCCGGAGAGTACGGCGGCCACGCCAGGACATCAACGTTTTGGCCCTGTATCCACGATTTTACAGATCGGGCAGTGTTGATTGGAGCGTTGTCGTGTTGAAAACGCCATTTAAGATTTCCAAAACAATTTTGAAAATGTGGGAAAGCCGTTTTTAAAAGATTAGTATACGCCACGGCGTTCATTTTCGGGGTGAGAAATTGTAACTCATAGGTCCCCATAGCATTACGCCACCTACCCGGCTATGTAAACGATCTAAAATATGCTCTTCTTTACGCATGTCGTGGAAATAATAATTATAGCCGTCAGGGCCTTCTAAATTAAATTTCTTTTCATCGGAAAAGACAACAAAGCGCCCTCCTTCGACCATGTCATATGCGAGCGAGCAAAATTTAGGCGCATTTCCTTTCGTAACTTATTTAGTTGTGGTTTTTTTTTTAGTTTTAGTCTTTTCAAGTGTTCTGCTTTTTTTATGACTCGTAATACCGTGGACTTGCTAGCTTCCACACCGCTTTTTTCTTTAATTTTGGTAGAAGAGTCGTGTGAATTAGACGCATGTCTAACTATAGACCGAATGTCTGCTTCGGAAATAACTCTGTTGTTACCGCCTTTCATATTTTTACCATAGCCTTGTTTATTTTTAAGAAAACTGGATATAGCTTTTCGATGCCTTCCCATTTTTTCAGCAATTTTATGTAAAGATAAGCCACTTTCACTAAAGGCTTCGATCTTAGACTTTTCTTCTAAAGATAGGATAGTTCCTTTACCCATTTTGATTCTCAGTTTATAAACAATTATTCAATTAATCAGCACAAAAAATTTCAACTGTACGTCAAAAATTACGCGAGATAATTAAATTTGAATTTACAGGCACTAATCTGATGACGCAAAATCAGTGCAAGCTTTTGCAGAGAAAGTAAAACAAAAGAAGAAAAAATAGATAACGGAATCTCTCACCTAACGGTATTTCTCTTAGAAAACGACAATTTGTGCATTTTAAAAGCAACAACAAAAATTTTGAAGTTGCGTGCAATAGAAACAGAGATAGATGCAATAAAGTAAAACCAAAAGGGGGGCGCTAATTTGATGACGCGCAGTGTATATCGGATCGTATATAGTGGACTAATCCTTATAAGAATTTTACTATCAATTCAATTTTCTACTAAAAATGATGGAAACAGCCCCAAACATGTTTAAAAAAAAGCTAGGTTTTTCATTTAAGATCGTTCAGTTATATGGATACTAAAGGATATATTCAGCCGATCCTTATGAAATTTGGCACAAAATGAAATGCATAGAAAGTCCCATCCTTCTAACATAAACAACAACAAAGTTATGGAATCTCGGTTATATGACAGCTATAGGATATAGTTCCGACTTATTTACTGCCTGCAAAGGAAAGAAGGATGTGTACAAAGTTTAAAGTCGATACAGCTGACAGACGGACAGCTTATATCGACTCAGGAGGTGATCCTGGATGGATATATCAAGGATGGCCAATTACAAACTGATTTTACGAATTGGTTACGAACTGGTTGTATGGAGGCTTCGTTATCTAAGGTATTTGCATCTTTTAAAAAGTTACTTTTTTACTAATAAAGACAGTCTCGAACTACAACCAAACAAGGATCGTTATTCAGTGCCCATAACCGCGGTACCTAAAATATCTTCACCGTGCTGCTTCCGTCAGATGGACCACCAGCAGGATCATTAACCGAAACACAATCTACACACCCAAGTCCAGCCATCCGTAGCAGGATGTTGTATATATATTTTGTATAAATTCTACATGTTATCGCTATTGTTGGTCGCAAGCCGACTCTTCTCGGCCCCTCGGCTTCAACGGGCTTTATCTTTAGCATTAAGCTAGCGAGTGCATTCGCCTCACACAAGCATTCATATATATATACATTCCACATCTCAGTGTGAGCGCACATTGGGATAAATCTGGCGATGAACTCCAGCGGCGCCATCACAGAAGAACCCACTCCATCCGTAGCAGGATGTTGTATATATATTTTGTATAAATTCTACATGTGGTTCAGTGGGTGTCGGGTCAGGCAGCAGCCACAGCATAGATTATACTATGCTAAAATATAAAGATTATAGTTTGTTATTTCATATTTGTCATATTTATCTTATCGCTATTGTTGGTCGCAACGGGCTTTATCTTTAGCATTAAGCTAGCGAGCTTTCGCTCGGCCTATGTTCTAAGGCGGGAGCACTCTTGCCCTTTATCTCACTGCATACGCATCATAAATTGGAGCTTTGTCTCACTCCAATTTCATACGCGAAATAATCAATATTATAATGGTGCGAAAAATAAATAGTTTCGTCTTTTTTATTTTGGAAAAAAGGAAAAGGTCATTGAAAAATCTCAATGACCAAACATTGGTGACCCCAACGCGATATAATTAATAAAATTAACAATTTCACGAACATTAAACATAACTAGTGCAAATATATTCGATTCAGTTTTGCGCAGTGTCTTAACATATGTATGTGCATTTTGAACATAAACTGCATACAGTGCATCAGTGTCTGGAAACAAATATTTTGTATTTATAAATCGTTTAATAATATAAATAAATACATAAACATTCAATACAATTGTTATCCGGTCCGCGAATTATAATATACATACATACGTTGCAAGTGCATTCGCCTCACACAAGCATTCATATATATATACATTCCACATCTCAGTGTGAGCGCACATTGGGATAAATCTGGCGATGAACTCCAGCGGCGCCATCACAGGAGAACCCACTCCAGCTCGTAGTGCGATTTTGAAATGCAAGGCAAAGGGTATCCTCCAGGATTTGAAGAGAATCCAAGGAGCCCTCCAGCCAGTGTCCAAGGTGGAAGATGCTATGCTCCATGTGCGTCATGGCCAGTTGGTCGCCATGTACTAGGACTTTAAGGTCATCCACGGGGAGCTTGAAGAATTGGATATTACGGAGATAAGCAGCGATTTGCGATGGACAGTGTCTGAGCTTGTAGCGACGATGCCGAAATCGAGCACGAGACGTCGTTGCACTCTGCACGAATTGCTGCCCATTCCACCCTTGCCAGTATTCAGGTAGACTCAGCGCTCAGTTGGAGTTTTCATGCCTTGCCTCCTCTTCCTCTTCCTACTTTTAGCGGAGGATATTCGGAGTGGGATAAGTTTCACTCGGCTTTCTCAACGATCGTGGGCTGCAATCCTCACATAAGTATGGTTGAAAAGCTGCAGAGGTTGCGATCTTGTCTTCGGGACTCAGCATTAGAAGCAGTTCGTTCCTTGGAAATCTCCGAGGAGAATTATGATGTCGCGTTGCGTCTCTTGGATAAACGATTTAATAACCGTCGGTTAATATTTCAGGCTCATGTGAACGGGATTCTGGGCCTCAGTCTATTGGAAGGTGGCTCATTGGCATCGCTTCGAGGGCTTTCTGATAAATTCAATGCTCACATGCAGATCGCCAGCAGTATCATTGTCCAAGTGATCCTTTAACGGTTGGACCTAGCTACCCAGGCCAAGTGGGAGGTATGTTAAAACGCGTCGAACTTGGACCTCATCCCTACTTGGGAGTCGATGGCAGAATTTTTTGAGCAGCGATGCAGGACTCTGGAGGCGATGTGGTGATCTGGAGATGGGGGGCACTCAGATGGGAAGACGTAGAGTCTCAAATAATAGTAGATCGTCCTTTATTGTCGCTAATTCACCTTTCCCTACTTGTTGTACTGGTCCCACGTAGTGTCTGCATACCCCAGATTTCGGTTAATGGCCCCTGCGAGCCGCCTTGGTGAGGCTAGGTGACTCGGTCTATGTCGGAAATGTCTCCAACCTGGCCATCACCTGCGTGAGTGCCTCGCTGCCAATTGTCACAGTTGTGGGAGGAGGCATCACAGCCTGCTGCATTTTTTGGAAATACAGTCATCCAGTAGCCAGCCTTCTATTGTATCATCTACGTCAGCCACAACCGAGGGCGCCGAGCCAATAAGCGCTTTACCATAAGCTGCTAATGCACTAGTTGCCCAAGGTCGCAGCAGTGAGATAGCCTTACTGGCTACAGCGAACATTCTCGTTCGGAGTCGCGCTGAAGTTTTTGTTCCTTGCCGAGCTCTATTGGATTCAGGATCGCAAGTGCACGTGACTACTTTCCGACTGGCTAGTCAGCTGCAGCTTCATAGACGCAAATCTTACATGGCAGTGTCTGGAATTGGCGACACTGGCTTCGCGACAGACGAATTCTCTGTCGATGTGCTCCTGCGGTCCCGTTGCTCCGAATATTCAGCCTTTGTCAACGCTGTCATCGCCCCCAACATCATGGATCTGCAGCCTAGTTTCAGCTTGGACGTCTCCAGCTGGAATATTCCGGCCAACCTCACCTAAGCCGATCCAAAGTTTTTCCGGTTACAACGTATCGATCTGCTTATCGAAGCCAGTAACAAGGATCGTTATTCAGTGCCCTTAACCGCGGTACCTAAAATATCTTCACCGTGCTGCTTCCGTCAGATGGACCACCAGCAAGATCCCAACAAGCGTCAGAGTGCTGCTCCCGCCAGAAGGACCACCAGAAGGATCATTAACCGAATCACAATCTACACACCCAAGTGCAGCCATCCGTAGCAGGATGTTGTATATATATTTTGTATAAATTCTACATGTTATCGCTATTGTTGGTCGCAAGCCGACTCTTCTCGGCCGCTCGGCTTCAACGGGCTTTATCTTTAGCATTAAGCTAGCGAGCTTTCGCTCGGCCTATGTTCTAAGGCGGGGGCACTCTTGCCCTTTATCTCACTGCATACGCATCATAAATTGGAGCTTTGTCTCACTCCAACTTCATATGCGAAATTAATAATCAATATTATAACGGTGCGAAAAATAAATAGTTTCGTCTCTTTTATTTTGGAAAAAAAGGAAAAGGTCATTAAAAAATCTCAATGACCAAACAAAAATGACCAAAGCCCAAACTCTGTAGGGAAGTCCTAGCTGAGGAAGCGTCGTTTTAACTCAATCAGTTTTTGGCACCCACAAAATGAATAGCGTTTTGCGATCAAATCTGTATCGATATTGAACGTCACGTGCAATTAAACTGCTTGAGTGCGGTCAGAAACGAAGCTGTGGGAAGGCTTTGACTAACTCCAATTGTATCGCTTTTGTACTGAAGCAGATGAACACACTCACGTAACATTTTCTAGGAGCCTTATTTCGAGATTTAGCCTTGTAGAAGAACAGTCTGAAAAAATCCACACTCTCTCGGTCGAAAGATCGGCCATGACATGCTCCAGTAGCCGCGGTATAGTGGCCAAAAACCAATTTTTTTGAAAGTTAAAAATGAAAATAATTTTGAATGCAACCAAAGTTAACAATAGATAAATTTTTAATTTTGTTTTTAACAAATTTCATTAGATAGCGACTCTTTAATGGCTTTCAAAGACACCCATCTCGATACCTAAAACAATGATGAATGTAATGTAATATGTAATAGAAATTTTACTGGAACTTTTAAAGGGTTAAATTATGTGGTTCCCTTTATAACGTGAAATTGTAAGTAACCAAAAAACGAATTAACTTACTGATAGCAGATCAAAGAACAGCCTGGCTCCGTTTCTTCACTGACTCGTAGACTCCTTTACTGACTTCACAACGTCGTAGTGGTAGAATCGTCATTCCGTGATGTAGCATTCACTTTGTAATGCAGCGTCCTCATCTCCTGCCAGGCTCCTGCCTGCCCCATATAGCGCCACGGAGCACGTCCGGAATAAGAGGGGACCTCTATTCAAATCGACACAGCTAAGGTTTCGGTGTTGCATCTCCTTGCCGCCTGGTCTCATGGATCCTGCGCTTCCAAGGCTTGTTGCATGGCACATGAAAATTTAACTCATTATTGCATCCGCTGTCTTCGACATCCGCTTACGTTGACTGTTGCCCATGTGCAGATCCCGTCTATGGGTGCTTCAAAGCTCCCTCCTGTGTTAGGCTAAATTAAAAATTTGTATTTTGTTCCTATAATGACAATGGTTTATTGTATTCGTGCGTATGTAACAGGGAGAAGGAATCATCTCCGAAACCTGAAAGTATGTATATTCTTGATCAGTATCAACAATCGAGTAAATATAGTCATGTCCGTTTGTGTGTATGAAGGCGTAGATCTCAAAGGCTATAAGATCTTCAATATTGGGTATGTCGATTTCTATAATACTCACTCCGATCTAAGTTATTTCAAATGTTTGCTACGTCCCCAAACGCCCTCAAAAATGGCATACTTCCCTTATCCCCTACTATTTTGATTTTTTATAGATTTTTTAGTCTGATTGTGATACAAATGCAAAAAAATATTATTCGGGGATCCCATATTTTTAAAGGTTTCATAAAGTTTGGGTGGAAAAGAAATGTACCAGGTATCATATAGCCGGGAAACTTGACTTTAGCCGTCTTTTCTTGTTTTATTGTCCTATACCGACGGCATTGAAATCGGAGAACCAACGCAATGAAAATCGTTCAACAGCAATGTGCATTTGTGATTGTTTTTCTGTTCAGGGCGAAATAAGATCGTTAATGAGACAGAATACAAGCGGATTTGATGAGTTCATTTATGACTTTCGCCAAATCACTTACCAACTTTGTGCGCTTGATCCACAGCTTAGTAGTCTTCAACTGCTTTATAAATATCTAAAGCATGGAAAATAATTTATATTTCTTTATTGACCCTTACAGAATACTAAAGAGTAACGGAGCAAACTTCCTAAACTCTGTTCTGATTGTTCTTTCTTTGCATCCCAGATTAGTACACTACTTATAGACGTGATCGACCTATGCGAATAGGTCAATCGAAAACAATACTTCCATCGACATTAAGTCTTCACTTAAGCCTCAAAAAGTTTGTTTTTCCGTAAGGCTGACTTTATGAAACAAATCAAGTTCATTATGGAATTTGATTGATTATGTATAGATATAAATACCGGCAATCAATCGCCACCTTGGTGCCATGTACTCCAACCTACTCAATTTATAGAATATTAGAAAATGACTATTACGCAAACATTAAAAAATTTACTATATAATTAGTTATTCAAGATACCTAGTAGCTTCGTCAAACTTCACAGTGCATAACGCGGAACTTTATTGGAGTTTTATTTGCCTTTTCGGATTCAGTTTACTCAGAATCCGAAGCAGTCTTATAACTTTGTAAACACTAACGAAAACATGTATCTTTTCCTCCTCTGCTTACATTTGAAATTCATCTGCGATCATTGATTAAGCATTTGCCGATCTCTTTGTACAATTTTTTTAAACAACGTATTCACCTCTTAAAATGTCAAATCAACCATATTCAATGGCACTGTGCAAGCCTCAACATAATCTTTTTAGTTTACCCCAGGAAACTTCGACCTTTCCTCTTGAGGAAAGTATTCTTTTATAATTCCTTTAAAAAAAAAAAGGTAAAATACGACGGTGCCAACTATAGAGGCATCTCTCAATTGTATGCAATTTCAAAGTTATCTTATAAATTAATTACTCCACATTTGCAACAGAATTGTAGTTCAACCATTTTACCATGCCTACATGGTTTAAAAAAGAGTCGCTGCATTACCACTCATACCAATCATTGGAGTTTGTGTCCTTTGTTTCAAACTGATATTATTTACACCGAATTTAGTAAAGCATTTGATTTCGTTAAATACTCAATCCTGTTAGGTTGGCTTTAGGTAAGCTTTGACTTGATAATTTTTTTTTTTTTTTTCGAAAGATTAACTCTGGTTAATGATTACGGTATCCCATTAAATTTGAAACTTAAATTTTCCAGTCCATATATCCACCACCTCTATTTAACAAAAACTTTAAATGCATCTTTTACCCGTCCACTACTTGTGTATAGACCGTGTCTCTAGAGCCTTCTATACCGACTACACAGAAGAATCTATAGAATCTGAATATAATCAGAACACACATTTCTGTGTTTCTGTCAATCAGAAAACAATTTCCTGTTTTTCGTCTTTAAAGTTAAAAATTCGGATTCAAATCTTCATTTCCTTTCCATCCATGGTGAAATTTAATTAACTTACCTTCAGTCGCTAAACTAAAAAAGAAAAATTGTCTGAAAAATGTAACCCTAATCGAAGATAAAGAAGTTTTCGAAATCTATTTAAAACCAAAGTTCGAGTGATCGACTTGGCTTTTGATGTTAATTAAGAATAAATATATTTTAATGTATAGGATACGATCTATTCTTCCCTGTAACAATAATTAGCACAAAAACCATACATCCTTGTCCTCAATGATTTCTTAAAGAATGCGTTTTGTTGGTGCGAAATGGCAGAATACGAGTTTCTCATTACTGGTTTAATTTGCATGTATGTATGTTTCTACAAAACTTGTCGGGTCTTGCAGTCATTAATAATGTAGGCAGCTCTAATCAAGCTTGGCGGATCCAACAGTAGCACCTTATGACACTATTATGCATAGCTGCCCTTTGCACCAGGGCACAGTGGTTGGGCTTGGATGCAACCGTGCCCATAAATATTTCTCGTTGAGATATCGTTATGAAAATATGAAATATAGTGAAAGTTTGGCTACACGGAAGACTGTAGCCCATAGATCCCAAAGCCCCTTAGTATGGCTAATTTGCCGATGGTGCGCAAAAATACTTCCATACGTACAAAAATACAAAAAAAAAATACTTAACTTTGGGAGTTACAGAGCTAAAATTTCATTATTAGCATCCAAGATATGTATATTTAAATTATATTCAGTATAAAGTTGTGAATGTATTACTCCCTTCCCCCTCCTCAAAAGCTTTTCGAAATATAAACAAATGGTGTTCTCTAGTTCTTTCAATCATATATGACGTAAATGTATTTAAATCATAAACAAGAAGGGAAAGCTAACTTTGGGCGAAACCAAAGTTTATATACCCTTGCAGTTAAGTGTCAGCTTATACTATTAGATATATATTGGATCGTATATAGTGGGCCGATCCTTATAAGAATTTCACTATAAAATAAATATTCTAATAAAATGTTGGAAACAGCCCCAAGCATCTTTAAAATTAGCAAGGTTTTTTCATTTGCGGTCGGCTATAGGCATATTCGGCCGTCCATCTAACTTAAAAAACAACAGCTGGCAGCATATGGCAGCTATAGGAAATAAAAATGTGTGCAACGTTTGAAGTTGATAGAACTAAAACGGAGAGACTAGTTTGCGTAGAAACAGACAGACAGACGAACGGACGGACAGACAAACATGCATATATCGATTCAGTAGCATTTTTTATTTCTTTGTTGTTCGTCTCCGCCAGCTTCTTTTGAGAGCTCTGCAATTGACAGCAACACATGATCTATAACTTTCGCAATGTGAATTAAAATTTTATGCGCTGTTGCTGGACCACAATACCATGGATATCAATGCCTGTAATATCTGTTGCCAAACTGGGGTTACCAAAAAATGTCCTGGCTGTATTATCATCGTTGAAAGGGACACATCGGTTTTACCTGTGTCCTCGTCTCTTATCAACAAGTATTTCCATTTTATGGCGAAACTCCGCTTTGTCTGGACCTTTTTTTTAAAGTGCATTAAAGGGGTTTGCACCGCAAATAAAGCATTTCACAGACGACGTATTGCTTAACGCCTTGCACACTTAACCATCTACAACATCTATCACGTCCAGGAACTATGAATGCAGGAGGAAGGGTTTCTGGACTAGCGACCAGGGAATACCAGCATCTATTAGCTAACTCAGAAGGTAAAGTTAGAGCCGGCATCACCTTAAAATCACCTTAGCATATTCTTGATCCATAATTACAGCGACGCAGATTACACAGCAGCTACCGTAGAGTTTCAAGCGACTCCAATCCGGGTACTGTCGTCGTATATGACCTACGAGAAGCCGGAACCCCCAGACGAGCCAGTGGAAAAGGTAGCACAAGACAGTGAAAAGCTCAGCATAGGCCTTATAATAGGATGCGACTCCAATGCTCACCATACACAATGGGCGAGCATCGACACAAACGACCGCGGTGAGACTCATTTTACTTTTATTATAAGTCCAAATCTTTTAGTATCGTTAGTATCGAAACAGGTACTCAGCCATGTTACTCTCTGAAAGGTCCTAGAGAAACACTCTTCCTCCGACCACATGTACTTTAAAATATCCCTTAATTTCAAAAGCACTGAGCTAGCAGTTTTTCAGAACCACAGAAAAACCAACTGCGCCAAATACTATAACATGTTATCAAACACTATTACACTACAACCTCCAGACTAGTCTGAACAATATGGTACAAGTTTTCACACAAGCCTGCAGAAAGGCATACCCAAGAACAAGACCAAATAAGCGAAATAGGCATCCTTGGTGGTCCACAGAGCTAGCAACCCTCCAGACGGAAAGCAGAACCCTGTTCAATAGGGATAAAGCCGGAAACGAGGAGATACTCTGGAACGAATACTCTCGTCGAGTGGCTCTTCGGCCTCTTACAAAAAGGCCATCCGAAAAGCGAAACGCTCCTCATGGAACGCTTTCTGCTCAGACATTGAAAACACAACCCAAGCTGCGTGGCTTAGGAAAATCCTATCCCAATCAGCCACAACTCTAGGTTACCAGCGTTAGTCCTCTTCAGCAGGAAATACAAACTTCTGCCCCTCGTCCCCCTAAGACTATACAACCAAAGGCTCTCCTTTAGCAACAGTACCAGATACCTAGGAGTAGTATTGGATAATTAGCTAAACTGGAACTCTAAAATAGAAGAAAACTCAAAAAAGGCTGCTGTAGCCCTCTTTACCTGCAAAAAAGCCATAGGACCCAAGTGCGGCATGTGTCCCTACATTGTAAGATGTATCTACACCGCCAGAGTCAGACCCATACTACTACTGGACATATGGAGTAATGGTATGGTGGCTCAAAAAGAAGAACGCCCTTAAGAAGCTAGAAAAAATCTAGCGAGCAACAGCACTATGCATCAGTTGTGCACTTCGATTCACCCCAAACGAAGCCCTAAATGCCATACTTAGCATACCTAACCCAGGACTAGCTAAAATGGAGCAAGCGAAAGTAACGGCAATCCGGCTAAGGGAAACCCAGCAATGGAGTCTCTTTAATACGGGCCACGCCACCATTCTACTAAACGATCCACTTATCCCCAACAGTACAGACTACTGCAATCCCAGGCAGTAGCCACAAACACCCTTCCGGACCCTCATTCCTAATAGGGAGGAATACAGAGGACCACACCCCAGGTGTGGGGTGCCGATGGCTCCAAACTGAACAATAGAGTAGGAGGAGGAATATACTCCGAACAACTAGGCATCAGAGCTACTTATAGACTACCCCATCACTTCAGTCTTAGATTGCAGATCATTTGTCCACGAGATGGCAAACCAGTATGATATAAGCCTCATCCGGGTCCCAGGTCACAAGGACATTACGGGAAACTGCATAGCAGACGAACTGGCTCGCATAGGCACCACCACGCCGCTCCTGAGTTAACTAAAGGGTATCGGTGTACCAATAGCCTCTTAAAAACATCAACTCAGGGAGGCCAATAAGAGAAAAAACCAGCTATGCTGGGACTCCGTCCCCAACTGCCCATTGGCCCACCAACTCCGATTGGCCCACAATCTCAAAAAAAAAAGAGATTAGTTAGAACACCTCAATTAGTTAGGATGGACAGAACCCGCATCGGCACAACTATAAGAGTCATCACGGGTCACTGACATGCTAGGCAAAAGAAAAGGAAGGGAATCAATTCAAATGCTTTCGGAATTCCGAAAGCAGCCGAATGACTTGAATGACGAACTTTTGACGCACTCTATCCATTCGTACATTTTCTTTTGTTTAGGCACACTAATAGATGTCATAATGGAAGCGAAAGGCGGATTGATGCGAAAAACATAATAGGAGTAAGCAAAGACGGATATTTCTGCTCTATTTTCTCTTTTTATTTTAGTCTTAGTGCGCACAATAATTTCAGCTTAGTTAATAATAAACTCTCACTTATTCCATTCATTTGTCACCCCCCGATTGTTGTGCTAGTGAGACATACACACCCGCACTCTCTCTTTCATTTTTTCGTCTTTGCATTCTATTCCACTCAATTCATTTTCAGCCTTGTGCATTTGAATGTCGTTTTTCGGCTCCATCATAAAGCACCATCCTCTATACAAGCACCAACCTCTTTTACGAACGTTTGAATTCAATGTTGTTTTGACAAAAAGCTAACATAACGGAGCTGCACTGCAATGTTTAACACGTGTTGACGCTTGGATACAAACTTTTTTTATGAACTCGAGGTCTATAACATTTTATTAATTTTTATTTATGTATATAAACTATGCTCCAAAAGACTTATAAAATTATTAAGTTGTTTCTTTTTAAATTCAATAAATATTTTGTTTTGTAAATCAATGCTGGAGTAAAATATTTTTAAAGTAAATATTTGATTTAAATTGCCTCGAAAAAAGCTATCTCCTAATATTAGCTTTGTTTCCCATGAAAACGACTCTACGATACTTTTTTTTGAATAGTTCCACGTATTAAGATAAGTGGTTATTTCCTGCTTTCTGGCTACTAAAACAGTGGATACATGTTGTTTCAGTTCGTTATTCAGACTGGAAAATTGAGGAAACGTCTCTATATGGTTTGTGAATACAAAATGTTGCCTGTAATATTTAGCTAAAGTGCTTGCTGTTAAGAGAAAATCGTATGGATTTGAAAAACCGAACTTGTGGGAAGATCGAAGAGTTTGTTTATCGTTTATATTTCCGATTAAGTAATCAACAGCCAAATGGAGAACCTTAAAAAGTTTTTTAGATTAAAATTAAAATTAATATCTGTATCAAATATCTACCTCGACAAATATTTCCTTGTTTTTAATGTCTTGCAACGAGTCCATTATCAATAATCACACAATATGATTATGATTCTTTATAACCATCATATGTGCATCTATGTAAATAACATTTTTCTTAGATGATTTTATGGTATTTACCTTTAAAGAAATACAAATTTTTTGTCACAATAGCGTCGCCGTATTATTGGTGAAACGGAACAGTGAACATTGAAAAGTGCATAGAAGACAATTGTATCGAAACATAATTTGTCTTTAAACCAGTGCACAGTGGCCGGAATGGCCGATTTTTTTGCATAAAATCCAATAATGATCCTACAGAGTTGTAACTTGGCACATTTGATAATAAGATCACCAAAAAGTTATAGCCAAAATTTGAATTCGATCTGGCCACGCCCACACTTACCGCCCCCAAATCCATAAATTCGAAACATACCCATGTTAGGTTAGGTTAGGTTAGACGGCTGGCGTTCGCTTCCTGGTGGAGGCAACCGCCACACTTAGACCGTGTTCGGTCCCTTGTGATACCGTGATCTAGATCTAAAAATCCCTTTCACGCAGAAGGTCTTATGGTTTAGCAGTTCCCCCACCCTGAGGCTTTGGTGAACCTTTCTATCCTGTTCGGGTCTATTTCTGACATCGCTGAGATGCTGTTAAGGAATCTGTCGCCTAGGTGCTTAAGTCTAAGAGACTGCAGCGCTGGACAGTGGCAGAGAAGATGCTCTACTGTTTCTTCCTCTTCTTCGTCTCGGCAGCTGCGGCAGTAGTCATTGTGGGGTGAGTTCATTCGCCTAGCATGTGTTCCCACTAGCCAGTGCCCCGTGATGACTCTTATCGCCGTGCCGATTCGAGTTCTATCCATCCTAAGTAGTTGGGATGTTCTTTTTTTAGAGATTATGGGCCATAGTTGGCGGGCCAACCGGCAGTTTGGGACGGTTTCCCAGCTAAGCTGGTTCTTTTCCTTATTTGCTTCCCTAAGTTGGAGCTTGCATGAGGCTAGTGGTACACCAGTGCCCTCCAGTTCTCCCTGGAGTGGTGTGGTGGTGCCTTTACGTGCCAGTTCATCTGCTATGCAGTTGCCTGTAATGTCCCTATGACCTGGGACCCAGATGAGGCTTATGTCATACTGGTTTGCCATCTCGTGGAGAGATGATCTGCAGTCTGAGACAGTTTTTGAATTACTTGTGATCGAGCTGATCGATTTTATAGCCGCTTGGCTGTCGCTGTATATGTTGACTCCTCTTTGTGTGGAGTTGTGTAGGTTTAGGAGTTTTAGCGCTTCCCTTATGGCAATCACTTCTGCTTGAAATACGCTACAGTGATCTGGAAGTCTGAAAGAGGTTTTAATGCCTAGTTGCTCGGAGTATATTCCCCCTCCTACTCTGTTGTTTAGTTTGGAGCCGTCAGTATAGAAGCATATTGCGTTCTCTGGGCCTGGTATTTGGTCTCCCCATTCCTCTCTGTTAGGAATGAGGGCTTGGAAAGGTGTTTGTGTGTACTCCCTTGGAATACAGTAGTCTGTGCTACTGGGAATGAGAGGATCGTTCAGCAGAATGGTGGAGTGGCCCTTATTTAGGAGGCTCCATTGCTGAGTTTCCCTAAGCCTGATTGCCGATACTTTCGCTTGTTCTATTCCAGCTCGACCTGGATTTTGTAAGCTCAGTATGGCGTTTAGTGCTTCGTTTGGTGTGGATCTTAGTGCACCGCTGATGCATAGTGCTGCTGATCGCTGGATTTTTTCCAGTTTTTTAAGTGTGCTTTTCTTTTTGAGGGCTGGCCACCATACCAGAACTCCGTACAGTAGTATGGGTCTGACTATGGCAGTGTAGATCCAGCTTACTATGTTAGGGGACATGCCCCACTTGTTTCCTATGGCTTTTTTGCAGGTGAAAAGGGCTGTAGCAGCCTTTTTTGACCTTTCTTCTACGTTAGAGTTCCAGGATAGCTTCCTATCCAGAATATCCAGAAACATACCCATGTAAGCAAGGATATTAAAAGAAATACATCTATTATAAATTTTTACCCTTGCAGATAGGTATTATGATTTTGGTCAAAAGTTTAAAAGAGACATCTCCGACTCCATAGAGTATATATATTCTTGATCAGGATCATCTCCTGAGTCAAAATAAGCATGTCTTATTTCCCGAACTGGTCTCTCAGTTTTAAAGCTATTAACTTCATACTTTGCACGCATCCTTCTTTTCTTTGCAGTCAGTATATAAGTCCGAACGGCCGGGATCGGTCAACTATATCCTATAGCTGTCATATAACTGATTGATCGGAAATGCCATAACTTTGTTGTTTTCTAAGTTAGAAAGATGGGACTTTCTATGGGATCTACTTTCGGCAAACTAATTCAATCTGCCAAGTTTTATAAGGATCGGCCGACTATATCCTATAGGTGTCATTTAACTGTACGATCGAAAATAAAACAACCTTGGTATTTTTAAAAATGCTTGGGGCTTTTTTTTAAATTTTTTTTTAGAAAACAAGTTAGCTTTTTAATCTTGTTTTATTTATAATGCCAGTTTTTACCAAATTTTAGTCAGATACAACATCTTAATTTAATTGCTGCGCTGCCAACCTTCAAAAAGTGTGCTGTATCTGAATTCGACCTTGTCTTTAATTGACTATGGTAGGGAAAGGAGAAAAAAAGAGAAAAAGTTTTTAATCACGTTGTAAAGATTAATTATACATTAATACTTCTGCAAACTCAGATGGTGACAGAAAGTGACAGAAAATTAGTTATACTCTATAATTCACAGACACCTTAGATACAATTTTAGTATTTTTGGACATCACGAAAACAATTCACAGAAAAAACACGTAACACTAATGAAGAATCGGATTCTCTATATTATTTCTGTAATGCTACCAGCTTTTTGGTAGCGGCCGAATTAATCACGCGATTTATCAATTTAATTTCAATTTCAATTCCGGGGTTCAATTTAACCCCAAACAAGTCGCTCCAATCAAATGCCGAAAAACAAATGACAAAAGCTTGCGCAAAAAGAATCTGACCTGGGATCGTTAATTTAAGAAGAATGCTGAAACTGTCTTAATGGAAATGGAAGAGTTGCCTGTTTGTGTGTTTCTTGCCATTTTAAAAAATAGGATTCACTTTTTCATTGGAGTCATTGGAGAAAACTCTCTCTGCCAAATTCGTAGATGCCTTCATGATGCATTGGAAAAACAAAATCGTGCGAAAATCGGCCTGGAACTGTTCCACATTCTTGGACCCACCCACAGCTTACAAAATAGAGAAACTGCGCTGGCTCATTTGTTTGCTTGCGAGAGTCTGTGGAAACGGTCTGCGAGTTGGAAATTTTAAATAAGAAATATTCTGTGGCTCTTGATCTGTTTTGATGGACACATGTGGGCATTGATGAGTTCTGGATCGGCAAAGAAAATACAAAGCTGTCCCCTGGTGTAGACTTTTATCCAAAAGCTTGATCCTATAACCCAGGCCAAGGGGGAGGAGACTCAAGTGGCTTTTGAGGATGACACGATCCCGACGTGGGAATCCATGGCCAGATTTTTGGAGCATCGGGGCTGAACTCTTAAGACGGTGGATCTCGCAATGCTTTTTCGTGCGCCAGTCAATCAGGTGGGAAGACGTAGGAAACTAACAATAGATCGCGCATGGTAATTAGCTCCCCTATCGATGCGTGCCTTGTGTGTGGTGCGTAACCTCACGCCCTTATCTATATGCCCATATCAATCCGAGGGTTAGTTCCTTATTTGTTGAAGTGCGATGGAGTGAATCAATAAGACTGTCCCTTTGCTTTGCGTGCTAAAGATCCGATCATTTTGCTCGTGGATACAAATCGACCCACTGCCGAATTTGTCGACGCAGGCATAACATCTCCAGCCCTTGTATTCGGTTCCCAAAATATCCTTCCCGCCTGATCATAATGCGGACTCAGCCTAACCCACTTCTCGTGCCAATGCACTTCTGGCTAAGGATCGCTATTCCGAAACTGCTATGCTGCCTACCGCATTCCAGCACTCTTGTGCGAAATCATTCTGGTGCGATGCTCCCTTATTTGATTACAATCGGTTGGCCGGTCAGCTTTAACTTCGCTACTCAAGGTGTGCCCCAGTACACACCAAGGTGTCTGAATATTCGGCTTATGTCACGGCAATCATTGCTTCCAAGATTACCGAGTTTCAACCATCTCATATTAATATCATATTAATATTTCGGAGTGGAATATCCATGAAAACGTGGTGCTCGCCAATCCTTGGTTCCAAGAGCTTCAGCGCGTCGATTTATTGATTGGTACTAGTCTTTATTTCGACATATTATCTGTTGGCCAAGTCCAGTTGCGACCGGGCCTTCCAATTTTACAGAAAACGGGGCTTGGATGGGTTGTGTCCACGTTCCACGACGAAGTTCAGGGTTGTATTCGGCGGTTCGGCGGCAACTGCATCTGGCTACTCTCTTAACGATGTCTTAATGGTCGGCCCGGTGGATACCGTCACATACGGCACAAAGCCCGCTGCATATAATACCTAGCCATGCGTGCCATGCATCAGTTAGAAATGCGGAGTCGATGAGAATAAATCAGATGACGGAGCTCTTAAACAAGGTTAATTTTTGCCATTATAACCCAACTTCAAGAAAGTGAACTTATAACGTGGTTTATAACGGCTTTGAGGCCGTAAGACACACTGGTGGGGTATAAAGTAGTGTGAAATAGAAAGAACATCATTGCTTACAGGGGACATATGGCCTAGGAATTCGTACTCTTCAATAAATTCCAAATACATTTTGTTTAAGTTCGGATCTCGAGATAATTTTCCCTCGAGCGACAGAAAACGGCGGTTGGCTATCTCCAATGGATCCGACTTAAATAGAAGTTTAATTTCAAATCGACCTGAAGGCAGTATTCTAGTACTTTTTTTTATAGTGGTTGTTCGTCCGTAGAGCGATTGCGGCCACTATCATCGAACTTGAACTCACGGGCGTAACGGTAGGTCCCGGAGTCGTAGTCAAAACCTTATAGAAAGTCTGACTGAATTACCTGTACAAGGGTCTGCTCAGGTTGAACAGTCGCTTGTTGTGATCAGGATGAGATCGCTAGGGGTAGCGATGAGCTGAGGTCCAGTTGGTTGTCTGCAGCTGTGGTGGTGGTATTTTGGATAGTAATCCCTCCTGCAGTTGATAGCAACACGCGGAGGCTACGTAGTATATTGGTCCTACTGACGGTCCGGATCACGGGAGCAACACTCAGCGGCGCTACGTAGGGGCGAGATTCCTACTTGTGGTCCGTTTCACGGGAGCAACACTCGAAGTTGGTTAGTTTTAAGTACCGCACTTGGCCCTGAGTAACGAGACGGTTTAACTTTGTATTCGCAACTATCTTTATTCTCAAAACACAAATCTTATATATGATGCTACAGAACCTTACGATGCTAAATACATATACTTATATACGATGCTAACATAGATATTACGTGACCGTTGAGGGAGGTCAAAGTTACGGACGTGCCCCCACCAAGGTAAGTGAAGTGTCACCTACCTCTGAGTTTGCTGACACAGGTTGCTTAATCGTTGTATTTCTCACCTCTGCTGGTTCTTGCTCGACCTGGTTTCAGGTTTCATCGGGCGCCGTTGTAGCTGGGTTACTCGGTCAGTTTTATTATTGCTTATTGCTAACTATTACTATAGGTTAGTAGGTCTTTGCATTAGCCAACATTCTACTACGAGGTTTATTGAGGAACTCAATAAAAGAAGTGACTCGAACTCCTCTCCAGGCCTTTTTCCTGAGACGGGATTGTTGGCTGTTGCGGTGTCCGTCCTTGTACATCGGTTGTATCCAGCCTACGTAGCTATAACGATGGCTACTCCTAGCATTAGTACCCCGGAGTATTGATGAGCGAGAGTCCATGCCTTTAGTCCTTGAACTTCCTCATGTAGTTTGTCCAGTTGATTCAGTGTCGACTCGAGCTGACCTTCCGTTGTTTTTACCTGTCCAGGGCTTGGCCATTCATGCACATAGCATTCTGAGATCTTTACTGTTCCTGACGTAACGTAATTGTTGGGTTGTGCCTTACACAGTCTGGCCTGATTGTTAGTTTTCCCACTCCTTCGATGACGATTAGATCTTTTTCTGCCGATATCGACTCAGGAGGTGATCCTGATCAAGAATGTATATACTTTATAGGGTCGAAGATGTCTCCTTCACTGCGTTGCACACTTTTGACCAAAATTATAATACCCTCTGAAAGAGTATAAAAAACGAAAATAATTATTTAATTTATTGATAGTCGAATAATTTGAAAGTCGAGGCACTGAGTATCCAAAAAAAAGGTTGGTCGCCAATGACATCGAAACCAATATACGCAATCAAGTTGTAGGGTAGCGCGTCACTTGACGTTCTGTTAAACTAAAATAACAGCGGATAACGGTGGGAAGCGAAAACAATAAGATTCACGCTACATCTATTTGTATGTACACCAAATAATTTATACAAATTTATTTTGGTCTGTAATATATAAAATAATTCTTTTCTGCACTTTAACTATTATTTGTCAAATTTATATAGAACGAGAGTTAGGGGGCGACAGTGATTGAAAAATAATTTATATATGTTTATATATAAAAAGATATATATTATAGTATAATTTAATAACTATACAATCCACCCGGGAGCGCCAAAATGTTTAATAATATTATTTTATCTCGAAATCACGGAAACCAAGAAAAAGATAAGGGTGGCTGTAAATAAATAAATTTCTAGCTACGACGAAAAATACGTGCACTCGATTTCACGTTAAAAATTCGAATGTATTCCATCATAAAGTTAAGCCTAGCTTATCTATTGCGGCGACGAGGGGCGATTTCACGAGAGAGCGCAACTGAGCTTTTCTGAGATATTTAGAACCAGGTAAACTCGTCAAAATCTCCAGAATAGCTGGCCCTGGGTTCCTCGTAGCTCTTGGCTGTAAGCTTTTCTTTTCCCATCGGGACACCGACCAGAAAGGTATCAACCTAAACCTTTGAAACCTAAACGGAAAAAAAAGGAAAAAAAAAAACTAAGACCCAAGGGGAAAAAGTTAGTGTCCCTAGTGTTCCTAATAAAAGTTAAAAAAAGTGGATAAATAGTAAAATAATTATAATTTGTGTGATTTTCGCAGACTCGACAGGTAAGCGTGCGCGGGATAGCTAAAATTAATATAAGAGAGGAGTATTCTAACTCCGCGTACCTTTTGGCTAGGTTGGAGTCATCACCGCTCCCAAAGGCAGAAAACCTAGGCGAAAGAGACAAAGCTCCGGGACTGGATCAGTTCGCGTTCCTAAGGCAACGAATTCGGATTGAGTTCGGGAATAAAGTGATCCCTGGTGCGGGTGCAGGGAGTTCTGCCGCAAGAGGTCATCTGTGTCTAAACTACTATTTTTTTATTAAGCTGAAAAAAAACAACAACAAAAATCTGTTATAAGTGTTGTGGAACGTTGTGACCCCTTTTTAGTACACCTAATCTGTCCCCGACTTAGCCTAAGAGGAAAATTTTAATGGATTCCTAGCATAAGACATTTATTAGAAATAGTCTCGTAATAAAACCTCTTTCTGTAAAACCGCAGGCGAAGTTAGTGAGGGAGCCGTTGCGGTTTTGCGCGAAAGCGAATAGGGTGATAACACGCGGTGGATCATCCCAGTGGAGAAGGCGTGATAGAGCATAGCTCCCCAATGTTCCCCTGGGGTTCAATGAACTCTAGTGAGAGTTATGAGAGGGATAGCCATATGAACTAATGAAACAGATGTAATGAGCTTATGTTAAGTTAAATTTTTAATATAAAGGAGGGAAACAAGTAAAATTAGGGTATAATTGTAATTATGGTAAAAAGAGTGAAAAATAAAAACAAAAAAATCCCTAGTTCGGGAGTCCTCCGGGAAAGTATGTTATGTTCGATTTAAAGAATTATTATTTTTTGGTTATTTTTTGTGTTCGATAATTAATTAGTGCTATTGTTGATCGCAAGCCGACTCGGTTCCATTCGCTCGGTTTCAACGAGCATTATCTTTAGCATCTTCAGCTAGCGAGCTTTCGCTCAGCCTATTATCTAAGGCGGTATCTCATCTCGCCTATCACCTCATCGCACACGCACCATACTAGCTTTAATTCTTTTTCTATTTAATCTGCACACGAATTAATATATAAAGTTCTGAATATCTTTTTATTTTGGAACGTTATTAAAAAATCTTAATGTCCAAATAACAACAACAATTATAATTGATGCACATGATAAATAAAAAACTGTCTTATATACTATTTAATAATTAATAATTAATAGCAGCATAAAAAAAATAGCGTTCATCATTCTCCTCAGTGCCATTCTCGGGATAAACATTGTCTCATGAAATAGGCCTACACGTCGTCGTTTGCATAGGTGGTCCACCAATATGCAGTCGCAGCGAACCCTGACAGGCTGGAGCCACGAAAAAATACAACTAAATGGCTGCTACTCTTCCAATACCAAATTTGTAGAATTGACATCGGAGCTCCCTCACGAAGTGTAGGGTTCGGACGAGCTCGTCCTCTATGAGCGTTATGTTAATGTTACTCTCTGTTCAATCCGCTTCCCGTGTGCACATGTATATTTGGAGGTAAAATGTGCGCTCGATACACAGTTTAGTAGTCTACAACTATTAAATGAGTCTCCAAAGCGTAAAAAATCCGCTTTTAGTGATGTGCTTGTGGCGAATAATCATCAGCCTACTCAGCCGACAATTATGCAGCCTATATGCATGCAGCTTATATCGCTGACCACTCCAAGGGCCGGACCTGGCAAAAATTCGGCTTCCGAATATCTCGGGGTAAATGAGCAATTGTCCGGTATGTCCTCTTTGGCATCGCTTCAAGTGATACCACCAGACCCAATAATACCAACCCCCTTAAGAGTCACCGAACAGGGTAATGAACCGTCCGGACCCCCGGTACGAACTGATGCTGCAGTATTAGTTACGGCGGCACCAAAACCCTTGGTGATCCCGCCATCGAAACACATATTTGTATCACGGCTTGCCCCTGATACTTCGGAGATTGATATCTCGGCTTACATCAAAGCCAAAACAAAAGCCGACATAAAGGTGACAGATATTACTAAATTCAAATACACCTACACCAGGCACACGTCATCTTTCAAAATACGGGTGCCCGTGCAGATGTTCAAGACGATTGGTTCCGCCAGCTTTTGGCCAGAGAACATTTTCGTCCAGGAACATCAGCCAAGTACGGTGAAGAAAAAAATTACCAAACCTGTGGGAGTGATACTACCACATGTAAAAACCACTGACCAACGTTCCACCTTATCTTCAAAAAACTAATTTCTACACTAACAGAAACTAATTTCTACCTTTCAGAATACTAGAGGGTATTGAGGTACTAGAGGTACTAGAGGGTACACCAAACTGTATTTTGATAGTACTTCCTTTGCATCTCACATTATAGTCTTCACAGAATCTTGGTTAAAGCCGGAGATCTTAAGCTTCTAATTGGTTCCAAGTAAGTATACCACTTTTAGACGTGATAGAACACTGCGAAGGGGAGGAGGAGTGTTAATTTCTCTAGACGCCTACATACTGGCAACATTTGTCCGCTAATCGTCTCAGTTCGGACCGTCTGTCCGACAATGACCAGCTGGTAGCTCTGGGGGACTTCAATATACCAGAATTCATGTGGTCTAATGAAGAGAATTCTCCGTCCTTACTGCTTAACTCGCACCACGACTTCCCTGCGGGTATGTTCGACATGTCACTCGGGCAAATTAACCACGTTAGAAATGCTTTAGGTCTGCTGTTGGACTTGTGTTTCGTTTCTGATGCTGATAGAATTACTCTTTCCAGAACTTTGCCCCTTTCTAACCCTGAGGATCCATATCATCCCACTCTTGAGGTTTCAATCGAAACCAATACCTTATTTGACTTTAAGTCTTCACTTAAATCTCCTAAAGTTCGTTTCTTCCGTAAAGCTGATTTTATGAAACTAAATAAATTACTTTTAGAATTTGATTGGTCCGATCTACTGGCATGCACTGACATAAACATTGCCTTACAGAGATTTTATAAAAGCCTAAATATATTCTTCGACGCTTGCGTGCCGTGGAAATATCCGTCCGCTTCAACTAATCCGCCTTGGTATACAAAGCACCTTTTTAATTTGTTCGTCCGTAGAGCGATTGCGGCCACTATCGTCGAAGTTGAACTCACGGGCGTATCGGTAGGTCCGGAGTCGTGGTCAATAACCTTATAGATAAACTGACTGAATTACCTGTACAAGGGTCTACTCGGGTTGAGCAGTCACTTGCTGTGATCAAGATAAGGTCGCTAGGGTGTAGCGATGAGCTGAGATCCAGTTGGTTGTCTGCAGCTGTGGTGGTGGTATTTTGGATAGTAATCCCTCCTACAGTTGATAGCAACACGCGGAGGCGAAGTACTGTATTGGTCCTATTGACGGTCCGTTTCACGGGAGCAACATTCAGAGGTACTACGTTTTGTTGAAAAGATCTCCGGCGGTCCTTTGGTCTGGAGCAGCACACGGAGGCTACGTAACACTCCGAGGCGTTAAGTAGGGGTGAGAGAATTTCCGGCGGTCCTTGGGTCTGGAGCAACACACGGAAGCTACGTAACTTATTGGTCCTACTGGCGGTCCGGATCACGGGAGCAACACTCAGCGGCGCTACGTAGGGGCGAGATTCCTACTTGTGGTCCGTTTCACGGGAGCAACACTCGAAGTAGGTTAGTTTTAAGTACCGCACTTGGCCCTGAGTAACGAGACGGTTTAACTTTGTATTCGCAACTATCTTTATTCTCAAAACACAAATCTTATATATGATTCTACAGAACCTTACGATGCTAAATACATATACTTATATACGATGCTAACATAGATATTACGTGACCGTTGAGGGAGATCAAAGTTACGGACGTGCCCCCCACCAAGGTAAGTGAAGTGTCACCTACCTCTGAGTTTGCTGACTCAGGTTGCTTAATCGTTGTATTTCTCACCTCTGCTGGTTCTTGCTCGACCTGGTTTCAGGTTTCATCGGGCGCCGTTGTAGCTGGGTTACTCGGTCAGTTTTATTATTGCTTATTGCTAACTATTACTATAGGTTAGTAGGTCTTTGCATTAGCCAACATTCTACTACGAGGTTCATTGAGGAACTCAATAAAAGAAGTGACACTTCCATTTTAGTCACCACTTTGGATACCTCCTTATAACGGTCGTCCACGCTTTGCAGCCCATGACCGTGACTCCAGTTTGTTAGAATTTATGGATGACTTCTGCCGTAATGCCCGGCTGCGTCGTTCGGATGTCCACTTTTGGTACTGTGGTCGTATCCTGCCTTGTTACGGGACCTCTGCTTCGATTGGAATGGAGGACCGTGAGCTGGTCATTGTTCAGTTCCGGCTTTCCGGCCGAATTAAACGCCGCCGTGTGAGCCGTCATTCAGCTTGGAATAGCGACGACAATCTCTCCACTGACAGTGGGGCTTTTTCCATGGGAACGACTGACGATGAACCAGCTAACTCTTAACTCTATCTTATACCTAGTCTGATTATTTCTACCCTATATAATAAACTTATAACAACTTACAGCTATATGTTTTTTACTCCTTGATGTTACTACGGGGATCCCGTATATACCTCAAATCTCCGGTGGCGTCCTTCTGTCGTCAGTGCCATGATGCTCTCTTGCTGTGCGATCAACTCGAACTCCTCTCCAGGCCTTTTTCCTGAGACGGGATTGTTGGCTGTTGCGGTGTCCGTCCTTGCACATCGGTTGTATCCAGCCCACGCAGCTATAACGATGGCTACTCCTAGCATTAGTACCCCGGAGTATTGATGAGCGAGGGTCCAGCTTGTTCTGTTGTCTACATCGTCTTGCGTGAGCTTGGTCCATGCCTTTAGTCCTTGAACTTCCTCATGTAGTTTGTCCAGTTGATTCAGTGTCGACTCGAGCTGCCCTTCCGTTGTTTTTACCTGTCCAGGGCTTGGCCATTCATGCACATAGCATTCTGAGATCTTTACTGTTCCTGATGAATTTAGTTCCACTTGTCCCAGTAACGTAATCGTTGGGTTCTGCCTTACACAGTCTGGCCTGATTGTTAGTTTTCCCACTCCTTCGATGACGATTTGATAAAGCTAGTACCCTTGATTGGCTCTGGATTGCATTTGTCTATTCGATTTCTTGACAATGCGGCCATTGTACATGGTAGTTGGTGTGCGTCCGGGCCAAATAGTGTTTGCTTGAAGTCGCACACTTTGTTTCCTTTCATTCCACTGATACATTGCTGCAACCCTTCCGTGTTGATGACGAAATGATGTTTTCGGTGGTCATCTATGGCCAAATACCTTGTTTCAGTTTTGGTTATTACCAAACCCTATTTTGTTGCCTGTGGTATTGGTTCCAGTCGATACACGGTAAATTCATCCTCTTCTACCAACGGGATGCTAGTGTGGAACACCAACAAGTTGTTAGTCTCCTGTACCTGAGTAGTCGCCAATCGATACAAGTCTTGAGCTGTTTCGCCTGTGACGGGAAGTCGTCTTCCTGGTGGGAGGTGTGTATGTATTTTTATGATTACTTGCCTCACTTGTTCCACCGAGACCAATGATGGGCTTAGTTTTCCTTCGGGTGTCCCCGATCAGCACATTTGGGATTGCATCTTGGACTCGAATGTGGTTACCCACTTCGACCAACTCGGACACAGCGTGAGGGAGATACCGGCTTGATCCACATTTGGCGACCTGGATTCTCGACAAGCTGGCTTCTAACGCCTTCACCGGTGCTCCTACTACCGATCCTGGTAGTGGCATCAATGGTAGCGTGAATACGGGCGCCACCAAGACAAGTGCGATTATGATGGTAAACATGTTGAAAAAGTTCTTGTCTCTGTTGTTGTTGTTGTATAATTTTTTTTTTTTTAATGGCGAGTTGATGAATGGCCCGTGTTATGTTCCCCGACGCTGTACGGATTTCTGCTACCCACTGGATTTCTAAGACGCCACTTCAATGGAGGGAGATTGTCTTCCTTTATGATCACTAAGTCTCCGATCTCCACTGTCTTACAACTCCTTGTCCACTTTGATCGATTCTGCAGCTCATGCAAATATTCCAAAACCGCTTCCGCTTCACGTAATTGATCGAAGAATCTCCACCGGGTGATCAACCCTGTGCGTCGCCTAGCTTGATGAATGTCGGGTGACGCCGTTAATGGTTCGCCAATGAGGAAGTGCCCTGGAGTTAATGCTGTCAAATCCTTTGGGCTGGAAGAGATAGATGTTAAGGGACGCGAGCTTAGAATGGCTTCAACATTAATCACTATGGTTTCAAGTTCTTCGTGGGTGAGTGACGCTGTGTACAATGTTCGTTTCAGTAAGTGTTTTGCCGATTTCACTGCGGCTTCTCATAAACCCCCGAAGTGAGGTGCTCTGGGTGGTATGAATTTGAATAGGAATAGGAATAGGATAGAATCCTTAGATTCGCGCAGGTCTTGTATATCAATTTCCTTGCGTCGGCTTCGAATATTGCTTCCTTTAATTCTGTTAGCTCATTTTAGGCTCCAACAAAATTCGTCGCATTGTCACAATAGATCCTTGCTGGTAACCCACGCCGTCCGCAAAATCTTTTTAAGGCTGCCAGGAATGCTTGTGTCGTTATATCTGAAAAGCAACAGAATACTGCGAGGTACACCTTATGTGGTCGCTTCCCACGGATCTTGTAGTGGGTCCAGAATGGCCCACAGTAATCCACTCCACAATTTTTGACAGGTTTATTCTGTTGAACCCGTTGCGCTGGAAGTGGGCTCATTATTTGATTCAACAACTTCGGTCGAGCCCGACAACACCTGATGCAACGGCGAACTGTTTGTTGAGCCAGTTCCTTTCCTCTTAATGACCAGAATCGTTGTCTAACGTTGCATAGTAACGCTTGTGGTCCGCCGTGTGCTAACTGTTGATGTTTCCATTGAAAGAAGAGTTTCCTCAGCGGATCTCCTGGCCCCAACAGTATTGGGAGCGTGGCATCGTATGACAACGCGGCGTTTTGTTGTCAATAAATGGATTCAACACTCGTAATGGATCGTTGGGTCACACGCTCTTCGTCTTCTTGAGTTGCATGATGGATGGTAGAAAATTCTGGGATTGTATCTTCCGAACTGTAACTTCTAACGCCTCTTCTAATTCTGCCCGCGATAACGGTCTTGTCCTTTTGCTCCTTGGATTGCGGCAATTATTGATGAACCGCAAGACTGTTCCTATGACTTGTAGAACTGTATCAAACGATCCATGGTAATTAATATTTTCTATCCAATCCTCTGCGATGATTGCCTTGTTGCAAACCATTTCCTTTTTCTTTTCTTGATCTTCGGTCGTCGTCCCTGTTAGCTGGAACTTCGGCCATGCTTCTGGACTCAGTGCTAAAAACGGTGGGCCGGAGTACCAGATTCGTGCATCTCGTAGTTGAGCTGCAGTGCACCCTCTCGAGAGTATGTCTGCAGGGTTAATCCAATCCAGCGTTAATCCAATTTGGTAGTATTTCGAAATCTGACAATAAGAACATCGTTTCCAAAGAAATGTTGAGAACGGTTACAACTCTTGTTGCGACTTCAGCTGCTAGTACCGCTGCGCAAAGTTCTAACCGTGGCAACGTTTGTTTCATTAGCAGAGCCACCCGTGCTTTTGAGCATAACAGCCGTGTGGAGATACTGCCAGTATTGTCAGTTGCTCGTAGATAAGCACCATAAGCCACTGCACCATATGCTGCCTCTGATGCATCTGCAAACACATGTAGCTGAATGCCTCCGGAAGTGTCTGACGGGAGTGAGCATCTTGGAATTTTGATTGTCGTCAGTATCTGCACGTCATGTCGGAATGCTTGCCATTGCTGGGTGAGTTCCGTGGTTAGAGCTGTATCCCAGTCAATTTTTAACTCCCATAGACGTTGCATTCTGATCTTTGCTGTTGTCACAACCGGTCCAAACAGTCCTAGAGGATCAAAGATTTTCGCGAGTTCTGAACACACGATTCTCTTTGTGATGATTCCTGAATCTTCCGTCGCGGCTCATCCTTGAAGCCAATCTCCGCGTGGGTCCCAATTAATTCCAAGTGTTTTGACAGTCTGTTCCGTAAAACTACTGAAATCGAGGTTCATTTCTTGGTCTTCTTCTGGAATGTTGTTCAGCAGAAAGGGGTGGTTGGCGCACCATCTTCTCAGTTTGAATCTTGCGTCACCCAATAGCTGCTTAATTGATCCCTCTTAATTAACGCTTCCTTTATGGTGTGACCTCCGGTGAGGCAATCATCGACGTAACAACCTTGTCGAAGTGTGGTCGCTTCCTGGGCCAAATGCTCAGGTGCTGTGTCGGCTAGATATTGCAAACATCGGGTGGCCAGGTATGGTGCTGTTGCTGTGCCATAGGTCACAGTGTTTAGTTGGTAGTACCTCAATGGTTCAGTTGTATTGCGTCTCCATAATATAATTTGAAACTTGCGGTCGTCTGGATGCATCGTGATCTGACGACACATTTTTTCTACGTCTGAGGTGAAAACGGATTGGTACGACCGGAATCGTAATAGAATGGATAGTAGATCACTTTGCACTGTGGGGCAAATCCGTAACAGATTGTTTAGACTCTTTCCACTTGTTGTTGTTGCTGAAGCATCAAACACTACCCGATGCTTAGTGGTACTGCTGTCAGGTTTGAGGACACAATGGTGCGGTATCACATAATGATCGACTGTCAGTTGATTGGTCGTCAATCGAGTCTTGTGCCCCAAATCCTCGTACTGGTCCATAAACTGTACGTATTGTTGATGAAGATCGGGATCCCGTTGGAGTCTCTTTTCTAGCGCGTAAAACCGCCGATATGCCATAGGCAAGGATTTTCCTAGTATTTTTAGATGTTCCTTAAATGGCAATCTCACACTTAACCTTTTATCTGCTCCTCTTTCTATGTTTTCAATAAAATGTTTTTCGCATAGTTTCTCGTCGGTAGTAAATGGCTTTTGGTTCCTTTCTAGTGTGTCCAATTTCCAAAAACGTTCCAGTAGTTCTTCTATCTTTGGTTCTGCCATCGTTGATGCGAGGCTGTTTTTGGGTGGACATGTCTGAACAGCGGATGCAACTGTTGCCGTTCCAATCAGAATCCATCCTAATGGGGTCTCTTGCAGAAATGGTTGTCCATGTCCTAAATTTATCTGTCGAGGCGGGAATAGTTTCGGGATATACTCGGCACTGAGCAACAAATCAACCGTTTGTGGCTCAGTAAATGAAGGGTCTGCCAAACGAATTTCTGATGGAATGTTCTTTTTTTTTTTTTTTTTTTTTCGCGCGGTTTCCTCTGCATACGTACAGCCCACCTCCCGCCCAACCGACCGAGGGGCGCTGCCGCATAACGTACGACTCGAATCGCGGGGATAGATCCGAGAGAGAATAATGAGAAGGAGTAGAGTATTACGAGGAAGAGTGTTGCACAGGGCGTTGAATTGGCTGAGACGGTTGGTTCGACAGTATCTCGGGTAGTATATATGCGACAACCTGTGTTTTGAATTTAGTCGTTAATGACAGCATGTTTAATACTACTCGACTGGTTGCTCTTCTTGTCCCTCAAATGCCTTATTGTTTATATCTGCTGGTACTGCCTGTCCTCCTAATTTGTTCGCCAACTCCTGGGAGATTATTTTTACTTGTGATCCTGAATCTAATACTATGCGACATTTGTGTCATACTTCTGTCGTCCCTCGAACTTCCACTTGGGCCGTCGCGAGTAATACATATGGTGTGGCAGGATGGCTAACCGCGGCCGCGCTTATTCGAGTTGGTGTGTAATGTAACATTGTGTGATGATTTTTGCGGCATAACTAACATCTGAACCTACATTTACAGCCGTTTATTGCGTGGTGTACTGACAAACAGTTTGTACAGGCGTGTATTCTAGTAAGTTTTTGTGTCCTTTCACTCGGAGACATGTCCAGGAATTTTGGGCAATTATGAAGACGATGGTTGCTGCGGGTGCATATCGCATAAATTTCATTGGGTATGTTGGTTGATGGCCGAAAACCCGCACTCGTAATTGCTTTTTGTAGCGTAACTTGGCTTGCTGCTTGTCGTTCTATATGCTCTAGCATTTGTTTAAGTGACTGAAGTTTGGATGGGTTTTTGATGACGAGTTCTACACCTGATAATGTTTGTGAATCCAACTTCTCTTCGATGATGTGTATCCAAATTGGATCCCATTCGGTTGTTCAGACATTGAGGGTCTTGTAAGGGGCGTAACTGCTCCGCTGACCCATTTGTCTTGGGGTGTGCAAATAACGTCGCAAGTGTAGACTTGACTAGAATTCGTTCATTTTGATAACGTGCTTTTAACCGCTGCAAGGCCTCCTTGAAGTTGGCATGCCCTCCAAGTGTTGAGGAGATCAGGTTCTTGGCCTCACCGGTCACATGGTTTTCCAAGTGCCGGAATTTTACAGTCTCGCAATAATCTTGACTGTCGACGAGTTCTGTGAACATGTCATGGAACCGGGGCCATTGTAGACAATCTCCGTCAAATTTTGGAATATCTACTGGTGGCATGACAAACGTTGGTGCGGCAGTGGTTTTGTGAGTTGGTGCTATCGCCGATGGTGATTCTTCGCTTAGAAACGAAAAGTATTCTGCTCATACCACTTGAAATCTGTCGTCGGAGTGTCCATCATTTTTTACGGTAGGATCCAAATCTATGAGGTCGTGGTATCCGCTCACAATGTGCGGTTGCACAATAAATCTTCAAGATCATCTAGGCGCCCTTCATGTCTTCTCTTAATGATGCGATTTTAGGGTCTTCAATACTTTCTGATCCGCTCTCCGTCGGATGTACCTTTGGCTCCAGATTTTCACCGGTTTTTCGGGGACGCTGTGACGGGCCTGATCCTGATGGTATTCCATCCGAAAAAATCGCTTCATATTTTTTGACCAGATCTGTGAGTGCCTTGACCTTTGAGAAGTATTAATTTTCTGGGCTGAGTGCCAGCTCCTGGAGCTTGGCATCATTATTTTGAAACTGATTCCATATGTGGGTGAGTTGTTTTAGGCGCTCTTCGAAGTGCCCTTTTCTGAGTCGTCGTTCTGCTGAATCTTTTGAGAAGTTTCGGATCAGTCTTTGAATAGCTGTATTGCTTTCAATTTGCTCATCAATGAGCATCTGTATTACTGGGTTTGATTCGGATCCCATGGTTGAGGTTTGTGTTTATTGATGTTTTCTAATGTTGAATTGCCTTGCGGCTGTTATCATGTTGTGATCCAATAGAAAAAGGATCACGTCGGGGTCACCAAAATGTTCGTCCGTAGAGCGATTGCGGCCACTATCGTCGAACTTGAACTCACGGGCGTAACGGTAGGTCCCGGAGTCGTAGTCAAACCTTATAGAAAGTCTGACTGAATTACCTGTACAAGGGTCTGCTCAGGTTGAACAGTCGCTTGCTGTGATCAGGATGAGATCGCTAGGGGTAGCCATGAGCTGAGGCGTTAGGTAGGGGTGAGAGAGGTTCCGGCGGTCCTAGAGGTTGGAGCAACACACGGAAGCTACGTAACGGATTGGTCCTGCTGACGGTCCGATTCACGGGAGCAACACTCAGAGGCGCTACGTAGGGGCGGGATGCCTACTTGTGGTCCGTTTTTCACAGGAGCGCTCTCGAAGTAGGTTGGTAGTTTTAAGTACCGCACTTGGCACTGAGTAACGAGGAGATTAACTTTGTGTTGGCATTAGATGCCAACACCTTCCATAAAAAGGCTGCGCTGCTGCTGAGGGCAGCGGCTGAGCGTCGGCAATATATATTACTTATATATACTCGCGAATATATGAGTGAAGTAATGATGTGCATGCAATTGTTTATGTTATTCGTAAGTTCGTTTGTGGCTGTAGATGGGCAGCATAAGAATGCTAAGAAAAATTTTTAATCTGGCCTTTTGTACTGTTAGTTTTTTATTCTCTTTTCCGGAAATAACTATATTATCTCTATCTTCTATGCTTTCTACTTTATAGGGCCCTGTGTTTTGAATATCTAGTTTATGTCCTACTTCGTTTCTTAATAAAACTTTATCTCCTATCGGTACATTAATGTTATTAATTTTTAAATCGTAATTTTGTTTATTTTTATGCTTATTGGTTTCAAGCATATTTCTATCTCTTTTGTATGCTATTTCTAATCTATATCTACTTTCTTTTGCGTAATCCTCTTGGTTATATAGTGGTTCTATGTTTCCATGCTATTAAAATACTTGGATAGATTATTAGTATTACCAAAAACTAACTCATATGGACAATAACTGTGTGTCATAGAGGGGGTCTTGTTGAAACAATAAACAAAATATTGGAGCCAAACATCCCAATCAGTTTTATTTTCTGATATGTAAGATCGTATATATTCATTAAATGTTCTGTGGTTTCTCTCTATTGTTCCAACGGTTTGGTATTCTGTATTTTTAAGTATTTGCACAAGTCGTTTATAACCGAATTCTTGTATTCTGTTCCCATGTCCGATATGAACGTCTTCATTGGACCGTACTTTAGAATAAAGGATAAAGGAATATTGCAAGTGCTACAGTCGCTGAACTTTTGTTTTCAATTGGTATGGCAACTAAATATTTCGTCAAATCACATATGTATGAGCGTGACTGCATATTCATTTCCTCTTTCAGACTTAGGTAATGGACCGATCGTATCCACTATCACTCTGTCTAAAACCTTCATAGGGGTTTCAGTAATGGTTAGAGGAGTCTTAGAATTTTTTGTTATTTTGGCTTTTTGGCATTTTTGGATGTACTCACTTATATTATCACGAGTCATACCTTTCCAATTATAATGTCTTTTCACCTTGCCCAAGGTTTGTTTAATGCCAGTGTGACCTCCTTTTATTAGATCATCATGTAATGTAGACAATATAGCTTTTTTTTTCTTTAAAATTTGTTATTGTGGTTACCGGGTTGAGTAGCGCTACTCTTAACGTACTCTACTATAAAATTGTATTCCTCTATTTCAAGTCTCATACGTGTTAATTTAGAATTTGGATTTGTCATTGAAAAAAAAAATGTTAGTGGTCTATGGTCTGTTTTTACTAAAAAATGTGTTCCGTATATCTATGGTCTAAAAGAAATTATTGCCCAATGAATGGCAGTTAACTCTTGTTCCGTTGTACTCTTGTTACTTTCCCCTTTTGTAAATGTTTTCGATGCATAGGCAACTGGAAGTTGAATTCCATTGTGGTCTTGTGTTAGCACAGCACCACATGCTTTCTTACTTGCATCTGTGATTCTACAAAATTCTTTTGTAAAATCTGGGTACTGTAAGAGAGTTGGTTTTACTAGTTGAGCTTTGAGATATTCGAATGCATTTTGACATTCATCAGTCCATTCAAATAGAACATTCTTTTTATTTAACCTTGTTATGTACCTAGCAAAATATTTGATGAATCGTCTGTAATAATTACAAAATTAAACAAATCGTCTAGCGCTGTCTGAGTCATGAGGTACTGGATATTTTAATATGACATCAAACTTTTTGTCGTTGTGCATTTATGGCTCATAAATGTGACTTCATGCATGAAAAATGAGAATTTTTAAGGATGTAACTTTAAGTTGTATTTTCTACACATGTCAAAAACAAAACGGAATAACCAATTACTATTAAATCATCTATATAAAGGAATGTCTGCGAGGGTTCAAATCCAGAGAACGCAATAGTCATCATTCTTTGAAATGAATTTGGCGCTGTTTTTAATCCAAAAGGTAATCGCGTGAAGCGATAAGATCCATTGCCTGTTGAAAAATAAGTTATATCTCTAGATTTTTCGTTTAGCTTTATCTGAAGGAATCCTGATATTAAGTCAAGGCAAGAGAAATACTTAGCTCTTCATAGTTGATCTAAGATATCGTCGATCCTAGGAAGCGGGAATTTAGCAGACAATAATTTTTTATTAATTTCATTCAATTAATATTCGCCATTTCTTTTCATTATTTAATGACTTTTTAGGTACTAGTAATAATGGACTTTTGTACTCTGATACTGATGGTTCTACTATTTTGTTTTTAATTAATTTATCAACTTGAGCTTGAATTTCGTCTTTTTGACTATGAGGACTTCTATAATTTTTATGTAAACTGGTTCATTATCTTTTAATCTTAGTTTTTGTTTATAAAAATTGTTTGTTGTAATTAATTCGGGTTCAAGCCCGAATAAGTCTGTATATTTACAACAAAGTTCTCGAAGCTGTTTATTAATTAAAAACTGTTTATTAATTAGGGTTTTGGAAAATTTTTGTCAAGTTGTCAAGATGTCAAGTTAATTTGGACATCTTTAGATCTAACGTCTTTGTCTATTTTTGATATTTCATAATTTTTAACGGTTTATAATTTAAATTGTGGATTCTGATCATTTGATCAGTGTTAGTTGTATTTAACAAACGCACAAATGCATTTGTTGTCGATACGACAGTGTTAGCTGCATATATACCAGGTTGAATTTCGTGGTTCGGAATTAGAATGCTGTGGCGAGTCAACCGACACATTTTAAAATAGCAACGAATAAAAACTTCGGCCATTGATCTGCAAACCATTCGGGCATACTGAAAGCCTCTCGCTACAAGAAACTGCACAACAGCAGTAAAACTTAACCAGAAACTTTATGAATAACTCTATACATAAGTTTATAAACAATAAACAGTAATAGTGTATAACCAACGTGGTTGCACTGATTTGGAGCATATAAGTCTCCATAATGTTATCTTCATTTGAAATTAGCTCGATTTTTCGGACAACTTCAGATCTCGCCGGTAAGACTATTGTATTATTACCGGGGCTGTGAGTTATGGGTACATAAATAGTACATGGGTACATCTTTTGAAGGTGTAAAATCTAATAGGCAATTAGATTTTTTGATAGAATCTAATCCTAAAATTCCATCACACGGTATTGAAAAAGTTGAATCGAAAATATGAAAGTCGTGTGGAATTATATATTTAGTAGATTGCATTTCTAAAGATGTTAGTCCTTGGGATTGAATGAATCCTTGATTAATTCCCACTCTCTTCCTTCACTTCATAGCGAACGGTCGTGATTATTTTTTGCGCTTGCGATAAATTTTATTCTTGTCAAACGCGGGTTTGAAACCTTCATTTAAACACTTGTTTTAATACTAATATTGTGTCTTAATATTAAAGTTATACCCGTATCGCTACGCGCTTGTGCAGTGCCATATTTGGGTGAGCATTTAATAAAATTAAAAAGTCGCAATCCAAATATAGCTCTGCTTCTTTTTCATTCTCTGCCTTTGGAATTCTTGCAGTTAATTGTGCTCTTATCTTTTTGCGCGCATTTCTTTACACTTGCGCTCTCCCGCAACTCTCTCTTTACGAACTCCCTCCTCTACCTAATTTGTTGGCTAATTTGTTTAAAAAAAAAAATAATAATAATAATAGAAAATTTAAAAAAATTATAAATTCATTTTTGCTAATTTGTAATATTTTTAAAATGGAATATTATGTTGTCTGCTGATTAAAATCGTGCAATAAGCCGATATCTTCGTCCCAGGCCAGCATCTATTGTTCGCTGTGCGTAAATGTCTCACATGCCAAATGTGCTGGCCTTACTGCATCTGTCTCGGATGCCGTATCCCGCCGTGTTGGCCTCCATTATTGCTGCAGTGGGTGCCGTGCTGTCCAAGATGAAATGCGATCATTCAAGCGACAGACCAAGAGTGGGTTTAAAGATTTGATCGTTGGATTCCGAAAAATCAACGATCAACTCAGTGCGCTGGATGTTCAATTCAATAGCCTTCAGCTGTTGAATGAATCTCCTAAGCGGAAAAAATCTGCTACTAGGGAAGTTGCAGCTCCAGAGATCGCGGGACAGCTGGATCCTTCCGCAACAATGCAGCCGCTCATTTCCCTTGCTACTCCAAGAGAAGGGACGGTAAATGAAAAGTCAGCACCAGAATTTACCGTAGCAGAGCAAAACTCGTCTGCTTTGTCCTCCATGGCATCACTCCAAGTGATTCCTAGGAATGCCCTAGAATTAACCCCCATAGCTTCTACTAGAAATGGTAACCCGTTGCCCGGACCCCCGGAACGGACTGATGCCGCGGTATTACCGACCGTGGCACCAAAACCATTACAGGTAATCCCACCTGTTAGACAAATATTTGTCTCACGGCTAGCCCCCGATACCTCGGAGATTGATATCTCGGCTTATATCAAAGCCAAAACCAAGGCCGTTATTAAAGTGGAAGACATTAGGAAATTTAAATACTCCTACTCGAGGCGCATGTCATCCTTCATGATACGTGTGCCAGTGCCGATGTTTGCGACGCTATGTTCGCCTGGCTTCTGGCCAGAGGACATATTTGTACAAGAGCATCAGCCGAGTAAGGTAAATAAAAAAAATTCGAAGCCTGCTGGAGTCAAGCTCCCAACATCTGTCCAATCCGACTCTTCAAAAAACTAACATCTTCTATCAATCTTACCTATCAGAATTGTAGGGGCCTACGTAGCAAGCTCCCTAGACTCTATTCTGATAGTCTTTCCTTTGCGTCCCATATTATAGTTTTTACTGAAACCTGGTTAAAGCCGGAGATCTTTTGCTCCGAAGTTTTTCCAAGTAGGTACACCACTTTTAGACGTGACCGACCTCTGCGAAGAGGAGGAGGAGTCTTAATTTCTATTGACTCCAATTTCGTTTCTGAAGAGGTAAAGTTACCAGAGTATGGTGATTTCGAATTCATTTGCGTTAAAGTCATATTGTCTGCTCAATCTTTGTTTATTACATGTTCTTAATTCCACCATCTTCCGAGCCGCCTACATACTGGCATCACTTGTCGGCTATACAGTCTGTTTCCAATCTTATGTCCGATAGTGACCTTCTAGTAGTTCTTGGTGACTTTAATTTACCAGAACTCAATTGGTCAAATACTGAAAATGTATCTTTCTTATCACTTGCCACCCATCATGATTTTACGGCGGGCATCTTTGACTTGTCCCTAGGCCAGATCAACCATGTTAGAAATTCGTTAGGTCGTCTTCTTGACTTATGTTTTGTATCTGATCCAGATGGTACCACACTTTCCAGAGCTTTGCCCCTCTCAACCCCTGAAGATCCATACCACCCTACGCTTGAAGTTTCAATTGAAACCAATTCTGGTGTCAATCAGAAGCCTTCCCGCGTATCAAAGAAGATTCGTTGTTTTCGTAAGGCTGATTTTCGTAAACGTAATTTGTTAATCGATACTTTTGACTGGTCCGATATTCTGGCATGCACCGATATAAATATCATCCTAGATAAATTTTATTTCACATTAAATACATTCTTTGACTTAAGTGTGCCGTGGAAATATCCGTCCGCTACAAATAATCCTCCTTGGTTTACAAGGTGCCTAACAAAATTAAAAACAGATAAAGACAGGCTTTTAAATAAATTTAAAAGAACCTGTAGCAGCATAGATTTCTCAAGATACTTAATAGCTCGGCTAAATTTTACCGTGCATAACGCCGAATGTTATAAAAATTATATTCGCCGCTGTCGGATTCAGTTCACTCAGGATCCAAAGCAGTTTTATAACTTTGTAAACACGAAGCGTAAACATGTATCTTTTCCTTCTCTACTTACGTATAAAAATTTATCAGCGACTTCAGATCAGGCCATTGCCGATTTATTCGCAAAATTTTTCCAAACAACGTATTCACCTCCTAAAACTTCTGATCAGCCATACGCTTACAACATTCAACCAACTAATCGTATATTTGTTCCATTTCTTTCTGAACACAATCTATTATTGGATCTTCAAAAGGTAAAACCAGTTTATTCGCCAGGCCCCGACGGAGTACCAGGCTGTGTGCTAAAATACTGTGCTACGGCTCTGTGCAAACCTCTTCAAAAACTTTTCAACTTATTTTTATAAAACATCAAACTGATGTTATTTACACAGACTTTAGTAAAGCATTTGATTCAGTTAATCACTCACTCTTGTTGAGTAAACTAAATCTTTTGGGATTCTCAACCGACCTCATTACGTGGATCTCCAGCTATTTAAATGGAAGAATACAAAGAGTCTTATTTAAAAATCAATATTCCCGCTTAGTCCGTGCCACATCTGGAGTCCCTGATGGATGCCATCTTGGCCTCTTTTTATAAATGACTTGCCCCCATCCTTAACGAACGCGCTGGTACTAATGTACGCAGACGATGTTAAGCTTTTTCTGCAATATAAGTTCCCGTCTGCCCAAAACAGACTCCAGTCCGATCTCGATAATTATCAAAAATGGTGTTTAGCTAATGACTTAATACTTAATGGATCAAAATGCAAACTTATGTCTTTTTATCGTACTAGTCTTCACCAGGCTTCGTACTATCTCTCTGGGATTGCCTTAGAAAAAATAACTCAGGTTAATGATCTTGGTGTCCTTTTAGACATAAAACTTAAATTTTCCGACCATATTTCTTCAATGATTAATAAGGCTAAAGGTGTTCTCGGTTTTATTAAAATTACTAAAAGCTTATTTATATCATTGGTCCGTCCGATACTGGAGTACGGTTCATGTGTGTGGTGTCCCCAATACGGTGTTCATCAAGACCGCATAGAATCCGTACAAAAGAACTTCTTAATATTTGCTCTTAGAGGACTTAACTGGGACGCAAATCTTCACCTTCTTTCGTATAATAGTAGACTCCTACTAATAAACTTACCCTCCTTAACAAATCGTAGAATAATGCTGGGTGTCGTTTTCCTACACAACCTTATTAATGGTGATGTAGATAGCCAGCCCTTACTAACACGCTTACAGTTTAACGTTCCGAATAGAAGGACCAGAAACTTTAGTCCTTTATTCTTAAGCCATTGTAGATCGACATATGCACAGCATGATCCCCTTAGGATTTTATGTTCGAATTACAATGGTCTGTATCATATTATTTATCTTTCATCCCTTTCCAATATGAAAACCTCCATTTTAAATTACCTTTAAGAGCATACTAATTACTAACTCGAATTTATTCCCGCGATTCGTACGTTATGCGGCAGGCGCCCCTCGGTCGGTTGGGTGGGAGGTGGGCTGTACGTATGCAGTGGGAACCGCGCGAAAAAAATATTAATTTTGTGATCAATATTTAGGTATCAGAATTTTATTTTATCAATAAAATTTCTGCACCAGTATCTATTAAAAATATAAATTTTTGCGTGAAGCAAAATTTGTTAGTGCTACGAAAATGCTTACACATAGATTAATCGAATGGACCTTTTTACTTTTTATTGTTCTATACCAAAGAGCTGCTGGTAGTTTTCCGAAGCGTTCTGAGTTACCCTAACGTTATTATTATTATTAGAGCTATAACCCCTAAGGTTATTTCCTCTATAATTTCCTCGATTGTTGCCGTTATGGGTTTGGCCGTTGTTTCGATTGTTATTTATTATTATTATTATAATTATTATTATGATAACCACGACCATTGCCTCTTCCGCGGTAACTACCTCGGTTGTTGTAACTACCTCGCTGTCCTCTTAGGGCGTAAAGGATCGCATTTGCGTTGCCAGTCATTTCAGTACTACATTGTAAGTACTTAATGATAGCTTCGTTCATTGTTACGAAGTTCCCTGCCTCAAGGATTGTTTTTAGTTTGCCATGCTCACAATTTTTAATCAATGTGCCTTTGGCTTCCTCGGTGCTGAATTTATCAACATTTTCAGCTGATAAACCTTCGTCAATATCCGAGGCTTCCAAAAGCCTACGTAGATTATCAACTTCGGTTGTGAACTTTTCCGCTGTTTTTCCTTTCTGTGTAGTTTTGGCCAACTTTGCCTTTACTACATCAGATGTTTGACCTACTATAGTATCTTGTAATTTTTTTATAATTTCATTGATTGTTATTTCATTCTGTTCTTTGTACAGTGTTGATCCTATTATTTTTGATTTTATAATCTCGACAGCTATGTGCCTTTTGTCAAGCTTACTAGATTCAATGCTGTTATAAATCTTTGAAGATTTATATTCTGTCCGTTAAATTCTGGGATGGCATTATAAATGTCTTTTATGTATGCCCTTTGGGCAATTGTTTCGTCTGCCATCACGACTGGTTTATCCTCAATGGTACTATAATTAGATTCAGATTCTAACCAATCTTCTTCCTCTGCCTCAGGTAATGTTATTACGGCAGGTATTGTTAAATTATTTATATTTTTTTCGTCTATATTTCCTTCTTCTTTTTCTGAATCTACGCTCTCAGCAGTATCGGTATTGAACTCTAGTTTTTGACTAGGTTCGACCGTCAGCGGCGTATTAAGAATAGTTGGTATAGATATGTCCAAATTGTATTTTTCTTTTATAGAAATAAGATTGGATTTTATCCGTAGCAATAATTGAGGCATAAGACCAGTGCGACTGGCTTAGTTTTTCTCTATTATTGTATACTATTGTTCGTGCTTCATTCAAACATTCCACTAGTATTTTAGCATGTTTGCTTATTGTGGCTTCTTGTATATTTCTATTTTGATTTAGGCATTTAAAAGATTTGTCAAACGTACTCTTTACTTTTGTAAGCTTATCCTTTATTTCTTTGATTTCCATTCCTAATTCCGAAAACATTTTACACTTTGGTATTGTAGACAGAACAATTCCTTTTTGTGTTGCAGTGCAATGGATCAATGGAGAAAATTGGAAATTATATCTTTCAATGTATTCGGTTTCTAGTTCATTGATTGACATTGGAGAGTTATGCAATTGAACGATGGCTTGCACTCGCTCAGAAAATGCGGGGTCCCTTTTAAAGGTTTCCCTTATTTGTTGGCATTGAGACAAATAAATATAGCTATTGTTCCTGTCGGGTCAGGCAGCAGCCACGGCATAAATTTAATCAATATAAATGTAACATATATTTATAAATGTAATAACTATAGTTTAGAATATAATCATTTTCTCATTGCTATTGTTGGTCGCAAGCCGACTCTTCTCGGCCGCTCGGCTTTATTTTATCTTTGTCATTTTAAGTTAACGAGCTTTCGCCCGGCCTATGCTCAAAGTCGGTCTCACTTGTACTCTCTATCTTAGTGCATACGCATCATAAAATCGGAGCTTTCTCACTCCATGTCATATGCGAATAAATAAACATTTATAACGTTGTGAAATAAATAATTTCCCCTTTTTTGTTATTTTGGAATTAACAAAATTTTTTGTTATTTATTTTGGACCAAACATTGGTGACCCCGACGTGATTTAATTAATAAAATTAACAATTCCACGATCATAAAACAGAACCAGTGCGAACATACCTGATTCAGTTTTTGTGCGGTGTATTAACATATATATGTGCATATGTGAATCAGTGAAACAATTATTTTGTATTTATACACAAATCATATAATAATATAAATAAATACATAGGCATAAAATACAATTGTTATCCGGTCCGCCAACATACATACATACATACATACATACATATATGCGTTCCACTTGCAAGTGCATTCGCCTCACACAAGCGTTCATATATATATGTATACATTCCACAACTCAGTGTACGGTTCTGAGCGCACAGTGGGATAAATCGTGTTCGCTGCGCTCAAATAAAATTAAATATAATAAAATAAACAAGAGCTATAATTTTGGCGCCAAAATTAATTTGTGCGTGTTTTTACTTAAAGTGAGTAAATTTCAATCATAGTGGCGATGAACTCCAGCGGCGCCGTCACAGGAGAACCCACTCCATCTCGGAGTGCGATTTTAAAATGCAAGGCAAAGGGTATCCTCCAGGATTTGAAGAGGATCCAAGGCGCCCTGCAGCCAATGTCAAAGGTGGAAGACGCTATGCTCCATGTGCGTCACGGCCAGTTGGTCGCCATATACGAGGATTTTAAGGCCATTCACGGGGAGCTGGAAGAGTTAGATATTGCTGAGATAAGCAGCGACTTGCGATGGACAGTGTCTGAGCTTGTAGCTACGACTCATGCCGAAATCGAGCACGAGACGTCGTTGCGCTCTGCTCGAATTGCTGCCCATTCCACCCTGGCCAGCGGAGTTTCCAGTATCCAGGTGGACCCAGCGCTCAGTCGGAGTTTTCAAGCCTTGCCTCCTCTTCCTCTTCCTACTTTCAGCGGAGGATATTCAGAGTGGGCTGAGTTTCATTCGGTCTTTTCGACGATCGTAGGCTGCAATCCTTATATAAGTAAGGTGGAAAAGTTTCAGAGGTTGCGATCGTGTCTTCGGGACTCCGCTTTAGAGGCAGTCCGTTCCTTGGAAATCTCCGAGGAGAATTATGATGTCGCAGTGCAGCTTTTGGAGAATCGATTTAATAACCGTCGGTTGATATTTCAGGCTCATGTGAACGAGATTCTGGGCCTCAATCTATTGGAAGGTGGGTCAGTGGCAGCGCTTCGAGGGCTGTCCGATAAGTTCAATGCCCATATGCGAGCCTTAAAAAATTTGGGGACGACAGTTCAGATCGCCGGCTGCATCATCGTCCAGGTACTTCTTCAAAGGTTGGATCCAGCCACTCAGGCCAAGTGGGAGGAAGGTCAAAATGCCTCGAACTCGGATCTCATCCCTACTTGGGAGTCGATGGCAGAGTTTTTGGAACAGCGTTGGAGGACTTTGGAGGCTATGGATGTGGCCTTGGCCGCCTACGCGCCGGGCACTCAGGTGGGAAGACGTAGAGTCGCAAATAACAGTAGAGCTTCCTTTATTATTACTAATTCGCCTGCCTCTGCCTGCATATTATGCGGTGGGTGGTCCCATGTAGTTTCTGCATGCCCAAGATTTTTGTCATTGCCCCCTGAGAGCCGCCTTAGCGAGGCTAGGCGACTAGGTCTATGTCGCAAATGTTTCCAAACTGGCCATCACCTGCGTGAGTGCCTCGCTGATAATTGTCGCAGTTGTGGGAGGAGGCATCACAGTCTGTTGCATTTCTTGGAGTTACAGTCTTCCAGCAGCCAACCTTCGGCAGTGCCGTCTACATCAGCCGCAGCCGAGTGCGCCGAGCCAATAGGCGCTTCACCATCCACGGCTAATGCACTAGTTGCCCAGGGTCGCAGCGGTGAGATAGCCTTACTGGCCACAGCGAACATTCTCATTCGGAGTTGTGCTGGGGTTTTTGTTCCTTGCCGGGCTCTTTTGGATTCAGGATCGCAGGTGCACGTGATTACGTCCCGACTGGCTAGTCAGCTGCAGCTTCGTAGACGCAAATCGTACGTGGCAGTGTCGGGCATTGGCGACACTGGCTTCGCGACAGACGGATTCTCTGTTGATGTGCTCCTACGATCCCATTGCTCTGAATATTCGGCCCTCGTCAACGCTGTAATCGCCACCAACATCACGGACCTCCAGCCTAGTTTTAGCTTGGATGTTTCCAGCTGGAATATTCCATCAAACCTCACTTTGGCTGATTCCCAGTTCTTTCGACCGCAGCGGATCGATTTACTTATCGGAGCCAGTCTATTCTATGATCTGCTGTGTGTTGGTCAAATCCATCTCTCAGCTGGCCTACCCGGGCTTGGATGGGTTGTGTGTGGCGGTGGTTCACATCTGGAGAGAAAGTCGTTCGCAGCCACAGCCCGCAAGGACGTTGTTAAGAGCCCAAGCCAGCTGGATGAGCGCTTAGAGTGTCTGCTCCGTAAATTTTGCGAAATCGAAGACTGCTCCGAGCCCATTGTGAAGTGGACGAAAGAGGAATTGGATTGCGAGACGCATTTCGTGCAGCATTCTGCTCGGCTCGAGTCAGGCGCCTACTCGGTGAAGCTGCCGTTGAAGGTCAGCTCTGAGTTGCTGGGTGAATCGTACTCACGAGCCGTGCGGCGATTTCTCTCCCTCGAAAGGAAGCTTTGCCGTCAGCCTCAATTGAAGGATCAGTATGCTGCGTTCATAAAGGAGTATTTAGATTTGGGGCATATGTCTCTAGTCCCGCCTAGTCCACGACCTACCAGACAGCATTTCCTGCCACATCACTGCGTTTTGAAGGAGGACAGTTCAACAACCAAGCTCAGGGTTGTTTTTGATGGTTCGGCTGCCACTACGTCTGGGTATTCATTGAATGACGTTTTGATGTGTGGTCCAGTTATCCAACCAAAGTTGCAGCACATTCTTCTAAGGTTTCGTTGCCATAGAGTGGCCATTACAGGAGATATTTGCAAAATGTACCGATGCGTCAGAGTTTTCCCCGAGGACAGCTATCTGCAGTGCATTCTCTGGCGGAATTCCACCCAGGATGAGTTGCAGGTTTTTAAACTGGATACGGTCACTTATGGGACAAAGCCGGCCTCATTTTTATCAGTTCGAGCAATGCATCAGTTGGCAGAGGATGAGCAGTCTATGTTTCCAAAGGGTGCCGAAATTCTGCGTCGCGATTTTTATGTTGATGATCTAATTTCCGGAGGTGACTCCATAGAGGAGGCTACCAACATAATGCAGCAAACATCGGGGATCCTCGCCAAGGGCCAATTTCGGTTGAGAAAGTGGTGCTCCAATTTTTCTGAAGTGCTCTCTGACGTGGCGGAAGAGGATCGAGAGTCGTTCCTAAGGTTTGATGATGGCAGCAACTTTACGAAGACTCTTGGCGTCGCTTGGGATCCTTCTACTGATCGCTTGCTATTTTCGTTTGAAGGGCTTCAGTCAACCTCGAAGCCCACTAGGCGCATCATCCTCTCCTCAATCGCCCGGCTTTATGATCCGATTGGGCTTGTTGGACCTGTCATTACGAAGGCGAAGATCTTTCTTCAGAAGCTATGCCGTGAGAAGCTATGCCGTCCTGGGATGAAAGTCTACCTCAAGCTCTTCACTCCGATTGGAACATTTTGTTCATTTTGTGGAACATTTGTTCCAGCTTTGCCATGGCGCAGCGTGCTGAATTCCCGAGATGGTCACTATCATCACAGTCTGAAGTGGAGATTCGTGGATTTTGTGACGCCAGCATCGAGGCTTGCATTTATGTCGTATCGAAGGGTACAAGGTCAGAAGTCATTTACTCTGCTCAAAGTCCCGAGTCGCACCTCTAAAAACAGTTACGGTACCGAAACTGGAGTTATCTGGGGCAGAGTTGCCGGCTCGGCTTATGTCGGAAGTAGCTCAGTTGAAGGTCTACGATGGGAGGTATGTCTGCTGGTGCGACTCTGCTGTGGCGTTGTCCTGGATTCGGGAGGAGCCCGCTCGGTTTAATGTTTTCGTCGCCAATCCAGTTTCAACAATCCAGAAAATGACCAGAACGATGGAATGGCGTTATGTACCTACGTCTTTGAACCCGGCAGACATCCTCTCGCGTGGTGCTCTTCCCAAGGAGCTAGTTACTGACAACCTGTGGTCCCATGGTCCTGCGTTTCTTCTTGGACTTCAAGATCAGTGGCCAGCAGCGGATCCATCTGAAAAACCCACTCTGGAGCTAAGGGCAAGGGTTCTGCTAATCAAATCCCCGTACGTTGACGTGACAGCTGGTTCCAAGTACGCCAACTCGTTTACTCGAACTTGCTGTACAAGTTCTCACAGCGAGTCCGTCACAAGGGTGTCACTGCTAGCGATATCAAGGCTGGAACCCACCTACTATTGCGACTGGTGCAGCGTGTGAATTTTTGGGATGACATAAAGGCGCTTCAGAATGGAAAGGAAATTTCGTCAGCCAGTATACTTGCCACATCCTCTCCTTTTTTAGACAAGTTTGGCCTGTTGCGTGTGGACGGTCGTTTAAGAAATTCTACATTGGATTTTGATAGTCGTCATCCAATAATATTGCCTAGAAGCCATCCAGTTACTCGGGCTATAATTGTTGATTTCCATGAGCGTAATCTACACACGGGGCCTCGTGCTCTGCTGGCTATTATTCGATCCCAATACTGGCCGATCGGGGGGAGGAAAACGGTGACGAAGGCGTTGCACAAGTGTATCCGATGCTTCCGCACCAAGCCTCGATTGCTGGAGCACATTATGGCTGATCTCCCGGAGCAAAGAGTCAGCGGTTGCCAGGTTTTCGGAGTGACTGGTGTGGATTTTTGCGGGCCATTTTACTATAAGCCAGAAGTTCGCAATAAAGCTCCCGTAAAATGTTACGTAAGTGTTTTCATTTGCTTTGCTACTAAAGCCGTGCACTTAGAGATGTAAGGGATCTATCCACATCTGCGTTTTGACATGCTTTAAAACGGTTTATATGCACTCGCCGAAAGCCTCAGCACATTTGGTCTGACAATGCGACCAATTTTGTTGGAGCTAAAAACGAGCTAAAGGAGCTGCTCCAACTCTTCATAAGCGATGAGCATCAACGAGCGCTTCTGGAGTTTTGCGCGATTGAGACCATCGAGTGGCATTTTATTCCTCCTCGATCTCCGCATTTTGGTGGACTCTGGGAAGCGGCTGTCAAAACCGCAAAGCATCATTTTTACCGGGCTGTTGGGTCCTCAGTTCTTGGATTTGACGAGCTGCGAACTTTGCTTTGTCACATTGGTGCTGTCATAAACTCACGGCCTTTATTGTCTCTTTCAGAGGATCCTGCAGACCTTGATGTTCTAACGCCATCCCATTTTTTAACTGGTGGCCCGTCAGTCAGTTTTATCGAGCCTGATGTCACAAAGCTGAATTTCAATCGTATGGACAGCTGGCAGCGTGTGTCTTTCCTGCAGCAGTCTTTCTGGGCCCGATGGAAGGAGGAGTATTTAAGCCTTCTTCAGCAGCGCTCCAAATGGCGTGCGTCCGGCCCTGCCTTGGCGATTAACGATGTGGTGCTAGTCAAGGACGAGAACCTACCCCCCATGAAGTGGCCGTTGGCTAGAATTCTGGATCTAGTCCCTGGTCGGGATGGAGTGCCTCGAGTGGCGGTGGTTAAAACCGCTTCTGGAACTACCAAGCGCGCAGTGACCAAGCTTTGCCTATTGCCCCTTAAGGATGAAGTTGAAGAACAGGCCTCAACTGGGGGAGTATGTCGGGTCAGGCAGCAGCCACGGCATAAATTTAATCAATATAAATGTAACATATATTTATAAATGTAATAACTATAGTTTAGAATATAATCATTTTCTCATTGCTATTGTTGGTCGCAAGCCGACTCTTCTCGGCCGCTCGGCTTTATTTTATCTTTGTCATTTTAAGTTAACGAGCTTTCGCCCGGCCTATGCTCAAAGCGTAGGTCTCACTTGTACTCTCTATCTCAGTGCATACGCATCATAAAATCGGAGCTTTCTCACTCCATGTCATATGCGAATAAATAAACATTTATAACGTTGTGAAAAAAATAATATCCCCTTTTTTGTAAAAAATTTTGGAAAAAAGGGAAAAGGTCATTGAAAAGGCTCAATGACCAAACAGTTCCTCTAACTTTACTTTCATATTTAAATACAATTTTTTTTTGTATTTTTATTTATTTATTTTCTACTTTTTTTTATTATTTTTATTATATTTTAGATTGTCATTTTCTTATGTATTTATTTGTTCATTCAAAATAAAATCTTAATTCAAGGTTTTAAATCGTAATTTTTAGAAAGAAATTTTTCTAATGTATAAATTTTTCATTAAATATATGTATATATGTATATTTGCGTCAAAATAATTATTTTTTTTTTTGCAATATATTTTTATTACAATTATCACAATTATTGTGGACATATGCAACTAGATCTTATCTAGATCGTTTGCTTGGCTTAGTGCCCTGTTTCTTATACACTTATTGTGCATTAAGTATGTTTTATACAGTATATATCCACACATAATTATAACAATTTTCAACAATAATATATTTGTTAAATGGGAATCGATATTTATTCATTCTATTTTATTCATAACATTTGCAGTGCAATCCACTATCTTTGTATCTGTTAATCCCATTGTGTTTATATTTTTAATTTCTTCGCTATCGAATTTACTTATACTATTTTTGTTCATTTATACATATATTCATTCGTATGTATTTATATATTTTTTTTTCTTTTGAATGTGCTTTTGAAGTAAAAAGTGCTTAATTTCGTTGTTAAAAAAAAATTGTTTTTTTTTACAGATTTCAACATAATTTTCTTTACAGGCTATACTGCTATTGGGCGGAAAGGATTCCGCTCAATTTCACATAAAGCGGTTTAAAATTAAAATGCAACGCAGTGCATAAATATATTCTATATTTGTTATTGTTGTGCACTCATTGTAGCGCTGTCGGTTCGTATATCCTTGGTCGGGCTTGATGTGCTGGCTGCACAGGTCACAAGACTTTCCTCGAGTCCTCGGAGCTTCTTATGTCCTGGGCCTTTTGTTCTATCTTTGCATGTTTTTTAATGCAAGTGAACTTGCATTCTGGGGCATGTAGCGTTCCTGGGCAGTCGTTCGGGCACACATCGATGTATTTTGGCATAGGCTTTGAAGATGGCGGTTTATTAGTTTCTTTTATTATTTGAATGTTTGCTGAGTGAGTTGCGGTTGGGCGCTTTTTAAGCTGAAGGCTTTCTTTGAGAAAATCTAGCTCAGCAGTTAATTTTACTGCTGTAGCCGATGGGGGTGGATTATTTTTGTATAATAGCAACTTAATGTGTGCTATTCTTTTGTTAATCTTGTTCTTCTGGCCTCCGCGTCCCATTATCCGCACTCTACTCACTCAGACTTTTTTTTTCACAGCCGCCTTTTGCATCCATATTTTGGTCCATTGAGTCCTTAGATTTCCTTAGGTCCTGTCACGGTCGCCATGTATTATTTCCACCATCAAATTCTTTCTTTATTTGTTGTGTATTTTGGCATAGGCTTTAAAGATGGCGGTTTATTAGTTTCTTTTATTATTTGAATGTTTGTTGAGTGAGTTGCGGTTGGGAGCTTTTTAAGTTGGAGGCTTTCTTTGATAAAATCTAGCTCAGCAGTTAATTTTACTGCTGTAGCCGATGGGGGCGGATTATTTTTATATAATAGCAACTTAATGTGTGCTATTCTTTTGTTAATCTTGTTCTTCTGGCCTCCGCGTCCCATTATCCGCACTCTACTCACTCAGACTTTTTTTTTTCACAGCCGCCTTTTGCATCCATCCTTTGGTCCATTGAGTCCTTAGATTTCCTTAGGTCCTGTCACGGTCGCCATGTATTATTTCCACCATAAAATTCTTACCTTATTTGTTGTGTCCCAGTAATGCGCTATTATTATTATGTATTATTTCCATCAAATTCTTTATTTCGGAGAGAGCGACATATCGTGTCGCTGCTCTGGTTCTTTTCAATCTGTTCTATTGATACAGTTTAACTTATTCTAAGCCTTCCATAAAAAGGCTGCGCTGCTGCAGAGGGCAGCGGCCGAGCGTCGGCAATATATATATATACTCGCGTATATATACTCGCGAATATATGAGTGAAGTAATGATGTGCATGCAATTGTTTATGTTATTCGTAAGTTCGTATGTGGCTGTAGCTGGGCAGCATAAGAATGCTGACCAAGCGTTTAAGCCTTATGCGCCCAAGTGGCTGATCATATTACACTTGAACTGAAGTCAAGGGATTCTGTATTTATTGCAACAAAGTGTCACAATTTATTGATTAATAATTATTGTGCAGTGATCATTGCCTATTTAAGAGCGCGTATGCGTTTTATTACGGATGCGGTTGCTCCTGAGTCCATTTTAAATGAAACCCCTTTGTTCAAGATTTCCAGATCAATGACTTTTTGGTTCCTTTCATTTTTCATGAAGCCTGTTACACTGTACACTGCTTCAATCATTTCTATATCGTTTGCTTCGTTTTTACCTTGCTTTTTAACTTGGCCTTGATTTCGCCAATTACTTTTGTCTTGCTTTGACATACATAAGACGGTAATATGTACCACACTAGTAGCATACGGCATCGCGAAACTTGCCCTTTTCTCTTAAATGAGAATGCCCACAGCCAGAGCACGATTTTAATGCGTTTTTGTTTGATTTCCTTACTGGCGTTTCTTTTTGATAACTATTAATTGCATTAAGGGGTACATTTTTTTCTACATTTTCTTTTAGCGATGCTACGGTATTTGTTGTTGTCTCGTAAGTTTCTGCTATTATGAGCACATCTTCAAGAGTTGGTTGCGTCTTTTGAAGAGCAGATGTGCGAAATGCATCATATGGCGTATGATTTGATCGCGAATCATTTCATCTACATAGTTTGACAAACAACCTTCTGCGTGGCACACAAACTTGCATTCACGAGCGATCCCGCGCATGTCGGCTACCCACTCTCTATGTGATTGTGAATGTTTCATCTCTCTTTTGAAGAACTCGTAACGAGCTGCAACAATATGACGTTTGGTTGTGAAAGGCTCCGTGAGCTTGTCTGTGAGTTGCTTGTATGTAAATGTGTTCAAATTGCTACTTCCCAAAAGATTTTTTAGAAGTTCAAATATTGATACACCACACCACGAAAGGAAGTAAGCTTTTTGTTTCAGATCTGCACTGACCGAATATGCATTAAAATGTTGTGATAATTGTTCAAGATATGACTCCCAGCTTTGTACATCTTTGTCAAATATGTGAAACGGAGGGCATATAGATTCACCCGCGCGTCAAAAATGTTGCCTGCGATGTGGCTGGCTCTGGTTGCTGTTGCCACTGCTCCCAGCAACATGTTGCTAATGACAGCCACATCTCACATCAAGTGCATCCCCGCCCCGGATCCGGGCAGATGCATTTTAATGCCAAAATGTTATGTCCATAAGGTAGAGGTCTGTGCGTTTATTTTGAAGTGTGGCTGCAAACTGCCTTTATTAAAGTGTCTATATCTATTTGTGAATTTACAGAGTTGCCCATAATGTTAGTGATTAAAATGTCTGGTAACGTTAGTATAAGAGAAGAGAGTGTAGGTTTTTTAAGTATACATATATGACAGTACCCTTGAAACTGTGGATTTGGGTTTAGCTCTACATCTGCCAGCGAATCAGGTGGGCCAGCGTAGACCATATAAAATCTATCGTGCATGCTCCTTAATGGTCGGCCTGCTCCTTGTGCCCGGAGCGGTGTCCTTGCACATGCTGTGCCTTTTTGGCCAATGCTTGCATATGCTGTGCTTTATTGCCCAAGGTTCCTTGCCTTGTTGAGGAACGCTACGATGAGGTTCAGCTTACCCTCTGTTTCTAGCTGTCATATAACTGGTTAATCGAAAATTCCATAATTCTGCTCTTTTTGATGTTAGAATAATGGGACTCTCTACGTATTCTCCTTTGGGCAAATTTATTCTATCTGCCAAATTTTATAGGGATCGGACGACTATATCCTATAGCTGTCATATAACTGATTAATCGAAAATGCCATAATTCTGCTCTTTTTTATGTTAGAAGGATGGGACTCTCTGTGGATTCCAGTTTGGGCACATTTTTTTTGATCTGCCAAATTTCATAAGGCTCGAACGACTATATCCTATAGCTGTCATAGAACTGATTGATCGGAAATGCCATAAATTTCTTGTTTTTTAAACTAGAGGGATGGGACTTACTATGGATTATACTAAATACATACATTTAAATTTATTCTATCTGCCAAATTTTAGAAGGATCGGACGACTATATGTTATAGCTGTCATATAATTGATTGATCGGAAATGCCCTAACTTTATTGTTTTTTAAGTTAGAGAGATGGGACATACTATGTATAATAGTTAATAAATAAATTTAAATGTATTCGATCTGCTGAACTTCATAAGCATCGGACGACTATATTCTATAGCTGTCATATAACTGATTGATTGGAAATGCCCTAACTTTATTGCTTTTTAAGTTAGAGAGATGGGACTTTCTACGGATTTCTACGGAATTTTATAAGGATCGGACGACTATATCCCAAAGCTGTCATATAACTGATTAATCGAAAATTCCATAATTCTTCTCTTTTTTATGTTAAAAGGATGGGACTCTCTGTGGATTCTAATTTTGGCAAATTTGTTTGATCTGCCAAATATCATAAGGATAGGACGACTATATCCTATAGCTGTCATAGAACTGATTAATCGAAAATGCCATAATTCTGCTTTTTTATGTTAGAAGGATGGGACTCTCTGTGGATTCTAATTTTGGCAAATTTGTTTGATCTGCCAAATTTCATAAGGATAGGACGACTATATCCTATAGCTGTCATAGAACTGATTAATCGAAAATGCCATAATACTGCTTTTTTATGTTAGAAGGATGGGACACTCTATGGATTCATCTTTGGGCAAATTTATTTAATCTGATGAATTTTAGAAGGATCGGACGACTATATGTTATAGCTGTCATATAATTGATTGATCGGAAATGCCCTAACTTTATTGTTTTGCGAGCAATTATCCAGCACTACTTTCGTTCTCGCTTCCGGCTGGGATCCTATCAATGAAGCTGTGGCTGCGACTTCTCAGGCTTCTCAGATCGCCACGCTGAAGTAAAGTTCTTGCCAACCGCCAACATTCTCGTCCGTGGCCAGTCCGGCTCATAAGTTTATCTCATCATATCACGGCTGGCCTGCCAACTTCAGCTGCTTCGGTTCAAACACTGGCGTCTCACATAATAGACATAATAGACAACATTACTGGAAAATTTCTGGCAATATTATTCTGGCAGATTCGAACTGCCACAGAGCGCAACTTTTCGATTTGCTTGTTGGAACCAGTCTTTTTTGTTGTCTCTCAGTTGGCGCAGAAGACACGTTTTGGATGGGTAGTTTCTGGAGGTAGTGGCACCCAAGGGAAACACCGTTTGGCCACTTCATGCCAGGTGATTCCTGCTGACTCCAAAAACAATCTTGACGATCGTCTCGATTATCTTCTCCGCCAATTCTGGGAACTGGAAGCCTGCACTGAGCCGATCCTTCAGTCTACTAGGGAGGAGCTCGATTGCGATGTATATGATGTCCTGATGTCAGGTCCCGTGATTCAACCCTAGCTTTTCCATACCTTGCTTCGGTTCCGGTCTCATATAGTCACTTTAACGAGGGACATTTACAAGATATACGTCGCTCCAGATGATAGCTTATTGCAGTGCATCCTCTGTCGAGATTCTATCCACAATGACTTGAAAGTTTTCTAGTTCGACCGTGACTTATGGCGCAAAGCCAGCGCAGAATTCTTTATTGTAAAAGCTGTGCAATCCCCCCAATTTCCCCAATCCCAGCTCCCCGAGATTGTCGACTGTTACTTTTGCCACCGCATCCGTCACGAATATATATTCTTAATCAGAATTAACTTATATTCTATTCTTAAGCATGCCCGTCTATCTATTTCTACGGAAACTAGTCTCTCAGTTTTGAAGCTATCGACTTCAAACTTTTCACACATCCTTATTTTCTTTGCAGGCAGTATATAAGTCGATCGGTTAACTATATCCTTTAGCTGGGTTCAACTTTGGGCAAACTAATTCGATATGTCAAATTTCAAAAGGATCGGTCGACTATATCCTATAGCTGTCATATAACTGATTGATCGGAAATGCCATAACTTTGTTGATTTTTAAGTTAGGAAGATGGGACTCACCAAAATCGTGATTACGTAATATATGGACAGCCCCTAAGACAGTTCCTAAGGCATCAGTAGTTAACTCAAATGTTTTTTTTTTTAATTAGATAACTAAGGATTATGATCATTAACATAATAACTGAAAACTACCTGAGTTTTTAGCATACAAATGCTTCAGTATAACTAACATCTCTAATATTTATTTTGGCAACGTCTTAAGACAACGGGGGGATTTGGAAATGAGGGATGAAAAGTTTGCATTTTATTTGGGTTTGCTATTGTTGCTTCAGTAGTAATTATGTGTGCCTAATGCCCTTGTTTAATTGAAGTTCATGATTTGATTTTCTTAAAATACACAAGGTCTTTTTAAAAGGATTGAATATGTTCTTATAAGGTGGTTGAAAATATGACAACATCATCTATATATACTACTATTCATACATCGATGGAAAGTAGCGAGGGCATTTTGTAAATCAAAAAGCATTCCAGTATATGCATAGTGTCCTTTCTTTGTGTTAAATGTCGTTTTTTTTGTATTAATCTTGGGTCCATTCCACTTTGATGAAAACTCTATGCTAACATAGATCTTAAGTTGTAAAATATGGATATTGTCCTTAGCTTATCTAATATATCATCCATCCATATAAGAGAAAGAGCTTAGCTTCACAGCCTTCAGTGCGAAAGCAGTTGTTAACACTAAAGTTTAAAGGCGAATCTTTTTTAATTAATTATTTTCCACTTTGATGAAAACTCTATGCTAACATAGATCTTAAGTTGTAAAATATGGATATTGTCCTTAGCTTATCTAATATATCATCCATACTATGGAGTAGAAAACTTATCGTCAACAGTTATGTCGTTATGTCCTCTGTAATAAATAGAAATTGTGGAATGTGCTATGCATCTATTTTCTTGGGTACTATTACTATAGGTCTACAATAAGGATATGCCCGCAAGTCGCATGCCATGCCCAAAATATCTGATATCGTTTTTGGTGACAACAAAATAACAAAAGGTGTAAAAATTTACACATTAAAAATATTCTTGTACACGTGCCGAGTAAGAATTTTTTTTTATATGTAATTTTGTACTCCTATATAGCATTTTGTCGTCACTAATATATGTGCAGGTTTGTCGTCGGTATATTACCTCGTCAAGAGGTTTTTTTATATGACATCAGTTTTATTTTTATTTACAAAGACTTCGGATTTTTTAACGTTAGGTTAAACGTTAGCGCAAAAACAAACAGACAGGCGTACAGACAAACGGACATGCTTATATCAACTGGAAATAGTTGATGAAGTACCACCAGAAATAATTACAGTACAGTGGAAAAGAAATGAGAATAGAATTTGTCTGATTCTTTTTTGGGTCCAACAATTGTTCAACAAAAGAGATTTTTTAAAATCTAGATGCAATTTATAAGAGAAAGAGCTTAGCTTCACAGCCTTCAGTGCGAAAGCAGTTGTTAACACTAAAGTTTAAAGGCGAATCTTTTTTAATTAATTATTTTAATATATTTGATGACTTGATAATAGAGTTAGTCTCTTCAGGAGCAAAGTGTGACGAACTGGATAAGGTTTCTCATTTGCTCTTAACATTACCTTCTTCCTATGATAGCGTAATAACCGCAATCGAAACTTTATTGGAAGATAATTTAACTTTAGCATTCGTTAAAAATCGTCTTCTTGATCATGAGATAAATAGCGATAGTTAATAAATACCCAAATTTCGGCAATGAAAAGGGAATGAAAATCTTCCACTGAAGAAATAAGTTCAATAACATGAAAAGCAATTCAAGCGCAAAATTAAAATGTTACTATTACCAAAAAATGGGTCACTTTAAAATGGATTGTTTTATTCTGAGACGAGTCGAGCAGTCTGAAAAATCAAAACAGGCTCAAATTGCAACTGGGAAAAGCTTTACTATTAAAAGAAACTACATTTCATTTATACTTGATTATGGTGCTTCTGATCACATGATCAATGATAAAAATGTATTTAATAACTTTATCCATTTTAAAACTCCTATTGAAAATTATTGAAAGTGCGATACTTATATTAAAGCAACAGCTAAGGGTATTGTACTTACTGTACAAACAATGAGTGGGACAGAAATTACTTTAAAAAATGTTTTATACTATCCAGATTCCCCACAATATACTTTCTGACAAGCGTATGCAAGATGCTGGTTTATCAATTGAATTCGATTCAGGAGGAGTAAAAGTAAAAAAAGTGGTTGTGTAATCATTGAGGGTATGTACAACAATAATGTTCCTATCTTGGATTTCAATTTATGTCCAATTTATGTGAAGTATTTACCATTTTTAAAGATTTTCTTGCTAAAAGTGAAGCCCATTTTAATCTAAAGGTCGTGAATTTGTATATAGATAACGCAGGAAAATATTTATCAAATGACTTGCGTAAATACTGTGTTGAGAAAGGTATAACTTACCATTTAACAATTCTACATTGTCTTCAATTAAATGGTGTGTCTGCACGTATGATCAGGTCGATAACTGAGATAACTCGCTCAATGATCAGCGGAGCTAATTTAGACAAAAGATTTTGAAGCAGTTTTGACGGCTACTTATTTCAGAAATAAATGTCCTAGTAATGCTTTAAAAGGAGTAGCAAAAACTGCATATGAATTGTGGCACAATCGTAAACCATGTTTAAAATATTTAAGAGTCTTTGACTCCACAGTTTATGTACATAACAAGACAAGAAAACGGAAATTTGATAACAAGTCATTGATGTCTATACTTGAATTCTAGAATTCTAGATGTTTTCCAGAATGGAAAATAATTCCCAGAATGAGAGTATGGGTCTTGACAACCGCCAGAATGAAAGTCTGCAAAATTTTTCTGATAAACAGAAATCAGAAAAGGAGAGGGACCTAGAACTTTCGGCTGTAGACGTTTCACCAAATGCTATGATTAATTCTGAATCAAGTTCTATTCTAAACAAAATGGTTGTTAGACGAAGTGAACGATTACAGGACAAACTTACAGGATACAGGATTACAGGATATCTTATAAGTCTATAAAAAAGTGTATTTTAAATGCGCATATATTTTTCAATAGTATTCCGAATACATTTGATGAAACTCAGAATAGACCTGATACAGAAAAATGGAATAAAGCTATTAAAGAACAATTTTTTTTTTTTTTTTTTTTTTTTATTTCGCGCGTTTCTTTCTGCATACGGCTCGAATCGCGGGGATAGATCCGAGAGAGTATAAAGAGAAGGAGTAGAGTATTACGAGGAAGAGTGTTGCACAGATAAGGCGTTTAGTATAAAGGATTTAAGATTGTTAGTAGAGCAAAGTAGCAAGATGTTGTAGAGACCATTGTAGTCCGTGTTGGATCGTGTTGGGCATATGTCGAGCTGCAATGGCTAAGGAGTAGAGGACGAAAGTTTCTGGTCCTTCTACTAGGAACATTATAATTTAAGCGTGTTAGTAAATGCTGGCTGTCTACATTTCCATTAATAAGATAAACTAGAAACATGACACCCAGCATCGTTCTACGGTTTGTTAATGATGGTAAGTTTATTAATAAAAGTCTACTATGATAGGATGGAAGGTGAAGACTTGCATCCCAATTAAGTCCCCTAAGTGCGAAGATAAGGAAGTTTTTTTTGTACAGATTCTATGTGATCTTGGTGTACTCTGTATTGAGGACTCCAGACACACGATCCATACTCAAGAATCGGACGGACTAGTGAAGTATATAAAGTTTTTGTTAAGTACGGGTCATTGAATTCTTTTGACCATCTTTTAATAAAACCAAGCACACCCATAGCTTTATTAACCATGGTGGATATATGGTCGGTAAATTTAAGTTTCAAATCTAATAGGACACCCAGATCGTTAACCTGAAGTAATCGTTCTAAGGCATTCCCATAGAGAAAGTACGTAGCCTGGTGAGGACTAGATCGATAAAATGACATGAGTTTACATTTCGATCCATTAAGCTTTAGGTTATTTGCTAAACACCAATTTTGAAATTTATCCAAATCGGATTGAAGTCTAGATTGGGCGCTAGTAAATCTATACTGAAGACAAAGCTTAACGTCATCAGCGTACATAAGTACAAGTGAGTCAGTTAAGGCAAGGGGCAAGTCGTTAATAAATAATGTAAAAAGTAATGGTCCAAGATGGCTTCCTTGAGGCACCCCAGATGTGACGCGGATTAAACGCGAGGTAACATGTTTAAAGAAAACACGTTGGGTTCTTTCAGATGAGTAACTCGAAATCCAAATCAGGAGATCAGTTGGGAATCCCAAAAGACTGAGATTACTTATAAGAAGCGAAAGGTTAACAGAGTCAAATGCTTTACTGAAATCAGTGTAAATGACGTCTGTTTGTAAGCCATTCCGGAACCCATCCATGACAAAAGATGTTAGCTCCAATAAGTTGGTGGTGGTGGAGCGGCGCTTCATAAAGCCATGTTGGCACGGGGATTTTATTGAACTACATAGGTGTTGCAAATGTGGAGTGATAAGTTTTTCGAAAAGCTTTGGAATTGCTGACAATTTAGAAATGCCTCTATAATATGCAGCATCGGATTTTTCCCCTTTTTTATGAAGAGGAATAATGTAGGATTCCTTCCACATAAGGGGAAAAATCGAAGTCTCCAGCGATAGATTAAAGAGTCTAAGGAGCGGGTTGCACAGTGCCTCGGCAGTTCTTCAGAACGCATCCTGGTACTCCATCAGGGCCTGGCGAATACACGGGCTTGACCTTAAGAAGATCCGATAATACACCACTTTGATCAAAAGATTGGCAAAAAATCTGGTTGGCTGATTGAATCTTATAAGTGTAAGGCTGAGTTGGAATGGTGCTACATGAATAAGTTGTTTGAAAAAACTTTGCGAAGAGATCGGCCATCTCTTCGGCCGAATGTGAATTATATTCACATTCATTAAATAACACTTGGTCTTTAGTAAAACGACCTGAAAATATAAATATAGTGGACTGTAAATGGGTTTCCACAATAAAGCATGATGAAAATGGTAAAGCAGTTAGATACAAAGCTAGACTTGTTGCCAGAGGATTCACTCAGGAATTTATGATTGATTATGATGAGACTTTTGCACCTGTAGCTAGAATCTCGAGTTTTAGATTAAATTTAGCTTTTTCGTACCAGTTTGGTCTGAGTGTTCACCATATGGATGTCAAAACTGCTTTCCTTAATGGAATCTTGAGAGAAGAAATATATATGATGGCTCCTCAAGACAAAGGCGATATTCTAGACAAAGGCGATATTTTAAAAAATATATATCTACTATTATATATGTATATAATTTGGTAATTGCTACAGAGAATTGTGGCACTATGTGCAAATTTAAATCTTACCTCATGAGTAAATTCAGAATGACTGATTTGCAAGAAATAAAACATTTTATTGGAATTAAAATTGAGAGACAAGATAATAAGTTATACCTTAGTCAAACAGCGTAAATTAGTAGTATACTCAACAAATTTAACATGAGTGATTGTAATTCGGTTAATACTCCTCTTGCAAGTAAGGTTGATTATTAAATTTAATAGAAACTTTTGATGCTACTTGCCAAAACCTAATAGGTTGTTTAATATACCTCATGTTATGCACACGCTCTGATTTATGTACTGCGATAAGCATACTTAGTAGGTACACAAACAATAACAACAAAGAATTATGGCAAAGTCTGAAAAGAGTTTTGAGATATCTAGAAGGCTCAGTAGATCTTAAATTATGTTATGTTAAGAACAACAAATATTCTGACACTGTAATTGGATATGTTGATTCAAATTGGGCTGGAAATGTTACGTTTAGAATGAACACTACTAGATTTATGTTTAAGTATTTGATTCTTGTTTAATATGTTGGAATTCACAAAAGCAAAATTCAGTTGCGGCATTATCCACAGAGGAAGAATATTTAGCTTTATTCGAGGCAGTTAGGGAAGCTATGTGGTTAAAATCATTAATGAAAGGAAATTAACTTTCATACGAATGATCAAATTAAAATATATGAAGATAATCAAAGCTGCATAAGCATAGCCAATAATCCAATATAATTATAATAATATCCTACTAGCCATAAAAGACCAAAACATATTGATATAAAATATCATTATACTCGAAATCAGATTGAAAAGAAACTACTTTTTCTTGAGTATATTTCTACAGAGAACCAGCTTGCCGCTTTATTTACCAACCCGTTACCAACAGCCAGATTTATATCCCTAAGAAACCAGATTGGACTTAATGGATAAGTGAAGACAGAGTTCCGAGCTATACATTGGATTTTTATTTTGGATTGTTAATCTTGTTCATAAAAATTGTATTTGTAAATTTTATAAGAAAAAATTATAGTAAACGATCTGATTAGGTTTTCTAGGGTTTTTCCTAATCCCTGCAACAAATTTTGGATAATAATGTAAATTCCCAAGAATGCAAAGCTCTCGTTATTTTTGTTTCTATGCTTCTTTTGAGTTGGTGTGTTGAATATACTTTGATCAACTATCCTTTTGTTTTCTAATGTCAAAGTAATACAAAAGCGGCCACAGAAACATTCCCCTGCAGTACCAGCCACCTATGAAACACGCATGATGCACTCGTGCGTCCCTCTGCTCCCTCATGAATCAGCCCTGAAATGTAGAACAAGGTGCCATGAATTCGATATTCAGGCATGATTGAGCCCATAATCCGCCCTGATTCCGAATCATGATTCAGGAGTGAAAATCATCTCGAAATCTGCCCTGATTCAGACCTGAATTTCCGGGCTGAATCCGCCCTGAAAAGGAAGCATGAATCCGGGCTGAAAAAGTTGAATAAATCAGGGCTCATTCATGGGCTAAAATAAAAGCAAAAAATTTTTGAAACTGACCACCACCTTAAATCTCCCAATTTGATATTTATTATTTTTGTATGTATTCCTTAACAATTGATGTTAATTTATTTTTACCAATTGAAAACAAAATTAAAATGTTAAGTAACATTATTAATATTGAAAAGTTACATTTATGAATTACATACCCTCCACTGGGAATTGAACCTTCGTGCTTTTGTTTACTGGACCAACATGCAAGCCCAAAAATCAACTCATAATACACCTTTTTCTGCTGGGAATCGAATCCACGACCTTCAGATTAAGAGGCAGGTATCTTAACCATTTAAATAAATTTAGTACAGTCGTAGACTCCGTAACGTAAAGAGCTAACGTGCAATAAAAGAAAAAAATAAAATAATATTTCTAAAGGTAAATTATAATATTAAAGAGTGTTTTATTTTAGAGATCGAGTTATATGACACATAAATCTAAGAGTTTCATGGTAGATTTCGAAATTCCCGGTTGTAAGAACATTTTCGAAAATTTCTATACAAAATTAATCGACGGAACTACACGCACTTTCCAGAAATTTGTTAAGTTTCTTATAACGCTCTACAAAAGGAGTTTAAAATCTCCCATATTTATACATTTTGTTAAAAGTGACAAAAATAATTGAAAATAATTTTAATATGTACTCTTTTGCCGCAAGTGCTTTTGCATATAAATCAGAGCTGGCAATGCACAACCCAGGATGTCGAATACTCTTCGGATGTTTACGCAGACAGCACTCCGCAACATTGCGGAACGTATGTGGTGAGACAGCAATGAGCGTAGGTGGAACTCAGCTCTTCGGACGAAACAGGTATATGTCACACTGTTTGGCGCGTGCAAGAAAACTTGTATCATGCAATAGCCCAATATACCCATAATGACAATTAACTTAAATACATATTATTGCGGTCAACTCGCTCTGCTATTCTCGCAGTGAAGAGCACACTAATATATGTATAGGCATTAGCGACCCGCTGTCTTCTTGGGCATATCCGATATATATATGTATCTACATAAATACCTCAGTTTAACAGTTGATTTCGTGGACATTGACAGACAATAATATTCTGTTTAAGCCAGTGTTAGTAGTGTGTAAAATAAAATAACGGTTTGAGAATTTCACCATCTACGCTAGTTAGCTTTTTATTATTTATAAATTAAATATTTATTTTATATTATATTATATAAAAGGTAATCAAACGCGATCTAGAAAGTAAACTTGAAAATATAGATTAATATTGGGCGACTTGGATGAAAATGCGATATGCATCTTATATTAAATTGAAGGCAAGCGTTTGGAATTCAGCTTATACCTGCAGCCAAATACTGATTTTTGTAATAATATGCACAAACACCAACTACAATCGAAACTGCTGACGTCAATAAAACTGATTTAGATGTCAATAAATTATAAAACCATCGATTAATCTTGAAATTCTGTGGTTTGATTACTGATCGGGTAATCTTTTTGCGACGTTCCAAAAGCATTTGTTCTTCCATCAACCGCTGCTCTCTTCTAAAGAGAAAAAAGTTACAATACCTTATGCACAAATTTTTATCACTTACTCCTGATGCATAAGAATTTCCACTTCATTTTCCAAAAGTTCTAAACTATATTTAGCGTAAAGTTTAGTGGAAGCTTTTATGAGATCTTCAAATGGTAAGTCTTCAGGCAACTAAAATAAAAAAACGTTATTTATAAATAAACTCTTATTTATAAAGTTTTTGTCTTTTTATTCGTACCCTTGATATTAAACAATGTACAGCTGCCATGTCACAATCCTCCTGCAGTATCTCTTTGGACCGATGTAATAATATAGCAGCGGTTAGAAAAATAGGTGTGTATATCGGGGATGCTAAAAAGTAGTCATATAATCTTACTACCGTTTTATATGAATTTAAACTATGTCCAAACCAAGTCAAATACCATGGTAAGGAGAACAACGTGCCAACTGAAGAAGATTGCAAAAACTCATAAAGTTCTGCATTTTCAAACTTGACCACAGGCCATATAAACATTAACCGCTTTTGTGTGGCTTCCATGGTCTCTTGCATACACTCCGAAAAATGAGTAGTCGATAGCTTATCCATTATGGCATAGGCGACTTCTTCTCCGGCAACTAGCAGAAATGTGACTGCAACGTCATGATAGCCCTGATAATAGCGTAAGTTTGGATATTTCTTAATTACACGCAGAATAAGAACTGTAAGTTGATCTTGAAGTGCGATGCGCTGCTTATACGGTATTCCTGGAGGAAATCTTTTTAAAGATCGGTTTACATCTAATACAACCTGATTATATTCATGGTGATTTTGAAACTCATTCAAAGTCGGAACTCGTTCTAACATGCTTGCATCAACCCCAGCAAGGCATGGCCACAAAATCCTTCTAAGATTGTCGTTAACCAGTCCAAACGAAGATATAGACAAGAATTTCAAAACTTCGAGCGAAATGTTTTGATTAATAGAATTTGATATAATTTCCTCTATTTTAATGCGTTTCTGTAGCTCTCCACTACTTTCTGGAACTGTGAAGTGATTTCGATATTATCTAATACTTTATAATTCATTTTATTTGCATACCATTTTCAAAAGATAAAGGCGGTTGTTCGCATTTTATACCCTCAACATCATTCATTTCTAATAAAAATTATCTTTTGCCTAAAACTTTAGTTTAAAGATTTTTTGTAAAGCTAACGTCCCTTGTTTGTGGTCGAAACGGAACAATGGAATATTGAACACAATTTTCTTATAATAAATTTTCTTATATAACTGTGGACTGTGAATTGTAATAATTTAACATTTTTGAGTTTAAGTTAAAAAAGGTTTTATGAAGAAATTTTACCCATTTTTTTTTTTTTAAATATTATTAGTAAAAACCTTATCGAAAACAAATATAAATTAGTAACAACTTAATATAAAAAATTGTGCAATGGTCTGCGTATCGTTTCATCGGGATATCCTACTATAGCGATCAACAATGTCGGTTACACAGAAAAATCCCGGAGGCAAACTTACAAAAAAAAATTTCTGAACAGAAAAAATTACAGACTACATACGCCAACATTATGAACAATAAAAAAATTATTAAAATTTCGCACAACATACGATTGTGGCATCATGTTTGGATGAGGCCCACCCTTCCTTGGGGCAAAACCACACATATTATGAAACTTCAGCGGCTTGCCTCTCCCTTCTGTTGTTTTGTGCTGTCTCTTCGGCTCTCCAAATAAAGGCAACAGTTTTCTGTCGTCAACGTTACTCCGTGCGCTGGAGTGAGTGAGATAAAGGGATGCACAGGGGGAAGCTGGCGGAGAAACGCACGCAGAGATAGAGAACATTAATAGTTTGGAGACGAAACAATGCAGACCTCGAACCATGCCACGTGCCGGAAAACGTTTTTGTTTGAAGCAGCCTATGCTGGAGGACGACTCCAGTAGTGTATCTTCTACATATATATTACCAAGAATTAGGTCTAAGAATTAAGTTTCCTATCATGTTTTATATAACTATTTTATTTCGTTTCAAAAGATACAGCGTTGCAATAATATTAAACTCTCGAATTTACGTTTCAAAGTAAGAATATAAAACATGAAAAAATGTTATTGTTGTGGTTTTGTAGCATGGAGAATCATACTGGTGACTGGTCATCTGGCTTCTATAAAATAGATAGTGAATAAATAGTGAAATGAATATGCAAGGTCAAGATATATTGATAAGAAAAACGCTGTCAATGAGCTTTCGTTTGTCAACGAATCGCTCGACTTTTGTCCTTTGGCTGGTTTTGATATTCCTTTGCCAACTCCTTTGCTATGCTAGTCTTCTAAGCTTGTAATCCTTTTTTTGTAACCCTTTTTTACCCATGCTGGCAACTGCTGCTATGCCGTCCACCATCCACTTTCACTTCATAAATCCGAACTGGTTAAATAACAGCCGCCTCAATGGTTGCTGAGAGCCTCATCGCAATCAACCTTTACAACACTTTTCCTGTTGTATCTAGCAGGCAGATTGGCCTGTTGGACGACGGCTCCTCCATCGATTTTCGTGGTTTAAGGAGCAGCAAGAGCTTCTGCACCTTCCAACGGTTGGGGAATGTGGACTCAGGGAAGCACATGTTGAACAGTTTTGCGAAGCTGTCGGCTGGGTTTGGATCTGAGCTTTGTTAGCAACTTAGATTTTCGCTATAGTCAGGACCTCGTCCGCCGTTACAACCTAGACCTCTTCGCTGCCTGCTGTGAATGTTTGCTCCGGGGTGACTTGGTTTCAGGCTGGGAATAGCGTTCTCACGATGTTCCTCAGTGTGATCGGTTCCATGGGTGATTAACCACCGACGCACATTGGGTTTCCTTCGCGAATCGCATAGTTCCAGAAAGCATATCGTTCAATGCTCTTCTCCTATCCTTAAAGGTTAGGTGCCTTTCCTCAAAGCTGTGGTTTCTTGCTTTCTGTATAAGCCTCCTTGCCTTCTTGCACTCTGTCAGGTGGTGTAAATTTCGTTGCTCCATGCAGCCATGCACGCCGCCTCAAGCTTGGTTGCGAGGGCATCAGCAATCTTGTTGGAGTCACATGGTGGAACATTGTGGATGTCGCGCAGTGCTTCGTTGAAGCTCCTCACCTGGAGCGTGTTGACTCTGTAGCCTCGTGGGTTCGGTGGAACAGAGTATCTCCTCATGGTCGCTAGCAGTTAGGCCGCCAATCCGAGCCCTGACGTAGCCATCCACGCTGTGGACTGAGTGCATTTTTGGGACATAGTTTAACTCCCGTACTGTTGCAGGCCAGGATGTGGTAAAGTCCAGGTTTAAAGAGCAGCGAGGAGAAGCAAATCTTTATAACACGTCTTTTTCGTTCAGTTAACATTCTCCTAACATCTTGCTAACATTTAATCTCGTCGTACTTGACGGTTAGGTTATAGAAGTCTACATTCCTTTAGCTCTTCCGGAAAAACTTTCTCGATTGCCTTGAAATTGGTTCCATTATCCGAATATATTTCTCTTGCCCTCGTCGGGCCATAAAGTTTGAGAGGCACATTACACATGAGCTTACATCGAGGTCATACATTATCTCTTTATGTACGGCGCCTATAGTAAAGCATGTAAATACCACGACCCACCTTTTCTCCTTGCGTCGGCTTACGTTAACAGCACTCCAGTATAAGTGAAGGATCTTTGAAGGCTGGCGATCCTGGCTGAAGGCAAAGTTGCCATCTGCGGCGCTATTGGTGCTGCTGCATGGTTTTTACATTTCTGGCACTGTTTTCAAAAAGACTTGTATGCCACGCGTAACTGGTGTATAAATAACTGACTCCTGATTATGTTTAAAGTTCCCTCATGCAGCAAATAATTGGTTCCCTCGTGAAAGTGCTTGACGAGGAGATGCGTAACCGGGTGGCGTTTTGGTAGCACTATTACTACTTTGGCTACTAAAACTACCTTTTTTAATTCGTTATTATTGTTTTCCAGTGGTAGACTTGGTTGATGATTTGGCAATTGGACATTAGGTCTTTTCAGGAATGCCGGTCCGCTGGTCCACTGCTCCAGGTGCTCCTGCTCCACTGCTGATCCTCGACGTTTTCATGTGTAGGAATCCAGCTGTGCGGCTCCTGTTGTTTCTATAATCTCACCAATTCGTTGCTTCATGAAAGCGTGGAACCTCCGTGGATCCTTTGTGACAGGACGGTCTTGGAGTCTGTCCAAAAGGTGGATTCGCTAATGTTCAAGTTTTGTTTGAGCTATGTTTTATGAGCCAGGCGGACACCGATGACGGCGGCAAGCAGTTCCATTCGTGGTATCGAGTACGGTTTCAAGGGAGCGACTTTACTTTTGGCAATGACCAGACTTGTCGTGATGTCATATCGTTTGATCACACGAAAGTAGCACGCAGCTGCATATACATATTCGCTCGCATCGACAAAGGTATGTATATAGTTCGACGCTGTGGGCGGTATTTAACAATGTTGAGTAATGTCGTAGAATATGTACGAACATAGCCAGTGATAGTATTTTCAGCCATTTTGTCCAACAACTCTGTGAAGTTTCTGGTAATTCGTCGTCCCATCCAATCCCTGATCGCCATGTTTCTTGTAGAAGAATTTTATGTCCGATAGTATAACAGGTCAAAAGTCCTAGGGGGTCATAAATTGGCATCAGAACCAGCAGAGCATCCCTTTTAGTGGGGCGTGCCGTCTCACTTAGTACGATTCTTTTTAGTTTTGGGAATCTGAAAATATATCAATCATCGGATCCCAGAAGCATCTCTTTCTTAGCGTCTCCTAAGCCTTTTGTGGGCTGTGTTGTGGCTGACTCAATGTAATGCGTTCAAGACTTGGGGTGAGTTGAAAGTCCAGTTTCTGATGTGGATACCCCCAGCTGAATGTATTTTTTTACCGCCTTCGACACTTCGATTGCGATACAAACTGACTTAAAGTTAACAAAAATGGATTTCATTCACGCAAATATGCTGTGTTTGCCGGCTGTGTCAAGAGTTTGGCCAAAGCGAGAACTTAGATAATCGGACATTGCCGTCGCGCGGTTAACTTTAGTTATCTACTCCCCCTTCTGGAATGAGGCCACCCTCGGCCGACCTTATTTGGGCAATCATCTCTTTTAGGTGAGCCGCAGTTCTTCGGGCCTGGGTGATTCGCCGATAGGTTAAGCCGATGCAGATCAAGGCGCAGCATATTGCTCCCACAATGAATACCATCTGATATGACAGATGGTAGTTGATCTCCTTCCCGAACTCTTTAACATATTCCAGATTACGTTCACTTAACCGGTGAAGGTATGGAAGGCTGAGGTTATGGTTGAAAAATCGGGTTTCGTGGACGGTGGTACTTTCGGTAAAGGTGATGAGGTATGTACCCAGTATATGGACACAGGTGCCATTGTCCACACTCGCACGAGCCGGGCGATCATTTAAAATTACAATCCTATCGTCGACGTAGGTAACGGTGTGTAGACAGCGCCAGCTTGCTAAACGTGACCCCTGTTGTTGTAGAGCAATTTTTTACTGTGTGGATTTCCCCATCGCATTCCAGCCTGAGTATGGTGTCGTGATGCGACCCGGTGGGATCTTCCATCCACACACCTTCTAGGTCTGCATGATCTAAGATCCTAGGGCTAACAACATTAACTTTGGCAAGAGCTACTGCCAACATTAAGCTGGCATAGGATGGCAACCATCCTATTTCGAGTTAGCAGCATCTCGAATAGGTGTCCCGTGTCAATTTGGGACTTTTTAGCTGATCTTAGAAGTTGATTGACGGTTGTGGAAATTTTATTAATATGGTTTTGTACTTTATTATTGATATTTACCTGCCTATTGTTTGCATTTATTAACTCAAATTCTCTAAACTTAATTTTTTTCAAAATCCTCAGCGTCCGGCACTCCCGCCACTACCTTCAACGCTGTCCCTAAGAAGTCTAAGCTGCTGGCTACTCTATGATGGACGCTCAAAGAGTCGAGCAGGTCGCGTAAATGAGCGACATCAACGATCAAGAGTTTCTGCGTATGTGACTGAGGGAACATGTGGTCATTCCATCGGTCTCTTCTATGATGCGCCTATATTCCGAGAGATTCGCAGAGTGTTTGACAAACGCGAACTCCTCCCATACCAGAATTGGCTTCTGAGTAGTCCGTGACGCGTGTCGATGTTATGGTCAAAAGGAATATCAGGGGTATGGTTGTAAACCTGTAATTCGAATGTACTGTAATTTTTGTTAAAAACCGGGTAAGGTTTTTATAGTAGTAAAAACTTATGTCAAGTGGCTAGGGACAAAAGTAATAAAAAATAAAAAATTATCAGGTGAGCGATAATACTTCTATGCTGGGTCTACCTAAGGTTGTCCTTGGACCACCCTCCCCTTAATGAGGACTGTGGTCCCCATGTTCGCTTCCACAGTTTTTCTTCGCACAATGAGAGTTTGTTCCTTAGTCGCTGGTTGGACTTCACTAGGACTTTTTTGCCAACTTCGAACACCCTGTTTTGTCGGGAAGCGTTTTCTCTGTTTTAGAGCTTATCCTGGGCTTATCCTCAGAGCTTCGTTGTCGCAATATATTCAATGTCGCAATATAGTCATTTTAGGCCTTACAATTTCATTTGCTAGCTTGACCATTTTCGGGAAGTGGTACACTGAGAGTACCTGCTTCACGTTTTCCTGGGCCGATCTGTGAGCCCTGTTGTGCTCGACAGTCAGAATTTCTCGTCTTTCAGCGATTGCAAAAATATGTGTTACGGCGTTTTTGTAGTACCAAAACTTCGTGGAAGGGAATTTCCGAACCAACTTGTCCTGTATCATTGCTAGCGTGTTCAAATCTCAATGAATGGCGTTTACGCCTTTAGGAATTATAATGTCCGCGAGCTCCTCAAGCAATGACTCCTCGCAGGTGAAGTCAATGTTATGTCGTCTCTTGTTTCCAAAGAGCACGAAGCTGCGTTTTGATGGGAATCGTGCTTCCTCCAGAATTATCTGGTTTTGAAAGCAATTAAGAGGCTTGTCCGTGGACTGAATCGTGTGGGTTAGCGACAGCTCACTGTGAATTGTGGCCGCGCATGAGAATGCCTGTTCCTCTTCTACAACGTTAAGTTGTTGTCTCGAGAGGGCATCCGCAACAAGGTTGTCTTTACCAGGCTTGTAAAAGACTTTGGCACCGCACTCGTCGATGCGCCCTTTCCACTGTTTGATGCTTGTATTCGGATTGGATTCGGATACCGCATAGGTCAACAGTTGGTGTTCAGTGTAGATATTTATATCTTTAACTGCATACAAATAATGACGCAGTTTTTCTAGCGCCCAGACTATGGTCAACCGCGCTCTTGCATTGGTAGCGTAGTTAACTTCGCCCTCCTTTAAGGTTCTAGAGATCATAGCAACGGTTCGTCCCTCTTGGGATAGCACTGCGCCAATGCCGTGAGCTGAGGCATCTGTCGTTAGATCAAATGCTTTTTTATAATCTAAAAAGGATGACATCCTCCGAAGCCAAGATGTTACGCAGCTTTTGGAAAGCCAGTCGTTGCGGATCGCTAAGCTGTACCTCGATGTTTCAGGATCTGTATCTGCTGACATTTTCATGTTCCCCTTTTAAAATGCTCGAAATGGGCTTAGCTCTTTACGCAAAATCTTTAATAAAGCATCAATAATAGCTACCCAAGCCCATGAATGGTCGTGCCGTATGTGCCAATTTGCTCTCGCAATATGTCGTCGATGGTTCTTTGAAAGATGCTGGCAGCATTCCTCAACCTGAATGGCAGCCGGCGAAACTCGTATTTTCCTCTGTTAACGGAAAAGGAAGTTTTTTCACGGTCCCGCTCTGCCAGTGTAATTTGTTGATAGCCAGACTTCAAATCGAGCTTTGTGAAGTACTTGGCCTTGCCTAAATTCCCTAGTATCATAGAGATATTTGGCATTGGATAGCGATCAGGTATTGGCCTCTCGTTCAACTTGCCAAAGTCTATCACCAGCCGCGACATGGATAACCCTCTGCATTTTGTGTTGGCCCCATCGGTCAGACACGGCTGGCTTCCTGTTTTGGTATGCCGGGGCTTGAGATGGCTTAAGCATCTTTGACAGTGATGGGTCAATGTCCATGGGCTCGGGAGTATCTTCACTGGGCGATGCGGTGTGTACTTGCACCTTGTGCTGTTTTGTATAGTACGGATTTTTACCAGTACTTGTTTGAGAATATCTATGCGCCGAAGCCTGTTGGCGTTCTTGCGCCTTCGGATGTTGTTTCCTATCCCTGTCTTCCTACCTTTTCTCATTTGAAGCCGCGGAGTATCTTTCGTGGTTAGACTCCACTTCTTGAGCCAAAGCAAGTGCTGATGGCATAACCTTTGGCTTTGCCGAAAAGAGGAAATCCGTGAGACTGCGCTTGAGTCCCGAGATAAATACTCGGAGTGCGTCATCCCGGAATTTGTCACACAAAACTTTTGCCGTCAACGCCTCATATGACATAGTGGCTATATTTATGAGCAAGTTGAGTTTTTTTTCGACCTCGTCATATTATTGTGGGAGCGAGAGGTTTCTCTGCCTGAGAGTGCCCATCTCCTGCTCGATGACGTGTATCTGGCGCTTGTCACTGTACGTAAAATCGAGTCGATTTATGATCGCGTCGAAATTCAATATAGTTCCAAACGAGGACAGCACGGCATCGGCTGGGCCTCTTATTTTACTCCTAATAATAATTACCGCCTGATATTGGCGCGAGCTATTTACGTGATTCCTAAAAATATAATATGCGGCTACTGCTGCTTGCCACCAGGAGACGAATGCGTCTAGTGCTCCCGAAAATTCGGGCAGGCACTTAACGGAATCTAGGGGCTCGTCACATTTGACATTATCTTTAATTTCTATGGGTTCATAGATTTTAGCTTGGGGAGCTTCCACTTGGGCGGGAGCAATCTGTACTGCATTGACTTGGGCCGTTAGCTGCTGTATAGCTAGACGAAGATCACTTTCCCTACACTAGCTTTCGAGGTTTGCTTCCTGAACAGCATGGTTAACAGCCGCCTGTATAGTGGCCGTCATTTGTTCCATGTTGAATGCCATATTTGCGGCTATGGGTGCGCTAGCGCTTGCGCTTGGGTGTAGAAATTGTGGCCGGCCCATCAGTCTCGGACTCACAGTCGCTGGAGAATTGTCTTATGTTCCTATACTGGTCGAAGCGATTGCTCATGTGGAGTTGTAGCTATAAAATCGCCCAAAAGAATTAATACACGCTCGAGTTGCATGCCCATAGAAGCAATTGGGCCAGTGAGGGGGTCGCGAGACTGAGCGAACTGGGGTGCGCGGGGACATAGTCTCCGTAATGTGAAACAGAGAAAAACAAAAAACAACAAATGTATGCAATGTATGCACGGCCGTATCGTGTTCGCGAAAATGGAGTGGGGAGACAAGAAAAAAAAAACAAATAACCAAGACTGCACAGCTAATACCAAGAATTCTTTTATACCAAATGAGACATATAAAAACTGGATTAAATGCACAAAATAATATGAATTATTCTCGATATTAATTTAAATTTTGTGCTGGTCGTTATTCTTTTAGCCTTGGTTGAAACAAATTTTTAATTTTGCAATTTTCTGTACGGTTGCACAAAAATTATTATATATTTATTCACCAAAAAATAAATGCAAACAATACGCGGAAGTAATTTTCCGTGCATTGTCACTATTAATTATATGTTTATATAAGACTATATAAAAATAAAACAATTATATAAAATTGAATATATGTATTTAAACCGTTAATCAATTACTGATTATTAATAAATTTGTATAAAATGTTAGTGGGGAGCTGCAGAGTTTTCTCTGGCAGAGTGAATGAGGAAAAAAAAATTTCTTCTTTGTTTTTTATACCCTTGCAGAGGGTATTATAATTTTGGTCAAAAGTGTGCAACGCAGTGAAGGAGACATCTCCGACCCTATAAAGTATATATATTCTTGATCAGGATCACCTCCTGAGTCGATATAAGCATGTCCGTCTGTCCGTCTGTCCGTCTGTCTGTCTGTTTCTACGCAAACTAGTCTCTCAGTTTTAAAGCTATCGACTTCAAACTTTGCACACATCCTTCTTTCCTTTGCAGGCAGTATATAAGTCGGAACGGCCGGGATCGGTCTACTATATCCTATAGCTGCCATATAACTGATTGATCGGAAATGCCATAACTTCGTTGTTTTTCAAGTAAGAAGGATGGGACTTGCTGTGGACTTTTCTTTTAGCAGACTTATTCGATCTGCCAAATTTCATAAGGATCGGCCGACTATATCCTATAGCTGCCATATAACTGATTGATCGGAAATGCCATATCTCTGTTGTTTTTTAAGTTAGAAGACTGGGACTTTGTATGGATTCTACTTTCGGCAAACTAATTTGATCTGCCGATTTTTATAAGGATCGGCCGACTATATAAGATCCGATATATAGCTAATAATATAAGCTGCCACATATCTGCAAGGGTATATCTACTTCGGCTCCGCCCGAAGTTAGCTTTCCATTCTTGTTTTTTTTATACCCTTGCAGAGGGTATTATAATTTTGGTCAAAAGTGTGCAACGCAGTGAAGGAGACATCTCCGACCCTGTAAAGTATATATATTCTTGATCAAGATCGCCTCCTGAGTCGATATAAGCATGTCCGTCTGGGATCGGTCAACTATATCCTATAGCTGCCATATAACTGATTGATCGGAAATGCCATAACTTTGTTGTTTTTTAAGATAGAAGAGTGCAATTTTCTATAGATTCTTTTTTCGGCAAACTTATTCGATTAACCAAGTTTCATAAGGATCAGCTGACTATATCCTATAGCTGTCATATAACTGATTGATCGGAAATGCCATAACTTGTTTTTATAGTTAGACGGATGGGATTCCTCTTTTGGCAGACTTATTCGATCTTGGCAGATCGATCGGCATTTCATAAGGATCGGCCGACTATATCCCATAGCTGCCATATAACTGATTGATAGGAAATGCCACATTTTTGTTGTTTTTTAAGTTAGAAGGATGGGACCCATTTTGGACAAACTGTTTCGATCTGCCAAATTTCATAAGAATGACTATATAAGATCCCATCTATATCTAATAAAATAAGCTGCCACTTAACTGCAAGGGTATATCAACTTCGCCTTCGCCCGAAGTTAGCTTTCCATTCTTGTACTGTATAATAATCTCTAGATTTCTATTAAAGATTGTTTTCCTTTCAATGAGCAAGAAGAACACCGGACATATTTTTGTGCGTGTGGTTTGTTCTAGCAATTACGTCGAATCTATAAATTCGGAGAAACGTTCTCACAAACTCTGTGAGCTAGCCGTAGAATTTTTTCCGAGCGAAAACATAAAAAAAACAGTTCGTTACAGTTTTCCATCGAAACCAATACTAACCATTTCTACTACTCTTTCAATACGTACATTCCATGCGTTCCATGCGCCAAAATTACCAATAATTATACCCAGAATCGTTTCAAGGTTTATCAGTAAGATTAATGTAATTAATAGACGTCTACTACTACAGGATAGGAGTATTGAAGTTTCATCCCAATTTGAATCAGTCAAATTTTTTTGCAGAAATTCAATGTGGTCTCGTTTGACTCTATATTAGGAATTCCAGACACCCAAACCACACTTAAGTATCGGACGGAGTATAGCTGTATACAATATAAATAGACTACAGCTATAGCTATATACACTATAGCTGTTTTTGTTAAATTGGTTTTATAAAATACTTTAGAGCCTATTTTTTATACATATTTTAAATCATTAATAAAATCAAGCATACCCTTTGTTTTTAAATGCAGCATTGAATAGTGATTTATAATTTAACGCTTGCGCTAAAGAAGATGGCCTGTACGTCAACTAATGTTGAGATTAAATTCCATGCTTCTACGATCCGAAAGGAAGCAAACGTGCGAAGATCCCTCGGGGGCACATTGAAGTTGATAAGCCCCAATAACACAGGGCACTCAATATTGTTAGATAAATTATTATTGACAAACAATGCAGCCACAGTACTTATATGGAGGAGAATGCACCGTCTATGGTAAGAGGGAAGAGCATCCACATACCTTAAAGGCATATTCCAGCCTCGACCGGACCGGATAAATTCTAAGTGGCTGGAAAATTTAGATATTTGATCAAAAAGGACGCCTAGATCAACCACTTTCTCTTTTAATTGCAAGTTGTAATTGCCAATAGTATAGGCAGTACAAATATCAAGCGACCGCTTACTGTGGCGAATAATGTGACATTTCAATAAGTTAAGTAGAAGGTTGAGGGAGCACCAAGAAATTCGGCACAAAAAAATTTGTTTTTCAAGAAATTGAAGTCTAAATCTAGGTGTTTTAGACTTAAGTAAGAATTCAAAGCAAGAAATTGGCATAGCAACGAGTTCCGAGCCATAATTAGGCGTTGAACCCCAAAAAAAAAAAATGTAGAGTAAGCATTCCCATCGCAAAAAGAAGCACGCACGTATAAATATAAGCTTTGAGCACACATGCGGAGCAGTTAGCAGAATTTGCGAAAACAGAAAATTAAGATGCCGAACCGTGGTGGTACCGTTTAAAGGATGATAACGATGCCCAGATGATGTTTCCGAGCTTCACACAGAGCTTCGATAACACCAGCAAGTACGCTTAATTTTCAGCCCGCAAAAAACCGAAAATTAAGTACCGAAAAATTGACAATGCTATATACAAAGACGCAAAGACAGTGTTGCAGTTAACCAGACATGGGTCCCTTAACCTTACTTGGACCACTGGACATGGACTGGCAGAACATGGGCATGAAAATGGTGATTAAAAGATCATTTGCGCAAATTGCTCCTACATCGATTAATGAGTAGTAGCTGCTGCTAAAAAAAACATGAATCTGAAAATGAAAATGAGAGTTAGCTTTTGGCAAAGTCATATCCGCAATCGGCAAAAAGCCTCAATAGTAACTTATAGAGTATTTTAAAATATTGCAATGAGAATCGTCAACGCAGAAGTAGACGTAGACCGAAGTAGACCGATTTTACTTCCACGTTATCACCTAGTAACGTATCTAATAGTCGAATACTATCATCGCAAGTTTCACCATATGCATGGCGAAATAGTCGTAAACGAAGTTAGGCAACGTTTTTGGATACCAGGCCTGAGAGCACTCGTCAAGGAAACTGTAAAAAAATGTGTAAGTTGCTCCATGAGACGAGCACAACCACTGCCACCGGAAATGGGATATCTACCAAAGGAACGTATATCACCATATACCTTGCCCTTCACGTACACTGGAGTCGATTACTTCGGACCAATAGAAGTCGCTGTTGGAAGACGACGAGAGAAAAGATGGGGAGTATTATTCACGTGTATGACAGTTCGCGCAGACCATTTGGAATTGGTCCCTTCTCTGTCTACGGAATCATTTCTACTGGCTCTGAATCTATTTACTGCGCGGCGAGGGGTACCTATTAAAATGCTATCAAATAATGGAACGAATTTTCGCATATCGACTTTGGATGTGGAAAGTAAGTATCCGCAAATGACCTTTGCATTTATTCCACCTGGTTCACCCCACATGGGCGGCGCTTGGGAACGCATGGTGCGTTCAACTAAGTCAATCTTGTCGGAGATTCTGTCAAACGTCGTTCTGAGAGAAGAAGTACGCGGGGCATTTACGGATGTTGAAAACACGTTGAACTCAAGACCGTTGACATATATTCCCTTGGAATCCGAAACCTTGACTCCGAATCATTTCTTAATTGGAAACTCAAGCGGTCTGCGAGAACGTGGAACGATGAAAGTCACTGGACATGGATTAGCAAAGCAGTTTCGAATCGCAGGGCAATTGGCGGATCGCTTCTGGAAAAGATGGATTCGAGAATATCTACCCACATTAACAAGGACGAAATGGTTTCATCCGAACCCAACTCCGCTTGCAGAAGGTGATCTAGTTCTGGTCGTGGATGAGACGAGCAAGCGGAACACCAGTTCCAGCGGAACTGGACTCGTTACTCGACCTGCAGTAACGTTGGCCAAATTGGACATCGTGAGAGATGGTAATTCTCGGCGTGGACACTCAGAAGAATTACAAGGTGGGGAATGTTACGAGGCGTACGATGCAGCTACGAAGTAACGGCCCAATTTGAATTAGTCGATGAAGTCGGTGTTGTATAATTTAAGTTTAATGCAGTCATGCCCAACACTAATTAGGAAAATAGTGTAAGAAAAGTTTGCAAATGCCATTAGTAAATGTAAAGAGCGGCAAACCACAAGTGTAAGCAAGAAAAGCTTCTATTTTATAATTTTCTTAACATTTAAATAAAGATTTCAGCGCTTCGTTCAGAAAAGTCGGCAGTGTCCCAACAGAAGTATTATCGCTCACCCGAGAATTTTTCATTTTTTATTACTTTTGTCCCTAGCCACTTGGCATACGTTTTTACTACTATTATTATTTGTAATAATGGTGGTGGGCTACCCAACCACCACTACCAAACTTTGCCCCAACCCACGTTTCAAATATATTCCTAAATAAAATAGTATGGGGATAGCCGAAAGGTTATTTTTCCACCTAGAAAATAAAAGGGTCTGTGTTCGAATTCAACTAAAAAAAAAATTTTTTTTACTAATTTTTTTTGTGCTTTGGCCTATTTAAAATATTAAAAATATTTCGAAGAATTCGATATTCAAATGACATATATTAAAAAAATATTAAAAGAATTTAGTTAAACTGATTCTTTTTATGAAGGTCTCCCCCAAACCCATCGTTGAGCTTGACGCATAATAGGGAGCTTATTGTATCTGCAATAAGCAGTGTAACGAACTTTTCTTGATTGATCGGTGCTCGCAACAAATGCCGCGGCTAGCTCAAAGAGTTTATGGATCGTTCCACCGAATTTATAGATTCGACGTGACTGCCCGAGCCCAGAAATAACACAGGATTGCTTCGTTCACAAAATTTACCCTTTATTTACACGATATTTGCACAGAGTTTATAAAAGGGTGAATCTCACCGGCTGCTCGGCTCGGCCGATCGACCGCTCGTCCTCCCCTCGGTCACCGGTCACCGTTCCGGGTTGGTGCCGATACACACGCCCCCCAAAGCTTTCGCCCAGGATGTGAGGTCTCGGTGCCTGGCGCCGGTTCGGCTCACGGTTTCCTCCGTTTGGACTCACGTGCTCCAGTTGCGGGGCCTATGTTGCCCCTCTTGTGCCGGTGACGCTGCTCCTGATGTCCCTCTCTTGCGTGTCGCCGCTGCTTGGTCGTCGTCGTCGTCGACGCTGCTTCCGTTGTCGCTGCTCTCGTTGTTGCCGCTCCTGTTGTCGCTGCTCCTCTCGTCGCTGTCGCTGCTCCTCCTCCGTGGGTGCGTGGATCGCTATTACCCTTGGCTCACTGGGACTGCCCTTTCGCCGTGGCCGGCACCTGATCCGTGTTGGCGGACCAATAGGCTCACCTCCCAGGCGTACGCCGGGCAGGATACGCTTCTTAGTGCCTGGCGGCCGGATCGGGCACGAAGGGCCTACCTACCCCACAGGATACGCCCCCGGTTGCGTCTGCCACTCGCCTCCAAACACCGGCGTGCATACGCTCCGCAGGATTTATGGACGACCAGAGGTTTGGCGTCGCGCTTCCTTTGACTCCAGGCAATACGCTGTGCATACGCTCCAGCGCCTGGATCAGGAATCTCTTTATTTTACCGGGACGTTCCTATTTGGTTTTACTGATGGGCTTGAGTTCCCGAGCTGGCTATCCCTCGCTTTACAGGATCACACCTGGTCACAACGGGCAGGAATCTGTAAGGCGTACGCCAGACCGATCCGACGCCCTTGCTATAACACCAGGATACCTGTCGTGTCCGGGAGTAACTCAACCCGACTCCATTTTACCCTTGGGCTTCAGTTCCGCCGCGGATCCTGGATCCTTTTCCCCACTTGCACGCCTGTCTTGGCGTGTGGGAGATTTAATCTCCTCACAGCAGATACATAGAATAGAATGTCCTTCTAGATAAGAAGGAACTTCGCCTTTCAGTAAGTACAAAATTACGTACTGAAAAACACCTGTGCGAGCGCATTTAGGTAAGAAGACCGCAGCTTTATAAAAATCCAAAATGTTGTAATGTAGAGATCGATCATCCTGATCGGTCTCCTTAAATAAATCGGAATGTTTGGCTATTAATGTCTTTTAAGGTTGGTTGGCTTCAAATTTGAAAAACTGATGCACTTTTTTATTTGGCTCACGACCCATTCTTAATAGAACTACTGTTACAACGAAAAAAGTTGATAAAAATAAGAGGCAAGACGAACAACACGACAAATTTAAATGAAAAATCAAATTGACAAATATCCAAAAGACTTTTATTTTTCAAACTCTCAGTCAAAGGGTCAGTAAATAACCTGATCAAATTTAAACAAAAAATATCGGTTGTTCTCTGAGGGTGACCCTTTAACTCAAAAACCGAATCTAAAGGTTTTTTCCTGACAATTTGTTCAAAGGCTCCATAAATGAGACTTATTTTTTAACAAGTAGAAACGGTTAACTGTTATTTGCAAGCTCTGCCTATAATAGAATGACGAGGTCGAAAAAAACTCACCCTGCTCACAAATAAAGCCACTATGTCGTACGAGGCGTCGGAGTCAAAAGTTTTATGTGACAAGTTCCGGGATGATGCACTCCGAGTATTAATCTCGGGACTCAAGCGCAGTCTCACGGATGTCCTCTTTTTGGCAAAGTCAAAGGATATGCCATCAGCACTTGCTTTGGCTCAAGAAGTGGAGTCTAACCACGAAAGATACTCCTTCGCGGCTTCAAATGAGAAAAGGTAGGAAGACAGGGATAGGAAACAACATCCGAAGGCGCAAAAACGCCAACAGGCTTCGGCGCATAGATATTCTCAAACAAGTACTGGTAAAAATCCGTACTACACAAAACAGCACAAGGTGCAAGTACACACCGCATCACGCAGTGAAGATACTCCCGAGCCCATGGACATTGACCCATCACTGTCGAAGATGCTTAAGCCATCTCAAGCCCCGGCATACCAAAACAGGAAGCCAGCCGTGTCCGACCGATCGGGCCCGCACAAGAGGCAGAGGGTTAACCATGTCGCGCAAAGCGCAGGAGAAACCGAGGAGAAATACACCGCTACAGCGTATCATTCATAAATATGATTCGGACGTCATTAGTTTTTAATTTTTTTTAATCAAAAATGCTAAGCGATAGGAAAAATGCCTTCGCAAACTCAAGTAAGGCCCTTCCCTACAACACGTCAGTGGTATTCACCATCAGGACAGTCGATGAGCCCATTTATGCCAGACCCTACCAATATCCAATGGGAGCAGCCGATTTCGTCAATGGCGAAATTACCTGCTTAAAAGTGGTATTTTCCAGAAGTCGAGATCCCCCTACAATAACCCAATATTGGTAGTAGATAAAAAGGGCACCGACGAAACTGGCAATCGCAAAATGCGGCTGGTGTTAGACTTTGGCAAGTTGAACGAGAGGCCAATACCTGATCGCTATCCAATGCAAAATATCTCTATGATACTAGGGAATTTAGGCAAGGCCAAGTACTTCATAACGCTCGATTTGGCTATCACCAAATTACACTGGCAGAGCGGGACCGTGAAAAAACTTCCTTTTCCGTTAACGGAGGAAAATACGAGTTTTGCCGGCTGCCATTCGGGTTGAGGAATGCTGCCAGCATCTTCCAAAGAACTATCGACGACATATTGCGAGAGCAAATTGGCAAATTTTGTTATGACTACGTCGATGCTGTTATCGTTTCCTCAGAAAACGAAAACGCCCACATACGGCACGTAGACTGGGTTCTAAAGAGCCCCGATTATAAAAAAGCATTTGATCTGACGACAGATGCCTTAGCTCACGGCATTGGCGCAGTGCTTTCCCAAGAGGGGCGACCCGTTACTATGATCTGCAGAACCTTAAAGGACAGCGAAGTTAACTACGCTACCAACGAAAGAGCGCGGTTGGCCATAGTGGGCACTAGGAAAACTGCGTCATTATTTGTATGCAGAGGAACAGGCATTCTCATGCGCGGCCACAATTCACAGTGAGCTGTCGCTAACCCACACGATTCAGTCCACGGACAAGCCTCTTAATTGCTTTCTAAACCAGATAACTCGGAAGGAAGCACGCTTCCCATCAAAACGCAGCTTCGTGCTCTTTGGAAACAAGAGACGACATAACATTGACTTCACCTGCGAGGAGTCATTGCTTAAAGAGCTCGCCGACATTATAATTCCTAAAGGCGTAAACGCCATTCATTGTGATTTGCACACGCTAGCAACGATACAGGAAAAGTTGGTTCGGAAATTCCCTGCCACGAAGTTTTGGTACTACAAAAACGCCCTAACACATATTTTTGCAATCGCTGAAAGGCGAGAAATTCTCACTGTCGAGCACAACAGGGCTCACAGATCGGCCCAGGAAAACGTGAAGCAGGTACTCTCAGGGTACTACTTCCCGAAAATGGCCATGCTAGCAAATGAAATTGTCGCTAATTGCAAGACATGCACTAAAGCCAAATACGACAGACATCCAAAAAAACATGAGTTTCGTGAAACGAAACCATACAGCTAATGAATATTTTTCCTAAACCCAAGGTCATATATTGCGACAACGAAGCTCTGAGGATAAGCCCAGGATAAGCTCTGAAACAGGGAAAACGCTTCCCGACAAAACAGGGTGTTCGAAGTTGGCGAAAAAGTCCTAGTAAAGTCCAACCAGCGACTAAGGAACAATCTCTCATCATTGTGCGAAGAAAACTTATGCCACTTGCCACTTGGCATAAGTTTTTACTACTATTATTATTTTATCATGCTTTGGTGGTGGGCTACCCGGTTTTTAACAAAAATTACAGTACATTCGAATTACAGGTTTACAACCATACCCCTGATATTCCATATGACCATAACATAGATACGCGTCACGGACTACTCAAAAGCTAAATACATTCCCATCGTTGATGGTCGAATTCTGGTTTGGGAGGAGTTCGCGTTTGTCAAACACTCTGCGAATCTCTCGGAATATTGGCGCATCGTAGAAGAGACCGTTGGAATGACCAACATGTTCCCTCAGTCACATATGCAGAAACTCTTGATCGTTGATGTCGCTCATTTACGCGACCTGCTCGACTCTTTGAGCGTCCATTATAGAGTAGCCAGCAGCTTAGACTTCTTAGGGACAGCGTTGAAGGTAGTGGCGGGAGTGCCGGACGCTGAGGATTTTGAAAAAAATTAAGTTTAGAGAATTTGAGTTAATAAATGCAAACAATAGGCAGGTAAATATCAATAATAAAGTACAAAACCATATTAATAAAATTTCCACAACCGTCAATCAACTTCTAAGATCAGCTAAAAAGTCCCAAAGCGGATTTCTTACGCTTTGGAGACTCATTTAATAGTTGTAGACTACTAAACTGTGTATCGAGCGCACAGAGTTGGTCATTGATTTTACGAAAACCACTAACCAATTCGTTAAATCCACTTTTAGTCTGTCTCATGAACGATCTCATTTCGCCCTGAACAACACGACAACCGTCACAGCAAGAGTGGAGCCCAGACCTACGTGAAATGGCATCCGAAACTGAGGCCTTGAACCCGACACACTTTGCGTGTAAATCGTTTTCACAAAGCCAGCAGTGGATGGTAGGCTGGGATGAGGAGATTGTCTTATTACAAGACTTTAACGCACAGACAAGTTTACATTCCATGGTTTTGATTAATTAATATATTAATATTTTTTTTTATTAAATTATTAACGTACCTTGAACCACTGTGCCAGGGAAACGAAAAAGGGGAATTGAAGAGAGCGATTAGTGCGGGTTAATAAACAGTATTTTAATGCGGGAAAACGCTTCCCGACAAAACAGGGTGTTCGAAGTTGGCGAAAAAGTCCTAGTAAAGTCCAACCAGCGACTAAGGAACAATCTCTCATCATTGTGCGAAGAAAACTTATGCCACTTGCCACTTGGCATAAGTTTTTACTACTATTATTATTTTATCATGCTTTGGTGGTGGGCTACCCGGTTTTTAACAAAAATTACAGTACATTCGAATTACAGGTTTACAACCATACCCCTGATATTCCATATGACCATAACATAGATACGCGTCACGGACTACTCAAAAGCTAAATACATTCCCATCGTTGATGGTCGAATTCTGGTTTGGGAGGAGTTCGCGTTTGTCAAACACTCTGCGAATCTCTCGGAATATTGGCGCATCGTAGAAGAGACCGTTGGAATGACCAACATGTTCCCTCAGTCACATATGCAGAAACTCTTGATCGTTGATGTCGCTCATTTACGCGACCTGCTCGACTCTTTGAGCGTCCATTATAGAGTAGCCAGCAGCTTAGACTTCTTAGGGACAGCGTTGAAGGTAGTGGCGGGAGTGCCGGACGCTGAGGATTTTGAAAAAATTAAGTTTAGAGAATTTGAGTTAATAAATGCAAACAATAGGCAGGTAAATATCAATAATAAAGTACAAAACCATATTAATAAAATTTCCACAACCGTCAATCAACTTCTAAGATCAGCTAAAAAGTCCCAAAGCGGATTTCTTACGCTTTGGAGACTCATTTAATAGTTGTAGACTACTAAACTGTGTATCGAGCGCACAGAGTTGGTCATTGATTTTACGAAAACCACTAACCAATTCGTTAAATCCACTTTTAGTCTGTCTCATGAACGATCTCATTTCGCCCTGAACAACACGACAACCGTCACAGCAAGAGTGGAGCCCAGACCTACGTGAAATGGCATCCGAAACTGAGGCCTTGAACCCGACACACTTTGCGTGTAAATCGTTTTCACAAAGCCAGCAGTGGATGGTAGGCTGGGATGAGGAGATTGTCTTATTACAAGACTTTAACGCACAGACAAGTTTACATTCCATGGTTTTGATTAATTAATATATTAATATTTTTTTTTATTAAATTATTAACGTACCTTGAACCACTGTGCCAGGGAAACGAAAAAGGGGAATTGAAGAGAGCGATTAGTGCGGGTTAATAAACAGTAAAGAATAGAGATAAGAATCTCTATTGAGCGACGATAGAAGCAACACCGTAAAAGATGAAGAAGCAGAGCAGAACTATGTTTGGATTAAAATTAATAAAGTTATTATTTACCTCCAAATATACCACTGCACACACGAAGCGATACGGATATTTGTAAAGCAAAGGAATGATTATTATAAATATTAATAAATATAGATAAACACCGGAGTTTTAAGTTTTGAGATCAAATATTAAATAGAAACGCAGTGCGCACAAAAAAAACACGTCCGTTCGCTTTAAGATAAGAGAAAGACGTGAAAGAAGCTCTTGCCAATGTTAATGTTGTTAGCCCTAGCATCTTAGATCATGCAGACCTAGAAGGTGTGTGAATGGAAAAGCCGACCGGGTCGCATCACGACACCATACTCAGGCTGGAGAATAACGTGATAGCGGAATGCGATGGGGAAATCCACACAGTAAAGAATTGCTCTACAACAACAGGGGTCACGTTTTGCAAGCACGTTTTTCGACGATAGGATTGTAATTTTAAATGATCGCCCGGCTCGTGCGAGTGTGGACAATGGCACCTGTGTCCATATACTGGGTACATACCTCATCACCTTTACCGAAAGTACCACCGTCCACGAAACCCGATTTTTCAACCATAACACAGCCCAAAGGACGGCTCCAGGTGTTGCCAGCTCGTCTTTACTGAACGTCACCGTGGAACGCAATGTCCTCAGCCTTCCATACCTTCACCGGTTAAGTGAACGTAATCTGGAATATATTAAAGAACTGCGGCCCAGCTAAAAGAGATGATTGCCCAAATAAGGTCGGTGGTATCGTATTTAAGTCAGTTTGTATCCGAGCTTCTCTCAATAAAGAAGTATCAAATCCAATACTCCGGCTCAGCCGTTAAAGTCAATTCATTAACTGAAATTGGTTACCGTGCCTTAAGGGCCGTATTAACGGAGTTAGTAACTCCCACCGTAACTTATTGATAAAAAGGAAACTTCCTCGGCAACCGCTAAGGGATCTGTGACGTCACCGACTGCAGCGAGGGATAATCAAATACACTACAAATTATATTAAATTATATAGCAAGTCAATGCCGTACAAAAAACATATGTACATACAAACACTCAACAAAGCCATAAAAAAATATTTTTTTTATATCTATAGAAGCATTTTATATGAAAAGCTTAACCAAATATTTCAAATAAGATTAAAAAATTATCAAATAAGATTACATCTATATGTTACGATTAAAACATTAAGATATCTGAATTTTCTGATGCATTTTGCTTTTTGTTTGCAATCCTGGAACCAAATTGTATAGCTTTTTTTTTTAAAAATGCCACATCTGTCAGGCCCAATCTGTATCCATACAATCTTAACAGCAATTTGTCTCCGATACCTTCGGGAAAAGCAAAGCAACATTTTTGATATGGTTCCAAAGATCTTACAAATGCAATAAAGTTTTCTTCTAGGAATGGGGCACGAGCAGTTTTTCCGTTGTCTGCAATGACACGATCATCTCTGGCTAGATTACGGGCTGGAATTCGTTGCCAATCGACTTCAAGTTCTGTTTTAACAGCATTTTGGCGGACTGCTTCCGTACCATGACAACGAGTATAAGAGTTACGATGGCGAGTATAACCACCAAATAACTCATCCGCTCCACTACCTATAATGGCGACTCTAGAAGTTGAACTAGGACAATGCGATGCGAACCAAAATGCACACCCCAAACTCTCATCTAATATCTTTTGGAGTGGGTATATCAGGTGTTTAATATGTGTAGACAGGATGTTTGCCAATTCAGACCGAGTTACATTTACCTCCAAGAGAATCCAGCACCGACCTGGACAAATGCGCTTTAACTCATTAACAGATTTTAAAGAATTCTTCCGATCCGGAACATTCCAAACTTTCTCAGAATTACTTAGGTCGGAGATACGTTCAAACGCAACATTTATAAGCTCAATAGGTTCTTCTATTGGAAGTAATTTATGAGATAACAACGCCAATATAGTACAATCGATTCCGCCGGAAAATAATATACAAATCTTAGCATGTTGGCATTCATTTGGTTTAGTTTTTAGACAAAGGCAACAAAATGGAGGCTTATTTTTAATACGAGCATGAACAGAGGCACAAAGAAGCATATCCAGATTGTCGAGAGCCAGCCTAATTTGAGGTTGGCTTATCAAGTTATCATAGAGTGTTTTAAAGTTGCCGCTATAATCATATTTATAGAAATTGTAGCATAACTGCGTTTCGTGACTTAGTAGCCAAGAAGGCGATATGATTTTCTTTACTATTGTTCGCCAATTCAATTTTTGATCAAGTATGCGAATAAGTTGTCCCGTATATTCATCAATTGGTTTCCATGGGTATAATACACATGATGATAAATCATTAATTCGTAACTGATAGAGGCCCAAGGGCGGCAATTCAATAGAAGATATTTGTTCTTTGCTGTAGCGGCGCGAGGTACTTAATAAACTTAACCCAGACTGATGGCGTTCAATAATTAATGAATTTCTTCCTAATGTATCACGTGCAAAGTACAACATTTGGTTAAGCTTATTATAAATTATTAAACAATAAGGTCCTTCCAATACTTTGACTAGGGATACCAAATCGTCTTGGGTATAGCATTCGGAAATTCTATTCGCCAACCATGTTGTATCTGACATAGACAGAGATTTGTTAATATTGAATAAATCTCCATTAAACAATATAATAAAATCATTTTTAGCCACAGGTTGTTTTTGCAATTTTTCTCCCTGTTGCCATAATACAAAACCAGCGAATAATATTAATCCAGCATCATGATTCAATAATATCTCGTTGTGCGCGTCTGGACCACGATTTTTCATAGTTAAATTAAGTGAATTATACAATTTCCAACAATTTATTTCGCTGTTTACAGATATTGTACAAAATATCCCGCACATGTTTATTATATTATAGGAACCTTTATAGTAGAGATGGAATATCGATTTTAATAGAGATTATTGAAAACATCGATGGTGCTTTAGCTTCTTTAAAGATAAGCACTTTATACACTTTCAAACTGGTGATATCGCATATTTCATCTGTTTCAAAATCATATCAAAATGATATGTAATATATCGGTAAAAATATCGATATATCAAATAAATTACTTAGATTAAAATGTAATATATTTTAAACCCATCAATAATTATTATAATTCAATTATAATAAAACAAAAATTAGATGGCTAAGATTGGCTAAAATTATAAATAATTAATACTGAGTCATTTAAATGAGATTCGAGTTTAATAAGTAATACATAGTAATTAAAATTTATAAATATAACATAAACTTATTATTCCATTTTAATATAGCTTTTATAAAAAGTTTCTAGTTTTTGGAAAATTCAAATATATTGTGTTCCTTAAATCACTCTTTGGTATAAACGGTGTAAGTTATTTTAGAGCAAATATTTGGCATTAATGGATCTTAAAAATACAAGTAGCGTTATGTCTGATTATTGCTTTCTTTATAGATTACAAACAAACAAAATATATAAAATATATCGCAGTTTCGGTATTTTTGCAAAAATATGTAACGATATAAATATTTAATATTCCAAAAAAATATCGATATATTGTTATTTGATATATTATCCCTAATAAATATTGGGTTATAAAAATCATGATTATTTACATAGTTTGATATCCACGTTTTATTATTGAGCTCAAATGAATTCCACACGTAAACTTATTGTAATAATTATATGTCTGGTCCCACTATTTGGATTGCTACTTTTGTTTAATTATTCATTTTCTGGTTTGCCAGTACGTAGTTTACTTATAGTAAATGTTCTGTAAAGATTTGAAATATTTTTATTATCCATCTATTTAGAATCAATCTACTAACCAACGAGCCAAAACGTTTCCAGTTCTAATTACGGTGTTTTATGAGGCTTTATGTCCTGACTCCAAGTATTTTCTTAGTAAGCAAATGCTACCAGCATTCAAGATGGCCGCAGCCATAATGGATGTAAAACTTGTTCCTTATGGTAAGGCTACGACAACACAATCCGATGGCAATTTATCTTTTGAATGTCAACATGGTCCAACGGAATGCCAAGCAAATATTTATCATGCATGTGCAGTGGATATAATTAAAGACCCATTAGTTCAACTAGAAGTAATATCTTGCATGATTCGGGACAACCGTTTTCCCCAAACTGCAATGCGAAAGGTTAGTTATGTATATTCATATGTACATGTCTGTAAATTCTGAATTTGAGTTATAATATTTTAGCCTTTCAGGTACAAATACAGTACATGCATGTAAATGTAAATGTAAATGTGCACATGCATGTACAAATTTCCGAATTTATAAAACAGTTTCAATTAATTTTTCCGGCACAGTTTAAAGATTTCAAGTTACTTCACTTTTAATTTTTTATGTTGGTATGTTTATAACACATGTTCATTAAAAAGAGTCTCGCAAAATATCACATTCTCCATAACCTTCGGTCTTCCCTCAACCAAAGTGCAGAACAAACATGCATACATACATATGTATGTAGGTTCATCACCTTCACACCCCGCTGTATACCTATACCAGAAAAAACTCGACTATAGCCGTCCTATCCGTCTATTCTTTTTCGGATCCAGCTGGAGTCTTGTAACGAGTAAATTTTGATTTTAGTCTTAAGCCATATATAGGACCTACTTCGTAACACGAAAAGTACGCCCAGACAATTGCGCTGTATTCTCCATGCCTTACAATTTTTGGTGGTATTTAGGGTTATAAGTTATAACCTATCCTTATAACCTAAGTTATGTGGATCACTAAATATTATATCATCGAAAATAATTAACTTGCTCCCATCTAACATAAAAATCTCTCCCATTTTCGAGACGTGCAATGTTCAGGTTTCTATCAAAATGGCATGCTTTTTGTAATATGTCTCCCATTTGAAGATATTTCTTGGGACGAAAACTTTTAGATTAAGTTTCTTCGGATACTAACGAACTGTTAGGTCCTTAACATTTTATAAGCTCCTTTTAAAGCTTTGTGGCACTTGTAGAATTATGCTTAAACCACCTTTCTCTGACGCAGTACTATATTGACTTAAAGAGGTGTCAGAAATCATATTTAGTTACATTTTTCAAAAATGTTTTTTTTACATGTTTCCCATTTTTTCCCATAAATTGAATTATATAATTAACTAATGTTATTTCAAAAATGCAGTTGAGCATTTTAAAATCGTTTTTCTCGAAGCCGGGTTTGTTTAACTAGCTATGAAGGACCAATGAAAACAAAAATAAATTTTTAGGTTTTATTTTTTTTTTGTGCTGAGGCTTTTTGGGCCTTTTTTTCCAGCCTTTGATAAATAACAAGTTCTGTTTGATTTATATATATAAACGCAATCTATTTATTTTTCGTTTTATTCGTTTGTTGATATACGAATATATGAGACCTGTGCGTAGGGTTGAAGGCCGATCTGAGAAGTAAAAGACGCGGGAGCACGGTTCAACGCTTGATGCTGCAGAGCGACCGAGAGATACCGCGAGTGAGCGAGACAACGAAAGCGCATGACGGCAGAAGCAGGTGGCCGATCAAATGCACGAGAGCGGGCGACGCGAATAGGGACTAAATATAAAAGAGAGTGACTTCACGAATTCAATAAATTATTGCCGGCCAGACTTTCTGGCGGCTGCTTAACACGAACCATCTCCGACAACCATTTCCGTCACCCTCACCAGGGGCCACTTTATTGGAAGTTTTCGTCCTTTACCAGAACGATGTCATTTACAGCTATGCCTTGACCTGAGATGTGCCATTTAGATCGTTGCTGCAACAGTGTTAGATACTCTTCCTTCCATCTGGACCAGAAACATTGCTGAAGAAAGACGACACATTGTCAGGCATTATGTTGAGTCCGGTCCGGTTTATGTTGAGTTTTGTCAGGTCTGGGTCACTGAAACTAGAAGGAGGCCCTCCGTGCAGAAAATGATTAAGAGTCAGAACGTCACGATCAGCGTGGTTCTCAAAAAGAGGGACTAACGGGCAAAAATCCAGGACTACTCTCTGATGCTCGTCACTAAGAAATAACTGCTTTAATTCGCTCAATTGATTTTTGGCTCCAACGAATCTGGTGGCGTTGTCGGATCAGATCTGTCGAGGCTTCTTCCTAAGAGAAATAAACCTCCTCAGTGCATGCAGAAAGGCGGCGGTGGATCTGTCCACCAGCTCTAAGTGGACGGCCTTCGTCGTGAAGCAGATGAAAACGCTCATGTAACATTTTATGGGGGCCTTGTTGCAAAAAGGGGGATTACGAACCCTGCGAGCTGGAGGAGGCTACCATTTTTTTTGTCTGCAACGTTCTTATTTCATCACCCAAATGAGCGCGCTGAACTGCCCACAAAAGCATGCGAGTCCCCGCCTTGAGATCAGGAACCGTAATTCCTTTATGACGAACCCGTTTGCCAAACTTATAGACGTACGCAAACACTCGCTGAAGAGCTGGAAAGGAGTTAGCGTGTTTGCATGTCCCCACGAGATCTTTATATGTAGACTTCAACAATAAAATTGAAGGGCGTAATTCTAAAGCTGGCTTCTCGATTAGTATCGTCGCAGGGCAGTCCGCCTGTGCCTTTAAAAGATAGGGCCCCTGAGACCACAAACTGGATCCGATCAACTCAGTAGGAAGGGCTCCACCCGATAATATGTCAGCTGGATTTTGCGACGTAGGCACATAGAGCCACTCCATGAAATGAGTCAGATTTTATATGGTTGAAACGCGCATTCCGACAAAAACGTTAAACATGGCCGGCTCATCTCGAATCCAGGACAACACAACTGAAGAGTCGCATCATTAAAAATACTTTCCTTTGTAAGCGCCTAGACTTAGAACCTCTGCCATCATTCTCGCCACCAACTCAGCTTCAGCCAGCTCTAACTTCGGCACAGTTAACATCTTAAGAGGCGATACTCGAGACTTCGCACATAGAAGTCGGCTCTCAGCCCCTGGCGACCTGGAAACTATGTAGACACATGCTCCGTAGGCTTCAATGCTGGCGTCAGAGAACCAATGAATCTCCAAGAGTCCTGCACGTTGGTTGTGACTACAGCTTCGGCAGATCTCCTGCCACTCTGTGTAAAAAACCTAAGATAAGCTTTCATCCCAAGAAAGCTGCTCCCGGCACAGCTTCTGCAAGAATATTTTCGCCTTAGTTACGACTGGACCAATAAGGCCCAGCGGATCGTACTACCGCGCTATTGATGATAAGACCGAACGTCTGGACGTCTTTGACGTGGACTGAAGAGCAGAAAATGAAAGCAGGAGCTGATCAGTGGAAGGATCCCAAGCCAATCCTAACGTTTTCGTGAAGTTGCTGCCGTCAACAAAAGTTAAATAGGACTCTCGATCCTCTTTAGGTACGTTGGCCAACACGCTAAAGATATTGGAGAACCACTTCCGCAGCTGAAATTCGCCCTTAGATAGAAGCGCTAAAATCTTCCCTAAAATGCCAACAACCTCCTCCTTGGTTTTGCCGCCAGAAATAAGATCATCGACGTAAAAATCTTGAAGCATGATTTCGGATCCCACTGGAAAGTCTTCAACCTCGTCCTTAGCCAATTGGTGCATCGCTCGCACAGATAGATAGGAAGCAGGCTTTGTTCCATATGTAACAGTGTCCAATTTATATGTTTGCAGCTCCTCCAGAGGGGAATCTTTGCACAAAGTGCACTGCAAGTAGCTGTTGGGCGAAGCCATTCTCATAAATCGTTACGTAATTAAAACAGTTAATTTTCAAGCTGACGTGCACAGAAAAGCCATCTGTAGTGAACCTTGCTTCACCTACACCGGATACAGACACCGGGGACCTTATCTTCCACAGCTGCAGCTGGTTCGCCAGCCTTGAAGTGACAAGGTGTACCTGCGAGCCAGAATCGAGCAGCGCTCGGCAGGGCAGTAGAACTCCAGAGCGATTCCGGACTAGAATATTAGCAGTGGCTAGCAGCACCACATCACCGAAACGATCCTTAGCAGCGAAAGATTTAGGGCAGCGGACGCTGAACGCGAAACAGCGTCGCTGGATGCGGAAACCTCGGGAGAGGGGTGTTGGCCTTGAATACCAGGTGGAGAGTTGCCACCAAAATGCAGCAGACTATGATGCCTGCGTCCACACGCACGGCAGCTTGAAGCATTGCAATGCCGAGATAGGTGACCAAATCCAAGGCACTTACGGCATAAATCCAGTCGCCTTACTTCGACTAAACGAGCCTCAGGCGACAAACTTAAAAACTTTGGGCAGGAGTTTATGATGTGAGAGTGGCCATTACAGGCCACTCATCATGCATGCGGACGAGTTTTTAACCATAAATGCAGAGTTACCTGGATGAAAGGGTCTTCGTCGCTCTACCGCTGATTTTGGTGGATGTTGTCGGCAAATCCATGCTCTCCACGCTCTCGGCATCTCTGCTTAAGGAAACAAGCGATGGACTTCCCCGTTAGAATGGAATCCTAGGAATCCGAGTCAGATTGCTTTTCCATCCACTTAGACTGCGGGGCATCATCAACCTTCTGCAACAGCACTTGGATTATGATGCAGCTAGCAATTTGGTTCGTTGTGCCCATGCTTGCCGAAATTTATCCGAAAGCTCGCGAAGCCTCGTCACCGATGAGGATTCTACGGCCCTCAGATACAGTATCTCATTAACATGAGCTTGAAATATAAGACTGCGATTACTAAGCCTTTTGTTCAGCAGCTCCAAGGAGACATCATAGTTCTTGTCCGTCAGCTCCAAGCATCGCACAGTCTCCAAAGTAGACTCACGAAGGCAGGGCCGCAACCGCTGAAGCTTTTCCACCCGACATATGAATGGGTTTGTGTCCACTATGGTCGAGAACAGTGACCGGAATTCAAGCCACTACGCATAACCTCCACTACAAGGGGGACGCGGCAGTGGTGGCAAAGCCTGGAAAGCCAGTGTCAGTGTCCACCAGTGGACATCAGTGTCCACTGCTTTCAAGGACGACACCAATCCCTGAAGATCCTCAAAAAGGACGACTGCACTTCGACTCAAAAACAATTTCCTTCCAGGAGAGGCACACTCGAAGAACGGATTCATTTTCGCAACAAAAAATTAAATTTAGTTCGATCATATAAAAAAACCTCTTGACGAGGTAAAATAACGGTGGCGAACATGCCACTCCCAAAATATCTGATATCAATTTTGGTGACGAATAAAAGCAATATACATATGTATGAAAAACTATACATTAATAATATTCTTACCCGGTTCGTGTTTATATCGTTTTTTGTTATTGTTCCACGTGCCGAATAAGAAATTTAATTCTCGGAACTCGGCTCGAACCCGGAACCCCTTACACATCAGCCGAGAACTCTACCGTTGGGCTATCCCTGAAGAGTTTCCGCGCGAAAAATTTTCTAAAGTTCAATTGTTAGTGGTGAAAACAAGAAACTGCAAATTGTTTGGGATATTTTTTTCGGATGGCGGTCGCCGCAAGGTGGAGCGCCATCAGCAGTTTGTGAATTGCTTGGGTGAGTGAAATCGCGGCCAGTGACCACTTCTTAATAAAAAACTTTATAATTAAATTAAATAAATTAAATGCCTTTGGATTAAATGCCAATGGAAAATAGTTCAACTAATTATTTTCCCGCGCACAAGATGAGATGCCATTTGGACAATGTATTTGAAGTGTTGTTGTCGGGACAATAATGTCACCAAAATGTTAAGTTACCGAGCGTTTTTGCAGCTGCAATTAATGTTAATAATTCCCGGTTTTAATAAAATACAATTTCAGTTCGATTTAAATATGGGCGTTAATTTGTTAGATCTTATTTGCAACAATAGATTGGGCGATATATGTAAATAATAATCCGAGGGTTTTACCGGAGCGACCGAGAGATCGAGACAACGCTAGCGCATGACGGCAAACCTGCATTTGCGGATCGAATGCACAGGAGCGGGCAACGCGAAAAGACACATAAAAAGCCCGAGCGCGGGCGGACGAAGAAACATAACAACGGTTCCCAATAGGCGATGAAACCGACGTCACGGATGTTTTAAAGGTAATTAAATTATTGCCGGCCAGATTTTCCGGCGGCTACGGCTGCTTTACCCGACACCATTGTTTCCATAAGCCATGGCACATAGGCTGAATACTTTGCATGAATGCACAGAGGAACTAGGGACCATTGCCTCGTAAACGCCGTCTGAAATGTGTCTGTGGGTAAGTCTGTGGCGAATTCTAGGTGAACCGTCGTGGACCGAAGTGACCATATAAAGGAATAAGAATTTTTGGTATATTTAAATTTTACGATAATGTGTCCTTTTAAAGGTTTAATGCATCTTTAGAACCTTGACTGATGATTGTGAGGAATTGTTGCAATCCTCCGATCCGATGCATTTGCATTTGATTCCCATTTTTCGAGCTCGGGCTAGCACAGAACGAGTTGGTTTCGGATGCGCAGCAGCTCATTCTCATTATTGAGATATTGGATGCAGTGAAAACGTCGTAAACGTAGAAGTCTTTTAACACGGTTTTGGCTACATTTGGAAACTCTTGCTGGTGGTAAACAGCCAGTTTCTGCAATACTCAGACTGTTACTATTGGTGCGCATGTTCTATACGTCACCGTGCATAGTTTGAAATGTTCGATAGGATCTGGCGAATCCTCTCGCCATATGATTATTTGTTTTTAACATATCCAGATTTGACGGGTTCTCTTAAATATGTCCGCGATGAAACGTATTTGAATGTACCAAACAAGAAGCATACACAAACATAATATTCTCCTGAATATTCGGACCGATCAAGAATGTGACGCTATACGATTTTCCTTTTGAGTCGCGATATGAACCGTCGAAAACCTCTCATAGTTTCCGGACCAATACCTGATGATGAGGTAAGAAGTTCCTTTTTTTTTGCTTCTAATATTTACCAGTATGAACGATTGTTCCAATAGCTTGTGACGTTCCTTGCAGGTGCATCAATGGTGACTTTTACATTGTCTTCTGCTAAGTGGATACCTACTAGTTTTTCTCCAGAAGGAGAGGGTTGGTAGTCCCTGCCCTTCTCCTTTTTCTTCTTTTGCGGCGCAATTTCCCTCGTGATCCCTGTGACCGGGTGACCAAATGAGGCGGATGTCATGCTGCTCCGCCATCTCTTAAAAAGATATGCGACAGTCATTGAGTGGCCGAGAATTAAGGAAAGAAAATAAGGAAAGCTGCCAAGTTCCTTAAGTGCTGATTGTCCAAAAGAAGCATATTGAATCATGATTTCCCGCAAGTGCTAGGGATTTAAGTGCTTGTCTAATAGCTATGATTTCACCTTAGAAGATACTACATTGAATTGGAAGTCTGAACGATTCGCGGAGACAAAGACACTCGCAGTAGAAACTGCCGCCCACCTGGCTATTCAGCTTCGAGCCATCTGTGTATAAGTAAAGCAAGCCCACTGGTCCCGGGGTTTGTGCATTCCATTTCTCTCTAGAGGAGATCCAGACTTGGTAGTTTGCGTTAGGATGATCGTCGGTTATACAGTAATCCGGGGGTACGGATTTTTAACAAGAAGTATTGTAAATCCAGCTTGGTGTGACCATAGTTAGGTCTTTTCTATAATAGTGTGTCTAGTGTGGCTATCATTGCCCCCATCATTTGGTAGTAGGTCAAGGATTCTATTCTAGGGCGAGGCTTGGCCTAGGGCACAGGCTGCTTGTAATGCACACCTCCGCCATACGCTGCTTCTTCCTCAACCTTTGCCTGCTAAAGTAATTTTCCAGAGCGGGCCCCCAGACTAATACCCCATAGAACAGAATTGCTCTAATGATCGCCGTATATAGCCATCTAACTATATTTTGAGACCTACCCCATTTTAGCTCTAAAGGTATTTCGACAAGTGCAAATCTCGATTGCCGCTTTGTTTGCTCTATCCATTGCTTATTTCTAAACTCCGCGACTTTATTGGCCACGGCTAATGAAAATAACGGGCTAATGCTTGTAATTCTCATCACTTACTGGACCATCAACAGCAGACTCAAGGTATCTACGCTCAGGGTACACAAGGTATGGAGTCTTTTGTCGCACTTGACACTTCAACATTTTTCAAACATATCACGAAACTCATCGCATTTATAAATGCTGGCTCCTGGTTATAGGAGCTCGATTCTTGCTTTCCAGGCATATTGATGGCGTACGGTGGATTTTCTGACTTTCTTTTGACACTTGCAGTATCCGTTCCTGAGCTCAAGATTCTGACTCTTTGCTTTAGGAATTTCAGCATAATAATAAAGCAATAAATACAGTAATAATAGCAATCTCTAAAAGACCTTGCTATTTATGTGAAGCTTATCAACAAGCAACTCAACTAGAAATGCATATGATGTGTATGCATCGATGCTTAAACCGTTTAATGATAAAAGGATAACAATTTCAAAAGTGTGGATTGTTTTAGAATATTTCGTCGATTTCATGCATTGGAACATTAGTAGTTCTGGCTGCCGTGTCGTATTATTTTTCGTGTTTTGTTCGTGTTTTCACTGTGCTTTATGACCTAATATTTTGTTTATTCATTTTTATGTTTATGGTGCTTAAGATGTAGTGCTCAACTCCTCACAACGCGCATCCAAAAATGTAAGAATTTCTTTTGCGCCATCTGACACCTTTTGCAAAGTTATTGCATCCCCTCCTTAAGGCCTCGACAAGCTTGCAGTAGCTTGATTTGCACCCTAATGCTCGAAAAGTTGTTGTTGTTATTATATACTTTTCTTCGTCTATGACGTTGTCATGCACCGAATCTACATCACCTTCTACGTCTTAGAGAAAGGCTATTTCATCTCCATCGATTCAAGTCTTTTTATGTCTTTATATGTTTTAATGCTTTACAATGCGATTGTTCATGAACAGATTCAGCTTTTGGAACTTGGTCTAACAACAAAATTCTTTAGAATCTTTTCGGATCAAAATGCTATCTTAACAATATTTTTTTTCGAGCGGGTCCCGCTGCATACGTTCAGACCACCTCCCGCCCTAATTATATAGATTTTTATTCATTCGTAGACATATACATATATATATAAAGCATTTGACTGCTACTACATAATCGTTTTTCTAAACATATATAAAATGTATGATGAAATATTAAAAAATATAAAATAACATATATAACATATAATAGAATTGTTTCATCATTAACAGAATAATGAGTGCCCCATTTTTAGTGTAGCAAGCCTGAAAAGTTTCAAAAATCATAAAATTTTGTTTGGCTTCAAAACGAAATCGAACGCACACACGCATACATATAAAGATCAATTTAACGAAGAAACCTTCTTGATGATGCGCTTCTCTGCGACTGAACAAACAAAAACGTTCAATGAGCGTAAGAATGAGAAAGATGCAAGACATTTTTGCGTCCAATTTCGTTGTATGAAATGAGTAGTCTATACGTTGTATGGTTAGTGGTATGAGGTAGAGACCATTCCGGTTATCCAGTCGAATTCTTTTTCGTTCCCATCCGTAGAAGCTCTAAAAAAGATATTTTCGGCGACTATCGGATTCTTTAGAAACGACGGGCCTATTAACCAGATAGATTCCACAGTCTTCTCCTTCCTTTACTGTATTGAAATTTGCTGCAATTGCGACAAGGCAGTCTGAATTTTGTTCCTACTCTCTTTTGTTCCATGGTTTAACTCATGGCTGAAGCACCAATTTCAAATTTAAACACTTAATCTTTAGGAACCCTAGCGATTCCTAATGATTTAGTCAACTCCGAATATGAATTGGCTCAACGGTGCTTTCGGCTTTAGTATTTTCTCACATTCTCAATTCAAATGCTGCATTTTGAAGAATATGAGTCACTTCAGATTTAATTGTATTTAGCTTCTCAATGCGACATCGTCGACATAAATGTTAGGCCCAATAACTTCCGAAACTCAACGTAACGACGACACTAACGAATTATTGGCATACATTTATGTGTTTAAAGTAGGAAATAACTAGAGAATCTATTTTAACTATGCCGTGTTGAAGCCGTTTTTTTAAACAGATTTTTAAAAATTTGTTTCTTTGGCCTATTTAAAAATATTACTTTGAATTTTAATAGTAATATGTATTTAAAAGTGAAATTGGCGTGAACTAAAAGATTTTAAAAATATATAAATTTTACAATATAAAAATTATATAATATATTTTGTTTTATTACGAATGATACACATTCTCATATAATCTTTTCTTTCAGTGCGCTAAACAATATAATTTTAGAAACATATACCTTATACAAAAATGTTTTGACAGCGGTCATGGATTGGAATTACTTAAACGGAATGGAGAATCGACACATGCATTAAGGCCAACAATAAAATTTATTCCGACCGTAACGATAGATGGGTCCCAAGGTCGCCAGGCCTCTATTTTAAAGGACGTACTTTCGGAAGTATGCAAAGTCGTAGGTGATACAAACAAATATATAAGTATATGCAAACAATAGTAGAAATAGTTTTATTTTATATAATAAATGTATTGTAAAAACAGAAGTTGGCATTGACACTGTTGTTATTTAATAAATCAATGCATTTTAAAAATTATGATTGAGTATCTTAAATAGTTAAAAGTCTCGCAAGCTGTTCGTTAATGGACTCAGATATGAACTTTAAGTGACGGTTCCATTACCTGGGCGTGATTTTGATCGCTCTCGGCACACTGACGAGAATTTTCCTCCAGTTTGGTAACTCGATTGTCATTTTTTTGGGTTTGTAAGTTACCACTAGCGTCTTTTTAATTTTAGTTTCCTTATGCATTTTTCTTATTTCGATCTGTTCGAAAGAACTTGAGAAATACGTAGTTTCGGGCTTCATCCTGGTGGCAGGATTTTGTTGGAAAACACATAGTATATATGAAGCAATCGTTTCATCCATGTGTTCATCCGTGCGTGCCCAGGGGTATGCCAGTGCCCTTGCAGAGGGTATTATAATTTTGGTCAAAAGTATGCAATGCAAACTTTGCAATGCATTTGCAATGCAAAGTTTCTCCTTCCTGAGTGAAGGAGAAAAATAAAGTATATATATTGTTGATTAGGTTCACCTCCTGAGTCGATATAAGCATGTCCGTCTGTCTGTTTCTACGCAAACTAGTCTCTCAGTTTCAAAGCTATCGAATTTATACTTTGCACACATCCTTCATTCCTTTGCAGGCAGTATATAAGTCGGAACGGCCGGGATCGGTCAGTTGACCGATATAGTTATATCCTATAGGTGCCATATAAGTGATTGATCGGAAATGCCATAACTTTGTTGTTTTTGAAGATAGAAGAATGGAATAGAACTTTCTATGGATTCTACTTTTGGCAAACTTATTTGATCTGACAAGTTTCATAAGGATCGTCCGACTATATCCTATAACTGTCATATATGTCACACCGATTTATCGGAAATGCCATAACTTTGGGCAAATTAATTAGATCTGCCAAATTTCATACGGATCGGTCAACTATATAAGAAATATCTAATAATATAAGCTGCCACATATCTGCAAGGGTATATAAACTTCGGCTCCACCCGAAGTTAGCTTTCCATTCTTGTTTTTTTTTGCTTCCTTCCCCTAAATTTTTTAAATTTCTTTTCTGGCACTGGGCGCTGTGGTCCGTATTCTTACGTTTTGGCGTAAGCTTTTTTGGGTGCGTTCCGCACCTCTCAGCGACTCTAATAGACTGCCACACACCATCTTTTATTATTTTTATTATTAAAATTTTTTGGCGCTCGCAAATAATTGCCACAGCGGTATTCTTTCATTAAATTATACGTTTGTCACTGACAAACCGCCACAGTGTTTCATTGTCTGGAAAAAAATTACCATTTTTTTGCACTCACGGAATTGCCGTCGGAAAACCGCCACAGCGGGTAATTGGTTTGTGCCTTTTAGCCTTTTTATTCTTGTGTTATTGTGTCGGTGCATCAAACCTCACAACGTTTGAACCCGCGGATATGCCATTGGCAAACCGCCGCAGTGGTCGATAGATTGCTTCGCAACCCGAGATGTACAATGCCGCCTTGAGTTACTTTGGTATTCATGATTAAAATCTTTAATTTTATTTAATGTGACAAGATTTTGCTTTAACAAACTTTTCTAAATTCCTTTTGCTCAAAATTCTAGCATAACACGTCTCAGTTTTGTATTGCACCGGCACCATTACAAAATTTTTTCTAAATTTGTTCACGCAAATATGTTTATGGCTACATTTTCATATTTTTTCTTTATATTCTTCACATTTCCATAAAAGAACTCCCGCACCACCGCTTCTTCGGGCTCCATGTCCTTGAAGGACATGAAATGCTCTAGCGTCAGTTAAGGACCTAGGTCCTTCACGAGGGAAACTTTCTCCTCACCTAAAGAATGCTGCTACTGTTCGCATTGGTTCTATGCTTCGGCTCATCGGTTTGGTTCCTTTTAATTGTAATTGTCCCATTTATACACTTCAGCTCGATATGTGGTGTTCAATTTGTAAATTTATTTGAGTAACTTGAAATTAGAGTCCGCTGACTTTTACCGCAAACCGCTGCACTTCCTTTAGGGGGTTCTGCTACTTCTCCAGGGTTCAGGTTCGGGGAGTTGCCCGGCCCGATGATGGTAGTGGGGGGAACACTTAGCATGCGACTGTTAACCTATATGTATATCCAATTAACTTATATTATTATACTTGTAGTCTTGCTTGAGTATAGAACTGTGATTAGAACTGTATATTACTGAAATTATTTTTGATTAGGGGCTGTTCCAACATTACGTAATCAACAAATGGGGGAGGGGATCTGCGAAATGATTACGTTTCGTTGCCTCTTTTGCAGTTCTGCCCGCAAGTTAATATTGGAGTGCCCTTCGATTTATAATATTTTTACTTTTGGATGTTTTGTTTGCAAAAGTGATCGGATGTGCGCAGGGTATTTGTTGAAGTTTGAAACGTTTCGGATTTTTTTCGATCGCTCCAAGGGAGTCAGAGCAGCTTACAGATTTTCTTCTTATGTTAGTTGAGATCTTGATGGCTTCATAGATTCCGATCATTTCCCCTCTTAGGATTGATGAGTACGATGTGTTTTTTATCGAAGCAATTATTTCGAACGGAACACTTAAATCTGGGTGAGCCTTTTACAGAGGAATTTTAGTTCGTACTGCCAAAATTTATCGATGTATCGAAGCTTAAGGCGTTGCTTTGAAGTTGCTTTGAGTATATTGTGCATGTATTTCTCTGGTTATTTCTTTTCTCTGGTTTATTATTTCAGAACACGGTTTATTTTTGTTTTATTGCCCTCGGACTATTTTAATATTTAGTTTAGTAATAGTAGAAGCCAAAAAACTTTGATTAACTAAGGTTTTCCTTTGTTCGTAGCCCATTGAGCGTCAAGTTACTATTTGGAGAAATTATGCACTAGCTTTAATCGTGTCACAATTGTTGTTAAATTAAGTTAACAATATTTTTTTTTTGTTTAGTTTTTGTTTTTTATTATTCACTTTTATTCATTCAGTTGACTTAAAAATAATAATTGCGGTTGACTGGGCTTCCGACAGAAACCGCGTGTGACGTAACAGCCTCTCAACCCAGCAATACTTTTTTTTTAGGTCCATCTAACTCTATGCCAGTAAATATGACTGTTAGTTAGCCATAAAAAAAACACAAAAATGGATATGTACTTATATGCGCATCCCTTGGGGTGCGAACTCACATTCGATTCGATTCGGTGCAAACTTACATGTGTTAATACAAAACAAGAATGGAAAGCTAACTTCGGGTTAGCTGATTGATATACCCTTACAGACAACAACATATACCCTTAAAGAAAACAACAGAGATATGGCATTTCCGATCAATCAGTTATATGGCAGCTTTAGGATATAGTTGACCGATCCCGGCCGTTCCGACTTATATACTGCCTGCAAAGGAAAGAAGGATGTGTGCAAAGTTTGAAGTCGATAGCTTTAAAACTGAGAGACTAGTTTGCGTAGAAACAGACAGACGGACAGACGGACATGCTTATATCGACTCAGGAGATGATCCTGATCAAGAATAGATATACTTTATAGGGTCGGAGATGTCTCCTTCACTGCGTTGCACACTTTTGACCAAAATTATAATACCCTCTGCAAGGGTATAAAAATATAGATATCGTTGTTTATCGGTAGCACTTTTTTAACTTTCAGTACTTTCTTTCTGCGTAATTCAAGTATTATTGAGAATTATATTTTTTCGTTATCATAATTATTGAAAAACAAAAGCACTCACAAATATTAAAAGAGCGATAAATTTTCGTTTAAACAAGATACATGTAGCATTCCATGGACTGTTTAATCCAGAAAATATCTTCATGGGTTTTTTTTTAATACGTACTTTAATACATATGAATTTTTCACGGTCAATTTCAGCATTCCAGGCAAAGCAGGTACAATAAGAAATTTATATTTTTTCCTAATTTCCTAATATAACGTAGATAAGAAGTAAGAAAAAATTACCGGTAATTAACAGTTTTTTAAAATAATTTTGTTCCCCATTTTTTCTTCGTTGATGTATTTAAGAAAATGGCCATATAAACTTCAGTGCACTTAAGCATATTCGTCTGTCTGTTTCTATGCAATGTAGCCTCTCACTTTTAAAGCTATCGACTTCGTCATTCCTTTGCACGCAGAATATACGTTACGTCTTAAATAGGCCGAGAGCGGTTGACTTTTTAAAATATCTTTTATAAAACTGAACGATCGGAAGTTTTATATCGTTCGTGTTCTTGAAGATATCCGCAGTACTTCATTTCAAAGGGATCGGCCATCATAATAGATTGAAAATGTCAAACTTTGGTGTTTTGGAAGATACTTTTTTCAAATTAAATATATACATATACACAGTGTGTTGCGGCACATATGTGTTTGCTCGACCCACCAATAAGAACTGACAACTTCTTTAGTGATTCGACTTTATTTAATTAAGTACAAGTTGGAATAAAAGAAGAAAAAAAACTTTAAAAAACTTTGTCTTTTTCTGGCGTCGATAGTGTCGCGATGTAACGGTAGATCTGATGTGTGGCCGTTCACCCATATAAGCCAAAATCCCTTTTGTCTAATAGGACCATATTGAAGAGATCGAAGCAGTATTTAAATATCGCCGGCAACGCAGTGTATCGAACTGTTTTACTAGTTTCTGCTCGCAACAATTGCCGCGATAGCTCACAAATGTTGTGGAGCGTTCCATCGAATTTATATATCCGACGTGAATTCCCCACCCCAGAAATAACACCGAAAACTTCTTTTTAACAATGTCTCCTTTATCTAGGTTTGGTTTGTTTACAAATTTAAGTATTACAATGGTGGGTCTCACCGGAGTTGACCTCGCTGCCGGATCCTCGCTCCTCCTCCAGTCGCTCCTGCTCGGCTCCGCCATCGAACGCTTGTCTACCCGTTTTTCACCAGTCACCATTCCGGGTTGGTGCCCATATACACACCCCCAAGCTTTCGCCTGGCAGGATATGTGGTCTTGGTGCTTGGCGCCGCATCAGCTAACGGTTCCCTCAATTCGTACTCACGTGCTCCGGCTGCGGGGCTTACGCTGCTCCTCCTTTGCTCCGGTCATTACTGCAGTGGTTGCTTATTGCTGTTGCCGCCGCCGATCTGCTCCCTCGTCGTCCCTGCTCCTGGTTATTGCTGCTTCCGTTGATCTGCTCCTGCCGCTGTCTCCGTTGATCTTCTATGGCCGCGCCTCCGCTCCTGGCTGAGTCTTGCCCTTACGCCGTGGCCGGCACCTAATTCGTGTTGGTCGTCAACAGGCACACCTTCCATGCATACGCCGGGCAGGATACGCATTCTTGGAACCTGGCAGTCGGGTCAGGGCACGAAGTGCCTTCCTACCCCTCAGGACACACTCACGGTTGCGTTTGTCACTCATTGCCAAACACCGGCATGCATACGTTCTGCACGATTTATGGCCGACCAGTGGTTATGCGTCGCACATCCTTCCGTTATAAGGATACCTGTCGTGTCTGGGAAATGTACCATCCTGACTCGTCCAACCGCACTCGATTTAATTCTCGCACATGAGACTCTCTGACTTACCCACGGGGATCCTTCAACCTGTTACTCCTAATTCTTCCAAGGAAACCTTGCTGCATGAATGTTGGACTTTCCAAAGGCGTTCCTCCAACTCAACACTTCACGCGTCCCTAGAATACTCGGTCCCGATTTGCTCAAGAAATCACGCCACACTCATGTTGGCGGGTTCCCTTTCCTATCCCCTTGACCCTTCTGTGTCTTAGACTCTCTTTGTTGCTTCGCGTGGCACCGTGTGTGTTCACAACAGGCCCACGGGGAAAAGAGGTGGAAATGCATATACCGAGGGGAGTGCACGGACGTGAATATGCGAACTCTGGGGGAATTGCCGACCCCCCAACCAACCAGGCTTATCATAGCGGGCTATGTCATGACCGACGAAGGGGTTCCTACCAAGTGGGTCTAGAAATGAGCACAACTTTAACTAACCAAAAAAACCAACAGGGAACGGAACTCCCAAAGAAAGTCCAGTAAGTCAATGATTCAGTAATCTCCAAGACAGGTAGATGCCAAGGAGATGAAGACCCTAGGATCGAGCTCCGATGGTGACGCCGATATATTCGATACGATCGATACTATCGTTTTTTGTGCGGTTAACCGTGCAAAAACTTCATGTCACATCCTCATGCTATGTAAAAAAAGAAACAAAAATCTGAGATCAACTCAAAACCATCAACTCATAACTCATAACTCATAAGATTTAATGCGAAACCAAAATCTACTGATACAAATGCTGGTTTCACAAGAATCCAAATAATGACCTCCCTACGGATATCTATGGACTTTCCTACGGATATCCAAATAATGACTTCTCTACGGAACGCTAACGGCGTTTCACAGCATAAACTTGAGCTAGCTCCATTCCTACTTGACAATCACATCGATGTAATGTTGCTTTCAAAAACACACCTTACAAACAAATACAACTTTCAATTCAATCAGAAGCCGTATTAAGCCCCACTATCAAAACAAATTTGCTAAAACCTACCTACAGTCCACATCTATAAATATTCTAAACTAAATACTGGCAACCAACTTACACTAGCCGACGTATACACTTTCAGATCTTTCATCTGATCACTCGCCTCTCCTGCTTCTTCTACTCCGAAGAATCATTAAAATTGAGCTCACAGAAAACCAACTGGGTTAAGTACAGAAAGTATATTAGCTCACACATCGAGCTATGTCCTAACCTCAACGATGAATCCAACGAGTCTGTACTCGTCTTTGCAGCTCGAGCTCCAACACCCCCAATTACAAATATACAATGAAACCAAAAGAAGACAAATTTACAAATCGAAGAGCTCGTCCTCGAAAAGCGACGCTTACGTCTAGAGTGACAACTTCACAGATCGCCATCTGCTTAGAAAATCTTACCAAGCTTACCTTACGCCAACTTACTAAAGCTTTAGAGAAAGCAGAAGCATATGTCCACCACCACTACATAGAGCAATTGTCAACTTCTAGTACAAAACTCTCACTATGGAGAGCTCACCCAACTCTGAGCTCACCGAACGAAATTGTGATGCCTATTAGAAGCAGGCGGCTGGGTGCGCAGCGATGCAGACGGAGCCAGCACGTTTGCCCACCACCTTAAAAATGTCTTTCAACCAAATCTTGCCACTAGTGCGTTTACTTTGCCGACTTTACCATATAAGGCTCAGGCTTCAATATGAGCCAATTGAATTTCGCCCAAGCGAAACTTAAAAAGTAGAAGGCCCAAAACAGCTGCCATCAAATCCATTGTGGGCTCCGATGTGGGTTTCCTGCCAGTCGTTCTCAATCAAGTCTGAAGGATTATTTTGATGAACTTTAATGACGAACGTTAGTATGTCTGAATCGGGAAGCCACCAGTTGACCAGAACTTTCTCCTGAAGTTTTTGCTTTACACCTAGATATTCCGGTGACGCTTCTTAAGAACTGTCGAGAGATTGAAGAACGCTCTTGGAACTGGATAACTAATTTCTCACTTTAACCGTCCTTCGCGTGGATCCTCTTTATATTGTTATATTGTCCGTATCTACCATCATAAGCCCATCGTCAACGATTGATCTCCCCACATTTTGCCATAGAAACTTCTGCACGGGCTAGTCGGGGGCAGGAACTTTGATTTGGTGAATCATTTCTGGGATGTCTTTCGACCTCCAGCGACAGAGGTACTCCATTCACCTGGGCTGCGGCACCCCAGACCAGACGTTGATTCTTTTTATTGGGTGCGGGTTGGTCACTACATATACAGGAATATAATAAAAACGTCGGTTAGTAACTAATACACCCTTTTGCAGTTTTCGTCTATAGCCCTATTCGTCGTATTTTTGCATGGTGTCGAAAAAAAATCCATTAGTCCCTGAGTCCTTGACCATCTTTGACTCGAGATACTTGAGACGTTTGGGAGCCATGGAGTAGGAGACAGTTTAATTTCACAGCTTCACAATGACAGACCCGTCATCTGACCAATTGCATCGCACACAACAAGCTTGTGGTTATCAGTCCAATGATCATTTGAGCCTTAACACCTGAATACATTGAAACGGGAACAGACTTAAGGTGTCAATGGTCATTGAGCATTTCATTATCGATACTCTGCACAGATAAATCCAGGATCCCTACAGTGCCCACACCGTTTAGCTCATACTTTCAGTATGTTTTACTTTTACTCTGCAGGATCTTCAGCGAAAAACTGTTACAAATAAGGTTCGATTTTGTTTCATTCCAAGCCTAACTCATCAGCTAAGCTGCGCTCAATGAGGGCAATAACATCGACTCTTATAGATTAAGTATACAAAGTTACTGGTATATATCGAAACAGTGCCCTTTTTGCCGATCTTTTATGAAAGAAAATTGTCGACTTATTCGTTTTTTCCTTGATGACTTGCTACGAATCAAGGTTCACTTTAATCGCAGGACGTTCCGTGAGCACATTTAAATTACATTGTGCAGTAATTTACATTACTCTGCGGTTCCGAGCAGTATGTTTTTTGATGCAGCTGTTGAGGAACGGAATGCATTTCGGCAACGTTGTCTCTATTTATGCTTCAAATCACCATGGCAACGCGGATCACCGCTTGCCGTTTGCTTATATATAAACATAAGTATACATACTGCGTCAATGCGCTGCGTCGCATTTAGATTTAAGTTAGTTATTCTTGAGACGTCAATCCGTAAAGACGAGCGAGGAATATAAAGTCCACAAATAAATCGAAAGAGGTTTTCATAAGAAACCATCACGAACATTTCATTTCTGACCATAGAAACGTTTGATCCTTTGAGCCGGATTGACTGGAAGAATAATTCACCACTACCCGTAGTATTGCCTTAAATAAGGGAATACAAGTTTCTGGTTGCTGGCCGCCGCAGAGTGAAGGGTACGATCACGAGGATGGTGTCCTTAGCTGAGCGTTTACCTGCAACAGAAACGAAGGAAGAAATCGATGTCTGGTGCGTCTGGATTTGGCATGGAGTGAATTCGAGAAGCTTGGGGACAAGATATCCCCAAGCGGTTATGATGCGGTCGATGGGTACGAAGATCCAGCCGACGACAACGAGGAGTAAGAAGGAAGGTACCTGAGGACAAGGGAGTTACTTGTCGTAGGAAAGCGCTCACTGAAGCCACAAACAACAACTCAAAGCAATGAGTCAATGCCATGTAATGGAGATGCATTTCTCCGGTTACTACAACAACAACAACAGATGCTGGATCGCATGGCTGTTTCTGAAGCAGCGATTACACCTATTTCACAAGATGACGCAATGGACACGGTAGCAACGCACAATGAACTACCGAAAATTCAAATCAAATGTTTTTCGGGAGACTACAAAGAATGGCCGACATTTTGGGATATATATAAAAGTACTATCCATAAGAAGCGGCACCTATCAAATACGCAGAAATTTCACTATTTGAAATCACTATTGACCGATGAGGCAGCGAATCTAATTGCGCATTTGCCAATTACTGACAGCGCATATGAGACAGCAGTGTCGCGTTTGAACGAGAGGTACGACAGACCACGCCATATTGTGTTTTCCTTATTGGAAAGGTTTACAAAGCTACCGGAAACAACAAGGATCGATATAAAAGTGCTACGGAAAGTGACGGATGGAGCAAACGAAATAGTTCGTGCTGGATCATTTTTCTGACTTTGCAAAAAATTGATGCCGAAACACGTCGCAAATGGATAGAGGACAGCCGCGATTTGAAATCACAAACAACCATATCCTCAAAACGCACAAAAGGGATGACGATGGAAGGTATATCGTCGAGCTACCTTTCAAAATAGAAAGCCCGAAGTTTGCAGACACTTTCCAGGGAGCGCAGTCCCGCTTCATGGGAGTAGAATGAGGACTACAGCGCAATCAGGATTAACAAGAGAAGTACACCAAATTTATGCAGGAATACATCAGTCTTGGACACATGCAAGAAATCAGGACTCCAAGCTTCGATTCAGGAAATTTCTTCTTTTTGCCGCATCACCCTATAGTTGGACAAAAACTTAGGGTCGTTGTCGACGGGTCATTTAAGGACGCCAATTGAGTGGCACTGAATGACATATTACACATTGGGCCTAGTATCCAACGCAATCTATTTGCCGTATGCCTACGCTTCAGAATGTATAGATACGTATTCTCCGCAGATATTGTCAAAATGTTTCGCCAAGTTTGAGTAAGCACCGATCATCAAAACTTTCAACGAATTGTTTGGCGAGAGCATCCATCAGTGCCTCTTAAGCACTACAAATTATGCACAGTAACTTATGGAACCACACGACAAGAAGATTCAGTAAAGGTACTTGGACTTTACTGGAATCCAACCGACGATCAGCTGATGTACAAGACAGGCCTGACATCAAGTCCGAATTGTACTAAAAGGCAAATCCTATCAGATGTTGCGTGTATATTTGACCCCCTTGGCTTATTATCGCCGATAGTGGTTAAGCTCAAAGGAAAACCCCGCCGACTGTGCATCGAGGGGCATGACGACCACTCAGCTCATGGAATTTCACCTCTGGTGCAACGGACCAACTTGGCTACACGATGAAGATGAGTACACACTACAAATGCAAAACTCAGAACCTTGTTTGAATATTTCAGAAAATCATCCACAAGACGAATTGAAGACCACAGCCATGCTTACTTTGAAGGAGATGGACAGCTCATTATCAGAATTTGCTGAACTAATTCAACGCGTGTCATCCTGGCAAAAGCTGGTACATACCTTGGGCTATGTTTTACGTTTTATCCAACGACTGAAGGAACCACGAAAACGAGTGGAATCAACGACACTCTCTTTTGAAGAAATCAAGGCAGCAAAAATAGTATGCCTGCGGAATGCACCGGCGTGCTTTGGAGAACAGAAGAATCTAGAAGAATACAGAAGAATCAACCACTGCGAAACAGGTCGCAGTTATTAAAGCTAACCCCTTTCATTGGTTTAAGGAAAGAAGTCAAACACCCGATACTACTTCCTAAGGCACACCGCATTACGAAGCTAATCTTGGAACACGGACTCATGTCCGATTTGCCAAGTATCCGAATCACACAATCACTTCCTTTTGTCAACTCTGGATGTGATTACGCTGGACCAATTACTCTAAAGGATCGAAAGGGTCGCAACGCTAAGAAGTCGAAGGGATACATATGCCTCTTCGTGTGCCTCGTTACCTCGGCACTAAACCTGGAACTAGCCACGGACCTTAGCACGGAGACATTTTTGGCAGCTCTGATAAGATTCTTGTCGCTCCGAGGAAAATGTGCACAATCTACAGCGACAATGGCAGGAACTTTATTGGAGCAAAGCGAGCATTGGATGAGATGCAACAACTCCTGGCATCACCACAGCATAATGACCTAGTCTCGCAGACATTGGCAGATGAAGGGATTGAATGGGTTTTTGTTCCGCCGTACGCACCTCACTGGGGAGGAAAGTGGGAGTCTTCCGATCAGTCAAACTCGCATTTAGATCGCATTTAGATTTAGAAGTTAATTATTCTTGAGCGGTCAATCCGTAAAGACGAGCGAGGAATATACAGTCCACAAATAAATCGAAAGAGGTTTTTCATAAGAAACCATCACGAACATTTCATTTCTGACCAGCAGCAAAAACATAGTCATTTGCCCTTATTTCTTCCAATATAGTCATGATTGTCATACTAAAAACTCTATTACGTTCCCTCAAACAAATACGTGCTCGAACTGTCTAGTAAAACTACATCGTAAGATTCCCATTGAACCATTTCCAGTTTTAACAAATTGGGCAAGTTCATCTTTATACTCGTTTCTAATTTCATCATCATTTTACAATTCTTGACACCATTTTCGAGTGGTTTCTAACGAATCTGAATCCCGATGTACCCCAATCATGTACAGGCGTTGAGTATTACCACTAACCATACAACATATAGACTACCCATTTCATACAACGAAAATGGATGCAAAAATATCTTGCGACAGGCCCCAGAGAGAATCTTACTCTCATTCTTACGCTCTTTCTTACGCTAATAATCTCACTGAAGCTAATACGCTAATATTTTCGTTGTATGAAATGGGTAGTCTATATGTTGTATGGTTAGTGGTATTACCAAGACAGATGGCAGGGACTGGCGAAGCTAATCAAGGGGGAGATGACGGGTCAACACGGGAGGAGAGGGAAAGCGAAAGTTCGAGCCGCATGGCAAAAGGAGCAGTGATGGGGACAGAGAGAAGCAGAAGAATGTAGAGACTCCGTGGATTGTAAAGGTTCTCGAAGGGAACCCCGGTCCTATGATAGGCAGAGCGGTTGGGCGAGTGACCGCGAAGGAGAAAGGAATGGACGACGTCGCGGAACGGCACGATACTTGGAAGGAATCCAAGGCCGCACTTAGAAACAGCAAAGCTCCGGGGTCAGGAGGATCGAGGGAGCAAAGTACGTCATAATTAATCATCAATTCATAATCGAATCCTTTACATTGTAAATGGTCAAGGCCTTTAAGTAATGGGGACATTATTTCCAAGAAACTATCTGTATTATTTCTGGGATGGGTCAGTCACGTCGAATTTATAAAACAGTTCTTTGATCGTTCTAAAATCTTTTTCTGCCGAAAGGATTTTTCGAAAAATTGGCGGATCAGGTTCGTCAGCACTTCAAGGAATATGTGGTGGACCTCCAGTCTCTGATGAAGCCATTGGAAAAGAGCAAAATCATCAGGAAAGATAGGCTCAGAGAAGAATTCCACCAGATCCCGCCTACTCAGAAAAGACAACAAGAACAGGGATGGCCACCAAGGTGGCAGAGAGACACCTAGACTCGGCGGAGCAACAGAGCACTCTAGGACAGCAAGTTCTAGGATCAGTCGATAAACCAGCGAAGGCCTGCCACAGGTGTAGAGGCATGGCCCATTTGGCAAGTAGGTGCAAGAACCCCAGGATGCTGTAAAGAATGTGCGGCGCGACAGGAATAAGAGGCACAGGATGCTGCCAGGTATCAGCGAGTGCAGCGGGATCGCCAGGTGCTGCCCCTCAAAACTAATATGAGGGCTGTCTTAAAGGTAGGAGCATAAATTAAGTCAATGGTAAGCTTTATCTAGAAAGAGTTAGCGGGAAGCCCAGAAATATCCGGGGAACAAGACGGCTGGTGTAATTGGCCGATGGGAGCCACACGGAAACATGAGCGTTACTGTAGACAAGCGTAAGTTTCGAAGTCAAGAAGCAGGGGCCGAACCTGCTGGTGATGTCAAGCATGGAAGACAGTGTGGTGCTAGGATTGTTCTGGCCAGGCACCAAGGAGTGTATAGTGGCAGTAACCAGAACGGCGAAGGAGCAGCGAGGATCCGGCGGAGGAATCAACTCCGGTCAGACCCACCACTGTAATAATTAAATTTGCAAACAAAACCATATATTAAGGTTTTAATAAAGGAGCCATTGGCAAAAAGAAGCTTTCAGTGTTATTTTTCGGGCTCGGGCAATCACGTTGGAATATGAAAATATTCATGAAGCATCTTTAAAAGAAGTGTCGAGCCTAGCCGTGGAGCTCGAAGAATTAGCCCAAGAAGAAAAGGCGTTTAAAAGGCAAGCCTCCACTGAACCACGCTGGGACCACAAGCAGCCGGCGGAAGACATGAGATGGCAGAAGAAGGAACCGCACCAGAATCCGCCAGAGTAACAGAACCCCCTGGACAAGGGTGGATGCAGAGATGCCAGACCGAAGGACAGAGGCAAATGCAAACCGATTCAACAGTGAGCTGTAGGCCCAAGGCAGCAAAAGCAAACCAGCAATGGGCAGAAACTCCTAGGAAAGGACATGTTGACAACCCAGCGCCGGCATGCAACAGATGCGGAGGCATGGGGCATTGGGCGAGTTGGTGTAGGAACCCCAAAATATTGTTCTGCAGAATGTGCGGCGCAACGGAAGTAAGGAGCACAGACTGTTGCCAACGCGCGGGAAACGCGCAGCGATCTCAGCCATAGAGAGAAAAGCAGAGATTGCTAGGTGGTGCCTCTAAAAACTAGTTGGAGGTTTATCAGGAGACGATCAGCAGTTGTCGGCGGTCATCAATGTCGGAGGATCAGAAATCAAGGCCATGATAGACACCGGGGCAACGGCTAGCTTCATTTCGGAAAAGTTAGCAGGGAGCCCGGAAATCGCCGGAGAACGAACAGGAACGAAGAGATTGGTGAAAAGTTGGCAAATGGAAGACACACGGAGACTCGAATGATACTCCAAAAGAATGTAAGCTTTGGTGACAAGGAATGAAAATTGAACCTGCTGGTGATGCCAGGCATGGGAGACAGAACGGTGCTGGGATGGGATTTCCTCGAAGAATTTGGCACGACTGTGACATGCGTGGGGCACCAAGTCACGATCCTGAGGAGAGAAAGATGGAGTGGTTGCCTGGAGAATAGGCTGTCAATAGGGAGAAGGAACGTTACCAGAGGTTCATAGTAAAGCATCTAGGGGCGTTCGCCAACCAGAAAGGTTGCTTGTACATAACGCAGCACAGGATTACCGTAAAGGACGACATCCCGATAAAACAGAGGTATTACCTGAAGAACCCCAAAATTCAAGGGGAGATCAACGCAAAATAGCCTTCAAATCTCACGAATAGCTCACCTATCGATATGGTAAAAAAGAAGACGGGTCAGTGGAGAATATGCGTGGATTTCCGGCAAATAAACAAAAAATCAATAAAGGATGCGTACCCGATGCCAAGAATCAATTTTATTGGAGCAAATTAGGGAGGAACGATTTTTAAGCAGTCTCGACCTTGAAAGAGAACAGCAGATCTTGAAAGGAACAACGACGCACCAACAGCAGGGCACCTAGGTTGGAGGAAAACGATTTCAAGGGGTGTTGCGAGGAACTTCTGGCCAGGGATGCAGGGACATACGGAAGTATGTAAGGCAGTGTGAAATATGGGGTACAAACCAAGTCAGATGCAGGCCGCAGAAAAAATGTTGACGCAGATCACAGAAGAGCCATGGGCGACGGTATGTGCGGATTTCGTAAGACCGTTGCCGAGGTCCAAGCATGGAAACACGATGTTGTTGGTGATGATAGACCGGTTATCGAAATGGACGGATATGGTAGCTTTGCGAAAAGCCACGATCAAGACGCTGCAGAAGACAATCCGCGAAAAAATTGTCGCATGGTACGGGGTGCCCAAGGTAATGGTGACGTATAATGGTGTCAAGTTCACCAGTAGGAGCTTCGATAGGTTTGTTGAGGAGCTTGGAGAACGGCATCTATTTACCTCACCGTACACGCCGCAAAAGACTCCGTCGGAAAGGTCAAACAGGATGGAAGGTCGGCGCGGAGCAGGAGAAAGCAGAGGCAACGTGGAACGTAACAGTTCCGGGCGGGCCAGCGCGGCGGTGTTCCGAAGGAGTAGGAGAATGCGGAGACATTGTGGAACGTAAAGGCCCACGGAGTCGGCTGTGTTTCGAAAATTCGTATGGGGAAAAATGCTGTCAGGGGGGGGCAAGGAGGACGGGGATCCCTGGAAGGAATCCGGTGCCACGCGTAGCAACAATGAGAGTCTAGCACCCAGAAGTGTCAAGGGGGGAAGGAGAGGAAACCCGCCAACGTGAGTGTTAGCTATTAAGGTTTTTTAATAGCGACCTAGTAAATAAACGAATTGCAGCTCAGATTTTCAATTTTTATTTAATGGTTCTGTCGGGTCAGGCAGCAGCCACGGCATAAATTTAACCAATATAAATGTAACATAAATTTATAAATGTAATAAGTATAGTTTAGAATATAATCATTTTCTCATTACTGTTGTTGGTCGCAAGCCGACTCTTCTCGGCCGCTCGGCTTTATTTTATCATTGTCATTTTAAGTTAACGAGCTTTCGCCCGGCCTATGCTCAAAGGCGGACTCACTTGTACTCTCTATCTCAGTGCATACGCATTATAAATCGGAGCTTTCCCGCACTCCATGTCATATGCGAATAAATAAACATTTTATAACGTTGTGAAATAAATAATTTCCTCTTTTTGTTATTTTGGAAAAAAGGGAAAAGGTAATTGAAAAGGCTCAATGACCAATCATTGGTGACCCCGAAGTGATTTAATTAATAAAATTAACAATTCCACGATCATAAAACAGAACCATTTAGAACATACCTGATTCAGTTTTTGTGCGGTGTATTAACATATGTATGTGCATTTTGAACATAAACGGCATACAGTGCATCAGTGAAACAATTATTTTGTATTTATACACAAATCATATAATAATATAAATAAATACATAGGCATAAAATATAATTGTAATCCGGTCCGCCAACATACATACATACATTCATACATACATATATACGTTCCACTTGCAAGTACATTTGCCTCACACAAGCGTTCATATATATATACATTCCACAACTCAGTGTACGGTTCTGAGCGCACATTGGGATAAATCGTGTTCGCTGCGCTCAAATATAATTAAATATAATAAAATAAGCAAGAGCTATAATTTTGGCGCCAAAATTAATTTGTGCGTGTTTTTACTTCAAGTGAGCGAATTTCAATCATAGTGGCGATGAATTCCAGCGGCGCCGTCACGGGAGAACCCACTCCATCTCGGAGTGCGATTTTAAAATGCAAGGCAAAGGGTATCCTCCAGGATTTGAAGAGGATCCAAGGCGCCCTGCAGCCAATGTAAAAGGTGGAAGATGCTATGCACCATGTGCGTCACGGCTAGTTGGTCGCCATGTACGAGGATTTTATTTTTTGAGTTAGATATTGCTGAGATAAGCAGCGACTTGCGATGGACAGTGTCTGAGCTTGTAGCTACGATGCATGCCGAAATCGAGCACGAGACGTCGTTGCGCTCTGCTCGAATTGCTGCCCATTCCACCCTGGCCAGCGGAGTTTCCAGTATCCAGGTGGACCCAGCGCTGAGTCGGAGTTTTCAAGCCTTGCCTCCTCTTCCTCTTCCTACTTTCAGCGGAGGATATTCAGAGTGGGCTGAGTTTCATTCGGTCTTTTCAACGATCGTAGGCTGCCATCCTTATATAAGTAAGGTGGAAAAGTTTCAGAGGTTGCGATCTTGTCTTCGGGACTCCGCTTTAGAGGCAGTCCGTTCCTTGGAAATCTCCGAGGAGAATTATGATGTCGCAGTGCAGCTTTTGGAGAATCGATTTAATAACCGTCGGTTGATATTTCAGGCTCATGTGAACGAGATTCTGGGCCTCAATCTATTGGAAGGTGGGTCAGTGGCAGCGCTTCGAGGGCTGTCCGATAAGTTCAATGCCCATATGCGAGCCTTAAAAAATTTGGGGACGACAGTTCAGATCGCCGGCTGCATCATTGTCCAGGTACTTCTTCAAAGGTTGGATCCAGCTACTCAGGCCAAGTGGGAGGAAGGTCAAAATGCCTCGAACTCGGATCTCATCCCTACTTGGGAGTCGATGGCAGAGTTTTTGGAACAGCGTTGCAGGACTTTGGAGGCTATGGATGTGGCCTTGGCCGCCTACGCGACGCGCACTCAGGTGGGAAGTCGTAGAGTCGCAAATAACAGTAGAGCGTCCTTTATTATTACTAATTCACCTGCCTCTGCCTGCATATTATGCGGTGGGTGGTCCCATGTAGTTTCTGCATGCCCAAGATTTTTGTCGCAGTTGTGGGAGGAGGCATCACAGTCTGTTGCACTTCTTGGAGTTATAGTCTTCCAAATGCCAGCCTTCGTCAGTGCCGTCTACATCAGCCGCAGCCGAGTGCGCCGAGCCAATAGGCGCTTCACCATCCACGGCTAATGCACTAGTTGCCCAGGGACGCAGCGGTGAGATAGCCTTACTGGCTACAGCGAACATTCTCATTCGGAGTCGTGCTGGGGTTTTTGTTCCTTGCCGGGCTCTTTTGGATTCAGGATCGCAGGTGCACGTGATTACGTCCCGACTGGCTAGTCAGCTGCAGCTTCGTAGACGCAAATCGTAGGTGGCAGTGTCGGGCATTGGCGACACTGGCTTCGCGACAGACGGATTCTCTGTTGATGTGCTCCTACGATCCCATTGCTCTGAATATTCGGCCCTCGTCAACGCTGTAATCGCCACCAACATCACGGACCTCCAGCCTAGTTTTAGCTTGGATGTCTCCAGCTGGAATATTCCGTCAAACCTCACTTTGGCTGATTCCCAGTTTTTTCGACCGCAGCGGATCGATTTACTTATCGGAGCCAGTCTATTCTATGATCTGCTGTGTGTTGGTCAAATCCAGCTCTCAGCTGGCCTACCGGTGCTGCAGAAAACCCTGCTTGGATGGGTTGTGTGTGGCGGTGGTTCACATCTGGAGAGAAAGTCGTTCGCAGCCTCAGCCCGCAAGGACGTTGTGAAGAGCCCAAGCCAGCTGGATGAGCGCTTAGAGTGTCTGCTCCGTAAATTTTGGGAAATCGAAGACTGCTCCGAGCCCATTGTGAAGTGGACGAAAGAGGAATTGGATTGCGAGACGCATTTCGTGCAGCATTCTGCTCGGCTCGAGTCAGGCGCCTACTCGGTGAAGCTGCCGTTGAAGGTCAGCTCTGAGTTGCTGGGTGAATCGTACTCACGAGCCGTGCGGCGATTTCTCTCCCTCGAAAGGAAGCTTTGCCGTCAGCCTCAATTGAAGGATCAGTATGCTGCGTTCATAAAGGAGTATTTAGATTTGGGGCATATGTCTCCAGTCCCGCCTAGTCCACGACCTGCCAGACAGCATTTCCTGCCACATCACTGCGTTTTGAAGGAGGACAGTTTAAAAACCAAGCTCAGGGTTGTTTTTGATGGTTCGGCTGCCACTACGTCTGGGTATTCATTGAATGACGTTTTGATGTCTGGTCCAGTTATCCAACCAAAGTTGCAGCACATTCTTCTAAGGTTTCGTTGCCATAGAGTGGCCATTACAGGAGATATTTGCAAAATGTACCGATGCGTCAGAGTTTTCCCCGAGGACAGCTATCTGCAGTGCATTCTCTGGCGGAATTCCACCCAGGATGAGTTGCAGGTTTTTAAACTGGATACGGTCACTTATGGGACAAAGCCGGCCTCATTTTTATCAGTTCGAGCAATGCATCAGTTGGCAGAGGATGAGCAGTCTATGTTTCCAAAGGGTGCCGAAATTCTGCGTCGCGATTTTTATGTTGATGATCTAATTTCCGGAGGTGACTCCATAGAGGAGGCTACCAACATAATGCAGCAAACATCGGGGATCCTCGCCAAGGGCCAATTTCGGATGAGAAAGTGGTGCTCCAATTTTTCTGAAGTGCTCTCTGACGTGGCGGAAGAGGATCGAGATTCGTTCCTAAGGTTTGATGATGGCAGCAACTTTACGAAGACTCTTGGCCTCGCTTGGGATCCTTCTACTGATCGCTTGCTATTTTCGTTTGAAGGGCTTCAGTCAACCTCGAAGCCCACTAGGCGCATCATCCTCTCCTCAATCGCCCGGCTTTATGATCCGATTGGGCTTGTTGGACCTGTCATTACGAAGGCGAAGATCTTTCTTCAGAAGCTATGCCGTGAGAAGTTGTCCTGGGATGAAAGTCTACCTCAAGCTCTTCACTCCGATTGGAACATGATTTGTTCCAGCTTTGCCATGGCGCAGCGTGCTGAATTCCCGAGATGGTCACTATCATCACAGTCTGAAGTGGAGATTCATGGATTTTGTGACGCCAGCATCGAGGCTTGCATTTATGTCGTATCGAAGGGTACAAGGTCAGAAAGTCATTTACTCTGCTCAAAGTCCCGAGTCGCACCTCTAAAAACAGTTACGGTACCGAAACTGGAGTTATCTGGGGCAGAGTTGCTGGCTCGGCTTATGTCGGAAGTAGCTCAGTTGAAGGTCTACGATGGGAGGTATGTCTGCTGGTGCGACTCTGCTGTGGCGTTGTCCTGGATTCGGGAGGAGCCCGCTCGGTTTAATGTTTTCGTCGCCAATCGAGTTTCAACAATCCAGAAAATGACCAGAACGATGGAATGGCGTTATGTACCTACGTCTTTGAACCCGGCAGACATCCTCTCGCGTGGTGCTCTTCCCAAGGAGCTAGTTACTGACAACCTGTGGTCCCATGGTCCTGCGTTTCTTCTTTGACTTCAAGATCAGTGGCCAGCAGCGGATCCATCTGAAAAACCCACTCTGGAGCTAAGGAGGCAAGGGTTCTGCTAATCAAATCCCCGTACGTTGACGTGACAGCTGGTTCCAAGTACGCCAACTCGTTTACTCGAACTTGCTGTACAAGTTCTCACAGCGAGTCCGTCACAAGGGTGTCACTGCTAGCGATATCAAGGCTGAAACCCACCTACTATTGCGACTGGTGCAGCGTGTGAATTTTTGGGATGACATAAAGGCGCTTCAGAATGGAAAGGAAATTTCGTCAGCCAGCATACTTGCCACATCCTCTCCTTTTTTAGACAAGTTTGGCCTGTTGCGTGTGGACGGTCGTTTAAGAAATTCTACATTGGATTTTGATAGTCGTCATCCAATAATATTGCCTAGAAGCCATCCAGTTACTCGGGCTATAATTGTTGATTTCCATGAGCGTAATCTACACACGGGGCCTCGTGCTCTGCTGGCTATTATTCGATCCCAATACTGGCCGATCGGGGGGAGGAAAACGGTGACGAAGGCATTGCACAAGTGTATCCGATGCTTCCGCACCAAGCCTCGATTGCTGGAGCACATTATGGCTGATCTCCCGGAGCAAAGAGTCAGCGGTTGCCAGGTTTTCGGAGTGACTGGTGTGGATTTTTGCGGGCCATTTTACTATAAGCCAGAAGTTCGCAATAAAGCTCCCGTAAAATGTTACGTGAGTGTTTTCATTTGCTTTGCTACTAAAGCCGTGCACTTAGAGCTTGTAAGGGATCTATCCACATCTGCGTTTTGACATGCTTTAAAACGGTTTATATGCACTCGCCGAAAGCCTCAGCACATTTGGTCTGACAATGCGACCAATTTTGTTGGAGCTAAAAACGAGCTAAAGGAGCTGCTCCAACTCTTCATAAGCGATGAGCATCAACAAGCGCTTCTGGAGTTTTGCGCGATTGAGTCCATCGAGTGGCATTTTATTCCTCCTCGATCTCCGCATTTTGGTGGACTCTGGGAAGCGGCTGTCAAAACCGCAAAGCATAATTTTTACCGGGCTGTTGAATGCTCAGTTCTTGGATTTGACGAGCTGCGAACTTTGCTTTGTCACATTGGTGCTGTCATAAACTCACCGCCTTTATTGTCTCTTTCAGAGGTTCCTGCAGACCTTGATGTTCTAACGCCATCTCATTTTTAACTGGTGGCCCGTCAGTCAGTTTTATCGAGCCTGATGTCACAAAGCTGAATTTCAATCGTATGGACAGCTGGCAGCGTGTGTTTTTCCTGCAGCAGTCTTTCTGGGCCCGATGGAAGGAAGAGTATTTAAGCCTTCTTCAGCAGCGCTCCAAATGGCGTGCGTCCGGCCCTGCCTTGGCGATTAACGATGTGGTGCTAGTCAAGGAGGAGAACCTAGCAGCCACGGCATAAATTTAATAAATATAAATGTAACATATATTTATGAATGTAATAACTATAGTTTAGAATATAATCATTTTCTCATTGCTGTTGTTGGTCGCAAGCCGACTCTTCTCGGCCGCTCGGCTTTATTTTATCATTGTCATTTTAAGTTAACAAGCTTTAGTTATTTATCGCGGACGACGATCTTTTGCAAGAAGACCTTATAAGTGCCCAGGGACAATAAGTGCCCAGTTGTCCCTACAGTTTGCGGCAGTCGACGCCGAAGTCAAGCGAGCGGTTCAGCAACCAGAAACCATCGCAAGTGAACGTGGTACCCAAAAGCTTCTCGTTAATCTGCAGGACGATCAGGAAAGAAGTCAACTGCGTCAGTTGTTGAGCAAGTTTGAAGATGGCTTCTCTACAGGATTGCAAGGAATAGGAAAAACAAACATCGTGCAAGCCAAAATAGATGTTGAGAGCAACCAAGTAGTTTCCCAGCCACAATACCGAGTTTCAGAGCCAAAGAAGGAATCTGTCGCCAAATTGAGTTATTGCAACAGGATATTATCCAACAATCTATGTCGAAGTATGCCAGCCCTATCGTACTCATCAAAAAGCCGAACGGTAGTGACCGACTATGTGTAGACTACCTCCGTTTGAATAAGTTGTTAAAGAAGGAAAATTTTCCGGTCCCGAATATCGAAAAGCGTCTTCAAGAGGCAAAAAGTTTTATAATTTTGAGGAGATGCATGCCAAGCTAGAAAGAGTCCTTACAGTATTGCAAGAGTGCGGACTAACTCTAAATCTGTTTAAATGCAAGTTGTATGAGCAGTCTATTACATTTCTAGGACATTAAATATACGATGGAGGTATCAGCCCGGGAGAAATAAAGACGAATGCCATTGCCATGTTCCCAACACCGACCAACATAACCGAAGTACGTCAGTTTCTAGGACTTACAGGATATTTTCGAAAATTTGTCGCTGGATACGCTATTATATCAGAGCCTTTACGTATGCGGTTGCGAAAAGCACAATTATTGAAATGGGAGCAGCGCCAAGAGGAGGCGTTTACCGTATTAAAAATATGTCTAAAGTCAAGACCTGTTATCACAAGTTATCGCCTAGATGCTGAACAGTTCTGAGGGTTTGGCCTCGGTGCTGATGTAAAATGAGGAGGATCAATTAAAGCCAATTGCCTATTTTAGTAAAGCAACATCTAAGTCCGAGAAAAACTATCACAGTTACGAGCTGGAAGCTCTAGCCGTCGTTGAGTCGTTGGAGCGATTTAAGTACTATCTCTACGGTAAAAATGTTCGAGTAGTTACCGATTGTAATGCCCTGAAATCGTCAATGGATAAGAAGGAACCGAATTGCACGATGGTGGTTAAGGATACAAGAATATGACCCGGAGATTTTACATCGAGCTGGAATACTGATGTGCCACGTTGATGCACTGAGCCGAGCACCTTATGAAAACTCAAATGAAATGGAGACTGCCTGGCTGAAGATTTTCAAAACCCTAATAGACGAAGCTGAAGGTTATATGCGATACAATTACAAAATAAAAAGATTCACAACATTGTAGCCGATATGAAAAGTGCGAAGAAAACTGAAAACGACGAGTATGTATTGGAGCAAGATCGACTTTTTCGAAAATACGACAACAAATTGCTATGGGTTGTACCAAAACAGCTAAGATACCAGATACTTCAAGAATGCCACGACAAAGCAGGACATATGAGCACAGAGAAAACAATAAAGCGCATATTACATTTGTTTTGGTTTTCCCGAATGCGAAATTTCGTCAAGAGCATATAAAGTCAGCCTATGCATGACCTAGCCTATGCGCGCTAAACAAAATACCAGGTGAATTCCGTGAAGGAGAGTATCATTACGATGACATCAAACCCATCCCATTTTCTACGGTACACATGGATCACTTAGGACCTTTTCCGAAGAGCTCAAAGAGGAATAAACATATTCTAGTTATTGTCGACGCCTTTACGAAGTTTACAAGCCTTTACAAGCCCAGAGACATCCTAAAGAACACCCTGACGACCGTGATCCAGAGTCAAGAGCAGAGCCATATGACAGATGTCGAGATGGAGAAGCTACGAGCAGACGCTGCAACTAGAGTCAATGAGCAAAGAGCTGCAGCCAAGAGCTCTTTCACTTCAGTTGTCATAGTGACGAAAGCAGTCAAGCTTATATTGACATTGCAGGCTGTGCAACCAGTGGAAATATTCAGCATACCAGTCGCCTTTATGTTGACATTTGATGAAACTCCATTGCATACAGACTTAAGTTCCATTGCGACCTTGGTTGTGAAGATCTTTTGGTTAGATTGATGAGTTTTTAACCAGACCATGCTGGAGTGCAGAGGATTGCTGTAACATTCTGTTCCAATCTTTTTATTAAGTAACTGGAATTCGCATCTACTGTCAACATTATATGCCGTTAAATGATTGAAACATATAAGCTGCTCAATTTTCGGGATCGGGTCGGGATTTTAATAGGTGTGCAAGTGGAATTAATAAACAAATTTTAAAATTCAATCTCGGCTTATTGCCTTTGCCTTTGCTTATTCCACTTATGGAATTAATAAACAAATTTTAAAATTCAATCTCAACAACTTCAAGAGCCGCGCTTGACCATCTGGCTAGATATAAACAAACCAATCGTAAAGTAAACACAAGCTTCCGTTCTGACGATCGAAGCCCAGAATATTGAGTTCCGATTTTCAATCAAATTGCATCGCTCAGCATAATGTAATTTCACAACGAGATGCGACAGTTTCAGCATAAGCTTTTATTAAAAACAAAAGAAAAGTTCTGGAAGCTAAAAAAGAAAAGCTTCTGGCCAAGGTTTATTGGAGAAGAATTTAGAATTAAGAAGTCAGTCGTTTCCTGGATGCAGTAGCGATCGGTCATAAGCAATCAGCAATAATAAGTGTCTTGATGTTTTAATACGTTTACGAATAAAAGTCTAACACCAAAAAAATAAAATAAAAAATGTTCTATTTTTTTTAAATAAATCAATAAGGACAAAGTTAATTTGCATCTAATAGGTTCCTCATTAAAACCTAAAAAACGATCTATGATCGTTGATTGAAGATTGTACAATGTCCAACCTTTTGATTCCCTTTTTTGATTTGGAATGTGCACGACTCTGAAGACATCCAATAACTCTAACGACACTGTGGTATTGTTGTTTGAAAAATGACGGGAGTATCAGTTTTAATGCCTTGCGCAAACATTATTTTATAGAGCTGAGGGACATCAGTGGTGGCGACTGTCAATATCTGGTCGGGTGGTAAAAGATCCTGGATTTGGTGGAGTTAGTCTCGTAGCTGTGTAGCTGATATTGGAATTGGGCTAATTTTTCAATGATGAACATCAGTTAGTACATTGGTTATCTTACTATGCAGCCGCTGTAAACCATTTGCAAGAAGATTCAATTGTGTTGTGATGATCATACTTGCTCCAAAGGAGCGCCTATGTACTGTCCTTGTTTCTTGTTTATGAGGGTCATCTGTTGTCCAAAGCTCTTAGCCGGTTGCTTATAGCCAAAATTTCTTTTCGCACAAAATTGATGGTTGAGTCAACAATGGATATTTGGTTCTGAAGCAGCTGTGGAAGAAAGTCCTCATAACCTTTAACCTTTTTGATAATTTTGGCCATATCCTCTGCATACGTGGAATGAAGTACACCGAATAATGAATTGGCTATAGATTTAACAATATTAAATGGTGATCTGCGTTGCCGAGAGCGATGCATTAAGTTAATTCCTTCCTTAAGCTCTGCCTACAGATGTTTAAAGCCGGTTTGCGTCTTTCGCAGCTTCCCAAAGGCCCACGAATGATGGTGCTCGTGGGGGATTGAATTTGAAGTCTATTTCTCTTTTGTTGCAATGTTGAACTATGATGTCCTTGGCATTGGTTGACAAAATTGTGGTTTCGAGCTCCTTCAATTTATTTTTGGCTCCAACAAAATTCGTTGCATTATCACAATGAATCGTCTTTTATTTTCCTCGACGTCCAAGAAACCGGCGGAGAGCGGCCAAAAAGGCGTCTGTTGTGAGATCGCTTAACAATTCCAAGTGAATTGCGTTCGTACTGAAACAACAAAATAATGCGAAATAAGCCTTGTCGAGTCGTGTGCCTCGAATCTTATGATGAATCCATATGGGGCCGCAATAATCTACTCCAGAGTGCAAGAACGGGCGAGCCTGCGTGACTCATTCGGCTGGTAGGTTTCCCATAATTTGACTCATAAATTTGGGCTTGACTCTGGTACATCGCACGCAGTTGTGTACAATGCTTCTTGCCATTCTTTTGTCATTGATGATCCAATATTGTTGACGAGCAATGGCACGCAATGGCACGCTGTTCTCATGTAGCTCTTTTAGGATTATTTTTTCAATTGTGTCATTGTAGGGATGCAAAACTGGATGTTTTTCATCATAGAATGTTCTAGTCTGCCTCCTTCTCGAATTAACCCATCAGATCCAAAAAGGGGAACCAATGACACAAGGGAAATCTTTTTGTCCACTGTTTTGTAACGTTTAAGCTGTTTGCACTCTGCGGAAATTTGCACTACACACAAATGTGTGTAGTTCGTGTGTGAGTCTTTCGTAATTTGAAACCGTGTGGTGGTAATATTTTATTCAGTTCACTTTTGATTTAAACTGCTTCTGCCACTGAGTAAGCACCCGTCAAGCAATCGTCTACGTATAAGACATTTTCAAGTGCCGCAGACCCCAACGGGTAGTAGTCCCTTGACCGCTAAATTGCTAAATGATTCAGGCATTTTGTGGCATGTCATTCAAGAATTTTCGCTTGATGTTTTGCATGAAGCATTGAACACCACTCGTAATTTGGTGCTGCTACTGTCAGGTTTCAGAACACAGTGATGTTGTATGAAATAGCGGTTTTAGGGCAAACTTCAAAAGTCCCAAGGCTTCATATTCTTTCATGAAGTCTGAATACATTTTCCGAACATCGTCACTCTAGAGCTATAGCAACTTTTTGATGGCAATATCGTTTGACTCCCCTAGGGCTGAAGGGTGTTCAGCGAAAGGCAATAAATCTTCCATCTTCTGCTCTTCGCTCTTTTTCTTTCATGTTTTCTTTGTTTGTCCAAATTATCTAGCTTCCAAAACCTTTCAATCAATGCGTCAGTTTCTTCACCGACGCCGACACCACATGCTATGGCTGATTAAGTTTTTGATTTATTTCTTCCTGCTACAATCCATCAAAGCTTCGTGTTTTGTAGCATGGCACCATCTGTAGCACTATAGCAGCGAGTAATAGTGCTCGGTGCCGAGTGGTAGATCTATCCTTCAATGGTATTTGCAATGCGCAAATACCAACATTTTTTTTAGTGACAACATTGATGCTAGTCGCTCAGTGATCAAATTGATCTGTGAATTGCTGAGTCTAGCAGGGCTCGAAATTTAGCTACTTGTCCATTATCTGCCTGGACCGTTACCTTTGCTGTTGCAAGATGGTTGTAATTTTTGTTAGCCGCTGCACCGACAGCTGGGGAATGAAGGTTTGAGGCTTCCAGGCGCAACAAGGTGTGATACTTTTTGGCAAACTTAAACAATTCCTTATTTTGCATTCCTTTTTTTTGTGTTCGGTCTTGAAACAGTTGACACACATTTTCTGTTTTTGTACCCAATTAAATATTTTGGATACTGTTTTTCACAACTTTATTCTCACATTTATTTCGCGCGGAACTCGTCACATTTATATAAAGCGTGATTTGGAGCCTTGCAATAGTAGCACAATGATTGCCTTTCTGACGTGCTGGATGCGCTCGCCAGATTTGTTGACTCTTTTTTAAATGATGCCCTTGTTTTTCCTGAGCTCAAGACTCTGATTCTCTACCAAATGTGGTACAAAGAACAACAAAGCGCATGCGAATCTGCGAGTAACAAAGAAGATTGAACTGATGATATCAGGCAATTAGTGGACCGCTGCGGCTAGTTACACTAAACTAATAGAACTAATTAGAACTACTAATTAGTGAACTAATAGATAACTAATTAGAGATAAACAACTAATTAGTGATAATAATTATAATTGATGCTGGCACAAGTTCCAACAGGTTTCTAGGGTGGTTATGCGATAAGCTTGTAAATGGTTGTCCCCATTTAGCTCGATGTGGCATATCAATCTCTCCGCATTTCCAGAAAGATCGGATTTTAGGTACCACACTTTCTTGTTAGTATCATGGACCATGCAGAGAAATAGATCGTATAATCGATTCCATTTCATTGCATCCCCATAAAATTGTGGAATGTTTATCCGGGGCAATTGCACATCAACGCTATTTATTTGTCGTAGGGCTAACCTCAGCCAAATTGCATTCTGCACCTCTGCTTGCAGGTTCAGGTATGCCTGTTTGTTATATCCACTGTCTATTGGGTTTTCGAATTCCTCATAGACTGTCAATTCAATTTCTTGGACTTGAGCGCATAAAGATTTTAGTCGGTCTTATGGTCTTAGTTAGAAAAAATTAATAAAAATTAAAATTAATTAAGTCTTAATTAGCAAAAAATCAAAGGCCACATCATAGTTAGCGTCAGTCATCTCCTAGGCTCTCACGGTCTCCAAGGCTGACTCCCCCAGACATGAAAAGAGCCACCTGAGTGGCTGAAATACCAACACCACTGGTACCATCCAACAGAGTTGAGGGCGCAGCATCTCTTATGGAGCGCTTGGCAACCTCCACCTGGATGTCAACGAATCGATAGCGCCGACGCTTCTCCTTTGACTCGAGGGTCAGAATGGTTGAGTCGTCGGTCTGCATCGCTGCCTTGAACTTCTGATGCAGGACCTTCATTTTCTGAGACGTAACCTCGGCTCGTCTTCGCAGCACCCTCTCCCTGCTTAAAGCAGCAGATCCAGTAGCCTCAGCTCCAGACTCCATTATGCAATTCAAGTGCAAGTTTAAAACAACAACAAAAGTTTCCGTGGCAATTTTTATACTGATCACAACAACCAAACCGGGATGCGATCACGTCGAGGTCGCCAAATGTTACGCTATTAATGTTTTTTAATAGAGGCCGAGTAAATAAACGAATTGCAGCTCCGAATTTCAATTTTTATTTGATGGTTTAATGTACCCCAAAAGCAGGCGCTCAAATCAATGGCGAATACTCAAGTTCTTGAAATCTTGGGAATAGAAACTCAGAACAATGCAGCTGTCTATAATTCCGTGGGCGAGAGACGAGGCGAGGGAAACGCACACAAATTCAAGACGAGCTAGTGTGCAGCAGTTCTACGAATGCTCTCAGAAGGAAGGATTGACGCCGGGAGTCGAAGCGGGAAGGATTAACGCGCACCACAGTCGCTATATAAAGAGGACCACTGGAGCTAATCTAGACCGAGTTGGAGGACCGTCTTTGGAGAGTCTTACATTCAAGCAGCAAGGTTTAATTGAAGCGCGAGGAGAAAGTGTGAGAGGATTCGGGATCCCTGGCGGAACTGAAAGCACCGAGTAAAACGAGTCGGGTTGGTTCATTTCCCAAACACGGCAGGTATCCGGTAAACGCAGGTGTCCGTCAGGAAACCAGTCGGGGACACCACGATCAAAAGACTCTCGATCCAGGCTCGCTGGGGCATACGCACAGTGAAGGAGGCGCAACGCCCAACCTCTGGTCGGCCACAAACCCTGCAGGATGTATGCATGCCGGTGTCTGGCGAAGAGTGTACCTATTGGCGACCAACACGGATTAGGTGCCGGCTACGGCGTAAGAGTGAGGCTCAGTGAGCCAGGAGTGGAGGCGCTGCCATAGGAGGTCAACGGCGACAGCGGAAGGAGAAGATAAACGGAAGCAGCGATCCGGGATCCTTGGTGGTACTGAAATCCTAGCGTGTAACGGGATCCTTGGCGGAACTGAAATCCCAAGGTGTAACGAGTCGGGTTGGTTAATTTCCCAGACACGGCAGGTATCCTGGTATCAGGGCATAGATACGGACCGGATAGGTGTACGCCTTATCGATTCTTGACCGCAAAGATCCGGTGTGATCCTGCAAAACAAAGTGACCAGCTCAGGAAATCAAGCCCAAATAGAAACCAATGTTTTATGTAATTTGATGTTTTTGGCCCTATTTTCCATTCTTGGAGTTGGTCTGTTATGGTGTTAACAACTACTCGTTCGAAGGCTCTAGAGAAGTCAAGAGTGATGAGGTGTTCACCTTTGACTTCGTTATGACGTAGTCTACGTACAGCAAACTATCGGAAGTCAATTTCCCTTTTTTAAAGCCGAATTGGTTTTCATTAAGGAGTTTGTTCTCAATCGCAAACCACCATAATCTTTTTGCAATGATCTTGTCGATAGTTTTTGCAAGACAGCAGTAGAGGGAGAGGGTTGTATTTTGATGTGGAGAGGGAGAGGGAGGGAGAGGGATCTATGGTAGATGTGGAGTTGAATGTTTTATATACCTTTGCAGGCGATACTATAATTTTGATCAAACGTGTGCAACGCTGTGAAGAAGACATCTCCGAATCTATAAAGTATATATATTCTTGATCAGGATCGCTTCCTGAGTTAATATAAGCATGTCCGTCTATTTCTACGCAAGCTATTCTCTCAGTTTTAAAACTATCGACTTAAAACTTTGCACACATCTATTCTTTCTTTGCAGCCAGTATATAGGTTGGAATGGACTGGATCGGACACCTTAGTTTAATCCGATCTGCCCAATTTCATAAGGATCGTCCGAGTATATCCTATAGCTGTCATATAACTGAACGGTCGAAGATGCCACAAAGTTTGTATTTTTAATAATGCTTGGGGCTGTTTCTAATATTTTTAATAGACAATTTATATGAAAAGAGAAATTCTTATAAGGATGGGCCGACTATATACGATCCGATATATACCTGATAATATAAGCTGCAACTTAACTGCAAGGATATATCAACTTTATTTAGAAGTTAGTTTTACTTTCTTGTTTTTTTTTTTGTATCCGAGCTTCACTGCCGTAAAGGTCATTCAGTATCATTCAGATGCGGAGCAGAGTGAATGGGCAATGAAAGGTGGATTGAAAGGTATGTATGTTTTGTGTGTTGAAAAGTGCGTTGGTGATTTGTCATTTAATAGGATAAGTTGGGATGTATCTATGATTTTTTTGATTATTTTACCTCTTGTGTTTGACGTTGGGGAGCCCCATGCTGGGTGCCAACCGTTAAAGTCCCAAGTATGAGGATACTTGATGCCTAATATTTTTTTAATAATAGTTTTGCTCGGAGAAAGGTCAGGTGTTTTATATATTGATTAGGATGGGTCGAAATCCAAGATATGCAAATCGAATTCTTATAATGCGAAAATATTGCTATAGAGTAGTACTACAAGCATTATCCAAAAATAGTTTCGCATATAGCATCATACTTAAAGTTTCGACAAATTTTTGAAAATATCCAATTTTTTAACCTTCTTTAAATTTCGATTTAGGTATAATTTTGCAAAGTTAAGCCTTTTATTATATTTAATTTGAATTATTCAAAAGGATTTTTGGTATCTAGGTACATTAATACCGACTTTAATAATTTAAAATAGGTAAATTTTTAGTACAAATTTCTTGCGTTCTATACTATTTTTCACGCTAATCTCTCTAAACGTAGTAAGAAATCTGTTCCCATTTTTTTCATATCATTTTATTTTTATTTATAAAACTTTTTTTAACTTTTTTTGTTTCATTGTTTTTTGTTTAATTTATTTTAATTTTTATTTGTTTCCCACTTTTTATTTATTTGTCTCAGGGAACGAGAAAATAATGTTGAGCGTTTGTAATAGAGGTCCGCATGGATACATTTTTATTACCTCGGCCATAGAATACCTTCGAATGGAATACAATGAATGAGTGCAAGAGACAAAACGAATTGAATGAGTGGGAATGAGAGTGTTTTGAGTCCGAATGAGTGAGTGGGAAGCAAATAGAGTGCTTTCGGAATGCCGAAAGCAGCCGAAAGACTCGAATGGTTTTTGACGCACTTTATCCATTCGTACATTTTTTTTGTTTAGGCACACAGATAGATGTCATAATGGAAGCGTAAGGCGGATTGATGCAAAAAACATAATAGAACTAAGCATAACGACGGATATTTCTGCTCTATTTTATCTTTTAATTTTAGTCTCAGTGCGCACTATTATTGCATCACAGTTAATAATAAACGGAGCTACAAAATATTGTTATTTTTTTTTTTTAACATATTTTTGTTTTCAACTATTTAGGTAATTTTAACAACATTTTCTATAGTTTTAAGTTATAGTAACTATAAATTAAGTATAGAAATTCTCTAAAAAATAAAAAAAAATATTTCATACGAAATAATAATGAATATTACCATAACAAATAACATTGGCTTGCGTCCACTTTTATAATATTTTTATTTTAGTGTCTAAAATACACGAAAACATGCTTAGTTGTATCGTACATTCATTAATGCATTCGAATTAATTCGACTGTAACCGTAAACTCTCACTCATTTAATTCATTTTTCATCCCCAATTGTTGTGCGAGTGAGGGAAGAAGGTCGGAACGTCGGAACAGTTCGAGCGGACGGAGCTAAATTTTTGCAGATTGAATTATCCATCACTCCCCTACAGGTGGCATGCTGAAAGCGCTTTCATCATCGCAACGATTGTACAAAGTGGTAAGTGAGGAACTGGTATAAGTTCCCCCAAAGAAAAAGAATCATCCATTGCCGTCTGCATTTTTTTTTTTTGAATCGACCCCAAGCTCGGGAATGACACTCGCGTCCGGCCTATAGTGGCAGTTTCACCCAAGCCAGACAATTGAACCGACCTATTGTTTCCGAGCTCCTGGTCCGGGATCCCGATTATTTCCGCTCGAACATTCATACGCGGGCATGCTCGCCAATCGCAACGAGAACAATCCAAACTTTGCATTTTTGCGCTAACGATCGAGTTTAAGATGTTCCAATATTTCGAGATTTATTATAGTTCAACGTATACGTCCAAGATATAAGAGATACCGAATAAAGTTTATTATTTTTTAGTTTGTAAGGTTAAGAGTTAATGGAATACTATGTGGAATAGAAATAATAAAACGTTTATAATGTGCTAAGAAAATCGAGCCGAGTCTGTTTTGTAGCCGCCATGCCGTCAACTGATCGTTCCTAGGATGCTGTAGTGGGCCATATGGGGGTCCGAGAGTCTTCGGAGAGGAGAGATAAGTAAGCCTACGCTTTTCGACAGGCAAGGCACGCATTCGATCGAATTCGAATTCTATGATGGATAGCAAGGATCTTGCGGGGAGAGAGGAGTTTTCATGGAACCCACCCACTAGCCGACGAGGTCTAGACCTCGTCCAGAATTTCAAGTACCAGGTTCTTGCGCTATGTAGTTTCGTTACACCAGGCTCCATTATAAAAGAAACATGTACTTCCCTGCGTTCTTGCGATAACGCTTGGAACCTAATTCCGCCTGGTGTAATGTATCATTTTTTTCCCATCAAAATAATGTAAGAACTTTTGACTTAGTTTTTTGTTTCTTGTTGTAAAGCTTATATATTTTTGGATTTTTCCCTTTTGATCTCATTTGTGTCTATGACAAATGTTGTCTCTGTTGCAGTAACAATTTGTAGATCTTTCAGGACTGACGTCGCAATAGCAGCAGTCGCTCTTTCTGAAACATCAAATGAGTAGCTTACTGGTTTTAGGAAAATTAAGTCGTATGATGTTGATGGCTTTAGAGCAAAAGTTGGATATTTTTTATGATCTTCTTCAGGCAAACGTTGCTCAGTAAAATCTTCACGTTCTTTTAAAAAAAAAGGAACGATTTAATCCGCCATTTCTTTCACCACTACGAGTAAGTACATCTCAAGTACATCTATAGAACCTATTTATCCGATTCTAGCAGTGCTTGGATGAAAAAGGAATCTACGTTCTATGAGAGGAATCTTATGATCTATTTCGCATCTAGAATTAATAGAACAACGATTTGGAAAAATACATGATGATAAAGGCTGTCGAAAATTTTCGACACTTCTGTTTGTAATATTCAAGATCCTTCTGAAAATCAGGTAATTCCAAAGATGATGACATAATGTACCGTTGTTGAAAACAGGAAATAATAACGTCAGGATAAGAGTTAAGATTCCTTAAAGCAAAATCCTTAGGAGCACCAAATATGGGACAAAAATGGTCTTTCCGAGAAATATGCACTCGAGGCTTATCTGTTTCTTTATCAATTTTAACGAAAACTTAATATAAGCGGAATGAATATTAGCCGAATGTATTTTATTTCGTGAAGACAGTTCCGTTCAAATTAACATTTGCGTTCACAAAATTTTTTTTTTGCGCGATTTCAGGTATACGCCGATATACGAAAATGAGGAACAAAAAGGAACATAAGATAATTAGTTTAACGCTTCATTACCGCAGCTTTGCCGCTAAGGTTTTCGTTTAAGGTCCGCAGAACACAAGGATATTTTAAAGTAATAAATTTTTGGTCTAGTCCGCTCTTGAGAAGTGAGTAGAGCTTGCTTTGCTTTTGTAGGATCTCGCTTCTGAGAGAGAAATTCCGAGGAAGAACTCTTGCGGTACTTTTCAGACTCGAGCGGCAAGGCACTTAATTCCTTACTTTTAAAAAGTTTAAAAAATTCGTTATTTTTGAAAATTTTTGGCGAAAATATTGACGAATTTCAAAAAATATTATTGCATAATGTTTGTAGTACTCTATAGCAAGTTTTTCGACCCACCCTAATATCACCTATATTCGGTAGCCGATTTGCTTTTTTTAGTTTGCTCATAAAACAAAATTAATAGAAAATATGCATTTAATTTATTTTATTGTTTGTTACGCACTGGTCACTGGCCGCTACCGCACTCCGAATAAAATATCCCAAAGAATTTGCAGCTTATCGTTTAAATAATAATCCATAATAATCATACGGTACACTTGGAAGTTATTTCAAAATCGAAATAAATATATTTCGATATGAAAAAATTTTTATTTTTGGTTTGCAAAAATCTCCTTACTGAGCCCCCCCACCCCCACCCTTCCTTTTTTTATTTCTTTTGAAAGACTTTCTTATTTTCCAATCCTGATCATTTGTTCAACCCTAGTTTGAGAAACTGTGGCAACAAATGCTGTAAAATACACCATCTTAATTTTCTCAGCTACCGCATTTGCCATTCCTGAAAAAGCAATTTTCTGTGGTGGTAATACCATAGATGATTCTACTAGTTTTTTACGCAGACGTCTTGCTGCATCAACTGATTTGAATCAGAAAAGAGAATTTTAAGATGAGTTAATACCAGAATTAAAAATTGTTGTCCAACATAGTTTGTCGTCCAACTCAAATTCATCAGCAAGAATTTTTGAAATATGATTTTTAATTGAACGATTATGGACAAAAGACCTAGAGGGTCGAATATGCGTGAGAATATGTTTGCTATCAAATTGATACTGAATAAAATGTATAGGTTTGCCATTTGAGTTTGCCATCTTGGGCCTAACTGCTCAAACCATATTGTTCTTTCCTTGATACCAAGAAGCCTTGGTACATAGATGGGATACTCTGCCAGTATCCCAGGCGGCCCACAGGAATGTGGCTAAAATCTGGCTCCAGTAGAGTCGTGAATGGTCACCCTATAAGAAAATAGGCTGGAAAAAGATAGTTGTCATCTATATTTGAGGTGTATTATAGTCGTGAGTTGACGACTGCACTGATTTGCAGTACCATTCAAACGATGCTTATGAAAATAACCAAAAAAGTGATCCGATGATTCTTTGGAAGCAATATTAGAGAAATTGATATTTTTTCGAAGATGGGTGTTTCATGCGATGAATTGCAAAACATAAACCAGCGTGTGCATTAATTTCAACCAAGATGATATGCAATTGAGAGGCTTTTCTAAAGCGTTGTCAGTCGTGACAGTCATCTGCGCAGCTAGGCAGTTAGTTTTGACTTTACTTTGTATGCGTTTGTCTGAAAGAGAAGAACAGATGTGGGAATTGTTCAGCTTTACCATGAATTGATCCTTGTACCTAAGCCATGAGAGCCCTTCCACCATAATTGAAAGTCAGTTCCAGTAACAAAACCAAAATGAAAATCAGAACCGAAATGGTTCCATCATTGTTAACCAATCGGCTTTAAGCCCTTGTCGATACATCTGAGAATCCGTGCAATTCGATTTTCCCTGTATCGCCTCTAACCAAGCGTGGTATCTGAAGCTTCTGAAGCTCGCCATATGAGCCAGTTCTCTGCTAGTCTGCTCGGTAGTTTGTCGTCCCAATTCAAATTCAACAGCCAACGTTTTTGAAATAGGATTTTGAATTGACTTACGATTGAGGCCAAAAGACCGAGAGGGTCGAATATGCGTGAGACATCCGACAGCACTTGCCTCTTGGTGCAGTTAGGGTTTTTCGATAGATTCACATTGTACGACAACGCACTATGGGCAAAAAATCCCAAATTGCGGCATTTTTACAATTTTTTTTTTTTTTGGCTCGAAAGTTTATGATTTTTTGTGTGAGTTTTATCTTTAAATAGTACATTAAACAAAAAAGCTTAAATATGGAATTTAAACGTCAAATTATGTAAAATTAACTATTACCTCTACATGTTTAGTACATGTGTTATATTGTCCAATCGTACAATGTATTGTAGGTATGTTTTTGGCCTCTGCTAACAAATTTATCTGTGTTTCTGTGGAGTGTAACTTGTGAGTCTAGGCCAGTCGATGCAATTTCAAAGCTGAATGTTATTAACAATCAAATAGTGGTTAACATTTTTGCCCGATTTACGGCAATACTCAACGTATCAGTTGCAGTTACATTTTTACATTCAACGTTGATTGATATTTGGAGCGACAAAAACCGCGAACAAGCTGCTGTGCAGCAGTTGAATTTTGAATAATCTTTATATCATTTTAATTGCTGCATCGTGTGAATATAAAGAATGCCCAGAAAAATTTAGAGATTTGTGTATGAATTATTACCTGGGCATCAAGGTATGGAGTCACAAAACTTAATATTAGGCTAAATTTAAAATTAAAACTAAATTTTAATATAATTTTTCAGGTTTCCAAATCAACTTTATAATGCAATTTTGCTACAAATATATATATTAAATACATTTACACGTTAAAATATTTTAAAACAAATTTACAAAAAAAAACGAAAATTGAAACTTTACGGTTATGTGGGCGGGAAGAAAAGCGTGGTCCAGTTTAAAAAAAAAATCCGAAATTCTATCATTATTTTTTTTTTGACCGTTTCTATCTTTAAAAATGGTAAAAAATAAATGGTTGCCCATAGTGCACCGGTCCTCGCCGGCTCATAAAGTTCCTCATAGCGATGATGTAGGAATCTGTAGATAAATCATGGGCCATTTCCAAATGGATGGCCCTCGTGGTTAAGCAGGGGAACAGTGCCACCAACCTTTTCTCGACGCGAAGTCAAATTGTTACGTGCAACGGTCCAAAATAGTCCAAGCCTGTGTGCTTGAATGGCCATCCGTTGGCTTCCAGTCGGTCCTCTGGCAAGGGACCCCGTAATTGGCTGCCCTCCGGTCGGTTGTGCCCTCCGCAACTTGCAAATGCGGCAGTCAGCCACCACCTTCCGTAGTAGCCTACGTAAGCTCGATATCCAGAACTTCTTCCGTGTCTCGCCTATAGTGGCATCCTGGTTCTGATGCCCCATTTTCTTGTGGTAGATTATACTACCATCGAATCAATCAATGCGCACTCCGCCTTGGCGCATTCGTTTGCCGTGAGTCCATGCTTCTCGCTGTCGCTATACTGGCCGCGACATCGTCGGACGAATCTAAGAACCGAAGCTGTAGCCCTTACCAGCCGGTTACAGCTCGAGAATCTCTGGAAAGATATAAAAAATTCGTTTGCGGTCACTAACGCAAACTCTTCGTCGGTGGCTCTCGTGCAGCCACTACTACTAGAGGAGCTCTTCGACCAATTCTCTTCTGGTTCCCGTAGAAACGTCGGCCCTCGTAGCCAACGTGACCCAACGTCTGGTTGCATCGTCTGCCACATTTTCGCCCGTTGGTACCCATCTCCATTAGGTTACTTCCGTCGACTCCAGGATTTCTGCCACTCGGTTTCCAACAAATTGTTTATACCGCCGGTGGCTGCTGCTTATCCAGTGTAGCACTGTTTTGGAATCCGTCCAAAGTACGTATCTGCTTATTTCCACACATGTTCCTGCTTCACAGTGTTCATCAGCCGTGTTCCTAGTATAGCCGCCTGCAGTTCCAATCTCGGGACTGACATTGTCTCATCGGAGCTCATTTCGTTTTGGACCGACGAAATACGCCCGCACGTCGTCGTTTGCGTAGGTGGCCCGCCAATACGCTGCCGCAGCAAACGCCTACTGGATGGAGTCCATGAAAACTTGCAGCTGAAGTGCTCTTACTTGTCCAGTACCAAAGTAGTAGCGAGGACCTCGGAAATCTCTGACGTTGCTCATCTCTTGCCGCCAGGTCTCGAATGCCGTGGCTAGCTCGCGGGACTGACATTATCCTCATCGGAGTTCATTTCGTTTTGGACCGACGAAATACGCCCGCACGTCGTCGTTTGCGTGGGTGGCCCGCCAATACGCTGTCGCAGCGAACGCCGACTGGCTGGAGTCCATGAAAACGTGCAGCTGATGTGCTCTTACTTGTCCAGTGCCAAAGTAGTAGCGTGGACATCGGAAATTTCTGACGTAGCTCCTCTCTTGCCGCCAGCTCTCGAATGCCGTGGCTAGCTCGTCAGGCAACAGCTCATTCCAAGTGACTCCCTCCCGCCAAATCTCTCGGACAAGTAGTTTGGCAGTTACCATATACCAGCTCAAAACCGAATCGGATCAAACGTGGTCATCACTAATCTGAGAAACTCCCTCTTGGTAGGGGGATGACGTTCCCCGGTCATCAAGCTGCTGTGAACCCGATGGCACTTGACGCTGAGTCTTTCATCTGTAGCCGGATGACAATACATGCCCAATACTTTTAGCTTGGATTCGGTCCACTCGACGTTCTGTGGACGGATTGTAGTACTGAGAGCCTTTCAGTAATGATGAATTCAGGGATACGCCGCTTACTTTGGCTGCTGCATCAAAGACTAGACGGATCTTCTCAGGTTTCTCTTCTTTTCTCAGCAGGTACCACAACTTGTCACTGTTGCCATAAGTGACCTCCTGCTGCTCTAGTCGTCGTGCGTATCCCTTTTTGGCGTAGTCGTCCATAATTCCGTTGTAGGCCCGTTCGAAGTTCGTATCGCCTAACCGTTAAGTCGTCCTCTCCAGGATGCCCAGTGCCCGTTCATCGTCGCTGGCTGCGACCGGTGGCGCTGGCTTCACTCCGAAGTTTACTACTTTGCAGTAATCGCTGATCATCTTCTCCAGAGCGTCATCCTGGGTAACAGCTAGAAGGTACGATCGGTTCATCAGTGGACTTGCTTGACGTCTCACTGGTCCATTACTACCCATCATAGTTTGGAAGCTGGTGTGTATGGTGCTCTTGTACCAAAGCTTCTGGTCTGCAGGGGAATTTCTAGGTGCGCATGATCTAGTCTAGTAAGAATCCTTGGCGCTGCGTTCCTTGGCTCTTGCCGTCTTGCAGTGATGCTTCCTCTGGCATCCGTAGATGTTGCATTAGCGGCTCCTTTTGCAGAACCTTGCCATGTGCCCGATTTCATGGCTCACGAAACAGATCCGGCCCTTCCTGACGAACTCCATCCGTTTCTTGACAGGGCCTTTGTTGAACGCCTTCCAATCCTTGATGGTGTTGTCCTTCACACATGAGACAAGCCCTGGGGGGATCATTATACCCCTTCTTCCTCTATGTCTTCCTGATGTTGCGCCGGAAGCTCCCGGTTCGCAATTGCATGTAACACCCTTCGCTTTGGGTCTTTATAGCGCGTTTAGCCAAGCTGTGTTGTGCTGTGGTGCGTGAACATATCCTCGTTCTGGCTGCACCGTGACACAAAATGGCGGCGAGTAGCTTACGGTAGCCGTGTGACTTATTGCCCTATTGCCACATTGCCGCTCAAATAAGGCGGCAAGCTTCCACTCAATTGTGGCGGCAGATTTTCACTCAGTTGTGCCGGCAACTGTTCATCATAAGAAGGCGTCGCTGACTCCAGTGGTCTCGTTGGCAGATTTTTACTCAAGAACATGGCGCTTTCCTAGCAGTGTATTCGCCGCACCGCTGACTCCGACGCCGCTTAACCCGGTTCTAACGGAATTCTTGGCGGGCGCCGAGAGTTCTACATTTGCCCTTGCCTGTAGGAGCTCCTTCTCTAGACCTACGATCCTTTCCATAAGCATCGCAATCTGTGAGGTCGTAGGGTCCACAGCCTGCCCTAGTGCTTCCGCCTGAGCAGTTGTAGTGGTGCGTTTTACCCCACTGCCTTTCTTTGGGGTCCGTGGCCGCTGTCGTCCACCATCTGCGTTCGCCAAGCCGGCCGGTGTGCCGCGTGCTGCAAATGTGGCTGTAGCTGCGGTAGCCTCAGGTAGATTATGCCTGGGACTCCGTCAGGGCGAATGTGTAGTCGGCATGACGTGCGTGTGGCTGTGTACGTGCGTTCCATCTCAAGATGCGAATAAAAGAAATGACGCCGATCTAAATTCCGGGAGTTGCCTCTAACACTCTGGACTCCACCAAATCAAGAAATGCCAGATATTGAAGCGTAGCCAAGACTAGAAACTCTATTAGTGTGGTAATGCGTGACCATATAAGAGCGTTTTATTTTGTTGAGAAATACAAACTTAGATTTAACCTCAACCCATTTTCTTCTAAATATCGCAGTATCTCCTTCCTTCTCTCTTAGGATCGCAGTAACTGTAGCTTAACGCAGCTAACCAAGTTTTGTTTAAGCTTAAGTTGTCTTTAAGCTATTTAATGATTCCATTTATGGTGTTTTCATTTTGTACTTTATATAGGGTTGATCCTACAATTTTTGATTTAATTCCTTCAACAGCTATATGTTCAAATGTTCCTTTAGTTAAATTCACCAAGTTGAAGGCTGTGATAAACCTTTGAAGATTTAATTTTTGGCGATTGAACTCTGAGATGGCATTTAAAATATCTTTTATGTATGCCCGTTGGGCAATTGTTTCATCTGCCATTATAATTGGTTTATGATTCAGGTCAATTTCTTGATCTGATAATTCAGATTGCAAAAAGACCTCGGGGATAGTTATTTTACTTAAATCTTTTTCTTCTATTTTTAATCTTTCAGAATCTGAATCTTCCGCCTCTAGCCACGACCATGTAGGACCTCCCCCGCACATGCTTCTTAGGCGGGAGAAAGCGAAAGGAGAAAGATTAAACTACTAATAGTATGCTACGCCAACGCTCATCACCTTCAGTCAGTCAAGCCTCCATGGTGGACCTCGACGAAAGCTCCCTTCAAGAAAAATGTACGTAGGGCCTTTAACCTCGCGTAGAGCACTAACACGGACGAGGCATGGGAGACCTATGAAGTTGAACTTAGGCGATCCTCTCTAGTACAGCCCTTAAGTAGGTTATATAAAGAACCCGGATGGGCGGTGGACAACATCAAGCCAGGAATCCCTCGAGGCTCTTATCAACGCACATTTCCCAGGTTGCTCCGTCGAAGGAACAACCCAGGAGATGCGCAGCCAGGGTCACCAGGGCACACTCAATTACCTCCTAAGTAATAGGAATCTTTAATGAGCGATTGAAAGTTTCAAGCCCTTCAAATCTCTGGTCCCGGATGGAATTTTACCGGCTCAACTATCAATGGCCGGAGCTAACCTAAGGCAATGGATCAAGAAGATCTTTAGCACAGTCTTCACTACTGGTATGGTGCCAGAGGCGTGGCTGTATAAGAAGGTTGTTTTTATACCCAAGGCGGGCAAACCCTCCCACTTCACGCCCAAGGACTATAGACCTATAAGCCTCTCATCCGGCCTCCTTAAGACAATGGAGAGGCTCCTAAGTCTCCATCTCCAACTAACCATAAACACAAATGAAATCTCAGGCTCACAGCATGCCTACAAGAATGGCCGATCGACAGAGAAAGCCCTGCACGAGATTACTATGATTGCCGAAGGAGCCATTAGTTACAAGGAATATGCACTAATTGCTTTTTAGACATAGCAGGTGCCTTCAACAACATCCTGCCATGCTCAATAATCGATGCACTGACGGGACTTAGAATAGACGATCGATCGGTTCAGCAGATCCTGGTCAACAGGATTGTCGCGGCGACTCTTGGAGGTTCATCTATTCGAAGATACGTCAAGAGGGGCACCCGGCAAGGAGGTGTACTCTCACAACTACTCTGGAACGTGGCGGTTAACAACCTACTGCGATCCTTAGAGGCTGGCGGCTGCAAGATCATTGCGTACGCGGACGATGTTGTTATTGCCATTGTAGGGAATTTCCCGCAAACGCTATGCGACCTTTGTAGGGAAATTCCTGCAAACGCTATGCGACCCTATGACGGAGAAGCTCGAAGTGCTGTCAGCTTGGGCGCATACGAACGGGCTGGAAGATAATCCGTCCAAGACAGAGCTCGTTCTGTTTACTAGGAGGTACAAAATACCGAATCTTAGGCCTCCGAAGCTCCTGGGGGAAACTCTAACTCTTAGTAGTAGAGCGAAGTACCTAGGCACTAAGTATGTAAGGCGGTAGGCCTAAAATGGGGAATGTCCCCGAAGATAGTCAGATGGTTGTACACGGCGATCATTAGACCAATTCTATTTTATGGAGTTGTAGTCTGGTGGCCTGCCCTGGATAACTCCTTATGCAGTGAAAGGTTCAGGAGGACGCTGCGCATGGCAGAGATCTGTGCAACAGGCAGTCTAGACACTACACCTAGTGCCGCCCTAGACTTCATTTTAGACCTACTACCAGTGGAACTGATGGAGGTAAATATAGCCGTCAACTGTTCGTTGTCAACTCATGAGATTCCAGGTCCGAGCGGAATATTTTACTTTTCTGAGCGGGAAAGACAGGGAGCCACACACAGGCCGTCTTTCGCCCAACGTTCGTAATGCCGCCGGTCGAAAATCTGAAGTTCGATGGAGATTACCGGCAATGGTGGCCAATGCAGTAAAATTCCGGCATTTGTTAAATTATGTAACCGGTGAAGCCAACAACTTTATATCAATATCAATTGGCGACGGCTGATGAATCGATGAAAGGCTGTTGATCAAGTTCAAGAACCAAAAACTTTTCGTTCACCCAGAACTTATGGATCAGCGGACCAGCTGCGTTGCTTGAATGATACTGTGAAATTGGGAGCGAAACTACCACATGTTGGAGCCACTGACCAACCTTCCACCTCATCTACCTCACCTTCAAAAAACTAATTTCTTCACTAACACTTACCTATCAGAATACTAGAGGGTTACGTAGCAAACTACCCAAACTGTATTCTGATAGTTCTTCCTTTGCATCTCGCATTATAGTCTTTACAGAAACTTGGTTAAAGCCGGAGATCTTAAGCTCCGAAGTTTTTCTAAGTTAGTAAACCACTTTTAGACATGAGAGAACACTGCGAAAGGGAGGAGGAGTGTTAATTTCTGTAAACTTAAGATTCGCTTCTGAAGAGGTACAATCACAAGAGTTTGGGGACATAGAATTTATTTCCATTAAAATCACTTTGTCTGGTCAATCTTTATAGGCTACCTGTTTTTATATGCCACCTTCGCCGGAACCGCCTACATACTGGCCACATTTGTCCGCTATTCGTCTCATTTCAGACCGTCTGTCTGACAATGACCAGCTGGTTGGCCTGGGAGACTTCAATATACCAGAACTCATGTGGTCTATGGTTGAGAATTCGCCGTCTTTACTGCTTAACTCGCACCACGACTTCCCTGCCGGCATGTTCGACATGTCACTCGGAAAATTAACCAAGTTAGATTTCTTTACGTCGGCTGTTGGACTTGTGTTTCGTTTCTGATCCTAATGGAATTACTCTTTTCAGAATCGTTTTAATCGAAACCAATACTTTATTTGACCTTAAGTCTTCACGATCTACTGGAGCGATCTACTGGCATGCGATGATATAATCATTGCCTTACACAGATTTTATAACACCCTAAATATATTCTTCGACGCTTGCATGCCGTGGATATATCCGTCCGCTTCAACTAATCCGCCTTGGTATACAAAGTACCTAATAAATTTAAAGAACGTCATGAATAGACTTTTAAATAAACATAAATTATTTGGCTGTACAGTTAGTTATTCAAGATACTTAGTGGTTCGGTCCGATTTCTACCGGATTCAGTTTACTCAGGATTCAGTTTACTCAGGACCCGAAGAAGTTCTATAACTTTGAAAACACTAAGCGCAAACATGTATCTTTTCCTCCTCTGCTTACGTTTGATAACTCATATGCGAACACTGATCAGGCAATGGCCGATATTTTCACAGTTTTTTCAATCAACGTATTTACATAGCACCATTCCAGCTCAGCCTTGTACTTATAAGATCTAATCAGCTAAGCTTTCATTTTTCCCACCTTTTGATCAAAGTGGTGTGTTATCGGATCTTCTGAAGGGCAAGCCCGTGTATTCGCCAGGCCCCGATGTAGTACGATGATGTGTTCTGAAGAACTGCGCCGAGGCACTGTGCAAACCGCTCTTAAACTCTTTAATCTATTGCTGGAGACTTCGATCTTTCCCCTTATGTGGAAGGACTCTTACATTATTCCTCTGCATAAAAAAAAATTCGATGAAGCTAATTATAGAGGCATTTTTAATTGGTAGCAATTCCAAAGGTTTTCGAAAAACTTATCACTCCACATTTGCAACACCTATGTAGCTCAATAATATCTCCGTGCCAGCATGGCTTCATGAAGCGCCTCTCCACCACATCCAATTTTTTGGAGCTATCATCTTTTGTCATGGATGGGTTCCGGAATGGCTTACAAACAGATGTGATTTACACTGACTTCAGTAAAGAATTTGACTCTGTTAACCATTCGCTTCTAATAAGTAAACTCAAAAAACTAAAAATCCCTTTTGGGATTCTCAACTGACCATATTTGGATTTCGAGCTACTTAACTGGAAGAACTTAACGTGTCTTCTTTAAAGATGTTACCTCGCGTTTCTCCCGGGGAGAAAGACACCATACCTATGCAGTCATTTGGAATATTCCTCCGGTGAGGGGGCATATTGCCCTCATGAAGGACGAAGCCTTAACTGGCGCCCGAGCAGTCCATTCCCTTCAAGAACATGGAGCTCGATTAGTAAAGCTATCATACAATTTTAACATAATTAAATGCAAAAAAAAATTGGTGGTGCGGGAATTATTTTGAGAATATGTACAAAAAATAAATAAAAAATGATAGAAAAAAAAAATTATGAGAAAATAAATTTTTTTTTTAATGTAAAAGAATATTGTGTTGCCGGTGCATTACGAACCCGAGACGTGCAATGTCGAAATTTTGAGCAAAGGGATTTCAGTAAAATGTTTCTAAAGTAAATTTTTCACCTAAAATTAAATTTAAATTAAAAAAAAAAGTAAATTTGTAATTTGAAGTTAAAATTTTTGTTGACCCAAATGACTCAAGGCGCCATTGTACATCTTGAGTTGCGAAGTAATTTCTCGACTACCCACTGCGGCGGCATGCCGACGGCAAATCCGCGAGTGCATCAAAATGAGTAATAATTGCGATTAACCTTTGTTTTTCCAAGACAAACAAACAATGCGGCGGTTTGTCAGTGACATTACCGCGAGTGAAAATTTGGTCTTGTAACCCAATAAAAGATAACCGCTGCGGCAATTAATTGCGAGCGGCAAAGAAATAATAATAATAAAATTGATAAAAGATGGTGTGTGGCAGTCTAATAGAAACGCTGATAGGCGCGGAATGCGCCCGAAAAAGCCGCCTAGTAGATTGTGTTGTGTAAGTCCGTACCTTAGTAGGCTTAAGCTAAAACGGAAGAATACGGACCACCCAGCGCCCAGTGCCAGAAAATAAAGATCGCCAAAACAAAAACCCGAATAAAATAGAAGAAAATAAAAATAGAAAAGAGGACGTCCGTAAAATCGGTGGAAGGGTTTTTACCCTGGACCATGAGAACCATAACCCGACCGTAGGAAAACCCGCCCCATTAGTGCGACCGCGCAATAGATACGAACTAAAAGGAACGGCAATCTTGCCCGAAAGATGTGAAAGAATTGCACACGTTTGAAGGGGAATTCGAGAAGTATGTGTCCTGGAACAACAGGGCACAGGCCATCCTCAACGAATACGAGATCGTTATAGGCAAGCCCTTGGATCTATCCATAGTCTGGCACATAAGGCGAAAAATCCGAAGCTGATCTGGCGCTGTGTGGATACAGCGGTGACTGGCCGGAAATCAAGCGAGTTTTGGCATTACACTATGCCGATAAAAAGGATGTTCGTACCTTAGAGTACCAACTGAGTCAGTTTACTCAAGGGTCAAAAACTCTAGAGGAACTTTACCTAGAGGTAAACAGTCACTTTTTTCTGGTATTGAACAAGTTGAAGGAAGGTGATCGCGGGACTTTACGGTGACGCTTCCAAACTTTTATTAATCCGTGGTCCAAAAAGCCTACCTGAAGGTTACTCATCTTGCCTAGATTTGCAGAATGTATCCTTTAGGGGAAATACGGGTCACCCTGGTCCCGTAAATCGGTTCTCCCAACCATATCGACCAATTGGCGCACTGGTACCATGGTACTCCAAACCCTGTCCCAAGATATTCGTCACCATATAAGCCAATTGCTGGTACCCCGGGGCCACAAATCGCAATTATGGTTCGGTTGGAAGTTCACGGAGTTTCCAACGATCTCAGAAACCTAGGCCGGCTCTAAAAATGGAATCAAATAGGTCGGGACAGTCGTATCAATCAGGATATAATGAGAGCAAGAAAGTGACTGTGTAGGCAAGCACGGCCCGAATAACTCACCTGGTTCGAATCCCTTTAGGAAGGTGCAGAAACTGTATCATACATCGGCTGCCCTGCCGAATATCAACCCCGAACCGAATCCAGAGATACCTGCCCAACAGGCTAATTTGGGTATTCGGTGAATGGGGATTTACTAGAGGATAATGATAACGCCACATTTGAAGTAGATGCAGGGGGCCCAACGCCAATGTCAGACGCCTCTCTAGCGTGCCACACATAAAGTATAGTACAAAGGAGGGGACTAAACTGCTAATTCTCATAGATACCAGAGCTAATAGTCATTTTATCAGTCCCAAAATTGCTGCCGCTAGCATCCCTGTCCACACTCCCTTTTCCGCCCAAACTGCTTCGGGCATCACCGATGAAACCCTCTAAGAAATGAAAGCCCACATAGACAGAGAAAACAACCTTCTAATCCTATCTCTCGGAATCTAGTTGCCTCTTTTAGCAAAGTTGTCTTCAACCATCAACGCGTTAATCGATGGCGAAAATTTCCTGTCTGTCAAGGACGCATTAGAAGAGTTGGTCGAAGAGTATGCCTCTATATTCCAACCACTTTCATCGGGCGAAGCTGTAGACACGACCGTTAGGGCCGAGATCCGCACCAGAACTCAAGACCCGATCTACTCACGTAGCTACATCTACCCTGCTAATATGAGAGGAGAAATCGAAAAACAAACAAAGGAACTCCTAGACGCCGGAATAATCAAGCCGTCAGTCAGAACCGCATGGTGATTGACTTCAAGCGCCTGAATGCGGTTACTAAATCGCACACCTATCCCATACCTGACATAACCTCCACTTTGGCTAGCCTTGGGAAGGCCAATACTTTACCACCCGACGATGTGCTAACGGAACACATCGGAAAATATTTGCTATGTCTACATCGACGATATCGACGCGGACGCCTCGAATTAAGCCATTGGCGCCGTACTTTCCCAAAATAATTCGGGAAAGGATCACCCAATAGTGTATCTCTCGATCACTAAACCCAGCCGAGAAAACCTACGTTACGATAGAGAAGGAGATATTCGCCATAGTATCAGTAGCAAAGGGCCGGCAGAACTACTTCGCCTACTTTGATTTGAAGTTCGAACGGCTAATCTCATTAAATTGTTTTTGCTTTTCGAACGAAATTTGACATTTCGTCATGAAAAAGGCGGTGACATGAATTTCAGTACTGCAGGGTTTAAACTCCGGTGTTTATTTATATTTATAATAACTAATCTTTTGCATTTCAAATATACGTATCGCTTCGTGTGTGCAGTGGTATATTTGGAGGTAAAATAACAATTTTATTAATTTTCTTCCAAACATAGCACAGCTCTGCTTCTTCATCTTTTACGGTGTTGTCTATAGAGATTCTTTTCTCTATTCTTTGCGGTTTACTAACCCACACTAATCGCTCTCCTTAATCTCCCTTTTTCGTTTCTCCTGGCACAGTGGTTCAAGGTACGTCAATAATAAAAACAAAAAATATAAATAAATTAATAAATCAATAATAATGGAATTTAAACTCGTCTGTGCGTTGAAGTCTTGTAATAAGACAATCTCCTTATCCCAGCCTACCATCCACTCTGTAAAAACGTCTTATACGCAAAGTGTGCCAGGTTCACGGCCTCAGTTTCGGATGCTATTTCACGTAGGTCTGGTCTCCACTTTTGCTGTGATGGTTGTCGTGCTATTCAAGCCGAAATGAGATCGTTCAAGAGACAGACTAAAAGTGGATTCAAAGAATTGATTAGCGGTTTTCGTAAAATTAATGACCAACTCTGTGCCCTCGATACACAGTTTAGTAGTCTACAACTATTAAATGAGTCTCCAAAGCGTAAGAAAGCCGCTTTTAGTGATGTGCTTGTGGCGAATAATCATCAGCCCACTCAGCCGACAATCATGCAGCCGCTTATATCGCTGGCCACTCCAAGGGCCGGACCTGGGAAAAATTCGGCTTCCGAATATCTCGGCAATAGCAATTATCCGATATGTCCTCTGTGGCATCGCTTCAAATGATTCCACCAGACCCAATAATTCAAACCCCCTTAAGAGTCACCGAACAGGGTAATGAACCGTTCGGACCCCCGGTACGAATTGATGCAGTATTAGTTACGGCGGCACCAAAACCCTTGCAGTTGATCTCACCATCGAAATACATATTTATTACCCGGTTTGCCCCTGATACTTCAGAGATTGGTATTTCGGCTTACAGCAAAGCCAAAACAAAAGCCGACATAAAGGTGACATATACTACAAATTTTAAATACACCTACACCAGGCATACTTCATCTTTCAAAATACGGGTGCCCGTGCAGATGTTCAAGACGATTTGTTCCGCCAGCTTTTGGCCAGAGAACATTTTCGTCAAGGAACATCAGCCGGTGAGTACGGTGAAGAAAAAAATTTACAAACCTGTGGCAGTGAAACTATGACATGTTAGAGCCACTGACCAACCTTCCACCTCATCCTCCTCAGTTTCAAAAAACGAATTTCTTCACTAACACGTTACCTGCTCTTACATACCACCTTCGTCGGAACCGCCTACATACTGGCAACATTTGTCCGCTTTTTGAGCTCTTTTCGAACCGTCTGTCTGACAATGACCAGAACTCATGTGGTCTCATTTTGAGAATTCTCCGTCTTAACTGCTTAACTCGCACCATGACTTCCCTGCGGGTATGTTCGACATGTCACTCGGACAAATTAACCACTTTAGAAATTCCTTAGGTCGGCTGTTGTATTTCGTTTCTGATCCTGATGGAGTTACTCTTTCCAGAACTTTGTCCCTTTCTAACCCTGAGGATCCTTATCATCCCACTCTTGAGGTTTTAATCGAAACCAATACTTTAATTGACCTTAAGTCTATTAAGTCTCATAAAGTTCGTTTCTTCCTGATGTAGGTATATTTAAATCCGTAAGGCTGATTTTATAAAACTAAATAAATTACTTTTGAAATTTGATAGGTCCGATCTACTGGCATACGATGATATAATCATTGCCTTACACAGATTTTATTACACCGTGAATATATTCTTCGACGCTTGCGTGCCGTGGAAATCTCCGTCCGCTTCAACTAATCCGCCTTGGTATACAAAGCACCGATTAAATTTAAAGAACGTCATTAATAGACATTTAAATAAACATAAATTATCTGGCTGTACAGTTAGTTATTCAAGATACTTAGTGGCTCGGTCCAATTTCACCGTGCATAACGCCGAATGTTCGCCGCTGTCGGATTCAGTTTACTCAGGAAATGAAGCAGTTCTATAAAATTGTAAACACTAAACGCAAACATGTATATTTTCCTCCTCTGCTTACGTTTGAGAACTCATATGCGAACACTGATCTGGCATTGGCCGATCTCTTTGCACAGTTTTTGTAAACAACGTATTCACATAGCACCATTTCAGCTCAGCCTGACACTTATAAGATCCAATCAGCCAACCTTAAACGTTTCCTGATGGAGTACCAGGATGCGTTCTGAAGAACTGCGCCGAGGCACTGTGCAAACCGCTCCTTAGACTCTTTAACCTATCGCTGCAGACTTCGATTTTTCCCCTTATGTGGAAGAAATCCTACATTATTCCTCTTCATAAAAAAGGAAAAATATCCGATGCTGCCAATTATAGAGGTATTTCTAAATTGTCAGCAATTCCAAAGCTTTTCGAAAAACTTATTACTCCACATTTGCAACACCTATGTAGTTCAATGTAGTTAATGTAGTTAATGTAGTTAATATCCCCGTGCCAACATTGCTTTATGAAGCGCCGCTCCACCACCACCAACTTATTAGAGCTAACATCTTTTGTCATGGATGGGTTCCGGAAATGCTTACAAACAGACGTCATTTACACTGATTTCAGTAAAGCATTTGACTCTGTTAACCATTCGCTTCTTATAAGTAAACTCAGGCTTTTGGGATTCCCAAATGATCTCCTGATTTGGATTTCGAGTTACTTATCTGGAAGAACCCACGGTGTTTTCTTTAAAGATGTTACCTCGCGTTTAGTCCGCGTCACATCTGGGGTGCCCCAAGGAAGCCATCTTGGACCATTACTTTTTACATTATTTATTAACGACTTGCCTCTTGCCTTAACTGACTCACTTGTACTTATGTACGCTGATGACGTTAAGCTTTGTCTTCAGTGTAGATTCCACCATGGTCAATAAAGCTATGGGTGTGCTTGGTTTTATTAAAAGATGGTCAAAAGAATTCAATGACCCGTACTTAACAAAAACTTTATATACTTCACTAGTCCGTCCGATTCTTGAGTATGGATCGTGTGTCTGGAGTCCTCAATATGGAGTACACCAAGATCACATAGAATCTGTACAAAAAAACTTCCTTATCTTCGCACTTAGAGGACTTAATTGGGATGCAAGTCTTCACCTTCCATCCTATCATTGTAGACTTTTATTAATAAACTTACCATCATTAACAAACCGTAGAACGATGCTGGCTGTCATGTTTCTATTTAATCTTATTAATAGTAATGTAGTCAGCCAGTGTTTGGTCTTTGAGATTTTTCAATAACCTTTTCCTTTTTCCAAAATAACAAAGACGAAACTATTTATATTTCGCACCGTTATAGTATTGTTTATTTATTTCGCATATGAAAATAATATGGAGTGAGACAAAGCTCCAATTTATGATGCTTATGCAGTGAGATAAAGGGCAAGAGTGCCCCCGCCTTAGACCATAGGCCGAGCGAAAGCTCGCTAAATTAATGATAAATGCGGCCGAGAAGGGTCGGCTTGCGACCAACAACTGCGATAAGATAATGAATATATGCCACACTATAATTATTACATGTATATATATATTACATTTATATTGATATAATCTATGCCGTGGCTGCTGCCTGACCCGACATTTGAGGCCTGTCCTTCAACTTCATCCTTAAGGGGCAGTTAGCGAAAACTTAGTCACTGCGCGCTTGGTAGTTCCAGATGCGGTTCTATTATCGGCCACTTGAGACACTGCATCCCGGCCGGGGGCTAGTTCCATACTTCTCCCTAACTTCATAATATGAGCTGTGGGAGCGATTGACCTCCTCTCCACGTATGACCCGCCTCCACATACAACCCAAGCTGAAACTAGACTGAAGATCCGTGATGTTGCGGGCGATGACAGCGTTGGCAGAGGCCGAATATTCGGAGCAACGGAGTCGGGAAGTAATCACGTACACTTGCGATCCTGCATCCACATAATATACAAGCAGAGGAAGGTGAATTAGTGACGATAAAGGACGATCTACTATTATTTAAGACTCTTCCCATCTGAGAGCCCGGCACGTAGGCGGCCACATCCATAGTCTACAGACTCCTGCATCGCTGCTCCAAAAATTCTGCCATCAACTCCCACGTAGGAATGAGGTCCAAGTTAGCTAGGATCACTTGAACAAGGATACTGCGGTCGATCTGCATTGTCGTCCCCAAATTTTGCAAGGCTCGCATGTGGGCATTGAATTTATCGGAAAGCCCTCGAAGCGATGCCACTCAGCCACCTTCCAATAGACTGAGGCCCAGAATACCGTTCACATGAGCCTGAAATATTAACCGACGGTTATTAAATCGTGTTTCCAAGAGACGCGACATCATAATTCTCCTCGGAGATTTCCATGGAACGAACTGCTTCTAATGCTGAGTCCCGAAGACAAGATCGCAACCTCTGCAGCTTTTCAACCTTACTTATGTGAGGATTGCAGCCCACGATCGTTGAGAAAGCCGAGTGAAACTCAGCCCACTCCAAATATTCTCCGCTAAAAGTGGGAAGAGGAAGAGGAGGCAAGGCTTGAAAACTCCGACTGAGCGCTGAGTCCACCTGAATACTGGAAACTCCGCTGGCAAGGATGGAATGGGCAGCAATTCGAGAAGAGCGCAACGAAGTCTCGTGCTCGATTTCGGCATGCATCGTCGCTACAAGCTCAAACACTGTCCATCGCAAGTCGCTGCTTATCTCCGTAACATCCAATTCTTCAAGCTCCCCGTGGGTGGCCTTAAAGTCCTAGTACATGGCGACCAACTGGCTATGACGCACATGGAGCATAGCATCATCCACCTTGGACACTGGCTGGAGGGTTCCTTGGATTCTTTTCAATTCCTGGAGGATACCCTTTGCCTTGCATTTCAAAATCACTCTCCGAGCTGGAGTGGGGTCTCCTGTGACGGCGCCGCTGGAGTTCATCGCCACTATAATTAAGCTTATAATTTATTTTATTATATTTAACTCTAATTGTGCGCGGCGTACACGATTTATCACACTGTGCGCTCACAACCGTAACACTGGGATGTGGAATGTATATATATATGAATACTTGTATGAGGCGAATGCACTTGCAAGTGGAACGTATGTATAATTCGCGGACCGGATAACAATTTTGTTGAATTTGTATGTATTTATTTATATTTTTAAACGATTTATAAATACTAAATACTTGTTTCCAGACACTGATGCACTGTATGCAATTAATGTTCAAAATGTACATACATATGTTAAGACACTGCGCCAAACTGAATCGAATATATTTGCACTAGTTATATTTAATGTTCGTGAAATTGTTAATTTTATTAATTATATCGCGTTGGGGTCACAAATGTTTAGTCATTGAGATTTTTCAATGACCTTTTCCTATTTCTAAAATAACAAAGACGAAACTATTTATATTTCGCCCCGTTGTAGTATTGTTTATTTAGTTCGCATATGAAATTGGAGTGAGACAAAGCTCCAATTTATGATGCATATGCAGTGAGATAAAGGGCAAGAGTGAGCCCGCCTTAGAACATAGGCGAAAGCTCGCTAACTTAATGATAAAGATAAATAAAGCCGAGCGGCCGAGAAGGGTCATCTTGCCACCCTGCTCTACTAACAATATTAAATCCTTTATACTAAATGCCTTATCTGTGTACCACTCTTCCTTGTGATACTTTACTCCTACTCTTTTCTTACCTTCTCAGATCTATCCTCGTGATTCGAGCCGTACGTTATGCGGCAGCGTCCCGCGGTCGAACCGAAAAAAAAATAAAAATTGGCGAGAACATTTGGTGGCGGCGCTCCACTACTTTTTAGTCCCTAAGATAATAGTCTCCGACAACGAGAGAGGCTTGTTATGTCCCACTGTTTTGAACTATTTAAGAACATTAGGGATTATGCTACACTATACGCCGACTCAGAAGAGTGAAGTCAATGGTCAGATGATATGATTCCATTCAATGTTCTTGGAGATCTTTAGGTGTCTGAAAAGCGAGCACCCGAACTTCAAGTGTACTGAACTGGTACCTACAAGGCCTGGTTTCACAACGTCACTATGTATGTACACCTTGCGACACACGACACAAACTATGTACACCTTGCATTATACACAGCTCAAAGATATGCAAAACTTAAAAAAGTATAGAAATTAGTCCAAACACTATGTAACGAATTAAACACACACCTATTACATACCTGAATTTAATCAACATTTTTCAGTCTTCAAGTAACACTAATAATACACACAAATACTATCCTGTAATCCACAAAACACACTTAACCGCAAATAATTCAAATTAACCGAATCGACCGGAAAGTCCCAATTCCTTTCCAAAACACCCTAAGGAGCTCACTTCCTATAAATTTTATATGGTATGTAAGAACTCTTATAAACATAGATAAAATCGAAATATCTAAACTGACCCAGAACTATAATCTTAATTCCTAACGCTCTCGCTCCACCATCTGTATCCATGCAACAGGATCCGTACAGATCTACAAGTACGAGGCACCCGTGGTTTCCCTCCAACAGGGAATCGTCCGGTGTATCGACGTATTTTTTAAGCTTGCCCACGTCATCGACCTTAACAGTAAGCAGCAACTTATCGACAGTATCGAATAAGAAGCACTAAGCATCGACGACCCCAGGATCAGCACCTTGACCCAACACTATCGGAAGGATGCCACCGAAAACATCGCTCGCATGCTGAATATACAGCAGCGAAGGCCACGTTCTGTAGATTGACTGGGGTCAGCCTGGAAATGGGTCGCCGGGTCCCCTGACTCTTCCGCTACTTGCTACTCCAAGCCCTGATCTTGACAAGTCAGATCAGTGAAATAACAAAGGCATGCCAACTTGCGATGGCTGGTGTGGTCAACTCGAATCTGCTGGACAATGGAGAAATGCAAACGATTCTAACGGAAATTCTAACCTATCAGAATAAGATCGAAGCACTAGAATTCTCACGCCCGTCCATTTTGACCAATGGGACATTTCTTCTCTATATCTTGGCCATGCCTAAGGTTACGAACAGGGAGTATCGATTGTTGCGCCTACTTCCGTCAGTATCCAATGAAAGACAGGTTGCTCTGAACTTCGATTTAGTAGCCATGGACAGCCAGGAGATTTACGCCGATGCTGGGAATTGCCTGTCCATCGGTAACTATCGGTCGGTCTGCCCAGAAAAGGAACTAATGAAGCTGGAAGAGGGGATAGCTACATCCCTAGGCTACTGAGAAGAGGCCACGCTTTGTGCACATATCTAAATAATAACCTGCAGGTGGTCACATTTATAGATGAGGGTACGATTTTTCTCACCCACTTCAATGGAACCATGGTTGAGGGACTAAAGGAACACCAACTGGAAGGAACTTTCATCGTCCAACTTTCCAACGAAACCATTACCATCCAGGGCAAGAACTACAGCAGGTACTCGTCAACCAAAATGATAGCCATGCCTGCCGTACTCACGAAAGTAACTGCGACAAGCTTCGAATTAACTTTGGAATATGTCCACGAATTTAGTATTATAAATTGGGGCTAGTTATCCGACGTTTCCAGAAGGATGACGATATCATTCTTAGCAGAAGCCGTCATTATCATCATCTTAGCGGGAGCCCTCTGTATCTTATGGAGAAAATTAACATCAACGAAAGGCATCCCCAATCCGAGCGACATCGCCGCGCAGTTGGAGCAGCAAGCCGCCTCTGGATAAGCCCCTATGATCTGCGGGACGCAGATATTGAGATGGGGAGGAGTTAACACCCACTAGCTAACCATCATCATCGGGCCGGACGACAGCACGAAGCGCTGACGCTGCGAATCCCACGATTGGGCTGAAACGGACGACTGGAGAGCACCGGAACGCTTAGATATAGTTAGTCTTAATTTTGACGCACAGTCAACCAGAAGATAATTTTACGTTCTCATAATAGTCAAATCGTATTAAATTCACTTCAAACTAATTGTTAAATAAATCGAAATAAAGGAAACCTTATTGTCTTAAATTGGATACCGGGGAGGAAGACACCATACCTATGCAGTCATTTGGAATATTCCTCAGGTGAGGGGGCATATTGCCGTCATGAAGGACGAAGTCCTGAACTTACATCATTGATCCGTCCGATTCTTGACTATGGATCGTGGGTCTGGAGTCCTCAATATGGAGTACACCGTTTTCACGTAGAATCTGTACAAAAAAAATTCATAATCGCCCTTAGAGGACTTAATTGGGATGCAAATCTTCACCTTCCCTCTTACCATAGTAGACTCAACCGTAGACTCAACAAACCGTAGAAAACTGATGGGTGTCGTGTTTCCTAATATTCTCATTAATGATATTGTAGCCAGCCAGCATTTATTAACTCGCCTTAATTTTAACGTTCCTAGTAGAAAGACTAGAAACTTTCGCCCTTTACTCACTACTCATTGCAGTGTGTCCCACTGCACTGTCCAATATGCCCAATATGATATGCAGTACATATGCAAGCGAAAAAAAAATTTAATCACAAATTTCTAGAATTAAGTTATTTAGATATTAGTCATTTGGAATACTACATTTGATTTCAACAGAACTAACAAACAATGTATATAATATTTATAATAAAATAAACAGAACAAAAACATTTAAATTCTTAAGTTCGATTCGTATTTCGCATTTCGGAATCCTACGCAAGTTATCATAAAAAATCTCAAATACTAACTTAGTAAATAAACCGTAAAATCCAGACACTTGCGCAAAGTTCTTAACAATAACAGCAATATAGTTTACACAACCACATTGAGTGCACCGTAACGTAAAACGATGCCGTGGCACTAATAAGGACCACACGGATCGAAAGACCCGTACGCTTAGCATTGAATATGCTTGCCATCCAATTGAAAGAAAACACTAAAACAGTTGGAAAGCTCACTGAGCCCAGCGTCAAGTGCAACTACCAAAAACACAATGAACTTGAATTGACCAATTGGGACCAAAGACCTGAATTTCAGGTGCAGGAACAACATCAGCTACCAATGGCATCGAGGGACACTAGCAGAAGGAGTAAACGCGACCGTCATAAGAATCATAGTTGTCAGTTCCAATTCGAAACTCAAATAAACAAAACAAAAAAATATGTATTTTTTTTTAAGAAGGTTTAGTACCTTATCCTTTTCACTAACATAACATTACGTGACTCAGAACCATAAGAAAACAGGTTCCCAGAACTGTAACCCGCCACAGAAAGAAATTTTTTTTAACGAAATGAGCCATCTATGTATTTAATGATCATTTATAAGATTGTACGATTGGTTTCCTTATGGGGTCTTTAATTTAGCATATGCAGTACAGCTTTGAAAATTTATGTAAATTTATGTTATGTTTTTATGTAATAACCCCATTTGGGAAGTGTAAAAAATGTATTTACGAAAAAAAATACATTTGCATTTGCGAAAATTTTTAAAAGAATAAAACAGTATTTTAAAGTACAGTATTTTAAGAATTTTAAAGTTATTTTGAAACTTGGCCACACATTTCATCTCTTTACAGGTTGTAAAATTTTGAACACGGAAATCTTTTTCATTCAATGGATTCTCATGATGATTTGCCTATTATCGATGTCCTTACTTTTATTACTGATGAACTGCTGCATACGTACCGATCTTGTGTTGGAGAAATAGAGAAAGAAAAATCTATCAACGAATTTTTAGAAAGGTTGGATGATGATAAATCTATTTTAAAACTCAAGACCATCAATATTGAAATTAAATCTGGTATGGTAAATCAATTATATTTTTTTCCATTTAAAGTAATAATATTATATTCCCAGATCTGGATTGGTTTAATGTTAGTCGGCCTTTAACGATTTCAGAACTTCGCGGTAAAATAGTCATTTTAGACTTTTTTACTTATTGTTGCATAAATTGTATGCACGTACTACCTGAGCTTCATAGTCTACAAGACAGCTTTCCTCCTGAAAGTGGATTGGTAATCATCGGAGTGCATAGTCCTAAATTTGAGAATGAACGTGCTAATTCAAACATATTATCTGCAGTACTACGATATGGTGTTACCCATCCGATTGTAAACGACTTTGGTTCCACTTTATGGAATTCTCTTAGTATACGCTGTTGGCCAACGCTTATCGTTTTGAGTCCTGATGGTTTGCCTTTATTGCTTCTAATGGGCGAAGGACATGGGAAATTTCTCGAAAAATTTATAAGTGTCGCATTGTCAATTTTTGGTCGCCAAGGGAAATTAGAAAACCACAACTTGCCCCTTCAACTATCAACCAATCCAAATCCTGCTTCTAAATTACGATTTCCTGCAAAGATTGCCCGCAGTCCAACAGGTCGGTTCGGGATTTCTGATGCTGGTAATAATCGAGTCCTCGTCGTTTCAAGTCTTGGTTTAGTGGAACACATAATTGGAGGTCACAAGGCTGGACTAATTGATGGAAAATTTACTGAGGCACGATTTAAGCATCCTCAGGGTTTAACTTTTCTTGATGAAAATACTTTGATAGTGGCAGACACAGAAAATCACGCATTAAGAAAAATTTCTTTAATCGACGGAATGGTAGTGACTCTAGCTGGTACTGGTGTTCAAGGATGTGATCGAATTGGAGGGAATGCAGGTGCGGTGCAGCCTATATCATCGCCTTGGGACGTTGCGATATTTCGCACTCGTGATATGGATATGTCATTTCATCTGGACGAACGAAACGTTCTAGAAAAAACAATTGTACTTATTTCAATGGCCGGAACACACCAAATTTGGGGCTATTTCCCAGAAGGCATTATTTGGTGGAAGTTCCGACAGTTTGATCCCTTATGTTGTGTTTCATTAATAGGAAATGGTTTAGAGGAGAATCGTAATAATTCCTATCCTCAGAATGCAGCATTTGCTCAACCATCGGGATTAGCTATGTCAAAAGACTCTTTGTTTGTAGCTGACAGTGAAAGCTCCAGTATACGTAAAGTTTCTTTAGTTGACGGAAAAGTGATGCCAGTTGTTGGTGGAGACCGGAACCCCCTTGTAAGTTTTAAACTAAGATAGAATTTTTTGAAGGTAACAAATATATTTTTTAGAACCTATTCGCATTTGGTGATGTAGACGGTAAGCTTTTTGACGCCAAACTTCAACATCCTTTGGGAGTGGCGTGTCATACTGCTGAAAACAAAATTTTTGTGGCCGATACTTATAATCACAAAATCAAAGTTATTGACACTGATGAAAATTATGTTTCAACGATGGCCATTGTGAATCAAGATGGTTCCCCTATAGTTTTTAACGAGCCAACGGGACTATGTTTAAACGCTGACGGAAGTAATTTACTAGTGGCTGATACCAACAACCATAAAATATATATAATTGACTTGCTAACTCTACAGGCGAAGCCATTTTGTTTAGATTTTAGTCAAGTTACAGAAAGGGAATCGAATGAGCCCCAACATTCATTTATAAATAGAGAGATTGTCCAAAAAACACTCTCTTTACATTATAGAGAAATGAATACTATTATATTTAATATTTTAATTTTATTACCACTTAAGTTTACTGAAGAAGCTCCTCAGAAATGGATAATACAAAAAATAAGTCAATCCCTCGACGTAACTCATTCTTCAGGAAAGTTAGATAATGGAATGTGTAATATTAAAGTGCAGAATAAACACATTGATAGTGAAGATATTACAAACCAAATTGTTATTGAATTTTTATTAAATTTATGTGAGGTGAAATTTTGCCTTATAAAGCGGTTTTTAGTAACTATAAATATAGAATTTAATGAGAAAGATTGTGAAAATAGACATGATGTAAATATTCAAATTGACCGATCTAATATAAATATTGAGTAAAAGAATTATTATATTAAGTTTCTTAAGCTGTTAAAGTTTTTATTAAAAGTTTCAAAATCGCTTTAAGTTTTTCATGTTTTTCGGTGTCTTGACCAACTTCTGTAAACACAATAGATACAAATAATTAATTTAATGAATGTATAATGCCACAACATTCATTTATAAATAGAGTGTTGTCCATAAAACGCCATAAAACCAATTATATATAATTCGTTCATTCAAACTTTAATTTATTTAACTCATTCAAAATAGTTGTAATGTAATTGTTAAATAATATAATTAAGTACTAAAATTGTAATATATTTAAGCTGTTAAGTATAATGCTTAATTGTTTAAAGAATTTTAACTGAAAACCTAATATATTATGTATGTAACATTAAATGGGGTCATCACTTGTGATGGGCTCAAGGAAAAAAAAATATTTTTTACACAAATTGCATTTTTAGGAAAAGTGGCAAACGATTTTTGAAAATTCGAACCAAAACCGAATTTTTCAAACCGAAAATCTTGAAATTTTAAGATTACACTCAGAAAATGTAAACGTATCGAATAAACTAGAATAAATTAAAAATTCCAAAAATTTTATTTTTGAGCGGAATCGTAGTGGTAATGCGAGAAGGGTTTGTGTATTATTTTCACATAATCACTTGAGTCAAGCTTGTATTTTTGAGTAATAAAGTTAAAATTAGATATAATTATTAAATAATTATAATTATTAATTTCGATTCCCAGCAAAGAAATCTGTATTGTGAGTTTATTATAACCTTGCAGAGGGTATTATAATTTTGGTCAAAAGTGTGCAACGCAGTAAAGACAGTAAAGTATATATATTCTTGATCAGGATCACCTCCTGAGTAGATACATATAAGCATGTCCGTCTTTCTGTTTCTACGCAAACTAGTCTTTCAGTTTTAATGCTATCTACTTCAAATTTTGCACCACGTCCTTCCTTCCTTCGCAGGCAGTGTACATGTCGGAACGGCCGCGATCGGTCATTTATATCCTATAGCTGCCATATAACTAATTGATCGGAAATGTCATTTGTTGTTTTTTAAGTTAGATAGGTGGGACATTCTATGGATTCCACTTTGGGCAAACTCATAAGGATCGGCTGACTATATCGTATAGCTGTCATATAACTGATTAATCGGAAAAGTCATAACTTAGTTGTTTTTTAAGGATCGGTCGACTATATAAGATCCGATATATATCTAATAATATAAGCTGTCACTTATCTGCAAGGGTATAATAACTTCGGCTCCGCCCGAAGTTAGCTTTCCTTTCTTGTTATACCCTTGCAGAGGGTATTATAATTTTGGTCAAAAGTGTGCAACGCAGGGAAGGAGACATCTCCGACCCTATAAAGTATATATATTCTTGATCAGGATCACCTCCTGAGTCGATATAAGCATGTCCGTCTGTCCGTCTGTCTGTCTGTTTCTACGCAAACTAGTCTCTCAGTTTTAAAGCTATTGACTTCGAACTTTGCACACATCTTTCTTTTTGCAGGCAGTATATAAGTCGGAACGGCCGGGATCGGTCAACTATATCCTATAGACGACATATAACTGATTGATCTGAAATTCCGTAACTTTGTTGTTTTTAAAGTTAGAACGATGGGACTTGCTATAGATTCTTCTTTTAGAAGACTTATTCGATCTGCCGAATTTCATAAGGATCGGCCGCCTATATCCTGCCATACATATAGCCGGTCATATAACTGATTAATCGGAAATGCCACATTTTTGTTGTTTTTTAAGTTAGAAGGATAGGACTTTATATGCGTCCCATTTTGGGCAAACTAATTCGATCTGCCAAATTTCATAAGGATTGGCTGACTATATAAGATCCGATATATATCTAATAAAATAAGCTGCCACATATCTGCAAGGGTATATCCCCTAGGACTTTATATGCGTCCCATTTTGGGCAAACTAATTCGATCTGCCAAATTTCATGAGGATTGGCTGACTATATAAGATCCGATATATATCTAATAAAATAAGCTGCCACATATCTGCAAGGGTATATCCCCTAGGACTTTATATGCGTCCCATTTTGGGCAAACTAATTCGATCTGCCAAATTTCATGAGGATTGGCTGACTATATAAGATCCGATATATATCTAATAAAATAAGCTGCCACCTATCTGCAAGGGTATATCCCCTTCGGCTCCGCCCGAAGTTAGCTTTTCATTCTTGTTTTTTTAATATCGAAATTGAATCTATAGAATTTTTACTTTTTGAAATATTTAAGTTTTTAGGACATTTTTTGGACAGGTAAAATAAATTAAAAAAAAAAAAAACTACTGAAATCGATTTCCAATAGTGTGATAAACAATGCCCATCAATATTTTCAAATTCCAACTTCCCCTTTTGAAATTATTTAAAATGAAAATATTCAAAAAAAAGAAAATTTTAGATTTAGAATTTTTTTTTTCTGAAATCGAAAACAAACCCTTTTTTTACCATTCCCCATCTTTTAGAATTTTAAAATTTTCTCAAGGTCTTAAAAATAAAAAAAATTAAAAAACCGACATATGGTTCTATTTAGTATATGCATATTGTATGGTTAGTGGTATTATATAGCGGGAAACTTGACTATAGCTGTCCTTTATTGTTTATTAATGGTGCTGCAATGGAAAAATTTGTGATACAAATATGAAATAATTCAAACTTTTCAAGCTATGTAACAAAAATTAAGCGCAAAGAATGAACTTTAATAACAAAAAATGAAACCTTACTTTGGGAGAAGCCGAATTTATTAAAATTATAAAGCTGCTTACACTTGCTTACACTGCTTACAAATATCAGAACTTTAGAACTGGCTCAACTTTGGCGCTCTAAGTCCTTTTTATAGCTACCCTTGCTAAAGCTTTTTGCAGATCAAAGCTCTAAAGAGGCTTTTCTCTCTGAAAGACTTTGTTCTCTGAAGGGAGTCGATTGAATCGGGACCTATTACTTGAGGTGTCAGTTGACGTGGAAGGCTTGGGTCTCAATTAGTCGAGGTGACAAGAAACATGTGAGATTTGCTTTGAAATGGGTGGCCACTTAAGAATGGTTTGAGCTGTTTAGTTTTATTTCACTTAAGAGGAGTAAGAAAGATTTGAGTCGGGATTCTGTTTACCAATATATTGTTTTAGTTTTCAATCTAAAGTGACTCATAGAAATTGGGACTCCGAAATGAGGCTGTTTTCAGCCGAATTGGAATAAATAAATGTTTATGTTTTTTACAAAAATTGGAATAAGGCTATTTGCAGCGGGATTAAGAACTTCAAAACAAAAGGCTTCAGCTTCAGTTTACAAAATTTATTGATACACACTTAAAGAAATTTTGTTGATATGTTACTTCCCCATCCTTAAGAATTTAGCCTGTCCTCAGGCGGTTAGTTTTGGGGTATAACTGTAGGTAGTGTTCTTTATTTTCTGAACTTTTAGTTTCTTCTTCGGGACTTATAACATTTTGTTTTTTATAATTGAATATATGTTTTCTATGAATATTTATGATTATAATAATAATAATTATAGCTAGTAGTATAAATAAAATTGTTTTGGTTGTAAAAAATTGTTTTGAGTGATTTTTGAATATTTCTTTGGCTACGATATAAGATAGAGGTTCGAGTTTAGTTACGTTGTTGTTTACATAAATAGTTCGGGTGTAATCAAGCATAGTATTTGTTATTATTACATCTTCTATTTGTATAGAACAGTTGAATGCTTTTATTATATTGTTTCCCTCTGCCATTAAATCTTTATTTATATAATTCTGATTTAACAAAGTTTTTGGCAAATTCCATGTTATTATAATGTTGGGTTCAATATATTTTAATTCGAAGTTCTTGTACATTTTTGTATATCTGAATTCTGTATTTGTTTGTCTTAAGAGACCTAGTATGCATTTATTATTTAATATTTCTTTTGTTTTTACTTTAAAGACTTGCTGATTTTTAATGTAATATTTATCATGTAATATTTCGGTTATTATATTCTGATTCTGATCCGGATAAGGTAGAATTTTATAGATGGGGTTTTTATAATAGTACGAGGAATATGAGAAATTATCAATATTTCGTGAGTATTAACTTGTAACCAAGTACATGTTTTGATATTTAACAATTTTTCTGAATTAATATATTTAAGCGGGTCATGCTTTAGGAGCTTTGGGTTGAATATGCCTAATCTTGTAAATTGCATTTCTAATTTAATATCTTCTATGTATTCTGTAAACTCTTGTAAAGTGAAAATAAGGATTGCTAGCCTTTGGTTTTCGTTTTGGATTTCATTTAAACGATTAACGGTTTCTATTCCTTTATTTATTGCATCAATTACTTTATTTATTTCGTTGATCTGTATACTATTTTCGGACAAGTTTTCAATTTTTGATTCTAATTCTTCCCTAACTTGTTGATCTAATGTGCCAAATAAATATGAAAGGTACCTACGAAATTGCAAGTCCTCTTTTATTTCGTTGAGCAATTTTGATTCCGTTCATTATACCCTTGCAGAAGGGTATTATACCTTGTGAAGGAGACATCTCCGACCCTATAAAGTATATATATTCTTGATCAGGATCACCTCCTGAGTCGATATAAGCATGTCCGCCTGTCCGTCTGTCTGTCAAACTAATTTGATCTGCCGAGTTTTATAAGGATCGGCCGACTATTTAAGATCCGATACATATCTAATAATATATGCTGCCACATATCTGCAAGGGTATATAAACTTCGGCTCCGCCCGAAGTTAGCTTTCCATTCTTGTTTTTCTATTTAATTTTTCTTTTAAATATTGAATTTTATCCAAATGTTCAAATTTTCGGATTGTTCCATTAGATTTTTATAAGTTATTTCAGTTTTTGTTAAATTGATTGTGAGACAATGATATTCATAATTAGTGGGCAAATCTATGTTACCTGTTTAGAAAATTAAATATCCATTTTTTGCTTGAATTGGATTGATGTCTATGCTCTGACACTTGGCGTAATATACAAGACATAATAAACTTATTATATAAAAGATAATTGTATTAAGCTGGATTGCCTTCCGGTGGAAATCTGGAATTATTTTTTCATCAGTTTGTAAAATTTGGCCTGTCTTTCTAAAAGGATTTGTTGTTTTAGATTTTATAAGTGGTGCTTGTCTATACCTAGTATCAATATCAAATTTATGACTATTTGTATTGAGCTTGTTTTTTTTTTTGCGTTTTATTCAATTGAGTATTATAATCTGGAGTTCCCGCGAAAATAAAAATGTCAGCTAGTGTTCTGCCTGTGGTACTATGTGTTGTTTTATGATTAGAAATATAAACAATTGTTTCAAATTTAGTTATTATATTTTCAGGATTCCGTTCATTATTTATAATTCTTAATATTTCATTAATAGTTTAATGGAATCTCTCTATGGCAGAAACTCCATTTTTACTTGTGGTTATTGTTATTATTACATCTTCTGATTGAAGCCAAAGTTGCAATGCTGAACACATAAATGCAGAATCTTTGTCAGCTTTAATTTCTTGTGGTTTACCCATTTCATTAAATATCCTAAGTAATGCCCTTTTTGCTTCTAACCAATCCCTACTGTTGACATTATCAAAGCAGCATATTTTGAATAAATATCAATGCAAGATAAGAATTGTTTGTTATCGATCATGTAAAAATCTATAACATATTTTTCTCTGGGGTTAAAGGTTTCTGGGGTAATTTCAAATGTAAGTTTTGTATCTCTGTGTTCTGTTTTAGCAAGGTTACAATTTTCACACTCAATTATATTTTGAATTAATCCCTGATAATCGGGAAAATAATATTTTTCTATAAAGAGGATTATTTGTTTTTGTATTCCTGGATGTAATAATTCTACGTGAGCTTTAAGGATAATTTCCTTGAATTCAGCGAATGTTTGGACATCTGTTAATATTGTACTGGTTTTCATAACTTTGGTTAAGTTATTTGGGCTGATAATCTCTATATAAGCATTTTGAAATATTATGAAGTCCATTTCACAAGGAAAATAAATAACACTTTTTTTGGAACCGAAATATTCTTTAATTAATTCTTTTGCATATTCATGGGTTATTTCTTTATAAATTATTTTAAGGTTGGTTTTATGAAAGTATTGGGTCAATTTAACTTCATTTGAATTTCCTCTATGAAATTCAATTTGTCTATTGTAATAGTTTACAATATTGCTGAATATTTTCTATTGCTGAATAGTTTGTTTCGTGTTCATTAAGAGTTATACTAGCATAGCAAATGGGTTTATGATTTTGTGATAATACTGCGCCTATAGCGACATTACTAGCATCTGTTTTTGAAGAAAATAATTTTTCAAAGTTAGGGTAAATTAAAGTTTGGTCTTATGTAATGAGAAGTTTTAATTTGTCAGATGCTTCTAAATATTCTTTATCTATTACATTTATAGTGAAACCTTTATTTAAGTTTAAACCCATGACGTTTTGCAATTTTGGCAAAATCAGGTATGAATTTTCTATAAAATCCACAGAGACCTAAAATGATTTGATCTCTTTTTATTTTTTTGGTATTGGAAATTTTTGGATTGCCTCAATTTTTTGGGTGTTTGGCTTTATTCCCTCTGTTGTTATTATATGTCGAAGGAATTCGGTTTCTTTTTTCATAAACTCACATTTATCAAGTTGAAGTTTAAGATTAGCTTCTTGATGTTTTGAAAACACCTTTTATAGGGACAATATGTGTTCTTCTAATGAAGTAGAAAATGCAATTATGTCATCCATATAAACAAGGCAATGCTGGTATATTAAATCTTCTTCTTCAAAAAGTTGCAGGCGCATTTTTCAGACCAAATGGAATTCGTGTGTATTCGTAATGTCCATTTTTGGTTGAAAAAGCTGTTTTTGAAATGGAATTTTCATCCATTTGAATTTGATGAAAGCCCTTAGCAAGGTCAATTGTTGTAAAATATTGACACTTTCCAAGTTTATCAAGTATTTCATCCATAACTGGTATCGTATATACCATTTATCATCAATAGTTGTTTAATTTAGACTTCGATAGTCTATTACTATTTTTTAATTATTTAAGTATTTAAGTCACAAGAACACAAAATTCATATAACAAAAACACAAGTAAAATAAATATATAATAAAGAAAATATTAGGTCTAAGCCTACATAAAAAACGATGAACATTAAAAAATCAAGCCCAGGATCACTTTTCGAACATGAGTCAAAAGGAACGTATAGTGATTTCTATCGTTCCACAATGAAGAAATCAGGAAGACTCCTGCTAAGAGAGCAATGTCCCTTTAATCGGTAGATTAAGGGCACCACACCTCCCTCAGTCCATCAAAAAAAGGGTTCAGTTTCTTCGACCACTCTCGGTTGCGAGTTGGAGCGCATTCAGCTACTAGCACTCTAGCAGCAAATCAATCACTCCCAGCGGTCAGAAACGAAGAACGAAAATATGGAAAGGGAGAATATTGCCCCCAAAATTATTATAGAGCCAGCCGCTAAAGAGGCGAGCGCTCAAGGCCTCCTAGATACCCAGCAAGAAATTGGTCATGAGATCGCAAGATGCATCCGGATTTATAAATAGGATGGGCTGAATCGAAAACAAAAGTCATCATACTTTCAAACGAAGCTATACATTCTCGAAGAGGCTTGGGAAAGGTGCGGTGAAAATGATGAAAAAATTCAAGGAACGGCCAGGACCGAAAGCTACATCAAGTATGCTGAGGACCTCCGGACCAGTTGCCCGAAATATGCGGCAACTTTCGAAAGCAACCGTGACAAGCTGATGCAAGGCACGAGCCGAAAGGAAGAGGCTCAAGAACAATTAGAAAATCAAGTTCAAGAGCAATCCCCAGTCGTAGTCCCCATGGATAAACGATTAGCAAGATTATGTCAGCGCCAAGAAGAACTTTTAGAGTCCATAAACGGTGCCTTACGAGAGTTTAAGGCATCCGGGGGAAGTAAGTCAAGGAGACTTACTAAAATCTTTATGGGCTCAAGTCCAAGAAATCCACTTGACAGTCTACGAGGAATTCGAAAACCCGATAGACAGTGGATATAACAAACAGGCATAGCTACAACTGCAGGCAGAGGTGCAGAATGCACTTATGGCAAAGGTTATACCTACAACAAATAGCATTGATGTGCAAATGCCCCATCAAATTTTGGAATGTTTATTCGGGGCCCCGGATGCAATGAAATGGAAACAATTCCATGATTTATTTTCCTGTATGGTTCATGACACTAACATGCCATCAGTGAAGAAAATGTGGTACCTAAAATCCGCTCTTTCTGGAAATGCGGAGAGATTAATACGCCTCATTGAGCTAAATGAGGACAACTACTCACATGCATGGCGCTTAATAGTTGGATAGTTGGATATGATAATGCTCGGCTCATCGCGAATACAGTTATTCGTCATCAGTGCCCAGTCTCTGATAGTGCCAAATCAATACAGGAGCTGTATATAACAACTCTAGAAACCCTTGTGTCATTAAAGGGACTAGGCATCAATGTATCCACATGGGATGCATTTTTGGTGGTGTTACTTACCGATAAGCTTGACATGACTAATAGAAGTCTATTTGAGCAGACAGCCCCTACAAGCGATGCTGGAATTCTTAGAGCAAAGAATCAGAGTTTTGAACTCAGGAAAGCCAACGGCAGCATTTAAAAAAGAGTCAAAAAATCTGGCGTGTGCGTCCATTACGTCAGATAAACAATTATTATGTTACTATTGCAAGACTCCAAATCACGCGTTATATAAATGTGACGAGTTCCGCGCAACAACAGTATCCGAAAGATTGAATTGGGTACAAAAACCAAAAATGTGTGTTAACTGTTTCCAGACCGACCACAAATCAAAGGAATGTAAAGGAAGAAATTGTTTCAAGTGCGACTAAAAACACCACTCCTTGTTGCACCTGGAATTCACAAACCTTCATTCCCCAACTGTCGGTGCCGCGGCTTACAAGAATTACAACCTTCATGCAACAGCAAAGGTAGCGGTCCAGACAGAGAACGGACAAGTAGCGAAATTTCGGCATTGATTGAAAAGTTTTGGAAGCTAGACAATTTGGACAACCAAACAAAAAACGATCTCCGTCAGAGGTGCATTGTAAGAAACACTTTGTGGAAACTCTGAAAAGAGCAGAAGACGGAAGATTTATAGTGAAACTGCCGTTCGCCGAACACCCTTCAGCCCTGGGGGAGTCGAAAGACATTGCTATCAAAAGGTTTTTAGCACTAGAGCAACGATTAACCGGTGATGTTCGGAAAGGGTATTCCGAGTTCATGAAAGAATATGAAGCCTTGGGACATATGAAGTTTGTTCCAACAACACATGTACCCAACAATCACTACTTCATACCACATCACTGAGTTCTGAAGCCTGACAGCAGCAACACAAAACTACGAGTGGTGTTCGATGCTTCATGCAAAACATCAAGTGGGAAATCCTTGAACGACATGCTCCATACAGGACCCACTGTTCAGAGCGAGCTATTGGCCATACTACTATGCTTCAGAAAAGATGTACCGGCAAGTATGGATCAATCCAGATAATCAGTTCCATTAGCTTATAGTCTGGAGAAACGATCCATCCGAGGATCTTAAGTACTATAGACTTAAATCCGTCACGTATGGAACCAAAACAGCTCCATTTTTAGCCACAAAATGCCTAAATCATTAAGCTATCCGGTCACGGGACAACAACCCGTTGGGGTCTGCGGCGCTTGAAAATTACTTCTACGTAGACGATTGCTTGACGGGTGCTGACTCAGTAGCAGAAGCAGTTCAAATCCAAAGTGAATTGAATAAAATATTGATACCACACGGTCTCAAATTATTCATGCAACACCTCTGGGAATTAAAAATGGCTTGGGATGATGAATTGCTTTTAGAACTTCAGTCAGGCTGGAAAACATATCGTTCTGACCTGCAAAGTCTAAATAAATTGCAAATTCCAAGACACATATTTGACCAAAAGGTTCCAGTCACGCAAGAACTACACACTTTTGTGGACGCCTCAGAAAAGGTCTATGGCGCAGCAATAAACGTCCGAGCAACGTATAAAAATAAGCAAACCTCGGTGAGACTGCTATGTTCCAAGTCTAGAGTGGCACCCACAGCAAAGCAATCCTTGCCAGACTAGAGTTGTGCGCAGCAGTCCTACGCGCAGAACTAACGCACAGACAGACGCAGTCAGACAATATTTACGCTGTAGGCATAGTAACTCCTTTTACAAATTACAACGAATTGCTGCGTACATGCTGCGGTTCTGTTATAAGGTTAATAGAGCGCCAACGAAGGCGCTATGTCTGGATGAGCTAAGCCAGGCACGTTTCATTATCCTGCGCACGATTCAGTAAATCTAATTTAACGCAGAGTGTAACCAGCTCAAACTGTACATAATAGTGGACAAAAGAAGTTCTCTTGTATCGTTGCGATGTACCAGAGTCAAGCCCAATGAGTCAAATCATGGGAAATCTACCATTCGAGAGAGTCACACAGGCTCGGCCCTTCTTTAACTCTGGAGTAGATTACTGCGGCCCCATATGGATTCATCACAAGATTCGAGGAAAACGACCCGACAAGGCCTATATCGCCGAGTTCTATTGCTTCGCCACGAAAGCAATTCATTTGGAGTTGGTAAGCGACCTCAACAACAGACGCCTTTTTGGCCGCGCTCCGCCGGTTTTTTGGACGTCGAGGAAAGTGCCAGACAATCCATTGCGATAATGCAAAAAATTTTATTGGAGCCAACAATATATTGAATGAGCTCGAAACCAGCATTTTCTCAACCAATGCCAATGACAACATAGTTCAAAATTGCAACAAAAGAGAATTAGACTTAAAATTCAATCTCCCACGAGCACCATCATTCGGGGGCCTTTGGGAAGCTGCGAAAGACGCAAACCGGCTTTAAACATCTGTAGGCAGAGCTTAAGGAAGGAATTAACTTAATGCATCGCTCTCGGCAACGCAGATCACCATTTAATATTGTTAAATCTATAGCCAATTCATTATTCGGTGTACTTCATTCCACGTATGCAGAGGATATGGCCAAAATTATCAAAAAGGTTAAAGGTTATGAGGACTTTCTTCCACAGCTGCTTCAGAACCAAATATCCATTGTTGACTCAACCATCAATTTTGTGCGAAAAGAAAGTTTGGCCATCATCAACCGGCTAAGAGCTTTGGACAACAGATGACCCTCGTAAATAAGCAACAAGGACAGTACCTAGGCGCTCATTTGGAGCAAGCATGATCATCACAACACAAATGAATCTACTTACAAATGGTTTACAGCGGCTGCAGAGTAAGATAACCAATGTACTAACTGATGTTCATCATAAAAAAATTAGCCCAATTTCAATATCAGCTACACAGCTACGATACCAACTCCACCAAATCCAGGATCATTTACCCCCCGACCAGATATTGCCAGTCGCCACCACTGATGTCCTTCAGCTCTACAAAATAATGTTTGCACAAGGCAGTACAACTGATACTCCAGCCATTTTTCAAATAACAATACCCCTAGTGTCGTCAGAGGTTTTGGATGTCTTCAGCATCATGCGTATTCCAATATGGGAATCGAAAGGTCCAACATTGCAACAAAAGAGAAATAGACTTTAACGAAGATAGACAACGATTATAGCTGTCAATGCCCATAGAGATCGTTTAATAGGTTTTAATAAGGAATTTAATAAGGAATTCCATAGATGGACACCATATAGTTATGGTGTTATTAGATATAATCGAATTTATAAAGTGAAAGCGAGTGCACGCATTTGGTTCTTTATCGTAGTGCTTTCATCGCCAACGAGCTGCTACTGGAAGGATTAGTCGTCCCCATGCCCTGCAAAGACAAATCTATTTTCGAGACATTCGTTGACAAAGATGTGAACAGTCCTGTTATCGAGAAATTTAATCATTTAATTTCTTGCCTCTCTGATGAAGCCTTAGGAACTATCAAGGCATTCCAGGACACCGAGAGTAATTGTGACAATGCTATCGCTAGTCTAAAAAGAGTTTACGATAACGAATGTCTCATCTTTGTGAACCAAATAAGTCAACTGTTCAGCCTTCCGAAAATTTCCCAGCCGTCTGCGTCGTCGTTAAAGGGTCTCATCGACACTATGTCATCAATTTATGGATCACTATTATCCATAGATGATACTAAAATTGCAAACTCAATGATTATACATTTATTTTTAACCGGTGATGTTCGGAAAGGGTATTCCGAGTTCATGAAAGAATATGAAGCCTTGGGACATATGAAGTTTGTTCCAACAACACATGTACCCAACAATCACTACTTCATACCACATCACTGAGTTCTGAAGCCTGACAGCAGCAACACAAAACTACGAGTGGTGTTCGATGCTTCATGCAAAACATCAAGTGGGAAATCCTTGAACGACATGCTCCATACAGGACCCACTGTTCAGAGCGAGCTATTGGCCATACTACTATGCTTCAGAAAAGATGTACCGGCAAGTATGGATCAATCCAGATAATCAGTTCCATTAGCTTATAGTCTGGAGAAACGATCCATCCGAGGATCTTAAGTACTATAGACTTAAATCCGTCACGTATGGAACCAAAACAGCTCCATTTTTAGCCACAAAATGCCTAAATCATTAAGCTATCCGGTCACGGGACAACAACCCGTTGGGGTCTGCGGCGCTTGAAAATTACTTCTACGTAGACGATTGCTTGACGGGTGCTGACTCAGTAGCAGAAGCAGTTCAAATCCAAAGTGAATTGAATAAAATATTGATACCACACGGTCTCAAATTATTCATGCAACACCTCTGGGAATTAAAAATGGCTTGGGATGATGAATTGCTTTTAGAACTTCAGTCAGGCTGGAAAACATATCGTTCTGACCTGCAAAGTCTAAATAAATTGCAAATTCCAAGACACATATTTGACCGAAAGGTTCCAGTCACGCAAGAACTACACACTTTTGTGGACGCCTCAGAAAAGGTCTATGGCGCAGCAATAAACGTCCGAGCAACGTATAAAAATAAGCAAACCTCGGTGAGACTGCTATGTTCCAAGTCTAGAGTGGCACCCACAGCAAAGCAATCCTTGCCCAGACTAGAGTTGTGCGCAGCAGTCCTACGCGCAGAACTAACGCACAGACAGACGCAGTCAGACAATATTTACGCTGTAGGCATAGTAACTCCTTTTACAAATTACAACGAATTGCTGCGTACATGCTGCGGTTCTGTTATAAGGTTAATAGAGCGCCAACGAAGGCGCTATGTCTGGATGAGCTAAGCCAGGCACGTTTCATTATCCTGCGCACGATTCAGTAAATCTAATTTAACGCAGAGTGTAACCAGCTCAAACTGTACATAATAGTGGACAAAAGAAGTTCTCTTGTATCGTTGCGATGTACCAGAGTCAAGCCCAATGAGTCAAATCATGGGAAATCTACCATTCGAGAGAGTCACACAGGCTCGGCCCTTCTTTAACTCTGGAGTAGATTACTGCGGCCCCATATGGATTCATCACAAGATTCGAGGAAAACGACCCGACAAGGCCTATATCGCCGAGTTCTATTGCTTCGCCACGAAAGCAATTCATTTGGAGTTGGTAAGCGACCTCAACAACAGACGCCTTTTTGGCCGCGCTCCGCCGGTTTTTTGGACGTCGAGGAAAGTGCCAGACAATCCATTGCGATAATGCAAAAAATTTTATTGGAGCCAACAATATATTGAATGAGCTCGAAACCAGCATTTTCTCAACCAATGCCAAGGACATCATAGTTCAACATTGCAACAAAAGAGAAATAGACTTCAAATTCAATCCCCCACGAGCACCATCATTCGGGGGCCTTTGGGAAGCTGCGAAAGACGCAAACCGGCTTTAAACATCTGTAGGCAGAGCTTAAGGAAGGAATTAACTTAATGCATCGCTCTCGGCAACGCAGATCACCATTTAATATTGTTAAATCTATAGCCAATTCATTATTCGGTGTACTTCATTCCACGTATGCAGAGGATATGGCCAAAATTATCAAAAAGGTTAAAGGTTATGAGGACTTTCTTCCACAGCTGCTTCAGAACCAAATATCCATTGTTGACTCAACCATCAATTTTGTGCGAAAAGAAAGTTTGGCCATCATCAACCGGCTAAGAGCTTTGGACAACAGATGACCCTCGTAAATAAGCAACAAGGACAGTACCTAGGCGCTCATTTGGAGCAAGCATGATCATCACAACACAAATGAATCTACTTACAAATGGTTTACAGCGGCTGCAGAGTAAGATAACCAATGTACTAACTGATGTTCATCATAAAAAAATTAGCCCAATTTCAATATCAGCTACACAGCTACGATACCAACTCCACCAAATCCAGGATCATTTACCCCCCGACCAGATATTGCCAGTCGCCACCACTGATGTCCTTCAGCTCTACAAAATAATGTTTGCACAAGGCAGTACAACTGATACTCCAGCCATTTTTCAAATAACAATACCCCTAGTGTCGTCAGAGGTTTTGGATGTCTTCAGCATCGTGCGTATTCCAATATGGGAATCGAAAGGTCCAACATTGCAACAAAAGAGAAATAGACTTTAACGAAGATAGACAACGATTATAGCTGTCAATGCCCATAGAGATCGTTTAATAGGTTTTAATAAGGAATTTAATAAGGAATTCCATAGATGGACACCATATAGTTATGGTGTTATTAGATATAATCGAATTTATAAAGTGAAAGCGAGTGCACGCATTTGGTTCTTTATCGTAGTGCTTTCATCGCCAACGAGCTGCTACTGGAAGGATTAGTCGTCCCTATGCCCTGCAAAGACAAATCTATTTTCGAGACATTCGTTGACAAAGATGTGAACAGTCCTGTTATCGAGAAATTTAATCATTTAATTTCTTGCCTCTCTGATGAAGCCTTAGGAACTATCAAGGCATTCCAGGACACCGAGAGTAATTGTGACAATGCTATCGCTAGTCTAAAAAGAGTTTACGATAACGAATGTCTCATCTTTGTGAACCAAATAAGTCAACTGTTCAGCCTTCCGAAAATTTCCCAGCCGTCTGCGTCGTCGTTAAAGGGTCTCATCGACACTATGTCATCAATTTATGGATCACTATTATCCATAGATGATACTAAAATTGCAAACTCAATGATTATACATTTATTTTTGAGTAGAGTGGTGCAGTGACCAAGCAAAAATGGGAAGATTCACTGGATTATGAGGAAATGCCGCTGTGGTCCAATTTCGAAAAATTACTGAATCGTAGGTACCAGCACCTGTCCGCTGAAGAGATTGGCAAACCAAAACAGGAAAAAAACGGGTTAACAAAGCAACTTAATAGAAGTTCGTTGGCTGTTCCTCTGCCAACGCCAAACCAGCTTGCAGTTATTGTACCATTTTTTGGCCCAGTCCATTTGCTCGCCTTGCTGTAATGCATAGGTTTGAGTTTCTTAAGTCAGCCTCCCTCTGTTTAAATTGTCTGCGAAAAGGTCAGACGGTAGCGAAGTGCAAATCAACTAGATGTCAAATCTGTGCAAGATCGCACCATAAACTTCTACACCGATTTACAGTGACTGAAAATAACTTAGCGTTTCCACCACCTACAGAAAATCCTCCTCTAGCATTAACGAATGATGGCCCTTCTACTTCACATGCTTTGCATGCGTCGTCTTTAGAAAGGGTTTTGTTAGCAACGTCGATCGTAAGCGTTCGAGCAAAAAATGGCGAGCACATATTGGCCCGAGCATTACTTGACTCAGGGTCACAAATGAATTTCATTACTGAAGATCTTGATCAACGGTTACAGATCCGTAGGGAGGAATCATACATTAATTTGCTTGGAATTGGTCCACTCGTGGTGAAGTCGAGAATCAATGGTAGTGAGTTTCCGTTCGACTTTTGGGTTTTGAAAACAATTTCAGGCTATCACCCTGACCAGTCAGTGAACGTGATAGATTGGACCCTACCAAAGAACTTACCATTAGCAGACCCATATTTTTATAAACCTCAGCGGATAGATATGCTAATTGGAGCTGAGTCATTTTTCGAACTGTTGTCCGTTGGTCAAATAAAGCAAGGTCCGAACCATCCCATACTTCAAAGAACTCTCCTTGGTTAGATAGTATCGGGAAAATATATGGCAAATTCCTCAACTCCTCAACAGCCGGTCTCTAGCCTGAATTGCCAGGAAGAGACATTAGAGTCAATAGACAACAATTTGAAAAAATTCTGGTCGTTGGAAGAAGTTCCATCTTCTAAAAAGATGTTGTCGCCAGAACAAGAGCTATGTGAGGAACATTATCGGAAGACTACAATACTGCCTTCAGGTAGATTTGAAGTTAGACTTCATTTATGTCGGATCCAAGCGTTTTTGGCAACTCAGTCGGGATAACCAAACTCCGTTTTCTGTCGCTCGAGAGAAGATTATCTCGAGATCCGAACTTAAAGAAAATGTATTTCGAATTTATGGAAGAATACGAATCCCTAGGCCATATGTCCCCTATGGATGCGTCCTGTCCTGTCCTGTCCTGTACAGGACCTGTTTTGATGCGTTCTGTAAGACATCCACACAGAAGTGTTTAAATGAGTTGTTGATGGTGGGTCCAACAATTCAGGAAGAGCTGTACTCAACACTTCTTAGGTTTCGGCTACACAAATTCGCTCTGGTAGCCGACATAAAAAAGATGTATCGTCAAGTAATGGTAAATGAAGCAGATCCACGATACCAGTTGATAGTGCGGAGAAAAGACCCATGAAAAAGAGTCCATGAAATTGTGCAAGCTCAACACCGTTACTTATGGCACTGCACCAGCCCCATTCCTGGCCATAAGGTGTTTGAAGAGGTTGAGTGAATCCGCGAAAAATACATTCCCTCGAGCTGCTAAAGTTATTGGGTCTGACTTTTACGTTGACGACATGTTAACATGTGCTGGTTGCGTGGAGGAGCTAAAGACAATTAAGTCTGAAGTAACTCAGGTTCTTCAAAACGCTGGGCTTGAATTGAGTAAGTGGTTTTCAAACTCGCCTGAAGTTACTGCATCCGAGACACATAAGATAACGTGTTTACATTCGAAATTGATATGTCAGTCATGGGTCAAAGGCGACTAAGCGGAATATTCTGTCGGTGACATCAAAGCTCTTCGAGCCCCTTGGCTCATTAAGCCCAATCCTTATGAAAGGAAAGATTCTGTTGCAGGAACTTTGACTTAATAAGCTAGATTGGGATAAATCGATTGCGCTGCATTTGGAAACCGCGTGGAACAAAATTCAGCTTGCCTTGTCACAGCTAGAAGATATCTCAATACCGAGATTTGTGATGAGTGAGCCGATGTCACCAATTGAAATTCATGCCTTCTCTGACGCATCGATGAGAGCCTATGGAGCCTACGTCTATATTTGTTGCAAATCTGCAGAAGGTATTAAAGTCTCAGTGTTGACTGCAAAGTCCAAAGTAGCGCCGCTCAAGACAAAGACGCTCCCCCGTCTTGAGTTATGTGCCACTCACCTTCTCGCAGACCTCTGCCGCAAAATAAAACCTCTTATCAAAGCACCGATCGTACGAAGTGTATATTGGTCAGATTCGTTGATCCATCGTCGTTGTCAACGTTCGTATCAAATAGAGTTGCTGAGATTCAAGAGTGGTCAGAGGATAGCACGTGGCGGCATGTACCAACTAAACAGAACCCGGCAGATATTGTGTCAAGAGGAGGTGAAGACGTTAAGGAAACGGCAGAATCGATCTGGTTTACAGGTCCATCGTTTTTAACGGAGCCGGAAGATAAGTGGCCAACGAGTCCCCGGTTTGATCCGTCACCAGAGATTTTGCAGATGGAAGCAAAGAAGAATGTGGTCGAACTGACCGCAATGGTCTCCACCTCATATTTGATGGAAGTGATAGAAGGATTTTCCTCTCACTTAAAACTGCTGCGAGTGTTCGTTTACATGGTCCGCTTTATAAAGAAGTGTAAAAAATTAGTAGTTACTTCTGATAGTGTACCTTGACCTGTCGAATATCAAGAAGCTTTTAACAAAATTGTCCAGATAGTCCAAGAGCACGAGTATCAAGAGGAAGTTAGATATATTCGAAAAAATCTGGTTGTTAGCCCAAGCCTAAAGAAGCTAAATCCGTTTGTCCATGAAGCCTCTCAAGCTGGGCTTACCTTTTCGTTGTTGCGGGTCGGGGGGCGACTAGCTAATGCTCCTATTTCGTACGATGCCAAGTTTCCAGTATTGTTGACGAAGCGCTCTCAATTTGTTCAGAGCTACGTCCGATACTTGCACGAGTCGAATTTTAATGTGGGTCCACGAGCACTAGTGAGTCTCTTGCGACAGTGCGTTTGGATAGTAAACGCAAAGGAAGTCTGCAGTCAGATAGTACGGTCATGCATACGCTGTTTTAAATGCAAGCCTCATCTGATGACTCAAATCATGGGAGATTTACCCTTAGATCGAGTCTGTGCTCTCCGCCCATTCTCCATATGTGGCGTAGATTTCTGTGGTCCTATTGAGACGACATTGAAAATTCGTGGTAGGCCACCATACAAGTCCTACATTGCCCTGTTTGTTTGTTTTGCGTCCAAAGCAGTACATTTAGAAGTAGTTTCCGATTTGTCAACTGATTCCTTTTTATTGGCATTTCAAAGGTTCGTTGGGCCCCGAGGATGTCCGCAGATCGTGCACTGCAACAACGCGACGAACTTCGTCGGCCGCCACTTCGCGGCACTGCGGCACCAAATGGAAGACTAAGCGGACGAGCTGCGGCAATACGCATCAAGAAAAGGATGCGTATTTGCATTCATACCGCCGCGGGCTCCGCACATGGCCGACTATGGGAGGCAGATGTGAATTCTGCAAGCACCTATTCTACGAGCGGTGAGCAGCGCGAAGTTGACCGCAGATGAGCTGCAGACCATCCTCGTTGGAGTCGAGGCCGTCCTGAACTCGAGGCCCCTGGGCGCCCTCAGTCAGGACCCAAGCGACGGCAAGGCATTGACTCCCGGGCACCTGTTGACAGGTGGGCCGCTCATCGCCCCACCAGCACCGCGGACCCTGGACCAGCAGGTTTTACAGATCTAACGTGCTTGCGGCGATAGCGGCTTGTCTCGTCAATCAAGCCAACGTTTTGGCAGCGATGGTCCCTGGAGTACGTCTTGGGCCTACAGGTGCGGTCGAAGTGGCAGCGGAAGCAGAAGGACGTCAGGAAGGGCGTTCTGGTCCTGGTCGCCGAGGACCACCAGCCGCCCCAACAGTGGATCACCGCCAGGGTCGTCGAGACGCATGCCGGCGCGGCGGAAGGGTTAGGTTCGCCGTCGTAAGGACTAGTTCAAGCTGGCGAGGCTGCCAGTGGTTGAAGCCTGATGGAGGCCTTCAACGGGGCCGGTTACCCGGTAGCCGGTAGAATTTAAAGTTTGCAATATTTTAGGTCTAGTATAAGTAAGCATAGGGCGGAGCGGGAGCGCAAGAAAAGCTCACTTGCGCTCTCTCGTGAATTCGCCCCGCTTCGCCGCAATAGATAAGCTAGGCTTATGTTAGTTATTAATTATAATCAAATTTATAAATTGAAAGCGAGTGCACGCTTTTTTTTCTTTATCGTAGTGCTTTAATAATTTACAGCCACCAATTTTCGTTTCGGTGAAAGATATTAAGAGAAACTAATCTCAGTGAACAATAACCAAACGATCTTCGCAACCAAGGACCCAATGGAACTTCAGGCTGTATGCAATGGAGTTTCTTCAAATGTCAACATAAAGGCGACTGGTATGCTGAAGTTGCCCAGCCCGCAATGTCAATATAAGCTTGACTGCTTTCGGCACAATGACCACTAAAGTAGATCGTTCAGTCGATTTGGAAATATCTCCAGCATTGGCCATTTCGGTCATCATACTGATGCTGATCAGCTTCCTCATCCTGCGACACAAACGGTCCATATGGACTTCAATGGCTTAAGACACTACAAGAAGATCAACTCCGGAATCTACCCCAAGACAGTTTACTATAGAGGAGGATGACGGTTGAACACCTGTTCAACGGTTGGGAGAATGTTAAGTCATAAGAATTTAATATTAAATCACACAAAAAAAAAACACAAATCTATACACAACAAAAACAGACACACAAAAATGACTTAATACAGGAAATATTAAGTCATAGCCTATACGAGAATAAAGAACCAAACACTAGACCATCAAAAAAACTGAAACGATAGCCAAAACTTCTGACATGCAATCGAAAAATTATTGTAACACGATTCACACTTTTGAATTGTTAACTTATCACTTTTACGTTTTGCTGTATTTCCATTAATGTACTACTTAAGCAATTTCCATGTACCAAATTAGCTATAAATAGTGAACTTTTATATTAATAAAATCAGTCTCAGACAAACCTATTCTAAACTCATTTTTCTCTCCACGTCTAAGTTATTCAAGTGCATGTTGCGGCACCAAACCAGCAATGGGGTTATGTTTCTGAATATCGGGAGACCCTTTGCTCCCCGTAATCAAAACAGATTAATTCAGCCAAAGGCGAAAGTGTTTTAAAGTAATCTAAAAGACGCCGAATCAGGGGAGCAGCGGTGTTTTCATCAGAAGTTTTTATTTTGTTTTTTTCTCCCAGTTTCGCTTGGACTTTGATGGTTTCTCCTGCTCCTTTCGAGAGCCGCCGCGCCGACCTGCCAGGGACCGTTACGTTCTACGTCGTCTCCGTTTTGCTTGTCCTATTTTCCCCTTTCCGATGGAGTCTCCTGCGGCGTGTACGGTGCGGTAAATTGATGTCGCACTCCAAGCTCCTTAAGTATTCTCTTGAAGCTCCTATTGGTGAACTGGACACCATTATCCGACACTTTTGGCACCCGATGGAAAACCCGAGCGACGATTCTTTCGCGGATTGTCTTCTATAGCGTCTTGGACGTGAAATTTTACGAAATGCAACCATCTCCGTTCATCACCAACAGCATCGTATTTCCATGCTTAGACCTCGGCAACGGTCCTACTAAGTCCGCACATCGTGCGGCCTGCATCTGACTTGGTTTGTGCCGCATGTTTTGCACTGCCTTACATACTTCAGTATGTCCCTGCATCCCTGGCCAGAAGTATTCTGGACGGTTCTGTGGGTTTTCCGAATCTTTTCTTCTAGCGCGCATGTCTTCGCTTGCTGTGGCATTTCTCAGCTTTTTTATTGTCGGTTAGCGGGAAAGTGCATCTGCAACCACATTCAGCTTACCTTTTCTGTATCGGACCATATAGTCGTACTGTTGCAGTTCAAAGATTCTGGGCACATCAGCACTGCATCCTCTGCCAGCTGTGACCAAACGGCTGAAACGGCACCAAACGGCATCACCTTCCACTGGTACAAACCTTTCCCTGGTACCGTTAAGGCCGTGTACTTCCTGCTCCCCTCCTCTAGTGCGATTTACCAACAACCATCTTTTAGGTCGAGGCTGCTAAAAAATCGTGCATCCCTAAGTTGCTCCAATGAAATTGATTCGTGGCATCGGGTACGCATCCTTTATTGATTGCATTTATTTTCCAGAATTCCTCGCACTTGAAGGCTCGATGCATCCCTTCTCCAGCAGATCTTCCACCTTTGCGTTGATCACCCCTTGGGGTGACCCTATTTTGGGGTTCTTCAGATAGACCCTCTGTTTTTTTTTTGGATGTCGTCCTTCATGGTAATCCTGTGCTGCGCATCAACCTATCTGGTTTGCGAACGCCCCTAGCTGCTCTTCTATAAACCTCTGGCCACGTTCCTTCCAATATCTCCGAGGATCCTGTTACCGCTATAGACAGCCTATCCTCCAGGCAACCACTGCATCTTTCTCTTCTCGGTATCGTGACAAATGAAGCTAGCCGTAGCCCCGGTGTCTATCGTGGCTTCGATTTCTGATCCTCCGGCCTTGATGACCGCCGACAACTGCTGATCGTCTCGTGATAAACTTTCAACTAGCTTTGAGAGCTAGTATCTCTGCTTTCCTCTTAATGGCTTAGATCCCTGCTCGTTGGCAACAGTCTGTGCTCCTTACTCCCGTTGCGCCGCACATTCTGCAGAACAATATTTTGGGGATTCTGCACCCACTCGCCCAATAGCCAATGCCTCCGCACATGTGGCATGCCTGCGCTGGATTGTCCATTGCTGATTCGGCTGTTGCTGCCTTGGGCTTGCTGTCCATTGCTGATTCAGCAGTCACACCTGGTGCCGTGTAACGAACTGATTTACTAGTTTATGCTCGCATCAATTGCTGCGACTAACTCACAGAGGTTGTGCATCGTTCTACCGAATTTATATATCCGACTTGATTGCCCGCGCCTAGAAATAACACCGAAAGCTTCTTTTTAACACTGCCTCTTTTATTCTAGGCTTGGTTAGTTTAAAAATTTAATTATTTCAATGGTGGGTCCCACCGGAGTTAATTCCTCTGCTGGATTCTCCCTGCTCCTCCGGTCGCTTCAGCTCGGCTCAGCGAACGCTTGTCGTCCCGTTGTTGACCGGTCACCGTTTCGAGTTGGTGCTAATATACACACCCCCCAAGCTCTCGCCCGGCAGGATATGTGGTCTTGGTGCCTGGCGCCGGTTAGGCTAAGGTTAGGTTAGGCTCAGTTTTGACTCACGTGCTCCGGCTGCGGGGCCTACGCTGCTCCTCCTCTGCTCCGGTCGTTACTGCTGTGGTTGCTTGTTACTGTTGCCGCCATCGATTTGCTCCCTCCCTCGGCTTCTGTTTGTCGCTGCTTCCGTTGATCTGCTCCTGCCGCTGTCGCCGTTGATCTCCTATGGCAGCGCCTCCACTCCTGCCTAACTGAGCCGGCACACCTCCCAGGCATACGCCGGGCAGGATGTACTTTCTTGGAGCCTGGGAGCCGGACAAGGGCAAGAAGGGCCTTCCTACCCGTCAGGACACACTTACGGCTGCGTTCGCCACTCTTCGCTAGACACCGGCTTTTCTGGGATACTGGGATTTCAGTTCCGCCAAGGATCCCGGATCCTTTCACACTTGTTCCTTTCGACTCGCGTTAGACTCACTTAAACATGCCACGGATCACAAATCCTTCTGTACTCGATTTAAGTCTCGCACATGAGACTTTATTACTGGTCTCGCTCCAGTGGTCCTTTCTACCCCCTTGACCCTCTTGGATCTCGGACTCTTGTTGCTGCTACGCGGAGCAGCGGATCCCTTCCAGCGATCCCCCTTTACCCCCTGTCTTGGCCTGTGGGAAATTCATTCTCCTCATAACAATTAACAATAAGTATAAATATTGGAATTCTCATGTAAACTCACTCATACATTAACTCCACTATAAACGGAATATTATAAGCCCACAATCTCCTTCATGTCGCTAAAGCAACTGTCATTGCTAAACTAGAATACGGTTTATTCTTTTACGGCCACTCACCCAAAAACACCTTAAACAAATTGAAGACCCCATTCAATGCTGAACTTCGAGAACTTAACTATCCTTTGGAGCCCACCGAACCACGCCCATTACTAACTTAATCCATGACTCCAATATTCTCCCAATAGAGCTAAAGCGCGACTTATAAACAGCCGAACTTACCAAAAACATAATCTTTTCCTGAGACAACAATACACAATTTTGTTAAACACTGAATATTAAAAAACACCTTTCCACCATAGACCGAAAAATAAAATTTTGCCATTCACTAAATTTACCACAAAAACCACACAAATACAATCCATCCTGGGCTCTCAATTTCTATCTAATAGATACAAGATTCAGAATACATTAAAAAAACAAACAACATCTCCAGACGCATACCGGAAAATATATAAACATTCCACAGACAGCCAAAAATCATACAAGTTTATATTCACAGACGGATCAAAAAACAATTGCACAACAACGACAGTTGTAGTTGATTTTAAAGTTACTACTGAATGATGGTATGAAAAATGTTGAAGTTTCCCAATACCGCCCCAATATATTCCCAATTATTCAATTTTCCCAATGCAAATTTTAAGTCTTGTAACTATTTTCGTTTTCCGCATCTCTTATCAACATTAATCAGCCAGATTAACCGTTATATTTATGTTATTATTATGCTATTTGGGATTAGATTAGATTAAAAAGTGTTTTAGGAGAGCGGAAAACTAGGTTTAATAAACTATATCAGAAAAACTTATTGATAAAAGCCATAAAATTCAAAAATTATGGAAGAAATCATGTTTTCAGCTTGACCCAAAGTGGCAGTTCCACTCGTCAAATTTCCGAGAGGCTTAGAATTAGCTGATCAGCGGTTGTCTCAATTCAGAAGGGGCGAAAAGTAACCCCCAAACCCCAAGTCGCAGGTCGAAAAAAACTATTGAAGGACTCAGACACACTATCACGTAACCCAGTAGATGGACTCCAACGCTTGGCTGAGTATCAGACGCACTGCAAGTGGATCCGAAGAATGCAGAGACTCATCGAGCAACGCCCCGAGAAATTTCCCGACTACGCCTGGGAGCGCCTTTACAGACGACTGGACCGACCCATGGGCATGGGAGAGTGCCGAAGGGTACTAGAGGCGAGAGCCATGACCATCTGGATATCCGGAAGACGTTACGACGAATCACTCAGCTCTACTTTTGGCCCAGGATGCATCGAGACGGCGTCACCAGCTACTTGACATGTCAACGGTACAAGGTGGACCAGCACAAGCCCGAGGGGAAAATTATGACCCGCCGACGCACGGACCAAAATTGGCCATACTATGCCCCTTATGTTCTTCGATGTCTTCTCAAAATGGGTGGAGAGGATCTCCCTGACGAAGGCCACCTCCGCTCAACTAGAGCTGGGATTTCGCGAGAGGATAATATCTAGGTTCGGGACACCCAGGACTCTGATCTGCGGTAACGGGACACAGTTCACCATTGTATTAGCTAGAGTTTACCACCCCATACACCCCCAACAAACCTTCACAGAGTGGTCGAATCGTACAATCAAGACGATGATAGCACAATACGTGGAGCAAGACCATCGATCCTGCGATGAGCTACTCTCCGAGCTGTCGTTGGCGATAAATACGAGTGTCTCGGATAGCACCGGGTTTAGCCCAGCCTACTTAGTCTAGGCTCGACACCGGCGTACCCAACCAGCCCGGCACAGCGGAGGACTCCGCAGAACGAGCCAAACGCCTTCAGGACGCGCTCCACGCGGCAATAGAAACCAATCAGAGAGCAACCCGCGAACAGAGGCGACATTGCAACCTAAGACAACGCGAGTGGCGACCTCAGTTGGGAGCCCTGGTGATGGTCAAGCTTTGGAAGTTCATATCTCCGAACATAGTCCGAATTCAACATTGGAAGACGAAGAGACAAAAGACCGCCAGTATCGGGGAATACCACCTACGAGCGACCACCAACAACGGCCCAGAAGATGACGACGGCCACGATGAGTCTAAAGACACGCAACCAGAGTACACAGACACTGGAACCATCGGTCAATCGTAAGTCCCCGAGTCACAAAGAGTTTCACAACATGGATGGATTCGGCAGCAGCGGCAGTGTCAGAGATAACAATCCCATGGACGAGGTGAGCCCACCTGACAGCACAATCACCCCAGATTCGCTACTAGAATCGGCAACGACATCCCCGACACCACCACATTAGAGTCCGGGTAGTATCATTCGAAGCCAAGGCCCTCCTTCCGTGCCCGAGACTGATGGACAAAATTCGTTTTTAACCTAACCCCGCCCACCCAGTATTAAATTTTACAGCGGGGAAGAGCTCCGACCCAGCAAATCCACGAGTCTAAGCTGGAAAAGTCACCGACCGTGCCGACCATAGCGCGTTTGGCCCGAATCGCCGTGGTAGACGAGGAACCGGCTGGGAGCATATCATGCCACGTGGTCAGCGTATGTCTGAATTCATTTTACGGACACGCTTTCGCACCAGGGCACCTCGAGCGATGCCAGGCAGAGGCACAGGTAGGAGTTTCCCATCAGTTGAGCTTATCCGACGAAGAGTCCTCGAAAGTGGACGGACGGTTCCACGTAGAGTTGCCTGAGGCACCACGGCAAGCAGCCATTGATGCGGCCAACGAGAGATGGGCCGCAGAGTTGGACCCCCTATACCTCTTTCTCTCATCGGGAAAAGTGGGGTGGAGGACATGGTCGTGGAGGAGGAGAGAGGTGGAAGGAGGAGAGAGGCAGCCGAGGAATACCCGAAAGAGTCAGATGAGAAGGCTAAAGGCACAAACACCGACGAAGCCGCACCCGAACCCGGGAGCCATCACGAAGCGGACAACGGGGGTCCACCGGAGAGTCCGTCCCGAAGGCTAACCGCCGTCACGCAATGGACTCCTCTGGGACCCGCACCGGAGGCCGCTCCTCTCTGTAGTGCACCGCTCGGGGAAAGAACACCCCCACAATCACTGGAAGAACTATGGCCGGGACGAAGCGTTCCACTTGCGGACCGGACCGATACCTTGGAGACCGATGCAGTTCGGACGAAGACGAAAAAAAGGAGGAGAGCGACCTATCGCCGGCTACGATGACGAGGTCCCTTCAAGCGCTACGGGAGTGCCTAGACGCTGGGGATGTACAGGATGAGGAACTCTGGGCGCTGGCGCCGGATGGATGGCGCGTGGACCCGCACGAGAGGCAGTTGCCTACGGCGTTGCCTCCGGTGCTCTCCAACCCAATCAACATGCGCTGTCTTTTGAAAACCCTAAGTGTTTGAATGGAAAACCCCCCACAGTCCACATCAGTCCCGCAAATCTAATAAATTTAGCTGTGACGGACCCTGGCCGGACTGAGTCATTCAAAATGCCTTACAATTTGATAATCCGTTCTTTTAAAAAGTGAGCTTGTCATTGCATCCCATCGAATCTCGAAACCCAAAAATGGGTCCAAAATTTGGATTTGATTGTGGTTGTGTTTTTATGGATGACTAAAGTCAGAGTTTTGAAAATTCCCAAAATTTTGCTCGCCACTGTAAATGCATGGAGTGAAATAGAATCAAAAAAATATACTAAAAACTGGAGAAACGGTAGACATTTAAATATTTTTATATATATATTTTTTTTTAAATCCAGTTTTGGCAATGTTTTATTGATTTGCATTCGATACAATTACAAGTGCTGAGTATTACATGAAGGAAAGTTTGAAAAACTCAGTTTTTAGAAAAAAGCGTTTATAATTTAATGACTGCATACACAGCACAGAACTCCACCCCTAACAACTGTATATTTAAAACTACTTCGAATTTTCGAAAATCCCTTGAACACATTATTCTAAACATCGTAAAAAATCAATTTAAAAAAAAAATCTATTCCTTGAGCTATTTCTTTTGTTCCAAATATTGGGACATGGATGTAATGCGGCTTGGATTGGATTGGACTACCAGTCGAATTTTAATTCGCGGGCCTGATTAATTCTTGAATGTATGTATATACAAGGTAACTAAAGTTTACCGCTCGACGGCAATGTCTAATTATCCAAGAGCTCGCTCTGGCTGAACTGCTCACACAGCGTCTGGCCGGATGCCCGTGCAAAGCCGGCGAACACTGCATATTTGCTTGACCGCTATGAGATCCAGTTTTTCACTCAATAAAGAAGTTTTAAACTGAGTATTGAGTATTCAGTATTGGCACAGCCGTCAAAGTCAATTCATTTACTGAAATTGGTTATCATGCCTTAAGGGCCGTAACAACAGAGTTAGTAACTCCCACCGTAATTTTCTGATAAAAAGGAAACTCCCTCGCAACCGCTTAGGATAGCATTCATCTCCCACTTCCGACAAGAAGGAGGAAACCGCCAGGGACAGCCATCTGTGACATCACCGACTGCAGCGAGGGATAATCAAATATATCCAATTACATCCGAATTTATTCTAATTGGCGTCCAACGTAAAAACTTATGTAATTGAATAATTTATGCACAAAAATACAAATCATAAAAATTAATTAATAATCATAATTGATTGAAGGTTTAACATAAATACATATATTAAATTTTATATAATTATTTTATTTTTTTTACAATTTACTATTACGGGACAATTACTTTTGCGTATTGTTTTCATTTATTTTATTTTAAAACTGATTTTGTTTGGTCATTGAGATTTTTTAATTAAGTTTTCTTCAAATAAAAACCCAAAAATATATATATATGGAACGTTATAATATTGTTTATTTATAAGATAAAGCCCGTTGAAACCGAGCGGCCGAGATGAATCGGTTTGCGACCAACAATAGCGATGAGATAAATAAATATATGACAAACTATAATTATAATATTTTAGTGATCTAATCTATGCCGTGGCTGCTGCCTGACCCGACATTCTCCCCCCAGTTGAGGCCTGTCCTTCAACTTCATCCTTACGGGGCAATAGGCAAAGCTTAGACACTGCGCGCTTGGTAGTTCCAGATGCGGCTCTAATCACCACCACTCGAGACACTCCATCTCCACCAGGGACTAAATTCAGAATTCTCGCCAACTGCCAGTTCATCGTCATCGCACCACATCGTTAATCGCCAAGGCAGGGCCGGACACACGCCATTTGGAGCGCTGCTGAAAAAGGCATAAATACTCCCCTTCCATCGGGCCCAGAAAGACTGCTGTAGGAAAGACACACGCTGCCAGCTGTCCATACGGTTGAAATTCAGCTTTGTGGGCTGGCTTTAAAAAATGGGCTGGCGTTAGGACATCAAGGTCTGTAGGATCTTTTGAAAGAAACAATAAAGGGCGTGAGTTTATGACAGCACCAATGTGACAGCAGAGTTCGCAGCTCTTCAAATCCAAGAAGTGAGGATCCAACAGCCCGGTAAAAATTATGCTTTGCGGTTTTGCCAGCCGCTTCCCAGAGTCCACCAAAATGCGGAGATCGAAGAGGAATAAAATGCCACTCGATGGACTTAATCTCGCAAAACTCTAGAAGCGCTCGTTGATGCTCATCGCTTATGAAGAGTTGGAGTAGCTCCTTTAACTGCAACAAAATTGGTCGCATTGGCAGACCAAATGTGATGCGGCTTTCGGCGAGTGCATATAAACCGCTTTAAAGCATGTAAAAACGCTGATGTTAATAGATAGACGCACGTAACATTTTACGGGAGCTTAATTGCAAACTTCTGGCTTATAATAAAATGGGCCGCAAAAATCCACACCAGTAGCTCCGAAAACCTGGCAACCGCAGAATCTGTGATGATAATGACCATCTAGGGAACTCAGCACGCTGCGCCATGGCGAAGCTGCAAAAAATCATCTCCCAATCGCAGTGAAGAGGACAACTTCTCACGGCATAGCTTTTGAAGAAAGATCGTGGCCTTCGTAATGACAGGTCCAACAAGTCCAACAGCTGACTAGCCAGTCGGGACTTAATATCGTGCACCTGCGATCCTGAATCCAATACAGCCCGGCAAGGAACAAAAACCCCAGCACGACTCCGAACGAGAATGTTCGCTGTGGCCAGTAAGGCTATCTCACCGCTGCGACCCTGGGCAACTAGTGCTTTAGCCGTAGATGGTGAAACGCCTATTGGCTCGGCGCACTCGGCTGTGGCTGACGTAGGACTGTAACACCAAAAAAATGCAACAGACTGTGATGCGTCCTCCCACAACTGCGACAATTAGAAGCGAGGCACTCACGCAGGTGATGGCCAGGTTGGTGACATTTCCGACATAGACGGAGTCGCTTAGCCTCACCAAGGCGACTCTCAGGGGGCATGATTTGGGCAAAAATCTTGGTCGGGCAGAAAGTACATGGGACCACCCACCGCATAATATACAGGCAGAGGAAGGTGAATTAGTAATCATAAAGGACGCTCTACTGTTATTTGCGACTCTACGTCTTTCCACCTGAGTGCCCGGCGCGTAAACGGCCATTGCCACATCCATAGCCTCCAGAGTGCTGCAACGCTGCTCCAAAAATTCTGCCAACGACTTCCAAGTAGGGTTGAGATCCGAGTTCGAGGCATTTTGACCTGCCTCCCACTTGGCCTGACAAGCTGCGTGCAACCTTTGAAGGAGCACCTGGACAATGATGCAGCCGGCAATCTGAATTGCCGTCCCCAAATTTTTCAAGGCTTGCATATGGGCATTAAACTTATCGGAAAGACCTCGAAGCGCTGTCACTGAGCTACCTTCCAATAAATTGAGACCCAGAGTCTCGTACACATGAGCCTGAAATATCAACCGTCGGTTATTAAATCGTTTCTCCAAAAGCTGCGCAGCGACATCATAATTCTCCTCGGAAATTTCCAGGGAATGGACTGCCTCTACAGCTGAGTCCCGAAGACAAGATCGCAATCTCTGAAACTTTCTCACTTTACTTATATGAGGATTGTGGCCCACGATCGTTGAGAAAACCGTGAAAAACTCAGCACACTTCGAATAACCTCCGCTATAAGTAGGAAGAGGAATAGGAGGCAAGGCTTGAAAACTCCGACTGAGCGCTGGGTCCACCTGAGTACTGGAAACTCTGTTGGCAACGGTGAAGACTTTTCTGAAGGAGGAAATGCGATGACATCGTTTGCAAAGTTATTCTTATTGGATTGGAGTTCATCGATCTGCTTGTTGAGGGAAATATAGTAAAAATGTTGTGAAGAAATTGTGGCTTTTTGGGTGGTTCTCAATATGGTTAAACAAACTTGTTATAAGTTAAAATACCTTCTTTGCGTGGGTAAATTTAATGGATCCAAACATATCCAGATATTTTAGCTGGGAAGAAAGGCGCACTGTGTAAATAATGGAAACATTATGATGGATTTTTCTAAGTATTTACTACTCTTACTAACACTCGCAATTAGCGTTTAATGAAACATTACATCTTTCATGAGTTGCTCCATAGTCCAGTGTAAAGAGATCTTCATAAGCGGAAAGTACTTCGTATAAATTAGGGAATCCAAATTCAAAAGTAGTGCCAAGACCGCATTTTAAACTCTTTTTGATTTCATGTAGGTGCATACTTCGCTGATGCTCTAGAATGCGAACTATAGAAATCAAGAATCTTAAAAGGCCAGTAAGACGAACACACTCATTGTCAGCGTATTTATAAATCTATAAATAAAATTAATAAAACATCTGTTCATTTTTTAATTTATCCTTACCTCAATAGCATGCCTCATAGATGACAAAATGGAATCGCTAAGATGATATCTATTTTGGCTGTTAAACTCACTAGAAATTGAACCTTTGAAATGTGTTTTGAGTTTTCATTGGAATGATCAAAATACGTATTTCCTTCAGTGCCTGCATTAGGTCCTATAGCCAATAACTCTAATCGAATAAGATGCGTACATGCGCGATAACAAAAATGTCTAAATGATAAATCATCTTTGCGACATATTAGCCAAATGGCCTCATCTATATTTTTTACTTCAATGTACGGTAACATTTTAACAGACGCCATCATATCAGAAGCACCCAATGTCTGCGCTTGCATTTGGTAACCAAATTTTTTTTTGTGTAACTTTAGAACATAATCAAGTTTCACGGCATTTCTTAAGTTTCCGGTAGCATTATTTATTAGGTCACCGCATTGCTCTGCAAAAACCCTTCTAGCCACATATGGAGAAAGACATATTTTTTTGTCCTCATCGGACGCTTTTTCCATCTCTACCAAGCCTTGAATAGCATCCATGAGATCAGTTAATTTGAGGAAGCCGTAATCACTGAGGCGACATTGATATAAGAAGTGGTAATGGTAGGATCGAACAAACTTTTGAAATAATATTGAGTACTGTAGTGAGTTTTGAAGGAGTTCGACTATTTCGCCTGCGAATACACTAGTTTTTTCTAATTCATTACTTGTCGGCTTTCGTTTCGGCATTGAGATAAGAATGTCCTTTCCATTCTGAACAGTGTTTATTACTACAATATTTGAATTTACTAAATCATCTAAGATATCCACAATGTTGCACACACCATAGTCCGAAATATCAAAATTTTTATTATGTGTTTGCGATAAAATTCCTGGTAATTGAGACAGAAGAACGGAATTATTACCATGAGCACGTAAAACGCGCAAAAGATCTGATGTAAATCTCCGTAACTGAGTTCGGTGCGTGAGCGTAATTTGGCGATTTTCGCCGTCTCCCATAATTTGCACTACAGAGGATAGAGCTTCAAAAAGCTCAATCAGTTTTGTGTAGCCATAATCTGCAACTCTGCATTGCTTGCCAAAATGATTGTGATAAGCTGGAATAAAGCGGTTGAACTTCATTGTGGACTTTGGCGACGTCTTGACTAACTCAATGACTTCACGTGAGATTTGATAAAGTGGGTCGGATATAGAGTTTTTTAAACAGTTTGCGGCAGCACCAATAGAACGATCTCCAGTACTTTGACTGCCTAAATTAGGACTTGAGTGAAAAGCTTTATCTTTATTAAGTTCCAACCATCCAAGAATTTTTATTCCAAAATTATTTGCATGGATTTGAATCCCTTGGACACAACAGACCAAATGCTCAAGATTTGCTATTATCTTTACTTCTAGTTGTTCTTCAATACACTGAAGAAGAGTAGCAACCGGAACGTCACCAGTATGAAGCTTTAAAAGTGGATATATAAGGTTTTGTATTTCGGATATTCTCATGCAAACATTAGGCAAGGGCTCGATTTCCTGTTCCGCCCAACGATTGTGCTGTTCTCGTCGAAAGTGCATCGTACAATATGGAACGCTGTGTTGTAGTTCCTCCATTAATGGCGAGTCCAGAGTATTTCCAGAGTATTCAGAAGTTCGGGCTGCAAACTGATAAACTTTTTCTCGTTGTTATCAGAAGTAATCGTGCAAACATCGGACATTTTGTACAAATCCAGCACACTTATCGAAGTTTTAAAACGCGACTGAAAGAGCTCTCGAAACTTATACATGGGGAGTGTATAGTATGGAACATCCTAAAGATCAGAACTTAAAATGTAAATAAATACTGAAATTTTATTTAATTGTTACCTTTAGAAGACCGTCTACTTGGCACCGCAAGGTGTTTACCTCGGTAAGTGAAGAGTCACGTGTGTAACTAACCAGCATGCGTTTATGACCAATCTTTTTTCGATGCATGTTGGAAACAACTTGCTTTGCAAACTAAAATAACAACTGTAAAAATAGGTTCAAAAATTCGGTCGATCGGCCGCGCCGAGCAGCCGGTGAGATTCACCCTTTGTAAACATTATCAAAATAAAGGGGACATTTGTGAAACGAAGCACGTCGAATCTATAAATTCGGAGGAACGATCCATAAACTCTGTGAGCTAGCCGCGGCATTTGTTGCGAGCACCAACCAGCAAAAACAGTAGGTTACACGATTTACCGGTACCGTATGATAGTAATTAGTCAAGCTACATATGTAGATACACAGATACAAATAGCTAAAAAGAAGCAGCGAATATAAGAAAAAAGGTACAAGATAAGATGGTAAAATAAGATATACAGATAGATATAGATAGAAATTATATAATAGATATAGTATATAATAGTATATAAAGATAAGAAACTTTCAAATACGTGAAATTTTTTGCGTCCTGTTGATCGAGCCTTTTCGGTTACACAGCTGTTTTTCCAGGTCCAAAATGTAAAAAGGTTTCGAGAAAAGCGCTCGTCGAGACAATGCACAAATGCATTGTCCGCATATGCACAAAGGCATGGATAAGTATACACAAAAAAAATAGTAAATAAGATAAATGATGGAAATAATGAAACCGAATGAGCGGCAATTCGTCTCGTGCTCGAATTCGGCAGGCAACGTCGTTACATCGCAAGTCGCTCCGCAAGTCGCTGTATCTCCGTAATATCCAATTCTTCAAGCTCCCCTTGGATGGACTTAAAGTCCCCGAACATGGCGACCAACTGGCCATGACGCACATGGAGCATAGCATCTTCCACTTTGGACACTGGCTGGAGGGTTCCTTGGATCCTCTTCAAATCCTGGAGGATACCCTTTTCATTTCAAAATTGCACTCCGAGCTGGAGTGGGTTCTCCTCTGACGGCGCCCCTGGAGTTCATCGCCACTATAATTGAACTAAGCTCAATTAAAATACAGAAACGCACAAAATAATTTTGGCGCCAAAATTATAGTTTTATAATTTTTTTATTATATTTAATTATAATTGTGCGCGGTGTACACGTTTTATCCCACTGTGCGCTCAGAATTGTACACTGGGTTGTGGAATATACATATATATGAGCAATATACGAATGCACTTGCAATTGGTATGTATGTATGTTATAATTAGCGGACCGGATAACAATTGTATTTTATGTCTATGTATTTATATTAAACGATATTATTAAACGATTTACAAAATACTTGTTTCCAGACACTGATGGACTGTATGCAGTTTATGTTCAAAAATGTACATACATATGTTAAGACACTGCACAAAACTGAATTAAATGTATTCGCACTGGTTCTGTTTTATTCTCGTAAAGTTGTTAATTGTATTAATTAGATCTCGTTGGGGTCACCAACGTTTGGTTATTGAGATTTTTCAATGACCTTTTCTCCAAATAACAACACGAAACTATTTATTTTCGGAGCGTTATAATATTGTTTATTTATGGCCGCATATGAAATGGAGTGAGACAAAAGCTCCGATTTATGATGCGTATGATGAAGAACTTTCGAGCCGAGTGCCTGTCGAGCATTTTACCACTGCGTTTCCGAGGTGATCTCTGCGCATGGTGAGTGTTCTGGCTCGCCCTCACAAGCCCATGTTAGCCGTTATCTATGCGTTTCCGAGGTTATCTCTGCGCAGGACCACGACTAGCTGGGCCTGGTCTAGTCTGACGAGTATCTCACCATTGCGTATCCGAGATGATCTCTGCGCATGGTAAGCGCTCTGCCACGCCTTCATAAGCCCACGTCAGCCTTGATCTTGCATTTCCGAGGATTATCTCTGCGCAAGCCCAAGGCTAGCAGAGCCCGTTTTCTCATAAACCGGGTACATAAACCGATTTCTGGGTTATTGCCGCAACTTGCACTTGAACAAATTGGACGAGAAGAAAGAAGTCAGTTCAGAATAGGTTTGTCTGAGACTGACTTTATTCATATAAAGGTTCAATATATATGCTAATTTGATACATAGATATTGCTTAGGTGGTAAATTAATGGAAATATAGCAATAACATAAAAATGATAAATTAACAATTTTAAAAGTGTAATATTCTGCAATATTTTGTCGATTGCATTAAATTGTAATGTCAGCAGTTCTTGCTGCGTTTCAGTTTGTTGTTTCTGTAGTGTTTGGTTTTTTTATGTTCATTGTTTTTTATGTAGGGTTTGACCTAATATTTTCTTTATTTATATAATATAATAAAATTTATTGTTCTTGTGTTTTTGTTATGTGTATATTGTGTTCTTGTGACTTAAATATTAAATGCTCATGACTTAACATTCTCCTGGCCGTAGAACAGGTATTCAACCGTCGTCCAGCTCTATAGTAAACTGTCTTTGGGTAGGTTCGGGAATTGAACTTCTTGTAGTATCTCTAGGGTTTGGCGTCCAAATAGACCGTCTGTGTCGCATGGCGAGAATGCTTATCAGTATCAGTATGATGACTGAAATGGCCAATGCTGTGTACGACATGGTTGTCTGGTGGTCCAGTTTGTACGGTGCATCTTTTCTTTTTATATCGGCTAACCGATGTTGTAGAATCTCTAATTCTGTGTCGTCCGTACTTGGTGATTGGGCCCTTAACCCGAATTCTGATGTTTTCTCTAGTTTGTCTCTAGTTTGTTGAACGAAGTTTGTACTTCAGTGGTCATAGTGCCGAATGTAGTCAAACTTATATTGACATTGCGTGCTGTGCAACCACTAGGCAATTTCAGCATACCAGTCGCCTTCATGTTGACTGTTGATGAAACTCCACTGCATACAGCCTGAAGTTCCATGGAGTCCTTGGTTGCAAAGATCCATTGGTTAGATTGGTGAGTTTTTAACCACACCATGCTAGAGCGCACAGGATTTCTGTGACATTCTGTTCCAGTCTTGTTATTAAATAACTGGAATTCGCATCTACTGTCAACATTGTATGCCGTTAAGTGATTGAATCAAATATGCCGCTCAATTTTTATAGATGTGCATCTTTTGAATTCGTCCTCACTAAACCCAATAAAACGATCTCTATGGGCATTGAGCTATGATCGTTGTCTGAAGATTGTGCAGCGTCCAACCTTTCGATTCCCATATTGGAATTGGCACGATGCTGAAGACATCCACTAATTCTGACGACACCAATGGTATTGTTATTCGAAAAATGGCGTGAGTATCAGTCGTACTGCCTTGCATACATTGCATACATTATTTTGTAGAGCAACATCCGTTGTGGCGACTAGCAAGATCTGGTCAGGTGGTAAATGATCCCGCATTTGGTCGAGCTGATCTCATAGCTGTGTAGGTGATATTAAAATTGGACTGATTGTTTTATGGCGAACATCAGTCAATACATTAGTTATCTCACTCTGCATTCGCTGTGAACCATTTGCATGTAGATTCAATTGTGTCGTGAGGATCATAAACGCTTGCTCTAAATGTGCGCCTTGGTACTGTCCTCGTTGCTTATTTATGAGCGTCATCTGTTGTTCCAAAGATCTTAAGCGGTTGTTGGTAGAAAACATTCCTTTTCGCACCAAATTGATGGTAGAGTCAACAATGGACGTCTGGTTCTGAAGCAGCTGTAGGAGGAAGTCCTCGTTACCCTTCACCTTTGTGATAGTGTTGACCATATCTTCTGCGTTCGTGGAGTCGATTACACCGAATAATGAATTTGCTATAGTTCCAACAATATTAAACGGTGATCTACGTTGCCGAGAGTGATGCATCAGGTTATTTCCTGCCTCAAGCTCTGCAAATATATGTTTCAAATGGTCTAGGATGGAACAGCATGCTGCTACGTTTGTCAATTCCTGGCATTTGTGTGCGAGCTCCGTTACTCCAACTGAAAGTACCTTCATATCATTCCAGTAGGGATCCAAGTCGTAACATACTATCATTGTTCATTCTAAAACTACCATTCTCGTGATTCCCAAACGTTCTGTAACGAACTGTTCTTAATAAATCGGTGCTCGCAACAAATGCCGCGGCTAGCTCAAAGAGTTTATGGATCGTTCCACCGAATTTATAGATTCGACGTGACTGCCCGAGCCCAGAAATAACACAGGATTGCTTCGTACACAAAATGTACCCTTTATTTACACGATATCTGTACAAAGCTAATAAAAGGGTGAATCTCACCGGCTGCTTGGCTCGGCCGATCGACCGCTCGTCCTCCCCTCGGTCACCGGTCACCGTTCCGGGTTGGTGCCGATACACACGCCCCCCCAAAGCTTTCGCCCAGCAGTTGCGGGGCCTGTGTTGCCCCTCTCGTGCCGGTGACGCTGCTCCTGGCGTCCCTCTCTTGCGTGTCGCCGCTGCTTGGTCGTCGACGCTGCTCCCGTTGTCGCTGCTCTCGTTGTCGCTGCTCCTCTCGTTGCTGTCGCTGCTCCTCTTCCGTCGGTGCGCGGATCGCTGTTACCCTTGGCTCACTGGGACTGCCCTTTCGCCGTGGCCGGCACCTGATCCGTGTTGGCGGAGCAATAGGCTCACCTCCCAGGCGTATGCCTGGCAGGATACGCTTCTTAGTGCCTGGCGGCCGGATCAGGGCACGAAGGGCCTACCTACCCCACAGGATACGCCCCCGGTTGCGTCTGCCACTCGTCTCCAAACACCGGCGTGCATACGCTCCGCAGGATTTATATTTAGGACCAGAGGTTTGGCGTCGTGCTTCCTTTGACTCCAGGCAATACGTTGTGCATACGCTCCAGCGCCTGGATCAGGAATCTCTTGACTTTTCCGGGACGTTCCTGTTTGGTTTTATTGATGGGCTTGAGTTCCCGAGCTGGCTATCCCTCGCTTTACAGGATCACACCTGGTCACAATGGGCAAGAATGGGTAAGGCGTACGCCAGACCGATCCGACGCTCTTGCTATGACACCAGGATACCTGTCGTGTCCGGGAGTAACCCAACCCGACTCTGTTTACCCTTGGGCTTCAGTTCCGCCGCGGATGCTGGATCCTTTTCCCACTTGCTCCTCGATTTATCCTCTTCCGATGACTCGCGTACAGCCGCCGGACTTACCCACAGGCGGTCCTTGAGCCAATGATCGTAGATCCTTGCGCACTCGCTTTAATTCTCGCACTGGAGACTGTCGGACTTACCCACGGGGGGTCCTTCAGCCTATACTCCTAATTCCTCCAAGGAAACTTTCTCGCTTGAATGCTAGACTTACCCACGGGGGGTCTTTCACTCAACTCTGCCAGCTTCCCTAGAAGACTCGGTCTCGATTTACTCCAGGGGCCCTCCTTATATAGCTCTAGAGGTGCCCGTTAAACCTTGCAACTCTTTCTTCCTGCCGTTAATCCTTCAGCTTTCTATTCCCGTCGTTAATCCCACTTTCCAATTAGTCGCACCGGCGGCTCCCGTTCACACCCCCTTTTCCCCCTTTGGCCACCGGCCTGCATCGTTATTATGCCGCGGCAGCGGCTTTCTTCCAGGCGCTCCCCCCGCCCTCCCCCTTTGGCCACCGGCCCACATTGTTATTATGCCGGGCATTGGCTCTTCTACCGGCACTTCCCCCGTGCTCCCCCTTTGGCCACCGGCCCGCATTGTTATTATGCCGGGCATTGGCTCTTTTACCGGCGCTTCCCCCGCGCTCTCCTTTTGGTCGCTCCAATCGCATTTCTCTCCTTCCGTGCTTTCTAAACACCTCGGCCACCGCGGCCGCTATGTTCCCCGCCCCCCTTCTCTTGCCACCTGTCTTGGCGTGTGGGAGATAGAAGTGACGTGGTTCCAGCTTCTTTATCTTTGGGTTTTTTTCTATAATTTTTTTTCTCCGTCCCGTGTGCTTGTTTTGACTCCTTTTTTTCTGCGTGGATAAACTTATCCACCTCCCCCTTCTTCGGGAAACGGACAGCTTGTTCCTCTTCATTATGACTCTAAATTTTTTCGTGTACATATCTTTTTATGTTTTTTTTTGTTCCTGTTTTTTTTGTGTATAATATTATATTTTGTTCTTTCTATATATATATATATATTTTTTTTTTTTTTGACTTCCATTTTTTTTCTTTCTATATTCCTTTTTTTTCCCTTTTTTTTTCTTTTATTCCATTTGTTTTTCTTTTTATATGCTCTTTTGCCCATACTATGTCACCAATTTTTGGGCTCCACTGCCGCCTCCTCAGATTGTAGTGCCTAGCTTGCTCCTGCGCCGCTCTCTCCATGTTCCTCCGTACCAGCTCAAACACTTCTTGTAGCTTCTTTGCATTCTCTGAGGGCGTGGTTTGTGATGCTCCCGTCCCCAATGCCTCTTTATCGTATAACGCCTTCGGCATTCTCGGCTCTCTGCCTTGGGTTATGAAACATGTCGAGTATCCCGTCGAGTCGGACACGCTTGAGTTCACTGCCAGCATCAACTCAGGCCAGTGCTCGTCCTATGTCCTCTGATCCTCGCCTGCAAACTGGGCCATCATTGTCTTGACCGTTCTGTTCGCCCTTTCCGTTGGATTTTCCTGCGGCTTGTATGGTGCGGTGAATTGATGCCGAACTCCGAGCTCCTCGAGAAATTTTTTGAAACTCCTACTGGTGAACTGGACCCTATTATCCGTTATCATCACCTTTGGCACTCCCTATCTAGCGATAATTCTTTCGCGGATTGCCTCCCGCAGCGCCTCCGTGGTTGCTTTTCGCATCGGAACCATCTCCGTCCATTTTGAAAATCGATCAATCAAACATGGTGTTTCCATGCTTGGACCTTGGCAATGGTCCTACGAAATCTGCACATACCGTCGCCCATGGTTCCTCTGGGATCTGTGTCAGCATTTTCCCTGCAGCCTGCATTTGATTTGGTTTGTACCGCATGCACGTTTCGCACTGACTGACATACTTTCTTATGTCCCTTTGCATCCCTGGCCAGAAGTACCTTGCTACTATTCGCGCAATTGTTTTTCTTCCTCCTAGATGTCCCGCTGTCGGTGCGTCGTGGTTCTCCCTTAGCACCTGCTGTCTCATGTTGATCGGCACACACAACTTCCATGATGCCACTTCTTCGCTTCCGGCTCTGTGTGGCACATGTCGGTAAATCAGGCCTTCCTCTTCTATGTACTCTGGATATTTCTGTGGGTTTTCACCTATTTTACCTCTTCAGTGCGCTTATCCACATGCATTCGACGTCTTCGCTTGTTGTGGCACTCCTCAGCTTTTCCATCATCGGCTGGCGGGATAGTGCATCTGCAACCACATTCAGCTTCCCTTTCCTGTAACTGATAACATAATCGAATTGTTGCAGCTCAAATACCCATCTTGCAATCCTTCCCAGTGGGCTCTCTATATTATTTATACATTTTAGTGCCATATGGTCCGTGATCACGTCGAACTGGTACCCCTCCAGGTATGGTCTCATTTGCCGAATTGCCCATTTTATGGCTAGGCATTCTTTCTCAGTCGCCGAGTAATTTTTTTCCGCTCCTATCAGCGTCCGACTGGCGTAAGCGACCACTCGCTCGCCCTCATCCGTGTCCTGCGTCAGCACTGCACCCACGCCGTAGTCGCTAGCGTCTGTTTGCAGCACAAATTTCTTTGAGAAATCCGGGCATGCCAGCACTGGATCCTCTGCCAATCTTGACTTTAGATTCTCAAACGCCTCTTGGTGTCTAGCCATCCACTCCCACTTTGCCCCTTTTCGTAGGAGATCGTTTAATGGTTTCGCGACCCCTGCGAAGTCTGGGACGAATCGCCGATACCACGATGCCATACCAATGAACTGATGTACCCCCTTTACGTTTGTTGGGGGTTTCAATTCCGTAATCGCCGGGACCTTTCCGGGATCCATGCCAATTCCCTGGCTTGTTATTCGGTGGCCCAGGTACAGTAGATCTTCCCTGAAGAATTGGCACTTTTCCGTGTTTATTCTTAAATTTGCCGCCTTCAGTCTTCGGAACACTTCCTTCAAGTTTGCCATATGCTCCTCCCTTGTGCGTCCGATCACGATGATGTCATCTTGATACGCAAATGCGTGCGGCGCCATATCCGGGCCTATAACCTGGTCCAAAGCCCTTTGGAAAGTTGCCGATGCTGAATGTAAACCGAACGGCATCACCTTCCACTGGAACAGACCTTTTCCTGGTACCGTAAAAGCCGTGTTTTTTCTGCTTCCCTCCTCCAGTGGGATTTTCCAATAGCCGTCCTTAAGATCGAGGCTGCTGAAAAACTTTGCTTCCCTTAGTTGCTCCAGTATGAAGTTTATTCGTCGCATCGGGTACGCATCTTTTACCGATTTTGCGTTTATTTGTCGAAAATCCACGCACATTCTCCATTGACCCGTTTTCTTCTTTACCATAACGATGGGTGAGCTATAAGCACTATTCGAAGGCTCGATGCATCCTTTTTCTAGCAGCTCTTCTACCTTCGCATTGATCTCCCCCTGTATTTTGGGGTTCTTCAGATAGTACCTTTGTTTTATGGGGATGTCGTCCTCCATAGTGATCCTGTGCTGCGTAACGTTCGAACAACCCTTTTGGTTTGTGAACGCTACTAGCTCCTCCTCAATGAATCTTTTGTCCCGCTCGCTCTCCCATTCCTCCGATGATCCTGTCACTGCTATCGACAGCCTATCCTCCAGGCATCCGCCCCATCGTTCTCTACTCGGGATCGTGACTTGGTGGCCTGCGCATGTTATCGTTGTGCGAAATCCTGCGAGGAAATCCCATCCTAGCACCGCGCTGCCTCCCATGCCTGGCAACACCAACATATTTAGTTTGTTTTCCATGTTGCCAAAGCTTACCGTCGTCTGGAGTACCGTTCGAGTTTTCGTATGGCTCCCATTGGCCAACTTTATCAGTCTCCTTGTTGATTTTCGCTCTCCGGCTATTTCCGGGTTCTCCGCTAGCTTCTCAGAAATGAAGCTAGCCGTTGCCCCGGTGTCTATCGTGGCCTTAACTTCTGCTCCTCCGATCTTGACGACCGCCGACAATTGCTGATCGTCTCCTGATAATCCTCCAACTAGTTTTGAGAGGCAGCACCTCGCAATCTCTGCCTTCCTCTCTACGGCTGAGATCGCTGCGCGTTTCCCGATCTTTGGCAGCACTCTGTGCCTTACCCCTATTGCTCCGAACATTCTGCAGAACAAAATTCTGGGGTTCCTGCACCCACTCGCCCAATGGCCCATGCCTCCACACCTGTTGCATGCCTGCGCCGGGTTCTCGACATGTCCTTCTCTCGGCGTTGCTGCCCATTGCTGATTTGGCTGTTGCTGTTAGTGGCTTGTACCCCATTGCTGGTACGTTTGTTGCCTTGGGCCCCCAGCCCAGTGTAGATTCGGTTGTTGCTGTCTGGGGCTTGCAACCCATTGCTGACTCGGCTGTTGCTGTACCATTTTCCTCTGCCCTTCTGCCTGCCATTTCTGCCTCCATCCTTGTCCTAGGGGGCTCTGTCGCTCTGGCGGGTCCTGATGCGGTTCATCCTTATGCCATTTATTTTCGGTCGCCGGCTGTTTGCTATCCCAGCGTGGTTCAATGGAGGCTTGCCTGTTAAACGCCTTTTCTTCTTGGGCTAACTCCTCAAACTCCTCGGCTAGGCCCATTACTTCTTCCAGCGACGCGCATGCATATGGCCTCATAAACATTTTCATGCGTGGTATGCAGTTCTCCACCAGTCTTTCTATTACCCCTTTCGTGGATTTCCCTAGTGGCTTCATTAGAGTCTGAAGGTCCACCATATACTCCTTGAAAGGTTCTCCTTGTTTCTGCTTCTGCTGCCGAACCTGGTCTGCCAATTTTTCAAAGTAACCTTTCGGCAGAAAAAATGACTCGAAGCTCCTTCTGAACGCTTTCCAAATTGGCCATTCCTCATCGTTCATTATGAACCACCTCTGTGCTCTGTCCTGGAGTAATTCCGGCATCGCCCGCGGGATCGTGTTTATGTCCAACCCGTTCGTTCTGGCGGACCATGCCGCTCGGTCCACGAATTCTAGTGGATCTCCTGTTCCGTCGAATCGGAATGACCACTCCCGGACTTGTCTGGCCACTTTTGCGTAGTCCACTTGCACCGGGACCGTCTTCCGCACTTGTGGCTCCATGCTCCTTATACTTTTCATCTCTGGAACCGCCAGACTTTGAATGAGCTTCTCTGATTCGCTCACTGCTCTTTGTCTCGGCGTGGACCTCTGTGTGTTCCTTTCCTCAAATCCACGCGTGAACGCCAACACCTCGTCGTCCGTAGTCTCGTCGACCCACTTTGCAACTAGTGCCCTCATGTTATCAACCGTTCCTTCTGCTGGGAGACCGAGCTCTCTACACACTTCGCTCAATTCCTCCTTGCGAAGCGCGTATATCCAATTTTTCCTTCCCATCTTGAAGCTATGTCACGATCCAGATTCCGAAGTGAACAGACGTGCCTTCCGTGCGCTCCGTGTGTAAAATCGTTTCCGGCCGAACTACGCATCTAAGAAAGTCGTGCTGTGTTGGATCGCGTGCGCGAGCTTCGGCTCCACCGAACAGACATATTTTTGTGGCAGCCACATTGACAATACGCTGTTTAATTGCGTTTTTTTTATATGAATAAAATTTTGACAAGTGCCGTAAAGACGAGAAAAAAAAAAAAAAAGTGTGACCAGAGGCCAAAGTCTTGAAAATACATCTAGCAGAGTCCGGTTCGGTATATCGATATATCGATATATTTATCGGTTCATTTTATACCGTTTCAACCAAGTATCGAATCAACTTTAACTCGATATCTTATCGATAACTTTGGTAGTTTGGCGAATTTCGAGACTCATTTTAAAACTCAAATTCGCGCCCAAGCCCAAGGATGGACTGGCAAGGATTGCCCAGTTCATCTACTCAACCGCCAAGAAAAAGAGGCAGCGGTAGAATTGCCAGTACTGACTCCAATGACTCCTGCGAGCCTTGGGATATCAGAAGGAAGACAGCCAAAAAGAAGTCGGATGACGAAAAACCCAGCACCAGCGCGGCAGCTAGAGCCGCTATTTTGACCAAGCTCAAGCTCAAAGGTAATTCCTTTGCCCTTCTCTCGGACAACGATGAGCTTTCGGACTCCGAAGCTGAAATAGAAACTCCTCCAACGGCTTCAAAGACCGACGCTCCCAAGAAGACCCCCAAGGAAATAAAGCCGCCTCCGATTTTTATACCAGACGTGACCAACATTAAAGCCTTTTCTAAAGCCATCTACGACGTCCTCGGCGATAACGTTGACGTCACTTTTAAGACCAGCATGAACAACACCACAAGGGTTATGACTCCGAACAAGGAGACATACACTAAATTGAAGCAATTCCTAAGTGAAAACAACAAGCGATACCACACTTTTCAGCCCAGAGACGAACGCGCCTACCGAGTAGTCGTAAAAGGCCTTCACTTCTCCACTGTCCCGGACGACATTAAGGAGGGCTTCAGCTTCCACGGGCACAACGTCAGGGACATACACAATCCCACACAAAAAGGAACGAAGAAGCCGTTGAACCTCTTCTTCGTTAACCTCGAGCCTGCGAAAAATAATAAAGAAGTCTTCCCTCGAGCCGCCAATCAAATTCAATGACGTGCCTCAATGCTATCGTTGCCAGGCTTTCGGCCACACTCAGCGCTACTGCCAAATGGAACACCGATGCGTCAAGTGCGGAGATCGCCACCCCACCGCTGAGTGCACTAAGGCCTCTAGCGAACCAGCCCTTTGCCTCCACTGCAATGGGCCTCACACAGCCTTATACAAAGGTTGTCCAACCTATAAAAGGGCCAAAGGCGCGTTCGCCCCAAAGCCGACAGTACCACGAGTCCAGCAACCTCATTTCAGCAAGGTCAACCCAAATATAAGCTATGCCAGCGCTGCCAAAAGCGGAGTTCCACAGATGGACTTCAATGCCAATCCCGACTCTAGTCCTACAGGCAATCTGATGGACGCCTTAATGGCCAGAATGGAATCAATGTTTGAGCGCATGATGGAGAAGGTCATGAGCCAAATGACCAAAATGATGGCCACCATCTGCAGCTCCCTATGCAAACGGGACTAGATGTCACAGTTTGGAACGCCAACGGTCTGGTCAATTCCAGGCCAGAAGTCGAACTCTACTGTAGGACCAATCAAGCCGACGTTCTCCTAATTTCGGAAACGCACTTTACCACCCGATCATATTTAAAAATCAGAGGATACGACATCATTGCCGCCAACCACCCCAACGGCAGAGGTCGTGGGGGCGCCGCTATTCTGATCCGAAGCAGTATAAAATATGAGGCCCTTCCTGCCATCACAGAAGACTGGGTCCAATGCGCCCAAATTCAGGTCACCACCACCAACGGAGACATCACCATTGCTGCTACCTACTGCCCACCCAGACACAACGTTAGCGTCGAGGACTTTGGTTTGCTCCTTGATTGTCTTGGTCCCAAATTCATCATTGGCGGGGACTTCAATGCCAAACACCCCTGGTGGGGCTCTAGGATCAGGAACCCGAAAGGCACTGCACTGTACAGGCAAATACAGTCCAGAAATCTGAGTTGTCACGCGACAGGGGCACCCACATACTGGCCCACGGATCCACATAAGATCCCAGACGTGCTGGACTTCGTAATCTCAGGAGGACTGGATTCTGCTGGAATCCAAACCAGAGAAGTGGTCGATCTCATTTCGGACCACAGCGCTTTCGCCGTATCACTCTACAGCCCTGCCTTGCTCAGGTCAGCCCGTAAAAGGCTAATTTTTAAAGCAACAGATATTGGCAAGTACCAATCTCACCTAAACACCTTCACCGACCCCAGCCTGCCTCTTGACTCTCCTCATGACATCGAAACGGCCGTGGAAACAATGACCGCTTACATCCAACAAGCAGCCTCAGTAGCTGCACCAAGACCCTCCAACCGCCCAAGAGCTAGCGACAGAGATATTCACTTCTGGAGCCCGGAAGTCGAAGAGCTCAAGCTCGAAAAGCGGCGACTCCGGAGAGTATGGATGCTTTCAAGGAACCCCAGAGATAAAACCGCCCTTAACAGAGCGTCCAAACTTCTGTCGGATACGCTGGCGAGGGTAAGGAAGGAAGCTTTCGACGGGTTCGTTGAGCAACTCGAGCCAGGTGACCCTCAGCACAACCTATGGCGGGTCACAAAAAGCATCAGACGGCCCCTGAAAAGGATCCCACCCGTAAAAAGAACCGACGGCATCTGGTGCAGATCTGAGACTGACAGGGCCAATGCCTTCGCCAAACACCTAGAAGAGGTCTTTACGCCCCACAATCGTTGCTCAACTGAGGACGCAGCGGAAACCGCGCGGCTACTAGCTGAGCCTCTCCAGGATGCCGACCCGATTCGTCCAGTCACTACTGAAGAAACAGCCGAGCTTATCTCCATCATGAGCAACACCAAGGCCCCGGGTGATGATGGTATCAATGCAATTGCATTAAAGCTTCTACCACCTCCAAGCATCCAGCTAATCACCAGAATCTACAATAGATGCTTGGAAATAGGATACTTTCCGTCTTCATGGAAACGTGCCCAAGTAGTCATGATACCTAAGCCTGGTAAACCTGAAGCCAACCTCGCATCATACCGCCCAATAAGTTTGCTTCCAATGCTCTCCAAAATACTCGAAAGAGTGTTTTTGAATAGGGCATTGCCTGTACTGGACGAGGCTGGACTGATCCCTGATCACCAGTTTGGCTTCAGACGGCGACACGGAACACCTGAGCAGTGCCATAGGGTCGTGCAGTACATTCTGGACGCCTTTGAAACCAAAAAGTACTGCATGGCCGTCATGCTGGACGTCAAGCAAGCCTTCGACCGGGTCTGGCATCCCGGACTCCTCTACAAACTCAAGACAGCCCTCCCCCGACCATACTTCCTATTCTTGAAGTCATTTTTGGAAGACCGTAAATTTGCGGTAAGATGCGGCGAAGCCATCTCACAGCTCAGAGTGGTTCACGCCGGAGTGCCCCAAGGCAGCGTTCTTGGTCCACTGCTCTACAATTTATACACGGCTGACCTCCCCGTTCTACAGAACCGGGACCTGATGGCTGCAACTTATGCAGATGACACCGCATTTTTGACCGTTTCGGACAGCGCCATAGAGGCTGCCGCCGTCATGCAAACACAGCTCGACCTGCTCAACAGATGGCAACCGCGGTGGAATATTGAAGTTAGCAATGAGAAGTCCACCACCACCACATTCTCCCTCCGGCCAGGCAACTGCCCTACAGTCTACCTAAACGGCTTCCCAATCCCGCAGGTGGACACTCCCAATTACCTGGGGTTCACACTTGATAGGAGGCTCACCTGGAGGCCGCACCTACAGAAGAAACGTAAGCAGGCCTGCGAAAGACTTCGTTCCTTCTACTGGCTTATGGGCAAACGATCGAAGCTCCGAACGTCTTCGAAGCTTCTTGTGTACAAGGCCATAATACGTCCAATCTGGACATATGGCATCCAACTCTGGGGCACTGCTAAGCCATCGAATGTACAAATCATTCAAAGGTTTGAAAATAGAGCTCTGAGGATCGCCACTGGGGCCCACCCCTTCCACGACAACCACACCATCCACGAGGTCCTGAAGTTCCCATGGGTGAGAGATGAAATCAAGAAAAGCAGCGAGCGCTACATACAGAGGCTGCACGACCACCCAAATCGGACGGCCATCGCCTTGCTGGACAACTCAGAGCAGCCCAGAAGATTAAAAAGGAAGCACCCAATAGACCTCGCCTGTACTTAACATAGATGTAACAGATTTTTACTAAACTAGAATAACGGCCTTGTGCTCCTACATTTATAGCTCCACATTCTACATTTTGTTAATATACCCTAATGTACCCTAGTCTAGAATTACTTAGTTCAACATGTATTGCTAATGATGAGTGAAGTCGATGTAAAACAATTTAATGGTTGTCCGCAACGGACAGTTTTAAATAAAAATATGTACCCTGCTAAAAAAAAAAAAAAAAAAAAAAAAATCTTGAAGCTCAACTTTCACTCAAAGTTTCACTCAACTCTGCCAGCTTCCCTAGAAGACTCGGTCTCGATTTACTCCAGGGGCCCTTCTTATATAGCTCTAGAGGTGCCCGTTAAACCTTGCAACTCTTTCTTCCTGCCGTTAATCCTTCAGCTTTCTATTCCCGCCGGTAATCCCACTTTCCAATTAGTCGCACCGGCGGCTCCCGTTCACACCCCCTTTTCCCCCTTTGGCCACCGGCCTGCATCGTTATTATGCCGCGGCAGCGGCATTCTTCCAGGCGCTCCCCCCGCCCTCCCCCTTTGGCCACCGGCCCACATTGTTATTATGCCGGGCATTGGCTCTTCTACCGGCACTTCCCCCGTGCTCCTCCTTTGGCCACCGGCCCGCATTGTTATTATGCCGGGCATTGGCTCTTCTACCGGCACTTCCCCCGTGCTCCCCCTTTGGCCACCGGCCTGCATCGTTATTATGCCGCGGCAGCGGCATTCTTCCAGGCGCTCCCCCCGCCCTCCCCCTTTGGCCACCGGCCCGCATTGTTATTATGCCGGGCATTGACTCTTTTACCGGCGCTTCCCCCGCGCTCTCCTTTTGGTCGCTCCAATCGCATTTCTCTCCTTCCGTCCTTTCTAAACACCTCGGCCACCGCGGCCGCTATGTTCCCCGCCCCCCCTCTCTTTCTCCTACATCCGCGCACGGCTGTCGCGCAGGCCCGACCGGAACCGTTACGTTCCACGTTGTCTCCGCTTCCTCCTGCATCCGCGCACGGCCGCGCGATCCCTTTCCCCGCTGCTGCCCCCTTCTTGCCACCTGTCTTGGCGTGTGGGAGATTTAATCTCCTCACAGTTCGTAGAATATTCCTGGCTTATTACTGAACTCCGTTACCTTAATTGGCGTTGCCATTGCTAGTGGAAGTAACAACATAAGCGCTAGAATCACAGGCATTGATGAGAGGATTCCTTTTTTGCGTTGTACAGGCGGCTCATCAGACTGGTCCGCCTTGAGGGTGTCGTCTAATGGGCGCTTGTTGTTGATTTCTTCGGGGAACAGTGACGCTCGCCGAGTTACTGGTCTCTTTGATGTCCACTACCCGAACGAGGTTGTCCGGTCCGGGATACGTTTTTAGAACTCTTTCCATAGGCCAGCTCATTACAGGCACGTTGTCCTCTTTTATAAGGATAAGCAATCCCTCTTTAATATTCGGAGATGCATGCTTTCATTTGTGCCGATTCTCACATGACCATTGTTTCCAAAAGACGTGCTTCAGTCGTGATACCAGTTCCCATCTTTTTATTAATGGTTTGCCGCCCGGAATGATGTTGGTATTAGGAGGAGCAGTTAGTGGTTCTCCAATCAGGAAGTGTCCTGGCGTTAAAGCTGATTCGTCAGTGGGGTTTGATGACATGTGAGTAATCGGACTTGAATTGAGGATTGCCTCGACTTCAACGACCACAGTGTTGAGTTCTTCAAAAGTCAAAGACGCCGTGGCTGTAATTGATACAAGCAGCCGTTTTGCGGATTTCACCGCAGCTTCCCATAGGCCACCGAAGGATGGTGCTCGTGGGGGAATGAATTTGAAGTTTATTTCTCTTTTGTTGCAATGCTGAACTATGGTGTCCTGCGCATTGGTTGAGAAAATGATGGTTTCAAGCTCATTCAATTTTTTGTTGGCTCCAATACAATTTGTTGCATTATCGCAATGGATTGTCTGACACTCGACGTCCAAGAAACCGGCGGAGAGCGGACAAACAGGCGTCTGTTTGTAAGGTCGTTTACCAACTGCAAATGAATTGCTTTCGTGGCGAAGCAACAGAACACTGCGATATAGGCCTTGTCGCGTCGTTTTCCTCGAATCTTGTGGTGAATCCATATGGAGCCGCAGTAATCTACTCCAGAGTTAAAGAATGGCCGAGCCTGTGTGACTCTCTTGCCATTGTTTTGTCATTGATGATCCAATATTGTTGCCTAGCAATGGCGCGCAAGGCTTGGGCACCGCAATGCATGTTGGTCTCATGTAGTTCTCTTAAGATCATTTTTACAATTGTGTCATTGTAGGGGAGCAGTACTGGATGTTTTGCGTCTTCGGATAGGTTTGAATGTTCGAGTCTGCCTCCTACTCGAGTTAACCCATCAGATCCAAAGATAGGAGCCAACGGTACAAGAGAACTCTTTTTGTCCACTGTTTTGTACCATTTGAGTAACCAGCTCCGCGTTAAATTCGATTTGCTGAATCGTGCGCAGGAATGGTGCGTGCCTGGCTTAGCTCATCCAGACATAGCACCTTCGTTGGCGCTCTATTAGCCTAATAACAGAACCGCAGCATGTACGCAACAATTCGTTGTAATTTGTAAAAGGAGTCACTGTGCCTACAGTTGCATATCTCCCCTCCAAATATGTCTTTAGCGGCCGCCATGCTGACGAATTTCGTTTTTTGTTTTAAATTCGTCGAAATAATGGCAGGCATCTTTGTCCAGGGAGAGATCCATGTAAGAACAGGGGTCCATAAAACCACATACTGTTGCTCGAGAGTTTGCTAGCTGTTGTTCCTCTGGACAAGACGTCGGCTGCATCGTTGGCGGATGATACGTGACACCATTGACACTGCTCCGTCACTTCTTGAATCTTAGCTTTACGATTTGCCACAAACGTGTGGTAAGTGGAAGCCGTTGCATTGATCCACCCTAACACGACGGGTGAATCAGTCCAAAAGAACCCCGCAACCGTGTCTACATACAAGCGTAAATCTTGTCTGACTGCGTCTGTCTGTGCGTTAGTTCTGCGCATAGTTGCACACTCTAGTCTGGGCAAGGATTGCTTTGCTGTGGGTGCCACTCTAGACTTGGAACATAGAAGTCTCACCGAGGTTTGCTTATTTTTATACGTTGCTCGGACGTATATTGCTGCGCCATAGGCCCTTTCTGAGGCGTCTACAAAAGTGTGTAGTTCTTGCGTGACTGGAATCTTTCCGTCAAATATGTGTCTTGGAATTTGCAATTTATTTAGACTTTGCAGGTCAGAACGATATGTTTTCCAGCCTGACTGAAGTTCTAAGGGCAATTCATCATCCCAAGCCATTTAATTCCCAGAGGTGTTGCATGAATAATTTGAAACCGTGCTGTAGCAATATTTTATTCAATTCACTTTCTTGTAAGCCACGGCACCGTCAGATGGTTTGTGAATTCCAGGTGCAAAAAGGTGTAGTGTTTTTTGACGCACTCAAAACAATTTCTTCTTTTACATTCCTTTGATTTGTGGTCGGTCTGGAAACAGTTGACACACATTTTTGGTTTTTGTACCCAATTCAATCTTTCGGATACTGTTTTTGCGCGGAACTCCTCACATTCATATAACGCGTGATTTGGAGCCTTGCAATAGTAGCATAATGATTGTCTATCTGACGTACTGGACGCGCACGTCAGATTTTTTGACTCTTTTTTAAATGCTGCCGTTGGCTTTCCAGAGCTGAAAACTCTAATTCTTTGTTCTATGAATTCCAGCATCGCTTGTAAGGGCTAGATCTCTACTGAATTGCCAACTGTCTGCTCAAATAAACTTCTATTAGTCATGTCAAGCTTATCGGTAAGCAACACCACTAAAAATGCATCCCATGTGGATACATTGATGCCTAGTCCCTTTAATGACGGAAGGGTTTCTAGAGTTGTTATGTACAGCTCCTGTATTGATTTGGCACTGTCAGAGACTAGGCTCTGATGACGAATAACTATATTCGCGATGAGCCGAGGATTATTATATGATCGAACTATGATGATCCGCCATGCATGTAAGTAGTTGTCCTCATTTAGCTCGATGTGGCGTATTAATCTCTCCGCATTTCCAGAAAGAGCGGATTCTGAAAACCTAACCACATCTTCACTGATGGCATGTTAGTATCATGAACCATACAGGAAAATAAATCATGGAATTGTTTCCATTTCATTACATCCCCATCTAATTTTGGAATATTTATCCGGGGCATTTGCACATAAATGCTATTTGTTGTAAAAACAAATTTGTTGGAAAACCTTTGCCATAAGTGCATTCTGCACCTCTGCTTGCAGTTGTAGCTATGCCTTTTTGTTATATCCACTGTCTATCGGCTTTTCGAATTCCTTGTAGACTGTCAAGTGGATTTATTGGACTTGAGCCCATAAAGTTTTTAGTAAGTCTCCTGGGCCTCCCCCGGATGCCTTTTACTCTCGTGAGGTACCGTTTACGGACTCTAAAAGTTCTCCTTGGCGCCAACATAATCCGGCTAATCGTTTATCCATTTGGACTACGACACGGGATTGCTGTTGAATTTGATTTTCTACTTGTTCTTGAGCCTTTCGACCCTTGCATAGCTTGTCATGGTTGCTTTCGAAAGTTGCCGCATATTTCGTGCAACTGGACCGGAGATCCTCAGCATACATGATGTAGCTTTCGGTCCTGGCCATTCCTATAATTTTTTCATAATTTTCACCGAACCTTTCCCAATCCTCTTAGAGAATGATTAGCTTCCTTTAAAAGTATGATGCCTTTTGTTTTCGATTCGGCCCATCCTTTTTATAATTCCGGATGCATCTTGCGATCTCCTGCCCAATTTCTTGCTGGGCATCTAGTAGGCCTTGAGCGCTCGCCTCATCAACGGCTGGCTCTATAATAATTTTAGGGACAATATTTTCCCTTTCCATATTTTCGCTCTTCGTTTCTGACCGTTGGGAGTATTTTATTTGCTGCTAGAGTGCTAGAATCTGGATGCGTTCCAAATCGCTACCGAGAGTGGTCGAAGAAACTGAACGCTTTTTTGGATGGACTGAGGGAGGTGTGGTGCTCTTAATCTACCCATTAAAGGGACAACGTCACCCTGCTGTGAAGATCCTATTGCTCGCTTAGCAGAAGTCTTCCCTATTTCTCTCCTTTTCACTCTTGTTCAAAAAGTGATCCTGGGCTTGCAAGATCACGTCGGGGTCACCAAAATGTTAATCTGAAATGTTTGAGTGTAATCAAAGGGTACATAAACCGATTGCTGGGTTGTTGCCGCAACTTGCACTTAAACAAATAGGACGTGGAGAAAGAAATGAGTTCAGATAGGTTCGTCTGAGACTGGCTTTATTCATATAAAGGTTCAATATTTATAGCTAATTTAATACATAGATATTGCTTAGGTGGAAAATTAATGGAAATATAGAAAAAACATAAAAATGAGTTAGGCTATCAATGACGTAGAATAAGGTCCCACGCCCGTAGCCACGACAACCACACGAGGAATTTCAACGGGTCTCGGACGCGAGAACAGTAGGGCAAAACAGTGGACGCAGCCAGCGAAACCACGACAAAGAAAATAGAAGAAACAAAAAAGGGACCACCCGCAAAAATTTTGCGCACAGCTACATTTCTAGCTGAGCCGAAGCCCACGACACAGGAGCCAAGTGGAGAGCGGAACCTTAGCGTACAGTAGCGTTCAAAAGCCCAACGACGAAGCCAACGACGCACTAGACCGACGGAGCTAACGTCAGACCAAAAAAATACCCACGTTTCACGGAGAAGCCCGCAGATAGCTGGCAAAGCAATGTCCACACCCTCAACTAGTGCAGCGCCGGAGGGCGCTGATCAGAAGTACGACCCTCTCGGAGATGTGGGTTCACCGTCACAGCAAGAAGAAGATACATTTTGCACCGTGCTTGGCGGAAAATACACGACTACTACTATGGGGGTTCGTTGGATAAGTTACCGCCACAAGGATGAACACCAAGCCCTCCTCAAGGAATTCGGGATGGATTCCATTGAACCGGTTGAGGAGACACAAAGCTCGCCGTCCCCACACCAGAAACAATGGAACAATGGACCCGGTTCATCGACCGCGTCGAAGAGGGCGCCGCCGGTTATAATTTATAGATTCGCGAGGTTCCCCAAGCCATATCTGGGCTTCAGGCTAGCCGGGCCGAGGACCAAATGAGTTCCGTGCCCTGGGAGACTTTCTGGAAGGAATTCTTGGAATTTTTCCTTCCCACACGATATTACCTACGGCTCAAGGATTCCATTAGAGCCCGGTTCCAGAGGACCGGAGACCCCTGATGCAAAGGGCCAATTACTCAGTCGAGCAGAAGCTCGAGTGGATATCCGAGAACCTACTACCTGAGTACCGACTTTCATGCGGCGACACAAGTTTAAGACACTGACGGCATTGATGCAGCTGGCCACCGCATACGATAATGCACGAGATCGGGACCCAACGCCTTCCTCGTGCCCCACGCAGATGTACAATAGGGAGGGGAAACTTCCATTTCCGGAGGGGAAGCTCCCGTAGTTTCCGAGTCCCGGGACCTACGAAGCACGACTGTAGCACACCGAATGATCACGCACGGATCGGGATCTCCAACGAAGGGACATAAGGGCCATTGACTGTTGTCGATCAACGGGAAACGGATGAGGTCTTCGAACACGACGGAAGCCAGGTATGTACAAATACCCCCATCACCTGCGTCGTGAACCCGCATCAACACGGCATCAGTGAACACACCCAACGCGGCCATCACCCACTCATAAAACACCAAAAAAAAGGAGTGTATGTACCCCTTCATTTACATCTTCCAAATCACAAACGTTGCCCTGTTATGTACGCTACGCATTTTATGCATAATTTGACCAAAATTTTTTTGGGCAACATTTTTTTTGTAAAATGTTAAGTTTAAAGATGTGGGCAATGATGGGCATCAGTTTTTTGTTAAATTTGTAAGTTTTAAAGGATGGGCACCTTTTGGTTTTTTAATTTTTTTAGTTTTTAGACTTTGGAGTTAAGTATATCGAAAAGTAAATGCTATTTTAAAATTCTAAAAGATGGGCATTGTTGAAAATAGGCCTTGTATTTAAATTCTGAAACAAAAACTTCGAAATCTAAAATGAAGAACTCATCGGCCCCACTCACATCGCTGAGCGTTTAATCACGTTTCGACATGACAGACCATTGAAACAGCGTTATTTCCCCAAGAATCCGGCCATGCAGTAGATTATCAACGAACAAGTCGATGAACTACTACGGGAGGGGCGAATCGATCCCGTTCGAAAGGGCTTCGAAAGAGTACTCGTTCGAAAGAAGAACGGCCAGTTGCGGATGTGCGTAGACTACAGACAATTAGGCGCAAACTCCAACCCGGATGCCTACCCGCTTCCGCGCAGCCATCACATCCTGGAACGCCTTCGGAACGCGAGTCTCCTCACTGGATCTGAAAAATGGATATTGGCAGTACCTATAGCCCGAGAAAGTCGGGAGTGTACCGCCTTCACGGTAACAGGTCGAGCACTCTTCCACTGGAAAGTCATGCCTGTTGGACTCCATTCTGCGCCCGCAACGTTTCAGCGAGCCTTGGACAGCGTCATTGGACCAGCCATGGACCCGTACACCTTCGGTGTTTGGGCGACATCATAGTCATCGGAGCTACGTGGGAAGAGCACGCCCAGAGCACCTTTGAGAGGTCTTCCGCCGACTGCGAGCGGCCAACCTGCGACTCAATTGGGAAAAATTAAAGTTTTTTTAGCGTAGACTAGTATACCTGCGCCACCTTATCTGCGCCGACGGATCAGAACGGACCCCGACAAAGTAGCCGCAATCAAGGAGCTACAACCGCTGACTAACGTCAGGGAATTACGACGCCACTTGGGAATCGCGTCGTGGTATCGACAATTCGTCCAGGACTTCGCGTCCATCGTGCAACCCATGTCGCGCCTACTACGGAAAGGAGTGGAATGGACCTGGGAGAAGCCGCAACAAGAGGCTTTTGAAGTATTGAAGGCACGACTGACCACCGCTCCTGTTTTTGCATGTCCAAACTTCCAACACAAGTTCCAGCTACAGATGGACACCAGCGAAACAGGACTTGGAGCAGTCCTAACTCAGACCAACGACGGGAATGAAAGGGTCATCGCATACGCAAGCCGACGACTAAAACAGAGGAAGACTTCTCCGCTTCGGAAAAGGAATGCCTGGCCATTGTTTGGGCCATGAGCAAACTACGCTGCTACCTCGAGGAATACAAGTTTGACGTGATTACCCATCACATCGCTCTCAAGTGGCTGAACTTCATCGGCAACATCTTCATCGTGGTGGGCACTGGAGTTACACCAATACCAATTCGATGTGATCTACAGGAAAGGAAAATACAGCGTGGTAGCAGACGCACTATCACGTAACCCAGTAGAGGGGCTACTACGCTTGGCTGAGTATCAGACGCACTGCAAGTGGATCCGAAAATTTCCCAACTACGCGTGGGAGCGCCTTTACAGATGACTGGACCGAACCACGGGCATGGGAGAATGCCGGAGGGTACTAGAGAGAGAGCCATGACCATCTGGATATCCCGAAGACGTTACGACGAGTCACTTAGCTCTACTTTTGGCCCGGGATGCATCGAAACACCAGCTGCTTGACATGCCAACGGTACAAGGTGGACCAGCACAAGCCCGAGGGGAAAATTATGACCCACCGACGCTCGGAACCATTTGCACTAGTTGAAACAGACTACGTCGGACCTCTCCCACGGACCAAACGTGGCCATACCTTGCTCCTTATGTTCTTCGATGTCTTCTCAAAATGGCTGGAGAACATCTCCCTGAAGAAAGCCACCTCCGCTCAACTAGAGCTGGGATTTCGCGAGAGGATAATATCTAGATTCGGGGCACCCAGACTCTGATCTGCGATAACGGGACACAGTTCACTATGCGCGCCTTTATCAACTTCTGCAAGCAAAGCGGTGTTAAGCTAAAGTTTACCGCCCCATAAAACCCCAACAAAACCTTACAGAGTGGTCAAATCGTACAATCAAGACGATGATAGCACAGTACATGAAGCAAGACCATTGATCCTGGGATGAGCTACTCTCCGAGCTGTCGTTGGCGAGAGATACGAGTGTCTCGGATAGCACCGGGTTTAGCCCAGCCTACTTAGTCCAGGAGCGCCAGCCAAGACTACCGGGAGCCTTCATCGACACCGGCGTACCCAACCAGCCCGGCACAGCGGAGGACCCCGCAGAAGGAGCCAAACGCCTTCAGGACGCGCTCCACGCGGCAATGGAAACCAATCAGAGAGCTACCCGCGAACAGAGGCGACATCGCAACCTAAGACAACGCGAGTGGCGACCTCAATTTGGACCCCTGGTGATGGTCAAGCTGCATCACCTCTCGAGCCAACACAAAGTTAGCTCCCAAGTTCATATCTCCGAACATAGTCCGAATTCAACATTAGGAGACGAAGAGACAAAAGACCGCCAGTATCGGGGACCTTAGGGAATACTACCCACGAGCGACCACCAGCAACGACCCAGAAGATGACGACGACCACGATAAGTCTAAAGACACGCAACCAGGGTACACAGACACTGGAACCATCGGTCAGACGTAAGTCCCCGAGTCACAAAAAGAGTAATTTAAAAAAACACATGTGATAAGTTTAAGTTATGAGCAGTAACGACTCTCGCACCCAGGGTAGGTAGGAACATTTACCAAAAGCTAATCCTTAAAAACAATTATAGAATGGGCAGACACCACAGCAACATGGACGGATTCAGCAGCAGCAGTGCAATCACCCCAGATTCGCTACGAGAATCGGCAACGACATTCCCGACACCACCACATTGGAGTCCGGGTCCCCATTCGAGGCCAAGGACCTCCCTCCGTGCCCGAATCCACGAGTCTGAGCCGGAAAAGCCAACCGTGCCGACCATAACGCGTTTGGCCCGAATCTTCGTGTTAGACGAGGAACCGGCTGGGAGAATATCATGTCAAGTGGTCAGCGTATGGCTGAATACATTTTACGGACACGCGATAGCGTGTCCGTAGGTGTCCAACCGAAAGGTGTCCAACCAGGACACCTCGAGCGATGCCAGGCAGAGGCACAGGTAGGAGTTTCCCATCAGTTGAGCTTATCCGACGAAGAGTCCTCGAAAGTGGACGGACGGTTCCACGTAGAGTTGCCTGAGGCACCACGGCAAGCAGCCATTGATGCGGCCAACGATAGATGGGCCGCAGAGTTGGACCCCCTAGACCTCCTTCTCTCATCGGGAAAAAGTGGGGTGGAAAACATGGTCGTAGAGGAGGAGAGAGGTGGAGATCGGTGATGCCGAGGACAACCCTTAAGAGGCAGCCGAGGAATACCCGAAAGAGTCAGATGAGAAGGCTAAAGGCACAAACACCGACGAAGCCGCACCCGAACCCGGGAGCCATCACGAAGCGGACAACGGGGGTCCACCGGAGAGTCCGTCCCGAAGGCTAACCGCCGTCACGCAATGGACTCCTCTGGGACCCGCACCGGAGGCCGCTCCTCTCTGTAGTGCACCGCTCGGGGAAAGAACACCCCCACAATCACTGGAAGAACTATGGCCGGGACGAAGCGTTCCACTTGCGATACCTTGGAGAACGATGCAGTTCGGACGAAGACAGGGAAAAGGAGGAGAGCGACCTCTTGCCTATCGCCGGCTACGATGACGAGGTCCTTTAAGCGCTACGGGACTGCCCAGACGCTGAGGATGTACATGACGAGGAACTCTGGGTGCAGTCGGCGGATGGATGGCGCGCGGACCAGCACGAGAGGCGGCTCGCTTCGACGTCCGTAAGAAAGGGGGGGTGTGAGAATGGAAAATCCGGCGGAGCGGCTTAAGACCCAGCGACGCAAGGGAGAAGTCCCCGAAGACGAGGTAGGTACCCTACTAACAGCAAGGTGCAAGAGAGAGTAGGAAAAATAACCAGATCAAAAGGTAAGTTTAGGAACAACATACAGACAAATCAGTGAAATGAAAGAATACAGAAGGAAAATTAAAGTGCGTAATACATTTGTCGGGGAGTTGCAAGCCTGTACCTCCAGGAGCCCCGTGTCGGTCTGTACCTTCCACCCTTTTCGATTTCGAGGCTATATCTGCGCAAAGAGGGCAGACTACTGACCACACAAGCCGAATCCGCGAGAACCGTGGTTGCGCTTTCGAGATCAGACTGGAGTCAAGACCGTTTCTGGAGTACGAATCCTACGAGGTGCAATCAGGCAGCAAGAGGATCCATGAATCCATTGGTCCTCCTACGCGGCTAGAACAAGGAACTTTCGACGACACGAGCCAAGTGAATGCTATGGAGTAAACTAGAATCAAAAAAATATATTCAAAACTGGAGAAACGGTAAACATTTAAATATTTCTATTTATTTTTTTTTTTTAAATCCAGTTTTGGGAATGTTTTATTTATTCGCATTCGATAAAATTACAAGTGCTGAGTATTACATGGAGGAAAATTTGAAAAACTCTGTTTTGAGAAAAAACCGTTTATAATTTAACGACTGCATTCACTGCACAGAAACATCTCCACCCCCTAACAACTGTATCTTTTAAACTACTTCAAATTTTCGAAAATCCCTAGAACACGTTATTCTAAACATGATAAAAAATCAATTTATAAAAAAAATCTATTCCTTGAGCTATTTCTTTTGTACCAAATATTGGTACATGGGTGTAATGCGGCTTGGATTGGATTGGACTACCAGTCGAATTTTAATTCGCGGGCTTGATTTATTCTTGAATGTAGGTATATACAAGTAACCTAAAGTTTACCGCGCGATGGCAATGTCTGATTATCCAAGAGCTCGCTCTGTCTGAACTGCTGACACAGCGTCTGGCCGGATGCCCGTGCATAGCCGGCGAACACTGCATATTTGCTTGACCGCTATGAGATCCAGTTTTTCACTCACTAAAGAAGTTTAAAACTGAGTATTGAGTATTCAGTATAGTCACAGCCGTCAAAGTCAATTTGTAACGCTACCAGCTTTTTGGCATCGGCCGAATTAAACGCACGATTTAATGATTCAATTTCAATTTTATTTCCGGGGTTCAATTTAACCCCGAACAAGCCGCTCCAATCAAATACAAGTGCCCTAAGAGCTTGCACAGAAGCTCTACATAAGCTCCCAAAGTGCATGCGCTACAAAAGAACAACAAAGCGCATGCGAAGCTGGGAGAATCAAAGAATACAGAACTACTGATAACGGGCAATTAGCGGACCACTGCGTCTAGTTACACCGAGAGAAACTATTTAGCGATAATTATAATAATTGATGCTGGGACAAGACCCAACACAATTCATTTACTGAAATTAGTTATCGTGCCTTAAGGGCCGTAACAACGGAGTTAGTAACTCCCACCGTAACTTCCTGATAAGAAGGAAACTCCCTCGCAACCGCTAAGGATGGCATTCATCTCCCACTTCCGACAAGAAGGAGTCAACGCCAGAGACCGCCATCTGTGACATCACCAACTGCAGCGAGGGATAATCAAATATATCCAATTACACCCTAATTTATTCTAATTGGCGTCCAACGTAAAAACTCATGTAAGTTTTATGTACATTTAATTTATGCACAAAAAAATTCAATTTTTTTATTTTTGTCATTCAATCTTCCAGAGAAAAGTCTGCAGCTAACATTTTATACAAATTAATGTTTTTTTCAATAATTTAATATAAATACATATGTTAAATTTTATATAAATATTTTTTTAATGATAAACATTAATTCATTTTTTACACTCTCTTCCTTCACTTCATAGCAAATGGTCGTGATTATTTTTTGCGCTTGCGATAAATTTTATTCTTGTCAAACGCGGGTTTGAAACCTTAACTTAAACACTTGTTTCAATACTCATATTGTGTCTTAATATTAAAGTTATACCCGTATCGCTACGCGCTTGTGCAGTGCCATATTTGGGTGAGCATTTAATAAAATTAAAAAGTCGCAATCCAAATATAGCTCTGCTTCTTTTTCATTTTCTGCCTTTTGTATTTTTGCAGTTAATTGTGCTCTTATCTTTTTGCGCGCATTTCTTTACACTTGCGCTCTCCCGTAGCTCTCTCTTTACTAACTCCCTCCTCTACCTACCTTTTATTAACCTTAGTTGGTACAGTGGTTGAAGGCTAATTTGTTTAAAAAAAAAAAAAAATAATAGAAAATCAAAAAAAATTATAAATTCATTTTTGCTAATTTGTAATATTTTTAAAATGGAATACAATGTTGTCTGCTCATTAAAATCGTGCAATAAGCCGATATCTTCGTCCCAGACCAGCATCTATTGTTGGCTGTGCGAAAGTGTCTCACATGCCAAATGTGCTGGCCTTACTGCATTTGTCTCAGATGCCGTATCCCGCCGTGTTGGCCTCCATTATGCTGCATTGGGTGCCGGGCTGTCCAAGATGCAATGCGATCATTCATGCGACAGACCAAGAATGGGTTTAAAGATTTGATCGTTGGTTTACGTAAAATCAACGCTCAACTCAGTGCGCTGGATGTTCAATTCAATAGCCTTCAGCTGTTGAATGAATCTCCTAAGCGGAAAAAATCTGCTACTAGGGAAGTTGCAGCTCCAGAGATCGCGGGACAGCTGGATCCTCCCGCAATAATGCAGTCGCTCATTTCCCTTGCTACTCCAAGAGCAGGGACGGTAAATGAAAAGTCAGCACCCGAATTTACCGTAGCAGAGCAAAACTCGACTGCTTTGTCCTCCATGGCATCACTCCAAGTGATTCCTAGGAATGCCCAAGAATTAACCCCCATAGCTTCTACTAGAAATGGTAACCCGTCGCCCGGACCCCCGGAACGGACTGATGCCGCGGTATTACCGACCGTGGCACCAAAACCATTACAGGTAATCCCACCTGTTAGACAAATATTTGTCTCACGGCTAGCCCCCGAAACCTCGGAGATTGATATCTCGGCTTATATCAAAGCCAAAACCAAGGCCGTTATTAAAGTGGAAGACATTAGGAAATTTAAATACTCGAGGCGCATGTCATCCTTCATGATACGTGTGCCAGTGCCGATGTTTGCGACGCTATGTTCGCCTGGCTTCTGGCCAGAGGACATATTTGTACAAGAGCATCAGACGAGTAAGGTAAAGAAAAAAAATTCGAAGCCTGCTGGAGTCAAGCTCCCAACATCTGTCCAATCTTCAAATAACTAACATCTTCTATCAATCTTACCTATCAGAATTGTAGGGGCCTACGTAGTAAGCTCCCTAGACTCTATTCTGATAGTCTTTCCTTTGCGTCCCATATTATAGTTTTTACTGAAACCTGGTTAAAGCCGGAGATCTTTTGCTCCGAAGTTTTTCCAAGTAGGTACACCACTTTTAGACGTGACCGACCTCTGCGAAGAGGAGGTGGAGTCTTAATTTCCATTGCCTCCGATTTCGTATCTGATGAGGTAAAGTTACCAGAGTTTGGTGATTTCGAATTCATTTGCGTTAAAGTCATATTGTCTGCCACCATCTTCCGAGCCGCCTACATACTGGCATCACTTGTCGGCTATACAGTCTGTTTCCAATCTTATGTCCGATATTGACCTTCTGGTAGTTCTTGGTGACTTTAATTTACCAGAACTCAATTGGTCAAATACTGAAAATGTATCTTTCTTATCACTTGCCACCCATCATGATTTCACGGCGGGCATCTTTGACTTGTCCCTAGGCCAGATCAACCATGTTAGAAATTCGTTAGGTCGTCTTCTTGACTTATGTTTTGTATCTGATCCAGATGGTACCACACTTTCCAGAGCTTTGCCCCTCTCAACCCCTGAAGATCCATACCACCCTACGCTTGAAGATTCAATTGAAACCAATTCTGGTGTCAATCAGAAGCCTTCCCGCGTATCAAAGAAGATTCGTTGTTTTCGTAAGGCTGATTTTCGTAAACGTAATTTGTTAATCGATACTTTTGACTGGTCCGATATTCTGGCATGCACCGATATAAATATCATCCTAGATAAATTTTATTTCACATTAAATACATTCTTTGACTTAAGTGTGCCGTGGAAATATCCGTCCGCTACAAATAATCCTCCTTGGTTTACAAGGCGCCTAACAAAATTAAAAACAGATAAAGACAGGCTTTTAAATAAATATAAAAGAACCTGTAGCAGCATAGATTTCTCAAGATACTTAATAGCTCGGCTAAATTTCACCGTGCATAACGCCGAATGTTATTGTAACGCTACCAGCTTTTTGGTAGCGGCCGAATTAAACGCACGATTTAAGGATTAAATTTCAATTTTATTTCCGGGGTTCAATTTAACCCCGAACAAGCCGCTCCAATCAAAAACCGAAATACAAGTGCCCTCAGAGCTTGCGCAGAAGCTCTACATAAGCTCCCAAAGTGCATGCGCTACAAAAGAACAACAAAGCGCATGCGAAGCTGGGAGAATCAAAGAATACAGAACTACTGATAACGGGCAATTAGCGGACCACTGCGGCTAGTTACACCGAGAAAAACTATTTAGCAATAATTATAATAATTGATGCTGGCACAAGTCCCAACATCCTCCCCCCGTTGGAAATTCAATTTTCAACAACAATCCACAAGGGCAAGTGACAGCTCCATTACACTGCCATCATCATGCTTATGATCCCGGAATTAATCAGCTTGGCCGATCCGAACATGCCCAACGTGCCGCCGAAATTGTGCAGCATGCACCAGATGAACGGCTGGCCAAAGTAGGAGTGGGTAAGCTCGTACTGCGGGAACTGCTCGCTTTGAAGGTCCAGCACAAGGATCCTGCCGCGAGGCACGGCCGAAAAGAAGGCCTCCGCCATGTCCGGCGTCCAAAACGGATTCTTCACGAACATCCAGCCCTGCAGTAGCCAAATGGCCTCCGGATCGACAGCCGTCATGGAGTTGTGAATGGCAGCCGCCGTGGATCGCATGTACTCCGGCTTAGCCACCGGTGGTTCCAGTTCGTTGAAAGGATCGCAGAAGAAGATGTGATTGGATCCATAGATGGTCACAACGCGCTGCAGGAAGCTGGTCGCTATTTGGTGAAATAACGGTTCAGTGGGATCCACAAACAGTCCACAGCAGTAGCGATCGGGGAACTGATTCCATCGCTGGACGTCCGTGAAGGAGGTGTACTTCAAGTAGTGGTGGAAGGCCTTGCAGGCGCAGACACCATCCCAGCCAGTCAACAGAATCCGGCCATTGTCCAGCTTGGTGATCTTGAAACTCCGCAGCTGGAGATCTTTGTCGACCTCCACCTGAAACCTTTTCGCTGACTTCGGGCCAATTAGTCGACGAATCACTGCCCTGGCAGCTTCAGCCTGCACCTGGGGAGGCGTACTGGGCGCCAAGTGGGCAGCCAGCTGTTGCCCCAGGTCAGGACCTCCTGTAGCTACATATCCGTTCCATGCGGCGGCCTCTCCACCGTCCAGATAAAGAGCCTCCAGCAAGGCCAAGGCCAGAAACAGATTCCATTTTAGATGCATCTTCGGTGGGAGCTGCTCCCCATGTGTCAATGTCAACGCCACAAACACAATTCTAGAAGCGATGAACTTGGCAACGGCGATCTTGGCAGCAGCCGTAACAAAAGGCCTATTAGCTTTGTCAGCGTCAATAGCAAAATAACCGTCTGCATCCGGAGACATGGCAGTCTTCTCAAATAGTGTGGCGAGAGTAACGGGGAACTTCTTTCCGGGATTGCGCCGGGCGGAGGCGCACTTTTCGATTGCTGTAGCAGACTCGTCGACAGTTGAAATATAAGCATGGGGAGTATGGTGTAGGGCGATTGCAGGATCGGGAGCCTTTACGGCTGGAACATAAGCCACCTTGGCAACTGCAGACCTCCCCCCATTGGAAGGGTGCAGGTTATATTCCAGAGTGGAGTCAGACCTGGACGCTGACTTAGTCGCCAGGGGTGACAATAAACAAAATCCCAGATCAGATGAGGGATTCGGAAGAGCAGCTTCAGGAAAGCCATCGCAGACGACTGCCAGGTGCGATGTGGAAATAGCGACCTCTGGGGGAGCGGTGGATAGTGGGGGCATTGAGGAGATGCAATTGGCCACGTCCTGGTTATCTTGATCTTTGTTCAGGTCCAGCGGGGAATCCTGACTGCATGAGCGACGATTTTCCATGGTCATTGACGCAGCACTGGGACCATTGGTGCCGTCGAGACGAGTGGAGTTTGCAGCTAGCCTCATGGAGTGCTTGGCCATTCCCACCTGGATGCAAACACGCACATCAGCGGCAAGCTGGGAGAACCTTCCGAATAGTTCACTCTCAATTTCACGGGACTTCAGCCGCTCCAACTCATCCTTTAGCGTGGTGAATTTATCACGCAACAACATTTCGAAATGCTCCAGTACCATGATGGCGATATCCTCCTTCTGCACTGCAGCCTCGACTCTATGATGCAGGGCTTCCATCTCCTGGTAGGTCACCTCTGCTCTTCGCAGCAAAAGCCTTTCCCTGCTTGTTGAAACCGAGGCACAAGCTACGTCTCCAGAGTCCATTATGCAAGTTATCGTGAAAGGGGCAAAGTGCAAGTTCAAGGCAATGGAAACAACAGCAACAAGTTTTCCATTGCACTTTACTGATCACAAAATCAAACCGGAGCGCGATCACGTCGGGGTCACCAATGTAACGCTACCAGCTTTTTGGTAGCGGCCGAATTAAACGCACGATTTAAGGATTAAATTTCAATTTTATTTCCGGGGTTCAATTTAACCCCGAACAAGCCGCTCCAATCAAAAACCGAAATACAAGTGCCCTCAGAGCTTGCGCAGAAGCTCTACATAAGCTCCCAAAGTGCATGCGCTACAAAAGAACAACAAAGCGCATGCGAAGCTGGGAGAATCAAAGAATACAGAACTACTGATAACGGGCAATTAGCGGACCACTGCGGCTAGTTACACCGAGAAAAACTATTTAGCAATAATTATAATAATTGATGCTGGCACAAGTCCCAACAGTTATAAAAATTATATTCGCCGTTGTCGGATTCAGTTCACTCAGGATCCAAAGCAGTTTTATAACTTTGTAAACACGAAGCGTAAACATGTATCTTTTCCTTCTCTACTTACGTATAAAAATTTATCAGCGACTTCAGATCAGGCCATTGCCGATTTATTCGCAAAATTTTTCCAAACAACGTATTCACCTCCTAAAACTTCTGATCAGCCATACGCTTACAACATTCAACCAACTAATCGTATATTTGTTCCATTTCTTTTTGAAAACAATCTATTATTGGATCTTCAAAAGGTAAAACCAGTTTATTCGCCAGGCCCCGACGGAGTACCAGGCTGTGTGCTAAAATACTGTGCTAGGGCTCTGTGCAAACCTCTTCAAAAACTTTTCAATTTATCTTTGGAATCTTCGATTTTCCCCTTTAAATGGAAGAAAATCTTTCATAATTCCTCTGCACAAAAAGGGGAAAAAATGCTATGCTGCCAACTACAGAGGCATCTCAAAATTGTCAGCGATTCCAAAGTTATTCGAAAAATTAATAACTCCTCATTTGCAACACCTATGCTCATCAATAATGTCTCCATGTCAGCATGGTTTCATTAAGCGTCGCTCCACCACCACTAATTTATTGGAGTTGACATCCTTTATTTTAGATGGCTTCCAAAATGAACTTCAAACTGATGTTATTTACACAGACTTTAGTAAACATTTGATTAACTGAATAATCACTCACTCTTGTTGAGTAAACTAAATCTTTTGGGATTCTCAACCGACCTCATTACGTGGATCTCCAGCTATTTAAATGGAAGAACACAGAGAGTCTTATTTAAAAATCAATATTCCTGTTTAGTCCGTGCCACATCTGGAGTCCCTGAAGGAAGCCATCTTGGCGCATTACTATTCACTCTTTTTATAAATGACTTGCCCCCATCCTTAACGAACGCGCTGGTACTAATGTACGCAGACGATGTTAAGCTTTGTCTGCAATATAAGTTCCCGTCTGCCTAAAACAGACTCCAGTCCGATCTCGATAATTTTCAAAAATGGTGTTTAGCTAATGACTTAATACTTAATGGATCAAAATGCAAACTTATGTCTTTTTATCGTACTAGTCCTCACCAGGCTTTGTACTATCTCTCTGGGATTGCCTTAGAAAAATTAACTCAGGTTAATGATCTTGGTGTCCTTTTAGACATACAACTTAAATTTTCCGACCATATTTCTTCAATGGTTAATAAGGCTAAAGGTGTTCTCGGTTTTATTAAAAGATGGGCTAAAGAATTTAACGACCCTTATATTACCAAAAGCTTATTTATATCCTTGGTCCGTCCGATACTGGAGTACGGTTCATGTGTCTGGTGTCCCCAATACGGTGATCATCAAGACCGCATAGAATCCGTACAAAAGAACTTCTTAATATTTGGTCTTAGAGGACTTATCTGGGACGCAAATCTTCACCTTCCTTCGTATAATAGTAGCCTCCTACTAATAAACTTACCCTCCTTAACAAATCGTAGAATAATGCTGGGTGTCGTTTTCCTACACAACCTTATTAATAGTGATGTAGATAGCCAGCACTTACTAACACGCTTACAGTTTAACGATCCGAATAGAAGGACCAGAAACTTTAGTCCTTTATTCTTAAGCCATTGTAGATCGACATATGCACAGCATGATCCCCTTAGGATTTTATGTTCGAACTACATTTACTAATTCGAATTTATTATTTATATTTACTAACTCGAATTTATTCCCGCGATTCGAGACGTACTTTATGAGGCAGGCGCCCCTCGGTCGGTTGGGTGGGAGGTGGGCTGTACGTATGCAGTGGGAACTGCGCGCAAAAAAAAAAAAAAAAAAAAAAGAAAAATATTTTTTACAACAACTTAAAAAATAAACTGTTACAACTCAATATTACGGGACAATTACTTTCGCGTATTGTTTGCATTACTTTTTTTGTGAATAAATAAATAATTATTTTTGTGCAACCATACAGAAACTGCGAAATAAAAAAACTATTTTAACCAAGGCTAAACGAATAACTGCTAGCACAAAATTTAAATTCATATCGAAAATAATTCATATAATTGTGTAATCAGCTGAACATAGTAGAATAAGTGTTCAGTAGAATAAGTTAACTGAACAGCGAATAGTTAGTCTTAAGCAAGATTCAAGAGAGAAAGCATGCTAAAGTTAAGACCAAATTGTCATAATGTTAAACACTATATCTAATATACCCAAACATTAATAAACCTATGAGACCACTAAGAAAACCATCCTCTCACAATTGTGTGCATTTAATACAGCTTTTTATATGTCTCTTATGTTATACAAGAATTCTTAAAATTAGCTGCGCAGTCTTGATTATTTTTTTTTGTCTCCCCACTCCATTTTTGCCCTCGCGGCCCCTCACTAGCCCAATTGCCTCTATGGTCATGCGACCATATAATCTATGATCATTGCCTCATGTAGCTTTTATAGCTTCAGCTCCACATGAGCAATCCCTTCCACCAGTATAGGAACATAAGACAATTCTCCAATTCTCCGACAATTCTGAGTCCGAGACCGAAGGGCCGGCCAGATTTTCTACACCCAAAAGCGCAAGCGCTAGCGCACACACAGCTGCAAATTCAACTGGAACAAATGACGGCCACTATACAGGCGGCCGTTAACCATGCCGTTCAGGAAGCAAGTCTCGAAAGCCAGCGTAGGGAAAATGAGCTGCGTCAAGCTTTACAGCAGCTGACGGCCCAAGTCAATGCAGTATAGAACGCTCTCGCCCAAGCGGAAGCTCACCAAGTTAAATTCAATGATCCAATAGAAATTAAAGATAATGTCAAACGTGACGAGCCCCTAGATGCCGTTAAGTGCCTGCCCGAATTTACGCGAGCACAAGACGCATATGTCTCTTGGCAGCATGCGGTAGTAGTCGCATATTATATTTTTAGGAATTACGTAAATAGCTCGCGCCATTATCAGGCGGTAATTATTATAAGGAGTAAAATAAGAGGTCCTGCCGATGGCATGCTGCCCTCGTTTGTAACTGTATTGAAATGACTCGCTCCTACAATACTATGACGAGGTCGAAAAAAAACGCACCTTGCTTTTATGTAAAAAATTGTGGTCCAAAAGTTTTGTGTTACAAATTCCGGAATGACGCACTCCGAGTATTTATCTCGGGACTCAAATCCAGTCTCACGGATGTCTTCTTTTCGGCAAAGCCGAAGGATATGCCATCAGCACTTGTTATGGCTCAAGAAGTGGAGTCTTACCACGAAAGATACTCCTTCGCAGCTTCATTTGCAAAAAGTCAGGAAGACAGGTATAAGAAACAACATCCGAAGGCGCGAGAACGCCAACAGGCTTCTGCGCATACAAATTCCTAGACAAGTACTGGTAAAAAACCATACTACACAAAAAAGCACAACGTGCAAGTACACTCTGCTCCACTCAGTAAAGATACACCCGAGCCCATAGACATTGACCCATCACTGTCCAAGATGCTTAAGCCATCTCAAGCCCCGGCATACCAAAACAGGAAGCCGGCCGTGTCCAACCGATCGGACCAGCACAAAAGGCAGAGTGTTAACCCGTTACGCAGAGCGCAGGAGAAACCGGGGAGAAATCTGATTCGAACGTCATTAATTTTTTAGGCGAAAGTTGCTGCTACCCGTCATAAGACGAAGAGTAGCGGGGGTAGAAATGAAGCTTTTGATAGCCACGGGTGCGTCAAAAAATTTCAACCGTCCAAATGAAGGATTGAAAGGCGTCCGCCCGTAGAATCGCCATTTTCGATACATTCTATCTATGGCGTCACCACCATCGCAAAAAAATGCTTCATATCCCTATTCAACTTGAAGGCCACGTTCTTCATCTTACCAGATTTGTCCTCCTTTGATGCCGTCATCCGTCTTGACCTGTTAAAACAGGCAGGGGCATCACTTTGCCTAGCTTCCGGCCACCTTAAATGGGGCTCCGAAGTAGAAAAGCTAGAATTCCAATCATGCCAATCGAAGGTACCACCTTTAGTCAGAAAACCATTTTAAAAAAGGCTAAGCGAACGCCCACATACGGATCGTAGACTCGGTTCTAAAGAGCCTGCAAGACGCCAACATGAGGGTGTCAGCGCAAAAATCTGTCTTTTTCAAAAAGAGTGTTATCCTTTTGGGGTTTATAGTCACCAACAATGGGACTACTACGGACCCGGAAAAGGTCAAGGCCATCCAGGAATTCCCGGAGCTTAAAAAAGTGTTTGAAGTCAGAACATTCATGGGCTTGGCTAGCTATTATAGATGCTTTATTAAAGATTTTGCTTCAATAGCTCAGCCCATTTCGAGCATTTTATAAGGGGAACATGGAAATATCAGCAGATACAGATCCAGAAACATCCAGGTAGAGCTTAGCGAACCGCAACAACTGGCTTTCCAAAAGCCTCGTAACATCCTGGCTTTTGAGGATGTCATCCTTAGATACCCGGATTATAAAAAAGCATTTGATTTAACGACAGATGCCTCAGCTCACGGCAGTGCTATCCCAAGAAGGGCGACCCGTTACTATGATCTCCAGAACCTTAAATGACAGAGAAGTTAACTACGCTACCAACGAAAAAGAGCTGTAAGCCATAGTCTAGGCGCTAGAAAAACTGCGTCATTATTTGTATGTAGTTAAAGATATAAATATCTACTCTGACCACAAACCGTTGACCTACGCGGTATCGGAATCCAATGCGAATACAAGAAGTGGACAAAAATGGACAGGGGTATCGACGACTGCTGTGCCAAAGTCTTTGACAAGCCTGTTAACCTTTTTGCGGATGCCTTCTTAAGACAACAACTTAACGTTATAGAAGAGGCATTCTCATGCGCGGTCACAATTCTCAGTGAGTTGTCGCTAACCCACACGATTCAATACACGGACAAGCCTCATAATTGCTTTCAAAACCAGATAACTTTGGAGGAAGCACGGTTTCCGTCAAAACGCAGCTTCGTGCTCTTTGGAAACAAGAGACGGCATAACATTGACTTCACTTGCGAGGAATCATTGCTTGAGGAGCACAACAGGACTCACTGATCGGCCCAAGAAAACGTGAAGCAGGTACTCTCAGAGTACTACTTCCCGAAAATGGCCAAGCTAGAGAATGAAATTGTCGCTAATTGCAAGACATGCGCTAAGGCTAAATATGACAGACATCCAAAAAAACATGAGCTTAGTGAAACACCAATCCCATCTCATCCCATCTCCACGGAAAAAAAATATTTCCTTACATGCATTGACAAAGTCTCGAAATTTGCCATCACCCAACCAATCCCCTCTCGAACCATAGAGGACCTCAAACCAGCACTACTACATCTAATGAATATTTTCCCTAAAACCAAGGTCATATATTGCGACAACGAACCATCGTTGAACTCGCACACCATTTTGACCATGCTGGAAAACCATTTCGGCGTTAGCATCGCACACGCCCAGGATAAGCTGCGAAACAGGGAAAACGCTTCCCGACAATACAGGGTGTTCGAAGTTGGCGAAAATGTCCCAGTGAAGTCCAACAGGCGAATAGGGAACAAACTCTCACCATTGTCCGAGGAAAAAACTATGGAAGCGGACATGGGGACCATTGTCCTCATTAAGGGGAGGGTTGTCCACAAGGACAACCTTAGATAGGCCGAGCATTGCAGTATTATCGCTCGCCTGATAATTTTTCATTTTTTACTTCTTTTGTTCCTAGCCACTTGGCATTGGTTTTTTTTTACCGGTTTACAGGTTTACAACCATACCCCTGACATTCCTTTGGACTATACCCTCGGCACGCGTCACGGACTACTCAGAAGCTAAATACATTCCCATTGATGATGGTCGAATTCTGGTATGGGAGGAGTTCGCGTTTGTCAAAAACTCTGCGAATCTCTCGGAATATAGGCGCATCATAGAAGAGACCGATGGAATGACCAACATTTTCCCTCAGTGACATATGCAGAAACTCTTTATCGTTGATGTCGCTCATCTACGCGATTGAGCATTCATCATAGAGTAGCCAGAAGCTCAGACTTCCTAGGGACAGCGTTGAAAGTAGTAGTGTTTTGTCCGTTAAGATCCTAAAATCCGATAACATTTTACACTTTATTATTAAGTTTCATAAAATTAAGTCGGCCTGCAACAAAATCACTGTTTTTTCCCGTGTCGCATCACGACACTATACTCAGGCTGAAGGATAACGTGATAGCGGAATGCGATGGGGAAATCTACACGGTAAAGAATTTCTCTACAACAACAGAGGCCACGCTTTGCCAGCTAGCGCTTAGGAGATAATGTGCTCAAGAGCTCCACACTGGAGGCTTTACGCATTTCGAAAGCGCAAAGCGATCTGCAACCCCTTACTTACGTCGGCGATGGGATTGTAATTGTAAACGATCGCCCGGCTCGCGTGAGTGTGGACAAAGGCACCTGTGTCCATATACTGGATACATACCTCATCACCTTTACCGAGAGTGGGACCGTCAACGAAACCCGATTTGTCAACCATGACACAGCCCAGAAGAGAACTCCAGGAGTTGCCAGCTCGCCTTCACTGATCGTCACCATGGATCGCAATGTTCTCAGCCTTCCACACCTTCACCGGTTAAGTGAACGCAATCTGGAACATATTAAAGAGTTCGGGAAGGAGATCAATGACCACCGGTCATATCAGATGGTAGTCATTGTGGGAGCAATATGCTGCGCTTTGATCTACATCGGCTTAACCTATCGGCGAGTCACCCAGGCCAGAGTCACCCAGAGATGATTGCCAAATAAGGTCGGCCGAGGGCGGCCTCATTCTTGAAAGAGGAGTAGTTAACTAAAGTTAACCGCGCGACGGTAATGTCCGATTATCCAAGAGCTCGCTCTGGCTGAACTGTTGACACAGTTCACAGTTGACACAGCCGGCGAACACTACATATTTTCATGGCCGCTATGAGATCCAATTTTTGTTAGCTTTTAGTCAGTTTATGTCCGAGCTTCACTCAATAAAGAAGTCTTAAGCTGAATATTGAGTATTGGCACAGCCGTCAAAGTCAGATCATTTACTGAAATTGGTTATCGTGCCTTAAGGGCCGTAACAACGGAGTTAATAGCTCCCACCGTAACTTCCTGATAAAAAGGAAACTCCCTCGGCAACAGCTAGGGATCGCATTCATCTCCCACTTTCGACAAGAAGGAGGAACCCCCTCGGCAAACGCCAGGGATCACCCACATCTGTGACGTCACCGACAGCAGCGAGGGATAATCAAATATATCCAAATACACCCTAATTTATTATAATTTACATATTAAATATGTATGTTGATTAAAATCGAACACTACACTGCAGTACCAGTGTTGCAGAGTTCCTTTGGGAACTCTCCATTACCTGCTCACTATCCATGAGGAATTCCCTAGTGCAGGTATATGAAATTCCTAATGAAATTTTTGTATGGGATTTCCAATGCATCGGTGACCTGGAGAAGTTTCTCCCTAACTGGATAGGGAATTACCCCAATAATTCCCGTAAAGAATTCCCTCAAAGAGTTCTTCGGGATTTCCTTCAAAAAAATCCCAAGGAAGTTCTTTAAGAGATTTTGAAAACCTATACCTATTCCTACTTAAAACCTCCCAATTTGTAATTAACGAATTGTAAACTAAGTACATTTTAAACTAAGTTAAGTAACATTTAAAAATATCGCAAGCACTACCTATTTTTTGTACTTGCTCTCCACTGGGAATTGAACGTTTTCTTCCGGAAAACCCACGACTCTAAGATTAACAGGCAGACATCTTAACCATTGAACCATGAGGTTAAAAGTTTCCGCGCAAAATATGTACAATGACAAGACAATTTTGGTGATAAATAGGCTTTAAAACCCAAACATACGACAAATACTCTCACTCTCCGATCACTGTATTTGTAGAGAGCATTATTTTCTCTCATCAGACTGTCTTTGCATTTTCTCTTGTTTTTTCTGGTACTGCAGTGTAATTTTATTAGGACAAGATTTGAGAACTAAAATTGAACTGTAAAATTGAATTTCAGAACTGAAATTCATGTCACTGCCTTTCACGCCGAAATGTACAAATTTCGTTCGAAAAGCAGAAACAATTCAATAAGATGAGCCGTTCGAACTTTAAAACAAAGTAAGCGAAGTAGTTCTGCCGGCCCTCTGCTACTTCTAAAGTTCGAAATTACGCAAATTCGATATTGGTTATTCATCACCAACATTTTCTGGTCGTTCTAAATATTTTTCGAGAAAAACTTTAACCCCATGGTTTAATGGTTAAAATGTCTGCCTGTTAATCTTAAGGTCGTGGTCTCTATATAAAATGGTTTATTTCTTAAAATGAGAATTTAAAGAAATTAATATTTTTATACATGCAAAATTCAAGGGCTATATCATGTCAGTCACGTCTTACGCACGATTCCTTCATAGCTTAAAGGTTGGTTAAGCATGTTGGTCCAGTATACAAAAGCACGAAGGTTCTATTCCCAGTGGAGGGTAAGTAATTCATATATGTAGTTTTCAATATTTATAATGTTACTTAACATTTTAATTTAGTTTACAAAAGGTAAACATAAATTAACATCAACTGTATTAAAATACATTAAAAATAATCAAAAATTTTAAAATGTTTAAATTTAATTTTAAATTTAATTTAAATTTAATTTAAACATTTTAAACATATACATTTAAACATAATTTAAAAATTTAATTGCTTTTATTTTGGTTCATTAATGAGCCCTCATGTATTCAACTTTTTCAACCCGGATTCATACTTCCTTTTCAGGGCTGATTCAGCACTGCAATTTTGGTCTGAATCAGGGCTGATTTCGAGATTATTTTCCCTCCTGAATCATGATTCGGAATCAGGGCGGATTATGGGCTAAATCATGCCCGAATATGGAATTTATGGCCGAGCACTTTGTTCTACATTTCAGGGATGATTCGTGAGGGAGCAGGGGGGCGCATGGGTGATTCAAGCGTGTTTCATGGGTGACTGGTACTGCAGGGTATAGATAACTTATATCGTGTAAATCGAATCTTTAACTGTTCATAATCCGATTTCAGAACCTTAGAAGATTCTACAAATTGAAATGTTAATAATATAAGCGATAATAAAGAATTATGCTTATAATATAAGCCAACATTGATTTACGTTGTTTACAATAAACCAAATAAGTGTGACCGGATAAAATCATGCTAGCCTCGACAAATAGTTTCGTAAAACACAATTTCACACAGGGCGACTCGATTTTTTTACATTAACAATGAATCACAAACATCAAATTAGGTGGACCGTTGTGCGTTGCAAAGAAATACCAAAAAAGCCACTCATTAAATATATCGAGAAAGGGGAGCACTTAATCTGAAAGCACTACATAAACGTGACTGCTTCTCTTCGAGACAAAAACAAACAGTTACGGGAAAGAGCAAAATATGGAGTTGAACAAACAGTATTACAAATGCCAAAAACGGACTAACTGGATGGAAATTAACAGAAGTGTAAAGGACGTAAACCGTTTTCACTTCTTTTACGCTAAAAATTCCAATATTAAAAATGAGTTAAAAAATGAAAAATCAATTCAACGACCGGTGTTTCATATAACAATAAAGTGTACAATTTTAACGTATATATTGACTATACTTATTTTTTCTAATGGGATTAACGGAACATTGTTCGAGGATGTGTCCAATAAAATTCAACCGGATTATAATCATGACGTCCAAAAATTCTTATCAGTTGACGTGCCTGCGTCATTTAATTCTCCAAGGCAAGTTTTCGCGCAATAATTAAAAAAAAATTATATATATATATATATATAAATTTTATATACATTTTATTTAAGTTTTCAAAAGGGAAACGAGTATAACACACAACTATTTACCGTTATATGCAATGACCGTAACAGACGTTTTTGTTTGGTTTACATGGATTTGTATGTGGGCACTTCCTTACATATTGTATACATATGTCCAGATATATCTGGTTGTGTGCGGTTTATAAACAGATCTAGATAATGTACATACATATGTACTTATCCATGCGGTGACTCAACAATCTGGTTTTCTTGACAAATGAATTATATTTAATATGATATTATTTTTTTTTTTAATTTTTATTTTTATTTAAAGATCAATAAGAAATTGAAAATTACGATCAAAGAAAAATATTAAGTCACCACTACTTAATAATTAAATTTCATACAATTCACAATAATTTAAATTTATGAAAATTGTTTTTTTCAATGATATCACATTTTTTTATATGAATCAACCAACTTCATTATTATTTTACATAAATTTTACAAGTTATAAACCAAAAACTAAAAATAGCCACTGAAAAAATGTGAACATACGATTCCTTACCACTCATATAATTTATATAACTAAAAAAGGTAATATTTTTTAGCCCCTAGGCATTAATAACTGCTTACCTAAAAACAACCATCTTTTAGGCCACTCATTGTGGAGCCTCTCTCAGCATAGAAGTACTACTTATTCGGTGTTTTCAAATATCAACAGATCACGTGTTCAAAAATACAGCAAACCAATATGGGAATCAGAAAATAAATGGGTATAACTTATGTACATATCTAAAAATCGGACGATTTAGCTGAAAACTAACGCTACAGAAATATGCCACTTTTGGGGACGGTATGGGGCGTGGCAAAAATTAGAAACAAACTTCATCTGCGTGCGTATTACATATATGAGTCTACGAAGCAAAACCGTATAGCTCTATCGCTTGGAGTCTCTGAGATCCATGCGTTCATACAGACGGATAGACGGACATGGATATATCGACTGATGTTTATGCTGATCAAGCATACCTATATACATATATGTATATAAATACATACTTTATTTAGTATTTTTCGTATGTTTTGTTTTTACCGCATATTCGTTATTCATCACCAACATTTTTTTGTGATTCTAAATATTCTGCGCGGAAAACTGCTCGAGTTTATGTTTAAGATGTCTGCCTGTTAATCTTCGTGGTCGTGGGTGCGATTCTCACACAAAAAAAGTTTTATTATACCCTTATACCTTATACCGAGTTGTTATACCCTTGCAGAAGGTATTATAATTTTGGTCAAAAGTGTGCAACGCAGTGAAGGAGATATCTCCGACCCTATAAAGTATATATATTCTTGATCATATAATATGTGTATATATTCTGATAGTCTCTCAGTTTTAAAGCTCAGTTTTCAAACTTTGCATACATCCTTCTTTTCTTTGCAGGGAGTATATAAGTTGGATCGGTCAACTATATCCTATAGCTGCCATATAACTGAATGATCGGAAACTCCATAACTTTGTTTTTTAAGTTAAAGGGCTGGGACTTTCTATGGATTCCATTTTGAGCAAACTTATCCGATGTACCCAATTTTATAAGGATCGGCCGACTATATCCTATTGCCGCCATATAACTGAACGATCGGAAAATTTATTTGATAGTAAAATTCTTATAAGGATCGGCACACTATATTCGATCCGATATATACAATGTAAGCTACCACTTAAGTGCAAGGGTATTTAACTTTGGCTGCTCCCGAAGTTAGCTTTCCTTTCTTGTTTTTTTTTGTTAAGTTAGGGGCTGTTCAAATATTACGTAATCAACAAGTGGGGGAGGGGGTCTGCGAAATGATTACGTTTCATGTTATCATAATTTTTCTTCCCATAGCATTTTGATTACATAAATCACCAAAATCGTGTTTACGTAATATATGGACAGCCCCTTAGAAGGATGGGTTTTTCGATTAACTCTATTTTGGAAAAACCCAATCTGCCTAAATAAGGATTGGTCGACTATATCCTATAGATGCCGTATAACTGATCGGAGCGATCGATGCTTTTGTATTAACATTTGTATTAATACAATTGATTTGATAGTGAAATTCTTATATGGAACGGACACTTATAATAAAGGCTACCACTTAACTGCAAGGATATATAAACTTCGGCTCCGTCTGAAGTAAGCTTTCCTTGATAGGAAAGCTAGAAAGGCTTGCATGTCGGTCCTGTGTAAAAAAGTACTGATTGGTGGAAATCGGTGGTATCATGAAAAATAATCATTGTCTTAATATTTTGGAGACCAATCTCCCAGACTTCCTTGACAAATGTGCTTAGCGCATAGAACAAATCATTTTTCAACAAGACGGAGGCTAAAATCGTGAAAAATTGGTTACGCAGTTTTCAGCTTTTGCGGTGGCCAGCTATTTCTGGGCTCTGCTAAAAAAAAACGACTGGCAAAGGCAAAGGCTTTGAGGAACTGTGGGTCAGGATAGAAACCGAGTGGAAAAATATTTTAAAATAAATTATTCAGAATTTTGTTGAATGTATGCCGAAGCGCATTAAAAGTGTCATCAAAGCTATGGGTCTTTGGACAAAATTTTAGGAATTTAGGAATTTTAAATTTAAGGAATAACCATGAAAAAGCACAAACGTGCAAAAGTGGATACAATGACAAATAAAATCAAAAAAATAAATAAATAAACAAATCAATTTAAATATAAAAATTGTATTAATTTAATTTAATTTTTTTTTCTTTATTTTATTTACAATCTATCTATCTAAAGATAATAATAAAATTTTATGGCATAGGGGGGATGGCAGAAAATTTTTAATTTTTTTTACATGTAGGGGATATTTAAAAGGAAATGTTTATTACCACTCCTTGGGTGGCCTAATGGGAAGAACAAGGGGGTGGTGCCTTTTCAGACTGTCAAGTAGGTTAACGGCTAGCGGGTTGCAGTTTCGATCCAGTCTCTCCTGATACTTCAAAGCGTACGCTTTAACTTCGTCGGTTACTTTATTAAGTAAAGGCAGTATGGTGCCATTCAGTCGGACCTCCGGGCAGCTTTTAGGGCGGGTTGCGAATGTTATGTGCGATGACTTGCTTTCGTTAACGACGACATTCCTCTTAGCAGCCACGGTTCCAATTTTAAGAGTTGTAGTTGCAGGATTGCTGATGCGTCTGTTGAAGTGGCTAAAAATGCTGTGTCGTCGGCGTATGTTGCAACAACGAGATTTTCTCTTTCAAGCACGGGAATGTCGGCAGTGAAAAGGGTATACAAAATGGGGCCTAACACGCTTCCCTGAGGTACACCTGCTCTGACCTCAAAGATTTCGGACTCAGCCCATTCGCATCAAACAAAGAATAGGCGCCTAAACTTATTATTTGAATTTTTGTATTTTTATATGTAGTATAAATGAATAGAGATTATTGGAAATAATTTTATTTTGGCGATTAATATTTTTTTTAAATATTTTTACCAATTGTATAACACTTTGAAGTCAAAAGTGAAAAACATGTATCTACATGTGCTCGCCACTGTAGGTTTAAAAAATAGTCCGAAGCTTCTCTCTTTAAAAACACCCAATGTTATTTACAAAACAATTGCTAGATTGGTAAAAACTACAAATAATTTTTACAACTTATTTGATCTGGTTTGAACTGATTTTTTCTGTCTTTTTCTTTTCTGTTTTTTTTCTGTCTTTTTTTCTAAGATGACTGTCAGAGTTTCGTCTTAGTTAAAATTCGAACAGAAAAAAATCATATATAATAAATTAAAAACGTATGAGCTTCGCTGCAAAGACTCGCGAGCAGGGGTGCTAAGCTGTACTGGCAAGGGCATTCTCATAGTGCTCTTACGTTTTGTTATTGCTCAGGTGCTCATGTGTGCAATTTTTTCTTTCTCTGACAGAATCACTGAGCAATCCAACAACAACTTCATTGCCTTTTTTTTTAAATGTTTTTTTTCAAATCTCTATATATTTAATTTCTTATTATATTTTTTTTACTATGTTTTCGCTCAGTGAGCTGCTCACTAACAGATACATTTTTGTGTGGTTCGTTTAAAACAAATATTTGCTACTTGCTTAGTGAGCAAACCTGCTTTAAAGTCTTAACAGTTGATGCTTGTATCTTCATCGTCTAGCTTAATGGTAGAGGATTGAACACAAGATCGGAAATAGCGGTGGCTCGAGAGCAACAAATCAGAAAACCAGAATTTAAAAAAAATAGGTTGATTTGTTTTTAAAAGGTCGCTGTCCCTTAAACGTCATTGGTCGGATCATTAAATAAGTACAATGAGCTTGTTTAAAAATTTCATTCCTGATTAGATATTTTTAAAGTAAATTAAAAAATTATCTGATCTGATAACGTGAATTAATTTTAAGTGCATAAAATTACTTGTAGAAATAAAAAAAATAATTTTGGTCGATTCGTTATTAAAGCCTTCTGATTATATTTTTTTTTTTCATGAGTCATGGAAATTTCCATTTTTATCGATTATACAAAGATATCGCTAATCGATATAGGCAAAAATGAAACTAATCATGACGTTATTTTTGTTTCAATTATTGGTACATTACTATATACCTATGTACATATATAAAAAAACTTGGTGGTATATTTTTCAGATTTTTAAAGTACATTTTTAATAATTATAAAGACAGTTATTAATATTTGAGGAACATATTCAAAAGAATGTTCACAAACGACATTGTGCGATAAACCTTTCAATCTTTTTCTTGAAAATTGTGCTCTACCCGCATAACTGTATCAAATAAAAACAAGAATGGAAATCTAACTTCGGGCGGAGCCGAAGTTGATATTCCCTTGCAGATATGTGGCAGCTTATATTATTAGATATATATCGGATTTTATATTTATATAGTCGGCCGATCCTTATAAAACTCGGCAGATCAAATTAGTTTGCCGAAAGTAGAATCCATGCAAAGTCCCAGTCTTCTAACTTAAAAAACAACAGAGATATGGCATTTCCGATCAATCAGTTATATGGCAGCTATAGGATATAGTCGGCCGATCCTTATGATATTTGGCAGATCGAATAAGGCTGCTAAAAGAGGAGTGCCGGCCGTTCCGACTTATATACTGCCTGCAAAGGAAAGAAGGATGTGTGCAAAGTTTGAAGTCGATAGCTTTAAAACTGAGAGACTAGTTTGCGTAAAAACCGACATACAGACGGACAGACATACCGACGGACAGACGGACATGCTTTTATCGACTCAGGAGGTAATCCTGATCAAGAATATATATACTTTATAGGGTCGGAGATGTCTCCTTCACGGCGTTGCACACTTTTGACCAAAATTATAATACCTTCTAAAAGGGTATAACAAGAATGGATATCTAACTTCGGTCGGAGCCGAAGTTGATACACCCTTGCAGTTAAGTGGTAGCTTATTTTATTAGATATATATCGGATCTTATATAGTCGGCCGATCCTTATGAAATTTGGCAGATCGAATTAATTTGCCTAAAATGGGACGCATATAAAGTCGCATCCTTCTAACATCAAAAACAACAGAGATATGGCTTTTCCGATCAATCAGTTATATGGCAGCTATAGGATATAGTCGGCCGATCCTTATGTAATAAGGATAAGGCAGAGCGAATAAGTTTGCCAAATGTAGGATCCATTGCAAGTCATATCGTTCTAACTTAAAAAACAACAAAGTTATGGCATTTCCGATCAATCAGTTATATGGCGGCTATAGGATATAGTTGACCGATCGCGGCTGCTCCGACTTATATATTGCACACTTTTGTTCAAAATTATAATACCATCTGCAAGGGTATAATAACGCAAACGAGCATAGGACTTTTCAGTGGAAAGGAAACTAGAAAAAATTATTTTAAAATAGTTTTTCTTGAATAAATTTTGATAGAAATATTGGGTCGGGATGGTTTGATACCAATCGAGCAGAATGACATATTTTGAAGCAGAAGAGAACTATGTGTGAAGAAAACTATAAGTCTGGTGACACCAATCTTCCCCACTATCACCAGTTTGGTGAATTAAAACAGTTTTATTTTTATAAAATTTTCTCACAAGCGAAACTGCTTAGGCAAAAGTTTGGACAAAATTGATCTAATGAAAACAATACCTTTTATTTGGTATATCACTCATTCAGATTGAACGCACACAGAAAATTTTTAATACTTTGGCTATACAAAAAAGACGCGTGAAGACTCGCTTCTACTTTGTAACGAACTGTTCTTGCTGATCGGTGCCACGGCTAGCTCAAAGAGTTTATGGATCGTTCCACCGAATTTATAGATTCGACGTGACTGCCCGAGCCCAGAAATAACACAGGCTGCTTCGTTTCACAACTGTCCCCTTTATTTGTACGATATTTGCACAGGTTGGAAACAAAGTTTACAAAAGGGTGGATCTCACCGGCTGCTCGGCTCGGCCGATCGACCGCTCGTCCTCCCCTCGGTCACCGGTCACCGTTCCGGGTTGGTGCCCGGCAGGACGTGTGGTCTCGGTGCCTGGCGCCGGTTCGGCTCACGGTTTCCTCCGTTTGGGGGGGCCTGTGTTGCCCCTCTCCTGCCGGTGGCGCCGCTCTCGACGTCCCTCTTCTGTGCGTCGCCGCTGCTTTGGTCGTCATCGTTGCTCCCGTCGTCGATGCTGCTCCCGTTGTCACTGCTCCCGTTGTCGCTGCTCCTCTTGTCGCTGTCGCTGCTCCTCTTCTGTGGGTGCGTGGATCGTTGTTATTCTTGGCTCACTGGGACTGCCCTTTCGCCGTGGCCGGCACCTAATCCGTGTTGGCGGACCAATAGGCTCACCTCCCAGGCGTAAGCCGGGCAGGATGCGTTTCTTAATGCCTGGCGGCCGGATCAGGGCCCGAAGGGCCTACCTACCCCACAGGATACGCCCCCGGTTGCGTCTGCCACTCGCCTCCAAACACCGGCGTGCATACGCTCCGCAGGATCTATGGATGATCAGAGGTTTGGCGTCGCGCCTCCCTTCACTCCAGGTGATATGCTGTGCCTACGCTCCAGCGCCTGGATCAGGAGTCTCTTGACTTTACCAGGACGTCCCTGTTTGGTTTTATTGCTGGGCTTGAGTTCCCGAGCTGGCTATCCCTCGCTTTACAGGATCACACCTGGTCACAACGGGCAGGAATCTGTAAGGCGTACGCCAGACCGATCCGACGCCCTTGCTATAACACCAGGATACCTGTCGTGTCCGGGAGTAACTCAACCCGACTCTATTTACCCTTGGGCTTCAGTTCCGCCGCGGATCCTGGATCCTTTTCCCACTTGCTCCTTGATTTATCCTCTTCCGATGACTCGCGTACAGCCGCCGGACTTACCCACAGGGGGTCCCTGAGCCAATGATCATAGATCCTTGCGCACTCGCTTTAATTGAGACTTTAAACTTGAGACTTGAGACTCGCTTTAACTTGAGACTGTCGGACTTACCCACGGGGGGTCCTTCAGCATATACTCCTAATTCCTCCAAGGAAACTTTCTCGCATGAATGTTAGACTTACCCACGGGGGTCTTTCACTCAACTCTTCCAGCTTCCCTAGAAGACTCGGTCTCGATCTACTCCAGGGGCCCTCCTTATATAGCTCCAGAGGCGCCCGTTAATCCTTGCAACTCTTTCTTCCTGCCGTTAATCCTTCAGCTTTCTATTCCCGCCGTTAATCCCACTTTCCAATTAGTCGAACCGGCGGCTCCCGTTCTCACCCCCTTTTCCCCCTTTGGCTACCGGCCCGCATCGTTATTATGCCGCGGCAGCGGCTTTCTTCCAGGAGCTCCCCCCGCGCTCCCCCTTGGGCCACCGGCCCGCATTTTTATTGTGCCGGGCATTGGCTCTTTTGGCAGCTCCAACTGCATTTCTCTTCTTCCGTACTTTCTAAACACCGCGGCCTCTATGTTCCCCGCCCCCACCTCTCTTTCTCCTACATCCGCGCACGGCAGTCGCGCAGGCCCGTCCGGAACCGTTACGTTCCACGTTGTCTCCGCTTCCTCCTGCATCCGCGCACGGCCGTCACGGAGGCCCGTCCGGAACCGTACGTTCCACGTTGTCTCCGCTTTCTCCTGCATCCGCGCACCGCCGCGCGAACTCCTTTGCCCGCTGCTGCCCCCTTCTTGCCACTTGTCTTGGCGTGTGGGAGATTTAATCTCCTCACAACTTTTAAGAAGAAAGCTGCATGTCGATCATGTAGCAATATTTACCGTCTATAGACGGTGTACGAAACGAGCTCTTGAAAAAGTAAATTTTACCATTTCAAGCTTTTGTTGGATTGGATTATCTAAAATATTCAGCAGATTCACAGCTATTAAATAGCTATTATGTTAACCTTGGGCTTACATAATATGTCTTCCTTGGGCTTCGATGCAGAGCCCCAATCGTTTCTGGAAATTTAGCGCAATGGGCCGCAGTTCTTCTTCTTCCTTGCTCGATGAAAACAAAGGGGTTTTGCCAGGATATTCCTCCCCAAACTATTACAGACTGCTCACATTGACGGCGCTCGATTATTGCAGAGGTACCTGGAGCTTCAGCTGACCAGCTTCGGTCATTTTGGTAATTGTGTGCCTGTTGAATGGTGAATATCTTCTCTCGTGAATATCTGGCGAATTCTGGAAGTGTTGGCGGTGCATGGTCGGCCTCGTCCGGGCCGGTCACCTTCATGGCCAAGCTAATTAAATCGCCGGATAGCGTCAGAGAACGTTTGTTTTGGTATGCCGAGTAAAGGAACAATGTCGCATTGGCAATTTTCTTGTTGAAATAGTTTTAAAATTGCACGATTATTAGACATCTTGAAATAAATATCAAATTGACGGAACAGGCTATCGTTAAATGCATTTCTGTAACCGCTGCACCATAAAACATTTGTGATCATTTGCTTCAAAATTCGTCCGGGTTATTTCTTGTCACATTGTCACATAGTACATATAGAGAAGGTCCAAGTTGGCTTCCTTGTGGAACTCCAACTTAAATGATATAATCGCCCGATATTGCTGCGTTGTATCTCACTGAGAATAACCTGTTGCAGGGGTACGACTTGAATAGCTCGTGGGTGTATGTAGCGCAGGGCGTTATGAATTTGTGTATGAAACCATAAATCCAGACACGGTCAAAGGCTTGAGAAACGTCGATGAATATAGAGCTGCAGTACTCTCCATGTTCGAAAGGTGAGCTTATTGCCAAATTGGTTTGCCGGGCGCCGAGAGTATTGTAAGCATCAGGTATGACATTATGCGAGTTAGAAGGCATTTTTTGAACACTTTAGACAAACTAGATAATGTTCAGTCTTCGTTTTATACGCGGAACAACTTGAAAGTTCTCATATACTACCATCGCAACAATTTTATTGAGCAGGGTTCGACCTTTTCTCTCTGATGTAGATGTGAGGGAGCTCATGTGTTTTAGGATGGAACCTCCGCCAGGATGTAAAATATGATACTGAATCTCCCTGGTTATTTGTCGATCTCCTGAATGTGGTTTATTTTTGTTTTGTTGCTCGTTGGATTTTTCTGCGGGCTAAGCTTACGCTTGATCTGAATGCAGCGATCCATTCCAGGCTGTGTGGAAGGTGGCACCGTAAAACTTTCAGTATTCAGCCGTTGCAATATTTGTGGAAGGTGGCACCGTAAAACTTTCAGTATTCAGCCGTTGCAGTATTTGTTTGCGCGAGTTTTAAACATGTTGCAATTCTTGTTGGATTAGGTTTGACTTGTATTTTTTTTAAATTTATTTTATTTAATTAACTATGATTTTTTAAACTTTCTTCCCGGAGCTGGCGAAAATACGTCCGCTCAGTTCCGTAATCGCGAAAATCGTCTAATTTAAATTTTTTTCAGGGTAAGACTTTTTCGACGTGTCTTGCATTACAAACATTTTTTGTTTATTCTCTTGCTTTAAACTTTAATAGGTTCTTCTTATAAGTGTGTATTCTCACATTTATATGTTTTTAATGTATGGTGCAGAGAAGAGGGTAGCGCCATTGAAAGGCGAACAAAATTGAGTGAAGTGTCAAAGCGAATTGGATACGTTTGTTAAAGGATTGTAACGTTTTGGGTAAATTACAATCGCATAAAATCGTCAATTTTCATCGAATATCAATCTGATTGGTTGAATGAAAAGGAATCAATGCCGATAAGATGCGCCCAATCAACATCAAAAAATCCTGACCGTGGACGACCCAAAGCAGATTTTAAAGAAGCTTCTAACCGGACAAAACGACGTAAAATTGCTGAGCTGTCAAAAACCGACGAGTTTATTGCTACTATATTACGCTCATGCAATTCATCTCAACCAACGCTTACAGAATTTAATGTTGATGAAGTCTTACCACTCTTTCTTGAAAAGTAAACATCAATATTTGCTTATTCGTAGTTTTGTTAATAGTAAGACTTCCTTCAACTTACTACCAAGTTACGAAAAACTTCTGTTTTTTCATCATATCAGTGTCAGTGAATCCCAAGCAGAAGTTGAGCTGCAAAGCTTGTTGTACCTCACGCCGTTTCGAATTGTAAAACTTCAAGCTGATGTCCTTGACTCCATTAGTGATGAAAGCGTGGCCGACTTGATTTTAATTGGCAAGTGGCGGTTTGACGGCAGTACTAGTCATTCCGAATATAAACAGAAAACATTGAACAATAACATTGATGATTCGAGTTTGTTTGTGACTTCGTATGTACCACTACAATTAATTACTCAAAATAATGATCCCAAGAAACACAAAGTCCAAAAAGAAACAACTAAATTAACTTTAGATGAAGCTAAATACTTTAAAGACAAAATTTCTGCGCTGGAGCCATATACATGGAAAGTACTTACCAAATCTATAACAATTTCACATCGTTTGCAATTAACAATGGTTGACGGAGAAGTCTGTAGGGCTTTGAGTGAAACATCTACTTGAAAATGCTAAATATGTGACGCAAAGCCGAGCATCCACGATTCTGAAATAATAAGCTATGCCCTGTTTCGATAGGAGAGTTGTCGGGAGAAGCTGCCCAATCTAAAAACAAGGATAAAAAAAAAATGTCACACTAGAAAATTGTCTCTAGTATACACAAATAGAAATTTATTAAATAGATTGCTGTTAACCTCAGACCTATCTTTACCTAAGTGAGCAAAGAAAAATTTCCTTGAAAAAAAAAGCACAACAAAAAATTTTTAAGCGGTGTGCATTTGTTGCTCGACGAATAAAATAAGTATTATATGTGAATTTATGATTGTTTTACTTTTAGGGATTACAATTTAACCAACTCTCAGTGGCTCCGCCAGAGGCCAAAAATAAAAAAACCGATCAGAAAATATTTAAACTCAATTTACACAGTTTGTCTCTAAAAAAAACCTAACGGTACTTTCTAAAAATAGAATCATAAGCATGAACACGTGTTCATTTCAACAGCGCATCGCAGCTCTGATTTCGAAGTAAAAGCGCACTTCAAATTGGGCTGGTATGTAACTAATCAAGTTTATAAATTTATATTATTTAAAATGGATTTTGAAGCCCAAGGTATTTATTTTAATTTATGAAATTAATTTATACTAATTTGATATCAAATTAATAAAAACTAACTTGATATGTGAAACCCTTTTCTTTGTACCTTTTTTGAGTGTCTTAAATGTGTATACCTAAAGTTTTAGTTGTGTTCCCACACGATGTGTTCCCACTTTTGTGATTGTCTACCGCTTTTATTTGTCAGTTAATTACTTTTACATCAAATTCTAATTATTTTTCCGTTTTATTTATAATTTTTGTTTGCATTCCCAAAGGAGATTCTTATCGTTGTGTATTTTCACGGCAGTATATTTTCAATTTATGGTGCACCAAAGATGGTTGCAAATTTGGTTATGGAAAATGTTCAATATAATATTGAGAATAACGGCTACAATTTCGAACTCAACGACATTTGTAAATCGATTGGCTATATATGTAAAAGGATTGCTGCTTTTTGGACTCGGTACGATCGGAAAAAGTCGTCAATTGTAGAATATCAATATGATTGGCTAAATGTAAAGGAGTCAATTTTCCTTAAGTCCAAAAGTTCATCTAAACGTGGTCGTCCAAAGGTTGATTTTGAGGATTCTTCATCTAGAACAAAGCGACGTCGTATAGCTCAGCTAATGGAAATGGATGAGTCCACTGTTTCTGCTTTGCGCAATGAAAACTAGCAACAGCCGTTAATGGAAGCAGATCCCACTGAAGAAATTTCCCTAATAATGGAGACCGCCATGTCCAAAAATCTTTTGGAAATTTTTCTTAAATCCCAAATTGGCTTCTGAAATTACAGGGCTTAATGAAAACCTTATCCATCGATGTGCAACTATACTCATTTTACGGTCGGACCCATTTATAACTGGACAAAGAAAACATGGAAAGAAGGATAAATCAATGTTACTTGAATCTGTGTTCAACTTATTAGAAGAAACATAAAAACATAAGTATAATAAAACACAAAATAGTTAATCTTTCCTATGACAGCCATATGATTTAGTTATCCGATTCTAATAAAATTTGCTAAGCATATGTAAAACTACACCAATCTTATAGTCTGAGAGTTTAAATAACATATCTTTAAAAATAAAAAAATTTCTATACTAAATTTGAATTTTTAACCGATCATTCCTATAGCAGCTATATCATATAGACGCACGATATGGCCAATTTTTATAAAATATATTTGTAATATTTTTTTTTTATAATTTTGGGGAAAATTTGGGTGCGAAGATAGTTTTTCTTTGTAGGACTCTTTTTTTCTTCTGGATTTCATCCTTCACTGCGAGAATACCCAGATCCCGGTGGATCTATCATACCGTGCCTATCATACCGCCTGTGTTAGTTTACCCTCTGAGGCTATAGAACTTCTAATAAACATTCCAAACTTACTGTGGCAATGTGATAGTTGCGTCATTGGAAACGACTCTCATTCAAAAATTGATGAGCTTAATAATAAGGTGCTGCATCTGGAATCCCTTTATATGAGCCTTAATGCGAAATTGGATCATGCTCTTGAAAGTTCGTCTGGACTCATGGCTGCTTCAGAGGGGTCTTAAGTTGTGACACCCCCTACTAATTCTACTAATGCTGGAAATAAAAAGACTTCATTGGCCCAGGTCCCCACTGTGTCAAAAACGGCTGTCCCAAGAAATAAGAGGAATAACCATAACAGGTGCATTGTCGGACACGCACCCAGCAGTGCGCAGATCCAAGTTCTTCCCACCTTAAAATACCTGCACATTGGTAAATTTGCAACGGGTACCCAACCGGAGGCACTGTGCAAATTTGTCGCTGATAAGTTGCACTTGGACCCCAGTGATATAGCATGTGCTAAATTGGTTAAAAAAGATGCTGATATCAACGCTCTAAAATTCGTCAATTTTAAATTGGGAGATCCCGAGCAACCTTTCCCCGCTGTCTTCTATGATGATTTTGGGCCCATGTCGGTAAAAGTCACTCATTTTCTTCATAGAGAGCCTGCTAAGGTTATTGACCTCCCTGCGAGACTCCCTCGATCAAACCCCTCGATTCCTTTTGGCGACTGGAGGAAATGTTTGTTTACATCTTGGTCTGGAGCGTAGAGCATCGCTACGCGTGGATGCTATAAACTATAATCGCTCTATATCTTTATCTTTACCTGCCACTGGACTCGCACGGCGACTGGACATTCATAGGGCCAATTTGGAGATTAAGGAAAATTTATGTGTGTCCACGTTGGCTATCTTGGAAGCTATGCGTTTGGGATATGCGGCCTCTTGCATCAGGACCCTGCCAGTGCCTTCACATATACCACCCAGCCGCCCAATTAATGCCTACAGTGGACCGCATGGATCTTGCTGCCTTGGGCTCTAATAAGAGCTTAAAAGTGTTCTTCCAAAATATATCTGGAATGCGGACCAAATCCCGTATGGTGCTCTTGAATTCTTCAGTCTGTGATTTTGATGTAATCGTTCTCGTGGAAACATGGCTCAATAGCAACTTTAGTTCCTCCGAGTTCTTTGAACCCAACTTGTTTCAAGTATTTAGAAAAGACCGTGATTCATCCAGCACCCATTGTGAGCGAGGAGGTGGTGTGATTATCGCTATCCGCCGATCCATGCTGGCCACGGTGGTTAGCCTTAAGGTTGGCGACCCTATACTGGATTAACTAGCCGTCTCAATCCAGGGCATTCAGGGCCCTTTCATCATCATTGCATCGTATATCCCACCAAATTGTTGTTTGGTCTTGGGACCCGGAGTCCCTAGGCATGTTACCCAGCAATGTTCACCAATCGCATGAAAGCGTAGTCTTGGCTGATATTTTTAGCATGGGCCTCTCCCAAGTAAATAATATTTATAATGATTTATCAAAAATTCTGGATCTGATATTTTTAAAAAATGTCGTACATAGTAAAGTAGAAATTTGTAATTTACCATTAAGTCCGTGTGATATGCACCATAAGCCATTGTTGATACACATTAAATTTTCTAGTTTTCTACCTTCCCCCTCACCTATTTCTTATTATCACTTTAATGAGTCCAGCCTTTCACTTATTAATAACGCTATTGTAAGTTTTGATTGGGTTTCCCTTTTTTCGGATGGCACGATATTATTTAGTGTTAAATGAGTGTTATACTAAGTTTTTGATTGCTCTTTTCAACATTATCGACAATAATGCCTCTGTTAGGGTTCGAAGGTCGTACTAGCTGCCCTGGTACACAGAGGGTCTAAAAAACTTAAAGAATAGAAGGAACAAATTTTATAAGCGATTTTTAAAGACATGGGAACAAAAGGCTGGTGAGTTGTACCGGCAATATAAGCGGGAGTTTGAATTCCTCAATTAATTTCTATATAACCAATATATTTCTGAAGTTGAAGCGAGCCTCATATCCAATCCTTAAGCGTTTTGGCGGTTTGTGAACGGGAAAAAATCATCCTCTGATATGCCTTCTTCCATGTCTTATGGAGGTTTGGCAGCCAACTCCGATAAGGGCATCTCTGAACTTTTTGCTAAATATTATGCCTCAAACTTTGAGTCGAAGGACTCTTGGGATGAACAGGAGGTACTTCAGAAAATGTTGCCTCTTTTTGAGGTTGGAAGCTTTGACACATTAGATTGTGACATTGTTGAAGCCTCTAGTCATTTTAATGAGTCGCATACACCCGACTTGGATGGTCGGGTGTTCCCATTCTTCATTAAGAAGTGTATCTCATCCTTAACCACACCTCTGCAACTTCTGTTCTCTTTATCACTATCATCGGGTAAATTTGCTTTTCGATGGAAAATTACCTCGATCACGCCCATTCATAAAGGTGGCAGTAGGGCAGACGTCACAAACTATCGGCCTATCGCCAATATATGTAATATTGCCAAGTTACTTGAGCGTAAAGCTAACATTTCACCAAAAAGCTAACATTTTTGATTCGTAACTCTATTTCTCACAATCAACATGGATTCTTGCCTGGGCGATCCACCACAACCAACTTAGTGGTTTTCTCTAAGCACTGCCTGGAAGCAAATCATACTCTGATATACCTTCTTCCATGTCTTATGGTGGTTTGGCAGCCAACTCCGATAACGGCATCTCTGATCTTTTTGCGAAATATTCTGCCTCAAACCTTGAGCCGAAGGACTCTTGGGATGAGCAAGAGGTACTTCAGAAAATTTTTCCTCTTCTTGAGGTTGGAAGCTTGGACACATTAGATTGTGACATTGTTGAAGCCTTTAGTCATTTTAATGAGTCGCATACACCCGACTTAGATGGTATCTCCCCATTCTTCATGAAGAAGTGTATCTCATCCTTAACCACACCTCTGCAACTTCTGTTCTCTTTATCACTATCATCGGGTAAATTTGCTTTTCGATGGAAAATTACCTCGATCACGCCCCTTCATAAAGGTGGCAGTAGGGCAGACGTCACAAACTATCGGCCTATCGCCAATATATGTAATATTTCCAAGTTACTTGAGCGTATAATCACCAAAAAGCTAACATTTTTGATTCGTAACTCAATTTCTCACAATCAACATGGATTCTTGCCTGGGCGATCCACCACAACCAACTTAGTTGTTTTCTCTAAGCACTGCCTGGAAGCCTTTGAACGCCGATGTCAGGTCGATGCCATTTATATGGACTTCTCTAAAGCCTTTGATAAAGTTTGCCACGCAGCCCTACTTGCTAAACTGTTCAGATTAGGCGTTCATTCCTCCATGTTAAGTTGGTTGGAGTCTTATTTGGCAGACCGACCATGCCACGTTCCCATTGGTGATGCCACCTCAAGTCCCTTTATTGCCTAATCTGGCCTTCCGCAAGGAAGTTCTTTGGGGCCACTCCTATTCATCATATTCATTAATGACATCTCCTCTTGCTTTCTTTATTCGAACTTTCTGTTAAACGCGGATGACCTTAAAGTGTATAAGGCCATTAGCTGCATTAGAGCTATCTGCTGCAGGAGGATTTTCGCCGAGTCTCTTGGTGCACCCTCAATCTTCTTCCTTTAAATTTAGCTAAATGTAATTTTATTCGTTACAGCAAGAGGGCGCTTGATATATGTACTTCCTATGCAATTGGCAACCACAACTTGCATCTAAAGGAGGAGGTGATTGATCTTGGCGTCCTTTTTGACACAAATTTAAAATTTTCCAGCCATTTAGATTTTATAATGCCTAAGGCGTATGCCATGTTGGGCTTTGTGAAGAGGCACACAGACCAATTCAAGAGCCCTTACTCGTAGCTCAGTGTCTACGCCGCAATCGTCCGGTCGAGGCTGGAATGTGCCTCTATTATTTAGAGCCCCGCAAATAAAATTAGCTTCAATAGAGTTGAAGGTGCCTTCTCCTCCACATATGTACACTTGAGGATCGGCGCACTGTGGCAGCTTTAACATTTGTCAACAATATTGTGTCTAGCAGCATTGATTGCCCCATGTTATTGGGGCTTATAAACTTTAATGTGCCCCAGAAGGATCTTCGCTCGTTTGCTCCCTTTCGTCTTGCTTGTCGTAGGGCCAATTATCTTTTGAATGAGCCTATAGATCGAGCATTATCATTCTTTAATTCATTACCGCCTAGCCTCCGAAATAAGTGGGGCTTTGATGAACAAGCGTTAAGGGTCTTACTGGTTAGGCATTTTTTAAGTAGTATGTAAGTTAGATTGTATAGTAGCCATGTAAGATTAAGTTCAATGGCGAAAGAAATAAATAAATAAACAAATAAATAATATTGCAAGCTATCAGATGTTTTTGTGAAATAACCAAGACTATAAATGTATAAATGTTACTATAAATGTAATAACTATAGTTTAGAATATAATCATTTTCTCATTGCTGTTGTTGGTCGCAAGCCGACTCTTCTCGGCCGCTCGGCTTTATTTTATCTTTGTCATTTTAAGTTAACGAGCTTTCGCCCGGTCTATGCTCAAAGGCGGACTCACTAGTACTCTCTATCTCAGTGCATACGCATTATAAATCGGAGCTTTCTCGCACTCCATGTCATATGCGAATAAATAAACATTTTATAACGTTGTGAAATAAATAATTTTCTCTTTTTGTTATTTTGGAAAAAAGGGAAAAGGTCATTGAAAAGGCTCAATGACCAAACAAATGAACCCATTAAATAGTTTGCTGATGACATCTATAGCGCATTTCGAAAGTCCGATCAGCATCTTTGGCGTCAGTAGGTCACCACCGGGAGCCTTTTATGGTTTTAGCCCTCTTATGACTTTTTCAATTTCGTTTGGCCGGAATGAAGAGGGGTAGTTTTTGGCTGAATTACTGGTAGAAGAAATGAATTTGAGGCAGGGTTTGGCTGGAAGACACTTTGGAGATGTGTAGCGAATGTTTCAGTTAGGTCTTTGTCGCTGCGAGCCCAGCATCCTGAAGAGTTTCTTATCGGGGTGGTCGTTACAATTGGGGCGCTAAGATTTGGGTGGGCCCTCCACAAGGAATACTTAATACTTGTTGGCGAAAGATTCTGGATGTACCTCAGCTGTGCATTTTCTTCCTGTTGGTGAAGAGCCTGGTCGAGTGATAGGGTTGCTTCCTTAAGGCATTGCTTTGAAGCTGGTGATTTGCTCGACGAATCACGCGTGCGTGCGCCTCTTTTCTCGCACATTTTGTTCGATTTGCTGATTGGATTTGTAGTAATTGTTTCGGTATACTGCCTTCCCTTGAGGTGGTAGAGATTTTAGCTTCCGCAACGAGTACTTCATCCAGAGTGCTCGTAGTGTTGTCGATGTCCGATTCCATGTTCAGCTCCGGGGCGAGTTCTATGTGGGCACTCACGTACTTTTTGTATTTAAGCCCGTTCGTTTTTGGCGACGTCAGGCCGAGACTGCTTTGGCACTTATTAGATTGCAAGGTATGTTTTATGTCACCGCAAAATCAATAAGGTCTGGGAGCTTGCGTGGGTCGGTTGGCCAGTATGTGGGACTTCTAGGGGAAACATAGTCCAGTTTATTTCTCACATTTATAATTGCATTGTACAATTGCCTTCCTTTGGGAGTTACAAGACGTTGTAGTCTCTTGCGGCTATAAAACAATCCCCAAGTGAATTGTAGATGTCCATAAATTGTCCTTCCGAGATTGAGAAACGAGGAGGGCAGTAAACGGCACCGATTGAAAGGCTTCCGTCACTTGACTGAATTTGTATCGATGTGGCATGCAGAAGTTTGATGCAAACCTTGTACGAAAATGCTGTTTAATGCGTTCTCTGATTAGAACTCCAGTTCCGCCGTGGGCTTTCCCATCTGGATGATCTGTGCGGTAGATTGTATAGCCTCTTATTTGAACGTTGTATTTGCTTGTAAGATGCGTTTCCGCCAGTAGCATAACGTCAATATGGTTTTCGGTCAAGAATTTGAGCGCTTTGTGAGTTAGGCTGAATTGGATTTTCCTTTTTAGATCGTAGAGCATCGGCATAGGAGAAGCCGTTGGTGGTGCTTAGGGGACCGAATGAGGACCTCACAGCTTTGGTGAAGAAGACGTCTGGCGTAGCTTTTGGCGCAATGTAGACATTCTGTGGATATTGGTTGCGCGTTGCGGTCGCTTGACGCATGCGACTCTTCAACTCCTTGTACACCATACATCCTCTATAGTTTGCCGTATGGTTGCCTCCGCAGTTTCCAAATTTCTTCACGGTACTGTCCTTGTTTGTAGCTGTGAGCAGTGAGCGGAGTTGTGGACGTCGCCGCAGACTACACAGACAGCCCGAAGTGTGCAGTATGATCTAGTGTGTCCATATAATTGGCAATTAGTGCATTGTACTGAACCATTGTGTTTATGTGGCTCTTCATCACTGATTCTCTGATGCAAAAGATATTGCAGCTTGTAGATTGGGTGGAATTTCGTTCTTCTTCAGCGACTTGCTTTCTGGCTCGAGCTCGACCTTGAAGAGGGGTTGTGGCTTTTTATCTTTATTTAGAATGTTAATAACATTCTTGGCGGCGAAGCCCTTTTCTTTAGGGGCGGTTTTTATTTCCGCGGCGGTAACATCGGGTTTGATTCCTTTTACTACCACTTGTAGACACTTGCTGCTTTTCAACTGGTACGTGTAATAGTTTTTCTGAGCATTGTCTAGATATTTTGACACCATTCGGAAGTGCTCTTCAGTCTTGGTTTGCAACTTTGTTTCATGGATGTTCCCTTTGATAAGCGGGACAACATGAAAGTTATCACCGTTCTTGATTTACACTGTGAACTCCATGACACGGGAGTCGGAGTGAGCAGAGCGGGTGAGCAAGACCGCCGATTTTTCCATTTTGGCATCGCGGGTTGAAAAGTAAGACTAGAAGCCGTTTCTTTGGTTCACTGAGCTTCTACGCTCGCTCTTTTGATCGTTGCTCAATGAGCTCATTGCGTGGCACTGAGTGCTCTTCTTGGCTTCTAAATAATATTTATAAATCATATTGAATCATATTGATGATTCGCAAGTATTGGGGAATATTGCGCACTTGACTGTACAAGAGTAAAGTCTTTACTTGGTATTTGATCTTTCCAATAGAACTCTCCTGCCATTACTTCTCATCTTTTCGGGGTCGGATATAACATTGGGAATCTTCCTCAGCACTTTGCCCCACTGGGTACATAGTATTTACCTATTTTAGTAGTATTTAGTATTTAGTTGTCCGTTATGTCCCATTATTATTCTTCCTTGTTTTAGCCACATTCAGGCTAATATTTTCCTGACTTTCGTTATACGCTTCGTCGATGTTTCCATGCAATATCTTAACATGCTTCAAAGGCCGCTACATTTCACGAAGTCTCATTTACCGCTCATTATTTTGTTTTTTTACGAAATGCAGAGCCTTTTCAGTGGCACAGACGGCTTCCCCTTTCATTATCCTCGTTCATATACTTTTATCTTCTACAAGTTCCCATAATTTTCCCTTTTTCATGCCATCGATTGGCATACATAGCAGTCTTGGTGTGTGGGGAGATTATATACTTTATTATTGCCCAACCCCCAATTATAATATTAGTAATAATGTGTAATTTCTTTGCAGATTACCTCGACAAGCTCTGAACTCTATCCGTATTGTTGGTGTGCGCTTGGAAGGCGACACTGTAGAGACCATGAATGGAGTACCAAGCGTTCTAATTGATAAGGACGAAGTGTTTCGCGTCTTTGGTAGCGGTTTACAAAAAAATACTGTAATTACATTTACCAATGAGGAAAACGATTACGGTGGATCGTGCTTAAAGCCAGCAACTGACCTGTTTTTTCCATTAGAAGTTTCGAGTAATGGCTATTCAGCAACATATTCTGTAAAATTTCCTTCGTCTAAAAATGTATTTTACGTTTGCGCAAAAAATTCGGAGGAAAAAAGTACTGTAAGTTTATAAGTTCAATAAGAAAATAGAAATGTTTTTTTGTAGAAATCAAATTTCCCCGACGGGAAATTTTTCAATATTACCGAATCGGCAACACGAATTATTTCCGGAAAATTTGTAGAAGGTCAAAAATAATTTTTTCTGTCGATTTTTGCGACATACAAAAATTTTAGTTATGTGGTCAACTTTTAGATAATATTATAAAATCGATAAAGCCCTGTAAAGTCGATATAATGCTTATAGTATATGTCTGTGATTTGTAATACTATCGCATCCAAACTTTACACTTGGCCTTCTTTCTTTGCACGCATTATATAAGTGGGATCTGCCGAGGTCGGTCGAATATAGACTATAGCTCCAATATAACTGACAGTCGGTAATGACACAAGTTGTTTTTGAAGATAGAAGCTTTTTTCAAAATTCATATTATAAGAAATGGATTTGATTATAAAATCTTTATAAGGATCGGCTAACTACATCCGATATTTGCACTATATAATTAATCCGATTTACATTTTATAATATTAAATGACACTTTACTGCAAGAGAATATCAACATCGTGCCAAAGATTTCTTTCCTTTTATGTTTTCAGTTAAAGTAGTTAAGAAAAAAGTTGGTACCACACAGTACTTCACTACAATATTACTAAACTCTTCCTGTATTATTTCTAAATATATTGTTATATGATATAGGTGGGCCCCGGAAAAATTACAAACCGTATGGCGCATGATTTATCGATAACTATAATGCGCTACATTTTTGTAACACGCAATTTAACTATTAATTAACTACTATTATGTTCCAATTATAAATATTTATACCCTTGCAGAGGGTATTATAATTTTGGTCAAAATGGTGCAACGCAGTGAAGCAGACATCCCCGACCCTATAAAGCATATATATTCTTGATCAGGATCACCTCCAGAGTCGATATAAGCATGTCCGTCTGTCTGTTTCTACGCAAACTAGTCTCTAAGTTTTAAAACTATCGACTTGAAAGTTTGCACACAGTCTTCTTTTATTTGACAGTATATAAGCCGGCGCGGCCGGGATCGGTCGACTATATAGCTGCCAAATAACTGATTGATCGAAAATTCCATAACTTTGGTATTTTTTAAGTTAGAAGGTTGGGACTTTCCACAAATTTGTTTTTTGTCCAACTAAATTTTACCTTAAAAATTTCCTTTCATCGACTGACTCTATCCTATAGATGTCATATATATTCTGGTGTTTTCTTCAAAGTTAAATTTTCTTCAAAATTTTTATGGACCAGTGGTATTACTGGGAACGTTAAAATTTAAGCGTATTAGTAAATGCCTGGTACCATTACCATAACATTCATTAGATTATATAGAAACACGACACCCAGCATCGTTCTAAGGTTTGCTAGTGATGGTAAGTTGATTAATAAAAGTACTATGGTAAGAGGGAAGGTAAAGCTTTGCATTCCAATTAAGTTCTCTGAGTTCGATAATCAGGAAGATTTTTTTGTACAGATTCTATGTGATCTCGGTGGACTTCGTATTGAAGACTCCAAATACATGATCCATACTTAAGTATCCGAGGGGGCCTCATAGCCTAGTGGTTAGTGTACTAGCTCGCTAAGCGTGCTCTCCAGCAGCAGATAAAAGAAATGGAAATGGATGGATTGGTCAGAGCGAGACAGCATAAGGATGGCTTTGGAGTGAAACCCGCAAGGAAGAAGAAGAATGGGACGCCCCAAGCTTAGCCCAGCGCCGAGCAGCACTACGCCGCGCGTTCTCTCTGTCACCTGGGATTTGGCAGAATAGGGTCCGGTGGATGAATGCACTTGTGGATGCCTTAAGCTCCCAAGCGAAGCAATAGGAAAAAAAAAAAAAAAAAAAAAAAAAAAAAAATTTGACGGACCAAAGGCGTATATAAAATATATATATTTTATATATTTTTGTTAGTAAAACCAAGGATACCCATTGCTTTATTAAACATGGTGAATATATGGACGCTAAATTTAAATTTCAAATCTAATAGGACACCCAGATCGTTAACCTGAGTTAATCATTCTAAGGCGTACCCTTAGAAAAAGTACGTAACCTAGTGAGGGCTAGATCGATAAAATGACATGAGTTTACATTTCGATCTATTAAGCTTTAGGTTATTCGCTAAACACAAATTTTTAAATTTATCCAAATCGGATTGAAGTCTAGATTGGGTAAAAGTAAGGGTCCATGATGCTTTCCTTGGGGCACCCCAGATGTGACGAAGACTAAACGCGAGGTAACATCTTTAAAGAAGACACGTTGGGTTTTTCCAGATAAACAGCTCGAGATCCAGATAGGGAGATCAGTTTGGAATCCCAACAGATTGAGCTTACTTGCGTCAAATGCTTTACTGAAGTTAGTGTAAATGATGTCTGTTTGTAAGCCATTCCGGAACCCATCCATGACAAAAGATGTTCCAAAAGTTGGTAGAGGTGGAGCGGCGCAGAGGAATAATGTATGATTCGGGGCTTGGTGAATACACGAGCTTGACCTTAAGAAGAGCCGCTAACACTTTTATTAAAAGGTAAGTGTATGGCTGAGCTGGAATGGTACTAGGTGAAAACGTTTTTTGAAAAAAGAGATCGGCCATTGCCAGATCAGTGTTTGCATATGAGTTCTCAAACGTAAGCAGAGGGGGAATAGATACATGTTTGCGCTTAGTGTTTACAAAGTTATAAAAGTATTTCGGATCCTAAGTAAACTGGATCCGACAGCGGCGAATATAACTCTTATAACATTCTGCATTAGACACGGTGAAATTGGACCGAGCTACTAAGTATCTTGAATAACTAATTGTACAGCTAGAAATTTTATATTTATTAAAGAGTCTAGACTTGTAAAGTGTAAAAAGATTTATGTAGGGCAATGTTTATATCTTGACATGTCAGTAGATCGAACCAATAAAATTTTAAAATGAACTTATTTAGTTTCTTAAAGTCAGCCCTACGGAAGAAACGAACTTTATTACATTTACGTGTAGACTTAAGGTCAATTAAGTATTGGTTTCGATGAAAACCTCAAGAGTGGAATGATATTGATCCTCAGGATTAGATAGGGGGAAAGTTCTGGAAAGATTGTCCTATTACATGAGTTGATGGCACAGACAAGCTTGAAATCCGTAATTAAAATTTTTTATTATTATTATTTAATTTTTATTAAAGTACCTTAAACCAATATACCAGGGAAACAAAGAGAGCTTAAAGAGAGCTCCAAATATACCACTGCACACGCAAGCGATACGGATATATAAATGTAAAAAAATTGGATTATAAAAATATCAATAAATATCAATTAACACCGGTTTGTTTATTTATAAAATAGAAAGATTAATATTAACGCAGTGCGCACAAAAAAAACACGTCCGTTCTCTTTAAGATAAAGAGAGAAAGAGCCGTCTTATTATAGAACACTAACCTCGGAAGTTTCTCCCATATTTTATATGTGTATGTACAGTATCTGGCTTGCTAAGCCAAAAGTCTGTTTATATACAATTTTTTTTATGTATTTCTAAGTACATGCTTCTTTGTAATTTATTTATCTTCTGGAAACAAGGACACTGTTTACTTCGCAACAATAAAAGTTTTATTCGGTAGAGTGATTGGCAAAAAAAGCTATAAAGTTCAAACTGAATTAAAATGATTGGAAAATGCCTTTAAATTACCGCTTTCTACGCATAAATAAAATTTATAAATCTGACGTATCAAAGCAACCTTTTACGCATTAAAATTAAAACTATAAAATAAAAAAACAAGAATGGAAAGCTAACTTCGGGCGAAGCCGAAGTTTATATGGCCTTGCAGTTTAGTAGCAGCTTATTTTATTAGATATATATCGGTTCTTATATAGTCGGCCGATCCTTATGAAATTTGGAAGATCGAATTAGTTTGCCCAAAATGGGACGCATATCAAGTCACATCCTTTTAACTTAAAAAACAACAGAAATGTGGCATTTCCGATCAATCAGTTGTATGGCAGCTATAGGATATATATATACATATGTCCGATCCATATGAAATTTGGCAGATCGAATAAATCTGCCAAAAGAGGAATCCATAGCAAGTCCCATGATTCTAACTTTAAAAACAAAAAAGTTATGGCATTTCCTATCAATTAGTTATATGGCAGCTATAGGATATAGTCGGCCGATCCTTACGAAATTTGGCAGATCGAATAAATCTGCCAAAAGAGGAATCTGAAGGTGCTAGTGCAAATGCATATCCTTTAGACACGAGATTATTGATTTCCTCTTGAATTTGCTTGAAAAATTCTGGATATTTCTTGATTTTTGACCGAAGGTATTCCAGACGTCTTTAAGCGGTTGAAAGGCTTTCTGGGAGCGTAGCATAGTCCTCTCGCCAAAGAAAACCAACCTGGTAACGGCCATTTTTGCATGTGTCTTCAAGAATGCGCGTGGCACTTTTGACATATTCCGATTGAAGCTTTCGTGGAGCTCTAGGGTCTACATTAAAACTATCCTTGATGTGTTTGTCGAGTTCGCCCCGGTTGCATTCGCAGTTATGTAGAGAAACAAGTTTGCCTGAGTTTCCTGTACCTTGGATGCTCCATCCCAGAGCACATTTTGAGGCGATGGGCTCGTTGTGTCTTCCTTCACGGACTTTTCGGGAAATTGCCAATGTCAAGTTGTTCGTGCCAATAAGATCCATAGGCTCTGCATTATTTCAGAGGCAATCCATGTAAATATTTATACCTTTTCATTAGTTTGTCTGTATCAATGGACTGCTTTGGTTATGACAGCTTTTTAACCGAGTGCACTTTGTTAAGCCATCTTTTTCAAATTTCCCGTCTCTGATATTTGGATTTGCGCTCTCTCGGAAGTAGTCTAGTGCGGCAGGCCGCTGCCCCTCCTGCGTGCAATTAACGGGCGCAGGTGTCGTGGGTGGCTCTCTTGCAGAAAGTGGCCAATTTGGTGGAGTAGCAATCGGAGACCGGTAGGATCCCGTCATCACACTCTGCCACTGTATTGTCCTCCAGTTGCAGTATAGTGTGATAGTTCGCGACCGGGAAGAGCAGGATCTTCTTAAAAACAATCTTAACCTTTGGATACTGTACTACTACTGTACTACAATATGAATGACGTTAGATTGGAAAATTTAAATTTTAGACACATCCATGAGACTAACTGTGGGAATTGGATCCTATTGACTGTGTCTGTGAGTAAGTTAATGTGTTATTATTTTGTTAGGCATGACGTCCTTAACTATTTGCTTTTTATATCTTGGTTTAAGTTTGTTTCTTTCTCCGTATTTCTTTTCGTAAACAACTTGTCCTACATGATATTGTTTTTCTTTTCTATTTTCATTATGAGTTTCTAACATTTTTCTCTTGAGCTCTTTTTAATATTTGAGGAACATGATCGTGTTCGATTTTATTGTAAAGATGGTCAAAAGGATCTTGATTTTTTGTGGAATGAATACTTTGATTATATTCCTGAGCGGCTCTAATTAAAATTTCGGAATAATCGATTGGATTAAATTCTTCCTTTATACATCGTGCTAATTCTGTTAGTGTCCAATGTGCTCTTTCAAGCTGTCCGTTTGAGGTACTGTGCCTCGGGTCTGCTTAGTGTAATGTTAATCCGCACCTTTGTGCAAAAGATTTAAACTGGGCCGTGTAAACAGAAATTTGTTAGTAAAACTGTTTTTTAAAGATAATTAAATATGGTATAAATAAACTACTTTCATCAGAATGCTGTGTGTATTGATCTGAGTTTGACTAATATTATTGATTTGAATTCGTGATAATGAATCGGCTACAACATTTGTTGTTCCTGGCTTATATTTGATTTTTGGAGCAATAAAAGAATACCATTTTTTCATATCTAGGTTTGAATTTTTATCTGAAATAGTGAATGATAAGGATTGATGGTCTGTTTGTATTTCTATGTCAATTACTCCATATAAATAATTCCTAAAGGTTTTTAAGGGCCATACTATGGCTAACAATTCCTTTTTATTTGTGGCATAAAGTTGCTCCATTTTATCACTAACCAAACAACATATGAAATTGGACGCAAAAATTTCAAGCGGCAGGCCCCAGCAGGACCCAGAGAGAATCTTACTCTCATTCTTATGCTCTTTCTTGCGCTCATAATCTTACTGAAAATTTTTGGTTGTTCAGTCGCTGAGAGGCGCATCATCAATAAGGTTGATCTGCGGTTAAATTGATCTTTATATGTATGCGTGCTCACACATTCACATACACGGTTTCATGTGTGTTCGTTCGATTTTATTTCGAAGCCATATATGTAATATTATATTTTTAAATATTTCATCATACATTTTATATATGTTTATAAATACAATTAAATGGTAGCAGTAAAAGGGTTTACATATATATATGTATATATATATATATATTTAATATATATATTTAAATATAAAATATAAAGTATAAAAATCATTGTACTAAGATAGGAACAGGGTTTCTCAGTCGGTTTCACTTAAAACCAAAATTGTTTTTATGTTGTTTTTTCATAAGGATCTGCCGACTATATAAGATCCGATACATATCTAATAAAATAAGCTGCCACTTAACTGCAAGGGTATCGGCTTCGCCCGAAGTTAGCTTTCCATTCTTGTTTTTTCCAAAGACTCTACTCGATTTTCGTTTTCAATATGAGTATTATTTATTTTTCTTATTGACGGGTAATTCAACGTCGGGATGTTTAGGATTTCTTGACCCTAAACAATTAAGTTGTTTGTTGACAGTAATTTCATCGTCAGCGTGTTCGGGATTAGTTGATCCCAAACTTTTCTCGCTGCTTATCACTAATATTGAATCTGTGTTTCCGCTACCTTTATCAGCAAAATATTTTTTTAAAATAAATTCTTTTAGCGGAAGAGTATTCTTTGCCTCAATTAAACTTGTTTCATCCTCGCTATGATGATATATCAACCTTTCTGTTTTTCCTTTATACTCCAACACTCCCTTCTCTGTATTTATTATAGCTCCAATTTTCCTTATTAAGTTAATTCCAATTAGAAGATCTGATTCCAACCCTTCTATTTTATAAAATAAATGTCTTGTTTCAAATATATTTATATAATAGTAATATTTTATAATTGAGTACCCACGAACTGTAGATTCCTTTTTGTAAATTGGTAATTCATTTTTATTCCCGTAAATTCCCTTCCTAATATAACAAGCTGTGGTTCCGTGTCTATTAAAATGTTTAACTCCTTCTCAATTTTTCTATCTACTCTTATTATATAAGGCATTCCTCCATAGGGGTCTGATCTAAAAAATGATCTTCATTTATATTGTCACTTTATTAGCAGGTTGGTTAGATGTTTCTTCTGGATCTCTTTTTATACCCTTGGAGAGGGTATTATAATTTTGGTCAATTTGGGATGATAGGTCAACCTCCATTGGCTCAGTAGTTTGCTGTTTTTGATTGGTATTTTGGTTTTTTGTTAGCCAAAAATTCCTGTTCTGTGGCCAATTATTATTTTGGTTATGGTTCCAATTACTTTTAATGCAATAAAATACTGCTGACTCTGAATTTGGTAAAGGCTTATTACAGTTTCTGCTGCTTCTTTCCAATCTACATATTGTGTTGGCTCTCCGGTGAACTCCGGTAATGATTTGATTACTTCTAGAGTAGTTTTACATTTAACATTTGGGTCAACCTCTTAAAGTTTATAGTTTACAATATTTGTTTCTGAAACTATATTTGATTCTATCCCATCTATTTTTTTGTTCACTTCACTCAATTGAACACTAATTAATCTTTTAATTAATTCCATAGTTAAATTACTGGCCTGCAGAAAAATTAGCTGAACCTCCAGTTGCCATGGTTAAGTTTAGTTCAATGAATCTATTTATTAAATTTTTCTTCCTTCTCTTCCTTTCGCTCTTCCTTCCGTCTTTGAATTTCCTTGGCAGTTTTTACGGTAGAGTGTGGTTTGTTTGGTTTTGTGGTTCAAAATATTTTATGCCGCTTCGAATTTTTGCTTTATTAGTGTTCTTGATGTAAATTTCTTTATTGGTATTTTTTGGTGTTAGACTTTAATTCACAAACTTATTATTACATCAAGACACTTATTTGATCTTAGATATGAACGATCGCTACTTCATCCCGAAAAGGACTGGTATTTTAATTCTAAAATCTTTTCCAATTAACCTCGGCCAGAAGCTTTACTTTCTTAAGCTTCAAGAACTTTCCTTTTTGTTTTCAATAAAAGCTTGTGCTGAAACTGTCGCAGCTCGTTATGAAATTATATTATGTTGAGTGATTCAATTTGATTGAAAATCGGAACGCAATATTTTGGGCTTCGATCGTGAGAACGGAAGCTTGTGTTTACTTTACGATTGGTTTATTTACCTAGCAAGACGGTCAACCGCCGCTCTCGAACCTTAGACCAATACAGTTTCAAAATTCTTGGCCTAATATGTCCAATCATCACATCATTGACATAACAGTGTCCAGCTCTGAATTCCCGTCACACACGAACTACTCACTTTCGTGACTGCTTCTATACCGATCCGACAATAATTTCGACCAAATTAGAAAACAGAAACAACGTTTGTCAGCATGGTAACCATGGTAAGGACTCAATTAGTAAAGTAGTAAGTTAAAAAGTAGTAGTTAACTGTAGTAATGTTTGCATTTTTTTGTAGAAAATGCAAAAGTTCGCCAGCGAACGCGCGCTGGGTCTAAGTGAATTAAGTCCATCGTGTCTAACACAGACTTGGAGCAGCTCAAACGTTACAAAACAGACGTGTAACATAGCTGAGCCAGTTAAAACTGATACTTAAAATTCCGGGAACCGAATGTGTCACGCAGATTTAGCGATGAATTTCGTGGTCTGCTCGCGACAAATACCACCTCAACAGTTTTAGAACTCGCTTCTACTTTTGCTCTATCAAATATGAGTTAGGACAGAAACTTCACCAACTTGGACTCACCGAACATGATTCCAATTGATATAATTTCAGAATCTACTGTTGCTCTACAATCAAATCATTTGAGTTAGCAGAGAAACTTCACAAAATTCGAACATGATACCAGTTGATACACTCGCAGAATGATGCAGATGCAAAATGATGCAGAATGCAGAACCAGTTGATACACTCGAAGCTTCAGGTGCACAATATAACAAACTCGCGATTTTTCGGATAAAAATATCACTGGTATCTCAAAATCTATTTAATATCTTAAGCATCATTCCAATTCCCTTATAGGACAATATATACAAAAAGATAGCATTCAAAGCTCATAGATTTAATGATAAAAATTTCAATCGTAACACAGCTTTAAATGTATAACTGTTCAATCCCCAAACGGCATAAAATAAAGCCGAGCGGCCGAGAAGAGTCGGCTTGCGACCAACAACAGCGATGAGAAAATGATTATATGCTAAACTATAATTATTACATTTATATATATATGTTACATTTATATTATTATGTTTGTCATATATATACATATATGTATACGAATGAATACAAATCTATATACTAAGGTAGAGACGGGGTATATTTTTGTCGGGGTCAAATAAAACCCCGATTGCTTTTAAGTTGTTTTTTTTCTGCAAGACGATGGTGCATGTATACCCACCTCAGTGCATTGAATAATTTTAAATGTATTTTATTTATATATATATATATTTTTTTTTTTTTTTTTTAGCACAGCACTGCTGAAACTACAGCTCCTTTTGCTCATCAAGGAAATTCAGAGTGGATGAAAATAAAAACTCATGAGCCATTATTACCAGTGTGGATTGCGATAATTATAATTGTAACGTGTCTTTGCTTTTCAGCTTTATTTTCTGGCCTTAACTTGGGCTTAATGGCTATGGACCGCACCGAATTAAAGGTACTTTTTTATTTAATATAACTTGAGCTTAATCTTGGAAACAATAATTCAGATACTACGAAACACTGGTACCGAAAAAGAAAAGAAATATGCGTCGAAAATTGCACCTGTTCGAGATCAAGGTAATTATCTCTTGTGCAGTATTCTCTTGGGTAATGTGTTGGTTAACTCAACCTTTACCATTCTGCTGGATGGCTTGACCTCTGGACTTTTTGCTGTTATATTTTCAACTTTGGCTATTGTCCTTTTTGGGGAAATTACACCACAGGTAAGTAAATTTCCATATATCAGTGGATCAACATACAATTTAAGTTTACTAGGCGACACGCTTATCTGTTAAAACTTTTAACTCAAAACTAAACATTATAAATTTGTTTATTGTTTTCTTCAAAGATTTGTATTTTCGTCTAATTTTTACTTCTCCACTACCACCCTATGATCTGCTATTGCTGGTACTCTAATCGGTATATAATTGGGATCGCAGGTCCATACTGCCTCTCGATTCTGGGAATTCATGGTGTGCATTAAAATTACCCAACGAGAGTATTGTGGAAGCTTCAGTTTTATCAAAGGATGGTGGAGGTTGTTCAATGTGCGTGTGGGTCGTCAACACCAGTGTGCACAAACTATTAAGATTTTTAAAAATCTAAATTTTGGCTGTCTTTAAAACAAAATCGAACGCACACACTTGAAACCGTGTATGTGAATGTGTGAGCACGCATACATATAAATATCAATTTAACCGCGGATCAACCTTATTGATGATGCGCCTCTCAGGACTGAACAACCAAAAATTTTCAGTAAGATTATGAGCGCAAGAAAGAGCGTAAGAATAAGAGTAAGATTCTCTCTGGGGCCTGTCGCAAGAAATTTTTGCGTCCATTTTCGATGTTTGAAATGGGTAGTTTATATGTTGTATGGTTAGTGCTCTGACCTAATAAAATACATACCTATGTATATTCTTAATCATGACATCTCCTGAGATAATATAATAATGATAATAATGTCCGTTTTTTTGCCTGTCCTTTTTACGGGCATTTTTAATTTTAAAACTACAAAATCCAAACATTGCTAATGTTCCTCTTTCCTTTCCACGCAGTATACGTATAACTTAGAACTGCTGGGATTGGAAAACTATATTTTATAGCTGTCATATGACTGAACTCATGTTATGTATCTGTTCGGGATGACACAACCTTTCCAAAGCTTTGCCCCTTCCAACCCCAGAAGACGTATATCACTCCACTCTTGAGATATCAATCGTTACCATTACTTGTGTCGCAGAGAAAACTTGCATGGTTAATAAAGATAAGGCTTTATAAAACTAAATTGATTTGCATCGCTCTGCCAATCACCGCCCACGACCGTTTCCGTTTCACGTTGTCGAATGTGACTCACTTTTCATCGCCAGTCTCCATCCGCTTCAGAAACGGATCGATTTTGTTGCGATTTAACATCGATTCGCATTCGTCGATACGGCCAAAGATGTTATTCTGCGTTAATTCGTGTGGCACACATACAGACTCCATAAATCCAGATCAACAATAAAAATAACTTCCACTCTGTTGTTAAACAATTTCGATAATAAGCATATTAATTATCTAAAAATTACCAACTAAAAAGCTCAAAATGCCTACAAGTGGTACTGAAAGGTATAGAGTCAGACCTGTGTTGACTTGCACTGCAAAAAAGCATGTCTGGGAAACAAAGATTGCCCTGCTTTCAAGAGATGCAGCAACTGTGCCGGAAACCATCTACTAACTACTTGGTCAACTACTTGGGGCTGTTCTACACATACCAATGGTCTTCTAAACCAGTGATGCAGACGCTCACTCACCGCTCAACACGCTATGCAGTCACTCCAGGTGTTTATTTCGCCAACTCTCTTCGATACCCGGGAATGAGGCCCCAGCCCCCTGTCTTTAATTCAAGAGTTTTTTAAGCCAAATTTCCAGTAAACAACCAAATCCTCCATTCAGGAAAACACATAATGGCTTAGAATTGATATTTGTTTAATTATATCTGTAAAACAAAGTATAGCGATGCACTGTAAAATAAAAGTGAGTCTAAATGGACCAAATTAAACAACGCAAATGGTGTTACGACAAAAAGTTAACTCTTTTTACTTTATAAAGAACCATGAAATAGACATCAAGCTCCAGTAAGAAACCCCTACCGAGCGAAACAACTTCTTATGGCTACATATTCGCCAGATCAACCACCTGGACGGAACACGGCGCCACAGGCATTAAACGATGTTTGTTCAGAAATACCTACAATGAAATACCTAGACAAAGATGTATATAAAATATGCTGAAATATTAAAAAAAATATATATCTATTTCTATATCTATTATCTACATATCTATTATATAACAGAAAAGAGAAATTATGTCTTATGAATTCGTGATTTTACTAGAATTCACAGCTTGCAACTTTAAGAGAATTGAGTTGTTGTTGAGTGGAATTCGGTCATTTTGTGGACACATTGGCGACGATAGTGTATGTGCATAGAAATAATTGAATTTAAAAAAATTCACATTATCTTATAAATCAAAAATAAAAACGAATTCAAATTTATTTGAAAAAGCAAAAGCTACCTGAGTTTTATTTAAAAAATCAAAATTAATGAGCGCATTCTCTGTGCGTAGTAATAAAAATTAAAAATAATCCTTCTTTTCTGAGCTAAGAAATAAAATTCATAATAATGATTTTAATTTATTTTTCGTTCAAAAATATTACTAAATTCAAGATTGCAGGCTCTTTATAAACTTTCCTGCGATCCCCCTTAAACATCTTTGAAAATTAACAAATCTTGTAAAGATTTTTAATATTTGGTTTATTGGAATTATTTATATGTAGCACTTTTTATAATAAGAGAGCCTTAGACATGTAAAAAACAATGAGACTTTTTTAACTTTGTCCATTCATTCCTTTTTAATGGACTTAAAGCCTTAACATTGTCACAATAAAGTATTTTGTGCCCTACACCTTTGCAAATGGAACACCTATTAGTAAACGATTCCTTTGAATTGTTATTGAGTATATTTTTATACCATTGCAGAGGGTAGAGCAAGAATTTTTGGACTACCTTATATAATGCATATAAATAATATAAGATCTCACATAACAACTGAACTTAGGAACACATTATTATCTTTAAAAATAGATAGTGCAACCCGAATGTCCAGGAATATTTTTGGAATATGTGCAGCACAGTTGGATGTGAATAAATCATTGGACATACTTAAGTTCTTACTCAATTGTCGAATTTTTGTAAAATACATAAGGAAAGCATCCAATAGATATCGCGAAACGTTTGAACTCAAAAATTTAAAAGTGCCACAACTAAATTGTCCAACCAGGTGGGGATCTACAGAGAGACATATTGCAATGTTTTTAGTTCCTTGCAAAAATCAATAAAATAATTTCAAGAGGAGCAATTACATTATAGTATTTTCGCCCAATGGTTAAAGGTGAAAATATCCACAGAAAGTCAAGTCAGGATTTAACAAAAACAATGGGAATATATACATATGTAAGGTAGATTCGGCTTCGGCCCTCCCTTAAATGAATGAATTTATAAAATAACTCATAAAATAGGTCCCCAAAGAATAAGGGTACCGGAACTTTAGGCAAAGTTGGCAAATCATTAATTTTAAGATTTGCAACTTCTACTTTTCATGACACATTTTCCCTTAATTTTTTTACTGTTGACTATTAAAACATCGAATTCTACCTCATTTAGAACATCATCATACCTCCTATCTGTGAAATTAGTCATCTCTACTTCTTTTAAACTAGCCAATAAAACTCGATTTTTTTCAATCCTAATATAAAAGGATTTCCATTTATCCTCTTTGATATCTGTTAACGTTTAACAATATCTTAACTATCGTACTGTGTTTAACTATTCTATTGATTTTTCTAACTTACTACTACCAACTTGATTTTCCCTCCCTTTTTCTACTTTACCCGGATTCTTCATTTATTTTGTCAGCTTGCGAAAATACCTCGTCTAACCGCGCCTTTACTCACTCAAAAGCTAACATCCTTGAAAGTTACAGTTGGGAGTTCCTGTAACTCCATTCTTTGGAGATTCCTTTTTATGAGGTTAACATTTTGAATTTAGTTTAATTTCACAAATGAATTATATTTGTTAATAATAATATTTTGTCTTAAAATTGACTGGTTTCTGCTGCTTCACTGCCGGGTCTTGGTGAAGCTGTAGTAGCCTCCTCGTGTACATTCGTAGCTCATTGTCTACTGGCTCTTAGTCCAGTTTGATCTGATTATTGCATGTGTATGTCTCAGATGGAAGATATTGATGTTTAGTTAATTTAAGTTTTTTAGTTTTGTCGTTACTGTTAGTGCTCTTATTTATTTGGTATACATTATAGTATACATTTGGTATACATTATATTCTTATTGGAAAACTGTTTTTAGGTGGATTTTTCGGTCATAAATATTTATTTTTATACCCTTGCAGAGGGTATTATAATTTTGGTCAAAAGTGTGCAACGCAGTGAAGGAGACATCTCCGACCCTATAAAGTATATATATTCTTGATCAGGATCACCTCCTGAGTCGATATAAGCATGTCCGTCTGTCCGTCTGTCCGTCTGTCCGTCTGTCCGTCGGTCCGTCTGTCCGTCTGTCTGTCTGTTTCTACGCAAACTAGTCTCTCAGTTTTAAAGCTATCGACTTCAAACTTTGCACACATCCTTCTTTCCTTTGCAGGCAGTATATAAGTCGGAACGGCCGGGATCGGTCAACTATATCCTATAGCTGCCATATAACTGATTGATCGGAAATGTCATAACTTCGTTGTTTTTTAAGTTAGAAGGATGGGACTTGCTGTGGGCTCCTCTTTTAGCAGACTTATTCGATCTGCCGAATTTCATAAGGATCGGCCAACTATATCCTATAGCTGCCATATAACTGATTAATCGGAAATGCCATATCTCTGTTGTTTTTAAAGTTAGAAGGATGGGACTTGCTGTGGACTCTTCTTTTAGCAGACTTATTCGATCTGCCGAAATTCATAAGGATCGGCCGACTATATCCTATAGCTGCCATATAACTGATTGATCGGAAATGCCATATCTCTGTTGTTTTTTAAGTTAGAAAACTGGGACTTTGTATGGATTCTACTTTCGGCAAACAAATTTGATCTGCCGAGTTTTATAAGGATCGGCCGACTATATAAGATCCGATATATATCTAATAATATAAACTGCCACATATCTGCAAGGGTATATCAACTTCGGCTCCGCCCGAAGTTAGCTTTCCATTCTTGTTTTTTGTTGAGTTCTTCGGTGTTTTTATCCTCGAATAGGCCCATTAATATATGCTTGATTGCAACTTTGACTGTTATCCTATTTTTGTAATTTGTGGCCGAGCAAAAATTTTGAACAAAGAAAAAGTTATACTATTTTCTTTTTTCAATAATTGTAAATTATTATTAATTTTTTTTCGTAGAAAAACTTACATATAGCCCACCTTCCGCCAAACCGAGGGGCGCCTACCGCATAACGTTCAGTTCGAATCGCGGAAATAGATCCGAGTTTGTAAACTACAAGTAAATGCTGGCTATGTACATCACCATTAATAACTTTGTGTAGAAAAACGACACCTAGCATTGTTCCACCATTTGCTATGATACAAATAAAGGTGAAAAATTTGCATCCCAGTTAAGTCCCCTAAGAGCAAACAATAAGAAATTCTTTTGCATTGATACAGACACATTAACCATACTCGGCGAACCAAAGATATAAATAAGCTTTTACTAATATAGTCATCCTTAAATTATTTTGACCATCTTTTAATAACACCAAGAACACCTTTAACTTTATTAACCATTGAGGAAATATGGTCTATTAGGACACCAAGATCATTAACCTGAGTTAATTTTTCTAAGGAAATCCCATAGAGATAGTATGTAGCCTGGAGAGGACTAGAATTATAAAAAGAAATAAGTTTGCATTTTGATCCATTAAGTATTAAATCATTAGCGAAACACCATTTTTGAAAATGATCGTGATCGGATTGAAGTCTGCATTGGGCAGAGGAGGGTTTTTATTACTGACAAATCTTAACATCGTCTGCGTACATTGGTACCAGCGACTTCGTTGAATCAAATTATTAAAAAAAAAGAGTAATCAGTTACGGGCCGAGGTGGCTTCCTTGAGGGACTCAAGATGTAGCACGGACTATGCGGGATGTACATTTTTAAATAAGACTCTCCGTGTTCTTCGTATTTTGAAGGACGGATGTCTAAAATTGTGGTAATAAAAGCCTATTAAACATGTTTAAGTTGTTACACCAATTAATATCCTGTCTTTTATTACATTATTCAATATGAATAAAAGTTCTATATTTTTAAAAACTTTAAGTTAGACCTAATTTTATGCTTTTATAATAATGGTATTATTATGCTTTTGTGGTTATATATAAAGACAATCCGTGGTTGTAGTCAAGATTCAGATAGTTCAGCAGGTCCAAAACTATGTGATAGGGGCTATGAATTGAATTGAATTGTTGTTGGGTTTTATAACACTGGGATCGTCAAGTACCCTGATGCCTTCATGTGGTTCGCTCATGTCAGAGAAATTTTTTTCGTTCAGCTAAATCATCCAGTTTATAATTACTCCATAGTTCGGTGATATAGCGGGGCGATAAGAGGTTGTTTATTTTTTTTAGAAAGTGGGGCGAGTTTATGAGGCATTCCTCCAAGATAACTTGAGCTGTTTATTTAGGAAAAAAGTCTCGCGAGAAAAACTTACCATAGGAGATCTCTGCAAGGATTCCAAACTTCTAATGAGTCAGTTCACTATCCGCTTTCTGCAACCAGTTTTTGGTGGCGCTTACACCTTTCAAGTCATATCATTTTGGATGAAATTTTTTATACAAATTATTTAATATTTATCTTTTCAATATATTTTGAATATTAAAAATCTTTTCGAAAAGCTACAGAATAAAGCCATATTTGAAATTAAAAATGTGACAGTCAAAAATTAAAAGCTTTAGAAGACGCAAGCTCAACCTTTTTGCCCACTCGAAAATACAAGCCTCAGTAAACTGTGAAATGGAAAAAAATAACTGCAATGGTGAAAATCTTGGGATGGAATTTACTTTTTATTATCGTTTATACTATTCTATATATAAAAGTAAATTAAATATATTTTTAAATACTTATTTCAGGCTGTTTGTTCAAGGCATGGCTTGGCTATTGGGGCAAAAACCATATTAATAACCAAAACTGTTATGGCTATAACAGCTCCACTATCATACCCTATTTCTCGTATTCTCGATAAGTTATTAGGTGAAGAAATTGGCAATGTTTATAATAGAGAACGTTTAAAAGAACTTGTTAGAGTAAGTATAAAATTTATTTTTATAAAAGAACGCATTTAATTAAGCTGTTTTAAATCTACTGATGTAGGTTACCAACGATATAAATGATCTTGACAAAAACGAGGTCAACATCATATCTGGAGCTCTGGAATTACGAAAAAAAACCGTTGCAGATGTAATGACTCATATAAATGATGCTTATATGCTTTCGTTAGATGCAATTCTAGACTTTGAAACTGTATCTGATATTATGAATTCTGGCTATTCCCGTATTCCCGTCTATGATGGGGACCGAAAAAACATTGTAACATTACTTTACATAAAAGATTTGGCTTTTGTTGATACAGATGATAACACCCCACTGAAAACTCTTTGTGAATTTTATCAGAATCCAGTGCACTTTGTTTTTGAAGACTACACATTAGATATTATGTTTAATCAATTCAAAGAAGGAACTATAGGTCATATAGCTTTTGTCCATCGCGTTAATAATGAAGGAGATGGTGATCCGTTTTATGAAACTGTCGGTTTGGTGACTTTAGAAGATGTAATCGAAGAATTAATTCAAGCGGAAATCGTAGATGAAACTGATGTTTTTGTTGATAATCGTACAAAAACAAGACGCAATCGTTACAAAAAAGCTGATTTTTCAGCGTTTGCTGAACGTCGTGAAGTCCAAGCAGTACGAATATCACCTCAACTGACATTGGCTACATTTCAATACTTAAGCACTGGTAAAATGTAATGAATATTATGAGTTCCTATTTTAATTAATCAAAATAATTTAATTTAGCTGTGGATGCGTTCAAAAAGGATGTAATTTCGGAGCCCATCTTAAGAAGACTTCTCAATCAAGACGTTTTTCACAATATTAAAACAAAGGGAAAAAGTAAAGAAGATCCCAGTCTTTATATTTTCACGCAGGGAAAAGCTGTTGATTTCTTTGTACTTATTTTGGAGGGTCGAGTAGAGGTCACAATTGGAAAGGAGGCGTTAATGTTTGAAAGTGGCCCTTTTACTTATTTTGGTACACAAGCTTTGGTTCCAAATGTAGTCATTGGTATGTATAAGAGAATAAAACAATACTTTTTAGATCCATTTAACATATATTTTTGAAAATATTTTTTAATTAAAAAAAATCTCGTCCCGTGGCGAATCTTGGTTGAACTCCTGTTGTCTATTTTGATCCACATCAATTAAAAAAATAAGAAAGGAAAGCTAACTTCGGGCTGAGCCGAAAATGATATACTCCTTAAAAAACAACAAAGTTATGGCATTTCCGATCAATCAGTTATATTCAGGCTTAAGGACATAGTCGGCCGATCCTTATGAAATTTGGCAGATCGGATAAGTTTGCCCAAAGTGGCATCCATAGAATGTCCTATCCCTCTAACATGAAAAACAACAGTTATAGGATAAAGTTGACCGATCCGGGCCGTTCCGACTTATATACTGCCTGAAAAGGAAAGAAGTATGTTTGCAAAGTTTGAAGTCGATAGCTTTAAAACTGAGACACTAGTTTGCGTAGAAACAAACAGACAGACATGCCGCCAGGCAAAGCGCCATCAGCTTTTTGTGAATTGTTTGGGAGGGCGGTCGCGGCCAGTGGCCAGTTCTTAACAAAAAGTTAGAAGTTAGTTGAATAAAATAAATTAAATGCATTATTTATATTTATTGTTTTGTTTTGTATGTTCGCAAACTACAAAAAGCCCATCGGCAACCGAACATGTCTATGTATTGCTATGAATATGCACCTTAGCTTCACAGCAAGCACCATGGGTAGCTCTACTTATCGAATTATATCTTTAGTAAACGACTTTTCCCAGATATGAACGATATATCAAAAGTTGGGTTATCTCAAGGGCTATCTCTACATGCAATATTAATCTGATCGTTAAAGCCAATTTAAAACAAAATTTCTTTTCAGTGTATTTTCTTCTTCTTACGATTTAGATATTTAATCTTAAAGAAAGCGAATAAGATATTTAAAAAAACTTTTCTAACAAAATGAAGCATGTGAAGTAAGGTGCATTGGTTGTAAAGTTAGGCGTATCTTACATTTAAGAGTATTTTTAATTTTTTGAGGGAACCTTAAGTAATTTTAAAATATCGTAGAACAAACGTTGCTTATATTTTAGTAACTAACATATTCAAATTTTTTCTAAATTTTAAAAGACAAAATAAGGCAAACACGGACGACGGTACTTTTTACGGAGAAAAACTTGAGAAACTTTTTCATTTGGGAAATTGTTTAAAAATACTTTTTTTCCTGAATAACTTTTGGAAGAAATGTCGAATCGGGATGAAATGTCTCCACTATCTCCAATGGAGTGAATCGAAAGTGTTTTACATTTACGGAAATTTCTCCCAAGCCAAATTACTTTTTGCAAATGTTTGGATAAAATTCCTCTAATGAAGACAATACCTTTCATTTAAATTCTTCGGCTATATGTACATATGTATATATTGTCTTCTCGCGCCAGCTAAAATCAAGGGCATGCGTGTCGCTACATAGCGGACTACCGTCCGCTGTGATAGAATTTTTTTTCCTAAAATATGTAAAATATAACCATTTTGAAGACAATTTTGTAAATTTGGAATACATTTTTTTCGCAGTTTTTCGAATATATAATAATTATTATAAAAGTTGTATCCTTCGTAAATTCTTAATTTAAACAAAAAAGGAAAGCTAACTAACTTAGCAGTTAAGTAGCAGCTTATATTATTAGATATATATCGGACTGAAATACATAGGTGACCGGCCGATTTTTATGAGAATTTCGCTAATAAATCAATTACCGACAAAAAAAAATTTTGAAAAAAACTAAAAGCAAATTTAAAAATGCCACGGTTGTGTCATTTCCGATCGTTCAGTTATATTGCAGCTTATAGAATATAGTCGGCAATTAGGTCGGATTAGTTGGCATAAAACCAAATTCGCAGTCCCATCCTTCTGTAGGATATAGTCGGCCGGTAGTTCGCATTAGTTGGACTAAAATCATTGACTTTTATTCGCGAATCGGATAGACATTTTTTAACCTTGTCAAGATAAAGTCGAATATAGAATAAATAGGGAAATCCGAATTTATTAGATTGTAACTTTAGAGGATTAGAATGGATTAATCCTGGTCTGCAAGCATTTCTCGAAGAGTTTGGAAAGGCATAATAGGTCTCTTAGTCGGTAGTATTTTAGTTGTCTTTTTCTGAGTTTAGTGTTATTACGATAGTCATTTGACACATTTGGTCAAATGTGTGGAACGCAGTGAAAGAGACATCTCCGACCCTATAAAGTGTATATATTCTTGATCAGGTATATAAGTCGGAACGGCCGGGATCGGTCAACTATAACCTATATCTGCCATATAACTGATTGATCGGAAATGCCATAACTTTGTTGTTTTTTGAAGATAGAAGGATAGGACTTTCTATGCATTCTACTTTTGGCAAACTAAATCGATTTGCCAATTTTCATAAGGATTGGCCGACTATATCCTATAGCTGTCATGTAACCGATTGATCGGAAATTCCATAACTTTGTTGTTTTTGAAGATAGAAGGATGGGACTCTGGGCAAATTAATTCGATCTGCCAAATTTCATATGGATCGGCCAACTATAGAAGATCTATATATATCAAATAATATAAGCTGTCACATATCTGCAAGGGTATCGACCAACATCGGCTCCGCCCAAAGTTAGCTTTCCATTCTTGTTTCATCTGAAAGGGTCCAAATTTAGTGATGACGTTAAAAAGTGATAATGCCAAAGACACAGAATGGCTGCTCGATAATGAACACATTCAGGGGATTTATTTGGACTCAGTGGGTTTTGGCTTATATGTGCAACTTATTTATGTAGTGCTAATATTCAGGTCTTAGATCCGTTAGTATAATAGAGTTTGTGGTCGGATTTGGCCAGAACCCATTTGAAGATGTTCAACAAATTTTTTTGCTCCATCTTCTTCGTTGCTAACCCAGCAACGAAGCTAAAAATAAAGTGCTACAAAATTTTAGCACTTTAGTGATCTATTAAAAAGTAGTTCGGCAGTAGTTTCTTATCAGAATTCATATCCCGCCGTGTGCTTTCCAAATGATTTGTTCTGTAGAATGAATAGCCTCTCGGAATTAAATTATTTGTTTATGGTGCATTTTTGTGGAGCATAACATCAATGTAATTGTTGATGTAGTGAAAGTCCGTTGGCATTCCACGTGAATATTATATCTGAAGATTCTGGGTTCGCATTAATTCTAGCATAGTTGTCCGCATGAATGAGATAAAATCCGTGAGACTTTTTTGCAGGGTAGATAGCATAACTTCAAAATTGTTTCGTTTCGGCTCCCCAGATTGCTGCTGGGAAGTTGGAAATTATAGCTATCTTAAAAATGTATAAATAGAATAATACATTTTATATTTCGGTAACATCTTAAGTTGTTGCCAAATAATTACTCGAAAAATTAAGGCAATGAATGCAAAAAAAAATAAAAAATAAATTTATTTGTAGTAGCAATGAAAAAAAATTTAATGAAGTTATTGTTAGATTGACCAGAAATTCTGTTACAAACAGCGGTCGAAAGAAGAGATTAAAAAACAAGAATGGAAAGCTAACTTCGGGCGGAGCTGAAGTTGATATACCCTTGAAAGGGCTACACTTAAGAAAATACCATTTTGCCAAACACCAATCCAAAAGACAATGATATACAACACTGTCGTTTGTTGGTCAGAGTCAGTTGAAGGCGGTAAAGAAAAAAGCGAAGACACAGAAAAGCTACCGAAGCCCATCGAGTCCGAAAGTCGCTGGTATTATTAAGAACATTCATTTTTGTATACGTTACAAAACTAATTTAAATAAACTACAATTTGTAAAACCCTACAAATTATTTCGGGGCTTAACCGAGATTTCGTTACAAAAAAGATCAGTATCAAAAGAACACCGAATAAAAACCGCGGAAAGTAGAGGATACAAAGAAACGACAATCTAAAGCAAAAGAAAAACGTGAAAGTGGAAAAGATTTTTGACTCAATAAACAAGAGATCTGGTCATCGACGCATCGTTATATATAAAGTGCAAAGAAGGTGATCACCGATGCATTGAAACTACACACACAAGAACATCAATTTATGTGTGCGTGAGCTTGTGAACCGGCATCTTGGAAATTGCGCAGTGTGGAAGCGACAAATACGAGGAAAATCGAAAGTGGCCGCCGACGATGACAACGAGGAAAGGCGCAAATTTCGCAACGAAAATTCGACGAAAGGCTGAGCAACATACCAAATGAGTTACACAACAGCTAACGGAGAAGAACAAGAAAAGGACGGTCACGCAGGAACACGATCAGGCAGAGACCAAGGAGTCAGGGATCTGTAGAGACGAGATTGCAATAAAAGGAATTTGATGGCATAGTAATTGTGAAGCGAGGAAGAATACAGCTAGATTTGGGCAATTGATGGGCCACGGTATCGAAAACTACGACGGCTAAGTTTTATCCACACGAGGAACGGTTAAAATTTCGTAAGAAACCACAAAACTACTAAATACGACGAGAGAGCAGTAACGAAGTTCGGTTCCGAGAAGAAGGAAGAGGCTGCAAACGAGTCAGACGATGAGAAGAAGGAAGAAGCTGCAAACGAATCGGACGACGAGAAGAAAAGCAGAACTATCAACGAGTGCAACGTGGGGTACACACACGGGAAAGGAACTCCAAGAATCAATCCAACGGCGAGTAACGAAGAGCTCGGTTACCAAACTTATTCCCAAGAAACGACGGACATCGACGATGTCAGCCAAATCCAATTGAATTGGGTGAGCGAGAAAAAATCCAGAAGTTCAATCAATACATTTATTTTTTTTTTGTGTTAAACTCTAATTTTAAGAAAAGAAATTTTGTAAATACATTGTACTTCTGTAAAATTCGTAATCATAAGAATTTTGTGAACGACTTAAACGCATTTCGATGGACGCTGAGGAAATTTTAAGAATGACTGCGCAGAATTTAAGAGCAAAACTGTTTGAACTGAACTTGCAAACGACAGGTATAAAGAGAGCATTGCAAGATCGGTTGTTTGAGCATTTTGGACTAGAAGTAAATAATAACGTAGAAGAACGAAGTAACGAAGAAGATGCGGATGGCGTAGACTCACCGAAATATCAAGAAGTACCGCAAATGTTTAGTTCAAGTTTACTTTAAGAGATGTGCAGGACAGTGTCTCTTTGTTTCAGGGTTGGAACACGAAGACGTCAATCACTGGGTGTCTGAGTTTGAAGACGTTGCATTTACTGTTGGCTGGGATGAGCTACAAAAATTCATATACGCGAAACAACTTTTAGCTGGAGATGCTAAGCTTTACATTAAGAGTCAGACAGGAGTTAGAGGCTGGATTAAACTTAAAGAGCTGTTACAAGATGAGTTCGGGAAAAGGTTGTGCGCTGTCGAAATTCATAAGATTCTAAAGCAAAGACAGAAGCAGGCAAGAGAAACATGTATCGAATATCTTTACAGCTTAATAGAGATAGGCAAGCCGATTAAACTCGATGAGGAGAGTTCAATATCGAATTTTGTAGATGGCATACCCGATGGGAGAATGAACAAGGCAGGATTATATCGGGCAAAAACGATTAAGGAGCTTAAATATGAGATAACAGTATATGAGAAGATAAGAAATAGGAAGACTAATTTTAAAAAAGTAAACAGACTCAAGGAAAAGACTCAAATTCTCCGAAAATGTGCTTTAAGTGCAACAAAGAAGGCCATATTGCCAAGGACTGCAAGGGGGAAGAAGTGTGCTATAACTGCAATAAAAGGGGTCACATATCGAAAAACTGCGAACAGAAAATGCCAAAGATTTCCATTAAGAATGAACCGGCTAATATGCTAAAGGTTAGAAGATCAGAAGGATTAACCTACAAGAAAGTAGCAGCGGCCGGAGTAGTATTCATTTCCATGATTGACTAGGGATGTGATTTATGCCTAATAAGAGAAAACATTTTTAAAACTCTCGACGGTTTAAGCATAAAGCCAGAAGTAAGATATCTCAAGGGTATCGGTAAGGGCGAGTTACGGACGATAGGATCTCTCGAGACCAATTTAGAGGCAGATGGAATTTGGTTTCCTGTAAATTTTCACATTATAAAGAATCTAGAATCAGTGGATCTGATGTCTAGTTCAAGCGGCGTAGAATTTAAAGAAAAGGAAAATGAATTTGTATTCAAAGGGTTGTGTGCAACGGAAATTATTGGAAAGAAGATAGTACTAGATAAAGTCAAACTATCGAATCTGAAGAACGATGTGAAAGATAGGGTTGAGATGACGATAAATGAATATAAGCCCTATAAATCAATCGAATCTCCCGTTAGTATGAAAATTATTCTAGAAGACGATGCACTTCGTATGAGAACAGATGAGTTATTGAGGCTCAAATACAAAAATGTCCGGAGGAAGGAATTATTGTGCCATGTTACTGTGAATACGCATCACCAGTGGTGCTTGTATCAAAAAAGGACGGTTCGAAAAGACTTTGCTTTTGACTACCGTAAGCTTAATCAGAAGATCAAACACGATAATTTTCCGATGACATTGATAGACGAGGTTCTCGAAAGACTGCAGGGTTCAAAAGTATTTACAATTCTCGACATGATGAACGGATTCTTTCACGTTCCAGTAGGGGCTGACTCTAGGAAATACACAGCATTCGTGACGCACAATGGACAATACGAATTTACCTTTGTACCGTTTGGTATATTTAACTCGCCAGCAGTTTTTTGTCGCTATATATCTGCTGTGTTAATTGAGAGGGAGTCCGCCGACGGACGAAAAAATAAAAGCAGTTGTTAATTTTCTAGCCCCAAAAAATAGGCAATCTTTACTGAGGTATTTAGGATTGACTTCATACATGCGACGCTTTATTAAGGACTACTCATTGGCAGCCAACCCACTGACAGATTTGCTAAGGAAGAAAAGCGACAAACCAAGAGAAGGAATTAAGCTGAATGACCAAGATTATTAGCTTTTAATTTGCTAAAAAATCTTTTAATCTCAGCACCCGTGCTGAAATTCTTCGATCCGTCAGCAGATACTGAAGTGCATACAGACGCAAGCAAATATGGTTTCGGCGCCGCGTTGATGCAAAAAGACTTAAAAGATCAGCAGTTCCACCCTGTAGATATATGAGTCGCAAAACAAATGCTTGCGAAGAGAAATATAGAGCATACGAGTTAGAAGTTTTAGCCGTAGTGAATGCTCTTAGGAAATGGAGGGTATACTTGCTAGAAAAAAAGTTCAAAGTAGCGACAGATTGCAGTGATTTCTCGATGGCAGTAAAAAAAAAGAGAAAATACCACCCAGCATTAAAGGGTGGATTATGGCCTTACAAGAATTTACGTTTACCGTAGAACCGAGAGCAGGTACTCAAATGCAGCATGTTGATGCTCTCAGCCGCCTTTCGTGCTTTTTAATTGGAGATTCAACAAAATCTAGAATAATTGAAGCACAGAATAATGGCAAGTGGATCAAGGGAGCAAAAACAATTCTGGAAGGTGAGAATACTTATGAAGACTATTTCCCTAATAATGAAATACTAGGATACAGTGAATACAAGGATACAATACAAGGATACAGTGAAGGAATTGTTAGTGGTACCCGATTCATTGCAGGTCAAAATAATTAGTATGGCACATAGTGATGGACATTTCGGTCATAATAAAACGCGCGACATGCTAGAAATGTTTTACTTCATACCAGATATACAGAAAAATATCGAAAGAGTCGTGGAGGGTTGCGAGAATGCCTAATAGTTGACTCAAAAAGAGGGAAAAAAGAAGGTATCAATCACATACTAGCAATAGTGAACGGATTTTCTAAATTTACTTGACTTGTAACGAACCTTTCTTGATTGATCGGTGCTCGCAACAAATGCCACGGCTAGCTCAAAGAGTTTATGGATCGTTCCACCGAATTTATAGATTCGACGTGACTGCCCGAGCCCAGAAATAACACAGGATTGCTTCGTTCACAAAATGTACCCTTTATTTACTCGATATTTGTACAAAGTTAATAAGAGGGTGAAATCTCACCGGCTGCTCGGCTCGGCCGATCGACCGCTCGTCCTCCCCTCGGTCACCGGTCACCGTTCCGGGTTGGTGCCGATACACACGCCCCCAAAAGCTTTCGCCCAGCAGGACGTGTGGTCTCGGTGCCTGGCGCCGGTTCGGCTCACGGTTTCCTCCGTTTGGACTCACATGCTCCAGTTGCGGGGCCTATGTTGCCCCTCTCGTGCCGGTGACGCTGCTCCAGATGTCCCTCTCTTGCGTGTCGCCGCTGCTTGGTCGTCGTCGTCGTCGACGCTGCTTCCGTTGTCGCTGCTCCTCTCGTTGCTGTCGCTGCTCCTCTCGCTGCTGCCGCTGCTCCTCTTCCGTGGGTGCGTGGATCGCTATTACCCTTGGCTCACTGGGACTGCCCTTTCGCCGTGGCCGGCACCTGATCCGTGTTGGCGGACCAATAGGCTCACCTCCCAGGCGTACGCCGGGCAGGATACGCTTCTTAGTGCCTGGCGACCGGATCAGGGCACGAAGGGCCTACCTACCCCACAGGATACGTCCCCGGTTGCGTCTGCCACTCGCCTCCAAACACCGGCGTGCATACGCTCCGCAGGATTTATGGACGACCAGAGGTTTGGCTTCGCGCTTCCTTTGACTCCAGGCAATACGCTGTGCATACGCCCCAGCGCCTGGATCAGGAATCTCTTGATTTTACCGGGACGTTCCTGTTTGGTTTCACTGATGGGCTTGAGTTCCCGAGCTGGCTATCCCTCGCTTTACAGGATCACACCTGGTCACAACGGGCAGGAATCTGTAAGGCGTACGCCAGACCGATCCGACGCCCTTGCTGTAACACCAGGATACCTGTCGTGTCCGGGAGTAACTCAACCCGACTCTATTTACCCTTGGGCTTCAGTTCCGCCCCGGATCCTGGATCCTTTTCCCCCTTGCTCCTTGATTTATCCTTTCCGATGACTCGCGTACAGCCGCCGGACTTACCCACAGGGGGTCCTTGAGCCAATGATCGTATATCCTTGCGCACTCGCTTTAATTCTCGCACTTGAGACTGTCGGACTTACCCACGGGGGGGTCCTTCAGCCTATACTCCTAATTCCTCCAAGGAAACTTTCTTACTTCAATGTTAGACTTACCCACGGGGGGTCTTTCACTCAACTCTGCCAGCTTCCCTAGAAGACTCCGTCCTGATTTACTCCAGGGGCCCTCCTTATATAGCTCCAGAGGCGCCCGTTAATCCTTGCAACTCTTTCTTCCTGCCGTTAATCCTTCGGCTTTCTATTCCCGCCGTTAATCCCACTTTCCAATTAGACGCACCGGTGGCTCCTGTTCACACCCCCTTTTCCCCCTTTGACCACCGGCCTACATCGTTATTATGCCGCGGCAGCGGCTTTCTTCCAGGCGCTCCCCCCGCGCTCTCCCTTTGGCCACCGGCCCGCATTGTTATTATGCCGGGCATTGGCTCTTTTACCGGCGCTTCCCCCGCGCTCCCCTTAGTCGCCACAATCGCATTTCTCTCCTTCCGTGCTTTCTAAACACCTCGGCCACCGCGGCCGCTATGTTCCCCGCCCCCCGTCTCTTTCTCCTACATCCGCGCACGGCTGTCGCGCAGGCCCGACCGGAACCGTTACGTTCCACGTTGTCTCCGCTTTCTCCGCTTTCTCCTGCCCTTTCCCCGCTGCTGCTCCCTTCTTGCCACCTGTCTTGGCGTGTGGGAGATTTAATCTCCTCACAGACTTTACCCGACGAAGTAGACTCGCCACCTCGAACTACAAGATTCAGCCCATTTCAAATACTGACAGGATTAACAATGAGAAAGAAAGACGGTGAGCTAAGAAAACTTTTTGAGGAGATGCAAATTGAAGAGTTAATCGATAATAGGGAAGATATACGTCAGCAGGCGCAACAAAATATTGAAATGGTTCAACAAGAAAACAGAAAATATTTCAATGAGAAAAGAAGGAAAGAGTCGTATTATAAAGTAGGAGAGTTAGTGGCTATAAAAAGTACACAATACGGAACAGGCATGAAGCTTAGGCCAAATTGTTTCGGATATGAAGTCATAAAAGAGGGAAACCACGAAGGACCAAAGTAAATAACAACGTCGGCAGAGTATATGAAGAAATGGAGTTCATTCAGGGTCGAATGATAATTCAGAATGGCCGAATGTGGGATTGGGACGTATTAGGACTTATAGAAAGGGCCACACTTAAGAAAATACCATTTTGCCAAACACCAATCCAAAAGACAATGATATACAGCAGTGTCGTTTGTTGGTCAGAGTCAGTTGAAGGCGGTAAAGAAAAGAGCGAAGACACAGAAAAGCTACCGAAGCCCATCGAGTCCGAAAGTCGCGGTTATTATTAAAAACATTCATTTTTGTATACATTACCCAAAGAGTTTAAATAAACTATAATTTGTACAACCCTACATATATTATATATCGGATCTTATATAGTTGGCCGATACATATGAAATTTGACGGATCGAATTAATTTGCCCAAAGTGGAATGCATAGAAAGTCCTATCCCTTTAACTTAAAAACAACAAAGTTAAGGCATTTCCGATCAATGAGTTATATGACAGAGTTATATGATCCTTATGAAACTTGGCAGATCAAATTAGTTTGCCGAAACTATATTCCATAGATTCCATCTTACTTAAAAAAACAACAAAGTTATAGCGTTTTCTTTCAATCAGTTATATGTCAGCTATAGGATATAGTCGGCAGATCCTTTGAAATTTTACAAATCGATTTAATTTGCCCAAAGTAGAATGCATAGAAAGTCCCATCCTTTTAACTTAAAAAACAAAGTTATGGCATTTCCGATCAATGAGTCATATACAGAGTTATATGATCCTTATGAAACTTGGCAGATCAAATTAGTTTGCCGAAACTAGATTCCATAGAAAGCCCCTCTCATCATACTTAAAAAAACAACAAAGTTATGGCGTCGGCAGATTCTTTGAAAATTGGCAAATCGATTTAGTTTGCCTAACGAGGAATCCATAGAAAATCCCATCCTTCTAACTTAAAAAACAACAAAGTTGTCTATCTATAGCATATAGTTGACTGATCCCGGCCGTTCCGACTTATATGCTGCCTGCAAAGGAAAGAAGGATGTGCGCAAAGTTTAAAGTCGATAGCTTTAAAACTGAGAGACTAGTTTGCGTAGAAACAGGCAGACGGACATGCTTATATCGACTCAGGATGTGATCCGGATGAAGAATATATATACTTTATAGGTACCGAGATGTCTTGATCATTGCGTTGCACACTTTTGACCCAATTTATAATACCCTCTGCAAAGGTATAAAAATGTTTAGTGTAATATTCCCGTGAGCACACAATCTTTATGGCTTGAGCAAACTCACAAAACTTCATAAGCTGTGGCAAAAAAAAAAATGAGCACCGTTAATATATAGGGCTGGGCACCCCTGGTTTGCCCCACAGTTGCTGTATTTTATTGCTGATGGGTCATCCTTATCTCAACAGGCCACGCAGACTCTCCGTAAAGTGCAGTAAGTAAGTAAATGTTGGTTGTAATTCAATACAAATAACATGTTTGCATTGCACGGGGCCATTCCGTTTGTGTGGTTCCTCAAAAATCATTTTACGGTGCAATAGGTATAACAGTTTGTAGATTGGATGTACTTCATTTTTTTAATGGATAGACTGCCGAGCTCCAGTTTTTTGTTTCTATTCATTATTTTTATAACCATTTTCACTTTATAACCATTTTCATTCCAACCTTTAAAAATTTCAAGAATGAAATGCTTTGCTTTTTTCTCCATTTTTTACTTTTATTTTGGTTTAATTAATGTTGTCCCGTTTGATAGAAGTGATGTTGATTTTATAAACCAATTTGTGATACCCACCTAAAAAATATATCACGGAACATATGCGAAACGTATCATGTCCCACAAGTTAAAAAAATAGGAGTACGTTTATAAAAAATTTTATAACTTGGGCCCAGCCAAAGATATTAAACGCTTGCATTTTACTTGCTTGCAAACGCTTGTTTTTTTAAGTTACAAAGAGATTGCAAAGACTTTTGTGGCCGAGTGGGAGCAACCAAATGACCCTGTTGCCATAAAAAATTGTTTTTTTGTTGTTGTTTTTTTGTCTATCCTTGCAGACGGTATTATTATTTTGGGCAAAATTGTGCAACACAGTGACTGAGACATCTCCGACTCTATAAAGTATATATATTCCTGATCAGCGCTTGAGTCGATATAAGCATGTCCGTCTATCCATCTGTCCGATTTTTACAATATATATCGGATCACATATATACATACATTTATTTTAATATAATCGACTACCTAACTGCAACACCATCGGGTCGGGTATACTAATATTGGCTCCGCCAAAGTTATCATTCTTTTCTTTTTATACCCTTGCAGACAGTATTATAATTTTGGTCAAAAGTGTGCAACGCGATGAAGGAGACATCTCCGACCCTATAAAGTATATATTCTTGCAGGCAGTATACATGTCGGAACGGCCGAAATCGGCCAACAATATCCTATAGCTGTCATATACCTGATTGATCGGAAATGCAATAACTTTGTTGTTTTTAAGTTAGGAACGTGGGACTTTCTATGGATTCCATTTTGATTCCATTCAGTCTATTTTGGGACGATCCTTTATAAGGATCGGCCGATTATATAGGATCCTATATATATCTAATAAGATGAGTTGCAAATTAACTGCAAGGATATATAAACTTTGGCTCTGCCCCAAGTTAGCTTTCCTTTCTTGTTCCATGTGTATCTTTTAATATAAAAAATAGAATGACAACAGGGGTCCAAAAAAAAACTAAATGCACGGGAAATTTTTCGGAAAACGGAAAGCCGTTGTAATTCAACTGAAAAAATTGATCAATAGTTTATTATCAAATTAAAAATTTTCATGCTTGTGGTATAGTGGAATCCGTATTTGTTTTTCAGTGGGAGTTATAGGAATGACTGCAACTATTTGTTTTGGTAATGAATTTTTAAATCATTTTGGGAGCTCTGAGAGCCTTTGTAGGCCGAGTGGGCACGTGCCCACCACCATTTTGAACACTAATTTGAGATACCAATAAAAATAAATATTTTCATACAATAAAACTGTCATTTTCATTCAATATTAAGGTAAAAAAAATTTTGAATAATTCACACAATATAACACAAAATATAAGGTCAAACCAACACTAAAAAGAAACGCTGACCAAAACACGACACCCGGAACGACAGCGAAAACTGCTGATGCTCCAACTAATGAAATCGAAAAAATGTTATCAATTCAGAGAGCGGATAACGACGAAAATTTGTTCATGACAATATTGGTAGCACGCTCAAAAGCTCCAGCTCAGCTCCAGCAAATAAGTATAAATTAGTTTCGTAAATTATTTTAAAGGTACGTCGCAAGTTAAATTATCTGAATATTATCAGATATATTTCGTTCGTCGTGGTGAGTTTTCTTTTCGGACCTCGTAGCTATGTAATATTTTAGCAAATCCGAAACCTAAAACTCTTTGTGAAAATATGTGCTCGTCCGTTTTCATTTCCACTTTCAAGCATGTGCAGCCAATCTTATGACGGGCATAACATTTGTTCGGCAAAATGAGGACACAGAAGTGTTGCATAAACGAATCCGAGAAGACCAAAATCACTCTTCGTTCATTGCAACGCCTATAATCTCAATCTCGTAGTTCAAGACGGGATTGAATAAGTTTTCCATGCAGGAAAATAATCTTGTCGGAGAAATTAAGACTGCGACTGTGAATCACTTCCGAAATTCGACGGCTGCTGCAGCTTCGCCTTATGCTTTTGATCGAAAGCTGCAACAAAATAGAAAGCAGAAAAATTAAAATCAGCGCCTGCGCTTTTTCCGTTTTGACAGCTTGAAGCAGAAGCAAATGCAACTGCAGTTTTTGAAACACTGATTTCAACAAGTTAATTGATTGTTAAAAATAGATTTAAAAAAAAAATGTTAAGGAACGTAATGATGTGACTTAGAACATTTAAAGATATAGTTGTTTAATCATTTACGGAATATTCGTAGCTTATGACTATTTCGGGGTCAGCTTGGCCTAAAATAGAAAAAGCTGACAATATTGATCTTGAAGCTCTAATAAATTTATTAAATGTCAAGAATTTGAAAGGATGCATAATGTTTGCGTTTCAGTAGTAAAATATAAATAAATGTGTATTTCATTGGGAAATTAAAAGAATATTTTTTTTTTTAATATTTTATGAAAATATTTTTTATGTTTAATAATAATCCCGGCTCTGTGAAAATGCATTTCTGCTTGTTGCCGTGAATAGGTCGTAACCGTTTTATTGAGGACAGTGTGCTCTTCGTTGTTGTTATTTGCATATCATTGTTTTAGAATGTGACGGAAACACCGGCGACGCCATCTCCTGTAGAATTTGCGATAAGTGGCGGCACTTAAACACTAGCGGCATAAGCCAAGGCGCCAAATCCTGTATTGGAGGCTCTCGGGATGGAAACTGATGAAGCTGTGGTAGGAATGGATCGTTTGGGATATATCCCCCCATAGTATTCAAGCAGCTGATGGCGACTTGATAATGAGAAACGATAAACGAATTTGGGGATTTTCAGACGCATCTGCTCCAAAAACCTTGCTATTAATCGCCACGTCATAGTGCAGTCCATCTATTTTGCTAAATGGATGGATACGATTAGAAAGATAAAGATTGATCGGAAATCCCATAACTTTGTTATTTTTTTAAGTTATAACGATGAAACTATCTATGGGTTCCACTTTTGGAACTACTAATCCGATCTGTTAAATTTCATAAGGATCGGACGACTCCATCATATAGCTGTCAGATAACTAAACGATCGAAAATGAAAAAACCTTGTACAAAGGTTGTACAAACCACGATGTACAAAGCATTGGTGTACGCATCCATAAAGGTAGTATCCTGTTCACTCAGTTCCTACTTGGTTTTAGATTAGCGATGGAAATTATTGTGCCACCGTATAGACTCCGTATGACGAAGCAATTGTTTCATCTTTTCCTGTCTTCGGAATCAAAATTATGATTACATTTTTCCATTTTTGGGGAAAGTAACGTGAAAATTTTCTTTTTTTGCATCGGTGTTAGCCCACTAGCCATTTTGGTCATGCAACGGTGTTTCAGCTAGAACCGGTGATATTTCGGAATTTAGAATTGGAACGTAGTGTTTCTGGATAAAAATTTTTTTAAATATGTTTCTTGGGCCTTCTTATCTCAATACACTAGAGTAGTAGTATTTCGTATGTTCTCTGAAAAGTCGCTCAATAAAACTGTTGGTGTGCTTTCCGGGAGCTGATATTGTAATTTGCGTTGGTGTTGTGGTACTTACAGCAGATATAAGTAGTTCTTCCGGACTTTGTCATCTATGTCCTTAGTGCTGATTATGAATGTATCTAGCTTAATGTGTGAGCTAAATCTGTCTCTTTATTTGGGCCAGTTGGGCAGAAGGTGGGTCTTCTTAGTGAGACGAAGTTCAGATTATTGCTAGGTTGGGTAATAAATAATATTGTATAGTTGTCGTCCCATTGGGTTCAAAAGGCGTCATCCCCAATGAGTGTGATTTTTATTGTAGTGCATAAATGCACTCTATCCAAGAGACTTAAGAGTTTATCCTAAAATGGTTTTCGGTGAAGGAAAATTAGCGGAGGGCAGTAGACAGTGGCTAGTGAGGTAATTTTTTTTTTTTTTTTTTTTTTTTGCCAATATGCCAGTAAAATTGTGGGCTTTGGCGTTCGGGTTAATTTTATCCGGATCTTACGTGAACTTTTCAATAACTATATTATATTTAATTCCTTTAATTACAACTTTGATACTTTTAATCTGATGCGTATACAAGTTTTTATTTTTGCTTTGTAGCGATGTTCAGTTATCGAGCGTTTTCAGTAGCTTTAATTGATGTTCAGAATCCAGCCTTTAATATACAACAAGTTATGTTAGATATATATATAAACGCAATTTATTTCTCTAACTTGATGATTTTTTTTGATGTACAAAATATGGGATCAGTGCGTAGGGTTGAAGACCGATCTAAGAAGAAAAGACGCGGGAGCGCGACTCAACGGTTGATGGTGCGAAGCGACGAGAGATACCGCAAGAGAGCGAGACAACGATAGCGCATAACAGCAGATGCAGGTGATCGAATGCACGAGAGCGGGCGACGCGAATAGGAACATAAAGATAAAAGAGAGTGACGTCACGAGTTCAATAAATTATTGCCGACCAGAATTTCCGGCGGTTGCTTGACCCGACAAGCGATTTAGTTACGATTCGCTAATTCTAAGTTAGAACCTGGAGTTTCCTTTCTTTCAAGTTTCCCTTGGTTAGTGATGTTACTGGAAAAGTGTAAAACACCCACAACAGAATCCTTTCCTACAATCATTTTATGACCTTGATTTTGGGCCTTTCTTTAAATGCCCACTTCCCATTTAGGCACGCTTCGGGCCTAAATAATATAAGTATATATAAGTATATGATATAAGTAATCGCCCGGGGGAATGCTGGCAACAGCAACAGCTTAAATATAGCTGCCTTAAATCAGTGGTCTGCATACTATACATTGGTATGATTTCAATGCATTAGTATTAGTAACGCATAGCCGAAAATAACATTTCCTTTCTGTTTACAAAACTGCAATGTTATTGTTATCTCGATTGTCGCCGAAGATAGCTTTTTTCTAATTAATATGAACTAAGTTTACTATATAAAAATAAATGAATAAGTCAGTATTAATTATATTTTTCAGACTCTCCAACTCAATTGGGATCTATGCAGTCTCTAAACATGGATTCGAAAATCCGACAATCCTTCGTACCTGATTACTCTGTTCGTGCTATATCAGACGTTATATACATTGCTATTAAACGTGTTTTGTATCTTACGGCCAAAAAGGCAACTTTATTAGAGAAGAGTCGTAAGTCTGGAACATTTTCAAGTGAAACATTCGATGATGAAGTTGAACGACTATTGCATTCTATAACGGAAGATGAAAAACCCAGATTTGTAACAGAGTCTCAAAGCATAAGGCGACAATCGAAGTCAAACAGAAGCATAACCTCCTCTCCGACAAATTTATCCCATGAAGGAAAAAATGCGCCACGCCGAAAAACATTAAATTCGGAACAAACAGATAATGCTTCAATAAGTAGCTTAGTTATTTCAGATCTGGCAGCTGATCAAAATGGAGAACATGACGACAGAGACACCACGGCTGCGTTTACACCGTTACTTCATAAATTAGAAGATGGAACAGAAAATAAATTTTGAAAATTTTTTGACTATATTTAAACGCTCATTAAAGTTATATAAATTTCCTGTGTTCAGTTTAGGTAGCTATTAGATTCCTAAATATGTTGTTTAATTCCCCCGAATTCCCACGAATGTAGTTTACTAAATTGAATTTTTGAACTTTCTGAGTAATTGGCTTCTTTAACCTGAAAACCTTAACCTTAAAACTTGAATAATTGGCTAACATATACCCAACAACAAAAATAAATTGTAAATTATGTAAAAAGAAACACATTTTACCTTTGGTTACAAAAAGTGATTTTTGTAAAATGAGTACTTAATGAAATGGTTTTGTTCTCACGGTTTACATTTTCCAAATCCTGCCCCATTATAATAACTTATTCAAGACGAAGTCCACATTTTCAAATGTGAACTTTTGAGTTAAACGCGACATCCAAAAACTGAACTATTTACATAAATAAAAGCGAATATAAAGCAGTTTGTATATTTAGCCATGAATGAAAAATCTTGTTGTGAAATATATTTTTTCTGTAAGTTAATTGTAGATGAATTGTTAGTAAATGTCAATTTTATAAAAATATGTATATACGCCCCTGCGGAGGGGCGTCTAAGAATTCATTAAACAGAAAATTATATAAATATGAAAACATGCTTTTGTAAACCGAAAGCATGAGTAAATAATTCAGAGGATTTTGCATTTGTTAAAACTAAAACTATTTATTTTAAAATAAATAAAAATTACTGCATATGAGAATATTAAGTTACATTAATCTTAATTAATTCATTTATTTGGTTAAATAATACAGAAATAAGAAAAGAAAGCTGCACACGTACTGACCACCTCCCGTCCAACCGACCGAGGGACGCTGTCGCATGACGTAAGGCTCGAATAGCGGAGATAGATTCGAGTTAACAAATGAATAGAATGGTTAGAAAGCTTGTTGGGCTAAGCACAACAAAACCGATTGGATAATTGATAATTTTGTTTAGCTGCAGCGGCATTGATTTGTGTCTTTCTGTATCCCATCTTCGCATGCACTTTGTTGTTATTTTGTAGCGCATGCGCTTTTGGGAGCTTTGGTAGAGCTTCTGCGCCCAAGCTTAGTTTAGTTCACTTGTTTTCGGCATTTGTTTTTGGTTAAATTGAACCCCAGAAATATACATTGAAATTAAAACAGAAAATCGTGTGTTTATTCGGTCGCTATTAAAAACTCTTAATAGCGTAACATTTGGTGACCCCGACGTGATTGAGCCCCGAACTTCAATCAGTTTAAGTGCCCCGGGAAACTAAAAGAAAAACAAAACAAACTAAAAAGAAAAAAAAATTTGTTTTCGTTTGCATCACTCGCGCTGGATAATTACGAAATGGAGTCTGGAGCTGAAACTATTGGATCTGCTACCGCATCCCGGGAAAGGATGTTGAGAAGAAGAGCAGAGGTCACCTGCCAGGAGATGGAGACGCTGCATCATAAGGTGAAGGCTGCAGCGCAAAATGAGGATTGCACCATTATGGCAGTGGAGAAGCGTTTGCGTGATTGGTTCACCACGCTTCAAGAAGAGTTGGAGGAGCTAAATTTCAGCGATATCGGTAGTGAGCTGTACTGGAGATTCTCGCAGCTGGCGACTGATGTGCATGTGGACATTCAAGTGGAGGTTGCCAAGCTCTCCATAAGAATCGCTGCCCACTCCACACTTCTCGACGGTGCCAGTGTCTCACCAGCGCCATACAAGCCAGTCCCCTCCTTGCCACCGTTGCCGATGCCAACATTCAGCGACGGCTATGCCGAGTGACCGGATTTCTGCTCCCTTTTTAAGACTACGATTGACAGCCATCCTCACCTAACAAAAATGGAAAAGCTCCGGTGGCTTGAAATATGCCTGCGAGAGTAAGCCTTGGAGACGGTGAGAGCGCTGGAAATTACTGATGCGAACTACGATGTGGCCCTTGAACTATTGCGCAATCGTTGCAGTAATCGGAGGTTAATATTCCAGTCATACATTAATGAGATCCTGCAGCTTCGTGTGGTCGAGCCAGGATCTGTTTCTACTTTGCGGGAGTTATCGGATCGGTTCAATGGTCATATGCGGGCTCTCATGAGTTCAGCTGCCGAGATCCAAGGATGCTTGCTTATCCAAATTATCCTCCAGAAGCTGGATCCTGCCACAAAAGTGGGAGGACACTCTTGCCGGAACCAACGACAGCCTTCCATCGTGGGTGTCCATGGCACGATTCTTAGAACAAAGGTGCCGGACGCTCGAAAGCGTTGATTTTTCTTTGGCGGCGTATCCACCAGCTAATCAAGTGGGTCGAGGTAGATCTTCCAATAACCGATCTTCGTGCATGCTTATTAACGCCCGTCCTGAACCATGTGCCCTGTGCGGTGTTTTGATTTCATGTCCAAGGTTTATTGCCTTGCCGATTAGTGAACGGTACGACGAAGTCCGACGGCTGGCCCACTGTTTTGTATGTCTGAAGGATGGCCATTATGCTCGCGGATGTTCAGCTTCCCGTTGTCCAACGTGCAATCGCCGACATCATTCTTTGTTGCACCATTGTGCAATGGTGCAGAAATAAACATTGAAATTAAAACAGAAAATCGTGTGTTTTATTAAAAACTCTTTATAGCGTAACAAAGCTAAAGAGGAAGAATTGCTCTGCTCTCGTTAGAAATTAATCACATTTGTGTTGGGATTAAAAGCAGAAGAAAGCGAAAGGCTATTACAACTTTTTGTTCGATCAAAATTCGGTGCCCAAAAATATATTTTTTAATATATCTCGCCATTAAATTCTTTTGACATTTTTTTATAAAGCCAAGAACATCCGTAGCTTTAATAATTATTGAGGAAATATGGACGGGCAATTTCATTTTTTTAGAATAATTAACTTTAATAGGACTCAAAGATCATTAACCTGAGTGAATCTTTCAAAAGCAGTCCCATAAAGACAGTACATAGCCTGGTGAGGGCACGCTCGGTAAAGAGCAACGTACCGATATGACTTCCTTGAGGGACTCCAAATGAAGCACGGACGGTAATATACATTTTTAACAGAACTCCTTGTGCTCTGCCATCTATGTAGCTGGCAGAAATCCCAAAATATTCAGTGGCATTCGTGAAGTATCTGGTATCTTAACTGTTTAGGCACAACGCAAAGCAACTTGTTGTCGTATTTTCCAAACAGGAGATCTTGCTCCATTACATACTTGTCGTTCTCAGTTTTTTTCGCACTTTTCATATCCGATACAATGTTCTGAATCTTTTCATCATGTAATTGTATCGCGAATAACCAGTCAGTTTCGTCTATTAGGGTTTTGGAAGTCTTCAGGTATGCATTCTCCATTTCATGTGAGTTTCATAAGGTGCTCGTCTCAGTGCATCAACGATCCTTAACCACCATCGTGCAATTCGGGGTATTCCTTCTTATCCATTGACCATTTCAGGCCATTAAAATCGGTAACTACTCGAACATTTTTACCGTAGACATAATACTTAAATCGCTCCAACATCTCAACGACGGCTAAAGCTTCCAGCTCGTAACTGTGATAGTTCTTCTCGGATTTAGATGTTGCTCGACTAAAATAGGCAATCGGCTTTTATTGACCCTCCTCATGTTGCATCAGTACCGCGCCTAAACCCACAGAATTGGCATCCGTGTGTAATTCATGTGCAGCATCTAGGCGATATCTTGTGATAACAGGTCTTGATGTTAGACATATTTTCAATTCGGTAAACGCATTCTCTTGGCGCTGCTCCCATTTGAATAATTGAGCTTTTCGCAACAGCATACGTAAAGGCTTTGAAATAATAGCGAATCCGGTGACAAATTTTCGAAAATATCTTGTGAGTCCTAGAAACTGACGTACTTCGGAAAGGTTGTTCGGTGTAGGGAACATGGCATTAGCATTCGTCTTCACTTCTCCCGGGCTGATACCTCCATCGGGTATTTGATGTCCTAGAAACGTAATAGACTGCTCATACCCCTCAACGGGAGTCCCCAAACAGGTGTCGCTTAAATTCGTAAAGTTCATCCGTGGTGATAAAGGCGGTAAGCTTTCGGCTTTCAGGTGCTATTTCAATTGTGTAGTAGCCGCTATTGACTTCGGCGTCGTCTGCCGCAAACTTTAGAGATAACTGGGCGCCTATTATGACATCCTGTCCCAATAGAAGATCTTCTTGCAAAATATCGTCGTCCGCGATGTATAACTTGGCTTCAATGGTCTTTCCTTCAACGTCCATCTGAATAACGACATCTTCGGTAAGATAGTACGATCCTCCACATATGCCTCTAATCCTCATAGAGCACTCATGCCGATCTGCGTTTATTTCTTTCGCAACCGACTTTCAAATAATACTAGCTTGGCTACCAGTATCAATAAAGGCATTATAGCTCTTCGACTTGATACGGATAGTTCTGGTGAATTACTTGTCCTGATCCGATGCACCTAAGCGCATCACCTTTGCAGTTTGGCAAACTTCCGTGGTGCATGGAAAGTATTGCATTTGGTAAAGGGGACTTCTGCTCCTTACTTGGGCACGGCTTTCTCAAAACTCATCCCTCATAGCTTGCGCGAAGTTACTCCATGTTATGTGCACCACAGGCGAAGAATCGAACCACATATTGGCTGGTCCCTTGATCTTTGTGTAAATTGCCAGCAATAAAAACGTCTCGTCTCAACGATACGCAGCTTTGTTGACACGATCGATGAATTGGTTCACTGATATCGCGTTCTCGTCTCCTGGATCAGACTCTGGCAAAGTTTCTGCGATTTCCTTTACCGATGCTTGTCTCACGTTGTTTGTAGCTTGTAGATTAGGAATATCGTCTCCTGTGATATTTCGCCTAATTTCCTCTGAGCGTTGCTACCTATTAACTCCATCATCTGCATTTGGCCTCTGCATACTCACCATCTGCGCCATCATATTCTTCAGCTCGGTCATTTCATTTTGAAGTTGTGAATTTGCTACCGCTTGTGACGTCCCGGATTCTTCACGTTGATTCACATTTCCACTCGCTTGTGGCATTTCCACGACTTCCGATTCCTCAAATTCAACTAGTCGCTGTACCAACTCTGCTCTGGATCCCGCAGCTGCAAGATTACGTTCTCTTAACAAAAATCTCAACTGGTCCACTTTGAGTTCTGCTATCTTGACCATTTTCCTCAATGCTTTTCAAAAGTTTATTTTCCAATGCGAATTTCACCACGATGCCCATATACTACAATCCATTCGTGTGTATACTGTCTGGCTTTTGCTTAGCTTTTGAATCGTCTGCCACGCACAAGTATCGAGTAATCTCTGGGGCTGCGCCCATTACCAACTTCCCACGCCGACGATTCTGTTACAATTTTTCCGACTATATCTCTGCACAGCTCCAGCACATTAGTATCCCACTTCTGAACTGTGAAAGGATGGTTTTCTTAGTGGACTCATAGGTTTATTAATATTTGGATACGTTCGATATAGTGTTTTTACATAACAACAATTTGATCTTAAGCTTTGCGTCGTTTCTCTGCTGAATGTTTCTTAAGACTATCTACTCGATGTTCCAATTAACAGTCTCGTTATACTATTCGATAAGTTGGCTGGCAAAAAAACGGGCTTAACCCTTTAAAGATACGATAACAAACTAAGGTCATAAAATTATGAACAGAAAATTCAATTGGCTGTTTGAATATTATATGTGATTAATTGATCTGACATTTTTGGAAGTGAATAAGCAATTTAAAATAGGTTGCGATACATCTGCAATAGCCAAATCAAAGCTCGCAGATAAGTTTTCAAACGTAAGCGAATAAGGAAAAGACTCTATCGAGGGGTAAAAAGGGACCTTTGGTATTAAATGACGCAAAGCTCTGAAAAGGGTGAATTCATCCGAATCAGATAAAAAATTTAAGTTAAGTAGCCGAAGTAAAGAATTCTTGACATGGATTCCAGACTGATTTGATTTGAAATAAGGATGAGTTAAAAACGAAAAGCGAGTGTTCACTATTTGACTAAGAGATCTCTTGATAGATTAAAGGCAACGAGAGTCACTAGTAGGTCAATATCGGACACAAGATTAAAAACCCACTAAAAAACAGACAGGTGATGCCAGGATGTAGGTGGGACGGATGACGGTAAATATAAGAACAAGTCATAAACAATGATTGTGCAGCCGAAATGATTTTAATTCAGAGAAATTCGAATTCACCAATCTCTTGCAACTTCACCCATTGAAGTCTTCACTTCGCAGTTGCGTTTAAAAATGGTGTACCTATCTGAAAATATTTCCGACCTAAAGAAATTTGGTCATAACCATGTTTCCGTCAAGACTATAACATGAGAAAATAGCAAATGAAAAACTATCACAATAGAGTCTTTCAGAAGCTTACTTCGCTAGTCGCCAAAATTCTGATAGGTAAGAGTAAGAGAGTTAGTTAGTTTTTTGAAAAAGATGATGATGGGAGTTTGACTCCAACAGGCTATTTTTTTCTTAACCATACTTGGCCGATGTTCTTGTACGGCCAGAACCCGGATCGTCTTCGTACAGGCCGCATCGAACAGATCGTCTTAAACATTGGCAATGGTACACGTATCTTGAAGGATGACGTGAGCGTCGAGTACAAATATTTAAATTTCCTTCAACCCTTATAACAACCTTTGATTTGACTTTGATATAAGCTGAGATGTCAATCAGAGGCAAGCGGTGAAAAAATATTTAAATTACAGGTGTAATCACTTGTAAGGATTTTGGTGTTACGGTGGGTAAGACCACGGCACCAGTCAGTACCGGGAGTCCGAACGGAGGGTTAAGGATTTTATTTCAAAACATTCCGTGAAATCACTTACAGTGATACCCTGGCGGACAAAGCGGACGTATTTTTCTTATCAACGCGAAATTGAGACGCCGAATTTTTTTTTTACCGTTTCTGTTATTTTTGGGACATGGGAAATGATCGGATGCATGATTACGTAAGGATCAGGCCCATCAAATTTGCCATATAAAACCTGTTCACACAGCCAAAATAATATACCGGCCTGGGACGATAGAATAGGCCTTTTGTGCTATGGTGGATGATGGAGCGAATCTACAGGGCTCACATTACTTTTCCGTCTCTCTTGCTCAATGCTCCTCAGCTTCTGCATTATTGTGGCCGCAAAGGATGCTACGGCGTCCCAAAGCCTCTGGTTCTCCAGCATTACGTCGACAAGGTTCCCTGGCTGGTGTGAGGAGATTAAATCTCCCACACGCCAAGACAGGTGGCAAGAAGGGGGCAGCAGCGGGGAAATGGATCGCGCGACCGTGCGCGGATGCAGGAGAAAGCGGAGATAACGTGGAACGTAACGGTTCCGGACGAGCCTCTGTGACGGTCGTGCGCGGATGCAGGAGGAAGCGGAGACAACGTGGAACGTAACGGTTCCGGTCGGGCCTGCGCGACAGCCGTGCGCGGATGTAGGAGAAAGAGAAGGGGGGCGGGGAACATAGCGGCCGCGGTGGCCGAGGTGTTTAGAAAGGACGGAAGGAGAGAAATGCGATTGGAGCGACCAAAAGGGGAGCGCGGGGGAAGCGCCGGTAAAAGAGCCAATGCCCGGCAGAATAACAATGCGGGCCGGTGGCCAAAGGGGGAGCACGGGGGAATTGCCGGTAGAAGAGCCAATGCCCGGCATAATAACAATGCGGGCCGGTGGCCAAAGGGGGAGCGGTGTTATAGCAAGGGCGTCGGATCGGTCTGGCGTACGCCTTACAGATTCCTGCCCGTTGTGACCAGATGTGATCCTGTAAAGCGAGGGATAGCCAGCTCGGGAACTCAAGCCCATCAATATAACCAAACAGGAACGTCCCGGTAAAGTCAAGATATTCCTGATCCAGGCGCTGGAGCGTATGCACAGCGTATTGCCTGGAGTCAAAGGAAGCGCGACGCCAAACCTTTGGTCGTCCATAAATCCTGCGGAGCGTATGCACGCCGGTGTTTGGAGGCGAGTGGCAGACGCAACCGGGGGCGTATCCTGTGGGGTAGGTAGGCCCTTCGTGCCCTGATCCGGCCGCCAGGCACTAAGAAGCGTATCCTGTCCGGCGTACACCTGGGAGGTGAGCCTATTGGTCCGCCAACACGGATCAGGTGCCGGCCACGGCGAAAGGGCAGTCCCAGTGAGCCAAGGGTAATAGCGATCCACGCACCCACGGAGGAGGAGCAGCAACAGCGACGAGAGGAGCAGCGACAACAGGAGCGGCGACAACGAGAGCAGCGACAACGAGAGCAGCGACAACGAGAGCAGCGACAATGGAAGCAGCGTCGACGACGACCAGGCAGCGACGACACGCAAGAGAGGGACATCAGAAGCGGCGTCACCGGCACTAGAGGGGAAACACAGGCCCCGCAACTGGAGCACGTGAGTCCAAACAGAGGAAACCGTGAGCCGAACCGGCGTCAGGCACCGAGACCACACGTCCCACAGGGGGGGCGTGTGTATCGGCACCAACCCGGAACGATTACCGGTGACCAAGGGGAGGACGAGCGGTCGATCGGCCGAGCCGAGCAGCCGGTGAGATTCACCCTTTTATAACATTTGTGCAGATATCGTGTAAATAAAGGGTACATTTTGTGAACGAAGAAATCCTTTTTTTTTTTGCTGGGCTCGGGCAGTCACGTCGAATCTATAAGTTCGGTGGAACGATCCATAAACTCTTTGAGCTAGCCGCGGCATTTGTTGCGAGCACCGATCAATTAAGAAAAGTTCGTTACACCTGGCGCCCAAACTACGTGACTGTTTTCGAGGCTAGAAATAACGCAAGCTTCAAGATGGGAAGGAAGAATTGGATATACGCGCTTCGCAAGGATGAATTGAGCGAAGTGTGTAGAGAGCTAGGTCTCCCAGCAGAAGGAACGGTTTAAAACATGAGGGCACTAGTTGCAAAGTGGGTCGACGAGACTAAGGACGACGAGGTGTTGGCGTTCACGCGTGGATTTGAGGAAAAGAGCACACAGAGGTCCACACCGAGACAAAGAGCGGTGAGCGAATCAGAGAAGCTCATTCAAAGTCTGGCGGTTCCAGAGATGAAAAGTATAAGGAGCATGGAGCCACAGGTGCGGAAGCCGGTCCCGGTGCAAGTGGACTACGCAAAAGTGGCCAGAAAAGTCCGGGAGTGGTCATATCGATTCGACGGAACAGGAGATCCACTAGAATTCGTGGACCGTGTGGCATGGTCCGCCAGAACGTACGGGTTGGACATAAACACGATCCCGCGGGTTTTGCCGGAATTACTCCAGGACAGAGCACAGAGGTGGTTCATAATGAACGATGAGGAATGGCCAACTTGGAAAGCGTTCAGAAGGAGCTTCGAGTCATTTTTTCTGCTGAAAGGTTACTTTGAAAAATTGGCAGACCAGGTTCGGCAGAAAAAGCAGAAACGAGAAGAACCTTTCAAGGAGTATATGGTGGACCTTCAGACTCTAATGAAGCCACTAGGGAAATCCACGAAGGAGGTAATAGAAAGACTGGTGGAGAACTGCATACCACGCATGAAAATGTTTATGAGGCCATATGCATGCGCGTCGCTGGAAGAAGTAATGGGCCTAGCCGAGGAGTTTGAGGAGTTAGCTCAAGAAGAAAAGGCGTTTAACAGGCAAGCCTCTATTGAACCACGCTGGGATAGCAAGCAGCCGCCGACCGAAAATAAATGGCAGAAGGATGAACCGCATCAGGACCCGCCAGAGCGACAGAGCCCCCCAGGACAAGGATGGAGGCAGAAATGGCAGGCAGAAGGGCAGAGGAAAATGGTACAGCAACAGCCGAGTCAGCAATGGGTTGCAAGCCCCAGACAGCAACAACCGAATCTACACTGGGCTGGGGGCCCAAGGCAACAAACGTACCAGCAATGGGGTACAAGCCACTAACAGCAACTGGCAAATCAGCAATGGGCAGCAACGCCAAGACAAGGACATGTCGAGAACCCGGCGCAGGCATGCAACAGGTGTGGAGGCATGGGCCATTGGGCGAGTGGGTGCAGGAACCCCAGAATTTTGTTCTGCAGAATGTTCGGAGCAATAGGGGTAAGGCACAGAGTGCTGCCAAAGATCGGGAAACGCGCAGCGATCTCAGCCGTAGAGAGGAAGGCAGAGATTGCGAGGTGCTGCCTCTCAAAACTAGTTGGAGGATTATCAGGAGACGATCAGCAATTGTCGGCGGTCGTCAAGATCGGAGGAGCAGAAGTTAAGGCCACGATAGACACCGGGGCAACGGCTAGCTTCATTTCTGAGAAGCTAGCGGAGAACCCGGAAATAGCCGGAGAGCGAAAATCAACAAGGAGACTGATAAAGTTGGCCAATGGGAGCCATACGAAAACTCGAACGGTACTCCAGACGACGGTAAGCTTTGGCAACATGGAAAACAAACTAAATATGTTGGTGTTGCCAGGCATGGGAGGCAGCGCGGTGCTAGGATGGGATTTCCTCGCAGGATTTCGCACAACGATAACATGCGCAGGCCACCAAGTCACGATCCCGAGTAGAGAACGATGGGGCGGATGCCTGGAGGATAGGCTGTCGATAGCAGTGACAGGATCATCGGAGGAATGGGAGAGCGAGCGGGACAAAAGATTCATTGAGGAGGAGCTAGTAGCGTTCACAAACCAAAAGGGTTGTTCGAACGTTACGCAGCACAGGATCACTATGGAGGACGACATCCCCATAAAACAAAGGTACTATCTGAAGAACCCCAAAATACAGGGGGAGATCAATGCGAAGGTAGAAGAGCTGCTAGAAAAAGGATGCATCGAGCCTTCGAATAGTGCTTATAGCTCACCCATCGTTATGGTAAAGAAGAAAACGGGTCAATGGAGAATGTGCGTGGATTTTCGACAAATAAACGCAAAATCGGTAAAAGATGCGTACCCGATGCGACGAATAAACTTCATACTGGAGCAACTAAGGGAAGCAAAGTTTTTCAGCAGCCTCGATCTTAAGGACGGCTATTGGAAAATCCCACTGGAGGAGGGAAGCAGAAAAAACACGGCTTTTACGGTACCAGGAAAAGGTCTGTTCCAGTGGAAGGTGATGCCGTTCGGTTTACATACAGCATCGGCAACTTTCCAAAGGGCTTTGGACCAGGTTATAGGCCCGGATATGGCGCCGCACGCATTTGCGTATCAAGATGACATCATCGTGATCGGACGCACAAGGGAGGAGCATATGGCAAACTTGAAGGAAGTGTTCCGAAGACTGAAGGCGGCAAATTTAAGAATAAACACGGAAAAGTGCCACTTCTTCAGGGAAGAGCTACTGTACCTGGGCCACCGAATAACAAGCCAGGGAATTGGCATGGATCCCGGAAAGGTCCCGGCGATTACGGAATTGAAACCCCCAACAAACGTAAAGGGGGTACATCAGTTCATTGGTATGGCATCGTGGTATCGGCGATTCGTCCCAGACTTCGCAGGGGTCGCGAAACCATTAAACGATCTCCTACGAAAAGGGACAAAGTGGGAGTGGACGGCTAGACCCCAAGAGGCGTTTGAGAATCTAAAATCACGATTGGCAGAGGATCCAGTGCTGGCATGCCCGGATTTCTCAAAGAAATTTTTGCTGCAAACAGACGCTAGCGACTACGGCGTGGGTGCAGTGCTGACGCAGGACACGGTTGAGGGCGAGCGAGTGGTCGCTTACGCCAGTCGAACGCTGATAGGAGCGGAAAAGAATTACTCGGAGAAAGAATGCCTAGCCATAATATGGGCAATTTGGAAAATGAGACCATACTTGGAGGGGTACCAGTTCGACGTGATCACGGACCATATGGCACTAAAATGGCTAAATAATATAGAGATCCCACTGGGAAGGATTGCAATATGGGTATTTGAGCTGCAACACTACGATTATGTTATCAGCTACAGGAAAGGGAAGCTGAATGTGGTTGCAGATGCACTATCCCGCCAGCCGATGATGGAAAAGCTGAGGAGTGCCACAACAAGCGAAGACGTCGAATGCATGTGGATAAGCGCACTGAAGAGGAAAATAGGTGAAACCCACAGAAATATCCAGAGTACATAGAAGAGGCAGGCCTGATTTACCGACATGTGCCACACAGAGCCGGAAGCGAAGAAGTGGCATCATGGAAGTTGTGTGTGCCGATCAACATGAGACAGCAGGTGCTAAGGGAGAACCACGACGCACCGACAGCGGGACATCTAGGAGGAAGAAAAACAATTGCGCGAATAGTAGCAAGGTACTTCTGGCCAGGGATGCAAAGGGACATAAGAAAGTATGTCAGTCAGTGCGAAACGTGCATGCGGTACAAACCAAATCAAATGCAGGCTGCAGGGAAAATGTTGACACAGATCCCAGAGGAACCATGGGCGACGGTATGTGCAGATTTCGTAGGACCATTGCCAAGGTCCAAGCATGGAAACACCATGTTTGATTGATCGATTTTCAAAATGGACGGAGATGGTTCCGATGCGAAAAGCAACCACGGAGGCGCTGCAGAAGGCAATCCGCGAAAGAATTATCGCTAGATACGGAGTGCCAAAGGTGATGATAACGGATAATGGAGTCCAGTTCTCGAGGAGCTAGGAGTTCGGCATCAATTCACCGCACTGTACACGCCGCAGGAAAATCCAACGGAAAGGGCGAACAGAACGATCAAGACAATGATCGCCCAGTTTGCAGGCGAGGATCAGAGGACATGGGACGAGCACTGGCCTGAGTTGATGCTGGCAGTGAACTCAAGCGTGTCCGACTCGACGGGATACTCGCCATGTTTCATAACCCAAGGCAGAGAGCCGAGAATGCCGAAGGCGTTATACGATAAAGTGGCATTGGGGACGGGAGCATCACAAACCACGCTCTCAGAGAATGCAAAGAAGCTACAAGAAGTGTTTGAGCTGGTACGGAGGAACATGGAGAGAGCGGCGCAGGAGCAAGCTAGGCACTACAATCTGAGGAGACGGCAGTGGAGCCCAAAAATTGGTGACATAGTATGGGCAAAAGAGCACCATCTGTCAAAAGCAGCCGAAGGGTTCGCGGCGAAATTAGCGCCAAGATACGGCGGGCCGTACACTGAGTCGGCGCCACAGGCGTAAACAAAGAAGTAAATATAAAAAGAAAAATAAACAAAAAATAAAATGGAATTTAAAAAAAAAAGGAATATAAAAAGAAAAACAAATGGAAAAAAAAAATTAATATATATATATATATAGAAAGAAAAAAAATATAATATTATACACAAAAAAAAAAAAAAAAAAAAAAAAAAAAAAATAATACATACACAAAAAAAAAAAAAAAAAACAAACAGAAAAACATAATAAATAAATATGTACATAAAAAAAAAAAAACATAAAAAGATATGTACACGAAAAAATTTAGAGTCATAATGAAGAGGAACAACCTGTCCGTTTCCCGAAGAAGGGGGGAGGTGGATAAGTTTATACACGCAGAAAAAAAGGAGTCAAAACAAGCACAAGGAAAAAAAAGGAGTCAAAACAAGGGACGGAGAAAAAAAATTATAGAAAAAAACCCAAAGATGAAGAAGCTGGAACCACGTCACTTCTGTCGTTCCCGAAGAAGGGGGGAAGTGTGAGGAGATTAAATCTCCCACACGCCAAGACAGGTGGCAAGAAGGGGGCAGCAGCGGGGAAATGGAACGCGCAACGTAGACAATGTGGAACGTAACGGTTCCGGACGAGCCTCTGTGAAGGCCGTGCGCGGATGCAAGAGGAAGCGGAGACAACGTGGAACGTAACGGTTCCGGTCGGGCCTGCGCGACATCCGTGCGCGGATGTAGGAGAAAGAGAAGGGGGGCGGGGAACATAGCGGAAGGAGAGAAATGCGATTGGAGCGACGAAAAGGGGAGCGCGGGGGAAGCGCCGGTAAAAGAGTCAATGCCCGGCATAATAACAATGCCGGTGGTCAAAGGGGGAGCACGGGGGAAGTGCCGGAAGAAGAGCCAATGCCCGGCATAATAACAATACGGGCCGGTGGCAAAGGGGGAGCGCGGGGGGAGCGCCTGGAAGAAAGTCCGGCGGCTGTACGCGAGTCATCGGAAGAGGATAAATCAAGGAGCAAGTGGGAAAACTATTGCTATTTAAATAAAAGCAGTGCAAGCTATAAACAACAACACACAGAGGGCGAAAAGACGCTCAGTGCGATGAACTTCGTACTTTTTGTGTAAATAAACAAGAAGAAAATACAAAACATTAAGCTAAGTCAGCAAGACGACCGTCGGCTCTCTCTGCAACTAAACAACGCATACCATTCAATCGTGTCAACCCAAGACAACGCGACCGCTAACCCAAAAAAAACTACCCAACCGCGATCAATAACCCCAAGCCCGAGTAATGAACTTAATCCAACATCGCTAGGCAGGGCGCGCTCTTGCTCTCCAGCGCTCCTGCTAGACAAAACCTCATACCCTTCCCTCATGCCAACCTGCTTAGCCACGGTCACCACGTGACGTCACTAGTAACTGCAACGGCAACTTCTACAACAACTACAATAGTATCGAGTGCTCGCGCAATACCATCTACTGCAAAAACGAAATCTGCTATGCATGCAAATAATGCAGCACCTCACACCAGCGCGCTCAAAAAAATGTATTACAAAATTTTGTCGAATAATTTAAACGACAACAATAAAAACTTCGACACGTACCAATTAAAAAGCAGTAAAGGCCAGCAAGTAGTACTTAAAGGTATTGATCCATAAGTAACACCAGCTGAAGTTACAGGCGCACTGAAGGAGAAAGGTTTTAATGTACAAAATTTTTCTAACATTTTGAATAGAGAAAGAAAGCCTCAACCTCTGTTCAAGGTTGAACTTGAACCCGAAACCAAATCCAAGCCTCTGAAAAAAAAATGAAGTGCATCCAATTCTTACTCTCCAGTTCCTACTACACCGCAGAATAACCGTAGAAGAGCCGCATAAAAGAAATGGGCCGGTGCAGTGTAATTATTGTCAGGAATACGGCCACACAAGGTCTTACTGCACGCTTCGTCCAGTATGCGTTGTTTGTGGAGAACTTCATGACTCCCACAAATGCCCAAAAAACAAAGGAGATCCCAGCAGCAAAAAGTGTGGAAACTGTGGAGGTAACCATACGGCTAACTACAGGGGCTGTCCAGTCTACAAGGAACTGAAAAGTCGTACACACCAAATAGTGACCACTGCTCGCTCACACATTACACCTATGAAATCTACGCGTGATGTTTTCCCCCCTACAGCCGTGAAATCTTCAGCTTATAATGAGTTCATCGACAAACCCGAAAGCTTTGCAACTGCACTAAAAATGGGTCTGAAAAGCACCGCTCCCACCAAGCCACGATCACCAGTTTCCCCTCATCAACCAGGAGAACAGCCTACGAACAAAATTGAAGCAATTATATGTCCAACAATGTATGATGGATTTCATGTCATTCATGCAGACTACTATACAAGATCTTGTGCGAAACCAGAACGATTTGATTGAGCTGCTTGTTGCACTATGGAACGCCAACGGCGTCTCACAGCGCAAACTCGAGTTAACTCAATTCCTTAATAATAACCAAATCGATGCAATGCTACTCGCAGAAACTCATCTTACAAATAAATACAATTTCCAAATTCGAGACTACTTCTTCTATAACACGTATCGCCCAGACGGGAAAGCACACGGAGGCCCCGGGGTTCTGATTAGAAAACGCATTAAGTACTGCTTCCACAATAGTTTCGCCACTAACTACATGCAAGCTTCATCTATAGAGGTACAGATTCCCGTTCCCTAAAGCTTGCCGCCGTATACTGTCCTTCTCGGTTTTCAATATCCGAATCCCAATTCATGGACTACTTCAACTCTCTGAGCGAACAATTTATAGCAGCAGGAGACTTTAATTCAAAGCATACGCACTGGGGATCTCGACTGGTGACTCCAAAGGCAAGGCAGTTGTACAACGCAATAATAAAACCAAGCAACAAGCAACTGTGTGGCACCTGGGACACCTACATATTGGCCAACAGATCCCAGAAAATTGCCAGACTTGATAGACTTCGCAATCACAACAAACATTCCACGCAACCTGATAAGCGCCAACTCCTTACCAGATCTATCGTCTGATCTCTCGCCTGTACTCCTCCAACTAAATCTTCATCTAGTCTACAATCTACATCCACTAATAACGAATAAAACCAACTGGCTCTAGGACAAAAAATATGTAAGTTCGCACATCGAGTTGAATCCACGTTTGAATGACGAAGCTGATATCAACTTATCCACAAACGCCCTTGAATCCGTCTTGGTCGCAACAGCACGCATGTCAAGATACACGAACGTTGAAATAGAACAGCTTGTTCAAGCAAAGCGACGATCACGGCGAGACTGGCAATCCAACAGATCACCATCTGCAAAACAAAGGTTAAAAGATGCTACACGGAGGCTTACAGCTGCACTCCACCAAGAAGAAGAAAGGTTCCAAAAACATTTCATAGAGCAGTTATCCCCAACGAGCTCCAAGTTCCCACTTTGGAGAGCACACTCATAACTCAGCGCACCATTAGAATCTGCAATACCAATTAGGACACCCACAGGCAACTGGGCGCGCAGCGACGGAGAAAGAGCCGAGAGATTTGCAAAACATCTTCAAAATGTATTTCAGCCCAACACAGCATCAAACGGGATCTCACTGCCAGCAACATCAGATATCGACACATCTATGAACCAGTTGTATTCAGACCACATGAGTTACTCAAAATCATAAAAGAACAACTTAACCCAAAAAAATCTCCAGGATGCGACCTAATATCACCAAAAATGATTATCGAACTTCCTCTCTGCGCAGTTCGAGCTATTTGCCAACTCTTTAATGCAATATCGAGACAAGGACACTTTCCAGAGAGATGAAAAAAGTCGATCATCATAATGATACCAAAACCAGGCAAAGACCGCACAATTGCTTCATCATATAGACCAATTAGTTTACTAACGTGTCTATCAAAACTCTTCGAAAAATGCACATATTACCCCATATCTCAGAACACACAACAAACTCCCGACTCATCAATTCGGTTTTCAAGAAAAACATGGAACCATCGAGCAAGTCAACCGCATAACTTCAGAAATCCGAAATACATTCGAACAACGGGAGTACTGCACTGCGATATTTCTGGACGTATCACAAGCTTTCGACAGAGTATGGTTACAAGGTTTAATGCACAAAATAACAGAAATGCTCCCTACCAACACTCATAAACTTCTGAAGTCATTCCTTTACAACAGGAAATTCTCAGTAAGATGTAATGCTGCCATGTCCGATGATTACATCATCAGAGCCGGAGTTCCTCAAGGCAGCGTGTTAGGACCAACATTCTACGTTATCTACACTGCGGACATCCCAACGAGCATGCAACTCACCACATCCACTTTTGCCGGTGACACGGGGATCCTAAGCTGCTCGAGATGCCCCAAGCAAGCAACGGCGCAACTTGCTAAATACCTGGTGGCAGTGGAGAAATGGCTATCCGACTGGCGAATCAAAGTTAACGAACAAAAATGCAAACACGTAACGTTCTCACTTAACAGGCAAGACTGCCCTCCACTTATTCTAAACCACACAGTGGTTCCCGTAGCAAATGAAGTAACATATCTTGGCGTACACCTCGATAGACGTCTTACTTGGCTTGACATTGAAGCAAAAAAAACTCATTTAAAGCTCAAAGCCAGCAACCTCCACTGGCTTATCAATAGTCGCTCGCCCCTTAGCTTGGACTATAAGGTACTCCTATACAACACCGTTCTGAAACCAATCTGGATGTACGGCTCTCAGTTGTGGGGGAATGCCAGTAACAGCAGTGTGGATATAATGCAAACAACTCAGTCAAAAATTCTCAGAACCATCACCGGGGCACCGTGGTATGTTCGGAATGTAAACATTCACAGGGACCTTGACATACCACTCGTCAGAGAAGAGATACCGCAAATCACAACAAAGTACTACAACAGGCTATCAATACATCCAAATGATCTCGCGAGAGCCCTCACGCAAGTTTCTAGCAGTTCCCGCCTACAACGCAACGACTTTCCAATCGGAGGACCATGTAGTCTCTATTCAGTTAAATTAAGCTGTTAGATATCGTATTATTTTAAGATTTGCAACCTTATTGTTAGACTCATAAAGAAAAGATCCAATAAATAAAATCAAGCTTCAAAAAAAAAAAAAATATGTATGCATGCTCACACATTCACATACACGGTTTCATGTATGTGCGTTCGATTTCGTTCTGAATCCATTCAAAATTTTAGATTTTTGTAACTTTTCAGGCTTGCTACCCTAAAAATGGGGGCACTCATTATTGGGTTAATGATGAAACAATTTTATTATATGTTATATTTTATTTTTTAATATTTCATCAAAAATTTTATATATGTTTAGAAAAACGATTAGCATAGAAATATATGTGTATGAATCTGCCGAGCTTTTGTAAGCTGCGCAGCCGCGAGCTATTCACTGTTAAAATTCATTCTCTATAAAATTCTGGACGAAAATTAACGATTTAATCTACGTTAACCAAGTTATGTGACAATTACATGGCGACCGTGACAGCTATTGCAACCTTCGGATAGGTGCAAACTAGACTTCTGCATGAACCAACAAACCAAAAACCGAAATAATGAAAAAAAAAAGCAAACTATAAAAAAATTAAGGGGACAACTAAAAAAATATTAATATAATAAAAAAAATATTTGAAAAATAATAAATAACAAGGCAATACATTATAAAGTGCATTATATGGAGTGCGAGAAGCTGACCTTCGCCGGCAAAACACACAACGGAATAAACAACAATTGATGAGCAGCGGTGTGTCCATACGATGGCCGCTCCCAATAGCTGATTACAGGGCACGACAGGAGAAGAAAAATAAGCAACCGAAAAATATGAAAAGCGGACAGAGGACTCAAGATATTATAATATCTTTAAACAGCGACGCCTCATCAAGGACTTCATTAAAGTTGCAGCAACCGACCAGGTGAAGGAGGAGCATAATTCGATTGGGAATTATCGAGGACCAACTTCGCAAACAAACGAAGGCTGCATTTATGCCAATGTCCAAGTTTCCATATTATATAACTAAATTCTACCGATGCACAAAAGCGCTGCTTGCACAATACTAACCTCTATTAAGCTATTTACTAAAACTGATGTTGATTTATTTAGAGAAAAACATTGTAAATCACTTATATAATATGTAAATTACCATATTTAAAAAAAAATCCTTTGCGCGATCGCACTCGGGTATAAAATTTAAAACTTGCAAATTAACTATTGTACAGTACAACCTCGATTATTGTTAAAAATAACAAACATTTAAAAAAAAAAAAGTCCTATTTGTTTTAAAAATTTATTGAAGATGACCACCATATTATAAGAGAGGGATGCTAATTTCAAAGAATTTGCCTCATCAAGGACTTCATTAAAGTTGCAGCAACCGACCAGGTGAAGGAGGAGCACACGAGAAATCCGAAATTTTGTTCAGAGTTTTTTTTGGAATTGTTTGGGAGTATTTTCTTGGGAGGGCAGTCGCGGGCCAGTGGACAGTTCTTGACAAAGAACTGGTCTTTTAGTTAAATAAAATAAATAAAATCATTATTTCCATTTATTGTTTAGTTTTTTATGTTCGCAAACTACAAAAAGTCAATCGGCAACTGAATATGTTTATGTATTGCTATGAATATGCACCTTATTTTCACAGCAAACACCATGGCTAGCTCTACTTATCTGAACTATATCTTGAGTAAGCGACTTTTCCCAGATATAAACGATATATCAATAGTTTCGTTATCTCAAGGGTTAAACCTACATCCAATATGAATCTGATCGTTAGAGCCAAATTAGAAAAAAAAATTTTTTTTAAATTTTTTTTCAGTATTTTTTTTCTTACGATTTAGACATTTGATCCTAAAGAAAGCGAAAGATATTTAAAAAATATTTCTAACTTAATATAGCATGTGAAGTTATGTGCATTGGTCGTAAAGTTACGCGTTTTTTAAATTTAAGAGTCTTTTTTATTTTGACCATACTTTAGAGTTTTTATCGAAAATGATCGAAAATTGGGAGTATGGCAAACTTAAAACTATGTTAGAAGCAGGCAACTTTAGCAAAATTAATGATGCGATAAGTAAATATATATCGTTGCTGTTGTTGGTCGCAAGCCGACTCTTCTCGGCCGCTCGGCTTTATTTTATCTTTGTCATTTTAAGTTAACGAGCTTTCGCCCGGCCTATGCTCAAAGGCGGACTCACTTGTACTCTCTATCTCAGTGCATACGCATTATAAATCGGAGCTTTCTCGCACTCCATGTCATATGCGAATAAATAAACATTTTATAACGTTGTGAAATAAATAATTTCCTCTTTTTGTTATTTTGGAAAAAAGGGAAAAGGTCATTGAAAAGTCGCTCATCGCTGTAGTCGATGACGTTAGAGATGTAAGTGATCCGTAGCTGTTGCCGAGGGAGTTTCCTTCTTATCAGGAAGTTACGGTGGGAGTACTAACTCCGGTGTTACTCCAATTGCAGTAAATGAATTGACTTTGACGGTTGTGCCGGAGTATTGTATTTGAAACTTATGCATGGGCATCCGGCCAGACGCTGTGTCAGCAGTTTGGCCAAAGCGAGCTCTTGGATAATCGCACATTGACGTCGCGCGGTTAACTTTAGTTAACTAATCCTCCTTCAAGAATGAGGCCGCCCTCGGCCGACCTTATTTGGCAATCATCTCTTTCAGCTGGACCGCAGTTCTCTGGGCCTGGGTGACTCGCCGATAGGTTAAGCCGATGGAGATCAAAGCGCAGCATATTGCTCCCACAATGAATACCATCTGATATGACCGATGGTCATTGATCTCTTTCCCGAACTCTTTAATATGTTCCAGATTACGTTCACTTAACCAGTGAAGGTATGGAAGGCTGAGGACATTGCGTTCCACGGTGACGTTCAGTGAAGGCGAGCTGGCAACTCCTGGAGACCTCCTTTGGGCTGTGTTATGTAGTTTCCTCCTTTAGGAGACTTTCTTTTGGCTGTGGTATTTGAAAAATCGAGTTTCGTTGACGGTGGCACTTTCGGTAAAAGTGATGAGGTATTACCCAGTATATGGACTCAGGTGCCATTGTGGACACTCACACGAGCCGTGCCATCATTTACAATTACAATCCCATCGTCGACATAGGTAACGGGATGCAGATCGCTTTGCTGGATTTCGCAATGTGCAGAGCCTCCAGTGTGGAGCTCTTGAGCACATGATCTCCTTAGCGCCAGCTGGCAAAGCGTGGCCCCTGTTGTTGTAAGCCATTCTTTACTGTGTGGATTTCCCCATCGCATTCCGCTATCACGTTATCCTCTAGCCTGAGTATGGTGGCGTGATGCGACACGGGAAAAATTGTGATTTTGTTACAGGCCGACTTAATTTTCGGAAACTTAATAATAAAGTGTAAAATGTTATCGGATTTTAGGATCTTAACGGACGATACGGACAAAACATCTTTAATCGCGGTCTCGGTGGGTTCTTCCATCCACACACCTTCTAGGTCTGCATGACCTAAGATGCTAGGGCTAACAACATTTTCTTTGGCAAGAGCTACTGCCAGCATTAAACCCTGCAGCTCCATTGCAATCAACCCTTTTCGAGTTAGCAGCATCTCGAATAGGTGCCTATATACACTATATCTCAATGCATACGCATTCTAAATCGAAGCTTTCTCGCACTCCATTTCATATGCGGACAAATAAACATTTTATAACGTTGTGAAATAAATAATTCCGTTTTTTGTTATTTTGGAAAAAAGGAAAAGGTCATTGAAAAGACTCAATGACCAAACATTGGTGACCCCGACGTGATTTAATTAATAAAATTAACAATTCCTCGAGCATAAAACACTGGTTCGTGCGAACATACCCGATTTAGTTTTTTGCGCGGTGTATTAACATATGTATGTACAGTTTTGAACATAAACTGCATACAGTGCATCAGTGAAACAAGTATTTCGTATTTATACATAAATCATTTAATAATATAAATAAACACATAGGCATAAAATACAATTGTTATCCGGTCCGCCAACACACATACATACGTTCCACTAGCAAGTGCATTCGCCTCACACAACCGTTCACAGGAGAACCCACTCCATCTCGGAGTGCGATTTAAAAATGCAAGCCAAAGGGTATCCTTCAGGATTTGAAGAGGATCCAATGCGCCCTGCAGCCAATGTCAAAGGTGGAAGATGCTATGCTCCATGTGCGTCACGGCCAGTTGGTCGCCATGTACGATGATTTTAAGGCCATCCACGGGGAGCTTGAAGAGTTAGATATTTCTGAGATAAGCAGCGACTTGCGATGGACAGTGTCTGAGCTTGTAGCTACGATGCATGCCGAAATCGAGCACGAGACGTCGTTGCGCTCTGCTCGAATTGCTGCCCATTCCACCCTTGTCAGCGGAGTTTCCAGTATCCAGGTGGACCCAGCGCTCAGTCGGAGTTTTCAAGCCTTGTCTTCTCTTCCTCTTCCTACGTTCAGCGGAGGATATTCAGAGTGGGCTGAGTTTCAATCGGTCTTTTCGACGATCGTAGGCTGCAATCCTTATATAAGTAAGGTGGAAAAGTTTCAGAGGTTGCGATCTCCGCTTGGAAATCTCCGAGGAGAATTATGATGTCGCAGTGCAGCTTTTGGAGAATCGATTTAATAACCGTCGGTTGATATTTCAGGCTCATGTGAACGAGATTCTGGGCCTCAATCTATTGGAAGGTGGCTCAGTGGCAGCGCTTCGAGGGCTGTTCGATAAGTTCAATGCCCATATGCGAGCCTAAAAAAATTTGAGGACGACAGTTCAGATCGCCGGCTGCATCCCATTGGATCCAGCTACTCAGGCCAAGTGGGAGGAAGGTCAAAATGCCTCGAACTCGGATCTTATCCCTACTTGGGCGTCGATGGCAGAGTTTTTGGAACAGCGTTGCAGGACTTTGGAGGCTATGGATGTGGCCTTGGCCGCCTACGCGCCGGGCACTGAGGTGGGAAGACGTAGAGTCGCAAATAACAATAGAGCGTCCTTTTTTATTACTAATTCACCTGCCTCTGCCTGTATATTATGCGGTGGGCGGTCCCATGTAGTTTCTGCATGCCCAAGATTTATGTTATTGCCCCCCGAGGGCCGCCTTGGCGAGGCTAAGCCACTAGGTCTATGTCGGAAATGTCTCCAAACTGGCCATCACCTGCGTGAGTGCCTCGCTGATAATTGTCGCAGTTGTGGGAGGAGGCATCACAGTCTGTTGCATTTCTTGGAGTTACAGTCTTCCAGCAGCCGGCCTTCGGCGCTTCACCATCCACGGCTAATGCAATAGTTGCCCAGGGTCGCAGTGGTGAGATAGCCTCACGTCCGCAAGGACGTTGTGAAGAGCCCAAGCCAGCTCGATGAGCGCTTAGAGTGTCTGCTTCGTAAATTTTGGGAAATCGAAGACTGCTCCGAGCCCATTGTGAAGTGGACGAACGAGGAATTGGATTGCGAGACACATTTCGTGCAGCATTCTGCTCGGCTCGAGTCAGGCGCCTACTCGGTAAAGCTGCCGTTGAAGGGCAGCTCTGAGTTGCTAGGTGAATCGTACTCACGAGCCGTGCGGCGATTTCTCTCCCTCGAAAGGAAGCTTTGCCGTCAGCCTCAATTGAAGGATCAGTATGCTGCGTTCATAAAGGAGTATTTAGATTTGGGGCATATGTCTCCAGTCCCGCCTAGTCCAAGACCAGCCAGACAGTATTTCCTACCACATCACTGCGTTTTGAAGCGGGCAGTTCAACAACCAAGCTAAGGGTTGTTTTTGATGGTTCGGCTGCCACTACGTCTGGGTATTCGTTGAATGACGGTTTGATGTCTGCTCCAGTTATCCAACTAAAGCTGCTGCACATTCTTCTAAGGCTTTTTTGCCATCGAGTGGCCATTACAGGAGATATTTGAAAAATGTACCGATGCGTCAGAGTTTTCCCCGAGGACAGCTATCTGCAGTCCATTCTGTGGCGGAATTTTTATGTTGATGATCTAATTTCCGGAGGTGACTCCATAGAGGAGGCTACCAACATAATGCAGCAAACATCGGGGATCCTCGCCAAGGGCCAATTTCGGTTGAGAAAGTGGTGCTCCAATTTTTCTGAAGTGCTCTCTGACGTGCCGGAAGAGGGTCGAGAGTCGTTCCTAAGGTTTGATGATGGCAGCAACTTTACGAAGACTCTTGGCCTCGCTTGGGATCCTTCTACTGATCGCTTGCTATTTTCGTTTGAAGGGCTTCAGTCAACCTCGAAGCCCACTAGGCGCATCATCCTCTCCTCAATCGCCCGGCTTTATGATCCGATAGGGCTTGTTGGACCTGTCATTACGAAGGCGAAGATCTTTCTTCAGAAGCTATGCCGTGAGAAGTTGTCCTGGGATGAAAGTCTTCCTCAAGCTCTTCACTCCGATTGGGACATGATTTGTTCCAGCTTCGCCATGGCGCAGCGTGCTGAATTCCCGAGATGGTCACTATCATCACAGTCTGAAGTGGAGATTCATGGAATTTGTGACGCCAGCATCGAGGCTTATGGTGCTTGCATTTATGTCGTATCGAAGGGTACAAGGTCAGAAAGTCATTTACTCTGCTCAAAGTCCCGAGTCGCACCTCTAAAAACAGTTACGGTACCGAAACTGGAGTTGTCTGGGGCAGAGTTGCTGGCTCGGCTTATGTCGGAAGTAGCTCAGTTGAAGGTCTACGATGGAAGGTATTTCTGCTGGTGCGACTCTGCTGTAGCGCTGTCCTGGATTCGGGAGGAGCCCGCTCGGTTTAATGTTTTCGTCGCCAATCGAGTTTCAACAATCCAGAAATTGACCAGAACTATGGAATGGCGTTCTGTTCCTACGTCTTTGAACCCAAGGAGCTAGTTACTGACAACCTGTGGTCCCATGGTCCTGCGTTTCTTCTTGGACTTCAAGATCAGTGGCCAGCAGCGGTTCCATCTGAAAAACCCACTCTGGAGCTAACGGCAAGGGTTCTGCTAATCAAATCCCCGTACGTTGACGTGACAGCTGCTTCCAAGTACGCCAACTCGTTTCCAGCACTGCAGCACTTTCCAGCACGTCCGTCCGTGTTCGCTTATGTGTACAAGTTCTCGCAGCGAGTCCGTCCGTCCGGGTTCCATCAAGACTGGAACCCACCTAATATTGCGACTGGTGCAGCGTGTGTATTTTTGGGATGACATAAAGGCGAAGCGCGAAATTGAATCAATATAAATGTAATATATATATATAAATGTAATAATTATAGTTTTGCATATGTTCATTATCTCATCGCTGTTGCTGGTCGCAAGCCGACTTTTCTCGGCCGCTCGGCTTTATTTATCTTTGTAATTAAGTTAACGAGCTTTTGCCCGGCCTATGCTCAAAGCGGGTCCACTTCTACACTTTATCTCAGTGCATACGCATTCTAAATCGAAGCTTTCTCGCACTCCATTTCATATGCGGACAAATAAACATTTAATAACGTTGTGAAATAAATAATTTCCTCTTTTTGTTATTTTGGAAAAAAGGAAAAGGTCATTGAAAGACTCAATGACCAAACACTGGGTTTGAACTTTATTATTGATATTTACCTGCCTATTGTTTGCATTTATTAGCTCAAACTCTCTAAAATTTAATTTTTTCAAAATCCTCAGCGTCCGGCGTTCCCGCCACTACCTTCAATGCTGTCCCTAAGAAGTCTAAGCTTCTGGCTACTCCATGATGGACGCTCAAAGAGTCGAGCAGGTCCCGTAAATGAGCGACATCAACGATCAAGAGTTTCAGCATATGTGACTGAGGGAACATGTTGGTCATTCCATCGGTCTCTTCTATATTCCGAGAGATTCGCGGAGTGTTTGACAAACGCGAACTCCACCCATACTAGAATTCGACCATCAACGATGGGAATGTTTTTAGCTTCTGAGTAATCCGTGACGCGTGCCGACAAAGAATATCAGGGGTATGGTCGTAAACCTGCAATTCGAATGTACTGTAATTTTTGTTAAAATCCGGGTAGCCTACCACCAAAGCGTGATCAAATAATAATAGTAGTAAAAACATATGCCAAGTGGCTAGGGACAAAGATAATAAAAATGAAAAATTATCAAGTGAGCGATAATACTGATATGCTCGGCCTACCTAATACCTAATGTTGTCCTTATGGACATCCCCTCCCCTTAATGAGGACTGTGGTCCCTATTCGCCTGTTGGATTTTACTAGGACTTTTTCGCCAACTTCGAACATCCTGTTTTGTCGGGCAGTGTTTTCCCTGTTTCGGAGCTTATCCTGGGCGTGTTTTATCTTATCCTGTATAACGTACTGTGGGTCATTTGATTGCATTTGAACCACGTCTGCTGGCCTCTTTTCGATGGATAGATTTGTTGTATCTGGCTGTAGCCTGTAGACTAATGCCTTTATCGATTTTAAGACATCTAGAGAGCTCTACCTAGAGAGCTAGACTCTACGAATTCAACGAAGGTTCGTTGTCGCAATATATGACCTTGGCTTTAGGGAAAATATTCATTAGCTGTAGTAGTGCTGGTTTGAGGTTCTCTATGGTTCGAGAGGGGATTGGTTGGGTGATGGCAAATTTCGAGAATTTGTCAATGCATGTAAGGAAATATATTTTATCCGTGGGAAAGATATTTATGTGTAGCATTTCTCCTACATAAGATGGGATTGGTGTTTCACGAAACTCATGTTTTTTTGGATGTCTGTCATATTGGCCTTAGTGCATGTCTTGCAATTAGCGACGATTTCATTTGCTAGCTTGGCCATTTTCGGAAAGTAGTACGCTGAGAGTACCTGCTTCACGTTTTCCTGGGCCGATCTGTGACCCGTGTTGTGCTAGACAGTGAAAACTTGTCGCCTTTCAGAGATTGCAAAAATATCTGTTACGCAGATTTTTGCAGTGCCAAAACTTCGTGGCAGGGAATTGCCGAACCAACTTGTCCTGTATCATTGCTAGCGAGTGCAAATCACAATGAATGGCGTTTACGCCTTTAGGAATTAAAATGTCCGCGAGCTCCTCAAGCAATGACTCCTCGCCAGTGAAGTCAATATGCCGTATCTTGTTTCCAAAGAGCACGAAGCTGCGCTTTGATGAGAAGCGTGCTTCCTTCAGAATTATCTGGTTTTGAAAGCAATTAAAAGGCTTGTCTGTGGACTGAATTGTGTGCATTGTGGCCGCGCATGAGAATGCCTGTTCCTCTTCTACAACGTTAAGTTGTTGTCTTGAGAGGGCATCCGCAACAAGGTTGTCTTTACCAGGCTTGTAAAAGCCTTTCCACATTTTGATTCTTGTATTCGGATTGGATTCAGTGTAGATATTTATATCTTTAACTGCATACAAATAATGACGCAGTTGTTGTAGCGCCCAGACTATGGCTAACAGCTCTCTTTCATTGGTAGCGTTGTTAACATCTCCGTCCTTTAGGGTTCCGGAGATCATAGTAATAGATCATAGATCATAGTGGGTCTCATAGTGGCTCAGAAGCCAGGATGTTACGCAGCTTTTGGAAGGCCAGTCGTTGCGGCTCGCTAAGCTGTACCTGGATGTTTCTGGATTTATATCTGCTGATATTTCCATGTTCCCCTTTTAAAATGCTCGAAAAGGGCTTAGCTATTGACGCAAAATCTTTAATAAAGCATCTAAAATAGGTAGCCAAGCCCATGAATGATCTGACTTCAAACACGTTTTTAAGCTCCGGGAATTCCTGAATGGCCTTGACTTTATCCGGGTCCGTAGTAGTCCCATTGTAAATCCCAAAAAATTAAAAAAAAGGAAGTTTTTTCGCTGTCCCGCTCTGCCAGTGTAATTTGGTGATAGCCAGACTTCAGATCGAGCGTTGTGAAGTACTTGGCCTTGCCTAAATTCCCAAGTATCATGAAATATCAAATATTGGGCATTGGATGGCGATCAGGTATTGTCCTCTCGATCAATTTGCGAAAGTCTAACACCAGCCGCATTTTGCGGTTAACAGTATCGTCGGTGCCCTTTTTATCTAATACCCATATTGGGTTATTTTAGGGGGATCTCGACTTCTGGATAATGCCACTTTTTAGTAGGTCCTGAAATTCGCCATTGACGAAATCGGCAGCTCCCATTGGATATGGGTAGCGTCTGGCATAAATGGGCTCCTCATCGACTGTCCTGATGGTGGCTACTACCGACGTGTTGTAGGGAAGGGTCTTATTTGGGTTTGCAAAGGCATTTTTTCTATCGCTTAGCATTTTTGAAAATGCTTTTCTGACTAAAGGTGGTGCATTCGAGCAGTTCATTTCAGTAAAATTAACGTTGGGGCATGGTTGGAATTCTAGCTTTTGTAGTTCGGAGCCCCATTGGAGGTGGCCGAAAGCTAGGCAAAGTAATGCCCATGCCTGTTTTAACAGGTCAAGACCGATGACGGCATCAAAGGAGGACAAATCTGGTAAGATGAAGAACGTGGCCTTCAAGTTGAATAGGGATATGAAGAATTTTTTTGTGATGGTGGTGACGCCACAGATAGAATGTATCCAAAAAAGCGATTCTACTGGGCGGATGCCTTTCAATCCTTCATAAGGACGGATGACATTTTTTGACGCGCCAGTGTCTATCAAAAGCTTCATTTCTACCCCCGGTACTCTTCGCCTGATGACGGGTAGCAGGCTTTTTCCCCTAAAAAATAAATGACGTCCGAATCATATTCATGAATGGCGTCGTCCTCAATTGAACCGCGCTTGAAGCTGTGGCGGTGTATTTCTCCCCGGTTCCTCCTGCGCTCTGCGCGACATGGTTAACCCTCTGCCTTTTGTGCGGGCTCAATCGGTTGGACATGGCCGGCTTTCTGTTTTGGTATGCCGGGGCTTGAGATGGCTTAAGCACCTTTGACAGTGATGGATCAATGTCCATGGGCTCGGGAGTATCTTCTCTGCGTGATGCGGTGTGTACTTGCACCTTGTGCTGTTTTGTGTAGTACGGATTTTTACCAGTACTTGTTTGGGAATATCTATGCGCCGAAGCCAGTTGGCGTTCTTGCGCATTCGGATGTTGTTTCCTATCCCTGTCTTCCTAACTTTTCTCATTTGAAGCCGCGAAGGAGTATCTTTCGTGGTTAGACTCCACTTCTTGAGCCAATGCAAGTGCTGATGGCATATCCTTTGACTTTGCCGAAAAGAGGATATCCGTGAGACTGCGCTTGAGTCCCGAGATTAATACTCGGAGTGCGTCAGCGCGGAACTTGTCACATAAAACTTTTGCCGCCGACGCCTTGTACGACATAGTGGCTTTATTTGTGAGCAGGGTGAGTTTTTTTTCGACCTCGTCATTGTATTATAGGCAGAGCTTGCAAATAACAGTTAATCGTTTCTACTTGTTAAAAAATAAGTCTCATTTATGGAGCCTTTGAACAAATTGTCAGGAAAAAACCTTTAGATTCGGTTTTTGAGTTAAAGGTTCTCACTCAGAGAAAAACCGATATTTTTTGTTTAAATTTGACCAGGTTATTTACTGACCCTTTGACTAAGAGTTTGAAAAATAAAAGTCTTTTGGATATTTGTCAATTTGATTTTTCATTTAAATTTGTCGTGTTGTTCGTCTTGCCTCTTATTTTTTTTTCAACTTTTGAAAAAAACTTATTGTGATACAATAAACTCCCTATTATGCGTCACGCTCAACGATGGGTTTGGGGGAGACCTTCATAAAAAGAATCAGTTTAACTAAATTCTTTTAATACTTTTTTAATATATGTCATTTGAATATCGAATTCTTCGAAATATTTTTAATATTTTAAATAGGCCAAACTAAAAAAACAAATTTAAACAGGGAAGCGTTTTCCCTGTTTCAGAGGTTATCCTGGGCTTATCCTCAGAGCTTCGTTGTCGCAATATATGACCTTGGTTTTAGGGAAAATATTCATTAGCTGTAGTAGTGCTGGTTTGAGGTCCTGTATGGTTCGAGCTGGAATTGGTTGGGCGATGGCAAATTTCGTTAATTTGTCAATGCATGTAAGGAAATATTTTTTATCCGAGGAAAAGATGTCTTTGTGTAGCAAGGATGGGATTGGTGTTTCACAAAACTCATGCTTTTTTTAAAGGTTGTCTTTACCAGGCTTGTAAAAGCCTTTCCACTTTTTGATTCTTGTATTCGGATTGGATTCAGTGTGGATATTTATATCTTTAACTGCATACAAATAATGACGCAGTTGTTGTAGCGCCCAGACTATGGCTAACAGCTCTCTTTCATTGGTAGCGTTGTTAACATCTCCGTCCTTTAGGGTTCTGAAGATCATAGTAATGGGTCGCCCCTCTTGGGATAAGACTGCACCAATGCCGTGAGCTGAGGCATCTGTCGTTAGATCAAATGATTTTTTATAATCGGGGTATCTAACGATGACATCCTCAGAAGCCAGGATGTTACGCAGCTTTTGGAAGGCCAGTCGTTGCGGCTCGCTAAGCTGTACCTGGATGTTTCTGGATTTATATCTGCTGATATTTCCATGTTCCCCTTTTAAAATGCTCGAAAAGGGCTTAGCTATTGACGCAAAATCTTTAATAAAGCATCTAAAATAGGTAGCCAAGCCCATGAATGATCTGACTTCAAACACGTTTTTAAGCTCCGGGAATTCCTGAATGGCCTTGACTTTATCCGGGTCCGTAGTAGTCCCATTGTAAATCCCAAAAAATTAAAAAAAAGGAAGTTTTTTCGCTGTCCCGCTCTGCCAGTGTAATTTGGTGATAGCCAGACTTCAGATCGAGCGTTGTGAAGTACTTGGCCTTGCCTAAATTCCCAAGTATCATGAAATATCAAATATTGGGCATTGGATGGCGATCAGGTATTGTCCTCTCGATCAATTTGCGAAAGTCTAACACCAGCCGCATTTTGCGGTTAACAGTATCGTCGGTGCCCTTTTTATCTAATACCCATATTGGGTTATTTTAGGGGGATCTCGACTTCTGGATAATGCCACTTTTTAGTAGGTCCTGAAATTCGCCATTGACGAAATCGGCTGCTCCCATTGGATATGGGTAGCGTCTGGCATAAATGGGCTCCTCATCGACTGTCCTGATGGTGGCTACTACCGACGTGTTGTAGGAAAGGGTCTTATTTGGGTTTGCAAGGGCATTTTTTCTATCGCTTAGCATTTTTGAAAATGCTTTTCTGACTAAAGGTGGTGCATTCGAGCAGTCCATTTCAGTAAAATTAACGTTGGGGCATGGTTGGAAATCTAGCTTTTGTAGTTCGGAGCCCCATTGGAGGTGGCCGGAAGCTAGGCAAAGTAATGCCCATGCCTGTTTTAACAGGTCAAGACCGATGACGGCATCAAAGGAGGACAAATCTGGTAAGATGAAGAACGTGGCCTTCAAGTTGAATAGGGATATGAAGAATTTTTTTGTGATGGTGGTGACGCCATAGATAGAATGTATCCAAAAAAGCGATTCTACTGGGCGGATGCCTTTCAATCCTTCATAAGGACAGATTAAATTTTTTGACGCGCCAGTGTCTATCAAAAGCTTCATTTCTACCCCCGGTACTCTTCGCCTGATGACGGGTAGCAGGCATTTTCCCCTAAAAAATAAATGACGTCCGAATCATATTCATGAATGGCGTCGTCCTCAATTGAACCGCGCTTGAAGCTGTGGCGGTGTATTTCTCCCCGGTTTCTCCTGCGCTCTGCGCGACATGGCCGGCTTTCTGTTTTGGTATGCCGGGGCTTGAGATGGCTTAAGCACCTTTGACAGTGATGGATCAATGTCCATGGGCTCGGGAGTATCTTCCCTGCGTGATGCGGTGTGTACTTGCACCTTGTGCTGTTTTGTGTAGTACGGATTTTTACCAGTACTTGTTTGGGAATATCTATGCGCCGAAGCCAGTTGGCGTTCTTGCGCATTCGGATGTTGTTTCCTATCCCTGTCTTCCTAACTTTTCTCATTTGAAGCCGCGAAGGAGTATCTTTCGTGGTTAGACTCCACTTCTTGAGCCAAAGCAAGTGCTGATGGCATATCCTTTGACTTTGCCGAAAAGAGGATATCCGTGAGACTGCGCTTGAGTCCCGAGATTAATACTCGGAGTGCGTCAGCGCGGAACTTGTCACATAAAACTTTTGCCGCCGACGCCTTGTACGACATAGTGGCTTTATTTGTGAGCAGGATGAGTTTTTTTTCGACCTCGTCATTGTATTATAGGCAGAGCTTGCAAATAACAGTCAATCGTTTCTACTTGTTAAAAAATAAGTCTCATTTATGGAGCCTTTGAACAAATTGTCAGGAAAAAACCTTTAGATTCGGTTTTTGAGTTAAAGGTTCTCACTCAGAGAAAAACCGATATTTTTTGTTTAAATTTGACCAGGTTATTTACTGACCCTTTGACTAAGAGTTTGAAAAATAAAAGTCTTTTGGATATTTGTCAATTTGATTTTTCATTTAAATTTGTCGTGTTGATCGTCTTGCCTCTTATTTTTTTCAACTTTTGAAAAAAACTTATTGTGATACAATAAACTCCCTATTATGCGTCACGCTCAACGATGGGTTTGGGGAAGACCATCATAAAAAGAATCAGTTTAACTAAATTCTTTTAATACTTTTTTAATATATGTCATTTGAATATCGAATTCTTCGAAATATTTTTAATATTTTAAATAGGCCAAACTAAAAAAACAAATTTAAACAGGGAAGCGTTTTCCCTGTTTCAGAGGTTATCCTGGGCTTATCCTCAGAGCTTCGTTGTCGCAATATATGACCTTGGTTTTAGGGAAAATATTCATTAGCTGTAGTAGTGCTGGTTTGAGGTCCTGTATGGTTCGAGCTGGAATTGGTTGGGCGATGGCAAATTTCGTTAATTTGTCAATGCATGTAAGGAAATATTTTTTATCCGAGGAAAAGATGTCTTTGTGTAGCAAGGATGGGATTGGTGTTTCACAAAACTCATGCTTTTTTTAAAGGTTGTCTTTACCAGGCTTGTAAAAGCCTTTCCACTTTTTGATTCTTGTATTCGGATTGGATTCAGTGTGGATATTTATATCTTTAACTGCATACAAATAATGACGCAGTTGTTGTAGCGCCCAGACTATGGCTAACAGCTCTCTTTCATTGGTAGCGTTGTTAACATCTCCGTCCTTTAGGGTTCTGAAGATCATAGTAATGGGTCGCCCCTCTTGGGATAAGACTGCACCAATGCCGTGAGCTGAGGCATCTGTCGTTAGATCAAATGATTTTTTATAATCGGGGTATCTAACGATGACATCCTCAGAAGCCAGGATGTTACGCAGCTTTTGGAAGGCCAGTCGTTGCGGCTCGCTAAGCTGTACCTGGATGTTTCTGGATTTATATCTGCTGATATTTCCATGTTCCCCTTTTAAAATGCTCGAAAAGGGCTTAGCTATTGACGCAAAATCTTTAATAAAGCATCTAAAATAGGTAGCCAAGCCCATGAATGATCTGACTTCAAACACGTTTTTAAGCTCCGGGAATTCCTGAATGGCCTTGACTTTATCCGGGTCCGTAGTAGTCCCATTGTAAATCCCAAAAAATTAAAAAAAAAGGAAGTTTTTTTCGCTGTCCCGCTCTGCCAGTGTAATTTGGTGATAGCCAGACTTCAGATCGAGCGTTGTGAAGTACTTGGCCTTGCCTAAATTCCCAAGTATCATGAAATATCAAATATTGGGCATTGGATGGCGATCAGGTATTGTCCTCTCGATCAATTTGCGAAAGTCTAACACCAGCCGCATTTTGCGGTTAACAGTATCGTCGGTGCCCTTTTTATCTAATACCCATATTGGGTTATTTTAGGGGGATCTCGACTTCTGGATAATGCCACTTTTTAGTAGGTCCTGAAATTCGCCATTGACGAAATCGGCTGCTCCCATTGGATATGGGTAGCGTCTGGCATAAATGGGCTCCTCATCGACTGTCCTGATGGTGGCTACTACCGACGTGTTGTAGGAAAGGGTCTTATTTGGGTTTGCAAAGGCATTTTTTCTATCGCTTAGCATTTTTGAAAATGCTTTTCTGACTAAAGGTGGTGCATTCGAGCAGTCCATTTCAGTAAAATTAACGTTGGGGCATGGTTGGAAATCTAGCTTTTGTAGTTCGGAGCCCCATTGGAGGTGGCCGGAAGCTAGGCAAAGTAATGCCCATGCCTGTTTTAACAGGTCAAGACCGATGACGGCATCAAAGGAGGACAAATCTGGTAAGATGAAGAACGTGGCCTTCAAGTTGAATAGGGATATGAAGAATTTTTTTGTGATGGTGGTGACGCCATAGATAGAATGTATCCAAAAAAGCGATTCTACTGGGCGGATGCCTTTCAATCCTTCATAAGGACGGATGAAATTTTTTGACGCGCCAGTGTCTATCAAAAGCTTCATTTCTACCCCCGGTACTCTTCGCCTGATGACGGGTAGCAGGCATTTTCCCCTAAAAAATAAATGACGTCCGAATCATATTCATGAATGGCGTCGTCCTCAATTGAACCGCGCTTGAAGCTGTGGCGGTGTATTTCTCCCCGGTTTCTCCTGCGCTCTGCGCGACATGGTTAACCCTCTGCCTTTTGTGCGGGCTCAATCGGTTGGACATGGCCGGCTTTCTGTTTTGGTATGCCGGGGCTTGAGATGGCTTAAGCACCTTTGACAGTGATGGATCAATGTCCATGGGCTCGGGAGTATCTTCCCTGCGTGATGCGGTGTGTACTTGCACCTTGTGCTGTTTTGTGTAGTACGGATTTTTACCAGTACTTGTTTGGGAATATCTATGCGCCGAAGCCAGTTGGCGTTCTTGCGCATTCGGATGTTGTTTCCTATCCCTGTCTTCCTAACTTTTCTCATTTGAAGCCGCGAAGGAGTATCTTTCGTGGTTAGACTCCACTTCTTGAGCCAAAGCAAGTGCTGATGGCATATCCTTTGACTTTGCCGAAAAGAGGATATCCGTGAGACTGCGCTTGAGTCCCGAGATTAATACTCGGAGTGCGTCAGCGCGGAACTTGTCACATAAAACTTTTGCCGCCGACGCCTTGTACGACATAGTGGCTTTATTTGTGAGCAGGATGAGTTTTTTTTCGACCTCGTCATTGTATTATAGGCAGAGCTTGCAAATAACAGTCAATCGTTTCTACTTGTTAAAAAATAAGTCTCATTTATGGAGCCTTTGAACAAATTGTCAGGAAAAAACCTTTAGATTCGGTTTTTGAGTTAAAGGTTCTCACTCAGAGAAAAACCGATATTTTTTGTTTAAATTTGACCAGGTTATTTACTGACCCTTTGACTAAGAGTTTGAAAAATAAAAGTCTTTTGGATATTTGTCAATTTGATTTTTCATTTAAATTTGTCGTGTTGTTCGTCTTGCCTCTTATTTTTTTCAACTTTTGAAAAAAACTTATTGTGATACAATAAACTCCCTATTATGCGTCACGCTCAACGATGGGTTTGGGGAAGACCATCATAAAAAGAATCAGTTTAACTAAATTCTTTTAATACTTTTTTAATATATGTCATTTGAATATCGAATTCTTCGAAATATTTTTAATATTTTAAATAGGCCAAACTAAAAAAACAAATTAGTAAAAAAAATTTTTGGGGTAGCCCACCACCAAAGCATGATAAAATAATAATAGTAGTAAAAACTTATGCCAAATAGCTAGGGAGAAAAGTAATAAAAAATTCTCAGGTGAGCGATAATACTTCTATGCTCGTCCTACCTAAGGTTGTCCTTGCACCACCCTCCCCTTAATGGTTCCCATGTTTGCTTCCACAGTTTTTTCTTCGCACAATGATGAGAGTTTGTTCCTTAGTCGCTGGTTGGACTTCACTAGGATTTTTACGCCGTTTTGTCGGGAAGCGTTTTCCCTGTTTCAGAGCTTATCCTGGGCTTATCCTCAGAGCTTCGTTGTCGCAATATATGACCTTGGTTTTAGGGAAAATATTCATTAGCTGTAGTAGTGCTGGTTTGAGGTCCTGTATGGTTCGAGCTGGAATTGGTTGGGCGATGGCAAATTTCGTTAATTTGTCAATGCATGTAAGGAAATATATTTTATCCGAGGAAAAGATGTCTATGTGTAGCAATTCTCCTACATAAGATGGGATTGGTGTTTCACAAAACTCATTTTTTTTTGGATGTCTGTCATATTGGCCTTAGTGCATGTATTGCAATTAGCGACGATTTCATTTGCTAGCTTGGCCATTTTCGGGAAGTAGTACACTGAGAGTACCTGCTTCACGTTTTCCTGGGCCGATCTGTGAGCCCTGTTGTGCTCGACAGTGAGAATTTCTCGCCTTTCAGCGATTGCAAAAATGTGTGTTACGGCGTTTTTGTAGTACCAAAACTTCGTGGCAGGGAATTTCCGAACCAATTTGTCCTGTATCATTGCTAGCGTGTGCAAATCACAATGAATGGCTTTTACGCCTTTATGAATTATAATGTCCGCGAACTCCTCAAGCAATGACTCTTCGCAGGTGAAGTCAATGTTATGTCGTCTCTTGATTCCAAAGAGCACGAAGCTGCGTTTTGATGGGAAGCGTGCTTCCTCCAGAGTTATCTGGTTTTGAAAGCAATTAAGAGGCTTGTCTGTGGACTGAATCGTGTGGGTTAGCGAAAGCTCACTGTGAATTGTGGCCGCGCATGAGAATGCCTGTTCCTCTTCTACAATGTTAAGTTGTTGTCTCGAGAGGGCATCCGCAACAAGGTTGTCTTTACCAGGATGTAAAAGACTTTGACACCGCACTCGACGATGCGCCCTTTCCCCTTTTTGATGGTTGTATTCGGATTGGATTCCGATACCGCATAGGCCAACGGTTGGTGGTCAGTGTAGATATTTATATCTTTAACTGCATACAAATAATGATGCAGTTTTTCTAGTGCCCACTATGGCAAACCGCGCTCTTTCGTTGGTAGCGTAGTTAACTTCGCTGTCCTTTAAGGTTCTGGAGATCATATTAACGGGTCGCCCCTAGTGGGATAGCACTGCGCCAATGCCGTGAGCTGAGGCATCTGTCGTTAGATCAAATGCTTTTTTATAATTGGGGCTATTTACGTAATTCCTAAAAATATAATATGCGGCTACTGTTGTTTGCCGCCAGGAGACGTATGCATCTTGTGCTTCCGTAAATTCGGCCAGGCACTTAACGGCATCTAGGGGCTCGTCACATTTGACATTATCTTTAATTTCTATGGGTTCATAGATTTCAACTTGGGAGCTGCGTTAGCTGCTGTATAGCTAAAGGAAGCTTACATTCCCTACGCTGGCTTTCGAGGTCGCGAGGGCTGATCCGCCGCTTCAGTAACGATGTATGTGTGCGAGCTCGTCGAACTGCGCTGTTGCCTTGCCAAGCAGAGACAAGGTAAGGGTTGCGCGGGGACTGAGCCTCCGCTATGGCAAAAAAAAAAAAAAAAAACAACAAATTGCCACACAATGTATGCGCGGCCGTATTATTCTCGTCATTAATTTAAATTTTGTGCAAGCAGTTATTCTTTTAGCCTTGGTTAAAACAAATTTTTAATTTCGCAGTTTTCTGTATGGTTGCACAAAAATAATTATTTATTTATTCACCAAAAAAGAAATGCAAACAATACGCGAAAGTAATTGTCCCGTAATAGTGAATTGTCACTATTAATTATATGTTTATATCAAACTATATAAAAATAAAACAGTTATATAAAATTTAATATATGTATTTTAACCAGTGGTGGTGGGCGAACTCTCATTTTCCATAACTCGCGAGCATAGTGCCGGAAGCTGTGTTAAGCCCTTTTTAAAAACTGTTACTAGAATAATTCTATTTAATTTTTGAAAGCTCGCCCATTTGAATTTTGAAAAAAATAAAAACAAAAAAAAAACTATCTTTTTTCGCTCAGTGAATGGAATACTCTAATTGTTTTTCGCTGCTTAGGCACACATTATAAAGTTTACATGTGTGCATTTTGCCCACCACTGATTTAAACCGTCAAGCAATTAATGATTATTAATAAATTTGTATGAAATGTTAGTGGGGAGCTGCAGACTTTTCTCTGGCAGAGTGAATAGGGGAAAAAAAATTTTCTTCTTTTTTTTTAAATTTATTTTTTATTTATTTATTTTTTTAACTAATGCAGACTTAGAAAATATGTGCATAAATTAGCTCACTTACATGATTTTTTACTTTGGGCGACAATTAAAATAATATATAGTGTATCTGGATATAGTTGAATATCCCTCGCTGCGGTCGGTGACGTTAGAGATGTGGGTGCTCCCTGGCGGTTGCCGAGGGGTTCTTCCTTCTTATCGGAAGTTACGGTGGGAGTTACTAACTCCGTTGTTACGGCCCTAGAGGCACGATAACTAATTCTAGCAAGTGAATTGACATTAACGGCTGTGCTGGAGTAATGACGTTACTTCTTTATTGTGAGAAGCTCGGATACAAACTGACTTAAAGCTAACCAAAATTGGATCTCATAGCGGCCACGTAAATATGTAGTTAACTTTAACGCGGCTTACCGCGGTTAACTTTAGTTAACTTATATATTTCATTTAGTATTCAGCACATTTTCCCAATGTCTATTTATTATCCGTTTAAAAATGTGTTTACGTTTAGATATATAATTTGTTCAATAAGGGCGTAATAAGATTACTTCAGATTGATAAAACAATTTAATATGTATACTATACTAGATTCTAAAATTGAAATACAATAATTCTTAATAAATTAAGAGCAACAGTTTGTGTCGCGGTGTTTACATCTTGGTATGGAACAAGATCCTGTAAAAACAGCTTCGTGGAATTCATTGTTTATCCCGCTTTTGCTTACTACAAAAAAAATTTAAAAAAAAACATATTTACTACAAGTGTAACTAATGCATTTAATTTAAATGACTAATTTAATAAATATATTGTCACAATAAATTTAAGAAAATAAATGTATATTACTTTCGAGCCATAGCAAATCCTAATCCCAAAATGCCACCAAGAACGAGTGCAGCTCCACCGGCAACGGCCATACCCTTTGCTATTTCCTTATCACTTTGTTTTTTTATGTACTCCTAAAATAAAAAATTTTTAAATGTCCATTCATTATTGGTGGAATCCATTATTCACCTCAAGCGAACGAACTTGCTCATTTGACTCGATTTCTAGAAATGCTCTGCAGTAATTTAAGCTTAGATCGTAGTTTTTAATACGAGCATTTCCGAACGCAAGATAATAAATATAGTCACGCCGTCCTTCTGTATGTGTGCGTGCCAATTCCTCCAAAAACATTATTCCCTAAATTGGTTAAAACACATTATAGAATTAACATTTTTAAAATACGTTTTTAAATTACCTTCCTTATATCGTTTGTGTATCGACTTCGCACAAGACAAAATGCATACCTAAGCAATACATTTAAAAATATATATACATATTTTTTATATTAGGCCTAAATCAATTGACTAATTTGCTTACTCGAATTTAGTCTCAGTGGAAACTTCACCGTCTAACTCCAGCTCATGATGATATTTTTTTTCAAATCTCTTAAAAGATAGGCATTAAAATTATTATTATAACTTTATCGCAAATTTTTACCTCTAAATCTTCTTGTGGCACCACCTCATTCAAAAGTTCGTCCATTGCTTTATACTGCTCTTAAAGAACATAATCTAAAGTGTCAAACAGCGTGACCACGTTAAGAAAAAATACTTTTCGGAACAACAATCAAGTTTTTAATATTAAGAAATACCATGGAATTACCACTACGTTTATATATAATCATAAATTTAGTTTTTTTTTTTTTTACTGCTTAATAAAATAAATCTAAGTGTTTTTGTGATTGGTTAAAAGGTTTTTAGTTGGCTAAAAACTATATGAAATTTTTGCAAAATCCATGTGAATGGAAAAGACAATAAAATATCATGAAATTCTTCAAAGATACCAGTTAATACCATGATATGCAATATACATTGATCAAAATTTTAATTTCCATCAAAATAGCGTCGCCTAGTTAGTGTCGACGTGGTACGGTGAAATAGGAACACTGTTTAGCCAATAAAATTGATAAAATAAAGTTTACAATTGTAAGAATTGAATAATTTTTTGTTTCTACACCCCACCCAAAAAGAGGCATTTGAAAAATTGGCCCCCATACTGCTTTGGGTCCTATCTCAGAAATGAAAGAAGGCCCAGAAAAAACTGAAGAAGTAAGGAGAGCTCTTGTTGGTAAGGGATTCAATACGATATGATTCTCTCGATACATTTCCTACATCAAATATGAATTGTCAAATATGTATTTGAGACGTATAATATAAATAATGAAATCATTTAGGATACAGAATTGGTTGAACTTCGTGGGATAAGACCCAGGTAAAGGAGGGTCCTTTTAACGCACTTTTGTGGCATGGACGTTAATTTGCGGACTCTGGGGAACCGGCCGACACCTCACTTTCAACCAGGCTTATCATGATAAGCGGGCCATGTCATGACGGACGAACCCCTTCCCACCTACTCGTGGGTCCAAAATATGAACTTAAACAACAACAATCAAAACAAAAAAAGTGGAGAACGGAAATCCCTAAGAAAGTTCGAAAATGGGATCATGGATCTGTCGATCTCCACGGCAGATAGAGGCCAAGGAGATGCTGGGATGGCGAAGGTCCCTCCCTGAGGGACAACATCCGGAGGCGAGCTGCTCCGGTGTAGGGGGGATGCCAAGGCATCGACTCCCAAATCGAGGCCGAACGGCGTGAGGGGCAAGATCCCAGGATCGAGCTCCTCCCGCACCGGTGTTATCTCTAAGGAGAGCCCCGGTCCGGCTGCTGCTGACTCCTTGCAGCGAAAGGGCTCCTATAAAGATAGATGGAGAGTGGCCTTCATCTTGGTGAGGGCGGACCCATCGGCGGAATACAACCCCGACCAGGCCGAAATTATAAAGTGGGCGAGGATCCTGTCTGACTTCCAGCCAGCAAAGGCGGGTATTAGGTTGGATGCCAAGAAGCCGACAGGAGTAGGCGACTCTGCCAAAGATATCACACATAGTGCGAAGAGGCAGAGGTCGACCGAAGGTGGAGAGACCCTATGCCCCTATAACAAGAAAAGGGTGCAGACACAACCGGCAAATTGATCTTTCGCCGATGTAACGAAAGGCGGGACCATCATTGGGTTCGTTAACAAGGCCTCGGATGCGAAGGGCAAGTCAGGAGGCATCGACTTGGAGATATACGCACAGGAGCCAGACTTGGAGGAACCGACCGAAGAGGTTCGCCCAGAAGGAATGTCGGATGTAGAGGAGGACGTTCTAAAAGGGTACACCTCGGAGGAAAGGGCTCTTGGAGGCGTCGGTATGGACGAGGACTCACTGCTAGCACTAACCATACAACTTATAGACTACCCATTTCATACAACGAAAATTGACGCAAAAATTTCATGTGACAGGCCCCAGCAGGACCCAGCAGGCCCCAGAGAGAATCTTACTCTCATTCATACGCTCTTTCTTGCGCTCATAATCTCACTGAATTTTTTTGATTGTTCAGTCGCTGAGAGGCGCATCATCAAGAAGGTTGATCCGCGGTAAAATTGATCTTAATATGTATGTGTGCTCACACATTCACATACACGGTTTCATGTGTGTGCGTTTGATTTCGTTTTGAAGCCATCCAAAATTTTAGAATTTTTTTACCCTCCCCTAAGAAAATTTGGGTATACATTATTGGGATATTGATGAAACAATTTTATTATATGTAATATTATATTTTTAAACATTTCATCTTTTCGTTTAGAAAGACTTTTAAATGGTAGCAGTAAAAGGGTTGACGTGGCCCTCATCCAGGAACCCTGTATCGATGGAGACAGTATTCTTGGTTTGGGGGGTTCAGACTTTGCACAGCCGATGTAACAGGTAAAAAGCGAGCTTCCATTCTCGCAAAAAAGAATCTTAACATTTTCTTGCTACCAAATTTCAGCAACGAAGATCATGTTGCCGCAGCTATAGAAGACCCAGGCGGCCCTCTCAGAATATGCTCCGGGTATATGGGTTACGACCACATGGGACCTCCCCCGCTTAGGCGGCTTGTGGAAGATAGCGAAAGGAGAAAGATCAACCTTCTAGTAGTATGCAACGCCAACGCTCATCATCTTCAGTGGGGAAGCACTGATACAAACGAGAGGGGTCAATCTTCGATTTTATCCTCAGCTCTAAGCTTCTATTGGGTAACAGAGGTTCAGAACCCACTTTCGTCATCAAAAACAGGAGAGAAGTTATTGAAATTACTATTATTGTTGTACTCCCTGGCTGATGCAGTCAAGCTGGATAGTCCTAGAAAAGCACTTCTTCTCAGACCACCACTACGTTGAGATAGCGGTAAATTTCGAAAACTTCACTAAGCGAGCAGTACGCAATCCTAGGAAGGCAAACTGGGAGCTCTATAAAAATATACTAGGTAGATCCATAGGGGAACCACCTTTGGGGAGTATTGAGAATTACTATGGCAAGTGCCAAGGCGTACCATAGGGCCTGCCCCAAAAGAAGAATAGGTAGCAGCAGATCAAAGAAGCCTCCGTAATGGACCTCGGCGCTAGCTCCCTTCAAGAAGGGAGTTTAGCGTACCGCTAAACTCAGGCGGCAAAACAAGGAATTGCGAAAGGCAAAGAAGGTTGCCTGAGCCAGTTTCTGCACCAACATCCAGGAGACATCAGAGGCCGACTGCCTAAAAAAGATCCTCTCTACTACTGCCCCCAACGAAGGTTATATTAAGAACCCGGATGGGCGGTGGACAACATCAAGCCAGGAATTCCTCGAGACCCTTATCAACGCACACTTCCCAGGTTGCTCCGAGGAAGGAACAACCCAGGTGATGCGCAGCCAGGGATACAAGGGCTCACTCAATTACCTCCTAAGTGATAGGAATCTTAAATGGGCAATAGACAGTTTCAACCCTTCAAATCTCCGGGCCCGGACGGCATTTTACCGGCTCAACTATCAATGGCAGGAATTAAACTAAGGCAATTAATCAAGAAGATCTTCAGCGCAGTCTTCACTACTGGTATGGTGCCAGAGGCGTGGCTATGTACGAAGCTTGTATTTATACCCAAGGCCATCTCATCCTTCCTCCTTAAGACTATGGAGAGGCTCCTAAGTCTCCATCTCTAACTAATCATTAACCCAGATAATATCTCAGGCTCACAGCATGCCTACAGGAAGGGCCGATCGACAGAGTCAGCCCTGCACGAGATCACTATGATCGCCGAACGAGCGATCAATCCTATGGAATATGCACCAATTGCATTTTTGGACATAGAAGGGGCCTTCTACAACATCCTGTCATGCTCAATAATCGATGCACTGACGGGACTTAGAATAGACGATCTATCGGTTCAGCAGATCCTGGTTAACAGGATTGTCGTGGCGACTCTTGGAGGTTCGTCTATTCGAAGATACGTGAAGAGGGGCACCCGGCAAGGAGGTGTACTCTCAAAACTATTCTGGAACGTGGCGGTTAACAACCTACTGCGATCCTTAGAGGGTGGCGGCTGCAAGATCATTGCGTAAGCAGACTATGTTGCTATTGCCTTTGTAGGGAAATTCCCACAAACGCTATGCGACGCTATTCTCGAAAAGCTTGAAGTTCTGTCAGCTTGGACGCATAGGAGCGGGCTGGGAGTCAACCCGCCCAAGACAGAGCTCGTTCTGATTATTAGGAATTACAAAATCTTAGGCTTCCGAAGCTCCTAGGAGAAACTCTAACTCTTAGTAGTAGTGCGAAGTACCTAGGCATCACACTAGACAGAAAACTGGACTGGAAGCTGAACGCCGCAGGCGATCATCAGACCTATTTTATTTTATGGAGTTGTGGTCTGGTGGCCTGCCCTGGATAGCTCCGTATGCAGGGATAGGTTCAGGAGGACGCAGGGCATGGCGATGCCATGCCCATGCCCAAGCGACGCCCATGACTTCATCCTTGACCTACTACCGGTGGAACTGATGGGGGTCAAGATAGCCACACTGCCGGCAATAACACTTCTCGAAGCGAATCTATGGAGCAGGAATAGTTTTGGTCATACCAGACTGGACCTGCATCACTTCATGCCAGAGGGGGGTACGGATTACTTCATCCCCGTCGACCAACCCACCATAAACTACAAAATCGTCATCTCTTCGAGGAAGGAATGGGATGACCGGACCCCGGGACCAGAGGGCTCCCTTCATATCTACACAGATGAATCAAAACTTAACGGCCAGGTGGGAGGTGGTTTCTTTTGTGAGCATCTGTTCCTAAAGAATTCCTTCAGACTCCCTGACCACTGCAGTGTTTTTCAGGCTAAATTAATAGCCATCAGGGAAGCATTTGTATCCCCAGCACTTACGGGCAATCGGGGTACAATATGTATCTTCTCGGTCAGTCAGGCAGCTGTCAAGGCACTTGACGGATTATCATCCAACTCCAGGACTGTCAATGACTGTCCCAGATCTCTCAACGAGATGGCTGAAAAGCATGACATCTACCTCATATGGGTACCTAGGACTAGGGAACTAGCTAGGGCAGGGACTACCAACCCTCTCCTTCCGGAGAAAGAACTAGTAGGCATTCCCTTGGCTACTTGAAGGCTAAAGTGCAGAAGTTCTTCGACCTGGCAGCCACTAGGAAATTGGGTAATCTCCAGACCTGTAGAACCTCGCGTCTGATCTGAACGACACGCTCTCGAAAATGATCGGCGAGACTTATCGCTCTAAACAGACGAGACTGTAGCCTAGCGGTAAAGGCTATTTCTGGGCACTTACTGATAGGCGAACACGCGGCTCGGCTTGCAGTGCCCCACAACGACTACTGCAGGAGCTGCAGGAATGAAGGGGAGGAAGAGAAGATCTCTCCACGCGGACTGGTAGCCTTCATCAGGAAAGCAGGTTGGGACCATGGGCCACAGGTAGAATAGGCATGTATGCACCCCAGGTAGACAGGAAGGGAGGGACACTTCGGTGAATCCCTTGCCTTGCGGTAAACAAGGAGCCCTAGCGGCTCAAGTGGAAGCGGGAAGGTCTTCTCACAGCCAGGAGCTGTATTTCCATATTGGCTTACGGATGGTGTTGTATAGCAGGACCTTGTTGACTTAGCGCAGGGGATATCGTGAATTCATGATCCAGTGTAGACTGCGTGCTTTTAGCGACAGTTGGAGTTTTTTTACATAATATGCCTGCTCTATGTTACACCTATCCTGATGGATACCTAGAAGGTTATTTAGCTAACTTGTTATTGGATGGCATAATAGTGTGTTTAAAGTGAAAATTATGCGTTTACCCTGTTGTTTCTTAATTTGAATGCGTCAGCCACCTCTCGACTAACATTAGGTGAATCGCTTGATGCACTGTTGCTCGAGTCGGGCATTTCGAGCGGCTCATAAATGCGGTGTCATCAGCGAACGTAAATGTAGTTAGACGCTAATTGCGATAGGAGTAGAGCAATCAATTTCATCATTCCAACTACTGGCCCTGTTGTAAACGTTGTACACGCCAATCAATGACCCTCTTGACAGTTAATTAGTCTTCATCTGCTAAATGGGTCTTCAAAGCGGAAATGGAAAAAATTCGGCTTTTGAATGTATTCTATTGAATGCATCGCTTCAAGTGATACCACCGGACCCATTAATTCAAACCCCCTTTAAAGTCGCCCATCAGGGTAATCAATTGTCCGGACCAACTGATACTGCAGTATAAGTATCTGCGACACCAAACTTCTACAGGGTATTCCCCCATCGAAACATATATTTGTTTCCCGTCTTGGCCTTGACACTTTAAAGATCGATTACTTCAAAGCGAACACTTGTGGCTATGAAACTTCCACTTGTAACGGCCACTGACCAACCTTCTACCTCATCTGCAAAAAAACTAATTTCTCTACTAATACTAGAGGGTTCCCAAACTTCCCAAACTTTATTTTGATAGTGCTTTCTTTGCATCCCACATTATAGTTTTTACGAGGAACATCAGCCAAGTACGGTGAAGAAAAAAATTACCAAACCTGTAGGAGTGACACTGTTAGAGCCACTGACCAACCTTCCACCACATCTTCCTCACCTTCAAAAAACTAATTTCTTCACTTACACTTACCTATCAGAATACTAGAGGGTTACTTAGTAAACAACCCAAACTGTATTCTCATAGTTCTTACTTTGCATCTCACATTATAGTCTTTACAGAAGCTTGGTTAAAGCCGGCGATCTTAAGCTCCGAAGTTTTTCCAAATAACTACACAACTTTTAGACGTAATAGAATACTGCAAAGGGGCGGAGGAGTGTTAAAATCTGTAGAATCCAAATTCTCTTTTGCAGAAGTAAAATAACAAGAGTTTGATGACATAACATTTTTTTGCATTAAAATAATTTTTTCGGGTCAATCTTTATACGTTACCTGTTCTTATACCACTTTCGTCCGAACCGCCTAAATACTAACAAAAGTTGTCTGGTTTGCGATTCGTTTCTTATCTTCTGTCTATTTGTCACCAGCTGACAGCTTTGGGTGACATTAATATTCCAGAATGTTAATGTTAATAATTCACTGTATTTATTGCTTAACACGCTTCCCCGCAGGCATGTTTGACAAGTCACTCGGTCAAATGAACCACTTTGGAAATTCTTTACGTCGACTGCTTGTGTTTCAGTTGGTTTTCAATCTTATGTCTGATAGTGATTTTAATTCTAGTAATTTTTGGTGACTTTAATCTACCAGAACTCACTTGGTCAAATATGGAAAACTCATATTTGGTATCCCTTTCCACCCATCATGATCTACGGCGGGCATGTTTGACATGTCCCTAAGTCAAATCATTAACTATACAACATATAGACTACCAATTTCATACAACGAAAATTTACGCGAAAATTTCTTGTGACAGGCCCCAGAGAGAATCTTACTATCGTTCTTACGCTCATAATCTCATTGAAAATTTTCGGTTGTTCAGTCGCAGAGAAGCGCATCATCAAGAAGGTTGCTCCGCGGTTAAATTGATCTTTATATATATGCGTGCTCACACATTTTGTTTTGAAGCCAGCCATTTTTGTAACTTTTCAGGCTTGTTACCCTAAAAATGGGGGTACTCATTATTAGGTTAATGATGAAACAATTTTATTATATGTATGTTATATTATATTATTTAATTTTTCATCATACATTTTATATGTTTTAGAAAAACTATAAAGTGGTAGCAGTAAAATGCTTTACATAGGATAAGAACTTAAAACCCAAATTGTTTTTATGTTGTTTTTCAAACGGATGGTGCTGGAATACCTTACTGATGACCACACAAACTACAAACCATCTGTTTTTACAAAAAAGGCGTTTCACAAATCTAAAATTTTGGCTGGCGTCAAAACAAAATCGAACGCACACACATGAAACCCCCCGTAAATTTTCGTTGTATGAAATGGGTAGTCTATATGTTGTATGGTTAGTGGTCAAATCAATCATGTTAAAAATTCCTTAGGGCGTTTTATAGACTTCTGTTTTGTATCTAATCCTGATGGTAACACTCTTTTCAGAGCTTTATCTCTCTCAATCCCTGATGTTGCCGCCGATATTTAAATACTGCTTTGATCCCTTCAATATGGTTCTATTACGCAAAAAGGGATTTTGGCTTACATATACATATGGGTAAACGGCCACCCAACTGATCTACCGTTACATTACGATACTATCGACCGGAGGAAAAGACAAAGTTTTTTAAGTTCTTTCTTTTCTTTTCCAACTTGTACTTAATAAAATATATTTTCGTCCGTAGAGCGTTATGCGGCCACTATCGTCGAACTTGAACTCACGGGCATAACTCACGGAATTACCTGTACAACGGTCTGCTCGGGCTGAACAGTCGCTTGCAGTGATCAGGATGAGGTCGCTATGGGTAAAGGTGATAATACCTCCGGCGGTCTTTGGGTCTGGAGGAACACACGGAGGCTACGTAACGTGTTGGTCCTACTGACGGTCCGTTTCACGGGAGCAACACTCAGAGGCGCTACGTAGAGGTGATTCCTACTTATGGTTCGTTTCACGGGAGCGACACTCGAAGTAGATTAGTTTTAAGTACCGCACATGGCACTGAGTAATGAGACGATTAACTCTGGTTTTGCTACTGTCTTTATTTTGGACCAGGTGATATTTTATAAGATCATATAATTACATATGTGGTGGCTTAACTATGGTTAGTTGGTCAATGTTAATGGAAGTCCGCGTCGTAACGTCAATGTTAAAGAAAGAACGTGCTAAGTGCTGGTTCTGAGTCTGCTGACTCAGATCGCTTGGTATTAGGTTTCAGCTGAGTTTTGCTCGCTCCGGTCAGTCGGTCATTCTTACCGCTGATATTGCTCAATTCGGTTTCAGGCCCGATTGCGGTGATTTCTGGGGCCATCTAGTGGGGCTGGATTCTTAGGTCTTAGCACTAGGTGCAAACATTCTCCTCCCCCATGGAGGGACTCAATTAAAAAGCACTAAAAAGTATTGCAACTCTTAAACTAATTACTAAATCTAATGTTAATATCAGAAAAATATTCGAATCATGTGGGAGCGGCCTCCAACATTTGTCAGATACCAAAGATGTTTCTATCCGGCCTGTTGTCTCCTTGTTGCGCGCCCTCGTAACCATTCTCCCTGGGTATCCCACGTAGTGCCAGACGTTCTTCTGGTTGGTCAATGCGCATTCTGGACTCTCGGTTCTTTCTTGGCCTAGCTTCTTGGTCTCTTTTGGAGATGTCTGTTACTCATGCCTGTCTCCCTCTTGCACACTTTAGAGTTGGCGGTGACTTGAACTCCTTGAATTCCCTTGTTTACTGGCACTTGCACAGTGTGCTCTTCAGTCGTGATTTAACAAACTTGGGCTTGTGGTTCAATGTCCTTCTGAAACTCATCTTGTTGATCCGCCATCGGTGGGGAATTCCCTAGTCTTCCAAGTTTTGCTATTTGCTCTTTGGCGATGCATGCACTGAACCTTCACTCGGATGCATCGATTTCACCGATCCCCTTTCGTGGCTCGCTAACTCCCGGTCCCCAAGCCGCGTGATTAAGGACGCCTTGGTCTGCCTTGGAACCCGGGACTGATTCCGGACGCACTGGCTCCATCACAATCCATCCAAGCACGGGATGGTAGTGGCTGTCCTTCTCCCAAATAACTTTGTTATGGCCTCATAAGCTGAAGTATTCGGCGCCCAACAATAGGCCCAACAATCTTTTGAGGCTGTGTAAATTCAGGATCGGCTAAGCGCAACTGTGGTGGAATATTTCTAGGCGCCTAAATAAGGTGGGATTGTTGATTCGGTATTTTTTTTTGGTATTACGACTACGTTGATTATTTTTTGGAAATCAGTGGTTAATGATGATAGGGTCAACGCAGCCTTTTTTCGTGATCTTTTAGTTGTCCCTCCCAGGGCAGCGATGTTCAGGGTTGATGGCTCCAATTGGAGTCCCAGTATGTCAGCCATTCTTCTGGAGATTATGTTGACCTGTGATCCACAATCTAGGTCCGGCTCGTCCATGTATTGCCACTTGGACGGTTGGTAACAGAACGGCAGGTTCCTTTGTAAGAGGAACTGTGGCTGAACACACCACTGGTGATGAGCTGGATTGACGTGGAGCGGTAGACATATTTTTCCGGATTATTACTTGACTCTGACGCTCTAGGTGTTCTAACGTAAGCTTCAGGGATTGTCGAGTGGTTGGATCGGCGATGGCTAGTTCTAGAGATGACAGCGTATATGGGTCTAATCTTTCTTGAATGATATGTATCAAGATTGTATCCCAGTTGCCGGTTGACACTTTGAGAGTGTTGAGAGTAGCGACCGTTCGGAGTACGGTATCATGCAGGTTGCGCAGCTGGCCCGAAGTTCCATTTATTTTGGGGTTTACGTTCATTTTGATATCGATTCTTCAGCCGTTGCCAGGCATCCTGGTAACTGGCCTGACCGCCAACTGATATTGAGATTAAGTTTATGGCTTCACCTATTATATGATTCTCCAAATGCCAGCATTTTACTTCATCGCTATAGTCGAATCGTAGCCAATTCCTGTAATCTCCGTTAAACTTTGGAATTTCGACCGGCGGAATTACGACCGTTGAGGCGGAAGACGGCCTGTGTGTTGCTCTCTGACCCTCTTGTGGTTCCTCGCTTAGAAACGAAAAATATTTCGCTCGCACGACCTGGAACCGATCGCTCGTATGTCCATCTGTTGTAATTTTTGGATCCAAATCAATAAGGTCATGCTGGCCGTCCACAATCTCCTTCCATAACTCTTTCATATGTTGCCTGTTGTAAAAAGATACTTCCTTTCCTTCAATACGATTACATAGGAAGTCCTCGAGATCGTCGAGCCGTCCTTCTTGCCTTCGTTTTAATGATGCGATTTGAGGGTCTTCAGTACTTCCTGATCTGCGCTCCTTCGGATGTACCTTCGGCTCTAGGTTTCGCCGGTTTTGCGACCCTGATGCTATTCCATCCAAAAATATGGCTTTATGGAATACCATGCTTTGGCCTTTGAAAAATATTCATTGTCTGGACTCAGTGCCAGCTCATGGAGCTCGGCATCGTGTCGATCTTTTGTAAAGTAAAGTGGTGGTATGTTGGGTAATAATCCCTCCGGCAGTTGAAAGCAACACACGGAGGCTACGTAGCGTATTGGTCCTACAGACGATACGTTTTACGGGAGCAACACTCAGAGGTGCTACGTATATTGATAATACCTCCGGCGGTCTTTGAATCAGGAGCAACACACGGAGGCTACGTAACGTGTTGGTCCTACTGACGGTCCGTTTCACGGGAGCAACACTCAGAGGCGCTACGTAGAGGTGATTCCTACTTATAGTCCGTTTCACGGGAGCGACACTCGAAGTAGATTAGTTTTAAGTACCGCACATGGCACTGAGTAATGAAACGTTTAACTCTGGTTTTGCTAACTCTGGTCTTTATTTTGGAACAGGTGATATTTTATAAGATCAGATTATTATATATGTGGTGGCTTAACCATGGTTAGTTGGTCAATGTTAATGGAAGTCCGCGTCGTAAGGTCAATGAAGAAAGTACATGCTAAGTGCTGGTTCTGGGTTTGCTGACTCAGATCGCTTGTTATTGGGTTTCAGCTGAGCTCGCTGTTTTGCTCGCTCCGGTCAGTCGGTCATTCTTACCGCTCAATTCGGTCACCGATTCCGGTGATTTCTGGGGCCATCTTAGGTCTTGGCAGTAGGTGCCAAAAATATAATAAAGTCAAATTACTAAAGAGTTTGTAAATTCTTATTGGTCGGTCGAGCCAACACATTTTTGCCGCAACATTTCTTTAAAAAACTGTACGTCACAATACGCCCAATAAGCGAAAGCCAACAGACGCCTGAGTTTCATCACAAACTTTGAAATACCCGAAGACATCTGCATAGACGCCCACACATACACACATGTATAAAAGGAAATCACAAAAAGTGAACTGGTGCTATCGTCAATATCAATCGTCAACATCAACTACACAATTATACATATCTTGACATTCCAAAATGCCTACAGAGAAAGACACCACGGTGTGTAATATATGCAAAAAAAGTCGGCTAAATAGTGTCCAAAACTGGGTCCAATGAGACACAAGCAAGCTATGGTTTCACAACATAATAGAGCGTCCGTGGAAATGCACATTCTGTAAGGAAGAGGAAGACGACGTAATTTCAACTTGCAGCAAACATCCAGTGCCACAGCATCAACAGGAAGTTCAATTCATTAATAGCGCTAAATTTGCCCAGGCTGATTTGGCAACCACAAATTTAACCCAACAAGCTTTCAAGTCAGCTGAGCCGACAAGCGACCCGAGCAACAGTAATCTAATGCTGACAATGCTTGAAAGTATACCTTCCCAGAGATTGGACCAACTACTGGACAACTAGCCGCAAGACAAGTCTTCCTCTACTGAACACACCGTCGCCCAATGCAAAAACTTTCAAGCTGCTAACTGTTCCAGAAAGACAAAGAATTCTAAACGACTCAGGGGCTTGCTACAGATGTTTGAACGCCCATCGCCGCAAATGTATTTCCTGGCGCGACTGCGGAGTCGACAACTGCCAGTCCAAGCATCACCCTTTACTTCACAGAGATCCACTAAAATCAGAGCTAGTTAGTGCTCATCATGAATAAGGCATTATGGAAGAACAATACTTCCGAACTCTGCCAGTCACTCTGTATGGAAAAGGAGTTTCCATCAATACATTTGCCTTTCTGGACGAAGGCTCATCAGTAACTCTCATCGAAAGCGGACTCCTGAAGGATCTAAAAATTGCCTCAATAAATGAACCGGCGTTTACAGCGGACCGGCGAACAAATGAATTGCCACAGCGGACCGGCGGCACCACCAGGATGGAGGCCTGCTTTGTCATTACCAAAGCAGAATATTGATACAGACAAACTATGCAATAGGTATAAATATTTACATGGATTACCTCTGAAATCATATTATAACGTAGAGTCTATGATTCTTATTGGCACTAACAACTAGGCAGGTTCCCCGAAAAATCCATGAAGGAAGACGCAATAAACCCATCGCCTCAAAATGTGCCCTAGGATGGAGCATCCAAGGAACAGGAAACTCAAGCAAACATGCTTCTTTACATCACTGCGAATGCCACTGGTGCGAACTCGACAAAGCCATCTAGGATAGTTTTAATGTAGACCCTATAGCTCCACGAAAGCTTCAATCGGAAGATGACAAAAAGGCCATACGCATTCTTGAAGACACATGCAGAAAGGTAAATGGCCGTTACCAGGCTGGTCTTCTTTAGGGAGATGACCGTGCTACGCTCCCAGAAAGCCTTTCTTAAGCCTATCCTGTCTTAAGGATATGCAATCGAACTAGAACCTGCAGGCATAAATAAGGAGGAGCATCGGGTATGGTATTTCCCATCTTTCATCGCCTTAAATCCTAACAAACCTAATAAAGTACGATTGGTTTGGGATGCAGCTGCGAAAAGTCACGGGAAATCTCTTAACGATTTCATTTTAAATGGACCCGATTATCTAAATCCACTCGCAGAGGTTCTTATGACATATAGAGTTGGCCGCATCGCCATGTGCGCCGACATTGCAGAGATGTTCCATCAAATTACCATACGAGAAAGCGAAATGCAAGTTCAAAGGTTCTTATGGTTCCATAACGACAAAAAAACTCCAAGGACCTTCGTCATGCGTTCGATGACATTCGGAATTTGCTGCGCACCTTGTATCGCCCATTATGTACGCGACAAAAATGCATTCAAAGACACAAATCCTCGAGCATACGAGTCCATAACCAAGGTAGACTATATGGACGATCTCAACGACACCTACAATGATGATTTCGAGGCGGTATCAGTGGCATCAGCAGTCAAGGATATTCATGCGAATTCAGGATTCACAATAAGAAACTGGATCTTAAATTCCGCCGCGGTTATGCATCATTTTTGAGGGCGCCAATTAAACATCCACAATCCAAAAGAACTTGGTGGACCTGAAAAGGTTCTCGGTATATATTGGAATCCAAGATTTGGGTTTGCAGAACTTAAAAGAGATGTCCTGAATGGAGACGCTTCACCAACCAAGCGAGAAATCCTGCAGGTACTCATGTCCGTCTTTGATCCACTGGGCCTATTCTCTTGCAACACAATCGGCCTAAAGATGCTACTTCAAAAAGTGTGGCGGTCAGGCATAGACTGGGATGATGAACTTCCCGAAGAGCTACTTCAGTTTTGGATGCAATGGAAAATCGTCCTTCTACAAGCTATTAAGTTGGAATTTCCCCGTCGCTACTCCAGCTTGCTACCAGACGCAGAGCAAATTGATCTACATACCTTTGTAGACGCCAGCGAATACGCTTAAGCCGCAGTTTCATATCTTCGTATAAAAAAGGAAAACAATGTCGATACAGTCATAGTAGCCGCAAAATGCAAGGTTGCACCGCTGAAGCCCGTCTCCATTCCACGTATGGAACTCCTGGCAGCCGTTATGGTACGATAACTGCACTTACTGGTCCGATTCTAAGACTATTCTCCAGTGGCTTAACATCGACCCACGCAATTTCCAACCCTTCGTCATGCACCGAGTTGGTGAGATCGTGGATAACACTACCATTAATCGTTAATTAATTTTTAATCGTACCAGTGGCGCTGGGTTCCAACAAAAGAAAATATAGCAGACTTAGCCACAAAATTTTTGAATTTCGTAAGCATGTACTCATAACCACCAATCTAAAGCCTAACCACTTTTCGGACTGGAAACACTTATACAGAGCTGTGGCTAATTTCTTCCTATATATCGAGAAGCTACATGCCAAATGCTGTGGCAAACATTTGCCTAAACGTCCAAACCCTGACATCGTTTGCTCAGCCAAGACATGGCTATATAAACAGGCGCAGTTCGAATTGTATGCTGCCGAGATCACCTCCTTAAAATCCAGATCATGCATCAATAAATCCAGCCCGCTTATCGCCCTAGACGTCTATTTGGATGAATCAAGTGTCATACGTGTGCAAGGCAGAATGGAACAATTGAACCGAGCAGGTGACGCCATCGTACTGCCCAAAAAAAAAAGGATTACCTTCTTAATCGCCAAGGATTATCACGAAGAATCTCATCACATGCTCCATGAGACAACAATTAATTTGATACGAATTTGATAGCTTTTTATTAATTTGGCGATAGTCGATAACTAATCGATAATCTCCATTTTCTTTTTTCGCTGTTTGGAAGGGATTATTTTCGTACCAAAAGAAGGGGACTATTATATTCTGAGACTGACGGCTCTACTATTCTGTCGTTTATTAGTTTTTGCACTTGGTCTTGAATTTCTTCTTCTTGACAATGAGTTTCTAAAATTTGTATATAGATTGGTGTTTCACCATTTAATCTCAGTTTCTGTTTGTTGCAATTATTTGGATATTGGCTCGGTTTCAAGTCAAAATATATCCGTGTATTGGCCACATTGACTTTTTAGTCAGGGAATTTTAGAGCTACTAAGTGGAATTTGTGTGGAATTATGTATATATCCGTTGGGATCTCAATTGATGCTGATACTTTGGATTTTAGAATTTCTTCGCTTATGCCTTGGGTATTTACTATATTATTGGATGGGACATTGCTGAACTGATCTGAATTAAGAAGTGATATGTCCGCACCGATATCAATTAAAAGCGTTAATTTTTTGTCTGTATTAACATGATTGAAGGCTACAAATATATTTTGACTGAGATTAATGTTGTACACCTTAGTGTTATCTGGTTCTGAGTATCTAAGGGTTTCTGTAAGTTTTCCGGATTACCTTGGGTCATGCTATCGTTGTTATTATTAGAGTTTCCTCTATAAACGTTTTGCCCACAGTAATTTCTTTCGGAAATTTCCTCTATAGGCGTTGCCGCCATTGTTGGTGTTATTATTATAATTACCATTGTGGTAATATCCACGACCGTTTCCTGTACTTCGGTACTTTCCTTTGAAGTGATTGCCTCGATAGGGTGGTCTTTTATTGTAATAAAATATAGTCTTAGCACTTGCAGTTATTTCTGTGCGGGAATTTATATATTTATTAACGGAATCATTCATTTTGCTGAAATTGCCTGCTTCTAAGATAGTGTTAAGTTTGCCGTTCTCACAATTTTTATCATTGTGTTTATAGCTTCCTTAGTACTAAACTTATCAGCATGTTCGAATGGTAAGCCATCGTCAATATACGCTGCTTCGAGAAGCTTTCAAAAATTGTAGATTTCAACAGTGAATCTTTCTGCGCTCTTAGCTTTCTGGGATGTGCTTGCCATTTTAGCCTTTATTACATCGTATGTTTCGCCGACAATGGTTTGTCGGGAATTCCATTTGTTGTATCTTCATTCTGAACTTTGTGTTAATCCAACTATTTTGGATTTTATTACCTCAACAGCAATATTTTCGGATGGTCCTTTTGTTATGTTGACCAGTTTTAAGGCTGTGACAAACCTTTGTAGATTTAGTTTTTGGATTTTTAGTTTAAGTTTTCTGAAATAGCACTTGAAATGTCATTAATGTATGACCTTTTGGGCAGCTTCCTCGTCTGTCATTATGTTGTCTTTTGTATATGTAGAATTAATATAAATTAATATATTTAAAGATAGAAATTGTTTGAAGTCTAGTATAAGTTAGCATAGGGCGGAGCGGGAGCGTAAGAAAGGCTCACTTGCGCTCTCTCGTAAATTTTCCCCGCTTCGCCGCAATAGATAAGCTAGGCTTAAGTTAAAGCGAGTGCACGCACTGTTTTTTTTATCGTAGCGATTTTTAATAATTATCAGCCACCTTTTTTTTGGTTTTGGTTAAATAGTTTGAGATAAACTAATCTCAGTAAACAGTATATATTTTACTGGTGTCTGAATCTAACTCTTCTCCTCCTTGTTCCGGTAATGTTATTACCGCAGGAATTGTCAGATCGTGTAAATCTTTTTCTTTTACATCAATTCGCTCGCTTGATTCGGAATCTTCGTCGTTGAATCTATTCTATCTGATCTATTTTATTTTTTGTTCCTCACTATTATCTATCAAAGGCGTATTTAATATTGTGGGTATTGATATATTTAGATTATATCTCTCTTTGACTGTTATGAAATTTAAACGTAACTTAATCAGTAATTTTGATATTTTTAACCAGACCGCTTTATTTATTATTTCCCCATTTTCATGCACTTGCCTCATTGAAGGAGTTTACGAGAATCTTCGCATGTTTGTTAATTGTATCTTAATTGTATCTTTTTGAATTGCCCTATTTTGACTTACACATATGTAAAACATATCAAGGGTTTCGTTTATTTCGTGGATAAGGAGAGTAAGTTATTCCCACTCCATACTAAGCTTTTATTGTTATTTGGTTTATTTATTTATTATTTTAAGTACAATTCTTTGTCCTAACATTGGGTGTGTGCTAATTTCCGAGAATATTGTGCATTTTCTCACAGTAGACAGTACTATTGCCTTCGAAAATTGTAACAGGTTTTTTTAGACTTCTAATTATAGATATTTCCCTATTTTAAAGACCTGGTTTCTAACCTTACGTAGTTATTATACACTCATGTGTATTCATGATTATTAAAATTTATGACCAACTCTGTGCGTTCGATTCACAGTTAAGTAGTCTTCAACCGCTAAATGAGTCTCCAAAGCGTAAGAAATCCGCTTTTAGTTATGTGCTTGTGTCGAATAATCTTTAGCCTGTTCAACCGACAATTATGCAGCCGCTCATATTTCTGGTCACCCCAAGGGCTAGACTTGGGAAAAAAACGGCTTCCGAATTTACCAGAATAAATGAGCAATTATCCGGATATAACTAAATTTATATATACCTACACCAGGCACACCTTATCTTTCCACATTTGAGTGCCCGTGCATATGTTCAATACGATTTGTTCCATCAGCTTTTGGCCAGATAACATTTTTACCAAAGAACATCAGCCAAGTAAGGTGAAGAAAAAAAATAACCAAACCTTATGTACGCTGTCTTCAGTATAAGTTGACTAGTGCCCAATCTTCAATCCGATTTTCATTATTTTAAAAATAACATAGCCGTGATAACATAGAATCTGTACTCAAGAAACTCCTAATATTCGCCCTTAGAGGACTTAAATGGGATGCAAATCTTCACCTTCCCTCTTACCATACTCTTATTAATCAACTTCGTTTTACTAACACGCTTACTCCTAACCCACTGCAGTTCGAGTAAGCCCAACATGATCCCTTTAGGGTATTATGGTTCGGACTACAATGGTCTCTACAATTTTTTGGCACTCGGCTCTACTTACAATCTCAAATCCTTTATTCTAAACGCCTTATTTGTGCAACACTCGTCCTAGTGATATCTTTCTCCTACTCTACTCTTACACTATCTCGGATCTATCCCCGCGATTCGATCCGTACGCTATGCGGCAGCGCCCCTCCGTCGGTTGGGCGCGAGGTGGGCCGCGCGAAAAAAATTACGCTTATTTTAATTTATTTAAATCTTTGATTTAATAATCTTTGATTTAGGTACATTCATATGTATATATTATTACTATTATTTTTTTAAATATATTTTATGAAAATTGTTTTATAAAATCAGATCTAATCTAGATCGTTAGTTTAGCCCTTTTTGTTATGCACTTATTGTGTAAAATATATGCTTTTTAAAGAATACATATTATCAACAATATATAATGGTCATATGGGGATCGATTTTTTATTATTTTATAACACTTGCAGTGGAGTCCACTTTTTTAGTATCGATTATACCCATTTTGGTTATATCATTGATATCCAAATATTCTTAAACTTTGCTTATGCTATTATGTTTCATGAATACATGTGGGAAATATATGTGGAAATTTAAATAAATTTTTTAAGGTAATGTATATATATGTTTTTATAATATGTGTGTGTGTAAAAAATGAAATATGTTTTTTTTTTTTCATCTTTCTATCCATTTTTTCGTATAGATTTACAGGCTATGCTGCTATCTTACAATTCTGTCATATATATTTAAGGTTTATTCTATTTTATTTTAAATTTAATTGATTAATTTGATTCTATATTTTCCTTGGCTGTCCTTGGCTGTATGCTCTTTCGCTGGCATAAGAGGCGGCCTGCCCCTCACACTTGTTGTCTCAGGTGCAAATGTCCTAGGCCTATGAGCTCAGGCGGTACTGGTGCCGGTCTTCGCACAGGTTTGGTACATGTCAATTGGTAGTAGGGACTTTCCAGTGGTCCCGGGCAATCCTTTGAGCATTCCTTGGTTCTTTTCGGTAGCTTTTTCGGAAGTGGAGGTGATTATTTGTGATTTTTTCTTTATTTATTTTTTTTTTTTGCAGAGTGAGCTATTGGCTTTTTATATATTTGACTTGATTCAAGAAAGTCAAGTTCTTCTTGTAACTTTTGGGCTGTTGCCCAGGGTGGTGGCGTTTGTTATTTAAATATTAGCTACTCTATGTGCGCTTTTCTTTTATTAATTTTTTTTTCTTCCTCACCCCCTCGTTTTGCCATAGCTACATCTTTACTCACTCAGTTAAAAAATTTTTGTTCAGCGGGATGTTTTTTTATGTTCCATTCATTATTGATCCACTTCCGGTCCGCCCAGTTTCCAGTTTCCACTTTCGATCCATCCAGCCGTTGTGTCCTTCGAGCGGTTGTTTCCTTATGTCACGGTCGCCATGTTGGTCACGGACACAATATTCTATACGTGTATGCAGTGTTACGGATCCTTGCAGGTTTCCCAATAATGAATACATGTATGTAGTGTTGGTTTTCTGTTCTTTATTCTTTGGAGGCATTTGTCATAATGAATCTTTTATTCTATATTTCATTAGAGTCTCGCAGCTGTGCTGCCAGTTAAGCCAGTGTGCTTATGTGCACTTAAGCTATTGGTAAGCAGAAGTGTAAGAGATGGAGTATATACCTACGCGGGATGGCTAAGTGACCATGTCTGCAATGTTTAGATTTGCAAGCTGTTTCGTTTTTTTACACTTTCAAGCAAATCCCTAATGAGATACATTTTCGGTTTTCCTTTCTCTCTGATTCATTCACATAGCTGTGCTCTGATGGTTAACGTATCTTAATCTCCTAGTTAATAATCATACTCACTAATAGCAAGTTGTAACGAACTTTTCTTGCTGATCGATGCTCGCAATAAATGCCGCGGCTAGCTCAAAGAGTTTATGGATCGTTCCACCGAATTTATAGATTCGACGTGACTGCCCGAGCCCAGAAATAACACCGGATTGCTTCTTTTACAAAATATACCCTTTATTTACACAATATTTGTACAAAGTTCATGAAAGGGTGAATCTCACCGGCTGCTCGGCTCGGCCGATCGACCGCTCGTCCTCCCCTCGGTCCCCGGTCACCGTTCCGGGTTGGTGCCGATACACACGCCCCCCCAAAGCTTTCGCCCAGCAGGACGTGTGGTCTCAGTGCCTGGCGCCGGTTCGGCTCACGGTTTCCTCCGTTTGGACTCACGTGCTCCAGTTGCGGGGCCTATGTTGCCCCTTTCGTGCCGGTGACGCTGCTCCTGATGTCCTTCTCTCGTTGACGCTGCTTCTGTTGACGCTGCCCTCGTTGTCGCCGCTCCTGTTGTCGCTGCTCCTTTCGTCGCTGTCGCTGCTCCTCTTCAGTGGGTGTGTGGATCGCTGTTATCCTTGGCTCACTGGGATTGCCCTTTCGCCGTGGCCGGCACCTGACCCGTGTTGGCGGACCAATAGGCTCACCTCCCAGGCGTACGCCGGGCAGGCTACGCTTCTTAGTGCCTGGCGGCCGGATCAGGGCACGAAGGGCCTACCTACCCTACAGGACACGCCCCCGGTTGCGTCTGCCACTCGCCTCCAAACACCGGCGTGCATACGCTCCGCAGGATTTATGGGCGACCAGAGGTTTGGCGTCGCACTTCCTTTAACTCCAGGCGATACGCTGTGCATACGCTCCAGCGCCTGGATTAGGAATCTTCCGACCTTACCGGGACGTTCCTGTTTGGTTTTATCTGTTGGGCTTGAGTTCCCGAGCTGGCTATCCCTCGCTTTACAGGATCACACCTGGTCACAACGGGAAGGAATTTGTAAGGCGTACGCCAGGCTTCAGTTCCGCCGCGGATCCTGGATCCTTTTCCTATTTGCTCCTTGATTTATCCCGATGATTCGCGTACAGCCGCTGGACTTACCCACAGGGGGTCCTTGAGCCAATGATCGTATGTCTTTTCGCACTCGCTTTTATCCTCGCACTTGTGACTGTCGGACTTACCCACGGGGGGTCCTTCAGCATCTACTCCTAATTCCTCCAAGGAAACTTTCTCTTGAATGTTAGACTAACCCACGGGGGGTCTTTCACTCAACTCTGCCAGCTTCCCTAGAAGACTCGGTCTCGACTTACTCCAGGGGCCCTCCTTATATAGGTCCAGAGGCGCCAGTTAATCCTTGCAACTCTCTCTTCCTGCCGTTAATCCTTCGGCTTTCTATTCCCGCCGTTAATCCTACTTTCCAATCCGTCGCACCGGCGGCTCCCGTTCACACCCACTTTTCCCCCTTTGGCCTCCGGCCTGCATCGTTATTATGCCGCGGCAGCGGCTTTCTTCCAGGCGTTCCCCCCGCGCTCCCCCTTTGGCCACCGGCCCGCATTGTTATTATGCCGGGCATTGGCTCTTCTACCGGCACTTCCCCCGTGCTCCCCCCTTGGCCACCGGCCCGCATTGTTATTATTCCGTGCTTTCTAAATGTTCCCCGCCCCCTTCTCTTTCTCCTACATCCGCGCACGGCTGTCGCGCAGGCCCGACCGGAACCGTTACGTTCCACGTTGTCTCCGCTTTCTCCTGCATCCGCGCACGGCTGTCGCGCAGGCCCTTTCCCCGCTGCTGCCCCTGCATCCGCGCACGGCCGCGCGATCCCTTTCCCCGCTGCTGCCCCTTCTTGCCACCTGTCTTGGTGTGTGGGAGATTTAATCTCCTCATAAAGTTTCCCATAACAATTCGAGGATTATTCGATCTTACTCATACCCGAGTCTACCCTTAGTAATAATCAGGCTGAGCAATTTGAAGACAACAATAAATCGTAAAAGACGAAATATAAAACTCCAGACTAGTAACCTGAACAAGAATATCAACCCCCGAATTTAGGCACGTTCTCATGCTCAAAATAAATAACAAATAACTCGGATGACGAACATAAAATCAAATTTCAAAAACTTAAAAGACTAGTACATCCACGTGAACGTCAGCAATTGTCACTTAAGAGAAATTATCTGAAGAGTACCATTGATCTGGTTAGAGATCCTTTATACTTGTATATAATAGGGCGGTGTTATTTTAATCAAAAAAATCTTTTAAACTAGAGATAAGTTTGATTATTTTCAAATACAAATTATATTTTTAGACTAAAAAGGGCCGTTTAAGAAGCTAAACGTATCCCGATACAAAAGTTTACCTCAGAAATCAACCACCGTTCGGATCCCATCAAATCTTGGGCCAACATCAAGCGTCTGTGTGGCCTATATCCCTCCAAACACATTCACTTCATTAACCCCACTCAAATAGCAATAATTGATCAATGATCAAACCGCAAACTGTTTTGACAAATCGTGGTCAGAGGATTTGCAAAACAAAATATTCCTCAGCACAAACATAACATAGATATGGAAAGAGACATTAACTACCTTGAACTCTTATCCGCTCTCAGTTCTCTAAAATGTTTTACGCCTGGACTAGACAGAATATCATACCCAATAATGAAGAACACCCTTATGCCTTAAAAAATAAAATCTTTAATTACATCAGCAATATTTTTAATGCTCACATTCCACAATCCGCCAAAATCAGTCTGGTTCTTCCTATTATAAAGCCTCACAAACAACTTTTTAAAAGGGTTTTATAATGGGTAAGTCTGTTATCGCCACCTTGCAACCAGATCCTTGGCGCTCAAAAAGCATTTGACTTTTATTTCGTTGGTCTTTACCAAAGCCTTTGACAAAATAGGCACCCACTCGTGTTATAGCCTACTCGAGTAGAAAGTAGATTCCCGCATAATGAATTATGTTCAAAATTTTATGACGAACAGAAAGATTGTGAAGAGATTAAATCTCATATGCCAAGACAGGTGGCAAGAGGGGGGCAGCAGTGGAGAAAGGGCTAGCGCGGCCGAGCGCGGAAGACAACGTAGAACGTAACGGTTTCGGGCAGGCCAGTGCGGTGGCGTTCGAAAGGTGTAGGAGAGAGCGGGGGCAGCGGGGAAAGCGGGAGAAAGTGCGGAAGGAAAGGAATGCGTTTGGAACCGCCAAAGAGGGAGTGCGGGTGGAGTGCCTGGAAGAAAGCCGATGCCCTGCAAAATAACAATGCGAGTCGGTGGCCGAAGGGAGGAAAAGGGGGTAAGAAAGGGAGCCTGCCAATGGAGATGGGACTCCTTGGAAATGAGGATTAACCGCGAGAATATAAACCAGAAGGATTAACGGCATTAAGCGAGAGTTACAAGGATTAACGGGCGCCTCTGGAGCTATATATGGAGGGTCACTGGAGCAGATCGAGGCCGAGTCTTCTAGGGAAGCTGGAAGTGTTGAGTTGAAGGAGCCCCTTGGGTTAGTCCGACATTCAAGCAGGAAAGTTTCCTTGGAGGTAGTAGGAGTATAGGCTGCTGGACACCCCGTGGGTAAGCCCGACAGTCTCAAGTGCGGGATTTAGGACGAGTGCGAAAGGATCTGTGATCCGTGGCTCAAGGACCCCCTTGATCCAGGCTCGCTGGGGCGTACTCACAGCGATCATCTGGAGTGAAGGAGGCGCGACGCCCAACCTCTGGCCGCCCATAGATCCTGCGGAGCGTATGCACGCAGGTGTTTGGCGGCGAGTGGCGAATGCAACCGGGGGTGTGTCCGGAGGGGTAGGAAGGCCCTTCATGCCCTGATCCGGCTGCCAGGCTCTAGGAAGGCGGAACCTACGCGGCGTATGCCTGGCAGGTGTGCCCGTTGGTGACCAACACGGGTTAGGTGCCGGCCACGGCGAAAGGGCAGAGTCAGCAGGCCTGGGACACCGGCAATCGACGGCAACGACGGAGAGGAGCAAGGACGCCGAGAGCGACAACAACGAGAAGAGCAACAACAACGACAGGAGCGACAACAACAGGATCAGCGACAGCTGCAGGATGCAGGAGCATCATAGGCCCCGCAGCTGGAGCATGTAAGTCCGAACCAGGGGATCCGCTAGCCGAACCGGCGGCAGGCACCAAGACCACATATCCTGCCAGGCGAGAGCTTGGGGGGTGTGTATATTTGCACCAACCTGGAACGGTGACCGGAGAACGACGGGAGGACGAGCGTAGCTGAGCGGCATCGACTGGAGAGGCAGCGATGATCCACCGGAGGAGTCAACGCCGGTGAGATTCACCATTGCAATAAATTTGTACATTAAAAAGAATAAATCGAAGTGTTACGGAAAGGAAGCAAATTTGGAGTTATTTCTGGGCTCGGGCAATCACGTTGGATCTATAAATTTGGTGGAACGACCCACAAAACTCTGTGAGCTTGCCGCGGCAATTGTTGCGAGCTTGAACATAAAGAAAACAGTTCGTTAAAAGATACTAATCAAATCTGGTAGAGTACTCTCTAAAATATACCTTATCAATAAAGGAATCCTATTTTTGAATCCTAGGAATTTTAATACAGTTATCCTATTTTTGATTGCCTACAACGCAGTCACAAAAATAATCACCCGCCGTAAACAAATAAAATTCTTTCCATCTCACACTTAAAATTCTGGATCTTACTGGGAAAACTCTATAAAATTGTATTAACTCCATAGACACCCCCTAAAGAACACTTACTATCACTTCAAAAAAGAATTTACCGATACCGGAGCAAAATAGACAGAATTGTGCACATCGATTGTGCTCACCGAATACTCATCGGTCCTCTCATGAGATAAATTAGCAATCCTACAAGCCACAAATATAAGTGTGGTAAATAGAGATAAATATGCTATATGACCGACTCCCTATCTTCCCTTACCGCAATCACCAACAGTAAAATCATTCCTTCTGCTGACGGTGATGACTGAGCTAGCGGTCAAACTGAAACTTACTTTTACCCTGATCTACAATTCTAAATACATAACACACTTTCTCAAGTCGATCTTACACTATGCTTATAAGCTTACCAAAAAAACCTCGAACTGGTATCAAGAACTTACAAAACTTGTACTTCCCATATTCCACTACAATTATTCTCCAGGAGGGACGAAATTACATTAAATGGGCTGAGACTCGGTCATTCGTTCTTGAAAAACTCCCACTACAAGGACAGAAAAAAAAAGTAGCATTACTGTTGGGACATTCCCAGGTCCATAGAGCCTTCCACGTAAATCAAGCCGACTTTTCTGAACGAAGCGCTGAAATCTTTATTTAAATGTTAAGAAAATTATAAATTAGAAGCTTTTCTTGCTTACACTTGTGGTTTGCCGCTCTTTACATTTACTAATGGCATTTGCAAACTTTACTTACACTATTTTCCTATTTTAGTGTTGGGCATGACTGCATTAAACTTAAATTATACAACACCGACTTATTCGACAAATTCAAATGAAACCATTTCGACCTTCTTGTTAATGTGGGTAGATATTCTCGAATCCATCTTTTCCAGAAGCGATGCGCCAATTGGCCAGCGATTCGAAACGGCTTTGCTAATCCATGTCCAGTGACTTCCATCGTTCCACGTTCACGCAGACCGCTTGAGTTCTAATTAAGAAATTATTCGGCGTCAAGGCTTCGGAGTTTTCGGATTCCAAGGGAATGTCCGTCAACGGTCTTGAGTTAAACGTGTTTTCAACACCCGCAAATGCCCCGCGTAGTACTTCTTCTCTCAGAACGACGTTTGACAGAATCTCCGATAAGATTTACTTAGTTGAACGGACCATGCGTTCCCAAGCGCCGCCCATGTGGGGTGAACCAGGTGGAATAAATGCAAAAGTCATTTGCGGGTACTTACTTTCCACATCCAAAGTTGATATGGGCTCGATCTCCTTTGCCAATACTCTACTAGCGCCGCGAAAATTCGTTCCATTATCTGATAGCATTTTAATAGGTACCCCTCGCCGCGCAGTAAATAGTTTCAGAGCCAGTAGAAATGAGTCCGTAGACAGAGAAGGGACCAATTCCAAATGTACTGCGCGAACTGTCATACACGTGAATAATACTCCCCATCTTTTCTCTCGTCGTCTTCCAACAGCGACTTCTATTGGTCCGAAGTAATCGACTCCAGTGTTCGTGAAGGGCAAGGTATATGGTGATATACGTTCCTTTGGTAGATATCCCATTTCCGGTGGCAGTGGTTGTGCTCGTCTGATGGAGCAACTTACACATTTTTTTACAGTTTCCTTGACGAGTGCTTTCAGGCCTGGTATCCAAAAACGTTGCCTAACTTCGTTTACGACTATTTCTCCATGCAGATGGTGAAACTTGCGATGATAGTATTCGACTATTAGATACGTTACTTGGTGATGACGTGGAAGTAAAATCGGTCGCTTCACGTCTACTTCTACGTTGTCGATAGCTTCGATTCGACCTCGCCTACGAGTTACTCCTGACTCGTCAAGATACGGCGAACATTTGAATATGCTGCTTTTCCGGTTTGAGACACGACCATCCTTTTTTAAGCAGCGAATTTCATCTATAAACGTTTCCTCTTGGCAAGCTCGAATGAAGACCGTGTCCATCTCGACATTTCGTTTTAGATCGAGAATTCTTTTCAATTCAGGTCCAGGTTTTCGAACTTGAATATATCTTATGAAATCCAGCACTCGACTTTGGCCTCCGCGTAGACGCTCCAGCCTACTGAAGCGTAGCGGATTTGGCATAATAGAGGCAATAGGTGACGGGTCCGTCCGCACCATTTCGTCGTGATATAGCAATGTACCATCGCAGCTCACAGCGGTTCCGATTTGTGACGGCCATCTTGACTCGTCCTGCAATAAGAGTTCGGGACCAGTAAACCACCATATCGAGCTGATCATTTCACAGTTTTTTGTCCATTTGGTTCCTTTGTCCGCCACATTAAGCTCCGAAGGTATCCAGCGCCAATCGACAATCTCCGACCCTACCAGGATTTCTCCGACTCGTAGGGCTACGAACTGAGGAAACTTACGAACGTCCGACCTTATCCAAAATAGAACATCTTGAGCGTCTGTCCAAAAGATGCGCCTTTCAATCCTGATTGATAGTTCAGTCTCCAGAAACTTTGAACGTCGCAGACCCAAAATTGCTGCCATCAATTCCATTCTTGGCACCGATATGGGTTTCAAAGGGGCGACTTGGTTCTTCGACGCGAAAAGGGAGCATCTGATTTCGCCGCCAAGTTCAACCCGCAAGTATGCTACCGCAGCATAGGCATCCAAGCTCGCGTCAACAAATATATGCATTTGGACATTTTCAGCAGCCTTTGAGCCATACATGTATCGTGGGATATGCAAATTACTCAGCTTGGACAACGACGATTGCCAAGCCCGCCAGTCATTCTCATCCGAGTCTATTTGTGTCATCCCAGCTCACACCGGATCTCCAAATGTTCTGAAGGATTATTTTGGCACGAATGTTAAAGAATCCGAGTAGTCCGAGGGGGTCGAAAATTGACATTACTATACTCAGTACCCTACGCTTCGTGTGGGTGCTGATTACGGACTTCTGACTCGGGAAGCCACCACATGCCCAGAACTTTCTCCTGAAGTTCTTGTTCTGTACCCAGGTATTTCGGGGACGCTGCTGGGGAACTGTTGAGAGATTGAAGGTCGCTCTTGGAATTTAATAACCAATTTCTCATTTCGAATCCGCCTTTCTCGTGGATCATCTTGACATTGTTAGCTAGTTGAATCATTTCATCGTCAGTATCCACCGACTCCAGACAATCGTCGACAAACGTATTCTGACAAATCGTACTTATAGCATCAGGACAATTGTCACCGAATTGCTCTACATTTTTCTTCAGTATTAAAATTGGCCTTTTCTTGTTGGGGTTAATTACTATGAATACAGGAATGTACCAAGAACATCGGCTGGTGTCTAACTCACCCTTTTGTAGTTTTCGAATGTAACCCTTTTCGGCGTATTTTTGCATGGTGTCGATCAGGAAATTGTTTAGATCTGGGTCCTTCGAAGTCCAACGACGTTCATTGGCATTGTATTTTGTAGTTTCGTTCATAATTTTCAGCAACCGATCGTCTTCCTTGGATCTCAGTGGGTTTAGAGGAACGCTTACGCCGATTGAGTCCAACGAATAATACGCCTTTACCGATTCATCAAGGGTTCGAGTACCACCTGTACACTGGCAAATATCCAGTACACGCGGAGGAATGATCTCGTCTAGTCCATATCGCCCATAAACAGACCATCCCAGTTTGCATCGCACAGCAACAAGTTAATCATTTTCAGCTTCTTGTACCTTTAGCGGTACGCAAATCTTTATATGGTCCAGTCCAATGATCATTGAAGCCTTGACACCTATATACGTTGACACAGGAACCGATTTAAGGTGTCGATGGTCGTTGCGCATTTGGTCGTTTATACTTTGCACTGGCAGGTCCAGATTTCCCACAGTGCGCACACCTTTTAGCACATACTTTAAGTGCGGCTGATCACCGGAGGAAACACTGGTACAGACAACCTTCGCTCCATTAGAGTACAGGAAGATCCTTCGTCCAAGAGAGCAAAAATATTCACTCTTTTAGTTTTATTATACAAGGTTATGGGTATATAACGGAACAGTACCCGTTTTGTCGATCTGCCATGAAAAAACTAGATCGCCCCCACCTGCTGCTAAACGATGTCTGCCCCAATCCAACTTTAGATCACTGGACAGCTTAGCAACCAGTTCACTCAATAGGGTAGAATCGTTTAGGTACTCCTGTAGCCCCACGGAAATCATTGTGGCACAATAATTCTGCACAGCGAGTGCCAGTCGTATTACAGACTCCAGGTTGTTCGGTTTGATTGCTGGCTCATCTTTCAGCTTACGTTGTAGGCTAGCATGTACGATTTCTGAACGTCCATACAAAAGTCTTAGAGTACCGATCGCATATAGTACCATGGCTGGAACCATGTGTTTTCCTCGTACCGCTTCAAGAGCAGCTCCTCTAAGGCACTTTTGAAGTCTGATAAGATTTTCTTCGTTGCTAAATCCACATCTTTCCGTCGATTGTTCGTAGTTACTTATAAAAAGCAGCCACTCTTCCGGCTTACCAGTAAATACAGGTAATTCTCGCGATATGACTTTTCGCGCCGCTACTTGGGCCGGCGTCAACATTGTTTTACATGACCCTGCATGTACGAACTGAATATTCGCAAACGGTGGCATGTGACCGCCTATTCCACCAGTATTAAATGCTGCACTGTTAGGGTTTGAACCCACCGTGTTGGGATTGACATTCGGTGTAAGACCTATTCTAGCAGCTGACGGTACAAATCCTGCTGAGTTGCCTTGGAATCCAAATTTAGCTGCGTCGTTTTTCATCCATATAGCGGCATTCTGAGGTGGAGCCGTCTGCGCAGCACTATACAACATGCATACAGCCGTGCCCTTGGGTGGTGCAGTGTATGCAACATCATTTGCCATGTATCCAGCCGTATTCCACATTGGAACTGTTTGTGTTGCATTGCTTGGTATAAATCCGGCTGCGCTCATTGGTGGTGCTGGTGCTGCTTGCACTGCATTAATACTTTGACCGTGAACATGGGTAACCGTGATCGGGATTGGACTTCGCGCAGTTCTTTCCTGCATATTAGGAGCTGTTACCCATTGAACATTTCGAGCGATACCCGTGTTCGTGTGATGCTCGAACATCATTGTAGCTATTTCACCATATGGTTGAGACACAACGTGATTTGTTGGATTCGCGCTTATTGGCTTGCTTTTACCTTCAAGCGACACGAACTGACCTGAGTTTATCACTGTTTGTCTTGACAAAGTTCCATTGTCTAATCCTGCGAACGGTCCAGTGAGACTACACCCAGAGCTTCTCCATGAACCGCCTTTAACTCCAATATTTAGATCGCTAGACTCGTTTCTAATTTCAGCATCCATTTCAAAAATTTGACGCCTCTCTTCACTGGCTGGTAATGCGTCAGCATTTCACACCCTTGGTAAAGGAATGCTTTCCAGAAGCCGTACATTCTTGCAGCGTGGTTTTCCGGATGGCTAAGTATTTCAGAATGTTGGGACACTCCCAGATCCATAGAGCCTTCCATGTAAATCAAGCCGACTTTTCTGAACGAAGCGCTGAAATCTTTATTTAAATGTTAAGAAAATTATAAATTAGAAGCTTTTTTTGCTTACACTTGTCGTTTGCCGCTCTTTACATTTACTAATGGCATTTGCAAACTTTTCTTACATTGTTTTCCTATTTTAGTTCCTATTTTTAGTTATACAACACCGACTTAATCGACATATTCAAATTGGGCCGTTACTTCGCTGCTGCATCGTACGCCTCGTAACAATTACAAAAAGCAATTTGGTGCATCAGATATAAAAAAAATTACGAGCGATTTAAAAAAATGTAGCGAAGAAAATATAGAGGGCCGATACACGAAATTTTAAAAGATTCTCTACGTTTACAATCAATGTTTATAATAAAACTAACCACAACACAACTGTTCCTACCCATGCAAGATTTCAAAAAATTTCAACATGCAAGAACAAAAAAGAAAGAAAAATAAGTTGACTTAATGAAAATCGCCACAAAATAGATATACGCATTAAAAGAAGTCCTTTGAATATTGTAAAATCAGCCGACAAATACTTGTTCGGAACTTTAAATCAAGACGATTAGGAAAGGACAATTCAGGTTAATGATTTAAATAGGATATTGGATGTCAATTATAATAATTAATCAATCTAAAGGAAATTTAAAGGAAAGATCGACAAAAGACCGTCCTAATTTTTAATTTACAACCATTCACAGAATATATTGAAGACTTTGAGTTAGAAATGCAACTAACTAAACAAGGAATTTTCAATTCAAAATTATTAAAATACGATTATATGAAAGAAGTAAATTCTGAGAAGTAATTAAAAATTAAAATATCCACTTGAATAAAAACTGATACTTGTTGGGTCAAGCAGTCAGAGGCGAAAATGTTAAAATGATATAGAAGACGCTGAAACGGAGAAGCAGCGGAGGATTATCAGCAGTTTCTATTTTTGTTTGTTGCTCCTAGTTTCGCATGCGCTTTGCTGGTATTTGTAGCGCATGCGTTTTTGAGAGCTTTGTAAACTGCTGCACACTAACTCATCTTGTGCCTGTGTGCGTCTCCTCGCCTCGCCTCTTGCCCACGGAATTATGGACAGCTGCATGGTTTTTAGGTTTTATTCCTAAGCTTTTATGTACTTGTATTTCGGCATTTGAGTTGAGCGGCTGGTTTTTGGGGTTAAAAACTCAATCAAAAATCGTGTATTTATTCGGCCGCTTTTAAAAACTATTAATAGCGTAACATTTGGGGACCCCGACGTGATTACATCCCGTATTTGGTTGTTGTGATCAGCGCTAATAAGTGCCGCGGAACCTGTTGGCTTTCTTTTTATACGATTTTACGTGATTGTGTAATGGAGTCTGGAGCTGAAGCTACTGGATCTGCCGTTTCAAGCAGGGAGAGGATGCTTCGGAGGCGAGCCGAGGTTACGTGTCAGGAAATAGAGGTCCTGCATCAGAAGGTCACGTCTGCGATCCGGACCGACGACTCATCCATTGTGACCCACGAGTCAATGGAAAAGCGTTTGCGCGAGCGATTCACTATGCTGCAGGAGGAACTGGAGGAGCTATAGTGAGATCGGAAGCGATCTATATTGGAAATTCTCTCAGCTGGCCACGGACGTGCATGTTGACATCCAGGTGGAGGTTGCCAAGCGCTCCATTAGAGTTGCTGCGCACTCTACACTGTTGGGTAGTGCCAGTGGTGCTGGTATTTCACCCATTCCATACAGACCTGCTCCCTCATTTCCCACGTTGCCGATGCCAACGGTTAGTGGTGGCTACGCCGAGTGGCCTGATTTCTGCGCCCTGTTTAGGACGACAATTGACAGCCATCCTCACTTGACCAAGATGGAGAAGCTAAGGTGGCTTTTTCATGTCTGCGGGATTCAGCCTCGGAGACTGAGCGAGCGTTGGAGATTACTGACGCTAATTATGATGTTGCCCTTGATCTTTTGCGCAACAGATTTAGTAATCGACGGTTAATATTCCAGGCTCACATCAACGAGATTCTGCAGCTAAGGGTGGTTGAGCCAGGATCCGTTGCAACGCTTTGGGAGTTATCCGACCGTTTCAATGGTCATATGCGGGCCCTCATGATTTCCGGAACACCAGCCGAAATTCAAGGACGCCTCCTCTTTCAGATCATCTTTCAAAAGCTGGATCCTGCCACAAAGGCCAAGTGGGAAGATTCTCTCGCAGGAAGCCGTGATGACAGCCTACCAACTTGGGAATCTATGACTCGATTTTTGGAACAAAGGTGCCGTACCCTTGAGACTGTGGATTTGACCCTCGCTCCGCATCTGCCAGCGAGTCAGGTGGGCCGACGTAGGCCATTTAATAATCGATCGTGCATGCTCCTGAATGCTCCGCCTGCGTCGTATGCCGTGTGCGGCAGTCTGGCACATGCTGTGCCTTCTTACACGAGATTCCTCGCCTTGCCAGTTGAGGAACTCTGCTTTGTTTGACTCAAGTCTGAGCACTTAGCCCGAGGATGCTCATCCAACCGCTGCCCAACGTGTAATCGCCGACATCATGCTCTGTTGCATCCTTGTGAACAGTTATCCAGCACGGTTTCCGTTCCCGCTTCCGGTTTGGATCCTGCCAATGAGGCTGTGGTTACAACCTCTCAGGCTCCGCCAGCTACCACGTTTATGACCCAGGATCGCTGCGCTGAAGTAGTGTTCTTGCCAACCGCCAACATTCTCGTCCGTTGCCGATTAGGAGCCTTCCTTCCTTGCCAGGCTCTACTTGACTCCGGTTCCCAAGTTCATCTCATCACATCACCCCTGGCCAGCCAGCTTCAGCTTCATCGATCCAAATGCTCTGAAGCTGTGACTAGTCTTGGAGACGCTGAATTCACTACGGATGGAGCATCGGTTATACGTGGATGAAGTCTCGAATATCCACGTATTCTGTGTACATTGAGGCTGTTGTGGCGTCTCAAATCGCAGAGCGTCAACCTGGTGTAAACATAGATGTCTCCAACTGGAAGCTTTCTACCAGATCCGAACTTCCATAGAGCGCAGCGTGTGGATTTGCTTATTGGAGCAAACCTGTTTTTTATCTGCTCTCAGTCGGGCAAATCCAGCTAGGAGACGGTCTGCCTCTTGTGCAAAAGACGGGTTTTGGATGGGTAGTTTCTGGAGGTGCCGGCACCACAGTGAAGCCTCGTTTAGCCGCTTCATTAAATGTGAAGGTTTTTAAACTCGACACCGTGACGTATGGCACAAAGCGTCTTATCTATCTGTTCACTCAATGCATCAGCTGGTTAAGGATGAACGTGCCGGTTTTTCCGTTGGCTCTCGTGTATTCCTCGAAGATTTTTATGTGGACGACCTCATATCTGGTGCCCCGACGAAGACCGAAACTGTTGAAATAATAGCCCAGACATCGAGCCTTTTGAACAAGGGTCAGTTTCAATTAAGGAAATGGTGTTCCAACATCCCAGAGGTTTTGGAAGGAGTGCCCGAAGGTGAAAGGGAATCATACTTAAAACTCGACGATGGCAGTCCGTTCACGAAAACTCTTGGATTAACCTGGGACCATTCTACTCACCTTCTGTTGTTTTCCTTTGAAGCCCTTCAGCCAACCGCTAAACCAACCCGGAGATCTATCCTATCATCCGTCGCTCGGTTTTATGACCCTATGGGCCTGGTAGGTTCTATCGTCATCAGGGCAAAGATTTTATTGCAGAAGCTGTGCAGGGAAAATTTGTCATGGGATGAAAGCCTTCCCCAACCCCTTCTCTCCGAATGGTTGAAATTCTGTGCCATTTTTGATCAAACTCAGCGAATCAAGTTTTCTCGGTTAGTCATTCCCTGCCAAGGAATGTTGGAGATCCACGGATTTTGTGACGCTACCATGGATGCGTATGGAGCTTGCATATATGTTTTGTCAGGGTCTGATTGTCGACTGTTATGCTCAAAAAGTCGAGTGGCACCCATTAAGACTCAGACAATACCGGAGCTGGAATTATCTGGGGCTGAATTGCTAGCAAGGCTGATGGCTGAAGTTGCTGACCTTGGGGCCTATAACGGAGATTATTATTGTTGGTGTGACTCCTCGGTTGCCCTGTCCTGGATTCAAGTCGAACCTGCTCGATTTAACGTATTTGTGTCTAATCGCGTCTCTTCCATACAGGAACTTACCAAGGCAATGAAATGGCGTTATGTCCCTACCGCGTTCAACCCAGCCGATTTACTGTCCAGAGGTGCTCTTCCCACAGAGCTATTGAATTCCCAGCTTTGGTCCCATGGTCCTCCATTTCTTCGTGGCTCCAAGGATGAGTGGCCCAGCGGTATTGAGGCCGAAAGGGCAACCATCGAACTACGCGCCCGGACCTTATTGGCTACGGCTCCACCAAAGGACGTTGCATCATTGTCAAGGTTTGCCAACTCGTTTCCCGCCTTACAGAGGTTGTTCGCGTACATCTACAAATTTTGCCACCGCATCCGTCACAAAGGCATTTTTGTCCAGGATCTCCAAGGAGGAACCCATCTGCTGATGCGCGTCATCCAGCTTACTGAGTTTAAGGAAGAGATGAGCTTGTTAAAGTCGCGCAGATTGGTTCCACCCTCAATCCCGCTTGCATCGCTTGCTCCCTTTGTAGACGATTTTGGTTTGCTTCGTGTTGACGGACGACTGCGTTAGATTTTGATGGACGCCATCCTATTATTCTTCCAAGAGGCCATCCCGTCACTTCGGCTATAGTAACCCACTTTCATGAGAAGAACCTGCACTCTGGCCCTCGGGCATTAGTTGCGAAAATCCGTTCCCAATACTGGCCCATTGGGGGGAGGATGACCGTTTCAAGGGTGTTAAACAAATGCATACGCTGATTTTGCACTAAGCCTCGGCTACTGGAAGGATGTCAAAGCTTTGACGTAACAGGTGTGGATTTTTGCCGACCGTTTTTCTTCAAGGCAGAGTCTCGGAATAAAGGCCCTATCAAATGCTACGTTTTGGAGTTAGTCAAGGACCTTTTCACAGCTTCGTTTCTGAGCGCGCTCAAACGGTTTATTTGTACGCGACGTAAGCCCAGGCAGATATGGTCTGATAATGCTACCAATTTTGTTGGTGCCAGGAATGAGCTCATCGAGTTGAAACGAACATTCCACAGTCAGGATCACCAGACTTCTCTGCACGAATTTTGCCTGTCTAGCTATTGAGTTATAGCTCCCATTAAGCTATTGAGTGTGCGGCTTATTCCTCCACGCTCTCCTCATTTTGGCGGTCTGTGGGAAGCTGCAGTAAAGACTGCAAAACATCACCTATACCGTGCAGTTGGTCTCGCAGTTCTTAGTTTCGAGGAATTGAAGACTTTGTTATGCCACATAGCCTCAATCGTCAATTGCAGACCCCTTATGCCGATTTCATAAAATCCTGCTGACCTCGATGTGCTAAATCTGGCTCATTTTTTAAATGGCGGTCCACCTTCAACATTCATCGAGCCAGACCTTACTGCCCTAAACTTCAACCGTCTAGATGGGTGGCAGAGAGTCTCCTTCTTACAGCAAGTTTTCTGGGCGCGTTGGAAGGAGGAGTATCTTACGCTGTTGCAGCAGCGTTCCAAATGGGTCGGTGATATAGTCCTGGTGAAGGATGAGAATCTACCCCCAATGAAGTGGCCTCTAGCCAGGGTACTGGAGCTGATTCCTGGACGTGACGGAGTGAACCGTGTATCCATATTAAGGACTGCTGTTGGAACGGCTAAGCGTGCGGTGTCAAGGCTGTGTCTGCTGCCCCGCCTTCAACGGGGGGGAGGATGTTGGGCAAAGCAGCCAAACGCGAAAATGTTAAAATGATATAGAAGACGCTGAAACGGAGAAGCAGCGGCGGATTATCAGCAGTTTCTATTTTTGTTTTTTCTCCCAGTTTCGCATGCGCTTTGCTGGTATTTGTAGCGCTTTTGAGAGAGCATCTGGTTTATGGGGTTAAAATTGAAATGCAAAATAAAAATTTAAACTCAATCAAAAATCGTTTATTTATTCGGCCACTGTTAAAAACCATTAATAGCGTAACACTGGGTTATTTTAAATATTTAAAATAAATTTTTTGTTAAAATATTTTGCGTAAATAAATTTTTTAATGGTGTTTTTTTTCTTAAATTTTCTCTTTGCGAGACTAACAAGAGGTGTATCAAATCTTATATTTTTAATTTAACTAAGTCATATTGACTGACGCAGAGTTAGACGGCCCTAGAAATCGATTGCTGGGTTATAAGGTCGTTGCGCCGCAGGCGGGATCCGCTAGAGACCCGAGTCAATCCCCGAGCGAGGAAATTTGGGCGCGAAGACAGTTTTTCTTAGTAGAACTCTTTTGCCTCTGGATTTCGTCTTTCACTGCGAGGATGCTCAGATCCCGGTGGATGTTGTCGTTGCGAACATACCAATGTTCCCCAGTGATAATTCTCAAGATTTTTGATTGTGCGCGTTGTATGATGTCTATGTTGCTGCTTCTCGCGTTCCCCCACAGCTGGAAGCCATACGTCCAGATGGGCTTAAGGGCTGATTTGTAGATTAGTAACTTGTAGTCCAGGCACAGTGGCGTTTATGATCCAGTGGAGGCTGCTGGCTTTCAATTTTAGGTGCACCTTTTTGCATTCGATGTGCTTACGCCAGGTTAGTCGTTTATCAAGGAGGACGCCAAGGTACGTTACTTCGTTAGCTTGAGGGATCTGTATACCGTTTAGTGAAAGCGGAGGGCATGTTTGTCTATTAAGAGTAAACGTTACATGTTTACACTTTTGTTTGTTTATTTTAATGCGCCAGTCGGACAGCCACCTTTCCACTACTTTTAGATGATTAGCCAGTTGGTTTGTTGCTTGCGTTGGTCATCTGGAGCGACTAAGAATAGCGGTATCGTCGGCGAACATTGACGTTGTTAGTTGTGCGTTCGTGGGAATATCCGCAGTATACAAAACATATTGACACAGGCCGAGTGAGCTTTCTTGTGGAACTCCAGCTCCAGCTGCATCTCACTAAGAATACCCTATTGTCGAGGTATGATTCCAGTACCTTCCAGTTGGCAAATACGTTTTAATTTTGTGCATGAGTCCATTAAGCCAAGCTCGGTCGAAAGCTTGAGATACGTCGAGAAAAATAGCGCTGCAGTATTCTCTCTGTTCGAAGGCTGAGCGTATTTCGGATGTTAATCTGTTCACTTGCTCGATGGTTCCGTGGATTCCAGCATACCGAGGAGTTTCTTATCGGGGTGGTCGTTGCAATTGGGGCGCTAAGATCTGGGTGGGCCCTCCACAGGGGACACTTTGTGCTTGTTGGCGAAAGATTCTGGATGTACCTCAGCTGTGCGTTATCTTTCTGTTGGTGAAGAGCCTGGTCTTCAGGTTGCTTTGAAGCTGGTGATCTGCTGTTTTGTCAATCACGACGCGTGCGCCTCTTTTCTCGCACGAGCTGTATGATTTGCTGATTGGATTTGTACTATTTGTTTCGGTCTACTGCCTTCCCTTGAGGGGTAGAGATTTTAGCTGCCGCAACGAGTATTTCTTTTAGGGTGCTCGTAGTGTAGTCGATGTCCGATTCCATGTTCAGCTCCGGGGCGAGTTCTATGTGGGCACTCACGTACACCCTCGTTTTTGGCGACGTCAGGCTGAAGGGGAGTTCGGCTATTTCTGGGCTTTAAAGAAGCGTTAAAAGCACAGGCGAGTGATCTGATGATAAGTCCGTGTCTGCTGTGGCACTTATTAGATTGCAAGGTATGTTTTTTGCCACCGCAAAACCAATAAGGTCTGGGAGCTTGCGTGGGTCAGTATGTCAGTATGCGTGGGCCAGTATGTGGGACTTCCAGGGGAAACATAGTCCAGTTTATTTCTCACATTTATAATTGCATTGTACAATTGCTTTCCTTTGGAAGTCACTAGACGTGATCCCCAGTGCGTATGTTTGGCGTTGTAGTCTCCTGCGGCAATAAAACGATCCCCAAGTGAATTGTAGAAGTCCATAAATTGTCCTTCCGAGATTGAGAAACGAGGAGGGCAGTAAACGGCAGCGATTGAAAGGCTTCCGTTACTTGACTGAATTTGTATAGATGTGGCCTCCAAGTAGTTTGTTGCATAGATGGTGTTTATGTGAAGATGGTGATTAATGCGTTCTCTGATTAGAACTCCAGTTCCGCCGTGGGCTTTCCCATCTGGATGATCTGTGCGGTAGATTGTAAAATATAAAATGTTAGGTTAGGTTAAGACGGCTACCGATATTCTCCTAGAAAGGCTCCGATTTACACCGTATTCTGTCCCTTGTGATACCGTAGACTGGATCAAATTCCCTTTTCCGTAGGAGGACGCATGGTATAACAGTTTTCCCACCCTGAGGCTTTGGTAAATTTTTGTATCCTGCTTGGATCTATTTCTGACATTTCTATTTCTTTCACTTAGGTGTAATAGTCTAAGAGACTGCAGGGCTGGGCGTTGGCATAAAAGATGATCTACAGTTTATTCCTCCAAGGATCCAGATGTGGCTTCTGCCATACTGATTGGCAATCTCGTAAAGATATGATCTAAAGTCTGAGACCGTATTTGAGTTGCGGGTGATTGAGCTGATTGATTTTATATCCGCTTGGCTGTCACTGTATATGTTGACCCCATTTTGTGAAAAGTTTTGTATGTTTAGGTACTTTAGTGCGAAAAGCGGCTCTGATGCCTAGTTGTTCGGAGTATATTCCTCCTCCTACTCTATGGTTCAGTTTGGAGCCATCGCTGTAGAAGCTTAGTGCGTTCTGTGGTCTTGTCTCCCCATTTCTCTCAATTGGGAATGAGGGTCTGAGGGATTGTGGATACTCCATGGGAGTGCAGTAGTCTAAACTGTTGGGGATAAGTGGGTCACTTAGAAGAATTATGGAGCGGCCGCACTAGATGCACTCCATTGCTGGGTTTCCCTTAGCCGGATTGCCGCTCCTTTCGCTTGTTCTATTCCAGCTAGTCCTGGGTTAGGTATGCTAAGTATAGAATTTAGGGCTTCGTTTGCTGCTCGCTTGATTTTTTTCAGCTTCTTACGGACGTTCTTCTTTTTGAGGGCTGGCCACCATACCAATACTCACTTTAGTACTATGGGTCTGACTATGGCGATATAGATCCAGCTTACAATATAGGGAGACATGCTCCACTTGAGTCCTGTGGTTTTTTTGCAGGTTAAGAGGGCTACAGCGACCTTTTTTTTACCGTTCTTCTATGTTAGACTTCTATTTAAGCTTCCTATCCAATATTTCCCTTAGGTATTTGGCACTGTTACTGAAGTAGATCCTTTTGTTGTTTAGTCTTGGGAGACGAGAGGCGGGATTTTGTATTTCCTGTTACTAGCTCTGTTTTCTACGCATTTCTACCCAGACAATTTCTGCTTGTCCATTCGGCTAGGGTTGGCCACTCATAAGATCAGAGAGCGGCTGTGGATACTTTCCTGTGAACAGGATTGTGACATCCGCATATGCCACTATCTTGCAGCCCTCTTTCCCTCTTTCATCTTACATAGAATCGAGATGAGAGAAGAGAAGATGTTAGAAAAGATGTGTTAGAGAAGAAGATGTGCCTAGTAAGGAAGTCACTTTTCTGCATTTTAGCAGTTGATCAATGAGCCCACTAGGTGGTCATCTAGCCCAAGAGTTGTCAGGGCGCTGGTTATGGTACTCGGAAGAACGTTATTGAAGGCCCCTTCTATATCCAGAAAGGCTACTAGGGCGAATTCCTTCTGAGAGAATGCCTTCTCTAGGAGCGACACTTGTGTTGGGCGGAGCGTAAGCTTCTGGGGCGCAACCTGGAAAGTGAGTGTCTAGCAGTGTCGCTACAGATTCCTCGCTTGTACTGGTATAAGTGCCATCTTCTTTTTTAAGATAACCTAGAGTTGTGGCTGATTGGGATATGATTTTCCTAAGCCTCGCAGCTTGGGTTGTGTTTTCAATGTCTGAACAGAAAGCTTTCAATGAGAAGCTTTTTGCTTTTCGGATGGCCTTTTTGTAAGAGGCCGAAGAGGCCTTGTATTCGGCCAGAGTATCTCCTCGTTTCCTGCTTTAACCCTTTTGAACAGGGTTATGCTTTCCGTCTGGAGGGTTGCTAGCTCTGTGGACCACCAAGGATGCCTATTTCGCTTATTTGGTCTTGTTCTTGGGCATGCCCTTCTGAGGGCCTTTATGCGTATAGTCTGGAGGTTGTAGTGCAACAGTGTTTGATAAAATTTTAAATAAAAACTGCCATCGATAAAATCGGCCCACTGCTGGCTCTGTGCTTTTAAAATTAATGGAAATTTAAATGCCTATCTAGGACCTTCCAGAGAGTAATATGGCTAAGTACCTGTTTCGATACTAGCGTCAGATCGATCGTTTCCCTAATAATAGTAATAATTAAGGTGAGATCGGTTGTCTTATTGCTTAGGAAAAGATTTGGCCTTAAAATAAAAGTAAAAGGAGTCTCACCGCGGTCGTTTGTGTTGAAGCTCGCCCATTGCGTATGGTGAGCATTGAAGTCGCATCCTATTATGACCCCTATGTTGAGCGTGTCACTGTCTTGTGCTAGCTTCTTCACCAGCTCGTCTGGGGATCCGGTCTCTCGTAGGCCATATTGGACGAACCGACCCGGATTGAAGTTGTCTGAAACTCCTTGGTAGCTGCCGCGTTGTCTGCGTCGCTGTAATTATGGAGCAGCAATATGCTAAAGTGCTTTTTAGCTATGATGCAGGCTCTAACTTTACCTACAGTGTTAGCTACAAGTAGCTTGTACTCCCTGGTCGCTAGTCCAGAAACCCTTCCTCCTGCTATCAATGGTTCCTGGACTATATCGACTCCATCCATCAGCTGCGCTGCTGCTGCTTTACAATTGGAGGTTTATCTGCAGAACCCGTAAGGACATCTGACAGCATCCCCTTCACCATTGTTATCTCGGCCTCTTCGTCGTCTAAGTGGTCTTCGTCGATGACCTGGCTCGCGGTCATCCTGCGAAGCATCGACGCATCGGTGCTACACCCGTCTTCAACATCTCTATCTCTAAGGCCAGTTCCTCTTGAGTAGCGGCCGGACTTTCTCCATACTTCGAGTCCGATTTATAGACCTTTACGGACACGGAGTTAAAGCCAAAGTTTTGCTCCCCAAGAGCAATCTCTATGGGAGCTAAACTTTCCTTGTTGATTATAAGAACCGCCTGGTTGGTCGGTCCTTCCATCTCCTCTACCTTCGCCACTCGCCAGTCCGTCGTGGGCAGAAGATGTGGATTGCTGCATCATGGTTAGGATCTAGCTGGGCTCCTTTATGGAGACCGGGATCCAGATCCTTGCTTTCGGTCAGAACGGGACATCTCGCCAGCTTAGCGCAACGAGCTTGGCGCCCTCATTGCCCTCGCCTAAGCCGTCGCTTTTTAGAGCTCCACCTCCACGGTATTACCCCTGTCGATAACCCCGAGCAGGAAGCGGCTTTCACAATCTCTGCTAAGCACCGTCCTGGCTGTGCGCGCTGCCGCTTTGCCGTGGGTCCTCCCGGCACATCCGCGGATCGCTCCCTTTTGGGATATGGTTTTGGCTCCTGCTGCGGAGCTGGGGCTCTTGGCGTCTTGCCATATTCTGCTGCGTCTTGCCAAGCTTGCTAGCTGCCGCAGTTTGGCTGCTCTTTCCCGCACCGGTAGGGGGCATCATGGCACTTGGGTCGGGAGATGCCGCCAAGGTGGCGGTAGTGGGTTGCTTGCCGTTGGCCCGGACCCTGCCTAGCTTGCTTGGCCGGATAGGTGGACTCGCTCGCCATCTACACCGCATTGGAATTTTGGCCAGACTCGCTTGTCAATGCCTGTAATGTGGTTTTTTTGGGAGATCCCGACTCCATTTTAGTTTTTTTGTTTAAATTCTCCGTGTATAGTCCCATATATACCGGGCCTTGCTGACTCTCGGCACGGGTCGAATGACACCTTAGTCAGGCGAGCCCCCGAGGAGAGTCCTGCTATAAGGTCCTTCGCTTTATTTACAACTAACCTTACTGTAAGTTCGTTCGGTATTCGCAACCTGCGACCCATTCGGTAGCCCTAAGCTAGGCATCCTAGGAGTCATCTCACAAACTCTTTCGACCGAAAAAATCCAGCTTACTATATAGGGAGACATGCCCAATTTGAGTAATTTTAATTTTTTTCAGGTAAAAAAGGCTGTCCGGTCAGGCAGCAGCCACGGCATAGATTCAATCACTAAAAGGTATTAATTATACTTCGTCATATATTTATTTATCTTTTAGCTATTTTTGGTCGCAAGCCGACTCTTCTCGGCTTCAACGGGCTTTCTCTTTAGCGAGCTTTCGCTTGGCCTATGGTCTAAGGCGGGGGCACTCTTACCCTTTATCTCAATGCATCCGCAATGCATCATAAATTGGAGCTTTTGTCTCACTCCATTTCACATGCGAAATAAATAAAAAATATTATAACGTTCTGAAAATAAACAATTTCGTGTTGTTATTTGGAAAAAAGATCATTGAAAAATCTCAATGACCAAACATTAGTGACCCCGACGTGATATAATTAATAATATTAACAATTTCACGAACATGAAATATAACTAGTGTGAATATATTCGATACAGTTTTGCGCAGTGTCTTAACATAAGTATGTACATTTTTGAAAATAAACTGCATACAGTGCATCAGTGTCTGGAAAAAAGTAATTTGTATCTATAAATCGTTTAATAAATCGTTCGGTCCGCTATTTATAACATACATACATATGTTCCACTTGCAAGTGCATTCCCCGCATACAAGCATTCATATATACAGTAGGGAGCAAAATTGTTGAAAATTTGATGTTTTAGTGCTCACATAAACGCGAAAGTAAATGGTAACGCCTTTTTTTTCTAAGATTATACATCTTATTCATATCAAAATGGCCTATTTATTTGTATCATTAAAGAAGCCGTTTACTAGATATAAATTTAAAACAGTAGCAACATGCATATACTCAGTTTAGAACCTGACGCGATTCGAACTGTATTGTTGGTTTTATTAAAGAAACCCCTGTAACAATAAGTCACCGTTTGCCACCATAACTCAAAGAGCGACATGTCAAAGAAAGTTTCTTCATGGATCGTAATGGATCGTTTTCTTTTTTTTTTTGGTGATAAAATGAAGAAAACATCGGCAGATCAAGAGAACAGCATTGTTTCTTTAACAACTAGAGGTTTCTCGACGCGTGCCATTGCAAAAAAACTTAAAGTAAGCCAATCAGTGGTAGTTAGAGTCCAAAAAAGGAAAAATGTTAATTCAAAAAATGTAAGTGGTTGCCCTCGCCTTTTGAAGGACTCTGATGCTAGGCTCATGATACAAAGAATCAGAAAAAATATTTAGCCCCGAAAGAGGCTTCGACGGAAATCCCAAATAATGTCAGACGATGGACAGCCAGAGTGGCCTTAAAAAAAATTGGGTATAAGGCAGCAGTAAGGAAAATTAAGAATGCCATCCATTTCCAAAAAGAATGCTAGTGCTCGCCTGAAATTTGCAGGAGATCATAAAAATTGGACCACAGAATATTGGAAACGTGTGATATGGTCCGACGAATCAAAATTCAATCGAATTCAATCGGATGGAAAGCAGTGTTGCAAGCGCAGACCTGGGGAAATGCTAAATAGAACCCATATGAAATAAAGTGTGAAGCATGGTGGGGGAAATGTGATGGTTTGGGGGTGTTTTACATGGTGGAACACAGGAAAACTAATCAAGATAGATGGCAAGAAGACTGCCTACAAATCCTGGAAAACAATCTACCCGATTTCATAGAAAAATGCGTCTCTCCCGAACAGAAATGAATTTTTCAACAAGACAATGATCCCAAACTTACTGCCAAAATCGTAAAAGATTGGCTGAAAAATCAAGATTTTACACTTATGGATTGGCCTGCTCAAAATCCCAACCTCAATCCAATAGAAAAATTGTGGGCAATTGTAAAGCGACGGCTAGGACGGTATGAGGTAGCCCCTTGCAATCTGGACGAGCTTTGTATATGGATACATTCCACAACTCAGTGTACGGTTCTGAGCGCACAGTGGGATAAATAGTGTACGCCGCACACAATTATAATTAAATATAATAAAATAAATTATAAGAACTATAATTTTGGAGCCAAATTTATTTTGTGCGTTTTGTTATTTTAATTGTGCATAGTTCAATTATAGTGGCGATGAACTCCAGCGGCGCCGTCTCAGGAGAACCCACTCCAGCTCGGAGTAAGTTTGGAATGCAAGGCAAAGGATATCCTCCAGGATTTGAAAAGGATCCAAGGAGCCCTCCAGCCAGTGTCCAAGGTGGAAGATGCTATGCTCCATGAGCGTCATGGCCAGTTGCTCGCCATGTACGGGTACTTTAAGGAGCCACGGGGAGCTTGAAGAATTGGATATTACGGAGATAAGCAGCGACTTGCGATGGACAGTGTCTTCTTGTAGCGACGATGCATGCCGAAATCGACCATGAGACGTCGTTGCGCTCTGTTCGAATTGCTGCCTATTCCACCCTTGCCAGCGGAGTTTCCATTATTCAAGTGGACCCAACACTCTGCGTAGTTATCAAGCCTTGCCTCCTCTTCCTCTTCCAACTTTTTGCGGAGGATATTCGGAGTGGGCTGAGTTTCACTCGGTTTTCTCAACGATCGTGGGTGGCAACCCTCATATAGGCAAGGTGGAAAAGCTACAGAGGTTGCGATCTTGTCTTCGGAACTCAGCATTAGATGCAGTTCGTTCCCTGGAAATCTCCGAGGAGAATTATGATGTCGCGATGCATCTCTTGGAAAAACGATATAATAACCGTCGGTTAGCATTTCAGGCTCATGTGAACGGAATTCTCCGTCTCCGTCTATTGGCTTCTATTCGCTTCGAGGGCTTTCCGATAAATTCAATGCCCACATGCGAGCCTTGAAAAATTTGGGGACGACAATTCAGATCGCCAACAGTATCATTGTCCAAGTGCTCCTTCAAGGGTTGGACACAGCTACCCAGGCCCAGTCGTTGGCAGAATTTTTGGAGCGGCGATGCAGGACTCTGGGTGCTATGGATGTGGCCATGACCGCCTACGCGCCGAGCACTCAGATGGGAAAACGTAGAGTCGCAAATAATAGTAGATCGTCCTTTATCATCACTAATTCACCTACCCCTGCTTGTATATTATGTGGTGGGTTGTCCCACGTAGTGTCTGCCTTTCGCAGATTTTTGTTAATGCCCCCTGAGAGCCGATTTGGCGCGGCTAGGTGCCTCGGTCCATGTCGGAAATGTCTCCAACCTGGCCATCACCTGCGTGAGTGCCTCGCTGCTAATTGTCGCAACATCACGGATCTCCAGCCTAGTTTCAGCTTTGATGTCTCCAGCTGGAATATTCCGGTGTTCAGTCTTTATGGGTCGAGGGGTGGTATTTTATATTTCCTACTCAAGAGAACGTTTTTTCTGCGCATTTACTCTTAGCCCGATACTACTTGTGCTCTCAAAAGGTCACAAAGTGTGCTCTCAAAAGGTCATCCGCATATGCCACTGCATTGCAGCCTCCCCATTCCATCTTACATAGAATCGAGTGGACAGCTATGTAAGAGAGACTCCAACCTGTAGGCTACCTTTACTGACAGCCTTTGTAAGAAAAGATGTGCCTAGTGAGGACGTTACTGTTACGGCTGTTAAAGTTTTCCTGTCGTAAGAGATCTTTTGAAGATATTTGAAAAAACAGTTTGTGGCAATATCTCCTGCACGTTGGATTTGTGCAGGTTTGGTTTCATCGGGGCCAGCTGATTGGTGTGGCTTGAAGCTTTATATTGCCAATGTATACCTTGAAGTTTGTGGGAGGGATACTTGCATTGGGCGGAAAGTCTACTTCTGGGGTGCATTCACGGAAGTATACTGTACAGGCCCAAGTGCTTTTTCTTTATTAAAATAGCCTAATGTTGTGGCTGATTGGGTTAGGATTTTCCTAAGCCTTGCAGCTTGGGTTGAAGTCGCAATGTGCGAGCAGAAAGAGATCCATGAGAAGCGTTTTGCTTTTCGGATGGCTTTTTGGTTAGGTGGCTTGGGAGGCCTTTAGGTCGATCCAGTGGATTTCCTCATTTCCGGCCTTCACCCTGACAAATTAAGACAAATGAAATTCCGTCTTATGGAAAAATAGAAGAACTAAAGTTGAATACAAAATTGTATATACATTTTTTTTTAAATATATGTTTATAAATGAACAACTGCCTGTGAACAAAATCAAAAAAAAAAAACAATTTATATTTCCACAATCATAGATCCTCATTCTCGGTATTATTTTGGCGCAGCCAAAAATTACATTGTATTATATATTATAGAAAAAATAAAGTTGCATACATTTTATCGCGTACATACAAATATATGCAGCGGTACTTTATTTGCTCCCACAATAATCCGCTTTTGTATGTATGTAAATGCATTTTTTTACGCATTTATTTTTATGGAACTCCAAGTGACGCGTTACCCTACAAATTTGTTTTCGGTTTCATTTTTTTCGATACTCAGTCACAACTCACTTTACTTTTAAAATTAGTCGACTATCAATTCGTTAATACATTTTTTTTCCTTTTCGTTTTTAAAATTTATTAAATATTTATTAAAATGGATATTATATATATTCGCTGAATACTATAAAATAAGTATTTTATAAATAAAATTATTATTTGTTTAATATAATTTATTATTTTTGTTTTGGCCTATTATCGAAATTTAAATGAATATTAAATTTTTTTTTCATTTAAATAATTTAAAAATATTTAAATAAATAAAATAAAATATTAGAATTTGTATTGCTTTCGCTTGCTCATTGAAAAACAAATAAATTTTGTATAAAACGAATTATAATAAAAAGAAAACTTAATTCCACAACCGTTGATGATTTGAATGCAAACGTTCAAGTTTGTGAAGTCAGCCTCCCTAAGTCTAAATTATCTGCAAAAAGGTCCCACAGTAGCGAGCTATAAATCGACTAGATGTCAAATTTCAAGATCGCACCTTAAAGTTCTGCACCGATTCAGGATAACTGAAAATATCATAGCGTTACCACCATCAAACGAAGATCCTCCTCCAGCTTCCCCCTACTCCATTGGACCTTCTATGTTTGCATGCGTCATCCCATTGTTAGCGACGTCGATATTAAGCGTTCGAACCAAAAATTGCAAGCACATATTGGCCCGAAAATTACTTGACTCAGGTTCAAAAATAAATTTCATTATTAAAAATCTTGCTCAATGCTTACAAATCCGTAGGGAGGAATCGTGCATCAACTTGCTTGGAATTGGTTGAGCTAATAGTGAGCTGAGTGTGTCTAAAGAAAAGGGCATACACTGTGTGAAGTCGCGAATTAATGGAAGTGAGTTTCCGTTCGACTTTTGGATTTTGAGAACAATATCAGGCTATCCGTCAAGCTATCCTTACCAAGGAACTTAGCAGACCCATATTTTTATACCCTTGCAGAGGGTATTATAATTTTGGTCAAAAGTGTGCAACGCAGTGAAGGAGACATCTCCGACCCTATAAAGTGTATATATTCTATATATAGTCTGTCCGTCTGTCCGTCGGTCCGTCTGTCTGTCTGTTTCTACGCAAACTAGTCTCTCAGTTTTAAAGCTATCGACTTCAAACTTTGCACACATCCTTCTTTCCTTTGCAGGCAGTATATAAGTCGGAACGGCTGGGATCGGTCAACTATATCCTATAGCTGCCATATAACTGATTGATCGGAAATGCCATAACTTGTTTTTTAAGTTAGAAGGATAGGACTTGCTATGGACTCTTCTTTTGGCAGACTTATTCGATCTGCCAAATTTCATAAGGATCGGCCGACTATATCCTATAGCTGCCATATAACTGATTGATCGGAAATGCCATATCTCTGTTGTTTTTTAAGTTAGAAGACTGGGACTTTGTATGGACTCTACTTTCGGCAAACTAATTTGATCTGCCGAGTTTTATAAGGATCGGCCGACTATATAAGATCCGATATATATCTAATAATATAAGCTGCCATATATCTGCAAGGGTATATCAACTTCGGCTCCGCCCGAAGTTAGCTTTCCATTCTTGTTATAAATCTCAGCGGATGAAGCTGAGTTATTTTTCGAGCTTATGTCGGATGCTGTCTCAGTGGCAGAAGCAGTTCAAATACAAAGTGAATTGAATAAAATATTGCTACCACACGGTTTCAAATTACGAAAGTGGTGCTCAAATAATGCAGAACTACTGCAAAGAATACCCAAAGAGGATACCGTGAGCGATGTAAAGTTGGGTGAGACCTTGGACCAATACAGTGTTAAAACCCACGGTCTCATATGGACGCCCAATAAAGACCAACTTTTCGAACGAACGCAGCAAAGCGAAGCGCTGGTCATCACAAAGCGTGTGGTTTGCTCTGAGTTGTCACAAATCTTTGACCCATTGGGTTTGTTTGCGCCAGTGGTCGTAAAGGCAAAGATATTCATGCAACACCTCTGGGAATTAAAAATGACTTGGGATGATGGATTGCCCTTAGAACTTCAGTCACGCTGGAAAACATATCGTTCTGACCTGCAAAGTCTAAATAAATTGCAAATTCCAAGACACATATTTGACGGAAAAGTTCCAGTCACGCAAGAACTACACACTTTTGTGGACGCCTCAGAAAGGCCTATGGCGCAGCAATATACGTCCGAGTAACGTATAAAAATAAGCAAACCTCGGTGAGATTGCTATGTTCCAAGTCTAGAGCGGCACCCACATCAAAACAATTCTTGCCCAGACTAGAGTTGTGCGCAGCAGTCCTAGGCGCAGAACTGGCGCACAGAGCCAGACAAGATTTACGCTTGACTCTAGACACGGTTGCGTGGTTCTTTTGGACTGATTCATCCGTCGTGTTAGGGTGGATCAATGCAACGGCTTTCACTTACCACACGTTTGTGCCAAATCGGATAGCTAAGATTCAAGAAGTGACGGAATAGTGTCAATGGCGTCACGTATCATCCGCCAAAAATGCAGCCAACGTCTTGTCCAGAGGAACAATAACTAGCAAACTCTCGAGCAACAGTATGTGGTTTTATGGACCCCTGTTCTTACATCGATCGAAATCTACCAGTCGAGAGAGTCATACTGGCTCGGCCCATCTTTAACTCTGGAGTAGATTACTGCGGCCCCATATGGATTCATCACAAAATTCGAGGAAAAACGACCCGACAAGGCCTATATCGCAGTGTTCTGTTGCTTCGCCACGAAATCAATTCATTTGGAGTTGGTAAGCGACCTCACAACAGACGCCTTTTTGGCCGCTCTCCGCAGGTTTTTGAACGTCGGGGTAAGTGCCAGTCAATCCTCGAAACCAGCATTTTCTCAACCAATGAGAAGGACACCATAGTTCAGCATTGCAACAAAAGAGAAATATACTTCAAATGTGGTCGTTGAAGTCGAGGCAATCCTCAATTCACGTCCGATTACTCCCATGTCATCAGACCCCACTGACGAATCAGCTTTAACACCAGGAAACTTCCTGATTGGAACCACTAACTGCTCCTCCTGATACCAACATCATCCCGGGCGGCAAACCATTAATAAAATTATGGGAACTGGTATCACGTGTAAAGCACGCCTTTTGGAAACAATGGTCATGTGAGTACCTGCAAGAACTCCAGAATCGGCACAAATGGAAGCATGCATCTCCGAATATTAAAGAGGGATTGCTAGTCCTTATAAAAAAGGACAATGTGCCTGTAATGAGCTGGCCTATGGGAAGAGTTCTTAAAACGTATTCTGGAGCTGACAACCTCGTTCGGGTAGTGGACATTAAAACGTCATCTGGAGTATTCAAGAGACCAGTGACTGGAGTATTCAAGAGACCCGAAGAAATCAACAACAAGCGCCCATTAGACGACACCCTCAAGGCGGACCAGTCTGATGAGCCGCCATGTACAACGCAAAAAAGGAATCCTGTGATTCTTGCGCTTATGTTGTTACTTTCACTCGCAATGGCAACGCCAATTAAGGCCAGGGAATAAGCCAGGAATATTCTACGAACGTTTGGGAACCACGAGAAAGGTAGTTTCAGAATGGACAATTATAGTATGTTACGACTTGGATCCCTACTGGAATGATATGAAGGTACTTTCAGTTGGAGTACGGAGCTCGCACACAAATGCCAGGAATTGACAAACGTAGCAGCATGCAGTTCCATTCTAGGCCATTTTAAACATCTTTTTGCAGAGCTTGAGGCAGGAAATAACCTGATGCAACACTCTCGGCATCGTAGATCACCGTTTTATATTGTTGGAACTATAGCCAAATCATTATTCGGTGTGATCCAGATTCCGAAGTGAACAGACGTGCCTTCCGTGCGCTCCGTGTGTAAAATCGTTTCCGGCCGAACTACGCATCTAAGAAAGTCGTGCTGTGTTGGATCGCGTGCGCGAGCTTCGGCTCCACCGAACAGACATATTTTTGTGGCAGCCACATTGACAATACGCTGTTTAATTGCGTTTTTTTTATATGAATAAAATTTTGACAAGTGCCGTAAAGACGAGAAAAAAAAAAAAGTGTGACCAGAGGCCAAAGTCTTGAAAATACATCTAGCAGAGTCCGGTTCGGTATATCGATATATCGATATATTTATCGGTTCATTTTATACCGTTTCAACCAAGTATCGAATCAACTTTAACTCGATATCTTATCGATAACTTTGGTAGTTTGGCGAATTTCGAGACTCATTTTAAAACTCAAATTCGCGCCCAAGCCCAAGGATGGACTGGCAAGGATTGCCCAGTTCATCTACTCAACCGCCAAGAAAAAGAGGCAGCGGTAGAATTGCCAGTACTGACTCCAATGACTCCTGCGAGCCTTGGGATATCAGAAGGAAGACAGCCAAAAAGAAGTCGGATGACGAAAAACCCAGCACCAGCGCGGCAGCTAGAGCCGCTATTTTGACCAAGCTCAAGCTCAAAGGTAATTCCTTTGCCCTTCTCTCGGACAACGATGAGCTTTCGGACTCCGAAGCTGAAATAGAAACTCCTCCAACGGCTTCAAAGACCGACGCTCCCAAGAAGACCCCCAAGGAAATAAAGCCGCCTCCGATTTTTATACTAGACGTGACCAACATTAAAGCCTTTTCTAAAGCCATCTACGACGTCCTCGGCGATAACGTTGACGTCACTTTTAAGACCAGCATGAACAACACCACAAGGGTTATGACTCCGAACAAGGAGACATACACTAAATTGAAGCAATTCCTAAGTGAAAACAACAAGCGATACCACACTTTTCAGCCCAGAGACGAACGCGCCTACCGAGTAGTCGTAAAAGGCCTTCACTTCTCCACTGTCCCGGACGACATTAAGGAGGGCTTCAGCTTCCACGGGCACAACGTCAGGGACATACACAATCCCACACAAAAAGGAACGAAGAAGCCGTTGAACCTCTTCTTCGTTAACCTCGAGCCTGCGAAAAATAATAAAGAAGTCTTCCGTCGAGCCGCCAATCAAATTCAATGACGTGCCTCAATGCTATCGTTGCCAGGCTTTCGGCCACACTCAGCGCTACTGCCAAATGGAACACCGATGCGTCAAGTGCGGAGATCGCCACCCCACCGCTGAGTGCACTAAGGCCTCTAGCGAACCAGCCCTTTGCCTCCACTGCAATGGGCCTCACACAGCCTTATACAAAGGTTGTCCAACCTATAAAAGGGCCAAAGGCGCGTTCGCCCCAAAGCCGACAGTACCACGAGTCCAGCAACCTCATTTCAGCAAGGTCAACCCAAATATAAGCTATGCCAGCGCTGCCAAAAGCGGAGTTCCACAGATGGACTTCAATGCCAATCCCGACTCTAGTCCTACAGGCAATCTGATGGACGCCTTAATGGCCAGAATGGAATCAATGTTTGAGCGCATGATGGAGAAGGTCATGAGCCAAATGACCAAAATGATGGCCACCATCTGCAGCTCCCTATGCAAACGGGACTAGATGTCACAGTTTGGAACGCCAACGGTCTGGTCAATTCCAGGCCAGAAGTCGAACTCTACTGTAGGACCAATCAAGCCGACGTTCTCCTAATTTCGGAAACGCACTTTACCACCCGATCATATTTAAAAATCAGAGGATACGACATCATTGCCGCCAACCACCCCAACGGCAGAGGTCGTGGGGGCGCCGCTATTCTGATCCGAAGCAGTATAAAATATGAGGCCCTTCCTGCCATCACAGAAGACTGGGTCCAATGCGCCCAAATTCAGGTCACCACCACCAACGGAGACATCACCATTGCTGCTACCTACTGCCCACCCAGACACAACGTTAGCGTCGAGGACTTTGGTTTGCTCCTTGATTGTCTTGGTCCCAAATTCATCATTGGCGGGGACTTCAATGCCAAACACCCCTGGTGGGGCTCTAGGATCAGGAACCCGAAAGGCACTGCACTGTACAGGCAAATACAGTCCAGAAATCTGAGTTGTCACGCGACAGGGGCACCCACATACTGGCCCACGGATCCACATAAGATCCCAGACGTGCTGGACTTCGTAATCTCAGGAGGACTGGATTCTGCTGGAATCCAAACCAGAGAAGTGGTCGATCTCATTTCGGACCACAGCGCTTTCGCCGTATCACTCTACAGCCCTGCCCTGCTCAGGTCAGCCCGTAAAAGGCTAATTTTTAAAGCAACAGATATTGGCAAGTACCAATCTCACCTAAACACCTTCACCGACCCCAGCCTGCCTCTTGACTCTCCTCATGACATCGAAACGGCCGTGGAAACAATGACCGCTTACATCCAACAAGCAGCCTCAGTAGCTGCACCAAGACCCTCCAACCGCCCAAGAGCTAGCGACAGAGATATTCACTTCTGGAGCCCGGAAGTCGAAGAGCTCAAGCTCGAAAAGCGGCGACTCCGGAGAGTATGGATGCTTTCAAGGAACCCCAGAGATAAAACCGCCCTTAACAGAGCGTCCAAACTTCTGTCGGATACGCTGGCGAGGGTAAGGAAGGAAGCTTTCGACGGGTTCGTTGAGCAACTCGAGCCAGGTGACCCTCAGCACAACCTATGGCGGGTCACAAAAAGCATCAGACGGCCCCTGAAAAGGATCCCACCCGTAAAAAGAACCGACGGCATCTGGTGCAGATCTGAGACTGACAGGGCCAATGCCTTCGCCGAACACCTAGAAGAGGTCTTTACGCCCCACAATCGTTGCTCAACTGAGGACGCAGCGGAAACCGCGCGGCTACTAGCTGAGCCTCTCCAGGATGCCGACCCGATTCGTCCAGTCACTACTGAAGAAACAGCCGAGCTTATCTCCATCATGAGCAACACCAAGGCCCCGGGTGATGATGGTATCAATGCAATTGCATTAAAGCTTCTACCACCTCCAAGCATCCAGCTAATCACCAGAATCTACAATAGATGCTTGGAAATAGGATACTTTCCGTCTTCATGGAAACGTGCCCAAGTAGTCATGATACCTAAGCCTGGTAAACCTGAAGCCAACCTCGCATCATACCGCCCAATAAGTTTGCTTCCAATGCTCTCCAAAATACTCGAAAGAGTGTTTTTGAATAGGGCATTGCCTGTACTGGACGAGGCTGGACTGATCCCTGATCACCAGTTTGGCTTCAGACGGCGACACGGAACACCTGAGCAGTGCCATAGGGTCGTGCAGTACATTCTGGACGCCTTTGAAACCAAAAAGTACTGCATGGCCGTCATGCTGGACGTCAAGCAAGCCTTCGACCGGGTCTGGCATCCCGGACTCCTCTACAAACTCAAGACAGCCCTCCCCCGACCATACTTCCTATTCTTGAAGTCATTTTTGGAAGACCGTAAATTTGCGGTAAGATGCGGCGAAGCCATCTCACAGCTCAGAGTGGTTCACGCCGGAGTGCCCCAAGGCAGCGTTCTTGGTCCACTGCTCTACAATTTATACACGGCTGACCTCCCCGTTCTACAGAACCGGGACCTGATGGCTGCAACTTATGCAGATGACACCGCATTTTTGACCGTTTCGGACAGCGCCATAGAGGCTGCCGCCGTCATGCAAACACAGCTCGACCTGCTCAACAGATGGCAACCGCGGTGGAATATTGAAGTTAGCAATGAGAAGTCCACCACCACCACATTCTCCCTCCGGCCAGGCAACTGCCCTACAGTCTACCTAAACGGCTTCCCAATCCCGCAGGTGGACACTCCCAATTACCTGGGGTTCACACTTGATAGGAGGCTCACCTGGAGGCCGCACCTACAGAAGAAACGTAAGCAGGCCTGCGAAAGACTTCGTTCCTTCTACTGGCTTATGGGCAAACGATCGAAGCTCCGAACGTCTTCGAAGCTTCTTGTGTACAAGGCCATAATACGTCCAATCTGGACATATGGCATCCAACTCTGGGACACTGCTAAGCCATCGAATGTACAAATCATTCAAAGGTTTGAAAATAGAGCTCTGAGGATCGCCACTGGGGCTCACCCCTTCCACGACAACCACACCATCCACGAGGTCCTGAAGTTCCCATGGGTGAGAGATGAAATCAAGAAAAGCAGCGAGCGCTACATACAGAGGCTGCACGACCACCCAAATCGGACGGCCATCGCCTTGCTGGACAACTCAGAGCAGCCCAGAAGATTAAAAAGGAAGCACCCAATAGACCTCGCCTGTACTTAACATAGATGTAACAGATTTATACTAAACTAGAATAACGGCCTTGTGCTCCTACATTTATAGCTCCACATTCTACATTTTGTTAATATACCCTAATGTACCCTAGTCTAGAATTACTTAGTTCAACATGTATTGCTAATGATGGGTGAAGTCGATGTAAAACAATTTAATGGTTGTCCGCAACGGACAGTTTTAAATAAAAATATGTACCCTGCTAAAAAAAAAAAAAAAAAAATTATTCGGTGTACTCGACTCCACGTACGCAGAAGATATGGTCAACACTATCACAAAAGTGAAGGGTAACGACGACTTCCTCCTACAGCTACTTCAGAACCAGACGTCCATTGTTGACTCTTCCATCAATTTGGTGCGAAAAGGAAGGTTGGCTACCAACAGCCGCTTAAGATCTTTGAAACAACAGAAGACCCTCATAAATAAGCAACGAGGACAGTACCAAGGCGCACATTTAGAGCAAGCGGTTATGATCCTCACGACACAATTGAATCTACTTGCAAATGTTTCACAGCGAATGCAGAGTGAGATAACTAATGTATTGACTGATGTTCGCCATAGAACAATCAGTCCAATTTTAATATAACCTACACAGCTACGAGACAACGATCATAGCTGTCAATGCCCATAGAGATCGTTTTATTGGGTTTAATGAGGACGAATCCAAAAGATGCACAACTATAAAAATTGAACAGCATATTTATTTCAATCACTTAACGGCTTACAATGTTGACAGTAGATGCGAATTCCTGTTATTTAATAACAAGACTGGAATCTGTTCCACAGCATGTCACAGCAATCCTGTGCACTCTAGCATGGTGTGGTTAAAAACTCACCAATTTAACCAATGGATCTTCGCAACCAAGGACCCAATGGAACTTCAGGCTGTATGCAGTGGAGTTTTATCAACTGTCAACATAAAGGCGACGGGTATGCTGAATTTGCCCAGTGGTTGCACAGCTCGCAATGTCAATATAAGTTCGACTACATTCATCACTATGACCACTGAAGTATAAACTTCATTCAGTCGATTCAGAAATATCTCCGAGCCCATAAAGCCCATAGAGGAAACATCAGAATTCGGGTTAAGGGCCCAATCACCAAGTACGGACGACCCAGAATTAAAGATTCTACTACATCGGTTAGCCGATATAAAAAGCAAAGATGCACCGTACCAACTGGACCACCAGACAACCATATCGTACACAGCATTGGCCATTTCAGTCGTCATAATGATACTGATAAGCATCTCGTCATGCGACACAGACGGTCTAATTGGACGCCAAAACCTAAAGGTACTATAAGAAGTTCAATTCCCGAACCTACCCCAAGACAGTTTACTATAGAGCTGGACGACGGTTCAACGTCGTCCTGTTCAACGGCCGGGAGAATGTAAAGTCATGAGCATTTAATATTAAGCACAAGAACACAATATACACACAACAAAAACATAAGCACAATAAATATATAATAAAGAAAATATAAGGTCTTAGCCTACATAAAGAACGATGAACATTAAAAAACCAAACACTACAAAAACAACAAACTGAAACAGAGCAAGAACTGCTAACATTACAATTTAATGCAAAACAAAATATTGCAGAATATTACACTTTTAAAATGTTAATTTATAATTTTTATGTTTTTGCTACATTTCCATTAATTTACCACCTAAGCAATATCTATGTATCAAATTAGCTATAAATATACCTTTATATGAATAAAGTTAGTTTCAGACAAATCTATTCTGAACTCATTTCATTCTCCACGTCCAATTTGTTCAAGTGCAAGTTGCGGCAACAACCCAGCCATCGGTTGATGTATCTTTTGCTTACACTCAAGCATTTCAAATTAACATTTTGGACTATTGAGCCTAATTCTTATTAAACGAAAGATATTATTACAGGAACTGTGGATTAATAAGCTAGATTGGGTTGAGTCATTTAAACTTGCTTGGTTGAAGATATCTGAATACCGAGATTAGTGATGAGCGAGCCGATGTCCCCAATCCAAATTCATGCCTTTTGGCAGGTGGAGATGTAAAGGAGACGGTAGAATCGATCTGGTTTACTGGTCCATCGTTTTTTTCTGTCACCAGAGCAGATGCAGATGTCTGCAGATGGAAGCATAAAATAATGCGGTCGGATTAACCGCTTCATCACATATTTATTGAAAGTGATAGATGTAGTTTCCTCTAATCTAAAACCGCTGCGAATGATCCTTTATATGTTTCAGGAAATTGTAGAAACTTTCTAAGTAGACATAAAAGATTACTAGTTAATTCTGATAGAGTAGCACTTACTATTTCGCTTACTATTTCGTAGTTTAGTTATTAGAAACTTGTGATCTGGTATTCATACGAGATTTTGGAATGGCTGCAGGATTTTGGTTCGATTTATGGTCCGTCTGTACATTCTGAAGTTTATTTTCTATCTATCATCAAAGCTCGAGGACAGCTTTGCCTCCAATTAAGACAGGTATAATTTATTTCAATTTATTCTAACAGACAGGCTCTGTGAAATTTATGCTTGCATGGAGGTTTCATGATACTATCGCTGGGACTCGTATCATTACAATTGGCACATAGCACATGCCTCTCCAGCGGAGTGACTGCTATGTTTTTGGTACTTTTTATACCCTTTCAGAGGGTCTGGGCTGGGGCCTATGGGCTGGGGCCTATGGGCCCGGTATATAAACTCTGCCCAGTCTCAAACGGAGGGCTCAGGGTACCTGGCGAACGCCTGTTTCTAATAAGCCTTACCCGGGGGTCGCGGATATCCGCCCGGGTGGACCGTCTCTTCTCCACAACTCGTGGGAACAGATTATGGAGAATTCAAGTGCCATGATGCCTCCTACAGGTGCGGTAAAGGGCAGCGAACCTGAAGCGGCCAGCAAACTGGGTCAAATTAGGCAGACCTATGCCGAGAAAAGAACGGCAGGGCAGATCCTGCGCAGCCACGGCAGAACCAAGTCGGAGAAGACTTCCGCGGAGTGGCTCAAGAAGGTGGAATGGGCCAAAGGAGTCCTTCCTCAATATGGCAAGACGCCGACACCGCCAGATCCAAAAAAGGAGCCAAAACCACATCCCAAGAGGGAAAGGTCCCAGGACGCGCCGGGAGGACCAACGGCAAAGCGGTTGCACACACAGCCGAAGAGGTCCTTGGCAGAGATCGCGAAAAGTCGCATCCTGCTAGGGGTTATCGACTGGGGTAACCCCGACGGCAAAATCCCCAGGGATAAGTGGAGATGGGTGGAAGCAGCCCTGGCCGCGAAATGTTTCGAGCTCCTGGCCAAGGAACCAGGCCCCCCTCCTGTCTGCAAAGATGTGGGGTGGTTCCAAGCCTGCGTGAAAGTGATAGCCTGCGATGACGAGAGGTCAGCAGAGCTTTACAAGGCTGCGGTAGGGGAGCTTGAAGAAGTCTACGAGGGCGCCAAGCTTGTTGCGCTGAGCTGGCGGGACGTCCCTAGTAGACCAAGAGCAAGGATCTGGATCCCGGCCTCCATAAAGGAACCGGGCCAGATTCTCACAATGCTACAAAGATGCAACCCGCATCTTCCCACGACGGACAGTCGTGTGGCGAAGGTGGAGGAGATGGACGGGCCAACGAACCAGGCGGTCCTCATGATAAATAAAGAAAGTATAGCTCCCATAGAGGCTGCTCATGGGGAACTAAACTTTGGTTTCAGCTCCGTGACCGTAAAAGTCTATAAGTCAGACTCAAGCGACGGAGCAAAAACAGCCTCTACTCAGGAGGAACTGGCCTCCGAGATAGAGGCCTCAGATATAGAGGACGGCTACAGCACCGATGCGTCGCTGCTGCGCAGAATGGCCGCGAGTCGAGTTATCGACGGAGACACCTCCGACGACGAAGAGGCGGAGATCACAATGGTGGAGGGTAACCTGTCAGATGTCCTTACAGATTCTGCAGATAAACCTCCACCATTGTAAGGCAGCCTCAGCTACTCTACTGCTCCATCTGGCCGAGGATGGAGCCGACATAGTCCTAGTCCAGGAACCATGGATAGCAGGAGGTAGGGCTTCTGGACTAGCGACTAGGGAGTACAAGCTACTAGTAGCTAACACTGAAGGTCAAATCAGAGCCTAAAAAGCTAAAAAGCACCTCAGCATTTTCTTGCTCCATAATGACAGTGACGCGGACAATGCGGTAGGAATACGCCCTAGTAGCCTTTCTAGACATAGAAGGGGCCTTCAATAATGTTGTCCCGAACACCATAACTAGCTCACTAAGGACTCTTGGGGTAGATGATCACCTGGTAGGACTCATTGATCAGCTGCTAACCTACAGAACAGTGACGTCCTCACTAGATACATCTTCCTTAACAAGGGTCGTCAATAGAGGCACACCAAGGGGGGGTCCCATTCCCTCTCCTATGGAACATAGAAGTCAACTCGAATCTATGCAAGATGGAAGAGGGAGGCTGCAGGATAGTGGCGTACGCAGATGACGTCTCAATCTTGTTTACAGGTAAATACCCACAAACGCTCTGCGATCTCATGAGCGAAAAATTGCAAACCCTAGGTATTATAATTTTGGTCAAAAGTGTGCAACGCAGTGAACGAGACATCTCCGACCCTATAAAGTATATATATTCTTGATAAGGATTGTTCGTCCGTAGAACGTATGCGGCCACTATCGTCGAACTTGAACTCACGGGCGTAATGGTAGGTCCCGGAGTCGTAGTCAAAAACCTTATAGATAGTCTGACTGGTAATTCAGTAATTGCATTGAATTCAGGTAATTTATGTACAAGGGTCTGCTCGGGCTGAACAGTCGCTTGCGGTGATCTGGATGAGGTCGCTACATTGTAGCGATGAGCTGAGTTCCGTTTGGCTGTCTGCAGCTGTGGTGGTGGTATATAGAGTAATAATTCCTCCGGCAGTTGTGAGCAATACACGGAGGCTACGTAGCGTATTGGTCCTACTGACGGTCCGTTTCACGGAAGCAACACTCAGAGGTACTACGTAGGGGTGATTCCTACTTGTGGTCCGTTTCACGGGAGCAACACTCGAAGTAGCTTAGTTTTAAGTACCGCACTTGGCACTGAGTAACGAGATGATTAACTCTGTTTTCGCAAATGTCTTTATTTTGGAGCAGGTGATTTTTTATAAGATCAGATAATTACATATGTGGTGGCTTAACTATGGTTAGTTGGTCAGTGTTAATGAAAGTCCGCGCCGTAAGGTCAATGTTAAAGAAAGTACGTGCTAAGTACAGGTTCCGGGTCTGCTGACTCAAATCGTTTGGTATTGGGTTTCAGCTGAGCTCGCCGGTTTTGCTCGCTCCGGTCAGTCGGTCATTCTTACCGCTGATATTGCTCAATTCGGTTTCAGGCCCGATTCCGGTGATTTCTGGGGTCATCTAGTGGGGCTGTCAGGCACAAGGTGCCAACAAGGATCACCTCCTGAGCCGATATAGTCTGTCCGTCTGTCTGTTTCTACACAAATTAGATTCTCAGTTTTAAAGCTATCGACTTCAAACTTTGCACACATCCTTCTTTCCTTTGCAGGCAGTATATAAGTCGGAACGGCCGGGATCGGTCAACAATATCCTATAGCTGCCGTATAACTGATTGATCGGAAAAGCCATAACTTTGTTCTTTTGTAAGTTAGAAAGATGACACTTTCAATGGATTCTATTTTTTCCAAATTTCATAAGGATCGGCCTTCTATATAAGGTCCGATATATATCTAATAATATAAGCTGCCACATAACTGCAAGGGTAGTTAGAAGTTAGCTTCCCTTTCTTGTTTTAACTGACATTGTCATATAAAGTATAAAACGTAGCTCGCGATAATAATTTACTCAAGATTCATTTTGTACAATATAATAATTTTAGAGGCTTACCATCGGCTCTTCCCGTGGCGTTGATTAGTAATATTTATGGCAGTAGAGTTTTCTTTCGATCTTAACTTTATACAGATTTATAAGATGTACAGGAGGACTATTCCGATATGAACCAAATACCGACAAGCTCTTTGTTATTGTTGCAAACGGGAAAGATAATCTTAGCTGAATTGGTATAAAATCAAACAAGGCTCAATAATAAAAATCATAAACCTGCCATGATTGACTCGGTTTCGATTAGAATCCATTTACCTTGCGTACTGCATAACCATGGTGTTAATATCGGTATAATCCACTGGTGTACATTTTTATCCACGCGGCTTCGCTGCATACGTACAGGCCACTTCCGGACCAACTGACCAAAGGACACATAACATACTAACCGGGGGGTTATATGCTAAATAGAGTAAGGGTAGAGTAGGATAGAGTTAAATATCACGAGGAAGATAAATATTCCTCAGATAAAGCATTAGGTATAAAATATTTAAGGTTATAAGTAGACCAAAGCGACAAGATGTAATAGAGACCATTGTATTCCGAACATAATACTCTGAAGGGATCGAGAATAGATGACGAAATTTTCTAGTCTTAGTAACGATAAATTTTAAGCGTGTTAGTAGATTCTGACTGTTGGGACTTGTGCCAGCATCAATTATTATAATTATCGCTAAATAGTTTCTCTCGGTGTAACTAGTGTAGCTAGTGGTTCGCTAATTGCCCGTTATCAGTAGTCCTGTATTCTTTGGTTCTCCTAGCTTCGCATGCGCTTTGTTGTTCTTTTGTAGCGCATGCACTTGTATATTTGGCATTGATTGGTCCGATTAAATTGAACCGATAATAAATATTGAAATTAAATCGGAAATTCGTGTTTAATTCGGCCGCTATCAAAAAGCTGGTAGCGTTACACTGACTGTCTACATTACCATGTAGAAACAAGATATCAGCAGCGTTCTAAGGTTTGTTAGTCAAGGTAAGTTATTAATGAAAGTCTACTATGGTAGGAGGGAAGGTAAAGATTTGCATCCCAATTAAGTCCTTATAAGCAAAATCTGGAATTTTTTGTAAGAGAATCTAAGTGATCTCGGTGTACTGCGTATTTTAATTAAACCAAGCTCACCCTTTGCTTTATTAACCTTTATGGTCAATTTATGTTACAAATCTAAATTACAGTTTGTCAGCCGTTCCGGAACCCATCCTTGACAAAACATGTTAGCTCCAATAAGTTGGTAGTGGTGGAGCGGCTTTCTCTTTTTTACAGAAGAATAATGAAAGATTCCTTCCACATGAGGGAAAAGATGGATGTTTTCAGAGAGAGAAAAGAGTATAATTAAAGCACAGTTCATCAGAACACATCCTGGTACTTCGTCGGGGCCTGGAAATTCCCCGCGTATTTAACCTTAAGGAAGATCCGATAACAAACCACTTTTATCCAAAGATGGGCTAAATATAAGGTTGGCTGATTGGATATTATAAGTATAAGGCTGGAGTGGTGCTAGGTTAATACATTATTTGAAAAAACTGTGCAAAGAGATCGGCCATTGCCTAATCAGTGTTCGCATATGAGCTTTCAAACGTAACAGGAGTAAAATATACATTTTTACGCTTTGTTTTTAAAAAGTTATAAAACTGCTCCGGATCCTGAGTAAACTGAATCTGGCAGTGGTGAATTTAGCTTCTATAAGATTCTGCATTATGCACGGCGTCCAAGTTACAAATTTAAATTTAATAGGTGCCTTGCATATAAGGCGGATTTATTAAAGCGGACGGTAATTACCACGGAACACAAGACTTAAAAAATATATTCGAAGTGTCTCAAAATTTATGTAAGATATTGTTGATATCTATATGCCCGTAGATCGACCCATTCCAAAATTACCTTCGTTTGTTTCATAACTTCAGCCTTACGGAAAAAAAGTACTTTATGAGATTTATAGACTTAAGGTTAATTAATGTATTGTTTTCGATGAAAACCTTAAAAGAGGGAAGATGTGGATCCTCAGGATTAGAAGGCAGCAATGTTCTGGAATGACTAATTTTGTGAGGACCTGTAACGAAACACAAGTCCAGCAGCCTACCTAAAAAAGTTTTGTTGACAAGTCAACATGACCGCGGGGTCAGTAAAGTCGGTGAATCATCAACATTAGACCACATGAGTTCTGGGATTTTAAAGTCATCCTGAGCTACCAAGTCACAATCAGACAGAAGATTTGAATAGCGGACAAGTGTGACCAGTATGTGGGCGGTTCGGACGAAGGTGGTATATAGGAACCGGTAACGTATAAAGATTGCCCAGACAAGATTTGAAGGCAAAGAAATTCTATGTCACCAAACTCTTATGATTTTGCCTCATCAGAAGCCAATTCGGAGTCAACACAACAGAAATCAACAATTCTCCACCCCTTCGCGAAGGGTTGCGAACGTCGATCACGTCTAAATGTGGTATATTTACTTCGAAAAAACTCGGAGCTAAATATCACCAAGTTTCTGGAGACTATAATGTGGGATGCACAAATAGAACGATCTGAATATAGTTTCGGAAGTTTGCTACATAGCCCTCTAACTGTTGTGAAGAAACTGAAGAAATCAGCTGCAGCTGAGAACGATGGGGTGGAGAGTTGATCAGTGGCTTTAATATTTGGGAGTTTCACAGCCATTCCTTTGCCAATTTATTTCTTCAAACATGTTCTGCATCCAAAAGCTGCTGGGAAAAAATCCTGTCCGGAAAATAGATTAGACACGACCGAAAATCACCAAGATGATCTCCGCCGCCGGCAGCCTTCCTGGGTGGTCCAGGAAATCCAAGGTCCGTTAAAATACCTGCTTAATAAAATGAATATAGATTGGGTGATAAAAAGTTATAAGCCCTTGAAAACTCCTGGGCCTGACAGCACCGGAGGTGGTTTCAAAAGCACTCTGCCGTGCTCAATAGCAGATGCACTGATGAGACTAGGAGAACACGATCGATCCGTTCACCTAATAGGACAGATCCAGGTCAACCTGAGTGTTGAGGCGACAGGAGGAACGTCTATTCTGAGATATGTTAGGAGAGACACTCCGCAAGGAGAAGTACTTTTCACACTTTTAAATAACCTACAGCGATCCTAAGGAGGTGGTGGCTGCAAAGTTATTGCGTTCGCTAATAAACTTTACCATTGCTCTCAAGCTTGGACAAGGTGGGAGTGCTGTCGGTTTGGGCAACGAAGAATGGGCTCCAAATTTATCTAAGACCGAACTCGTTCTATTCACTGGGAAGTATTAAATACCGAATTTGAGGCTTATGAAGCTCTTACCCGAAATACCTTGGTATCGCGGTAGACACGAAACTGGACTGCTAGCTTAAGCTTAAGAAGCGTGCACTCGGTTCCATAGGAACCGGGTACTTTATAATTCGCTATATTTCTCGTATTTAAAGTTGAGCCGAGCTTATGTATTGCGAAGAAACGGGGCGAATTCACACTGAGCTTTTCTTACGGTCCCGCTCCGCCCCATGCTAACTTATACTAATCGTCAAAGATAACAACTCCACTATTAATTCCAACCAAATCTCAATTTCTATTTACTTATCTGTATCTTACCTAGCGTGGTGATCCTCTGCCACTAGGACCAGCTTGCCTTTCAAAATTTCCTGCTCTTCCAGCTGCCACTTCGACCGCACCTGTAGGCCCACCCATGTGGGGGCATGACCGTACTATCTAACTTCAGACTTCTTGCGAATTTACTATCCAAACACGCTATCGCAAGAGACGCAACTTACGATAAAGGAGCATTAGCTAGCCGTGACACTATATCTGCCGTGTTATGTTTCGTTGGTACATGCTGCCACGTGCTATTCTCTGACCACTCTTTAACTCTATTCTAAAGCGAATGTTTATTACAACAATGGATGGGAACGAATCCAATGAAGAGTAGCTTCTGAATTTGACCAATATACACAAAGTTCGATCGATTTTTTGATAGGAGGTTTGATCTTGCGGCAGAGATCTGCGAGAAGGTGAGCGGCACATAACTCAAGACGAGAGAGCGTCTTTGTCTGGAGCGGCAATTCTTTAGACGTTGCAGTCAATAACGAAACTTTAATAACTTCTGAAGATTTGCAACGAATATTGACGCAGGCTATATAGGCTCTCATCGATGCATACGAAAAGGCATGAATTTGGATTGGGGACATCGGCTCGCTCATCACAAATCTCGGTATTGAGATATCTTCGACCAAGCAAGTTCGAATGACTCATCCCAATCTAGCTTATGAATCCACAGTATCTTCAATAATATCTTTCGTTTAATAAGAATAAGGGTCAATAAGAGTTATTTGATAAGAGTCAAATAGCTTTGATGTCGCCGAAAGCATGTACTGTCGCCCTTTGACCCATAACTGAAGCATCAAATTTAAATTTAAATATATCATCTTAAGGAACCCAAGCGATGCCTAATACTTAAGTCAGCTCTGAGTCCGAAAGTGTTATTGGCTGAACGGTGCCCTCGGATGCAGTAACTTTAGGCGAGTTTGAAAACCTCTTACTCAATTCAAACCCAGCGTTTTGTAGAACCTTAGTTAGAACTTCAGACTTGATTGTCTTGAGCTCCTTAATGCAACCTGCATTGAAATGGCACAATTTCAAGGACTCTGATGGGTTTTCTCCAGACTATCAACTGGTATCGCCTATCTGCTTCATTTACCATTACTTAGCGATACATGATTATTTTGTCGGCCATCAAAGCGAATCTGTTAAGCCGAAACCGAAAATGATTTGAATACAGCTCTCTCTGGATTCTAATTTAGGCACTTCTGTGTGGATGTCTTACAGGAAGCATCAATAACGACTCGTTGTTTAGTCTTAGTCCTTCAATGCCGTACGACACGGTAGTAAGGTATAACATTGTGTGGAGTAGGAAGAATATCATTGCATGCAGGGGACATATGACAGAAGGATTCCTATTCTTCCATAAATTCTTAATAGAATTTCTTTAAATTGGGATCTCGAAATAATCCTCACTGAAGACCTCGAAGGAGTTTCCCAAAACCCTTGGATCCGACTTAAATGGAAGTCGGACTTCAAATCGACGGTACTGTCATATTTTTAAGATAATTTTTCTAACATAAATTATGTTCAGGCGACAATAACTTTTTAGAAGATGGAATTTCTTCCAACGACCAAAATTTTTGCAAAGTATTGTCTATTGATTCAAAGTTTCTTCTTGGCATTTCAGGCTTGAGACCGGCGGTTGAGGAGTTGAAGAATTTGCCATATAATTTCCCGATACTATCCATCCCAGAAGAGTTTTTTGAAGGACGAGATGTTTCGGACCTTGTTTTACTTGACTAACTGACATAAGTTCGAAAAATAACTCAGCTTCAATTAACATATCTATCCGCTGAGATTAAAAAAAATATGGGTCTGCTAAGTTCTTTGGTAAGGCCCAATCTTTCACGTTCGCTGACTGTTCAGAAGGATAGCCTGATATTGTTCTCAAAATCCAAAAATCGAACGGAAACTCACTACCATTAATTCTCGACTTCACACAGTGTGTGTCCAATTCCAAGCATGTTGATGCTCGATTCCTCCCTACGGATTTGTAAACATGGAGCAAGATCTTTAATAATGAAATTTATGATACCTGAGTCAAGCAGAGCTTGCAAATAACTATTAACCGTTTTTTACATTTATTTTTATATCAGAACTTAACCAAAAAAAACTAAGTATGCTTGTTCTCACGCAAGTGAGCTTGTTCTTGTTCTCACATAAGTGCTAACACACTGAGAGTTTTCAAAAGACCGAAAAAATAAAAACTCCGTTTAAACGGTCTTTTGTGTTTTGACTCAAAAACAACAAACTTTGCCCCAACCCAAGTTTCAAATATATTCCTAAATAAATAAGGATGAGGATAGCCGAGATCTAGGAAATAAAAAGTTCTGTGTTCGAATTCAACAAAAAAAAAAAATTTTTTATTTTACAAATTTGTTTTTTTAGTTTGGCCTATTTTAAATGTTAAAAATATGTTGAAGAATTCGATATTCAAATGACATATATTAAATGAATATTAAAAGAATTTAGTTAAACTGATTCTTTTTATGAAGTTCTCCCCCAAACCCAATCATTGAGCTTGACGCATAATAGGGTGTTTATTGTATCTGCACTAAAGGAACTTCGTCTTTGAGTAAGTACATTACGTGCTGAAAAAGACCTTTTGAGGCAAGACGAACAACACGACAAATCAAAATGAAAAATCAAATTGACAAATATCCAAAAGACTTTTATTTTTCAAACTCCCAGTCAAAGGGTCAGTAAATAACCTGATCAAATTTAAACAAAAAATATCTGTGTTTTTCTGAGTCAGACCCTTTAACTCAAAAACCGAATCTAAAGGTTTTTTTCTGACAATTTGTTCAAAGGCTCCATAAATGGACTTATTTTTTAACACGAAGAAACTGATAGCTGTTATTTGCAATCTCTGGAGTCAAGTAATTTTCGGGCCAGTATGTTCTTGCAATTTTTGGTTCGAAAGCTTAAGATCGACGTCGGTAACAAAGGGATGACGCATGCAAATTATGTGAAATAGAAGGTCACATGGAGTAGGAGGAAGCTGGAGGAGGATCTTCGTTTGATGTTGGTAACGCTATGATATTTTCAGTTACCCTGAATCGGTGCAGAACTTTGTGGTGCGATCTTGCACAAATTTGACATCTAGTCGATTTATAGCTCGCTATCGTGGGACCTTTTTGCGGATAATTTAGACTTAGGGAGGCTGACTTCACAAACTGAATCGTTTGCAGCAAGGCGGACGAACGGACTACACTGGGCCGAAAAGTGGTCTTGAGCCAAAAAGTTATTGTAACAACTGCAAGATTTTTAGTTGTTGGCAGAGGAACAAGCCAACGAACTTGTATTAAGTTGCTTGCTGAACACAGTTTTTCCTGTGTTTTTTTACCAGTCTCTTCAGCGGATGGGTGCTGGTACCTACGACTTAATCCTCATAATCCAGTGACTGTTCCTATTTTTGCCTGGTCACTGGATCCACGCTACTCAAAACTAAATGAATAATCATTGAGTTTGCCATTTTCGTATCATCTCCTATGCCTAAAATTGATCCATAAATTGATGACACAGTGTGGAAATTTTTGTTTTTTACTTTAACATTTTATGTTTTTTTCAATTCATCAGGGGTCGTGGATTTAATTTTCTGTTTATTATTTTCCATTTAAAAAAAATTTGATTTGTTTTTCAATAAACAATCGAAAGCGATAAAAAAATTTAATGTAAAATTAAAAATTAAAAAATTTAAATGTAAAATTAATTAAATTAAAATAAATTTTAGTTTTAATTTAAATTTCGATATTAGCCGAAAACGAAAATAAATTATTAAATTAAATAAATATTCATTTTAATTTTAGTGTTCGGCGAATATATATTATATATATATTAATATTAATATAATAACAAAATAATGTATTAATTTTAATAATGAGCGAAAACGAAAAATAATTAATTACTTAATGTTTGGTCATTGAGATTTTTCAATGACCCTTTTTTCCAAAGAACAACACGAAATATTTATTTTCAGAATGTTATAATATAGTTTATTTATTTCGCATATGAAATTAGAGTGAGACAAAGCTCCAATTCATGATGGGTATGCAGTGAGATAAAGGGCATGAGAGCCCCCGCCTTAAAACATAGGCCGAGCGAAAACTCGCTAGCTTAATGCTAAAGATAAAGCCCATTGAAGCCGAGCGGCCAAGAAGAGTCGTCTTGCGACCAACAATAGCGATTAGATAAATATTACAAATATGAAATGACAACTATAATTATTATATTTAAGTGATATAATCTATGCTGTGGCTGCTGCCTGACCCGACACATAATTTAAAGTCGAATAATGTTGATAGTCGAGGCACTGAGATCCCAAAAAAATAGTTGGTCGGCAATGAAACCGAAAAAAATATAAATATATATTAAATCCCCAACACTTGTTGGCAATCATGACATAATATGCATCTTTTCAGACAGTCAAGTAGCACTTAGGACGGCTTATCATCCAACTCTAGGACAGTAAACGTCGCAGATCTCTTAACGAGACGGCGGAGCAGCATGACATTCGCATAATTTGGATACCCGGACACAGGGACCACGAGGGAAATTGCGACGCTGACGAATTAGCAGAGGCAGGGACTACCAACTTTATCCTTCCAGATAAAGAACAAATATGCATCCCCTTAGCATCTTGCAAAAAAGTCGTTCCAGAAGAGACGGTTCCGCACTTCCTATGCCACCGCCAAGCACTTGGGCGTAGGCGACTTCAAACCTTTAGCGCCACTACACTAACGGACCTAACTGTCGTCACAGAGATCCCTCCACGCGGACTTATAGTAGTAGTAAATATAGACACACCAGCAGATTGGAAGGCAGGGATCCCCATAAAGATCCCCTGCCTGAGCATTAGCACAAGAAGTCCAAGCGGATCAAATGAATGCGGGACATCCTAAGCTAGCCGCACTGCAGCCCCAACCTAACCAAAGTTAACATTCTGATAATTCATGTTTAATGATACTAATGATGCAATTATCAAATATTACTAATTTACTACTTTTCAGTGTACAGTGTAAGATAAGGTATTTATCTTCAAAAATATAAAACTTAGGTTACGATTATATACGTCTGGATTATTTTATTCCCTGGAGTGCTACCAAAATAGGGATTTGGGATATGGGAGACTATAAAAACTTCATTAGTTTTGTTACGCTATTAATGGTTTTTAATAGCGGCCGAATAAATACACGATTTTTTATTTTCAATTTTTATTTTGAAGGTTCAATTTTAACCCCAAAAAACCGCCGCTCAACTCAAATGCCGAAATACAAGTACATGAAAGCTTAGCAGTAAAACCTTAAAACCATGCAGCTGTCCATAATTCCGTGGGCAAGAGGCGAGACGGGGGAGACGCACACAGGCACAAGATGAGCTAGTGAGCAGCAGTTTACAAAGCTCTCAAAAACGCATGAGCTACAAATACCAGCAAAGCGCTTGCGAAACTGGGAGCAACAAACAAAAATAGAAACTGCTGATAATCCGCCGCTGCTTCTCCGTTTCAGCGTCTTCTATATCTTTTTAACATTTTCGCCTTTGGCTGCTTGGCCCAACATCCTCCCCCCGTTGAAGGCTGGCCCTTCAACAGAATCCTTAAGGGGCAGAAGACACAGCCTTGACACCGCACGCTTAGCCGTTCCATCAGCAATCCTTAATATGGCTACACGGTTCACTCCGTCACGTCCAGGAATCAACTCCAGTATCCTGGTTAGAGGCCACTTCATTGTGGTTAGATTCTCATCCTTCACCAGGACTATGTCACCGATCCATTTGGAACGCTGCTGCAACAGAGTAAGATACTCCTCCTTCCAACGCGCCCAGAAAACTTGCTGTAAGAAGGAGACTCTCTGCCAGTAAGGTCTGGCTCGATGAATGTTGAAGGTGGACCGCCATTTAAAAAATGAGCCAGATTTAGCACATCGAGGTCAGCAGGATTTTATGAAATCGGCACAAGGGGTCTGGAATTAACGATTGAGGCTATGTGGCATAACAAAGTCCTCAATTCCTCGAAACTAAGAACTGCGAGACCAACTGAACGGTATATGTGATGTTTTGCCGTCTTTACTGGTGCTTCCCACAGACCGCCGAAATGAAGAGAGCGTGGAGGAACCACAGACCGCCACTCAATAGCTTCAGACAGGAAAAATTCGTTCAGAGAAGTCTGGTGATCCTGACTGCATTATCAGACCATATCTGCCTGGGTTTACGTCGCGTACAAATAAACCGTTTGAGCTCGTTCAGAAACGAAGCTGTGGAAAGGTCCTTGATTAACTCCAAATGGATCGACTTCGTACTGAAGCAGATGAACACGCAAATGTGGCATTTGATATGGCCTTTATTCCGAGACTCTGCCTTGTAGAAAAACGGTCCGCAAAAATCCACACTTGTTACGTCAAAGCTTTGAAATCCTTCAACCCTCTCGGTGGGAAGATCAGCCATGATATGTTCCAGAAGCCGAGGCTTAATGCGAAATCAGCGTATGCATTTGTTTAACACCCTTGAAACGGTCATCCTCCCCCCAATGGGCCAGTATTGGGAACGGATTTTCGCAACTAACGCCCGAGGGCCAGAGGGCAGGTTCTTCTCATGAAAGTGGGTCACTATAGCCGAAGTGACGGGATGGCCTCTTGGAAGAATAATAGGATGGCGTCCATCAAAATCTAACGCAGAGTTCTTCAGTCGTCCGTCAACACGAAACAAACCAAAATCGTCTACAAAGGGAGCAAGCGAAGCAATCGGGCTTGAGGGTGGAACCAATCTGCGCGACTTTAACAAGCTCATCTCTTCCTTAAACTCAGTAAGCTGGATGACGCGCATCAGCAGATGGGTTCCTCCTTGGAGATCCTGGACAAAAATTGTAGATGTACGCGAACACCCTCTGTATGGCAGGAAACGAGTTGGAAAACCTTGACAATGATGCAATGTCCTTTGGTGGAGCCGTAGCCAATAAGGTCCGGGCGCGAAGTTCGATGGTTGCCCTTTCAGCCACAATACCGATGGCCCACTCATCCTTGGAGCCGCGAAGAAATGGAGGGCCACGGGAACGACCAGGACCAGATAGTCCTTCTTGACGTCCTCCTGCTCCCGCTGCCACTTCGACCGCACCTGTAGGCCCAAGACCTACTCCCGGGACCATCGCTGCCAAAAGAATTGCTTGATTGACGAGACAAGCCGCCATCGCCGCAAGCACGTTAGACCTTGCTGGTCCGGGGTCCGCGGTGCTGGTGGGGCGATGAGCGGCCCGCCTGTCAACAGGTGCCCGGGAGTCAACGCCTTGCCGTCGCTTGGGTCCTGACTGAGGGCGCCCAAGGGCCTCTAGTTCAGGACGGCCTCGACTCCAACAAGGACGGTCTGCAGCTCCTCTGCGGTCAACTTCGCGCTGCCCACCGCTCGTAGGAGTAGGTGCTTTGCAGACTTCACACCTGCCTCCCATAGTCCGCCCATGTGCGGAGCCCGCGGCGGTATGAATGCAAATACTTATGGCCAGGAATGGGGCTAGTGCAGTGCCATAAGTAACGGTGTTGAGCTTGCACAATTTCAAGGACTCAGATGGGTCTTTTCTCCACACTATCAACTGGTATCGTCGATCTGCTTCATTTACCATTACTTGACGATACATCTTTTTTATGTCGGCTACCAAAGCGAATTTGTTTTGCCGAAACCTAAGAAGAGTTGAGTAACGCTCTTCCTGAATTGTTGGACCCACCATCAACAACTCATTTAAACACTTCTGTGTGGATGTTTTACAGGACGCATCAAAAACAACTCGTAGTTTGACCAGACACACTGGTGGGGTATAACGTAGTGTGGAGAAGCAAGAACATCATTGCTTGCAGGGGACATATGGCTTAAGGATTCGTATTCTTCCATAAATTCCAAATGCATTTTCTTTAAGTTTGGATAATCGTTTCTCGAGCGACAGAAAATGGCGTTTGGCTATCTCGACTGAGTTGCCCAAAACGCTTGGATCCGACTTAAATGGAAGTCTAACTTCAAATCGACCTGAAGGCAGTATTCTTGTAGTCTTCCGATAATGTTCCTCACATAGCTCTTGTTCTGACGACAACATCTTTTTAAAAGATGGAACTTCTTCCAACGACCAGAATTTTTTCAAATTGTTGTCTATTGACTCTAAAGTCTCTTCTTGGCAATTCAGGCTAGAGACCGGCTGTTGAGGAGTTGAGGAATTTGCCATATATTTTCCCGATACTATCCACCCAAGGAGAGTTTTTTGAAGTATGGGATGGTTCGGACCTTGCTTTATTTGACCAACGGACAAAAGCTATAAAAATATGGGTCTGCTAATGGCAAGTTCTTTGATAGGGTTCAATCTTTCACGTTCACTGACTGGTCAGGGTGATAGCCTGAAATTGTTTTCAAAACCCAAAACTCGAACGGAAACTCACTACCATTGATTCTCGACTTCACCACGGTGTCTATCTTTTTCTTTACTTGTGAATTAGTTTGACCAATTCCAAGCAAGTTGATGCACGATTCCTCCCTACGGATCTGTAAGCGTTGAGCAAGATCTTCAGTAATGAAATTAATTTGTGACCCTGAGTCAAGTAATGCTCGGGCCAATATGTGCTCGCCATTTTTTGTTTGTACGCTTACGATCGACATTGCTAACATTGACATTGCATGCAAAGCATGTGAAGTAGAAGGGCCATCATTCGTTAACGCTGGAGGAGGATTTTCTGTAGGTGGTGGTAACGCTAAGTTATTTTCAGTCACTGTAAATCGGTGCAGAAGTTTATGGTGCGATCTTGCACAGATTTGACACCTGGTCGATTTGCACTTCGCTACCGTGTGACCTTTTCGCAGACAATTTAAACAGAGGGCAAGCAAGGCGAGCGAACGGACTGCACTGGGCCAAAAAATGGTCTTGAGCGTTACAATAACTGCAAGCTGGTTTGGCGTTGGCAGAGGAACAAGCCAACGAACTTCTATTAAGTTGCTTGCTAAACCCAGTTTTGTCCTGTTTTGGTTTGCCAGTCTCTTCAGCGGACAGGTGCTGGTACCTACGATTTAGTATTTTTTCTAAATCGGACCACAGCGGCAATTCCTCATAATCCAGTGACTCTTCCCATTTTGGCTTGGTCACTGGATCCACTCTACTCAAAACTAAATGTATAATCATTAAGTTTGCAATTTTAGTATCATCTCCTATGGATAATAGTGATCCATGATGGCACAGTGTCGATGAGACCCCTCAACGACGACGCAGATGGCTGGGAAATTTTCGGAAGGCTGAAAAGTTGACTGATTTGGTTCGCAAAGATGAGACATTCGTTATCATAAACTCTTTTTAGACTAGCTATAGCTTTGTCATAATTACTCTCGGTGACCTGGAATGCCTTGATAGTTCCTAAGGCTTCACCAGAGAGGCAAGAAATTAAATGATTAAATTTTTCGATAACAGGAATGTTCACATCTTTGTCAACTAATGTCTCGAAAAGACTTATACAATTTTTGAATTCCGAATAATTACCACTGAATTTTACTAAACTGGGAAGTCGAGCTCGAGTTGGGGCTGCAGAAATTACAGTAGCTGGACGGGAGTCTTCAGCTGAAGTTAAGGCATTACATAAGGACATAATCCTTGCCTTGGTTGTTATGGCTAACTATTCCAAATCGGCTCCGAAATCATCCAATTCATCTAATTGCTCGATCTGGTCTTGCAAATCATTTGCTTTATAAATTGCCTCATCTAAAACTTGAAGCCTGCACTCTAGGTCGGTTTTGTCTAGAGGAAGTGATCCAGCTTGCAAACGTTCCTCCAACCGGCGAATGTTTTTAACTTTAACATTTAATCTTCTTTTTAAATCAATAAGAGTCGTGGAATTAAGTTTCGGTTTGTTACTCTCCATTTTATAAAATTATTTATTTTTCAATAAAGAAGCGAAAACGATCCAATTTTTAATATTTTATATATTTATTTAAATATTTGTTAAATAAATTTTATTAAAATATTTTTATTGTTAATTAATTAAATTAAATTTTAATTTTAATTTCGATACAGGCGAAAATCGAAAATAATTAATTAATCTTATTTATTTTTTGTAATATAAAAAAATAATTTATTAAATTTAACCAAATCGAAATTGATTAATTAATTGATAGTCGAATAATTTGATAGTCGAGGCAAAGAGTATCCAAAAAAATAGTTGATCGCCAATGACACCGAAAACAATATATCCAACCTAGTTGTAGGGTAGCGCGTCACTTGGCGTTCCGTTAAATAAAATGCGCCAAAAAATGCATATACGTACATACAACAGCGGATAACGGTGGGAAGCGAAAAAGGAAAATATTACCGCTGCATCTATTTGTATGTACACCAAATATTTATGCACATTTATTTTATCTGTAATATGTAAAATAATTTTTGGCTGCACTTAAATTTATTTATTTGGCAAATTTGTATAATCAAGACCGAGGGGTAGGGGCGGCAGTGTGGCGAATAATATATATATATGTTTTTTGATTTGTCCACAGGCAGTACATTTATATAGCAGACATATATTATAATGAACATTTTTAGAACTTTTATACACTTTATTATTTGTTTTTGCTCTACTATTTTTAATTTACGTACATATGCGCCAAGAATTGAAAGGAGGGTGAAAAATTCCAGCACAAGACGGATTTTAATTTTTCTTTTCTCTACTTTCAATTTTTTGCACAAATACCTGTGGTTCTGCTTTCGGATCCTTTAATCCTGGGGCCACTTTCCTGGTACAGTCGATGCAGGTGCAGGGCATGGGGACGACGAATCCTTTCCGTGGCAGCTCGTTGGCGATGAACATTTGGTTTCGCGACGCGGAATTTAAATTGTTTTTATTCACTTTAACCGTCGCGAGCAACTCTTGTATTTTGTATATATGTAAATTATAATTACCGTACCGAAGTTTTATATAAAAAAATATATTTTTATTTAATTTGTTTTTGCATTAGATGTACAATTCAACTTAAGGCTAATTTACGACTGCCCAAGCTTGAGTTAATTGTCTTCCTTGTCATCTCGGGATCGGAGCTTTCCAAGCTTCCCTAAGAACTTTCCCGAAGTTAATTCCGAAGATAATTCCGAAGTTAGAATCCGAATGATTTTGCTGCGATCAGCATGGAAAATTTGGCTAGCAATTCGAATGCCAAAAAGGGGAATCGCGGTGGCATGATTCCAGCGGATGTTTAGTCTAATATTGTTTTGCTGGTGCCGACCGAATAGGGGGAGTTTGTTTATGTTTATGATTGACTCAAGCTTGGCTTGCCGTTTGTGTATTAGGTGCGAGTGTGGGAATAAGTATGATATGAAGAGCTCGTGGGAACTCAGTGCTCGTGGCAAGCGCAGAAATAATTGTTTATAATATTAATATAAAATATAGATTAAACTTCTAGTTAATTCTCCCCCTCCTAAGATGAATCGTCCCGATTCATTACATTTGTGCGGTGAGGGAGGATATTCTATTATTAAGTTCTGTAAATGTTATTTCAATATTTCTTTCATTTTCGTTTTCTGTTACAGTTTCAGTTGTGATTTCAGCTTTGGAAACTTCTATTTCTTTTTGGGTTTTGGTACATTTTATTTGAATTTGTTTTATTATTTTGGGTTTGATTTTGCGTGATTTATATATGATTAAAAGGGTAAGTATAAAAATTAACAATATTAATTCCAGGGATATTTTTGTTTTTCCTAATTTTACAAATGGGTTAATAATGTTTATATTATCTAGACTTAATTCGGAATCATTAGAAAATATGTATTCCGTTATTATATAATTATTGTATTTGTATTGGGATATGTAATCTAACATTTTCTGTTTTTCGTTGATGTATTTTATATTATTAATAATTATGCTTTCATTAAATAAAATCAGAAATGCGCCATTTAATTTGGTTTCGTCTACAGTATTTTCTCCAGTGATGAGAATAGCGCCATCATCTAAGTTTCCAATTGTTTATTTTTTTCTCGTATTTTTGAACAGTTTGCTTTTTTCCATTTAAGAGATTTGTGAAACAAGAGCTCTCGTTTGAGAGTTTACAATAATTATTGAATATTTCTTTTTTAAAGTTTGTTATTTTATAAAATATTCCATTACAGTGTGCTGTCTTATCGTCTATTATTAATTTTCCGTTTATTTGGGCAATTGCCCTTGATGTATATGTCGTAGAATGGTTAGTTTGCCCATTGTACATGTCGTAGAATGGTTAGTTTGCCCATGGTACATGTGCGTACAGCTTTGGTGTGGCGACACATTGTCGCTAGTAGTTTTAAAATGCACAGTAGCTGAGAAAAAGGGACACACTCTGCTGCTGAGCATGGTCTGATCGTAGAGCGCGGACTGAATGCAAGAAACAGAGATGGCAATAGACTTTGCAGAAATGATGAAATTAGAGAAAACTCTGTGTTACGCAGTTCAGTTGGGAAGCGTCTCTTGCAACGAGCAGAACTTGCTGTGCAATCTTGCTGAAAACATGGAAACTTTGGAGGGATCTCCGACATCAGAAGTGGGATCTGCTTTGCCTACTGATCGTGCCACTGATCCGTATTTGTCGGCGTTGGAGCTGCAAAACCGCAACCTACTGGAAATCATCAAAAACATGCAGACACCAAGGGCACCGCCAACCGATGGAAAAGCGTCATATGTAACTCTTCCAAAATTCAATCCTGACAGTGCTGGAGCAGATGCTTCCTCTTGGTGTTCAACAGTGGACCTAATTTTTGCGGATAACGTGCTCGAGGGTAGCAATCTGGTGATCGCCCTAAGCAAGGCACTAGAAGGCGGCGCATCACAGTGGCTTTCCCAAATTTGCTTTGCCGGCATCACTTGGGCTCAGTTCAAGGAGCTGTTTATACAACGCTTTGTTGGAATTGAGACTTCTGCCGCCACGCTATTAAGTGTTTTGAATGGTCGACCAAAGCCGGAGGAGGGCCTCGCTGAATACGGTAGCCGTATTGTGACGCTACTTATGTCAAAATGGAAAACCAAGGATTTGGAAGAAATAGCGGTATCTGTGACTCTGGCTCACATGGCGCAAATAGACAACAAGTTGACACACTGGGTTTTTACAAACAACGTGAAAACTCGCAATGAGCTACAACAACAGTTACACGCACACTCTTTCAAAAAGCGCAGTATAGACGACGATTCAACTGGCTCGGAGCGCAAGAAGTACAAGTTTCCGACACCGATGAAATGTAATTACTGTGGAAAGGTTGGCCATAAATACGCCGAATGCCGTGCTCGCTTGGAAAAGGGCCAGAGCAAAGGAAAAATCCACAGCGGCAGCAACATGACTGGACTGAAGGATCGGTCAAGTGTCAAATGCTTCAAGTGCGACGAAATGGGACATTTTGCATCTGCTTGTCCAAAAGGCCGGACGTATGAGAAGCGGGTAGATATCTGCACAGTAGCTCCACCGACTGGAATAATAAGGGCATCCGGTGAGTCTATTCCATTTTGTTTTGATTCGGGTGCTGAATGCTCCTTAGTGAAGGAAAGCGTCGTGGATAAATTTAAGGGAAAAAGAATAAATAACATTGTAAAACTTAATGGTATAAGTAATGATTCCATTTGTAGTACTCAGCAAGTATTATGTAATATAAATATTGAACAATACTGCTTTGAAATTTTGTTACACGTAATTACGGATAAGTATCTGAAATACGATGTGTTGGTTGGTCGTGAAATCCTTAGCCAGGGCTTTGGAGTAACAATAGAAGCCGAAAAATTCCAAATTTATAAATCAAAAAGGGTAGATGTTTTGACTGTAACTGATTACAAAGATATTTTAAATGCTGATATTGATTTAGTCGAATCCGATAAAATGGCCTTAACAAATATCCTAAAGTGTTACTCTGATTGGTTTATCAGCGGTATCCCAAAAACTCGAGTCTCGACAGGGCAGTTAGAAATTAATTTAATAGATCCACTAAAGACGGTGCAACGACGTCCTTACAGGCTGAGTGAGGAAGAGAAAAACAATGTGCGTTGTAAAATTGATGAATTATTGAAAGCTAATGTTATTCGTCCAAGTTTCTCACCTTTCGCTAGCCCTATGATGTTGGTAAAGAAGAAAAACGGCACTGATCGTCTTTGTGTGGACTATAGGATATTAAATGAGAACACCGTTGCTGATAGGTATCCGTTGCCCCTTATCGCAGACCAGATTGCCAGGCTTCGCGGTGCCAAATATTTTTCGAGCTTAGATATGGCTAGTGGCTTTTACCAAATTCCAGTACATGAAAATTCAATTGAGCGAACAGCGTTTGTAACGCCAGAAGGGCAGTACGAGTTTTTGACCATGCCTTTTGGCTTGAAAAATGCACCTTCTGTGTTCCAGAGGGCCATAATAAGGGCATTAGGAACCCTAGCACACACATATGCTATCGTTTATATTGATGATGTGTTGGTTATAGCCGAAACCAAAGAAGAGGCGTTGGAACGGTTGCGTACTGTGCTAGAAACACTAAGTAAGGCCGGATTTTCGTTTAATGTAACTAAGTGCTCCTTTCTTAAAACTCGTATAGAGTATCTGGGGTTCGAAATAAGCAACGGGGAAAATTAGGCCAAACGCACGTAAAATAAAAGCATTAATTGATTTACCGCCTCCACAATCTGTGTCGCAGTTACGACAATTTATTGGATTGGCTTCATATTTCAGACAGTTCGTTCCAAAATTTTCGGAAACGCTTAAGCCTTTGTATCACCTAACGTCAAAGAAGATTGCAACTTTCGTCTGGCAACCAGACCACGAGCAAATACGAACTAAAATCATATCAGTGTTGACACAGGCACCCGTTTTGATCATATTCGACCCGCAATACGCAATAGAGTTGCACACTGACGCCAGTTCAATCGGCTATGGAGCTATATTATTGCACAAAATTGACAAAAAACCCCATGTCGTCGAGTATTATAGTAAATGTACGTCTCCTGCCGAGTCTAAATACCATTCTTATGAATTAGAAACGCTAGCGGTTGTTAACAGTGTCCGATATTTCCGCCATTACTTGCAGGGACGTAAATTTGTCGTATATACAGATTGCAATTCTTTGAAGGCCAGTCGCACAAAACTTTATTTAACGCCGAGGGTACATAGGTGGTGGGGATTTTTGCAATCGTTTGAGTTCGACTTAGAGTACAGAAAGGGTGAACGAATGGCGCACGTAGATTGTCTATCTCGGAATCCAGTGCCTGAGAAAAATAATGATCAAAATAAAATACCTGTGGAAAATAGTGGTCAGAATAGAATACCTGAGAAGCGAATAAATCTGACTGAGGTAACCGACAATTGGTTAATTTCGGAACAACAGCGTGATAGTGAGATTTTAGAAATATCAACTAAATTAAGAAATAATGAATTACCAGATAATTTAGATAAAACCTATGAATTACGTAAAGGTATTTTGCATAGAAAAATACAGCGAAATGGTAAAACTAAATGTCTACCGGTAATTCCAAGGTAATTTCGGTGGGCAATTATCAATCATGTCCACGAATCAATAATGCATTTGGGTTGGGAAAAGACATTGGATAAGGTTTATAGCTATTATTGGTTTGAAAACATGTCAAAATATGTGCGTCGGTTCGTAGAAAACTGTATCACTTGTAAATTGTCGAAGCCACCTGTAGGTAAAGTGCAGGCAGAGTTACATTCTATTCCTAAAATAGATATTCCGTGGCACACTGTACATATTGACATAACAGGAAAATTGAGTGGTAAAAACGACTTAAAAGAATATGTTATTGTCTTAATAGACGCATTTACAAAATTTGTTTATTTTTACCACACTTTGAAAATAGATACGGAAAGTTGTGTTAAGGCCGTAAGATCAGTTGTCTCTTTATTTGGCTTGCCTACCCGTATTATAGCGGATCAAGGTCGTTGTTTTGCAAGTTCAGATTTTCGTGAGTATTGTTCTTCTCAAAAAATTAATTTGCATTTAATTGCCACCGGTGCGAGTAGGGCCAACGGTCAGGTCGAGCGAGTAATGAGCACACTCAAAAGTATGTTGACGGCTGTGGAAACCGGTCAGAGGTCGTGGCAGGATGCGTTGGCCGAGGTGCAATTGGCAATGAATTGTACGGCGAATAGAGTAACTAAGTTTAGCCCATTAGAATTGTTAATTGGTAAAGAAGCTAGACCTTTTGGCTTACTACCAATAGATGAGGAAGTTGATGACAAAATAGACAGAGAAAATCTAAGAAAAGAAGCAAAACAAAATATGGAAGACGGCGCACGATATGATAAGCGCATAGTTTAGGCGATCATGTTCTGCTTAAGAACGAGGAGCGTCATCAAACTAAGCTTGACCCTAAATTTAAAGGGCCGTTTGAGATTGTCAAAATACTAGATGGAGATAGATATCTGTTAAAGTCCTTAACAAGTAAGCGAACTTACAAATATTCCCATGAATTCTTAAGAGCTTTGCCAAATAATCAGCTAATACACGAAGACAGAGACGGCATGATGGAAAATGCGTCTGACAATGAAGAAAGAGATTCATAAAAAAAAAAGGGGGGCATAAATTAACGTATAGAGATATTCCGAAAAAGAATTTCATGTTATTGTAAAGTGTTAAAGGAACTACACTAATGTTATTTTAATGTGTTAAAGGAACTACACAAATGTTAAAAAGTGTTAAAGGAACTACACTAATGTTATTTTAATGTGTTAAAGGAACTACACAAATGTTAAAAAGTGTTAAAGGAACTACACTAATGTTATATCGTAAGACGTGTGAAAGGAATTACACAATTGTTAAAATGTGCCAAAGGAAATGCACTAAGGTTTTATTTTACAAAAGAGAATAATGTTATTAAAGAATAACAAAATGAATTAATAAGATTATGTTTAATTGAAGAAATGTAATGAATACAGAAGATTTGATATTTATGTAAGTGATTTTTATTTTGAAAGCTTTTGTCCAATACATGAAGTAAAAAGAAAAAAATATCTGTTTAAGAATAAAGAAAAGTTTGAAGAGAAATTGAGTCTCGTGGCATTGAAAACTAAACACACGAGGACGTGTGAGGTGTCAGGAAGGCCGTGTCGTAGAATGGTTAGTTTGCCCATTGTACATGTCGTAGAATGGTTAGTTTGCCCATGGTACATGTGCGTACAGCTTTGGTGTGGCGACACATTGTCGCTAGTAGTTTTAAAATGCACAGTAGCTGAGAAAAAGGGACACACTCTGCTGCTGAGCATGGTCTGATCGTAGAGCGCGGACTGAATGCAAGAAACAGAGATGGCAATAGACTTTGCAGAAATGATGAAATTAGAGAAAACTCTGTGTTACGCAGTTCAGTTGGGAAGCGTCTCTTGCAACGAGCAGAACTTGCTGTGCAATCTTGCTGAAAACATGGAAACTTTGGAGGGATCTCCGACATATATAAGCTACAGATGTTATTTATTATTGGATATCTTATATATATTATAAGTAGGTCTTGGTTTTTTATTATTTTAAAAGTGGAGATGTCTAACAGATCTGTTAGTACAACTGGTTTATTTTCGTGTCTAAATATTTCTTTAATGTCTTGTTCATTTAATATTTTTGTGTTTAAAATGTTTATTTTTGCTAAAGTGATTGTATCGATTAAATTTTGAATATCAAGTGTGATTAATTGTAGTCGGTGTTGTCTTACTTTTGATTCTTTTTTAACAACGATTGTGTTAAGAATTCTTGTCATAAGCTGTACTTCTTGAAATATGCGTGAATTTATTGTAAATTGTTTGTTATTGTTTTCTGTCAGTTCGTTAATTTTGTTTTCGATTCTTATTAAGTCGTCATGGTCCGGTGTACCTGAGAGCCATTTCCATGCTGTGCCCAATTCATTAATACCTCTTTTATTTCTGGATGGTAATAGTTGGGACATAAGGATTTTGATAATGTTTAGGTTTTGTGAAATATCCCATTCTAAGTCTGAGTTTTTGCTGCTATTAGTAATTTTATCTTCAACTCTAATTATTTCTCTATAAAAACTAAGGTTCGTAATGTGGAATAGGTCCTCAAATGAATTGTACGTCATTACATCTTTTTCGTCTTTTAGCAATAAGTATTCATTGTTTGTGTAGTCAATAATTTCCGTGTGACAAATGGTAATTAGAATGGTGAGTACAAATGCGATTTCCATCGTCTGTAAAGTATGGATTATTTAATATTATCTTTATGGATAACTCTCTTTCTATTATTAATCATTACTTTATTGGGTAAATTTTCCTGAACGACTTGTTTTTTAAATCTGGGACCTAATTTGTTTCTTTCTCCGTGTATTTTTTCGTAAACTACTTCTCCTACATGATAATTTTTTTCTAATTTATTTTTGTTATGATAATCTAACATTTTAGATTGTGTTATCTGTAATGTACTGGCGACTGAAGCCACCAAAAAAAATTCAAAAGGAAAAAAAAAGACAAATGTTCTTTTTTGGATTTTTTTTTTTATTTGGCGCCAAAGGTACCAAGCATAAAATTACCGATTAGGTAAACTAAGAGTTGCCATCTGAGATGCAGCCTCTTATCAGCTGTAACAGGTATGCACTGGAAAGCTGCATTTACCTATCATGGCGTAATTTTTGACCTACCTAGATTTCCGCTCTGGAATATTAAGCTTTTCGATCGAACCTTCAGAGCAGGAAGACCTGTCCAAATTTACCCAGATTAACCTGCCAACTAGAGCGTATTCCGCCAACCCATTCCCACGGAATTATAAGAAGGAAGGAAGAAAAATAGGAACCCATTGGAGACATCGGCCTTATATAGGAGAACCCACCTCCACGTGGGTCATCTATCGGCCCGGCATCCAGGCAGAGCAAGCCTAAGCCGGCCCAGCGAACCGCCAGTGTCCCGCGGAGCGCCTAATCAATCCCCTCGAGGGATCGGCAACTTCGCGGGCCAGCAAGTTTTTTTTGGGATGTGAAAAGTGGCCAAAAAGCCCAGTGAAGAAATGTGAAAAATAACCTAAAGTCCCCCTAAACCATGTGCACACTGAAAAAAAATCTAAGGCAGAAAATATTATGGAATTTATAAATAATAACAAAGATCAATGCTAGTGAACTAAGAACATAAAAAAATAAAAAAAAAAAAAAAATGTACATGAAAACGAAAAATACATTTTTTTTTGGTTATAAAAAAAAAAAAAAAAATTTTGCGAGTGATATACACTGCAAACAATGAAGTGAACTTTTAAATAAATAATCGTTTAAAAAAATGTGGCGAGAACAGTACTAAAATATAGATAAAGAGAAAAAAAAACCAATAAAAAAAATCTAAAAATGTTAAATAAATAGTTAAAAATAAAAAAAAAAAAAATAAAGAATGAGTTAAAAAAAATAAAAATACATAAATGAAGCTAAAAAAAAAAATGTGAAAACGTCTTTTGTTTTGGTTTTGCATGGAAAAAACCAGGTAGAGATCGCAGTGATAAGAGTAGAAGTGCAAGAATGCACAGAAGAATGCGTTAGTGTGAGTTCGATTTGATGGAGCAAAGAATCAGTTAAAGAAAAGCTCTGGTGTTTTATATAAAAAGTAAAATTATTTGCCGTCTCAGATATATCCCAAAATTATGGGAAAAGCCCCAAAATTCTGTTTCCAGCACACCAGCGCCGGGAGATCGATCTTTCGTCGAGGGATATGCACGTGAGTTTAATTTTCTAAATTTTTTTTATTCAATTTTTACAACAAAACAACTGCATGCAATTATGATTTCTGTTGTTGTAATTTAAATCCCTCACAAAACCCAATTTTGCGGATTAAAAGATGATAAAGATTAAAGAACGGTTATGATCACGGCGAGCTTATCTTTTGTTGTTTTGCTTTGAATTTGTCAAAAAGCTTTTGCTACACTGAGAAAAATTTACAACTGAATTTTGGTTAATTTAATAAAAAAAATTTACAAATAATTTACAATTAACAATAAAGTTTAAATTTATTTTCGAATATTGCCTGCTAGGTTTATTGCCACTATTTGCCACGTTTAGCATAGGAATTTGAATTTTTGTTTAAATTTTTTTTTGAAATTAATTATGCCATTATTACTTTAATATGTTAATGCCTTTTAATATAATTATATTCTTTTATATTTAATTTTAATTCATTTTTATATATACTATTTTTTATATATACTATTATTCCGCATACCATTTTTGAATATTGGATATCAACCTTTGGTTATACACATTTTTTATCGCACAGAAACAAAATGTATCTTTTGATTATACACTTTTATAACGTTTAAAAAAAAATAATATAATGAACAACTAAATCCCTAACAGAACTATGCTGTTGTTTCTCCGGTCCTAGGGTATGAAGGGATCCTCAGAGCCATGCTCGAGCGGAGAGGATCATAGGTTGGGTAGGGCATAAAGCGAACACCACTCCATCTGTGTATCGCAACCTTTTCATTTCTCACCTCTTTCTCTATCCCTTCTTCTAATTTCTCTGAAATCGTCCTTCTGTTCTTCCGGTTATCGTTTAGCTCTCTAAAAATTTCCGCAGTTTTTCTGTTTGATTATTTTTTTTTTGGTCGCAGCACGCTAAATTCTAATTCTTATTAATAATAATGGGTAGTTAGTGTTGGATTCTATACGGAGCAAGACCACCACCCCCAAAGCCGACGAGCTAGAGCCGGAAAATTAAAGCGTGCCCCGCAAGTATAGAATCCCGGCTGGATCGCTACTACCGTTACACGTTACAGTTAATTATTAATTAAGAAAAAGTGGCGCCCAACGTGTGGGGCCTTAGTGAAAAAATTTAAGTTCATTAAGACTCGCAAAGGACATAATTTCAGAAATTCTTTCATTTCTTCGTTACTTTAAAATTTCACCTTTCTAAATTTTTGATTGTCGAATTCATGCCGAAAGAAAAAAAAAAAATCAAAACTTCGGTTGATTTTCTGTCCGCGATTGAAAAAACCAATCACTGAGCTACTCAAACTGTTCTGTAAAGGAAGTTATCGAGGAACAAAGAGGAAAATACTGGCATAACTTGCGAGATGCGCCGTATCCTAACTTCGTAACTTCTGAATCTAAATTCTCGCTACTGGAAGGAAAATTTGTTTGCATTGGAATACGAGTGTAAAAGTACACCGTCCAAAACTTAGGTAGAAAGAAAGAATTATCTTTTGAATAAGTTTAAATTAATTTGAACGAATTTTCTTCCAAACTCTATACACCTTTTGAGAAATTTAAGAAAAGAAAATGTACATATCCCTGGACACGAGAAAAACAAGCTAAGGGTTCAGTTTATATAAATTTTATTGAGTTATATTGATCTTTATTACTTTTTCTTAATTAATAATTAACTGTAACGTGTAACGGTAGTAGCGATCCAGCCGGGATTCTATACTTGCGGGGCACGCTTTAATTTTCCGGCTCTAGCTCGTCGGCTTTGGGGGTGGTGGTCTTGCTCCGTATAGAATCCAACACTAACTACCCATTATTATTAATAAGAATTAGAATTTAGCGTGCTGCGACCAAAAAAAAAAATAATCAAACAGAAAAACTGCGGAAATTTTTAGAGAGCTAAACGATAACCGGAAGAACAGAAGGACGAATTCAGAGAAATTAGAAGAAGGGATAGAGAAAGAGGTGAGAAATGAAAAGGTTGCGATACACAGATGGAGTGGTGTTCGCTTTATGCCCTACCCAACCTATGATCCTCTCCGCTCGAGCATGGCTCTGAGGATCCCTTCATACCCTAGGACCGGAGAAACAACAGCATAGTTCGTTTACGGATTTAGTTGTTCATTATATTATTTTTTTTTTTTAAACGTTATAAAAGTGCATAATTAAAAGATACATTTTGTTTCTGTGCGATAAAAAATGTGTATAACCAAAGGTTGATATCCAATATTCAAAAATGGTATGCGGAATAATAGTATATATAAAAAATAGTATATATAAAAATGAATTAAAATTAAATATAAAAGAATATAATTATATTAAAAGGCATTAACATATTAAAGTAATAATGGCATAATTAATTTCAAAAAAAAATTTAAACAAAAATTCAAATTCCTATGCTAAACGTGGCAAATAGTGGCAATAAACCTAGCAGGCAATATTCGAAAATAAATTTAAACTTTATTGTTAATTGTAAATTATTTGTAAATTTTTTTTATTAAATTAACCAAAATTCAGTTGTAAATTTTTCTCAGTGTAGCAAAAGCTTTTTGACAAATTCAAAGCAAAACAACAAAAGATAAGCTCGCCGTGATCATAACCGTTCTTTAATCTTTATCATCTTTTAATCCGCAAAATTGGTTTTGTGAGGGATTTAAATTACAACAACAGAAATCATAATTGCATGCAGTTGTTTTGTTGTAAAAATTGAATAAAAAAAATTTAGAAAATTAAACTCACGTGCATATCCCTCGACGAAAGATCGATCTCCCGGCGCTGGTGTGCTGGAAACAGAATTTTGGGGCTTTTCCCATAATTTTGGGATATATCTGAGACGGCAAATAATTTTACTTTTTATATAAAACACCAGAGCTTTTCTTTAACTGATTCTTTGCTCCATCAAATCGAACTCACACTAACGCATTCTTCTGTGCATTCTTGCACTTCTACTCTTATCACTGCGATCTCTACCTGGTTTTTCCATGCAAAACCAAAACAAAAGACGTTTTCACATTTTTTTTTTTAGCTTCATTTATGTATTTTTATTTTTTTTAACTCATTCTTTATTTTTTTTTTTTTTTTATTTTTAACTATTTATTTAACATTTTTAGATTTTTTTTATTGGTTTTTTTTTTCTCTTTATCTATATTTTAGTACTGTTCTCGCCACATTTTTTTTTTAAACGATTATTTATTTAAAAGTTCACTTCATTGTTTGCAGTGTATATCACTCGCAAATTTTTTTTTTTTTTTTATAACCAAAAAAAAAATGTATTTTTCGTTTTCATGTACATTTTTTTTTTTTTTTTTATGTTCTTTAGTTCACTAGCATTGATCTTTGTTATTATTTATAATTTCCATAATATTTTCTGCCTTAGATTTTTTTTCAGTGTGCACATGGTTTAGGGGGACTTTAGGTTATTTTTCACATTTCTTCACTGGGCTTTTTGGCCACTTTTCACATCCCAAAAAAAAACTTGCTGGCCCGCGAAGTTGCCGATCCCTCGAGGGGATTGATTAGGCGCTCCGCGGGACACTGGCGGTTCGCTGGGCCGGCTTAGGCTTGCTCTGCCTGGATGCCGGGCCGATAGATGACCCACGTGGAGGTGGGTTCTCCTATATAAGGCCGATGTCTCCAATGGGTTCCTATTTTTCTTCCTTCCTTCTTATAATTCCGCGGGAATGGGTTGGCGGAATACGCTCTAGTTGGCAGGTTAATCTGGGTAAATTTGGACAGGTCTTCCTGCTCTGAAGGTTCGATCGAAAAGCTTAATATTCCAGAGCGGAAATCTAGGTAGGTCAAAAATTACGCCATGATAGGTAAATGCAGCTTTCCAGTGCATACCTGTTACAGCTGATAAGAGGCTGCATCTCAGATGGCAACTCTTAGTTTACCTAATCGGTAATTTTATGCTTGGTACCTTTGGCGCCAAATAAAAAAAAAAATCCAAAAAAGAACATTTGTCTTTTTTTTTCCTTTTGAATTTTTTTTGGTGGCTTCAGTCGCCAGTACAGTAATTTTAGCGGTATGTCGCTGTGATCTATTTTGTTAAATAGGATATCATAGGGTTTTTGATTTGTTACTGAGTGGATTGTCATGTTGTAATTTTTTGCAGCTCTTATAATAATTTCAGAATAATCTAAGAGGCGGTATTCATCTTTAATACAGCGAGCTATTTCAGTTAAGGTTGAATGGACTCTTTCAACTTGTCCGTTCGAAAGGCTATGTCTAGGGTCTGCATAATGAATGGATATACCTGAACGTTTTAGGAATGATTTAAATTGTGCCGATGTGAAACTCGGCTCGTTGTCAGTCATAATTGTTTTTACTAATGGGAATGTTTGTAATATTTCATATACTTTGGAGTCAATGTTCTTTTTGTTAGTGATTTCTTTTACCACTAGGTATTTGGAGTAGGAATCAATGCAAGATAAAAAGGTAAGACTTTGTGCATAGTAAATGTCAATATGTAAATGCTGACCTTCTGTTTTGGGAATGGGAGTTTCTCCAATAGGAATTTGTATTGGATTTCTGTTATATTTATTTGTATTGCCAATTTCGCAATTTGTGATATATTCTTTTAATTTTTTGTATAAACTTGGCCAATAATACAGTCTGGAGATTTGTTTATAATTTTCCTCTAATCCTCTATGAGCTCGACAGTGGGTTTCTTCTATTATTATTGCTTTATCATCATTATTAGTTATATCTTGAACAAAAATTTTTGTATATAGAAATTTATTTGTAAAATTGTTTTTTAATGGAATTTGTATTTCATATAATACTTCAGGGGTACAGTGAATTCCTGTGCTAATATTGGGTTGCAGATATTCATTTAGAATTGTAACTAAATTTTCTGGTTGGTCGTATTCGATGATATGGCGTCTATTTTCGAATACATTTATTTGTTCATGTATTGTAAAGTTTCCTTTTGCTATTAAAAGTTGTTGTTTGAATTGGTTAAGGGGCTTTTTTGTTTCACTTAAAATGTTATCGAAGCTACTTTCGGCTGAGTGCTGAGTGTCGGTAATATCTGTATCTTCTTCGGAAATATTATTTATTTCGATTCGGGACAATGCGTCTGCTACTACATTGGTAGTACCTGGCTTATAAAGAATTTTTTGGTTGAAGCTTTCTATGTAATTAAACCATCTTTTTAATTCTACATTTGGGTTTTTATCTGAAATTGCGTACGAGAGTGGTTGATGGTCCGTATGAATTTCTAGTCCTGATACTCCGTATAAGTAATTTCTTAAGTTTTTTAATGCCCATACTATTGCCAAAAGTTCTTTTTTGTTAGTCGCGTAACCTCTTTCAGTTTTATTCAATGTTTTAGATATAAAAGTGATTGGATTTCCGTCTTCAGACAGTACTGCTCCTATAGCTAAATCTGAGGCGTCGGTCGTTATTTTTATTTACATTTTTTGACATTCATTTAGAAATTTTTCCATTGGAGCCTTCTAAAAATCTAGTTAATGGTTTGGCAATTGTTGCATAATTTTTTACGAATTTCCTATAGTATCCAGTAAGACCTAGGAAACTACGTAGCTCTCTGATGTTTTTAGGAATTGGATATTTTGAAATGGTTTCTATTTTTTCAGGATCTGTTTTAATAATATTTTGTGCTACAACATATCCAAGAAATGAAGTTTCTAGTTTAAAAAATTTTGATTTTTCTAATGAAATTTTCATGTTTGCTTTATGTAAAATGTTAATAACTGAGCTAAGATCATTAAAATGTTGTTTTAGAGAGTGGGAAAAAATAATGATGTCGTCCATGTAAACATGGCAAAATTTCGCAACATGTTCCCTAAGTATATCGTCCATTGCTCTCTGGAAGATGCGAGGCGCGTTTGTTAGCCCAAATGGCATTCTTATGAATTCGAATTTTCCATTGTTAATGGAAAATGAAGTTTTTTCGACGTCTGATTCTTTCATGAGGATTTGGTGGAATCCTGATTCTAAGTCAATGGTACTAAAGTATTTTGCTTTTCCTAGGTTAGATAAAATAACTGACGGGTCCTGCATGGGATATCTGTCTGGAATGGTGCTGAGGTTCAATGTTCTAAAATCAATGCAAAGTCTGTGTTTGGGGGTGCCGTCCTCGTTAGTACCTTTTTTTGATACTACTATGACTGGTGAATTGTACGGACTTTTGCTGGGTCTAATAATTTGATCTTCGATCATGCGACTTATTTCTTGGTTGACAAACTCGTTTACTGCTTGAGAGTAAGGATATTGCCTTGAGTAAATGGGTCTATCATTAACTGTGTCTATTTAACAGCGGACATCGGTTCGAAATGGTAGATTCGTGTTTATATCGGAATGTACCTTTTTAATAGTTTTTATAATTTTTTCAGTGTAGTTTGCTATTTCGGTTGCATCATTTTCAAATGTTTTGATGTCGGCGCTTTTTTTAACTGCGCTGTCTCTATTTTCATATGCTAAATTGTTTATTTCATTTATGTCGGACTTGGCTTCGACGAAATGCTCGGGATCTGAATGTCCCAAACTATTTGATTCATAGTTGTCAGAATTGTTGCTGACAGTGCTTTTGGAATCGAAGTGTTCCAAGCTATTTGTGTCGGTATGAACATCGACGGCGTGTTCGGGGTTTATGTACCCCAAACTTTCTGTTCCAACTGTGTTTTTCATTAGAAAACTTGTGGAATTTAAGTATTTATCTAATATAAATTTTTTTAGAGGAAGTAGTGTTATTTCCTCTTTCATTTCTAATAGATTAAATTTGTCCTCATAATATAACATTTCAATTTTTCCATTAAATTTTAATGTGTCATTGCTCATGTCAATGACCGCTCCTATTTTTTTTAGTAAATTGTACCCTACTAATAAGTCTGCCTTCAATCCGTCTATTTCATAAAATATGTGTTTTGTGTCAAAAATTGTTATGAAATGGTATATTTTAATTACTGAGTACCCGTTAACTGTCGAGACTCTTTTATAGATTGGCAATTCTATTCCATTTTTGTAAATACCTTTTTTTATGTAGCAAGCTGTGGCTCCTGTATCTATTAAAATATTAAATTTTTTGTCTATTTTTTTATCAAATCGAAAAATGTGTGGAAGGCCTACTGTTCTCCTAAAAAATGGTCTTCTTCGATATTGTTTATGCGCATTTGTTTGTTTTTAGGTTGAGATGATGACTCAATTTGCGTGCGTTTGGCTGCATGCTCTGGTTGTTGAAAAGGTTTCCTTTCCTGATTAAAGGAATTATTTTGGAAACTATTTCTGTTTTGGTATTGCCCACCATTAGGTGCTGCTTGATTATACGGGTTTTTATTTAGGATTTGGATACTGGCGTCCAGTTCCATTGGTTCGCTCTTGTTTTGGAAAGTATTATTCCCTTGTGTCCAAACATTATTATTTGGATAATTATTGGGATAAAACCGAGCATTATTGTTTTGATAGTTATTTGCGTATTGATTGCTATTATTTTGGAAAGTATTAGTTTTGTATTGAGAAACATTGTTATTAAAATGGTTGGGGTTGTGGTAATTTGAATTTTGTCTATTAAAATTCTGGTGGCTATCATTGGTTCTATTTAGGCGCAATTGATTGCCTTGATTATAACCATCAAATTTATAATTAGAATCATTGGGAGTTCGTAAGTTGTCGTTAAAGCGACGCTGATAAGGTGCGCTGAAACGATAAGCGAACTGAGCCCTCATCTGGTTACTTTCCATTTCTTGCACTCTAGCTAAAGCGTTTGGCAAGTCTGGAGGACTGAGGGAAAAAAGCATACCGGAAATTGGGCCGTTCAGGCCAGTTATAAATACTCTTAAGGCATTTTGTGTCTGAGATTTGTTTCTGTAGTTATAGGATTATCTTTCCCATAAGTCATTATGGTTTTATTTATTAATAAGGTTAACTTTTTATTAACCAAATTATAAAAGTCCATAACTGAGAATTTGTTTTGTGTAAGGACACTTAGTTCTTGTTCGATAATGTGAATTGGCCTCTTATCGCTGAAGACGAAATCTAGCCTGGCCAAAATTGCGTCAAAGTTTAGAACAGTTCCATGGTTTGTTAAAGCATAATTTGCTTTGCCTGTTATTTTGTTTCTTAAAATAGTTAGGGCTACAAAGTAGCGCCGGCTTTTGCGGACATAAAGTCCCATCACTGTTTCGGCGGCTTCCCGCCAGGCTACATAATTTTCTAAATTTCCAGAGAATGTGGGCATGGATTTGACGACTTCTAATGTTTCGTCGCATGGAATATTGTCGTCGATCGGTTCTATTTCGTATTCAGTCACTAAGTTTGATCTTGAGTCTAGAAGGGCTCGTAAGTTTTTAATTTCATCTTGTAACGGTGATACGTTACTGGCAATCAGTCGGACAATTAAGTCTGTTGTTAACGTTTGTTCGGGGGCTTGTTTGTTGATGTTAGCACTGTGGCTAGTAGACGGACCGTTTGTATCTGTCATTTTGAAGTTTAGTAAGGCATTTATTAGTTCGTCCAGGATTAATCACTTGCGTTTTAGCGGAAGGACCTTTTTTGTTTTTGAAAACTGGTTTCACAATTTTTTATTTTTTTTAAGTTCTTATTCATCTAGGATTTTTTAAAAAAAATTTGAATCAATATATATGTACTAATACGAATATATATATCCGAACATAGGTTTTTCAAAAAAAAATTTTCATTATCTAAATATATAATATTTATAAATTATAACGGTAAATCTATCCTCACGGTGTACTTTAAAATCCTGAAGATGGGTCGATAGTTTTATCCAATGAGGTTTCTCAAATCGTCCGATTAGTCTTCCTTCCTTCCTTGTCTCGTAGGTCTTCCTTCTTTGGTTGTTGTTCAAGCATTGAACACGATTAGAATCCAAAGATAGAGTCTCAAGGGATCGGAGCCATGGAAATAAGAGATAAGCATGATTTGAGACCGATCCCCTGCAGCCTAAGTACATATGTACATATGTGGTGCACTTGAAGCACTTAGAAAAGGGTCACATAGCATGTCAGCGTAGAGTTCGTTGATAAGTATTTTTAAATAGATTTAAGATTTTCATGTATCTTTCTTATAAGAGAATGGAAATAAATAAAAACAGTTTTAAAACGGAACTCATTGGAGTAATACCTAAATTATTGGGCTCCTCTTAACATTTGGTCCTTCGAGACACCCTGACGTTTTCCCCCCTGTGGTAAGAGACTCAGGTTTAAAAAACTGGCACCTATAAGTGGCTGTAGAAAAACACAAATTCTCAGCCCAGGGTAGCTAAAAAATAAGGCTACGATCTGGGTAAAAAAGAGCCCAGTTTAAAAATCGTAGTCTTCTGTCGATTCCCCCCAAGAGGTAAGGAACACAGAAAATAAAACCAAATAAATGCCAATGTGCATAAATAAATAGAAATTTGTACTTTTCTATAAAGTATTTTTTTTTTTCGGAACAATACCGAAATAAAAAAAAAATATATAAGTTAAAAAGATTATATTAATATTCTTTTAAAAAAAGAATTAATCTTTTATGTTTAGTTTATTTGAGTGTCGAATTAGAACTGACAATTATGATTCTTATAATTTATAACTAAACCTATGTGTCGCTCCGTCGCTGCCGTGATCGCAGTCCCGGTTGCTGCTGCTGCTGGCGTCCCTCGATGTCATTGGTAGCTGGTGTTGTTGCTGTAACTGAAGTCCATGTCTTTGCTCCTAATTGGTCAATGCAAGTACATTATGTTGTTGGTAGATGTACTTGCCAGTGGGTTCAGTGAGCTTGCCAAATATTTTGGTGTTTTCTTTCTTTTGGCTTTCCCACGATCGCAAGCATAATCAATGCTTACTCAGCTCGCAAGCATAATCAATGCTTACTCAGCGCACGTGTCTTTCGATCCGTGTGACCCTTATTGGTGCCACGGCATCATATTGCGTCCGGTGCACGGTGCACTCAATGTGGTTGCGTAAGCTCTGTTGCTTTTAAGAACTTATGGGCATGTGACTGGACTTAACGTTTTATTAACTAATTTAGTATTTGACATTTTAGGTGTTAACTCTTCCCCCCTTAAACGCGGGCGTCCTCGTTCGCAACGTAGAAGAGAACTGGGTTTGGTGAGGATGAATCCGCCGGTGCTTTTGTTGTTTTTGGGGCAGCTTCTTTTAGTTTGCACTTTCTAACTAGCATTGTGATCAGACTTATGATCATTATGAGCAGGATAGTGGCTGACGTATAATTCACGGATACCTCGATTGCCTTCTCTTCCTTAATTTTGTTCAGGATCTTGGTGTTATTTATATTTAGTTCCTTGATTAGTTGAAGGGAGAGGACTTCCTTAATTTTAGGGTTTGCTTCTGAGAGTTGGAAAAGCGGGGGTTCTGGCTCCACTACAGTGACTTCTTCTGTTCTGTAGATGTTTTCGCCGATTTGTACTGTGGAGTTTCTGTACTGGATGATGAATGATCCTTGGAGATTAAGGTTCTTTCCGTCTAATGACACCATTCCATTAAAGTCGTTCAGCATCAGTGTACCCGGTAGTAATTCCTCAAAATCGGGCACGTGTTGACTATTGATTGCCTTGCATTCCGGTGGTCTTAAGTTTAATAGAGCGCTCACACAAGTGTCGTTGCTTAAGTCTAAGAGTTTTTCCTTGACACAAATTGTTCTATCGTTATGCGATTCACATGGTTTCGATATCGCAAATAGTTCTTTCTTACATTCTAACAAGTTTTCGAATTTTATGTCATTTATTACTTGAGCCTTTTTTACTGCTTTGACTAATAGAGTTCTACAGGTTTCATTACTTATTATTGGGATACTTATGATATACAGAAGGTCGTTATTATTTGATGCAAGTTTGACTTTTGAAAATTCTAATAGTTCTTCAATATTAATGAATAGGTTATGTTCTTTATTAAAGATTGTTTCTATAATATTCGTTTCAATTGTTGAGAATATAAAAGAGTTTACAATATTTGTTTTGGCCCAAGTTATAGCATGTAGTATATTGGAGATTTCTTCTTTTATTATTTGAATTTTATATCTAAGAATATTTGCCTCTTCGTTAATTATTTCATTTGAATTTTTAGTTACTTTCAGAATAGCATTCGTTACGTTACTTATTTGATTAATTTTCTCGCTTAAAAGTTTATTTATTATAACTTGTTTGTTATTATTTTCTAATTGTCCGTTTATTTTGTTTTTTAATATTTCGTGGTCATGGTGGTCCGGTGATCCTGCCAACCATTTCCATGCCGATCCTAAGATTTCTATTGCTCTTTTTTGTCTATTGTTCGTTCTTAATTTGAGAAGGTTTTGTTTTATTTGAGATATTTCATAAGACAAGTAAGGGTACAGATGATGTGATGGAGTGAGGTGGTTTAGTCCCTGTTGAAGTTGGTCAAATGTGTTGTGGTATTCTTTTATGTCAAATGTATGGATGATTTTAAATGTTCCCTCTTGTTTGGCCGCACGTCCAGTTTCAAGTGAAATCACCTGTGAGTTGGAATAGTCGAGAACTGTGGACAGACCCAGGCAAGTTGGTATGAATAGTCTGAAAGTTAGTTTCTAATGTTATTCTTGTGTATTACTTTCCCGGATTGAGTTTTAATTGTAGTGTTATTATTTTCCTTTACTGTTTCTTTTCTATAGCGTGGGGTAAGTTTGCTACCTAGTCTTTTGTCAATTTTTACATGAATTATATCTCCTGTCTCGTATTGTTTTGGCTGTTCTTTATCCTGGTTATGATATTCTAAGTCGGCTACTTGTTTTTTCTTTATTTTTTCCCTGATTTCGGTACGCTGTTTTTCTATATCTTCCGTAGTGTTCGGAGTGGGGCTTCTGAAAAACACCTCAACTGGCTTTTCCTTTATTACTGAATGAATAGACCTATTGTATTCTTCGACTGATTTAAAAATTAAGTCTTCGAATGTTATACTTCCGTTATCTTTTTTAATGCATCTCATGATTTCAGAAAGCGTTGAGTGAAATCGTTCTACTTGGCCGTTGCTTGTTGAAGCGTATGGGGCTGTTGTATGGACTGCTATTTTAAGTTGATCTTCTAAAAGGAATCGAATCGCAGCAGAGTTTAAGGCGCGTTCGTTATCCATTACTACCCACTTGTGCATACCGAAAGCTATCAGAGGAGTTTTGATATCCTCGGAGGCTCTTGACTTTAATATCTTGATTTGGGCGTATTTAGAGAACTTGTCGAGACCAGTTAAAATATTATGTTTTTCTGTAATGTAAATGTCTATGTGGATGATTTCTCCTGGGTACTTAGGGATGGGAGTTGGTTGGATTGCCCCTTTTGGTGGGTGTCTTTCGTATTTTGATTCTCTACAGGTTTGACAAGAGTGGACTATTGCATGAATTTTTCTTTGAGCTTGCGGGAAGAAATATTTCTTAAATATCTGTATTTTGTTTTCTTTCGCGTCCCTGTGTGCCCTTTTATGCTCTAATATAATGATCTGGTTCTGGGTTGTTTCTGAGGTTACATCTTCAACCTGATTACTAGTAAACCTAACTTTGTAAGACTTGAAGTGTGTAGGGTAAATAGCTTGAATTTTGGCCATTATTTCTTCTGAAGTGTAGATACCGTTGATAATTCTGGGATCTAGTCGGACGCGGAGTATATTTATGATTTCTTGTTCCGTGTAAGAATTCTTTTTTATTATATGACGATAGAAAGTTGGGAATGGAGTTTCGAGATTATACGAATCAGTGTTTTCTTTTAATAAAAAAAGTTGGTTTTTAAATACGTTTATCGGGGCTTCTACTGAAAATATTAGGTTATGTGAAGAACTTTCGTCGCTGTGAATTGTAGAGTCTGAATGGATTGAATTAATTTCTCGTCGAGCTCTGGATAGGGCGTCTGCTACCACATTAGCTACACCGGGCTTGTATTTAATCTCGGGGCTATATTCACCGATAATATCTCTCCAGCGTTTAAGCTTGGCATTGTGATTATTTGCACTATTCGAAAACGTCAGGGGTTGGTGGTCGGTATAAATTGTCACTTTCGAATATCCGTACAGATAATGCCTTAAGCTTTGAAGGGCCCATACGATAGCTAACATTTCCCTTTCGTTCGTTGCGTAGTTTTCTTCCGTTTTTGAGAGTGTACGGGATATGAATGTTATTGGTCTGTGATTCTGTTCTAACACGGCACCTATGGCAAAATTTGATGCGTCTGTAGTAAGTTGGAATTCCTTCGTGAAGTCTGGATACGCTAATGTTACATCACTAGATATAAGCGTGTTTTTAAGTTTTTCGAATGCACCCGCTGCTTCTTTGTCTAAGTTAATGGCTATTCTGCTTGACTTGTATTTGGATACCCGTCCCTCTTCTCCTCTGAGGAGAACAGTTTGAGGTTTGGCTATCTTCGCATAATCCTTAATAAATCTCCTATAATAACTTGTCATTCCTAAAAATGATCGAAGTTCTTTTAGTGTTTTTGGTATTGGGAAGTTTTTAATTGCCTTGATTTTTTCGATGTTGGTTTTAACTCCATCCTCTGAGATCGTATATCCTAGAAAGTCTACCTCTTTCTTGAAAAAGTGGCATTTGTCAATTTGAATCCTCATATTGGCTTTTTGTAGAGTTAGGAACACTTTGTTTAGGTTTTCGGCATGATCGTTTTCTGTTTTGCTGAAAACGATGATGTCGTCGACGTACACATAGCAGATTTTCCCTATGTGTTCCCTTAAAATGTCGTCTAATGCTCTTTGGAATATGGCTGGTGAATTTTTTAATCCGAATGGTAATCTGGTAAATTCATATTTCCCTCCATTCACTGCGAATGCAGTTTTTTCCATGTCTGACTCTTTAAGTGGTATTTGGTGAAATCCACTTTTTAGGTCTAGTACTGAGAAAAATCTATTGTTTCCTAATTGTGCGATTATTTCGCCTATTTCGGGGATGGGGTATCGATCGGATATTGTGACCTCGTTGAGCTTCCTATAATCAATAACTAACCTGTATTTTTGTTTTTCATTAGGGTCTGTTTTCTTCGGGACTACCCAAACTGGTGCATTATAGGGTGACCGTGAGGATCTAATAATGCCATCTTGTAGCATTTCTTGGATTTGCCTTTCTACTTCTTGTCTAAGCGATGCTGGATATGGGTAGTGTTTTCCGTAAACTGGGGTATCGGAGGAAGTTCTAATTTCTCCTACGACTCTGGTTGTGTAAGTTAGTTTGGTTTCGGGGTCAGCGAAAAGGTTTTTATGGGTGTCGGTGAAACTTTTAATTATTTCTTTTTGAGTTTCTGTCATATGCTCGTCTATTGGGCCGATCTTGTTTACGGCTTGAGCTGCTAGTTGGTGAATTTTAATTTTCCTATTTTTTTCTAATATCAGAACATCGTTTTTAACGTCTATTATTGCTCCTAGTTTCTTCATAGAGTCATTGCCTAAAATTCCATGAAATGTTTTCAGTGTATCTAATAGAAAAAATTTTAGTGGGGTTTCCGATATGTTGGGAAGTTTAACTATTGTATGTTGTGTTATTTCATTGTTTCCTCCTACTGAGTTTACTGTAAAACTGTTACTATTGGGTTTTGGGTTTGGTACTAGTTGTGCTTGAATATAATTTTGATTTGAGCCCGTGTCGATTAAAAATTTCAGAGTTTTGCCGTTCCCCATAGTTACTTTGAAGTAGGGTAAGGAGGAACGGTTTATTCTAAAAAATATAATTCTGACATATCAATGGATTCGTGTTGTTCGGATTCCGCTTGCCATGAAGCTTCTTCCTCTAATTCATTTATTCCATTCTCTTCCGCTGCCTGAAAATATTCTTGTTCTTCGTCCACCTCTGATTGTATGTTGAATTGGCGTTGCATCTTATTAGCGTTTTGAACGTTTGCGTTGCTTAGTGGTCGTTTCCCTACGAAATTGTTATCATGGGGTCTATTCATATAGTTAACATGACGTGATCGAATGGATTGATCTACATCCATGGGTGTTGGCTTTGGTTGGGGTCTGGGAGGTGGGTTAGGGTTGAAGGAGGCTTGTGCTCCTGATTGATTTGTATGGGTTTGGTTGGGTGGGTTATGTCGGGTTAGTGTTGTTTCGAATGTCCTTGGTGGGATTGCTGGTTTCTGTACTTGGTTTGGATAGTAGTACAGATTTGGTTGAAAATTGTGTTTGGTCGTTCGGGGTAGCGCTTGAGGCGGATAACCTCTAGTGGGTACCACATTATTTCTTCCGGAATATATGGTTCTTGGGGTTTGGCCATTCTTAGTGTTCTGATTTTCAATTAGGTTGCAAAGATGTAATGCATGGCCTAAGTCGTGAGGTTCTATAATAGCCAGAAGTTGGGAAAGACTGCCGTTTAGGCCTCTTACAAATGTATCCAGTGCTTTCTCTCTATACAGTGCTGTTAAGGCCTGAATAGTTTCCTGAGATGCTTCGAGATTCCCAATTTGATTCAAAATCAAGGAAAGTTGTTGATATACAGCTTGATAGAATTCGACTATCGAATTGCTGCCTTGGTTAAGTGCATACAACTGATATTCGAGTGTTTTTAGATCCCGCCTATCAGCAAAGTGTGCTGTCAAACACTTTGATATTGCCTCCCAATCCAAAGGTGTGCTATAGGATTCTAGGACAGCATCTGCTTGTCCGACGATTTTGTTTCTAATTGCTAAAATTATGCCGTAGTATTTTGGGGACCCTTTTTTACTGTCATAAATTTTTAGAACCCTTTCTACGCTTTTTTTCCAAGACGAGTATTCGATCTTGTTTCCAGAAAAATCCCTAAGCGTTCGTACTATGTCTGGTAATTTATCTAGCTCGCCAATATTATGGGCTAATTCTCTTTTAATTATTTGGTCTGAAAAATTAGAAAAGTCCTTGTTTGGATTAAGGATTTCCTTAACCAACCCAGCTAAGTTTTCTTGAAGTATATCTTTAATTTTCTCCTCCACGTCTTTTTCCGTAAGTAGTTTTGCACTTGCCCTTACAGATGATGAAGGTCCTGCAAGATTTCCCATCCTATCTACCAAGTCTTGTTCCGTCATTTTAATGAAGTGTTAATGGATGATCGTAAACTTAAGGTTTTAAGGGGTTAATAAGTCGGATATCGAACGAATTGTCAAATATTTTCTTAAAATTCTAGCTTTAAATCCTCATTAGAGTTTTGTATAATTGGGGTTTATGTTTTTAATTTGTGAGTTTTGTTGGAATTTTTTTTTTTTTCAAGATTATTATTAATATCCTTCTTAAATTCTAATTTTTTTTAAATTCTTGGTGAGGTTTTCCTCTTAATTTCAGCTCGAGTTATTAATTTTTTTCGTATTTTAGGATCAACGTTTCTTATAAAGTTTGCTTGTTTCCTTTTTTATAATTTTTTTTCTAAATATTTCTTAACTAGCTTACATTAAAATCATTTCGGCGTGCTATCGTGACGATAGGTTCGGCTGATTCCTTTTTGTCCCACGCAGCAACGATTCCTCCTGTGTGTGGGTCTACTACGGAGCCTCCTCTATTCCTGGATCACGTTCCCTCTGAACGGGTACTGAAGGGATCACGGCGATGAAATTGGAGCCTGGCTTTTCCACTAGGTACAATTCCGTAAGGAGTGCGTTGTAGCGTTTTTTTTAACGGCACTTGTACACTTCCGAATCGCGATGTTTGGCGTTTTCTTTATAAACGAAAATAAAGCCAAACGTCGGGATTTTTTTACCGATCTGAACGAGACTCGGAACTTGTATCCTTTCGCGGTTTTTCGCCAGGTCCCTGCTCGGGCGCCAGTTAAAAAGATTATATTAATATTCTTTTAAAAAAAGAATTAATCTTTTATGTTTAGTTTATTTGAGTGTCGAATTAGAACTGACAATTATGATTCTTATAATTTATAACTAAACCTATGTGTCGCTCCGTCGCTGCCGCGATCGCAGTCCCGGTTGCTGCTGCTGCTGGCGTCCCTCGATGTCATTGGTAGCTGGTGTTGTTGCTGTAACTGAAGTCCATGTCTTTGCTCCTAATTGGTCAATGCAAGTACATTATGTTGTTGGTAGATGTACTTGCCAGTGGGTTCAGTGAGCTTGCCAAATATTTTGGGGTTTTCTTTCTTTTGGCTTTCCCACGATCGCAAGCATAATCAATGCTTACTCAGCTCGCAAGCATAATCAATGCTTACTCAGCGCACGTGTCTTTCGATCCGTGTGACCCTTATTGGTGCCACGGCATCATATTGCGTCCGGTGCACGGTGCACTCAATGTGGTTGCGTAAGCTCTGTTGCTTTTAAGAACTTATGGGCATGTGACTGGACTTAACGTTTTATTAACTAATTTAGTATTTGACATTTTAGGTGTTAACTTATATAAAAATATTTATACAAAAAATAAATATATAAAAAATTGTGTGTTTGTTGGCGTATCCGAGGCCCTACATCGGAAAAGTTAAAAAATAAATAAATGTGATTGTGAAAAAAAAAAAAACAACATCAACAAAAATAAATAAAAAACAACTGACAAAAACAAAAACAACAACAACAACAACAGCAGCAACAACAACACCAATAGCCAGAGCCGCAGCAGCAGTAACAACAACAGCAGCAGCAAAAACAACAACAAACAGCAACAACACCAATAGCCAGAGCCGCAGCAGCAGCAACAACAACAGCAGCAGCAAAAACAACAACAAACAGTAGCAACATCAACAGCCAGAGCCGTAGCAGCAGCAACATCAACAGCCAGAGCAGCAGCAGCGACAACAACAACCAGAGCAACAGCAGGATTGGCAGCAGCAGCAAAACAACAGCAGCAATTACATTTAGTCATCGGCAAGATTCGGTTTCTTTTTAACCATTTAGTTTTATATTTTAAATTTAATTTTAATTGAAAAAAAAAAAAAAATATATATATAAAAAAAAAAAATATATAATGTCGACTAAAGAAAAAATAGCAATTATTGAGGACCAGGTGCGCCTCACCCAGCAAATAGATGCTATACTAGTAAAAAACACCTATGTAGAAGAGGATAGAGAAATACTAAAAAATATTGAGCTAAAGGCCTGTACGAACCACAATCAGTTGGTTCAACTTGGGGCTGTGGAACATGATTATTTTACAAAAAATCATTTCGATAGCATGCTGTCAAAGTTTAAGTCCGCCAAGGACAAAATTAAAAAAATTTGTGGCCAGGATGAGCTTTTTTCTAGGCTTGAGGAGGCTTTAAAGCACCTCGAGGATTACCTCGAGACAACATACATAGAAATTCAGGAAAGGAAAGCTGAAACCTTTCCCATAAGAATTAAAAAATTAAAAATGTTGCTCAGCAGAGTAGAAACAATGTCCGATCAAATAAATAATGAAAGGCTAAATAACAAATATAAGTCGAAAATAATAGAGCTCAAAGACGATGTTGAGATACACATTGAGCTAATGATTAATAAAATCAACAAAAACGAAATAGGTAAAGTAGAAGGTGGCGCTAGAATGGAAGAACTACCTACCCTACCAAAAATTGAGGTCCCCAATTTCTTTGGAAATTCCAAAGATTGGGACCATTTTTATGAACTATTTAAGGAACTTGTGCATTCCAGGATGGATTTAAGTCCATCCTTGAAGCTAATCTACCTTAAAAGTGCTCTAAAAGGGGAAGCACGAAATGTGGTTTCCCATTTATTGCTGGGCTCAGGCAACAATTATGATGCAGCCTGGGAGTTACTTGTAAAGCGGTATGAAAATAATAGAAAAATATTTTCAGATCAGCTGAATCGCCTCATTGAACTTCCAAAAATAAATTTGGACTCATATAGGCTTTTAAAAAATACAATTGATTCTATAAATGAATCAATTTATATGATGCGTCTTAAAGCAAATCTGACCGAAGAATCAGATTGCATTTTTGCGCATATAATTATAAAGAAATTTAATATTGAGGCTCTACAACAATATGAGGGCCAAGTAAAAAAGTCGAATGAAATCCAAAATGTAAAAGATGTCATAGAATTTTTAGATCAACGACTTAGTTCATTGACATCATTTGGTAATGAATCAACAACAAAAAAAATAATAAAAAATAACCCAAATAGCCAAACATGCCTGATGTGCAAAATGCCCGGGCATCAATTAATTGTTTGCTATAAATTTAAAGCATTAAGTCCACAGGAAAGAATGGACGTAGTTAAAAAATTGAATTTGTGCTACAGATGTTTAAAGCACAGCTCAACCATCAAATGTACAAGCGAGCTAGTATGCTCGTATTGTCAAAGATTTTCACATCATAGCATGTTGCATTTTAAAAAATAGAATGTAAATACATGCATGACCTCTGAACCAGCGCTGTTGGCCACGGCGTATGTTCAGATTAAAGGTCAAGATGGTGAATTCGGAAAATTTAGAGCATTGATTGACAATGGGTCACAAAGCACTCTGATTTCTGAAGAAGCGGCACAAAAACTTAAGTTGCCAAAAATAAAAGCGCACACTGAAATAAGTGGAGTATCACCAACAGGTGCCTGTGTTTCAAATCACAAATTAAAATTGACCCTTAAAAATAATGGTAAATATTCAAAAGAATTTAACACAAACGCCATTATTTTACCAAAACTTATGAAATGTCTCCCCACAAATAAAATTATTATAAATAAGTCGGATTGGAAAGAATTCTACTTGGCGGATCCCAATTTCGATAAACCTGGTCGAATTGACCTTGTTATTGGTGCGGATTTATATCCACAAATTTTACTACCGGAGATAACCAAAAAAGGTATGCTTCTTGGGCAAAAAACAATCTTTGGATGGACAGTGTCAGGTTGCACAAAATCCAGGGGAAGTAAATCAATTGTAGCAACCAGTATCGAGCTAAAACATATGGACCGATATTGGGAGGTAGAAGAAGAGGATAACAATGATTTAGAGGCAGAAATATGTGAAAAAAATTTTAAAAAATATACAACAATAGATTCGAATGGAAAATATATTGTCGCTATACCATTTAAAGAAGACATAACATTAGGAGACTCAAAGAATCAAGCAATGGCTCGGTTCATGAACTTAGAAAAAAGATTACAAAAAAATGAAAAACTTCGAATTGAATATTCAAAATTTATGAAAGAATATTTGCACTTAGGACATATGGTCGAAGTAAATGATGAAGGAAAGTATTACCTTCCTCACCAAGCTGTTATCAGAGAATCCAGTCTCACAACAAAATTAAGAGTAGTTTTTGATGCTTCAGCTAAAACCAGTAATAAGAAAAGCCTAAATGATATTATGTGGGTTGGACCAAGAGTTCAAAAAGATATTTTTGATATTATCATAAATTGGCGTAAGTGGGAATATGTGGTGTCATCGGACATTGAAAAAATGTACCGACAAATTAAAATAAAAAATAACGATCAAAAATATCAATATATATTGTGGAGGGATGACCCAAAAACGAAAGTTAATACTTACAAACTAACTACGGTTACTTATGGTACCGCTTCCGCCCCATATTTAGCAACTAGAGTATTAGCAGATATAGGTGAAAATTGTGAAAACAAAATGATTGGGGAAATAATAAAAAATGATTTTTATATGGACGACCTATAAAAATCAGGAATCATATATATAAAAATCATATGACAGGAGCAAATTCAATAGAAGATGCCATAACCATAGTTGAATTAATCTCTAAGGAGCTATCGAACTCTGGGTTTAATTTGAGAAAGTGGGTTTCAAATAAAGCAAAAATATTAGAAATGGTAGAAAATTCAGGAGATAATAAAATAGTTAGCATCAGAGAAGATGAATTTATAAAAACCTTAGGGCTACAATGGGACCCTTGCAAGGACGAGTTTAAATTTACAGTATGTTGTACTAAACCTAAAATATTAACGAAAAGATTCGTCTTGTCCACATTATCAAAAATATTCGATCCATTAGGTTGGTTGGGACCGGTAACAATTGTGGGAAAAATCTTCATGCAAAAATTGTGGACAGCAGGAATCAATTGGGATCAAGAGCTAGGTAATGAAGATCGTAAGGAATGGGAAGAATATAAATCAGGGTTAGAGGCGTTGGAGCAAATAAGGGTCCCTAGATGGATTAATTTTAAAGTCGAATTATGTATTCAAATTCATGGCTTTGCAGACGCTTCGGAAAAGGCTTATGCGGCAGTAGTATATGCGAAGGTAGGATCGGAGGTGATCATAATCGCTAGCAAAAGTAGGGTGAATCCGATAAAAAATAGAAAAACTATTCCAAAACTAGAATTATGCGCAGCACACTTGCTTAGTAAGTTAATGATGCGCATAATGGAAACCATGAAAAATTACAAAGTAGAACTATATGCATGGAGTGATTCAACCATAACGTTAGCCTGGATTAAAAATGGGTTAAATAAGATAAAATTTATCAGGCGTAGAACAGATGAAATTCGGTCATTAAAAAATGCTGAATGGAATCATATAAGATCCGAAGATAATCCAGCAGATCTGGCGTCAAGAGGAATTAGCGCAAATCAATTGGTAAATTGCAATCTTTGGTGGAGAGGGCCAAAATGGTTGACTGAGCCAAAAAGTCAGTGGCCACAGCCGCTAATCATGGAGGAATCCTTAATATTAAGTACGCTAATAGAAACCAAAGATGACGCGATTTACGACTTGATGCAAAAGTTCTCTTGCATGCATAAATTAACACGAGTGATAGCTTACGTAAATCGATTTTTAAAGATAAAAACAAGAACGAATTCTAACACAAAGTTTTTAACAGCAAAAGAGTTAAAAGAAGCTGAAATAATCATAATTAAAAAACATCAGGAGGGGCAATTTAACAAAGAAATACAGTACCTTAGAAAAAATAAAGAGATTGAAATTAGCAGCAAAATAATAGGTCTCAACCCGTTTTTAGATACTAATGGAATACTTCGGGTAGGTGGAAGACTGCAAAACTCTAAAGCGGCATTTGAAGTCAAGCATCCTATAATTTTAGACAAAGGTAGCATTTCGACTTTGATAATAAGGGATGCTCATAAAAACACGCTTCATGGAGGTATAAATTTAATGAAAAACTATGTTCAACGCAAATATTGGGTATTTGGGTTGAAAAATTTATTAAAAAAGCAACTACGAGAATGTGTAAAATGTTCAAGGTATCGCAAAAACGCCGTAGAACAAATAATGGGAAATCTACCTGATTACAGAGTAAACATATCGTATCCTTTCTTGAATACGGGGATCGATTATGCAGGGCCATACCTAATAAGATGCTCCAAAAACCGCGGTCAAAAAACATTTAAAGGATATATTGCGGTATTTGTTTGCATGGCCACAAAGGCTATCCACTTAGAAGTGGTTAGTGACTTAACGTCTGATGCCTTTCTAGCTGCATTTAAGCGGTTTCTTGCTAGAAGGGGAAAATGTGCAAACATATATTCAGACAATGGAACAAATTTTATAGGAGCGTCAAGAAAATTAGACGAGGAGTTAGAAAAGGCCATTAGGGAAAATAGTAAAATAGCAGCGCAATTACAGAAGGAAAGAATTGAGTGGCATTTTATTCCCCCGGCAAGCCCCCATTTCGGAGGAATATGGGAAGCAGGAGTAAAATCAATGAAGTACCATTTAAAACGAGTAATTGGGGACAATGTACTAACATATGAAGAAATGTCTACATTACTTTGCCAAATAGAAGCAGTTTTAAATTCAAGGCCTTTGTACTCATCCAGCGAGGATGTAGACGATAATGAGGTGCTAACTCCTGGTCATTTTTTAATTGGAAGACCGCTATTAGATGCAATCGAACCCAACGATGAAACTGGGAAAATTAATAATTTAGATAGATGGAGATTCCTTCAGAAAATAAAAAGAGATTTTTGGAATAAATGGAAGGATGATTATTTAAATACTTTGCAACAAAGATACAAATGGAAAAGAAATTCTTCAAATATAAAAAAAGGTCAAATTGTTATATTAAAAGATGATAGTTGCCATCCAGCAAGGTGGCCTTTAGGAAAGGTTGAAGAAGTCCATAAAGGAAAGGACGAAAAAGTCAGAGTTGTTAAGCTTAGGGTGCAAGAGAATTTTGTAACCAGACCTTTAAATAAAATTTGCCCCCTAGCTGGTGTAAATGATCTAGATGACGCAGAAGCACGTCAAAATAGATCCTACCCGCCCAAAGCGAGAAGTAGTGTTAGATTGTCTAAGCTGGGAGTGATGCTGGCCTTAATAATGCTTTCATTATGCTGTCAGCTAACGAACGCAGCACCAGCAATCAGAGATTCAAAATATGGTTTTGAAGAAATTTCCAATTCCTCGTCCGTATATTTAGATCCGATGGGAGACATAGAAGTGGTTTCATCCTCATGGAATTTAGTAATATTCTACGATATGGAAGCATATTTCGAGATGATCCATAAAGGAAAAAACATAATCACCAAAATGAGATCAGTTTGTGAAAAACTTCATGGGTTTGAAGATCAGTGCTACCTTATTTTACACAACACACTCAAACAGATTTTAGAGTTGGAGGAAAATAATAAACTCTTCATGACTCACAATAAATCGAGGCAAAAGCGGGCACCGTTTGAATTTATAGGATCTTTATACCATATTTTGTTTGGAGTAATGGATGAAGATGATCGGGTTCAAATGGAAGAAAATATGAAAAATTTGTTAAGCAACCAAGAAAATTTAAAAGAGTTAAGCAACAAACAAACTTCGTTAGTCGAATCTACTACCAATATTCTAAAGAAAACTACGGAAGCAGTCAATGCAAACTTCAGAAGTATGAACAAAAGAATAGAAAATATGACTGTAATACTGCAAGAGTCATATTACGTATACAAAGAGTCTATTAAATTCTTTATGGTAACAAAGGAATTGAGTAGTTTGATCGAGGAATGCGAAAAAATTCAAGCAGGCATCATAAGCCTGTTAATTGATATTAACCATGGAAGGCTTAACACCAATATATTACGTCCGAGTCAGCTTAAAACTGAAATAGCTAGAATTAAGGACGTTCTATCTGAAAATTTGATTCTTCCAGGGAAAAGATCAGGTACAGAATTAAAGGATGTGTATACCTTACTTACTGCAAGAGGGTTATTCGTAGACAAAAAACTGATCATCAATGCGAAAATTCCTCTGTTTGGTCGGCATGCGTCTAAACTGTTCAGGGTTATTCCTGTTCCAGTTAGAGCAGAAAATCAAACTATTCTAGCTCAAATTGACTCGGAATATTTGGTGTACAACTTTGAGATAGATTCATACCACCTAATGACGGAGGCTACAATTAGTAAATGCCAAAAGTGGAAAACAAGCAAAAGAGTTTGTGACGGCAGCTGGCCATGGAGCAATGGCAATGATAATAGTTGTCAGCTAGGACCCCTTAAACCTAATAGACCTTTCAATTGCATTTACAAACCTGTCTTATCATCAATTTCCTTTTGGGCAGAACTAGAAAAAAGAAGTAGTTGGTTGTTTAAAGTTGAGGAAAACACTAAGTTGAGGCTCCAATGTGGCCAATCCAAAATTCAGATCATTGATTTGCCGGAGCAAGGCATATTGACAATCAGTTCAGAATGTACAGCTCGGACCGATGATAAAATTCTAATTGCTCAGCATATTATTGAAACTGAAAGTCAAGAGCCAACAGCTTCGGCTTATATAGGAGAAATAAAGGAAATTCCGAGAATTGCTTGGGACCCTCTAAAGCCTCCTGTTATTAATCATACAGCCGAAATAGCTCACCTGGCCAAACAAATGGAACATTTGAAAGCACAAAATTTAGAACTAAAAAATATCGATTTTCATCATGTGTCAGGTCATAGCTCTTTAATTTTAGTAATACTAATCATTATTGTACTGATTATATCCTATTTAAGAAAATTAAAGTTGAAAAGACAATTGTTGGCTATTGCATTGCCAACCCCTATGCCAAATGTGTAAAAAAAAAAAAAAAAAGTTGATTTTATATGTTTATTATATAATATAATAATTTGATACGATAATTAAGTGATAGATCTAATACCAATAAGAAATAAAATAAATAAAAATTACAGTCCACTAAATAATCGAATAAAAATATATATAGATATAATTAAGGCTCTTTTGTGGCCCCTTGCAGGATGTTCAAACATTATGTTGAACATGAGAGCTAATATCTTAAGCAATGTTAAAATATTTCAACATATGAGTTAAAAATATACAGTGAACTATATATTGTTATCATAATAATACAAAAGCCAAAATACACATATACATACATGCATACTAATTCTAAAAAATATAAAATGTACACCAGTTTTTGTGGCCCTTTGCAGAATGTTCAAGCATTGAACACGATTAGAATCCAAAGATAGAGTCTCAAGGGATCGGAGCCATGGAAATAAGAGATAGGCATGATTTGAGACCGATCCCCTGCAGCCTAAGTACATATGTACATATGTGGTGCACTTGAAGCACTTAGAAAAGGGTCACATAGCATGTCAGCGTAGAGTTCGTTGATAAGTATTTTTAAATAGATTTAAGATTTTCATGTATCTTTCTTATAAGAGAATGGAAATAAATAAAAACAGTTTTAAAACGGAACTCATTGGAGTAATACCTAAATTATTGGGCTCCTCTTAACAGTTGTTATTTAAATTTTTTGTGCTTTTACGTTCGTTTTTTATCAGGATTTTTTACTGATATCAAAATGATTTTGCACTATGTAGTTTATTTGTATCAAAATGTTTTATTAATATTGTTTTGTACTTTTTGTATTCACTTTATTATTTTTTGATTTTTAATTACATTAAAATGTTTTGTATCGGATTGATTTTGTTTTTTTTGTAACCGTTTTATTTTCCGGTTTATTTTGCTGATTTTGTATTCTGTGCTTTTCTCTGAGTCACTGTGTCTTTATTGTCACTGTGTTTTTTTTTATTTTATTCTTGCAACTTGACACTTTGTATTTTTCAATTAATGGATTGTCTTATTTTTGCACTGTCTGTTTAATTAAATATATTAGTTTCTTTTCACTGGTACATTTTTTTGATTTTTTTCAAAGAAGCCTTTTGTAAATTCAAATTCAATCTTTTCTGATTAAAATTCATTAACAGGAGTCACTGTGTGGTGTTGTATCTTTTGACACCTTTTTATTTGATTTTTGAAACTTGACACTTTTTATTTTTCAATTAATAATTTGCCTTATTAATTTGCCTTAAAAATATTAATAATATTTTTGCACTTTCTTACATATATTTTTTTCTTTCACTGGTACGTTTTTTTTATTTTTTTTACATAGAAGCCTTTTGTAAATTCAGGCCTATGATTTAATTTTAGGGCACTCGCGAATATCTTTTTATTTTTCGATATTATTTTTTTGAAACGCGGGACCCACGTTGGGCGCCAATTATAATTACCGTACCGAAGTTTTATATAAAAAAATATATTTTTATTTAATTTGTTTTTGCATTAGATGTACAATTCAACTTAAGGCTAATTTACGACTGCCCAAGCTTGAGTTAATTGTCTTCCTTGTCATCTCGGGATCGGAGCTTTCCAAGCTTCCCTAAGAACTTTCCCGAAGTTAATTCCGAAGATAATTCCGAAGTTAGAATCCGAATGATTTTGCTGCGATCAGCATGGAAAATTTGGCTAGCAATTCGAATGCCAAAAAGGGGAATCGCGGTGGCATGATTCCAGCGGATGTTTAGTCTAATATTGTTTTGCTGGTGCCGACCGAATAGGGGGAGTTTGTTTATGTTTATGATTGACTCAAGCTTGGCTTGCCGTTTGTGTATTAGGTGCGAGTGTGGGAATAAGTATGATATGAAGAGCTCGTGGGAACTCAGTGCTCGTGGCAAGCGCGAAATAATTGTTTATAATATTAATATAAAATATAGATTAAACTTCTAGTTAATTTGTACATATATATGTATTGTGTCACTGTAACTTTTTTTTTTTTTTGTTGCTTTTTAATTTAATAATTAGCAGTCCACCCGGGGGCGCCAAAATGTTCAATGAGATTAGTTTATCTCTTTTTCTAATTTTCACCGAAAAAAAAGGGTAGCTGTAAATTATATTAAAAGCACTATCGACGAAAAAATGCGTGCACTCGCTTTCACTCTATAATTCGAATATATTTTACAACTTACTTAAGCGTAGCTTATCTATTGCGGTGAAGCAGGGCGAATTCACGAGAGCACAAGTGAGCTTTTCTTGCGCTTCCGCTCCGGCCTATGCTACCTTACACTAGACTTCAAAAAAACTTAAAATTCTACATTAATTCTACAGGGTCATAAAACCGAGCGACGGACGATAGGATAGATCTCCGGGTTGGTTTGGCGGTTGGCTGAAGGGCTTCAAAGGAAAACAACGTTCACGTTTTCGGGAACGGACTGCCATCGTCGAATTTTAAGGATGTTTCCCTTTCACCTTCGGGCACTCCTTCCAAAACCTGTGGCATGTTGGAGCACCATTTCCTCAATTGAAACTGACCCTTGTTCAAAAGGCTCGATGTCTGGGCTATTATTTCAACAGCTTCGGTCTTCGTTGAGGCACAAGATATGAGGTCGTCCACATAAAAATCTTCGAGGATAACACGAGAGCCAACGGAAAAACCGGCACGTTCATCCTTAGCCAGCTGATGCCTTTTTTCGAACAGATGGATAAGACGCTGGCTTTGTGCCATACGTCACGGTGTCGAGCTTAAAAACCTGCACGTCATCATGGATAGAATGCACAGCAGCAAGCTATCATCTGGGTCGACTCTTACGCAGCGATACATCTTGCAAATGTCTCCCGTTAAAGCAACTAGGTGAGACCGAAACCGAAGCAAGGTATGGAAAAGCTTAGGTTGAATTACGGGGCCTGACATCAGGACATCATTGTGGGAATATCCATGTAACAGGATGTAACAGCCGAACCGTCGAAAACCACTCTCAGCTTGGTAGTGGAGCAGTCTTCCTTCAAGACGCAGTGATGGGGTAAATAATACAGGCACTTACCTCGCAATTCCTGAGGCACCAGAGCCATGTGACCCAGATACAAGTACTCCTTGATGAACGAAGAATATTGGGCTCTTAAATTTGGATGACGATACAGCTTGCGCTCAAGTGAATGGAACCGACGCACGGCCTGTGAGTAGGATTCTCCCAACAGCTCCACGCTGAGCTTGATTGGAAGACGAATTGAATAAGCACCTGATTCAAGACGGACGTGGTGCATCGCGAAGTGGGAATCGCAATCAAGCTCCTCCTTAGTAGCATGAACGATCGGCGCAGTGCAAGATTCCACTTCCAAGAATTGGCGGAGCAGATAATCGGCGATCGTCGAAATTGTTTGCAGAGTCAGCAGGAATTACCTTACATGAAGCGGCTAAACGAGGCTTCACTGTGGTGCCGGCACCTCCAGAAACTACCCATCCAAAACCCGTCTTTTGCACAAGAGGCAGACCGTCTCCTAGCTGGATTTGCCCGACTGAGAGCAGATAAAAAACAGGTTTGCTCCAATAAGCAAATCCACACGCTGCGCTCTATGGAAGTTCGGATCTGGCAGAACCACATTAGCAGAAAGCTTCCAGTTGGAGACATCTATGTTTACACCAGGTTGACGCTCTGCGATTTGAGACGCCACAACAGCCTCAATGTACACAGAATACGTGGATATTCGAGACTTCAGGCAGACATTAACCGATGCTCCATCCGTAGTGAATTCAGCGTCTCCAAGACCAGTCACAGCTTCAGAGCATTTGGATCGATGATGCTGAAGCTGGCTGGCTAGGGGTGGTGTGATGAGATGAACTTGGGAACCGGAGTCAAGTAGAGTCAAGGTTGGCAAGAACAATACTTCAGCGCAGCGATCCTGGGTCATAAACGTGGTAGCTGGCGGAGCCTGAGAGGTTGTAACCACAGCTTCATTGGCAGGATCCAAACCGGAAGCGGGAACGGAAACCGTGCTGGATAACTGTTCGCAAGGATGCAACAGAGCATGATGTCGGCGATTACACGTTGGGCAGCGGTTGGATGAGCATCCTCGGGCTAAGTGCTCAGACTTGAGGCAAACAAAGCAGAGTTCCTCAACTGGCAAAGCGAGGAATCTCGTGTAAGAAGGCACAGCATGTGCCAGACTGCCGCACACGGCATACGACGCAGGCGGAGCATTCAGGAGCATGCACGATCGATTATCAAATGGCCTACGTCGGCCCACCTGACTCGCTGGCAGATGCGGAGCGAGGGTCAAATCCACAGACTCAAGGGTACGGCACCTTTGTTCCAAAAACCGAGTCATAGATTCCCAAGTTGGTAGGCTGTCATCACGGCTTCCTGCGAGAGAATCTTCCCACTTGGCCTTTGTGGCAGGATCCAGCTTTTGAAAGATGATCTGAAAGAGGAGGCGTCCTTGAATTTCGGCTGGTGTTCCGGAAATCATGAGGGCCCGCATATGACCATTGAAACGGTCGGATAACTCCCAAAGCGTTGCAACGGATCCTGGCTCAACCACCCTTAGCTGCAGAATCTCGTTGATGTGAGCCTGGAATATTAACCGTCGATTACTAAATCTGTTGCGCAAAAGATCAAGGGCAACATCATAATTAGCGTCAGTAATCTCCAACGCTCGCTCAGTCTCCGAGGCTGAATCCCGCAGACATGAAAAAGCCACCTTAGCTTCTCCATCTTGGTCAAGTGAGGATGGCTGTCAATTGTCGTCCTAAACAGGGCGCAGAAATCAGGCCACTCGGCGTAGCCACCACTAACCGTTGGCATCGGCAACGTGGGAAATGAGGGAGCAGGTCTGTATGGAATGGGTGAAATACCAGCACCACTGGCACTACCCAACAGTGTAGAGTGCGCAGCAACTCTAAAGGAGCGCTTGGCAACCTCTACCTGGATGTCAACATGCACGTCCGTGGCCAGCTGAGAGAATTTCCAATATAGATCGCTTCCGATCTCACTATAGCTCCTCCAGTTCCTCCTGCAGCGTAGTGAATCGCTCGCGCAAACGCTTTTCCATTGACTCGTGGGTCACAATGGATGAGTCGTCGGACCGGATCGCAGACGTGACCTTCTGATGCAGGACCTCTATTTCCTGACACGTAACCTCGGCTCGCCTCCGAAGCATCCTCTCTCTGCTTGAAACGGCAGATCCAGTAGCTTCAGCTCCAGACTCCATTACACAATTACGTAAAATCATATAAAAAGAAAGCCAACAGGTTCCGCGGCACTTATTAGCGCTGATCACAACAACCAAAATACGGGATGTAATCACGTCGGGGTCACCAAATGTTACGCTATTAATAGTTTTTAAAAGCGGCCGAATAAATACACGATTTTTGATTGAGTTTAAATTTTTATTTTGCGGGTTTAATTTTAACTCCAAAAACCAGCCGCTCAACTCAAATGCCGAAATACAAGTACATGAAAGCTGAGCAATAAAACCTCAAAACCATGCAGCTGTCCATAATTCCGTGGGCAAGAGGCCAGGCGTGGGAGACGCACAGAGGCACAAGATGAGCTAGTGTGCAGCACTAGCGCTACATATACCAGCAAAGCGCATGCGAAACTGGGGGCAACAAACAAAAATAGAAACTGATGATAATCCGCCGCTGCTCCTCCGTTTCAGCGTCTTCTATATCATTTTGACATTTTCGCCTTTGGCTGCTTGGCCCAAAACCCAGAAAATTTAAGAGATGTATATAATAAAAACCTAACTTCGAAGCGAAGACACTAAATAGAACTACATTAAAAAAGTACTAGGTTAGACGCGTTAGAGAGCGTTTTAGTTTCAGGCCCGGATGGCCCTGGGTTCAAACATTACTTGAGGCCATTTATTTGTTTTTACCGTAAACTCTTTATTTCGATTTCATTTATTTAAATAAATTAAAGGCTGAAAAGATATACACGATATTTTCTGGTTTATTGCATACAAATTAAGTTTTCCCGAAGTTTATTTTTTAAAAGAAAATATATTTTTATTTTTTAACTTCACAAACTTCTTAAATAAACTTTTAACTTAGCCAATCAAACGTTATAACTCCCGAATTATATTTTTGATAACGATTCCGTTCGCTCCAAAATTCAAACTGCCGATTTTCAATTATCAATCGGAAGATCTATCAAATTCGGACTGGCGGCGGCGAGCCGGGTTGAATTGATTATCTGTCTGGCTTAGACCGTGGAAAAGTTTTCGGAATATGTTTACAGTTAAAGACTGGATGTTTAGTCTACAAATCACTTGGAGATTCTTTAAGACGAATGAGGGGGAATTTGGCAGACAGGATATGAATCATCCAGCAAAGGCTTCTGCGATTGAAAATAATGTTTATAAATCGTGTGAGATTAGTTAGACTAGGGGTTGGATAACACTCCCCCTTCTAAGTTGAAGCGTCCCGATTCAAAAGATCGTGCAGAGATGGAGTTTAAATGAGCTGTTAATTCTGCTACGATGCTCTCCTCTTGTTTTTCCTCATTGGGTAAATTATTTCTTTTAAAAATGTTTCTTAGCCGTGGTTTTATGGATGGACAAATTTTTCTCAGTTTTGAAATTGTTAGCCAAAATAAATATATTGACGTTAGTGTTATTACAATCAGTGTTAATGGTAATCTTGTTTTCTTAATTTGAATAAAGGGGTTTAGTGTGTTTATGTTGTTAAATGATAGTTCCGAATTGTTTGAGATAATATATTATGATATTTTATAATTGTTGTAATTATGGGCTGTAATATAATTTAATATCTTATTTTCAATGTTTGTATATGAGATGTTATTAATTATTGTGGTGCCATTAAATTTTATAAGATATGATCCTTTTAGGTAGGAATCATTTACAATATTATTTCCGTTTACTAAGATGGCACCTTCTTGAATTATATATATTCTTTTATTTTTTTCTCTTATTTTATTACATAATTATTTTTCACCGTTTAAGAGACGAGTAAAACAAGATTTTTCTTTTCTTAAGATACAATAGTTATTAAATAGTTCCTTTTTAAAATTATTTATTTCATAATATGTGCTTTTGCATTTAGCGACTTGATTACTTAAAATTAATTTTCCATCGCTATGTGAAATAGCTCTGGTGTAATATATTTCGCATCTATTTTTAATAATTGGATACTTTATATAGATTGGATACAAGGCAATTTTAAATTCGGAAATATCCATTAAATCCGTGGTTACTACAGGTTTTAATTCGTGTTTATATATTTCCTGAACATCATCATTATTTAGGATTTTGGTATTAAATACATCGATCTTAGCCAATGTTATTGTGTCTATTAAATTTTGCAAATCATAAGTAAAGGCAACTCTTGGCTTGAAAAGACTGATTTTAAATTTGATGATAGCATTTTTATTTCCTCAAACAATTTGGAATTAATTATTTTTTGTTTGTTATTATTCTTAATTAGATCATTAATTTTGTTTTCTATGGTTACTAGATCATCATGGTCCGGGGTGCCAGCGAACCATTTTAAAACAGTTCCTAATTCATTAATACCCCTTCTAGTGCTTGTTGGGAGTAGTTGTGATAAAATTAACTTGATAATTTTTAGATTGTAAGTGATTATACATATATAGTTTATCATTTTTAGTATTTTTTATATGGTAATATTCTGTATCAATGATTTCCTTATAGAAGCTAATATTTGTGACATGAAATAGTTCAGCATAAGAATCATAGGTAAGGACATCTTTATTGTCTTTATAAAGGAAGAAGTCATGGTTTGAATAATATATAATTTCGTATGTTGTTCATACTATGATCAGAAATAGTTGTAGTGTGAAATGCATTGTTACCTGTAAGTTAAAAGAGATTTTAACTTAATTTTTTTGAAAATTTTTTTAAATCAAATATACACACATATGTAAGTAACGCCAGGCTTCACTGGTGGCTGCACAAAATTGGTATTTATATCGGCATTTATTAGTTCTTATATGACTTTATCTTGAGTTATCAAATAATGAAAGATTTAAGCAATATATAAAAAAATGCGTCATCTCCAGGGCTATCTATTTTTTTCAGTGCTTGTATTTTTTTACGGTTGGTATTGAAGAAAGTGAAATAGATATTTAAACAAGAATGGAAAGCTAACTTCGAGCGAAGCCGAAGCTGATATACCCTTGCAGATAAGTAGCAGCTTATATTATTAGATATACATCGGATCTTATATAGTTGGCCGATCCATATGAAATTAGGCAGTTCGAATTAATTTGTTCAAAGTGGAATGCATAGAAAACCCATCCTTCTAATTTAAAAAAAACAACAAAGTAATGGCATTTCCGATTAATCAGTTATACGGCAGCAATAGGATATAGATGACCGATCCCGGCCTTTCCGACTTATATACTGCCTGCAAAGGAAAGAAGAATGTGTGTAAAGTTTGAAGTCGATATCTTTTTAAACTGCGAGACGAGTTTGCGGAGAAACAGACAGACGGACATGCTTATATCGACTCAGGAGGTCATCCTGATCAAGAATATATATACTTTATAGGGTCGGAGATGTCTCCTTCACTGCGTTGCACACTTTTGACCAAAATTACAACACCCTCTGCAAGGGTATAAAATGCTTTCAATTTCTTTTTTTTAGCTTTTCAAGTTTTTTTTTTTTAAGTATTTTAAAAAATTGAAGAACAACAGTTGCGCATATTTCAGTACCAAACATCTACAATTTTTTTCAGAAAAAATTGCTCAGAAACTGAACAAATAGTACAATCAGACAATCAGAGGGACCAACGGCCTTTATTTGGGAAGAGCTGTAAAAGTTCTTAAATAACTTTTGAACCAATTGTCGGATTGGGATGGTTGAGGTACCAATCAACGCATATATTTTGTCTAGTGACTATTTCCAATTTATTGAATCAAATTTTGTTTACTTTGACCCATATTTCTCCGAAACTAAAAAAAAGTTTTTAGTCTTAGTTGTAAAAGTTGCGCGACTTTAACAAGCTCATCTCTTCCTTAAACTCAGTAAGCTGGATGACGCGCATCAGAAGATGGGTGCCTCCTTGGAGATCCTGGACAAAAATGCCTTCGTGATGGATGCGGTGGCAAAATTTGTAGATGTACGCGAACACCCTCTGAAAGGCGGGAAACGAGTTGGCAAACCATGACAATGATGCGATGTCTTTTGGTGGAGCCGTAGCCAATAAGGTCCGGGCGCGTAGTTCGATGGTTGCCCTTTCGGCCTCAATACCGATGGGCCACTCATCCTTGGAGCCACGAAGAAATGGAGGGCCATGGGACCAAAGCTGGGAATTCAATAGTTCTGTGGGAAGAGCACCTCTGGACAGTAAATCGGCTGGGTTGAACGCAGTAGCGACATAACGCCATTTCATTGCCTTGGTAAGTTCCTGTATGGAAGAGACGCGATTAGACACAAATACGTTAAATCGAGCAGGTTCGACTTGAATCCAGGACAGGGCAACCGAGGAGTCACACCAACAATAATAATCTCCGTTATAGGCCCCAAGGTCAGCAACTTCAGCCATCAGCCTTGCTAGCAATTCAGCCCCAGATAATTCCAGCTCCGGTATTGTCTGAGTCTTAATGGGTGCCACTCGACTTTTTGAGCATAACAGTCGACAATCAGACCCTGACAAAACATATATGCAAGCTCCATACGCATCCATGGTAGCGTCACAAAATCCGTGGATCTCCAACATTCCTTGGCAGGGAATGACTAACCGAGAAAACTTGATTCGCTGAGTTTGATCAAAAATGGCACAGAATTTCAACCATTCGGAGAGAAGGGGTTGGGGAAGGCTTTCATCCCATGACAAATTTTCCCTGCACAGCTTCTGCAATAAAATCTTTGCCCTGATGACGATAGAACCTACCAGGCCCATAGGGTCATAAAACCGAGCGACGGATGATAGGATAGATCTCCGGGTTGGTTTAGCGGTTGGCTGAAGGGCTTCAAAGGAAAACAACAGAAGGTGAGTAGAATGGTCCCAGGTTAATCCAAGAGTTTTCGTGAACGGACTGCCATCGACGAGTTTTAAGTATGATTCCCTTTCACCTTCGGGCACTCCTTCCAAAACCTCTGGGATGTTGGAACACCATTTCCTTAATTGAAACTGACCCTTGTTCAAAAGGCTCGATGTCTGGGCTATTATTTCAACAGTTTCGGTCTTCGTCGGGGCACCAGAAGTCTGCACTGCGCCGATCGTTCATGCTACTAAGGAGGAGTTTGATTGCGATGCCCACTTCGCCATGCACCACGTCCGTCTTGAATCAGGTGCTTATTCAATTCGTCTTCCAATCATGCACAACGTGGATCTGTTGGGAGTATCTTACTCACAGGCCGTGCGTCGGTTCCATTCACTTGAGCGCAAGCTGTATCGTCATCCAAATGTAAGAGCCCAATATTCGAGGTAAGTGCCTGTATTATTTACCCCATCACTGCGTCTTGAAGGAAGACTGCTCCACTACCAAGCTGAGAGTGGTTTTCGATGGTTCGGCTGTTACATCCCCTGGATATTCCAGGGGAAACGGTGCGCTCTGTGAAAGTTTGGATCTGCCAGAACCACATTGGCAGGAAGCCAAGGAAGGCTCCAGTTGGAGACATCTATGTTTTTTTTTCGCGCGGTTCCCTCTGCATACGTACAGCCCACCTCCCGCCCAAACGACCGAGGGGCGCTGCCGCATAACGTACGGCTCGAATCGCGGGGATAGATCCGAGAGAGTATAAAGAGAAGGAGTAGAGTATTACGAGGAAGAGTGTTGCACAGATAAGGCGTTTAGTATAAAGGATTTAAGATTGTTAGTAGAGCAAAGTGGCAAGATGTTGTAGAGACCATTGTAGTCCGAACATAAAACCCTGAACGGATCGTGTTGGGCATATGTCGAGCTACAATGGCTAAGGAGTAGAGGACGAAAGTTTGTAGTCCTTCTACTAGGAACATTAAAATTTAAGCGTGTTAGTAAATGCTGGCTGTCTACATTTCCATTAATAAGATTAACTAGAAACATGACACCCAGCATCGTTCTACGGTTTGTTAATGTTGGTAAGTTTATTAATAAAAGTCTACAATGATAGGATGGAAGGTGAAGACTTGCATCCCAATTAAGTCCCCTAAGTGCGAAGATAAGGAAGTTTTTTTGTACAGATTCTATGTGATCTTGGTGTACTCCGTATTGAGGACTCCAGACACACGATCCATACTCAAGAATCGGACGGACTAGTGAAGTATATAAAGTTTTTGTTAATTTTGGGTCATTGAATTCTTTTGACCATCTTTTAATAAAACCAAGGACACCCGTAGCTTTATTAACCATGGTGGATATATGGCGGGTGACGCGAACTCCATTCGAGCCCCCGCGCACCCTAAAGCATTCGCCGCCGACTTGCCAAACCACGCTCCAACGGCCCGTCTTTTTCCGCCGTCGCCTTTCCTCCTCCTCCACTTTGCGGCGCAGCTCCGGTGGCCAGGCCTCTTGCGGGACTGGTCCTCCGCCTCCAGCTGAGTTGGTCCTCTTTAGAATCGGCCTCGGTGGCCTCTTCTCCGGGCAGGACGCCTGCCTTTCCAGTGCCGGCCTGTATAATTGGCAGCATCGGATTTTTTCCCTTTTTTATGAAGAGGAATGATGTAGGATTCCTTCCACATAAGGGGAAAATCGAAGTCTCCAGCGATAGATAAAAGAGTCTAAGAAGCGGTTTGCACAGTGCCTCGGCGCAGTTCTTCAGAACGCATCCTGGTACTCCATCAGGGCCTGGCGAATACACGGGCTTGACCTTAAGAAGATCCGATAACACACCACTTTGATCAAAAAATGGGCAAAATATCTGGTTGGCTGATTGAATCTTATAAGTGTAAGGCTGAGTTGGAATGGTGCTACATGAATAAGTTGTTTGAAAAAACTTTGCGAAGAGATCGGCCATTGCCAGATCAGTGTTCGCATATGAGTTCTCAAACGTAAGCAGAGGAGGAAAAGATACATGTTTGCGCTTAGTGTTTACGAAGTTATAAAACTGCTTCGGGTCCTGAGTAAACTGAATCCGGCAGCGGTGAATATAATTCCTATAACATTCGGCGTTATGCACGGTGAAATTGGACCGAGCCACTAAGTATCTTGAATAACTAACTGTACAGCCAGATAATCTATGTTTATTTAAATGTCTATTCATGACGTTCTTTAAATTTAACAGGTGCTTTGTATACCAAGGCGGATTAGTCGAAGCGGACGGATATTTCCACGGCACGCAAGCGTCGAAGAATATATTTAGGGTATTATAAAATCTCTGTAAGGCAATGTTCATGTCATCGCATGCCAGTATATCGGACCAATAATAATAAATAAATAAAAGAAATGTATTTAGTTTTATAAAATCAGCCTTACGGAAGAAACGAACTTTAGGAGATTTAAGTGAAGCCTTAGGGTCAATTAAGGTATTGGTTTCGATTGAAACCTCAAGAGTGGGATTATATGGATCCTCAGGGTTAGAAAGGGGCAAAGTTCAGGAAAGAGTAATTCCATCAGGATCAGAAACGAAACACAAGTCCAACAGCCGATCTAAAGAATTTCTGGCGTCGTTAATTTGCCCGAGTGACAAGTCAAACATACCCGCAGGGAAGTCGTGGTGCGAGTTAAGCAGTAAGGACGGAGAATTCTCAACATTAGACCACATGAGTTTTGGTATATTGAAATCCCCTAGAGCTACCAGCTGGTCGTTGTCGGACAGACAGTCCGAAATAAGACGAATAGCGGACAAATGTTGCCAGTATGTAGGCGGATCCGACGAAAGTGGTATGTAAGAACCGGTAACGTATAAAGAATGACCGGACAAAATGATTTTAATGCAAAGAAATTCTATGTCACCAAACTCTTGTGATTGTACCTCTTCAGAAGCGAAATTGGAGATAGGTAAGTGTTAGTGTAGAAATTATTTTTTTGAAGATGAGGTGGAAGGTTGGTCAGTGGCTCTAACCTGTGGTAGTTTAACTCCCACAGACTTGGTAATTTTTTTCTTCACCGTACTTGGCTGATGTTCCTGGACGAAAATGTTCTCTGGCCAAAAGCTGGCGGAACAAATCGTGTTGAACATCTGCACGGGCACACGTATTTTGAAAGATGACGGGTAAGTGTATTTAAATTTGGTAATATCTGCCACCTTTATGTCGGCTTTTGTTCTGGCTTTGATGTAAGCCGAGATATCAATATCAGTAGTATCAGGGGCAAGCCGGGAAACGAATTTGTGTTTCGATTTTCGGGATTTGGTGCCGCCGTAACTAATACCGCAGCAAAAGTTCGTACCGGGGGTCCGGACGGTTCATTACCCTGTTCGGTGACTCTTAAGGGGGTTTGTATTATTGGGTCTGGTGGTATCACTTGAAGCGATGCCACAGAGGACATATCGGACAATTGCTCATTTACCCCGAGATATTCGGAAGCCGAATTTTTCCCAGGTCCGGCCCTTGGAGTGGCCAGCGATATAAGCGGCTGCATGATTGTCGGCTGAGAGGGCTGATGATTATTCGCCACAAGCACATCACTAAAAGCGGATTTCTTACGCTTTGGAGACTCATTTAATAGTTGTAAACTACTAAACTGTGAATCGAGCGCACAGAGTTGGTCATTGATTTTACGAAAACCACTAACCAATTCGTTAAATCCACTTTTAGTCTGTCTCATGAACGATCTCATTTCGCCCTGAACAACACGACAACCGTCACAGCAAAAGTGGAGCCCAGACCTACGTGAAATGGCATCCGAAACTGAGTCCGTGAACCCGGCACACTTTGCGTGTAAAACGTTTTCACAAAGCCAGCAGTGGATGGTAGGCTGGGATGAGGAGATTGTCTTATTAGAAGACTTCAACGCACAGACAAGTTTAAATTCCATGGTTTTGATTAATTAATATATTAATATTTTTTTTTATATTATTAACGTACCTTGAACCACTGTGCCAGGGAAACGAAAAAGGGGGATTGAAGAGAGCTATTAGTGCGGGTTAATACACAGTAAAGAATAGAGATAAGAATCTCTATTGAGCGACGATAGAAGCAACACCGTAAAAGATGAAGAAGCAGAGCAGAGCTATGTTTGGATTAAAATTAATAAAGTTATTATTTACCTCCAAATATACCACTGCACACACGAAGCGATACGGATAATTGTTAATAAATATAGATAAAACACCGGAGTATTAAGTTTTGAGATCAAATATTAAATAGAAACGCAGTGCGCACAAAAAAAAAACGTCCGTTCGCTTTAAGATAAGTGAAAGAATTCGACCAGAATTCGATGTTTACACCAGGTTGACGCTCTGCGATTTGAGACGCCACAACAGCCTCAATGTACACAGAATACGTGGATATTCGAGACTTCAGGCAGACATTAACCGATGCTCCATCCGTAGTGAATTCAGCGTCTCCAAGACTAGTCACAGCTTCAGAGCATTTGGATCGATGAAGCTGAAGCTGGCTGGCCAGGGGTGATGTGATGAGATGAATTTGGGAACCGGAGTCAAGTAGAGCCTGGCAAGGAAGGATGGCTCCTAATCGGCAACGGACGAAAATGTTGGCGGTTGGCAAGAACACTACTTCAGCGCAGCGATCCTGGGTCATAAACGTGGTAGCTGGCGGAGCCTGAGAGGTTGTAACCACAGCTTCATTGGCAGGATCCAAACCGGAAGCGGGAACGGAAACCGTGCTGGATAACTGTTCGCAAGGATGCAACAGAGCATGATGTCGGCGATTACACGTTGGGCAGCGGTTGGATGAGCATCCTCGGGCTAAGTGCTCAGACTTGAGGCAAACAAAGCAGAGTTCCTCAACTGGCAAAGCGAGGAATCTCGTGTAAGAAGGCACAGCATGTGCCAGACTGCCGCACACGGCATACGACGCAGGCGGAGCATTCAGGAGCATGCACGATCGATTATCAAATGGCCTACGTCGGCCCACCTGACTCGCTGGCAGATGCGGAGCGAGGGTCAAATCCACAGTCTCAAGGGTAGTGAAGAAAGCCACCTTTGTTCAAAAACCGGGTCATAGATTCCCAAGTTGGTAGGCTGTCATCACGGCTTCCTGCGAGAGAATCTTCCCACTTGGCCTTTGTGGCAGGATCCAGCTTTTGAAAGATGATCTGAATGAGGAGGCGTCCTTGAATTTCGGCTGGTGTTCCGGAAATCATGAGGGCCCGCATATGACCATTGGAACGGTCGGATAACTCCCAAAGCGTTGCAACGGATCCTGGCTCAACCACCCTTAGCTGCAGAATCTCGTTGATGTGAGCCTAGAATATTAACCGTCGATTACTAAATCTGTTGCGCAAAAGATCAAGGGCAACATCATAATTAGCGTCAGTAATCTCCAACGCTCGCTCAGTCTCCGAGGCTGAATCCCGCAGACATGAAAAAGCCACCTTAGCTTCTCCATCTTGGTCAAGTGAGGATGGCTGTCAATTGTCGTCCTAAACAGGGCGCAGAAATCAGGCCACTCGGCGTAGCCACCACTAACCGTTGGCATCGGCAACGTGGGAAATGAGGGAGCAGGTCTGTATGGAATGGGTGAAATACCAGCACCACTGGCACTACCCAACAGTGTAGAGTGCGCAGCAACTCTAATGGAGCGCTTGGCAACCTCTACCTGGATGTCAACATGCACGTCCGTGGCCAGCTGAGAGAATTTCCAATATAGATCGCTTCCGATCTCACTATAGCTCCTCCAGTTCCTCCTGCAGCGTAGTGAATCGCTCGCGCAAACGCTTTTCCATTGACTCGTGGGTCACAATGGATGAGTCGTCGGACCGGATCGCAGACGTGACCTTCTGATGCAGGACCTCTATTTCCTGACACGTAACCTCGGCTCGCCTCCGAAGCATCCTCTCTCTGCTTGAAACGGCAGATCCAGTAGCTTCAGCTCCAGACTCCATTACACAATTACGTAAAATCATATAAAAAGAAAGCCAACAGGTTCCGCGGCACTTATTAGCGCTGATCACAACAACCAAATACGGGATGTAATCACGTCGGGGTCACCAAATGTTACGCTATTAATAGTTTTTAAAAGCGGCCGAATAAATACACGATTTTTGATTGAGTTTTGAACCCCAAAAACCAGCCGCTCAACTCAAATGCCGAAATACAAGTACATGAAAGCTAAGCAATAAAACCTGTAACGAACTTTTCTTAATTGATCGGTGCTCGCAACAAATGCCGCGGCTAGCTCAAAGAGTTTATGGATCGTTCCACCGAATTTATAGATTCGACGTGACTGCCCGAGCCCAGAAATAACACAGGATTGCTTCGTTCACAAAATGTACCCTTTATTTACACGATATTTGCACAAAGTTTATAAAAGGGTGAATCTCACCGGCTGCTCGGCTCGGCCGATCGACCGCTCGTCCTCCCCTCGGTCACCGGTCACCGTTCCGGGTTGGTGCCGATACACATGTATGTATAATAAGTTGTATGTATGTATAAGTTTTTAAAAGGGTGAATCTCACCGACTGCTCGGCTCGGCCGATCGACCGCTCGTCCTCCCCTCGGTCACCGGTCACCGTTCCGGGTTGGTGCCGATACACAAATCCCCAAAGCTTTCGCCCAGCAGGACGTGTGGTCTCGGTGCCTGGCGCCGGTTCGGCTCACGGTTTCCTCTGTTTGGACTCACGTGCTCCAGTTGCGGGGCCTATGTTGCCCCTCTCGTGCCGGTGACGCTGCTCCTGATGACCCTCTCTTGCGTGTCGCCGCTGCTTGGTCGTCGTCGTTGTCGACGCTGCTTCTGTTGTCGCTGCTCCTCTCGTTGCTGTCGCTGCTTCTCTCGTTGCTGCCGCTGCTCCTCTTCTGTGGGTGCGTGGATCGCTATTACCCTTGGCTCACTGGGACTGCCCTTTCGCCGTGGCCGACACCTGATCCGTGTTGGCGGACCAATAGGCTCACCTCCCAGGCGTACGCCGGGCAGGATACGCTTCTTAGTGCCTGGCGGCCGGATCAGGGCACGAAGGGCCTACCTACCCTACAGGATACGCCCCCGGTTGCGTCTGCCACTCGCCTCCAAACACCGGCGTGCATACGCTCCGCAGGATTTATGGACGACCAGAGGTTTGGCGTCGCGCTTCCTTTGACTCCAGGCAATACGCTGTGCATACGCTCCAGCGCCTGGATCAGGAATCTCTTGATTTTAACGGGACGTTCCTGTTTGGTTTTACTGATGGGCTTGAGTTCCCGAGCTGGCTATCCCTCGCTTTACAGGATCACACCTGGTCACAACGGGCAGGAATCTGTAAGGCGTACGCCAGACCGATCCGACGCCCTTGCTATAACACCAGGATAGCTGTCGTGTCCGGGAGTAACTCAACCCGACTCTATTTACCCTTGGGCTTCAGTTCCGCCGCGGATCCTGGATCCTTTTCCCACTTGCTCCTTGTTTATCCTTTATGACGATGACTCGCGTACAGCCGCCGGACTTACCCACAGGGGGTCCTTGAGCCAATGATCGTAGATCCTTGCGCACTCGCTTTAATTCTCGCACTTGAGACTGTCGGACTTACCCACGGGGGGTCCTTCAGCCTATACTCCTAATTCCTCCAAGGAAACTTTCTCACTTGAATGTTAGACTTACCCACGGGGGGTCTTTCACTCAACTCTGCCAGCTTCCCTAGAAGACTCCGTCCCGATTTACTCCAGGGGCCCTCCTTATATAGCTTCAGAGGCGCCCGTTAATCCTTGCAACTCTTTCTTCCTGCCGTTAATCCTTCGGCTTTCTATTCCCGCCGTTAATCCCACTTTCCAATTAGTCGCACCGGCGGCTCCCGTTCACACCCCCTTTTCCCCCTTTGGCCACCGGCCTGCATCGTTATTATGCCGCGGCAGCGTCTTTTTTCCAGGCGCTCCTCCCGCGCTCCCCCTTTGGCCACCGGCCCTCATTTTTAATATGCCGGGCATCGGCTCTTTTACCGGCGCTTCCCCCGCGCTCCCCTTGGTCGCTCCAATCGCATTTCTCTCCTTCCGTGCTTTCTAAACACCTCGGCCACCGCGGCCGCTATGTTCCGCGCAGGCCCGACCGGAACCGTTACGTTCCACGTTGTCTCCGCTTTCTCCTGCATCCGCGCACGGCCGCGCGATCCCTTTCCCCGCTGCTGCCCCCTTCTTGCCACCTGTCTTGGCGTGTGGGAGATTTAATCTCCTCACAATTCCCCCCTTCTTCGGGAAACGGACAGGTCGTTCCCCTTCATTATTACTCTAAATTTTTCTTTCCTTTTTTTTTTGTGTACATATCTTTTTATGTTTTTTTTTTGTGCCTGGTTTTTTTTTTGTATGTACATATTTATTTATTATTTTTTTTGTGTATGTATTATTATTATTTTTTTTTGTTTTTGTTTTTTTTTTTTTTTTTGTGTATAATATTATATTTGTTTTTTTTCTGTATATATATATATTTTTTTTTTTTACTTCCATTTTTTTTCTTTTTATATTCCTTTTTTTTTTTTGAAATTCCATTTTTTTTTTGTTTTATTTCCTTTTTATATTTTTTTTTTTTGTGTTTACTTCTTTGTTTACGCCTGTGGCGCCTCTTTTTGGGCTTTTAGCTCACTTATGTGTGCCCTCCTTTCTTTCTTTGTGCCGACGCGACGTAGCACAACAATCACTGGCGATATGAAATTCACCACCGTGTACGGCCCGCCGTATCTTGGCGCTAATTTCGCCGCGAACCCTTCGGCTGCTTTTGACAGATGGTGCTCTTTTGCCCATACTATGTCGCCGATTTTTGGGCTCAACTGCCGCTTCCTCAGATTGTAGTGCCTGGCTTGCTCCTGCGCCGCTCTCTCCATGTTCCTCCGTACCAGCTCAAACACTTCTTGTAGCTTCTTTGCATTCTCTGAGGGCGTGGTTTGTGATGCTCCCATCCCCAATGCCTCTTTATCGTATAACGCCTTCGGCATTCTCGGCTCTCTGCCTTGGGTTATGAAACATGGCGAGAATCCCGTCGAGTCTGACACGCTTGAGTTCACTGCCAGCATCAACTCAGGCCAGTGCTCGTCCCATGTCCTCTGATCCTCGCCTGCAAACTGGGCGATCATTGTCTTGACCGTTCTGTTCGCCCTTTCCGTCGGATTTTCCTGCGGCGTGTACGGTGCGGTGAATTGATGCCGAACTCCGAGCTCCTCGAGAAAATTTTTGAAACTCCTACTGGTGAACTGGACCCCATTATCCGTTATCATCACCTTTGGCACTCCGTATCTAGCAATAATTCTTTCGCGGATTGCCTTCTGCAGCGCCTCCGTGGTTGCTTTTCGCATCGGAACCATCTCTGTCCATTTTGAAAATCGATCAATCAAAACCAATAACATGGTGTTTCCATGCTTGGACCTTGGCAATGGTCCTACGAAATCTGCACATACCGTCGCCCATGGTTCCTCTGGGATCTGTGTCAGCATTTTCCCTGCAGCCTGCATTTGATTTGGTTTGTACCGCATGCACGTTTCGCACTGTCTGACATACTTTCTTATGTCCCTTTGCATCCCTGGCCAGAAGTACCTTGCTACTATTCGCGCAATTGTTTTTCTTCCTCCTAGGTGTCCCGCTGTCGGTGCGTCGTGGTTCTCCCTTAGCACCTGCTGTCTCATGTTGATCGGCACACACAACTTCCATGATGCCACTTCTTTGCTTCCAGCTCTATGTGGCACATGTCGGTAAATCAGGCCTGCCTCTTCTATGTACTCTGGATATTTCTGTGGGTTTTCTCCTATTTTCCTCTTCAGTGCGCTTATCCACATGCATTCGACGTCTTCGCTTGTTGTGGCACTCCTCAGCTTTTCCATCATCGGCTGGCGGGATAGTGCATCTGCAACCACATTCAGCTTCCCTTTCCTGTAGCTGATAACATAATCGTATTGTTGCAGCTCAAATACCCATCTTGCAATCCTTCCCAGTGGGCTCTCTATATTATTTAGCCATTTTAGTGCCATATGGTCCGTGATCACGTCGAATTGGTACCCCTCCAGGTATGGTCTCATCTGCTGAATTGCCCATATTATGGCTAGGCATTCTTTCTCCGTCGCCGAGTAATTTTTTTCCGCTCCTATCAGCGTCCGACTGGCGTAAGCGACCACTCGCTCGCCCTCATCCGTGTCCTGCGTCAGCACTGCACCCACGCCGTAGTCGCTAGCGTCTGTTTGCAACACAAATTTCTTTGAGAAATCCGGGCATGCCAGCACTGGATCCTCTGCCAATCGTGACTTTAGATTCTCAAACGCCTCTTGGTGTCTGGCCGTCCAGTCCCACTTTGTCCCTTTTCGTAGGAGATCGTTTAACGGTTTCGCGACCCCTGCAAAGTCTGGGACGAATCGCCGATACCACGATGCCAGGTACAGTAGCTCTTCCCTGAAGAAGTAGCACTTTTCCGTGCTTATTCTTAAATTTGCCGCCTTCAGTCTTCGGAACACTTCCATCAAGTTTGCCATATGCTCCTCCCTTGTGCGTCCGATCACGATGATGTCATCTTGATACGCAAACGCGTGCGGCACCATATCCGGGCCTATAACCTGGTCCAAAGCCCTTTGGAAAGTTGCCGATGCTGAATGTAAGCCGAACGGCATCACCTTCCACTGGTACAGACCTTTTCCTGGTACAGTAAAAGCCGTATACTTTCTGCTTCCCTCCTCCAGTAGGATTTGCCAATAGCCGTCCTTAAGATCGAGGCTGCTGAAAAACTTTGCTTCCCTTAGTTGCTCCAGTATGAAGTTTATTCGTGGCATCGGGTACGCATCTTTTACCGATTTTGCGTTTATTTGTCGGAAATCCATGCACATTCTCCATTGACCCGTTTTCTTCTTTACCATAACGATGGGTGAGCTATAAGCACTATTCGAAGGCTCGATGCATCCTTTTTCTAGCAGCTCTTCTACCTTCGCATTGATCTCCCCCTGTATTTTTGGGTTCTTTGGATAGTACCTTTGTTTTATGGGGATGTGGTCCTTCATCGTGATCCTGTGCTGCGTAACGTTCGAACAACCCTTTTGGTTCGTGAACGCTACTAGCTCCTCCTCAATGAATCTTTTGTCCCGCTCGCTCTCCCATTCCTCCGATGATACTGTCACTGCTATCGACAGCCTATCCTCCAGGCATCCGCCCCATCGTTCTCTTCTCGGGATCGTGACTTGGTGGCCAGCGCATGTTATTGTTGTGCCAAATCCTGCGAGGAAATCCAATCCTAGCACCGCGCTGTCTCCCATGCCTGGCAACACCAACATATTTAGTTTGTTTTCCATGTTGCCAAAGCTTACCGTCGTCTGGAGTACCTTTCGAGTTTCCGTATGGCTCCCATTGGCCAACTTTATCAGTCTCCTTGTTGATTTTCGCTCTCTGGCGATTTCCGGGTTCTCCGCTAGCTTTTCAGAAATGAAGCTAGCCGTTGCTCCGGTGTCTATCATGGCCTTAACTTCTGCTCCTCCGACCTTGACGACCGCCGACAATTGCTGTCCTCCAACTAGTTTTGAGAGGCAGCACCTCGCGATCTCTGCCTTCCTCTCTACGGCTGAGATCGCTGCGCGTTTCCCGATCTTTGGCAGCACTCTGTGCTCCTTACCCCTATTGCATTATGCAGAACAAAATTCTGGGGTTCCTGCACCCACTCGCCCAATGGCCCATGCCTCCACACGTGTTGCATGCCTGCGCCGGGTTCTCGACATGTCCTTGTCTCAGCGTTGCTGCCCATTGCTGATTTGCCTGTTGCTGTTCTTGGCTTGTACCCCATTGCTGGTACGTTTGTTGCCTTGGGCCCCCAGCCCAGTGTAGATTCGGATGTTGCTGTCTGGGGCTTGCAACCCATTGCTGACTCGGCTGTTGCTGTACCATTTGCCTCTGCCCTTCTGCCTGCCATTTCTGCCTCCATCCTTGTCATGGGGGGCTCTGTCGCTCGGACGGGTCCTGATTCAGTTCATCCTTCTGCCATTTATTTTCGGTCGCCGGCTGTTTGCGATCCCAGTGTGGTTCAATGGAGGCTTGCCTGTTAAACGCCTCTTCTTCTTGGGCTAACTTCTCAAACTCCTCGGCTAGGCCCATTACTTCTTCCAGCGACGCGCATGCATATGGCCTCATAAACATTTTCATGCGTGGTATGCAGTTCTCCACCAGTCCTTCTATTACCTCCTTCGTGGATTTCCCTAGTGGCTTCATTAGTGTCTGAAGGTCCACCAAATACTCCTTGAAAGGTTCTCCTCGTTTCTGCTTCCGCTGCCGAACCTGGTCTGCCAATTTTTCAAAGTAACCTTTCGGCAGAAAAAAGGACTCGAAGCTCCTTCTGAACGCTTTCCAAGTTGGCCATTCCTCATCGTTCATTATGAACCACCTCTGTGCTCTGTCCTGGAGTAATTCCGGCATCGCCCGCGGGATCGTGTTTATGTCCAACCCGTACGTTCTGGCGGACCATGCCACTCGGTCCACGAATTCTAGTGGATCTCCTGTTCCGTCGAATCGGAATGACCACTCCCGGACTTGTCTGGCTACTTTTGCGTAGTCCACTTGCACCGGGACCGGCTTCCGCACTTGTGGCTCCATGCTCCTTATACTTTTCATCTCTGGAACCGCCAGACTTTGAATGAGCTTCTCTGATTCGCTCACTGCTCTTTGTCTCGGCGTGGACCTCTGTGTGCTCCTTTCCTCAACTCCACGTGTGAACGCCAAAACCTCGTAGTCCTTAGTCTCGTCGACCCACTTTGCAACTAGTGCCCTCATGTTTTCAACAGTTCCTTCTGCTGGGAGACCTAGCTCTCTACACACTTCGCTCAATTCCTCCTTGCGAAGCGCGTAAATCCAATTTTTTCTTCCCATCTTGAAGCTTGCGTTATTTCTAGCCTCGAAAACAGTCACGTAGTTTGGGCGCCAGGTGTAACGAACTTTTCTTGATTGATCGGTGCTCGCAACAAATGCCGCGGCTAGCTCAAAGAGTTTATGGATCGTTCCACCGAATTTATAGATTCGACGTGACTGCCCGAGCCCAGAAATAACATAGGATTGCTTCGTTCACAAAATGTACCCTTTATTTACACGATATTTGCACAGAGTTTATAAAAGGGTGAATCTCAACGGCTGCTCGGCTCGGCCGATCGACCACTCGTCCTCCCCTCGGTCACCGGTCACCGTTCCGGGTTGGTGCCGATACACAAATCCCCAAAGCTTTCGCCCAGCAGGACGTGTGGTCTCGGTGCCTGGCGCCGGTTCGGCTCACGGTTTCCTCTGTTTGGACTCACGTGCTCCAGTTGCGGGGCCTATGTTGCCTCTCTCGTGCCGGTGACGCTGCTCCTGATGACCCTCTCTTGCGCCGCTGCTTGGTCGTCGTCGTCGTCGACGCTGCTTCTGTTGTCGCTGCTCCTCTCGTCGCTGCTCCTCTCGTTGCTGCCGCTGCTCCTCTTCCGTGGGTGCGTGGTTCGCTATTACCCTTGGCTCACTGGGACTGCCCTTTCGCCGTGGCCGGCACCTGATCCGTGTTGGCGGACCAATAGGCTCACCTCCCAGGCGTACGCCGGGCAGGATACGCTTCTTAGTGCCTGGCGGCCGGATCAGGGCACGAAGGGCCTACCTACCCTACAGGATACGCCCCCGGTTGCGTCTGCCACTCGCCTCCAAACACCGGCGTGCATACGCTCCGCAGGATTTATGGACGACCAGAGGTTTGGCGTCGCGCTTCCTTTGACTCCAGGCAATACGCTGTGCATACGCTCCAGCGCCTGGATCAGGAATCTCTTGATTTTAACGGGACGTTCCTGTTTGGTTTTACTGATGGGCTTGAGTTCCCGAGCTGGCTATCCCTCGCTTTACAGGATCACACCTGGTCACAACGGGCAGGAATCTGTAAGGCGTACGCCAGACCGATCCGACGCCCTTGCTATAACACCAGGATACCTGTCGTGTCCGGGAGTAACTCAACCCGACTCTATTTACCCTTGGGCTTCAGTTCCGCCGCGGATCCTGGATCCTTTTCCCACTTGCTCCTTGTTTATCCTTTATGACGATGACTCGCGTACAGCCGCCGGACTTACCCACAGGGGGTCCTTGAGCCAATGATCGTAGATCCTTGCGCACTCGCTTTAATTCTCGCACTTGAGACTGTCGGACTTACCCACGGGGGGTCCTTCAGCCTATACTCCTAATTCCTCCAAGGAAACTTTCTCACTTGAATGTTAGACTTACCCACGGGGGGTCTTTCACTCAACTCTGCCAGCTTCCCTAGAAGACTCCGTCCCGATTTACTCCAGGGGCCCTCCTTATATAGCTTCAGAGGCGCCCGTTAATCCTTGCAACTCTTTCTTCCTGCCGTTAATCCTTCGGCTTTCTATTCCCGCCGTTAATCCCACTTTCCAATTAGTCGCACCGGCGGCTCCCGTTCACACCCCCTTTTCCCCCTTTGGCCACCGGCCTGCATCGTTATTATGCCGCGGCAGCGGCTTTCTTCCTTCCGTGGGCAAGGGGCGAGGCGGGGGAGACGCACACAGGCACAAGATGAGCTAGTGTGCAACAGTTTTACAAAGCAATACCAGCAAAGCACATGCGAAACTGGGGGCAACAAACAAAAATAGAAACTGCTGATAATCCGCCGCTGCTCCTCCGTTTCAGCATCTTCTATATCATTTTGACATTTTCGCCTTTGGCTGCTTGGCCCAACACCCAAAAAATTTAAGATATGTATATAATAAAAACCTAACTTCGAAGCGAAGACACTAAATAGAACTACATTAAAAAAGTACTAGGTTAGACGCGTTATAGAGCGTTTTAGTTTCAGGCCCGGATGGCCCTGGGTTCAAAAATTACTTGATGCCATTTTTTTGTTTTTACCGTAAACTCTTTATTTCATTTATTAAAATAAATTAAAAGCTGAAAAGATATTCACGATATTTTCTGGTTTATTGCATACATTAAGTGTATGCAGTTGTTAAGTTTTAATTAAGTTTTCCCGAAGTTTATTTTTAAAAAAAAATAAATTTTTATTTCTGAACTTCACAAACTTCTCAAATCAACTTTTAACTTAGCCAATCAAACGTTATAGCTCCCGAATTATATTTTTGATAACGATTCCGTTCGCTCCAAAATTCAGACTACCGATTTTCAATTATCAATTTTCCATCTAACCTCGGCTTAAGAGAGAAAGCTCAAAAAGAGTTATTTGCGGGTGTAAAAAATTGGTCTAAGAGATTCTAAGAGAATTAACTGATGCAATGATTGACTCATTGGTGAAAACTGATAAGATCGGAAGATCTATCAAATTCGGACTGGCGGCGGCGAGCCGGGTTGAATTGTTTATCTGTCTGGCTTAGACCGTGGAAAAGTTTTCGGAATATGTTTACAGTTAAAGACTGGATGTTTAGTCTACAAATCACTTGGAGATTCTTAAAGACGAATGAGGGGGAATTTGGCAGACAGGATATGACTCATCCAGCAAAGGCTTCTGCGATTGAAAATAATGTTTATAAATCGTATTAGATTAGTTATACTAGGGGTTGGATAACATACATATCCAAGAAAATATTGAACAAGTCCAAGTAAATGAAAATTTTTTTAAATCAAATATACACACATGTGTAAGTAACGCCAGGCTTCACTGGTGGCTGCACAAAATTGGTATTTATATCGGCATTTATTAGTTCTTATATGACTTTATCTTGAGTTATCAAATAATGAAAGATTTAAGCAATATATAAAAAAATGCGTCATCTCCAGGGCTATCTCTTTTTTTCAGTGTTTGTATTTTTTTACGGTTGGTATTGAAGAAAGTGAAATAGATATTTAAACAGGAATGGAAAGCTAACTTCGGGCGGAGCCGAAGTTGATATACCCTCTCTTACCCTTGATATACCCTAGATAAGTAGCAGCTTATATTATTACATATATATCGGATCTTATATAGTTGGCCGATCCATATGAAATTAGGCAGATCGAATTAATTTGTTCAAAGTGGAATGCATAGAAAACCCATCCTTCTAACTTAAAAAACAACAAAGCTATGGAATTTCCGATCAATCAGTTATATAACAGCTATAGGATATAGTTGACCGATCCCGGCCTTTCCGACTTATATACTGCCTGCAAAGGAAAGAAGAATGTGTGTAAAGTTTGAAGTCGATATCTTTTTAAACTGCGAGACGAGTTTGCGGAGAAACAGACAGACGGACATTCTTATATCGACTCAGGAGGTCATCCTGATCAAGAATGTATATACTTTATAGGGTCGGAGGTGTCTCCTTCACTGCGTTGCACACTTTTGACCAAAATTACAACAACCTCTGCAAGGGTATAAAAAGCTTTCAATTTCTTTTTTTTAGCTTTTCAAGTTTTTTTTTTTAAGTATTTTAAAAAATTGTAGAACAAAAGTTGTGCATATTTCAGTACCAAAGCTGTAAAAGTTCTTAAATATCTTTTGAACCAAATCTCGGATCGGGATGGTTGAGGTACCAATCGACGCATATATTTTGTCTAGTGACTATTTCCAATTTAGTGAATCAAATTTTGATTACTTTGACCCATATTTCTCCGAAACTAAAAAAAGTTTCGGCAAATGTTTCGATAAAAATTATCTAATCAAAAAATACCTTTTTTTTTTGTTATCATGCATTAACATCAGAAAATTTTTATTTCTTCGGCTAGATATAGTATCTTTTCGCGCACACTAGGGCATGCGGTATGCCACCTCGTGGACTGCCGCCCACAGTGATAATTGAAATGTTTATCTTTTAATCGGTCGAAGTTTTCGGGTCTAGATTAAAGGTCTGCATGGATGCATATTTATTGGCTTACCGGATTGATACGAAAAACGTAATAGGAGTAAGCATAACAGACGGATATTCCTGCTCGGTTTTTCTGTTCACTTGTTATCTTATTCTCAGTGGACTCTATGTTTGCAGCCCTACAATAAACTGAGCTATAAAATATATTTATTCAAGAAATCAGAACACCCTTTCAATACTTACTTATACCACTAACCATACAAAAATACATGGTTACAACAATGTACAATGTTGTATGGTTAGTGCTTATACAAACTTATTTAAAAAATTTAATTACAGAAAAATTTCATTTCAACTAATCTACATTGGCGAGCAAAACTGAGTGCTTGTTCACAACTTTGACTTTGGCCATCAATAAAAACACAACCACTTATGCAAATCCAATAATTTTTTTTATATTATTAATCTTAATTAATTAATGACTTATTTTAGGAGGAAAAACAAATTTAGCATATATATTCAAAGAATTAGAATAAAAAACTAAATAAACTCACATAAACTCAATTTTGCACGTTTCAATCAAAACTTAATAACTACAATCTTGCTAATATTTAGTCCAGAGTCCTTTATTTGCTATGACTTCTGTTACGCGTTTTGGCATACTCTCCTGCGGAATCCGACTCCATTCCACCACAACACGCTCCCAAAGGTCGCCCATGTTTTTTGGAGCAGATTCGTATTGCCCAAGACGTCTTTACACAATTGATAATCCACATAGATTTTCAATTGGATTGAGGTCTGGACTTTGTGCAGGCCACTCCATCAATTGAAAGTGCTGCTTTCCAATCCATTCCTTGACTATTGGCTGTGTGCTTTGGGGTAGGCACATTTTTCAAAATAGTTTGGGAGATTTGTTTGAAGCATTCGAAGATAGTCCTCTGTTTTCATAATACCTTCTACTAATTGTAGAGGTCCAATATGCGACCAAGTAAAGCATCCCCAAACCATAATGCTTTGCACCGCCATGTTTGACGGTTTGCTTTATATAGTGTCTTTGAACTCAATCGCCTGGTCGAATCCAACAATATTGTTTTCCATCACTCTGAAAACGGTTAAATGTAGACTCATCAGAGACAACTCGTTTCCAATCGTCAATAATCCAATTTTTGTGTTCTTTTGCAAATTTTAAGCGAGCCTTGACATTTTTTTCGGATAACGCAAGCTTATTTTTTTAACGATCGACATGTATCCGATGTCTTGCAATGCTTTCCTAGCAGTTGTTTTGCTGACATTTTTTTTAATTGCCAGACAAGCACCCTTTGGTGTTAAATTCTTATTTTTTCGCATTTCGGACATCATTAATCGAGCATCTGAGTCCTTCAATAATTTTTTCCGGCCTGAGACTTGAGGTTTGGGGGTCAGCTTTCGCCTCTTCTGAATGGAGACCACCGCAGATTGGCTAATTCCAAGCCTATCGGCAATTTGACGAGTGGAATTGCCACTTTCGGTCAAGCTGACATTATTTTCAATTTCTCCCGATAATTTTCGCTTTTATTTTATCAATTAGTATTTCTATTTATTCACCCTAATGAACTTCGCTCTGCAAAAACACGTTTTAAACTAATCTACGACCACCGAAAATATTATTATAAAAAATATAATGGTAAATCTGGCTGATTTATGCTAATAAGAGATGTGGAAAATCGAAAATAGGTACAAGACTTAAAACGTGAAAAATTGAGTTTATGTGAGTTTATTTAGTTTGTTTACTCTTTGGTTCTTCTCCTAAAATAAGTTATAAATTAATTCAGATTAATAATATAAAAAAAATTATTGGATTTGCATAAGTGGTTGTGTTTTTATTGATGGCCAAAGTCAGAGTTGTGAGCATGCAATCAGTTTTGCAGTTGCAACAGCAATGTATTTAATTAACAGCTTTACAAGATGAATTTAATTCTCATTTCCCTTGTACATAATCCAGATAATAAAAACATATTCGGGTATTTAGTATAAAGCAAGATGAATTTGGAAACTTAGTAAAGTTCAAAGCAAGACTTGTAGCGCGGGGCTTTAATCAAGAATACATGACTAATTAGGATGAGAAATTTGCTTCAGTTGCATGAATTTCCAGTTTTATATTTTTATTAACTCTTTAAAATCAATACGATTTAATGGTTCATCATATGGATGTAAAAATTGCATTTTTAAACGGAACTCTAAAGGATGAAATCTACATAAACGTTCTATAAGGCCTTGGAACGGCCTTATATAGCTTTAAGCAAGCTGCTAGATGTTGGTCCGAAGATTTTGAAAGTGTGTTGAAGGATGTTGAATTTGAAAACTTTGGTGTTGATCGGTGTATTTATATTTAGAATATTTCGCTGGTAATGAAACTGACAGAAAAAGTACCACTGGGAATCTTTTTAAAATGTTTGAAAATTTTGGAGTACCAAAAGTCGGTTGTTGGTTCATCTACTGAAGCAGAATATATGGCCCCGTTTGAAGGTGTTAGAGAACCTCCTTGGGTTAAAGACTTAAATCCCTACTAAACCCAGAATTAATCTAGAATTAAGTAACCCTATAGATATTTTAGAAGACAGCCAAGCTTGTCCCAAACCAACTCGTCTGTTAATGGTCATTCTCACATAATATGCTCCTGCCCAAGGTTTTTCAGTTTGTCGCCTGAGAATCGTTTAGGTGAAGTTAGGCGGCTGGATTTGGTCACCTACCTCGGCATTGCAATGCTTCAAGTTGCCGTGCGTGTGAACACACGCATCATAGTTTGTTGCATTTGGTGACAACTCGCCTGCTGGTACTCAAGTACAACACCTCTCATCCGAGGTATTTGCAGCCAGCGACGCTGTTTCTCGTTCAGCGACAGCTGCCGTCAATTCTTTCGTCGCCAAGGATAGTTTTGGTGATGTGGTGCTGCTAGTCACTGCCAATATTCTAATCCGGAACCACTCTGGAGATCTACTGCCCTGCCAGAACTGCTCGATTCTGGCTCGCAGGTACACTAAGTCACTTCAAGACTGCCGAACCAGCTGCAGATGCAAAATATATGGTCTTCGGTGTCTGTATCCAGTATATTCTTGCAGTCCCAATGCTCGGACTCCGCGCAATTAACTGAAATCGTAGCCTTCAACATCACTGACCTTCAGCCCAATTTTGCGTTGGACGTCAGCTCGAATTTCCGCCAATCTAAAGCTAGCGGATCCTCTTTTTCACCATCCTCAGCGAGTTGATTTGCTGGATTTAATTGGAGCTAGATTATTTAACGAGCTGCTTTGTGTGGGGCAAATTCATCTATCCCCTGGTTTACCCTCTATCCAGAAAACCCGTATCGGATGGGTTGTTTGTGGAGGCAGAGGCCGTGATTATGGTATGGATTATGGCAGTTGAGCTGTCGCGACTGGTCAACCTCCAAGTAATGGGCCTTGGAGGTTGACCAGTCGCTCATTGACCAGATGGGTCATTATTTGCGAGAGTCACTTTGCTAAGAAATTTTTGCGGTTAGAGGATGGTGTCTATTCAGTCTGGTTGCCAATTAAAAATAACTCCGGTGTGCTGGGCGATTCGTACTTACAGGCTCTAAGTCGTTTCCAGTCGTTGGAGAGGAAACTGTCTCATCAGCCTGAACTGCGTGCTCACTATTCAGTGTTTATAAGGGAGTATCTTATCCTAGGTCATATCCAGGTCTTATCCTGGTTCCGCCGGATTTGCATCGAGATTGCAAATTTTTTCTGCCACATCACTATGCGCTAAATAAGGACAACAATAAGGACAGTAGCGCTGATTGACGACATTTGTAAAATCTACCGTTGTGTGAGGATGGCTTTGTCCGACAGCTACTTGAAGTGCATTTTGTGGCAAGATCCCCGCCAGAATGAGCTGCAAAAATATAAATTGGACACTGTTACATATGGAATAAAGCCGGCTTCCTATCCATCTGTGCGAGCGATGCACCAACCCGCTAAGGACGAGGTCGAGGAATTTCCAGTGGGATCCGAAATCTTGCATCGAGATTTTTACGTTTTACGGAGAAGGTTGGCATTTTAGGGCAAAACTCAGCACATCTGTCCAAGGGCGAATTTCAGCTTCGGAAGTGGTGCTCCAATACCCCTAGCGCATTGGCTGGCGTCCCTGAAGAGGATCGGGTGTCCTATTTAACTTTTGCTGGCGTTATGTGCCTACGTCGCCTCGGGGAGTCCCCTCGGCGACTTGCATACTTTTGTGGGCTGTTCAGCGCGCTCATTTTGGTGATGAAATTAGGACGTTGCAGACAAAGGGAATGGGTGCCTCCTCCAGGTCGGTGGCTTTGTTATCCCCCTTTTTGGATCCCTTTGGATTGCTTCGAGTAGACGAGCGGCTCAAGAACTCATCCTTGGATTACGATGGTCGTCACCCAGTAATTTTGTCAAGGAGCTTTCATGAGCAAAACCTGCACTCTGGACCTCGATCGTTATTGGCGATAATCATTTTCTGCACGGAGGGCCTCCTTCTAGTTTCAGTGAGCCAGACCTGACAAAACTCAACAAAAACCGGCTAGATGCCTGGCAACGCGTCGTCTTTCTTCAGCAATGCATCTGGTCCAGTTGGATGGAAGAGTATCTAACCCGGTTTCAGCAACGATCTAAATGACGCGTCTAAGGTCAAGGCATAGCTGCTACAGGACTTACACGGCGGGTTGCTACAAGTCAACAAAATGTGCTTGCTGCCCCTTCAAAATGCTGTTCATAGATCATCTTCCAACGGGGGATTCCCTGCGTCTGCCGTCATGCGCTATCGTTATCTCCCTCTCTCGCGGTATCTCTCGGTCGCTCCGCAGCATCAAGCGTCGAGCCGCGCATCGCCATCTTACTTCCTCTTTCCTTGTTAACCCTTCAGACATATCCCAAATTTACATATTAACATAATCATCAGCAAATCTGATCAAATACATTGCGCTTAGATTTAAATCGAACAGAATTTGTATTTTATTAAGAACTGGAATTCTGAAAAGTAATTACAGCTACCCGAAAACGCTCGGTAACTTAACAATTGGTTATTGGTCGTTAGTAGTCCAAATATTCATATGCAGACCAACTTTGCGGATGCTGAACAATTCTCTGGTCCAATACAGCAAAGTTTTAAATAAAATGATAAGTAAAGATAAAAAAAGAAAATTGTCATTCGTCTTATTTAAGTGTCACCTAGTTACTAAGTGCACTTTATCCTCACAATAACTAATGCCGATGTTGATCACAAAAATAATTAGTTATTAAAAATTATCTTTGTAACGGGAGGCTATTTACGTAGGCAAGATTTTTTCTCTTCTTCCTTAACACCTTGAAGGTGACATTCCATGGGCTATGGGCGGGAATTATGGCCAAGGTTGGGTGAGCACAAAAGGAGCCGTAATACCATCAGCGGATCCCATCCGATTCATCCGTATTATTTAATGTCCTCAAATTGTTCTCTCCGGCATGTATTTGCTTTGGCACGTAAATTATTATAATAAACTCGTAGGCCTCAAGATATAGCGATCTCAAAATTTCACCCCTACATTCTGACGAGCCAGGAGCTGGAAAGCCGAAGCAGAATATCCGAAAACAGACATATCCGAGCGAAAACATATCCTTTAGAGCTTACGTAGGACTATTGAAAAATCGTTGCTGATACGAAAATTTTTTGAGGCCATGGAGACTTGGAGAGGAACCAAAGTAGGGACTTCTTTACTCAAACAAAGTAAACTGTACAAACAAATTCAATCAACAATTTTCATTTCTAAATTGTATCGACCCATTTAGATTTAAATCCATTTTAGAACGAAATTGCAGTTTTTGGTTATTGAAAATATGATATACGATGGCAGCGCCCGTTGCAAATTTGTCAACCTTGGGTAATTTTGAAACAAGCTCAGACTTATTCTCCCATTTACTGAAGCGACACCAGTACAAATATCATGATGATGGGACACATAAAAAGTGGAAATTTCCGCAAATATTTATAATTTTCGCCTCCGGTGACATTAACCAAGCTATAGAGGCAATTGTCAAAGATCTAACCCACCCAATTGGAAGCGGATTGATAGCAACCGTTCTTATAGAAGAGTATATACGGGACGATGTGATAAAAAAAATCCGTACAAATTTAAAACCAATGGACGAACGGTTGCAACTTCATCCAAATTATTTAAAATCTCTAAAGCTTATTGACCGTATGAATTGCTCAACAATACACATCGAGGAGTTTGAAGAAGCAGATACAAAAAAACAGTATGGTCACAGGAAACATGGTTCTCCAATAGTAGTTCTAGACTTTCCTCAATACTATTTTGGGCAGTCACCATCTGCCATAATTACTATGAGTACTTTTAAGAACCTTGATGAATTAATTAAGCTTTATAAAAGGGAAAGGTTAAGTTTTGATTCTGTTTCAGTTTGGTCTTCTAAATTGGCTCAGTGTTTTGATGTGGTAACGAGAATTCCGCAAGGTGTAAGTTGGACGTTTAACTTCAAGAGTATTTCTACAAAGTCGCCACTACAATTTTCACTGCCAAATTCAGAAGTCTCTATAATGCAATATATACATTTTGAGACACTTTCTAATCCTGGAAATACAAAGACGATAGCTTTTCCAATCAAATAAATCTTAAAAATAAAGGTGTAACATTTTATCTTCATTTTTTGTAGAAAAAACTCGGTCAAATCCAGTTTTCATTTTTTATTTTATAGAGTTTTTATTAATGTAACGTCTGTCACCGACTACATCTCATCAAGGTTAGACGCTTGTAGCCTATTTCATAACATTTATTATCGTTTGAAGAACCACTCCATTATTTTCTTATCTCTTATGATCACCCGAACTCTACCAACAATACACAACATATGTTCGTCCGTAGAGCGTTATGCCGCCACAAGCGTCGAATTTGGACTCGCGGTCCGCGATCGTACCTAGATCCTGGAGTCGTCATAACCATAGTCATAACCTATTGAAGGCCTGAATAATGAACACTGGAGTGATCTTGGTGAACTTCGACTTGTAGACCTACCGAGCAAACTGGACATGACATTTGTTGGCTCAATATATCCAACCTGACGACGATCGAGTACTGCAAAACACACTTGTCATACACACTTCCACAAATTGCAGTCATGCAGAGTGCCCAAACTGCGCAAACAAACAGTAGCCTTTCCAGTCCGGTTTAAGTTTAACAGTCATACTTTCTAATTTAATGCGGACCCCATTTACCTTTACCATTTAGCTTTAAATAAGAAATTAATTAGCGAAATAATATATTTTTTTTTTCAACATTTTTTTTTAGGTTTAAATTTTTATGGAATTAATAAATTTAATGCTCATTTAACATTCTCATACCTCATACCTTAACAGTTCTCATACCTATAAGCCTATAACCTTGATAGGCCATAAGATACATTTATGTACATACCCCCTTCACAAGCATTCCACAGTATCGAAACTTTAAATATCCTTATCCTTATACTTCTATAGCACTAAATACGAAAAGTAGGTTGAAAGAGTTTTGATGCCAAACTATTCCAATGCCTTATCCATATCTACAAAGCAAGAAAACCAAATCGGACGGTTTTTAGAAGAGTTATAAAGTCTCTCTGGTTTTTTTTGATCTACTAGATTCTTGCAATTTTTAGAATCTAAACTATGAAGTTAGTTAAATAAAAAAAACTTGGAAAAATGGAAAATTCGCCTGGACAAATAGGGCTAAGGGCTGCTTCGACTGGCGCTTAAGATGCCCTTCTACAAATTCTACCAGCACTGAGAATAAAAAGCTGTACTTCCTTGAAACTTCTTCCTTGCGGGTTTCACTCCAAAGCCATCCTAGCTATGCTGTCTCGCTCTTTCCTTAGCGCGTGACCAATCCATCCATTTCCATTTCTTTTTTCTTTATCTGTTGCTGGAGAGCGGAGGGTCGTCGTCGGGTTGGGGGGGTGATTGTTTTTCTGATCTTGTGTTTGTTTCTTAATCGTTATTTTCCGGTCGATCCGATGATTAGCCGAGTGCAACCTATCTCAGAAGTGGGTCTGCCACCTAACGACATCTGGGAATGCCGGTTTTCGGTTTTTCGTGCATATAATTATAAATAGAAAGAATCCGATAAGAACTTTCATTATTTACATCATATGCGCGAGCGCCGAAAACTTGCAGGGCCATGCACTTGACATGAGTGGATCTTGAACCCACGACCTCACGCTTAGCGAGCTAGTACACTAACCACTAGGCTATGGCCCCCTCGGCGAATAGATATAATAATTATATTAATATTAATATAATAACAAAATAATTTATTAATTTTATTAATGAGCGAAAACGAAAAATAAATTAATTACTTAATTTAAAGTCGAATAATTTTGATAGTCGAGGCACTGAGATCCCAAAAAATAGTTGGTCGCCAATGAAACCGAAAAAAAATATAAATATATATTAAATCCCCAACATACGTTGGCAATCATGACACAATATGCATCTTTTCAGACAGTCAGGTAGCACTTAGGCCACTTTATGGCTTCTCATCCAACTCTAAGACAGTGAATGTCGCAGATCTCTTAACGAGATGGCGGAGCAGCATGACATTCGCATAATTTGTATACCCGGACACAGGGACCACGAGGGAAATTGCGACGCTGACGAATTAGCACGGCCAGGGCCTACCAACTCTATCCTTCCAGAGAAATAGCAAATAAGCATCCCCTTAGCATCTTGCAGAAAACTCGTTCCAGAAGAGACGGTTCCGCACTTCCTATGCCACTGCCCTTTAATATATTCTGTGAATGGTTGTAAATTAAAAATTAGGACGGTCTTTTGTCGCTCTTTCCTTTAATTTTCCATTAATAGGTTGATTAATTATTATAATTGACATCCAATATCATATTCATATCATGAATCTGAATTGTCCTTTCCTTATCGTCTTGATTTTAAGATCCGAACAAGTATTTGTCGGCTGGTTGTACAATATTCAAAGGACCTCTCTTAATGCGTATATTTATCTCGTGTCGTTTTTCATTAAGTTAATTTATTTTGCTTTCCTTTTTTGTCCTTGCATGTTGAAATTAGGTGTTCTTGCATACAGGGGATAGAACATACTACAAGGGTAGGAACAGTTGTGATGTGGTTAATTTTATTGTAAACATTGATTGTAAACGTAGAGAATCTTATCAAATTTCGTGTATCAGTCCTCTATATTTTCTTCGCTACATTTTGTTAAGTCGCTCGTAATTTTTTTTATATCTGATGCACCAAATTGCTTTTTGTAATGCTACTTTTTGTTCTGTCCATGTAGTGAGAGTGAGAGTTTGTCAAGAACGAATGGCCGAGTCTCAGCCCATTTAATGTAATTTGGTCCCTCCTGTTAAAAGGGAAATAATTGTGATGAAGGATGGGAAATACAAGTTCTTCATACCAGTTCGAGGATTTTTTGGTAAGCTTCATTTGTTTATTGTGTAAGATGGATTTGAGAAAGTGCGTTATGTCTTTAGAATTATAGATCGGGGTAAAAGTAAGTTTCAGTATGACCGCTAGCTTAGTCATACCGTCAGCAGAGGAAATGATTGTTACTGTTGGTGATTGCGGTAAGGGAAAATAGGGAGTCGGTCATATAGCGAATTTTATCACACTTATATTTGTGGCTTGCAGGATTGCTATTATATCTCATAAAGGGCCGCTGAGAATTCTGTGAGCACAATCGATTAGTACAATTCTTTCTATTGTGCTCGGGTATCGGTAAATATTTTTTTTAAGTCCTGGTAAGTGTTCTTTAGGGGGTGTCTATGGAGTTAATAAAATTTTTTTAGAGTTTTCCAGTTAGGAAGTCCCTTTTCAGTTCTATCGGGTGGATGTTAGTTTCTGTAAGTTAGTTGTTAGAAGGGGTAGTGGGAAATTCTCCTTGAGTTGAGATGTCGGGGCATGTCCGTATAGGGGTAAGCAAAAGTCAATTTTGGAAATTAATATTGATTTATTAATTTGGATGAGTGTTGTGGTGTTGGTATTGTACTTTTGGGATAGCAGGTGTTTTAATATCCCTAGTGGTTTAGATAGGTCTGTTTTAAGGTTAAGGCTGTTTAAGGTTAAGGTAAGTTAATTTGAGAGTTCTATCTGTATCTATTGTTTATTGTTAGACCCAGAATTATAAGTTTGTTGGTGGCAGGGTTAGAATTTTCTACTCTGTAGCAGCCAAATTTATAAATATATTGCTATTCTATTGCTATTGCTCTCACTTTGATGATAGTCGGAGCAGAGCTATAGCATAAGGTTGTAAATGTGATTTTAAAAATGTGATAATATAGTTCCATCTATATCTATTGTTTATTGTAAGACCCAGAATTTTAAGTGTATTGGTGAAGATTTTAGGATTGCAGCCTTGTTTTCTAAATATGTGTAAGGCCTCTTTCTCTTCTCTTCTCTTCTTTCTCTTTGAAAGAATCGAATCCGATTTTGTGCACCAGTCGTCTAATTTTTTAGAAAGTGTTTTAAGGTTGCTTATTGGGTTTTTCATCCTGCTGTGATCTATAATGAGATGGAAATCATTGCAAACTGTGCATTGTCACATAATTTTATTTGTTTATGGCGTGTGATTATTTTTCTGACTGCATGTAGGCTATCAAAAATAGGATAACTGATAGTGGATAACCTTGTGGGATTCCTTTATTGATAAGGTTTATTTTAGAGAGTACTCTACCAGATTTGACTAGTCTCTTGTAACGAACTGTTTTCTTTACGTTCAAGCTCGCAACAATTGCCGCGGCTAGCTCACAGAGTTTTGTGGGTCGTTCCACCAAATTTATAGACCCGACGTGATTGCCCGAGCCCAGAAATAACACCGAATTTGCTTCCTTTCGGTAACACTTCGATTTATTCTTCTTAATGTACAAAATTATTGCAATGGTGAATCTCACCGGCGTTGACTCCTCCGGTGGATCATCGCTGCCTCTCCAGTCGATGCCGCTCAGGTCCGCCGTCGGACGCTCGTCCTCCCGTCGTTCTCCAGTCACCGTTCCAGGTTGGTGCCAATATACACACCCCCCAAGCTCTCGCCTGGCAGAATATGTGGTCTTCGTGCTTACATGCTCCAGCTGCCGGGCCTATGATGCTCCCTGCAGCTGTCGCTGATCCTGTTGTTATCGCTCCTGTCGTTGTTGGTGCTCTTCTCGTTGTTGCTCCCGGCGTCCTTGCTCCTGCCCGTCGTTGCCGTCGATTGCCGGTGTCCCAGACCTTCTGACTCTGCCCTTTCGCCGTGGCCGGCACCTAACCCGTGTCGGTCACCAATGGGCACACCTACTAGGCATACGCCGGGCAGGTTCCGCCTTTCTGGAGCCTGGCAGCCAGATCAGGGCGCGAAGGGCCTTCCTACCTCTCAGGACACACCGCCGGTTGCATTCGCCACTCGCCGCCCAACACCTGCGTGCATACGCTCCGCAGGATCTATGGGCGGCCAGAGGTTGGGCGTCGCGCCTCCTTCACTCCAGGTGATCGCTGTGTGTACGCCCCAACGAGCCTGGATCAGGAGTCCTCTGACTTGAGCTGGGTGTCCCTTATGGATTTTATACGTGATTCTGAGCTGGAAAGTTTCTTGAGTTCTGAGCTGGCCAACCCTCGCGTTACAGGATCACACCCGGTCGTCGCGGTCAGGAGTTGATAAAGCGTACGCCAGACCGATCCGTCACTGTTGCGCTGACATACCTGTTATGTCCGGGAAGTGCACCAACCCGATTCGGTTTGTAATAATAGTGTATATTAAGTATTTTTATAGTTTCCTAGATCTTAAGTAATATAATGTTATCGAAGAATGGTCACACTAATAAGCGTGGCTGAACATGGACCAGAAATAAAAAGCAAATGGATAAAAACAAAAACTATATATACTCTTTAAAGACTTATTACACGGTTTACCCTGGGCTTCAGACTTGCCAAGGATCCCGAATCCTTTCGAATTCACTCCTTGATTTATCCACTCTCTAGTTTCGCGTACAGCCGCCGTACTCCCACACTCCTCACAGGGGGTTCTTGAGCTCCCTTTGGTAGATTCAAATTCAATCGAGATCCTTTTGGAATTAATAGTGCTCTTGACATGTTTTAACGGAATATGGTACAAATTTGGGGACTTGCCAAATGTCATTATATACTTTGACGACATAGGAATTTTAGGAGAAAGTTTTGAGGAATATGATGAAACACTTTTGAAAGTTTTAAAACGCACAGAACTAAATGGTATTCGATTCAACCCTGACGAGGTTCAATATAGGAGAGCGGAAATTGAATTTATGGGTCACGTCCTCTCCAAAGGAACAATTAAACCACAAAGAAAGCATTTAAAAGCAATTGAAAAAATTAAAACACCAAGAGACAAAGCTGGAGTGTTACGCATTCTTGGACTGTATAAGTATTTAGCTAAGTTTATCCCGGACTTGTCCTCAGGAACCGCAAACCTTAGGAATCTAACCAGACTTGACACACCTTTTGAATGGACCATAAAAACTAACTTAAGGACTTACTTAAAACTATAACCAGTGACCCGGTGTTGGCAGTGTATGATAAAACTAAGCCTGTTGTTATTTAAACGGATGCTTCAAAAGATGGACTTGGATGCGTTATCCTACAGAACGGACACCCAGTTAGTTTTGCAAGACTTAGCCACCGTTAATCACACAGTGACCCGAGCAGCATGTTTTTCCGGGAGAAAACTACAATTGTTATCGCAGAATTTGGGCAAATGACGAAAAGTATGGCCATCTTTTCATAAGTTAGATAAGTTTTGTCAGGAGTTTTATAAACATAAATCAGAATTGCATTTTGAACATGGTTTCTTTTTCGCTTATGCAGATTAGTAATCCCATTTAAATTGCAAACGCAGATCTTAAAACAGGTACACGACCCTCAATTAGGCATAGAAAAAACATTAGCTAGAGCACGTTAACTGTATTATTGGCCAAATATGAATTCCCAGATAAAATAACTTATATTCGCTTGCGAAGTTTGTGAAAAGTTTCGTTGAAAAAATCCGATGGAACCCATGGTAGAAGACGAAACACCAGAATACTCTTTCCACATGGTAGGAATGGACATCTTTCATTACGGTGGAAAGGATTTCCTTTTGATCTTTGATCACAGATCCTTTCGCACTCGCCCTAAATCTCTTCTTGAGTCTGTCAGACTTACCCACGGGGGGTCCTTCAGCCTATACTCCTAATACCTCCAAGGAAACTTTCCTGCTTGAATGTCGGACTTACCCAAGGGGGGGTCCTTCAACTCAACACTTCCAGCTTTCCTAGAAGACTCGGCCTCGATCTGCTCCAGTGGCCCTCCATATATAGCTCCAGAGGCGCCCGTTAATCCTTGTAACTCTCGCTTAATGCCGTTAATCCTTCTGGTTTATATTCTCGCGGTTAATCCTCATTTCCAAGGAGTCGCATCCCCATTGGCAGGCTCCCTATCTTACCCCCTTTTCCTCCTCTTCACAATCTTTCTGTTCGTCATAAAATTTTGAACATAATTCATTATGCGGGAATCTACTTTCTACTCGAGTAGGCTATAACCGAGTGGGTGCCTATTTTGTCAAAGGCTTTGGTAAAGACCAACGAAATAAAAAATATTGTTGATGTAATTAAAGATTTTATTTTTTAAGGCATAAGGGTGTTCTTCATCATTGGGTATGATATTCTGTCTAGTCCAGGCGTAAAACATTTTAGAGAACTGAGAGCGGATAAGAGTTCAAGGTAGTTAATGTCTCTTTCCATATCTAAAGCCGAATTAGACGGGGTGTATGTTATGTTTGTGCTGAGGAATATTTTGTTTTGCCGGAATTAAGTAGGGAAGTTGTGGTCTTGGGCATCCTCTGACCACGATTTGTCAAAACAGTTTGCGGTTTCAAATTGATCAATTATTGCTATTTGAGTGGGGTTAATGAAGTGAATGTGTTTGGAGGGATATGGGCCACACAGACGCTTGATGTTGGCCCAAGATTTGATGGGATCCGAACGGTGGTTGATTTCTGAGGTAAACTTTTGTATCGGGATACGTTTAGCTTCTTAAACGGCCCTTTTTAGTCTAAAAATATAATTTGTATTTGAAAATAATCAAACTTATCTCTAGTTTAAAAGATTTTTTTTTATTAAAATAACACCGCCCTATTATATACAAGTAAAGGATCTCTAACCAGATCAATGGTACTCTTCAGATAATTGCTCTTAAGTGACAATTGCTGACGTTCACGTGGATGTACTAGTCTTTTAAGTTTTTGAAATTTGATTTTATGTTCGTCATCCGAGTTATTTGTTATTCCTTTTGAACATGGGAACGTGCCTAAATTCGGGGGTTGATATTCTTGTTCAGGTTACTAGTCTGGAGTTTTATATTTCGCCTTTTACGATTTACTGTTGTCTTCAAATTGCTCAGCCTTATTATTACTAAGGGTAGACTCGGGTATGAGTAAGATCGAATGATCGTCGAATTGTTATGGGAAACTAGCTATTAGAGAGTATGCTTATTATGTTTATTAAATGTGTATGGCGGGGGTGTGGGCATATACGTAGGTATAAATTCAACTGTGGTTATGTTAATAGATATTTTTTTAAATTTCTTAAGACACGAAAATATATTTTATGTGATTTTTCCCTGTTATGAAACCAGTGAACCCATACAAAACCTTGTCTCCCATAAATTAAAATGAACTGTACCTATCGTAACATATGGGTGCGTTTACTAAAATCGAGATGCTAAACGCGGAAAACTACGACACGTTAAAAAGGGAAAATGCGAACCTAATTAATCAAAAACGACTTGTGGCGCGTGAAAAGCAATGTAAGTGACCTGAGGGCGAGAGCAAGCTAGTATATTGGATGCTGCAAGATCTGAGGGCGCCAGCAGATATAACCGAAGATGCGAATCCGCCAAAGGCTATTGAATAAAACTTCAGGAACAACTTCGCTATCGGCCACACAAGAATTACGGCTATGAAAACCAGAGTCGACCTACTCTCACACCAACCGTGCTTCGAGTACAATTTCTGGATGAAGACGAAACAAGAAAAACCAAAACCGAACTAGAAGATTAAGATACGTTAACCATTAGAAGCACAGCTATGTGAATGAATCAGCGAGAAAGGAAAACCGAAAATGTATCGCATTAGGGACTTTGCTCGAAAGTGTAAGAGAAACGAAACAGCTTGCAAATCTAAACATTGCAGACATGGTCAATTAGCCATCACGCGTAGGTATATACTCCATCCTTGCGCTTCCGCTTACCAATAGCTTAAGTGCACATAAACACACTGGCTTTACTGGCAGCAGCGAGACTAATGAAATATAAAATAAAAGATTTATTATGACAAACGCCTTCAAAGAATAAAGAACAGAAAACCAACACTACATACACGTATTCATTATTAGGCAACCTGCAAGGATCCGCAACACTGTATACACGTATAGAATATTGTGTCCGTGATCAACATGGCGACCGTGCCAAGGACACAACAGCTCGAAGGACACAACGGCTGGATGGATCGAAAGTGGAAACTGGACGGATTGGAAGTGGATCAATGATGAATGGAATATAAAAAAAAAAGCAACCCACTAAACAAATATTTTTGAACTGAGAGTTGTAGCTACGGCAAAACGAGGGGGAGAGGAAGAAAACAAATTAATAAAATAATAGCGCACATAAAGTGGCTAATATTTAAATAACAAACCGGCGTTTGTCCACCCTGGGCAACAGCCCAAAAATTACAAGAACTTGACTTTCTTGAATCAATTCGAATATATAAAATGCCAATAACTCCTGCTTACTCTACAATAAAAAAATAAATAGAGAAGAAATCACAAATAATTACCTCCACTTCCGAAAAAGCTACCGAAAAGGACCTAGGAATGCCCAAAGGATTGCCCGGAACCACTGAGCGATGACCGGTACCGCATGAGCTCATAGGCCAAGGACATCTGCACCTGAGACAACAAGTGTGAGGGCCAGGGCGAGGGAGCATCAGCGATTAATTTCTTAAAAAGACTCTTAAATGTATAGAAATGCGTAACTTTACAATCAATGCACCTAACTTCCCATGCTTTATTTAGTTAGAAAGGTTTATAAATATCTTTTTAATTTTCTTTAAGATAAACTGTCTTAATCGTAAGAAAAAACAAGAATGGAAAGCTAACTTCGGGCGGAGCCGAAGTTGATATACCCTTGCAGATATGTGGCAGCTTATATTATTAGATATATATCGGATCTTATATAGTCGGCCGATCCTTATAAAACTCGGCAGATCAAATTAGTTTGCCGAAAGTAGAATCCATACAAAGTCCCAGTCTTCTAACTTAAAAAGCTACAGAGATATGGCATTTCCGATCAATCAGTTATATCCCAGTTAGATCCTTATGAAATTTGGCAGATCAAATAAGTCTGCTAAAAGATGAGTCCACAGCTAGTCCCAACCTTATAACTTTAAAAACGACAGAGATATTACATTTCCGATCAATCAGTAATATGGCAGCTATAGGATATAGTCGGCCGATCCTTATAAAATTTGGCAGATCCACAGCAAGTCCCATCGTTCTAACTTAAAAAACAACGAAGTTATGGCATTTCCGATCAATCAGTTATATGGCAGCTATAGGATATAATTGACCGATCTCGGCCGTTCCGACTTATATACTGCCTGCAAAGAAAAGAAGGATGTGTGCAAAGTTTGAAGTCGATAGCTTTAAAACTGAGAGACTAGTTTGCGTAGAAACAGACAGACAGACGGACATGCTTATATCGACTCAGGAGGTGATCCTGATCAAGAATATATATACTTTATAGGGTAGGAGATGTCTCCTTCACTGCGTTGCACACTTTTGACCAAAATTATAATACCCTCTGCAAGGGTATAAAAATACACTGAAATAAAAAAAAAACACTGAAATTCTTTTTTTTTTTAAACACTGAAATTCTTTTTTTTTTTAAAGATAATTTTTTTTTTTCAAAATTGGCTCTAATGATTCGATTTGGACGCAACTTTTGATATATCATTAATATCTGGGAAAAGTCTAAAAAATAAAATATTATTTTTTTTTATAATTTATGTATTTTTCTTCTGTACGAGAAGAATTTTTTACACTTAAATCAAGAATATTCGTTCTCAAAATCGAACTTTAGGAAAAAACATTCGTACTTAAATGAAGATTTTTATTCTTGAATTAAGTAAAGTAGTTCTTTGTCGACTTCCAGAGTGCGCTGACAAACGTTCATGCAACGCCCAAAATATCTGATATCATATAAAAAAACCTCTTGACGAGGTAAAATAACGGTGGCGAACCCCCATACCACTTCCAAAATATCTGATATCAATTTTGGTGACGAATAAATGCAATATATGTATAAAAAATTATACATTAAAAATATTCTTATTCGGCACGTGGAACAATAACAATAGACGATATAAACACGTGACGGGTAAAAATATATTTAATGAATCATTTTCACAATTATCATAAAATATATTTCAAAAAATAATAGTAATAATATATATATATTCAAAGATCAAAGATTGTTAAATCAAAGATTTAAATGCATATTTACATATTTGGCCGCTGCATATTTACAGCAGCCCAACCGACGGAGGGGCGCTGCCGCATAACGAACGGATCGAATTGCGAGGATAGATCCGAGATAGTGTGAGAGTAGAGTAGGGGAAAGATCATTAGGACGAGTGTTGCACAAATAAGGCGTTTAGAATAAAGGATTTAATATTGTAAGTAGATACAAGATTGTAATACACTAAAGGGATCATATTGGGCATATGTCGAACGGCAGTGGGTTAGGAGTAAACGTGTTAGTAAATGCTGTTGATGCGAAGTTGATTAATAAGAGTATGGTTAGACGCGATCCATACTCAAGAATCGGACCAATTATGTATATAAAGTTTTTCTTATGAACGCGTTGCGGTTATGTCATTAAATTCTTTTGACCAACTTTTAATAAGGCCAAGCACACCCATTGCTTAAAATGACAAAATTACATGAGTTTATATTTCGATCCATGCTTTAAGTTATTTGCAAAACACCAATTTTAAAATTTATCCAAATCGGATTGAAGTCTAGATTGGGCACTAGTGAATTTATACTGAAGACAAAGCTTAACGTCATCCGCGTACATAAGCACAAGTGAATCAGTTAAGGCAAGTGGCAAATCCTTAAAAAACAATGTAAAAAGTAAGATGGCTTCCTCGGACAAGAACGGTAAAAAAAAAACCGCGGTTCTTCCAGATAAGTAGCTCGAAATCCAGGTCGAATGGTTAACAGAGTCAAATTCTTTGCTGTAGTCTGTGTAAATGTCTGTTTGTAAGCCATTCCGGATTCGGTCCGAGGAGTTTGTGAGATGACTCCGAGGCTGCCTAGCTTAGGGCTACCGAACGGGTCGCAGGTTGCGGATAGCGAAAGACCTTTTTCTATTTAAGGTTAGCTGTGAATGAAGCGAAGGATTCCACTGCAGGCACTCCTCGGGGATCCTCCTCGCAAATAAACAGCACCGGACAGCTAGCGGGTATCCGCGCCGTAAGCGGTGCCGACGATGCGCTTGTATTACCGCCTCTAAAAAGTAGCCTCACACAATTTCCCTTCCTACACAAGTTACCTACCCACCTCCCTTCCCAAACACCATCTCACACCGGGCCGGACTAAGGTGTCACTCGACCCGTGCCGAGAGTCAGCCTGGCTGGGGGCCCGGTATATAAACTCTGCCCAGTCTCAAACGGAGGGCTCAGGGTACCTCGCGACCCCCTGTTCTAATAAGCCTTACCCGGGCGTCGCGGATCTCCGCCCGGGTGGACCGTCCCTTCTCCGCAACTCGTGGGAACTAATTATGGAGAAAAATATATATAGCAAAAAAACACAAAAAACAATCAAGGAGTCGGGATCTCCCAAAAAACCCGAAAAACTGGCATTGACGAGTGAGTCTGGCCAAAAGTCGACGACGGTGCAGATGGCGAGTGAGCCCTCCCGTCCGACCACGCTAGCTTGGCAGGGTCCGGGCGGACCTCACCCCAAATCTGGGGTGGCCAAAGGCAAACCACCCACTACCGCCACCATGACGGCATCTCCCGGCCTAAGTGCCATGATGCCGCCTTCAGGTGCGGTAAAGGGCGGCGAGCCTGAAGCGGCCAGCAAGCCTGGTCAAATCCGGCACACCTATGCCGAAAAGAGAACGGCAGGGCAGATCCTGCGCAGCCACGGCAGAGCCAAGTCGGAGAAGACCTCCGAGGAGTGGCTCAAAAAGGTGGAATGGGCCAAAGGAGTCCTTCCTCAATATGGCAAGACGCCGACACCGCCAGCTCCAAAAAAGGAGCCAAAACCACACCCAAAGAGGGAAAGGTCCCAGGACGTTCCGGGAGGACCAACGGCAAAGCGGCTGCGCACACAGCCGAAGAGGTCCTTCGCAGAGATTGCGAAAAGTCGCATCCTGCTCGGGGTTATTGACAGGGGTAACCCCGACGGTAAAATCCCCAGGGATAAGTGGAGATGGGTGAAAGCAGCCCTGGCCGCGAAATGCTTCGAGCTCCTGGCCAAGGAACCAGGCCCCCCTCCTGTCTGCAAAGACGTGGGATGGTTCCAAGGCTGCGTAAAAGTTATAGCCTGCGATGACGAGAGGTCGGCAGAGCTTTACAAGGCTTCGGTAGGAGAACTTGAGGAAGTCTACGAGGGCGCCAAGCTTGTTGCGCTGAGCTGGCGGGACGTCCCCAGTAGACCAAGAGCAAGGATCTGGATCCATAAAGGAACCGGGCCAGATCCTCACAATGCTGCAAAGATGCAACCCACATCTTCCCACGACGGACTGGCGTGTGGCGAAGGTGGAGGAGATGGAAGGGCCAACGAACCAGGCGGTCCTCATAATAAACAAGGAAAGTCTAGCTCCCATAGAGGCTGCTCACGGGGAGCTAAACTTTGGTTTCAGCGCCGTGACCGTAAAAGTCTACAAGTCAGACTCAGGTGACGGTGCAAAGACAAACTCAACTCAGGAGGAACTGGCCTCCGAGATAGAGGCCTCAGACATAGAGGACGGCTACAGCACCGATGCGTCGCTGCTGCGCAGAATGGCAGAGAGTCGAGTCATCGACGAAGATATCTCCGACGACGAAGAGGCGGAGATCACAATGGTGGAGGGTAACCTGTCAGATGTCCTTACGGATTCTGCAGATAAACCTCCACCATTGTAAGGCAGCCTCAGCTGCCCTACTGCTCCATCTGGCCGAGGATGGAGCCGATATAGTCTTAGTCCAGGAACCATGGATAGCAGGAGGAAGGGTTTCTGGACTAGCGACTAGGGAGTACAAGCTACTAGTAGCTAATACGGAAGGTAAAGTCAGAGCCTGCATCTTAGCTAAAAAGCACCTCAGCATTTTCTTGCTCCATAATTACAGTGACGCGGACAATGCGGCAGCCTCTGTGGAGTCAGAGAAGACCTCCATCCGGGTATTGTCGTCCTACATGGCCTACGAAAGGCCAGAACCCCCCGACGAGCTAGTGGGCAAGCTAGCAACGGATAGCGAAAGGCTAAATATAGGCCTCCTTATAGGTTGCGATTCCAACGCTCATCACTCGCAATGGGCGAGTTCCAACACAACACAAACGACCGCGGTGAGTCTCTTTTTAACTTTATTCTAAGGTCAAACCTCTTCCTTTGCAATAAGGGAGATGACCCCACTTTCATAATAGCAAATCGAAGGGAATCCATTGACCTCACGCTCGTATCTAAACAGCTACTCAGTAACATAACCAAATGGAGGGTCCTAGAGAAACACTCTTTCTCCGACCACAGATACCTAGAAACATCCCTTAGTTTCAAAAATCCCGATACCACGGTTTTTAGAAATCTCAGGAAAACCAACTGGGTCAAGTACCATCAAGTCCTCTCAAACAACATTGCACCACAGCCACCTGACTATCCCCAAACCGTGGAAAGTCTAAACACTATGGTACAAGTCTTCACTCAAGCCTGTAACAATGCCCTCAGAAGAGCATGTCCAAAAACCAAACCACGCAAGCGAAATAGGCCACCCTGGTGGTCTACGGAGCTAGCAGCCCTAAAAGCAACAAGCAGAACCCTGTTCAACAGGGCCAAAGCCGGTAGCGAAGAGGCACTCTGGACCGAATACAAGGTCTCTCTGGCCTCCTACAAAAAGGCCATCCGAAAAGCAAAGCGCTCCTCATGGAACTCCTTCTGCTCGGATATCGAAACCTCGTCCCACCAAGACTAAACAACCAAAGGCTCTCCTTCAGCAGCAGTGCCAAATACCTAGGAGTAATTCTGGATAGGAAGCTAACCTGGAACTCTAACGTAGAAGAAAGGTCAAAAAAGGCTGCTACAGCCCTTTTTACCTTCAAAAAAGCCATAGGAAACAAGTGGGGCATGTCCCCTAACATAGTAAGCTGGATCTACACTGCCATAGTCAGACCCATACTACTGTACGGAGTTCTGGTATGGTGGCCAGCCCTCAAAAAGAAAAGCACACTTAAAAAACTGGAAAAAATCCAGCGATCAGCAGCACTGTGCATCAGCGGTGCACTAAGATCCACACCAAACGAAGCACTAAACGCCATACTTTGCTTACAAAATCCAGAACGAGCTGGAATAGAACAAGCGAAAGTATCGGCAATCAGGCTTAGGGAAACTCAGCAATGGAGCCTCCTAAATAAGGGCCACTCCACCATTCTGCTGAACGATCCTCTCATTCCCAGTAGTACAGACTACTGTATTCCAAGGGAGTACACACAAACACCTTTCCAAGCCCTCATTCCTAACAGAGAGGAATGGGGAGACCAAATACCAGGCCCAGAGAACGCAATATGCTTCTATACTGACGGCTCCAAACTAAACAACAGAATAGGAGGGGGAATATACTCCGAGCAACTAGGCATTAAAACCTCTTTCAGACTTCCAGATCACTGTAGCGTATTTCAAGCAGAAGTGATTGCCATAAGGGAAGCGCTAAAACTCCTAAACCTACACAACTCCACACAAAGAGGAGTCAACATATACAGCGACAGCCAAGCGGCTATAAAATCGATCAGCTCGATCACAAGTAACTCAAAAACTGTCTCAGACTGCAGATCATCTCTCCACGAGATGGCAAACCAGTATGACATAAGCCTCATCTGGGTCCCAGGTCATAGGAACATCACAGGCAACTGCATAGCAGATGAACTGGCACGTTAAGGCACCACCACACCACTCCAGGGAGAACTGGAGGGCACTGGTGTACCACTAGCCTCATGCAAGCTCCAACTTAGGGAAGCAAATAAGGAAAAGAACCAGCTTAGCTGGGAAACCGTCCCAAACTGCCGGTTGGCCCGCCAACTATGGCCCATAATCTCTACAAAAAGAACATCCCAACTACTTAGGATGGATAGAACCCGAATCGGCACGGCGATAAGAGTCATCACGGGGCACTGGCTAGTGGGAACACATGCTAGGCGAATGAACTCACCCCACAACGACTACTGCCGCAGCTGCAGGGACGAAGAAGAGGAAGAAACAGTAGAGCACCTTCTCTGCCACTGTCCAGCGCTGCAGTCTCTTAAACTTAAGCACCTAGGCGACAGATTCCTTAACAGCATCTCAGCGATGTCAGAAATAGACCCGAACAGGATAGAAAGGTTCACCAAAGCCTCAGGGTGGGGGAACTGCTAAACCATAAGACCTTCTGCGTGAAAAGGGATTTTTAGATCTAGATCACGGTATCACAAGGGACCGAACACGGTCTAAGTGTGGCGGATGCCTCCACCAGGAAGTGAACGCCAGCCGTCTAACCTAACCTAAGCCATTCCGGAACCCATCCGTGACAAAAGATGTTAGCTCCAATAAGTTTGTTGTGGTAGAGCGGCGCTTCATGAAGCCCTGCTGGCACGGAGATATTGAGGAGTGGCAAATGTGGAGTTTGGAGTTTGATAATTTTTTCAAAAAGCTTTGGCATTGCCGAAAATTTAGAGATGTCTCTATAATTGGGTGCGTCGGGTTTTTTACCTTTTTTATTCCAGAGATAAATTAAAGAGTTGCAGAAGAGGTCTGCACAGTGCATCGGCGCAGTTCTTCAGGACACAACCTGGTGTTTCACCGGGACCTGGCGGTGAAGAAGATCCTATAACACACCACAATAATCAAAAAATAAGTGTAAGGCTGTTTCAAAAAACTGTGCAAAGAAATTGGCCATTGCCAGATCAGTGTTTGCATATGAGTTCTCAAACATAAGCAGAGGAGGAAAAGATACATGTTTGCGCTTTGGGTTTACAAATTTATAAAACTGCATCGGATCCTGAATAAAGTGAATCCGGCAGCGGCGAATATAACATTCTGCGTTATGCGCAAAGCACGCAAAGTGGAAAAATATACTTAAAGTGTAATAAAATTTATGTACGAAAATGTTTATATCATCGCATGCCAGTAAATCGGACCAATCAAATCCAAGATTACCTTATTTAATTTCTTAAAGTCAGCCTTACGGAAAAAAACGAATTTTATTACATTTTCGTGTAGACTTAAGGTCAATAAAGGTATTAGTTTCGATTAAAACCTCAAGAGTGGGATGATATGGATCCTCAGTTCTGGGATATTAAAGTCACGCAGAGCTACTAGCTGATCACAATCATACAGAAGATTTCAAACGAAACGAATTGAGGACAAATGTTGCCAGTACGTAGGCGGTTCGGACAAAGGTGCTATGTAAGAGAAGGTAACGTATAAAGATTGACCAGAAAAAATGATTTTAGTGCAAAGGAATTCTATGTCTCCAAACTATTGTGATTGTACCTCTTCAGAAGCGAATTTGGAGTCTACAGAAAACACTCCTCCTCCCCTTCGCAGTGTTCTATCACGTCCAAAAGGGGTGTTCTTACTTGGGAAAACTTCGGAGCTTAAGATCTCCGGCTTTAACCAAGTTTCTGTAAAGACTATAATGTGAAATGCAAAAGAGGAACTATCAGAATACACTTTGGGAAGTTTACTACGTTACCCTCAAGAATTCTGATTGGTAAGTGTGAGTGAAAAAATTATTTTTTTTGAAGCTGAGGAAGATGAGGTTTGTTAGTGGCTCTAACATGTGGGAGTGAAACTCCCACACATGGGAGTTTCACTCCCACAGGTTTGGTTTTTTTTTTTTCACCGTACTTGGCTGATGTTCTTGGACGAAAATGTTCTCTGGCCAAAAGCTGGTGGAATAACTCGTATGGAACATCTGCACGGGCACACGAATTTTGAAAGATAACGTTTGATGTAAGCCGAGATATTGATCTCTGAAGAATCAGGGGCAAGGCGGTAACAAATATGTGCTTCGATGGTGGGATCACCTGCAAAGGTTTTGGTGCCACCGTAACTAATACTGCAACATCAGTTCGTACCGGGAGTCTGGACGGTTATTGGGTCTGGTGGAATCACTTGAAGCGATGCCACAGAGGACATACCGGATAATTGCTCATTTATACTGAGATATTCGGAAGCCGTTTTTTTCCCAAGTGCTTGGGGTGACCTGAGATATGAGCCGCTGCATAATTGTCGGCTGAACAGGCTGAGGAATATTCGACAAAAGCACATCACTGAAAGCGGATTTCTTACGCTGTGGAGACTCATTTAGCAGTTGAAGACTACTACACTGTGAATCGAACGCACACAATTGGTCATAGATTTTAATAATCATGAATACATAAGAGTGTATAAGAATTACGTTAGATAAGATACCAGGTCTTTAGAATAGAAAAATATCTATAATTAGAAGTCTAAAAGAGCCGGTCTGGTCAAAAATATACAAATTACTGATCAAGTTACGTTTAAATTTCATATCAGTCAAACAGATACGCCTTTGACAATAGATAACAGTGAGGATCATAAATCAATAGAACAGATAGAAGAGATTCAATGGAGGACGAAGATTCCGAATCAAGCGAGGGAATTGATGTAAAAGAAAAAGATCTACACGATCTGACGATTCCTGCGGTAATAACATTTGTAACGAACTATTTTTGCTGATCGGTGCTCGAAACAAATGCCGCGGCTAGCTCACAGAGTTTATGGATCGTTCCACAGAATTTATAGATTCGACGTGACTGCCCGACCCCAGAAATAACACAGGGTGCTTCGTTTCACAAATGTCCCCTTTATTTACATAATATTTGCAAAGGTTGAAAACAAAGTTTACAAAGGGTGAATCTCACCGGCTGCTCGGCTCGGCCGATCGACCGCTCGTCCTCTAAATCTAAAGATTAGATTCGGGATTCTGCTCACCAAAATATTGTTTTGGTTTTCAATCTGAAGTGACTCTTAAAAATTGGGACTCCGAAATGAGGATGTTTTCAGCCAAATTGGAATAATTCAGTGTTATATTTTTACAAAAATTAAAATGAGGCTATTTGAAGCGGGATTACGAACTTTAAGTTTCTTCTTCGGGACTTATAACCTTTTGTTTTTATAATTAATTATTATCCTTGTTTTGAGTAATTTTGGAATGAATCTTTGGCTACGATATTAGATAAAGGTTCGAGTTTAGTTACGTTGTTGTTTACATAAATAGTTCGGGTGTAATCAAGCATAGTATTTGTTATTATTACATGTTCTATTATTATATAACAGTTGAATCTCTTTGTATAGAAACAGTTATATTGTTTCCTTCTGCTATTAGATCTTAATTTATAGAATTCTGATTTAACAAAGTATTGAGCAAATTCGATGTTATTATAATATTGGGTTCAATATAATTTAATTCGAAGTTGTTGTACATTTTTGTATATCTCAATTCGGTATTTGTTTATCTTAAGATACCTACTATGCATTTGTTATTTCTTTTGTTTTTACTTTAAAGATTTTTAATTTTAAAAAACATTTTATTTTTAATGTAATATTTATCATGTAATATTCGGTTATTATATTCTGATTCTGATCCGGATAAGGTAGAATTTTATAGATGGGGGTTTTGAAAATAGTACGAGGAATATAAGAAATTATCAATATTTCGTTAGTATTAACTTGTAACCAAGTAGATGTTTTGCTTTTGGGTTGAATATACCTAATCTTGTAAATTGCATTCCTAATTCAATATCTTCAATGTATTCTGTAAATACTTGTAAATTGAAAATAAGGAGTGCTTAACCTTTGGTTTTCTTTGCGGTTTACTAACCCACACTAATCGCTCACTAATCGATCTCTCCCTTTGTTAGTATCCCTGGTACAGTGGTTCAAAAAATAATAAAATCAAAAAATATTAATAATTTAATAAATCATAATAATGGAATTTAAACTTCTCTGCGCGTTGAATTCTTGTAATAAGACAATCTCCTCATCCCGGCCTACCATCCACTGCTGACTCTGTAAAAACGTTTTACACACAAAGTGTGCCGGGTTCACGCCTCAGATTGCCATTTCACGTAGGTCTCCACTTTCGTGCTGTTCAGGACGAAATGAGATCGTTCATGAGTCAGACTAAAAGTGGATTCAAAGAATTGATTAGCGGTTTTGGTAAAATCAATGACCAACTCTGAGCGCTCGATACACAGGTTAGTAGTATACAACTATTAAAAGAGTCTCCAAAGCGTAAGAAATCCTCTTTTAGTGATGTGCTTCTGGCGAATAATCATCAGCCATCAATTATGCAGCCGTTTATATCGCTAGCCACCCCTAGGGCCGGACCTGGGAAAAATTCGACTTCCGAATATCTCAGTGTAAATGAGCAAGTGTCCGATATGTCCTCTGTGGCATCGCTTCAAGTGATACCACCAGACCCAATAATTCAAACTCCTTTAAGAGTCACCGAACAGGGTAATGAACCGTCCGGTCCCCCGGTACGAACTTTTGCTGCGGTATTAGTTACGGCGGCACCAAAACCCGAAAATCGAAACACAAATTCGTTTCCCGGCTTGCCCCTGATACTACTGATATTGATATCTCGGCTTACATCAAAGCCAAAACAAAAGCCGACATAAAGGTGGCAGATATTACCAAATTTAAATACACTTACCCGTCATCTTTCAAAATACGTGTGCCCGTGCAGATGTTCAACACGATTTGTTCCGCCAGCTTTTGGCCAGAGAACATTTTCGTCCAGGAACATCAGCCAAGTACGGTGAAGAAAAAAATTACCAAACCTGTGGGAGTAAAACTACATGTTAGAGCCACTGACCAACCTTCCACCTCATCTTCAAAAAAAAAATTTCTTCACTAACACTTACCTATCAGCATACTAGAGGGTAACGTAGAAAACTACCCAAACTGTATTCTGATAGTTCTTCCTTTGCATCTCACATTATAGTCTTTACAGAAACTTGGGTAAAGCCGGAGATCTTAAGCTCCGAAGTTTTTCCAAGTAAGAACACCACTTTTAGACGTGATAGAACACTGCAAAGGGGGGGAGGAGTGTTTTCTGTAGACTGTAGAAATTCGCTTCTGAAGAAGTACAATCACAAGAGTTTAGTGACATAGAATTTCTTTGCATCAAACCCATTTTGTCCGGTTAATCTTACCTGCTCTTACATACCACATTCGTCGGAACCGCCTACATACTGGCAACATTTGTCCGCTATTTGTCTTATTTCGGACTGTCTGTCTGACAATAACCAGCTGATAGCTCTGGGGGACTTAAATATACCAGAACACACGTGGTCTACTGCTTAACTCACACCACGACTTCCCTGCGGGTATGTTCGACATGTCACTCGGGCAAATTAACCATGTTAGAAATTCTTTAGGTCGGCTGTTGGACTTGTGTTTCGTTTCTGATCCTGATGGAATTACTCTTTCCAGAACTTTGCCCCTTTCTAACCCTGAGGATCCATATCATCCCACTCTTGAGGTTTCTATCGAAACCAATACCTTAATTGACCTTAAGTCTACACTTAAATCTCATTAAGTTCGTTTCTTCTAAAGGGCGGATTTTATAAAACTAAATAAATTACTTTTGGAATTTGAGTGGTCCGATCTAGTAACATGCGATGATATAAACATTGTTTTACACAGATTTTATTACACCTTGTATATATTATTCGATGCTTGCGCGCCGTGGAAATATCCTTGGTATATAAAGCACCTATTCAATATAAAGAACGTCATGAATAGACTTTTAAATAAACATAAATTATCTGGCTGTACAGTTAGTTATTCAAGATACTTAGTGGCTCGGTCCTATTTTACCGTGCATAAAGCCGAATGTTATAGGAGTTATATTCACCGCTGCCGGATTCAGTTTACTCAGGTCCCGAATCAATTATATAACATTGAAAACACTAAGCGCAAACTTGTATCTTTTCCTCCTCTGCTTACGTTTGAGAACTCATATGCAAACACTGATCTGGCAATGGCCGATCTCTTTGCAGAGTTTTTATACCCTTGCAGAGGGTATTATAATTTTGGTCAAAAGTGTGCCACGCTGTGAAGGAGACATCTGCGACCCTATAAAGTATATATATTCTTGATCAGGATCGATATCAGCATGTCCGACTGTCTGTTTCTACGCAAACTAGTCTCTCAGTTTTAAAGCTATCGACTTTAAACTTTGCACACATCCTTCTTTCCTTTGAAGGCAGTATATAACGGCGGGGATCGGCCAACTATATCCTATAGCTGCCGATATGGAAGCCACCTTCCACTGCGCAAAACTGAATCGAATATATTCGTGCTAGTTATATTTCATGCTCGTGAAATTGTTAATTTTATTAATTATATCACGTCGGAGATTTGATATAATTAATAAAAAAGTCATAGAGATTTTTATATGATACTTCCGGATTATCGCCCTTATATGACTTAATGGGGATGCGAATCTTCACCTTTCCTCTTACCACAGTACTCTTATTTATCAATTTACCATCACTAACAAACCTTAGAACGATGGTGGGTGTCGTGATTCTATATAATCTAATGTAATGGTAATGGTAGCAGGCATTTACTAACACGCTTAAATTTTAACGTTCCTCGTAGAAGGACTAGAAACTTTATTCCTTTACTCCTTGCCCACTGCTGTTCAACATATGCCCACCATGATCCCTTTAGTGTATTATGATCAGACTACAATGGTCTCTATCACATCTTGGCGGTTTGCTCTACGTATAACCGGAAACCTTTTATCCTTAACGTTTTAGCTGGGCAGCTCTCTTCCTCCTGATACTTTCCTCCCGGAGAAGGGCTGTACGTATGCAGCGGGTACCGCGCGAACAAAAAACTGAGAAACTTCAATGAGATTATGAGAGTAATAATAAGAGTAAGATGCTTTCTGGGGCCTGCAGGGGACTGTCGTAAGAAATTTTTGAGTCCATTGTCGTTGTATGAAATTAGTCAATTTATATATACAATTTATTATATAGGTCTATATATATCTATATAGGATATTTAAATGAACCTGTGGTCGGAGAAAGAGTGTTTCTCTAGGACCATCCAGAGAGTAACATGGCTGGGTACCTGTTTCGATACTACCATCAGATCGATGGATTCCCTGCGATTCGAAATAATAAAAGTGAGATCGGTTCCCTTATTGCACAGGAAAAGATTTGAACTTAGAATAAAATATAAAAGAGATTCACTGCGGTCGTTTGTGTTGGAGCTCGCCAATTATGTATATTATGAGGCATAGGCCTTTCTCTCACCATACTCTAGCTTTTCCACTAGCTCGACTGGGGGTTTTGACCTCTCGTAGGCCATATAGGACGACAGTACCCGGATTGGTGTTGTCTAAAACTCCACCGTAGCTGCCGCGTTGTCTGCGTCACTGTAATTATGGAACAAGAATGTGCTAAGGTGCTTTTTAGCTAAGATGCAGCTACCACAGAAACCCTTCCTCTATCCCTTCCTGACATCCATGGTTCCTGGACTAGGAACTTCCTCAGCCAGATGGAACAGCATTGTTATCTCGGCCTCTTCGTCGTCGGAGAGGTCTTCGTCGTTGACCCGGCTCGCGGCCATCCTGCGAAGCACCGACGCATCAGTGCTATACTCGTCTTTGACATCAGATGCCTATTTCTCTGAGGCCAGTTCCTATTGAGTAGTGGCGGGATTTACTCCATCGTTCGAGTCCGATTTATAGACCTTTACGGACACGGAGCTAAAACCGAAGGCCACCGTTGGTCACCCCCTTTCTTGCCCTTTATTTAAGTGCATACGCATCATAAATCGGAGCTTTTGTCTCACTCCATTTCATATGCGGATATAAATAAACAATATTATAACGTTCAGAAAATAAATAATTTCCTATTATTATTTGGAAAAAAGGTTATTGAAAAATCTCAAAAATGACCAAACAATTCTTATTATAATATTCTTATTATAATATTTTTAATTTATAATTTTTTATACATATAAAAAATACTGACTTTTATACTGACTGAATTTTATTCGTCACCAAAATTGATATAAAATATTTTGAGCGTGACATGCGGGTTCGCCACCGTAATTTTACCTCGTCAATGTTTCTATTAATTTTTCTATCCCTGATATATTTGTTTGATCACATAAATTGGTTCAAGCATATAGGGCTTCGTCCATTCCTTCAATGCAGTAAAAAAATTTGAGCAAACTTAATTACACTCTACAAAAGATCATAAACATTTTTTTTTTCTTTTTTTATCCGAAATATATTTTACCTTCCCCAAAACGATCGAGACACTGAAATTTATTTATTAACAGGATTCTTAAACCGTCATAAGATTCTATAATATTAGATTTTATTTACTCTAAAAAATAAAATATACAAACTTAAATTTTCAACATTAAAAAAATTCGACACTTTTATACTAATTATTTGTATTCCATTATAAATGCTTAACCTACACTGACTGAATTTATAGAATTTATAGAATCAGAATTAAATGCCGATTTTAATATGATTCTCTTCATCAAAGCCGGAATTTATGGACAGGTATTTAAACGGTCAGTCAGAATCATTGACAGTTTTTTTCCTTTTTTTTGCTGCTTGAAGTATTTTCGGTTTCGACCAATCTTCCTATATAAAAAGTATTAATGCATTTATTATAAATATTATATAACTATGTCACCAACCTCACTAGAATTATCATCTGATGAATATATTGTTTTAACGATTTCGTTATTTTTTTTATTTGTTGTGCTGTGATTATTTGCATCCTTCTTGCTGATAGGTTGTTTACGCCCACGTCCACTGCCCCCCCGACGACCAACAGCTGCGGTTTCATCTTCAGCAGCCAATGCAAAAAGATCACAAAATTGTTTCTGTGGAAGAAATAGTTTCTGAATACATTAAAAAATTTAATTGCACAGGCCAATAAAATCGATTTTTTACCTTAAGCATATAATTTTGTCTATTTTAAAATTTATATCGTTTACCAAATTTATCGATTTTTTAATTTATTTATTTATTAGGCATTTTATGAATAAAAGTATATTGTATTGATTATACTAAAAACTTTAAAAAAGGTAAACTTAACTCTACAAAATCTAAAGTTCCTTTTGGTTTCTTAAGTTTATTTTTACAAAGGAATAAATAAAGAAATTTAATAACAGGGAATTCAAATAAGAGATGAATTCAAATAATTCAAACCCAAAAGAGCTTTAAAAAATTTCGGAAAAAATTCACAAAACTTATTTTTATACGTTTTAACTAACTATAACTATTTATTTTTATATTGTTATATTGTTAAGTAACAGGTAAATCCCATAACATCAGTAATACGTAGAGCATTCGAAAATCGAGAATACTGCACAGATATTCCTCGATGTTTTTTTAATGTATAGGAACAGGTCATAAAAATGCTCCCAAACCATATACACAAGCTTTTAGAGTCTTCTAACTACGACAGAAAATTCGAAGAAAAATGTTATTCAGCCGGAGTGCAAGCAAAGCAGCGTTCTCGGACCAAAACTTTTATTTTTTCTTCACAGCTGACATACCAAGAGACAGTCAACTCACAACATCAAACTTTGCAGACGACACAGCTATATTTAGCCGCTCCAGATACGCTACTGAAGCAAGAACTAACTTAGTCCTTTATATTATCAAGGTAGAAAAAGAGCTCTCCGTTTGATTAATAAAAGTAAACAAATAAAAATTGAAATACGCCCCGAAATTGATACTAAATAAATTACTGATACTTAATAACAGCTACAACTAAAAGCCAATAGCCTTCAATGGCTTATTAACGAACGGTCGTCCCTTTGCCTTAATTACAAACTTTTACTTAATTTGGCTCCCAACTTTGGGGGAATGCCAACAAAAGCAATATTGACACATTCCAAACAGCCCAGTCACTAAAACTAAGAACAATCACAGAGACACCTTGGTACGTTCGAACCGGAAACATACAAAAGACTTAAATATTCCACCAGTCCGAGACTTATCAAACTCTATTCGCATCCCAACCATCCCGCCAAAAACATTACAAGTACTCCCGTTACAAGTACTTTTCGTGCAAAAAATTTTCTTTGCGAGCAGCAATGTATTATTTGTAATATCATAATTGCGGAAGCGGAAACAAAAAATTTAATTGGGAATGACATTTTATTAAATGTTACAATAATTTTTTTCAGTTATACGATAGGAAATAAAAAAAACTATCGCACATATGAATTTGTGATTTTGTGCATCGTTATTGGATTTTGCTCTGTCATATGCAGTGCTTGGGAACCCCTGAATTAAAACAAAGTAAATAAAAATATAATGACGAAAAATATACAACGTATAATGTTGTGGGTAATCATATATATCAAAACCACAAAACAGCAGCAACATCAGTTGGTCAGCTGAGCATAACAGCAATTCCCCCAAACTGCCGACCCCGTGAATGCCAGGCGAATATATACGTGATTGCCAGAAGAATATATACGTGAATGTAGAATACGAAATTAAGTGCATTATAGTGCACAAGCCACAAGAAATATATGTTTGTTACGGAATTGAAGATGAATTAGAGCAGTAAATTACATATTCCTATTCAATATTATATAAGATATATCGTTATCAACAAAGTAACTTACGAATTTAAGTACACTCTTTGCAGCTGGTGCTCATCAGATCACTAAATCTAGAAGCCGGAACCCAAATCTAGAAAATCTACCAACCCAATGCACGTTGAGCAATCGTACATTGCATGTAAGCAAACCCATAAGGGTAACTTTCGTCGTTGTTACTTGTGTCAGATAAACTGTCCTGTCGAACGGGATCAACCTCACATCGCCGATGAAGAACGCTCATGACCCCCACATGATCCTAACCAATTCGGGACCATAATTTAAAGACTGACTGACATTAAAACGCAAGATAACAGAATGCTCCAATAACCAAAGTACTGACCAAAATAAAATGGTTTATTAATAAAGAATTTTCTGTGGCAACCAGCCAACTTCTCATTTTTGAAAGCGAATTTTTTAAACATATTTTTAAAATTTAATTTTTCTTATCATACCCTAACATAGGTAATTTATATAATTTTGGTATAATTTGTGCAATGGAGTGAAGGATCTCTGATCCAATAAAGTCTTGATCAGGATCAAGACTTGATATAAGCATATAAGCATGTCCGTCTGTCTGTCTGTTGCTACGCGAACAAGACACAGCTTTACAGCTGAGAGACTTCAAACTTTACTCACATTTTTTGGTCTTTTTAATGATAGAAACACTCTTTTCAAAACTCATTTTATAAGAAATTTAAAGATAATGAAATCCTCCTATGCATTGCGCAACTATGTCAGAGATTTGCGATAAATATTAGACTTAATATATTTATTATTAGCACCTAATGCCAAAACCTAATAAAGGCTACCCACCTTCCCCGATAGCCAACGCCTGAAGTCACCGGAATCGGCCCAGGAACTGAAATCACCAATATCAGAGGTAAGAATGACCGATTGACCGGGGCAAGCAGAACCAGTGAACTCAGAAGAATCCCAATACCAAGTGATTTGAGTCAGTTAGTTATCGAGCACGTACTTTCATTAACATTGCCCTTCTTACCATATTTAAACGACAATATATGTATGTATGTAATTAACAATTACCATAACGAACATATGGTAATCCCAACGGGATCCTTTCTTTGGACCACAACCTGAAGGCTTGCAAGGCAATTCAAATTAACCATGGATCAGAATAAGACTCCGTAAATTTAAAGCAATACATCCATTCAAAGGCTGATCTGAAAATTTTCAAAAGATTCGGCAGAGCGACCACAGCTCACCCCCGGACCCAATGTCGGAAAAACGATGCCAAGCTCCATGAGCTGGCACTAAGTCCAGACAATGAATACTTTTCAAGGGCCAAGGCACTCACAGACCTTGTCAAAAAACATGATGCCATATTTTCGGATGGAGAACCATCAGGGTAAGGCCCGTCACAGCGTCCCCGGAAAACCGGCGAAAACCTGGAGCCGAAGGTACATCCGAGGGAGAGCGGATCAGGAAGTACTGAAGACTCTCAAATCGCATAATAAAAACGAAGGCAAGAAGGACGGCTCGACCATCTCGAAGACTTCCTAGGTAATCGTATTGAATGAAAGGAAGTATCTTTTTACACCAGGCAACATATGAAAGAGTTATGGAAGAAGATTGTGGACGGTCATCATGACCATATTGATTTGGATCCAAATATTACTACAGACGGACATACGAGCGATCGATTCCAGGTCGGGCGAACGGAATATTTTTCGTTTCTAAGCGAGAAACCACAAGAAGGTCAGAGAGACACATAGACCGTCTTCCGCCTCAACGGTCGTAATTCCGCCGGTCGAAATTCCAAAGTTTAACGGAGATTATCGGCATTGGCACCGATTCTACGAAATTTTCAAGGAACACATCCATAATCAATACTCCAGCGATGCAGTAAAATTCCGGCATTTGGAGAATCATGTAATAGGTGAAGCCAGAAACCTAATCTCAACATCAATTGGCGGACAGGCCAGTTACCAGGATGCCTGGCAAAGGCTGAAGAATCGATATCTAAATGAACGGCTGTTGATTAAGTAAGTACGCGGTCCAAGAGCTTATCGAACACCCCAAAATAAATGGAACAGCGGGACAGCTGCGCAGCTTGCATGATATCGTGCTCCAAACGATCACCACTCTCAACACACTCAAGGTGTCAAAAGTCAACTGGAATTCAGTATTAATATACATCATTGAGGAAAGATTGGATCCACACACGCTGTCATTTCTAGAACTAGCTATCACCGATTCAACCACTCGACAATCTCTGAAGCTGATGACCTTACACCTTAAGCGACAGGCAACCAGTCAAGTAGCAATGGGGAAAAATACGTCTACCGCTCCACTTCAATCCAGCTCAACACGAGTGGTGTTTTCAGCTACAGCAATTCTTACAAATGAACCAGCCGTTTTGTTACCAACCGCCCAAGTGGCAATACATGGACCAGCCGGACCCCATCAGCAATGCCGCGCACTCCTAGATTCGGGATCACAGATTAACATGATCTCCAAAAGAATGGCTGACACACTGGGACTCCAATTGGAGCCATCAACTCCGAACATCGCTGCCCTGGGAGGGACAACTAAAAGATCACTTACAAAGGCTGTGTTGACCCTATCATCATTAATTACTGATTTCCAAAAACAAATCAACGTTGTTGTACTACCGGAAATACTGCCCAATAAACCATGCCACCCTATTCAGCCGTAGAAGATTGACTGAGAAGATTTTGTTAGAGCAGAATATTTTGTGAGGAGATTAAATCTCCCACACGCCAATACAGGTGGCAAAAAGGGGGTAGCAGCGGGGAAAGGGACCGCGCGGCCGTGCGCGGATGCAGGAGAAAGCGGAGACAACGTGGAACGTAACGGTTCCGGTCGGGCCTGCGCGACAGCCGTGCGCGGATGTAGGAGAAAGAGAAGGGGGGGGCGGGGAACATAGCGGCCACGGTGGCCGAGTTGTTTAGAAAGCACGGAAGGAGAGAAATGCGATTGAAGCGACCAAGGGGAGCGCGGGGGAAGCGCCGGTAAAAGAGCCAATGCCCGGCATAATAACAATGGGGGCCGGTGGCCAAAGGGGGAAAAGGGGGTGTGAACGGGAGCCGCCGGTGCGACTAATTGGAAAGTGGGATTAACGGCGGGAATAGAAAGCCGAAGGATTAAGGGCAGGAAGAAAGAGTTGCAAGGATTAACGGGCGCCTCTGAAGCTATATAAGGAGGGCCCCTGGAGTAAATCGGGACGGAGTCTTCTAGGGAAGCTGGCAGAGTTGAGTGAAAGACCCCCCGTGGGTAAGTCTAACATTCAAGTGAGAAAGTTTCCTTGGAGGAATTAGGAGTATAGGCTGAAGGACCCCCCGTGGGTAAGTCCGACAGTCTCAAGTGCGAGAATTAAAGCGAGTGCGCAAGGATCTACGATCATTGGCTCAAGGACCCCCTGTGGGTAAGTCCGGCGGCTGTACGCGAGTCATCGGAAAAGGATAAACAAGGAGCAAGTGGGAAAAGGATCCAGGATCCGCGGCGGAACTGAAGCCCAAGGGTAAATAGAGTCGGGTTGAGTTACTCCCGGACACGCCAGGTATCCTGGTGTTATAGCAAGGGCGTCGGATCGGTCTGGCGTACGCCTTACAGATTCCTACCCGTTGTGACTAGGTGTGACCTGTAAAGCGAGGGATAGCCAGCTCGGGAACTCAAGCACATCAGTAAAAGCGTATCCTGCCAGGCGTACGCCTGGGAGGTGAGCCTATTGGTCCGCCAACACGGATCAGGTGCCGGCCACGGCGAAAGGGCAGTCCCAGTGAGCCAAGGGTAATAGCGATCCACGCACCCACGGAAGAGGAGCAGCGACAGCAACGAGAGGAGCAGCGACGAGAGGAGCAGCGACAACGGAAGCAGCGTCGACGACGACGACGACCAAGCAGCGGCGACACGCAAGATAGGGACATTAGGAGCAGCGTCACCGGCACGAGAGGGGCAACATAGGCCCCGCAACTGGAGCACGTGAGTCCAAACGGAGGAAACCGTGAGCCGAACCGGCGCCAGGCACCGAGACCACACGTCCTGCTGGGCGAAAGCTTTTGGGGGCGTGTATATCGGCACCAACCCGGAACGGTGACCGGTGACCGAGGGGAGGACGAGCGGTCGATTGGCCGAGCCGAGCAGCCGGTGAGATTCACCCTTTTATAAACTTTGTGCAAATATCGTGTAAATAAAGGGTACATTTTGTGAACGAAGCAATCCTGTGATATTTCTGGGCTCGGGCAGTCACGTCGAATCTATAAATTCGGTGGAACGATCCATAAACTCTTTGAGCTAGCCGCGGCATTTGTTGCGAGCACCGATCAATTAAGAAAAGTTCGTTACAATTTTAACCAGCTTATGGAGCCACAACAAGCGAGAAGGACAGCCAATACTCAAATATATCGCGCTTGAATGGATTGTGATGCGGCCAGTGCGATACAAGTCGTCCTTAATAACGCGGCTTGGAGCAAATAATAAAACCTGGAAGATTTCAGAATTCCTCGCCCATGGCGTATCAACAAGGAGAACCGCAAACGGACTCTGATCCACAAGCCCAAGTTTGTCAACTCACGACTGAAAAGCATTGCATGTGCCAGTGAACAAGGAAATTCAAGGAGTTTAATACACCGAAAACTCTAAAGTACGCAAATGGGAGATACATCACCAAGGGTAAGGGTAACAGGCATCTTCAAAAGGAACCAAGAAGTTAGGGAGAGAAAGGACCGTGATTCCAGCTCGACCATATTTCAGGCATCTACGACATAAGAGTTTGATTTTTTTTAGTGTTAACATTAGAGCTTAATTAATTAGTTTCAACAGTCACAATATTGTCTAGTGCAACCGTGCAAGGTTCACAAAGACGGCCCAACAACAACGCATGTCGCAAATTGAGTCCCCCAATGGGGGAGAGAATGTTGGCACTTAATGTCTAGACCTACTAATATCGCCTACCCATGCCATACCCACCCCCGATAGCTAGCGCCAGAAGTCACCGAAATCGGCCCAGAAACCGAAACCAGCAATATCCGAGGCAAGAATGACCGATTGACCGGGGAGTGCAGAACCAGCGAACTCAGAAGAAACCCAATACCAACGATCTGAGTCAGCAAATCCAGAGTTAGTTATCGAGCACGAACTTTCGAACTTCTAACCATAATTAAGCCATAATATATGTATGCAATTACGCATCTTATAAAAGATCACTTTTTCACTAATAAATTCAATCTCGAACTACAACCGAATAAGGTTCGTATCCCCGTCGGTAATTAAATGCTGCTCCCCTCAGAAGAACCACCAGCAGTATTCCAACTATCCGAGCCAATAGGTTTTGACTACGACTTAGGGACCTAGGGTTATTCTCGCAAATCCAAATACATTTCTTATAACATAAACTATAAGAGTATATTAATTTCGGGTACGATCCCGAAGTACGTTTTGCTTTCTTGCTAACTAATTTATCTACAGTTAGGTATAAAAGGCGTTACCTCCATATGATCTGAACGATCGGAAATTACATAACTTTGGGGTTTTCAAAAATAGAAAATCGGTTTTTTTTTCTAATTCACTGATTAATCGAAGGTTCAACCTACTGCGCTGGGTTTCCTTTCTTTTTTAAATAAATAGAAGTTTCTTAATTTTTTTCATAGGTCATGGCTATCTATAAATGTTTCCATGTTCAAAAAATAGATTTAATCAATGAATTTTATAATACAAATTTGAAGATAATCATTATTATATGAGTTTTTTTTTTTTAATTGAACTATTTTTGGAATGTTTATTATTTATTGATAAAAAAAAAAAAATAAATCTCATTATATTATGATTCTATATGAGAATAATAATTATACCTTTTTCGTACTAGGGTTGGAGCGTACTAGGGTGAAATTGATGGGGTAATTTTTTTCGGTTGGCTTGTGGGTTGTTTTTTTGTATATTTACCTTTGTGCTTTCATTACTGTGGGAATAAGCTGATTGCAAAGCTCGTTGCATCATATCGTGTACATAAAGTCCAGTCCCTGTTCCATGCCTACAGCTTCGCCTAAAATATTCTAAATGGTTTAATACCTAAATTAAATGAGTTAAGAAAAAATATTTTATTACAACATATTTTATATAAACTTGTCATAAAACTCACTTGGTCAGCAGAAGGGGTATTATTCGTAGTCAAGCTACTTTTAGATGGTCTTTTCCTCTTGTTTGGAGAAGAATTAGGATATTTCGATGTAAGCAGAGAAGCAATTATTTCAGAAAGCTTTTCTTCATATTGTTGGCACCAAAATCTTTAACAAGATACAAATTTATGCTTAACAAAATTAATTATAAACAGTGTTTACCTTAAGGCAGAGGTAACGAACGGATCGCCCCTAGATTTCGCGTCTCTGCTAAGAATGAGCCGTATTATTTCTATGGTTGGTTCTTCATTTTTTAAAAGCAATAGAAAATTGCTTAGTGCTTCTGGATGATTGGCAGATTCCAATTCAGGCAATAAATCCTGTAGCAGTAAAATGATATTAAGAATATTTCTTATGTGATACAAATACATACCTGGATAAATTTAAGAGGAACGTCATGTGCTTGAATAAGTTTCCATAAACAAAACTGTTCATATGTTTCAAACTCAAAACTTTCTCTGATACAATCAATCAGCCCGTCATGTTTGAATAATGTAAGTTTGCCTTGAGCAACTGAATATATTATGTCCCTCAAATTTTTGGCATCTATGCATCTTAACGTTATTCTTAACAGATCAGTGTTATTTATAGCTATCGACTTAAATTCTCTATATATATCTGGAAGGAGCCATAAGTATATATTTGTATTTTCCTTTTCGAGTAAATCCAGGTCTCGGATTAAACAATCACCAATTTTTTCATCGGTTGAGTCGCATATTTGTCGGTAAATTGTAGTTTTAAATTGATAGGATTGTTGAGCATTTTTTCGTGTTTGAAGCTTACAATATATTTTCAAAAAGTATAAAAGCAAGTAACCGGTTTCGGGAATACTTTCGCATATTTCCGACATAAGCGTTTGAAATGGTTTTTTGCTTTTATCATCATTTTCATAAAGGAAGCGAAATAACCCATAAAGAGGATAGCTGATGCTTTTAGCTAAATACTTTTCGTCGGTTTTACTTTCAGAGAATATATTGTGGAGCGGAAGAGTTTCCCGCAGAATTATTAGTGAATTTGATATGACATAGGTCAACTGAAAATCCTCAAATGCAGACGCTGGTAATGACCGAAAATCTTTAAGAAATTCCTCCCATGTAAATGAGTTTCGCTTTGTAAGAAATGCTTCAAATGATTCAGCTATTGCTTCAGCCAACTCAACTTTTGGCTTTTCTTTTAAGCGAACCTGCAAACAAAAAGAAACTAGATTTTGTTCAATAGGTATCTTATTATATACCTTGGACAGTGGTAAATCATCATCGTCGTCTGTATTTTCTTCATTTTTATGCATGACTTTCAGATTATCGATGTCAGAATCACTGAAGACACTTTCATTTTCTTGATCCGGCGACATAGGTTCTTTACTTTCCTGCTCTACTATAGAAGTCGAAGAACCGCTATTAGATAAACCTGGTCCAACTAGATCTATGTATTCTGCCAATAAATATTTTGTAAATTACTATGTGTAATTCGTAATGTATACGTAAACGAATAATATAACAAACCATGAAATATTTTTTGTTCAGACTCTTTTTTACAAACAGAAGACAAAATTGAGGTGGTAGCCGAATAAATGGTTTGGCTTATACTTGTACTGGGCGAGACAAATTCGCGAAAGTTCTCTCTTATTAAATTTCGTAGTTCTCTATCAAGTTTTGGTGATTCAAAAAGAGGTTGCAAGTTTGGTATAACCTGAAAAAAAAATGGTTAATATTTAATTATCTAAATCGTATATTTTATACCTGTTTGTCAAGGATAAGTTTCAATGAATTGTAAACGCCCATTCGTATTTTATCTTCATAATTTACAAAAAAATTTTTGGTAATACGACACAAAAAATCCAAAAGCGTGCTGCTGACAAATGGATGATTTCTAATGGAGTGATACATTACAAGTATTCCAGGTTCTATGTTCATAATGTTATCTTTGGTGGGATCAAAAAACAGCCAATCATAAAACAATGATAACTTAGCATTGGCAGAAGCTATCGGGTTTGTGCATGAGGAGATAAGCCAGCCAATGATTGCCCAACGAGGAATAATATCGGAACATAACATATCGTTAGTTGGATGGATTACATTTATAATAAATCTTATAAGATCTGAGCGTAAGCTATGAGACTCAGGTGTCGCGAAATATTTTTCCTGAAACCAATCTTGGTATCTTTTTTGATTTCCAAACTTTACAGATGAGGCCAAAAAGCTTATTTTTCGTTCCATCTCAGGCAAAAGACGACATTGTAAAAATCTTCGGCTCGTCCGGATTTGTAATAAGTGCCAAATACCATTAAATGTTGGGTGTAAGGTTTTTGGATTATAAAGAATATCGCGCCATAATTGTTCATATTCAGGAATGCGGGCTACGTTCTGCAAGAGACTTTTTGAATAACAAAAGTAAATAATTAACAAAAATGGAAATATATCCACGGACAGAAAAGTAAATAAATGAAGTAGTAATCGGGCTTATTGATTATATTATTGATTATAATTCCATTATAATCATATCACATTTAATCGTGCAGTTATTTACCAAAGCTACAAAAAGTCATACAAAAAAAAATTCTTCAATTTAATTAAACTTTAAAAACTAATTGAAATTCAATAAATAAACTGATATTTTGGTCAGTGTGCAGGGCAGTAAAGGGGAAATATCTGACTCTATGAAGTATATATAAATTTTTATGAGGAGGATCACCACCAGACACGATATAAGCATGTCCGCCTGTCTGTTTCTACGCGAACTAGTCTCTCAGTTTTAAAGCAACCGAACTCAAACTTTGCACACATACTTCTTGTCTTTTAAATCGGAGTGCACAGGTCGACTATATCCTATAGGTGCCAAATAAATGATTGATTGGAATTTTTACCGCGGCTCCCGCTGCATACGTACAGCCCACCTGCCCGCCCAACTGACCGAAAGATGCTGACGTATAACTTACGGGTCGAATCGCGAGAATAGATCCGAGATAATGTAAGAGTAGAGTAGAAGTAAGATACCACGAGGAAGAGTGCTACACAGATAAGGCGTTTAGAATAAAGGAGCTAAGATTGTAAGTAGAGCCACTAACCACACAACATATAGACTACCCATTTCATACAACGAAAATGAACGTAAAAATTTCATGCGACAGGCCCAGGCAGGCCCCAGAAAGAATCTTACTCTCATTCTTACGCTCTTTCTTGCGCTCATAATCTCACTGAAAATTTTTGATTGTTCAGTCGCTGAGAGGCGCATCATCAAGAAGGTTAATCCGCGGTTAAATTGATCTTTATATGTATGCGTGCACACACATTCACATACACGGCTTCATGTGTGTGCGTTCGATTTCGTTTTGAAACCAGCCAAAATTTTTTGATTTTTGTAACTTTTTAGGCTTGCTACCCTAAGAAAATTGGGGTATACATTATTGGGTTAATGATGATGAATGAAATTATATTTTATTTTTTAATTTTTCAGAATAAATTTTATATTTGTTAGGGTATCTATGAAGTGTTAGCAGTAAAATGCTTTTCAATATATATACATATATGTCTACGAATGAATACAAATCTATATACTAAGGTAGAAACGGGGTATATTTCAGTCGGTGTCAATTAAAAACCAGATTTTTTTAAGTTGTTAAAAATTTTTTTAAGTTGCGTCCATTTTCGTTGTATGAAATTAGTAGTCTATATGTTGTATGGTTAGTGGTAGAGCAAAGTGACAAGATGTGGTAGAGAACATTGTAGTCTGAACATAATACCCTAAAGGGATCATGGTGGGCATATGTTGAACTGCAGTGGGAAAGTTGTAGAGGACTAAAGTTTCCAGTCCTTCTACTAGGAACGTTTAAATTTTGGCGTGTTAGTAAATGCTGACTGTCTACACTACCATAAAAGAGATTATATAGAAACACGTGGCACCAATGGTCACACACATAATGGCCATAGCATTGGTTTTTTTAAGTTAGAAGGATGAGACTTGCTTTGGATTCTATTTGAAGCAAGATTATCCGAGCTATCAAAAGTAGAATCCGAACAAAGTCCCATCCTTATATAATGCAGTTTAAGGATATAGTTGACCGATCCCGGCCGTTCCGACTTATATACTGCCTGCAAAGAAAAGTAGGATGTGTGCAAAGTTGGAAGTCGATCGCTTTAAAACGAGAGACTAGTTTGCGTAGGATCAGACAGACAGACGGACATGCTTATATCGACTCAGGAGGTGATCCTGATCAAGAATATATATACTTTATAGAGTCGGAGATGTCTCCTTCACTGCGTTGATTTATATCGCACTTTTAATAAAAAAAATAAATATTTATTTACCGAACAAAATCTCTTCCTAATGGTATTATATCTTGAAAACGATCCCGTATTAGAGATATAGTAAACTTCACTTCTTTTTGACGGAGAGCCATGAGAGCAGGATTAGCATGGTCTTCAATAAGTCGCACATAGCTGTAAACAGCAGATTGAACAAGAAATGGGTTTCCTTCTAACCATGTTCTGTACTCGATAAATATATCCAGAAGGCTTTCAATAAGAAATAAGTTTTTATGAGAAGCGTCCCCGCCACCTGCTTGACGTAAACAGTTCCAGATTACATTTTCAACACTGAGAACTTGGTGCTTGACGAACTCGCGTAGCACCCAAATTAATTGCCTGCGAGCTATGTCTGTTAACTTGGCATACTTCTCAGCGACTAATAAGGTAAGATTCGCAACAATCACATTCATGCCATCTCTAGAAACGAGAGCTATATCGCGATAAGTTTTAGGAGCCATAGACGGATCGGTTAAAATGATATACAAAAATCCAATCGAAATCTCTTCGTGTTGTTTGTCTTTGCATACGAGTTGAGACAATAAGTCGTGCATATCCTTATCACTAAGTCCTCCAACTTGCTGCTGCAAATGGCAATAGGAACGCTCAAATTTCTGAAAAAAAAATTATTCTATAAAAAGAATTTTTAACAAAACGCATCTTTACCTCCTCAATATCATCTTTACAGTCGACTGCTGTGCAAACAAACAACTTTGAAATGGGAGGAATGTTTTTTGGTTGCTGCTGCTCCATTTGGAAATTCAATTTTAATGTCGTTTTTGGGGTCCTCTAATCGAGCCTTTAAAATTTTTTTCATTACCAAAATAAAATTACTGTTATAAAGAACAGTTTATTATTGTCAATATATTTAATATATATACACGTATTTATGTTTTATATTTTGGCTTAGAATATATAGAAAAATATGGATTCCTCGATTAGTGTGCCCAGCAAAAGAAAATATCGGAACCCAAATGGATATATAGTATATTTTTTCGTTTTTTATAATTTTTCGAATGTTTATAACGCAGCGTACTACTAACTTTCAAGCAATGTATAAATATCAAAGTACTTTTGTTCCTGAATATAAGGCATCAAACGATTTGTATCAGCTTACATTGGACAAAACTTAGAGAATTAAGAAAATAAAAAAACTATTATGAGTAAAGTAGAGTTAGGGGTTCACACTTCCGTTTTAACGCCTAATTAACAAAGGATTATGGTCACAGTCCCAGGATTATGGTATTGTATTTCCTTGAAACTTTTAATGATGTTTATATAAAAACCTTTGCAGGGCTTTCATATATACAGCACACGAAGTCTGCATAATTATAACTGTATGCAGCACACGAAGTAAAGTTCTACTTGTGAAAATAAAATTAATGTTCGTGAGAAAATATTTTAGTCCGTCGGCGTTTCGACGGAATAAATTAATTTAAATTTTAGTAAATTAATTTTTTTTCCTTTTCGCCTTTTTAATTTTACACAATACAGACATCGTACAGACATATTTATTTTTGTTAACTCCTATATTTTTTGATACTTAGATATTTTTATTTTAGGGCTTTCAAATAACCTTTTTAATTAATAAAAAATGTATTATTAAGTTCCATGTTTGAGTCACATTTGATTTCACATGAATATTTAAGATTATTTCAAAAAAGACATCGGCTTGTGTCAAATCGGGACCACTGAGATCTTATGAGGTGATTTATTAAATCTCCCTACACACCGAAACAGCTTGGTGAAAAACCCAGTTTCGCCATTTTCAATCATCTGAACGACAAAAATGAAGCAATGGAACCTTTAACAATGAATCCAGTAAGGCCAGTAATCCAGTAATCTCCCTACACACCGAAACAGCTTGGCGAAAAACCCAGTTTCGCCATTTTCAATCATCTGAACGACAAAAATGAAGCAATGGAACCTTTAACAATGAATCCAGTAAGGCCGTCACTATGTCTATGTGCGGCAAGAAATTAACCTGCCAAATTTGAATAAACCAATTTTACAATCTTTTCAATAAAAGGGTGCAACATAAAAAAAATCAAAATGCAAGTGGAAAATGCAATCAATGCATAGAAGACCCCCTCGCTTCCACTTCAGCCGCTAGGGCTCCTTGTGCTACCGCAAGGGCAAGGGATTCACCGAAGTGCCCCCCCTTTCTATCTACCAGGGGTGCATATATGCCTAGACTTAGTGTGGCGGCCCATGGTCCCAACCTGCTTTTTTGATGAAGGCTACCAGTCCGCGTGGAGAGATCTCTGAGAGATCGCTAAGATCCGAGAGTTCTGCGGACCCAAAGTGTTTAAGTCTGCTGCGACCGAGTGCCGGGCAGCTCCTGCAGTAGTCATTGTGGGGGACTGCAAGCCGAGCCGCGTGATCGCCTATCAGCCAGTGCCCAGTAATAGCTTTTATCGCTAGGCTACAGTCTGGTCTGTTGAGAGCGATAAGTCTCGCCGATTTTTTCCGATATTTTCCGGTCTGGAGATTATTTCATTTCCTAGTGGCTGCCAGGTCGAAAAACTACTTGCACTTTAGCCTGCAAGTAGCCAAGGGAATGCCTACTAGTTCTTTCTCCGGAAGGAGAAAGAACCTAGCTACCTAGCTAACCCTGCCCTAGCTAGTTCATCTGCGGCGCAGTTTCCCTCGTGATCCCTATGACCGGGAACCCATATGAGGTAGATGTCATGCTGTTCAGCCATCTCGTTGAGAGATCTGCGACAGTCATTGACTGTCCTGGAGTTGGACGAGAATCCGTCAAGTGCCTGGAGCGCTGCCTGACTATCCGAGAAGATACATATTGTACCCCGATTGCCCCTAAGTGCTGGGAATTCAAGTACTTCCCTGATGGCTACTACTTCAGCCTGAAAAACACTGCAGTGGTCAGGGAGTCTGAAGGACTCCTTTAGGCACAACTGCTCACAAAAGAAACCGCCTCCCACCTGGCCGTTGAGTTTTGATCCATCTGTGTCACCACCACCAGACCACAACTCCATAAAATAAGATTGGTCTGATGATCGCCTTGTATAAACATCTGACTATCTTCGGGACATTTCCCTTTTCAGGCGAACCGCCTTGTGGCAGGTATAGAGTGGTATTTCCGCTTTCTTAGTCCTATCTGCGGTGTTCAGTTTCCAGTCCAATTTCCTGTCTTATGTGATGTCTAGGTACATCGCACTACTACTAAGAGTTAGAGTTTCCCCTAGAAGCTTCGGATGACTAAGATTCGGTATTTTGTACTTCCAGGTAAACAGAACGAGCTCTGTCTTGGACGGGTTGACTCTCAGCCCGTTCCAATGCGCACAGGCCGACAGAACTTCAAGCTTCTCTGTTATTAGGTCGCATTGCGTTTGTGGGAATTTTCCTATAAATGCAATAGCAACATCGTCCGCGTACGCAATGATCTTGCAGCCGCCACTCTCTAAGGATTGCAGTAGGTGTTTAACCGCCACGTTCCAGAGTAGTGGTGAGAGTACACCTCCTTGCGGGGTGCCCCTCTTGACCTATCTTTGAATAGACGAACCTCCAAGAGTCGCCTCGACACTCCTGTTGACCAGGATCTGCCGTATTAAGTGAACTGATAGGTCGTCTATTCCAAGTCCCGTCAGTGTGTCGATTATTGAGCATGGCAGGATGTTGTTGAAGGCCCTCTTCTATGTCCAGAAATGCAACAAGTGCATATTCCTTAAGGTTGATCGCTCGCTCGGCGATCATAGTGATTTCGTGCAGGGCTGTCTCTGTCGATCGGCCCCTCTTATAGGCATGCTGAGAGCATGAGATGTCATCAGGGTTAATGGTTAGTTGGAGATGGAGACTTAGGAGTCTCTTCATAGTCTTAAGGAGGAAGAATGATAGACTTATAGGTCTGAATCTGAATATATAGACTTATAGGTCATCCCGGGAAGGGTGCGTTGATAATGGTCTCCAGGGATTCCTGGCTTGATGTTGTCCACCGCCCATCCGGGTTCTTAATATAACCTACGTTGGGGGCTGTAGTAGAGAGAATCTTTCTTAGGCGGGTGGCCTCTGATGTCTCCTGGATGTTGGTGCAGAAACTGGCCCAGGCAACCCTTTTTGCCTTTCGCAATCCCTTGTTATACCGCCTGAGTTCAGCTTTATAGGCCTTCCACGCCTCGTCCGTGTTGGTGCGGTACGCGTGGTTAAAGGCCCTACGTGCATTTTTCTTGAAGGGAGCTAATGACGAGGTCCACTATGGAGGCTTCTTCGATCTGCTGCTACCTATTCTCTTTTGGGGCAGGCCCTATGGTATGCCTTGGCGCTTGCCGCAGTAAGCTTATCTACCATGGCATTGAGACCCCCGTAGGTCTCGATAATCTCTGAAGGTGGTTCCCCTAGGGATCTATCTAGTATCTTTTTATAGAGCTCCCAGTTTGCCTTCCTAGGATTGCGTACTGCTTGCTTAGTGAAGTTTTCGAAATTCCCCACTGGCTGTGATGAGCGTTGGCATCGCATCCTATTAAGAGGTTGATTTTCCTTCTCTCGCTATCTTCCACAAGCCGCCTAAGTAGCAAGTGCGGTGGAGGTCCTATGTAGTCGTGACCCATATACGCCGAGCATATTCTTAGTGCACCGCCTGGGCCTTCTATCGCTGCGGCTACATGATCTTCGTTGCTGAAATTTGGTAGCAAGAAAATGTTAAGACTCTTTTTTGCGAGAATGCATGCTTGCTTTTTACCTGTTACATCGGCTGTGCACAGCCTGAAATCCAACGCCCCAAACCGAGAATCCTGCCTCCATGGATCCAGGGTTCTTGGATTAGGGCTACGTCAGCTCCACTCTCTGTGAGATGGAGCAGGAGGGTGGCGGATGCCTTTTTTCTGTGATGGAGATTTATCTGCAGGAGTGTCAGGGACATCCTTTAGATTCTCCACCACAGTAACCTCTGCCTCGGTATCGGAGCCTAGCAGTGAGTCCTCCTCCATACCGACGCCTCCTAGAGCCCTTGCCAAGTCACTCTCCTCCGAGGTGTACCCTTCCAGAATGTCCTCCTCCTCATCGGTCGGTTCCTCCAAGTCTGACTCCTGTGCGTCTATCTCCAAGTCGATGCCTCCTGACTTGCCCTTCGCATCCGACTTTTAGATCCTCACTGCCACGTGCTCGAACGCGTACTTAATACGGCTATCAGCACCCTCCAGGATCCTTGCAGTTTCCTCATTTAATGTGAGGAGAACCTGCCTTCTTAGTCCCACTGCTTCCTCCACCTTGGCGACTCTCCAGTCCACCGTAGGGAGTGTGGGATTGCCCATTTTTAGCATGGCCAGTATTGTTGCAGGGTCCGACGGCTTCTCTGTCAGCCATACGCGGGCCCTCGGTTTGCTGGGGATCTTGTCCCTGTCTACCGCCTCCAAACTGGCTCCTGGGTAAAGCACTCCAAGCGACGCAATCATGCGCTTGTAGAGGCTTACAGACCTCGCATCTTGGCACGCTATCACCTTGATGCTACCTTGATACCATCCTGCATCTTCGCAGTCCGGTGGAGGTCCTCCGCTTCTGAACATCTCCTCCATGAAGCGCCCATGCAGCTCATTCACCACCCTCCGCCAAAGCTCTGTTGTGTCTGCACCTTTTTCTTATTCGCTATGGGTGCTCCACCGTCAGTCGACCTCTGCCTCTTCGCACTTTGTGCGCTATCTTTGGCAGAGTCGCCTACTCCTGTTAGCTTCTTTGCATCCAGTCTCACTCCCGCTTTTGCTGGCTGAAAGTCAGGCAAGATTTCTCTCGTCCACTTGATAATCTCAGCCTGATCGGGTTGGATTCCGCCGATGGGTCCGCCCTCATCAAAATGAAGGCCGCTCTCCTCCTATCCTTATAGGAGCCCTTCCGCTGCAAGGAGCCAGCTGCCGCCGGACCGGGGCTTTCCTTAGGGATAACGCCGGTGCGAGAGGAGCTCGATCCTGGGATCTTGCCCCCCACGCCGTTCGGTGGTCCCATAGTGGATTCAAACCGATAATGGTTATAATGAATAATTAATATTAAAAATAAAAGGTCATAATGAATAGAAATGGAATATTTCAACATGTCAATATGTATTCGGCAAACACATCGACATAATTCACCACTACCATAAGGAATTTGCAGAGAACTACCACTATAGACCACTTCTGTAAGTATCAGATTGGACAGAGGTCACCAACACATTCTAGCCGCATTTTACAGCCGCATAATACAAAAAAAACATATGATTCCACCTTGAGCTAAATCATTTTATGAACCCACTGGAGTCGGTCATCGTCAATGCACTATCAGTGCGACCGTACACAAAAAAAATATAACATCTGTTTGGCAACGACAGACGATAGAGAATGGCAACGACATAGGTCATCATCAGCAAAACATCAGCAAAAAAAGCACAAATAGATACGAATACACATAATAATACTGTAGTACCTCTTCAGTACTGGAAATCAACAAGGTACAAATTCCCCAATGTTAGAGAGGGAAAGAGTTAGAGCCCTGTACCGCCTTTTTGCGAAGTAATTCTGCAGATCCTCTGTTGCAGCTAAAGTTCGAAGTTACCCATATGAGATATTCATTATTCATCACCAACATTTTCTTGTCTTTCTAAATATTTTACGCGGAAAACTTTAACCTCATGGTTCAATGGTTATGATGTCTTAAGGGAGATTAAGGGTGGTTGTAGTTTTTTGAGGAAGAACTGTTGAGGTTATTTTGCAAAAATTACCCCAGACTTTGCCTATGATTTGTTTGCATAAATTCCTTGGAAAATTCCTAGCCAGTTAGGAAGAAAATCCCCAGCTCACCGATGCATAGGACATCCCATACAAAAGTTCCTTAATGATTTTTATATGCAGTCAATAGGGAACTCTTAATGAGAAGTGAGTTATGGTAGTAATGGAGAGTTCTCCAATAATGGTGTTACGCTATTAGTGATTTTTAAAAGCGGCCGAAAAAATACCCGATTTGCTATGTTTAAATTCAATTTTATTTGAGAGTTCAATTTTAACCCCAAAAAGCAGCCGCTCTACTCAAATGCCGAAATACAAGTACCAGTAAAGCTAAGCAACAAAACCTCAAACCATGCAGCTGTACATAACTTCGAGGGCAAGAGGCGAGGCGGGGAAACGCACACAGGCACAAGATGAGCTAGTGTGCAGCAGTTTTACAAAGCTCTCAAAAGCGCATGCGCTACAAATACCAGCAAAGCGCATGCGAAACTGGGAGAAACAAAACAAAATAGAAACTACTGATAATCCGCCGCTGCTCCTCCGTTTCAGCGTCTTTTATATCATTTTAACATTTCGCCTTTGGCTGCTTGGCCCAACATCCTCCCCCCGTTGAAGGCTGGCCCTTCGACAGAATCCTTAAGCGGCAGCAGACACAGCCTTGACACCGCACGCTTAGCCGTTCCAACAGCAGTCCTTAATATGGCTACACGGTTCACTCCGTCACGTCCAGGAATCAGCTCCAGTGCCCTGGCTAGGGGCCACTTCATTGGGGGTAGATTCTCATCCTTCACCAGGACTATGTCACCGACAGGCACTACGGGTCCAGGGGAGCGCCATTTGGAACGCTGTTGCAACAGAGTAAGATACTCCTCCTTCCAACGCGCCCAGAAAACTTGCTGTAAGAAAGAGCCACCCAACTCTCTGCCACCCATCTAGACGTTTGAAGTTTAGGGCAGTAAGGTCTGGCTCGATGAATGTTGAAGGCGGACCGCCATTTAAAAAATGAGCCAGAGTTAGCACATCGAGATCAGAAGGATTTTCTGAAATCGGCACAAGGGGTCTGGAATTGACGATTGAGGCTATGTGGCATAACAAAGTCCCCAATTCCTCGAAACTAAGAACTGCGAGACCAACTGCACGGTAGAGATAATGTTTTGCCGTCTTTACTGCTGCTTCCTACAGACCGCCAAAATGAGGAGAGCGTGGAGGAATAAACCGCCACTCAATAGCTTCAGCCAGGCAAAATTCGTGCAGGGAAGTCTGGTGATCCTGACTGTGGAATCTTCGTTTCAACTCGATGAGCTCATTCCTGGCACCCACAAAATTGGTAGCATTATCCGACCATATCTGCCTGGGTTTACGTCGCGTACAAATAAACCGTTTGAGCGCACTCAGAAACGAAGCTGTGGAAAGGTCCTTGACTAACTCCAAATGGATCGTCTGCGTACTGAAGCAGATGATCACGCAAACGTAGCATTTGATAGGGCCTTTATTCCGAGACTCTGCCTTGTAGAAAAACGGTCCGCTAAAATCCACACCTCTCGGTCGGAAGATCAGCCATAATATGTTCCAGAAGCCTCGGCTTAGCGCGAAAACAGCGTATGCATTTGATTAACACCCTTGAAAAGGTCTTCCTCCCCCCCAAGGGCCAGTATTGGGAACGGATTTTCGCAACTAACGCCCGAGGGCCAGAGTGCAAGTTCGTCTCATGAAAGTGGGTCACTATAGCCGACGTGACGGGATGGCCTCTTGGAAGAATAATAGGATGGCGTCCATCAAAATCTAACGCAGAGTTCCGCAGTCGTCCGTCAACACGCAAGCGAAGCAAGCGGGCTTGAGGGTGGAACCAATCTGCGCGACTTTAACAAGCTCATCTCTTCCTTAAACTCAGTAAGCTGGACGACGCGCATCAGCAGATGGGTTCCTCCTTGGAAATCCTGGACAGAAACGCCTTCGTGACGGATGCGGTGGCAAAATTTGAAGATGTACGCAAACCTTGAGAATGATGCGATGGCCTTTGGTGGAGCCGTAACCAATAAGGTCCGGGCGCGAAGCTCGATGGTTAGCCTCTCGACCACAATACCAATGGGCCACTCATCCTTGGAGGCACGAAGAAATGGAGGGCCATGGGACCAATGCTGGAAATTCAATAGCTCTGTGGGAAGAGCACCTCTGGACAGTAAATCGGCAGGGTTAAACGCAGTAGGAACATTACGCCATTTCATTGCCTTGGTGAGTTCCTGTATGGAAGAGACGCGATTAGACACAAACACGTTAAATCGAGCAGGTTCATCTTGAATCCAGGACAGGGCAACCGAGGAGTCACACCAACAATAATAATCTCCGTTATAGGTCCCAAGGTCAGCAACTTCAGCCATCAGCCTTGCTAGCAATTCAGAACCAGATAATTCCAGCTTCGGTATTGTCTGAGTCTTAATGGGTGCCACTCGACTCTTTGAGCATAACAGTCGACAATCAGACCCTGACAAGACATATATGCAAGCTCCATACGCATCCAAGCTAGCGTCACAGAATTCGAGGATATCCAACCTTCCTTGGCAGGGAATGACTAACCGAGGAAACTTAATTCGCTGAGTTTGATCAAAACTGGCACAGAATTTCAGCCATTCGGAGAGAAGGGATTGGAGAAGGCTTTCATCCCATGACAAATTTTCCCTGCACAGCTTCTGCAATAAAATCTTTGAAAAAAAAAACGGGTTGGTTTGGCGGTTGGCTGAAGGTCTTCAAAAGAAAACAACAGAAGGTCAATAGAAGGGTCCCAGGCTAATCCAAGAGTTTTCGTGAACGGACTGCCATCGTTGAATTTTAAGTATGATTCCCTTTCACCTTCGGGTACTCCTTCCAAAACCTCAGGGATGTTGGAGCACCATTTCCTCAATTGAAACTGACCCTTGCTTAAAAGGCTCGATGTCTGGGCTATTATTTCAACAGCTTCGGTCTTCGTTGGGGCACCAGATATAAGGTCGTCCACATAAAAATCCTGAAGGACAACACGAGAGCCAACGGGAAAACCGGCACCTTCATCCTTAGCCAGCTGGTGCATTGAGCGAACAGATAGAAAAGACGCTGGCTTTGTGCCATACGTCACGGTGTCGAGCTTAAAAACCTTCACGTCATCGTGGATAGAATCTCTCCAGAGGATGCACTGCAGAAAACTATCATCCGGAAAGACCCTTACGCAGCGGTACATCTTGCAAATGTCCCCAGTCAAAGCTACAAGGTGAGACCGAAACCGAAGCAATGTGTGAAAAAGCTTAGGCTGAATCACGGGGCCGGACATCAGGACATCATTGAGGGAATAGCCAGAGGCCGTAGCAGCCGAACCATCGAACACAACTCTCAGCTTAGTAGTGGAACTTTCTTCCTTCAGGACGCAGTGGTGGGGAAGGAAATACTGGCACTTACCTCGCAATTCCTGCGGCACCAGAGACATGTGACCCAGATCCAAGTATTCCTTGATGAAAGACGAATATTGGGTCCTTAAATTCGGATGACGATCCAGCTTGCGCTCAAGTGAATGGAACCGCCGCAAAGCCTGTGCGTAGGATTCCCCTAACAGCTCCACACTGTGCTTGATTGGAAGGCGAACTGAATAGGCACCTGATTCAAGCCGGACGTGGTGCATGACGAAGTGGGCCTCGCAATCAAGCTCCTCCTTAGTAGTCTGAACGATAGGCGCAGTGCAGGCATCCACTTCCCAGAATTGGCGGAGAAGATAATCGAAGCGATCGTCAAAAGAGTTTGCTGGGCCAGCAGGAATCATCCTACATGAGGCGGCCAAGCGAGGGTTTCCCGGGGTGCAACCTCCTCCAGAAACTACCCATCCAAAACGTGTATTCTGCAACAGTGGCAGACCATCTCCTAGCTGGATTTGCACGACTGAGAGCAGATCAAAAAACAGGCTTGCTCCAATCAGCAGATCCACACGCTGAGCTCTGTGGAAGTCCGGGTCAGCTAGAACCACATTGGCGGGAACCTTCCAATTGGACACATCTAAGTTCAGGCCAGGTTGACGCTCTATGATGTGAGACCACACAATTGCCTCAATGTAAACGGAATACGTGGATAGGCGAGACTTCAGGCAAACGTTAACCGAGGCTCCATCCGTAGTAAATTCAGCGTCTCCAAGGCCAGTCACTGCTACAGAACATTTGGACCGATGAAGCTGCAATTGGCTGGCCAGCCGTGATGTGATGAGGTGAACTTGGGAGCCGGAGTCAAGTAGCGCTCGACAAGGAAGAAAGGCTCCTGATCTGCCACGGACGAGAATGTGGGCGGTGGGCAAGAACACTATTTCAGCGCTGCGATCCTGTGCAACAAGAGCATTAACAGGAGGAGCCTGAGAGGTCGCAACCCCAGCTACATTGGCCGGATTTGATCCAGAAGCAGGAACGGAAGTGGCGCTAGATAAACGCTCGCAAGGATGCAATAGCGCATGATGTCGGCGATTAAAAGTTGGGCAGCGGGAGGATGAGCATCCGCGAGCTAAGTGATCAGACTTGAGGCACACAAAGCAGAGGGCAAGACGTCTGACCTCATCGTATCGTTCCTCAACTGACAAGGCGAGAAACCTTGGGCAAGAAGGCACAGCGTGTGCCAGGATGCCGCACAGGGCACACGAAGCAGGCGGAGCATTCAGGAGCATGCAGGATCGGTTGTTAAATGGCCTACGTCGGCCCGCTTGATTCGCTGACAAATGCGGAGCTAAGGCCAAATCCACCGTCTCTAGGGTACGGCACCTTTGTTCCAGAAACCGAGCCATAGATTCCCAAGTTGGCAGGCTATCATCAGTGCTTCCTGCCAGAGAGTCTTCCCATTTGGCCTTTGTGGCAGGATCCAACTTTTGAAAGATGATCTGGATGAGGAGGCATCCTTGAATTTCGGCCGACGTCCCGGAACTCATAAGGGCCCGCATATGTCCATTGAATCGGTCGGATAATTCTCGAAGAGTAGCAACGGATCCCGGCTCAACCACCCTTAACTGCAGGATCTCGTTGATGTGAGCCTGGAAGATTAAGCGACGGTTGCTGAAACGGTTGCGCAAAAGGTCGAGGGAAACATCATATTTCGCGTCGGTAATCTCAAGCGCCCTCACAGTCTCCAGTGCTGAGTCCCGCAGGCAGGAAATGAGCCACCTGAGCTTCTCCATCTTGGTCAAGTGCGGGTGGCTGTCAATGGTTGTCCTAAATAGGGCGCAGAAATCCGGCCACTCGGCATAGCCACCGCTAAATGTTGGCATTGGCAACGGGGGCAATGAGGGAGCAGGCTTATAAGGAGCGTTTGACATCCCAGCACCACTGGTAGCATCCAAAAGCGTAGAGTGAACTGGATGTCAACGTGCACGTCCGTAGCCAGCTGAGAGAATCGCCAATATAAATCGCTCCCGATCTCGCTGTAGTTTAGCTCCTCCAATTCCTCCTGCAGCGTGGTGAAACGGTCGCGCAGACGCTTCTCCATAGACTCGAGGGTCAGAATGGTTGAATCGTCGGTCTGCATCGCAGCCTTGACCTTCCGATGCAGTAACTCCATTTCCTGACATGTTACCTCGGCGCGTCTCCGCAGCATCCTTTCACGGCTTGACGCAGCAGATGCAGTAACTTCAGCTCCAGATTCCATTGTGCAATTAAATTGAAATGCAACTTTGCGACAACAAAACCAACAACGGTGTTTCAGTGGCACTTTTAATGCTGATCACGATAATTGAACGGGATGATATCACGTCGGGGTCACCAAATGTTATGCTATTAATCGTTTTTAATAGCGGCCAAATGAATTATAATTCCAGAGGTCAAGTTCAATCCAGCTTCAGTCTTTATTTTCGAGAGTTCAACTCTAACCCAACTTGCAGTCGCTCAAATCAATAACAAAATTACAAGAAGCAAAGCTTAGCAATATGAATTTAGCAATATGAACGCACACAAATGCAATATTTGCTAGTGTGCAGCAGCTCTACAAAAAAGCTCCCCAAAGCGCATGCGCTACAACTACCACCAAAGCGCATGCGAATGGGGGAGAAGTAAACAAAACCAGAACTGTCGATAACCCGCCGCCGCTACTCAGACTTATAATATATATAACTTGTCCTAAATCGACACAAGGGGCCGAGAATTAATAATTGAGGCGATGCGGCACAACAAAGTCCTTAATTCCTCGAAGCCAAGAACTGCGGGACCAACTGCACGATAAAGATGGTGCTTAGCCGTCTTCACTGCTGCCTCCCACAGACCACCAAAATGGGGAGAGCGTGGAGGAATAAATCGCCACTCGATAGACTCAGACAGGCAAAAATCGTGCAGAGAAGCCTGATGATCCTGGCTGAGGAATCTTCGCTTCAACTCCATAAGCTCATTCTTGGCACCCACGAAATTGGTGGCATTATCCGACCATATCTGTCTGGGTTTACGTCGCGTACAAATAAACCGTTGGAGGGCGCTCAGAAACGAAGCGGTGGAAAGGTCCTTAACTAACTCCAAGTGGATTGCCTTCGTGCTGAAGCAGATGAATAGGCTTACATAACACTTAATAGGGCCCTTATTCCGAGTCTCTGCCTTGTAGAAAAACGGTCCGCAAAAATCCACACCTGTGACATCAAAACATTGGAATCCTTTAACTCTCTCGGTAGGAAGATCGGCCATGACATGCTCCAGTAGACGAGGCTTTGCGCGAAAACAGCGTACGCACTTATTCACAACCCTTGAAACGGTCTTCCTCCCCCCAATGGGCCAGTATTAAGAACGGATTTTCGCAACTAGTGCCCGAGGGCCAGAATGCAGGTTCTTCTCGTGAAAGTGAGTTACTATAGCTGAAGTGACGGGATGGCCTCTGGGAAGAATGATCGGGTGACGTCCGTCAAAATCCAATGCAGAGTTCCGCAATCGCCCGTCAACACGAAGCAAACCATCATCATCCACAAAGGGAGCAAGCGAGGCCAGAGGGTTTGAGGGCGGAACCAATCTGCGTGACCTTAGTAAGCTTATCTCTTCCTTAAACTCGGTAAGCTGGACGACGCGCAACAGCAGATGGGTTCCTCCTTTGAGATCCTGAACAGAAATCCCTTCGTGACGGATGCGGCGGCAAAATATGTAAATGTAGGCGAACACTCTCTGTAGGGAGGGAAACGAGTTGGCAAACCTTGACAATGCGGCGATATCCCTGGGTGGAGCCGTAGCCAATAAAGTCCTGGCGCGAAGTTCGATGGTTGCCTTTTCGGTCACAATAGCGATGGGCCAATCATCCTTGGAACCACGAAGAAATGGAGGGCCTTGGAACCAAAGCTGGGAATTTAATAGCTCAGTGGGAAGAGAACCTCTTGACAGTAGATCGGCTGGGTTGACGGCAGTAGGAACATAAAGCCATTTCATTGCCTTGGTGAGCTCCTGAATGGAAGAAACGCGATTAGAAACAAACACGTTAAACCGAGCAGGTTCATCTTGAATCCAGGATAGGGCAACCAAGGAGTCACACCAATAATAATAATCTCCTTTATATGTTCCAAGATCAGCAACTTCAGCCATCAGTCTTGCTAGTAACTCAGCTCCACATAGCTCTAGCTTCGGTATTGTCTGAGTTTTAATGGGTGCCACTCGACTCTTTGAGCATAACAGCCGACAATCAGAACCTGACACTACATACACGCAAGCTCCATACGCATCTAAGCTAGCGTCGCAGAATCCGTGGACCTCCAGCCTTTCTTGGCAGGGAATGACTAACCGAGGAAACTTAATTCGCTGAATTTGGTCAAAACTGGAGCAGAACTGTAACCACTCGGAGAGAAGGGATTGAGGAAGGCTTTCATCCCATGACAAATTTTCTCGGCACAGCTTCTGCAATAGGATCTTTGCTCTAGTGACGACAGGACCTACCAAGCCCATTGGGTCATAAAACCGAGCGACGGAAGATAGTATAGATCTCCTGGTTGGTTTGGCGGTGGGCTGAAGAGCTTCAAAGGAAAACAGCAGCAGGTCAGCAGAAGGCTCCCATGCTAATTCAAGAGTCTTTGTGAACGGACTGCCATCGTCAAATTTCAAGTATGACTCTCTATCACTTTCGGGTACGCCTTCCAAAACCTCTGGGATGTTGGAGCACCATTTCCTTAATTGAAACTGACCCTTGTTCAACAGGCTCGATGTCTGAGCTATTATCTCAAGCGCTTCAGTCTTCGTTGGGGCACCAGATATAAGGTCGTCCACATAAAAATCCACGAGGATAACACGAGAGCCAACGGAAAAACCGGCACCTTTATCCTTAGCCAGCTGATGCATTGCGCGAACAGATAGAAAAGACGCTGGCTTTGTGCCATACGTCACGGTGTCGAGTTTACAAATTTTCACGTCATCATGGATAGAATCTCTCCAGAGAATGCACTGCAGCAAGCTATCATCTGGGTCGACTTTTACGCAGCGATACATCTTGCAAATGTCTCCCGTTAAAGCAACTAGGTGAGACCGAAACCGAAGCAAGGTATGGAAAAGCATAGGTTGAATTACGGGGCCTGACATCAGGACATCATTGAGGGAATATCCCGAGGATGTAACAACCGAACCGTCGAAAACCACTCTCAGCTTGGTAGTGGAGCAGTCTTCCTTCAAGGCGCAGTGATGGGGTAAATAATACAGGCACTTACCTCGCAATTCCTGAGGCACCAGAAACATGTGACCCAGATACAAGTACTCCTTGATGAACAAAGAATATTGGGCTCTTACATTTGGATGACGATACAGCTTGCGCTCAAGTGAATGGAACCGACGCAAGGTCTGTGAGTATGATTCTCCCAACAGCTCCACGCTGTGCTTGATTGGAAGACGAATTGAATAAGCACCTGATTCAAGACGGATGTGGTGCATGGCGATGTGGGCATCGCAATCAAACTCCTCCTTAGTAGCATGAACGATCGGCGCAGTGCAGGCTTCCACTTTCCAGAATTGGCGGAGCAGATAATCAAGGCGATCGTCGGAATTGTTTGCAGAGTCAGCAGGAATCATCTTACATAAAGCGGCTACCGTCTCCTAGCTGGATTTGCCCGACTGAGAGCAGATCAAAAAACAGGCTTGCTCCAATAAGCAAATCCACACGCTGCGCTCTATGGAAGTTCGGATCTGCCAGAACCACATTGGCAGGAAGCTTCCAGTCGGAGATGTCCATGTTTAAACCTGGTTGACGCTCTGTGATGTGAGACGCGACAACTGCCTCAATGTACACAGAATACGTGGATATTCGAGACTTCAGGCAGACATTAACCGATGCTCCATCCGTAGTGAATTCAGCGTCTCCAAGACCAGTCACAGCTTCAGAGCATTTGGATCGATGAAGCTGAAGCTGGCTGGCCAGGCGTGATGTGATGAGGTGAACTTGGGAGCCGGAGTCAAGTAGAGCCCGGCAAGGAAGGAAGGCTCTTGATCGGCAACGGACGAGAATGTTGGCGGTTGGCAAGAACACTACTTCAGCGCAGCGATCCTGGGTCATAAACGTGGTAGCTGGCGGAGCCTGAGAGGTTGCAACCACAGCTTCATTGGCAGGATCCAAACCGGGAGGGGGAACGGAGACCGTGCTGGATAATTGTTCGCAAGGATGCAACAGAGCATGATGTCGGCGATTCCACGTTGGGCAGCGGTTGGATGAGCATCCTCGGGCTAAGTGCTCAGACTTGAGGCAAACAAAGCAGAGGGAAAGACGCCGGACCTCATCGTATCGTTCCTCAACTGGCAAGGCGAGGAATCTCGGGCAAAAAGGCACAGCATGTGCCAGACTGCCGCACACGGCACACGACGCAGGGGGAGTATTCAGGAGCATGCAAGATCGATTATTAAACGGCCTACGTCTTCCCACCTGACTCGCTGGCAGATGCGGAGCGAGGGCCAAATCCACAGTCTCAAGGGTACGGCACCTTTGTTCCAAAAACCGAGCCATGGATTCCCAATTTGGTAGACTGTCATCATGGCTTCCTGCGAGAGAATCTTCCCACTTGGCCTTTGTGGCAGGATCCAGCTTTTGAAATGATCTGGATGAGGAGGCATCCTTGAATTTCGGCTGGTGTTCCGGAAATCATGAGGGCCCGCATATGACCGTTGAAACTGTCGGATAACTCCCGAAGCGTTGCAACGGATCCTGGCTCAACCACCCTTAGCTGCAGGATCCTAGAATCTGTTAGAGCCTAGAAGATTAAACGTCGATTACTAAATCTGTTTCGCAAAAGATCCAGGGCAACATCATAATTAGCGTCGGCAATTACTTAGTCGGCTAACCTACCGCAGTTTCTCTTCCCTCTCAATGTGATGGCGCAAATCGGTCTAAGTCCGCCAAAATCTTCTTGTTTACTTATTATTTAGTGGGACCGAACAACATGAACTTAAAATCCCAAAGCTACACTTACATATACAACTTGACTAACTATCGATAACCCTAATCCGTTCCGCGACATCCCCACCCCCGTGAAGCAGCCGCATTCACCACATCCAGGACAGTTAACTTCGAAGCGGGACGCATTATCGTCTTGGCTCGATCGTTAGTCCGCACCGCCGCTCGACGAGGTACTCCATCTCTCCCGGTGAACACCTCTTCCACGACGCCTCGTTTCCACTCCCTTCGTGGTGTGGCTGGATCGCAGATGAACACCAGGTCTCCTCGGCGAATTGGCTCGACGTGCTTGCACCATCTCTCCCTGCGCACAAGTGTAGGCAGGTACTCATGCACCCATCTCTTCCAGAATCTATCCCGCATCATCCTCGCTATGCGCCACTGCTTCCTGGTAGCGCATCTCACGAACTCCTGTCCGTCGTCCACGGGAAGATCTGGGACATCGGGTGCTCCCTTCAACAAGTCGTTGGGTGTCAGTGGAGCCTCCTGGTCCACCGTCACTGGTAGATGAGTGAGCGGACGAGAGTTTACTATGTTCTCCGCCTCAATCAGCAGGTTCTCCAGTACGTGCTCCTTGGGCGCAAGTTCCTTCATCGTGTGCGCCAACACCTTCTTCACGCACTGCACCATCCTTTCCCAGGCGCCACCCTCAGCTGGGTTCGCCGGGCAATTGAAGATCCATTCGACTCCTCTAGACGACAGCTCGCCCTGGATCTGTACAGGCTCGAACACTTCGCTGAACCTCTTGGCTTCGCGGTCGGCTCCAACGAAGTTCTTTCCATTGTCGCTCCTAATCCTGACGACGGGTCCACGTCGGCTCATAAAGTTCCTCATAGCGATTATGCAGGAATCGGTGGACAGATCGTGAGCCATCTCCAAGTGGATAGCTCTTGTGGTTAGACACGTAAACAGTGCCACCCACCTCTTCTCCGTGCGTCGTCCAACCGTCACAAATAGCGGTCCAAAATAGTCCAATCCGGTGAACTTAAAGGGCCATCCGTTGGCCTCCAGCCGGTCCTCTGGCAGGGAACCCATCTTGGGCTGAGTTGGTCGTGCCCTTCGCAGCTTGCAAACGTTGCATTTGCTCACCACCCTCCGTAGCAGCCTCCGTAAGTTCGTAATCCAGAACTTCTGCCGGATCGCTCCGATAGTTGCCTCCGTGTTTTGGTGGCACATCCTCTCGTGGTGATGCTGCACAATCATCTCCGCCAATGCCTCCTCGTGACACAGTATGATTGGCCGACGTGCGCTGTATGGCACACACGTCGCGTCGTCGATCCTTCCGCTGGCTCGCATTACTCCGTCCTCGTCGAAGTATGGGGACAGTCCACGCAATCGACTGCCCTTGGCGGCCTTTCCTTCGTTGTCCTCAGCAAACGCTTCTCGCTGCGATTGTCGTACCAGTGCGCGCTCAGCTTCAGCGCACTCCATCGACGTCAGTCCGTGATCCTCTCCATCGTATCGTAGTCCACGGCACCGTCGAATAAATCTTAGCACCCATGCGGTGCTCCTCAACAGTCGATCGTACTTCGAGAATCTCTGCAGGGATATGAAGTTTACCATGACCAAGGCAAACTCACATTTCATTTCCTCTTCGTCGGGCGTCGGAGGGATCCACCCCTCGCTCGATCTTGGCCAGCTTTCCTCTGGTCCTCGTAGAAATGGTGGACCGCTTAGCCATCGCGAACCGATGCTCAGGTCCACGGCCTTGCGTGGTCTCGTCGCGTCGTCTGCCACGTTTTCGCCAGACGGAATCCATCTCCACTGGGACGCCTCCGTGGACTCCAAGATCTCTGCCACCCGGTTACCGACGAACTGCTTGTATCTCCGGTGGGTGCTGCTTATCCAGTGCAACACAGTCTTAGAATCCGTCCATAATACGCAGTTGCTGATCGACATAGTCCTCATCGGAGCGCATTGAAATTAAGCTTATGAGCGCATAAGTCTTGGAGCTTATGAAATGCGCCTGCACGTCTCCGTTCTCGTAAGTGGCCCGCCAATAGGCCGCTGCTGCGAACGCCGACTGACTGGAGTCCACAAAGATGTGCAGCTGTAGCATCCGCACGCGTCCACCGCCGAAGTAGTAGCGTGGACATCGGAACTCTTCGAATTTCCTCATTCCTTGCCGCCAATCCTCAAATGCTGCGGCCAAATTGTCTGGTAGCGGCTCGTCCCAGTTGACTCCTCTCCGCCAAATCTCTCTCATCAACAATTTGGCAGTCACCATGTAGCAGCTCAGGAATCCAATCGGGTCAAACGTGGACATGACCAGGCTTAGGAACTCCCTCTTGGTAGGGACGCGTTCCCCCGTCATCACGCTTCTCGGGACTCGATGGTATTTGATGCCGAACTTGAAGTCATCTGTAGCCGGCTGCCAGTACATTCCTAGTACCTTCTCCTCAGCTTCGGTCTATCTGACGCTAGCGATGGATTCAAGTGGGTTCAACGCTCTGACCACACTTGCCGAACTGGAAGTAAATCGACACAAGTCAAATCCTGCATCTGCGTGAATATCTCTCACCCGTGTCGAAACGGCAATAGCTTCTTCTTCACTGGTGAAACTGTCGACGTAGTCGTCCACGTAGTGGTACTCCTTGATAGCCAGGGCTGCTCGCGGATCCGTGCTGCTGTACTGCGAGGCATTCACGGTCTTCACATAGTCCGCCGAACATGGTGAACAAGCTGCTCCGAACGTCATCACTTGCATCTCGTATACGTCCGGCTCCCGCTGGTCATCTCCGTTCCTCCACAGGAACCTCTGGGATCCTCTATCCTGTGGCTGCATCAGTACCTGATGAAACATCTCCTTGATGTCTGCACAAACCCCAACTGCTCCTTCCCGAAAATGGAAGAGCACTGCTGGGAGTGGCTTGTAGCGCTGTGGGCCTTTCATTAGCGCTGAGTTGAGGGACACGCCGTTCACCTTGGCAGCCGCGTCGAAGACCAGCCGGATTTTTCCAGGTTTGTTCGGGTTTTCCACCCCGAAGTGCGGCAGGTACCATAACTTGCCTTTCTGGAACCTCTGGACTTCCTGGGGCTCCAGTCGTCGTGCATACTCCTTCCTGACGTAATCATCCATTATTCCCTTATAGGCCCGCGCGAAGTCCACATCGCGCCTCATTTTTCCCTCGATGTTGACGAGTCTCTTGAGCGCCATATTGTAGCTCTCCGGCAGTCTCACCTCGTCGTCTCTCCATAGCAGCCCGGTTTCGTATCGTCGACCTACTCGCTTAGTCGTCTCCTTCAGGATTCTCAGGGCCCGTGCGTCACCGCCATCTGCGACTGATGGCGCCAGCTCCACTCCGCCAGCTGCGACTAGCTGTGCCGGCTTTACTCCGAAATTCTCGATCTCGAAATAATCGCTGACCATCTTCTCCAGAAGATTATCCTGGGACACGGCTAGGAGACACGAACTCTGAAGCGGTGAGCTCACCTTTCCACTCACCGGTCCATACACCACCCATCCAAGTGCGGTGGCTGCTGCAAATGGTCCTCCAGATCCATAGCTTCTTGTTCTGAAGGGTATTCCAAGATGCGCATGATCCAGTCCAATTAGGATCCTCGGCGTCGCATTGTTGTACGGCTTCACAGGCAGGCGCGCATTCGCCTTCACTGCCTTCACATCATCCCGACGCAGGCTCTGCATCGGAAGGTTTAAATTGGCTACTCCGTACACGTTCTTCAGCCCATGGCGCTTTGGCTTGCCCGCTGCACTGATCTGCAGGCTGACCACTTTCGTGTGCTCTTTGGAAGATTTCCCACCAAACCACTGCACGTTCAGTTGGCGACTCTCGCCTTTCAGTTTCAGGCTGCTGATGAGTTCGTCGTCGATGAGCGTGACAGACGATCCTTCATCCAGTAGTGCATAGGTGTCGACCTGCGTATTCTCCCCGTACAGCGTCACGGGTAGAATCCGGAATAGTAGGTGGCATCCAATTGGATCAACGCAGCTCAGGTTCCGATGCGTCAATTCCTGGCGGTCACATGTCGATCGCCTTTCATCCTGCTCACGCCCCGCGTCTATAACTGCGGCTGACGTAGGACGGCTCCTCTCGTTGGAATCCACTGGTCGTGGCATTCCTCTCCCTTTGCTGCTGTCTCTGAACAGCCGTCGGTCTTGACTGCTTCTCTGGTCCCTTCTGCGCCCTCCCTCTGCGGCGTCCGTCCGTCTGGGATGTCCAGGTGATTCGTGGAGAAGGTAGTGATGCCTCATTTGGCATCCGTAGACGTTGCATCCGCGGCTCTTCCTACAGAACCGGGACATGTGTCCGGGCTCCAGACACGAGAAGCATAGCCTCAACTTCCTCGCGGACTCGATCCGCGTCGTTGTAGAAACGCTGTTGAACTCCTTGCAGTCCCTGATCTGGTGTTGTCCCTCGCATATAGGGCAACATCTGGGGCGGTCGGCATAACGCTCCTCCTCGCGAACACTATTCGCGTGCAGGATCCTTCGCTTCGGTTGTTCCTTGGCTCCAGTGTCCGTTACAGTGCACACCAGTCTTGCGAATTCATGAAGCCATTCGCTCAGGTGCACCACTGTCGGATACGGTTGTATCGTGGCCGCGTGCTTCGCCCAGTCCAACCTCTTGCTCAGCGGCAACTTGGCGATCAGCTCCTACATTAGGGTTGGGTTCCCTAGGTGCTGGCTGCCGATCGTGGTTGACTGCAGGAACGCTGCCAGGTTGCTCACCTTCGTCGCGAACGGCACGATCCTTGCGATGTTGGCCTCCTGAATTGGCTGCACATCGCGCACGCTATCCAGTTGGCTACGGATGAGTAGCTCCGGACGTCCATACCGGAATTGAAGCTGCTCCATAACCGCTCCTACGTTGCTGGGATGGATGAGCAACGACTTCACTGTCTCGCGGGCCTCGCCCTTCAGGGCTTTCACTAGCCTCTGATTGTTCTCCAATTGTGTACACTGGTAGGCTGCCGTTGTCTCCGTGAACGCGCACAGGAATATTGGCCATTCCTCTGGCTGACCCTCGAAATCGGGAAGATCAGGCAATCTACGTGGCGTCCATCCAGGTATGCTCGCCGTCGCCACTTCATATGACAGGGGCGATGGTGCAGATACCTCCAAGTTGTGTGTCGGCTCCCGTGGCGGATGAACATAACCTAATCCAGGTTGCGCCGTGGCGGTCACACAAAATGGCGGATAATAGCCCACTATTGTTGTTGGTGTGTATGTCCGTGCGACAGGTTGCCCGTTTGCACAATGGCCGCCGAGCGTCGGCGCCAAATTTCCACTCAATTGTGGCGGCAAATTTGCACTCAATTGTGCCGGCAACTGCAACGATGACGTCACTCCAAGCTCCGTTTGCAGGTTGTCACTCATCTGCCTGGGCAGGATTCCACCATAACTCTGCATTTGCGCTGCTCCCTGGCGTGGCAGCATTCCACTCAAACATGGCGGTGTATTCGCCGCACCGCTCACTCCAACGCCGCGTGCCCCGATTCCAACGGGATCCCTGGCGGCCTCTGCTTGTCCTCCACTTGCCCTTGCCTTTTCCAGCTCCGACTCGAGACGTGCGATCCTTTCCATTAGCGCCGCCACTACAGTTGTGGAGTCCGTTATCTGCCCCGTTGCTTCGGGCTGCAGGTTACTTGCCGCTTTCCTGGCGGCTGTTCTACTTTGCTTCGGAGTCTGTGGCCGCTGCCGATCACCAGCCACACTCGCAGAGCTTGCCGGTGTGCAAGTTGCTGTGGCCGTGGTGGTCGCAGTTGCGGTAACACCCGAGGCTTCCAACCTGGGGCTCCGCCGGGGCGAATGCTTCGTGGGCATCATCTTGCAGAGTGCGAATAAAAGATAATGTCACCGCTTGGCCGATCACGGGGAATGCCTTCAAACAAACACTCTAGTGCTGGACAATCGTTGGAGTTGTGATTAGTGTTGTTGTGGTTTTATTCTGGAAGAGTTACATTAAATACTACTACAATTACTTAGTCGGCTAACCTACCGCAGTTTCTCTTCCCTCTCAATGTGATGGCGCAAATCGGTCTAAATCCGCCAAAATCTTCTTGTTTACTTATTATTTAGTGGGACCGAACAACATGAACTTAAAATCCCAAAGCTACACTTACATATACAACTTGACTAACTATCGATAACCCTAATCCGTTCCGCGACAGTATTAAAAAAAAAAAACAAAAGAAAACCAACAGGTTCCGCGACACTTATTAGCGCTGATCACAACAACCAAATACGGGATGTAATCACGTCGGGGTCACCAAGTGTTACGCTATTAATGTTTTTTAATAGCGGCAGAAAATATACATGATTTGCTATGTTCAAATTCAATTTTAACCCCAAAAACCAGCCGCTCAACTGAAATGCCGAAATATAAGTACCAGTAAAGCTAAGCAATAAAACCTCACACCATGCAGCTGTACATAACTCCGAGGGCAAGAGGCGAGGCGGGGAAACGCACACAGGCACAAGATGAGCTAGTGTGCAGCAGTTTTACAAAGCTCTCAAAAGCGCATGCGCTACAAATACCAGCAAAGGGCATGCGAAACTGGGAGAAACAAAACAAAATAGAAACTACTGATAATCCGCCGCTGCTCCTCCGTTTCAGCGTCTTTTATATCATTTTAACATTTCGCCTTTGCCTGCTTGGCCCAACACATGGCGTCATTCATATTGTTTAATGTGCCAGTTACCAAAATAGTTTTGGCTTTTCCGCTTTTGGAATATTTTATCAAAGTGGATATTGCTTTATTTGTGCTGAACTTATTATTTTACTTATCATCTGAATATCTCTTCTTCGTCGATATAATATGCTTCTAACAATTTCCTCAAATTATCGACTTCGGTTATGAACTGTGTTTCGGTTTTTCCTCTTTGGTATATATTTTCCATTTTACTTTAATTACCAGGAAAGTTTCACTAACGATCATGTTTTTAAGTTTATTTAATATTGCATCAATTGAGGGCGCGTTTTGGACTATGTACTGGGTTTAACCAATGTTCTATGATTAAGTTTCCTCTCAAGCACTTTCCTCAGTTTGGCCCTTTTGTCATGTTGCCTAATTTTATTGCCGTAATGAAACGTTGGAGATTTATTTTTTCTATAGAATTATCTCATTTTGGCGAGTTGGACGGCTGATTGTATTGGAATTTTATATTTCTTGGTCTGGTAATAGAGATTGCATTAAAACTGCGGAAGTGAAAATCGATATAGTTTCAAAAAATATCTATTCATTTCTATAATATTCCAACCACTTACAGGCTTGTGTATGGCAGTAGCAGTTTCTATTTAAAATATAAGCAACATATTATTTGAACTTATTATTTTTTTATGGTTAGTAGAAAAGAATAAACATTATGGGAAAAAAATAAATTATGGCGATCATTATCCAATTTTATTTGGTAAAAGTATTATACCAATTTTTTAATACTTTGAAGTCACATGTACATACATATATAAGTGTTTTCTACTGAATCTAAATTTTCTACCGATTTTCTTAAAAACAACCTTCGTACGCAGCCACGCCTTTGGCATAATGCCAGTAGTGAAAACTGTGCTGAAGATTTTCTTGATCCATTGCCTTAGGTTAGCTCCGACTATTGATAGTTGAGCCGGTAAAGTGCCGTCTCGGCCTGGAGATTTAAGGACTTTGAAACTATTTATCGCCCATATAAGATTTATATTACTCTGGATGTACTCGAGTAAGCCCTGGTATATCTGGCTACGCTAATCCTGGATTGTCCTTTAAACGGAGCAACCTGGGAAGTGTGCGTTGATAAGAGCCTCAAGGCGCTACCGTGGCACTAAGACCTTCATAACCCCTATTTCAATGTAGTGGCGATCTGAAAAGGAGTGTTTGTAGAGGACCCTCCAGACTGCGTCAGCCAGGGAGTACGAGAATAAGGTAATGTCAAGGACTTCTATCCTGTTCTTGACGACAAACATGGGCCTCTGTCACCCACTAAAAGCTTAGAGCTGAGGATAAAATCGGAAATTGACTATCCCTCTCATTAGTGTCAGTGCTTCCACACCCTATTAATCTTCCTGATCTGATCTTCCTCCTCTCGCTGTCTTCCACATGCCGCCTGAGCAGCATGTGCCGCGGAGGTCCAACTTGGTCGTGACCCGGGCCCTTGCAACAGTTTCTATGTCACCCAATACACTGTCAATACACTCAAAATTTATTAAAGGCTTGGCTTATTTTGAATTTAAATACACAGCTCGATAAAATCAAAATTTTCTTACTCTACGCATAATTTCATCTGTTCCATAGCCTTAAAGCTACCCTGAAGAAAATTTCAAACCAATCATAAGTGTTTGGTCGTTGAGATTTTTCAATGACCTTTTTTCCAAATAACAACACGACTAATTTATTTTCGGAACGTTGTAATATTGTTTATTTATTTCGCATATGAAATGGAGTGAGACAAAAGCTCCGATTTATACGATAAAGGGCAAGAGTGTGACCGCCTTTGAACATAGGCCGAGCGAAAGCTCGCTAGCATAATGATAAAGATAAAGCCCGTTGAAGCCGAGCGGCTGAGAAGAGTCGGCTTGCGACCAACAATAGCGATAAGATAAATAAATATATGGCAAACTATAATTACGAGTGATCAAATCTATGCCGTGGCTGCTGCCTGACCCGACATTCCCCCCACAGTTGAGGCCGGTCCTGCAATTTCATCTTTAAGGGGCAGTTGGCGGAAACTTATTCACTGCGCGCTTGGTAGTTCCAGATGCGGTTCTATTATCGGCCAATTGAGACACTCCATCCCGGCCGGAGACTAGATCCATACTTCTCCCCAACGGCCCACATGTGAGCTGTGGGCGCGAATGAACTTCTCTCTACGTGTGAACCGCCCCTACATACAACCTATCCAAGTCAGGTTTTCTGCAACAACGGTAAGCCACCTGAAAGCTGGATTTGCCCAGTACACAATAGCTTATAAAATAGACTGGCTCCGATAAGCAAACCGATACGTTGTGGACGGAAAAACTTTGGATCGGCTGAAGTGAGATTGGCCGAAATATTCCAGCTGGAGACATCGAAACTGAAAGTAGGCTGGAGATCCGTGTTGGGGGCGACGACAGCGTTGACAAAGTCCGAATATTCGGAGTAACGGGACCGTAGGAGAACATTGACAGAGAATCTGTCTGTCGCGAAGCCAGTGTCGCCAATTCCAGACACTGCCATGTAAGATTGGCGTTTACGAAGCAGCAGCTGACTAGCCAGCCGGGAAGTAATCACGTGCAATTGCGATCCTGAATCTAATAGAGCTGGGCAAGGAACAATAACTCCAGTACGACTTCTAACGAGAATGTTCGCTGTAGCCAGTAAGGCAATCTCACTGCTGCTACTGGATGACTGTATTTCCAAAAAAATCAGCAGGCTGTGATGCTTCCGCCCAGATCTGCGACAATTAGCAGTCAGGCACTCACGCAGTTGACGGCCAGGTTGGAGACATTTCCGATATAGACCGAGTCGCACATAATATACAACTAGGGTAGGTGAATTAGTGATGATAAAGGATGATCTATTATTATTTACGACACTACGTCTTCCCATCTAAGTGCCCGGCACGTAGGCGGTCATGGAAACATCCATAGCTTCCAGAGTCCTGCATCGCTGCTCCAAAAATTCTGCCATCGACTCCCAGGTAGGGATGAGGTCCAAATTCGACGCATTATGACATTCCTCCCACTTGTCCTGGGTAGCTGGGTCCAACCCTTGAAGGGGCACTTAGACAATGATACTGCTGCGCATGTGGGCATTGAATTTATCGGAAAGCCCTGGAAGCGATGCCACTGAGCCACCTTCCAATAGACGGAGGCCCAGAATCCCGTTCACATGAGCCTGAAATATTAACCGACGTTTGTTAAATCGTTTTTCCAAGAGACGCAACGTGACATCATAATTCTCCTCGGAGATTTCCAAGGAACGAACTGCTTCTAATGCTGAGTCCCGAAGACAAGATCGCAACCTCTGCAGCTTTTCCACATTACTTATGTGAAGATTGCAGTCCACGATCGTTGAGAAAACAGAGTGAAACTCAGCCCTATCCGAATATCCTCCGCTAAAATTAACCTCCGCTAATTTTAAATCAACTGCATCACCATGTTTTGGGGTTGAACATAGCTTGCAGAGTCGTTTTCATGTATGACATTAATTTCATAATACTTTGTTAGAGAGAAAACATCATAGTTTACATATTGCCCTGTGACTGACCTAGAGTCTGTTGTTGAGCGCTTTGTAAGACTGAAGTGGATTTCCCCTGGCGGATCGTAGGGTTTGGAGAACCGAATGAGGATTTTGTAGCTTAGAAGAAGACGTCTAGAAGGCGATTTAGCGAAGAAGACGTCTGGAGTTGTTTTTCATGCCGAACACTCGTTCCGTGTGTTTTCGTGGCGCGATGCTGTCGTTTCTCGCATACGACTTCCGCTACTTGTATATAAAAATACTATAGTGCCTCGAATGGTTTGATCCGCAGTTCCTAAATTTGTTCATATTGGAGTCTTCTTTGTTGGAAGAACAGTTACCGAAATTCTGGGTATTGTTTGCTCAGTATGACCTAGTGTGTCCATACTCTTGACAGTTAGTGTATTGCCCTGGAACATTACGCTAGTGCGGTTCTGGAATCGCTGGAAGGGATTCGTTGACACGCGTAGCAACGATGAGAATCTAGGACCCATGAGGGCCCTGTGTGGGAGTGTGGCGTGATTTCTGGAAAGAAAGGTTAAAGGTGGGAGTCGAGGCGAGAAGGATTAACGGCAGGAAGCGCGATCAAGGATTAACGGGCGATTAAAGAGGACCACTGGGACCGAGTCTTCTAGGGAGGCTGGAAGTGTTGAGTTGGAGGACCGCCTTTGGAGAGTCCAACAGAGTGAGTGCTGAAGGATCTGTGTTCCGTGTGGGGTAAGTCTGGCGGCTGTACGAAAGTGCGAAAGCATCCGGGATCCTTGTCAGAACTGAAAGCCCAGAGTGAAATAAGACGGGTTGGTTCATTTCCCAGACACGGCTGGTATCCTGGTATCCGGCCATAGAGACGGATCGGTCTGATCAGGTGTGATCCTTTAAAGCAAGGCGTGACCAGCTCGGGAACTCAAGCCCATAATAGAAGCCAATCGGGGAAGTATGCCTGGGAGGTGTCCCATTGACGACCAGCACGGATTAGGTGCCGGCCATGGCGTAAAAACGAGGCTCAGTGAGCCAGAAGCGGAGGCGCGGCCACAGGAGATCAACGGCGACCGCGGCAGGAGCGGATCAAGGGAGTCAGCAACAACCAGGAGCTGGGACGACAAGGAGGCAGATCGACGGCGGCAACAGCAACAAGCAACCGCGGCAGTAACGACCAGAGCAGCGTAGGCCCCGCAGCCGAAGCACGTGAGTCCAAACTGAGGGAACCGTTAGCCGAACCGGCGCCAGGCACCAACACCACGTATCCTCCCGTGTGAGAACTTGGGGGGGTGTGCATTTTGGCACCAAGCGGGAACGGTGAGTGGTAAACAACGGGGAGGACAAGCTTTCGACGGCGGAGCCGAGAAGAAGCGACCGGAGGAGCAGCGAGGATGGATCGCTATGTTGGCTGTTGCAACAGATTTTGCTGTGATTGCAAAAATTTGAGCACTGCTATTTGTTGATGAGCAGCTTGATGCTGAAACAGGGACTCAGAGTGAGCAGTGCAGGAAAGCAAGACAGAGCCTTTTGGCTGTCAATAGTCCGTGACAGCCGTGTGAGCCGTGTTGCTCAGCGTCGATTTTTCCACTTCGGTATCGCGGATAGAATCCGTTTCTTTGGTTTAGGGAGCTCAGGGCTCATTTGTTCGTCACTCATTTGAGCTATTTTGCATGGCACTAATTTATTTAAAACAATATGTTTTAAAAAATAACAAATCCAGTTTAAAAAATATAACACAAATTGTTGGATTAGGGTTGTATTTTATTTTTATTTGTATTTTTTTTTGTATGTTGTTTAGGTTCTTTTCGCGTATATTGGGCACCTCTAGATTTTCATTTGTTTTTTTGTTAACAATATTTTTTAAACCTCCCTGAGGGGAACCCTTCCCTTTAACCTTTTTAACCCTTCCCTGAGCTCGCACAAAACTCATGCACTCAGTTCCATAATCCCGTAATTTAACGTAACTAATAGAACAACTAGACCTTTTCTCTTCCACATTATATCGCTTTGCTCTACTTCTAACTGTATTCCTTCCATTCCTTCCTTCCATGCCTCTCCTGAGCGATTCTCTAACTATGCTGCCTCGTAATCTTCTACACTTTTATGAGGAACCACTTATACAGTAGATCCGCGCGAGATTCTAACATAATGTCGATCGCTTTTACATATTTACCCCCACCATGTTTTCTAGATTGATTGGGATACCATCGTTACGTATTTCTAATAAAGCCCCATCACATGTACCCACAAATTTCGTTTACTAGGGGAACTTCGATTACTGCGGCATCTCTATGAAAAATCTTTTTCCTAAATTGTAAGGACTAGCCTATCGGTTATCTCACCATAGATACGAACACCATAACGAAGTCTTACAAATTTCTTTGAATTTTGTTACATATTTTTTTAACCGCAAACATTATTGGTATTAAAAACTTTCTTTCGTATCGCTATATCCTCGATAAAAAAAAATAATATTTAGTCTTTCATAGCATATTTTGCCGCAAGATAGTTTACAACAACAAAATTTACTCCGATTTTCACTTATTTTCCATAAAGAAAAATAAAACCTCAAGGTACATTACAGTTTATTGAAACGACATATTACAAATGTGTGGTTCGAACTGGAGTCAATATCACGCAGACTTTGTTAAAAATCGCTTGGCTCAATCGCTTAGCACACTCGGCAGAGATTGTAAGAATGAATAGGTGACTACCAATAAGAAAACGAAACCCTAGTTTACTATCGCAAATATATACTGATGATTTTTAGTATAAATGTTTAAGTATGATGCGCTAAATTTCCTTGATCTGTGCCGCAAGGAAGCTTACTACGAATAGTAAGAAGACATATCCGTCCCTGTTAAGTATATATATTCTTGATCAGGATCACCTCCTGAGTCGATGCTTATGCCCCTCTGTCTGTCTTTTTCTACGCAAACTAACGCTACCAGCCTTTTGGTAGCGGCCGAATTAAACGCACGATTTAATTATTCAATTTCAATTTTATTTCCGGGGTTCAATTTAACCCCGAACAAGCCGATCCAATCAAAAACCGAAATACAAATGCACTAAGAGCTTGCGCAGAAGCTCTACATAAGCTCCCAAAGTGCATGCGCTACAAAAGAACAACAAAGCGCATGCGAAGCTGGGGAATGAAAGAATACAGAACTACTGATAACGGGCAATTAGCGGACCACTGCGGCTAGTTACACCAAGAGAAACTATTTAGCAATAATTATAATAATTGATGCTGGCACAAGTCCCAACACTCTCAACTTCAAACTTTACACACATCCTTCTTTACTTTGCAGGCAGTATATAAGTCGGAACGGCCGGGATCGTTCAACTATATCCATATAACTGATTGAGAGGAAATGGCATAACTTTGTTGTTTTTTAAGTTAGAAGGATGGAACTTTCTATGGATTCCACTTTGGGCAAACTACTTTATCCTATGTCGAATTTCATAAAGATCGGCCATTTACATCCTATAGCTGCCATATAACAGGACGATTGGAAATGACACTACCTTGGTATTTATAAAGTTCTTTTGGCATTTCCAACATTTGCATTAAAACAATTGATTTGAAAATGGGCTTGCACCTCGAAGTTCTTGTAACGATCGGCCAGTTATATTCCCAAAAACTCATGTTTTTAGAAATATTTTTCGCAATTATTTTTAGAATAAAAAGAGTGGGGAGGTATAAAATGAGTGACACTTTATACATATGTTCTTAAACATATATGTATTTTAGGTACTCTGAAATACAAATAAATTTGTATAAAAAAAAAAAAAAAAGGCGGCAATATGGCGTTTGCCCTGAGGCGTTTTTCCTTGGAAGATCCTACGAGTGGTGACAAAAATCTTTTAGTCTAGATCAGTATAAATAGTAAAACACGTACGGATTTTTAAAAATATTGATTTTTGTAGTTTGGCAATCAGTCATTAAATCGCTAACAATTGCAGCAGTTTTTTGTTAATTAAAAATTGGATTATTCATTTATGAAAAAACGTATGTTTTTTACAGGGTATTCAAAATATAAATATATGGTAACAATTTCATGCAAAAATATTGAAAATTGGTCGAGTTATGCTGCTTGACAGGTTCCAAGAAACCGTAATTTAAGTAAAAAAATGTTCAGCTCAATATTCGTTTACTCGTATAATTTTATGATAATTAAAATATTTTTTAAGAAAAATAAATAAAATTCGATTTTTACAAATTCTTCCGTGATGTTACCCTTATTTTTATGTTACATTTTTTTTATTTGAATAATTTATTTATAATTTCACAAATGTAAGCGATCGCTCTTATGCTCTCATTTGGCCAAAAATTTTAGAAAAAAATTATTTTACTAAGAAGAGTGTTTAAAATAATTTGGAAGAATATTATAAATAAATCCTTCGAGAAAATTTGGATGAGAAAGGGATTAATTACTGTTTTAGCTCTGGATCTCTTAAAACGCTTTGTTTAGTATATATGTACATAAAAGCACAATATAAGTGCCTATTCGAATTTTGGTATCAACTAAAAAAGAAATAACCCGCTAATTTTTTTTGTTCAGTGCATGGCCTGCTCGCTTTGTTTTTTATGCTTATGCACACCCTTAAATATTACACATTTTAATATTAAACACGCCTCGTATTTTATTGTTCAATGACGAAATTTATATCTTGTTTCACATTTCATTGTTTCATTATAAATCATAGCATTCGCCTTCAATTTATACAAAATCAAATTATATCGGTAATCTTGCTTTGTTTATACTTATGCAACTTTGATAGTGATATATGTGATGATTTCAAAAGTAGCTGGATTTTATCTTAAGCGGCTGCTGCCCACAAAATTATCGACGAACAATGTTCGAACGCATTTTACATATTATCCCACTGTATCGGGGCCTGGAAAAATAATGAATATGTTCAACGCCATAAATAATGCAATGGATTTAGCTTTGCAAAATGACGAATCTGCTCTTTTATTTGGAGAGGATGTTGGATTTGGTGGAGTTTTTCGGTATTAAACAATTTACATCGATAACAATAAAAATGCTAAATGCATACATTTTGTGCTCCAACAGGTGTTCTGTGAACCTTCGTGATAAGTACGGAAAAGAACGCGTTTTTAATTCACCATTGTGTGAACAGGGAATCGCTGGGTACGTTGAAGATTATTATTTAGCTTATTTAAGTAATTTTAGCTCCTTTAGTCTACTGTTAAGAAACCTTCACTAAGTTACGTGTAAGAAATTTTTACTAAAAATACCCCTACTTTTGGTCATCCCCGCCTTAAAAAAGGTGAAACGTGCATATTAGCACTGCATACAATAAATGTCGTATGGTTAGTGAAACTAGTGAGGTTGAAAACATCCTACATTGGTGTTTTTTTTTTGCGCAATATTTATACCCGGTACCAGTGTTGCCAAGTCTTGGTCATTTATAGCAGTTGTCGCCTGTCGATTATCGATAATTAGTATTTAATTGGTATTGTGCCCTCATGGAGAGATTGGGCACACTAGATAGATAAATATGGCGCGCTCGTGGTGAGTTTGTCGTCAAAAGCCATGTAGTGTGGGAGGTTATACTGCGAATAAAACATACAATTTGCGTTTTTCTAGTGGCTAGTGGTACCCGAGTGACGACAGCAGTGAAGGTAAAAAAAATATCAAAAAATTGTACGTGTTTGGTCATTGAGCCTTTTCAATGACATTATCCTTTTTTCAAAATAACAAAACGGAATTATTTATTTTCATTTATTTTTTTATTTTGATAAAGATAAACAAAGCCGAGCGGCCGAGAAGAGTCGGCTTGCGACCAACAACAGCGATGAGATAATGAATATATGCTAAACTATAATTATTACATTTTTATATATATTACATTTATATTGATTCAATCTATGCCGTGGCTGCTGCCTGACCCGACAGTACGATTTATTCAAAAATAGTAAATTATTATGTTTTTTTACATAAAGTGTTAATTATTTTATGATTCTGCAAATTATTTTTGTTAAATAGCCAACATAACAGACTCCTGCAAAATTGAGTGGTATCCAGTTTAATGTTATGCTAAGTTGGCAACACTGTCAGGTCATCGAAAAGTACAAATGTTCCTTTTAGAGTCTAAAATGAGACTGAATTTATAAATGTTACATACGTACATATATCCATAAATATACAGTTGTCGCCGCTTGGCCGATCACGGGGAATGCCTTTAAACAAACACTAGTGTGCTGGACAATAGTCGGAGTTTGGTACGTTCGTTTTATTCTGAAATAATTACATTAGCTACTTAGCTCTTACAGATACTTAGTTGGCTGTAAGTACCGTAACATACAAGCTACGAGAAGTTGGGTCGGGTGAAATGATATTTTTTGAAAAAAAAGGGTGAAATCGATTGCCCATCAAATGCCCACAAATGCCCATCAATATTTTCAAATGCCCACCTCCCGTTCAAAAATTATTCAAAAATGAAATTTTTCGAAAAATTTTCGAAAATTTTAAAATTTGATTTTTTGAATTTTTTTTTCTTGATATCGAAATAAAATCGTTTGCCCACCAATGGGCACTTTTTAGAATTTTGAAAAAACTTTTACTTTTTGAAATATTTAAGTTTTTACATTTGGTCATTTTTTGGATAGGTAAAAAAAAATTTTCAAAAAAAAACAACTGAAATCGTTTTCCAATAGTGTAATGAACAATGCCCATCAATATTTTCAAATGCCCACCTTCCATTTCAAAGTTATTCAAAATTGAACATTGTTGAAAAATTTTCGAAAATTTCAAAATTGGCTTTTTGAAGTTTTTTTTTTGATATCGAAATAAAATCGTTTGCCCACCAATGGGCATCTTTTAGAATTTTGAAAAAACTTTTACTTTTTGAAATATTTAAGTTTTTACATTTGGTCATATTTTGGACAGGTGAAACAAATTTTTCAAAAAAAAACTACTGAAATCGTTTTCCAATAGGGTAATGAACAATGCCCATCAATATTTTCAAATGCCCACCTCCCGTTTTGAAATTATTTAAAATTGAAAATATTCAAAAAATGAAAATTTTAGATTTTGAATTTTTTTTTTCTGAAATTAAAAACAAGCCCTATTTTCACCAATGCCCATCTTTTAGAATTTTAAAATAACATTTACTTTTCGATATACTTAACTCTCAAAGTCTTAAAAATAAAAAAATTAAAAAACCAAAAGGTGCCCATCATTGCCCATCCTTTAAAACTTACAAATTTAACAAAAAACCTATGCCCATCATTGCCCACATCTTAAAAATCAAAATTTTCACAATAAAATCTATGCCCAACATTGCCCACATCTTAAAACTCAAAATTTTCACAATAAAATCTATGCCCAACATTGCCCATCCTTTAAAACTTAAAAATTTTACAAAAAAATCTATGCCCAACATTGCCCACATCTTAAAACTCAAAATTTTCACAATAAAATCTATGCCCAACATTGCCCACATCTTAAAACTCAAAATTTTCACAATAAAATCTATGCCCAACATTGCCCATCCTTTAAAACTTAAAAATTTTACAAAAAAATGTGTGCCCTTCATTGTAGGAAAATTTTTAACTTGTACCTGTTATGGGGAAACCCAAAAAATGTACACAACACAGGTCGTAAAAGAAACCGTTACTGTAGTTTGGGAAAATACTTATAATAAAAAAGGCAAAAATCCTGCGGAATATACAAATACTACCTACATAGAACCAATACAGCATAAACTTTCAATTGCATAATTATGCGGTTTGGAAAAAAGGGATCGTACTGGAAAATACGGATACAAAATTTATATTACTTCACAAAATATTGGGTTTACCTAACTGGGAATTGCTTAAGACCCAAAATAGGTAACCAATTAAGATTATTTTATGAGGATATGTCCCAGATTTTCCAAGTTAAGCCCTAATAAACTAATAAATAAAAGAGTCATAAGGTATATTTTTGCAGGTCATAAACCAGCTTATATATACGAGTATGCCCATAAAAAAACAACATAATTATATACAATTTAAAATTTTGTTTATTGATTTTAACTTATATTAAACATCTGCCTCCGTGTAAAAAACAATGTGAATCTTCATACTCGTATTTGTTGCCGTTAATTTTTTTGCTTGCTTAGTAAAATCATTGTGCGCTTCCCATAATCCTGTTATCCTGCGGCAGTAAGCAATGTAATGTCCAATTCCTGATCCTGATCCCGGGACGTATTCAACAGCTCCACTTAAAATGAAAGTTTTTTGGTGTATTTTAATTTTTTCGGGAAGCTGCTGCAGTGTGGCTGATCCTGGCGCATTGGCATATAGTTCTCGTTGAAAGCTGTCGAACGCAAATTCCATGTCTATGATGACGTGGGGTCCAGGGTGTGCATGGGAAATCGTACTCACACCGCAATCTTTGCATCTGCCTTTTTTTGGCGCAAAACAATCTATAATAGTGGCGATTAGTCCATCATGCACTCCCAGGCTGGTTATTTTTTCAGCATCTACCAGCTCTATGAGTTCAAGGCAATTATTCATACCATTACAACTCTGGTTGCCATTTTCATGAAATTAAAATACACCAAAAAACTTTCATTTTAAGTGGAGCTGTTGAATACGTCCCGGGATCAGGATCAGGAATTGGACATTACATTGCTTACTGCCGCAGGATAACAGGATTATGGGAAGCGCACAATGATTTTACTAAGCAAGCAAAAAAATTAACGGCAACAAATACGAGTATGAAGATTCACATTGTTTTTTACACGGAGGCAGATGTTTAATATAAGTTAAAATCAATAAACAAAATTTTAAATGTTATATAATTATATTGTTTTTTTACGGGCATACTCGTATATATAAGCTGGTTTATGACCTGCAAAAATATACCTAATGACTCTTTTATTTATTAGTTTATAAGGGCTTAACTTGGAAAATCTGGGACATATCCTCATAAAATAATCTTAATTGGTTACCTATTTTGGGTCTTAAGCAATTCCCAGTTAGGTAAACCCAATATTTTGTGTAGTAATATAAATTTTGTATCCGTATTTTCCAGTACGATCCCTTTTTTCCAAACCGCATAATTATGCAATTGAAAGTTTATGCTGTATTGGTTCTATGTAGGTAGTATTTGTAAATTCCGCAGGATTTTTGCCTTTTTTATTGTAAGTATTTTCCCAAACTACAGTAACGGTTTCTTTTACGACCTGTGTTGTGTACATTTTTTGGGTTTCCCAATAACAGGTACAAGTTAAAAATTTTCCTACAATGAAGGGCACACATTTTTTTGTAAAATTTTTAAGTTTTAAAGGATGGGCAATGTTGGGCATAGATTTTATTGTGAAAATTTTGAGTTTTAAGATGTGGGCAATGTTGGGCATAGATTTTATTGTGAAAATTTTGAGTTTTAAGATGTGGGCAATGTTGGGCATAGATTTTTTTGTAAAATTTTTAAGTTTTAAAGGATGGGCAATGTTGGGCATAGATTTTATTGTGAAAATTTTGAGTTTTAAGATGTGGGCAATGTTGGGCATAGATTTTATTGTGAAAATTTTGATTTTTAAGATGTGGGCAATGATGGGCATAGGTTTTTTGTTAAATTTGTAAGTTTTAAAGGATGGGCAATGATGGGCACCTTTTGGTTTTTTAATTTTTTTATTTTTAAGACTTTGAGAGTTAAGTATATCGAAAAGTAAATGTTATTTTAAAATTCTAAAAGATGGGCATTGGTGAAAATAGGGCTTGTTTTTAATTTCAGAAAAAAAAATTCAAAATCTAAAATTTTCATTTTTTGAATATTTTCAATTTTAAATAATTTCAAAACGGGAGGTGGGCATTTGAAAATATTGATGGGCATTGTTCATTACCCTATTGGAAAACGATTTCAGTAGTTTTTTTTTGAAAAATTTGTTTCACCTGTCCAAAATATGACCAAATGTAAAAACTTAAATATTTCAAAAAGTAAAAGTTTTTTCAAAATTCTAAAAGATGCCCATTGGTGGGCAAACGATTTTATTTCGATATCAAAAAAAAAAACTTCAAAAAGCCAATTTTGAAATTTTCGAAAATTTTTCAACAATGTTCAATTTTGAATAACTTTGAAATGGAAGGTGGGCATTTGAAAATATTGATGGGCATTGTTCATTACACTATTGGAAAACGATTTCAGTTGTTTTTTTTTGAAAATTTTTTTTTACCTATCCAAAAAATGACCAAATGTAAAAACTTAAATATTTCAAAAAGTAAAAGTTTTTTCAAAATTCTAAAAAGTGCCCATTGGTGGGCAAACGATTTTATTTCGATATCAAGAAAAAAAAATTCAAAAAATCAAATTTTAAAATTTTCGAAAATTTTTCGAAAAATTTCATTTTTGAATAATTTTTGAACGGGAGGTGGGCATTTGAAAATATTGATGGGCATTTGTGGGCATTTGATGGGCAATCGATTGCACCCTTTTTTTTCAAAAAATATCATTTCACCCGACCCAACTTCTCGTAGCTTAACATACATACTGTAAAATACCGCAGTTTCTCTTCCCTCTCCTTGTGATGGCGCAAATCGGTCCAATTGATCCGCCAAAATATTGTTGTTTTCTTTTTACCCGATTTAGTGGGACCGAATGAAACTGAAATCCCAAAGCTACTGCTACATATAATACTGAATTCTATCGGTGCTAAGTTTGAACTTGACTAACTATCGATAGCCCTAATCCGTTCCGCGACAACAGTGTTTATTATACACTCATGAATGTATGTATATCAATATTATATATATATCAAAAATACTGCCAGCCAATAAAGGAACCAGACTATTTAAGTCAACAAATCCTCTACAAGTCGGCTGATTTTAATTTAATAAAGTAAAATTAACTTTCCAGACATAAATCAGCTATAGAAATGGATTGGCATAAACAATTTTTCAATATACTTTCTAAATCGTCAACAATTTTAAACACACTTGACTGGCGCTTTTGTCTCTCTTTTACCAAGCAATGGACCTTTCGAGGACTTCGAGCATTCAAATTTTGGTTTAAGAGTCACCGGCGAATAGTCCCATCACTGATCTCTAAGTTCAGGTCCGCTTTTATATCTCTAGAGGATGCAAAAGGATTCGCTTTGCTGAAAAGCACTATACGGCGGTCTTCTATGATTGTAGTTTTTTGACTCGCACCGCGTTTTTCAGGCTTGAAAAATATGTTTCATGGCATTTGAAACTATCTTGGCTGAACATTTTAAAATGCTTTGAACTACTTTATATGTTTTACCCTCCTTTCTTAGCCGAACAATCTTCTCCCTTTCTTCCTTAGAGGAGTGAGGTCGTCAACCCACTAAAATTATAAACTTTTCGGGAAAGAATATCAAAAACTGCTATTTCAGTGAACAGCCAGAGGATTTACCGAGGATTTATCAATTTCGATCGATTTTTCCCCTTTTTTGCGCGGCTTCCGCTGCATACGTTCAGCCCACCTCACGCCCAACCGACCGAGGGACGCTACCGCATAACGTACGGCTCGAATCGCGGGGATAGGTCCGAGATAGTATAAGAGTAAAGTAGGAGTAAAATATCGCGAGGAAGAGTGTCCGTGACAAAAAATGTTAGCTCCAATAAGTTGGTTGTGGTGGAGCGGCGCTTCAAAAAGGTACATTATGGTACTTCATGGTACATTATCAGCATTAGACCACATATATATGGGATTTGATATATGGGATATCAAAGTCACTCAGAGCTAACAAATGGTCACAATTAGACAAAAGATTAGAAACGAAAGGAATAGCGGACAAATGTTTCCAGTATGTGGGCGGTTTGGACGAAGGTAGTATGTTAGAGCAGGTAACGTATAAAGATTGAACGCAAAAAATGTGATAATTGTTTTCTTCACCGTACTTGGCTGATCATCTTCGAAGAAAATGTTCTCTGGCCAAAATCTGGCAGTACAAATTAAATAGAACATCTGCAAAGGCACACGATAATGTGAGCGTGGTGTAGGTATATTTAAATTTAGTAATATTCTCCACCTTTATGTAGGCTTTTGTTTTGGCAAAGGGCCAGCCATTGGGGTGATTATTCGCCACAAGCACATCACCAACAGCGGATTTCTTACGCTTTGGATCCTCATTTAGCAGTTGAAGACTACTAAACTGTGAATAGAGCGCACAGAGTTTTTCCATTGATTTTGCGAAAACCGCTGATCAACTCTTTAAATCTACCTTTAGTCTGTCTCATGAACGACTTCATTTCGTCCTGAACAGCACGACAGCCGTCACAGCAAAAGTGGAAACCAGACCTACGCGAAATGGCATCCGAAACAGGGGCCGTGAACCCGGCACACATAGCGTGTACAACGTTTTCACAGACCCAGAAGTGGATGGAAGGCTGGGATGATGAGATTATCTTATTACTAGACTTTAATGCACAGGCAAGCTTGAAATCCATAATTTAAAATGAATTATTTATTATTATGATTTTCTTTTTATTCAGTTTCCTTGAAGTACTGTGCCAGGGAATCAAAGAATACTTAAAGAGATAGATTAAAGGGAGTTAGTAAATGTACAAAGAATAGAGACAAGAATCTGAGCGACATTAGAAGCAATACAGAGAGATAAAGAAGCAGAGATCTATTTTTGGAAGATAATTTATATATTTATTGTTTTACCTTCAAATATAGCTATAGGTGAGTTATATAGTGAGTTGAAGCACTGGTTGGCCCCCAGACACATACATTTTTATAGTGCGTTTTTGTGCGAAGTCAATAGGTCGACCGTTCTGTTTCTCTGCCGCCTCAGCAGTCGGACGATCAGTAGGACGTGCCCCATTTTCCTATATACCAGGGGTGCATATATGCCTAGACTTCCTGTGGCGGCCCATGGTCCCAACCGGTTTTTTTGCAAGCCGAGCCGCGTGTTCGCCTATCAGCCAGTGCCCAGTAATAGCCCTAACCGCTAGACTTCAGTCTGGTCTGCTGAGAGCGGTAAGTCTCGCCAATCTTTTCTGAGAGCGTGTCGGCCAGATCAGACGTGAGGTTGTACAGGTCTGGAGATTGCTCCATTTCCTATTGGCTGCCAGGTCGAAAAACTCCCTGCACTTTAGGCTGCAAGTAGACAAGGGAATGCCTACAAGTTCTTTTTCCGGAAGGAGAGGGTTGGTAGTCCCTGCCCTAGCTAGTTCAACTGCCGCGCAGTTTCCCTCGTGATCCCTATGACCGGGAACCCATATGAGGTAGATGTCATGCTGTTCAGCCATCTCGTTGAGAGATCTGCGACTGTCATTGACTGTCCTGGAGTTGGACGAGAATCCGTCAAGTGCCTTGAGCACTGCCTGACTATCCAAGAAGATACATATTGTTGCCCATAAGTGCTGGGGAGCATGAGATGTCACCTGGGTTAATGGTTAGTTGGAGATGGAGACTCAGGAGTCTCTCCATAGTCTTAAGGAGGAAGGATGAGAGACTAATAGGTCTGAAATCCTTAGGGGTGCAGTGGGATGGTTTGCCCGCCTTGGGTATGAATACAACCTTCGTGCACAGCCACGCCTCTGGTACCATACCAGTAGTGAAGACTATGCTGAAGATCTTCTTGATCCATTGCCTTAGGTTAATACCAGACCTAGATAGCTGAGCCGGTAGAATGCCGTCCGGGCCCGGAGATTTGAAGGGCTTAAATCTGTCTATTGCCCATTTAAGATTCCTATCACTAAGGAGGTAGTTGAGTGGCTCTGGCTGCGCATCACCTGGGTTGTTCTTTCCACTGAGCAACCCGGGAAGGGTGCGTTGATAATGGTCTCCAGGGATTCCTGGCTTGATTTCCACCGCCCATCCGGGTTCTTAATATAACCTACGTTGGGGGCTGTAGTAGAGAGAATCTTTCTTAGGCGGGTGGCCTCTGATGTCTCCTGGATGTTGGTGCAGAAACTGGCCCAGGCAACCCTTTTTGCCTTTCGCAATTCCTTGTTATACCGCCTGAGTTCAGCTTTATAGGCCTTCCACGCCTCGTCCGTGTTGGTGCGGTACGCGTGGTTAAAGGCCCTACGTGCATTTTTCTTGAAGGGAGCTAATGACGAGGTCCACCATGGAGGCTTCTTCGATCTGCTGCTACCAATTCTTCTTTTGGGGCGGGCCCTATGGTATGCCTTGTCGCTTGCCGCTGTAAGCTTATCTACCATGGCGTTGAGACCCCTGTAGGTCTCGATAATCTCTAAAGGTGGTTCCCCTAAGGATCTATCTAGTATCTTTTTATTGAGCTCCCAGTTTGCCTTCCTAGGATTCCGTACTGCTTGCTAAGTGAAGTTTTCGAAATTTACCGCTATCTCAACGTAGCGGTGGTCTGAAAAGGAGTGTTTATCTAGGACTCTCCAGCTGGTGATTGCATCAGCCAGGGAGTGCGAGAATAGGGTAATGTCAAGAACCTCTCTCCTGTTTTTGACGAAGAAGGTGGGTTCCGAATAGACTTCTGCATGATTGTACTCATTTGTAGCATAACAGATCTGTACAGTAGTGTAGTGTTCTTAAAAATACTGCACTCATTCTTTATTGTACAGTATACTCTATATGTCACGAGAAGAAAGCACAACATTTTCAGTGTACTCACTTCGAGTGATAACAGTCTATATTTGTACTTTCTGTAAGTGAGAACTAGATTAGTGTTATTTTTAACACTCTGTACAGCTTGTGTGTCAACTTTGTACAACTATACAGATGAGTGCAGTATATTTTAATAAGTGCTTAATCATGGATAGCAAAACGACGCTCGTGCAATGAACGCACAAGAAAATGTAAGTTTTTGTTATATATTTGTTTTGTAACAAAGTATATGTGTTGTTTTATATTTTTTTGCTTGGCTTTTGTATGTTTTTGGTTTGCTGGGGACCTCGGTTTGCGGGGATCTTGTCCCAGTCTACCGCTTCCAAACTGGCTCCTGGGTAAAGCACTCCAAGCGACGTAATCATGTAGAGGCTTACAGATCTCGCATCTTGGCACGCTATCACCTTGATGCTACCTTGATACCATCCTGCATCTTTGCAGTCCGGTGGAGGTCCTCCGCTTTTGAGCATCTCCTCCATGAAGCGCCCATGAAGCTGATGGTCCTACCCTTCGTTACTTCAGCGAAGGATCTGTTGCTCGGTTGTGTCTGCACCTTTTCCTTCTTTGCTAGGGACGCTCCACCGTCAGTCGAAAAAAAATCAAAATGAAGGCCGCTCTTCTCCTATCCTTATAGGAGCCCTTCCGCTGCAAGGAGCCAGCAGCCGACGGACCGGGGCTTTCTTTAGGGATACCGCCAGTGCGAGAGGAGCTCGATCCTGGGATTTTGCCCCCACACCGTTCGGTGGTCCCATAGTGGGCCCCGTTTTGGGGGTTGGTGCCTTGGCATCCCCCTACACCGGCGCAGCTCGCCTCCGGACGTTGTCCCTTAGTGGGGAGCTTCGTCATCCCAGCATCTCTTTGGCCTCTATTTGCCTTGGAGATTGACGGATCCATGATCCCATTTTCGGACTTTCTTGGGGAGTTCCGTTCTCCACTATTTTTGTTTTTGTTATAATTCGAATTCATATTTGGACCCACGAGTAGGCGGGAAGGGGTTCGTCCATCATGACATAGCGCGCTCATCATGACAAGCCTGATTGAAACTGAGGGGTCGCATATAAACGTCCGTGCACCCCCCCATACATGCATCCCTCGGCATATGCTGTTCCACCTGGGATTGGGGTAATTTGAGGAAGGGAGTGTTCTTCTCCCCGCCGATTCGCCAGCGCCCTCGGCAGAGACATGACCTTACCGGGACCTGTTTCCAGCCGCCCTCACGTTGAGAGTATAGTCGCACTACCAGCGGTGTACACAGTTACGGCACATGAATATTCATGCGTTTCTCCCCATGTAGCACCCGTTGGCTGACGGCCAGTAAAAGTCAGGAAAATATAACATAGACAAACTTATAGAAAGGTATAGACGACCGGGTGCCTTTTCGTTTGGTAACAACAACATCGTACCACCGCCCACATACTGGCAACATTTATCCGCTATTCATTTCGTTTCCAATTTTCTGTCTGATTTTGACCAGCTGGTAGTTCTGGGTGAGCATCTTTATGAAGCTCCGCTCCACCACAACCAACTTATTGGAGCTAACATCTTTTGTCACGGATGGGTTCCGGAAAGGCTTACAAACATGGAATGGCTTCTTATACGTAAACTCAGTCTTCTGGGATTCCCAACTGATCTCCTTATCTGGATTTCGAGCTACTTATATGGAAGAACCCAGCGTATCTTCCTTAAAGATGTTACCTCGCGTTTAGTCCGCGAGACATCTGGGGCGAGAAAGCTATCTTGGACCGTTACTTTTTGCATTGTTTATTAACGATTTGCCACTTTCCTTAACTGATTCACTTGTACTTATGTACGCTGATTACGTTAAGCTTTGTCTTCTGTATAGATTTACTAGTGCCCGAGATAGATTTACTTCAATCCGATTTGGATAAATTTCAAAATTGGTGTTTAGCAAATAACTTAAAGCTTAATGGATCGAAATGTAAACTCATGTCATTTTATCGATCTAGTCCTTACCAGGCTACGTACTTTCTCTATGGGTACGCCTTAGAACGATTAACTCAGGTTAACGATTTAGCGCAAGTAAAATACTTATGTGTGGTTTTTTTTTTGTTAATCGTTTCTATATTTACAAAAACTTAAACGAACAATAAAGCCTGCTAGTCCTAGTTCCCTGCAGTAATGCCGCTAGGCTTTGCTTCGCAGGGCCAGTGTTGGCGTGAATTAGCGCCCCGCTACATTTGATTGCTCGGCTTGGAGCCTAGCCTCCGCCCGGATATTTTCAAGCCGTCTCAGCTTTTTCATAATTGTGGCTGCAAAGCTGCTCATACCAGCCCAGAACTGGGCGTCCTCCAGCTACTTCCTTCCAAGGAGTTCCGCCTTCGGAATATTCCCTAGGAATCTCCGCCTTGGAACTATGAATCACGGGTAGTCCAAGACCACGTGCTCTGCAGTTTCGTCCACCCCGCATTCAGGGCACCTTGGATCGTCGTCATGGTCAAATTTGTATAGATAGCTCCTGAAGCAACCGTGTCCGCTGATCACTTGCGTGAGCCAAAAGTTTACCTCGCCTTTGGAGCCATTTCTCCATGTCGGGGACCATGTGTGTGTGTGTGTGTGCCTGAATCTAAATTTTTTATGGTTTGTATTTGAGCGCAGGCCATGTGTGTTGAACACGCTGTAAGATCAAACCTTCAGATCAAGCCATGGTCATATTTTCTGGTAACTAAATACGAGCTAACTGTTACGCTATTAATAGTTTTTGATAGCGGCCAAATAAACAAACGAGCTGCAGTTCAAATTTCAATATTTATTTGGGGTTCAATTTAACCCTAAAATATGCAGCCGCTCGAAACTAATGCCGAATAAACAAGTGCATAACTGAGAGCTTGAGCGCAGAAGCTCTACCAAAGCTCCCAAAAGCGCATGCGCTACGAATAACAACAAAACGCATGCAAAACTGGAAGACTGACAGATAAAAATAAATTCTGATAACAAGCTGCTGCAGCTAAATAATTTTATTATTATGATTATTTTAAATGGTTTTGTTGGTGGCTGCTTGGACTTTCGGGCTGCCATGTCATTCTACAACTATCGTGTTGTGCGGAATATTTGATCTCAGAATACTCAGAAGCTTATTTGGTTGATCACATCACAAAGTGATTAGCGAGGGAGTGACCAAAAGAATCAAACCCTGTTTTATAGGGCCGCAGATGTGTCTTCACTCGCTCAGGCGATATAAAATAATTCATTTTTCAACGTTTTTATACCCTTGCAGAGAGTATTATAATTTTGTTAAAAGTGTGCAACGCAGTGAAGGAGACTTCTCCGACCCTATAAAGTATATATATTCTTTATCAGGATCACCTCCTGAGTCGATATAAGCATGTCCGTCTGTCTGTTTCTACGCAAACTAGTCTCTCAGTTTTAAAGCTATCGACTTCTTTCCTTTGCAGGCAGTATATAAGTCGGAACGGGATCGGCCGACTATATCCTATTGCTGTCATATAACTGATTAATCGGAAATTCCATAACTTTGCTGTTTTTTAAGTTAGAAGGATGGGACTTTCTATGTATTCCACTTTGGGCAAATTAAATCTATATAAGATTCAATATATATATCTAATAATATAAGCTGCCACATATCTGCAAGTGTATATCAACTTCGGCTCCGCCCTAAGTTAGCTTTCCATTCTTGTTTTTTTTTTTTAATTTGAAAATAAAACTGTTATACTATACCTGTGTCTCTATAAATAATCATACTTAAATCAATTGGTTTTTTAATATTATTTTTTTGTTTTAGTTTTGCAATTGGAGTGGCAAATACTGGAACTACAGCTATAGCTGAAATTCAATTTGCGGACTATATTTTTCCAAGCTTTGATCAAATTGTAAATGAGGCTGCTAAATATCGTTACCGAAGTGGAGATCTCTTTAACTGTGGTTCTTTGACTTTTCGGGTTCCGTGTGGAGCAGTAGGTCACGGAGCCCTTTACCATTCCCAAAGTCCAGAAGCATATTTCGCGCATACGCCAGGTCTTCGCGTCGTGGTAATTAAATAGAAGAATGGATCACCGGATATTCTTATCTTATGATTTAAAAACAGGTACCTCGGGGACCAATTAAAGCTAAGGGTCTTCTTTTAGCGTGTTTTCGTGATCCTAATCCTTGCATAGTGTTTGAGCCAAAAACATTGTATCGTGCAGCCGTTGAGGAAGTACCTACTGAATATTATACGTCAGAGCTAGGCAAAGCTGATGTTCTACGCGAGGGAAACGATGTCACTCTTATTGGCTGGGGTACCCAGGTCCACATTTTACTTGAAGTAAGAATTGAACTTTATTAAACATTTTTTTTTATTAATAATTTTTTAAGGCTGCTGAACTGGCCAAAGAATCTTTAAAGGTTGATTGTGAAGTTATTGATTTGGTATCAATTCTACCATGGGACAAAAATACAATATCTAAAGTAAGTTAATGGAATAAAAAATATTATTATTATTTTTATATAATGTTTTTTTTAAGTCTGCAGAAAAAACTGGAAGAGTAATAATTGCACATGAAGCCCCTCTAACGCAAGGATTCGGATCCGAAATTGCTGCTTATATACAAGAAAAATGTTTTTTACATCTTGAAGCACCAGTGAAGAGAGTGACAGGGTGGGACACTCCCTTCCCACACGTATATGAACCGTTTTATTTACCCGACAAACATCGTTGTTTATCTGCTATATCAGATATACTGAATTTTTAATGCATTTTATCGATAAAAAGGGCGCTTAGAATGTTGAGAATTAAATTATAACAGATGCATTTATTTTCTTAATTTCATATAATTAAAAATTGTTTCTTAATTTACAGCAATAAATTTATAGTACATTTTTATATGAACCGTATTTTAATTAGCATCATGTGCCAGGTAAATATCAGTATTATCTGTGGAACCAAATAAACATAAGGACAATCAATTAATATAAATCTAAAAATGATGTGGTTTGCGTCCATTAAAACCGGAAGGTAAAAGAATTTTTGACTGAGGCAATCTGAACATTGTATTTCAACTACCGAAAACGCCCAATTGCAATTTGAAAGATTAATACGTTCTGGAACTCCATTGGATGTTGGATAAGAAGGATGGCGTTTTCATGTCGAAGCGTTGTCGTCATGAAGGGCACCAAGGTGCTGTAACGAACTATTTTCTTTGTTGATAAAGCTCGTAACAATTGCCGCGGCTAGCTCACAGAGTTTTGTGGATCGTTCCACCGAATTTATAGATCCGACGTGATCGCTCGAGCCCAAAAATAACACAGTTTTGCTTCCTTTTAGTAACACCTCGTTTATTCTTGATGAGATACAAACTTAATGCAATGGTGGATCTCACCGCCGTTGACTCCCCCTGTGGATCTCTTTTTTGTTGCTATGTGTGGATAACCCTATCCACCTTCCCCTTCTTCGGGAAACAACCAGGTCGTTCCCCTTTCATGATTGGGTTTTGTTTTTTTTTACTCTTTTTTAGCATTTGGTTTTTTTTTCCTTGTCATTTATATATTTATTTTTTATTATTATATATATATGTACATATATAAATTTTTTTCTTATTTGTGTTTTTTTCCATTCCCTGCAGTACTGAAATTCATGTCACTGCCTTTATCATGCCGAAATGTCAAATTTCGTTTGAAAAGCAAAGACAATTCAATGAGATTAGCCGTTCGAACTTCAAATCAAAGTAGGCGAAGTAGTTCTGCCGGCCCTCTGCTACTGCTAAAGTTCGAAATTACGCAAATTCGATGTTGGTTATTCAACTTTAACATTTTCTGATCATTCTAATTATTTTTCAAGAAAAACTTAAACCCATGGTTTAATGGTTAAGATGTCTGCCTCTTAATTTGAAGTTCGTGGGTTCGATTCCCAGCAGAAAAAGCTGTATTATGAGTTGATTTTTGTTTAGTTTTATTTTTTTTAATATCGCAGTCTCTATATAAAATGGTTTATTTAAACATTTTTTTTTTAAATGGGAATTTATAGAAATTAAGATTGTTTTATATGTGCAATATTGAAGGGCTATATCATTGTCAGTCACTTCCTACGCGCGATTCCTTGATATCTTAGAGGCTTGCATGTTGGTCCAGTAAACAAAAGGTTCGATTCCCAGTGGAGGGTATGTAATTCATAAATGTAACTTTTCAATATTAATAATGTTACTTAACATTTTAATTTAGTATCCAATTCGTAAAAATAAATTTACATCAATTGTTAAGGAATACATAAAAAATAATAATTATCAAATTGGGAAATTTACGTGGTGGTCGGATTCAACAATTTTTTGCTGTTATTTTGGTCCATTCGGAATCAGGGCGGATTATGTGCTGAATCATACCTGAATATCGAATTCATGGCCGAGAGGACATTTTCAATAATTTCAGTACAAAATTCATGCCACCTTGTTCTACATATCAGGGCTGATTCATGAGGGAGCAGAGGGAAGCACGTGTGATTCATGCGTGTTTCATAGGTGGCTGGTACTGCAGGGTTATTATAAATATTTTTTTTTTGTGTTTTTTTTAAATGATATATATTTGTTTTTTTTTTATGATTGATATTTTCCTCATTCTTATGATTTTTATATTAATATTTTTTTTCTCATTTTTTTGGCGTGTGGGTGTTTTTTTTTCCATTATTTCTTATCCATTATTTATTATTTTTGTTATTTTTTTTTTCTGTTGTTATTTTCTTGAATTATGATCATATTTATGTTGTTTTCTCGTTGTTTAAATTTGCCTATGCTTGTGACGCGGCCTCCTCTGCTTAGGCTTTAAACTCTTTAATATGTGCCCTCTTCTTCTTTTGGTGGCGACGTGACGTAGCGAGGTAATCACTGGCGACACAAAATTCACCGAATTCGCCGTAACCGCCGGCCGCTTTGGACAAAAGGTTCTCAAAACTAACCTACTTCGAGTGTTGCTCCCGTGAAACGGACCACAAGTAGGAATCACCCCTACGTAGCGCCTCTGAGTGTTGCTCCTGTAAAACGGACCGTCAGAAGGACCAATACGCTACGTAGCCTCCGTGTGTTGCTTTCAACTGCCGGAGGGATTATTACCCAACATACCACCACCACAGCTGCAGACAGCCAACCGGACCTCAGCCCATCGTTACAACATAGCGACCTCATACTGATCACCGCAAGCGACTGTTCAGCCCGATCAGACCCTTGTACAGGTAATTCAGTCAGACTATTTATAAGTCTGACTACGACTCCGGGACCTACCATTACGCCCGTGAGTTCAAGCTCGACGATAGTGGCCGCATACGCTCTACGGACGAACAGGAACCATATCCGTCTATTTAGAGAATCGGTCAATCATTACCAACAGCATGGTGTTCCCATGCTTGGACCTTGAAAATGGTCCTACGAAATCCGCACATACCATCGCCCATGGCTCCTCTGGGATCTGGGTCAGCATTTTTCCTGCTGCCTGCATCTGACTTGGTTTCTACCGCATGCATGTTTCGCACTGCCTAACATACTTCCTTTCATACTTAATACTGCCTGACATGTCCCTTTGCAACCCTGGCCGCTTTGCAACCCTGTTGGTAAGTCGTGGTTCTCCTTCAGAACCTTCTGTCTCATGTCCACCGGTACACACAGCTTCCACGACACCACTTCTTCACTACCGGCTCTATGTGGGACATGTCGGTAAACCAGGCCCGCTTCCTCCATGTACTCTGGACGTTTCTGTGGGTTATTTCGTATTTTCTCCTTTGGTGCGCTTATCCATATACACTTAACGACTTCGCCTGCTGTGGCACTTCTTAACTGTTCTATTATCGGCTGGCGGGAAAGTGAATCTGCAACCACATTTAGCTTACCTTTTTCTGTAGCTGATTACATAGTCGTACTGTTGCAGCTCAAAGACCCATCTCGCATTCCTACCCAGTGGGCTATCTATGTTGATCACAAAGTGGGCTATCTATGTTGACCACCCAGTGGGCTATCTATGTTGTTCAGCCATTTCAGAGCCATATGGTCCGTGATCACGTCGAATTGGTACCCCTCCAGGTAGGGTCTCATCTGCCAAACCGCCCATATTATGCACTCCTGTTGCACTGTTAGGCACTCCCTTTCCGTCGCCGAGTAATTTTAAAGCGCCCCCATCAGCGTTCGACTTGCGTAAGCAACCACTCATCCGTGTGCTGCGTCTGTTTGCAGTACGAATCTCTTTGAGAAATCCGGGCATGCCAAGACTGGATCCTCTGCCAACCGTGACTTCAGATTCTCAAACGCCTCTTGGTGTCTGGCCGTCCACTCCCATTTTGTCCCTTTTTCGCATGAGATCGTTCAGTGGCTTTGCAATGAACAATCTCCTGCGAAACAATCCCGATGAACTGCTCCGTGATCGCGGCAACCTTTCCAGGATCCATGCAGATTCCCTGGCTCGTTATTGAGTGGCCCAGGTACAGCAGCTCTTCCCTGAAGAAATGACACTTATCCGCGTTTATCTTTAAGTGCGCCGCCCTCAGTCTCCGGAATACTTCCTTCAAGTTTGCCATTGTGCGCCCGATCACGATGATGTCATCCTGCTATGCAAACGCGTGGGGAGCCATATCCGGGCCTATGACCTGGTCCAAAGCCCTTTGGAACGTTGCCGAGGCTGAATGCAAACCCAACGCAAAGCTACTGTCTACTGAAGAGAAAATTCGTCACGTGTTTTGGACGTAAACAATAAAGCTTTAAGCTTTGGTGCTGCCAACCGTGTTAAAAACATAAAAGAGCTTAAAAACAGCTGTGCGTCGGTGCTGCTAACTCAGAAGCTTATTTGGTTGATCACATCACAAAGTGATTAGAGAGGGAGTGACCAAAAGAATCAAACCCTGTTTTATAGGGCCGCAGATGTGTCTTCACTCGCTCAGGCGATATAAAATAATTCATTTTTCAACGTTTTTATACCCTTGCAGAGAGTATTATAATTTTGTTAAAAGTGTGCAACGCAGTGAAGGAGACTTCTCCGACCCTATAAAGTATATATATTCTTTATCAGGATCACCTCCTGAGTCGATATAAGCATGTCCGTCTGTCTGTTTCTACGCAAACTAGTCTCTCAGTTTTAAAGCTATCGACTTCTTTCCTTTGCAGGCAGTATATAAGTCGGAACGGGATCGGCCGACTATATCCTATTGCTGTCATATAACTGATTAATCGGAAATTCCATAACTTTGCTGTTTTTTAAGTTAGAAGGATGGGACTTTCTATGTATTCCACTTTGGGCAAATTAAATCTATATAAGATTTAATATATATATCTAATAATATAAGCTGCCACATATCTGCAAGTGTATATCAACTTCGGCTCCGCCCTAAGTTAGCTTTCCATTCTTGTTTTTTTTTTTTAATTTGAAAATAAAACTGTTATACTATATCTGTGTCTCTATAAATAATCATACTTAAATCAATTGGTTTTTTAATATTATTTTTTTGTTTTAGTTTTGCAATTGGAGTGGCAAATACTGGAACTACAGCTATAGCTGAAATTCAATTTGCGGACTATATTTTTCCAAGCTTTGATCAAATTGTAAATGAGGCTGCTAAATATCGTTACCGAAGTGGAGATCTCTTTAACTGTGGTTCTTTGACTTTTCGGGTTCCGTGTGGAGCAGTAGGTCACGGAGCCCTTTACCATTCCCAAAGTCCAGAAGCATATTTCGCGCATACGCCAGGTCTTCGCGTCGTGGTAATTAAATAGAAGAATGGATCACCGGATATTCTTATCTTATGATTTAAAAACAGGTACCTCGGTGACCAATTAAAGCTAAGGGTCTTCTTTTAGCGTGTTTTCGTGATCCTAATCCTTGCATAGTGTTTGAGCCAAAAACATTGTATCGTGCAGCCGTTGAGGAAGTACCTACTGAATATTATACGTCAGAGCTAGGCAAAGCTGATGTTCTACGCGAGGGAAACGATGTCACTCTTATTGGCTGGGGTACCCAGGTCCACATTTTACTTGAAGTAAGAATTGAACTTTATTAAACATTTTTTTTTATTAATAATTTTTTAAGGCTGCTGAACTGGCCAAAGAATCTTTAAAGGTTGATTGTGAAGTTATTGATTTGGTATCAATTCTACCATGGGACAAAAATACAATATCTAAAGTAAGTTAATGGAATAAAAATTATTATTATTATTTTTATATAATGTTTTTTTTTAAGTCTGCAGAAAAAACTGGAAGAGTAATAATTGCACATGAAGCCCCTCTAACGCAAGGATTCGGATCCGAAATTGCTGCTTATATACAAGAAAAATGTTTTTTACATCTTGAAGCACCAGTGAAGAGAGTGACAGGGTGGGACACTCCCTTCCCACACGTATATGAACCGTTTTATTTACCCGACAAACATCGTTGTTTATCTGCTATATCAGATATACTGAATTTTTAATGCATTTTATCGATAAAAAGGGCGCTTAGAATGTTGAGAATTAAATTATAACAGATGCATTTATTTTCTTAATTTCATTTAATTAAAAATTGTTTCTTAATTTACAGCAATAAATTTATAGTACATTTTTATATGAACCGTATTTTAATTAGCATCATGTGCCAGGTAAATATCAGTATTACATGAGCGAAAATCTGTGGAACCAAATAAACATAAGGACCGGTCAATTAATATAAATCTAAAAATGATGTGGTTTGCGTCCATTAAAACCGGAAGGTAAAAGAATTTTTGACTGAGGCAATCTGAACATTGTATTTCAACTACCGAAAACGCCCAATTGCAAATTGAAAGATTAATACGTTCTGGAACTCCATTGGATGTTGGATAAGAAGGATGGCGTTTTCATGTCGAAGCGTTGTCGTCATGAAGGGCACCAAGGTGCTGTAACGAACTATTTTCTTTGTTGATAAAGCTCGTAACAATTGCCGCGGCTAGCTCACAGAGTTTTGTGGATCGTTCCACCGAATTTATAGATCCGACGTGATCGCTCGAGCCCAAAAATAACACAGTTTTGCTTCCTTTTAGTAACACCTCGTTTATTCTTGATGAGATACAAACTTAATGCAATGGTGGATCTCACCGCCGTTGACTCCCCCTGTGGATCTCTTTTTTGTTGCTATGTGTGGATAACCCTATCCACCTTCCCCTTCTTCGGGAAACAACCAGGTCGTTCCCCTTTCATGATTGGGTTTTGTTTTTTTTTACTCTTTTTTAGCATTTGGTTTTTTTTTCCTTGTCATTTATATATTTATTTTTTATTATTATATATATACATATATAAATTTTTTTCTTATTTGTGTTTTTTTCCATTCCCTGCAGTACTGAAATTCATGTCACTGCCTTTTTCATGCCGAAATGTCAAATTTCGTTTGAAAAGCAAAGACAATTCAATGAGATTAGCCGTTCGAACTTCAAATCAAAGTAGGCGAAGTAGTTCTGCCGGCCCTCTGCTACTGCTAAAGTTCGAAATTACGCAAATTCGATGTTGGTTATTCAACTTTAACATTTTCTGATCATTCTAATTATTTTTCAAGAAAAACTTAAACCCATGGTTTAATGGTTAAGATGTCTGCCTCTTAATTTGAAGTTCGTGGGTTCGATTCCCAGCAGAAAAAGCTGTATTATGAGTTGATTTTTGTTTAGTTTTATTTTTTTTAATATCGCAGTCTCTATATAAAATGGTTTATTTAAACATTTTTTTTTTAAATGGGAATTTATAGAAATTAAGATTGTTTTATATGTGCAATATTGAAGGGCTATATCATTGTCAGTCACTTCCTACGCGCGATTCCTTGATATCTTAGAGGCTTGCATGTTGGTCCAGTAAACAAAAGGTTCGATTCCCAGTGGAGGGTATGTAATTCATAAATGTAACTTTTCAATATTAATAATGTTACTTAACATTTTAATTTAGTATCCAATTCGTAAAAATAAATTTACATCAATTGTTAAGGAATACATAAAAAATAATAATTATCAAATTGGGAAATTTACGTGGTGGTCGGATTCAACAATTTTTTGCTGTTATTTTGGTCCATTCGGAATCAGGGCGGATTATGTGCTGATTATGATTATCGAATTCATGGCCGAGAGGACATTTTCAATAATTTCAGTACAAAATTCATGCCACCTTGTTCTACATATCAGGGCTGATTCATGAGGGAGCAGAGGGAAGCACGTGTGATTCATGCGTGTTTCATAGGTGGCTGGTACTGCAGGGTTATTATAAATATTTTTTTTTTGTGTTTTTTTTAAATGATATATATTTGTTTTTTTTTTTATGATTGATATTTTCCTCATTCTTATGATTTTTATATTAATATTTTTTTTCTCATTTTTTTGGCGTGTGGGTGTTTTTTTTTTCCATTATTTCTTATCCATTATTTATTATTTTTGTTATTTTTTTTTTCTGTTTTTATTTTCTTGAATTATGATCATATTTATGTTGTTTTCTCGTTGTTTAAATTTGCCTATGCTTGTGACGCGGCCTCCTCTGCTTAGGCTTTAAACTCTTTAATATTTGCCCTCTTCTTCTTTTGGTGGCGACGTGACGTAGCGCGGTAATCACTGGCGACACAAAATTCACCGAATTCGCCGTAACCGCCGGCCGCTTTGGACAAAAGGTTCTCAAAACTAACCTACTTCGAGTGTTGCTCCCGTGAAACGGACCACAAGTAGGAATCACCCCTACGTAGCGCCTCTGAGTGTTGCTCCTGTAAAACGGACCGTCAGAAGGATCAACACGCTACGTAGCCTCCGTGTGTTGCTTTCAACTGCCGGAGGGATTATTACCCAACATACCACCACCACAGCTGCAGACAGCCAACCGGACCTCAGCCCATCGTTACAACATAGCGACCTCATACTGATCACCGCAAGCGACTGTTCAGCCCGATCAGACCCTTGTACAGGTAATTCAGTCAGACTATTTATAAGTCTGACTACGACTCCGGGACCTACCATTACGCCCGTGAGTTCAAGCTCGACGATAGTGGCCGCATACGCTCTACGGACGAACAGGAACCATATCCGTCTATTTAGAGAATCGGTCAATCATTACCAACAGCATGGTGTTCCCATGCTTGGACCTTGAAAATGGTCCTACGAAATCCGCACATACCATCGCCCATGGCTCCTCTGGGATCTGGGTCAGCATTTTTCCTGCTGCCTGCATCTGACTTGGTTTCTACCGCATGCATGTTTCGCACTGCCTAACATACTTCCTTTCATACTTAATACTGCCTGACATGTCCCTTTGCAACCCTGGCCGCTTTGCAACCCTGTTGGTAAGTCGTGGTTCTCCTTCAGAACCTTCTGTCTCATGTCCACCGGTACACACAGCTTCCACGACACCACTTCTTCACTACCGGCTCTATGTGGGACATGTCGGTAAACCAGGCCCGCTTCCTCCATGTACTCTGGACGTTTCTGTGGGTTATTTCGTATTTTCTCCTTTGGTGCGCTTATCCATATACACTTAACGACTTCGCCTGCTGTGGCACTTCTTAACTGTTCTATTATCGGCTGGCGGGAAAGTGAATCTGCAACCACATTTAGCTTACCTTTTTCTGTAGCTGATTACATAGTCGTACTGTTGCAGCTCAAAGACCCATCTCGCATTCCTACCCAGTGGGCTATCTATGTTGATCACAAAGTGGGCTATCTATGTTGACCACCCAGTGGGCTATCTATGTTGTTCAGCCATTTCAGAGCCATATGGTCCGTGATCACGTCGAATTGGTACCCCTCCAGGTAGGGTCTCATCTGCCAAACCGCCCATATTATGCACTCCTGTTGCACTGTTAGGCACTCCCTTTCCGTCGCCGAGTAATTTTAAAGCGCCCCCATCAGCGTTCGACTTGCGTAAGCAACCACTCATCCGTGTGCTGCGTCTGTTTGCAGTACGAATCTCTTTGAGAAATCCGGGCATGCCAAGACTGGATCCTCTGCCAACCGTGACTTCAGATTCTCAAACGCCTCTTGGTGTCTGGCCGTCCACTCCCATTTTGTCCCTTTTTCGCATGAGATCGTTCAGTGGCTTTGCAATGAACAATCTCCTGCGAAACAATCCCGATGAACTGCTCCGTGATCGCGGCAACCTTTCCAGGATCCATGCAGATTCCCTGGCTCGTTATTGGGTGGCCCAGGTACAGCAGCTCTTCCCTGAAGAAATGACACTTATCCGCGTTTATCTTTAAGTGCGCCGCCCTCAGTCTCCGGAATACTTCCTTCAAGTTTGCCATTGTGCGCCCGATCACGATGATGTCATCCTGCTATGCAAACGCGTGGGGAGCCATATCCGGGCCTATGACCTGGTCCAAAGCCCTTTGGAACGTTGCCGAGGCTGAATGCAAACCCAACGCAAAGCTACTGTCTACTGAAGAGAAAATTCGTCACGTGTTTTGGACGTAAACAATAAAGCTTTAAGCTTTGGTGCTGCCAACCGTGTTAAAAACATAAAAGAGCTTAAAAACAGCTGTGCGTCGGTGCTGCTAACTCAGAAGCTTATTTGGTTGATCACATCACAAAGTGATTAGCGAGGGAGTGACCAAAAGAATCAAACCCTGTTTTATAGGGCCGCAGATGTGTCTTCACTCGCTCAGGCGATATAATATAATTCATTTTTCAACGTTTTTATACCCTTGCAGAGAGTATTATAATTTTGTTAAAAGTGTGCAACGCAGTGAAGGAGACTTCTCCGACCCTATAAAGTATATATATTCTTTATCAGGATCACCTCCTGAGTCGATATAAGCATGTCCGTCTGTCTGTTTCTACGCAAACTAGTCTCTCAGTTTTAAAGCTATCGACTTCTTTCCTTTGCAGGCAGTATATAAGTCGGAACGGGATCGGCCGACTATATCCTATTGCTGTCATATAACTGATTAATCGGAAATTCCATAACTTTGCTGTTTTTTAAGTTAGAAGGATATAAATCTATATAAGATTCAATATATATATCTAATAATATAAGCTGCCACATATCTGCAAGTGTATATCAACTTCGGCTCCGCCCTAAGTTAGCTTTCCATTCTTGTTTTTTTTTTTTAATTTGAAAATAAAACTGTTATACTATATCTGTGTCTCTATAAATAATCATACTTAAATCAATTGGTTTTTTAATATTATTTTTTTGTTTTAGTTTTGCAATTGGAGTGGCAAATACTGGAACTACAGCTATAGCTGAAATTCAATTTGCGGACTATATTTTTCCAAGCTTTGATCAAATTGTAAATGAGGCTGCTAAATATCGTTACCGAAGTGGAGATCTCTTTAACTGTGGTTCTTTGACTTTTCGGGTTCCGTGTGGAGCAGTAGGTCACGGAGCCCTTTACCATTCCCAAAGTCCAGAAGCATATTTCGCGCATACGCCAGGTCTTCGCGTCGTGGTAATTAAATAGAAGAATGGATCACCGGATATTCTTATCTTATGATTTAAAAACAGGTACCTCGGGGACCAATTAAAGCTAAGGGTCTTCTTTTAGCGTGTTTTCGTGATCCTAATCCTTGCATAGTGTTTGAGCCAAAAACATTGTATCGTGCAGCCGTTGAGGAAGTACCTACTGAATATTATACGTCAGAGCTAGGCAAAGCTGATGTTCTACGCGAGGGAAACGATGTCACTCTTATTGGCTGGGGTACCCAGGTCCACATTTTACTTGAAGTAAGAATTGAACTTTATTAAACATTTTTTTTTATTAATAATTTTTTAAGGCTGCTGAACTGGCCAAAGAATCTTTAAAGGTTGATTGTGAAGTTATTGATTTGGTATCAATTCTACCATGGGACAAAAATACAATATCTAAAGTAAGTTAATGGAATAAAAATTATTATTATTATTTTTATATAATGTTTTTTTTTAAGTCTGCAGAAAAAACTGGAAGAGTAATAATTGCACATGAAGCCCCTCTAACGCAAGGATTCGGATCCGAAATTGCTGCTTATATACAAGAAAAATGTTTTTTACATCTTGAAGCACCAGTGAAGAGAGTGACAGGGTGGGACACTCCCTTCCCACACGTATATGAACCGTTTTATTTACCCGACAAACATCGTTGTTTATCTGCTATATCAGATATACTGAATTTTTAATGCATTTTATCGATAAAAAGGGCGCTTAGAATGTTGAGAATTAAATTATAACAGATGCATTTATTTTCTTAATTTCATTTAATTAAAAATTGTTTCTTAATTTACAGCAATAAATTTATAGTACATTTTTATATGAACCGTATTTTAATTAGCATCATGTGCCAGGTAAATATCAGTATTACATGAGCGAAAATCTGTGGAACCAAATAAACATAAGGACCGGTCAATTAATATAAATCTAAAAATGATGTGGTTTGCGTCCATTAAAACCGGAAGGTAAAAGAATTTTTGACTGAGGCAATCTGAACATTGTATTTCAACTACCGAAAACGCCCAATTGCAAATTGAAAGATTAATACGTTCTGGAACTCCATTGGATGTTGGATAAGAAGGATGGCGTTTTCATGTCGAAGCGTTGTCGTCATGAAGGGCACCAAGGTGCTGTAACGAACTATTTTCTTTGTTGATAAAGCTCGTAACAATTGCCGCGGCTAGCTCACAGAGTTTTGTGGATCGTTCCACCGAATTTATAGATCCGACGTGATCGCTCGAGCCCAAAAATAACACAGTTTTGCTTCCTTTTAGTAACACCTCGTTTATTCTTGATGAGATACAAACTTAATGCAATGGTGGATCTCACCGCCGTTGACTCCCCCTGTGGATCTCTTTTTTGTTGCTATGTGTGGATAACCCTATCCACCTTCCCCTTCTTCGGGAAACAACCAGGTCGTTCCCCTTTCATGATTGGGTTTTGTTTTTTTTTACTCTTTTTTAGCATTTGGTTTTTTTTTCCTTGTCATTTATATATTTATTTTTTATTATTATATATATACATATATAAATTTTTTTCTTATTTGTGTTTTTTTCCATTCCCTGCAGTACTGAAATTCATGTCACTGCCTTTTTCATGCCGAAATGTCAAATTTCGTTTGAAAAGCAAAGACAATTCAATGAGATTAGCCGTTCGAACTTCAAATCAAAGTAGGCGAAGTAGTTCTGCCGGCCCTCTGCTACTGCTAAAGTTCGAAATTACGCAAATTCGATGTTGGTTATTCAACTTTAACATTTTCTGATCATTCTAATTATTTTTCAAGAAAAACTTAAACCCATGGTTTAATGGTTAAGATGTCTGCCTCTTAATTTGAAGTTCGTGGGTTCGATTCCCAGCAGAAAAAGCTGTATTATGAGTTGATTTTTGTTTAGTTTTATTTTTTTTAATATCGCAGTCTCTATATAAAATGGTTTATTTAAACATTTTTTTTTTAAATGGGAATTTATAGAAATTAAGATTGTTTTATATGTGCAATATTGAAGGGCTATATCATTGTCAGTCACTTCCTACGCGCGATTCCTTGATATCTTAGAGGCTTGCATGTTGGTCCAGTAAACAAAAGGTTCGATTCCCAGTGGAGGGTATGTAATTCATAAATGTAACTTTTCAATATTAATAATGTTACTTAACATTTTAATTTAGTATCCAATTCGTAAAAATAAATTTACATCAATTGTTAAGGAATACATAAAAAATAATAATTATCAAATTGGGAAATTTACGTGGTGGTCGGATTCAACAATTTTTTGCTGTTATTTTGGTCCATTCGGAATCAGGGCGGATTATGTGCTGATTATGATTATCGAATTCATGGCCGAGAGGACATTTTCAATAATTTCAGTACAAAATTCATGCCACCTTGTTCTACATATCAGGGCTGATTCATGAGGGAGCAGAGGGAAGCACGTGTGATTCATGCGTGTTTCATAGGTGGCTGGTACTGCAGGGTTATTATAAATATTTTTTTTTTGTGTTTTTTTTAAATGATATATATTTGTTTTTTTTTTTATGATTGATATTTTCCTCATTCTTATGATTTTTATATTAATATTTTTTTTCTCATTTTTTTGGCGTGTGGGTGTTTTTTTTTTTCCATTATTTCTTATCCATTATTTATTATTTTTGTTATTTTTTTTTTCTGTTTTTATTTTCTTGAATTATGATCATATTTATGTTGTTTTCTCGTTGTTTAAATTTGCCTATGCTTGTGACGCGGCCTCCTCTGCTTAGGCTTTAAACTCTTTAATATGTGCCCTCTTCTTCTTTTGGTGGCGACGTGACGTAGCGCGGTAATCACTGGCGACACAAAATTCACCGAATTCGCCGTAACCGCCGGCCGCTTTGGACAAAAGGTTCTCAAAACTAACCTACTTCGAGTGTTGCTCCCGTGAAACGGACCACAAGTAGGAATCACCCCTACGTAGCGCCTCTGAGTGTTGCTCCTGTAAAACGGACCGTCAGAAGGATCAACACGCTACGTAGCCTCCGTGTGTTGCTTTCAACTGCCGGAGGGATTATTACCCAACATACCACCACCACAGCTGCAGACAGCCAACCGGACCTCAGCCCATCGTTACAACATAGCGACCTCATACTGATCACCGCAAGCGACTGTTCAGCCCGATCAGACCCTTGTACAGGTAATTCAGTCAGACTATTTATAAGTCTGACTACGACTCCGGGACCTACCATTACGCCCGTGAGTTCAAGCTCGACGATAGTGGCCGCATACGCTCTACGGACGAACAGGAACCATATCCGTCTATTTAGAGAATCGGTCAATCATTACCAACAGCATGGTGTTCCCATGCTTGGACCTTGAAAATGGTCCTACGAAATCCGCACATACCATCGCCCATGGCTCCTCTGGGATCTGGGTCAGCATTTTTCCTGCTGCCTGCATCTGACTTGGTTTCTACCGCATGCATGTTTCGCACTGCCTAACATACTTCCTTTCATACTTAATACTGCCTGACATGTCCCTTTGCAACCCTGGCCGCTTTGCAACCCTGTTGGTAAGTCGTGGTTCTCCTTCAGAACCTTCTGTCTCATGTCCACCGGTACACACAGCTTCCACGACACCACTTCTTCACTACCGGCTCTATGTGGGACATGTCGGTAAACCAGGCCCGCTTCCTCCATGTACTCTGGACGTTTCTGTGGGTTATTTCGTATTTTCTCCTTTGGTGCGCTTATCCATATACACTTAACGACTTCGCCTGCTGTGGCACTTCTTAACTGTTCTATTATCGGCTGGCGGGAAAGTGAATCTGCAACCACATTTAGCTTACCTTTTTCTGTAGCTGATTACATAGTCGTACTGTTGCAGCTCAAAGACCCATCTCGCATTCCTACCCAGTGGGCTATCTATGTTGATCACAAAGTGGGCTATCTATGTTGACCACCCAGTGGGCTATCTATGTTGTTCAGCCATTTCAGAGCCATATGGTCCGTGATCACGTCGAATTGGTACCCCTCCAGGTAGGGTCTCATCTGCCAAACCGCCCATATTATGCACTCCTGTTGCACTGTTAGGCACTCCCTTTCCGTCGCCGAGTAATTTTAAAGCGCCCCCATCAGCGTTCGACTTGCGTAAGCAACCACTCATCCGTGTGCTGCGTCTGTTTGCAGTACGAATCTCTTTGAGAAATCCGGGCATGCCAAGACTGGATCCTCTGCCAACCGTGACTTCAGATTCTCAAACGCCTCTTGGTGTCTGGCCGTCCACTCCCATTTTGTCCCTTTTTCGCATGAGATCGTTCAGTGGCTTTGCAATGAACAATCTCCTGCGAAACAATCCCGATGAACTGCTCCGTGATCGCGGCAACCTTTCCAGGATCCATGCAGATTCCCTGGCTCGTTATTGGGTGGCCCAGGTACAGCAGCTCTTCCCTGAAGAAATGACACTTATCCGCGTTTATCTTTAAGTGCGCCGCCCTCAGTCTCCGGAATACTTCCTTCAAGTTTGCCATTGTGCGCCCGATCACGATGATGTCATCCTGCTATGCAAACGCGTGGGGAGCCATATCCGGGCCTATGACCTGGTCCAAAGCCCTTTGGAACGTTGCCGAGGCTGAATGCAAACCCAACGCAAAGCTACTGTCTACTGAAGAGAAAATTCGTCACGTGTTTTGGACGTAAACAATAAAGCTTTAAGCTTTGGTGCTGCCAACCGTGTTAAAAACATAAAAGAGCTTAAAAACAGCTGTGCGTCGGTGCTGCTAACTCAGAAGCTTATTTGGTTGATCACATCACAAAGTGATTAGCGAGGGAGTGACCAAAAGAATCAAACCCTGTTTTATAGGGCCGCAGATGTGTCTTCACTCGCTCAGGCGATATAATATAATTCATTTTTCAACGTTTTTATACCCTTGCAGAGAGTATTATAATTTTGTTAAAAGTGTGCAACGCAGTGAAGGAGACTTCTCCGACCCTATAAAGTATATATATTCTTTATCAGGATCACCTCCTGAGTCGATATAAGCATGTCCGTCTGTCTGTTTCTACGCAAACTAGTCTCTCAGTTTTAAAGCTATCGACTTCTTTCCTTTGCAGGCAGTATATAAGTCGGAACGGGATCGGCCGACTATATCCTATTGCTGTCATATAACTGATTAATCGGAAATTCCATAACTTTGCTGTTTTTTAAGTTAGAAGGATATAAATCTATATAAGATTCAATATATATATCTAATAATATAAGCTGCCACATATCTGCAAGTGTATATCAACTTCGGCTCCGCCCTAAGTTAGCTTTCCATTCTTGTTTTTTTTTTTAATTTGAAAATAAAACTGTTATACTATATCTGTGTCTCTATAAATAATCATACTTAAATCAATTGGTTTTTTAATATTATTTTTTTGTTTTAGTTTTGCAATTGGAGTGGCAAATACTGGAACTACAGCTATAGCTGAAATTCAATTTGCGGACTATATTTTTCCAAGCTTTGATCAAATTGTAAATGAGGCTGCTAAATATCGTTACCGAAGTGGAGATCTCTTTAACTGTGGTTCTTTGACTTTTCGGGTTCCGTGTGGAGCAGTAGGTCACGGAGCCCTTTACCATTCCCAAAGTCCAGAAGCATATTTAGCGCATACGCCAGGTCTTCGCGTCGTGGTAATTAAATAGAAGAATGGATCACCGGATATTCTTATCTTATGATTTAAAAACAGGTACCTCGGGGACCAATTAAAGCTAAGGGTCTTCTTTTAGCGTGTTTTCGTGATCCTAATCCTTGCATAGTGTTTGAGCCAAAAACATTGTATCGTGCAGCCGTTGAGGAAGTACCTACTGAATATTATACGTCAGAGCTAGGCAAAGCTGATGTTCTACGCGAGGGAAACGATGTCACTCTTATTGGCTGGGGTACCCAGGTCCACATTTTACTTGAAGTAAGAATTGAACTTTATTAAACATTTTTTTTTATTAATAATTTTTTAAGGCTGCTGAACTGGCCAAAGAATCTTTAAAGGTTGATTGTGAAGTTATTGATTTGGTATCAATTCTACCATGGGACAAAAATACAATATCTAAAGTAAGTTAATGGAATAAAAATTATTATTATTATTTTTATATAATGTTTTTTTTTAAGTCTGCAGAAAAAACTGGAAGAGTAATAATTGCACATGAAGCCCCTCTAACGCAAGGATTCGGATCCGAAATTGCTGCTTATATACAAGAAAAATGTTTTTTACATCTTGAAGCACCAGTGAAGAGAGTGACAGGGTGGGACACTCCCTTCCCACACGTATATGAACCGTTTTATTTACCCGACAAACATCGTTGTTTATCTGCTATATCAGATATACTGAATTTTTAATGCATTTTATCGATAAAAAGGGCGCTTAGAATGTTGAGAATTAAATTATAACAGATGCATTTATTTTCTTAATTTCATTTAATTAAAAATTGTTTCTTAATTTACAGCAATAAATTTATAGTACATTTTTATATGAACCGTATTTTAATTAGCATCATGTGCCAGGTAAATATCAGTATTACATGAGCGAAAATCTGTGGAACCAAATAAACATAAGGACCGGTCAATTAATATAAATCTAAAAATGATGTGGTTTGCGTCCATTAAAACCGGAAGGTAAAAGAATTTTTGACTGAGGCAATCTGAACATTGTATTTCAACTACCGAAAACGCCCAATTGCAATTTGAAAGATTAATACGTTCTGGAACTCCATTGGATGTTGGATAAGAAGGATGGCGTTTTCATGTCGAAGCGTTGTCGTCATGAAGGGCACCAAGGTGCTGTAACGAACTATTTTCTTTGTTGATAAAGCTCGTAACAATTGCCGCGGCTAGCTCACAGAGTTTTGTGGATCGTTCCACCGAATTTATAGATCCGACGTGATCGCTCGAGCCCAAAAATAACACAGTTTTGCTTCCTTTTAGTAACACCTCGTTTATTCTTGATGAGATACAAACTTAATGCAATGGTGGATCTCACCGCCGTTGACTCCCCCTGTGGATCTCTTTTTTGTTGCTATGTGTGGATAACCCTATCCACCTTCCCCTTCTTCGGGAAACAACCAGGTCGTTCCCCTTTCATGATTGGGTTTTGTTTTTTTTTACTCTTTTTTAGCATTTGGTTTTTTTTTCCTTGTCATTTATATATTTATTTTTTATTATTATATATATACATATATAAATTTTTTTCTTATTTGTGTTTTTTTCCATTCCCTGCAGTACTGAAATTCATGTCACTGCCTTTTTCATGCCGAAATGTCAAATTTCGTTTGAAAAGCAAAGACAATTCAATGAGATTAGCCGTTCGAACTTCAAATCAAAGTAGGCGAAGTAGTTCTGCCGGCCCTCTGCTACTGCTAAAGTTCGAAATTACGCAAATTCGATGTTGGTTATTCAACTTTAACATTTTCTGATCATTCTAATTATTTTTCAAGAAAAACTTAAACCCATGGTTTAATGGTTAAGATGTCTGCCTCTTAATTTGAAGTTCGTGGGTTCGATTCCCAGCAGAAAAATCTGTATTATGAGTTGATTTTTGTTTAGTTTTATTTTTTTTAATATCGCAGTCTCTATATAAAATGGTTTATTTAAACATTTTTTTTTTAAATGGGAATTTATAGAAATTAAGATTGTTTTATATGTGCAATATTGAAGGGCTATATCATTGTCAGTCACTTCCTACGCGCGATTCCTTGATATCTTAGAGGCTTGCATGTTGGTCCAGTAAACAAAAGGTTCGATTCCCAGTGGAGGGTATGTAATTCATAAATGTAACTTTTCAATATTAATAATGTTACTTAACATTTTAATTTAGTATCCAATTCGTAAAAATAAATTTACATCAATTGTTAAGGAATACATAAAAAATAATAATTATCAAATTGGGAAATTTACGTGGTGGTCGGATTCAACAATTTTTTGCTGTTATTTTGGTCCATTCGGAATCAGGGCGGATTATGTGCTGATTATGATTATCGAATTCATGGCCGAGAGGACATTTTCAATAATTTCAGTACAAAATTCATGCCACCTTGTTCTACATATCAGGGCTGATTCATGAGGGAGCAGAGGGAAGCACGTGTGATTCATGCGTGTTTCATAGGTGGCTGGTACTGCAGGGTTATTATAAATATTTTTTTTTTGTGTTTTTTTTAAATGATATATATTTGTTTTTTTTTTATGATTGATATTTTCCTCATTCTTATGATTTTTATATTAATATTTTTTTTCTCATTTTTTTGGCGTGTGGGTGTTTTTTTTTTTCCATTATTTCTTATCCATTATTTATTATTTTTGTTATTTTTTTTTCTGTTGTTATTTTCTTGAATTATGATCATATTTATGTTGTTTTCTCGTTGTTTAAATTTGCCTATGCTTGTGACGCGGCCTCCTCTGCTTAGGCTTTAAACTCTTTAATATGTGCCCTCTTCTTCTTTTGGTGGCGACGTGACGTAGCGCGGTAATCACTGGCGACACAAAATTCACCGAATTCGCCGTAACCGCCGGCCGCTTTGGACAAAAGGTTCTCAAAACTAACCTACTTCGAGTGTTGCTCCCGTGAAACGGACCACAAGTAGGAATCACCCCTACGTAGCGCCTCTGAGTGTTGCTCCTGTAAAACGGACCGTCAGAAGGACCAATACGCTACGTAGCCTCCGTGTGTTGCTTTCAACTGCCGGAGGGATTATTACCCAACATACCACCACCACAGCTGCAGACAGCCAACCGGACCTCAGCCCATCGTTACAACATAGCGACCTCATACTGATCACCGCAAGCGACTGTTCAGCCCGATCAGACCCTTGTACAGGTAATTCAGTCAGACTATTTATAAGTCTGACTACGACTCCGGGACCTACCATTACGCCCGTGAGTTCAAGCTCGACGATAGTGGCCGCATACGCTCTACGGACGAACAGGAACCATATCCGTCTATTTAGAGAATCGGTCAATCATTACCAACAGCATGGTGTTCCCATGCTTGGACCTTGAAAATGGTCCTACGAAATCCGCACATACCATCGCCCATGGCTCCTCTGGGATCTGGGTCAGCATTTTTCCTGCTGCCTGCATCTGACTTGGTTTCTACCGCATGCATGTTTCGCACTGCCTAACATACTTCCTTTCATACTTAATACTGCCTGACATGTCCCTTTGCAACCCTGGCCGCTTTGCAACCCTGTTGGTAAGTCGTGGTTCTCCTTCAGAACCTTCTGTCTCATGTCCACCGGTACACACAGCTTCCACGACACCACTTCTTCACTACCGGCTCTATGTGGGACATGTCGGTAAACCAGGCCCGCTTCCTCCATGTACTCTGGACGTTTCTGTGGGTTATTTCGTATTTTCTCCTTTGGTGCGCTTATCCATATACACTTAACGACTTCGCCTGCTGTGGCACTTCTTAACTGTTCTATTATCGGCTGGCGGGAAAGTGAATCTGCAACCACATTTAGCTTACCTTTTTCTGTAGCTGATTACATAGTCGTACTGTTGCAGCTCAAAGACCCATCTCGCATTCCTACCCAGTGGGCTATCTATGTTGATCACAAAGTGGGCTATCTATGTTGACCACCCAGTGGGCTATCTATGTTGTTCAGCCATTTCAGAGCCATATGGTCCGTGATCACGTCGAATTGGTACCCCTCCAGGTAGGGTCTCATCTGCCAAACCGCCCATATTATGCACTCCTGTTGCACTGTTAGGCACTCCCTTTCCGTCGCCGAGTAATTTTAAAGCGCCCCCATCAGCGTTCGACTTGCGTAAGCAACCACTCATCCGTGTGCTGCGTCTGTTTGCAGTACGAATCTCTTTGAGAAATCCGGGCATGCCAAGACTGGATCCTCTGCCAACCGTGACTTCAGATTCTCAAACGCCTCTTGGTGTCTGGCCGTCCACTCCCATTTTGTCCCTTTTTCGCATGAGATCGTTCAGTGGCTTTGCAATGAACAATCTCCTGCGAAACAATCCCGATGAACTGCTCCGTGATCGCGGCAACCTTTCCAGGATCCATGCAGATTCCCTGGCTCGTTATTGGGTGGCCCAGGTACAGCAGCTCTTCCCTGAAGAAATGACACTTATCCGCGTTTATCTTTAAGTGCGCCGCCCTCAGTCTCCGGAATACTTCCTTCAAGTTTGCCATTGTGCGCCCGATCACGATGATGTCATCCTGCTATGCAAACGCGTGGGGAGCCATATCCGGGCCTATGACCTGGTCCAAAGCCCTTTGGAACGTTGCCGAGGCTGAATGCAAACCCAACGCAAAGCTACTGTCTACTGAAGAGAAAATTCGTCACGTGTTTTGGACGTAAACAATAAAGCTTTAAGCTTTGGTGCTGCCAACCGTGTTAAAAACATAAAAGAGCTTAAAAACAGCTGTGCGTCGGTGCTGCTAACTCAGAAGCTTATTTGGTTGATCACATCACAAAGTGATTAGCGAGGGAGTGACCAAAAGAATCAAACCCTGTTTTATAGGGCCGCAGATGTGTCTTCACTCGCTCAGGCGATATAAAATAATTTATTTTTCAACGTTTTTATACCCTTGCAGAGAGTATTATAATTTTGTTAAAAGTGTGCAACGCAGTGAAGGAGACTTCTCCGACCCTATAAAGTATATATATTCTTTATCAGGATCACCTCCTGAGTCGATATAAGCATGTCCGTCTGTCTGTTTCTACGCAAACTAGTCTCTCAGTTTTAAAGCTATCGACTTCTTTCCTTTGCAGGCAGTATTTAAGTCGGAACGGGATCGGCCAACTATATCCTATTGCTGTCATATAACTGATTAATCGGAAATTCCATAACTTTGCTGTTTTTTAAGTTAGAAGGATGGGACTTTCTATGTATTCCACTTTGGGCAAATTAAATCTATATAAGATTCAATATATATATCTAATAATATAAGCTGCCACATATCTGCAAGTGTATATCAACTTCGGCTCCGCCCTAAGTTAGCTTTCCATTCTTGTTTTTTTTTTTAATTTGAAAATAAAACTGTTATACTATATCTGTGTCTCTATAAATAATCATACTTAAATCAATTGGTTTTTTAATATTATTTTTTTGTTTTAGTTTTGCAATTGGAGTGGCAAATACTGGAACTACAGCTATAGCTGAAATTCAATTTGCGGACTATATTTTTCCAAGCTTTGATCAAATTGTAAATGAGGCTGCTAAATATCGTTACCGATGTGGAGATCTCTTTAACTGTGGTTCTTTGACTTTTCGGGTTCCGTGTGGAGCAGTAGGTCACGGAGCCTTTTACCATTCCCAAAGTCCAGAAGCATATTTCGCGCATACGCCAGGTCTTCGCGTCGTGGTAATTAAATAGAAGAATGGATCACCGGATATTCTTATCTTATGATTTAAAAACAGGTACCTCGGTGACCAATTAAAGCTAAGGGTCTTCTTTTAGCGTGTTTTCGTGATCCTAATCCTTGCATAGTGTTTGAGCCAAAAACATTGTATCGTGCAGCCGTTGAGGAAGTACCTACTGAATATTATACGTCAGAGCTAGGCAAAGCTGATGTTCTACGCGAGGGAAACGATGTCACTCTTATTGGCTGGGGTACCCAGGTCCACATTTTACTTGAAGTAAGAATTGAACTTTATTAAACATTTTTTTTTTATTAATAATTTTTTAAGGCTGCTGAACTGGCCAAAGAATCTTTAAAGGTTGATTGTGAAGTTATTGATTTGGTATCAATTCTACCATGGGACAAAAATACAATATCTAAAGTAAGTTAATGGAATAAAAATTATTATTATTATTTTTATATAATGTTTTTTTTTAAGTCTGCAGAAAAAACTGGAAGAGTAATAATTGCACATGAAGCCCCTCTAACGCAAGGATTCGGATCCGAAATTGCTGCTTATATACAAGAAAAATGTTTTTTACATCTTGAAGCACCAGTGAAGAGAGTGACAGGGTGGGACACTCCCTTCCCACACGTATATGAACCGTTTTATTTACCCGACAAACATCGTTGTTTATCTGCTATATCAGATATACTGAATTTTTAATGCATTTTATCGATAAAAAGGGCGCTTAGAATGTTGAGAATTAAATTATAACAGATGCATTTATTTTCTTAATTTCATATAATTAAAAATTGTTTCTTAATTTACAGCAATAAATTTATAGTACATTTTTATATGAACCGTATTTTAATTAGCATCATGTGCCAGGTAAATATCAGTATTATCTGTGGAACCAAATAAACATAAGGACCGGTCAATTAATATAAATCTAAAAATGATGTGGTTTGCGTCCATTAAAACCGGAAGGTAAAAGAATTTTTGACTGAGGCAATCTGAACATTGTATTTCAACTACCGAAAACGCCCAATTGCAATTTGAAAGATTAATACGTTCTGGAACTCCATTGGATGTTGGATAAGAAGGATGGCGTTTTCATGTCGAAGCGTTGTCGTCATGAAGGGCACCAAGGTGCTGTAACGAACTATTTTCTTTGTTGATAAAGCTCGTAACAATTGCCGCGGCTAGCTCACAGAGTTTTGTGGATCGTTCCACCGAATTTATAGATCCGACGTGATCGCTCGAGCCCAAAAATAACACAGTTTTGCTTCCTTTTAGTAACACCTCGTTTATTCTTGATGAGATACAAACTTAATGCAATGGTGGATCTCACCGCCGTTGACTCCCCCTGTGGATCTCTTTTTTGTTGCTATGTGTGGATAACCCTATCCACCTTCCCCTTCTTCGGGAAACAACCAGGTCGTTCCCCTTTCATGATTGGGTTTTGTTTTTTTTTACTCTTTTTTAGCATTTGGTTTTTTTTTCCTTGTCATTTATATATTTATTTTTTATTATTATATATATATGTACATATATAAATTTTTTTCTTATTTGTGTTTTTTTCCATTCCCTGCAGTACTGAAATTCATGTCACTGCCTTTTTCATGCCGAAATGTCAAATTTCGTTTGAAAAGCAAAGACAATTCAATGAGATTAGCCGTTCGAACTTCAAATCAAAGTAGGCGAAGTAGTTCTGCCGGCCCTCTGCTACTGCTAAAGTTCGAAATTACGCAAATTCGATGTTGGTTATTCAACTTTAACATTTTCTGATCATTCTAATTATTTTTCAAGAAAAACTTAAACCCATGGTTTAATGGTTAAGATGTCTGCCTCTTAATTTGAAGTTCGTGGGTTCGATTCCCAGCAGAAAAAGCTGTATTATGAGTTGATTTTTGTTTAGTTTTATTTTTTTTAATATCGCAGTCTCTATATAAAATGGTTTATTTAAACATTTTTTTTTTAAATGGGAATTTATAGAAATTAAGATTGTTTTATATGTGCAATATTGAAGGGCTATATCATTGTCAGTCACTTCCTACGCGCGATTCCTTGATATCTTAGAGGCTTGCATGTTGGTCCAGTAAACAAAAGGTTCGATTCCCAGTGGAGGGTATGTAATTCATAAATGTAACTTTTCAATATTAATAATGTTACTTAACATTTTAATTTAGTATCCAATTCGTAAAAATAAATTTACATCAATTGTTAAGGAATACATAAAAAATAATAATTATCAAATTGGGAAATTTACGTGGTGGTCGGATTCAACAATTTTTTGCTGTTATTTTGGTCCATTCGGAATCAGGGCGGATTATGTGCTGATTATGATTATCGAATTCATGGCCGAGAGGACATTTTCAATAATTTCAGTACAAAATTCATGCCACCTTGTTCTACATATCAGGGCTGATTCATGAGGGAGCAGAGGGAAGCACGTGTGATTCATGCGTGTTTCATAGGTGGCTGGTACTGCAGGGTTATTATAAATATTTTTTTTTTGTGTTTTTTTTAAATGATATATATTTGTTTTTTTTTTATGATTGATATTTTCCTCATTCTTATGATTTTTATATTAATATTTTTTTTCTCATTTTTTTGGCGTGTGGGTGTTTTTTTTTTTCCATTTTTTCTTATCCATTATTTATTATTTTTGTTATTTTTTTTTTCTGTTGTTATTTTCTTGAATTATGATCATATTTATGTTGTTTTCTCGTTGTTTAAATTTGCCTATGCTTGTGACGCGGCCTCCTCTGCTTAGGCTTTAAACTCTTTAATATGTGCCCTCTTCTTCTTTTGGTGGCGACGTGACGTAGCGCGGTAATCACTGGCGACACAAAATTCACCGAATTCGCCGTAACCGCCGGCCGCTTTGGACAAAAGGTTCTCAAAACTAACCTACTTCGAGTGTTGCTCCCGTGAAACGGACCACAAGTAGGAATCACCCCTACGTAGCGCCTCTGAGTGTTGCTCCTGTAAAACGGACCGTCAGAAGGATCAACACGCTACGTAGCCTCCATGTGTTGCTTTCAACTGCCGGAGGGATTATTACCCAACATACCACCACCACAGCTGCAGACAGCCAACCGGACCTCAGCCCATCGTTACAACATAGCGACCTCATACTGATCACCGCAAGCGACTGTTCAGCCCGATCAGACCCTTGTACAGGTAATTCAGTCAGACTATTTATAAGTCTGACTACGACTCCGGGACCTACCATTACGCCCGTGAGTTCAAGCTCGACGATAGTGGCCGCATACGCTCTACGGACGAACAGGAACCATATCCGTCTATTTAGAGAATCGGTCAATCATTACCAACAGCATGGTGTTCCCATGCTTGGACCTTGAAAATGGTCCTACGAAATCCGCACATACCATCGCCCATGGCTCCTCTGGGATCTGGGTCAGCATTTTTCCTGCTGCCTGCATCTGACTTGGTTTCTACCGCATGCATGTTTCGCACTGCCTAACATACTTCCTTTCATACTTAATACTGCCTGACATGTCCCTTTGCAACCCTGGCCGCTTTGCAACCCTGTTGGTAAGTCGTGGTTCTCCTTCAGAACCTTCTGTCTCATGTCCACCGGTACACACAGCTTCCACGACACCACTTCTTCACTACCGGCTCTATGTGGGACATGTCGGTAAACCAGGCCCGCTTCCTCCATGTACTCTGGACGTTTCTGTGGGTTATTTCGTATTTTCTCCTTTGGTGCGCTTATCCATATACACTTAACGACTTCGCCTGCTGTGGCACTTCTTAACTGTTCTATTATCGGCTGGCGGGAAAGTGAATCTGCAACCACATTTAGCTTACCTTTTTCTGTAGCTGATTACATAGTCGTACTGTTGCAGCTCAAAGACCCATCTCGCATTCCTACCCAGTGGGCTATCTATGTTGATCACAAAGTGGGCTATCTATGTTGACCACCCAGTGGGCTATCTATGTTGTTCAGCCATTTCAGAGCCATATGGTCCGTGATCACGTCGAATTGGTACCCCTCCAGGTAGGGTCTCATCTGCCAAACCGCCCATATTATGCACTCCTGTTGCACTGTTAGGCACTCCCTTTCCGTCGCCGAGTAATTTTAAAGCGCCCCCATCAGCGTTCGACTTGCGTAAGCAACCACTCATCCGTGTGCTGCGTCTGTTTGCAGTACGAATCTCTTTGAGAAATCCGGGCATGCCAAGACTGGATCCTCTGCCAACCGTGACTTCAGATTCTCAAACGCCTCTTGGTGTCTGGCCGTCCACTCCCATTTTGTCCCTTTTTCGCATGAGATCGTTCAGTGGCTTTGCAATGAACAATCTCCTGCGAAACAATCCCGATGAACTGCTCCGTGATCGCGGCAACCTTTCCAGGATCCATGCAGATTCCCTGGCTCGTTATTGGGTGGCCCAGGTACAGCAGCTCTTCCCTGAAGAAATGACACTTATCCGCGTTTATCTTTAAGTGCGCCGCCCTCAGTCTCCGGAATACTTCCTTCAAGTTTGCCATTGTGCGCCCGATCACGATGATGTCATCCTGGTATGCAAACGCGTGGGGAGCCATATCCGGGCCTATGACCTGGTCCAAAGCCCTTTGGAACGTTGCCGAGGCTGAATGCAAACCCAACGCAAAGCTACTGTCTACTGAAGAGAAAATTCGTCACGTGTTTTGGACGTAAACAATAAAGCTTTAAGCTTTGGTGCTGCCAACCGTGTTAAAAACATAAAAGAGCTTAAAAACAGCTGTGCGTCGGTGCTGCTAACTCAGAAGCTTATTTGGTTGATCACATCACAAAGTGATTAGCGAGGGAGTGACCAAAAGAATCAAACCCTGTTTTATAGGGCCGCAGATGTGTCTTCACTCGCTCAGGCGATATAAAATAATTCATTTTTCAACGTTTTTATACCCTTGCAGAGAGTATTATAATTTTGTTAAAAGTGTGCAACGCAGTGAAGGAGACTTCTCCGACCCTATAAAGTATATATATTCTTTATCAGGATCACCTCCTGAGTCGATATAAGCATGTCCGTCTGTCTGTTTCTACGCAAACTAGTCTCTCAGTTTTAAAGCTATCGACTTCTTTCCTTTGCAGGCAGTATATAAGTCGGAACGGGATCGGCCGACTATATCCTATTGCTGTCATATAACTGATTAATCGGAAATTCCATAACTTTGCTGTTTTTTAAGTTAGAAGGATGGGACTTTCTATGTATTCCACTTTGGGCAAATTAAATCTATATAAGATTCAATATATATATCTAATAATATAAGCTGCCACATATCTGCAAGTGTATATCAACTTCGGCTCCGCCCTAAGTTAGCTTTCCATTCTTGTTTTTTTTTTTTAATTTGAAAATAAAACTGTTATACTATATCTGTGTCTCTATAAATAATCACTTAAATCAATTGGTTTTTTAATATTATTTTTTTGTTTTAGTTTTGCAATTGGAGTGGCAAATACTGGAACTACAGCTATAGCTGAAATTCAATTTGCGGACTATATTTTTCCAAGCTTTGATCAAATTGTAAATGAGGCTGCTAAATATCGTTACCGAAGTGGAGATCTCTTTAACTGTGGTTCTTTGACTTTTCGGGTTCCGTGTGGAGCAGTAGGTCACGGAGCCCTTTACCATTCCCAAAGTCCAGAAGCATATTTCGCGCATACGCCAGGTCTTCGCGTCGTGGTAATTAAATAGAAGAATGGATCACCGGATATTCTTATCTTATGATTTAAAAACAGGTACCTCGGGGACCAATTAAAGCTAAGGGTCTTCTTTTAGCGTGTTTTCGTGATCCTAATCCTTGCATAGTGTTTGAGCCAAAAACATTGTATCGTGCAGCCGTTGAGGAAGTACCTACTGAATATTATACGTCAGAGCTAGGCAAAGCTGATGTTCTACGCGAGGGAAACGATGTCACTCTTATTGGCTGGGGTACCCAGGTCCACATTTTACTTGAAGTAAGAATTGAACTTTATTAAACATTTTTTTTTATTAATAATTTTTTAAGGCTGCTGAACTGGCCAAAGAATCTTTAAAGGTTGATTGTGAAGTTATTGATTTGGTATCAATTCTACCATGGGACAAAAATACAATATCTAAAGTAAGTTAATGGAATAAAAAATATTATTATTATTTTTATATAATGTTTTTTTTTAAGTCTGCAGAAAAAACTGGAAGAGTAATAATTGCACATGAAGCCCCTCTAACGCAAGGATTCGGATCCGAAATTGCTGCTTATATACAAGAAAAATGTTTTTTACATCTTGAAGCACCAGTGAAGAGAGTGACAGGGTGGGACACTCCCTTCCCACACGTATATGAACCGTTTTATTTACCCGACAAACATCGTTGTTTATCTGCTATATCAGATATACTGAATTTTTAATGCATTTTATCGATAAAAAGGGCGCTTAGAATGTTGAGAATTAAATTATAACAGATGCATTTATTTTCTTAATTTTATATAATTAAAAATTGTTTCTTAATTTACAGCAATAAATTTATAGTACATTTTTATATGAACCGTATTTTAATTAGCATCATGTGCCAGGTAAATATCAGTATTACATGAGCGAAAATCTGTGGAACCAAATAAACATAAGGACCGGTCAATTCATATAAATCTAAAAATGATGTGGTTTCCGTCCATTAAAACCGGAAGGTAAAAGAATTTTTGACTGAGGCAATCTGAACATTGTATTTCAACTACCGAAAACGCCCAATTGCAATTTGAAAGATTAATACGTTCTGGAACTCCATTGGATGTTGGATAAGAAGGATGGCGTTTTCATGTCGAAGCGTTGTCGTCATGAAGGGCACCAAGGTGCTGTAACGAACTATTTTCTTTGTTGATAAAGCTCGTAACAATTGCCGCGGCTAGCTCACAGAGTTTTGTGGATCGTTCCACCGAATTTATAGATCCGACGTGATCGCTCGAGCCCAAAAATAACACAGTTTTGCTTCCTTTTAGTAACACCTCGTTTATTCTTGATGAGATACAAACTTAATGCAATGGTGGATCTCACCGCCGTTGACTCCCCCTGTGGATCTCTTTTTTGTTGCTATGTGTGGATAACCCTATCCACCTTCCCCTTCTTCGGGAAACAACCAGGTCGTTCCCCTTTCATGATTGGGTTTTGTTTTTTTTTACTCTTTTTTAGCATTTGGTTTTTTTTTCCTTGTCATTTATATATTTATTTTTTATTATTATATATATACATATATAAATTTTTTTTCTTATTTGTGTTTTTTTCCATTCCCTGCAGTACTGAAATTCATGTCACTGCCTTTTTCATGCCGAAATGTCAAATTTCGTTTGAAAAGCAAAGACAATTCAATGAGATTAGCCGTTCGAACTTCAAATCAAAGTAGGCGAAGTAGTTCTGCCGGCCCTCTGCTACTGCTAAAGTTCAAAATTACGCAAATTCGATGTTGGTTATTCAACTTTAACATTTTCTGATCATTCTAATTATTTTTCAAGAAAAACTTAAACCCATGGTTTAATGGTTAAGATGTCTGCCTCTTAATTTGAAGTTCGTGGGTTCGATTCCCAGCAGAAAAAGCTGTATTATGAGTTGATTTTTGTTTAGTTTTATTTTTTTTAATATCGCAGTCTCTATATAAAATGGTTTATTTAAACATTTTTTTTTTAAATGGGAATTTATAGAAATTAAGATTGTTTTATATGTGCAATATTGAAGGGCTATATCATTGTCAGTCACTTCCTACGCGCGATTCCTTGATATCTTAGAGGCTTGCATGTTGGTCCAGTAAACAAAAGGTTCGATTCCCAGTGGAGGGTATGTAATTCATAAATGTAACTTTTCAATATTAATAATGTTACTTAACATTTTAATTTAGTATCCAATTCGTAAAAATAAATTTACATCAATTGTTAAGGAATACATAAAAAATAATAATTATCAAATTGGGAAATTTACGTGGTGGTCGGATTCAACAATTTTTTGCTGTTATTTTGGTCCATTCGGAATCAGGGCGGATTATGTGCTGAATCATACCTGAATATCGAATTCATGGCCGAGAGGACATTTTCAATAATTTCAGTACAAAATTCATGCCACCTTGTTCTACATATCAGGGCTGATTCATGAGGGAGCTGAGGGAAGCACGTGTGATTCATGCGTGTTTCATAGGTGGCTGGTACTGCAGGGTTATTATAAATATTTTTTTTTTGTGTTTTTTTTTAAATGATATATATTTGTTTTTTTTTTATGATTGATATTTTTCAAACATTTTCCTCATTCTTATGATTTTTATATTAATATTTTTTTTCTCATTTTTTTGGCGTGTGGGTGTTTTTTTTTCCCATTATTTCGTATCCATTATTTATTATTTTTGTTATTTTTTTTTCTGTTGTTATTTTCTTGAATTATGATCATATTTATGTTGTTTTCTCGTTGTTTAAATTTGCCTATGCTTGTGACGCGGCCTCCTCTGCTTAGGCTTTAAACTCTTTAATATGTGCCCTCTTCTTCTTTTGGTGGCGACGTGACGTAGCGCGGTAATCACTGGCGACACAAAATTCACCGAATTCGCCGTAACCGCCGGCCGCTTTGGACAAAAGGTTCTCAAAACTAACCTACTTCGAGTGTTGCTCCCGTGAAACGGACCACAAGTAGAAATCACCCCTACGTAGCGCCTCTGAGTGTTGCTCCTGTAAACCGGACCGTCAGAAGGACCAATACGCTACGTAGCCTCCGTGTGTTGCTTTCAACTGCCGGAGGGATTATTACCCAACATACCACCACCACAGCTGCAGACAGCCAACCGGACCTCAGCCCATCGTTACAACATAGCGACCTCATACTGATCGCCGCAAGCGACTGTTCAGCCCGATCAGACCCTTGTACAGGTAATTCAGTCAGACTATTTATAAGTCTGACTACGACTCCGGGACCTACCATTACGCCCGTGAGTTCAAGCTCGACGATAGTTGCCGCATACGCTCTACGGACGAACAGGAACCATATCCGTCTATTTAGAGAATCGGTCAATCATTACCAACAGCATGGTGTTCCCATGCTTGGACCTTGAAAATGGTCCTACGAAATCCGCACATACCATCGCCCATGGCTCCTCTGGGATCTGGGTCAGCATTTTTCCTGCTGCCTGCATCTGACTTGGTTTCTACCGCATGCATGTTTCGCACTGCCTAACATACTTCCTTTCATACTTAATACTGCCTGACATGTCCCTTTGCAACCCTGGCCGCTTTGCAACCCTGTTGGTAAGTCGTGGTTTTCCTTCAGAACCTTCTGTCTCATGTCCACCGGTACACACAGCTTCCACGACACCACTTCTTCACTACCGGCTCTATGTGGGACATGTCGGTAAACCAGGCCCGCTTCCTCCATGTACTCTGGACGTTTCTGTGGGTTATTTCGTATTTTCTCCTTTGGTGCGCTTATCCATATACACTTAACGACTTCGCCTGCTGTGGCACTTCTTAACTGTTCTATTATCGGCTGGCGGGAAAGTGAATCTGCAACCACATTTAGCTTACCTTTTTCTGTAGCTGATTACATAGTCGTACTGTTGCAGCTCAAAGACCCATCTCGCATTCCTACCCAGTGGGCTATCTATGTTGATCACAAAGTGGGCTATCTATGTTGACCACCCAGTGGGCTATCTATGTTGTTCAGCCATTTCAGAGCCATATGGTCCGTGATCACGTCGAATTGGTACCCCTCCAGGTAGGGTCTCATCTGCCAAACCGCCCATATTATGCACTCCTGTTGCACTGTTAGGCACTCCCTTTCCGTCGCCGAGTAATTTTAAAGCGCCCCCATCAGCGTTCGACTTGCGTAAGCAACCACTCATCCGTGTGCTGCGTCTGTTTGCAGTACGAATCTCTTTGAGAAATCCGAGCATGCCAAGACTGGATCCTCTGCCAACCGTGACTTCAGATTCTCAAACGCCTCTTGGTGTCTGGCCGTCCACTCCCAATTTGTCCCTTTTTCGCATGAGATCGTTCAGTGGCTTTGCAATGAACAATCTCCTGCGAAACAATCCCGATGAACTGCTCCGTGATCGCGGCAACCTTTCCAGGATCCATGCAGATTCCCTGGCTCGTTATTGGGTGGCCCAGGTACAGCAGCTCTTCCCTGAAGAAATGACACTTATCCGCGTTTATCTTTAAGTGCGCCACCCTCAGTCTCCGGAATACTTCCTTCAAGTTTGCCATTGTGCGCCCGATCACGATGATGTCATCCTGGTATGCAAACGCGTGGGGAGCCATATCCGGGCCTATGACCTGGTCCAAAGCCCTTTGGAACGTTGCCGAGGCTGAATGCAAACCCAACGCAAAGCTACTGTCTACTGAAGAGAAAATCGTCACGTGTTTTGGACGTAAACAATAAAGCTTTAAGCTTTGGTGCTGCCAACCGTGTTAAAAACATAAAAGAGCTTAAAAACAGCTGTGCGTCGGTGCTGCTAACTCAGAAGCTTATTTGGTTGATCACATCACAAAGTGATTAGCGAGGGAGTGACCAAAAGAATCAAACCCTGTTTTATAGGGCCGCATATGTGTCTTCACTCGCTCACGCGATATAAAATAATTCATTTTTAAACGTTTTTGTACCCTTGCAGAGAGTATTATATAAGTATATATATTCTTTATCAGGATCACCTCCTGAGTCGATATAAGCATGTCCGTCTGTCTGTTTCTACGCAAACTAGTCTCTCAGTTTTAAAGCTATCGACTTCTTTCCTTTGCAGGCAGTATATAAGTCGGAACGGGATCGGCCGACTATATCCTATTGCTGTCATATAACTGATTAATCGGAAATTCCATAACTTTGCTGTTTTTTAAGTTAGAAGGATGGGACTTTCTATGTATTCCACTTTGGGCAAATTAAATCTATATAAGATTCAATATATATATCTAATAATATAAGCTGCCACATATCTGCAAGTGTATATCAACTTCGGCTCCGCCCTAAGTTAGCTTTCCATTCTTGTTTTTTTTTTTAATTTGAAAATAAAACTGTTATACTATATCTGTGTCTCTATAAATAATCACTTAAATCAATTGGTTTTTTAATATTATTTTTTTGTTTTAGTTTTGCAATTGGAGTGGCAAATACTGGAACTACAGCTATAGCTGAAATTCAATTTGCGGACTATATTTTTCCAAGCTTTGATCAAATTGTAAATGAGGCTGCTAAATATCGTTACCGAAGTGGAGATCTCTTTAACTGTGGTTCTTTGACTTTTCGGGTTCCGTGTGGAGCAGTAGGTCACGGAGCCTTTTACCATTCCCAAAGTCCAGAAGCATATTTCGCGCATACGCCAGGTCTTCGCGTCGTGGTAATTAAATAGAAGAATGGATCACCGGATATTCTTATCTTATGATTTAAAAACAGGTACCTCGGGGACCAATTAAAGCTAAGGGTCTTCTTTTAGCGTGTTTTCGTTATCCTAATCCTTGCATAGTGTTTGAGCCAAAAACATTGTATCGTGCAGCCGTTCAGGAAGTACCTACTGAATATTATACGTCAGAGCTAGGCAAAGCTGATGTTCTACGCGAGGGAAACGATGTCACTCTTATTGGCTGGGGTACCCAGGTCCACATTTTACTTGAAGTAAGAATTGAACTTTATTAAACATTTTTTTTTATTAATAATTTTTTAAGGCTGCTGAACTGGCCAAAGAATCTTTAAAGGTTGATTGTGAAGTTATTGATTTGGTATCAATTCTACCATGGGACAAAAATACAATATCTAAAGTAAGTTAATGGAATAAAAAATATTATTATTATTTTTATATAATGTTTTTTTTTAAGTCTGCAGAAAAAACTGGAAGAGTAATAATTGCACATGAAGCCCCTCTAACGCAAGGATTCGGATCCGAAATTGCTGCTTATATACAAGAAAAATGTTTTTTACATCTTGAAGCACCAGTGAAGAGAGTGACTGGGTGGGACACTCCCTTCCCACACGTATATGAACCGTTTTATTTACCCGACAAACATCGTTGTTTATCTGCTATATCAGATATACTGAATTTTTAATGCATTTTATCGATAAAAAGGGCGCTTAGAATGTTGAGAATTAAATTATAACAGATGCATTTATTTTCTTAATTTTATATAATTAAAAATTGTTTCTTAATTTACAGCAATAAATTTATAGTACATTTTTATATGAACCGTATTTTAATTAGCATCATGTGCCAGGTAAATATCAGTATTACATGAGCGAAAATCTGTGGAACCAAATAAACATAAGGACCGGTCAATTCATATAAATCTAAAAATGATGTGGTTTCCGTCCATTAAAACCGGAAGGTAAAAGAATTTTTGACTGAGGCAATCTGAACATTGTATTTCAACTACCGAAAACGCCCAATTGCAATTTGAAAGATTAATACGTTCTGGAACTCCATTGGATGTTGGATAAGAAGGATGGCGTTTTCATGTCGAAGCGTTGTCGTCATGAAGGGCACCAAGGTGCTGTAACGAACTATTTTCTTTGTTGATAAAGCTCGTAACAATTGCCGCGGCTAGCTCACAGAGTTTTGTGGATCGTTCCACCGAATTTATAGATCCGACGTGATCGCTCGAGCCCAAAAATAACACAGTTTTGCTTCCTTTTAGTAACACCTCGTTTATTCTTGATGAGATACAAACTTACTGCAATGGTGGATCTCACCGCCGTTGACTCCCCCTGTGGATCTCTTTTTTGTTGCTATGTGTGGATAACCCTATCCACCTTCCCCTTCTTCGGGAAACAACCAGGTCGTTCCCCTTTCATGATTGGGTTTTGTTTTTTTTTTACTCTTTTTTAGCATTTGGTTTTTTTTTCCTTGTCATTTATATATTTATTTTTTATTATTATATATATATGTACATATATAAATTTTTTTCTTATTTGTGTTTTTTTCCATTCCCTGCAGTACTGAAATTCATGTCACTGCCTTTTTCATGCCGAAATGTCAAATTTCGTTTGAAAAGCAAAGACAATTCAATGAGATTAGCCGTTCGAACTTCAAATCAAAGTAGGCGAAGTAGTTCTGCCGGCCCTCTGCTACTGCTAAAGTTCGAAATTACGCAAATTCGATGTTGGTTATTCAACTTTAACATTTTCTGATCATTCTAATTATTTTTCAAGAAAAACTTAAACCCATGGTTTAATGGTTAAGATGTCTGCCTCTTAATTTGAAGTTCGTGGGTTCGATTCCCAGCAGAAAAAGCTGTATTATGAGTTGATTTTTGTTTAGTTTTATTTTTTTTAATATCGCAGTCTCTAAATAAAATGGTTTATTTAAACATTTTTTTTTTAAATGGGAATTTATAGAAATTAAGATTGTTTTATATGTGCAATATTGAAGGGCTATATCATTGTCAGTCACTTCCTACGCGCGATTCCTTGATATCTTAGAGGCTTGCATGTTGGTCCAGTAAACAAAAGGTTCGATTCCCAGTGGAGGGTATGTAATTCATAAATGTAACTTTTCAATATTAATAATGTTACTTAACATTTTAATTTAGTATCCAATTCGTAAAAATAAATTTACATCAATTGTTAAGGAATACATAAAAAATAATAATTATCAAATTGGGAAATTTACGTGGTGGTCGGATTCAACAATTTTTTGCTGTTATTTTGGTCCATTCGGAATCAGGGCGGATTATGTGCTGATTATGATTATCGAATTCATGGCCGAGAGGACATTTTCAATAATTTCAGTACAAAATTCATGCCACCTTGTTCTACATATCAGGGCTGATTCATGAGGGAGCAGAGGGAAGCACGTGTGATTCATGCGTGTTTCATAGGTGGCTGGTACTGCAGGGTTATTATAAATATTTTTTTTTTGTGTTTTTTTTAAATGATATATATTTGTTTTTTTTTTATGATTGATATTTTTCAAACATTTTCCTCATTCTTATGATTTTTATATTAATATTTTTTTTCTCATTTTTTTGGCGTGTGGGTGTTTTTTTTTCCCATTATTTCTTATCCATTATTTATTATTTTTGTTATTTTTTTTTCTGTTGTTATTTTCTTGAATTATGATCATATTTATGTTGTTTTCTCGTTGTTTAAATTTGCCTATGCTTGTGACGCGGCCTCCTCTGCTTAGGCTTTAAACTCTTTAATATGTGCCCTCTTCTTCTTTTGGTGGCGACGTGACGTAGCGCGGTAATCACTGGCGACACAAAATTCACCGAATTCGCCGTAACCGCCGGCCGCTTTGGACAAAAGGTTCTCAAAACTAACCTACTTCGAGTGTTGCTCCCGTGAAACGGACCACAAGTAGGAATCACCCCTACGTAGCGCCTCTGAGTGTTGCTCCTGTAAACCTGACCGTCAGAAGGACCAATACGCTACGTAGCCTCCGTGTGTTGCTTTCAACTGCCGGAGGGATTATTACCCAACATACCACCACCACAGCTGCAGACAGCCAACCGGACCTCAGCCCATCGTTACAACATAGCGACCTCATACTGATCGCCGCAAGCGACTGTTCAGCCCGATCAGACCCTTGTACAGGTAATTCAGTCAGACTATTTATAAGTCTGACTACGACTCCGGGACCTACCATTACGCCCGTGAGTTCAAGCTCGACGATAGTTGCCGCATACGCTCTACGGACGAACAGGAACCATATCCGTCTATTTAGAGAATCGGTCAATCATTACCAACAGCATGGTGTTCCCATGCTTGGACCTTGAAAATGGTCCTACGAAATCCGCACATACCATCGCCCATGGCTCCTCTGGGATCTGGGTCAGCATTTTTCCTGCTGCCTGCATCTGACTTGGTTTCTACCGCATGCATGTTTCGCACTGCCTAACATACTTCCTTTCATACTTAATACTGCCTGACATGTCCCTTTGCAACCCTGGCCGCTTTGCAACCCTGTTGGTAAGTCGTGGTTTTCCTTCAGAACCTTCTGTCTCATGTCCACCGGTACACACAGCTTCCACGACACCACTTCTTCACTACCGGCTCTATGTGGGACATGTCGGTAAACCAGGCCCGCTTCCTCCATGTACTCTGGACGTTTCTGTGGGTTATTTCGTATTTTCTCCTTTGGTGCGCTTATCCATATACACTTAACGACTTCGCCTGCTGTGGCACTTCTTAACTGTTCTATTATCGGCTGGCGGGAAAGTGAATCTGCAACCACATTTAGCTTACCTTTTTCTGTAGCTGATTACATAGTCGTACTGTTGCAGCTCAAAGAGCTCTATAAAAACATGAAAGAGCTTAAAAACAGCTGTGCGTCGGTGCTGCTAACTCGGCGAAAACAGTGAAAAAGCTCTTTATCAGCTGTTTTTGGTGCTGCCATATCGGCCAAAAACAGTGAAGCAACTGAGTGCAGTGTGGCCGTGCGTTGTCAGCATATTTGTGACTAAATTTGCTGTAAACTTTGGCGCGTCGAATTTAAATTCGAAATTTAAGAATGCAGCGTGGAAGAGGCTGCCGCAGCCGCTGCTGCATCGGCCGTCGCCCCCACTGCTGCCCTGTTCGCCGCCAAGCTATCGCCACGGGGAAGCTCGGAGCTCGTGTCGCAATTGCTGCTGGTCATGGCGCTGTCTTGGCCGAATTGTCCGCCACCCAGCGTGCTGTACGAGACGCTCTGATAGCGCTGATGCTTCGGGTGTCCGAGTTGGAGACTCGGCTCCATGCCTCCGCCGATGATGACGACGCTGCGCCCTAACGCCGTTGGACAAGCCGCCGCACCTGTAGCCCCAGTTCCAGTTCCCCGCACCAAGGTGCCGGAGACTTGGTCCTGCGGGGTGAAGGGGACCGACCCGGAGCTCTCCAGCCGGCAGATCGCCGAGAATGTGCGCAAGGAGGTCGGGTAAGCACTTGGAAATCGAGTCCACGAGGTCCGATTGCTGAAGCGTGGCGGAGCCATCATCCGCATGCCGTTAGTCTTGGAAGCGTCGAAGGTTGCTGCGTTGCGGAAGTTCGCTGAGGTTGGACTCAGCGTGGAGCGGAACCAGGCCGCGAAGCCCCGCCTGACTGTCTTCGAGATGGACACGGAGCTGACCCCGGAGGTGTTCATGGAGGAGCTGTACGAGAACAACCTCAAGGAGGAGATGACCGTGGCGGACGTTAAGAAGTCAGTGCATTTCGCATCGAAGCCATGGACCGCAGCTGATGGAGGCACTACGAACGTGACTCTGGAGGTCAGCGAGAAGGCCGTGGCCACTTAAGACACCAGTAGGGTGTATATAAAGTGGTTCAGCTTCCGCAGTCGGTCCCAGGTCCGGACGTATGCCTGCCATCGTTGCGTGGGCTTCGACGAGGGCTTCGTCCAGGATTGCTAACTCCAGGTGTGAGTGTCCGCCAGTGCCGACAAGGGGCCATGTAGCGGCGAAGTGGACCAATCCGGTGAACTGCCGAAATTGCCGCTTTAAGGGGCTACCGTCGGGGCATAACATGATCTCGGCGGCTTGCCCGGTGTGTAGCGCTGTTTTGGCACGTGTGAATGCAAGACACTAACATATCTCGGCTCTTGCAAATTAATTGCCAGGGTTCGTATGCTTCGTTCGCGGTACTACCCCAGGTGAGTAGCAATCCTGTCATTCTTGGCCTTGACGCGAACGCGTCCCCCCCCTCTGGTTTAGTAAGATGTCCAGGCAAACACGTGGCCATCTAAACTATGATCGGGGTGAGGCGCTGGACGAATGGGTGATTACCCAGGAGGTGCAAGTTTTCAACGAGCCCAGTGAGTGGTACACACGGTGGGTTACAAGTGCGAATGATTCCATGTTTGCGAGGCACCGCAAGGTGACTCCTCAAGCTCCGCAAGGAAAGCTCCTGCTATTACGGTTTACGGAGGAGATTTGTAAAAGTGTCTGGAAGTCCGTTCCAGATCACTTATACGAATTGTACGGGAGGTGTGTTAGTGAGGGGATCTTTCCAAGTGCATGGAAATGCAGAAGGGTGAGTGTGCTCCTAAAGTCACCCGATAGGGTCCGGAGCAATCCGAGGTCCTTTCGGGGCATCAGCCTGGTTCCAGTTCTTGAAAAAGTTCTGGTGAGAGTGCTGGTGCAGCGGCTGCAGGAGAGCGTGGGGAGCCAGATGTGTGATAGACAGTTTGGCCTCCGTGATGGGAGGAGTGTGGAAGACACTTGGAGGAGCGTTAAGGACTCGGTAAGATACAGCAACGTCCTCGGTATGATTGAGGATTTTAAGGGGGCTTTCGATTACCTAATTTGGGCCAGTGTGATTCGGAGGTTGAACGAGTGTGGTGCCGGGACGTAGCTCTTTGGACGAGCTATTTATCGGGACGAAGTGCGTGTGTGTTGGGGGTGAATGAGGTTCTTAAGAAGGATGTGGCTCGTGGTTGTCCGCAGGGTTCCATTTGTGGTTCATTTATATGGAACCTCATGTTGGATCCTCTGTTGTGGCAGCTCGAGCAGATATGCAAGTGTTGTGCGTATGCGGAAGATTTGCTCATCATGATTGAGGGCCAGTCGCGTTCCAGGATTGGGCCAGTGGGTCAGCAGTGTGGGTGTCAGCTTGGCAATGGACAAGACTGTGTCAATGGTGCTGACAGGCAGCTTGTCCAGTAGAGGTCCGGGTGGCATTAGGCCCCCGATTGTCTGGCTCGATGGCTCCAGCATAAGGTATGCGAAACAGGTGAAGTACCTGGGCGTGACCGTTGGTGAACGGTTGCGCTTCGCACCACACCATGCCAATCTGAAGGGCCGATTGGTAAGTACGGTTGGGAAATTGCGCCAAGTTTTAGAAGCGCACTCCTGAGCAGGAGAGCTGCCCGCACCATATATGGTGGTCTTTTTGTTGCTTGCGCAACAAGTGGATCGCCTGTGTGGAGCGAGACAGTTTTGAGTGTTACGGGCAGAATGAAAATTTTTAGTGTGCAATGGGTTATTTTGTTGGGGTGCATGCCTGTGTGCCGCACTGTCTCTATGGAGGCATTGCAAGTTTTGTTTGGAGCAGTTCCCCTTGACTTGGAAGGAAGAAGGGGCTGCCATTGCTGCAGAATGAATGGCTGAATCGTGAATTGTCTGGGGGGAACGTGGAGAGATTAAGGCCAAGCGAATGAAAGTATATGTTGCATGAATGTGTCCTGTCGGACTGGCAAGCCCGATGGGATGACATAAGAATGGGCGGGTCACTTACGAGTTCATTCCAGATGTCTCGTTTTGTTGTCGACCGACCGGACTTTGGGATTTAATCTCAGTGCCGGATTCCTGTTGACTGACCATGGATCGCTAAATTCATTCTTGCATAATCGGCACCTGGCAGACAGTTCGTAATGCCAGTGTGGCTCGGGAGCCGAGACCTGGAAGCATGATCTCTGTGAGTGTTCGCTGTATGATGATCTTTGAAATCTTGGGGGTTTGGATGTGGTTCAGGCTGGGGGGACTTTGACTTTAGTCAAGTGCTCTCCACAAGCGATTGGGTTGATAGGTTGAATGTGTTTGCGAGAGCCGTATTCAGTCATCGACGATTACGTTGATTTGTAGATGCCAGGATGTTGTAGGGGTGAATGGTGTGTGAATCAGGATCGAGTGAATAAGTGTATGGAAAGGTTCACCGGGTTTTCGCCTGCCGACGGGGTGACCAGTCCCCGAGCTTCAAGGTAGCTAAAACTGGGAGTGCTTTGTTGAGTTGCACGAACCTGACCAGACGACTTTTCTGGTACCACGGGTGATGGGATTCACGGAGATGGTGCTTCATATCCGCCTTGTCACAAGCCCTTAGGGGTTGTTGTTGGTCACTGACCAGTAGCGATTGCCGCGGTTTGCGGAAGAGGAAGGAATAATCCTCGCCTCTGAGCAGTAAGAAAGTCATGTCCATGAACATGGTGGATAAGACTGTAACACCTTATGATTTGGTCTCGACCACTTCATAATCTATTCCATGCAGCTATGCACTTCTTACCAGGGCCACCGACCAGTGACTGTTCTGGAGTCAAAATCGGTAGTGTCCTTCTGGCACGGCGCCTGACCGAAGGTTGTGATAACTTCTGGTACCACGGGAGCCAGCGCTCACGAAACTTGTTCCGTCCTGGCTATGGTTAAGGCCCCTTATGGAGCTACGTGGCTGGAGAAATTGAAGGTGCTTCTGGCGGATTTTAAGGCCCTGCATGCAGCAGACAAAGTACTCGTAGATCTCAAAGAGCTCAAAAAGTGACCTGAGCTTTAACTTTAATGATTTAATGACTGGATGATAAATCCTGTGCTCCACTTTTCTATCCGATCCGATGACAGCTATTCGTAACTTCGCTGCAAATTTGGAGCAACGGTGCAGTTGAAATTTCCAGTCGATCCCGCTTCCTTCATACGAGTAGAAGATACTTCAGCGCCTGCACTAGAAACTCACTTGAGCTCACGGACAAAAATGATGATGTGGCTGTTAATCTGTGATGATTAAGTTCAGGCAAAACTTAAAAAAAAAATTTTTGTGGGCAAAAATGTGCCTACATAACCGATTGCTGGTTTGTTGCCACAACTTGCACTTGAACCAATTGGACGTGGAGAAAGAAATGAGTTCAGAATAGGATTGTCTAAGACTGACTTTACTAATATAAAAGTTCAATATTTTTCAACCGCTTTCTTATTTTTAAATTATTAATTTGGCGTGTCTGAGCTCGACAGCTGCCCGACAAAATTAACTTCTCCCACACCTCTAATACAAATCTTACTCGAGCTGATGTGTTTATTTGTGCGATTGCGTTTTTTAACTTTTTTTTTTTATTTATCTCTGGTTTGCGACTCAAATTCAAATTTTAACTTAAAACATATATATAATAAAGCCGTATTGCTACACGTTGCTTAGAGGCTTATTTGGGAGAGAAAATGTAAATTATCAATCCAAGTAGAGTTGTCCGAGTTTCTATCTAAACTTTTTCTTTGCAGTTTCTAAATATGCTTTTACAGTTCTGCATTTATTTTTAAATGATCTTTTTCGACTGAGACAGCTGGATTATGTCAATATTGCTATTGTTGGCATTCCCCCATAACTGGGAGCCGTACATCCACATAGGTTTTAGTACCGAGTTATACAGCAGGACTTTATATTCAAGGTTAAGAGGAGACCGAGCGTTGATAAGCCAGTGGAGGCTGCTGGCTTTTAGCATTAGGTGTGTTCTTTTGGCTTCAATGTGCCAGCGCCATTTGAATCTTCTGTTGAGGTGTACTCCTAGATATGTCACTTCGTTTGCTTGCGGGAGTGGAGTGTTATTAGTGGAGATGTTGTTAGTCGTGTGCTTGTCGGGATGTCTGCTTTATAGAGGACATATAATGTTGGCCCTAGCACGCTGCCGTGGGAAATTCGAAAGCGTTCCGAATTTCTGATTTTATCCGGTTGACCTGATCAATTGTTCCGTGCTTTTCACGAAACGCAAATTGGTGTGACGGAATTCCTTCCTGGGTTCTTAGGTATGTGTTTATCCGAGTCAATACGCATTTTTTAAAAAGTTTAGATAAGCAAGAAAGTAGGCTTTTAGATCATTACGACATTGGGATTGTGCGGTCTTTTTCCGGCTTTGCTATCATTATTATAAATGACTGAGATGGAAAATCTCACTGGAAAATGGCCAAGTTTTGCGATTAAAAAACTGGGTGATAGTGCAAACGGCGCAGTATGGAAGCTCATTATTCATTTTGGAAGTTATGAGGTCGCAGCCTGGAGATTTTTTCGGATTCAGTTGGTTTTTGATGATGTTAGTGATTGCGCTTGGGCGAAATTCAATTGGCTCATATTGAAGCTGGGGCTCATATGGTAAAGTCGGCAAAGTAAACGCTCTAGTGGCAGGATTTGGTTGGAAGACATTTTTAAGGTGGTTTAAGATTGCTGCGCGCCCAGCCGCCTGTGGGATTTCTAATAGGCATCACAGTTTCATTCGGTGAGTTCAGAGTTGGGTGAGCTCTTCAAAGTGAGTGTTTTGTACCAGAAGTTGACAATTGCTCTATGTAGCGGCGGTGGACATATGCTTCTGCTTCCTCTAAACCTTTAGTAAGTTGGCGTGAGGCATGTCTTAATCTTTTCTTAGAGGATGGCGATCTGTGGAGTTGCCACTCTCGACGTAAGCGTCGATTTTCGAGGACGAGCTCCTCGATTTGTAGATTTGTCTTCTTTTGGTACATTGTATATTTGTAATTTGGGGTGTTGAAGCTCGAGCTGCAGAGACGAGTACAGACTCCAGTGAATTAACAAAGCTGTCTACGTTGGCTTCATCGTTGATGTTGGGACTTAGTATATGTGTGAGCTAATATACTTTCTGTACTTAAGCCAGTTGGTTTTCCGTGAGGTCAATTTTAATGATTGTTCCAATGCTCCTGAATGTCGGAGTAGAAGAAGCAGGAGAGGCGAGTGATCAGATGAAAGATCTGAAAGGCATTCGGCGCTTATCAAATTTTTAGGGATGTTTTTGGTAATCGCAATGTATATTAAGTCGGGTAGTTTTTTTGGGTCTTCCGGCCAATATATAGGTGTGCCAGGAGAAGCGTAGTCGAGCTTGTTCTTGGCTTTGATAATTGCATTATAGAGCTGCTTTCCTTTTGGATTTTTGGCATTCTATTCTCCTAATGCTATGAAGTGGTCTCCTAGAGAGCTGAAAAACTGCATAAACTCTTCTTTAGCTATTGTGAAACGAGGGGGGCAGTATACGGCGGCTAGTGTAAGTTGGTTGCCAGTATTCAGTTGTATATTTATATATGTGGACTGTAGGTAGTTTTTAGCAAATTTTTTATGATAGTGGTGCTTAATACGGCTTCTGATTAGAATTCCAGCCCCACCATGTGCTTCACCATCTGGATGATTTGTTCCGTATAATGTATAACCGCGTAATTGAAAGTTGTATTTGTTTGTAAGGTGTGTTTCTGAAAGCAGCATTACATCGATATGATTGTCAAGTAGGAATTGAGCTAGCTCAAGTTTATGCTGTGACGCCGTTAGCGTTCCACGTAGATATCCGTAGGGAAGTCATTATTTGGATTGTTGTGAAAAGAGCATTTCAATCAGTAGATTTTGGTTTCGCATTAAATCTTGGACAGTTGTATGCATAAACGACATAAATTCCTTAAGGCTTTATTGTAGGCTGCATATCACAGCTTCAAAGTAGCTTCTTGGCTGTTCGGTCGAGAGATGCTGCTGAGAATCGTCTTCTTGGTATGCTGATTGCAGAAATTAACTTTTTAAGGCAGGCGTAGCCAGTCCCGATTTTAATGCGCTTGCGTATGTCACTTTTTTGTCAAAGTTTATGGGTACTAGAGAGGATCTGGCTGCAGTCGTGAAGAAGACTTCAGGGTTTGATCTGGAGGCTGCAAACTGTTTATTTTGGGTGCGGGCAGTAATTCCTCTCTGGTGGATGCGACTTTTCAGCTCCTTGTAGACTGGGCAACCTCTATAGTTAGCAGTGTGATTGCCACCGCAGTTGCCGCGCTTTTTCCAGTTGCAGTCATCTTTGCTCGCTGGACACTGTGCGGAGTCATGAAATTCTCCACACACCACGCACACCGGGCGCAGTTTACAGTATGACCTTATATGGCCATGTACTTGGCAGTTAGCACATTGTACCGGGCCACTGCGTTTTTGCGGTTCCTCTACTGTAATTCTGCGGTGCAGCAGGAACTGAAGATTGTACATAGGGTGCACTTCGTATTTCTTCAGGGGCCGGGCGTTACATCCGACTCTATGCCTTTAAGTATGACTTGCAGGCCCTTGCTGCTTTTTAGCTGATACGTGTAAAAGTTTTTTTTTATTCTCTGTGAGATATTTCGATAATGCTTTGTAATTATCTTCAGACTTCATTTGAACTTTTATTTCCTGAATGTTGCCCGTTACAAGGGGTATTATGTGAAAGTTGTCCTTGCCAATAAGCTCAATAATTTTTTTGATAAGAGCATTGGAACTTTTTTCCCGTATATAAATAGGGGGTGGCTTTGGCTTCCTTTTCTCGACTTCAATAGATACGCCCGTCTCAACATCATCCGCGTCTGCCAAGATTTTAAATCGGTTCGATCTCGTGGGCATTTCTATTGAAGCTGGGCTAGTATTGCCACGGTTTATTTTGCGTTGAGAGTTTAGGGGGTCCAGCTTCCTTTTTATTTGGATGTAGCGATTCATACCAGTCTGCACAGCCGGCTTAAGATATTCGTTGTTTTTGTTCTGTTTTTCGGGCAGCGAAGCGGCGCTGCTAGTTGATGATGTCGCTATGCGAGATGTCGATACAATTGCGGTTGTTGTTGTTATGGTTGACGTTGTTAAAGAGATTGCAGTGCTAGTTACGGTTGATGAGCGTAGGTCATTGAATACCTGCATTTGTAGATGCTCAGCGCTCTTAGGCTGCAGAGACATCGATGGTATTGAGGGGGAGCAAGATTGCGCTCTCTCGCTCTTTACGTTTAAATGTTCGGTGAAGTTTGGGGTAATTGACCGCGCTTGAACAGAGCTTGCATTATTTGTGGTTGCTTTAAAAGAGAAGTACGCATTGTTTTATTGTATTTTTTTCCGGAGCACAATAAATATACGTCTGCATGCGACGGCGGCGAAAAATACTTCATGAAATATACTTCATTTTTTTACATAAGTGAGGTATATTCTACAAATAAGTGAGGTATATTGCAGCCTCGACCGGACGAATGTGGCATACACACTTGGCCTCGAGTACGGACTTTAAAACTGGTCTGAGTGCCTCTTTACATAGCCCAGCATGGCATACGCCTTAGGCCTTTTAAAGTCTAAGTGGCTGGAAAATTTTAATTTGCTATCGAAAGATCAACCAATTAAAAAGTGCAAGTTTTAATTAGGCAGTACAAATATCAAGGGACCGCTTACTGTAGCGAGTAACTTGGCAATGTTGCAAATAAAGTGACATGGAAGAAGTTAAGTGGAAGATTAATGGTGCACCAAGAGGACACTCGTCGCAAGTCCTCCTGTAGTAGAAAGCTGTCTCTCATGCAGCCAATGGCCTTATGGACTTTGAGGTCATCCGCATACAACAGAAAACTGGAATGAAGAAAGCAAGAGGAGATGTCGTTTATAAATATAATAAATAGGAGCGGTCCTAAGGAGCTACCTTGCGGAAGGGCAGACGAGGCAATGAAAGGACTAGAGATAGCATTTCTAATAGGAACGTGGCATGGTCGGTCTACCAAATATGATTCAAACCAACCTACAGTAGGGTCTGTGTCAAAGTCTTTAGAGAAGTCCGTATAAATAGCATCAACCTGCCATCGGCGTGCAAAGGGTTCAAGGCAGTGCTTAGAGAACGCCAGGAAAGAATCCATGCTGGTTAAGTGATGTAAAGTAACGGATCAAAAATGTTAGTTTTTTGGTGACTATACACTCGAGTAACTTGGCAATGTTGCAAATCTTGGCGATAGGACAGTAGTTTGTGACGTCTGAACTGAACCTTTGCACCACCTTTATGAATGGTGATCAAGTAATTTTCCATCGAAAAGCAAATGTACCCGATGATAGCGATAAGGAGAACACAAGTTGCAGAGGTGTGGATAACTAAGATATACACTTCTTAATATAGCATGGGGTGATACCATCCAAGTCAGGGGTATGGTCGACTCATTCAAATGACTAGGGGCTTCCAACCTCAAATAAAAGGCTAAATTTTCTGAAGTACTTCCGCTCATCCCAAGCGTCCTTCAGCTCCAAGTTTGAGGCAAGATAATTAGCAAAAAGGTCTTAGATTCCGCTTGAATTTTCAGTACTGCTGACGCCTCATTCTCGATATATTTTGGAGTCGGCAGGATATTTTGGATATCATTCCCGATATATTTTAAACTGTTATAAGGCAGCAAGATAAAAACGGTCGACTGTAGGAATTTGGCGGTAATGGTGAAGGTACTGGCAGGGTCCTGATGCGGCAAGTGGCCGCATATCCCAAAGGCATAGCTTCCAAGATAGCCAACGAGGACCCACATATATTTTCCTTAATCTCCACATGAATGTCCAGGCGCCGGGCGAGTCCAGTCACAGGTAAAAAATAAAGCGATTATAGTCTGGTTCCGGTCCAAAATGTAAATAAACATTCTCTTTATTCGGCAAAAAAGTGAGCAGTCTCCCAGTGGGCGGCCCATCGAAAAGCGAAGATAAGATCGATGGTTAAAAGTTACCATTAATGCCAGCGTCGATTGTTGTTGGTGTCTCAGCAAGGAGAGAACATGATGACCAGTCAAATAATGTGAAGAGGAAGATTAGCGGCTCCAGCGGAGACGCTTGGGGGGGGGGGGGGACCCACGAATCTGCATCGCAGTAACTTCACCACTGCACTCAGTAAAAACGTGAGGTGACATGAGCAGACAATTACAACGTCTGAACGCAAAGAATGATAGATGCAGACGGTTGCAGCTAGATTGCTGAGGTGGGTGTCGTCACGACACCCAACAATCTAGACACTGTTGTGATGTGCAGGAAGAAATGTGATCTCGCATGCGACAAACCAAGACTGGGTTTAAAGAGTTGTTACATCAGCGAACAATTAAGTGCGTTTGACCCTTAATTTAATGGACTACAAATATTAAATGAGTCGTTCAAGCGAAAAAAATCTTCTGCTACGGATGTTGCGATTTTAGAGACAGCAATTCTGACTGATATTAACTGATTATTAAGAAATTTAAAAAAAAACGTTTTAAATTTCAGAAAAGACTGATATTAAGAAATTTAAATATTCCTTCTCGAGTTGATGATCGATACGCTTTTTTCACGTGGTTTTTGGCTGGACGACATATGCATATAAGAACTTCAACCGAGTACGGTAAAGACAAAATAGGAAACATGTTGGAGTCAAACTATCAATTGACCCATCGTCCTATTCTTCACCTTGTTTCAGGCTGGAGGACATATACATTTAAGAACTTCTGCCGAGTACGGTGAAGACAAAATACTTAATCTGTTGGAGATAAACTTTCATCTGACCAATCGTACTCTTCTTTAAAAAACTAACTCTCTTACTCTAACCTCACTAAAATATATTAATTATAGTTTGTTATTGTTATATAGTTTCTCGCTATTGTTGGTCGCAAGCCGACTTCGGTTGCTCGGCTTCAACGTGCTTTATATTTAGCATTAGGCTAGCAAGCTTTCGCTCAGCCTATGTTCTAAGGCGGGCTTTTTCACTCTGGCCTCTTATCTCATTGCCTACGCATCATAAATTGGATCTTTTTGTCTCGCTCCATTTCATATGCACGCAAAATAAACAATATTCTAAAGTTTAAAAATACATAACATTGTGTTATTATTTGGAACGTCATTGAAAAATCTCAATGACCAAGCATTCCAAACCAGTGCGAATATATTTGGTTCAGTTTTGCGCAGTGTTTAAACATATGTATGTATGTATATACTAATGCATATAGTGCATTAGTGGCTGTGAACAAGTATTTTTTTATTTATAAATCGTTTATTAATATAAATAAATGCATAGAAATACAATACGACCGTCAATTGTTATCCGGTCCGCTAATTATAACATACATACATGCGTGCCACTTGTAAGTGCATTAGCCGCGCTTAAGATATACATATATACATTCCACAACTTAGTGTACGGGTCTGAGCGCTCAATGGAATAAATCATGTTCGCCGTGAGCAATTTTAATTATTTATAATCAAACAAATTATAAGAAATATAGCTTGTGGAATACTTTGGATCAGCCAAGGCCGGAATATTTATTTTGATCCAACGTAGTTCAATTATATGGGCGATGAACTCCAGCGGCGCCGTCACTGAAGCTCGGAGTGCTATTTTAAAATGCAAGGCAAAGGGTATCCTCCAGGATTTGAAGAGGATCGAAGGAGCCCTCCATCCAGTGTCCAAGGTGGACGATGCCATGCTCCACGTGCGTCATGACCAATTGGTCTCCATGTACAAGGACTTCAAGGCCTTCTACGGGGAACATGAAGAATTGAATATTTCGAAGATCAGCAGCGACTTGCGATGGACCGTGTCGGAGCTTGTAGCGACAATGCATGCTGAAATAGAGCACGAGACGTCGCTATGCTCTGCACGAGTTGCTGCCAATTCCACCCTTGCCAGCGGAGTTTCCAGTATTCAGGTGGACCCAGCGCTCAGTCTGACTTTTCAAACCGTGTCCCCTCTTCCTCTTCCTATTTCTAGCCAATGATATTTGGAGTGGGGTGAGTTTTACTCGGTTTTCTCAACAATCGTGGGCTGCAATCCTCATATAAGTAAGGTGAAAAAGTTTTAGAGGTTGCGATCCTGTCTTCGGGACTCAGCTTTAGAGGCAGTCCGTTCCTTGGAAATCTTCGAGGAGAATTATTATTTCGCACTGCATCTTTTGTATAAACGATTAAATAACCGTCGGTTGATATTTCAGGCTTATGTAAACGAGATTTTAGGGCTCAATCCATTGGAGAGAAGCTCAGGGGCAGCGCCTTGAGGACTTTCAGATAAATTGAATGCCCATATACGAGCCTGAAAAATTTGGGGACGACAGTTTAGATCGCCGGCTGCATCATTGTCCAGGTGCTTTTTCATAGGTTGGACCCAGCCACTCAGACCAAGTGGGAGGACAAAATGCCTCGAACTCGGATCTCATCCCTACTTGAGAGTCAATGGCAGAATTTTTGGAGCAGCGATGCAAGACTCTGGAGGCTATGGATGTGGCCATGGCCGCTTACGCGCCGAGCACTCAGGTGGAAAGACGTAGAGTCGCAAATAACATAAGATCTAGTCTACCACAGGCTAAATCACTGGGAGCTGAGCACAGATGGGTGCTTGTCCCACAATGCGCCTGTTAAGGTTGTTCCGCCTCTTCCTTGGGGACATACGCATTTGATGCAGCAGGGCCTGGCCCGGTATAGCCTTTTTATTCACAGCACTACTAGAATTAATAGGGGGTGTCACAAATTGAGACCCCTCTGGAGTAGTTATGAGTCCAGACGAACTTTCCAGAGCAAGATCCAATTTAGCACTAAGGATCTGGGATCTGGTAAAGGGTCTAATCTTCCAGATTCAGAACCTTGTGATTAAGCTCATCAATTTGACTGCAAGTATTTTAAAAATGAGCTATCACAATGCCACAATACGTTTGGGATGTTTATTCAACTCCGAAATGGGCAGTCAACTCCGAACGGCCTTACACTCAGGAAGCTGCGTAGCATTAACATCACCACTGCAAAGTGTGAATGCAAAGAATGATAGATGCAAATGTTGAAGTGGGTGTAGTCATGACACCCAACAATCTAGACACTGTCGTGCTATCCAGGAAGAAATGATCTTGCATGCGACCACTAACCATACAAAATATAGACTACCCAATTCATACAACGAAAATGGACGCACAAATTTCTTGCGACAGGCCCCAGAGAGAATTGTACTCTCATTCTTACGCTCTTTCTTTCGCTCATAATCTCACTGAAAATTTTTGGTAGTTCAGTCGCTGAGGGGCGCATCATCAAGAAGGTTGATCCGCGGTTAAATTGATCTTTATATGTATGCGTGCTTACACATTCACATACACGGTTTCATGTGTGTGTGTTCGATTTCGTTTTGAAGACAGCCAAAATTTAGATTTTTGTAACTTTTCAGGCTTGCTACCCTAAAAATGAGGGTGTGCATTATTGTGTTAATGATGAAACAATTTTATTATATGTTATATTCCAGTCTATTTGGAAAAAAAAGTTAAATTTCAGAAAAGACTGATATTAAGAAATTTAAATATTTCTATTCGAGTAGATGTTCAAGACGCTTTGTTCACCTGGTTTCTGGCTGGAGGATATATTCATCACGTAAAATGTGACATGAGTGTTTTCATTTGTTTTGCTACTTAGAGCACATAGAGCTTGTAAAGTATCTATCGACATCTGCTTTTTTGCAATCTTTAAAGCGAGTTATATGCACTCGCCGAAAGCCGCAGCACATTTGGTCTGATAATGCAATTGGAGTATTCCGGCCAACCTCATCTTGGCTGATCCAAAGTTTTTCCGAATTTTTTTATTTTTGACCAAACACCAAATATAAATTTGCTCTTTTTGCTTTATCTGTCACTTTGTATATTTGCAGTTAATTCTGCAACTATCATTTTGCACTCATTTATTAATACTTGTGCTCTCTCGCTCTCTGCCCTTTACTAACTCCCTCCTCTACTTACCTCTTATTAACCATATTGGTACAGTGGTTGAGGGCTGATTTGATTTACAAAAAAAATTTTGATTTCTTAAAAAAATGAACAAAATAAAATAAAACAATAATAATAAAATAAAACAAAAATAAATAAAACCCCAAAAGCAGGAATGTTAAAAAAAAAATTCGGGAATTAAAAATTAAATTAATATAAAAGAACCTGTAGTAGCATAGATTCCTTATTTTTCCTATTCTTTATTTTATTTATTATTATTCCTATATTTTATATCACTACATTAGAAAGGAAATAAATCCGACGCTGCCAACTACAGAGGCATCTACAATTGTCAGCAATTCCAAAGGTATTCGAAAAATAAATGACTCCTAATTTGCAACACCTTTGATCTTCTATCATTTCTCCATGTCAGCATGGTTTCATTAAGCGTATCTTCACCACCACTAATTTATTGGAGTGTACTTCTTTTGTCATTGATGGCTTCCGAAAGGGACTTCAAACGGATGTTATTTACACAGACTTTAGTAAAGTATTTGATTTAGTTAATCAAATACTTCTAGCTAAATCAAAACTCCTGTTGAGTAAACGGAATCTTTTGGGATTTCCCAAAGATCTCCTTACGTCGATCTTCTGCTGCTTAGATGGAAGAACATAGAGATTCTTATTTAAAGATGTACATACCCGCTTAGTCCGGGCTACATCTGGAGACCCTCAAAGAAGCCATCTTGGCCCATTACTGTTTTCTCTTTTCATTAATGACTTGCATCCAGCTTTAACGAACTCGCTCAATCCTTGAGTCAGAGGATTTTGACTCAAACAGTATAATAGAACTTATTTTCTATTATGTTCTGTTGGCCGTTCTCTTCTCCTGTCAACCCGTGCCTGAGTCCTTCAGGTCAGCTCTTTATTCGTTACCAGATACTCCGAGCCATTAAAATCTGGAGGCTAGTACGATGAAGCTTTGGGTTGATACAATAAATGTCGGAGTCACACCAACCCTAGCGTCAGTAAGCCCCACCCCCGTAACTGAAGATACGTCTCTTTATACCGACGACTCTCCTACGCTGGAAGACCCACCCTTCTACCTCGATCGAAGCCCGCTTTTAGACTCACAAGACTCGATCTTGGCCCGACTCTTCCAAGAACCTCTCGATAACAAGACGTCAACGATGCGAGGTCGATGCCCCGTCACCTCCCGTAACCTGCTGCCTTTCAGCACCCTGCACCTTCAGCACCCTGTCCCTTCAGCTGAGCGATTCGTCACCAAAGCCCGCGCTTCCATCACTGTAGTTATTGCCGGCCTGACGCTCTCACACGAATTCCTTTTGCTGGAAGGCACAACGTTGAGCCTGCTTACGATACCACTGTCGATCCGGAGATCTACGACTCCAGTTTCCTTGGGGTTGGCCGCCGTCCAATCCTTCGACCAGATGTCGGAACGGCTACGCAACTGCGCCTCCTTATTGAAATCTGTCGAATAGACAGCCCGCCACCGGAGAAGACGGTATCCGAAGCCACCAGTCTAAAATGCGGAATACCTTTGGAGTTGCCGAGACCATTCCATCAAAATAGGCTGAACCTGTCCTGGCCTTGCTCAAAACTTGTAATGCCGGCTTAAAATGACGATGACATCGGCCCAACACAGCATCGATTCGGGAAGCGCCCGACCTATTAAGCAACATACGCGTAGCAATGTCGTGTCGCGGAAAGTGGAAGTGGTAGCCCTCGTTTCCGACTTTCAGAGGTGCGGCGGCATCCGAGTCCCTGATCCTGATAAAGAAGAGTCGCTCGCCAAACTGTAAGTCACCTAATACAGAAGGATTTCTCTCGTTATGGTGCTCTCTTTCTTATCCTTTCTAATCAACGGCGTTATTTTGAATCGAAAGTATTCCAATCATTTATGCGACTTCCCTAACGGACACGAAGGTGTAACGGTTCAACAGAACCTTCTTGATGACTTAGCGAAATTCGTCGTGGCCTACCAACGGGATTGGGACCTGCTCCTACCCTCGCTCATTGAGTCTATCGCTCAGCTACAAACGAGGTCACTGTTTTCTTGCTGTCACGGCTCAGGTTTGGCCGTGAGCTGAGGCTACCCCTGGAAAAAAGGGTGGATTTAAGTTTCTGTATTAATACTCGTACCAAAATTTTCCGCGCCCCTCTCGCCCTCAAAAATTAAATATTGCAAATTTTAAAACCATCGATCTGCGTTTGTAGGATAGAAGTCCTCTAGCTCTATCTCTTGTAGTCACTACGATTTACCTTTTGACACGAATACAATATATTCTTTTGCTCTACGAGTACAGGGTATAAAAGTGAGATTTTACCAGCCTATTTTATTTACTAGAACTATGAAATAAAAACACTGCTAGCAGACAATTCTGACATGACACTTCTAAAATTTCACTCGTATAAGGAAGATTATATGCGTGGTAATGTGGTTTTACATCTGCACTCTTTAAATAAAAATATTTGTCAGCATCATCAATGTACTTACCAGTACGATAAGTAGGTAACGCGTAAGTTGTGAATCAAATATTTATTATAAACTTTTAGTTTTTTGTCTAATATAAAAACTTTTTACAGCTTTTCTAAAGCATATATTTGGTAAATCAAACGTATCTTAAATAATAATTTTACACAAGAAAATTTTTTGTATATGGAGGTTTATTGCATTGTTTCAGGGAATACCTTAAATTTGAATGATTATTTTATGCAATTTGGAATACCTTTAATTTTTTTTCTAGGCCCAAAAAATTTGTCTTCCAAAAATTGTTATACTCAAAATTGAATTAAGCAAATCAATTGTCTGCTTGAAGGTGACCAAAAACGGTTCCAATGGACGTGGGCTACATTGCAGGACATCTCCGCCAGAAATACCTTAGCCCACGCTAACGCTTCCTCTAATGTGTGGTGCTGATCTTCTTGTACGGGTTTCTTGCATTCTCGTCTGGAAGATTCTATGAAAGTAAATAGCAGGTGTGCATTGAAGTTATAGCTTATACATTTGCATGACGTCTACGGCGCCAATAGCTAGGCGCGGCGACGAATCTCATGATGCGAGCCATAGCGCTGATTACGCAGTTGCACACGAAAGCGCCGGTTATTCTCCGGCGCTCGCTCCTCCATTAAACGATTGAGATGCGCGGCAGCAGCCGCTTGTGTTTGTCCTTGACCTTGGACTACGGCTAGAACGGCGGGCCCAAGAGCAGGTCCGGGAGTAGCATGGGCAGTCGCGGCAACAGCCACAGCAGGTACAGGTAGACCTAACGGGAGCGGCATTACTTGCTGGTGCTGCACCGGTTGCTGATGCTCCTCTGTTTCTTCATCATCATTGGGACTTTCGTAGTCATCCATGGCCGCATCGTTTGTCTCTATCAGTGAGTTTAAAGGGTTTCCATGTCCGACATCTTCTCGAGCCATGGCCGTGGCCATAAGTCTCTGCCGCCGTTCCTCCATAAGGCGATCTCGTTCTTTATGTATATAATCCCGTTTGTTCGGAAGACCTGCAACGTTATTTGCGGACAGGGCAGAGCGAACGATGTTCATATCGGTAGCTTCCATCCACTCATCTGTCTCGGCTACGTAACATTCAGTGTGCGAAATAGTTGAGACACCGTTAAAGCCTCCTATAGCAAAAATCATATCGTCAATGATCTCCAGGCCGAAATTGCTGCGCGAGTGATTCATTTCTCTAATAAAATGCCACGTTTGTGACTCTGGATCAAAACGCTCACCAGTGGAAAGACGTGCTGTGCCATTGAAACCTCCAATGACATATAATTGATTACGAAATGAGACGCAACTGACACCAGAACGACGATGATTCATGTTTGCTATGCGTGTCCAAACATTTGTGATCGGATCGTAGTACTCTGCGCTGTCTAGGCACTCTTGTCCATTGAACCCACCAGTTGCATAGATACGACCGTTCAATGTGCATGCGCTTGCATCGGAGCGTTGCATGTTCATCGGCGGTATTATGGACCATTGGTTGGAATTTGGGTTGTATCGCTCCACAGTATTGAGACGATTGTGGCCATCATACCCTCCAATTGCATATATCATTCCATTAAGCTCCGTCACGCTCACGTAACAACGGCGACAGTGCATCGGCGCAATTTCGCTCCACTTCTTCTTAACTGCGTCAAAGACACGGCATGTGTTAAAATATTCCACGCCATCATAACCTCCAATTGAATATATTTTAAAGCCTAAAACAGCAGTTCCGTGGTAGGCACGTGGTCCGGCAGGGTCTTCTGCATTTATGTTTACCCACCGGTCAGCTCGTGTATCATAAGTTTCAATACATCCTTTTGATGTACCGCCGCTCCAACCGCCTATCGCAAAAATTACCTCATGTGGTAGCCGGGGCATTGCCAGTGGTGGCGTGGTAAGCTTGGGTTGAAAGGGTAGATTAAAAGGCACATATAAATTGGTGCTGCTGAAGGAAGGAAAAGCTATTACCATTACCTCATCAGCCTGTGGGTTCAGAAAGTCCAAATCATACATGAATTTAAAGGTGTCTACTATAAGAGGCTTAGCGGCTTCACACTGGATAACGTACGGGTGTTCCTTGACTTCCTCCATGAAGCACTGTAGAAGGTGAATTAGAAATAGTTAACATTATTTATCAATACATAAATTTTAAACACTTTTTAAATTTAAGTTAATTTTTTTTTAAATTTAATTTAAATAGATTATAGAAATGTGGATTATTTAATATATTAACGACTTTTTTTATATTTCGAGCGAGAACTTGCAAATCACAGATAACTGTGTTGCTCGAACACAGTTTTTTAAGATCATAGAATAAAATTATAGAAAAACTTATTACACAAAATTCAGATTAGAAATAGAAAATCTTCATGATCTACTATCTGTCAAAAAGCATTGTTAATCAATGAATTTTTATAATAATCTTTGTGTTTTGTATATAAAGTGTTTTAACAAACTGTTTTTGTTCGTTCAGCTAGCGAAAAATGCTATGTTGAGTTACCGAGCGTTTTCGGGAGCTTTAATTAATCCAGCCTTTAATAAATAACAATTTTTGTTTGATTCATATATATAAACGCAATATATCTATTTCTCGATTTTATGATTTTTGTTGATACAAAATATGGGACCTGTGCGTAGGGTTGAAGACCGATCTGAGAAATAAAAGACGAGGGAGCACGGCTCAACTTGATGCTGCGGAGGGACCGAGAGATACCGCGAGAGAGCGAGGCAACAAAAGCGCATGACAGCAGATGCAGGTGACCTATCGAATGCACGAGAGAGGGCGACGCGAATAGGGACATAAATAGGGACATAGTGTTGCTACGTGTGAACTCTGCGCGCTTACCAGTACCGCTACGTGCCACGGCATCCCTCACGGCTATTTTTGATCCATTCATACTATATTCAATGCCTATTTAATTCATTCGAAAGCCAATGGCCACTGTTTGTACTCTCCGCCGTTTTCCTAGCTCACTCCGCCGTAATTTAATTTCCTACGTGGTTCTCCCCCATTTCCTCTTTTTTCACTATCGACTTGCTTATGTAGCTGTCATGAAATATTTCAATATTGTGCTACAGATGTATTAACAATAACTTTTTACATATTTATATGTATATTCACATAAATATGTATCATATATACATATTTGGAGATGGTCAAAACGTGATTACGTTACTTGAAACTACCCCTAATTTTTATAAGAAATAAATAAAACTTATTTAATGGCGATTTCTTCACACATAATCTTCGTAGCTTCGAAAGTAAGCCGCTTCAAAGTGTCGCTTCTAGCAGCTTAACGAAAAAGCCGCGTTTAGTTGACTTTTTCACTTTCTCTTCTCTTAATGTCTTGGCCCGATTCTAGTGATACTCCCCCTATATACATTGAAGCTATTTCATTTCAATTTCCATGCACAGGTCCTAATCCTGTCATCTCATCGCTGCATTTCTCGCTTCTGTTGTGAAATAGGCCTTTCAACCACGTGAATCTGTTTTAATCAACGAAAATGAAAAACAAAAATAATCAACATGCGCTGAACAAGAAACTGAAAGCTGAAGAAAAATCCTGAAGAAGAAAAATCAACATAAATTTTCGTTACTGATATTTTTCATGAATGATTGAATGTGAGCAATGATTTTATTCCTTTTACACAAACTGATTGCTTTCAGAAGCAACCTAAATTTATTCACATCTAAGTTTTTGCTTAGTGGTTAAAACTCATGTCCAGTTTAATAGAATGATTAAATTACAAAAAATATTGATTATTATTTTTTTCTCATCTAACACAATGCCTTCTAATGATATAAAGAAAAATGGATAACTCTTGGACTCTTAAAGGTTCTCTTAATTTACTATCTTTTACTATAAACGTTAAACTTTAAGCGTGTTAGTAGATGCTTTCACCATTGATATGATTATAGAGAAACACGACACCCTGCATCATTCAACGATTTGTAAAGGGGCAAGTTTATTAGTAAGGGTCTGCAATAATAAGAAGGAAGGTGAAGGATTGCATCCCAGTTAGGTCGCCTAAGAGAATAAAGTAAGAAATTCTTTTGTACAGAATCTATGAGGGCTTAATGAACCCCATATTGGGGTCTCGACGGACCAAATATATAAATAAGCGTCTGAACCGAGAACGGGACTAAACTAAACGTTCAAAAGAACGCTTTTGTCCTTTTGAAAAATTTTAATGTTAAGATTAAGATTTTTGTATATAAAATTTCTTAGTTCTTAAGATTTCTGAATTTGTTGGGATTGCGTATGCGTATTTTTGAGTTGGATTGATGAATTAAATCTTTTTTGTGTTTTATTTTCGTAATGACAAATTATTACAAAATAACTTCAGTTAGATTTAACTTTTTCTTAGTGTTCAAAAATTGTTAGGGTACTCGTTTAGACATGTTTTTGGATCATTCCACCAAGTAATTTCCAAAGTAGCAAAAATCAATGTGTTTTAAACCAAAAATAGCGAAATGGCAGCTATGCCCCATACCAAGGTACATTTAATCTTGCGTATAATAATTTATTAATTAGTAATGACCTTGTAATACCAAGAGTCAAATTGACTCAACGCTTGTACAGACCGGTATCGATCATATACAAATAATACATAAAAACACAGTATACATACATATAAAGTATACATGAAAACAAAGTTTTGCCCGCAAAGTACCAATTTTGAAAGCAAAAAGAACCTTTAACTTTAAGATGAAGTTAGAACCAGCCTAAACCAATACCGATCATTTCCATGCCAACAAAGATGATTCAACTATCAAAAAATAAATTGCCGCTACCTTTAAATTGGAAGGCATTTTCCAAGACGTCTAACGCGAAGTCAGTGGACTTTTACAGAAAATCGATCTGTAGAGAACTTTGCGTTACCTATACCGGATACACACGCCTGAAACTTTATCTTTCAAAGCCTTTAAGTGACTAAATGTACCTGCGAGACAGAATCCAGCAGCGCTCGGCAGGGGAGTAGCACTCTAGAGTGCACTCTTGGCAGTGCCTACAAGCATTACATCATCAAAACGATACTTGTTGACGAGAGAATTGACGGCAGCGAACCCTAAACGGGAACGGCGTCACTGGAGCCGGAAACCTCGGGAGAGAATCAAAAAATATCAATGCCGAGATGGGTGACCCAATTAAAGGCACATGTTGGCACCTAGTGCCAAGACCTAATAACCCAGCTCCAATAGACGGCGCCAGAAATCACCGGAAACCGGCCAGAAACCAAAATCAGCAATATCAGCGGCAAGTATGACCGACTGACCGGAGCGAGCAAAGCCAGCTAGCTCAGCTGAAACCCAATACATAGCGATCTGAGTCAGTAGACCCAGAACCAGTACTTAGCACGTACTTTCTTTAACATTGATCTTACGACGCGGACTTTCATTAACATTGACCAACTAACCATAGTTAAGCCACCACATATGTAATTATCTGATCTTATAAAAGATCACCTGGTCCAAAATAAAGACAGTTGCGAAACCAGAGTTAATCGTCTCGTTACTCAGTGCCAAGTGCGGTACTCAAAACTAACCTTCTTCGAGTGTTGCTCCCGTGAAACGGACCACAAGTAGGAATCACCCCTACGTAACGCCTCTGAGTGTTGCTCCTGTGAAACGGACCGTCAGTAGGACCAATACGCTACGTAGCCTCCGTGTGTTGCTTTCAACTGCCGGAGGGCTTAATACCCAACATACCTCCACCACAGCTGCAGACAGCCAACCGGACTTCAGCTCATCGCTACAACATACCGACCTCATACTGATCACCGCAAGCGACTTTTCAACCCGAGCAGACCCTTGTACAGGTAATTCAGTCAGACTATTTATAAGTCTGACTACGACTCCGGGACCAACCATTACGCCCGTGAGTTCAAGTTCGACGATAGTGGCCACATACGCTCTACGGTCGAATCGGTCAATCATTACCAACAGCATGTTCCCATGCTTGGACCTTGGCAATGGTCCTACGAAATCCGCACATACCATCGCCCATGGCGGGATCTGGGTCAGCATTTTTCCTGCTGTCTGCATCTGACTTGGTTTCTACCGCATGCATGTTTCGCACTGCCTAACATACTTCCTTTCATACTTAATACTGCCTGACATGTCCCTTTGCAACCCTGGCCGCTTTGCAACCCTGTTGGTAAGTCGTGGTTCTCCTTCAGAACCTTCTGTCTCATGTCCACCGGTACACACAGCTTCCACGACACCACTTCTTCACTACCGGCTCTATGTGGGACATGTCGGTAAACCAGGCCCGCTTCCTCCATGTACTCTGGACGTTTCTGTGGGTTATTTCGTATTTTCTCCTTTGGTGCGCTTATCCATATACACTTAACGACTTCACTTAACACTGTGGCACTTCTTAACTGTTCTATTATCGGCTGGCGGGAAAGTGAATCTGCAACCACATTTAGCTTACCTTTTTCTGTAGCTGATTACATAGTCGTACTGTTGCAGCTCAAAGACCCATCTCGCATTCCTACCCAGTGGGCTATCTATGTTGATCACCCAGTGGGCTATCTATGTTGTTCAGCCATTTCAGAGCCATATGGTCCGTGATCACGTCGAATTGGTACCCCTCCAGGTAGGGTCTCATCTGCCAAACCGCCCATATTATGCACTCCTGTTGCACTGTTAGGCACTCCCTTTCCGTCGCCGAGTAATTTTAAAGCGCCCCCATCAGCGTTCGACTTGCGTAAGCAACCACTCATCCGTGTGCTGCGTCTGTTTGCAGTACGAATCTCTTTGAGAAATCCGGGCATGCCAAAGTGGCCCAGGTACAGCAGCTCTTCCCTGAAGAAATGACACTTATCCGCGTTTATCTTTAAGTGCGCCGCCCTCAGTCTCCGGAATACTTCCTTCAAGTTTGCCATTGTGCGCCCGATCACGATGATGTCATCCTGGTATGCAAACGCGTGGGGAGCCATATCCGGGTCTATGACCTGTTCCAAAGCCCTTTGGAACGTTGCCGAGGCTGAATGCAAACCAAACGCAAAGCTACTGTCTACTGAAGAGAAAATTCGTCACGTGTTTTGGACGAAAACAATAAAGCTTTAAGCTTTGGTGCTGCCAACTGTGTTAAAAACATAAAAGAGCTTAAAACAGCTGTGCGTCGGTGCTGCTAACTCGGCGAAAACAGTGAAAAAGCTCTTTATCAGCTGTTTTTGGTGCTGCCATATCGGCAAAAAACAGTAAAGCAGCTGAGTGCAGTGTGGCCGTGCGTTGTCAGCATATTTGTGACTAAATTTGCTGTAAACTTTGGCGCGTCGAATTTAAATTCGAAATTTAAGAATGCCGCGCGGAAGAGGCTGCCGCAGCCGCTGCTGCATCGTCCGACGCCCCCGCTGCTACCCTGTTCGCCGTCAAGCTGTCGCTCGTTGCTCGTGTCGCAATTGCTGCTGGTCATGGCGCTGTCTTGGCCGAATTGTCCGCCACCCAGCGTGCTGTACGAGACGCTCTGATAGCGCTGATGCTTCGGGTGTCCGAGTTGGAGACTCGGCTCCATGCCTCCGCCGATGATGACGACGCTGCGCCCTAACGTCGTTGGACAAGCCGGTTAAGGGGACCGACCCGGAGCTCTCCAGCCGGCAGATCGCCGAGAAGGTGCGCAAGGAGGTCGCGCCAGCACTTGGAGATCGAGTCCACGAGGTCCGAGAGCTAAAGCGTGGCGGAGCCATCATCATAGAGGAGCTGTACGAGAACAACCTCAAGGAGGAGATGATCGTGGCGGACTTTAAAAGTCAGTGCATTTTGCATCGAAGCCATGGACCGCAGCTGATGGAGGTACTACGAACGTGACTCTGGAGGTAAGCGAGAAGGCTCTGGCCACTTAAGACACCGGAAGGGTGTATATAAAGTGGTTCAGCTTCTGCTGTTCCCAGGTACGGACGTATGCCTCCCATCGTTACGTGGGCTTCGACCACATGGGCCAGGATTGCTGGCTCCAGGTTTAAGTGTCCGCCAGTGCGGACCGGGGGCCATGTAGCGGCGAAGTGGACCAATCCGGTGGACTGCCGAAATTGCCGCTTTAAGGGTATAGCTTACACCGCTTTCCCGGTGTATAGCGCTGTTTTGGCACGTGTGAATGCAAGACACTAACATATCTAGGCTCTTGCATATTAATTGCCAGGGTTGGTATGCTTCGTTCGTATGAATGACCCCAGCGTAGAGTGCACTTTGGTGGCAGGTGTTTGTTGTTAGTATGTAATTCAAGTTTTCCGAGTCTATAGATCCGTACCTTTAGTACATGAATGCGGTACTACCCCAGGTGAGTAGCAATCCTGTCATTCTTGGCCTTGACGCGAACGCGTCCCCCCCCTCTTCCATGTTTGCGAGGCACCGCAAGGTGACTCGTAAGCGTGTTAAGTGGTGGACGCGTGAGTAGAAAGCCGAGCAGCGGTCTGTCCGGTCTCTGAGGAAGATATTCCAAAGAGCCAGAAGGGCCAATGCGGAAGGCGACCCAGCTTAGGGATCACCTTAGTACTCGGGTTCATAAGTACAAGCATAGGGTTTTGCGAGTGAAAGAAGACAAGTGGCGCTCACCTGGAACAGGTAACAGGTTGGACGGGGACAGGTTTACGGGGGAGATTTGTAAAAATGTCTGGAAGTCCATTCCAGATCACTTATACGAATTGTACGGGAGGTGTGTGAGTGAGGGGATCTTTCCAAGTGCATGGAAATGCACAAGGGTGAGTGTGCTCTAAAGTCAACCGATAGGGTCCGGAGCAATCCGAGGTCCTTTCGGGGCATCAGCCTCGTTCTAGTTCTTGCAAAAGCTCTGGAGAGAGTGCTGGTGGAGCGGCTGCAGGATAGCGTGGGGAGCCAGATGTCTGATAGGAATTTTGGCTTCCGTGAAGGGAGGAGTGTGGGGGACGCTTGGAGGAGCGTTAAGGACTCGGTGAGATCCAGCAACTCCAAGTACGTCCTCGGTGTGTTTGTGAATTTTAAGTGGCTTTCGATTACCAGTGTTGTTGGGCCCAATTAAGTTGGGCCAGTGTGATTCGGAGGTTGAACGAGTGTTGGTGCCGGGACGTAGCTCTTTGGAATAGCTATTTCTCGGGACGAAGTGCGTGTGTGTTGGAGGTGAATGAGGTTGTTAGGAAGCATGTGCCTCGTGGTTGTCCACAGGGTTCCATCTGTTTATTATTGCTAAACCAATAATAAAATAACAATTGTGGGCAACTTACACAAACCTTTAGTAATTTTAAAGCGAATAAATTCAATGAAGTTGAAATTTCAATTACTCTTCTCCTCAACTCTTCCACTCTCCTCGACAAAGAAGAAGCGGGATCAAACTTCGCATTGCACGTGTCGCGCAATTGCTGGGACTTTCACCTCACCGAGTCACAGCACATATCACCAGGATTGGTGATAACTCAAAAAACACCTGTAGGTGTTTAGGTGTAGGTGCGTTCTCCATAAGATCATGTATGGACCCTAAATTTTATCATCTTGTGAGACCAGCACTAGAAGGTCGAATGGACGCTTTATTCGACGTCGATGTATTACCATTTTAGTTGCTGCCAGCTTATGCGGAAAGAAGCTCCAAATCAATACATTACTCCACTCACACAATTGGGTTGGATCGTGTTTGGCTATAATAATGAAACAAAATCACATGTGGTAACTATTCGATGCCATCAGACTAATTTTGATGCTTTGATGAAGAGTTTTCTATACTTTCAATACTTGGAGAAAATTTTCACCTTAAGCAACTCTCTGAAGTCACTGCAATAGCTCGACATCACATGATTACTCCTAGTGGCAAACATTATTTCGCAGAATGTACTCTTTCATACCGTGCCGTGGTAAAAGAAGACAGAACGCCGACCAAAGTTCGGGCAGTGTACGTCATCCTGTATATGGACCAGGATGATACTCAATTTCAACGCATCTTATATATATTGAATGTAACAATTATCTGTTATTCTTAAAATTAATTATTAGCAATAAGGCTAAAACTATTCAACAGAGATTCAATCAAACATTTTATTACATCAAGGAATAATTAATGCGAAAAGAGGTTATAATTTTTATAAATAAGACGAAAAGGATCATGTTTCGCAAATTTCGAAAACTAAAAATTGGTAACCAAAGGGGTCGGAAGGACCGGGTTACTCTGTTTGGAACAGAAACAAATATTTTTTCAGTAACAATTTTGAATCAACTTGACCAAGAATGATCCTATGAAGGAGCATGAACCCAGCACAATACGACGACGCACTTGCAATGGAGGTTGTTGAGCCAAGCAGAAAAGGGCGAAGCTGCGTAAAATAAGTTATATATATTATAAGTCTGAGTAGCGGCGGCGGGTTATCGACAGTTCTGGTTTTGTTTACTTCTCCCCCATTCGCATGCGCTTTGGTGGTAGTTGTAGCGCATGCGCTTTGGGGAGCTTTTTTGTAGAGCTGCTGCACACTAGCAAATATTGCATTTGTGTGCGTTCATATTGCTAAATTCATATTGCTAAGCTTTGCTTCTTGTAATTTTGTTATTGATTTGAGCGACTGCAAGTTGGGTTAGAGTTGAACTCTCGAAAATAAAGACTGAAGCTGGATTGAACTTGACCTCTGGAATTATAATTCATTTGGCCGCTATTAAAAACGATTAATAGCATAACATTTGGTGACCCCGACGTGATATCATCCCGTTCAATTATCGTGATCAGCATTAAAAGTGCCACTGAAACACCGTTGTTGGTTTTGTTGTCGCAAAGTTGCATTTCAATTTAATTGCACAATGGAATCTGGAGCTGAAGTTACTGCATCTGCTGCGTCAAGCCGTGAAAGGATGCTGCGGAGACGCGCCGAGGTAACATGTCAGGAAATGGAGTTACTGCATCGGAAGGTCAAGGCTGCGATGCAGACCGACGATTCAACCATTCTGACCCTCGAGTCTATGGAGAAGCGTCTGCGCGACCGTTTCACCACGCTGCAGGAGGAATTGGAGGAGCTAAACTACAGCGAGATCGAGAGCGATTTATATTGGCGATTCTCTCAGCTGGCTACGGACGTGCACGTTGACATCCAGTGGGGTGAAGTTAGGGTCACTCTACGCTTTTGGATGCTACCAGTGGTGCTGGGATGTCAAACGCTCCTTATAAGCCTGCTCCCTCATTGCCCCCGTTGCCAATGCCAACATTTAGCGGTGGCTATGCCGAGTGGCCGGATTTCTGCGCCCTATTTAGGACAACCATTGACAGCCACCCGCACTTGACCAAGATGGAGAAGCTCAGGTGGCTCATTTCCTGCCTGCGGGACTCAGCACTGGAGACTGTGAGGGCGCTTGAGATTACCGACGCGAAATATGATGTTTCCCTCGACCTTTTGCGCAACCGTTTCAGCAACCGTCGCTTAATCTTCCAGGCTCACATCAACGAGATCCTGCAGTTAAGGGTGGTTGAGCCGGGATCCGTTGCTACTCTTCGAGAATTATCCGACCGATTCAATGGACATATGCGGGCCCTTATGAGTTCCGGGACGTCGGCCGAAATTCAAGGATGCCTCCTCATCCAGATCATCTTTCAAAAGTTGGATCCTGCCACAAAGGCCAAATGGAAAGACTCTCTGGCAGGAAGCACTGATGATAGCCTGCCAACTTGGGAATCTATGGCTCGGTTTCTGGAACAAAGGTGCCGTACCCTAGAGACGGTGGATTTGGCCTTAGCTCCGCATTTGTCAGCGAATCAAGCGGGCCGACGTAGGCCATTTAACAACCGATCCTGCATGCTCCTGAATGCTCCGCCTGCTTCGTGTGCCCTGTGCGGCATCCTGGCACACGCTGTGCCGCCTTCTTGCCCAAGGTTTCTCGCCTTGTCAGTTGAGGAACGATACGATGAGGTCAGACGTCTTGCCCTCTGCTTTGTGTGCCTCAAGTCTGATCACTTAGCTCGCGGATGCTCATCCTCCCGCTGCCCAACTTTTAATCGCCGACATCATGCGCTATTGCATCCTTGCGAGCGTTTATCTAGCGCCACTTCCGTTCCTGCTTCTGGATCAAATCCGGCCAATGTAGCTGGGGTTGCGACCTCTCAGGCTCCTCCTGTTAATGCTCTTGTTGCACAGGATCGCAGCGCTGAAATAGTGTTCTTGCCCACCGCCCACATTCTCGTCCGTGGCAGATCAGGAGCCTTTCTTCCTTGTCGAGCGCTACTTGACTCCGGCTCCCAAGTTCACCTCATCACATCACGGCTGGCCAGCCAATTGCAGCTTCATCGGTCCAAATGTTCTGTAGCAGTGACTGGCCTTGGAGACGCTGAATTTACTACGGATGGAGCCTCGGTTAACGTTTGCCTGAAGTCTCGCCTATCCACGTATTCCGTTTACATTGAGGCAATTGTGTGGTCTCACATCATAGAGCGTCAACCTGGCCTGAACTTAGATGTGTCCAATTGGAAGGTTCCCGCCAATGTGGTTCTAGCTGACCCGGACTTCCACAGAGCTCAGCGTGTGGATCTGCTGATTGGAGCAAGCCTGTTTTTTGATCTGCTCTCAGTCGGGCAAATCCAGCTAGGAGATGGTCTGCCACTGTTGCAGAATACACGTTTTGGATGGGTAGTTTCTGGAGGAGGTTGCACCCCGGGAAACCCTCGCTTGGCCGCCTCATGTAGGATGATTCCTGCTGGCCCAGCAAACTCTTTTGACGATCGCTTCGATTATCTTCTCCGCCAATTCTGGGAAGTGGATGCCTGCACTGCGCCTATCGTTCAGACTACTAAGGAGGAGCTTGATTGCGAGGCCCACTTCGTCATGCACCACGTCCGGCTTGAATCAGGTGCCTATTCAGTTCGCCTTCCAATCAAGCACAGTGTGGAGCTGTTAGGGGAATCCTACGCACAGGCTTTGCGGCGGTTCCATTCACTTGAGCGCAAGCTGGATCGTCATCCGAATTTAAGGACCCAATATTCGTCTTTCATCAAGGAATACTTGGATCTGGGTCACATGTCTCTGGTGCCGCAGGAATTGCGAGGTAAGTGCCAGTATTTCCTTCCCCACCACTGCGTCCTGAAGGAAGAAAGTTCCACTACTAAGCTGAGAGTTGTGTTCGATGGTTCGGCTGCTACGGCCTCTGGCTATTCCCTCAATGATGTCCTGATGTCCGGCCCCGTGATTCAGCCTAAGCTTTTTCACACATTGCTTCGGTTTCGGTCTCACCTTGTAGCTTTGACTGGGGACATTTGCAAGATGTACCGCTGCGTAAGGGTCTTTCCGGATGATAGTTTTCTGCAGTGCATCCTCTGGAGAGATTCTATCCACGATGACGTGAAGGTTTTTAAGCTCGACACCGTGACGTATGGCACAAAGCCAGCGTCTTTTCTATCTGTTCGCTCAATGCACCAGCTGGCTAAGGATGAAGGTGCCGGTTTTCCCGTTGGCTCTCGTGTTGTCCTTCAGGATTTTTATGTGGACGACCTTATATCTGGTGCCCCAACGAAGACTGAAGCGCTTGAGATAATAGCTCAGACATCGAGCCTGTTGAACAAGGGTCAGTTTCAATTAAGGAAATGGTGCTCCAACATCCCAGAGGTTTTGGAAGGCGTACCCGAAAGTGATAGAGAGTCATACTTGAAATTTGACGATGGCAGTCCGTTCACAAAGACTCTTGAATTAGCATGGGAGCCTTCTGCTGACCTGCTGCTGTTTTCCTTTGAAGCTCTTCAGCCCACCGCCAAACCAACCAGGAGATCTATACTATCTTCCGTCGCTCGGTTTATGACCCAATGGGCTTGGTAGGTCCTGTCGTCACTAGAGCAAAGATCCTATTGCAGAAGCTGTGCCGAGAAAATTTGTCATGGGATGAAAGCCTTCCTCAATCCCTTCTCTCCGAGTGGTTACAGTTCTGCTCCAGTTTTGACCAAATTCAGCGAATTAAGTTTCCTCGGTTAGTCATTCCCTGCCAAGAAAGGCTGGAGGTCCACGGATTCTGCGACGCTAGCTTAGATGCGTATGGAGCTTGCGTGTATGTAGTGTCAGGTTCTGATTGTCGGCTGTTATGCTCAAAGAGTCGAGTGGCACCCATTAAAACTCAGACAATACCGAAGCTAGAGCTATGTGGAGCTGAGTTACTAGCAAGACTGATGGCTGAAGTTGCTGGAACATATAAAGGAGATTATTATTGTTGGTGTGACTCCTTGGTTGCCCTATCCTAGATTCAAGATGAACCTGCTCGGTTTAACGTGTTTGTTTCTAATCGCGTTTCTTCCATTCAGGAGCTCACCAAGGCAATGAAATGGCTTTATGTTCCTACTGCCGTCAACCCAGCCGATCTACTGTCAAGAGGTTCTCTTCCCACTGAGCTATTAAATTCCCAGCTTTGGTTCCAAGGCCCTCCATTTCTTCGTGGTTCCAAGGATGATTGGCCCATCGCTATTTTGACCGAAAAGGCAACCATCGAACTTCGCGCCAGGACTTTATTGGCTACGGCTCCACCCAGGGATATCGCCGCATTGTCAAGGTTTGCCAACTCGTTTCCCTCCCTACAGAGAGTGTTCGCCTACATTTACATATTTTGCCGCCGCATCCGTCACGAAGGGATTTCTGTTCAGGATCTCAAAGGAGGAACCCATCTGCTGTTGCGCGTCGTCCAGCTTACCGAGTTTAAGGAAGAGATAAGCTTACTAAGGTCACGCAGATTGGTTCCGCCCTCAAACCCTCTGGCCTCGCTTGCTCCCTTTGTGGATGATGATGGTTTGCTTCGTGTTGACGGGCGATTGCGGAACTCTGCATTGGATTTTGACGGACGTCACCCGATCATTCTTCCCAGAGGCCATCCCGTCACTTCAGCTATAGTAACTCACTTTCACGAGAAGAACCTGCATTCTGGCCCTCGGGCACTAGTTGCGAAAATCCGTTCTTAATACTGGCCCATTGGGGGGAGGAAGACCGTTTCAAGGGTTGTGAATAAGTGCGTACGCTGTTTTCGCGCAAAGCCTCGTCTACTGGAGCATGTCATGGCCGATCTTCCTACCGAGAGAGTTAAAGGATTCCAATGTTTTGATGTCACAGGTGTGGATTTTTGCGGACCGTTTTTCTACAAGGCAGAGACTCGGAATAAGGGCCCTATTAAGTGTTATGTAAGCCTATTCATCTGCTTCAGCACGAAGGCAATCCACTTGGAGTTAGTTAAGGACCTTTCCACCGCTTCGTTTCTGAGCGCCCTCCAACGGTTTATTTGTACGCGACGTAAACCCAGACAGATATGGTCGGATAATGCCACCAATTTCGTGGGTGCCAAGAATGAGCTTATGGAGTTGAAGCGAAGATTCCTCAGCCAGGATCATCAGGCTTCTCTGCACGATTTTTGCCTGTCTGAGTCTATCGAGTGGCGATTTATTCCTCCACGCTCTCCCCATTTTGGTGGTCTGTGGGAGGCAGCAGTGAAGACGGCTAAGCACCATCTTTATCGTGCAGTTGGTCCCGCAGTTCTTGGCTTCGAGGAATTAAGGACTTTGTTGTGCCGCATCGCCTCAATTATTAATTCTCGGCCCCTTGTGTCGATTTCAGAGAATCCTGCGGATCTAGATGTTCTGACGCCGTCTCATTTTTTAAATGGCGGACCGCCTTCAACATTCATCAAAAGGATGGGTGGCAGAGAGTCTCCTTCCTGCAGCAGGTTTTCTGGGCTCGTTGGAAGGAGGAGTACCTCACGCTGTTGCAGCAGCGTTCCAGATGGCGCACCCCTGGCCCTGTAATTGCTGTTGGAGACATAGTCCTGGTGAAGGATGAAAATCTACCCCCAATGAGGTGGCCTCTGGCCAGGATACTGGAGCTGGTTCCTGGGCGTGACGGAGTGAACCGTGTATCCGTTCTCAAAACAGCGGTTTGAATGACTAAGCGTGCGGTGTCACGGTTGTGTCTGCTGCCTGTCAAGGATTCGGTTGAAGATCCAGCCTTCAACGGGGGAGGATGTTGAGCCAAGCAGAAAAGGGCGAAGCTGCGTAAAATAAGTTATATATATTATAAGTCTGAGTAGCGGCGGCGGGTTATCGACAGTTCTGGTTTTGTTTACTTCTCCCCCATTCGCATGCGCTTTGGTGGTAGTTGTAGCGCATGCGCTTTTGGGAGCTTTTTTGTAGAGCTGCTGCACACTAGCAAATATTGCATTTGTGTGCGTTCATATTGCTAAATTCATATTGCTAAGCTTTGCTTCTTGTAATTTTGTTATTGATTTGAGCGACTGCAAGTTGGGTTAGAGTTGAACTCTCGAAAATAAAGACTGAAGCTGGATTGAACTTGACCTCTGGAATTATAATTCATTTGGCCGCTATTAAAAACGATTAATAGCATAACATTTGGTGACCCCGACGTGATATCATCCCGTTCAATTATCGTGATCAGCATTAAAAGTGCCACTGAAACACCGTTGTTGGTTTTGTTGTCGCAAAGTTGCATTTCAATTTAATTGCACAATGGAATCTGGAGCTGAAGTTACTGCATCTGCTGCGTCAAGCCGTGAAAGGATGCTGCGGAGACGCGCCGAGGTAACATGTCAGGAAATGGAGTTACTGCATCGGAAGGTCAAGGCTGCGATGCAGACCGACGATTCAACCATTCTGACCCTCGAGTCTATGGAGAAGCGTCTGCGCGACCGTTTCACCACGCTGCAGGAGGAATTGGAGGAGCTAAACTACAGCGAGATCGGGAGCGATTTATATTGGCGATTCTCTCAGCTGGCTACGGACGTGCACGTTGACATCCAGTGGAGGTGGCAAGGTTTATGGGGTTGCTCACTCTACGCTTTTGGATGCTACCAGTGGTGCTGGGATGTCAAACGCTCCTTATAAGCCTGCTCCCTCATTGCCCCCGTTGCCAATGCCAACATTTAGCGGTGGCTATGCCGAGTGGCCGGATTTCTGCGCCCTATTTAGGACAACCATTGACAGCCACCCGCACTTGACCAAGATGGAGAAGCTCAGGTGGCTCATTTCCTGCCTGCGGGACTCAGCACTGGAGACTGTGAGGGCGCTTGAGATTACCGACGCGAAATATGATGTTTCCCTCGACCTTTTGCGCAACCGTTTCAGCAACCGTCGCTTAATCTTCCAGGCTCACATCAACGAGATCCTGCAGTTAAGGGTGGTTGAGCCGGGATCCGTTGCTACTCTTCGAGAATTATCCGACCGATTCAATGGACATATGCGGGCCCTTATGAGTTCCGGGACGTCGGCCGAAATTCAAGGATGCCTCCTCATCCAGATCATCTTTCAAAAGTTGGATCCTGCCACAAAGGCCAAATGGGAAGACTCTCTGGCAGGAAGCACTGATGATAGCCTGCCAACTTGGGAATCTATGGCTCGGTTTCTGGAACAAAGGTGCCGTACCCTAGAGTCGGTGGATTTGGCCTTAGCTCCGCATTTGTCAGCGAATCAAGCGGGCCGACGTAGGCCATTTAACAACCGATCCTGCATGCTCCTGAATGCTCCGCCTGCTTCGTGTGCCCTGTGCGGCATCCTGGCACACGCTGTGCCTTCTTGCCCAAGGTTTCTCGCCTTGTCAGTTGAGGAACGATACGATGAGGTCAGACGTCTTGCCCTCTGCTTTGTGTGCCTCAAGTCTGATCACTTAGCTCGCGGATGCTCATCCTCCCGCTGCCCAACTTTTAATCGCCGACATCATGCGCTATTGCATCCTTGCGAGCGTTTATCTAGCGCCACTTCCGTTCCTGCTTCTGGATCAAATCCGGCCAATGTAGCTGGGGTTGCGACCTCTCAGGCTCCTCCTGTTAATGCTCTTGTTGCACAGGATCGCAGCGCTGAAATAGTGTTCTTGCCCACCGCCCACATTCTCGTCCGTGGCAGATCAGGAGCCTTTCTTCCTTGTCGAGCGCTACTTGACTCCGGCTCCCAAGTTCACCTCATCACATCACGGCTGGCCAGCCAATTGCAGCTTCATCGGTCCAAATGTTCTGTAGCAGTGACTGGCCTTGGAGACGCTGAATTTACTACGGATGGAGCCTCGGTTAACGTTTGCCTGAAGTCTCGCCTATCCACGTATTCCGTTTACATTGAGGCAATTGTGTGGTCTCACATCATAGAGCGTCAACCTGGCCTGAACTTAGATGTGTCCAATTGGAAGGTTCCCGCCAATGTGGTTCTAGCTGACCCGGACTTCCACAGAGCTCAGCGTGTGGATCTGCTGATTGGAGCAAGCCTGTTTTTTGATCTGCTCTCAGTCGGGCAAATCCAGCTAGGAGATGGTCTGCCACTGTTGCAGAATACACGTTTTGGATGGGTAGTTTCTGGAGGAGGTTGCACCCCGGGAAACCCTCGCTTGGCCGCCTCATGTAGGATGATTCCTGCTGGCCCAGCAAACTCTTTTGACGATCGCTTCGATTATCTTCTCCGCCAATTCTGGGAAGTGGATGCCTGCACTGCGCCTATCGTTCAGACTACTAAGGAGGAGCTTGATTGCGAGGCCCACTTCGTCATGCACCACGTCCGGCTTGAATCAGGTGCCTATTCAGTTCGCCTTCCAATCAAGCACAGTGTGGAGCTGTTAGGGGAATCCTACGCACAGGCTTTGCGGCGGTTCCATTCACTTGAGCGCAAGCTGGATCGTCATCCGAATTTAAGGACCCAATATTCGTCTTTCATCAAGGAATACTTGGATCTGGGTCACATGTCTCTGGTGCCGCAGGAATTGCGAGGTAAGTGCCAGTATTTCCTTCCCCACCACTGCGTCCTGAAGGAAGAAAGTTCCACTACTAAGCTGAGAGTTGTGTTCGATGGTTCGGCTGCTACGGCCTCTGGCTATTACCTCAATGATGTCCTGATGTCCGGCCCCGTGATTCAGCCTAAGCTTTTTCACACATTGCTTCGGTTTCGGTCTCACCTTGTAGCTTTGACTGGGGACATTTGCAAGATGTACCGCTGCGTAAGGGTCTTTCCGGATGATAGTTTTCTGCAGTGCATCCTCTGGAGAGATTCTATCCACGATGACGTGAAGGTTTTTAAGCTCGACACCGTGACGTATGGCACAAAGCCAGCGTCTTTTCTATCTGTTCGCTCAATGCACCAGCTGGCTAAGGATGAAGGTGCCGGTTTTCCCGTTGGCTCTCGTGTTGTCCTTCAGGATTTTTATGTGGACGACCTTATATCTGGTGCCCCAACGAAGACTGAAGCGCTTGAGATAATAGCTCAGACATCGAGCCTGTTGAACAAGGGTCAGTTTCAATTAAGGAAATGGTGCTCCAACATCCCAGAGGTTTTGGAAGGCGTACCCGAAAGTGATAGAGAGTCATACTTGAAATTTGACGATGGCAGTCCGTTCACAAAGACTCTTGAATTAGCATGGGAGCCTTCTGCTGACCTGCTGCTGTTTTCCTTTGAAGCTCTTCAGCCCACCGCCAAACCAACCAGGAGATCTATACTATCTTCCGTCGCTCGGTTTATGACCCAATGGGCTTGGTAGGTCCTGTCGTCACTAGAGCAAAGATCCTATTGCAGAAGCTGTGCCGAGAAAATTTGTCATGGGATGAAAGCCTTCCTCAATCCCTTCTCTCCGAGTGGTTACAGTTCTGCTCCAGTTTTGACCAAATTCAGCGAATTAAGTTTCCTCGGTTAGTCATTCCCTGCCAAGAAAGGCTGGAGGTCCACGGATTCTGCGACGCTAGCTTAGATGCGTATGGAGCTTGCGTGTATGTAGTGTCAGGTTCTGATTGTCGGCTGTTATGCTCAAAGAGTCGAGTGGCACCCATTAAAACTCAGACAATACCGAAGCTAGAGCTATGTGGAGCTGAGTTACTAGCAAGACTGATGGCTGAAGTTGCTGATCTTGGAACATATAAAGGAGATTATTATTGTTGGTGTGACTCCTTGGTTGCCCTATCCTGGATTCAAGATGAACCTGCTCGGTTTAACGTGTTTGTTTCTAATCGCGTTTCTTCCATTCAGGAGCTCACCAAGGCAATGAAATGGCTTTATGTTCCTACTGCCGTCAACCCAGCCGATCTACTGTCAAGAGGTTCTCTTCCCACTGAGCTATTAAATTCCCAGCTTTGGTTCCAAGGCCCTCCATTTCTTCGTGGTTCCAAGGATGATTGGCCCATCGCTATTTTGACCGAAAAGGCAACCATCGAACTTCGCGCCAGGACTTTATTGGCTACGGCTCCACCCAGGGATATCGCCGCATTGTCAAGGTTTGCCAACTCGTTTCCCTCCCTACAGAGAGTGTTCGCCTACATTTACATATTTTGCCGCCGCATCCGTCACGAAGGGATTTCTGTTCAGGATCTCAAAGGAGGAACCCATCTGCTGTTGCGCGTCGTCCAGCTTACCGAGTTTAAGGAAGAGATAAGCTTACTAAGGTCACGCAGATTGGTTCCGCCCTCAAACCCTCTGGCCTCGCTTGCTCCCTTTGTGGATGATGATGGTTTGCTTCGTGTTGACGGGCGATTGCGGAACTCTGCATTGGATTTTGACGGACGTCACCCGATCATTCTTCCCAGAGGCCATCCCGTCACTTCAGCTATAGTAACTCACTTTCACGAGAAGAACCTGCATTCTGGCCCTCGGGCACTAGTTGCGAAAATCCGTTCTTAATACTGGCCCATTGGGGGGAGGAAGACCGTTTCAAGGGTTGTGAATAAGTGCGTACGCTGTTTTCGCGCAAAGCCTCGTCTACTGGAGCATGTCATGGCCGATCTTCCTACCGAGAGAGTTAAAGGATTCCAATGTTTTGATGTCACAGGTGTGGATTTTTGCGGACCGTTTTTCTACAAGGCAGAGACTCGGAATAAGGGCCCTATTAAGTGTTATGTAAGCCTATTCATCTGCTTCAGCACGAAGGCAATCCACTTGGAGTTAGTTAAGGACCTTTCCACCGCTTCGTTTCTGAGCGCCCTCCAACGGTTTATTTGTACGCGACGTAAACCCAGACAGATATGGTCGGATAATGCCACCAATTTCGTGGGTGCCAAGAATGAGCTTATGGAGTTGAAGCGAAGATTCCTCAGCCAGGATCATCAGGCTTCTCTGCACGATTTTTGCCTGTCTGAGTCTATCGAGTGGCGATTTATTCCTCCACGCTCTCCCCATTTTGGTGGTCTGTGGGAGGCAGCAGTGAAGACGGCTAAGCACCATCTTTATCGTGCAGTTGGTCCCGCAGTTCTTGGCTTCGAGGAATTAAGGACTTTGTTGTGCCGCATCGCCTCAATTATTAATTCTCGGCCCCTTGTGTCGATTTCAGAGAATCCTGCGGATCTAGATGTTCTGACGCCGTCTCATTTTTTAAATGGCGGACCGCCTTCAACATTCATCAAAGATGGGTGGCAGAGAGTCTCCTTCCTGCAGCAGGTTTTCTGGGCTCGTTGGAAGGAGGAGTACCTCACGCTGTTGCAGCAGCGATCCAGATGGCGCACCCCTGGCCCTGTAATTGCTGTTGGAGACATAGTCCTGGTGAAGGATGAAAATCTACCCCCAATGAGGTGGCCTCTGGCCAGGATACTGCAGCTGGTTCCTGGGCGTGACGGAGTGAACCGTGTATCCGTTCTCAAAACAACGGTTGGATAGACTAAGCGTGCGGTGTCACGGTTGTGTCTGCTGCCTGTCAAGGATTCGGTTGAAGATCCAGCCTTCAACGGGGGAGGATGTTGAGCCAAGCAGAAAAGGGCGAAGCTGCGTAAAATAAGTTATATATATTATAAGTCTGAGTAGCGGCGGCGGGTTATCGACAGTTCTGGTTTTGTTTACTTCTCCCCCATTCGCATGCGCTTTGGTGGTAGTTGTAGCGCATGCGCTTTGGGGAGCTTTTTTGTAGAGCTGCTGCACACTAGCAAATATTGCATTTGTGTGCGTTCATATTGCTAAATTCATATTGCTAAGCTTTGCTTCTTGTAATTTTGTTATTGATTTGAGCGACTGCAAGTTGGGTTAGAGTTGAACTCTCGAAAATAAAGACTGAAGCTGGATTGAACTTGACCTCTGGAATTATAATTCATTTGGCCGCTATTAAAAACAATTAATAGCATAACAGAGGTAGATCAAGTAATTTTAGCCGACAACGATATGCTGGAAGTCGACAATCTGTGTCCCAGATTAATTTTTTTAATGCAAATAAAAGAAACCGCTTTTGCACAGATTCAATACTCATTTGATTAAGCTTGTATTGCGGACTTCAAACGCATGAACAATTTAGGGATAGGTCGAACCAAAGACACATACAGAGTCTTAGTAGTGAAGGGATCATCAAACTCCTTTGACCAGCGCTTGATAAAAGCAAGGGTTACTATACTAGGTAAGTCGTAAACAAAAGTCGATAAATAGAAGAGGTGCCAAGTGACTGCCTTGCGGAACATCGAAAATCCCTTGCTGTGTAAGGGAAATTATGCTTTTGCAATCATGTTGCATTTGCAAAGTTATAAGTTTCTCTAGCAGCTTGGGAATTGCAGATAGTTTAGAAATTCCGCGGTAGTTATCAAAAAGTATTTTTAAACCTTTCTTATGGTTAAATGGTGGGATATTTCCCAACGATAATTTTTTCTGTCGTTATTCTTTAAACAAGTACTTTCGAGATTAATTATGTCTCTATATAAGCTTATATTAGTAATATAAAATGAATCTGCGTATGATTCATAATTAAGAGCATCTTTGGTATCCTTGTAAAGAAGGAAATCATGGTGTGTAAAATCCATAATTTCTGATTTTGTTGTGGCTACCAGCAATAACAAGTACACTATTAAAATCATTATCTATCTATATATAATAATTTTGTTAGGAAGCTTTTTCTTAACTGTTGAGGTAGAGTGTGCTCTTTATATTTGTCCGTTGGGCGTACTTTGTCGATATATTCCTTTAAGATAGATCCTAAGTTTTTCATACTCTATTATACGTATAGTATTTGTAAACACATTAATCGACTCGAGTATTGTATACCTTATTGCTTAAACTGGTTTAAGGGTTTTCGGGTTTCATGTATACATTCTTAAAACTACTCTCTGCTGAATGCTGATCAGCCGAATACCTTCGACACGCTGAGCCTAATTCGTGGGACCACAATCTTTGGAGCAACACCAAATAGCTCAAGAGACCTAACAAACGGATTCCAGCCATTATAAGTTCAACCGGCTCTTGGTGTCGCTCCAACGAGGAAAAAGCAGAGACTTTTGCTCTACATCTGCAGAGAACATTCACGTCGTTTAACTTATGCTCAGCCACGGACGCCATCAATACACAAGCTTTCATAGAGTCGCCCTGTCAAATGGATCTACCGATTCGAACAATTCAAGAAGATGAAGTAAAATGCATAGCTTGAAAACAGCCAAAAGTCCTGGTTACGATGCTATTGATGCATCAACTATAAAATGTCTACCTCCACGTGCAATTGCCTTTCTTACGGTCATCTATAATGGTATCATTAGGCTCCATCACTTCCCCTCACAATGGAAGTGTGCGGAGATCATAATGATACCAAAACCCGGGAAGCCCGAACAGGATCCTCTCTCCTACCGTCCCATCAGCTTACTAGCAATACTGTCCAAAGTATTCGAACGAATATTTTTGGCCAGGCTATTGCCGGTGTTGGAAGACGGCAACTTAATCCGAGAGCACCAATTTGGATTTAGGAGTCAACATGGAACCCCAAGCAATGCCACAGAGTCTCATCAACGATTTTGAGTTCGTTTGAAGACAGGAAGTACTGTTCTGCAGCATTTCTAGACGTACAACAGGCGTTTGATCATGTCTGGCACTTAGGCTTGCTTTATAAGCTCAAGTCCATGCTACCAGCCCCATTCTTTCTGCTGCTGAAATCATACTTACATAGGCGGCTATTCTTTGTTAGATGCGAATGGGCTAAGTCCGAAATCTTCAAAGTAAAAGCAGGTGTACCCCAGGTAAGTGTGTTAGGCCCCATTTTGTACACCCTTTTCAGTGCAGACATTCCAGTGCTTGAAAGATATGATCTCGTTGTTGCAACCTACGCCGACGACACAGCATTTTAGCCCCTTCAACAGACCATGTAGAAGCATCAGCAATCCTGAAACAACAACTCTCAAAACTGGAACCGTGGCTGCTAAGATGGAATGTGGTCGTCAACAAAAGCAAGTCAGCGCACATAACATTCGCAACTCGCCCTAAAAGCTGCCCGGAGGTCAGGCTGAATGGCACCACACTGCCTGTAGTTAATAAAGTCAAATATCTCGGCCTAACACTTGATAGAAGACTAACCTAGGCAGAACACATCAAAAACAAAAGAAAACAGCTCAGTCTGAAACTTCGGCAAATGAAGTTGCTGCTGGGCTACAGATCCCAACTGAGCCTTAGAAACAAAGTCCTGCTGTATAAAGTGATACTCAAGTCCATATGGACGTACGGGATTCAGCTTTGGAGCACAGCCTCAACTTCTAACATCGAAGTATTGCAACGCTTTCAAAGCATCGAAGGCGAAGGCTAGCTAAAGCACCATAAATCGTAAGAAACCAGGTCATCCACAAGGACATTGAGGTTCCAAGTGTAACCGAAGAAGTCAAAAGATAAGCTTTGAAGTATCAGAAGAGGCTGGATCGACACTGCAACCCGCTGGCCTTGAACCTGCTTGACAACAGCCAACATCGCCGACGACTGAAAAGGAACCACCCCCTTGATCTTCCATTTAGGCCACCCAAGGAGTGGTAGTAAACATTTCCTTTTAAACATGTAAAAAATGAAAAATCTTTTGTCATCCCCTTTGCTATAGAATTTACTTATTATCTTTAGATAGATAAATTGTAAATACAATTAAGAAAGAAAAAAATTTAATATGCTCGCAAAATAAACAATATTATAACGTTTAAAAATACATAACATTGTGTTATTATGTGGAATGTCATTGCAAAATGTTAATGACATAACACAAAATATAGATTTGCTTATTTTTCTTTATCTGACTCTTTGTATATTTGCAGTTAATACTGCAACTATCTTTTTGCACTCATTTATTAATACTTGCGCTCTTGCGTAGCTCTCTCGCTCTCTCCCCTTTACTAACTAATAAAAGGAGGCTCTACTAGAGGCTCTACTAGAGGTGGCTCTACTTACCTTTTATTAACCGTATTGGTGGTGGTTAAGGGTTGATTTGTTTTACAATCTCTTAAACAACAAAAAAATAAAATAAAAAATCCCTTTCCCTTGCTACCCCAAGAGCAGGAACGGTAAACAAAATTCGGGACTCGATTTTCCCGTTACTGAGCAAAGCTTGTCCGCCTTGTCCTCCATGACATTACTTCAAGTAATTCCAAGGAATGCCCTGGAACTAACCCCCGTAGCATCCGCGTGTCAAATAAGATTCGCTGTGTTCGTAAAGCTGACTTTCACAAACTTAATTGGGCTTGGCCATTATTCAGGCTTGCACAGACATAAATATCCTCTTAGAAAAATTGTATCTTCAAATAATCCTCCTTGGTTTACAAGGTGCCTTACCCAATTTAAAAAAACATAAAGATTAAATAATATAAAAGAACCTGTAGTAGAATAGATTCCTTAATCCATCTCATTCTGAAAAATAGTTTATTACTGGATCTTCAAAAGGTTAACCCAGTCTATTCGCCAGTCCCGATGGAATACCAGGCTGTGTGCTTAATTACTGTGCCAAGGCTCTATGGAAACCTCTACAAAAGCTTTTCAACTATCTTTGGAATAAGTTTAGATTTTCCCCTTAAATGGAAGGAATCTTTTATAATATCTCTACAAAAAAAAGGAATTAAATCCGATGCTGCCAACTACAGAGGCATCTCCAATTGTCAGCAATTACAAAGGTATTCAAAAAATAAATAACTCCTTATTCCTTGCTCTTCTATCATTGCTCCATGTCAGCATGGTTTCATTAAGCGTATCTTCACCACCACTAATTCTACGATCTTCCTATACTCTTTACTCTTTTGTGAGTCTGATGTCCCAAATATGGGGCTCATTAAAACCGTATGGAATCTGTACAAAAGAATTTCTTACTATATGTAATGGATGCAATTCTTCACCTTCCTTCTTATCATAGCAGACTCTTACTAATAAAATTACCCCTTAACAAATCGTAGAACAATGCAGGGTGTCACTACACAACCGTATCAATGGTGATATAGATAGCTACTAGCCACTAGCAACAGAAGGACTTGAAAGTTAGCCATTTTAGTTCGACCTATGCTTATCATGATCCGCTTAGGGTTATATTTTTGAACTACATCTACATCTGTCTCTATCGCTTTATCACGCTCTCCTCTCCATTTAATCTAAAAACTTGTATTCATAATTTCCTACAAGAGTCGTACGTTACACGGCGCCCTCTGTCGGTTGAGCGGGAGGTAGGCTGTACGTATGTAGAGAGAAATTAATTTCCATGTGCGAGCTCTCGATCGCACATCGCGAGCTCTCGATCGAATCAATAATCTTATAAAAAATCACTTTCTCACTCATAAACCTGTATCGAACTAACCGAACCGAACAAGGTTCGTTACTCAGTGCACATAACCGCAGTACTTAAAATATCCTCGGCGAGCTGCTCCCGTCAGAAGGACACACCCGACGGGGTGGCCAGCCTTCCGTAGCAGAACCTCAACTTTTATCCCGCTCGGCTCCCCTCATCCAAGTCTCAGCGAGTAGCGTCTAACTCAGAGCGGCCCATAGAAGAATACAGGAAAACATGAATTAATTAATAATAGGTTTTGACTACGGAACCAAGACATTAACAGAGAAAAAAGTGAAAAAGCAAAATGCACGCGCCACCGTCGTTGAGCTGCTAGAAGAGGCATACTTTCGAAACGACAATGATTATGTGTCAAGAAATAGCCATTCAATAAAATTTATTTCAATTAACGTAATCACGTTTTTGACTATTAGGAACCTCCCCCGCCCACCATTTAATCGGAATATTCGGATATACATATTTAAATATGTAAGGAAAACAAATTTATTGATAATACGAATCATAACATTGAAATATTCCCTGACAGCTGCGTAAGCCAATCGATAGTGAGAAAAGTGTAAATAGGGGAGAAGCTCTTAGAAAATGAATTTTCGGCAGAGTGTGCTACGAAATCGGCGGAAAGGGTAAACAGTGGCAATCGTATGAATTGACTAGGTATTGACTATGGTATGAATGGATCGGAAGGAACAGAAAACGAGAGATTCTGTGGAACGCAAAGGTATGTGAACAAGTAGAAAATCTGCGCAAAGCAACAGTCCAGGATGTGAGCTAACACCGCTCATTGCTACAACGAATATTCGGAAAAAGCAATGGGAGCATAGGGCGTAACGGCAAATTTATTTTTTAATTAAAAATTTTTATTTTTTTAATAACATTGTATGTAAATTATTATGTAAATTAATTGCTTTATTAGATCAACATATATATGTACCAATGATATATATAGATACTTTGGGCGTGGAATGAGCGTTCATCACCGATATGTTAGCTCGTCAATAGGTTTCCTAATTCGTTAGTAAATAAAATTTCTCATTCACTAATTAAGCTTGTACTAATGCCAGAAACCAATCCGCTAAAGGAAAATGAAATACACCCTATATACAACTTTCAATTCCTTTTTCAGAGAAAAATCACCGTGCAGGATCCGAACAAAGGAACCAAAAAAATCCAGTCAGAATGCAGCCTGTGTATATGTAAATGCTGAAGCTGCGGCGGGAACTATACTGCATGCAATAGGAGCAATCCTGTATATAATCTCAAAAGGTGTCTTATTAGAGACGTAGGTGCCCCTCACCGCTCAACATACTAATCAGCAAAACTTCTTTATACCATCAACAACTACGCCAGAACTCCCTTTCGATACCCGGGAATGAACACTGAACTATTAATAACTAAACTACTAATAATAAACTTCTGTTCAAAAGAACTGCACTGTACTGAAAAATGTCAGTATAAATCAGAGCTTTCAAATAACAGTTCACCGTTTCTACTTTTAAAAAAAAATGTCTCATTTATGGTCCCTGTGTATAAATTTTCTGGAAAAAACCAATATTCGTATGATTTTGCTTTTGCTTCTGCTTCTGAAAAATGCAGAAGTCGCCGTCGAAGCAAATGTAAAAATAAAAAAGCGACCAAAATCAAAAATCAGCAGCAGCCGTCGCTTTTCGTTTTCTTGCTTTTTGCCTTGCTGTTGCTTTCGATCATGAGCATAAGTCAAAGCTGCAGCTTTTGTCGACTTCCAAAAATGTTCGGAAGTCGCATAAGTCGACGCATTCGACTTTTTGCTACTTTTGATTTTGGTAGATGTTGCTTTCGATCAGCAGCGTAAGTCAGCTGCCGTGGTTTTCGATCTGCGACAAATTCCTTAAGTAGCGTAGCCGTCGCGACCTTTCATTTATTACCTATGATTTTGAAGAATTATTTAGCAATTAATTAATTTGTACTTCTTGTATTTTTATACCCTTGCAGAGGATATTATAATTTTGGTCAAAAGTGTGCAACGCAGTGAAGAAGACATCTCCGACCCTATAAAGTATATATATTCTTGATCAGGATCACCTCCTGAGTCGATACAAGCATGTCCGTCTGTCCGTCTGTCTGTCTGTTTCTACGCAAACTAGTCTCTCAGTTTTAAAGCTATCGACTTCAAACTTTGCAAACATCCTTCTTTCCTTTGCAGGCAGTATATAAGTCGGAACGGCCGGGATCGGCCAACTATATCCTATAGCTGCCATATAACTGATTGATCGGAAATGCCATAACTTCGTTGTTTTTTAAGTTAGAAGGATGGGACTCCTCCTGCCATAGCTGCCATATAACTGATTGATCGGAAATGCCATAACTTTGTTGTTTTTAAAATAAGACGGATAGGACTTGCTATTGATTCCTCTTTTGGCAGACTTATTCGATCTGCTAAATTTCATAAGGATCGGCCGACTATATCCTATAGCTGCCATAGACCTGATTGATCGGAAATGCCATAACTTTGATGTTTTAAAAGTTAGAAGGATGGGACTTACTATGGATTCCTCTTTTGCTAGACCTATTCGATCTGCCAAATTTTATAAGGATCGACCGACTATATCCTATAGCTGCCATATAACTGATTGATCGGATAGGACTTGCTATGGATTCCTCTTTTGGCAGACTCATTCGATCTGCCAAATTTCATAAGGATCGGCCGACTATATCCTATAGCTGCCATATAACTGATTGATCGGAAATGCCATATCTCTGTTGTTTTTTAAGTTAGAAGACTGGGACTTTGTATGGATTCTACTTTCGGCAAACTAATTTGATCTGCCGATTTTTATAAGGATCGGCCGACTATATAAGATCCGATATATATCTAACAATATAAGCTGCCACATATCTGCAAGGGTATATCAACTTCGGCTCCGCCCGAAGTTAGCTTTCCATTCTTGTTTTTGTTTAAATTTGATCAGTTTATTTACCTTTGACTGAGAGTATGAAAAAAAAGTCTTTTGGATATTTGTCAATTTGATTTTTCTCTTTGATACATATGTCGTGTTGTTCGACTTGATTCTTTTTTTTAACTTTTTTTCGTTTTAACTGGTATTTCTATTAATAGAAATACGTCGCGGGCCAAATAAAAAAGTGCATCAGTTTTTCAAATTTTAAAACAAGTCAGGAGTTGATGCAAGACTCCTCACATAATGTGAGGGATAGTGAAGAAAAATATTCGTTTGTTTTCTGCTTATTTGGATGGCGTGCAAATGAGCCAAGCCTCAAAGAAGAGCCAATTTCGGACAAACTTCGTCAGTTATACGAAAATCGAAAACTTTATGTTTACACAAAAACAATTACCTCTACATTACTATATTTTGGATTTTTATAACGAGCTAAGCTGCGGTCTCTTCACCTAAATGCGCTCGCACATTAGAAATAGTTTCTTTTTAATTTGGAACTGGTTGGTTTGCGGGAGAACTTTATAAAAGGAATCAGTATAACTAAATTCCTTTTATATTTAATCAATATGATGTCATTTGAATATCGAAGGTTTGTTGTTTTTGAGTAAAAACCCAAAAGACCGTTTGAACTTGGTTTTTTTTTTCGCTTTTGAAAACTCTTAGTGTGTTAACACTCAAGTGATTCGGTCTCTGTGAGAAAATGTAACTCATCTGTTAAAGCTCAACCGAAAACCTAAATATTTCAAATCAAAGGGTTTTCTCTCAGAGAGAGCAAGCATATTTTGTTTTTTTTTCGGGTATGTTATGATATAAAACTAAATGTAAAAACCAGTTATTTACAAGTTCTTGTATAAATGGATTCCATAAGAATTTAATTTTGGATTCGCGCGTAGTGCTGCTCGGCGCTGGGTTAGCTTGGGGCGTCCCACTCTTCTTCTTTCTTGCGGGTTCCACTCCAAAGCCATCCTATCTATGCTGTCTCGCTCTTTCCTAAGAGCGTGACCAAATCCATCCATTTCCATTTCTTTTGTTTCCTTATCTGTTGCTGGAGAGCGGAGGGTCGTCATCGGGTTGGGGGGGTGATTGTTTTTCTGATCTTGTGTTTTGTTTCTTAATCGTTATTTTTCGGTCGATCCGGTGATTAGCCGAGTGCAACCTATCTCAGAAGTGGGGCTGCCACCTAACAACATCTGGGAATGCCGGTTTTCGGTTTTCGTGCATATAATTATAAATAGAAAGAATCCGATAAGAACTTTCACTATTTACATCATATGCGCGAGCGCCGAAAACTTGCAGGGCCATGCACTTGACATGAGTGGGGCTCGAACTCACGACCTCACGCTTAGCGAGCTAGTACACTAACCACTAGGCTATGAGGCCCCCTATTTTTTTGTAATTTAGCCTGAAGAAACTTTTAAAGATAAGGTAACTGTTCCGATTTTCGATGGTGGAGCATTGTCCAATTTTCTAATCGGAATTTGATCCAAACAATTTTTTATTTTTCTAAAAATAAAAACCTTTTAGGTTGGAAAGAAAATTTTTACTGTCAAAATCCTTTGTTGTGCCATTTTTTTTTTGTTTTATTATACAACTACAAAGTAGTAATAGATTATACAGGACAGAACACATTCTTTGGTATGTCGAAATTTCATTACGTTTAAAGCGAGCAAGTTTCATGAGAATATGTCGTAGATCAGCAGTAAAAAAATCGGTCGCAATGTTTAAATTTAGCACCATGAAAGGTGCTCCAAAAGGCCAAGTCTGCTAATCCATCAGTAAAATCATTTAACATAGCCACGAAGCTATGTTATTTTTCAAATGGATGGTGATTGCATATCCTACTCATAGATAGTTTTTAAGGGAGTGGGCATAAACCAAAACAGATGATTTATAGTTTGTGTGGGCATCATGGTAGGGTATGCAAGCAACATCCGTTTGAAGAAAATCAACAAAACTAACCATTTTGAATTTTATACATGAATAAGTAAAACATAACATATAACATGAGTAAGTAAAACATGAATGGCCGACTTTCCGGACTGTATGATACCCGGATTGCGGGCATTTTTACTCGGTAAATTTTTTTTAAGGGTAATTGTAGGCATCTATTATGAAAGGATGAGTGGAAATAAAGGCACAAAATCAAGGTCGGAAAACATTTGTAGTCAAGAGTGTTGTATTTTACCCTAGACCATTTTCAGAAAGCTTCCAACGCATTCCTCGATCAGTTACGAATTTAACCTTGCCTGTGCTGTCGACCTTGAAGTCGGCTTAGAGAGTCCTCAGATTTCGAATAACTTCGTAATTGCCATGTTTTCCAATCGTCAATCAAATAACGAATGATAACGAGTAAACAAGTGGAACAAATATCGATGTGCATATCTATGTATTTACGTATGCATTTGCATGCTAATTTTGCCAACCACCCAAGACATTCGTGTGTTTTTTATGATTGTTCATAAGATCCTCGTACTCGTATTGTACTCAACCATAATTCAAAATCACGACATTTATCTTCTTAGCTTAGTAAGCTGGAATAAAGACGTTTCTATTAATTGCTGCTCCTTATTTTATAAATAAAAATAAATAAAATGATTTATTATTTTTATTTTTTCCTCCGACCTGGCCTTGGTCGTCTGAGCTTTCGTCGTCCGAATTGGTATATAAGTTTAAACCGAGATAGACTTTGTCATTTTTGTCTACATCCTTGCTGCAGTTGTCCTTTTCATCCTCCTAGCTATTTCGCAAGAATGGAAGCAATTCGCTCAGTGATGAGCGTTGCAGCCAAGAATGATATGTAGTTTGACGATAGAGAATACTCTATCGGAAACAAAAGAAATCAATTCTCGAATGTTATAGCAATGCCGATTTATGTGGATTTATGTGGCCGATTTATACAAAGACTGGAAGATATACATCAGGAATCGTCATCATGTTCGCATCATGCAAAAGTCAAAGACAGACAATGGTGCTGCAAAATAAATCATTTGTCTAAAAAGACTATTTCCCTATTCCTCAGGCCAATCATGCTGCTGTCGAACGGTTGACTCAAAATCCAGAATTTCAATAAAGGACCAAACATTTAGCCAAAAAAACTATCTTCATTAGAGAGAAAATAGTTTGGGTGGAATTCGATATCGAACAAATTTCGACTGACGAACAGAGCCGAATGACAAACATGAATATATCGATATACTTAAAAGAGTTCGCATCGCTTAGAGCTTAACCTTTAAAATATGTAAGAACAAGAGAAAATAAACGTGCAAAGAAAATTAGTAGTTTTGTTAAAAAAAAGGTTGAATATGGACAAATAATCAAAAGTTATAAAATATCTCTCCGCGAGTTCCTTAAATTTCAAAAAATTTGAGAATACTTCGTCATAGCCTTTCTTAAAGTAAGCCTTTCTAACTCGGAGCAGAGCTGAGCACATGCTTTTGAGGCCTCACAGCCTCAATTTTGACTACGGTTATTTTGGGTAATGCATAGGCCGTTAAGACTTATCTTTGTGGTTAGTTCCAAACCACTTTTATACCCGACCATTTCCTGATTGGAGGAACTTTATAAGCACCCTCAGAGGAGCCTTCGCTTTCAGCCTAATTTATCAACGTCCGCTTTGTCGCATTCTATGCATTAGTATTAGTTATAGAATAGTGAAATATTGACAGGAAGCCAAACGTTTTCTAAATGTAGTACTTCATTAATATGATACAATTATCGGTCGTCTTGACATAAATAAGTAAAATATGATATTTTAATTGTTTGCGAATCCCATTGGGCCTTCATGAGAATAAGATGCCCCCTCACCTGAGGAATTCGCATTGGTTCTATTCCTCGTCTCATCGATTCCGTTCCTATGTTTGTACTCGTCTCTCTTCCCCTCTCTCATCAAGTTATAACCTTCAATTGAATATGTGGTTTTCAATATTTAAATTTATTTTGTACGACTTAAAATGGCTTGAAGATATAAAAATATGTTCCGCTCTCATTCGCTATTCGTTTCGTTTCTGATCGTCTGTCTGATGGTGACCAACTGGTAGCCCTTGATGACTTTAATATCCCTAAACTCATGTAATTTAACGTTGATAATTCACCATCTTTATTACTTAGCACGCAACACGACTTCCCCGTGGGCATGTTTGACATATCACTCGGTCAAATTAACGACGTCAGAAATTTGTTAGGTCGGCTGCTGCACTTGTGTTTTGTTTCAGATCCTGATGGAACTAAATTTTCCAGAACTTTGCCCCTTTCTAATCCTGAGGATCCATATCATCCCACTCTTGAGGTTTTAATCGAAACCAATACATTCCGAATTGCTGGAATGTGAAGATATAAACATTGCCTTACATAATTTTTGTTCCCTTGCAGAAGGTATTATAATTTTGGTCAAAATTTTGCAACGCAGTGAAGGAGACATCTCCGACCCTATAAAGTATATACATTCTTGATCAGGATCACCTTCTGAGTTGATATAAGCATGTTCGACTGTCCTTCTGTCTGTTTTTACGCAATTTAGTCTCTCAGTTTTAAAGCTTGCATGCAATATATAAGTCAGAACGGACGGGATCGGTTGACTATATCCTATAGCTATCAAAGAACTGATTGATCGGAAATGGCATAACTTTGAAGTTTTTAACCAAGAAGATTGGGACTTTCTACTATTCTATTTTGGAGAAACTTATCCGATCTACCAAATTTTTAAGATTGGCCGACAATATCCTTTAGCCGCCCTGTAATTGAACGATCTAAAATGACAAAACCTTGATATTTTAAAGATGCTTGGGACTTTTTCCAACATTTTTTTTTTAATTGATTTCAAAATGACGTTCTTGTAAAGTTCATAAACTATACTCGATCCTATATATATGTAACATATATAACAGCTTATATTAGTTTATTAACTGCAAGGGTATATTATCAACTTCTGCCCCGCCCGAAGCTAGCTTTCCGTTCTTGTTTTTAAATGGCCTCCCACCATTGGCATCAAAAAGTTTTCTTTCCCACAAATACCAAATCGCTGAGCGAATTTCTACTAATTATGGAATTATTTCTTCCGAATTATGGAACTCACTCCAAAAAAAAAAAACCAAAAATGTCTTGCAAGTCACACTATCAAACTGCATGTAAGATAAGAATTTTTAATCTTTGGTTGGCATCTTCAAGTATATTTCTGGTATTTATACCAGTTAACTTTCCCTTGTTGTTTCCGATAGCATTTTATCAGCATTATGCCTACAACCACACGACCCCAAAACCTCCTCTACGACTCCAAAAGCACCCGTGACGCCACTCTAAGGCGTCTCTTTTAGCGTCGCCCGTACATATACTTTTACTCATAATGTAGAAGTTGCACAGTGGGTAAATTACTGAAAATTAATAATGAAATTAATCGAATGAAATACGATTAAATTAATCGAAATCGTTTCGATGAATTTAATTTTCAAATCCACCTCCCCTAAAAGGAAGCTCTTTCTGAGCCAGAGTGTCGTTGTCCTCTTTGAGGATCTTCTAGGTTTGATCTGTTTGGTGGAATCGTTTCCGGAAGCAATGCTGAATGTGTGGCTTGGCGAATTGGAAGGCATCGTTGTAGATATTACAGCACGCAAAAAAAGCTGGGTAAGTTAGATGTTGCGGAGCTCAGGTGCGATCTGCTCGTCAACTTCAACCACTTTCTCCAACCAGCCGTATTCCTAAGAAACTGAAGGGCAAGCAATAACACCACCAACTCAAGCGGCGCTGCCGACTGCGACACTGCTGCCTTTGCCAGATTGAAGCTTTCCTTAGGGTAGAATTGAGTTAATCATACTCAAAATATTCGTTTCCAAATAAAGTAAAAAACAATCCAAACTTAATCCAAACTTTATTATTTAAAACTCACGGAAAGTTACTGCCGCCCGAGTAGGGACCACATCACATACGAAAGTACAAAAAGTCAACTAAATATCGTGACGTCGGTCAAAATGCAATAATTCAAAGTTAAGGAGGATGTTAACAACGATGCACAACGAGGGACAGTAGTAGTTTAAACCTCTGGGACCTCCATAAATGAGCATTAACGACCCATCATGGAAATTTATGTAAGTTATGTTAAATATAACGAGTAATTAAAAAATTAGCAAAAAGGAAATGAGCGTAAGAATCATAAATAAAGAACAAGGAGTAAAAGAAACTATTAAAACAAATAAATTAAATTAGAAAAAAAAACATTGTTATTAAAAACAAATAAATTGGGTAACCAAAATTCAAGAAAATATAATCTCACTGGTGTTGTGCCTAAAATAAAATATTCTGGCCTTACTCTTAGAGCATTTTCACCCCATAAAGCAAAATTTGTATCCCGCCTTATGTCGGATGCCACTGTGGATGATGTCAGGAGTTCAGGAGTTAGCTCCTAATGAATTAGCTGTTTTTAAGTTTAATTTTAAACATAAGCGTAGTACATTTTCTTTCAAAATAATAATACCTGAATTCTACCTTGAAAAATCACTTGATCCGACAGCCTGGCCTGAGCAAAGGATTATTCACGAATTTTTAGCCAAAGACCCTCTAAATGCCAACTATGCCGATTCTGCTCCAAAAAACTGAACAAAAATGTATTTTCTTGCTGCTACCAAACCTTTCGTAGTATGCGGGTAAATTGAGCCAATTTTTTACTAAGAGTGCTTCTTTTGATTTGCTATTGCGCTTACCGAAACAAGACTTAATTCCTCTGTCTTTGATTATGAAATTTTTGTTCCCAAGTTCACTGTGATTCGAAAGATCACTGTAACGCTACCAGCTTTTTGATAGCGGGCGAATTAAACACGAATATCCGATTCAATTTCAATAATTATTATGGGTTCAATTAAACCCCAATATATACAGCCGCTCCAATCAATGCCAAATATACAAGTGCCAAAACTAAAAGCTTTCGCAGAAGCTTTACAAAAGCTCCCAAAGTGCATGCGCTACAAAGAACAACAAAGCGCATGCAAAGCTGGGAGGATCAAAGAAGATAGAACTGCTGATTACGGGCAATTAGTGGACCACTGCGGCTAGTTACACTGATAGAACTAATTAGTGATAACTATAATAATTGATGCTGGCACAAGTCCCAACAGCCACCATTCGCAGGCGGTGTCCTCATTTTTGTTAGTAATGAATACTCAGCTGAAAGGATTACCCTTTCCCGAATCAGTTTGGAATCGAGTTCATTGCTGTAAAAATTTCAGCTGGTCCGTCTCATATTTTCCTCACTTGTTCCTATATACCTCCATTGGTTAATGATACGGTATGATTTCACCAACTTGAGACTATTAAGTTTTTTATTCTCTTTGCATCAACCTATTCGTCCGATTAATATGATCTCAATTCTATATACCCTTATAAAATTCCGCACATAAACAATATTTACTTGTCTAAATTTTATCATCTTGAGGCTTCTAATTCTCTCTCAATTCATCTCTCAACCATAACGTCCCTAGCTATATACGTAGGTACTGCTCTGATATGCTACCCTCTTACTACCCTTTTTAATATATCTTTGCACCTTCCATGCCTTTCCAAGCGATGGAATGAATCATTCATTATTCCGCTTCATAAGAAAGGTTCTAAAACACTTGTTGATAACTACCGCGGAATTTCTAAACTATCTGCAATTCCAAAGCTGCTAGAGAAACTTATAACGTCGGCGTTCTGTCTTCTTTTACCACGGCACGGTATGAGAGAGTACATTCTGCGAAATAATGTTTGCCACTAGGAGTAATCATGTGATGTCGAGCTATTGCAGTGGTGACTTCAGAGAGTTGCTTAAGGTGAAAATTTTCTCCAAGTATTGAAAGTATAGAAAACTCTTCATCAAAGCATCAAAATTAGTCTGATGGCATCGAATAGTTACCACATGTGATTTTGTTTCATTATTATAGCCAATCACGATCCAACCCAATTGTGTGAGTGGAGTAATGGATTGATTTGGAGCTCCTTTCCGCATAAGCTGGCAGCAACTAAAATGGTAATACATCGACTTCGAATAAAGCGTCCATTCGACCTTAACGAGTTCTAGTGCTGGTCTCACAAGATGATAAAATTTAGGGTCCATACATGATCTTATGGAGAACGCACCTACACCTAAACACCTACAGGTGTTTTTTGAGTTATCACCAATCCTGGTGATATGTGCTGTGACTCGGTGAGGTGAAAGTCCCAGCAATTGCGCGACACGTGCAATGCGAAGTTTGATCCCGCTTCTTCTTTGTCGAGGAGAGTGGAAGAGTTGAGGAGAAGAGTAATTGAAATTTCAACTTCATTGAATTTATTCGCTTTAAAATTACTAAAGGTTTGTGTAAGTTGCCCACAATTGTTATTTTATTATTGGTTTAGCAATAATAAACAGATGGAACCCTGTGGACAACCACGAGGCACATGCTTCCTAACAACCTCATTCACCTCCAACACACACGCACTTCGTCCCGAGAAATAGCTATTCCAAAGAGCTACGTCCCGGCACCAACACTCGTTCAACCTCCGAATCACACTGGCCCAACTTAATTGGGCCCAACAACACTGGTAATCGAAAGCCACTTAAAATTCACAAACACACCGAGGACATACTTGGAGTTGCTGGATCTCACCGAGTCCTTAACGCTCCTCCAAGCGTCCCCCACACTCCTCCCTTCACGGAAGCCAAAATTCCTATCAGACATCTGGCTCCCCACGCTATCCTGCAGCCGCTCCACCAGCACTCTCTCCAGAGCTTTTGCAAGAACTAGAACGAGGCTGATGCCCCGAAAGGACCTCGGATTGCTCCGGACCCTATCGGTTGACTTTAGAGCACACTCACCCTTGTGCATTTCCATGCACTTGGAAAGATCCCCTCACTCACACACCTCCCGTACAATTCGTATAAGTGATCTGGAATGGACTTCCAGACATTTTTACAAATCTCCCCCGTAAACCTGTCCCCGTCCAACCTGTTACCTGTTCCAGGTGAGCGCCACTTGTCTTCTTTCACTCGCAAAACCCTATGCTTGTACTTATGAACCCGAGTACTAAGGTGATCCCTAAGCTGGGTCGCCTTCCGCATTGGCCCTTCTGGCTCTTTGGAATATCTTCCTCAGAGACCGGACAGACCGCTGCTCGGCTTTCTACTCACGCGTCCACCACTTAACACGCTTACGAGTCACCTTGCGGTGCCTCGCAAACATGGAATCATTCGCACTTGTAACCCACCCTGTGTACCACTCACTGGGCTCGTTGAAAACTTGCACCTCCTGGGTAATCACCCATTCGTCCAGCGCCTCACCCCGATCATAGTTTAGATGGCCACGTGTTTGCCTGGACATCTTACTAAACCAGAGGGGGGGGACGCGTTCGCGTCAAGGCCAAGAATGACAGGATTGCTACTCACCTGGGGTAGTACCGCATTCATGTACTAAAGGTACGGATCTATAGACTCGGAAAACTTGAATTACATACTAACAACAAACACCTGCCACCAAAGTGCACTCTACGCTGGGGTCATTCATACGAACGAAGCATACCAACCCTGGCAATTAATATGCAAGAGCCTAGATATGTTAGTGTCTTGCATTCACACGTGCCAAAACAGCGCTATACACCGGGAAAGCGGTGTAAGCTATACCCTTAAAGCGGCAATTTCGGCAGTCCACCGGATTGGTCCACTTCGCCGCTACATGGCCCCCGGTCCGCACTGGCGGACACTTAAACCTGGAGCCAGCAATCCTGGCCCATGTGGTCGAAGCCCACGTAACGATGGCAGGCATACGTCCGTACCTGGGAACAGCAGAAGCTGAACCACTTTATATACACCCTTCCGGTGTCTTAAGTGGCCAGAGCCTTCTCGCTTACCTCCAGAGTCACGTTCGTAGTACCTCCATCAGCTGCGGTCCATGGCTTCGATGCAAAATGCACTGACTTTTAAAGTCCGCCACGATCATCTCCTCCTTGAGGTTGTTCTCGTACAGCTCCTCTATGATGATGGCTCCGCCACGCTTTAGCTCTCGGACCTCGTGGACTCGATCTCCAAGTGCTGGCGCGACCTCCTTGCGCACCTTCTCGGCGATCTGCCGGCTGGAGAGCTCCGGGTCGGTCCCCTTAACCGGCTTGTCCAACGACGTTAGGGCGCAGCGTCGTCATCATCGGCGGAGGCATGGAGCCGAGTCTCCAACTCGGACACCCGAAGCATCAGCGCTATCAGAGCGTCTCGTACAGCACGCTGGGTGGCGGACAATTCGGCCAAGACAGCGCCATGACCAGCAGCAATTGCGACACGAGCAACGAGCGACAGCTTGACGGCGAACAGGGTAGCAGCGGGGGCGTCGGACGATGCAGCAGCGGCTGCGGCAGCCTCTTCCGCGCGGCATTCTTAAATTTCGAATTTAAATTCGACGCGCCAAAGTTTACAGCAAATTTAGTCACAAATATGCTGACAACGCACGGCCACACTGCACTCAGCTGCTTTACTGTTTTTTGCCGATATGGCAGCACCAAAAACAGCTGATAAAGAGCTTTTTCACTGTTTTCGCTGAGTTAGCAGCACCGACGCACAGCTGCTTTAAGCTCTTTTATGTTTTTAACACAGTTGGCAGCACCAAAGCTTAAAGCTTTATTGTTTTCGTCCAAAACACGTGACGAATTTTCTCTTCAGTAGACAGTAGCTTTGCGTTTGGTTTGCATTCAGCCTCGGCAACGTTCCAAAGGGCTTTGGAACAGGTCATAGACCCGGATATGGCTCCCCACGCGTTTGCATACCAGGATGACATCATCGTGATCGGGCGCACAATGGCAAACTTGAAGGAAGTATTCCGGAGACTGAGGGCGGCGCACTTAAAGATAAACGCGGATAAGTGTCATTTCTTCAGGGAAGAGCTGCTGTACCTGGGCCACTCAATAACGAGCCAGGGAATCTGCATGGATCCTGGAATAGTTGCCGCGATCACGGAGCAGTTCATCGGGATTGTTTCGCAGGAGATTGTTCATTGCAAAGCCACTGAACGATCTCATGCGAAAAAGGGACAAAATGACTCGCAGTTAAATTGAGGAGCTTAATCATACGGTTCTAAATCTGGAATCCCTTTACCAGATCCTTAGTGCTAAAATGGATCTTACTCTGGAAAGTTCGTCTGAACTCATGGCTACTTCAAAGGGGTCTCAATTTGTAACACCCCCTGTTAATTCTTTTAGTGCAGTGAATAAAAAATCTATACCGGTTCTATAGATTCTATATGCTCAGCTCCAAGTGATGACCATTATTTGACTGGTCATCATGTTCTCTCCTTGCTGAGCCACCAACAACAATCGGCCCTGGCATTAATGGTAACTGTTGACCATCGAATTTGACCATAATTTGCTGACGTCTGGATGCAGGAAGTCCTCCTTCCACAACTGTGATACCTCCTACCACAACTGCGACAATTAGCAGCGAGGCACTCGCGTAAGTGATGGTCAGTCTTAAGACATTTCTGACAAAGACCGAGTCTGACAAAGACCGTGCATTATAAATCTGGGGCATGCAGACAATACATGGGACCAACCACCGCATATTATATATTGGAAGGGAAAGGTGAATTTGAAATGATAAAAGACGATATATTGTTATTTGCCACCTGAGTGCCCGATGCGTAACGGCCATGGCCACATCCATTGCTAAAAATTCTGCCATCGAAATTTTGCCATTTAAAAACTTCGACTGAGCGCTGGGTCCGCCTGAATACTGGAAACTCCGCTGGCAAGGGTGGAATGGGCAGCAATTCGAGAGAGCGCAGCGACGCCTCGTGCTCGATTTCAGCATGCATCGTCGCTACAAGCTCCGACACGGTCCATGGCAAGTCGTTGCTGATCTCCGAAATATCTAATTCTTCAAGCTCCCGGTGAAAGGCCTTGAAATCGTTGTACATGGAGACCAACTGGCCATGACGCACGTGGAGCATGGCATCGCCCACCTTGGACACAATGATAGGAGGGAAGGTGAAGACTTGCATCCCAATTAAGTCCCCTAAGTGCGAAAGTGCGAAACCAAGCACACCCATACCTTTATTTAACATATTGGATATATGGTCAGTAAATTTAAGTTTCAAATCTAATAGGACACCCAGATCGTTAACCTGAGTTAATCGTTCTAAGGCGTACCCATTGAGAAAAAAATCCTCGTGAGGAGTACATCGATAAAATGACATGAGTTTACATTTCGATCCATTAAGCTTTAGATTATTTGCGAAACACCAATTTTGAAATTTATCCAAATCGGATAAAAGTCTAGAGACGCTAGTGAATCTATACTGAAGACAAAGCTTAACGTCATCAGCGTACATAAGTACAAGTGAATCAGTCAAGGCAAGGGGCCAGGGGCATTTATAAATAATGTAAAAAGTAATGGTCCAAGATGGCTTCCTTGGGGCACCCCAGATGTGACGCGGACTAACGCGAGGTAACATCTTTAAAGAACACACGTTGGGTTCTTCCAGATAAGTAGCTCGAAATCCAAATCAGGAGATCAGTTGGGAATCCCAAAAGACTGAGTTTACTTATAAAAAGCGAATGATTAACAGAGTCAAATGCTTTACTGAAGTCAGTGTAAATGACGTCTGTTTGTAAGCCATTCCGGGGCCCATCCATGACAAAAGATGTTAGCTCCAATAAGTTGGTTGTCACTTCATACTATAGTACTATAGGAACTACATAGGTGTTGCAAATGTGGAGTGATAAGTTTTTCGAAAAGCTTTGGAATTGCTGACAATTTAGAAATGCCTCTATAATTGGCAGCATCGGATTTTTTCCATTTTTTTATGCAGAGGAATAATGTAGGATTCCTTCCACATGAGGGGAAAAATCGAAGTCTCCAGCGATAGATTAAAGAGTTTAAGGAGCGGTTTGCACAGTGCCTAGGCGCAGTTCTTCAGAACACATTCAGGAAAAGATGCATGTTGCGCTTAGTGCTTTCAAAGTTATTGAACTGTTCGGGTCCTGAGTAAACTGAATCCGGCAGCGGTGAAAACAACTCCTATAACATTCGGCGTTATGCACGGTGAAATTGGACCGAGCCACTAAGTATCTTGAATAACTAACTGTACAGCCAGATAATTTATGTTTATTTAAAAGTCTATTCATGACGTTCTTTAAATTTAATAGGTGCTTTGTATACCATAGCGGATTAGTTGAAGCGGACGGATATTTGCACGGCACGCAAGCGTCAAAGAATATATTTAGGGTGTAATAAAGTCTCTGTACGGCAATGTTAATATCATCGCATGCCAGTAGATCGGACCAATCATATTCCAAAAGTAATTTATTTAGATTTATAAAATCAGCCTTACGGAAGAAACGAATTTTATTACATTTACGTATGGAATTAAGGTCAATTAAGGTATTGGTTTCTATAGAAACCTCAAGAGTGGGATGATATGGAACCTCAGGGTTAGAAAGGGGCAAAGTTCTGGAAGGAGTAATTCCATCAGGATCAGAAACGAAACACAAGTCCAACAGCCGACCTAAAGAATTTCTAACATGGTTAATTTGCCCGAGTGACATGTCGAACATACCCGCAGGGAAGTCGTGGTGGAGTTAAGCGGTAAGGACGCAGAATTCTCAACATTAGACCACATGAGTTCTGGTATATCGAAATCCTGGTATATCTCTGGTATATCTGGTATGTTTATATTTAAAAGAACGAAAAAAGAACTAATACGATATAGACCATAGTAGTTCGAGCATAAGTCCCTAAGAAGATTATGCTTTGCATATATTGAACTACAATGGCTTAGGAATAGAGTTCTAAAGTTTTTAGTCCTTCTATTGAGAACGTTAAACTGTAAGCGTGCTAGTAAATGCTGGCTATCTACATCACCATTAATAGGGTTGTGTAGGAAAACTACACCCAGCATTGTTTTACGATTTGTTAAGGAGGGTAAGTTAATTAGTATAATATTAATGTGCATCCCAGTTAAGATCATTAACCTGAGCTAATTTTTCTAAGGAATTCCATAGAGATTGTACGTAGCTTGGACAGTACTAGAACGATGAAAAGACACAAGCTTGCACTTTGAAGTATTAAATCATTAGACAAACATAATTTTTGTAAATTTTCGAGATTGGACTGAAGTCTGGATTGGGCAGAATAGGATTTGTAATGCAGACAAGGCTTAAAATCGTCTGCGTTCATTAGTACCAGCGAGTTCCTTAAAGTTGGGGGAAAGTCATTAATAAAAAGAGTAAATATTAAGAGGCCGAGATGGCTTTCTTGAGGGTTTCCAGAAGTAACACGTGCTAAGCTGGAATGTACATTATTAAATAAAACTCTCTGTGTTCTTCCATCTAAATAGGTGGAGATCCACGTAGGAGATTGGAAGGAAATCCCAAAAGATTTAGCTTACTCAACAGGAGTAAGTGATTACCTGAATCAAAAGCTTTTCTGAAGTCTGTGTAAATAATATCAGTTTAGAAAACATGGTGACATGGAGAAATGATTGATTAATTTTTCGAATAACTTTGCAACAGCTGAAAATTTTTTTCTTTTCCGACAGCATCGGATTTTTTTCTTTTTTATGCAAAGGAAAGACATCTGTCATTTAAAGGGAAAAGTCGAACATACATATATATCGGTGCCTGCCAGAATATCGGATCAATCAAATGTGTTAATAACCTATTAATTTTGTGAAAGTCAGCCCGGAAACATCGAATCTTATGAGGGGGTCTGATCGACACCAAAAATGGTTTCGACAGTTCAAGCGTAGAATGATGTGGATCGAGAGGGACAAAGCTCTGAAAAGAGTGGTACCATCAGGATCAGATACTAAACATAAGTTTTGAAGCTGACCTAACGAATTTCGGTTGAGTTCACTTAGGACATATGATAGGGATATTAAAGAGGAGTTTTCAATATTTGACTGAGTTCTGGTAAATAAATGTCCCAAAAAATGACTAGGTAAGGTAACAATCGTAAGATTGGAAGCCGACTGAATAGCAGACAAGTGATATTAATCCCTAGGCGGCTTGGAAGATGGTGGAATGTAAGATCTGGTAATAAAAAACGATTGAGCAGAAAATATGACTTTATCCCAAATAAATTCGAAATCACCTAGATCTTGTAACTTTTCCTCTTCAGAAGCGAAATTGAAGTCAATAGAGATTAAGACCTTCTCCTATTCCTCTTCGCAGAATCGGTCGCGTCTAAAAGTGGTGTACCTTTCTAGGGTATTATAAAATCTCTGTAAGGCAATGTTTATGTCATCGCATGCCAGTATATCGGACTAATCAAAACCAAAATTAATTTATTTAGTTTTGTAATATCAGCCTTACGGAAGAAACGAACTTTAGGAGATTTAAGTGAAGACTTAAGGTCAATTAAAGTATTGGTTTCGATTAAAACCTCAAGAGTGGGATGATATGGATCCTCAGGATTAGAAAGGGGCAAAGTTATGGAAGAGTAATTCCATCAGGATCAGAAAAGAAACACAAGTCCAACAGCCGACCTAAAGAATTTCTGACGTTTTTGATTTGCCCGAGTGACATGTCGAACATAGCCGCAGGGAAGTCGTGGTGCGAGTTAAGCAGTAAAGTCGGAGAACTCTCAACATTAGACCACATGAGTTCTTGTATATTGAAGTCCCCCAGAGCTACCAGCTGGTCATTGTCAGACAGATGGTTCGAAATGGGACGAATAGCGGACAAATGTTGCTAGTATGTAGGCGGTTCCGACGAAGGTGGTATGTAAGAACAGGTAACGTATAAAGATTGACCGGACAGTGATTTTAATGCAAACCAATTCTATGTCACCAATCTCTTCTGATTGTACCTCTTCAGAAGGGAATTTGGAGTGTACAAAAAATGAACACTTCTCCTTCCCTTCGCAGTGTTCTATCTCATCTAAAAGTGGTGTACTTGGTTGGAAAAACTTTGGAGCTTAAGATCTCCGGCTATAACCAAGTTTCTGTAAAGACTATAATGTGAGATGCAGAGGAAGAACTATCATAATACAGTTTGGGTAGTTTACTACATAACCCTCTAGTATTCTGATAGGTTAGTGTTAGTGAAGAAATTAGTTTTTTGAAGGTGAGAAATATGAGGTGGAATGTTGGTCAGTGGCTCTAACATGTGGTAGTTTCACTCCCACAGGTTTGGTAATTTTTTCTTTACCGTTGGCTGATGTTCCTGGACGAAAATTTTCTCTGGCTAAAAGCTGGCGGAACAAATCGTCTTGAACATCTGCACGGGCACACGTATTTTGAACAATGACGTGTGCCTGGTGTAGGTGTATTTAAATTTTGAAATATCTCGCACCTTTATGTTTTTGTTTTGGCTTTTGTTTTGGCTTTGAAGCCGAGATATCAATTTCCGAAGTATCAAGGGCAAGCCGGGAAACAAATATGTGTTTCGATGGTGGGATCACCTGCAAGGGTTTTGGTGCCTAATAGTTCGTACCGGGGGTCTGGAGGGTTCATTACCCTGTTCGTTGACTCTTAAGGGGGTTTGAATTATTGGGTCTGGTGGTATCTCTTGAAGCGATGTCGCAGAGGACATATCAGACAATTGCTCATTTACACTAAGATACTCGAAAGCCAGGTCCGGCCCTTAGGGTGGCCAGCATATAAGCGGCTGCATAATTGTCGGCTGATGTTTATTCGCCACAAGCACATCACTAAAAGCGGATTTCTTACGCTTTGGAGACTCATTTAATGTAGACTACTAAACTGAGGATCGAGCGCACAGAGTTGGTCATTGATTTTACGAAAACCGCTAATCAATTCTTTGAATCCACTTTTGGTCTGTTTCATGAACGATCTCATTTCGTCCTGAACAGCAGGACAACCGTCACAGCAAAAGTGGAGACCAGACCTACGTGAAATGACATCCGAAACTGAGGCTGTGAACCCGGCACATTTTGCGTGTAAAACGTTTTCACAGAGCCAGCAGTGGATAGTAGGCTGGGATGAGGAGATTGTCTTATTACAAGATTTCAACGCGTTGACAAATTTAAATTCCGTTATTATGATATATTAATTTATTAATATTTTTTGTTTATATTATTGACGCACCTTGAACCACTAAATTGGATCTTGCTCTGGAAAGTTCTTCTCGACTCTTGACTATTCCAGAGGGGTCTCAATTTGTGACACCCCCTGTTAAATTGGCCCGGCTATATCGGGCCAGGCCCTTGCTGCATCAATTTCGTATGTCCCCAAGGAAGGGGACGTTCCGATATATCCAAAATATATCGGGAATGAGGAGTCAGCAAGTCTCGTATGGTGCTCTGTTGCTGGTGAGATGTACTGGAAATTCAAGCGGGAATTTGAATTCCTCATAAAATTTCTGTACAACTTTAAGAAGTGTCACCTAAAAATTAACACTTTAGATCCGTAGCTTTATATAACTTAACCAGCATGGAAGTTATATGCCACATTATTCAAGGGGTCTTACCCAATTTATAAACAACTTTGAGCAAAGAGTTAATTTCTAAAAAACTCTAACAGACCCGATATAAAGATATACGCCTCCAAATTATTCCCTCTCAAATCAATGTCACATAGTCCGCACCAAACGCTTAACGTAAACACAAAGATCTCCTAAGTGTGCCTTAATGTCCGCTAACGTAAACACAAAGATCCCCAAAGCGACCACTAATGTCCGCTAATGTAAACAGCAATTTTTGGACAAATTCAGATCTTAAATTTAATTGAAAAATTGCATCATTCTATTTTTCGACTCTCTTGAGTCATTCTCTTAAGCAATTTTTGGGATAAATCTCTAAGCCGAGGTCGGATTATTGATCATTAAACTCGAGTCGGCAGTCCGTTTTGGTGATCGAGATCGAGCAGTTGAAACAACTTAATATCAAAAGGCAGTTTATTCACTGCTCAATGCACAATTGTGAATATTTACAATATAAGTTCGACCTATTGTAATAGTGAATAAGTGAAATTAAAACAAATTTTTTTTAAAACTAATTCACTACAAAGAATTTAATTGGCGCCCAACGTGGGGTCATGCGATTAAAATTTCTAAAACGAGGCTTTAAAATAAAAACTAAAAAATTTTAAAGTGAAACAAGAGTTTAGTGCGGCCAAAAATTCGATACAACCGACGAAAGTAAAAAAGTTTGTGTTGATCAATATAAAAATTAAGGTGGAAATTAATTAATGAAATAATCCCCTAAAATTAAAAAATTTCAAAATAGTGTTCGTAACAAAAAAAACTATTCACTGATCTGCCGAATTAGAAAAAAAAAATGAATAATAATAAAATTATCAAAGACACCGAAGCCTAAACCTTGCACAGTGATTCGGAACCTTTAAAGTGACGTACACTGGGCTATCTAACCAAAAAAAAACCATTAAAAACAAATAAACAAATTTTTTAAAGAAGGAAGATTAAGGAATACAATCTAAAAACTAAAAGAAGGACGATTCCATCAGATCATCAAACAACGAGAGGGACGGAGGACCATTCGTTAGCGATTATAATTATATAAGAATTTTAAAGATAAGGAATTATAAAAATAAAAGTGGATGATTTAATTTCTGATTTACAAAAAAAAGTTCTCATTATGTCAGAACCATTAACCAGTCAAGGTGGAATAAGTACTAAAAGGAGCCACATGAATGCGCCTGTAGAAAATACAAACAATAGAAAAACGAAAAATTGTAAAACAAATTAAAAATTTTAAATTAAATCCATTAAAGGAGGAGACTTAAACTTAAGGTTGCAGCTATCACACAACATAAAAAAGATTGAAGATTATCAGATAGAGGTAATAGATCCTAATGTTACTTGTGACACGTCATCAAATGAGATCATAAAATCTGTTAGGGAATATAGAGGTGAAGAAGATAAATATGTAAGTTGGAGAGAATCAGCAGGAATAGGTGTATGTCAGAGGGAGTTATCAATAATAAAAAATAAAATAACCGGAATGGTAAACGATGCCTTGACTCATAATGGTACTGTATTCAATTTCGATGCCATAATGGCCAGACTAGACTTTGTCTTTAGCGACATACGTCCAATTCATATTATCGAACAGGAATTGAGTGTATTGAGTCAGGGAAAGTTATCCATAATGGACTATTATGGTGCAGTTAATTAAAAATTATCTCTACTAATCAATTAAACTATTATGACCCATGGTAAAAATTAACCAATAACCGCGGAATTGAATGAAAAACATAGGAAGACAGCTCTAAAAGTTTTCATTGCCGGCCTTAACGGTCAAATTTCATACATTATATTCGCAATGAAACCACCTGACCTACCAAACGCAATGGTTATAGTTCAGTAATCAATATGAGGGCTAATTTCGCAAATAGTTTTACAACCTCTCACAAAAAATATAGTGCGTTAAGTTTAAATTTACTGATTGGTTGTAACGTGATTAAATATAAATAAAAATAGGAGAAATTACGTTATGATAGCAATAAAATATTAATCCAATTTTCCTTAACAGAAGAAAAAACTATAAAAAAAATAATTTAAGCGTTGTTGAATTATCCGACAAAAAAAAAGTTTGGAATTTTAAAATCCTGAACACGCCATCGTCGAATTATCCGACATTCAAAAAATTAACAATATAAGAATATCATCATCAGGATAGGATATATTTGGAGAATGAAAATTGAATATAATCAAAGAAGAGCATTAAAAAATAAATAAATAAAAAAATGCAGATTCCATTTAGGACAGATATACGCTGTGGAATAAATACTCTAAATGATAGGGGGGCCATCTATATCAAACAATACCCTTATGCTCTATCAGCTTCACATTTTGTAAGTAGTGAAATTAGTCAAATGCTAAAAGAAGAAATTATAAGACCAGTCAGAATGCAGTCTGTGTATATGTAAATGCTGAAGCTGCGTCGGGAACTATACTGCATGCAATAGGAGCAATCCTGTATATAATCTCAAAAGGTGTCTTATTAGAGACGTATGTAGGTGCCCCTCACCGCTCAACATACTAATCAGCAAAACTTCTTTATACCATCAACAACTACGCCAGAACTCCCTTTCGATACCCGGGAATGAACACTGAACTATTAATAACTAAACTACTAATAATAAACTTCTGTTCAAAAGAACTGCACTGTACTGAAAAATGTCAGTATAAATCAGAGCTTTCAAATAACAGTTCACCGTTTCTACTTTTAAAAAAAAATGTCTCATTTATGGTCCCTGTGTATAAATTTTCTGGAAAAAACCAATATTCGTATGATTTTGCTTTTGCTTCTGCTTCTGAAAAATGCAGAAGTCGCCGTCGAAGCAAATGTAAAAATAAAAAAGCGACCAAAATCAAAAATCAGCAGCAGCCGTCGCTTTTCGTTTTCTTGCTTTTTGCCTTGCTGTTGCTTTCGATCATGAGCATAAATCAAAGCTGCAGCTTTTGTCGACTTCCAAAAATGTTCGGAAGTCGCAGTCGCATAAGTCGACGCATTCGACTTTTTGCTACTTTTGATTTTGGTAGATGTTGCTTTCGATCAGCAGCGTAAGTCAGCTGCCGTGGTTTTCGATCTGCGACAAATTCCTTAAGTAGCGTAGCCGTCGCGACCTTTCATTTATTACCTATGATTTTGAAGAATTATTTAGCAATTAATTAATTTGTACTTCTCGTATTTTTATACCCTTGCAGAGGGTATTATAATTTTGGTCAAAAGTGTGCAACGCAGTGAAGAAGACATCTCCGACCCTATAAAGTATATATATTCTTGATCAGGATCACCTCCTGAGTCGATACAAGCATGTCCGTCTGTCCGTCTGTCTGTCTGTTTCTACGCAAACTAGTCTCTCAGTTTTAAAGCTATCGACTTCAAACTTTGCAAACATCCTTCTTTCCTTTGCAGGCAGTATATAAGTCGGAACGGCCGGGATCGGCCAACTATATCCTATAGCTGCCATATAACTGATTGATCGGAAATGCCATAACTTCGTTGTTTTTTAAGTTAGAAGGATGGGACTCCTTCTGCCATAGCTGCCATATAACTGATTGATCGGAAATGCCATAACTTTGTTGTTTTTAAAATAAGACGGATAGGACTTGCTATTGATTCCTCTTTTGGCAGACTTATTCGATCTGCTAAATTTCATAAGGATCGGCCGACTATATCCTATAGCTGCCATAGACCTGATTGATCGGAAATGCCATAACTTTGATGTTTTAAAAGTTAGAAGGATGGGACTTACTATGGATTCCTCTTTTGCTAGACCTATTCGATCTGCCAAATTTTATAAGGATCGACCGACTATATCCTATAGCTGCCATATAACTGATTGATCGGATAGGACTTGCTATGGATTCCTCTTTTGGCAGACTCATTCGATCTGCCAAATTTCATAAGGATCGGCCGACTATATCCTATAGCTGCCATATAACTGATTGATCGGAAATGCCATATCTCTGTTGTTTTTTAAGTTAGAAGACTGGGACTTTGTATGGATTCTACTTTCGGCAAACTAATTTGATCTGCCGATTTTTATAAGGATCGGCCGACTATATAAGATCCGATATATATCTAACAATATAAGCTGCCACATATCTGCAAGGGTATATCAACTTCGGCTCCGCCCGAAGTTAGCTTTCCATTCTTGTTTTTGTTTAAATTTGATCAGGTTATTTACCTTTGACTGAGAGTATGAAAAAAAAGTCTTTTGGATATTTGTCAATTAGATTTTTCTCTTTGATACATATGTCGTGTTGTTCGACTGGATTCTTTTTTTTAACTTTTTTTCGTTTTAACTGGAATTTCTATTAATAGAAATACGTCGCGAGCCAAATAAAAAAGTGCATCAGTTTTTCATATTTTAAAACAAGTCAGGAGTTGATGCAAGACTCCTCACATAATGTGAGGGATAGTGAAGAAAAATATTCGTTTTTTTTCTGCTTATTTGGATGGCGTGCAAATGAGCCAAGCCTCAAAGAAGAGCCAATTTCGGACAAACTTCGTCAGTTATACGAAAATCGAAAACTTTATGTTTACACAAAAACAATTACCTCTACATTACTATATTTTGGATTTTTATAACGAGCTAAGCTGCGGTCTCTTCACCTAAATGCGCTCGCACATTAGAAATAGTTTCTTTTAATTTGGAACTGGTTGGTTTGCGGGAGAACTTTATAAAAGGAATCAGTATAACTAAATTCCTTTTATATTTAATCAATATGGTGTCATTTTAATATCGAAGGTTTGTTGTTTTTGAGTAAAAACCCAAAAGACCGTTTGAACTTGGTTTTTTTTTTCGCTTTTGAAAACTCTTAGTGTGTTAACACTCAAGTGATTCGGTCTCTGTGAGAAAATGTAACTCATCTGTTAAAGCTCAACCGAAAACCTAAATATTTCAAATCAAAGGGTTTTCTCTCAGAGAGAGCAAGCATATTTTGTTTTTTTTTCGGGTATGTTATGATATAAAACTAAATGTAAAAACCAGTTATTTACAAGTTCTTGTATAAATGGATTCCTTAAGAATTTAATTTTGGAACGGCGAACGGTAAAAAGGTCTATGCCATTTAAAAAAAAAATATATTAAACAATTATATTAAAAAATATATTAAAAAAAATAATATATTTTAAAAAAAGAAACGCAATGAGAATATCCATGATCGATTATAATGTAGAACATCATCAAAAAATTAAATGATATCCCACTAAATTAGAGTTACCTAAAAAAAAATGTATACTTCCACTCCTATTCTTATTCTACTTCCTATTCTTATTCTACTCCCTATTCTCTACGCATATTTTTTGTAATTTTTTTTTTTCCTATTGCTCCGCTTGGGAGCTTAGGGCATCCACAAGTGCATTCATCCACCAGACCCTATTCTGCCAAATCCCAGGTGTTATTGTCAGAGAGTTCGCGCGTAGTGCTGCTCGGCGCTGGGTTAGCTTGGGACGTCCCACTCTTCTTCTTTCTTGCGGGTTCCACTCCAAAGCCATCCTATCTATGCTGTCTCGCTCTTTCCTAAGAGCGTGACCAAATCCATCCATTTCCATTTCTTTTGTTTCCTTATCCTTAGCCGGATAATTTCCTTAGCCGAGTGCAACCTATCTCAGAAGTGGGGCTGCCACCTAACGACATCTGGGAATGCCGGTTTTCGGTTTTCGTGCATATAATTATAAATAGAAAGAATCCGATAAGAACTTTCACTATTTACATCATATGCGCGAGCGCCGAAAACTTGCAGGGCCATGCACTTGACATGAGTGGGGCTCGAACCCACGAACCCACGACCTCACGCTTAGCGAGCTAGTACACTAACCACTAGGCTATGAGGCCCCCTATTTTTTTGTAATTTAGCCTGAAGAAACTTTTAAAGATAAGGTAACTGTTCCGATTTTCGATGGTGGAGCATTGTCCAATTTTCTAATCGGAATTTGATTCAAACAATTTTTTATTTTTCTAAAAATAAAAACCTTTTAGGTTGGAAAGAAAATTTTTACTGTCAAAATCCTTTGTTGTGCAATTTTTTGTTGTTTTATTATACAACTACAAAGTAGTAATAGATTATACAGGACAGAACACATTCTTTGGTATGTCGAAATTTCATTACGTTTAAAGCGAGCAAGTTTCATGAGAATATGTCGTAGATCAGCAGTAAAAAATAGGTCGCAATGTTTAAATTTAGCACCATGAAAGGTGCTCCAAAAGGAGAAGTCTGCTAATCCATCAGTAAAATCATTTAACATAGCCACGAAGCTATGTTATTCTTCAAATGGATGGTGATTGCATATCCTACTGATAGATAGTTTTTAAGGGAGTGGGCATAAACAAAAACAGATGATTTATAGTTTGTGTGAAGAAATAGAAGAAAATCAACAAAACAAACCATTTTGAATTTTATACATGAATAAGTAAAACATAACATATAACATGAGTAAGTAAAACATGAATGTCCGACTTTCCGGACTATATGATACCCGGTCCTCATCTTTTCCACCCAAAGTTTATTTGACCTTTCAAAGTATAGAATCGACAAAAAATGTTCTGGGATTGTTTTGTATTTTTTGGAATAGACAACTCAAAGTTGAGAAAGTCTACAACTACTTATAAATGGTCCAATTTAGCTGAATTTTGTTTTGTAGTTATAAATTATGCATTTGATTAATTTGGTATGAAAAGTTTTTCAAAAAACTATATTGACTTGGCGCCACATCATGATTCTATTTTTAGTGGCAAAAGGGGTCATGGCAAAACGAAGTGGCAAAATGACACAAGCATGATCTGTGCGGGTATCATATGAGACTATGTACCAAATCGATCCACGCGTTCAAAAATACAGCTAGCCAATATGGGAATAGAGGCTGCCCATATATTACGTAATCACGGTTTTGGTGATTTTAGACTCCCCCCATTTAATCAAAATGCAATGGGAAGAAATATTATGATAATAATAAACGTAATAATTTCACAGACCCCCCCCTTCCCAACTGTTTGATTACGTAATATTTGAACAGTCCCATATGTCCTATATTGCATCGATTTGCCGTCGTACCACCCAATTCACTCCGGATGCCCAACCAACTCGATGATCATCAATGTCTATCGTATGGTAGTGGAAAGTTTGACTGTAATGATTACTCATAATAGGCAAACATGCCCCTCGCTTTCATTAAACGGTTTTGGGCACCATAGTAAACACGGTTGCGGGTACTTGCATTTTTACTCGGTAAATTTTTTTTAAGGGTAATTGTAGGCATCTATTATGAAAGGATGAGTGGAAATAAAGGCACAAAATCAAGGTCGGAAAACATTTGTAGTCAAGAGTGTTGTATTTTACCCTAGACCATTTTCAGAAAGCTTCCAACGCATTCCTCGATCAGTTACGAATTTAACCTTGCCTGTGCTGTCGACCTTGAAGTCGGCGAAGAGAGTCCACAGTTTTCGAATAACTTGAAAACTGATAACTCGTAATGATAACGAGTAAAAAAGTGGAACAAAAATCGATGTGCATATCTATGTATTTACGTATGCATTTGCATGCTAATTTTGCCAACCACCCAAGACATTCGTGTGTTTTTTATGATTGTTCATAAGACCCTCGTACTCGTATTGTACTCAACCATAATTCAATATCACGACATTTATCTTCTTAGCTTAGTAAGCTGGAATAAAGACGTTTCTATTAATTGCTGCTCCTAATTTTTTTATTTATTTTATAAATAAAAATAAATAAAATGATTTATTATTTTTGTTTTTTCCTCCGACCTGGCCTTGGTCGTCTGAGCTTTCGTCGTCCGAATTGGCATATAACATATGATATGACAGTTGTCCTTTTCACCCTCCAATAGATCTTCCAGGAATCCAGCATCAGTTTATCATCAATTACCAACTTTGGCTGGGCAGAAGCCAAACCATAAACATCTTCGAATAGTTCATTTCATTCCAGAAAAAGAAGAAAATTGACAAAAAAGCCATAATGGGATATTTGTTGGGTTACGATGGCGGTGAGAGATATCGCATTTATTTACCAGAGAAACACAAGGTGGTTGTGTCAAAAGACGTCAAATTTCAACAAAAATTTACTTATTGTGAATCAAGTATAAACCAACCTTTTCAATATTCAGGATCCAAAGACGTCACAGAATACAAGGAATAAGAAAACCAGAGTTCGCATCACAGGGAGGACGAAGATACAACCGATAAAGAAATCGAGGAAAATTACGAGACCGGAAAAAGACCTGGATAAAGAAAACAACTAGAGAAGATCCATGCATTTCAAATTTAATAAGACCAGATCATCTGAATAATTACGTAACAGCACCCGAAAGATTTGTGCTGGAGAGTACAGAGTCGTTTCATGAAGCAAAATGAAATTTTGAACTTGACTCCCTAGGTTCTAAAGCCCTCCCGTGCCTCGAGTCATCGAGTCAAAAGAAATCCCGATAAAAGTATTGAAAAATACAAAGCTCTTTGGTTATCAAAGGATTCGCCCAGAGACAAGGAATTGATTATGACCAAACTTTTAGCTATTTCGCTAGAATGGAAGCAATTCGCTCAGTGATGAGCGTTGCAGCCAAGAATGATATGTAGTTTGACGATAGAGAATACTCTATCGGAAACAAAAGAAATCAATCCTCGAATGTTATAGCAATGCCGATTTATGTGGATCTACAAACACTGGAAGATATACATCAGGAATCGTCATCATGTTCGCATCATGCAAAAGTCAAAGACAGACAATGGTGCTGCAAAATAAATCATTTGTCTAAAAAGACTATTTCCCTATTCCTCAGGCCAATCATGCTGCTGTCGAACGGTTGACTCAAAATCCAGAATTTCAATAAAGGGCCAAACATTTCCAAAAAACATATCTTCATCAGAGAGAAAATAGTTTGTGTGCAATTCGATACGAGCTTAACCTTTAAAATATGTAAGAACAAGAGAAAATAAACGTGCTAAGAAAATGAGTAGTTTTGTTAAAAAAAAGGGTTTAATATGGACAAATAATCAAAAGTTATAAAATGTCTTCCGCGAGTTCCTTAAATTTCAAAAAATTTGAGAATACTTCGTCATAGTCTTTCTTAAAGTAAGCCTTTCTAACTCGGAGCAGAGCTGAGCACATGCTTTTTCATCAATCTATAGCCCTACTTCGACTGTCATCAAAGTGAGAGCAATATCAATAGCAAAGCGATATATTTATAAATCTGGCTGCTAAAGAGTAGTAAATTCTAACCGTGGAGACAACTTTCTTCACATCGGGCAAAAGTATTTTCGAAATGAACATGATTCCGCCTCACAGCCTCAAAGGCCGTTAAGACTTATCTTTATGGTTAGATCCAAACCACTGCGATGACCACTCTTGTCCAACCTGTTAAACAGATACCTGTCAAACTACCTGTGTCCACTTATATCCGCCCATTTCGTGATAGGAGGAACCTTATTGGCACCAAGACTCTGACTTCGTTTTCAGCATATGCTTCGTCGACAGCTGCTGAAACTTATCAATAATATATATACTTTATGGGCTCGGAAATAGTACCTTCTCCCTGTTACATACATTCACATGAATAGAATAAAAAATATGTCATTTTTGAAGGCGGTAGGGGTCGTGGAAAAATATTGATGTGCGCGGGTATTATAGAAGTCTACATGCAAAATCTCTTAATTTCTTAATTAAAAAATGTTTCTTAAATGTTTCTTCATAGAATAAACCCCTTTTAAACTCTTTTTTTTTTTTTTAAATCACAAAATAATCATTATTTACGTTCCCTGGAAAATATTGCTTATGAAGCTATAATAAATTCAATACAATTTTTCCGAGAATTTCCCTAAATTCAAAATTAAATCATGGTATGTTTTACTGATTTCCATAAGAAACAAAATATCTTCCAAAGAATAAATGTAGGTGATAAAAAATAAAAGCACAAAAATAAATGAATTAAATTGGAGATTGCAACTTTGAATAAGTATTCCAAGATACGGTAGCTTCTAGATGCCATTTTATAATTAATCTTGGTTCAATTATACTGAACGTTTCTTAGTTGATATCTACTCAAAAAATTGGGGTCAACTCAATTTATATAAGAATATAAGAAATATATAGTATAATATAAATTTATAATTATATATATTATAATATAAGAAATATTTGCCAACATTTGATCTTTCAGGGACTGCAAAAAGCAGTTTTGTTAACCGTTTTTTACATTTAGTTTTATATCAGAACTTAACCGAAAAAAAAGTATGCTTGTTTTCTGTCAGAGAGAAAACCCTTTGATTTGAAATAATTATGTTTTCGGACTTATGTTGAGGCTTAACAGATGAGCTACATTTTATATGTTCTGTTAAAAATAACTCTCAGAGAGCGAATCACATGAGTTTTAACACACTGAGTTTTCTAAAGACTGAAAAAATAAAAACTCAGTTCAAACGGTCTTTTGTGTTTTGACTCAAAAACAACAAACTTTGCCCCAACCCAAGTTTCAAATAGATTCCTAAATAAAATAGTATGGGGATAGCCGAGAGGTTATTTTTCCACCTAGGAAATAAAAGGGTCTGTGTTCGAATTCAACTAAAAAAAAATTTTTTTTACTAATTTGTTTTTTTAGTTTGGCCGATTTAAAATATTTCGAAGAATTCATTATTCTTATTTAATATATGACATATATTAAAAGAATATTAAAAGAATTTAGTTAAACTGATTCTTTTTATGAAGTTCTCCCCCAAACCCATAGTTGAGCTTGACGCATAATAGGGAGTTTATTGTCTTCTGACAATTGAAAGGAACTTCGCCTTTCAGTAAGTACAAAATTACGTGCTGAAAAACACCTGTGCGAGCGCATTTATGTACGAAGACCGCAGCTTTAAAAAAATCCAAAATGTTGTAATGTAGCGATCGATCATCCTGATCGGTCTCCTTAAATAAATCGGAATGTTTGGCTATTAATGTCTTTTAAGGTTGGTTCGCATCAAATTTGAAAAACTGATGTACTTTTTTATTTGGCTCACGACCCATTCTTAATAGAACTACTGTTAAAACGAAAAAAAGTTGAAAAAAATATGAGGCAAGCCGAACAACACGACAAATTAAAATGAAAAATCAAATTGACAAATATCCAAAAGACTTTTATTTTTCAAACTCTCAGTCAAAGGGTCAGCTGATCAAATTTAAACAAAAAATATCGGTTTTTCTCTGTGTGAGACCCTTAAACTCAAAAACCGAATCTAAAGGATTTTTCCTGACAAATTGTCAGAAGGTTCCATAAATGAGATTTATTTTTTAACAAGTAGAAACGGTGAACTGTTATTTGCAAGCTCTGGTTTTGATTATTCGATATATATCGGAACGTATATAGTTGACTGATCCTTATAAAAATTACACTATCAAATAATTTTTCTAATATAAATGATGGAAACTGGGTTAAGAATCTTTAAAAGAAACAGCGTAGAAACAAACAGACGGACATGCTTATATCGACTCAGGAGGTGATCCTGATCAAGAATATATACTTTATAGGGTTGGAGATGTCTCCTTCACTGCGTTGCACCCTTTTGTCAAAAATAATTACGTGGGTATTATTATAATTAAACAAGGGTATAATTAATGATTCATAGATTCACATGATATTTAAGAAAATCATAAATTAAAACTTTTGGAATGTATTTCCGAAATGATAACCAAAATCGAAATAATAGGATGTATCATGTATGATGATACGTTTTTTATACTCAATATAAACCTATAATTAAGGCTGTATGAATTTTACTTAAAAAAAATTATCAACGCAAAATTATCAACGTTTATCAATGTTTATGAACCAACCTTGGGAGTCATCAGACCCAGACGAACGCCCGTCATTAGGTGTGCAACATGTTGGTTGCGATTCACTGGATCCCGATCTATCCACTTTACGCAAAGCTTCCACACGTAGTCCTCCTCCCTTGTGTTAAGCTCATCGTCACTAATTATACTGTAGAAGTCTTTCACATTCATGTCCAGAATATCCGTATTTCTAGAAGCCACTTCTGTAAAATATCGAAGCGTGTAGTTACGAGCCTTCTGGTGAAGGTCTTCCAAGAAGCGAAACCTGCAGTAAAAATGAAGCTTATTAAAATCCAAGTCGTTATGCGCAGCTAATAAGCGACATTAATTAGACGAAATCCGATTATAGCTTAAACACTACTTTCCTCGCGAATCCCATAATGCTAACACAATTCTCCGGTGTGAGGGTGTGGCTGAGATAGTCCTTGCATTGTTTAACCAAACCCACCATACCCACATAGTCGGCGCATATGAGGAGCTCATGTACATTTTCATCAGATATGTTAGTCTTGCGCAGGTAGGCGTACTGAATAACACAATTCATTATTGAGGCGCTGATACCGGGTATATGGATGATGCGATTTTCTTCGGTGTCAACAACACTAGCTCCACATCCGTGATTGCCCGTGTTAAACCCCGTAAACTGTGCGCTAGCGAAAAAAAGGTATCGACGGTGCCCTGCAGTGGGGTACGCAGAGGTTTGGACTATACTCACCGAAAGTACGAGCTGCAAGAGCACATTATAGCGCGATGTACGTTAAAGGCTTGCTCCCCCACCGTAATTTGGGCATCGCACAGCAGATTAGATTCGCGAAGCTCATTCAGAGTGTTTAGGGCCTGATCACTCACTGTAGGAGTGAGAGACTTGGCGGATGATTTTAAGATAGGGTTAAGAAGATCATCGCCTGGATGACCATTTCCATCTACATCAACATCCATTCTGTTTTCTGGGGCCAGGGACAACGCAATTGGCAGACTCTCATTCACGCCATGTAAATTGTTCCCGTTTTGGTTGCGATTCATTGCGAGCCAGCGGTTGCACCTCTAATGGGTCTAGGGGTACTGGTCCTTGTCTATTCAAATTTCAATATATAACAAAATATACATATTAGTAATGTAACGGTAGATTTCGTTTACCTATGCACACCTAGTGAAACGCGACTTGATATTTTGAATAACTGAGGAGGAGAAAAGTCTCCGAATTCAACTGTAGGAGTAGGAATAATGCTCGATAATTAATAAACAACAACGAGACAGATCCCGAAACAAATAAAATAGGGCTACTGTGCCAAAAAAAACTAGAGCTTTGAACAAAAAATACAGTGAGTACTAGATATCATGTTAATTTTACACTAATCGATAACTTCAAATAACGATTATTTATTAATTTAAAATCGAAAAATGATTCACTCATAGAATCCACAAAAATGCGAGAGTTGTACCGTTCTTCGCCAAGGATCATTTATGTATTTTAAAACGTAAAAGTTTTAATTTTTTATTTTTGGTCAAAATAAAATTATTTTTTAATGAGTACTTAATCCAACACTGAGGACGGCAGTCCACGTAGATAACAAACCATAGCGTGCGAGAGCGTGAGCGAGGAGGTTAATATACAATATACAACATTTTCTGTGTGCGTTGATATGATACACCAATCAAAAGGTATTGTTTTAATTAAATCGTTTTTATAAAAAAATTTATGAAAAATAATTTAATTTGGGAGAAATTGGAGTAAAAGCAAATTTTTTTGAGGACTCAACCATCCCGATCTAAAACATTGTTCAATTTTTATTCAAGAAATACGATTTTACGACGTCACATCCTAAATGTATCTCAATTACATTTCCAACTTCTAAAGTAGAACATAGTAGGAATTGTTTATCTGGTCGAATATAAGACAAACCCGTGTTTGAAGTATTTGTGACACCCTTAAAATCTATTTATTGTTAAAATAAAAAAAGTCGCGTTTATTGGGACTTGTTGGCGGTTGAAAATTCCTACACGTGTTTTAATCAACCGATTTTGAAGTTCCTGCGCTATTGGATAGTTTTGGGTTGTAGATTAAAAAACAACAGATTTTCCCTTTTTTTTAACAAAAAGAACAACATTTTTACACAAGATTTTTTACGACATGTTTTCGGTACAACTAACAAAAATTCTGTTTTTCATAGCCACATATAAAAAAAAAACTTTTACTCCGGAGCGCTCGAAAAATTGAATTGACTTTCTTTTGGGAAAAGCGTTAAAGTGATAACCATTTTCATAATTTTTTAATGAAATTTGTCTCGTTTTATTCAGTATTAATGAGATATTAATTAAATATAAATTAGATTTTGTAGCACTGTGTAATTAGTAACATGCACAGCAGTTTCCACATTTTTTTGTATTGGGGTCCTCTTTGTTAGTAAAGCAATCCGGAGTTGTGGGCGTCCGCACCCTGCAAACTCCATGACATGGGAATGAGTGTTAGAAAAATAGTGTTAGATTAGGTTTGTCTTTTGTTTTTTTTTTGTTTGTGGTTCAGCGACTTTTCGCGTATCTTGGGTTACCTCAGATTTTTTTGTTTAATGTACTGATATTTTCTGTGCATTTTTTTACGTCCGCTCAGTTCCGTAATCGCTTTATCGATGATTTAAAAATGTCATTTTATGTTTCACAATTTTAATTCACCTGAGGGGGCCATCTACTCCAGAAATTTTGCCTGTAGAGCATATAGTAACATACTATATATTTATATTCATTATACATTATATTAAGGTGTCACTAAAGGTGATGCGGTATTTTTATGGATTTTTCAATTATTCAATCATGCGATTCAAGTGAAATATGCGTCGTGTTGTTTGATGACTATTTCCTGAGAGATTGTCAAAAAACTCGGAGTGCCGATTCTCACAGGCCTATTTTGTGGCCGACTTCCGGCTTCCAAGCTTCCGGTTGGTGCGAGGTCCGGACTATATGGTGGATACAAAAGAACTTCCCATCCGAGCTCACGGAGCTTCTGGCGCGTCACCAAATATGTTTGTGGCCTGGCGTTGCCCTTATGAAAGACAATTTGGCCTCTGCTGATTAAAGATGGCCTCTTCTGTATGAGTGCTGCCTTTATGTGGTCTTGTTGTTGGCGGTAAAGGTCTGAATTATTTTACATACATATGTGCAAAATAAATCACTCACTCAAATAATTTTATTTTTCAGAATTCACAATTTTAATTTACTGGAAAAATGTTGTTCAATATTTTTATAATTCATAATTTAATAGTTGAAACACTCAAAAATATCTTTCTAAAAGAATTTCTTAAAACTTGAGACCAGTTTGAACTCGTTTTTCTCGGGCCGAATTCTTTTAATACCGTTGAGACGATATCTCAAGTTCTACTCAGACCGAAAAAATCTTGTTATCGAGCTAACCAACAAAAACTAAAACTTTTCAATTTTAAATATTTTTAAAATATTATACAAAGTAAAACTATTTTTTATTAAATATTTTAAAGTAAAGTATCAACTTTTTTATGTCCGCTTTTTTATGGAAAAACTAAACTTTCTTTCAAATTTGTAGGCTTATACGATAGTCTCTATTCATTACGATTGAGAGTTGATCTTTGTTTCATTTTTCAGATGGCCGCAGTGGTCTAAATCATCCTGGTTGCCATGATTACCAGCCTGGTTACCAGATTTCTCTTCTCTACTTAGATTTTTCTCTACGAAGATATCCAAGAAAAATAGGATTCTAAGCTGTCAAGGAATCACGCCTAGAATGTGACTTACAATAATATAAAACAATCTCAATTTATTTCAAATCCCCAATTAAAAAAAGGAATAAATATAAAATTTTATGTTGAGCATTTTTTTCTGTCATTAGACTGTCTTTGCAATTTCTATTGTTTTTAGAGATGTTGCCTCTCACTCATTTCTCAGTGTGTCCCTCTCTAACGCTGGGAAATATTTTCGTATGTACATTTCGAGTATATACTCGTATGTACACCACACGTATCATTACGCAAGTTACCAAAGTTCCCACTTGTGAGACTAAAATTCATACTCACGAGAATAAATTTTAGTCAGTCGCAGTCGAAGTGAGAAGGTATTGAATTACATTACAATTATTTTTATGAAATGAAATGAGAATCTCCATGACTGATTATAGTGACTTCTAAGAATTAAATTCCCAATAAAATAGATTTAGATTCACTCGTACAATTTTCAAGTATTTAACGGCCTTTCTAGATACATATTTCTTCTATAAATTTTTAGCACATACTTATAAACATTAAAAATAAACATTACATTAAATTAACTAATTCATTTTATTTCTTTTACCCAAAAGCAGAAAGGGTTCTAAGGTAGGCTTATTAAATTTTTCGTTTTTATGCATGTTTCTATCATATAAAAAAACCTCTTGACGAGGTAAAATAACGGTGGCGAACCAAATACGCCCAAAATATCTGATCACAATTTTAGTGACGAATAAATGCAAATTAAGTAAGAAGGGTGGGATTTAGTTATTTGGAAGTTAGCTTTCTTTTCTTGTTTTATATGATATCAGATATTTTGCGCATTGCATGAACATTTGTTATAATTAAATTATAAAAAAAATAATATAATAATAATTTTTTAAGGTATCCTTAAGTAATTAAAAAAAAAATAACACCTTGCTTTGGGCCACTCTTATTTTGTTCATGTTGGTTTTTGCCGTAATTTCATAAATTTGTAAGGCATACTTCCAAATAGGGCTCAGTATAGACTTATAAATCCGTACTTTGTTGGACAAGGATAACTTATTTCTCGGCAAGAGAAGCCAGGACATGATTTCGGCCTTCAAAAGTACAGTCTGTTTTAGCATGGTTGTGTGTTTTTGGAAGTTAAGTCTCCTGTCTAAAATCCCATCGAGGTATTTATAGGTGTTCTCGTGACGAAGCGCGGTACCTTGCATGGAAATTCCTGGGCAGATCTTGTGCCTTGTTGCAAATGTGACACAAGTACATTTGCTGCAATTGATGGCGATGTTCCAATCTGTGGTCCATTTTTCAAAGCGAGAAACATATTCCTGGAGGCCTAGGGTTGCAGCGTCTATGCAAGGACTTCGGACGAGCACGGCTGTGTCTTCAGCATACGTTGCAATGAGGATGTTATTATGGTCAACATGAGTGCAACCCCAGGAATCTAGCATGTCGGATGTATACAGCGAATATAGAGTTGGTCCCAGTACACTGCCTTGTGGTACTTTAGCTGAGATGAGACGTTTTGAAGACTCTTCGCCATCGAAGACAACGCTAAATTTCCTCTCAGAAAGAAAGCTTTTTTTTTCCATGTGCTGAAAGCAGACTAATTGTATGCATCGACATCTGTAGGCTGCTTTCCAGGTTTGGGGATCATTGTAATGGAAGCAGATTTCCATGCAATTGAGAAATAGCTTAGTCTCAAAACGCTGTTGAATAGTATGACAATAAAAAGCAGAGCTTTAGTAGGAAGAATCTTGAGTGTCGTATTGTCAAGAAGATCTTCTCCTGGAGCTTTTTTGTTCTTAAGCTTTCCGATCAGGGATTCGACCTCTGCAAGGGTAACTGGGTTTGTGGGAAGCGCCATTTGAAAAGTTCTAGCAAGAACCGTTTGAACAAGAAATTGGTTTCCTATCGGAGCTAGGTCAAATGGCTTAAACCTATCTTCTAGGCTGTCCGCAAAGATATCGGCCTTCTGCTGACTTGAGCAACACCATCCACCAGCTGGGTTTCTAATCGGAGGAATTGTGATGACCTGCCTTTTGTAGCGATTCGTTAGCTTCCACAAGGTATAGTTGGAGGATGCATCAGGACCTGCATTTACCAGCGTCTGGTCAAAATGATCTTGCTTGTTCTTTTCCAGAACTTTGCTGAGACGATTTGAGAGTCTTTTATATATTCTGTGGAGACGTATGAAAAGTTGACTTTGATTAGTCACTCTATTGCTGGAAAAGTTACCCAACCTTGCTCCGGGCTTCAGTTTCCTATTTAACTCCAATCTGACTTTACAACCTTTAAAACTGGCAGGATGATTTTCCCACAGTTTGCACATATTATTTGGTTTCTGAGCAGTGCTTCGCATGATTTAGAATCAGTTGCATGGTCTCCAGCACAGTTACCACAGACAAGCTTAATAAAGAAACAATTTCGAGTGTGACAAAAATTTTGGCATCTATAACATTGAACCAAATCCTTATTGCGAGTAGCCTTCTCCACTGTGACCCTGTGTCTTCCGATTTTATTATTTTTTAGAGACTCGGAAACATTCGGAGAATGTTCGCGAAAAAAAAAATTAGCCTTGCACTTTCATCGTTGGTTTCTTCATCAACATTTCCATTAGTCCCCCGCCAGCCAGGTTTTCTTGGGCAGTAAATATTCATAACCGTGAAGCCTTTGTCCGTAAAGCAACGCTCTATTTCTTCTTTAGGAACTATGTAGTGAATATTCTTCAATACCAGCTGGAACGGTTTATCCTCACGAAACTGGTGATGCCAGAACTCGCAGTTTAAAGCTATTAAGCAACGGACAACTTTCCGGAATGCTTCAGAACCGTCTGTGTATATGCGGGTAACACCGAACTTTGATGTGCGTGTACTATAATTATCCGCAGAGATGGTCTCATTTAGGGTGCGTTCCAGCGTAAGAACATTATTAACTTTCGGAACGCAAATTGGTGGGGGTTTAGGATTAGTCAACGGAGGCCGATTGAATAAGCTTTTCTCTGTACGATGCTATAGGCAGGTGTCCCGGAAGTCTCCTCATTCGTTTCCATTTCGTCCGTAGAAGCCTCTTCGTTGTCTAGAATAGCGAATAGGTTGTTGTGCAGTCCGGTTGGCGTCGAAGTTCCTTTAGGTTTACCGGTTGCATTAGCCTTGTTTTTCTTCGGATTTTCTAAATCCTTGATGAGATCAGAGGGAGTCCGTTTCCTGCGAAGTGGGCCACCTGAAGCTTGAAAGGAGCACCCCTTAGTTGGCATTGCTGTATCATTGATCATTGCTGGCAGCGAAGACCCTTCAATAGATGTTATTGGAACAGCATTGGAGGTTGTTGCAACAGTATATGTTGACACATTCGAAACATGTGTAATAGTAACAGTATTGGTTACTGGAGTGGGAGAACTGGTTTTAACCAGGTCAGCAGTTTGATGCTGAAGTGCATCCAGCTGCCGTTGAGCCAGATCTCTAGCAAGCATGGCTCGTAGTTCCGCTGGGCTTTGGCCAGCGATTTTTTCCATCCTTCTTGAATCCAGCCGCTAAAAGCGGCGGATAGGAGGGTTGCTATAGGGTTGGAAAATGCTATAAAAAGTAAGCTGCATTTGGTGTTTAGCAATAACACTAATGTTAACTTTTAACAGTTTTAAACAGCTGATTAGCACGTGTTGAAAATTTTTCATGGGACGCCGGTATTTGACCCAATAAGCACAAAAAGTCTTGACTTTGTTATATAAGTTTTTCTCGGGTAGAGTTTTCACTGCGGTTCACTTCTCACGTCAGATTTTAGTTAGTTTGCCACTTTGTGGACTTGTCCTTTGATAACTGCTTTCACAAAATTTTTTTCTAGCACTTGTACTGAACATGCGTCCCGTCGAAGAGCTCGATCACGATCATAAGATTTTAACACACAGAGAGAATTTTTAATTTTTCGGCTATATAGTGTCTTGTGTCTATAGTGGCGCCTGCTACAAGCAGGGCATGCATGTCGCCACCTAGCAGACTACCGTCCGCTCTGATACTTTCTTATTTTTTTTTTGCGATAAGCAAATTGGAGGCAATGATAGAAATTTATAACAAAATTAATTATTAATCATAGCTATTTCGAGCAATGCAGCAAAACAAGGTATGGGAAATAATTAGCGCTTTGGCATGCGATGCACTGCAAAACATTTTATCTAAATCTTATTAACTTAATCTTTTAATATGTAATGCTTAATTTTATTTCTACAGTTTAACAGTGCATTTTTTTTGTAAAGCTGGTGACGGCCAAATAGGCTACGCTGATGGTCCTGGCTCCACTTGTGCTCTATATCTCCCGTTCCCCTTTACTCCGTGTAAGGATTCCCAGTCGGAAATATCGCTCTCTTTCTCGTCGAAAGCGTGTTGAATTGGCGGTCGCCGCTGCCTCCCAACATAGGAAAACCATCATTCCAAATTACATTAACGTGGCCGGGAAATTCGGCACGTCCGTAAAATAGCGATCCAGGATGCATACTGTAAGCAGTTTTGGACTAGAAAAAGCGACCGAACCGCGACAAGGGACATTTGTATGAAAGAAAAAAAATATTTGCTTTTGCTATTGCTTTTGTTTGCTTTACTTTTTATTAGTCAATCTTAAACTATGGCATTTTTATTTTAAAATAAAATTTAATAAAGATATTTAACTAAAACTGAAAAGATAAAAAAAGAATTCAATTAAAGCTGAAAATAAATAATATAAATTAAAATATTAATGAAAAAAATGAAAAATGAAGAAAATATAACATTCAAATAAACCCTATTTGAATTGAAAACAAAAAAATTATTAATATAGCATCAAATCCTCCAATAAATTCGATCAATTGTGGCCTCCTCCCCTAGCCGCCAGGAAGCGCATGCTTCCGAAGCTGATTTCCTTCAAGAAAATCAGCTTAATTTGAAATAGTTCAAATTACTACTTCTGCCAGAACTGAAAATATATTCCATAATAACATTACTTAAGTGATCATTTTAAAATAATTAGAATAGGAATTCATTGAATTGAACACAACAATAAACTTACCCTTTCACAATAATAATCAAATACGACGCATTATATCAACTCAGTGTGACCATTTCGACTAAAGTTATTTTAACACGCACTCGATTCATACAAATTACGCGGGATTTGGTGCTGCTCTCAGCCAATGTAAAAACACTAATTTATTATGAAAATAATATTGTTCATTTAATAATGAACCATTCTTTAATATTAGTATCTCAATACATCTTTTAATGACCATAAATTGTAAAATTAAGATAAAAAATACTTTGAATTAAAATAATAAATTTTTACTAAGTTAAAAGTCCCACGCAAAAATTTCCAAGCGAGATGAAAATTTTCTAAGTCCCCTTTTTTCAGAGCTTTGAAAAGGGAACAAATTTCATCGATGTTTGCATGCAAGCGGAAAACGGGTAGAAAATCGCGCGCCAGGCGACTGCAGAATGCTGCTTGCGCCGAAAAGTCCGACTGGGTTGTTTGAGGAAAGATAGTTTGCGGAGTAGGCATTAATCTATAAAATGCCGCATATGTGTGAAAAAAGCAGGTTATATACACCGCCCCTATTACGTTTGCAACTATGGATAAGGCAATAAGAATTGTCTCCATAAGAATTTGTCTTCCCTGTGGTAACTCGTAACCCCTTCTTGTACTACTTATGTATGTATGTACATAGTTACTCTACATAATATGTAATAAACTCTATTACTCTATTAATGTAATAAACAACTCAAACAATCTAGTAAGGAAGCAGAATAAAAAAAACTATTACGCAATTAGATGCGTAATTCTAATAGACATGACAAAATAATTGCACAAACTATCTGCGTGGGTACTATAGGACCATATTCCTATATGGTCTACGTGCCATATCTAAGATCCACGAAGTCAAAAATACTTCTTTATCGTCTTTCATGTCTATATAGACACGGCTGTTCCGACTTATATATATGTATACTGATCTGCTGATATTTCCTAGCACTCTACGAGTACCTGATATGAATATACAATGCCACTAACGAAAGTTCTTATTATTAACCAATCTTCTCACTTGATTCATTAATGGCAAATTTGGCTTACATTCGATTTTTTTTTTTTAATATTTATGAAGTTTACAGTTTGAAGTAAAAAATATCCTTTATAAACCTATAAGAAAATTATACCTAATAATATACGAAAAATGAAACTATTGAAAAGATTTAGCAAATAAATAGAAAAAAATTGATGGCGAACGAATTGAAGGAGATCTTCTCGAATTCCGTTTGTGAAAAAATAAAAAAAAAAGTATATACTCCCATGTAAATTTTTTTTTGTTCAACACGTTGCAATATAAACCTTTATAAACGTCCTTTATAAACCTATAAGAAAATTATACCTAATAATATACGAAAAATGAAACTATTGAAAAGATTTTGCAAATAAATAGAAAAAAATTGATGGCGAACGAATTGAAGGAGATCTTCTCGAATTCCGTTTGTGAAAAAATAAAAAAAAAAGTATATACTCCCATGTAAATTTTTTTTTGTTCAACACGTTGCAATATAAACCTTTATAAACGTCCTTTATAAACCTATAAGAAAATTATACCTAATAATATACGAAAAATGAAACTATTGAAAAGATTTTGCAAATAAATAGAAAAAAATTGATGGCGAATGAATTGAAGGAGATCTTCTCGAATTCCGTTTGTGAAAAAATAAAAAAAAAAGTATATACTCCCATGTAAATTTTTTTTTGTTCAACACGTTGCAATATAAACCTTTATAAACGTCCTTTATAAACCTATAAGAAAATTATACCTAATAATATACGAAAAATGAAACTATTGAAAAGATTTTGCAAATAAATAGAAAAAAATTGATGCCGAACGAATTGAAGGAGATCTTCTCGAATTCCGTTTGTGAAAAAATAAAAAAAAACTATATACTCCCATGTAAATTTTTTTTTTTGTTCAACACGTTGCAAGATGTTGTGATTATTAATCATTAACCCCTTAAAAATCCTCTTTGTGTTCCGAAAGAAGGCTAGCTATGTATAGTACAACTATATCAATGGAAATATATGGGTTTATTTAAAAAAATTTTTAATAACCCTTAGACTTTGGAGAAATGGAAAATTACGATATGTGTTATCTCAATAGAGAATGCTAGGTGGCGAACGCATGCCCTAGATTGTAGCTGGAGCGTAAAGACGCAATATAAAGCAGAAGAATTAAAAATTTTCTGTTTGCGTTCAATCTAAATGAGTGATATACCAAACTATAGGAATTGTTTCATTTGAGGGATTTTATCCAAACAAACATTTGCGTAAATTTAAAACTTTTTTGACTCACTAAATTGGAAATAGTGGAGACATATATAGTAAATGGAAATAGTATATATACACAGATGCTGCTCCAAAATACGCGTCGATTCGGTCGGTACCTCAACCCTCCGATATTTTTTTCAAAAGTTATTCAGGAAAAACGTTATTTCCAAAATGAAAGTTTTTCTCGAAAAAAAGTACAGTCTGCGTTTGCCTTATTATACCCTTGCAGAGGGTATTATAATTTTGGTCAAAAGTGTGCAACGCAGTGAAGGAGACATCTCCGACCCTATAAAGTATATATATTCTTGATCAGGATCACCTCCTGAGTCGATATAAGCATGTCCGTCTGTCTGTCTGTCTGTTTCTACGCAAACTAGTCTCTCATTTTTAAGGCTATCGACTTCAAACTTTGCACACATCCTTCTTTCCTTTGCAGGCAGTATATAAGTCGGAACGGCTGGGATCGGTCAACTATATCCTATAGCTGCCATATAACTGATTGATCGGAAATGCCATAATTTCGTTGTTTTTTAAGTTAGAAGGATGGGACTTGCTGTGGACTCTTCTTTTAGCAGACTTATTCGATCTGCTAAATTTCATAAGGATCGGCTGACTATATCCTATAGCTGCCATATAACTGATTGATCGGAAATGCCATAACTTTGTTGTTTTTTATGTAGAAGGATGGGATTTTCTATAAATTTTACTTTAGACAAACTAATTCGATCTGTCAAATTTCATAAGGATCGGCCAACTATCTTAACTTTGGGAAAATAGATTTAGTCGTTAATGCTTTCCTTGTGGTAAAGATTTAAAAATTTTATTCGAAACGCTTTTATAAATTCTATATATACAGTATATTTTATAAACTAGTTAAAACAAACTAATCTAAACTAATTAAAACAAAGGATTGATGCTGGTATCTGTGATTTTTTTTTATTATGAATCCTCACATACTCGGCCCCCTCACCACGACAATGTCTCAATCCACAGAGGGAAATAAATAACTTAATCTATATTGCACTTTTTTAAATAAACAATTTATCTTAATCTATACACAATTTATATATTTTTACAAGTATATAACTAATTTCTATAAATATATACAATTTATGTTAATGAATTTAATAAATAAGTTAATAATAATTTATTAATATTAACTTTAATAAATATAACTCTTAATAACTATATTGTAAAAAAATTCCATCATGATGACTGAAGACCGTTTTGTATGTAACATCTACAGCATTCCTCAGCTCATTTTCAGCAAATACCCAATCAATTTGCGTTAAATGTTTTGTTGTTGCACTATTCGAAATTGTGTTATAGAAAACGCGGGATTCCTATAAACAACAATAAAAGATGTATTAAGAAACTTAAAAGCAATAGAATGATATATGGTTCTGGAGTTTTAAGACTTATTTGTCTCAAACAAAAACACAACATTTTCAGAAATGTTTTGCTTGGCATAAATAATTACTCCATTTTTTCCAAAACCATTTAATCGATTGCTATCAATTCTCCTTATAATATCGAAATCTCGCAAAGAGAAATCTTCGTTGGGAAGAGTCCAAGTTTCGACAAAACAAACTATTTGGTCATTGAGCCTTTTCAATGACCTTTTCCCTTTTTTCCAAAATAACAAAAAGAGGAAATTAGTTATATCACAACGTTATAAATTTTTATTTATTCACATATGACATGGAGTGAGAAAGCTCCGATGATGCGTATGCACTGAGATAGAGAGTACAAGTGAGACCGACTTTGAGCATAGGCCGGGCGAAAGCTCGTTAACTTAAATGACAAAATAAAGCCGAGCGGCCGAGAAGAGTCGGCTTGCGACCAACAATAGCAATGAGAAAATGATTATATTCTAAACTATAGTTATTACATTTATAAATATATGTTACATTTATATTGATTAAATTTATGCCGTGGCTGCTGCCTGACCCGACATACTCCCCCCAGTTAAGGCCTGTTCTTCAACTTCATCCTTAAGGGGCAATAGACAAAGCTTGGTCACTGCGCGCTTGGTAGTTCCAGAAGCGGTTTTAACCACCGCCACTCGAGGCACTCCATCCCGACCAGGGACTAGATCCAGAATTCTAGCCACCGGTCACTTCATGGGGGGTAGGTTCTCGTCCTTGACTAGCACCACATCGTTAATCGCCAAGCCAGGGCCGGACGCACGCCATTTGGAGCACTGCTGAAGAAGGCTTAAATACTCCTCCTTCCATCGGGCCCAGAAAGACTGCTGCAGGAAAGACACACGCTGCCAGCTGTTCATACGATTGAAATTCAGCTTTGTGACATCAGCCTCGATAAAACTGACTGACGGGCCACCAGTTAAAAAATGGGATGGCGTTAGAACATCAAGGTCTGCAGGATCCTCTGAAAGAGACAATAAAGGCCGTGAGTTTATGACAGCACCAATGTGACAAAGCAAAGTTCGCAGCTCGTCAAATACAAGAACTGAGGACCCAACAGCCCGGTAAAAATGATGCTTTGCGGTTTTGACAGCCGCTTCCCAGAGTCCACCAAAATGCGGAGATCGAGGAGGAATAAAATGCCACTCGATGGACTCAATCGCGCAAAACTCCAGAAGCGCTCGTTGATGCTCATCGCTTATGAAGAGTTGGAGCAGCTCCTTTAGCTCGTTTTTAGCTCCAACAAAATTGGTCGCATTGTCAGACCAAATGTGCTGAGGCTTTCGGCGAGTGCATATAAGCCGTTTTAAAGCATGTAAAAACGCAGATGTGGATAGATCCCTTACAAGCTCGAAGTGCACGGCTTTAGTAGCAAAGCAAATGAAAACACTCACGTAACATTTTACGGGAGCTTTATTGCAAACTTCTGGCTTATAGTAAAATGGCCCGCAAAAATCCACACCAGTCACTCCGAAAACCTGGCAACCGCTGACTCTTTGCTCCGGGAGATCAGCCATAATGTGCTCCAGCAACCGAGACTTGGGGCGGAAGCATCGGATACACTTGTGCAATGCCTTCGTCACCGTTTTCCTCCCCCCGATCGGCCAGTATTGGGATCGAATAATAGCCAGCAGAGCACGAGGCCCCGTGTGTAGATTACGCTCATGGAAATCAACAATTATAGCCCGAGTAACTGGATGGCTTCTAGGCAATATAATTGGATGACGACTATCAAAATCCAATGTAGAATTTCTTAAACGACCGTCCACACGCAACAGGCCAAACTTGTCTAAAAAAGGAGAGGATGTGGCAATTATGCTGGCTGACGAAATTTCCTTTCCATTCTGAAGCGCCTTTATGTCATCCCAAAAATTCACGCTGCACCAGTCGCAATAGGTGGGTCCAGCCTTGATATCGCTAGCGTGTGTTCGCTTATGTGTACAAGTTCTCACAGCGAGTCCGTCACAAGGGTGTCACTCCCTACTTGGGTGTCACTCCCTTGTGACGGACTCGCTGTGAGAACTTGTACACATAAGCGAACACACGCTGCAGTGCTGGAAACGAGTTGGCGTACTTGGAACCAGCTGTCACGTCAACGTACGGGGATTTGATTAGCAGAACCCTTGCCCTTAGCTCCAGAGTGGGTTTTTCAGATGGAACCGCTGCTGGCCACTGATCTTGAAGTCCAAGAAGAAACGCAGGACCATGGGACCACAGGTTGTCAGTAACTAGCTCCTTGGGAAGAGCACCACGCGAGAGGATGTCTGCCGGGTTCAAAGACGTAGGAACATAACGCCATTCCATCGTTCTAGTCAATTCCTGGATTGTTGAAACTCGATTGGCGACGAAAACATTAAACCGAGCGGGCTCCTCCCGAATCCAGGACAACGCCACAGCAGAGTCGCACCAGCAGAAATACCTCCCATCGTAGACCTTCAACTGAGCTACTTCCGACATAAGCCGAGCCAGCAACTCTGCCCCAGATAACTCCAGTTTCGGTACCGTAACTGTTTTTAGAGGTGCGACTCGGGACTTTGAGCAGAGTAAATGACTTTCTGACCTTGTACCCTTCGATACGACTTAAATGCAAGCACCATAAGCCTCGATGCTGGCGTCACAAAATCCATGAATCTCCACTTCAGACTGTGATGATAGTGACCATCTCGGGAATTCAGCGCCATGGCAAAGCTGGAACAAATCATGTCCCAATCGGAGTGAAGAGCTTGAGGTAGACTTTCATCCCAGGACAACTTCTCACGGCATAGCTTCTGAAGAAAGATCTTCGCCTTCGTAATGACAGGTCCAACAAGCCCTATCGGATCATAAAGCCGGGCGATTGAGGAGAGGATGATGCGCCTAGTGGGCTTCGAGGTTGACTGAAGCCCTTCAAACGAAAATAGCAAGCGATCAGTAGAAGGATCCCAAGCGAGGCCAAGAGTCTTCGTAAAGTTGCTGCCATCATCAAACCTTAGGAACGACTCTCGATCCTCTTCCGGCACGTCAGAGAGCACTTCAGAAAAATTGGAGCACCACTTTCTCAACCGAAATTTGCCCTTGGCGAGGATCCCCGATGTTTGCTGCATTATGTTGGTAGCCTCCTCTTTGGAGTCACCTCCGGAAATTGGATCATCAACATAAAAATCGCGACGCAGAATTTCGGCACCCTTTGGAAACATGGACTGCTCCTCCTCTGCCAACTTAAGCATTGCTCGAACTGATAAAAATGAGGCCGGCTTTGTCCCATAAGTGACCGTATCCAGTTTAAAAACCTGCAACTCATCCTGGGTGGAATTCCGCCAAAGAATGCACTGCAGATAGCTGTCCTCGGGAAAACTCTGACGCATCGGTACATTTTGCAAATATCTCCTGTAATGGCCACTCTATGACAACGAAACCTTAGAAGAATGTGTAGCAACTTTGGTTGGATAACTGGACCAGACATCAAAACGTCATTCAATGAATACCCAGACGTAGCGGCAGGCGAACCATCAAAAACAACCCTGAGCTTGGTTGTTGAACTGTCCTCCTTCAAAACGCAGTGATGTGGCAGGAAATGCTGTCTGGCAGGTCGTGGACCAGGCGGGACTGGAGACATATGCCCCTAATCTAAATACTCCTTTATGAACGCAGCATACTGATCCTTCAATTGAGGCTGACGGCAAAGCTTCCTTTCGAGGGAGAGAAATCACCGCACGGCTCGTGAGTACGAATCACCCAGCAACTCAGAGCTGACCATCAACGGCAGCTTCACCGAGTAGGCGCCTGACTCGAGCCGAGCAGAATGCTGCACGAAATGCGTCTCGCAATCCAATTCCTCTTTCGTCCACTTCACAATGGGCTCGGAGCAGTCTTCGATTTCCCAAAATTTACGGAGCAGACACTCTAAGCGCTCATCCAGATGGCTTGGGCTCTTCACAACGTCCTTGCGGGCTGTGCCTGCGAACGACTTTCTCTCCAGATGTGAACCACCGCCACACACAACCCATCCAAGCCGGGTTTTCTGCAGCACCGGTAGGCCAGCTGAGAGCTGGATTTGACTAACACACAGCAGATCATAGAATAGACTGGCTCCGATAAGTAAATCGATCCGCTGCGGTCGAAAGAACTGGGAATCAGCCAAAGTGAGGTTTGATGGAATATTCCAGCTGGAGCTAAAAGCTAAAACTATATCCAAGCTAAAACTAGGCTGGAGGTCCGTGATGTTGGTGGCGATTACAGCGTTGACGAGGGCCGAATATTCAGAGCAATGGGATCGTAGGAGCACATCAACAGAGAATCCGTCTGTCGCGAAGCCAGTGTCGCCAATGCCCGACACTGCCACGTACGATTTGCGTCTACGAAGCTTCAGCTGACTAGCCAGTCGGGACGTAATCACGTGCACCTGCGATCCTGAATCCAAAAGAGCCAGGCAAGGAACAAAAACCCCAGCACAACTCCGAATGAGAACGTTCGCTGTGGCCAGTAAGGCTATCTCACCGCTGCGACCCTGGGCAACTAGTGCATTAGCCGTGGATGGTGAAGCGCCTATTGGCTCGGCGCACTCGGCTGCGGATGATGTAGACGGCACTGCCGAAGGTTGGCTGCTGGAAGACTGTAACTCCAAGAAATGCAACAGACTGTGATGCCTCCTCCCACAACTGCGACAATTATCAGCGAGGCACTCACGCAGGTGATGGCCAGTTTGGAGACATTTCCGACATAGATCTAGTCGCCTAGCCTCGCCAAGGTGGCTCTCAGGGGGCAATGACAAAAATCTTGGGCATGCAGAAACTACATGGGACCACCCACCGCATAATATGCAGGCAGAGGCAGGCGAATTAGTAATAATAAAGGACGCTCTACTGTTATTTGCGACTCTACGTCTTCCCACCTGAGTGCGCGTCGCGTAGGCGGCCAAGGCCACATCCATAGCCTCCAAAGTCCTGCAACGCTATTCCAAAAACTCTGCCATGGACTCCCAAGTAGGGATGAGATCCGAGTTCGAGGCATTTTGACCTTCCTCCCACTTGGCCTGAGTGGGAGGATCAAAGGATCCAACCTTTGAAGAAGTACCTGGACGATGATGCAGCCGGCGATCTGAACTGTCGTCCCCAAATTTTTTAAGGCTCGCATATGGGCATTGAACTTATCGGACAGCCCTCGAAGCGCTGCCACTGACCCACCTTCCAATAGATTGAGGCCCAGAATCTCGTTCACATGAGCCTGAAATATCAACCGACGGTTATTAATTCGATTCTCCAAAAGCTGCACTGCGACATCATAACTCTCCTCGGAGATTTCCAAGGAACGGACTGCCTCTAAAGCGGAGTCCCGAAGACAAGATCGCAACCTCTGAAACTTTTCCACCTTACTTATATAAGGATTGCAGCCTATGATCATCGAAAAGACCGAATGAAACTCAGCCCACTCTGAATATCCTCCGCTGAAAGTAGGAAGAGGAAAAGGAGGCAAGGCTTGAAAACTCCGACTGAGCGCTGGGTCCACCTGGATACTGGAAACTCCGCTGGCAAGGGTGGAATGGGCAGCAATTCGAGCAGAGCGCAACGACGTCTCGTGCTCGATTTCGGCATGCATCGTAGCTACAAGCTCAGACACTGTCCATCGCAAGTCGCTGCTTATCTCAACAATATCTAACTCTTCCAGCTCCCCGTGAATGGCCTTAAAATCCTCGTACATGGCGACCAACTGGCCGTGACGCACATGGAGCATAGCGTCTTCCACCTTTGACATTGGCTGCAGGGCGCCTTGGATCCTCTTCAAATCCTGGAGGATACCCTTTGCCTTGCATTTTAAAATCGCACTCCGAGATGGAGTGGGTTCTCCTGTGACGGCGCCGCTGGAGTTCATCGCCACTATGAGTGAAATTCGCTCACTTGAAGTAAAACCACGCACAAAATTATAGCTCTTGTTTATTTTATTATATTTAATTTTATTTGAGCGCAGCGAACACGATTTATCCCACTGTGCGCTCAGAACCGTTCACTGAGTTGTGGAATGTATATATATATGAACGCTTGTGTGAGGCGAATGCACTTGCAAGTGGAACGTATATATGTATGTATGTATGTATGTTGGCGGACCGGATAACAATTGTATTTTATGCCTATGTATTTATTTATATTATTATATGATTTGTGTATAAATACAAAATAATTGTTTCACTGATGCACTGTATGCCGTTTATGTTCAAAATGCACATACATATGTTAATACACCGAACAAAAACTGAATCAGGTATGTTCGCACTGGTTCTGTTTTATGATCGTGGAATTGTTAATTTTATTAATTAAATCACGTCGGGGTCACCAATATTTGGTCATTGAGCCTTTTCAATGACCTTTTCCCTTTTTTCCAAAATAACAAAAAGAGGAAATTATTTATTTCACAACGTTATAAATTTTTATTTATTCACATATGACATGGATTGAGAAAGCTCCGATGATGCGTATGCACTGAGATAGAGAGTACAAGTGAGACCGACTTTGAGCATAGGCCGGGCGAAAGCTCGTTAACTTAAATGACAAAGATAAAATAAAGCCGAGCGGCCGAGAAGAGTCGGCTTGCGACCAACAATAGCAATGAGAAAATGATTATATTCTAAACTATAGTTATTACATTTATAAATATATGTTAGATTTATATTGATTTAATTTATGCCGTGGCTGCTGCCTGACCCGACACAAACAAAATTTGCAGAACAAATAATAGGGTCGGTGAAAATATCTTCGCGATGGCTTCGAAGAGACTCAACATTATGGTAATATAGGGAGATTGCTTCGTTTCTGTTAACCACATGCTCGTAATGCGTAGTCAAGAGCTTTTCCTCTCTTAAATTTTGAAGTTCGGCTTGGGCATTTGGAGCTCCAAATCTTGTTGGAGGAACAAAGTCGCCTAGAAGGAAAAGTCCCGATGCGCTAGTGGCATTACTGCATCCAACATATAGCGAAGCTCGCTTATTGCCTCTTTTAAGATGCACAGCGACTTTGCTATATGTTGCTCCTTGGCTTTTATGGATGGTAATAGCCTCTGCAGGAACAATTGGGAATTGTTTTTGGTCAAAAGAAGCATGCTCTGATCTTCCACACTGAAAAACTCGAGAGGCTTTTACTATTGGAGTCCATTCGGGATCTGGGCTGTTTCGAAGATTTGATCTGGCGATAGCACCAACCATGGGCTCGAAAAAAATAATCCAAAGTCGCGTTATTTAATTTGAGCCATTAACTACACAATGGTCAATTTGCTTTAGCTGACCAGTTGCTCCATTTACAAGTACGTCATTTGTGTCTATATTGACGGTAACCATATATTTCGCAGTTGTTTTGAGATGAAGAACATACGGTAAACCCTGAGTTTCAGAGGTTTTCATATTTTGAGCATATCTTAACGTATTTTCTCTATTTCGTGCAGATATGTTCACAGTTTTCACTGGATCAACTGCAGTGGAAACCAACTCTTTCGTCCCAATTTGCGCTAATTTTATGGAATTGAAATGGTTTACTTCTTCGTTAGAAGAAAATAAATAAATGACATCATCAGGAACTTCGCTGGGGGAACAACTATTTGTTTTGGGAGCTCTATGACTGCAATTGTCATACAAGCCTGAAATAAATTATTTAAGACTTGTGCAAATGCATGATCGCCTCTTTGACGCATTATTTCTGTGAGCTCAAAATACTTGAAGTTGCTCCTCTATTCGTCCTCTCCGAAAATATCCAACTGTCTCCAACTGGGGAAAGCTGCCTTAGGTCTCCAAAAACTATAATTGATTTTCCTCCAAAACATAAGTCTGGGCATCGGAAAATTTGACGAAGACGTTGATCCAAAAATGAAAGCATTTTTGAGCCAACCATGGAAATTTCATCGATTATAATTAATTGATGATCTATCAATTTGCAATGAATTGTATTTAAACTATCATTGCTTAAAGGTCTTAAGGGACCTGAGGCCTGATTAATTGGAAGAGAAAAAACTGAATGAAGAGTTAATTCCAATTCCAAAAGCAGCTTTTCTAGTTTGAGCACATAATAAAACCTTTGTCTTTGTTATATAATATTGTCTTTGTTTGTAGTTGAGGGACCGAGTTAGCGAGCAAAGGTCACCAGTGGAAACAAAGGGGGGGTCTAAATAATTGAAGTTCGCCATCTTCTTCAGGGTTACTTGTAGCATTGTCATCCTGAAGAATATTTACGTTCTGCTCTATATTTGGCACTGCTAAAGCTCTAAATTCTTCGTCTAAAAATTGAGAGGCAGGTTCTTCTATATTAGGAACATTATCACCCCTATCCTCTTGCAAATCTTCAAGAACTCTTTCTAACTCCATATCATCAAACGCATCATAGTTCCTTTTCATGAGCTTAATAGATTCATTATTAGTTATAAATTTGTTTTCAACGTCGTTGGAAAGAAGTTCAGCTTCTTCATTTCGCCAAGGATAGAAGAGCATTCAATGCTCTCGGAATTAATCAGATGGTGAAGAGTTAATGCTAAAGCGAACCCATCTAAGAATCAGGGGATGCTTGCGTTTCTCAACGCAACCAGACCCGTCCATCAGTGGATAGCTTTGCTCAGCAACTTCGTCTTCTCCATCTCATTTCATTTGCTCCAAATCATCACCTCATTTCTGCTCCAAATCATTTGCTTCATCATAGTCCTGATTGCGCTTGAGAAATTAATACCAAGCTGCGAATTCTGCTAAACAAAATCCTTTTAATTGCTCATGCCTTTGCACATATCGGTCAAGTATATTACGCTCATAAATATCCAATGAGTTGTTTGGTACTCGCTCTAGTTCTTCATTTGAGCGAGCTAATTTAACTCGTTTGTCTAGATGGCAAGTGTTTATAAAAATTGTACCTTCACTTGCCTTCGACATATGCAGGCCCAAAATATTGTATGCTGCTTCTTGGGCTGATATTTCTGTAGCGTTAATAAACTTGTTCCCTCGGTGATGCAATTTCCTTATAATAGTTATATTCCCATGGCTTATTTCGGCCATGGCTTCACGGAGCAACTGCGATACGCCTCTGTTTGATTTGTTTAGATAGTTTATGATATAACTACAACAGCCGTAGGCATCGAGAATAAATTTAATATCCATATTAGCTCTGTCTAAGCCTAGAATATCACTATTATAAGCATTGAGCAGTCGGTCGGAAAATTGTCTGCGAAGAAAAATTTGTGGCTTTTTCATGCTAGAACGTAAGACTAATTTGTAGGCTTCAAAATTAGTTTCAAGGTGGGACAGAAAATGTTCAAAATTATTAAATAAAGCTGCGTCTTCATTAGGAATGGTCCTTAGAGTTTCCTTGATTTTTTTGTACAAAGTTTTATGTTCTTCAACATTAACTTCGTTTTCTTCTATCGGATGCAAAACAAGCGTTTCGGGCATAAGAGGGTATGTCATATTAAATCGGCAAAGCTCCTGTCCGCGTAACTCTCTTAAGCAAGATGAACTGTGCTTGTGACCTTGATACTGAATTACTTCTTGTAGTTCAGGATCGTCTCCATTTGTGATAATAAACCAATAAAAATGGGAAAGATTGAATTCCCCAAAAATATCGGTTTTGAACAAAGTTTATTAATTGTCGCAACCTGTAGTCGAAGTATCGAGAGCACGTCACTGGATCGGATCGGATTAACCGAGCCTTTTCGGAGCTGCCGCTTCTTCCTCGCTTATAGCCCTAACATCCAATAGAATATAAATTATAACTAAAAGTTCATTCCACTTAGTTTATGAAAAGTTAATGAAGTTTATGAGTTATGAAAAACGTTGGCAGCCCGAATTGTCGAATCATAGCTATCACTTTCTTTTTTTCAGGCTCCCAATGAGATAGCTAGTGCCGTAAGCCTTTAAGGATGTGGTAGCCATAATCGTGTTGCACATCGTGTCTATTAACAAAAGACTCATCTCGAAGATTACCAGCGGTAACTGCTCCGGACTTTTTGCGTAAAGCAATGGAAATTGAATTTTGTATACGCTGCATTTCGTAAAATTTATAAATGAATAAAACTTTAGGAATCACAGCACAACGACGGTCGTAAAAACGGATTTGGGATCTGGCTTTTTTGCATAGGTTGTATTTCCTTTAAATATTTTTCAGCCACAAATAGTTGCAAATGAAAGTTCCTCTGCATCTTCGTCAAGCGTTAGGCTTGTTGGGCGACGGCCTTCTCCCGGTGCCAGTGCAATGCGTTGAATTGCAGTATCATTATTTTTCAATAATGTTTCATGGCCTCCGGGACTTAAATTTTCTTCGAGCTCTACATCATCTTAGGATAGGTGTTGCTGCTGAAGAAGTTGCTCTACCGCTTCGCGATCAGATTCATTCGCAATGAAAGGAATTTCATTATTTCCTTGAAGTTGTATTAGCCATGACTCGTTAAGTGACATGTTGTGCTTTTTGTAGAGCTCGGTATTCACTACGTACCGTACAGCTTCAAGGACCCGAGCGGGTCAAATATTTTCAGTCATGAAATTGTGAGCGTACTCTAGCCTCCTTTTTAAATGGACTTGGATGACATGAGTAGAGTCGAAAGAGCGCGGCAGCGCAGTCACAATGTCACGAACTGAAATTGGAACGTTCACTACTGCCCCTCTGATACCGCATTGCCTTTCATAGCCGAGAGAAATAATCCTCATGAAAGGGATTCTCGGTGAAATAAGGCGCTCTTCGAGGCAGGTGAGTCCATTTAAGCACTCGGGGATTTCTGGGAAGTCGAACCCATTCGAAAGCAGAGTTTGCCTAAAGAGATGGCACGACGACAGATGTTGCAAAGATTATATTTGCCGGATGGACTGGGAAATTTTCTCGACAAATAGAAAACGTTGCCACGTTTAGGAGAGGAAATTTAGAGGAGATAGCCATGATGTATAATCCACTTACCTGCGAACGGAACCATGTTCCTCCACAGCAAACACAAATTTCCGTTGGTCCTTCCTATATGTTCTTGTGATACAGATCCCTCGCCGATGTTCGAATCCTATGACGCTGTAGTTCTCGTTCATGTTCCATCTCATCCTCCTAAAAGTTCACCTCTTGCGTCCATATTCCATTGTGACTGCCTTTGGGAGGCATCCAATCGGTTTTGGGGATCCATCCTAAAGTTCATTAGTCGATCTTCTGCCATTTGCCTAATTTGTTGTTCCCGAATCCTCCGCTATTGTCGTGTTTCCCGCCGTTGCGATATGTTTATCCGTTGCTCCTGTAATCTTGCGATGGGATTTCTCCTGGTTGCTCTCCTGTTATTGGCGTCCCTTTCCCGTTCTCACTGCCTGTCTTCCGGATTCCTTCGTCGTTGCCGGTGCTCTTCGGTGTTTCTTTCTTGTTCCCTTGCATGTTCCTCTAAATCCTCGCGATGATCAGCGCGCGCTGCGGCATCCCGAATCCGTTCAGGAATTCGGTAGTCCGGATCGGTCGTCCGAGCGGCATGGTCAGCAGTATTTTGCATTTTGGAATTTATTTTGGAATTTGGTACTCCGGGATGAATGTTCAGGAATTCGGTAGTCCGCTTCGGTCCTCCGAGAGGCATGGTCAGCAGTATTTTGGACATGCTCTCGTCGCCGCACCTCAGGGTTCCCTCGGCGGGTCGCGCGTGCCTCCATATCTCGAACCCGTTCTGTAATTCGGTACTTCGGAATGATCCTCCGAGAGGCATGGTCAGCAGTATTTTGCAACTGCTCTCGTCGCCGCACCTCGGGGTTCTCTCGGCGAGTCGTGTGTGCCTTCATATTCCGAACCCGTTCAGGAATTCGGTAGTCCGGATCGGTCCTCCGAGCGGCATGGTCAGCAGTATTTTGCAACTGCTCTCGTCGCCGCACCTCGGCGTCCTCTCGGCGAGCCGCGCGTGCATCAGCATCCCGAATTCGCTCAAGAACACGGATCCTTTCACTTCGTCTCCTATGGGAGCGCGTGGTATCCTGTGCCCGACTTTCCTCCCGAAATTCTGGGTTATTGGCGTATTCCGCATTCCGAATTCTTATTTGGGATGCATTTTGTTCGTATCGAGTCCTGCTACGATTTAAAGCAGCTTGTCGGCGTTGCTCCTGTGATGATCGCGATATATTGCATATACGTGGCATCTTTTTAGTGCTAGTTGAAAAATGTAACGGAAAATAATGGAAATTAATTATTATGGAAACGTAATGTTTCCAAAAAATTGTAAGCTGAAAGTTAATGAGTTACTAGGAAACTACTTACCAAATTGGTTTTCCAAATATATTTTGAAAACTTAAAAAAAAAACACTATTCCCTTTTTGGAATTTTCACAAGAATAAAAATACTTTTTTCACACTTATACTTTTTGCACTTTTAAAAAAATACTGTTTCACACACCCAAAAAAATACGTCGCACTGTTATCTGGCAGAGTAACGTCGACACACGGTAAATTTTTTTCAAAGACTGATCTGCGGACTATTGTATTTGCAAATATATAGCCTAGATAGGTAATATCCAAATTTCATCCGTTTTTAAAAAGGTAATAAAACCTATATAGGTTTAAAGTATATAAAACCATATTTTATATCTACCTGTTGCGCTATTTTGGGGGTTTTAATATTTTCAGTCCACATTTTTAGGATCATTTTTTTCTGACTCGACCAACCAGAAATAAGCTATTACCTGTTATTGTAAGTGCCAACGACGTGGTATGTTACGGTTTACACCTGTGATAACTGATTTGCAAATTATATCCCTTGCACGTGTTCATTAATGCAAGTGGAACTTTAGCCTGGTTAACAGGTTATGAAGGGAGAAATCCCATGGGTTTCTCCAAATCCTCCAAACCATTATATTTAAAACTTTAGGGGTTGTAGAATCGAAATGAAATTCATATATTTTTATGATCGCTAGTCCCACATAATCCCATTTCATAAGGATCGGCCGACTATATCCTATAGCTGCCATATAACTGATTGATCGGAAATGCCATATCTCTGTTGTTTTTTAAGTTAGAAGACTGGGAGTTTGTATGGATTCTATTTTCGGCAAACTAATTTGATCTGCCGAAGGATCGGCCGACTATATAAGATCCGATATATGTCTAATAATATAAGCTGCCAGATATATATCTCAACTTTAAATACTTAAATACTTAAAGTTTTAAATACTTTAGGTTACCTTAAAAAATTAAAAAGACTCTTAAATTAAAAAAACGCGTAACTTTACAACCAAAGAGAATTTTTTTTTTCAAATTTATTCGGTTGCCGATTTTGTTTGAAAAATAAATAGAAAAAATTAATTAATAATTTAATTTAATTAATTAATTTATTTTATTTAACTAAAATTTTCTTTAAAGTAGCACAGAACAACAACTGAAGTTTAGAAAATTTTTCGCGTGAAACCTTGTCAGGTATAGCCCAACGCTAGAGTTCTCGGCTGGTGTGTAATGATGTGGGTACCAGGTTCGAGCCATGTTCGAGAATTCAAATATTTTTTTTCCTCCCTCGCCGATGTTCGCATTAATTGACCCGGAAGGCTCGGGTTTGACTCTTAGCACATTCAATAAAAATCAGTTCAATAAAATACTTAAAAAATAAATAGTTTTAACTAATCAAATACAAACAAATTTTGAGATATGAATAAAAAAATATGTTTTTTAGAATTTAGGTATTTTTCTTTTTACGAGAAGAATTTTTCACGCTTAAATCAAGTTCTCAAAATCGAATCGAAGAATTTTTGTTCTTTAATTAAGTAAAGTCCTTCTTGGTCGACTTCCAAGTGTGTTCGTAGTTGGTTTAAGTTCGAAATTCTTGATTTTTCTCTGAGTGTGAAAATCGACCAAAATATATATGATAAGTGATGATGCCAAGGAACATTCGAAGCTCGCTGATGGTGGACGGTCTTGCACTGTTTTGTATTGCCTTCACTCGCTCACTGTTATGTTCGATTCCGTATTTGTTAATGAACTGAGGAAAGTTACCTCTGCTCGCGCCTTATCGCATTTTCTTAGATTAATACACTATGCATGCTAGCAAAGAATCTGCAAAACGGGTTAGAAGATGAATGTCGTTGACCTCGGCCATGTTTGGCATATTAAGGATGTCATCTATATAACTGACCTAAACATACAACATATAGACTACTCATTCCATACAACGAAAATGAACGAAAAAATATCTTTCGAGAGGACCCAGATTGGGAGTTTTGCGATCAAAATTGGGAGTTTATTAGCCAATGGATACGCCTGGCCTTCAGTTTTAGGCAGGTCTTCTTTGCTACTATATATTTCCTCCAGGTAAGTCGCCTGTCCAAGTGGATGCCAAGGTAGGTAGACTGCTTCCACTTGTAGAATTGATTTTTTATTTAAGCCTACTGGTGGACAAGTGTCTCGGTTGAGTGACACATTTTTTCTCCTTGACTTCTAAGCGCTAGTCAGCTTTCCCCTTTTTTACAGCCAGTGGTTTTGTGTATTTTCTGTTGCTGTATTTGAAGATTTTGAGAGGCAGACGATTGTAGTGTCGTCAGCGCAGTTTTATATAACGGCTTGGCGGCTTGTGAGAATATCTGATATTTACAGGATGTACAAAGTTGGTTATTACGCTTCCTTGGGGAACTCCGGCTTTAATGGTGTGGTCGTCACTTGTAAAGTTTGCATATTACTGTGAAAAGCATGTTCATGAGGTACGACTTAAGCAAATAGTGAGAGTTTTGTGACAGATCTTGATTCTTGTAAACCAGGCCGTCGATCTAAGCGGTCAAATGCTTTGGATACGTCTCTCTGCTCAAGGGCCATACGTATTTCAGATGTTATGCGGCTTACCTGCTTAATAGTCCCACGTTTTTCTTTGAAGCCAATCTGGTGCGAGGGAATCGAACTGTTCCTATCAAGTTATGTTCGTAGGTGTGACAGCACCAGTACAGCAGCAGTAATGTTTCAGCAACTTCGATAGGCAAGGTAGTAGACTGATGGGTCTGTAGAAAGACGGTTGAGTTTTGTCTTTGCCAGGTTTAGGGATCGTTATGACTGATTTTCCATTGGTGACTGAAGTAGACCCATTTTAGCATTGAATTAAATATGGTAAAAATGTATATAAGTGCAGAGTATGGTAATTAAATAATCATCTTGGACCAAATTAAGCCATAGCCAAGAGTTTTTTCGGGGTTCAGCTGGTTTTAATGGTGTTTGGAATTGAGCATGTTTGCAAAGTAATCGGAGAAGAGGGATCTGGGGTTGGCAAATCTGGGAAGTGAGTTGATTTGTTGTTGGGGTTTGAAGACATTTTGTATTTCATGACTGAAAACATTTTTTTGAGTTCAGAGCTAGTCGAATTAAATATCTTTAAGTTAGTGTTATTACAATTAATGTAAGCGTGGTTCTTGTTTTTTTTTCTAATTAGAATAAATGGATTTAGGGTGTTGATGTTATGTAAAACAAGTTCTGAATTGTTTGATATTATATATTCGGTGTTACGCTATTAATGTTTTTTAATAGCGGCCGAAAAAAATACACGATTTGTTAGGTTTAAATTCAATTTTATTTTTAAGGTTTCAATTTTAACCCCAAAAAACCAGCCGCTCAACTCAAATAAGCAATAAAACCTCACACCATGCAGCTGTACATAACTCCGAGGGCAAGAGGCGAAGCGGGGAAACGCACACAGGCACAAGATGAGCTAGTGTGCAACAGTTTTACAAAGCTCTCAAAAGCGCATGCGCTACAAATACCAGCAAAGCGCATGCGAAACTAGGAGAAACAAAACAAAATAGAAACTGCTGATAATCCGCCGCTGCTCCTCCGTTTCATCGTCTTTTATATCATAATAACATTTCGCCTTTGGCTGCTTGGCCCAACATCCTCCCCCCGTTGAAGGCTGGCCCTTCGACAGAATCCTTAAGGGGCAGCAGACACAGCCTTGACACCGCACGCTTAGCCGTTCCAACAGCAGTCCTTAATATGGCTACACGGTTCACTCCGTCACGTCCAGGAATCAGCTCCAGTACCCTGGATAGGGGCCACTTCATTGGGGGTAGATTCTCATCCTTCACCAGGACTATGTCACCGACAGACACTACGGGACCAGGGGAGCGCCATTTGGAACGCTGTTGCAACAGAGTAAGATACTCCTCCTTCCAACGCGCCCAGAAAACTTGCTGTAAGAAGGAGACTCTCTGCCACCCATCTAGACGGTTGAAGTTTAGGGCAGTAAGGTCTGGCTCGATGAATGTTGAAGGTGGACCGCCATTTAAAAAATGAGCCGGAATTAGCACATCGAGGTCAGCAGGATTTTCTGAAATCGGCACAAGGGGTCTGGAATTGACGATTGAGGCTATGTGGCATAACAAAGTCCTCAATTCCTCGAAACTAAGAACTGCGAGACCAACTGCACGGTATAGGTGACGTTTTGCCGTCTCTACTGGTGCTTCCCACAGACCGCCAAAATGAGGAGAGCGTGGAGGAATAAACCGCCACTCAATAGCTTCAGCCAGGAAAAATTCGTGCAGGGAAGTCTGGTGATCCTGACTGTGGAATCTTCGTTTCAACTCGATGAGCTCATTCCTGGCACCCACAAAATTGGTAGCATTATCCGACCATATCTGCCTGGGTTTACGTCGCGTACAAATTAACCGTTTGAGCGCACTCAGAAACGAAGCTGTGGAAAGGTCCTTGACTAACTCCAAATGGATCGTCTGCGTACTGAAGCAGATGAACACGCAAACGTAGCATAGGGCCTTTAATCCGAGACTCTGCCTTGTAGAAAAACGGTCCGCAAAAATCCACACCTGTTACGTCAAAGCTTTGAAATCCTTCAACCCTCGGTCGGAAGATCAGCCATGTTCCAAAAGCCGAGGCTTAGCGCGAAAACAACGTATGCATTTGTTTAACACCCTTGAAACGGTCTTCCTCCCCCCAATGGGCCAGTATTGGGAACGGATTTTCGCAACTAACGCCCGAGGGCCAGAGTGCAAGTTCGTCTCATGAAAGTGGGTCACAATAGCCGAAGTGACGGGATGGCCTCTTGGAAGAATAATAGGATGGCGTCCATCAAAATCTAACGCAGAGTTCCGCAGTCGTCCGTCAACACGAAGCAAACCAAAATCGTCTACAAAGGGAGCAAGCGAAGCAAGCGGGCTTGAGGGTGAAACCAATCTGCGCGACTTTAACAAGCTCATCTCTTCCTTAAACTCGCATCAGCAGATGGGTTCCTCCTTGGAGATCCTGGACAGAAATGCCTTCGTGACGGATGCGGTGGCAAAATTTGTAGATGTACGCGAACACCCTCTGTAAGGCGGGAAACGAGTTGGCAAACCTTGACAATGATGCGATGTTTTTTGGTGGAGCCGTAGCCAATAAGGTCCGGGCGGGAAGCTCGATGGTTGGCCTCTCGACCACAATACCGATTGGCCACTCATCCTTGGAGGCACGAAGAAATGGAGGGCCATGGGACCAAAGCTGGGAATTCAATAGCTCTGTGGGAAGAGCACCTCTGGACAGTAAATCGGCTGGGTTGAACGCAGTAGAAACATAACGCCATTTCATTGCCTTGGTGAGTTCCTTTATGGAAGAGACGCGATTAGACACAAATTCGTTAAATCGAGCAGGTTCGTCTTGAATCCAGGACAGGGTAACCGAGGAGTCACACCAACAATAATAATCTCCGTTATAGGTCCCAAGGTCAGCAACTTCAGCCATCAGCCTTGCTAGCAATTCAGCACCAGATAATTCCAGCTTCGGTATTGTCAGAGTCTTAATGGTTGCCACTCGACTCTTTGAGCATAACAGTCGACAATCAGATCCTGACAAAACATATATGCAAGCTCCATACGCATCCATGCTAGCGTCACAGAATCCGTGGATCTCCAACATTCCTTGGCAGGGAATGACGCACCGAGGAAATTTTATTCGCTGAGTTTTATCAAAACTGACACAGAATTTCAGTCATTCGGAGAGAAGGGATTATGGAAGGCTTTCATCCCAAGACAAATTTTCCCTGCACAGCTTCTGCAATAAAATTTTTGCCCTGGTGACGACAGGACCTACCAGGCCCATAGGGTCATAAAACCGAGCGACGGACGATAGGATAGATCTCCGGGTTGGTTTGGCGGTTGGCTGAAGGGCTTCAAAGGAAAACAACAGAAGGTCAGTAGAAGGGTCCCAGGCTAATCCAAGAGTTTTCGTGAACGGACTGCCATCGTCGAATTTTAAGTATGATTCCCTTTCACCTTCGGGCACTCCTTTCAAAACCTCTGGGATGTTGGAGCACCATTTCCTCAATTGAAACTGGAAAAAGGTTCGATGTCTGGGATATTATTTCAACAGCTTCGGTCTTCGTTGGGGCACCAGATATGAGGTCGTCCACATAAAAATCCTCGAGGATAACACGAGAGCCAACTGAAAAACCGGCACCTTCATCCTTAGCCAGCTGATGCATTGCGCGAACAGATAGAAAAGACGCTGGCTTTGTGCCATACGTCACGGTGTCGAGTTTACAAACCTTCACGTCATCATGGATAGAATCTCTCCAGAGAATGCACTGCAGCAAGCTATCATCTGGGTCGACTTTTACGCAGCGATACATCTTGCAAATGTCTCCCGTTAAAGCAACCAGGTGAGACCGAAACCGAAGCAAGGTATGGAAAAGCATAGGTTGAATTACGGGGCCTGACATCAGGACATCATTGAGGGATTATCCCGAGGATGTATCAGCTGAACCGTCAAAAACCACTCTCAGCTTGGTAGTGGAGCTGTCTTCCTTCAATACGCAGTGATGGGGTAGGTAATACTGGCACTTACCTCGCAATTCCTGAGGCACCAGAGACATGTGACCCAGATCCAAGTACACCTTGATAAACGAAGAATATTGGGCTCTTAAATTTGGATGACGATACAGCTTGCGCTCAAGTGAATGGAACCGACGCAAGGTCTGTGAGTAGGATTCTCCCAACAGCTCCACGCTGTGCTTGATTGGAAGACGAACCGAATAAGCACCTAATTCAAGACGGACGTGGTGCATGGCGAAGTGGGCATCGCAATCAAGCTCCTCCATAGTAGCATGAACGATCTTTCTTTTGCACAAGAGGCAGACCGTCTCCTAGCTGGATTTGCCCGACTGAGAGCAGATCAAAAAACAGGTTTTCTCCAATAAGCACATCCACACGCTGCGCTCTATGGAAGTTCGGATCTGCCAGAACCACATTGGCAAGAAGCTTTCAGTCGGAGATGTCCATGTTTAAACCAGGTTGACGCTCTGTTATGTGAGACGACAAAACTGCCTCAATGTACACAGAATACGTGGATATTCGAGACTTCAGGCAGACATTAACCGATGCTCCATCCGTAGTGAATTCAGCGTCTCCAAGACCAATCACAGCTACAGAGCATTTGGATCGATGAAGCTGAAGTTGGCTGGCCATGCGTGATGTGATGAGATTAACTTGGGAGCCGGAGTCAAGTATAGCCCGGCAAGGAAGGAAGACTCCTGATCGGCAACGGACGAGAATGTTGGCAGTTGGCAAGAACACTACTTCAGCGCAGCGATCCTGGGTCACAAACGTGGTAGCTGGCGGAGCCTGAGAGGTTGCAACCACAGCTTCATTGGTAGGGTCCAAACCGGAAGCGGGAACGGAGACCGTGCTGGATAATTGTTCGCAAGGATGCAACAGAGCATGATGTCGGCGATTACACGTTGGGCAGCGGTTGGATGAGCATCCTCGGGCTAAGTGCTCAGACTTGAGGCAAACAAAGCAAAGGGAAAGACGCCGGACCTCATCGTTTCGTTCCTCAACTGGCAAGGCAAGGAATCTCGGGCAAGAAGGCACAGCATGTGCCAGACTGCCGCACACGGCACACGACGCAGGGGGAGTATTCAGGAGCATGCAAGATCTATTATTAAACGGCCTACGTTTGCCCACCGGACTCGCTGGCAGATGCGGAGCGAGGGCAAAATCCACAATCTCAAGGGTACGGCACCTTTGTTCCAAAAACCGAGCCATGGATTCCCAAGTTGGTAGACTGTCATCATGGTTTCCTGCGAGAGAATCTTCCCACTTGGCCTTTGTGTCAGGATCCAGCTTTTGAAAGATGATCTGGATGAGGAGGCATCCTTGAATTTCGGCTGGTGTTCCGGAACTCATGAGGGTCCGCATATGACCATTGAAACGGTCGGATAACTCCCGAAGCGGTTCAACGGATCCTGGCTCAACCACCCTTAGCTGCAGGATCTCGTTGATTTGAGCCTGGAAGATTAAACGTCGATTACTAAATCTGTTTCGCAAAAGATCCAATTAGCGTCGATAATCTCCAACGCTCGCACAGTCTCCAAGGCTGAATCCCGCAGACATGAAATAAGCCACCTTAGTTTCTCCATCTTGGTCAGGTGAGGATGGCTGTCAATTGTCTTTCTAAACAGGACGCAGAAATCAGGCCACTCGGCGTAGCCACCACTAAACGTTGGCATCGGCAACGGGACAATGAGGGAGCAGCTGCTCCTCCTTTTTATATCATTTTAAAGAAATGCCTTTGGCTGCTTGGCCCTACATTCGCATATATCGAAATTATTTTAATTAAGGGTCGTAATGTAATCTAATATCTTATTGTATATGTAGGATTTGAAAGAATAGGAGAAGAGCAGATCAACGAGAGAGTCACTAGAAGAGGCAACGTTTATCCCTGTTCTCAGAGCAATGGTCTACAAGAATCAAGCAATGAAGTCAGTCGGTGCCAGAATTTCGTATCGAAAGATCGTGTAAAGTTAAAAGCATTATTGAAAACACATTATTTTAAGTTAATCAACCAATATTAATAATAAACTAAACTTATTATAAAACTTAACAAACTCTGAGTTTTTTCTGCAACAACGGAGATGTCAGGAATTTATATATATTTTTCTATATGATATATTATTGCAGTAACCGGAAATCACCATTGCTCTTCGATCATTTTTCCATATCAGCATGGTTTCATCAAGCGTTGCTTCACACCACTAATTTCTTTGAGTTGACCTCCTGTGTCATATATGGCTTCCGAAAGATACTTGAATCTGAATATTATTTTGTTGGTTAATCACTAACTCTAACTTATAACTACTCTTTTTATTAATGACTTGCCCCCAGCTTTAACGAACTTTCTGGTTCTCATGTACGCGGACGATGATAATCTTTGTTTGCAATACAAATCCTCTTATGCCCAGACGTCAGACTTCAGTCCTATCTCGATAATTTTCAAAAATGGTGTTTAGCTAATGATTTCACCCTTAATGTATCAAAGTGCAAAATTATGTCTTTTCATTGTTCTACTTCTATCCAGGCTAAGTAAAATCTCTATGAGATTGCCTTGGAAAAGTTAACTCAGGTTAATGATCTTGGTCTCCTATTAGACGTAAAACTCAAATTTGCCTACCATATTTTCTTCATGGATAATAAAGCTGAAGGTGAAAAGATAGTTAATAGAATTTAACGACCCCTATATTACTAAAAGGTAATTTATATCTGTTTGGTCATTGAGTCTTTTCAATGCGCGAGAAAGCTGCGATTTAGAATGCGTCTTCACTGAGATAAAGTATACAAGTGACCCGCCTTAGAACATAGGCCGGGCGAAAGCTCGTTAACTTAATGCTAAAGATAAAGCCCGTTGAAGCCGAGCGGCCGAGAAGAGTCGGCATGCAACCAACAATAGCGATAAGATAAATAGGACAAATATGAAATGACAAACTATAATTATTATATTTTAGTGATAGTCTATGCTGTGGCTGCTGCCTGACCCGACAATATCATTAGTCCGCGCGATACTGGAGTACGTTTCATGTGTCTGGTGTCCCCAATTCATCAAGACGTATAATTTAAGACTTTTACTAATAAACTTACCCTCCTTAACAAATCTTTGAACAAAGCTGGGTGTCATTTTCCTATTCAACCCTAATGGTGATGTAGATACCCAGTGTGTTAGTAACGCTTACAGTTTAACGTTCCGATTTTTTTTCCACCAACTTATCCATAGGATACTATTGCAAAATAAATAATTAAAATTATTAAAGAATTACCTGAACCCAAACAATGCCACACTAGGCACTAACTAAGCCATAATATACGATTTAAAAATAAAAAAATTTATATTAGGAGAACACAGAGGCAGACGGAGGCAGACGGAGGCAGACTGGAATAGGAGGACTAGAAACTTTAGTCCTCTATTCCTAAGCCATTGTAGTTCGATATATGCAAAGCATGATTCTCTTAGTGATTTATGCTAGAACTACAATGGTCTCTATCGCATTATTTCACTTTCCTCTCCTTTGAACATAAAAACATCCATTCTACATTTCTTACGAGTGAAGGACTTTTCTATGGCTGGGGTGATGACTCAGTCCAGTCGGGGTCCTCCACAGCAAAATTTATATTAGATTGTGAGACTAGTGTGGATTCGGAGAGCTTTCCGGTGGATCATTTGGTTTTTCGATAGCCCACGACCTCAGATGAATTTACTACACACTTGGGTTTCATTTTGATATTTCTTCTGGATTGTTATTTCACTGTTCGGTTTAATTTTTTTTTAACTGCCCTAAAGCTATCTTCTTTGATGTTTTTTTTCCTACTTCGCATGTACTCCGCTGCCGCCAAAAGAAAAGAGGTTACGATCGGTGTTCAAAACTTGGCTTTTAGCGCGCCCGCCCTCCGGGCTGTTTTCAACATTATCTATAGCGATGGTATCCCTTTACGCTTATCGATAGCAACTCCTTTCATAACTCTATGGATCTGGGCTGTGATGGGCTTTTGGTTTCAACTGTACTTAACTACATAACGACTAAAATTATGAAAAATTATGAACTAACGGATTTAAAACTAAACTAGTTAATTGGAAAATAGAGAGGACTTAGAGAGGCTTTTCATCCTCACAACCCCCCTTTTCTTCCCGATGGCGAAGGGAGACCGTGATAACGCGTTGTGCCGTCGTAGCTCATAATCGGTCTGAGAGCGAAAGGCAACCGCCGGTCGTGGGTGTCTACTCGCCATTCCTCTGCCGCCTGCACCCACTAGTTTTCTCCCTGTACGTCCACTGCTCCCGGACATTCTCTTAAAGCCAGGAGGACCTCGTCGGCACAGCCGGAGGTGGAGAAGAAATGTCCGTCTTTTACGCGTCTACAATGGCTCCCAACTAGGGTCCCTACTCACGTCACCCTTGTTCGTGGGTTGACTACGTATTGGCTTCCAAGGCGTGGAGTGGAACGCGTCCTGAAGGCGTTAGGGGCGTTTTGCGGGGTACTCTGCTGTCGCTGGCAGTCCAGGTGCAACGGTGCTGTTGAAAGCTCCAGGCTAGGCTAAGCCCGGTGCTATCCGAGACACTCGAATTGATATTCAAGAGACCTTGGGGAGTAGCTCATACATGATCGATGGTTTTGGTCGACGTATTGCGATGGCCTTTCTCAGAGGGATGATCTCCACCCACTTCGAAAAAATGGGGACGAACACGAGGAGCATTGTATGAAGACGTTTGGTTCATGGGAGGGAACCGACAAAGTCTGCTCCAACAAAGATGACTGGGTCCGTGGGTCGACGGGTCAAACTCTTTCTGATTAACCATATGTTGCTGATCCCGGTGCTGATTAACTTTATATCGTTGGCAGGTCAAGCAGCTGGTAACGTACTTTACAACGTCTCGATGCATTCCGGACCAAAAATTATGCTGAGTGATCCGTCATAACGTCTGGTATCATGGCTCTCTTCTAGTACTCTCTGGCGGCACTCTTCCATATTCGTGGTCCGGTATAGTCGTCTGTAAAATTGGATTCTCCAAATCCAATTGCTTTGAGTCTCGGCCATAAGTCATAACCACCACGAGGTGACGCGAGAGTGCGTCTGCTACCACGATTAACAGCATTACTGAAGCATTAGTGTTTTATTTATGCTGTTTGAGAATTATTTACTATATTTAAGCTAAGTAATACAATTTGATTTAAAAGTAAGTAAAGTAAATTTCGATTTTGAAAGTTTGAAAAGTGTAACAACGAAGATTAAGAATACAAATTAAAATGTTATTGGAATAACTCATTGTAATGCGTGAAGGTTCTGATGTAGAGTGGATACTGCCAAAAATTGTCCAATCAAGGTCAGCTCAAGAAATCGACTTCTTTTCACCCTGAGGGATGTCGAAGGCAATGTATCAACATTTTCGGAATTTGACAGTCCAGAGATTGGTGAAAGGATATCGGAGATATAAATAAGTTGTATGCGAAGCAGATGCTTAGTGATGCTGCAAAGTCATTTATAATAAGTAAGTCCAACCTCTAACCATAAAACATATATACTACTTATTTCATACATCGAAAATGAATGCCAAAATTTCTTGCGACAGGCCCCAGAGAGCATCTTACTCTCATTCTTATGATCATAATCTCATTGAACGATTTTGGTTGTTTAGTCGCAGAGAAGCGCATCATCCAAAAGTTTTCTCCGCGGTTAAATTGATATGTATACGTTTATATATTGCGTGCTCACACATTCACATACACGGTTTCATGTCTGTGCGTTCGATTTCGTTTTGAAGCCAGCCAAAATTTTCGATTTTTGTAACTTTTCAGGCTTGCTTCCATAAATATGGGGGTACTAATTAATGAGTTAATGATGAAACAATTTTATTATATGTTATATAATAATATATTATATTTTCTAACATTTCATCATACATTTTATACACATTATGTATATTTTTATAAAAACTCTCCCTTCAATTGTACAAGCTGATCTAATTTTCGGCTCTCTATAGCTCTTTGTATGTCCTATTGGAAATAGCGAAGCCAGTGAAGTTAGACGAGGAAATCTAAGTGGATTACTTCATAAAGGGACTATTATAGTCAAAAGCAAATAAACTCATGCTTTACTCAGCCAAATCAATCAAGTATTTAAAATTCCAGCTTGAGGTTTATCGAAAGTTATGCAGTTCTTCCAAAACCCAGAATAAATTTTAAGCGCGTATTTTTATTTTTTTTTGCGCGGTTGCCACTGTATACGTACACCACCTCCTATCCAACCGACCGTGGAGCGCCTACCGCATAACGTACAGCTCGAATCGCGAATCCAAGCTAGTATAAAAATATAAAGATTATAAAGATAACGAGACATAATTTCTTTGCTCAAGTAAATAATTTAGAATATATGTTTTTATTTTTCGCGCGGTTCCCTCCGCATACGTACAGCCCACTGTGATGCCTATTAGAAATCCCACAGGCGGCTGGGCGCGCAGCAATCTTAAACCACCTTAAAAATGTCTTCCAACCAAATCCTGCCACTAGTGCGTTTACTTTGCCGACTTTACCATATGAGCCCCAGCTTCAATATGAGCCAATTGAATTTCGCCCAAGCGCAATCACTAACATCATCAAAAACCAACTGAATCCGAAAAAATCTCCAGGCTGCGACCACATAACTCCCATAATGACCATTGAGCTTCCATACTGTGCCGTTTGCACTATCACCCAGTTTTTTAATGCACTCGCAAAACTTGGCCATTTTCCAGTGAGATGGAAAAAGTCATTTATAATAATGATAGCAAAGCCGGAAAAAGACCGCACAATCCCAATGTCGTAATGACCTAAAAGCCTACTTTCTTGCTTATCTAAACTTTTTGAAAAATGCGTATTGATTCGTATAAATACATACCTAAGAACCCAGTAAGGAATTCCGTCACACTAATTTGGGTTTCGTGAAAAGCACGGAACAATTGATCAAGTCAACCGGATAACATCAGAAATTCGGAACGCATTCGAAAAACGTGAGTACTGTACCGCCATATTTTTTGACGTCTCTCAAGCATTTGATAGAGTCTGGCTATAAGGTCTAATGTACAAGATGAAGCGATTAAGATTAGAAGACAAGACACGATTAGAGTCTTACCTTTCCGACAGAAAATTTTCTGTAAGGTGCTGATTTCACTATAGGAGCTGGAGTTTCCCAAGGTAGCGTGCTAGGGCCAACATTATATGTCCTCTATACAGCAGACATCCCGACAAGCACACGACTAACAACATCTACATTTGCTGACGATACAGCTATTCATAGCCGCTCAAAATGCCCGATGCAAGCAACTGCGCAGCTGGCTTCACATCTGGTCGATGTTCAAAAATGGCTATAAGAATGGGGTATTAAAGTGAACGACCAAAAATGCAAGCACTTTACGTTCACCCTGAACAGTAAAAACTGCCCGCCGCTAACGTTAAATAACACTCCACTCCCGCAAGCAAACGAAGTGACATATCTTGGAGTACACATCGACAGAAGATTCAAATGGCGCTGGCACATTGAAGCCAAAAGAACACACCTAATGCTAAAAGCCAGCAGCCTCCACTGGCTTATCAACGCTCGGTCTCCTCTTAACCTTGAATATAAAGTCCTGCTGTATAACTCGGTACTAAAACCTATGTGGATGTACGGCTCCCAGTTATGGGGGAATGCCAGCAATAGCAATATTGACATAATCCAGCTGTCTCAGTCGAAAAAGATCATTTAAAAATAAATGCAGAACTGTAAAAGCATATTTAGAAACTGCAAAGAAAAAGTTTAGATAGAAACTCGGACAACTCTACTTGGATTGATAATTTACATTTTCTCTCCCAAATAAGCCTCTGGACAACGTGTTGCAATACGGCTTTATATATATTTTTTTAAAGTTAAAATTTGAATTAGAGTCGCAAATCCGAGTTTAATAAAAAAAAAGTTAAAAAACGCAATCGCACAAATAAACACATCAGCTCGAGGAAGATTAGTATTTGAGGTGTGGGAGAAGTTAATTTTGTCGGACAGTTGTCGAGCTCTGACACCCCAAATTCATAATTTTTAAAATAAGAAAGCGGTTAAAAAATATTGAACTTTTATATTCACTCATTTCTTTCTCCACGTCCAATTTGTTCAAGTGCAAGCTGTGGCAACAAACCAGCAATCGGTTATGTGTCCTTTTGCCTAAACTTAATCATCACAGATCAACAGCCACATCATCATTTTTGTCCGTGAGCTCAAGTGAGTTTCTAGTGCAGGCGCTGAAGTGTCTCCTACTCGAATGAAGGAAGCGGGATCGACTGGAAATTTCAACTGCACCGTTGCTCCAAATTTGCAGCGAAGTTACGAATAGCTGTCATCGGATCGGATAGAAAAGTGGAGCACAGGATTACCTTATCATCCAGTCATTAAGTCATTAAAGTTAAAGCTCAGCTCACTTTTTGAGCTCTTTGAGATCTACGAGTACTTTGCCTGCTGCATGTAGGGCCTTAAAATCCGCCACAAGCCCCTTCAATTTCTCCAGCCAAACGCTTAGCTGTGCACTGTGAAGAGATTAAATCTCCCACACGCCAAGACAGGTGGCAGGAGGGGTGCAGCAGCGGGGAAAGAGGTAGCGTGGCCGTGCGCGGAAGCAAGAGAAAGCGGAGACATCGTGGAACGTAACCGATCCTTCCGAACGTGCGGAAGGAAAGAAATGCGTTCGGAACGACCAAAGGGGAACTGCGGGGGTAGTGAAAGTCGTAATCCTTGAACGTGAGCACCTGCCACGTTGGCTTAATCTCACGGCTCCCTAGGGCTTGGGACATGAAACAATGCGTCAATCAGCGCCCCTTTGGAACCATGTTTCGCCGGATACCGAATGAAAGTCAATCTGTTCAGGTCATGTCTTAATCCTCGGTTAAGGATGGAGGCCTATCTAAACCTCTTCCGATCAGTGGGATCGCGGCACCCGGTTGTTTAACGCGACTCCACATCGAGGCCAAAGACTCTACCCGCATTTGGGTGTTAAACCACAACCACCACGTAGCTCCCTAAGGGGCCTCAACCATAGCCAGGACGGAACATGTTCCGTGAGCGCTGGCTCCCGTGGTACCAGAAGTTATCACAACTTTCGATCAGGCGCCGTGCCAGAAGGACACTACCGATTTTGACTCCAGAACAGTCACTAATCGGTGGTCTCGGTAAGAAGTGCATAGCTGCATGGAATAGATTATAAAGTAGACAGTCTTATCCACCATGTTCATGGACATGGCTTTCTCACTGCTCAGAGGCGTGGATTATTCCTTCCTCTTCCGCAAACCGCGGCAATCGCTACTGGTCAGTGATCAGACCCCTCGAAGGCGGCCAGTTATGTTCCCAACAACCCCTAAGGGCTTGTGTCGAGACGGATATGAAGCACCATCTCCGTGCATCCTCATCACCCGTGGTACCAGAAAAGTCCTTTGGTCAGGTTCGTGCAACTCAACGAAGCACTCCCAGTTTTAGCTACCATGAAGCTCGGGGACTGGTCACCCCGGCGGCGGGCGGAAACCCGCCGAACTTTTCCATACACCTATTCACTCGATCCTGATTCACACACCATTCACCCCTACAACATCCCGGCATCTACAAATCAACGCATTCGTCGATGACTGAATACGGCTCTCGCAAACACATTCAACCTATCAACCCAATCGCTCGTGGAGAGCACTTGACTAAAGTCAAAGTCCCCCCAGCCTGAACCACATCCAAACCCCCAAGATTTCAAAGATCATCATACAGCGAACACTCACAGAGGTCATGCTTCCAGGTCTCGTCTCCCGAGCAACACTGGCATTCCGAACTGTCTGCCAGGTGCCGATTATGCAAGAATGAATTCAGCGATCCATGGCCAGTCAACAGGAACCCGGCACTGAGGTTAAACCCAAAGTCCGGTCGGTCGACAACAAAACGATTCATCTGGAATGAACTCGTAAGTGACCCGCCCATTCTCACTGTCATCCCATCGGGCTTGCCAGTCCGACAGGACACATTCATGCAACATAGACTTCCATTCGCTTGGCCTTAATCTTTCCACGTTCCCCCCCAGACAATTCACGATTCAGCCATTCATTCTGCAGCAATGGCAGCCCCTTCTTGAGCTTGTAGCTTACGGCTCAACGCCGTATCTCCAAGTCAAGGGGAACTGCTCCAAACAAAACTTGCAATGCCTCCATAGAGACAGTGCGGCACACAGGCATGCACCCCAACAAAATAACCCTTTGCACACAAACAATTTTTATTCTGCCCGTAACCCTCAAAACTGTCTCGCTCCACACAGGCGATCCACTTGTTGCGCAAGCAACAAAAAGACCACGGTGCGGGCAGCTCTCCTGCTCAGGATTGCGCTTCTAAAACTCGGCGCAATTTCCCCGTACTTACCAATCGGCCCTTCAGATTGTCATGGTGTGGTGCGAAGCGCAACCGTTCACCAACGGTCACGCCCAGGTACTTCACCTGTTTCGCATACCTTATGCTGGAGCCATCGAGCCAGACAATCGGGGGCCTAATGCCACCCGGACCTCGACTGGACAAGCTGCCTTTCAGCAGCTATGACACACTCTTGTCCATTGCCAAGCTGACACCCTCACTGCTGACCCACTGGCCAACAATGCGCAAGCACTCTGAGGCGCTTGTCTCAATCCTGGAACGCGACTGGCCCTCAATCATGATGAGCAAATCGTCCGCATACGCACAACACTTGCATATCTGCTCGAGCTGCCACAACAGAGGATCCATCATGAGGTTCCATATAAATGAACCACAAATGGAACCCTGTGGAAAACCACGAGCCACATCCTTCTTAAGAACCTCATTCACCCCCAACACACACGCACTTCGTCCCGATAAATAGCTCGTCCAAAGAGCTACGTCCCGGCACCACACTAGTTCAACCTCCGAATCACACTGGACCAACTTAGGTAATCGAAAGTCCCCTTAAAATCCACAAACCCACCGAGGACGTACTTGGAGTTGCTGGATCTCACCGAGTCCTTAACGTTCCTCCAAGCGTCCTCCATACTCCTCCCTTCACGGAAGCCAAACTGTCTATCAGACATCTGGCTCCCCACGCTATCCTGCAGCCGCTCCACCAGCACTCTCTCCAGAGCTTTTGCAAGAACTGGAACGAGGCTGATGCCGTGAAAGGACCTCGGATTGCTTCGGACCCTATCGGGTGACTTTAGGAGCACACTCACCCCAACTCCTGACACCTGATGTCGTTGAACTTCTTGGGGGGCTCAATGCTGACAATTGCGTTGCACAGTCTTTTGACCTCAAATATAGATTTGTTGTTCGTGACTAGCTCCAGATCAATGAAGAACATAGCAATCGGGGCCTTGGTGATATGATTCTTGGCGTTGGTTATGTGGCGGACTTAGTGGCTAATTTTACTCAGCGCGTCTTTGATGTGATCAAGTGGTGTTCTGTGATGAAGGTTTCTTATGATTGCTCTATATGCGTTTTCTTGCTTGAGCTGATAAGTGTGAAACTCTGAAAGTGTGAAGTGTGTGGACTTGACCGTCCCGGCCAGCTTTGAAGATAAAGCCATCGCTTCTGACTAGATCGGTTAAACTCTTTTGCATTTCTGATATATTGGCAACAGCTGGAATAAATATTGTCGGCGGCTTGGATATGGGCGGAACGACTGGTGCTTGATTTGATGAAGAGGCAGCTTGGTCCAGGTCGATTTCCTGAGTAGCCAACATAGCAAAACTATTGGAAGAATTTATCTGTGTGGAGACCTTCTTCCCAGCCAGTCATAGCTTGGCTTTAGAGCGAGTAGATTCAGATACTGTATCGTCACTGTCAATTATCGAGATCGTTGAAGAGCGACTTCTAAGTTTTCTTGCCATTATTTTTCTTTCGTTTATCGATTGACTTCTTCCTTTACGTTTCGATGTAACTACTTGCCATGACACGGGGCTAGTGTCTCTGGCACAGCCAGACACCAGAAGGTGCTCTATGAAAAGCCTCTTGTTTTTGCGCATGCGCAACTGAACAAATAATTACTTGTATGCGCAGGGTCGCGCGATTTTATTGACCAATAGCAGCAACGCACCGCTGATTAGAAAAGTTTTTGTTGTAGTCAAAGACTTTGAACACGTAAGTACGCACGTCTGCACGTCTGCAAAAGATCCAATTTATGATGCGTATGCAATAAGATAAGATAAGTGAAAAAGCCTGCCTTAGAACATAGGCTGAGCGAAAGCTTGCTAGCCTGATGCTAAATATAAAGCACGTTGAAGCTGAGCGGCCGACGAAGTCGGCTTGCGACTAACAATAGCGAGAAAATATATAATAATAAGACAAACTTTAATTATTATATTTTAGTGAGGTTTGAGTAAGAGAGTTCGTTTTTTGAAGAAGAGGACGATTGGTCAGTTGAAAGTTCGACTCCAACAGATTTAGTATTTTGTCTTCACCGTACTTGGCAAAAGTTCTTATATAAATATGTCCTCCAGCCAGAAACCTTGTGAAGAAGAGGACGATTGGTCAATTAACAGTTTGACTCCAACAGTTTTCGTATTTTGTCTTCACCATACTCGGCTGAAGTTCTTATTTGAATATGTCGTTCAGCCAAAAACAAGGTGAAAATAGCGTCTCGATCATCAACTTGAGTAGGAATATTTAAATTTCTTAATATCAGTCTTTTCTGAAATTTAAAAGGTTTTTTCTAAATTTATTAATAATAAGTTTTATCAGTAAGAATTGCAGTCTCTAAGCTTCCATCATCCGTAGCAGGTTTCGTATTTTGTCTTCACCGTACTCGGCAGAAGTTCTTATATGAATATGTCCTCCCGCAAAACCAGGTGAACAAAGCGTCTCGAACATCAACTCGAGTAGGAATATTTAAATTTCTTAATATTAATCTTTTCAGTTTCATCCAACAGTTTTTTCTAAATTTCTTAATTATCAGTTAATATCAGTAAGAATGGCAGTCTCTAAAATCGCAACATCCGTAGCAGTCGATTTTTTTCGTATTTGTCTACTCATTTGTATTTGTCGTTTTTATTGAGTGCAGTGGTGAAGTTACTGCTATGCAGCTTCGTGGGTGAAGGGCCGTTCGAAGTTGATTGCCCATTTCTGAGTTGAATAAACATTCCAAACTTGTTGTGGCATTGTGATAGCTGACTCATTGGAAATGACTCGCAGTTAAATTGAGGAGCTTAATCATACGGTTCTAAATCTGGAATCCCTTTACCAGATCCTTAGTGCTAAAATGGATCTTACTCTGGAAAGTTCGTCTGAACTCATGGCTACTTCAAAGGGGTTTCAATTTGTAACACCCCCTGTTAATTCTTTTAGTGCAGTGAATAAAAAATCTATACCGGTTCTATAGATTCTATATGCTCAGCTCCAAGTGATGACCATTATTTGACTGGTCATCATGTTCTCTCCTTGCTGAGCCACCAACAACAATCGGCCCTGGCATTAATGGTAACTGTTGACCATCGAATTTGACCATAATTTGCTGACGTCTGGATGCAGGAAGTCCTCCTTCCACAACTGTGATACCTCCTACCACAACTGCGACAATTAGCAGCGAGGCACTCGCGTAAGTGATGGCCAGTCTTAAGACATTTCTGACAAAGACCGAGTCTGGGGCATGCAGACAATACATGGGACCAACCACCGCATATTATATATTGGAAGGGAAAGGTGAATTTGAAATGATAAAAGACGATATATTGTTATTTGCGACTCTACGTCTTCCCACCTGAGTGCCCGATGCGTAACGGCCATGGCCACATCCATTGCTAAAAATTCTGCCATCGAAATTTTGCCATTTAAAAACTTCGACTGAGCGCTGGGTCCGCCTGAATACTGGAAACTCCGCTGGCAAGGGTGGAATGGGCAGCAATTCGAGAGAGCGCACCGACGCCTCGTGCTCGATTTCAGCATGCATCGTCGCTACAAGCTCCGACACGGTCCATGGCAAGTCGTTGCTGATCTCCGAAATATCTAATTCTTCAAGCTCCCGGTGGAAGGCCTTGAAATCGTTGTACATGGAGACCAACTGGCCATGACGCACGTGGAGCATGGCATCGTCCACCTTGGACACTGGCTGGAGGATCCTTCGATCCTCTTAAAATCCTGGAGTATACCCTTTGCCTTGCATTTAAAAATGGCACTCCGAGCTTCTGTGACGGCGCCGCTGGAGTTTATCGCCACTATAATTGAACTACAATGGATCAAAATAAAGAATCGCCTTAAACAATTCTGGCGTCAAAACTATATTTCTTATAATTTGTTTGATTATATTTACTTACAATCGACCGAGGCGAACACGATTCATCCCATTGTGCGCTCAGACCCGTACACTGAGTTGTGGAATGTATATATATATGAAGTATATGAATATGAATATATGAATTAGCGGAACGGATAACAATTGACGGTATATATTTATTTATATTCGCGCGGTTCCCTCTGCATACGTACAGACCACCTCCCGCCCAACCGACCAAGGAGCGCTGCCGCATAAAGTACGGCTCGAATCGCGGGGATAGATCGAAGAAAGTATAAGGAGTAGGAGTGAAGTATCACGAGAAAGAGTGTTGCACAGATTAGGCGTTTAGTATAAAGGATTTAAGATTGTTAGTACAGCAAAGTGGCAAGATGTGGTAGAGACCATTGTAGTCCAAACATAAAACCCTGAACGGATCGTGTTGGGCATATGTCGAGCGAGAATGGCTAAGGAGTAGAGGACGAAAGTTTCTAGTCCTTCTACTAGGAACGTTAAAATTTAAGCGTCTTAGTAAATGCTGGCTGTCTACATTACCATTAATAAGATTAAAAAGAAACATGACAACCAGCATCGTTCTACGGTTGTTTGTTAATGATGTTAATCATGGAATGTTTGTTAATAAAAGTCTACAATGATAGGAGGGAAGGTGAAGACTTGCATCCCAATTAAGTCCCCTAAGTGCGAAAATAGCGAAAGTGCGAAACCAAGCACACCCATACCTTTATTTAACATATTGGATATATGGTCAGTAAATTTAAGTTTCAAATCTAATAGGACACCCAGATCGTTAACCTGAGTTCTAAGGCGTACCCATTGAGAAAAAAATCCTCGAGAGGAGTACATCGATAAAATGACATGAGTTTACATTTCGTTCCATTAAGCTTTAGATTATTTGCGAAACACCAATTTTGAAATTTATCCAAATCGGATAAAAGTCTAGAGACGCTAGTGAATCTATACTGAAGACAAAGCTTAACGTCATCAGCATACATAAGTACAAGTGAATCAGTCAAGGCAAGGGGCCAGGGGCATTTATAAATAATGTAAAAAGTAATGGTCCAAGATGGCTTCCTTGGGGCACCCCAGATGTGACGCGGACTAACGCGAGGTAACATCTTTAAAGAACACACGTTGGGTTCTTCCAGATAAGTAGCTCGAAATCCAAATCAGGAGATCAGTTGGGAATCCCAAAAGACTGAGTTTACTTATAAAAAGCGAATGGTTAACAGAGTCAAATGCTTTACTGAAGTCAGTGTAAATGACGTCTGTTTGTAAGCCATTCCGGGGCCCATCCATGACAAAAGATGTTAGCTCCAATAAGTTGGTTGTCACTTCATACTATAGTACTATAGGAACTACATAGGTGTTGCAAATGTGGAGTGATAAGTTTTTCGAAAAGCTTTGGAATTGCTGACAATTTAGAAATGCCTCTATAATTGGCAGCATCGGATTTTTTCCATTTTTTTATGCAGAGGAATAATGTAGGATTCCTTCCACATGAGGGGAAAAATCGAAGTCTCCAGCGATAGATTAAAGAGTTTAAGGAGCGGTTTGCACAGTGCCTAGGCGCAGTTCTTCAGAACACATTCAGGAAAAGATGCATGTTGCGCTTAGTGCTTTCAAAGTTATTGAACTGTTCGGGTCCTGAGTAAACTGAATCCGGCAGCGGTGAAAACAACTCCTATAACATTCGGCGTTATGCACGGTGAAATTGGACCGAGCCACTAAGTATCTTGAATAACTAACTGTACAGCCAGATAAGTTATGTTTATTTAAAAGTCTATTCATGACGTTCTTTAAATTTAATAGGTGCTTTGTATACCATAGCGGATTAGTTGAAGCGGACGGATATTTGCACGGCACGCAAGCGTCAAAGAATATATTTAGGGTGTAATAAAGTCTCTGTACGGCAATGTTAATATCATCGCATGCCAGTAGATCGGACCAATCATATTCCAAAAGTAATTTATTTAGATTTATAAAATCAGCCTTACGGAAGAAACGAATTTTATTACATTTACGTATGGAGGTATTGGTTTCTATAGAAACCTCAAGAGTGGGATGATATGGAACCTCAGGGTTAGAAAGGGGCAAAGTTCTGGAAGGAGTAATTCCATCAGGATCAGAAACGAAACACAAGTCCAACAGCCGACCTAAAGAATTTCTAACATGGTTAATTTGCCCGAGTGACATGTCGAACATACCCGCAGGGAAGTCGTGGTGGAGTTAAGCGGTAAGGACGCAGAATTCTCAACATTAGACCACATGAGTTCTGGTATATCGAAATCCTGGTATATCTCTGGTATATCTGGTATGTTTATATTTAAAAGAACGAAAAAAGAACTAATACGATATAGACCATAGTAGTTCGAGCATAAGTCCCTAAGAAGATTATGCTTTGCATATATTGAACTACAATGGCTTAGGAATAGAGTTCTAAAGTTTCTAGTCCTTCTATTGAGAACGTTAAACTGTAAGCGTGTTAGTAAATGCTGGCTATCTACATCACCATTAATAGGGTTGTGTAGGAAAACTACACCCAGCATTGTTTTACGATTTGTTAAGGAGGGTAAGTTAATTAGTATAATATTAATGTGCATCCCAGTTAAGATCATTAACCTGAGCTAATTTTTCTAAGGAATTCCATAGAGATTGTACTAGTACGTTCTACAGTACTAGAACGATGAAAAGACACAAGCTTGCACTTTGAAGTATTAAATCATTAGACAAACATAATTTTTGTAAATTTTCGAGATTGGACTGAAGTCTGGATTGGGCAGAATAGGATTTGTAATGCAGACAAGGCCTAAAATCGTCTGCGTTCATTAGTACCAGCGAGTTCCTTAAAGTTGGGGGAAAGTCATTAATAAAAAGAGTAAATATTAAGAGGCCGAGATGGCTTTCTTGAGGGTTTCCAGAAGTAACACGTGCTAAGCTAGAATGTACATTATTAAATAAAACTCTCGGTGTTCTTCCATGAAAATTTAGAGAAGCCTCTGTAGTTGGCAGCATCGGATTTTTTTCTTTTTTATGCAAAGGAAAGACATCTGTCATTTAAAGGGAAAAGTCGAACATACATATATATCGGTGCCTGCCAGAATATCGGATCAATCAAATGTGTTAATAACCTATTAATTTTGTGAAAGTCAGCCCGGAAACATCGAATCTTATGAGGGGGTCTGATCGACACCAAAAATGGTTTCGATTGAAAGTTCAAGCGTATAATGATGTGGATCGAGAGGGACAAAGCTCTGAAAAGAGTGGTACCATCAGGATCAGATACTAAACATAAGTTTTGAAGCTGACCTAACGAATTTCGGTTGAGTTCACTTAGGACATATGATAGGGATATTAAAGAGGAGTTTTCAATATTTGACTAAGTGAGTTCTGGTAAATAAATGTCCCAAAAAATGACTAGGTAAGGTAAAAATCGTAAGATTGGAAGCCGACTGAATAGCAGACAAGTGATATTAATCCCTAGGTGGCTTGGAAGATGGTGGAATGTATGATCTGGTAATAAAAAACGATTGAGCAGAAAATATGACTTTATCCCGAATAAATTCGAAATCACCTAGATCTTGTAACTTTTCCTCTTCAGAAGCGAAATTTAAGTCAATAGAGATTAAGACCTTCTCCTATTCCTCTTCGCAGAATCGGTCACGTCTAACGTCTCTAAAGGTACAGTGGTGTACCTTTCTGGAAAAACTTCGGAGCTAAGGATCTCCGACTTCAACCAGGTTTTGGTAAAGACAACGATATTTGATGTAAAAGAAAGACTACGAGAATGGAGTCTATGGAGGTAAATTCGTATACAACTATAATGCCGTCTAAAACGCCAAAGTACCTGTGGAGATGAAGTTAGTTTTGAAAATTGATTTCTCCGTTTATCAGCATCCACTTCGTTTACCTGTTTGTGACCAAAAGAAAGTAGCTGAGCAAGTACAGGAATGGTTAGATGAGGGTATTATTAAACCAAGTAATTCAGAGTATGCATCGCCCGTAATGCTAGTTTCGAAGAAAAATGGAAAAAAACGGCGACTATCAGAAACTAAACGAGAAGATCATTCGAGAGAACTTTCCGATCGCTCACATGGAGCGATTTTGGCACTAAAATTGTTGCTGACTTACCAAAGATGGAAGCTATCAAGCGATTCCATATCAAAGTTACTAGTTGATAAAATGCAATCGAACCCTCACCAGGCTACGTATTTTCTGTATTGGTACGCCCTAAAACGATTGACTCAGGTTAACGATCTGGGAGTCCTATTAGACTTGAAACTTTGTTATGTCCAACTTCGGGTCCTACCACTGTCTCCGGATCCGTCCTTACAATTCCTCCGTTAATCACATAGTCTAGGTAACGCAGCTCCTTGAAGCAGAAGTGCGACTTCCTTAGGTCAATCGTCAGCCCTGCTGCCTTGAGGCTCATGGATACCTCCTCCAGCATCTCCAAGTGTTCCTAAAAATTTTCCGACACTACTAAGAGATTTTCCAGGTACGCAAAAACGCCGACACAGCCTTGGGCTGCGTTTGTCAGCGCGAAGGGAATCACACGAATCCCGGGACAGTAAAAGCGGTATATCTCTTGCTTGCTTCGTCTAACTTGAGATGTACATTTTCGTTTCTATGCGGCTTAAGATCCCCTCGATGTACTGGTGTGGATATGCGTCCTTGACCGTAATTTTGTTCAGCTTTCGGGCAGAGGCGATTCTTTATGGCTTTTGTACTAACGTGATGGTGTTACTCTATGCACTATCACTCTCTTTTATAACTCCAAGACGTAGCACCTCATATATTTCCTGGTAAATACTCTCTTCCTTCACTCTCTTCCTTCACTTCATAGCGAACGGTCGTGATTATTTTTTGCGCTTGCGATAAATTTTATTCTTCTCAAACGCGGGTTTGAAACCTTAATTTAAACACTTGTTTTATTACTAATATTGTGTCTTAATATTAAAGTTATACCCGTATCGCTACGCGCTTGTGCAGTGCCATATTTGGGTGAGCATTTAATAAAATTAAAAAGTCGCAACCCAAACATAGCTCTGCTTCTTTTTCATTCTCTGCCTTTTGAATCTTTGCAGTTAATTCTGCTCTTATCTTGCGCGCATTTCTTTACACTTGCGCTCTCCCGTAGCTCTCTCTTTACTAACCTCCTCCTCTACCTACCTTTTATTAACCTTAGTTGGTACAGTGGTTGAAGGCTAATTTGTTTAAAATAAAAAAAAATATAAATTCATTTTTGCTAATTTTTAAAATTTTTTAAAATGGAATATAATGTTGTCTGCTCATTAAAATCGTGCAATAAGCCGATATCTTCGTCCCAGGCCAGCATCTATTGTTGGCTGTGCGAAAGTGTCTCACATGCAAAATGTGCTGGCCTTACTGCATCTGTCTCGGATGCCGTATCCCGCCGGGTTGGCCTCCATTATTGCTGCAGTGGATGCCGTGCTGTCCAAGATGAAATGCGATCATTCATGCGACAGACCAAGAGTGGGTTTAAAGATTTGATCGTTGGTTTCCGAAAAATCAACGATCAACTCAGTGCGCTGGATGTTCAATTCAATAGCCTTCAGCTGTTGAATGAATCTCCTAAGCGGAAAAAATCTGCTACTAGGGAAGTTGCAGCTCCAGAGATCGCGGGACAGCTGAATCCTCCCGCAATAATGCAGCCGCTCATTTCCCTTGCTACTCCAAGAGCAGGGACGGTAAATGAAAAGTCAGCACCCGAATTTACCGTAGCAGAGCATAACTTGTCCGCTTTGTCCTCCATGGCATCACTCCAAGTGATTCCTAGGAATGCCCTAGAATTAACCCCCATAGCTTCCACTAGAAATGGTAACCCGCCGCCCGGACCCCCGGAACGGACTGATGCCGCGGTATTACCGACCGTGGCACCAAAACCATTACAGGTAATCCCACCTGTTAGACAAATATTTGTCTCACGGCTAGCCCCCGATACCTCGGAGATTGATATCTCGGCTTATATCAAAGCCAAAACCAAGGCCGTTATTAAAGTGGAAGACATTAGGAAATTTAAATACTCCTACTCGAGGCGCATGTCATCCTTCATGATACGTGTGCCAGTGCCGATGTTTGCGACGCTATGTTCGCCTGGCTTCTGGCCAGAGGACATATTTGTGCAAGAGCATCAGCCGAGTAAGGTAAAGAAAAAAAATTCGAAGCCTGCTGGAGTCAAGCTTCCAACATCTGTCCAATCCGACTCTTCAAAAAACTAACATCTTCTATTAATCTTACATATCAGAATTGTAGGGGCCTTTGCGTCCCATATTATAGTTTTTACTGAAACCTGGTTAAAGCCGGAGATCTTTTGCTCCGAAGTTTTTCCAAGTAGGTACACCACTTTTAGACGTGACCGACCTCTGCGAAGAGGAGGAGGAGTCTTAATTTCCATTGACTCCGATTTCGTTTCTGAAGAGGTAAAGTTACCAGAGTTTGGTGATTTCGAATTCATTTGCGTTAAAGTCATATTGTCTGCTCAATCTTTGTTTATTACATGTTCTTACATTCCACCATCTTCCGAGCCGCCTACATACTGGCATCACTTGTCGGCTATACAGTCTGTTTCCAATCTTATGTCCGATATTGACCTTCTGGTAGTTCTTGGTGACTTTAATTTACCAGAACTCAATTGGTCAAATACTGAAAATGTATCTTTCTTATCACTTTCCACCCATCATGATTTCACGGCGGGCATCTTTGACCTGTCCCTAGGCCAGATCAACCATGTTAGAAATTCGTTAGGTCGGCTTCTTGACTTATGTTTTGTATCTGATCCAGATGGTACCACACTTTCCAGAGCTTTGCCCCTCTCAACCCCTGAAGATCCATACCACCCTACGCTTGAAGTTTCAATTGAAACCAATTCTGGGGTCAATCAGAAGCCTTCTCGCGTATCAAAGAAGATTCGTTGTTTTCGTAAGGCTGATTTTCGTAAACTTAACTTGTTAATCGATACTTTTGACTGGTCCGATATTCTGGCATGCACAGATATAAATATCATCCTAGATAAATTTTATTTCACATTAAATACATTCTTTGACTTAAGTGTGCCGTGGAAATATCCGTCCGCTACAAATAATCCACCTTGGTTCACAAGGCGCCTAATAAAATTAAAAATAGATAAAGACAGGCTTTTATATAAATATAAAAGAACCTGTAGCAGCATAGATTTCTCAAGATACTTAATAGCTCGGCTAAATTTCACCGTGCATAACGCCGAATGTTATAAAAATTATATTCGCCGCTGTCGGATTCTGTTCACTCAGGATCCAAAGCAGTTTTATAACTTTGTAAACACGAAGCGTAAACATGTATCTTTTCCTTCTCTACTTACATATAAAAATTTATCAGCGACTTCAGATCAGGCCATTGCCGATTTATTCGCAAAATTTTTCCAAACTACTTATTCACCTCCTAAAACTTCAGATCAGCCATACGCTTACAACATTCAACCAACTAATCGTATATTTGCTCCATTTCTTTCTGAAAATAGTTTATTATTGGATCTTCAAAAGGTAAAACCAGTTTATTCGCCAGGCCCCGACGGAGTACCAGGCTGTGTGCTAAAATACTGTGCTAGGGCTCTGTGCAAACCTCTTCAAAAAATTTTCAACTCATCTTTGGAATCTTCGATTTTTCCCTTTAAATGGAAGGAATCTTTCATAATTCCTCTGCACAAAAAGGGGAAAAAATCCGATGCTGCCAACTACAGAGGCATCTCAAAATTGTCAGCGATTCCAAAGTTATTCGAAAAATTAATAACTCCTCATTTGCAACACCTATGCTCTTCAATAATTTCTCCATGTCAGCATGGTTTCATTAAGCGTCGCTCCACCACCACTAATTTATTGGAGTTGACATCCTTTGTTTTAGATGGCTTCCAAAAGGGACTTCAAACTGATGTTATTTACACAGACTTTAGTAAAGCATTTGATTCAGTTAATCACTCACTTTTGTTGAGTAAACTAAATCTTTTGGGATTCTCAACCGACCTCATTACGTGGATCTCCAGCTATTTAAATGGAAGAACACAGAGAGTCTTATTTAAAAACCAATATTCCCGCTTAGTCCGTGCCACATCTGGAGTCCCTCAAGGAAGCCATCTTGGCCCATTACTATTCACTCTCTTTATAAATGACTTGCCCTCATCCTTAACGAACGCGCTGGTACTAATGTACGCAGACGATGTTAAGCTTTGTCTGCAATATAAGTTCCCGTCTGCCCAAAACAGACTCCAGTCCGATCTCGATAATTTTCAAATATGGTGTTTAGCTAATGACTTAATACTTAATGGATCAAAATGCAAACTTATGTCTTTTTACCGTACTAGTCCTCACCAGGCTTCGTACTATCTCTCTGGGATTGCCTTAGAAAAATTAACTCAGGTTAATGATCTTGGTGTCCTTTTAGACATAAAACTTAAATTTTCCGACCATATTTCTTTAATGGTTAATAAGGCTAAAGGTGTTCTCGGTTTTATTAAAAGATGGGCTAAAGAATTTAACGACCCTTATATTACTAAAATCTTATTTATATCCTTGGTCCGTCCGATACTGGAGTACGGTTCATGTGTCTGGTGTCCCCAATACGGTATTCATCAAGACCGCATAGAATCCGTACAAAAGAACTTCTTAATATTTGCTCTTAGAGGACTTAACTGGGACGCAAATCTTCACCTTCCTTCGTATAGTAGTAGACTCCTACTAATAAACTTACCCTCCTTAACAAATCGTAGAATAATGCTGGGTGTCGTTTTCCTACACAACCTCATTAATGGTGATGTAGATAGCCAGCACTTACTAACACGCTTACAGTTTAACGTTCCGAATAGAAGGACTAGATACTTTAGTCCTTTATTCTTAAGCCATTGTAGATCGACATATGCACTGCATGATCCTCTTAGGATTTTATGTTCGAACTACAATGGCTTGTATCATATTATATCTCGTTCATCCCTTTCTAATATGAAAACCTCCATTTTAATCTACCTTCAAGAACATACTAATTCTTCCTCGTTTTCTTTATAATCATTCTATTTATATTTATATTTGTATATACTAACTCGAATTTATTCCCGCGATTCGAGCCGTACGCTATGCGGCAGGCGCCCCTCGGTCGGTTGGGCGGGAGGTGGGCTGCACGTATGCAGTGGGAACCGCGCGCAGAAATAAGTGCCTGAATACTGGTGACACTGGATAGTGCCGACCTTGTTCGGAGTGGCCCCTTCCGTCAGCTCGATGGTATGCTTCATGACTGCTGTCCTTCCTAAACTGTTTTCCTCGAAGCTCAGGAACATTTTTTGGACTTTCTCTAGTTGTTTCTGTCGCAATTTTAAAATCCTTCCAGAAATGCACTTCCTGCTCCAATGATAGACAAAGGTAAATAGGATTTCTCGTATTTATTTTTATTAAAAATAATTTATTCACCTGCACCATCACCTTGCCTAAGATCTATTGTGGCGGGGCGCCGGGTTCGCTGTCCGGACCTTAGCATGCCATGGTTTCCTTGGGATTCCGACCCATTTTCTACATCCTTTTCTGATTATACTAAAATAAGCTCCGGAATATAGTAACCCTCCCATCATCATTCCTGCTACCTTGACCATAGCGTAGGGTCGGGGGTCTTTTTTGGTCCCTCCACGCGTCATTGACATCACCGAGCTGCAAGGGAATTATCCTGTCGTTCCTCTTTTCTTCTTTTGAAACGCTCGCGGATTTTCTTGACCCTTCTTGTGGCCATTGTCATTCCCGCAAGCTAGTTCTCTCGGTTCTCTCGGATTCTTTCCCTCGCTTCTTTGTATTTACGCACCCTCTCCTCCAAGCTTTGAAAAACTCTACTTGCCCGCCAATTTCCTTAAGAAAGGAAACCCGCCAATGGGATTGTGGCCTTCTTTCAGGAAAGAAGGATTAACGGCGGGAATAGAAGCGAGAAGGATTAAGCAAGATCAAGGATTAACTGGTGCCTTTGGCGCTATGTCAGGAAGGTGATTGCAGCGAAACGAGTCTTCTTGGGAAGCTGGAAATGTTGAGTTGGAGGACAGCCTTTGGAAAGTGCGACACTCAAGCAGCAAGGACTCCCCATGGGTAAGTCAGAGTGTTAAGTGCGAGAATTAGATCGAGTGCAAAAGGATCTGTGACGCGTAGCTCAAGGAAATTTGTAAACAAACCAAACCTAGAATAAAGGAAGAATTGATAAAAAAAAGCTTTCGGTGTTATTTCTGGGCTTGGGCAAACACGTCGGAAATATAAATTGTTGCGAGCATCAAAAAAGAAAACAGATCGTTACAGTATGAAAACTTGAATCTCTCCCCGATTAAAGGATGCATAGGCCTCAGCCTTCTCCAGGCTATACTGTAACGTCTAATCCCTACAGGGTGGGTTTTGGGACTGGGAAGAAAGCGCACGCGAGTGATCACGGCTTGCGCTCGTCGGCTAAGGAGGTGATGTACTTGTTCTCCCCTCCATCATCGGCCTTCTTAATAATTAAAGATACATTTTTTTCGTGCTAGCGACGATAACTGGGGAATCTCCTGGTAGAAGTCAGGAAGGAAAGAAGGTTGAAGAAATAGTGAAAAAGAATAGTGTAGGGCCCCTGCTGTCTCCCGGAACCGCAGTGCCTAAGCTGACGCTTGACATTCATTACCCTCTCTACCATCGACCACTCGAATCCATATCCGCCCTAGTCAAAACAATTAACTGTCAACACCATACTTTTTATACCCTTGCAGAGGGTATTATAATTTTGATTAAAAGTGTGCAACGCAGTGAAGGGGACATCTCTGACCCTATAAAGTATATATATTCTTGATCAAGATCACCTCACGAGTCGATATAAGCATGTTCGTCTGTCTGTCTTTTTATACGTAAACTAGTCTCTTAGTTTTAATGCTATCGATTTCAAACTTTGCACACATCCTTCTTTTTGGCAGTATATAAGATATCCTTTAGCTGCCATATAACTGATTGATCTTTCTATGGCTTCTACTTTGGGCAAAATAATCCGATGTGCCGAATTTCATAAGGATTGGCTGACAATATCCTATAGCTGTCAAATAACTGATTGATCGGAAATGCCATAACTTTGTTGTTGTTTAAGTTACAAAAACTTAGTATACATTCTTCTTTTAGCAAAATAATTCGATCTGCTATAAAAGATCCGATATATATCTTATAGTAGAAGCTGCCACATAACTGCAAGGGTATATCAACTTCAGTTCCGCCCGAAGTTTGCTTTCCTTTCTTGTTTTAATTTAGCTTTTGCTTAAGATTTCTATAAATTAACATAAGACATTTCATTTTAATTCTTAAAAATTCCTTTCCGATGCTAGAAAAATGTCACTCTTCAGTATAATTTAACGAGCGTATTTTAATAAGAGCAATTTAATAAAAGTAATTTTTAAGAAGCGTAATTTCTGCTGCGTGCTTAAGGCTCCGATCAACTAACTAGAACTCCGTGATTTTAGGCGGAGGGAAAGAAAAGGAGCATTACCAACGCCAGGAGAATCAAATTCAAAAATATTTATAAAACCGGACCCAATAGTAGTGGATTGAAATCTGGATGCAGTTTTCCTTTCATTTGGCGGGAGCCTTTGTTCGTTTGCTTTCTTTTCATTTATTCTTTTTCCCCTTTTGGTGGCGGGAACGCCGCTCTCCCTAGCCACACCTTCGTGGTTGGGATTGGCCCGTAGTGATCCCGAGCAACTAGGTCTCACCGAGGGATCTCCCTATACAAAGACCCTCTATTAAATTCCACCAGTAAGGACCAAAGCCTCCGAACTTACCCCAAGTTTTCTCTCTTTTCTCTAAGCACTTCAGGCTTTTCCCTTCACTATATTCGTTTAAACTTTCTTTGTTTGAGTATAGGTTGGGTTTAACATTTAGACCAATTTTAGAAGCTGCAGCCTCAAAAAAATAAATGGGTTTCGAGGAGGCCGAGCTATACACCGCACCACTTTTACTGCTGATCATGCATTAACACAAGCATCTCGCAAACGCAGAGCAGTACCTGGTTACATGAGAAAAGGTCCCAAATGGAGTAGATTTTTTTTCCAGGCTAAGGTTCCTCGGGATTGTTCCCCTTTGTTGTGTGCTGAACCGGGCTCTCTACTTTGCTCGGTACCGCCCTGTGCGGTCCTCGGAACCGTGATTTTCTGATATTAGGGTAAGTGTTAGTAGCGGCATTGTTCTAACCATCAACTGTATTGATGGTTGATAGTCAAGATATATTAATTGTGTGATAGTCAATTGTATATAAATTATATATTCATTTTCTCTTTTTTTTTTAATTATTTATTTTATTTTTATATATTTTTATACCCCACTAACAACAAAAAATCCAACGTATACCAAACAGCACATGTTAGACTTGGGCCTGCCCTCCCGTCCTTAGCGGAACGCTGGCCAATTCGCGCGTCCGCCCCTTATTTGTTGCCCCTCAAATCCCATCTCCTACTTTCCCACTATTCCTTCCTCAGTCACCCCTCCAATCTCCACTCGGTCTTCATTTTCAATCCTGCTTTATTTTCTAAATTTGACAAATATTTTAATTCTTTTTCCTCAATTCAATGAATGGCACAAAATACTTATAATGAATATTAAAATAAAAAAAAATTAAAACAGAATGAATAAATACAAAAAACAAATGTAACACAAAATATATATATACGTATTAAAATAAATATAAATTGTTTATCCTAAAACTATGCCTTCAAAGCTGAATTTCCGATTTTGATTTCCTTTACTGCTCCTCGGGTGGATTCCACCTCCGAGGCAGGGTCCTTCCCTTCACCCTTTTATTCTCTTTCAGGCGGGGGATGTAGGAACCTTTTTAAATCCTTATCACACTCACACTGCTCGCTTATTATCTTTGGAATAACCTTCCTTTTTCTCCTTCCCCCCGGTATGGTCATTCGGATAGGCCCATTGATTCATATCCGGTCCATCCCGGGTCTACAACCCCCCCAACTCCCACAGCACTGGGACCCTCCACCCCCATTAGGTGTCATCGCTTTACCCGATTATTTTTATCGGCCACAACAAATTGACCGACCACATATGAAATTTATCGTTAAAAAGGCAATGGGTGTGCTTGGTTTTGATAGACTACTATAAGTAGTCTATCAACAACATATAGACTACTTATTTCATACATGCAATGTTTGCGACCATTTTCGTTGTATGAATTGAGTAGTCTATATGTTGTATGGTCAGTGGTTTTATTAAAGGATGGACAAAAGAATTTAAAAGAATTTAACTTTACCTACATTAAAAAAACTTTTTACACATCTTTGGTCCGTCCGATTCGGTCCAAGGAGTTTGTGGGATGACTCCTAGGATGCCTAGTTTAGGGCTACCAAACGGGCCGCAGGTTGCGGATAGCGAAAGGCCTTGTTCAATTTAAGGTTAGCTGTGAATAAAGCAAAGGCACCCACTGCAGGATTCCCCTCCTCTGGAATCCTCCTCGCAAATAAACCACCCCGGACAGCTAGCGGGTATCCCCGTAAGCGGTGCCGACGATGCGCTTGTGTTGCCGCCTCTAAAAAGTAAATAAAAAACTTTTCCTACACAATATACCTAGCCAATATAAACACCATCTCACACCGTGCCGGACTAAGGTGTCATTCGACCCGTGCCGAGAGTCAGCCTGGCTGGGGGCCCGGTATATAAACTCTGCCCAGTCTCAAACGGAGGGATCAGGGTACCTGGCGACCTTCTGTTCTAATAAGAATTACCCGGGCGCCGCGGATCTCCGCCCGGGTGGACCGTCCCTTCTCCGCAACTCGTGGGAACAAATTATGGAAAAAAATATAAGTAGCAACAAATTAAAGAAAACAAACAAGGAGTCGGGGTCTTCCAAAAAACCCGAACAACAAAAGTCGACGACGGTGCAGATGGCGAGTGAGCCCTCCCGTCCGACCAAGCTAGATTGGCATGGTCCGGGCGGACCTCGCCCCAAAATCGGGGTGGCCAAAGGCAAGCCACACACTATCGCCACCATGGCGGCATCTCTCGGCCCAAGTGCCATGATGCCTCCTACAGGTGCGGTAAAGGGCAGCGAACCTGAAGCGGTCAACAAACTTGGTCAATTCGGGCATACCTACACCAAGAAGAGAACGGCAGGGCAGATTCTGCGCAGCCACGGCAGCGCCAAGTCGAAAAAGACTTCCGCGGAGTGGCTTAAGAAGGTGGAATGGGCCAAAGGAGTCCTTCCTCAATATGGCAAGACGCCGACACCCCCAGATCCAAAACAGGATCCCACATCTTCCCACGACGGACTGACGTGTGGCGAAGGTGGAGGAGATGGAAGGGCCAACAAACAGGGCGGTCCTCATTATAAATAAAGAAAGCTTAGCTCTCATAGAGGCTACTCATGGGGAACAAAACTTCGGTTTCAGCTCCGTGACCGAAAAAAAACTATAAGTCAGACTCGAGTGACGTAGCAAAAACAGTCTCTACTCAGAAGGAACTGGCCTCGGAGATAGAGGTCTCAGATATAGAGGACGGCTACAGCACGGATGCGTCGCTGCTGCCCAGAATGGCCGCGAGTCGAGTTATCGACGAAGACATCTCCGACGACGAAGAGGCGGAGATCACAATGGTGGAGGGTAACCTGTCAGATGTCCTTACGGACTCTGCAGATAAACCTCCAGCATTGTAAGGCAGCCTCAGCTGCCCTACTGCTCCATCTGGCCGAGGATGGAGCCGACGTAGTCCTAGTCCAGGAACCATGGATAGCAGGAGGTAGGGTTTCTGGACTAGCAACTAGGTAGTACAAGCTACTAGTAACTAATACTGAAGGTAAAGTCAGAGCCTGTATCTTAGCTAAAAAGCACCTCAGCATTTTCTTGCTCCATAATTACAGCGACGCGGACAATGCGGCAGCCTCCGTGGAGTCAGAGACGATCTCAATCCGGGTACTGTCGTCCTACATGGCCTACGAAAGCCCAGAACTCCCCGACGAGCTAGTGGGCAAACTAGCAATGGATAGCGAAAGGCTAAATATAGGCCTCCTTATAGGTTGTGCTACAACACAAACGACCGCGGTGAGTCTCTTTTTAACTTTATTCTAAGGTCAAACCTCTTCCTTTGCAATAAGGAAGACGACCCCACCTTTATAATAGCAAATCGCAGGGAATCCATTGACCTCACGCTCATATCTAAACAGCTACTCAGCTACGTAACTAACTGGAAGATCCTAGAGAAACACTCTTTCTCCGATCACAGATACATAGAAACATCCCTTGAATTCAAAAACCCCGAAACTGCGGTTTTTCGAAATCTCAAAAAAACACCATTGCACCACAGCCACCCGACTATCCCCAAACCGTGGAAAGTCCAAACACTCTGGTGCAAGCTTTCACTTAAGCCTGTAATAATGCCCTCAGAGGAGCATGCCCAAAAACTAAACCACACAAGCTAAATAGGCCACCCTGGTGGTCTACGGAGCTAGCAACCCTACAAGCAGCAAGCAGAACCCCTTTCAACAGGGCCAAAACCGGAAGCGATGAGGCACTCTGGACCGAATACAAGGTCTCTTTGGCCTCCTACAAAAAGGACATCCGAAAAGAGAAGCGCTCCTCATGGAACTTCTTCTGCTCGGATATCGAAAGCACTACCCAAACTGCGTGGCTAAGAAAAATTCTATCCCAAACAGCCACAACTCTAGGCATCTTCAAAAAGATGATGGAACTTGGACCAACACTAGCGAGACATCACTAGATGCACTCCTAGAAACCCATTTTCCAGGCTGTACCTCGGAATCATCTGTGACTACAAACAGTAATGCCACCCACACAAACTTCAAAATTGATATTGACCAGAAAACCCTACACTGAAAAATTCACAGTTTCAACATCTATAAATCGGCCGGTCCTGATGAGATGATACCGGCACAAATCCAACAAGCGGGAGACTATGCCATCAACTGGCTCCAAAACATCTTTAACAGATCCCTTGCGCTAGGCGAAATTCCTCGATAATGGCTTAAATCGCGAATAGTATTTATACCCAAAGCGGGCAAACCATCACATACGACCCCTAAAGATTTTAGACCAATAAGTGTATCATCCTTCCTGCTCAAGACGCTAGAAAGAGTCATAGGACTACACCTTAGGTCAACTCTAAATCCCACCCAATGCACAGCATGCATACAAAAAGGGTAAATCTACCGAAACTCCCCTCCACGCGCTCATATACAGAATAGAGAAAGCTTTCCTTCAGAAGGAATACGCCTTAGTAGCCTTTCTAGACATAGAAGGGGCCTTCAATAATGTTCTCCCAAACACCATAACTAGCTCACTAAGAACTCTGGGGGTAGATGAACACCTGATAGGACTCATTGACCAGCTGTTAACACGCAGAACAGTGACGTCCTCTCTAGGAACATCTTCATTAACAAGGGCCGTCAGTAGAGGCACACCGCAAGGCGGGGTCCTATCCCCTCTCCTATGGAACATAGCAGTCAACTCGATTCTATGCAAGATGGAAGAAGGAGGCTGCAGGATAGTGGCGTACGCAGACGACGTCGCAATCCTGTTTACAGGTAAATACCTTCAAATGCTCTACGATCTCATGAGCGAAAAATTGCAAACCCTAGCCGAATGGACAAGCAGTAATGGCCTAGGAGTAAATGCGCAGAAAACAGAGCTAGTCCTCTTCAGCAGGAAATACAAACTCCCACCCCTCATCCCACCATGGGGCATGTCCCCTAATATTGTAAGCTGGATCTACACTGCTATAGTCAGACCCTACTTCAGATACTACTTTACGGAATTCTGGTATGGTGGCCAGCCCTAAAAAAGAAAAGTACACTGAAAAATCTGGAAAAAATTAAGCGATCACCAGCACTATGCACTACGATCCACACCAAACGAAGCCCTAAATGCCATACTTAGCTTACCAAATCCAGGACGAACTGGAATAGAACAAGCGAAAGTATCGGCAATCAGGCTTAGGGAAACTCAGCAATGGAGTCTCCTAAATAAGGGCCACTCCACCATTCTGCTGAACGATCCTCTCATTCTCAGTAGTACAGACTACTGTACTCCAAGGGAGTACACTCAAACACATTTCTAAGCCCTCATTCCTAACAGAGAGGAATGGTGAGACCAAATACCAGGCCCAAAGAACGCAATATGCTTTTACACTGATGGCTCCAAATTAAACAAAAGAGTAGGAGGGGGAATATACTCCGAGCAACTAGGCATTGAAACCTCTTTCAGACTTCCAAATCACTGCAGCGTATTCCAAGCAGAAGTGATTGCCATAAGGGAAGGGCTAAAATACCTAAACCTACGTAACTCCACACAAAGAGGAGTCAACATATACAGCGACAGCCAAGCGGCTATAAAATCAATCAGCTCAGTCACAAGTAACTCCAAAACAGTCTCAGACTGCAGATCATCTCTACACGAGATGGCAAACCAGTATGACATAAGCCTCATCTGGGTCCCAGGTCATAGGGACATCACAGGTAACTGCATAGCAGATGAACTGGCACGCAAAGGCACCACCACACCAGACTATAAGACCTCTCTTCTGCGTGTAAAGGGATTTTTAGATTGAGCTCACGGTATCACAAGCCGTCTAACCTAACCTAACCTAACCTTGGTCTGTCCGATACTTGAGTATAGATCGTGTGTCTGGATTCTTCAATACGGAGTACAGCGAGATCACATAGAATCTGAACAAAAATAATAGTTCGCCCTTAGAGGACTTAGATGGGATGCAAATCTGTACCTTCCCTATAATCTAAGTAGACTTTTATTAATCAACTTTCCTTCCCTAAAAAACCGTAAAACAATGCTGGGTGTCGTGTTTCTATGTAGTCTTATTAATGGTAATTTAGGCTGCCAGTATCTACAAAAACGATTAATGCGGGAACCGCATTAAGTTCGTAATATTATGTAACGAACTGTTTTCTTTCGTTCCAGCTCGCAACGAGTGCCGCGGCTAGCTCACAGAGTTTGTGGGTCGTTCCACCAAATTTATAGATCCGACGTGATTACCCGAGCCCAGAAATACACCGAATTACTTCCTTTCCGTAACACTTCGTTTTATTCTTTCTATTATACAGAATTATTTCAGTGGCGAATCTCACCGGCGTTGACTCCTCCGGTGGATCCTTGCTTCCTCTTCAATCAATGCCGCTCGGCTCCGCCGTCGGACGCTCGTCCTAACGTCGTTCTCCGGTCACCGGGTTGATGCCAATATACACACCCTCCCAAGCTCTCACCTGGCAGGATATGTGGTCTTGGTGCCTTGCGCTGGTTCGGCTAACTGATCCCTTGGTTTGGATTTACGTGCTCCAAATGCGGGGCCTATACTGCTCCTCTCCTACTGCTGACGCTGACCCTGTTGTTGTCGCTCCTGTCGTCCCTCCTTTCCTGCGGCGTCCTCGATCCTGTCCCTCGTTGACGTCGATTGCCGGTGTTCCCGGCTTCCTGACTCTACCCTTTCGCCGTGGCCGGCACCTAACCCTAACTCAAACACATGTTGGTCGCCAATGGGCACACCCACCAGGTAAACGCCGGGCCCTGGCCCGCCGGGCCTTCGTGCCCTGGCAGCCGGATTAGGGCACGAAGGGCCTTCCTACCCCTCAGGACACACCCCCGGTTGCGTTCGCCACTCGCCGCCAAACACCTGCGTGCCTGCGCTCCCCGGGGTCTATGGACAGCCAGAGGTTGGGCGTCGCGCCTCCTTCACTCCAGCGAGCCTGGAGGAGTCTTCTGACTTGACCGTGGTGCCCTTGATTGGTTTTATCTGTGGGCTTGAGTTCCCAAGCTGGTTACCCCTCGCGGTACAGGATCACACCTGGTCGTTGCGGTCAGGAATTGATAAGGCGTACGCCTGACCAATCCGTCACTATTGCTCCGACACCAGGATACCTATTCTGTCCGGGAAATGCACCAACCCGACTCGGCTTACCCTGGGCACTTGCTCCTTGATGAATCGTTTCATCAACTTAGCCACAGGGGGTCCTTGAGCCACGGATGACAGATCCTTTTCGCACTCGCTCTAAATCCCACACTTGAGACCGTCGGACTTACCCACGGGGGGTTCTCCAGTCTATACTCCTAATACCTAAAAGGAAACTTTTCTGCTTGAATGTTGGACTTACCCAAGGGGGGTCCTTCAACTCAACACTTCAAGCTTCCCTTGAAGACTCGGCCTCGATTTGCTCCTGGAGCCCTCCTTATATAGCTCCAGAGGCGCCCGATAATCCTTGCAACTCTTGCTTCTTGCCGTTAATCAGGTTTCTATTCTCACCGTTAATCCTACTTTCCAATGAGTCGCACCGGCGGGTTCCTTTCTTACCCCCTTTCCCCCCCTTCGGCCCCGGCCCGTTATTAGCATTGTTATTATGCAGGGCATCGCCTTTCTTCCAGGCGCTCCCCCCGCTCTCCTCCATTGGCCGTTCCAAATGCATTACTCTCTTTCCGTGATTTCTAAACACCGCGGTCAAGTCAGGAGACTCCTGATCCAGGCGCGCTGGAGGCGGGGACTCCCAACCTCTGGTCGGCCATAAATACTGCAAAGCCTATGCATGTCGGTGTTTGGCGACGAGTGGCGAACGCAATCGGGGGTGTGTCTTGAGAGGTAGAAAGCCTTTCGTGCCCTGATCCGGCTGCCAGGCTCTAAGAAGGCGGATCCTGCCCGGCGTATGCCTGGTGAGTGGGCCCATTGGCGACCAACACGGATTAGGTGCCGGACACGGTGAAAGGGCAAGAATCAGTGAGCTAGGAGCGGAGACGCAGCCACACGAGATCGAGGGCATCAAAGGAGCAAGGGAAATAGCGACAACCAGGAGCAAGGACGCCGCGGGATCAGACCGACTGCGGCGACAACGTCAGGGGCAACGACAGCAGCAGCGTAGGCTCCGCAGCCGGAGAACGTGAGTCCAAACTGAGGGAACCGTTAGCCCAACCGGCGCCAGGCACCAAGACCACATATCCTGCTTGGCGAGAGCTTGGAGGGGCGTGTATATTGGAACCAACCCGGAACAGTTACCTGTGAACAACGGGAGGGAAGGCGTTCGACGGCGGAGCCGAGCAAAAGCGACCCAAGGAGTAGCGAGGATCCGGCGGAGGAATCAGCTCCGGTGAGGCCCACCATTATAATAATTAAATTTGTTAACAAACCAAACCTAGAATAAAGGAGGCATTGGCAAAAAGAAGCTTTCGGTTTCATTTCTGGGCTCGGGCAATCACGTCGGATATATAAATTCGGTGGAACAACTCACCAACTTTGTGAGCTAGCCGCGTCAATTGTTGCGAGTATCAACAAAGAAATCAGTTCGATACAGTATGACGGCTTGAATCTCTCACCGATTAAAGGCTGCATAGGCCTCTGCGTTCTCCAGGCTATACTTCTCTTGAATGGGATCCAATTGGACATGAGAATTGGTCCCAAATGGAGTAGATGCTTTCTCCAGGCGGAGGTTCCTCGGGATTGCTCGCCTTTGTTGTGTGCTGAACCGGTCTCTCTTCTTTTCTCGGTACCGCCCTGTGCGGTCCACGAAACCGTGATTTTCTGATATTAGGGTAAGTGTTAGTAGCGGCATTGTCGACTATTCTAACCATTAATTTTATTGATGGTTAATAGTCAAGATGCCTAATTGAATGTAAATTATATATTCATTTTGTCTTTTTTTAAATTTATTTATTTTACTTTTATAAATATACGATTATACGATTTATCTTCCAACTTATATATTTCTACTTTAAATCTTATCCGTTTATCACAGTAATTATCTCAGTTCGTTCTTTCGACTCCTCTTGAGCAAATCCGCCTTTGGTTTTTTTCTTTTTGCCATATCTGATGTCGCATTTGGAATCCTAATTCAGCCTCGATCCATTCCAGATATATGCTATTTGGGGACCTCTCGAGCAGTCACCTATTTAGCTCTCTGGATCCACGAAAGTAGATGTTCATCTTGTGGAGGCTATAGCGTTGATTTCAATTTGGGCGCCATATTGTTATGACCAACTTCGGGTCCTACGGTCCGCCAATCGGCATAGATCAGGCTCCAGCAAGCTCATCCAGGGCCGTGGTTCCTCTGACCCTTCCCACTAGGCCCCTAACAACAAGAATTCCAACATATACCAAACAGTACATGTTAGAAATTTGACAACAATAAACTTCCACAACATTTAAATTTAAACTTTAATATTTTTGCAAAACTAGCCTGTAACACATACCCTTACCCTAGTTTGTCCGCCCCTTATTTGTTGCACTATTCCTTCCTCAGCCACCCCTCCGATCTCCACTCGGTCTTCATTTTTAATCCAGTTTTATTATCTTAATTTGACAAATATTTTAATTCTTTTTCCTTAATTTTGATGAATGGCACAAAAAATCGGCAGAAAAAATTGATGAATGGCGCAAATACTAATAATGAATATTTAAATAAAAAAAAAATTAACACAATGAATAAATAAAATCATCAAATGTACTACAATATATATAAACTATATATTTATATATAGTATATATAAATATATATTTTTATCGGCCACAACAACTTAAATTAACCGACCACATATCCAATTTAATGTTAAAAAAGCAATGGGTGTGCTTGGTTTTGATCACTAACCATACAACATATAGACTATTCATTTCATACAACGAAAATGGACGCAAAAATTTCTTGCGACAGGTCCCAGCAGGTATTCAGTCGCAGAGAAGCGCATCACCAAGAAGGTTGCTCCGCGGTTAAATTTTTTCCTTATATGTATGCGTGCTAACACATTCATTCGGTATTTTGTACTTCCTGGTAAACAGAACGTCAGTGCGTCGATTAGTGAGCATGGCAGGATGTTGTTGAAGGCCCCTTCTATGTCCAGAAATGCAACAAGTGGATATTTCTTAAGGTTGATCGCTTGCTCGGCGATCATAGTGATTTTGTGCAGGGCTGTTTCTGTCGATCGGCCCCTCCTATAGGCATGCTGAGAGCATGAGATGTCACCTGGGTTAATGGTTAGTTGGAGATGGCGACTTAGGAGGCTCTCCATAGTCTTAAAGAGGAAGGATGAGAGACTTATAGGTCTGAAGTCACGTTATAGGGGTGCCTGATGTCTCCTGGATGTTGGTGTAGAAACAGGCCCAGGCAACCCTTTTTGCCTTTCGCAATCCATTGTTATACCGCCTGAGTTCAGCTTTATAGGCCTTCCACGCCTCGTCCGTGCTGGTGCGGTACGCGTGGTTAAAGGCCCTACGTGCATTTTTCTTGAAGGGAGTTAATGACGAGGTCCACTATGGAGGCTTCTTCGATCTGCTGCTACCTATTCTTCTTTTGGGGCAGGCCCCTAGGATTCCGTACTGCTCCCTAAGTGAAGTTTTCCAAATTTACCGCTATCTCAACGTAGCGGTGGTCTGAAAAGGAGTGTTTATCTAGGACTCTCCAGCTGGTGATTGCATCAGCCAGGGAGTGCGAGAATAGGGTAATGTCAAGAACCTCTCTCCTGTTTTTGACGACGAAGGTGGGTTCCGAACCTCTGTTACCCACTAGATGCTTAGAGCTGAGGATAAAATCGAAGATTGACTTACCCCTCTCGTTTGTGTCAGTGCTTCCCCACTGACTGTGATGAGCGTTGGCGTAAGAATGAGAATAAGAGTCTTATTCTAAAACGTTTAATGTGGGAGCCGCGCGAAAAAAAAGAATAACACTTTGCATTGATAACCGGCGTTTAAATATTAATAATAATTATTAAAAAATATTAATATATAATCGTCCAGAAAGTACACGGAATTTATCAGGCCCGATGAATATAACCGGATGTCTTTTTTTTGTGTCGTATGCATTGTATTTTGTACAATGCAATGCAAAATTAGCCACAGATCCGGAAACCAAATGTCGCACGTTGACGCCCTAAGTCGTGCCCCTGATACAGCCCAGACATTTCTCATCGAACACTTGTAAATGGTTAAACTTTGGATATGGATGATTGTCTATTGACCATGCAGTTGCAAGACCGAAACTTTGCCGTATATTGGCTACTCTAACGAATGACAGGAGAAAACAAGTCCCGAAGTATGTATTTGAAAATCATAGCCTGTATCGAAAAAACGCCAACGGAATTTGCGGGGCCCAAAGCTGTAAGGTAGCGAATCGTGAAACTTTGCCACGACGATGTCGGACATTTCAAGTTGGACAAAATAATTGGTCGTATGCAGCATCGATTTTGGTTCCCCCGAATGCGGAAATATGTCAAGGATTACATTTCGTTCTGTATCCAGTGTTGTTACCACATATCGAAAAAGGAGAGGAATAAACGGAAGAAATTCGAAGCAAACCTTTAATTCGAAGCAAACGACGAATTAGCCACATTGCTCTATCCGATCCATTAAGAACATTTCTAATCTGAAAGCTGTCAGATATACGAAAACGACTCCAGTTATAAACGTCATCTAATAAAGTTTCCAGTTATTTTAAACAACCTAGCATAATTATCTCCGATCGTGGCATAGCATTTACCTCTAAGCAATATAAAGGATATTGCAATTAAAATCAAATCTAGCACATTAAGAATGCCGTTCGAACCCCTAAAGCAAATGGCCAGGTCGAGCAAGCTAACCTACGTACTTAAAGGATTCACCAGATAACCAACCGAAAGTATTGCTTCGTATACTCCAGTGGCAAGATCGTATACTCAAGTGGTGCAACGCTATCCCGGATCTAGATTGCTCTGATAATGAAGGACAAACGACAACGATTCAATGTCTAGATTGACCAAGCTGTCACAAACCGGTGGTGAATAGCTTACAGCTCGTAAAAATTGGGTTTGAAATATATATTGTTAAGCTATTAATGTTTTTTAATAGCGGCCGAAAAAATACACGGTTTGTTAGGTTTAATTTCAATTTTATTTGAGGGTTCAATTTTAACCCCAAAAACCAGCCGCACAACTCAAACGCCGAAATACAAGTACCAGTAAAGCTAAGCAATAAAACCTCACACCATGCAGCTGTACATAACTCCGAGGGCAAGAGGCGAGGCGGGGAAACGCACACAGGCACAAGATGAGCTAGTATGCAGCAGTTTTACAAAGCTCTCAAAAGCGCATGCGCTACAAATACCAGCAAAGCGCATGCGAATCTGGGAGAAACAAAACAAAATAGAAACTGCTGATAATCCGCCGCTGCTCCTCCGTTTCAGCGTCTTTTATATCAGTTTAACATTTTCGCCATTGGCTGCTTGGCCCAACATCCTCCCCCCGTTGAAGGCTGGCCCTTCGACAGAATCCTTAAGGGGCAGCAGACACAGCCTTGACACCGCACACTTAGCCGTTCCAACAGCAGTCCTTAATACACCTACACAGTTCACTCCGTCACGTCCAGGAATTAGCTCCAGTACCCTGGATAGGGGCCACTTCATTGGGGGTAGATTCTCATCCTTCACCAGGACTATGTCACCGACAGACACTATGGGACCAGGGGAGCGCCAATTGGAACGCTGCTGCAACAGAGTAAGATATTCCTCCTTCCAACGCGCCCAGAAAACTTGCTGAAAGGAGACTCTCTGCCACGCATCTAGACGGTTGATGTTTAGGGCAGTAAGGTCTGGCTCGATGAATGTTGAAGGCGGACCGCCATTTAAAAAATGAGCCGGAGTTAGCACATCGAGGTCAGCAGGATTTTCTGAAATTGGCACAAGGGGTCTGGAATTGACGATTGAGGCTATGTGGCATAACAAAGTCCTCAATTCCTCGAAACTAAGAACCGCAAGACCAACTGCACGGTATAGGTGATGTTTTGCCGTCTTTACTGCTGCTTGCCACAGACCGCCAAAATGAGGAGAGCGTGGAGGAATTAACCGCCACTCAATAGCTTCAGCCTGACTGTGGAATCTTCGATTCAACTCGATGAGCTCATTCCTGGCACCCACAAAATTGGTAGCATTATCCGACCATATCTGCCTGGGTTAACGTCGCGTACAAATAAACCGTTTGAGCGCGCTCAGAAACGAAGCTGTGGAAAGATCCTTGACTAACTCCAAATGGATCGCCTTCGTACTGAAGCAGATGAACACGCAAACGAAGCATTTGATAGGGCCTTTATTCCGAGACTCTGCCTTGTAGAAAAACGGTCCGGAAAAATCCACACCTGTTACGTCAAAGCTTTGAAATCCTTCAACCCTCTCGGTCGGAAGATCAGCCATGATATGTTATATGTTGAAACGGTCATCCTCCCCCCAATGGGCCAGTATTTGGAACGGATTTTCGCAACTAACGCCCGAAAGCCAGAGTGCAAGTTCTTCTCATGAAAGTGGGTCAATATAGCCGAAGTGACGGGATGGCCCCTTGGAAAAATAATAGGATGGCGTCGATCAAAATCTAACGCAGAGTTCCGCAGTCGGTCGTCAACACGAAGCAAACAAAAATCGTCTACAAAGGGAGCAAGCGGAGCAAGCGGGCTTGAGGGTGGAACCAATCTGCGCGACTTTAACAAGCTCATCGCTTCCTTAAGCTCAGTAAGCTGGATGCGCGCATCAGCAGATGGGTTCCTCCTTGGAGATCCTGGACAGAAATGCCTTCGTGACGGATGCGGTGGCAAAATTTGTAGACGTACGCGAACACCCTCTGTAAGGCGGGAAACGAGTTGGCAAACCTTGACAACTTGGGAATTCAATAGCTCTGTGGGAAGAGCACCTCTGGACAGTAAATCGGCTGGGTTGAACGCAGTAGGAACATAACGCCATTTCATTGCCTTGGTTCCTGTATGGAAGAGACGCGATTAGACACAAATACGTTAAATCGAGCAAGTTCGTCTTGAATCCAGGACAGGGCAACCGAGGAGTCACACCAACAATAATAATCTCCGTTATAGGTCCCAAGGTCAGCAACTTCAGCCATCAGCCTTGCTAGCAATTCAGCACCAGATAATTCCAGCTTCGGTATTGTCTGAGTCTTAATGGGTGAAACTCGACTCTTTGAGCATAACAGTCGACAATCAGACCCTGACAAAACATATATGCAAGCTCCATACGCATCCATGCTAGCAGAATCTAGCACAGAATCCGTGGATCTCCAACATTCCTTGGCAGGGAATGACTAACCGAGGAAACTTGATTAGCTGAGTTTGATCAAAAGTGACAAAGAATTTCAGCCATTCGGAGAGAAGGGATTATGGAAGGCTTTCATCCCAAGACAAATTTTCCCTGCACAGCTTCTGCAATAAAATCTTTGCCCTGGTGACGACAGGACCTTCCAGGCCCATAGGGTCATAAAACCGAGCGACGGACGATAGGATAGATCTCCGGGTTGGTATGGCGGTTGGCTGAAGGGCTTCAAAGGAAAACAACAGAGGGTCAGTAGAAGGGTCCCAGGCTAATCCAAGAGTTTTCGTGAACGGACTGCCATCGTCGAATTTTAAGTATGATTCCCTTTCACCTTCGGGCACTCCTTTCAAAACCTCTGGGATGTTGGAGCACCATTTCCTCAATTGAAACTGTTCAATTGAAACTTTTGAACCTTGTTCAAAAGGCTCGATGTCTGGGATATTATTTCAACAGCTTTGGTCTTCGTTGGGGCACCAGATATGAGGTCGTCCACATAAAAATCCTCGAGGATAACACGAGAGCCAACGGAAAAACCGGCACCTTCGCGAACAGATAGAAAAGACGCTGGCTTTGTGCCATACGTCACGGTGTCGAGTTTACAAACCTTCACGTCATCATGGATAGAATCTCTCCAGAGAATGCACTGCAGCAAGCTATCATCTGGGACGACTCTTACGCAGCGATACATCTTGCAAATGTCTCCCGTTAAAGCAACTAGGTGAGACCGAAACCGAAGCAAGGTATGGAAAAGCTTAGGTTGAATTACGGGGTCTGACATCAGGACATCATTAAAGGAATATCCAGAGGATTTAACAGCCGAACCGTCGAAAACCACTCTCAGCTTGGTAGTGGAGCTGTCTTCCTTCAATACGCAGTGATGGGGTAGGTAATACTGGCACTTACCTCGCAATTTCTGAGGCACCAGAGACATGTGACCCAGATCCAAGTACTCCTTGATGAACGAAGAATATTGGGCTCTTAAATTTGGGTGACGATACAGCTTGCGCTCAAGTGAATGGAACCGACGCAAGGCCTGTGAGTAGGATTCTCCCAACAGCTCCACGCTGTGCTTGATTGGAAGACGAACTGAATAAGCACCTGATCCAAGACGGACGTGATGCATGGCGAAGTGGGCATCGCAATCAATCTCCTCCTTAGTAGAATGAACGATCGGTACATCGCAGGCCTTCTCTTCCCAGAATTGGCGGAGCAGATAATCGAGGCGTTCGTCGAAATTGGTTGCAGAGTCATCAGGAATCACCTTACATGAAACGGCTAAACGAGGCTTCCCAGTGCCGCCACCTCCAGAAGCTACCCATCCAAAACGCGTATTTTGCACAAGAGGCAGACCGTCTCCTAGCTGGATTTGCCCGACTAAAGCAGATCAAAGAACAGGCTTGTTCCAATAAGCAAATCCACACGCTGCGCTCTATGGAAGTTCGGATCTGCCAGAACCACATTGGCAGGAAGCTTTCAGTCGGAGATGTTCATGTTTAAACCAGGTTGACGCTCTGTGATGTGAGACATCACAACTGCCTCAATGTACACAGAATACGTGGATATTCGAGACTTCAAGCAGACATTAACTGATGCTCCATCCGTAGTGAATTCAGCGTCTCCAAGACCAGTCACAGCTACAGACCATTTGGATCGATGAAGCTAAAGGTGGCTGGCCAGGCGTGATGTGATGAGATGAACTTGGGAACCGGAGTCAAGTAGAGCCCGGCAAGGAAGGAAGGCTCCTGATCGGCAACGGACGAGAATGTTGGCAGTTGGCAAGAACACTACTTCAGCGCAGCGATCCTGGATCACAAACGTGGTAGCTGGCGGAGCCTGAGAGGTTGCAACCACAGCTTCATTGGCAGGATCAAAACCGGAAGCGGGAACGGAGACTGTGCTGGATAATTGTTCGCAAGGATGCAACAGAGCATGATGTCGGCGATTACACGTTGGGCAGCGGTTGGATGAGCATCCTCGGGCTAAGTGCTCAGACTTGAGGCAAACAAAGCAGAGGGAAAGACGCCGGACCTCATCGTATCGTTCCTCAACTGGCAAGGCGAGGAATCTCGGGCAAGAAGGCACAGCATGAGCCAGGCTGCCGCACACGGCACACGACGCAGGGGGAGTATTCAGGAGCATGCAAGATCGATTATTAAACGGCCTACGTTTGCCCACCTGACTCGCTGGCAGATGCAGAGCGAGGACAAAATCCACAATCTCAAGGGTACGGCACCTTTGTTCCAAAAACCGAGCCATGGATTCCCAAGTTGGTAGACTGTCATCATGGCTTCCTGCGAGAGAATCTTCCCACTTGGCCTTTGTGGCAGGATCCAGCTTTTGAAAGAGGATCTGGATGAGGAGGCATCCTTGAATTTCGGCTGGTGTTCCGGAATTCATGAGGGACGGATCCTGGATCCTGGCGTTGCAACGGATCCTGGCTCAACTATTCTTAGCTGCAGGATCTCGTTGATGTGAGCCTGGAAGATTAAACGTCGATTACTACATCTGTTTCGCAAAAGATCCAGGGCAACATCATAATTAGCGTCGGTAATCTCCAACGCTCGCACAGTCTCCAAGGCAGAATCCCGCAGACATGAAATAAACCACCTTAGGTTCTCCATCTGGTCAAGTGAGGATGGCTGTCAATTGTCGTTCTAAACAGGGCGCAGAAATCAGGCCACTCGGCGTAGCCACCACTAAACGTTAGCATCGGCAACGGGGGAAATGAGGGAGCAGGCCTGTATGGTGCGGGTGCAATACCAGCACCATTGACACCATCCAACAGGGTAGAGTGCGCAGCAACTCTAATGGAGCGCTTGGCAACCTCTACCTGGATGTCAACATGCACGGCCATGGCCAGCTGAGAGAACTTCCAATATAGATCGCTTATATATCGCCAATATAGATCTCACTATAGTTGAGCTCCTCCAGTTCCTCCTGCAGCGTAGTGAATCGCTCGCGTAGACGCTTTTCCATGGACTCGAGGGTCAGAATGGCTGAGTCGTCGGACCGCATCGCTTCCTTGACTTTCTGATGCAGGACCTCCATTTCCAGACACGTAACCTCGGCTCGCCTCCGAAGCATCCTCTCCCTGCTTGAAACGGCAGATCCAGTAGCTTCAGCTCCAGACTCCATCACGTTGTGCAATCACGTGAATCGTCTAAACAAAAAAAAAACGAAAGAAAACCAATAGGTTCCGCGGCACTTGTTAGCGCAGATCACAACAACCAAATACGGGATGTAATCACGTCGGGGTCACCAAATGTTACGCTATTAATGTTTTTTAATAGCGGCCGAAAAAATACACGATTTGTTAGGATTAATTTCATTTTTATTTGAGGGTTCAATTTTAACCCCAAAAACCAGCCGCTCAACTCAAAGGCCGAAATAAAAGTACATAAAAAGCTAAGCAATAAAGCCTCAAGCCATGCAGCTGTACATAACTCCGAGGGCAAGAGGCGAAACGGGGAAACGCACACAGGCGTTTATATCAGTTTAACATTTTCGCCTTTGGCTGCTTGGCCCAACAGCTATAATGTTAAGAACTTATCTGGAAGAACCCAACGTGTCTTCTTCTTAATAGATGTTACCTCGCGTTTAGTCCGCGTGACATCTGGGGTGACCCAAGAAAGCCATCTTGGACCATAACTTTTTACATTGTTTATTAACGATTTGCCATTTGCCGTAACTGATTCACTCGTACTTATGTACGCTGATGACGTTACTCTTTATCTTCAGTATAAATTCACTAGTGCCCAATCTAGACTTCAATCCGATTTGGATAAATTTCAAAATTGGTGTTTTGCAAATAACTTAAAGCTTAATGGATCGAAATGACAACTCATGTTATTTTATCGATCTAGCTCAGGATTAACTCAGGTTAACGATCGGGTTAACGGGTGTCCTATTAGATTTGAAACTTAAATTTACCGACCATACATATGGATTTATTAAAACAATGGTCAAAAGAATTTAATACATAACAAAAACTTTATATACATCCAACTTGAAAAACCAACGTGAGTCAAGCTACATATATAAAGAATCAAAGCTATAATAAAATATATTTCCCAAGCTAAAATTAAATAAATATATAGAGAAAAACTAAAAATACGTGTAATAATATGACCTGTCATTCGACTAATTTGAGTTCTTCCATTTTATCTTTAATTTGTACCTGGCTGCTGTCTCTCGTATCTTTCCTTTTATCTGCATACATTCCTCTTGTGATACCGCGTAAACAAAAATGTGACACATATACAGCTGCATGATACCTTCGTTTATGGTTTTAAAAAATGTGTTGAAAACATATGAGAGTAGCTGGTGAGTTGTTAAAAGCAAACGGAGCTTTAATAAGCTTTTTTCAACTGGTATGTGGAAGAGTCTATTTTCCAGGTCCACTTCTGTAACCAACTCTTTCGTCTGCAGCAATAACCTCCTCGAAGGTCGGCTGGTATTCAAATACGCTGCATTGCCCTCACCTCCTGACTTTGGTTCTTCTTCTTCCTAGCGATGAAAGTCTTAATTTTTTTTAAGAAATTGTATCCCAAAAAAGGGTTGCTGTCCGTTTTGCTATTATCCACGAAAGGAATCGACTGCGACAGCTGCCGCACAACACGCTTTCGAGGAATTCATCGAAAAATTGACTTGTGAACCCGTGTCGCCCACCTAAAGGGCACAGTGATGCTTGAACCATAGCAATTGCGGGCGCCCTTCTTCAACTTTACAGCAATAAGAATTGGAATTCAATAGCCTACTTAAGTCGACACTGCACCGATTCTTTTTTTTGAGTTTGGCCCCAAAAATAAAATCTTGATGTAGCGGCAGCTCAGAATATTATTTTTAAGAAGTTTCTAAGTTAAACTAGTCCAATGCTTAATTTATATATAAGTTTTATTATATTATATTACTATATCCCTATAAAAGATCCATTTCGAGGTATACGTTGATGCTGTTTTTTTCAATAAAGCATCAACGCTTCGAATCGTATGATTGGTGGTTTTTAACCTATACTAGCGGTCTGAGTTACAAAGCTATGCTAGCGATAAGCTACAACGAAAGCGTAGACCAAGGGTAAAGTAGGATAGTTTTCTAGTTGAAGATAAGCGGTCGATCGAGACACATCGAAATAAAGAATCATCAGCCCATATTCATTCCTCGACTCTAAGTCTAATAAGTCTCGAGTGCGATAATTGGCCGAGACTCCGTCGATTCTCCTAAAACGATAGCACGAAGACTGCCGATTCCGGTGCCGGAAAACGGTGGACTTCGCCACCGCAGGCGAACATTCGCCCTTGCTACATACCACATGCATTATATTTTTGGATTGCACACCTGCTCCGTTGCCCACATAACTCTTTTCTTATGACTCTTTTTGTTACGACTCTTCCACGTTCTCTTTTGACTGACGCCTTTGTTAATACTCTAAGACTAATGTCCGGAGCTGACTCCGACGACTTAATTTAACGATTTAACAGACTTGTGCTACAGAAGATGAGGTCTGACCATGGGCGACTAGAAGTCATTACGATGAACCCCCAACAGTTGCAAGATATTATTAGTGCTGCGGTATAAGTGCCTCTGCAGGCACAGAAATAAGATTTCGAAGTGAAGCTTAAACAGGCCACAGACCAGTTAAGGGCGGCAACACTATCCGTCCCTGAAGTAACACCGTCAAGCCACTAAAAATTGTGAGCAAGGTGAAATGTAATGAGGGTCTAGATACCGTAAAGTCTCTGCCACATTTTCTTGGTTCAGAAGAAAAATATGTCTCATGGCGGCAAGCTGCACTGGCCGCGTATGAAACATTCAGAGCCTACCTAACACTGTAAATGGTTAAGTTCTAGAAGGAGGTTGAAAAAAAACGAACCTTTATTATCAAAAAAAGGCTTGCCTTATGAACGGCACACATAGGGCAAATGCCTTGCCCGTATTCATTTCCGGCCTAAAGAAAAACCTCACAAACATACTATTTGCGACATAACCCAAAAAGTACCCATTGGCACTTACGCTGGTGCAGGAACTCGAGTACAACCATAAATAGTATGCATTCGAGTCGCTATACGCTAAGTTCATTGAGGATAGAAATTTCACACAGCCCCTACAACAAAGGCGTGCTGGCCAGGGGTGGCCTGAAGACAATTCTGACCAACAAGATAGGCATGGTGGGAAAGAAGAGAGAGCGTAAGAGCGTCCCTTTTTTCGTAAGAGAGCACGTGCACGTGACCTTGTTGAAAGTATGGATGTAGATACATTGTCCTCAAGACTGAGACAGCCTATAAACTTCCGTCACCCGATAAGCCAAAAAACGCTTCCTCAGGATCCGTCCATGTCCAGGCATCTGATCAGAATGTCGGATCAGAGACGCCAGAGAGTGAATCTCCTTTCTCAACAATACCAAGAACAATCTCAGTCGAATAGGCAGTATGAGGTAGCCGAGGACGCAGCGGCAGATCTAGCCGCGGGAAAGGTAACGGAAAGCGCATACATTGACTTCGAAAGAAAGCTTATATTCGTCAATGGGCGCTCTAAGGCACTTCAGTTTCACATGTCTCACAAGCTAATTTCACGGACATAAATGACATAATTTTCCCACCTGCGTTACAGGCGGAGTTTAGGCATATGATATGTTCAAATTTGTATGCTTTTGCTGACCAGAATAAACTTCTAACGTTAAACACGAATGTGTTGTCATATATCCGGTCAGACGACAATGAACCAGTTTATACGAAAATGTATCCATTTCCTATGGGAGCTGCTGAGTTCGTAAATAGGGAGATTAACGATATGCTCAAGAACGGTATTATTCGACCTTCGAGCTCCCCCTATAATAACCCTTTATAAGTTGTGGGAAAGAAGGGTACCGATATATCATTTTCAGCTTATAAAAGGCTAGTTATTGACTTTAGCAAATTAAATTCGAAAACTATAGCCAATAAATACCCAATGCCGATTGTAACGCTACCAGCTTTTTGGTAGCGGCCGAATTAAACGCACGATTTAATGATTAAATTTCAATTTTATTTCCGGGGTTCAATTTAACCCCGAACAAGCCGCTCCAATCAAAAACCGAAATACAAGTGCCCTCAGAGCTTGCGCAGAAGCTCTACATAAGCTCCCAAAGTGCATGCGCTACAAAAGAACAACAAAGCGCATGCGAAGCTGGGAGAATCAAAGAATACAGAACTACTGATAACGGGCAATTAGCATACCACTGCGGCTAGTTACACCGAGAAAAACTATTTAGCAATAATTATAATAATTGATGCTGGCACAAGACCCAACATCCTCCCCCCGTTGGAAATTCAATTTTCAACAACAATCCACAAGGGCAAGTGACAGCTCCATTACACTGCCATCATCATGCTTATGATCCCGGAATTAATCAGCTTGGCCGATCCGAACATGCCCAACGTGCCGCCGAAGTTGTGCAGCATGCACCAGATGAACGGCTGGCCAAAGTAGGAGTGGGTAAGCTCGTACTGCGGGAACTGCTCGCTTTGAAGGTCCAGCACAAGGATCCTGCCGCGAGGCACGGCCGAAAAGAAGGCCTCCGCCATGTCCGGCGTCCAAAACGGATTCTTCACGAACATCCAGCCCTGCAGTAGCCAAATGGCCTCCGGATCGACAGCCGTCATGGAGTTGTGAATGGCAGCCGCCGTGGATCGCATGTACTCCGGCTTAGCCACCGGTGGTTCCAGTTCGTTGAAAGGATCGCAGAAGAAGATGTGATTGGATCCATAGATGGTCACAACGCGCTGCAGGAAGCTGGTCGCTATTTGGTGAAATAACGGTTCAGTGGGATCCACAAACAGTCCACAGCAGTAGCGATCGGGGAACTGATTCCATCGCTGGACGTCCGTGAAGGAGGTGTTCGGATGCAAGCGGCTCATGGCCCTGGGCACATGGCCGGCAAAGGCGGGCAGGGCCACGCTCATGCCTAGGTTGCGTTGGGCGCTCAGGATCTCCTGCTGCAGGAGTAGCTGGAACTGGCGCCACTCCGGCTTCAGGGGTCCAGCCCATCCTCTTATATTTCCCTTGCGCTGCCAGGCCTGGAACGCCGGTCCGGCCAAATGGGCATCAATCTCCTCCTGGCTCAGACCCATCTCCGTGTACACCTCCACCCAGATGGCCTCCTGAATCGGGGCTATTGACAGGTTGATGCCCATTAAGGCCATCCAGTCCAGATGAAGAGCCTCCAGCAAGGCCAAGGCCAGAAACAGATTCCATTTTAGATGCATCTTCGGTGGGAGCTGCTCCCCATGTGTCAATGTCAACGCCACAAATACAATTCTAGAAGCGATGAACTTGGCAACGGCGATCTTGGCAGCAGCCGTAACAAAAGGCCTATTAGCTTTGTCAGCGTCAATAGCAAAATAACCGTCTGCATCCGGAGACATGGCAGTCTTCTCAAATAGTGTGGCGAGAGTAACGGGGAACTTCTTTCCGGGATTGCGCCGGGCGGAGGCGCACTTTTCGATTGCTGTAGCAGACTCGTCGACAGTTGAAATATAAGCATGGGGAGTATGGTGTAGGGCGATTGCAGGATCGGGAGCCTTTACGGCTAGAACATAAGCCACCTTGGCAACTGCAGACCTCCCCCCATTGGAAGGGTGCAGGTTATATTCCAGAGTGGAGTCAGACCTGGACGCTGACTTAGTCGCCAGGGGTGACAATAAACAAAATCCCAGATCAGATGAGGGATTCGGAAGAGCAGCTTCAGGAAAGCCATCGCAGACGACTGCCAGGTGCGATGTGGAAATAGCGACCTCTGGGGGAGCGGTGGATAGTGGGGGCATTGAGGAGATGCAATTGGCCACGTCCTGGTTATCTTGATCTTTGTTCAGGTCCAGCGGGGAATCCTGACTGCATGAGCGACGATTTTCCATGGTCATTGACGCAGCACTGGGACCATTGGTGCCGTCGAGACGAGTGGAGTGTGCAGCTAGCCTCATGGAGTGCTTGGCCATTCCCACCTGGATGCAAACACGCACATCAGCGGCAAGCTGGGAGAACCTTCCGAATAGTTCACTCTCAATTTCACGGGACTTCAGCCGCTCCAACTCATCCTTTAGCGTGGTGAATTTATCACGCAACAACATTTCGAAATGCTCCAGTACCATGATGGCGATATCCTCCTTCTGCACTGCAGCCTCGACTCTATGATGCAGGGCTTCCATCTCCTGGTAGGTCACCTCTGCTCTTCGCAGCAAAAGCCTTTCCCTGCTTGTTGAAACCGAGGCACAAGCTACGTCTCCAGAGTCCATTATGCAAGTTATCGTGCAAGGGGCAAAGTGCAAGTTCAAGGCAATGGAAACAACAGCAACAAGTTTTCCATTGCACTTTACTGATCACAAAATCAAACCGGAGCGCGATCACGTCGGGGTCACCAATGTAACGCTACCAGCTTTTTGGTAGCGGCCGAATTAAACGCACGATTTAATGATTAAATTTCAATTTTATTTCCGGGGTTCAATTTAACCCCGAACAAGCCGCTCCAATCAAAAACCGAAATACAAGTGCCCTCAGAGCTTGCGCAGAAGCTCTACATAAGCTCCCAAAGTGCATGCGCTACAAAAGAACAACAAAGCGCATGCGAAGCTGGGAGAATCAAAGAATACAGAACTACTGATAACGGGCAATTAGCGGACCACTGCGGCTAGTTACACCGAGAAAAACTATTTAGCAATAATTATAATAATTGATGCTGGCACAAGACCCAACACCGATTATTGCTATAAAACTTTCAAACCTAGCAAAGGCAAGTTATATCACAACTCTGTAAGAGAAGACATATTTTTCCGTAAACGGTGGAAAATATAAGTTTTGCCGTCTATCATTTGGCCTGGAAAGCGCATCTAACATCTACCAAAGAGCCATAGACGATTATGACAAGTGTTGAGTTTCTGGGTTTTGTAGTCTCCAAAGAGGATAATCCAACAAGCTTGGAGAAGGTGTGAGCCATTAAAGAATTCAAAAAGCCCGGTGATGTTTATAAGCTAAGGTCTTTTATAGGGCTTGCTAACTATTACTAATGTTTTATCAAGGATTTTTCAGCGATAGCTGATCGGCCTTTTGGCCTGAACGCGCCGGCCATCGAAAATAACTACGTCACAAATGAGTGGGAGCTTTCGGCAATTGTATAGGCCTTAAATACCCTCCGCCATTACCTGTACGAAAATAACTACATCAACTAACATTTACAGTCTTCGATAAAAAACAGAACTCTAAGATTAAGCGCTGGAAAGCGTGTATCAAAGAGAGCGACGCTATTGTTCTATATAAGCCCAGCAAGGAGAATAGGGGACGTCTTGTCGCGACAGAACGTTTATACTATGCAGAATGCGCCAGGGTCTGTTATAACTTATGTTATCGAAGCTAATTTGATACCGGTTAACTATTTCTAGACTTAAATAATTCTGGAAGAAACCGTCATCCCGAATCGCAGGACTTTTATACAGTTCGGGTCAAAGACACGGCACCTTATTACATTTAGCAGTAAGAATAGTGTGATAGATCAGGTAAAGGATGTTGTAACTCCTAACGTGGTAAATTCAATACACTGCGAGCTGCCGACTCTAGCCTATATTAAAGATAAGTTGGTTAGGCTATTGCCCGCTACAAAGCTCTGGTACTGCAGATATTGGGTGACGGATATTATTGGGAGGGACGAGCAATAGGAAAAAATGGTCATACAGCATAACAGGGCTCATAGAGCTGCCCTGAAAAATGTTAAGCAGGTTTTACTTGACTAATATTTTCCATAAATGGGTACCCGAAGTGGTTCTAAGTTGCAGGGTTAGCGAGAAGGGAAAGCTCGACAAGAGTTACAATCCTGTCGATGTGGCTCCAACGTTTCTTTGAGCAGACACCAAATTAGTTTTTTTGCATTCTTTATTAACTTAAAAAATTACTTCAATACATTTGTGCGTGCATGCGCTAAAAAACTTCGTGTTTTTTCCGCCATTCGTTAACTTCACCGTCGCTTCTTATTGCTTCTTCTTGCTTTATGTTTAATAAGATAACTCTAACATTTTGCAACACTTATCTCATAATTTGAGACTTATCTTAAGACTTGACTTAAGTTGATCCCGGTTCGTGGTCAGTTGTCATCCTCTAAGCCGACGTCCGAAACCGTTCCATAACGCCGTGGTGAGTTTTAATAGTCACTCGTCGATTTTGTCCGTGCTTGGCCATTATAGTGTCGATCACTCGTCCTTTCAACCACAGCTTCCTGAGGAGGAGCTTATCCACGATAACTACGATGCTTCCGATGGGTATTGGAGGTACCTTCATGAACCATTTGGTGCGCCTGGTTAATACGAGCGCATATTCTTTAACCCATCGTTGCCGGAAGCGGTCTCCGAAACGCTGAGTCTCATTCCATCTACTCTGTAGATTCATCCCCTCTTTTGGCAGCTTATATCCAGTCACCGATCCCTACAGCAGGTTGTTCGGGGTCAGGGCGGGGTCATCCGCGATGTCCAAACTTACGAAAGTGAGCGGTCGCGAGTTGATGATAAATTGTGCCTCCATCAAGGCATTTCTAAAGCCCCCGTCGTTGGAAGAGTAATTTGGGCAAATGCTCTTTAAAATTCCTTTTGTTATCCGGACGATCCTCTCCCATGATCCACCCATGTCCGGTTCCCCTGGTGGGTTGAATCGCCACTTTATGCCGTCAAACATAATGATGATCTTATCGCTCAATATTCAATATTTTTCAGATCTTCGCACGGCTTTTTCTGAGGCTCTGAAGTTTGTACCATTCTCTGAGAATATTTCCTTTGGTGTCCCTCGAAGGGATATAAAATTGGCTAGTCATATGAAACATGAACTAATATCCAGACTATAGGCGATCTCAAAATGTACCGCGCGCAACGTAAGACAGGTGAACAGAGCTACCCATCTTTTCTCTTTCCGCCAGCACTCGGAGCCGGCTTATGTAAAAGGAAGCCTTGATGTCGTTTATTTTAGTCTCGTGAGCGAGATGATGGTACTTCTCGTGGAAGCTTCTTACTATTAAATTGGTTATCCGGTATCCTAGAGCTAGTTTAATTGGTTCCTCAGCTATGTCAATTGAGTTCAGTCTGCCTCTAGTCCGCAGTACTTCATCTTTGTCCAGGTATGCGTTCAATACGGCCAATCAGTTTCCCTTGTGGAGCGCCGCGCCCACGGATAGCAATTTAGCCTCTTCAGCGAAGGCGATGGCAGTTTTAAGAACTCTAGGCCCGTTAGGCTCCGTTCATCTTCGAGGGGATCCACCGCCATTGCTCGACCTGCGTTGTTTCCAGGATTTCGGCGGCTCTGTGCATCATGAACTGATGAAAGTTACGGTCTTCCAGCATTTTCTCGGTCAGCTCCTGATCCCACTCAATATTGAGCCGCCATATACGCTGGATAAGTATTTTTAGACCAATCTTCTGGAATGACAAGAACCCTAATAGATCAAAAATCGACCTAAGGACTTGCAGAACTTCTAGCTTGGTCGCGACTGCGTTTTCTGTCAAAAAGTCGCGCTTCACCCTTATAAACCTGCAGATATACTTCAAAACATCATTACGTGGGTCCCAGCACATACCAAGTATCTTTTCGGTCCAACAAAAATTTACAGGCTTTTGGCTACCAACATTGCCATTACTTTGCAAGCTCTTAAGGACTTCCTTCGAGTTTAACGACCAGTTGCGGATCTTCGATGGATCTCTATAACCTGTCTGGTGATCTAGATGGCGCCTTTTGGATGCCGTTTAAGGCTAATGGGAAACTTCTTGGTGGGCATGCGCATTTTTTTATAAATAAGCGATCAAAGTGCGCTATGAACGGTGCGCAACTGATCTCAAAGGTCATAGCTCGAATGACATAGTGTTAACTTTATCGGTGCTTCTGTCATACCACAAAAATCGTTGCGCGTCCATATCCTTCATAGGTCATAGCTCGAATGACATAGTGTTAACTTTATCGGTGCTTCTGTCATACCACAAAAATCGTTGCGCGTCCATATCCTTCTCGCGGATGTTGATTCTGTAAAACCTTTCCGCAATGTCACCGCAAATTGCAATCTTGTTGACACGGAAGGCTAGTAAGACCTCTATGAGTGGATTCAGACAATCTGGACCCCTAAGCAGGTAGTAATTCAGCGCACATCCATTTGCCTTCGCGGCTGCATCCCATACTAGCCTTAGCTTACTCGGCTTATTTGGATTCCGTGCTATAAATATCGGCAGATACCATAAACGGCTGTTCTCACGGCAGGTTTACTCCTTGGACAGCTCAACCGCGTTTCCTTTTTCTAGAAGGTTCCTGATTTGGGCGTTAATCTTGTATAGATCAGGATCCTGAAAGACCTTTTTTTCATGCAGGTAAGGCGCTTCAGAGCGTTACCGCTCTATGGCAGTTTTTTGGGGCTACCACGCCACGGAAAACCGACTTCGTATTTCCCAGACTTCTCTTAGCCGGTGGTCTCTAATATTTTGACTGCCATATTGTCTTCGGCTGAATATAGCTTTCGTGGTACTAGCGCCTCAAGGTTGAAATGGTCCTTGATGTCGTCATGAAGTGGTACATGACAATGGATCGTTGTGGATTCGCCGATCCTTGGATGCTCCGTCCTAGCATGCACTTCGATGCTATCGGTTCGTTCCATCTCCCTTCTCGGATCCTGCGAGGGACTGCTAGCTTCCAATTATTCATCCCGATTAGCAATGTCGGCTGGGCAGTATAGGATTGTAGCGGTAAGTCTCTCAAATGCTGGAATCTGTTACATAGTTCTTTCATCTCGACTGTCTGTATTGGCAATGCTAGGTTCTGATCGGTCTGGACATTGTTCAACCAATAAACTTTATCGGAATGGATTTCCGAGATTTGAACTGATGCTGATTCACTCTCAAATCGAGTTACCTCTGCGCTAACACATTAGCGCAGCTTGGCCTTTTATTCCTAATCTTTGGAATACAGATGCGTCTACTAAGATCACGAATGACTCTTCGTCTAGGAATGCATAGATTTCGATCGTCCTGCTGCCATGGCGCAGTTTAACTGGAATGACGCGAAAGAATTGACTTCCGTGGTTGTCGTCCCCATGCGTACTCACGTGACTTTGTGGTCTGCCATGTTCCGTGTTAAATTCCTCATGTTGCCTCCTTGTACAGCCGTTAACTCCACAGTTCCCGGTTCGGCATTTTTTGCGATGCACTTTGAGGCAATAGAAACAGGCTTTACCCGCCCTGATTATCTGCCACCTGTCGAGATTTAAGAACACTTGACATTGTGCTGGGCGGTGACTGATGTTGCAGCACGCTACGCACCTCAATTGGACTTGCTGCTGAGCTGCTTTCGTCTGGCTCGCGTTCAATCGTGTTTTTCCTCGTAATGGTCCAGGCTCGTCTGCCTGTTTCCTATCCGCTGCACGAATTAACACGTGAGGGTTAACTGCGCCCGCTTTGTAAAAAGATGGCGTCAACACTAAAGATGCTGCCTCTGCGATCTTTTACAATCATTCACTGAATGCTTTAACAGCTGCTATCTTATTGTCGCGGGTCGCATTGCCCAAATCGCATTGCAGAAATTGCAATTCCAGTCCTTGCTTTCAATGTCGTCCTCTTCGCCGGCACACTCAAAATGGCACCACCTTCTGCAAACGTCACACTGAACCCAATGCTTACACCACCTAGCTTTTCTTTCTAGTGCAGCGACGACTTTACCTCTGCTTTGATCCGCAGGTAACGAAGTTTTATTGTAATGTTGCGATCGGGACGATGTGGCACCCACGTTTCTTTGAGCAGACACCAAATTAGTTTTTTTGTATTTTTTATTAACTTAAGAAATCATGTCAATACATTTGTCCGCTAAAGATCTTCGTGTTTTCCGCCACTCCTTAACATCACCGTCACATCTTATTGTTTTTTCTTCTTGCTTCTTTCGATGGTCGATGCCTCATTCTTCTAGGCCGTTACAAAGGTATATCGATAAAGAGTTAAAAGCTTACTGTAACATTTCGCAACACTTATCTCATAATTTAATTTAATCCTCGCTAACTCTTTTATGGCGGAATGACTCCAATACCCACACGTGTAGGTGAGATGTTACACATTGATATATTCTCAACAGCCTCAACGGGAAATATTTCCTCACGGCATTTGACAATTATTCTAAGTTCTCATGGGTGCAGCATATTTCCTAGCGCACTAATAAAGATGATAAAGCTCCCATTTTGCAGTTGGTAAATTTTTTTCCCAGCAGTATACCATTTACTGCGATAATGAGACCGCTTTTGTTTCTACTACGTTTCGATCATTGCTGAAAGGGCAATACGGCATAGCGCCACAGGGCAATACGGCGCCTCCTTTGCACAGCCAAATGGCCAAGTGGAGAGATATCACAGCACTCTATCAACGATACCAAGATGTTTGAAACTGAATTTATATGAATATAGATATTACAAGATAGGTGATATGGCCAATTATACATCCAAGCAGTCACCTTTGACCTTGTCCGCACAGTAGGAACAGATGAGTAGAAATAATCCGGCTCGGAACAATAGAGTTTTTGAGGTAGGCGACACGGTTCTGGTAAAATCCAACAAGATTACCCCACGACACATAGAGAACATCGTTGATACTGATGTGGTTTAACGGTTCCACTAATGTGGACCACAGTTCTTGCAAAAGGGTGAGTGATTCTCAAGGACTACATAAGATACAGCTCTTGGTTCGCGAGACCGGCCAAATTTTTGATACATTCAAAGATTGCCCTATCCGTTGTAAAATAAAAACTTTAAGCATAAAATTGTTTGAACACTTAGAGGCGATATTGAAGAGATTTCTGCAAAGGTTACTTCAACTTAGCTACCTTATGTGGCCCAAATTAATACAAAAAAATATGTCATCTTCTATACATTGTACTTCATTTAAAATTTAAGCAAATCAGTATTTCCATGGTTCATGCAACTGGATTTTTAGCACAGTCGGAGCTTCCTTCTGCAATGACCCACCGGCTGTATTATTTACCAAAAGACGCAAGCGAAACCCGCCCTAATAGTAGGCCAAGACTGGCAGCCAATTAGGAAACATCAGCCGAACGTCGGAATATATGAAGGTGCAAAAAAATTTATCTACGGCAAAGTTTTAACTTCACATGCCAATAGACCGGACCAAACAAATTCCAAAATTAACATTTTTCGTTTTATAAAGTCAGTAAAGTTATGAAGAAACGAACTTCGTGGGATTTAAATGGAAACTAAATCAAGAAATGTGGAAAGTTCTGGAAAGTGTAATTCCATCAGGATCTGAAACACAAGTCCAGCAACCGACCTAATGAATTTCTAACGTGGTAAATTTTACCGAGCGACATGTCAAATATGCCCACGGGAAAGTCGTAGTGCGTGTTAAGCAATAAAGACTATGTTACCAAGCTCTTGTGATTTTACATCATCAAAAATTTGGAGTCTACAGAAATTAACACTCCTCCTCCCGTTCGCAGTGTTTTATCACGTCAAAAAGTGGTGTATTTACTTGGAAAAACTTCGGAGCTTAAGTCTTTAACCAAGGTTCAGTAAAAACTATAAAATGAGATGCGAAGAAAGAACTATCACAATATAGCTTGGGAAGTTTGCTACGTAGTCCTCTAGTATTCTGATAGGTAAGTATTAGTAAAGAAATGATTATTTTCTGAGGAAGATGAGATGGAAGGTTGGTCAGTGGCCCTAACATGGTAAGGTTTGGTAATTTTTTTCTTCACCGTACTTGGCTCATGTTCTTGGACGAAAATGTTCTCTGGCCAAAAGATGGCGGAACAAATCGTATCGAACATCTGCACATGGGCCCATGTATTTTGAAAGATGCTGTGTGCCACCACCTTTGTCGGCTTTTTTTTTGGCTTTGATGTAAGCCAGTGCCCAGTAATTGCCTTTACCGCTAGGCTACATTCTGGATTATTGAGAGCGATGCGTCTTACCCATCTTTTCCGAGAACAAGTTGATCTGGTCCAAACGCGAGGCTCTATAGATCTGGATTACTCCGCACTTGAGCCTGCAAGTAGCCAAGGGGATGCCTACTAATTCTTTCTCTGGAAGGTCAGGGTTGGTAGTCCCTGTCCTTGCTAGTTCATCTGCGCCGCACTTGCCCTCGTGATCGCTATGACCGGGTACCCATATGAGGTAGATGTCATGCTGTTCCGCCATCTCGATAAGGCATCTACGACAGTCATTGACTGTCCTGGAGTTGGATGAGAAGCAGTTAAGTGCCTCAAGCACTGCCTGACTGTCCGAGAAGATACATATTGTATCCTGGTTATCCGTGTGGTAGATTTAAGTGCTTCTTTGATGGCTATTACTTCAGCCTGGAAAACACTGCAGTGGTCGGAGAGTCTGAAGGACTCTTTGAGGCGCAGACGCTCACAAAAGAAACCGCCTTCTACCTGGCTGTTAAGTTTTTATCCATTTCTGTAGATATGTAGGAAGCCCTCTGGTCCCGGGGTCCGGGCGTCCCATTTATCCATCGAGGGGATGACGATTTTCTAGTTTATGGTGGGTTGGTCGACGGGGATGCAGTAGTCCATACCCCCCTCTGGCATGAATGGTGCAGGTCCAGCCTGGTATGACCAAAACTATTCCTGCTCCAAAGATTCGCTTCCCGCAGTCTTATTGCCGCCAGTGTGGCTATCTTTACCGCCATCAGTTCAACTGGTAGTAGGTCTAGGATAGAGTTTTCCCTAAGAGCTTCGGAAGCCTAAGTCGCCTCGACACTCTTGTTTTGAAGACACTTCTGAAGGCACCTTCAATGTCTAAAAAGGCAATAGTGCATATTCCTTGTTATTGAGCGTTCTTTGACCGATCTTGGTAGTCTCGGGCAGAGCTGTCTCTGTGGATCGGCCCTTCCTGTAGGCATGTTGTGAGTCTGAGATGTCATCTGGGTTTATGGTAAGGTGGAGATGGAGACTTTAGAGCCTCGCCATCGCCTTAAGAAGGGAGACAAAGAGACCTTGGGGTGCATATCTCTTATTACTTAGGAGATATTTGAGGGTGCCCTGGTATCCTTGGCTGCGCATCTCCTGGGTTGTTCTTTCTAAGGAGCAACCTGGGAAGTGTGCCTAACAGCCTTAAGGGATTCCTTGCTTGGCGTGGTCCACCGCCCATCCGGAGTCTTTAAATAGCCTACGTTTGGGGCTGTACTAGAGAGGATCTTTCTTAGGCGAGAGGCCTCGGATGTTAGTGCAGAAACTGAAATGTTAGTGCCTGTATGTTAGTGCAGAAACTGGCCCAGGCAACCCGGTGACTGCGTCAGCCGAGTACGAGAATGTCAAGGACTTCTCTCCTGTTCTTTACGACGAAAGTGGGCTCTGAGCCTCTGTTACCCACTAAGAGCTTAGAGCTGAGGATAAAATCGAAAAATGACTCACCCCTCTCGTTTGTGTCAGTGCTTGGTGTCAGAGCTCATCACTGAAAGGGGATAAGCGTTGGCATCGCATACTATTAGTAGGCTGATATTTCTCTTTTCGCTATCTCCCTCAAGCCGTCTGAGCAGCATGTGCGGGGGTGGTCCAACATGGTCGTGCCCCATATACGCCGAGCATATTCTAAGAGGGCCGCGTGGGCTCTTTATAGCTGCGGCTACGTGATCTTCGTTGCTGAAATTTGATAGCAAGAAGATATTAAGGTTATTTTTTGCGAGAATGCATGCTCGCTTTTTACCGGTTACATTGGATGTGCAAAGCCTGAACTCCGACGCCCCAAAACCAAGAATCTAGTTTCTATGGATCGAGGGTTCCTGGATGAGGGCCACTTCATCCACTCTCAGCGAGATGGAGCAGGAGGGCAGCGGATGCCTCCTTACTGTGGTGGAGATTGATCTGCAAAAGTGTCAAGGGCATACTGTATATTTTCCATCACACCTCCCTTCTCCTCGGTGTCGAAGACCAGCAATGAGTCCTCCTCCATTCCAACGTCTCCAAGAGCCCTTGCCAAGTCACTCTCCTCCGAGGTGTACACCTCAAGACTGTCCTCCTATATAGTCGACATTCATTCAGGGCGCCCCTTTTCGGTCGGTTCCTCCAAGTCTGGCTTTTGGTCGCTAATTTCCAAGTCGATGCCTTCATACTTGCTCCTCGCATCCGACTTGTAGATCCTCAATGTTATATACTCGAAACCGTACTTGATACGGTTACCGGCACCCTCCAGGATCTTCACGGTTTTCTCGTTCAGTGTGAGGACAACCTCCGTAACCACATCACTTTCTCCACCTTGGCGACCCTTCAGTCCGCCGTGCAAAGTTGGGTTCGCCGGCTTCTCTGTCAGCCAGACGCGGGGCCCCGATTTGCTGGGGATCTTGTCCCAGTCTACCGCCTCCAATCTGGCTCCTGGGTCAACCTTTCCGAGTGACGCAATCATGCTCTGGCAGAGGCTTACTGACCTCGCATCTTGGCACGCTATCACCTCGATCCTACCTTGGTACCAACCTGCGTCTTCGCAGTCTTGTGGAGGTTCTCCGCTCTTGAGCATCTCCTTAATGAAACGCCCATGCGCTGTTTCACTTCCTTCCGCCAAAGCTCTTTGGCGATCAGGCCATTCTTGGAGCCGTTGTCTATGACCGTTGTCTATGATGGTTCTACCCTTCGTTACATCGGCGAAGGATCTATTTGCTGATTGTGTCTGCTCCTTTTTTTTTCTGCGCTAGGGACTAGGGGCGCTTCACCATCAGTCGACCTCTGCCTTTGCTCACTTTGTACGACCTCCTTGGCAGAGGCGCCTACTCCGATCGTCTTTGGATCTTGGGATCCAATCTGATACCCCCCTTTGCAGGCGGGAAATCGGGCAAGATCCCTTTCGCCCATTTAATGATCTCGGCCTGGTCCAGGTTGGATTCCGCCGATGGGTCAGCCCTCATAAGAATGAAGGCCGCTCTCCTCCTATCTTTATAGGAGCCCTTCCGCTGTAGGGAATAAGTAGCTCGATCCGGTTGATCGGGGCTTTCCTTAGGGACAACGGCGGCTTGTGAGGAGCTAGATCCTGGGATCTTGCCCCTCACACCGTTTGGTGCTCCTGTAGTGGAACCCCGTTTTGCAGGTCGATGCCCAGGCATCCCCCCTACACCGGCGCAACTCGACTCCAGATGTTGGCCCTCTATGGGGAACTTTGCCATCCCAGCATTATTTTTGTTTTTTTTTTTTTTGTTTTTGTAATTTTTGGACTCACGAGTAGGCGGTAGAGGTTCGTCCGTCATGAAATGGCTTATCATGATAAGTCTGGTTGAAACTGGGGGATCGGCCGGGCACCAGAGTCCGCAATGTGAGAGCACGCATTCATATAAAGATCAATTTAATCTCGGAGCAACATTCTTGATGATGCGCTTCTCTGCGACTGAACAACAAAAAACGATCAATGCGATTATGAGCGTAACAATGAGAAAAAGATTCTCTCTGGGACCTGCTGGGGCCTGTCGCAAAAGCTTTTGCGGCCATTTTCGAACCGCATGCCTTAGCGTACGCGAGGAGACACTATATATAGCCAAAGAACAAACAATTTTCTGTGTGCGTCCGATCTAAATGAATGGTGTACCATAATCATATAAAGAAACCTCATGACAAGGAAAAATACCGGTGGCGATTCAGCGATATGGTATGAATAGGCGCCATTATTAGGCCTTGACATTAGGTACCAACAATAGCATTATGTAACCAAAAAAATTTAATTGTTGGTAAGATCTGAATGAAGGCAACCAACAAATGACCAAGAGGATTGTTGCTTTTGTCTAACAAGGATTAAAAAATTTATAAAATATACCAATGTGAATTTCCTTAAATCCAAAATTAAATCATGATACGGTCTACTGATTTCAATAAGAAAAAAAAATCTCCCATAGGAAAATGTTTGGGGAAAAAGCATAGATGCACGAAAATAAATGAATAAAATTGAAGATTTAAACTTTGGATGAATATTCCAATAATATGGTAACTGCCATTTTTATACCCTTGCAGAGGGTATTATAATTTTGGTCAAAAGTGTGCAACGCAGTAAAGAAGACATCTCCGACCCTATAAAGTATATATATTCTTGATCAGGATCACCTCCTGAGTCGATATAAGCATGTCCGTCTGTCCGTCTGTCTGTTTATACGCAAACTAGTCTCTCAGTTTTTAAGCTATCGACTTCAAACTTTGCACACATCCTTCTTTCCTTTGCAGGCAGTATATAAGTCGGAACGGCCGGGATCGGTCAACTATATCCTATAGCTGCCATATAACTGATTGATCGGAAATGCCATATCTCTGTTGTTTTTTAAGTTAGAAGGATGGGACTTGCTATGGATTCTACTTTCGGCAAACTAATTTGATCTGCCGAGTTTCACAAGGATCCTATAGCTGCCATATAACTGATTGATCGAAAATGCCATATCTCTGTTGTTTTTTAAGTTAGAAGACTGGGACTTTGTATAGATCCGACTATATAAGATCCGATATATATCTAATAATATAAGCTGCCACATATCTGCAAGGGTATATAAACTTTGGCTCCGCCGAATTGTTTAATTTAAGTATCTTTCAATAATGATATAAAAAAAAAATTATCAAAAATGATAAAACAATTATGGTCAACGCGGTTGCACGGCCTACATTATTCAATATATGGTCAAATTTTATCAATTTCTTCTCTTAAGTGTTCCGCGGAAACTTTGAATTATGGAACCTATGTTTGTTCTGGACTTTGGCATGTCTTATTGTAAGTTGAGCTCTAAAAAGAGCTGTTTTATAGATTTATTAAAAGCAAATAGTTCGAAAATTCGATGAAAAATGAATGAAAAGTTCACTTCGAGCGGAGCAGGTTAATATAACCTCGCAGTTAAGTAGCAGCTTATATGATTCGAAATATCGGTCGGTTATAGTTCCCTTTGAGAATTTCACTGCCAAATTATATTTAAAAAAAAAATGTTGGAAAAGGTCACATGCATCTTTAAAAATACCAATATTGTGTCTTTTCTGATCGTTCAGTAATATGGCATATATAGGATATAGTTGGCCGATCCTTATAAAATTTGTTATTTTTATCTAAACGAAAAGAAAGAACTTAAGCATTAAACTGTGATGAAGGAGTGTAATAGGCGGGCACGATAGATTATAGATTATCGTCCACGGTAGCACGATAGGGACGAATTCAAATTTTATATTTTTAGGAGTTTTGGTAATATAATTTAAGCAATTAGAATATTCCATGCACAGCACATAAATGAAAGAGCCATTTTTGTAATTCCTCAATATTCGTGCGCAGGCGTCAGCACGTCGGAATAACATAAAAAGAAACTGAGCTCGATGGCATAATATTTAGTAATAACGATGAGGTCGGCCGAATTACTAGTACTTGTGAGTGCCTGGTTCTTACTTGCCGAAAGCAGCATAGTAGGCAAAGATGTCTGGCTTCGACCTGGATGCCACAAAGTTGGAAATACTAGAAAAATTTCAATTCCCGATTGTGTTGAGTTTACCATTACGACAAATGCGTGTCGTGGATTTTGCGAATCGTACTCAGTTCCCTCAATCCCTTTGGCGGGAGTGTCATTAGTTGGTTTGTTTAAGCCACCAAAACCTGTCGTGAGTGTTGGGCAATGCTGTAACATGATGAAGTCCGAGGAGGTATGCTAAAAACTATTTTATTATGAATGCAGAAAATAATAATGCCGTTTTTAGATACAACGTCGTGTCTTGTGTATTGAGGGCATTCGTAGCGTTACATTTAAAAGTGCCCTATCATGCAGCTGCTACCATTGTAAAAAAGACTAAAAATAAAAAAAAATGCTTATAATGAAGTGCACCACTTATTAAATTTTATTGAGAATGATTTTTTTTTTTTCATAAAAATAACAATACGATACACGTATATACATACATATATATAAATTTGTTATTGTACTTTAAAAAAAATTTTAATAAAAATATGAAAGGAAGGATTTGCGTATGAATCCAAAAATAGCCTATTGAAAATGTGAACAATTTTTTGACTATTTTTTTGAGGGTTTTATGTGTTTTGTATTTGATACCCTTTCCAAAATTGTCATATTCGATAAATTGAAATATTTATATTTTTATTTAAATAAAATATAAAATTCATAAATATATCTATTATCGAAGAGAACTGCGTAAGTATAAATCTTATCTGGTTAGCATATGCGTCCGACATAGGCATTTTTATGTCTTCCCGTTTCGCATGCGCTTTCTTATTATTTGCGCTTTTGGGACCTTTGATAGAGTTTCTGCGCCGGTCATTGAGTGACCGGCCGCTGCGCTTACGTTGTGGTTAAACTGACCCATTAATTAAGATTAAAATTGGACTTGAAATTGTTTAATTCAGCCGCTATCAAAAAGCTGATAGCGTTGCATTGCTCTTGTGCGTCCCCTGCGGCGCAGTAGATAAGCTTTTTTGTAAATATATCGAATTGATAAGTGAAGTCGAACGCACGTATTTCTTATTTGATTTCATTTTCGATTTTGTAAATTTTCTACAGTCATACAAAATCTTAAAGAGAGAGAAAAAGTATTCTAAAACTATTCCGCAACGATCCCCAATATGTCTGATTCTGTTCGGCATTTAGGGCTTATAAACTCGGCTTAAAAATCGTCTCGGAAAAATTAAATTGAATGCATATGATGATTTCTTTTTATGGGTTAAGTGGAATAAAGTCCAAAATTTAAACATACATTTTTCACATGTCTTCAGAGCAATAGAAGATTGAGGAAAATACTCCGGGGCAACCCTCTCTGTAACCAAAAGCCAACACCTACACATCTACTGGAAACATACACATCTGCAACTGCAAAATCCTAACGCGGGATTTTTCAATAGCCAACGTTGCGATACTCAAGATACTCGGACAAGTATTTAATAATAAATATAACGTGAAATTTTCTCATCCCCTCTCTCTGTAGAAAACCTAATATATAATACCTTTCTAACCTTTAATAAAACTGCGAAACGAGCACCTCACTTAACATAACTAAAGCCATTATTATATCCAAAATCAGCTACGCACTTCAGATTTAGGGTCACGAACCCCAAAAGGTTAATGAATAAAATGAATACAACCTTAAACGTCCTTAGAACTAGCCCGATGCTCAATCTACTCTACAAATCCAACATACCAACAATCAAACAAATGAGATACTCACAGGCTCAATTTCAAAAGCTCTCCCATCCACAATCACATTAAATAAAAAACGAATTAAAAATGGACATTAACAATTTAGCAAACTATAGCAAATATGCCAATACCCCAGCATCCCCTACACACGAACGAAAACGTTCTAATTCGACATGGCATCTACGCAAAAACTTTATAAGCCCCACCATATACAATTACAAGAAAACCACTATAACCTAAGAGGGGTCTAAGAACTAAGAATAAATACAAGAACCACACATATATTCACACAGACGGGTACACGCAAAGCTCGACCCAGCTTTGCTTTTACCTCCGAAAGCTCCCTTTATTCCTCTTACCATCTTACCTCCATTCTCAGTCATTCTAACCGCTACGAGAAGTTGGTTTTGATTATTTATATCGTTACGTTTATGAGTATGATCTTTATTGAAAAAAAAGGTGGTACCATGGTAAAAAGTCGACTATATATGTTTTGATTACATTTAAAAATCGAAACACATACTTCTACTTTTAATTTTAGCTGATCGCCGCCTGAGATTGTACAGGCACTATAGCATCATTATCAGTCGGCACCCTCAATGAGCATTCAATACGGTGATTTTCGGCAACAAAAATATAAACTTAAATTAAATTAACCTGTTAGACTCTAACTCGTTGCACAAAAAAAAAATAATATGAAAAGAGCTTTGTGGGGCCAACCACAATCGAATATTGTAGCTTCATTGGCTTTGAAAAATAATTTGTCTTTACGTTTAACTGCTGTAGATGATGAAATATACTGTGTATTATATCGGAAATGTGGAAATTTGTTAAATTCAATAAAGAAATAATGGGTCTTCCATTTGAGTCCCATTCGACCAATTTGTTTTTATAAGGTTTTGGTTTATTGATAAGAAGAGTATTGCTGGGAAGACATGTCGGAGAAGGAGTGTTTATCCAGCACTCTCTATTGAAATACGAAGTTGAACAACGGTTTGGAAATTAATTTTAGATTGATCTATTGGGGTCATTGGGGTGTTGAGAAAAGAGACTCACTACGGACGTTAGTGTACGAGCTGAAGAAAAAATAGCTTAGGTGCTTCTTAGTTCAAATGCAGACTCTAGTTTTATCTTCTGAATTAGATGTTTTCAGCTTTTATTCACTGAAAACTCGTTCACCTACTAACCAATGTTCCTGGACAGGGACGATGTCGGCTCCATCTACACCTTGATGGAAAAAAAATTACTGCCGAGTCCTTGAAATTGCCTTAAAATGTTGGAAGTTTATTTGCAGTGTCCGTATGGTCATCTCCCTTCCATCGCTAATGTCATCGTCATCCAACCGACTAGCTGACATACCTTGCACCAAAGAGGCGTCTGTGGTTTTGCCACCCACGGCGTGTCACGGGCCTCCCGTGATCTCGGAGGCCAGTTCCTCTGTGATTCGAAATGCCGAAATCCAGAGCTTTTTCGCATGGATTGAGGTCGTTTTCTTTTGGTCTCTAGTCTAAGGACTGACATTTAAGGACTAAGGGCTAACATTTCTCAAAACTTTTACTAGTATGTACTTTTACTAGCAAGGCTGAGTGCTTATGCAGCATTTTTTTCCAGTCGAGGCTGGAGTATACTTTGTGACGAACACGGGTGAAGTGGATACCGATTGGTTGCATACTCTGCCTACGGGAACAGCTAGCTCAGGGAAGAGGCTAGGGGGTCGGTAACTCTTAATCAGCATCACCGCCACACAATAAAAAAATTTGTAGACAGAGTTTGGGAGGAGATACAGTCAGTTGGAAGGATATGAATTTGAGACAGGAAACCGTGCTATTGAAGAACTAAGGTGGTGAGGTTCTTCTACTTGGCCCGCTCTACCTGTAAAGACTTAACAACGAAGTATTGCTGCCCTTACCCATCTAATTGGTCGTAATTCTAATAAACGGTTTTAATACCGATTGATTAACAAATAATTAATAGATTTGAATGTTATACAAAAGTTAAAGTTACAAAAGATAAAGAAATATATATGTAGATATGTAAATTAAGAGTTAAGGTAGACTTTGGGCATTACGATATGTCTAAATACTCATACGCTTTCTTCGAGCGGCATTATTACATGTTCGAGTCTATATTTTATTCACGAAACCAATCCCTCGAAGTCCGCAGGCCTGTAGACTGGAGCGCTGGATGCTTTGGTGAACGGGGTTAAATTCAAATTAAATTATGGGGATTCGATGTACATGTTGCCAACAATTATAATTTCTCTACAGGAAAAAAGTATAAGTATTGGTTCGATCCAACATAATTTAAAAAAAAAATGAATTAAATTCTACTTAAGAATACACGCTGCTACTGGCACAACTTATTGCGCTTAGCTTCTGGATGTTGTTGCTGTTATTTAGTCGCCTCTCTGGGCGAGATGATGGCCGCAGCGATCGTTGAGCTAGCCCATTACATGGCCGAGGTCAAATTGCCGAACATGAGGTACTGCTCCAGGAAGTGAGGTTATATCCTCCTCCACGTTCCTAGCTGCCCAAGTTCCAGCACCGCTCCTGATCCACTGCTGCCCCAATCACGCACATGTCTCCGGTTACTACAGACCTCCTCGCCTATCGTGGCTTGAGTCTGGTCCGGATTCGCGCACGTTTAGGAGCTGATCGAGGAAAGCGTATCCTGGACGTCTAACCAATAAGACACGCGGTGGCTCCGCCGTGGACTTCTGGGTCGAGACGGGATGCGTTGCTTGCCGAAGGCTTTGTTTGGCTCAACGCCCACTATTACGGGGTTGTGAAGAAGACCTATAACACTTCTATTATTAACCTAATAGGCGACATATCGGCCTGCTCACCTGAATGTTGCAGACACACATACAGACACTCGTGCAGATGCCAACGGCTGCGCACATTAACGGCCAATATTCTGCTGCAACTCTGTGTCAGACTTGGGTACCACGTTAGGTACTAACACTTTCCACGTGGGGGATTTGGCTTGGGGTTTTATTTTTATTTTTTTTACTTTCCAGACTCCAACCGTTCACTTTCGATTTTTGATCGCAAAAGAACTTTTGTGATTAGCGGAAATTAGGTTGTCAGTATGCAGAGTTGCCAGATAGTTCGCCTTAACAGCTTTACAGGCGCTGTTACCGCGATCAGTTAACGACATATTTTGTCGAATAATTACAATCGACTACTATTATCGACTAAGTTTGTTTACATAATTTAGAATTTATTTTGTTTCGTATTGACATTAATTCGTACCCTCACAACTTTAATTATCTAGAGTCCTGCATTCAAAACTCGCACCAAATGTAAAAAATGTAAAAAAAAAATTTATGAAATTTGGCTTGTTACTTCAACTCTCCTATCGGAGGCGTTGCCATATCCTATAGTAATATAATAGCAGCATTGACCTTTTTCAATATTATGCTATAGTATTGATTGCCTTATTTTATTGAAGCCCTCGAGGGATCATCGTACTTATGCTTCCCATCGTCTTATGTATCGTAGGGGAAATTAACTTTTGAAGGATCCGATTGAAAAGGCTCTTTCATATTTCAATTCTGTGCCACCTAGCCTCCGAAGTTAAGTGGAGCTCAGAAAAGGGTTTTTGGGTGATTGGTTAGGCATTTTTTAAGTGGTATATAATATCATATCATAACTTCACCGTTCACTTATTTTCTTTATCTTAAAGCGTACCAAAGTGTTTTTTTTTTGTGAACTGCGTTTTTATACCCTTGCAGAGGGTATTATAATTTTGGTCAAAAGTGTGCAACGCAGTGAAGGAGACATCTCCGACCCTATAAAGTATATATATTCTTGATCAGGATCACCTCCTGAGTCGATATAAGCATGTCCGTCTGTCCGTCTGTCCGTCTGTCTGTCTGTTTCTACGCAAACTAGTCTCTCAGTTTTAAAGCTATCGACTTCAAACTTTGCACACATCCTTCTTTCCTTTGCAGGCAGTATATAAGTCGGAACGGCCGGGATCGGTCAACTATATCCTATAGCTGCCATATAACTGATTGATCGGAAATGCCATAACTTCGTTGTTTTTCAAGTTAGAAGGATGGGACTTGCTGTGGACTCCTCTTTTAGCAGACTTATTCGATCTGCCAAATTTCATAAGGATCGGCCGACTATATCCTATAGCTGCCATATAACTGATTGATCGGAAATGCCATATCTCTGTTGTTTTTCAAGTTATAAGGTTGGGACTTGCTGTGGACTCTTCTTTTAGCAGACTTATTCGATCTGCCAAATTTCATAAGGATCGGCCGACTATATCCTATAGCTGCCATATAACTGATTGATCGGAAATGCCATAACTTTGTTGTTTTTTAAGTTAGAAGACTGGGACTTTGTATGGATTCTACTTTCGGCAAACTAATTTGATCTGCCGAGTTTTAAAAGGATCGGGCGACTATATAAGATCCGATATATATCTAATAATATAAGCTGCCACATATCTGCAAGGGTATATCAACTTCGGCTCCGCCCGAAGTTAGCTTTCCATTCTTGTTATTTAATTTTTTTGTCATACAAGGCGCTATCACTGTGACGGCAGTCCACGCGCGAGGAGACAATATATAGCCGAAGAATTAAAAATTTTCTGTATGCATTCGATCTGAATGAATTATATACAAATATAAAGGTATTGTTTTCGTTAGATAATTTTTGTCCAATCATTTTCCAAAAAAAAGGCGTTTGGTTTGGGAGAATTTAGGGTGAAAAAAAAAATTTCTAATCATTAAATTGGGGCTGGTGGAGAAATTTTAGTTCCCAGATAAAATATTTAATGTTCTACTTAGACGCCTAAAGACGCATCGATTGGTATCTCAATCGACCCGATCCGACATTACGTTTAGAAGTTGTTCAAGAGTTATTCAAGAAATACAGCTCTTCCAAATGAAGGCAGTTTGGTCCCTCTGTTTGTCTGGTTGTCTGATTGCACTATTTATTTCAACTGCAATCCTGGAGATGTTTTTTACTAAAAAATGAGCAACATTTGTTCTAAAACTTTTTAAAATACCTTAAGTTTACGTTAAAAAATTAAAAAAACGTTGTTAATTAAAAAATACATAACTTCATAATCAATGAAGATATCAAAACGTGCTGGATGCCGTTGAAAAGGGTTTCTTTCTTTAACACCAAACATTTTACTAGTAGACAAAAAAAAAATACACGGAAAGAAATTTTTTTATTAAGAAAAAAATTATTTTTTCAAAATTGTCTCATTCGATCTTAATTATATTGCACGTGGAGATAGCATTTTTATTTGTATCACAGCGGACGGCAATCCGCTAGGTGGCGACATGCATGCCCTGCTTATACAAAAATAAAAAGGCGTGCACAAAAATAAAACGCTTTCGATTCACAATATTGGAGATATTAGGGACACTGTCCAAAATACGCGTCGATTGCTATCTCAAGTATTCTGGTCCGACATTTCTTTCAAAAGTTATTCAGGAAAACCGATTTTTAAAGATTTTCCCAAATGAAATTATTATTCAAATTTTACTCCGAAAAAATGTCCAAAATGTTAAAATTTTTAAACAAATTCAAGTATGTTAGTTACTAAAATATAAGCAACGTTTGTTTAAAGCTATCGACTTCAAACTTTGCACACATCCTTCTTTCCTTTGCAGGCAGTATATAAGTCGGAACGGCCGTGATTGGTCAACTATATCTTATAGCTGCCATATAACTGATTGAACGGAAATGCCATAACTTTGTTGTTTTTAAAGTTAGAAGGATGGGACTTGCTGTGAACTCCTCTTTTAGCAGACTTATTCGATCTGCCAAATTCATATATCATAAGGATCGGCCGACTATATCCTATAGCTGCCATATAAATGATTGATCGGAAATGCCATATCTCTGTTGTTTTTTAAGTTAGAAGACTGGGACTTTGTATGAATTCTACTTTCGGCAAACTAATTTGATCTGCCGAGTTTTATAAGGATCGGCCGACTATATAAGATCCGATATATATCTAATAATATACGCTGCTACATATCTGCAAGGGTATATCAACTTCGGCTCCGCCCGAAGTTAGCTTTCCATTCTTGTTAAATATCTTTTTAATTTTCTTTAAGATAAAGTGTCTAAATCGGAAAAAAAATACACTAAAAAGAAATTATTTTGCAAGAAAAAAAATTTTTTTTTTTATTGGCTCAAAGATCCGATTCATATTACATGTAGAGATAGCCCTTGAGACAACGCAACTTTTGATATATCGTTCATATCTGGGAAAAGTCGCTTACTTAAGATATAGTTCGATAAGTAGAGATGCTGGCTGTACCCATGTTGCTGGCTGTGACGCTAAGGTGCATATTCATAGCAATACTTAAACATATTCGGTTGCCGATTGGCTTTTAGCAGTTTGCAAACATAAAAAACAAAACAATAAATAGAAATAATGCATTTAATTTATATACTTTAAATAAAAAGTTAAAAAACTGGCAGAACTGGCCACTGACCGCGACCGCACTCTGAAAAAAATACTCCCAAACAATTCACAAACAGCTGATGGCGCTTTGCCTGGCGGCGACCGCATTTTAAAGATTTTTAAAGTAGCACGGAGCAACAACTGAACTTTAGAAAATTTTCGCGCGATCCCTTGTCGGGGATAGCTCAACGGTAGAGTTCTCGGCTGAAAGGGTACCGGGTTCGAGCCGAGTTCGATAATTCTCAAAAATTTTTGTTTTTTACTCATTAATTTTTGTTTTTATTAAGTTTTGTTAAAAAAACACCTTGTATTTACGAAACACCAAGGGTAATTTGTACAGTGGTATTGCGATTTGGATAATAGCTGAATGGTTAAAACGTCGCATTAACTGACCCGGAAGGCTCTCTGGCGCGACTTCTAGCGCCAGTTAATAAAAAGTTAAATAAAAAGTTTAACTAATCAAATAAAAAAAATTAAGAGGTATTTATAAATAAAGATTTTTTGAAATTGAAGATTTTTTTTGTTGATTTAAGTAAAGTAGTTCTTGGTCGACTTGCAAGTGCGAAATTCTTGGTATTTCTCTGAGTGCGCTGATAAATGTTCACGCAACGCGCAAAATATCAGATATCATATAAAACAAGAAAGGAAAGCTAACTTCGGGCGGAGCCGCAGTTGATATACCCTTGCAGTTAAGTGGCAGCTTATATTATTATATTATTAGATATCGTATCTTATATAGTTGGCCGATCCATATGAAATTTTGGCAGATCGATTTAATTTAAGGTGGAATCCATAGAAAATCTCATCCTTCTTTCAAAGTTATGACATTTCCGGTCAATCAGTTATAAGACAGCTATAGGATAGAGTCGTCCGATTCTTATGAAACATGGCAGATCGAATTAGTTTGGCCAAATAAGGATCCCATCATTCTAACTTAAATAACATCAAAGTTATGGCTTTTCCGATCAATCAGTTATATGGCAGCTCTAGGATATAGTTGATAGATCCCGGCCGTTCCGACTTATATACTGCCTGCAAAGGAAAGAAGGATGTTTGAAGTCGATAGCTTTAAAACCGAGAGACTAGTTTGCGTAGAAACAGACAGACAGACGGACATGCTTATATCGACTCAGGAGGTAATCCTGATCAAGAATATATATGAAAAATATATATATGAAAAATATTCTTACCCGGCACGTGTTTATATGGTATATTGGTATTGTTCCACATGCCGAATTAGAATATTTTTCATATGTAATTTTTTATACATAGATTGCATTTATTTGTCACCAAAATTTATATCAGATATTTGGGAGTAACATGCGTGTTTGCCAAGCATGGTTTGTTATTTTACCTCGTCAAGAGGTTTTTTTTATGATATCAGATATTTTGGGCGTTGCATGAACGATTCTCAGCGCACTCAGAGAAAATCAAGAATTTCGTTTTTCGAATTTCAAATTACCCTTGGTGTTTCGTAAATACCAGGTATTTTATAACAAAACTCAATAAACACAAAAATTAATGAATAAAAAAACAAATTATAATACCCTTGCAGAGGGTATTATAATTTTGGTCAAAAGTGTGCAACGCAGTGAAGGAGTCATCTCCGACCCTATAAAGTATATATATTCTTGATCAGGATCACCTCCTGAGTCGATATAAGCATGTCCGTCTGTCCGTCTGTCTGTCTGTTTCTACGCAAACTAGTCTCTCAGTTTTAAAGCTATCGACTTCAAACTTTGCACACATCCTTCTTTCCTTTGCAGGCAGTATATAAGTCGGAACGGCCGGGATCGGTTAACTATATCCTATAGCTGCCATATAACTGATTGATCGGAAATGCCATAACTTCGTTGTTTTTTAAGTTAGAAGGATGGGACTTGCTGTGGACTCCTCTTTTAGCAGACTTATCTGCCAAATTTCATAGGGATCGGCCGACTATATCTTATAGCTGCCTTATAACTGATTGATCGGAAATGTCATATCTCTGTTGTTTTTAAAGTTATAAGGTTGGGACTTGCTGTGGACTCTTCTTTCGGCCGACTATATCCTATAGCTGCCATATAACTGATTGATCGGAAAGACCATATCTCTGTTGTTTTTTAAGTTAGAAGACTGGGACTTTGTATGGATTCTACTTTCAGCAAACTAATTTGATATGCCGAGTTTTATAAGGATCGGCCGACTATATAAGATCCGATATATATCTAATAATATAAGCTGCCACATATCTGCAAGGGTATATCAACTTCGGCTCCGCCCGAAGTTAGCTTTCCATTCTTGTTTCTATTTGTTGTTTTGTTTTTAATGTTCGCAAACTTCAAAAAGTCAATCGGCAACCGAATAGATAATGTATTTCTATGAATATGCACCTTAGCTTCACAGCCAGCAACATGGGTAGCTCTACTTAAGGAACTATATCTTGAGTAAGCGACTTTTCCCAGATATGAATGATATATCAAAAGTTGCGTTATCTCAAGGGCTATCTACACATGCAATATGAATCGGATCGTTAGAGTCAGTTTAAAAAAAAAATTTTTTTTCTTTAAAAAAATTTCTTATTAGTGCATTTTTTTTTCTTACGATATAGACATTTAATCTTAAAGAAACTGAAAAAGGTATTAAAAAAAACCTTTCTAACTAAATAAGGCATGTGAAGTTAGGTTTATTGGTTGTAAAGTTACGCGTTCCTTACATTTAAGAGTCTTTATAATTTTTTAAGGTAACCATGAGTAATTTAAAAAAAATTCTAGAACAAACGTTGCTTAGATTTTGGTAACTAACATACTCAAATTTTTTCAAAATTTTAAAAAACAAAATAAGGCAAACGCGAACGGGACATTTTTTCGGAGTAAAATTTTAAAAACATTTACATTTGGGAAATTCTTTAAAAATCGTTTTACCTGAATATCTTTTGAAAGAAATGTCGGATCGGAATGGTTGAGGTACCAATCGTCGCGTATATGGAGCAGAATCTGCGTATATAAAAACATTTTGTGTGGTGACACCAATGTCCCCACTATCTTCAATTTAGTGAATCGAAATCGTTTTGCATTTACGCAAATTTCTCCCAAGCCAAACTACTTTTGGCCAATGTTTGGATTAAATCCCTCTAATGAAAACAATACCTTTCATTTGGTAAATCACTTATTCAGATTAAACGCCCACAGAAAGTGTTTAATTCTTCGGCTATATATAGTGTCTTCACGCGCCTGCTACAAGCAGGGCATGCATGTCGCCACCTAGCGGACGGCCGTCCGCTGTGATGTAACTGTACAGTTTATCGTATTACCTTAACATTCTGTTAAGTATTTGATACAATTGCCGAATTTATTTTTTCCGAAGAATTTGCCTAAATATTGACCCATGTTCGTTTGGGTTTTTAGACAAAAATCATTATGAAATCTTATCTAAAAGAGAAATTCAATTAAATCGAGATTGAATTGAAAATCTTTTTTCTCATCTAATTCAATATATAAATAAAATACCATTACAAACAATATGCCAATTTCCAACCAGAGAACAATGTGCAAAGTTAAATGCTGGAATGTTAGATTTAATAGATTCAGGAAAAATTTATTGGAGAGCTGAACATGCAATGGAAGCACAAGCTGTGATTCAAAAAGCAAAGCTAAATCTCTGGAATTGTTAAAAAAATTGTAAATACCTAAAAACGGCCAATGTAGCAGACAATATTGAAGTTAAGAAAGGAGCTAAAATTATGTTACTTCGAAATTTAGATGTTTCATCTGGTTGGGTGAACGGAGCTCGCGGAACGGAGCTAGAGAAATTACATGAAACAATAAGCTACGTAATCGGTGAATCTATTACAACAGTTGTAAAACTAACTATTCAATTTCATGAGTGTGAATATGAAATCGAGAGAATAGAGTCAAAATTTCATTTGGAACATAATTTATTTTATGGATACAGTTTCCCATTTGCTTGGCATATGCAATTATATGCAATTCACAAAGGCCAGGTATTAACTGTTTCATCTGTTGTTGTTGATATTGGAGACAGCATTTTTACCATTCAAATGGTGGGGCTATAATAGAAAATAATCGACTCGAAATTTGCAGCCCATTGTTGGTAATAACAAGCCTAATAAAAATGGTTCAGATAAAAATATATATTTAAAAAGACAAGATTCTGGCATTATAGATCGTTTAATTTTAGAAAAAATTTTTCAAATCGGACTAAAAATAATAATAATATTATACAAATTATCCGTGGTACGGAAAACCCAAATAAAGCTTGCTATGCTACTGCGGCATTTCAGTGTCTTATGAATGTTCGATTCATAAAAGAGACCGTAATGAATAATACAGACAGCAGTATATTACAAAATTCATTCTTAAATTTTACGAACCCCCAATTAATGGGTACACTTGCAAACATATTAGACTTACGAGCTAAAATTTACGATAATGTAGAATAGCAAGATAGTGGAGACTTTTTGCGGCAGTCACTTGATTGTCCTTCTTTAATAATGATTAAACCAATCTTTAATATCTTTATCTTTAATCTTTAATAATGTTTAAACATATTATGTCGAAAATATTAAATACATAAATTGTGATTATCGATATAATACACAAATATCAGAAAACATGATCTCCCAATTATATATTCCTCACGAAAGAAAATATAAAATTAATGAGTTAATAAGCTATAACTTTGGACAATGGAAAAATATTGAACGCAACGGCTATCATCAATTGTGGATCTTCATTGCAAAATCAAACACTTATTCAAAACACGGGGCGAGTATTTACATTTTCATTTTGTTTAGTTAATGAAACAAATACAAAAATAACAAATTTTAATTTGTCACATATTTCACAAACTGAGCTTAAAGTTAATAGTAAAAGGTATATTATGAAGGCCATTATAGAGCAGTTATACGTAAAGACAAATTATTTTTTAAAAGCAATGATGCCACAATATCGAAATGGGGTTGGCCCCGTAATATCAAAGATCTTTATATATCATTTTATACTCAACAGTAATTTTTTTGTGCAATGAGTTAGAGTTTAACAGGTTAATTTAATTTAAGTTTATATTTTTGTTGGCGAAAATCACCGTATTGAATGCCATGCCTGTACACTCTCAGGCGGCGATCAGCTAAGATTAAAAGTAAGAAGTATGTGTTTCGATTTTTTAATGTGATCGAAACATATATAGACGACTTTTTATCATGGTACAGGGGTACAATAAAAACACTGATATCAAATTTAAAAAAACCTCTTGACGAGGTAAAGCAACGGTGACGAACGTGTATGCAATGACCAAAATGTCTGATATCAAATTTAGAGAGGTAGTTAGAGAGGTGCTGTTGTGATAAAGAACCATACAATGGATAAAGGGAAAAGGAATATGAAACCGTTTGTTTAATAATTGAATATTTAAGTGGTGCGTTCTTACCTTTGGCTAGCGGTGAGAACCCTGCTATGCAGATTTTTGCTAACTTAGATTCGATTTATGAGAGAAGAAGCATGGCATCACAACTATCTCTGCAAAAGAAACGTTTAGCCACGAAATTAAAAGGCGACACTTCATTTCTCAATCATTTTAAGTTCTTCGATGATCTCATCACTGAACTTACCGCGTCAGGAGCAAAGTTAGATAATATGGATAAAATGTCCCATTTACTACTTACTCTTCTACCCAGTTATGATGGAGTTATAACTGCAATAGAGACATTTTTTGAAAATAACTTAACATTAGAAAGATTGAACTTTTTTATGAAGAGGCAGCCGAATCACAGTTTAAGTGAAAACAAAAGAAAATATGGACAGGCTCAGATTGCAACAGCAGCAATAACCCAACCGGAGCGTAGTATTGCCTTCATGTTGCGAAATGCAACTTCCAATTCAAAAACAAGCGAGGCTAAGTTTATCCTAGACTCAGGAACATCGGACCACCTTATAAATAACAGCATTGTTCTGCAAGTATGAGCGATTGCAATCAAATGTGGCCAACTCTCTTTTCTTCTGGTTGTTCGAAGACCGTTTTGTCGCGTTCGGTGAAAAAAAAAGGTCTTTTGCGTATGTATTGGTAATCCCAATTTGGTAAACATACATTCACACGCATAGGCAAGCAAATCGTTAAGTGTCAGTTTTGCAGACGAAATATATTAGTTGCGATTCAATGTTTGACGTGTAAAATATTTGTTGTGTAAAATGGGAAGAGACTTTAATAAAGAAGTGCACCAATTCTTTAAATTTAATTTGGAAGAGAACAAGTCGATTTGTAGTGTTTACGGTATTAAATAGTCCGGTTAAATCATTCAACCAACTTAAGACGGCATTTAGTACGAACGCACTTGGAAGTCGACCAAGAACTACTATACTTAATTCAAGAAAAAAATGATTCATTTGGTACGATTTTTTTTCCTAAAGTTCGATTTTGGGAACGAAAATTCTTGATTTAAGCGTGAAAAATTATTTTCGCACAGATGAAAAATACATAAATTATAAAAAAAAATAATATTTTATTCATAAATAAATATCTCTTTTTTTAATTTGATTAGTTAAACTTATTATTTTTACGTCTTTTATTGAAGTGATTAAAAGGGCTAGGAGTCGCACCCGAGCCTTTCGGGTCAATTAATGCGACCAGCTGACAGCACTTCAAGCTTTCCTGTCATTAGGTCGCATAGCGTTTGTGGGAATTTCCCTAAGCAATAGCAACATCGTCCGCGTACGCAATGATCTTGCAGCCGCCACCCTCTAAGGATCGCAGTAGGTTGTTAACCGCCACGTTCCAGAGTAGTGGTGAGAGTACACCTCCTTGCAGGGTGCCCCTCTTGACGTATCTTCCAATAGTCGAACCTCCAAAAGTCGCCTCGACACTCCTGTTGACCAGGATCTGCCGAATTAGGTGAACTGGTCGGTCGTCTATTCCAAGTCCCATCAGTGCGTTGATTATTGAGCATGGCAGGATGTTGTTGAAGGCCCCTTCTATGTCCAGAAATGAAACAAGTGCATATTCCTGAGGTTGATCGCTCGCTCGGCGATAATAGTGATTTCGTGCAGGGCTGTTTCTGTTGATCGGCCCCTCTTATAAGCATGCTGTGAGCATGAGATGTCACCTGGGTTAATGGTTAGTTGGAGATGGAGACTGAGGAGTCTCTCCATAGTCTTAAGGAGGAAGGATGAGAGACTTATATGTATGAAGTCCTTAGGGGTGCAGTGGGATGGTTTGCCCACCTTGGGTATGAATACAACCTTCGTGCACAGCCACGCCTCTGGTACCATACCAGTAGTGAAGACTATGCTGAAGATCTTCTTGATCCATTTCCTTAGGTTAATACCGACCTTAGATAGCTGAGCCGGTGGAATGCCGTCTGGGCCCGGAGATTTGAAAGGCTTAAAACTGTCTATTGCCCATCTAAGATTCCTGTCACTAAGGGGGTAGTTGAGTGAGCCCTGGTTGCCCTGGCTGCGCATCACCTGGGTTGTTCCTTCCGCTGAGCAACCCGGGAAGTGTGCGTTGATAAGGGTCTCCAGGGATTCCTGGCTTGAATTTGTCCACCGCCCATCCGTATCCTTAATATAACCTACGATGGGGGCTGTAGTAGAGAGAATCTTTCTTAGGCGGGCGGCCTCTGATGTCTCCTGGATGTTGGTGCAGAAATTAGCCCAGGCAACCCTCTTTGCCTTTCGCAGTTCCTTGTTATCCCGCCTGAGTTCAGCTGTATAGGCCTCCCACGCCTCGTCTGTGGTGGCCCTGCGTGCATTTTTCTTGAATGGAACTAACGATGAGGTCCACCATGGAGGCTTCTTCGATCTGCTGTTACCTATTCTTCTTTTGGGGCAGGCCATATGGTATGCCTTAGCGCTTGCCGCCGTAAGCTCATCTACCATGGCGTTGAGCCCCCCGTAAGTCTCGATAATCTCTGAAGGTGGTTCCCCTAAGGATCTATCTAGAATCTTTTTATAGAGCTCCCAGTTTGCCTTCCTAGGATTGCGTACTGATTGCTTAGTGAAGTTTTCGAAATTTACAGCTATCTCAATGTAGCGGTGGTCCGAAAAGGAGTGTTTGTCTAGGACTCTCCAGCTGGTGATTGCATCAGCCAGAGAGTGCGAGAATAAGGTAATGTCAAGAACCTCTCTCCTGTTCTTGACGACGAAGGTGGGTTCTGAACCTCTATTACCCACTAGAAGCTTAGAGCTGAGGATAAAATCGAAGATTGACTCACCCCTTTCGTTTGTGTCAGTGCTTCCCCACTGACTGTGATGAGCGTTGGCATCGCATCCTATTAATAGGTCTATTTTCCTTCTCTCGCTGTCTTCCACAAGCCGCCTAAGTAGCAGATGTGGTGGAGGTCCTATGTGGTCGTGACCCATATACGCCGAGCATATTCTTAGAGGGCCGCCTGGGCCTTCTATCGATGCGGCTACATGATCTTCGTTGCTGAAATTTGGTAGCAAGAAAATGTTAAGGCTCTTTTTTGTGAGCATGCATGCTCGCTTTTTACCTGTTACATCGGCTGTGCACAGCCTGAACACCGACGCCCCCAAGCCGAGAATCCTGTCTACGTGGATCCAGGGATCTTGGATGAGGGCCACGTTAGCTCCACTCTCTGCGAGATGGAGCAGGAGGGCGGCGGATGCCTCCTTACTGTGATGGAGATTTATCTGCAGGAGTGTCAGGGACATCCTTTAGATTCTCCACCACAGTAACCTCTGCCTCGGTGTCGGAGCCTAGCAGTGAGTCCTCTTCCATACCGACACCTCCAAGAGCCCTTGCCAAGTCACTCTCCTCTGAGGTGTACCCTTCCAGAATGCCCTTCTCCACATCCGACATTCCTTCTGGGCGGACCTCTTCGGTCGGTTCCTCCAAGTCTGGCTCCTGCGCGTCTATCTCCAAGTCGATGCCTCCTGACTTGCCCTTCGCATCCGACTTGTAGATCCTCACTGCTACGTGCTCGAACCCGTACTTAATACGGCCACCAGCACCCTCCAGAATCCTCGCAGTCTCCTCATTTAAAGTGAGGACAACCTGCCATCTTAGTTCCACTGCTTCCTCCACCTTGGCGACTCTCCAGTCCACCGTAGGGAGTGTGGGATTGCACATCTTGAGCATCGCCAGTATGGTTGCAGGGTCCGCCGGCTTCTCTGTCAGCCATACGCGGGCCCTCGGTTTGCTGGGGATCTTGTCCCAGTCAACCGCCTCCAGACTGGCTCCTGGTTAAACCTCTCCAAGCGACGCAATCATGCGCTTGTAGAGGCTTACAGACCTCGCATCTTGGCACGCTATCACCTTGATGCTACCCTGATACCACCCTGCGTCTTCGCAGTCCGGTGTAGGTCCTCCGCTCTTGAGCATCTCCTCCATGAAGCGCCCATGCAGCTCGTTCACCACCCTCCGCCAAAGCTCCTGGGGATCAGGCCATCCTTGGAGCCGTTGTCAACGACCCCAATGATGGTCCTACCCTTCGTTACCTCAGCGAAGGATCGGTTACTTGGTTGTGTCTGCTCCTTTTTCTTCTTCGCTAGGGGCGCTCCACCGTCAGTCGACCTCTGCCTCTTCGCACTTTGTGCGCTATCTTTGGCAGAGTCGACTACTCCTGTCGGCTTCTTCGGATCCAATCTCACACCCGCTTTTGCTGGCTGAAAGTCAGGCAAGATTCCTCTCGCCCAATTTATGATCTCAGCCTCATCAAAATGAAGGCCGCTCTCCTCCTATCCTTGTAGGAGCCCTTCCGCTACAAGGAGCCAGCAGCCGCCGGACCGTGGCTTTCCTTAGGGATACCGTCGGTGCGAGAGGAGCTCGATCCTGGGATCTTGCCCCCCACACCGTTCGGTGGTCCCATAGTGGGCCCCGTTTTGGGGGTAGGTGCCTTGGCTACCCCCCCTACACCGGCGCTGCTCGCCTCCGGACGTTGTCCCTCAATGGGGAGCTTCGCCATCCCAGCATCTGTTTGGCCTCTGTCTGTCTTGGAGATTGACGGATCAATGATCCCATTTTCGGACTTTCTTGGGGAGTTCCGTTCTCCACTGTTTTTGTTTTTGTTGTTAAAATTAGTATTCATATTTTGGACCCACGAGTAGGCGGGAAGGGGTTCGTCCATCATGACATAGCCCGCTTATTATGACATGCCTGATTGAAGCCGAGGGGTCTGCCGGTCCCCCAGAGTCCGCATATTAACGTCCGTGCACCCCCCGGACATGCATACCTCGGCATATGCTGTTCCACCTTGGATTGGGGTAATTTGAGGAAGGGTGTGTTCTTCTCCCCGCCCGACTACGATTCGCCAGCGTCCTCGGCAGAGACATGACCTTAACGTTGCTTAGATTGTAGTAACTAACACGCTAAAATTTGTTTAAAATTTTAAAAAACAAAATAAGGCAAACGCGGACGGGACATTTTTCCGGAGTAAAATTTAAAAAATTGTTTTTCATTTGGGAAAAAATCGTTTTAAGATAGATTTTCACCTCAATGGAGCATCTTAGCTTGCTCTGCAGGGATAAACCTAAACGTTTGATGGAAAATGTTTGGATAATAATGATAGAATTAGAATAACACCTTTTATTTTGTGTATCATTAATTCAGATCGAAAGTACAAAACAAATTTAATTCATCGGCTACATGTTATAATATACACTACGGCACGTGGTTTGTCACCTGCTGTGGTTTGTTGACTACCATTCCCAGTGATTTATTTATTCTTTTTAATCTCCTTTTTTTTCTTCTTTTTTTAAAATATAATGCCTAATTGAGTCCTTTTGAGACTCACAGAATGTCTGTATTTGGAGTCAAAGTTTTGGAATAGAAAAAAACTTCACCGTCACCAATATACAATTAAAAATTTTTTAAAACATCCTTAAAAGTACGAATAAAATAATCCGAAAGGTGTGGTACCACAGGTTGATGTGCGCGACATATCTAAGCCTTAGCAACTCAAAATTCATAACTGCGGTTACAAAGGCAGAATTAAAATTGGCAATAACTAGGCAGACGGTGCAAAGATTTGTCGAACAGAATTGGACTTGAAATATAATTAAATTGGAAAAAAAAAATTAATGGAAAAAATTTTATTAAATCACTCATGGTCTGACAAACAACCCTTTTTTTTTGACAATTTCGGGTTCTGGTTCTCGAGTTGAGCATAAAACACAGGTCGGTCCCTTATTGACCGACTCAAGTGAGTAAATCCGTCAACTACTGATTCTCTGGAAATGACAAAAGCAAATAAATGTCTCATTATAGGTATTTTTGTTGTTGTTGTTGTTAAAAAATATTTTTTAAAGGCAAAGCATTAGGTAAAGAGATAAAAAGCAGAGCTTGCAAATAACCGTTAGCCGTTTTACTGACCCTTTGGTTTTTTCACTTTGATTTGTCGTGTTGTTCGTCATACAACATTTTAGATTTTTATAACGAGCATAAGCTGTTGTCGTTATAACTGCGCTAAATATTGAATACATCAAAACCAAGATAGTTAAAATAGTAAAACTAAAAAAACAATTAGTAAAAAAAAGTCAACTTTATTAGTTGGATTCGAACATAGATACCCTCATTTCCTAGGCGGAAAATGAAGTTGAGTCATTGATAGATTCAAAAAACAAATCACCGTTTAAACAGAGTTTTGTTCGATCTTTTTAAAACTCTCAGTTTGTTAGCACTCATGTAATTCGGTCTCTGTGAGTTGCTTTTGACAGACCCTATAACATTTAACTCATCTGTTAAAGCTCAACTAAAAACCAAAATTTTTCAAATCTCTGAGAGAGTGCAAGCATACTTGGCTTTTTTCGGTTAAGTTATGATAATAAACTAAATGTAAAAAACGGTTCACGTTTCAGTTATTTGCAAGCTCTGATAAAAAGCTTATTTGAATAAATTATATGTTATATGTATTTACTTTCATATTGTGTAGTTAACTATTGAAAAATTTCTTTTAGACCAACAACCAAACCAAATATAAATAAATTATCAGAAACCAATAGAATTAATTCTGCAACATTGTAACCATTTGCAATAATTTCAATAAAAGCATATGACCCTGACGGACTGAATATCAACGGGACCAAGACCACCATCTTTTGTAGAGTTGCAGAGGCCGGCCTCGACAGCAATAGAACCCACCAAATTTAATTTTTTGGCGCTGTCCATATATTACGCAATCACGATTTTGGTGATTTTGAAAGAAAAACCACGAGTGAGACCTATTTTTACGAGCTTTGATAAGTAGATATAAGCATTAAAAATATGAACAATGATATTTTAAAATCGATTATCAAAATTGTTCCTTATTTTAAAATCCATTAATTTGAATTGGTTTTTTGATTTGATTATTCGTGCACATAAAATTGTGTAAAGAAACAACTTTATCTAACACGTATATTTTAACATTTTTTCCGCTTCAAAAGTGCGTTAAAACTAAACGAACCAGAAACTGTACATAGACTCTGAATTAAACAATGCAACCAAATATGCAAAAAAAGTTTTAAACGCGATTAAGCAGTTAAAGTGAGCAGAGGGGTTGCTGTCACTACCTCAAGCGCAGACGCAGCGCAGAATGGAAAGTCATATATAAATAGACAGCGCTTTTATAGGCACTTCAGTAAGTGGAGTCTACTGAACGAGGAAACCATCGACCATAACAATGACAACAGGCTATCTAATTCTGTAAGACGGTTTCATAATATTTTGATAGGGTCATTTACCAATGTTTTCTCCAAACAGAATATTTACTTTTTTTTTTGGAGCGCCCTTGGTTCGTGTGCTGGCATCACAATTGGTACAAGTTGAGCCCATCAATAGCGGGTCACCAGTAACGTCTTTGGGATGTCACAGACGATTGTATTCTTACAAAGTGACCCAAACCGACCACATAGGACACGAGTGCTGGGACTATGTGAGCGTATGGTCTTGCTGGGGAAGGTGCGACTCAAGTGAGATTTCAGATTGGAAATTCCCTTACAAACGTTCATTTCACCCTGTTTGCGTTCACGCCCAACGCCAGCCGGCAACAGCAATTTTAAAAAACTGTCATCCTGAAGTTGACGAAAGCACCAACAAATACCAATACATGGAGGCGGTTAAGTGCCATTGCCATACATGCTCCACACAGGACACTAGTTGCGAAGCTCCGGCAAACAACATAATGGACCGAAAGGTACTTACGCTTACTGGGGCAGATTCTGATGATCTGGACTACTAGAGCTGAATATTAATTTAATATGAGTGCATTAAAAGGTAGCACAGAATAGCAGCGTGTATGTATAGAATAAATATAACATGGCTTACTTAAATAAAAGCATGTTCTTAAGGTTTTGTTTTTTTTTTTACATTTTTGGCGATGGATATCCGTCGATTTTCTTAGCCACAACAGATTCGGTATTAAATAGTTAAGCCTAAAGAATTGTAGGCATTCATTAAACCTAAGCTATGTATTTATAATAAACAACAAAACCTCTTATTAAACGCATAGAATCTACACAAACTGTGTAGATCTATTCATGCCTGAAAAGGTTTCATGATCTACAGGAATTTTGGACTTGAGTTTGTGTTGTTCTCTTGGGCTAACAGGTATAAGCAATAGAGCGACGAGATGCCCAGCCCAATGGCGCCACCAAGTGCACACCTACGAAGGCCAGCTGGATAAAAATAACATGTTATTTTTATAAATTATTATACGATGATTAAAGTCTGACCCGTTGATTTGTATAGAAGTCCTGTGGCAGAGCCTGCAATCACTGTATTGACATGGTCATCTTCCCCACGAACGAACTGCAACAACACTCCACACGCCGAGTAGAGCACAGCCAGAGTACCCAGAGTGTTTGCCGTTCCCGAACCTTGCTTCATAATGTGATTGATTAATCTTAGGGCAAAGAATTTCGTTTTAGTAATGAATTAATTGCATATTAAATGCACTTTGAAAGTTTACTTACTGCGTTCGTCGCAGTTTTCCTGTCTGATTGAGCGCCTTGGTGACTTTAAAACCATTATAAACGCCCGCAAGACCACCGATTCCACCTCCAATCATTACCGAAGTACCAATCTGAGAAAATGCTAACTCAAAGCGTCCACGCTGCTTGTTAGCACCCTCAGGAAAGATAAACTCTGGCTGGGCTTGCTGCAAGAATCTTGAATCATAGTTGAGGTACGGCGAAACCGGGGCACTACTAAAAGTGCTCGTAACTGGAGTGTAGTTTGTTGTTGCTCCTTCTTCAACTGCAAAAAATTGTTGTATCAAACAGTTTCACAGTATATTAAAAATATGCTATGTAACAAAATAGTTACATATATTGCGTAACTATATTTTGTTTTACCGGTTGCTGCGGGCGCCAAAGAGAATGGTTTTCTCAGAAAGTCGTCACTCATTTTTGAATTTGTATATGATGGTTTTCCAGGGAAGATATACCGATTTTTGTTTTAACAAGCAACCAAATGAAATTCCAGTCGGCTACTCACGAAAAAAACAATGTTTCTCGTGCTCTGCTTACATATGTTTTTAAACTTATCTTTCCCTTGCTCTGCTCACAACGTGACATCTGTAGTCTAGCATGCTGTTTATCAACACTGTTAAAAACAAAATATAGGGAGGCACATAATGACTAAATATTTAGAATTTAAAAAAAGGCTAGAGAAAAATTAATTTAAATAGACACACAGATGAACCGCAAAAATTGACCACTGCATTTTTTACAATCGTATTGATTAGTTAGCAAAGATTACTAACGATTGTCAAAATACTGTAGCGAAATCACAATTTTTCGACGTTTTTCACGTTTAAGCGTGAAAAATAATTTGACATAACATATGACATATGTATATGTATATATATTGGCACTGACTCGAGGGTTAGGCTGTGGCCATCGCTCTAGTAAACCAACAACAATTATAATTATATGTACATATATATATATGTACATACTTTTTTTAATATCCTTAATACCATTGATTAATATAACCAGTGATTTATTATTGAATAATCATTATTAATCAATCATTAAACCTAAAGGTTAAAAGTACACAAATATATTTTGAATTTTATTTCAAAGAATTATGTTAGAATAATAACTATATAAATAATTTTATATTTATAAATAAATTATTAATGAAAATATTTCAGTTCAAATGGCCGGCACTTGAATTATTAAATCCAGAGATATGTTCATATGTATTTGTTCGTATACGAATTAAAAATTAATGTTTAAAACAATTACTTCCTCTAATGGAGGAATTAAAAAAAGCGGTAAAAATTAATAAGTAAAAACATGCATTTATAAGTATGTTAACACATACTTGTTGTGTATACCATAGAAGTCTACGTGTCTCATGTGATAGGTCTATTTTTTTACGTGATCCGACTGAGGTTCCAAAAAAAAAAACTAAAAATAAGCTGAAAAAAAAACTTAAATCATAAGCTGAAAAAAAAAACAAAAATGAGCTGAAAATGGCTTAAATGACATCACAAAGAATTCTTATCAGCTGAGTCGGTGTAGTGTTTAACAACGCAAATATACAATCCACCTACCACACTTCACGTTTCATTTATTCATTCTGGATTTACTATTTATTAATGAAATCGCATTAAACTCTTTGACTGTGAGCGTGGAAAGATACATTTCTACCAAAGTGAGGCAGAAAAAACGCAAATAAATAATTGCCTACGCGGATTTAGAAACGGCCACTGAGTACTGAGAACCGGCGTTTCTATATTTAAATTATTTACTTTTGCTGAATCGCATAACAAATGTCTTTCAACGAAGTTAAGCTTTCACGGCTTTTAATCCTAGCCACGAAGTTTAACAATTTTTATCTGACAGGTAGGCAAAGACGTATAATTGAAAAAAAAACCTGCATATGTGTTTTTAGGTATATGTATATGTATGTGTATAGAATCCAATGATATCTGCACCTGTAAAATCCGTGATAAAGTAGTTAATTTTATTGATTATTTTTCCTTCGCTGTAGTTTGGGTGTTCTACCTTAGCTTTTGGTTATAATTTTTAATAAGAGACTTAATACTTTTTATCATGGTCTGTATTAGCTTGCATAATTACTCATATAAGTTCTTATGCAATATTGTTTTTATAAACTTACATTAACGATATCTTGTATATATGTATGTATGCATGTATACAAATGACACAATGTATGACTAAACATACATATGTTGTGCCAAATTTTTCAGGAAAATATTTTACATTTGGCAATACATACTTATGTATATTTTACATAGTTATCACATGCACTAAGGGAAATTTAAACACTTGTTATGGCATAAAGTCATTATTAAAATTTAAAACAACAGATTTTTTTATGATTCCGTTTATATAGTACATATCTAATTATGTTATTCAGTATACATAGAAGTAAACAGAATAACGCATTCTTAAGTATTCAAAGCCAGCAAGGCATTTTTTCAAGGGCAACATACTAATACTTTGCTTATTTCGTGTATGCCCTGCAGTACCAGTCACCCCTGAAACACCTATGAATTACCCATGTTATTTAAAGTTATATTACCGAAGCTATATTAAATGTTGGTGTGCCGGTGGCGGTGCTGCTCCTGAACGGGCCGATGACGACGTGGCACCGGTAGGGTGCTGGCTGGGTGGTGTGGCAGGCGATGGGTGTATGTTGTCCAAGTGGTTAGTTGAGAATTGGCGGCTGGGCAACAATGCTGCTCCTAGAAGGCCGCCGATGATCTGGCACCGGTAGGGTGCTTGCTAATATGTTAGTTGAAGTTTACGATAAGAGGGTCACGACCCCCTACACCTCTTGCCTTAAGCTCAGTGGGCGAATGCAAATAAGATAACGGCGATGGCCGGAGTACGGCTTACGAGCGAAGTGCTCTTTATTCAAATAAATGTAAAACAGAACTGAGGGACATCGACAGGTCGGCAGGTCGACCGCATGACAGTGAAAAATTCTGTTTATTGCAAAAAGACCATAACTCACCATACCGGGAACCGATGGGACGCAGACACGGCCCCCAAAGGCGGGTATACTGAGTCGGCATCTAGAAACACTAGGGTGATACAAGAATCATCCAAAATTTCTACCGACTGTTTGTTAGCCTTCAGTAATGTTAACTTGCATGACATGATCTCCTATGAATCAGCCTTGAAATATACAACAACAAGCTGTATAGAACTTTTTTCTGAAATTTTTGAAAAGGTCCTCTTGGCACTGAGTTAGATTTTCCGGCCTAAATCAACCCATAATCAGCACTGATTCCGAATCCGGATACAGGAGTTAAAATCATCTCAAAATCTGCGCTGATTCAGTCCAGAATTTCAAAGCTGACTCAGTCCTGAAAAGAAAACGAATCCACACTTAAAATCGTAGCTCAATCAGACTGCATTCATGGCCCAAAATCAAAGCAAAAAATTGTTGAAATTGACCACTACCTTTAATCTCCCAATGTGATATTCATTATTTTTAATGGAAACCTTAACAATTGATATTAATTTATATTTACGAGTTGTAAATTAAATTAAAAAGTTAAGTAACATTATAAATATTGAAAAGTACATATATTATTTACATACATTCCACTTGAAATTCTCTCTGTATTCGTGCTTTTGTATAATGAACCGACATGAAAGCCAAGCAATAATTGGACTCCGCAAATTGTCTGTATAAATCAATATCAATTATCATTTTAAAAAATTGATTAAATATAACATTTTATATTGAGACTGCGATATTTAAAAAAAAAAGAAAGGAAAGCTAACTTCGGGCGGAGCCGAAGTTGATAAACCCTTGCAGTTATGCAGGAGCTTTTATAATTGGATATATATCGATTAAAGTTTGAAGTCGTTCGCTTTAAAACTGAGAGACTAGTTTGCGTAGAAACAGAGAGATGAACAGACAGACGGACATGCTTCTACTCAGTAGGTGATCCTTATCAAGAATATATATACTTTGTAGGGTCAGAGATGTCTCCTTCATCAATACCTGTTTTTTTTAAATTTATTTATTTGAATAAACTAAGATCAGAATGGAAATACTCGAAATTTTCAAGTTTATTGCATATAGGCACAAGCTAAAAAAAACAATTGACAATCAAATATACACACATGTGTACATGACCTATATCTTAAGTATCTTAAGTATTATATCTTAAGTCAACGGATTACGCCAGATTTAAACGATTTTCACACTCCAAACAAAATATAAATAAAGCCAAAGTAGCCAATTTCGGAAAAAAAATGTTTTTTCATAAATTTATTCATTAGAGTATTTGGACGTTTAGTGATGAAGAATGTTAAATAGATATTTAAAAAACCCTTTCAACGATGAAGCATGCTTAGATAGCTTCATTGGTTATGAAGTTATGCATTTTTAAGTAACAATTTTTTTTGTAATTTGTAATATATCGTTATATAAGGTATTTTAAAAAATTTTAGAACAAAAGTTGCTCATATTTTAGTATTTTTTTTTAGTTATTTCTCTCCTTTTAATCTAAAAACAAATATTCTAAATTCCTTAAAAGAGGACAGAAATTGATCCATGTTACTTTGTAATATTTCTATCTATTTATTATCCCCAGGATTTGAGCCGTACATTATGCGGCAAGTTAAGTTTGAGAAATTTTTCGACAACGAGTCAGGGATAGACCAGTGGTAAAGTTCTCAGCTGGTGTGTGGAGTGAAACAAGTTCAAATCGAGCTCGAAATATCCCCTTTTTTGTTTTTAGTTATTCAATATATCTAAATTGATTTTTAATTGTGTCAAAATAATATATATTCCCATCAAGTCGAAAAAATTAAAAATATCATCTTAATATCCGAAACTTGTGACAATGGTTTCCACAGCAGAATACCAGGCCGATCTGAAAGGGAAAGGGAGAATATTTTTTTATATTTTTAGAAATTTACTTACATCTTTGTAATGTTAAAACGTTAACATTGATCAAAGCAGTCGAAGAGCGAATATCTTCTCCTATCTTTACTCCTAAGAAGAGAATTATATTTTTAGAAATTTACATCTTTGGAACATTAAAACAATTGAAGAGCAAAGAGATTAACAATATCGTGTACTATCTCTACTCCTAAACTCCATGGGTTTCTCCAGTTACTATTATGTCGGCCTTAACTTACCTATATCTTCTTTATTACTAAACGATCGGAAAAGAAAAATCTTGCTTATTTTAAAGATACTTGGGGCTGTTTCTAATATTTCATTAGAAAATTTATTTGATAGTGAAATTCTTATAAGGATCGGTATTATATACGATCCGATATATATCTAATAATATTAGCTGCCAATTAACTGCAAGGATATATCAACTTCGTCTCTGAAGAAGTTAGCTTTCCTTAATTGTTTTCTTTATTATTTACATACTATTAATTTATTACGATAACTTAATATTCGCGGCTAGGATTCGAACCTGCGAAAATAATTTATTTCTCCATAATCTTTACGCTCTTTTCACAACTATTAACCACACATGGGCGGTAAAAATGATTCTTATTATCTATTTGCTCATTCGGCAGAAGCCGCAATTTACGAAAAATTAACTTATGGACGCTAAAACATTTGTACTAGCATGGATACATTCTTATTGTCTCAGCCATAGAATACAATCGAATGAAATAGAATGAATGAGTGCAAGAGACAAAACGAATTAAGTGAGTGGGAGTGTAAGAGAGTTTCTCTTTCATGACCACTCTTTTGATTTGAGTCCGAATGAGTTGAAGTGGGAAGCAAATAGAGTGCTTTCGGAATGCCGAAAGCATCCGAATGACTCGAATTGTTTTTGACGCACTCTATTCATTCGAACATTTTTTTTTGTTTAGGTACACTTATAGATGTCATAATAGAAGCGTAAGGCGGATTGATGCGAAAAACATAATAGGAGTAAGCATAACGACGGATATTTCTGCTCTATTTTCTCTTTACATTTTAGTCCTATGCGCACTATAATTGCAGCATAGTTAATAATAAACGGAGCTTTAAAATATTGTTGTTTTGTTTCCAACTATCTAGGTTATTTTAATAAAATTATCTATAATTTTAAGTTATAGTAACTATCAATTAAGTATAGAAATTCTCTAAAAAAAATAAAATAAATTAATTATACGAAATAATAATGACTATTATCAAAACAAAAAACATTGGCTTGCCTCCACTTTTACAATATTTTAATTTTATTATTTTTTGTTGTCTTAAAATACACGTAAACATGCATAGTTGTATCGTACATTCATGAATGCATTCGAATGTAACCATTAACTCACACTCATTCAATTCATTTTTTTATTCACCGAATGTTGTGCGAGTGAGACCTACTTAACCGAACTCATTCATTCATTTATTTTCGTCTCTGAATTTGCACTCAATTCATTTTCAACGTTTTCCTCTAATTTAAATTACAATTGTACATTGTGCAATTGTACAACCACATTAACTGGAATTAATTTGTACATTTTTAATATAAACTACCGTTAATTTCCCGCTCCAAAATGTATTATTATTAAAAAAAAATATAAAATTTAAATATCATCAAAACAGGTTTCAATAAAGGCGATATTCGTCCTTTTGTGGTTGAGGGTCAGCAAGTTGGTCTGATCAAATCTGATGTTCTTAAACAGCTGGTAAAATATCCTGAAGTATTTTGCATAAGAGATTGCGAACAAACTAAACAGGTGAGTCTCTTTAGAAAATTGTAAAAACCTTACTTTATTTCGTTAATTTCTTTTAATTTTAAAAAGAGAATTATTTTATTTTTCTAGGGCTTAGTCGAACTCAATCCAGCTTTTCGGGATTATAACGAACGCACTGAACAACTTGAAAGGGTGTTACGTGACCTTCGCTCAAATGGATTATTTCCTGCTTTACAGGGTTGGCGTGACGAGTATTTTGAAGTCAAGTCCGAGCATAGGGCACTTTTAAAAATGGAACGTGCGGCTACGCCGCTTTTTGGGGTGCGCAAGTATGGTGTCGACATAAATGGCTATGTTAGGCACCCAACCCACGGACTGTGTATTTGGCTTCAACAAAGATCCAACACAAAGGAAACATGGCCTGGCAAGTGGGATAATATGGTAGGTGGTGGGCTTTCCGTTGGGTTTGGCATTAAAGAGACTGCAATCAAGGAAGCTGCTGAGGAAGCATCCATTCCAAGAGATTTAGTAAAGAATTTGGTATCGGCTGGATGTGTCTCATTTTATTTTGAAAGTCGTCAAGGTCTTTTTCCAAATACTGAATATGTATTTGACTTGGAGCTGCCATTAGATTTCATTCCTCATAACGCAGACGGTGAGGTTCAAGCTTTCGAATTGCTTCCAGCCAAGGAGTGTGTGGAGCGTCTTTTTACGCCAGATTTTAAAACTACCTCAGCGCCGGTAGTAATTGACTTCCTCATACGTCATGGTCATATAACGGCAGATGATGGTGTGTATAATAAAAGATACAAAAAAAAAATAAAATAAAAAATGTATACATTCAATCATTGCAGTTTTGGACTTCACACAAATCGTGGAGCTTTTACATGTGCCCTTACAATCTCTATACACATATAAGTCGGGCATGGAACACGGTCAGAAACAAAATCATAAGATATTATGTAGTGAGGACAAAAACTGCAATTGCGCAAAGCCGTTAGAGAATGGGGGCATAAAATCGCGACATAATTGAACAAATTTTTAGTATCAGTAATAAATAAATTTAAATAAAAATGGTATTAATCCAAAAAATAATTTTGATAATAATATCAATTATGTCAACTATGAAATACTGTACTTAAGGCAAGTTTAATTTTAATGTCGATTATCATTAATAATTAAAGTTTCTGGTAATGAAAATAATTATATGCATTTTTTAAAATTATTACTCTACATACAATTTTATTTATTTGCAAATTTTTTTAGGTATACATAATATATGAGTATTTTAGGATTATTGTTGCATGCTTGTTATTTCCATTTGACGTTACATTCTTGAAAGTTTTGTAAAAAATAGACTCATTCAAATGAATATGAATATAAAAATTAAAAATAGTTCTAACTATAAAATAAAACTGAATACTATTGCATACCAAAGTGCTCAATCTATCTATCTTATATAATCTAAAAATCTATAAATATTTTTCTCAATAAATAAATAATACATTTTGATGTTTGTATTATTTTTTATTCTAATAAAATTTTGATGATATTAGGAGGATACAAATAAAGATCGCCAGGATGGCGGTCTGTCTGTTTCTACACGAACTAGTCACTTAATTTTTATTTTTAGCGACTTCAAACTTTGCATATACCCACTTATTTTGCACGCTGTTGAAAAGTATTATTACTTTTGGTTGCTGTGATCAATTTTAAAGTGTCACGGAACACTTGTAGTTTTTGTTTCCATAACCTTGCACTTTATAAATTTCGCGATGGAGTCTGGAGGTGAAGCTATTGGATCTGCTGCCTCCAACAGGGAAAGGATGCTGCCGAGACGAGCAGAGGTGACCTGTCAGAAATTGGAAGTCTTGCATCAGAAGGCTGCTGTGCGAGAGCTACTCCACATAACCTAATCTTCCTTTTGTGTGTGTTACGCCCGCCTCGCCACTTGCCTGTGGAATAATAGAGAACTGCATTACACGGAACTTCTCTTACTTAGCTTCACTTACTTTTCGACTGGACATTGAGAAATATTGAAAATTAAATTACATTAATTTTCTATTAAAGACTAATAATAGCATAGTTATAAAATTTATTATGCGTCTTAAGAATATTAAATCTTAATGAGTTACATAAATAAAATAAATTAACTTTATGGGTAAAAAGACTTAGGGTGAATGATGTCCGGGGACCTCTGCGTTTGGGCTAGTCCGGTGGTGATCCACCCACAGGCTCTCAATTTTTCTACCCTGATTTACGACCCTGATGGGTCGTTGGCCAGGCCGATACATATTTGAGCAAAACACAATGTTCTCGCAAATACTTCTATGCGGAGAGCTCTGTCGACGGGAGGTTTAGGATGTAAAGCTCGATGGTGATGTTGAGGGCGGGAGAGTTTCCCAAGTATCATTTCCCTAGAATCCTATCATGGGTGTTTTCACGGTTGACGAGTACGGTCTAACCAGGTGGCATCGCCTTTGTTTACGTGCACCCGAGAGGGTTGATCGTTGGTGTCAATAATTCCTTCGTTCACTTTGTTGATCACCCGAAAGTCACTTTAGCACATCAGCTTTTCAATGCTAGCTTGCAGAACGTTCTCCTACACACTCAGCTATGAGATTGTTGCTGACACCATCAACCGGGAAGATGGTGAGGTTCTTGAAAGCAGAAGGTTTTTACAGGCTAATTTTATTCTTAGAAACATAATAATATAGAGTAGCTCGTTAACGGGTTGTAATAGTTTTCGAACGACGTGGACATAAAATCTCCTATTGGAGTGTTGGTAGGTGTTAGTTGCATTTCTCTGAAATAATTTTTTCTTATTCGCTGGCATCTGGCGTTCCGAACCCTTAGCATTGACCCTAGAAAGTCAATAGTCCCAGTGTACTCCTAACGACTATAACGATAGGTCCCTAAAGAAAGCATTTTCTACCTCCAATAGCTTCTACATGTGCAATTGTAGGTGTGTGGTTGCTTACTTTACTCTGCGCGCATCTCTGAGAGGTTCGCCAAGTGTTTCATAAAGGTTAACGCTTTCCACACCACGATCACAACATCTATGAGAGGAAGATGATAATCCGGAACCTGCGAATTTAAGGCTTTCGCTGAATTTGTTTAGAAGAAGGTATCCCTCCACCGGTATAAATTTATACAAAGCCAATTACTACAAAAAATTTTTACTTACTGTAAAAATATGATCGTTCGATCGGAAAAAATTTCCAACAAGAAGAAGGTTGAGGCATTGTCCGTTTCCATTTTAAGTTATCTTTATGGACCACCCTTTAATGAGGATCCTGGCTCCCAGGTCTCCTGCTAAAATTCTTTTCTTACACAAGTTTTCCGACCAAACTTTTCGCTTATTTTGTTTCCAGACGCTTATCCCTTTTTCGATCTTTAGACATTTTGGAATCTCAACCAGAGTCCTATGAAAACGCTCTACTTGTCCATTTAAAGTACTGTGGCGTGGTAGAACATTGGATATGTTGACAATGTAATAATTGTCAAGCATGGCCATTAGCGTGTGCGAGTAAAGTGAGATCTCGATGTCGCAGAAGATCGTTTTGGCCTTTGGGAAGATGCTTATGAGTTTGAGAGGCGCTGGCCTAAAATCTTCTATAGTTCTTAGAATGTGTCAATAAAGCTGGAGTTCCACAAGAAAGCGCACTTGCACCTTATCTATGGTAGTGTTCGTCTTCTATGCAGTAGAACTTGACTTCTTAACTGCTTATAAATCTGAATGTTTAAAGGTATTTGAGTTTTTCCTTATTTTTTTTTTTCTCGCGGTTCCCTCTGCATACGTACAGCCCACCTCCCGCCCAACCGACCGAGGGGCGCTGCCGCATAACGTGCGGCAGCGAGAGTATAAAGAGAAGGAGTAGAGTATTACGAGGAAGAGTGTTGCACAGATAAGGCGTTTAGTATAAAGGATTTAAGATTTTTAGTAGAGCAAAGTGGCAAGATGTTGTAGAGACCATTGTAGTCCGAGCATAATACCCTGAACGGATCGTGTTGGGCATATGTCGAGCTACAATGGCTAAGGAGTAGAGGACGACTACTAGGACTTCTCTAGGACTTACTACTAGGAATTTAAACGTCTTAGTAAATGCTGGCTGTCTACATTACCATTAATAAGATTAAATAGAAACATGACACCCAACATTGTTCTACGGTTTTTTAATGATGGTAAGTATATAAATAAAAGTCTACAATGATAGGATGGAAGGTGAAGACTTGCATTCCAATTAAGTCCCCTAAGTGCGAAGATAAGGAAGTTTTTTTGTACAGATTCTATGTGATCTTGGTGTACTCCGTATTGAGGACTCCAGGCACACAATCCATACTCAAGAACCGTATGTACTAGTGAAGTATATAAAGTTTTTGTTAAGTACGGGTCATTGAATTGTTTTGACCATCTTTTAATAAAACCAAGCACACCCATAGCTTTATAACCATGGTGGATATATGGTCGGTAAATTTAAGTTTGAAATCTAATAGGACACCCAGATCGTTAACCTGAGTTAATCGTTCTAAGGCATTCCCATAGAGAAAGTACGTAGCCTGGTGAGGACTAGATCGATAAAATGACATGAGTTTACATTTCGATCCATTAAGCTTTAGGTTATTTGCTAAACACCAATTTTGAAATTTATCCAAATCGGATTGAAGTCTAGATTGGGCGCTAGTGAATCTATACTGGAGACAAAGCTTAACGTCATCAGCGTACATAAGTACAAGTGACTCAGTTAGGGCAAGGGGCAAGTCGTTAATAAATAATATAAAAAGTAATGGTCCAAGATGGCTTCCTTGGGGAACCCCAGATGTGACGCGGACTAAACGCGAGGTAACATCTTTAAAGAAAACACGTTGGGTTCTTCCCGATAAGTAACTCGAAATCCAAATCAGGAGATCAGTGGGGAATCCCAAAAGGCTGAGGTTACTTACAAGAAGCGAATGGTTAACAGAGTCAAATGCTTTACTGAAATCAGTGTAAATGACGTCTGTTTGTAAGCCATTCCGGAACCCATCCATGACAATAGATGTTAGCTCCAATAAGTTGGTGGTGGTGGAGCGGCGCTTCATAAAGCCATGTTGGCTCGGGGATATTATTGAACTACATAGGTGTTGCAAATGTGGAGTGATAAGTTTTTCGAAAAGCTTTGGAATTGCTGACAATTTAGAAATGCCTCTATAATTGGCAGCATCGGATTTTTTCCCTTTTTTATGAAGAGGAATAATGTAGGATTCCTTCTACATAAGGGGAAAAATCGAAGTCTCCAACGATAGATTAAAGAGTCTAATGAGCGGTTTACATAGTTTCTCGGTGCAGTTCTTCAGAACGCATCGTGGTACTCCATCAGGGCCTGGCGAATACACGGGCTTGACCTTAAGAAGATCCGATAACACACCACTTTGATCAAAAGATGGGCAAAATATCTGGTTGGCTGATTGAATCTTATAAGTGTCAGGCTGAGTTGGAATGGTGCTACATGAATAAGTTGTTTGAAAAAACTTTGCGAAGAGATCGGCCATTGCCAGATCAGTGTTCGCATATGAGTTCTCAAACGTAAGCAGAGGAGGAAAATATACATGTTTGCACTTAGTGTTTACAACGTTATAAAACTGCTTCGGGTCCTGAGTAAACTGAATCCGGCACCGGTGAATATAACTCCTATAACATTCGGCGTTATGCACGGTGAAATTGGACCGAGCCACTTAGTATCTTGAATAACTAACTGTACAGCCAGATAATCTATGTTTATTTAAAAGTCTATTCATGACGGTCTTTAAATTTAACAGGTGCTTTGTATACCAAGGCGGATTAGTTGAAGCGGACGGATATTTCCACGGCACGCAAGCTTCGAAGAATATATTTAGGGTATTACAAAATCTCTGTAAGGCAATGTTTATGTCATCGCATGCCAGTATATCGGACTAATCAAAACCAAAAGTAATTTATTTAGTATATTAATATCAGCCTTACGGAAGAAAAGAACTTTAGGAGATTTAAGTGAAGACTTAAGGTCAATTAAGGTATTGGTTTCGATTGAAACCTCAAGAGTGGGATAATATGGATCCTCAGGGTTAGAAAGGGACAAAGTTCTGGAAAGAGTAATTCCATCAGGATCAGAAACGAAACACAAGTTTTGCCCGAGTGACATGTCGAACATACCCGCAGGGAAGTCGTGGTGCGAGTTAAGCAGTAAGGACGAAGAATTCTCAATTCTTCCGTATATTGAAGTCCCCCAGAGCTACCTGGTGGTCATTGTCGGACAGACGGTCCGAAATAAGACGAATAGCGGACAAATGTTGCCAGTATGTAGGCGGTTACGACCAAGGTGGTATGTAAGAACAGGTAACGTATAAAGATTGACCGGACAAAATGATTTTAATGCAAAGAAATTCTATGTCACCAAACTCTTGTGATTGTACCTCTTCAGAAGCGAAATTGGAGTCTATAGAAATTAAGACTCCTCCTTCCCTTCGCAGTGTTCTATCACGTCTAAAAGTGGTGTATTTACTTGGAAAAACTTCGGAGCTTAAGATCTCCGGCTTTAACCAAGCTTCTGTAAAGACTATAATGTGAGATGCAAAGGAAGAACTATCAGAATACAGTTTGGGAAGTTTACTACGTAACCCTCTAGTATTCTGATAGGTAAGTGTTAGTGTAGAAATTAGTTTTTTGAAGATGAGGTGGAAAGTTCTAACCTGGCTCTAACCTGTGGTAGTTTCACTCCCACAGGTTTGTTAATTTTTTTCTTCACCGTACTTGGCTGATGTTCCTGGACGAAAATGTTCTCTGGCCAAAAGCTGGCGGAACTAATCTTCTTGAACATACGTATTTTGAAAGATGACGTGTGCCTGGTGTAGGTGTATTGGTATTTTATAATATCAACCACCTTTATGTCGGCTTTTGTTTTGGCTATGATGTAAGCCGAGATATCAATCTCCGAAGTATCAGGGGCAAGCCGTGAAACAAATATGTGTTTCGATGGCGGGATCACCTGCAAGGCATTTGGTGCCGCCGTAACTAATACGGCAGCATCAGTTCGTACCGGTGGTCCTGACGCTTGATTGCCCTGTTCGGTGACTCTTAAGGGGGTTTGTATTATTGGGTCTGGTGGTATCACTTGAAGCGATGCCACAGAGGACATATCGGACAATTGCTCATTTACCCCGAGATATTCGGAAGCCGAATTTTTCCCAGGTCCGGCCCTTGGAGTGGCCAGCGATATAAGCGGCTGCATGATTGTCGGCTGAGTAGGCTGATGATTATTCGCCACAAGTACATCACAAAAAGCGGATTTCTTACGCTTTGGAGACTCATTTAATAGTTGTAGACTACTAAACTGTGTATCGAGCGCACAGAGTTGGTCATTGATTTTACGAAAACCGCTAACCAATTCGTTAAATCCACTTTTAGTCTGTCTCATGAACGATCTGATTTCGTCCTGAACAACACGACAACCGTCACAGCAAAAGTGGAGCCCAGACCTTCGTAAAATGGCATCCGAAACTGAGGCCGTGAACCCGGCACACTTTGCGTGTAAAACGTTTTCACGGATCTAGCAGTTTATGGTAGGCTGGGATGAGGAGATTGTCTTATTACAAGACTTCAACGCACAGACAAGTTAAAAGTCCATAGTTTTGATTATTAATTTATTAATATTAATACGCACAGACAAGTTAAAAGTCCATAGTTTTGATTATTAATTTATTAATATTTTTTTGTTTATATTATTGACGTACCTTGAACCTGTAACGTCCTGTTTCTGATCCTGTTTCCTGCACGCACTGTCTTTTGCCGGCCTAGCTCAGGGCCAGAGGGAGGGTTCTTGTGCGTCCCCAAATCAGGGGTTACGAAATAAAAGAATTCGACAGTGCTAAAGGAAAAGGAATGGCCAAAGTTGTGGGGGGAGAAAGAATAAGGATACTAGCTAAGAGAACTCAGGTGTAATAGTTCCCTCCTTTACCCCTGCCTTGTCGCACCAATATCATTAGGCAACCCATGTTGCGTAAGCTTGTCTCTGGAAACCCCAACGGAAATATTTAGACGCGATTCATTATATCTTCATTCATTTAATATAATCAATATAGGTATTTCAACGTTTGGTTCATTATCCTAATAGTATGAAATTATAATTCTAATTCGGCATTATTAATTAAAAGTGATTAACCTAACATTAACTTATAGCAATTTACGTTGATTGGAATTTACAGAATTGAGAAATTTAATCTACTTTACTTAAACGGTGTGACTTCACTCCATCCTGAATATTCATATACAAATATCTCGTTTATATTTCATTATAAAACATATTCTTCAAAGTTCATGTAATCCTCGTGGTCCTTATGTAATTTCAGGAATGAGCGGGAGGGGTTGTAATTTATGACTTCCCGTTACATTTCCGTCAAAACGATCATCTGTTGCTTTATTCTTTCATATCGCTTCATATATATCTTACATATATGTATATACTTTCGGCTCAGCCAAAATACCAGGCCACCATGGCTCTGTGAAATACCCGACCATTAGAACCTTCACAAGAATTGCAGTTTCTTCTTCTCACCTGATATGGCCAAGTTAAATGGAGGTATTTAAACGGCAACTCCCAATTGCACTTGAAACTGGCACTTATTTTGTTGTAACTTGCTTTACAATAAATTCACTTGTGATTTTAATCTTTGGTTTGTGGCACACGTGTAATTATGTAATACTACGTGATTTTAGACTTGACAAGAAATCTTTGCTCAATCCGCAAGAGTCAAAGAATGGTTCGAAAGTGAAGCTGGGCTTATCTTTGCTGCGAAACAAAACCTACTTGCAAACGCATATTCCAGGGAGCTTTAACGGGTTTAATTAGTTACATGTGCAAGAAAAGGATGGCAAGCATGCATTTTTGGAGACCATTGCCATCTGGACAATGGGACGGAACTGTGAATGGTTGTCTTAAAATCTGCTCGTGAAAATCACCCTCACAAACCACTGTGCAAGGGAAACGAAAAAGGGGGATTAAAGAGAGCGATTAGTGTGGGTTAGTAAACAGTAAAGAATAGAGATAAGAATCTCTATTGAGCGACGATAGAAGCTACACCGTAAAAGATGAAGAAGCAGAGCAGAGCTATGTTTGGAATAAAATTAATAAAGATATTATTTTACCTCCAAATATACCACTGCACACACGAAGCTATACGGATATTTGTAATGCAAAGGATTGTTTATTATAAATATAAATAAATATAGATTGACACCGGAGTTTTAAGTTTTGAAATAAAATATTAAATGAAAACGTAGTGCGCAAAAAAAAAACACGTCCGTTCGCTTTAAGATAAGAGAAAGAAGTCGAGTAGTTTTCCTTGATGGCCTTTGTTGAGCTACCACCATTTTGGTATATTATAATATATTATATATAACTGCCGCTACTTTCGCCATTTCTTTATCAAATAGTTCTGGATTAAGTAGCTTGAGTGCCACTGATACGTAGTAGCGCCGCTCTCTTGTTTTTTTTTTAGGGCTGGCAACCATATTAGGGCATTATAGCCAGCTTAAAATCTTGAGTAAAATCCTATCGCTTTCTTTGCAGGTGAAGAGATTAATTTAAAGCCTTCTTGATACATCTTTTATGTTTATGTTTCAGTTTTGCTTCCTATCAAGTACAACCTCTAAAGACTTGGTACTCTCACTGAAAGAAAAAATGAGAAAATGCAACGTCGTCCGTACATGCCACCCGTTGCCCTCTCTTCTATCTTCTTCTATAACAGTTATGTCCCATAGAAGAGGGGAGAGGACTTCCTCTTACGGGGTTCCTTTACAGACAGGGACCCCAAGAGCCGAAAAGGTATCGGATACGGTTTTTAGAAGCACGTTGTTGAAAGCCTCTTCTATTTCTAAAAATGCTACGAGGCCCAAAGGCTCACGGAGCTTTAAGAAATTGCATTCTCTAACTTAGAGATAAGAGCGTGAAGGTCAGTTTTTGTAGATGTGCCTTTTTTTTTCAGAAGATCTTCCACGTGTTGGATATGTGAGAGTATGATTTCATCGGGGCCAGCTGATTTGTAAGGCTTAAAACTGTTGTACTTGGCTACATGGTTTTTTGGGTAAAGCTTGATTCGAGTAATGGGTATCCAGTATCATAGTTAAGGATTGCATTGGTCCAGGTGCCATCTTAATTTTTTACATCGCTTCTATTTATAGCTTATTTGTTTAGGACTTTTCTAAGCCTTGCAGCTTGAGATGTGTTTTTTTTAATGTACGAGCAGAAAGAGTACCATGAGGGGAGCTTCGCGTTTCGGATGGTTTTTTGTAAGTGGCTTGTGTGATCTTATAGTCGGTCCAAAAGTCTTCCTCGTCAGCGGCCATCGCCCTGTTGAACAAGGTTCTGCTTGTCTTTCGGAGAGTCACCAGGGAGGCTTTTTTGGTTTTTATTTCGTCATGGCCTTTTGAGGGCATTATTGCAGAATTGATTAAATTAACAAGAGTGTTCAGACTCCATGGTTTGACTGTGGTGTAATTTTTTCTGACATATTTTTTTGGGGTTTTAAAATCGTACTGGCTTTGAATTTTTTTAAGGGGAGAAGTGCTTATTTGACGAGATACGAAGTTAAGTACCTCATTAAGGAAGTTTAGCTAAGTATGTTTGGATGCTTGTGATAAATAGATAGATTCTTAACGGTTTTTATAATGAAAATGACATCTTTTTCGTTATTGTATAGGCAACATCGATTCCTGGTACTCGTAGAGTACGTAGAGTATAAAGAGTATATAATTTAACCATAAAGTATATATAAGTATATATATTTTTGATTCTTGATAATTTTGTTGTCTTCAAAAACAACAAAAACATCGATGTCCGCCAACATCAATGTTTTTCCACCTCTATGCGTCACTGTAATTATGAAGTAAAAATATCGGTTTAGTCGATCATTACCGCATCCGGGTTCCGAGGCCTCTATCTCCGATGAGTTTTCCCCATCGATATGAGCTATTTTTATTCCATCGACATTACCGAGCTGAGACCGAAGTTTATCTTCCAGTGGGCTATGGGAGCTAAGGATTGATTTTTAATGATAAATACCGTTTGGTGTGTCCGCCCTTATATTTCTTCCCGCTCTAGCCAGTCCGTGCTTTTAAGCTCGGTCCATATAAAACTTTTTTGTCTTTTTTTGTCAACCTTTTGTTTTAAGAGATAATGAACTCTGATACAATTTTCTTTTTATCATAACATGGGCACAATATATACATGGGCACAAAAGAACTTTGCCTCCGTGTTTCGTTTCTATTGTTCCACAACGACGCTAACTTGACGGACTCCCAAAATAAATATCACAAATAAATAAAATTTATATGGGGGGAAAAATATCGATATATATTTACTATATTTTTTTCACATCCCTATTAGATTATTCTTAAAAAAATTTCAACTTAAAAATGGACTTATACGATGATATTGATACGAAGCCGCGATCTAGCCATATTGATGGCTGGTCATCAGGAATTAAAATGTTGCAGACGCAGCTTGCCGTAAAAAAGGCTCAGCCGATAAAAAAACCCGTAAGTTACTAATGTAGCCATTTGGTAGAATATACATACGTTGGTTTTTATACCCTTGCAGAGGGTAATGCATTTTTTTCAAAAGTGTGCAACGCAGTGAAGGAGACATCCCGACCCTATAAAGTATTTACATACATATATGTATTCTTGATCAGGATCACCTCCTGAATTGATAGAAGCATGTCCGGCTGTCTGTTTCTACGAAAAGTAGTCTCAGTTTTAAAGTTATCGACTTCAAGTCTTTGCTCACATCCATCTTTCCTTTGGACGCAGTATATAAGTAGGAACAACCTGGATCGGTCGACTATATCCTAGAGCTGGTATATAACTGATTAATAGGAAATGCCATGACAGTGGTGTTTTTAAAGTAAAAGGGATGGGACTTTCTATGTATACCATTTTGGGCAACATCAGATTTGCCAAATTTCATAATGATCGGCCGACTATACCCAATAGCTGCCATATATCTGAACGATCGAAAATGAAAAACCTTGCTTATTTTAAAGATGCTTGGGGCTGTTTCCAACATTTTTATTAGAAAATTAATTTGATAGTGACATTTTTTCTAAGGATCCACAAACTGCCTACGATTTGTTATATATTTTTAAAAATATATGCTGCTAATTAGCTGCAAGGGTATATCAACATCGACTCCGCCTGAAGTTTGCTTTCCTTTTTTGTTTAATATTTCCTATTACTCTTACTTTTAATTTAATACGTTCACCAACTCTATCGTTAACATTTATACGCTTGTTATGAATAATAATTACAGCTGATGACGCCCGCAGTCAGTCTTAGGACTAAACGGCCCGCTGAAGCAGAATTAATTCCGTTTATGATAAATTCGTGTGCAAAACCCATTATTACTGGTACAGCTTTGGCTTTACCCTTGCTACATATTGTATCGAAGGACGATTGGGACTTCGTTGATGAATACGATCCGCAGTGGCCGAACGAGTATGAAAAGCTTAAAGAAAGATGCAAAAGTGTCGAAAAAACCCGAAGCAGTGCTTTAGGAAATAGAGAAGATCGCGATAGAGAAAGGGAACGGAAGCGAAACCGCAACGGGCGACGTGATACTCAGAAAGACGGAAGTTCACCTCCATCTATGAAATTAAGCGGAATTGGTCTTAGACAATGCGATGAAGAGAGGTACAGTCCCCCGTTGCCGGGCTCTGTAGCTAAACTTGGAGGTGGTGCAGCCATTGCCCCGCCGCCGTCGCTTCAAGAAATATCTATAGAAAATGGAGACGGATCGTCGAACGTTACCATACCATATTCAGCTAGCTCTGTTGCCGCAAAGATTATGGCTAAATACGGTTTTAAAGATGGTCAAGGGTTGGGAAAATCCGAGCAGGGTATGTCTATAGCACTTCAAGTAGAAAAGACATCAAAACGAGGTGGCAGAATCATACACGAAAAAGATGTATTTCTGCCTCCACCGTTAATGTCACCTCCTGCTGCTGTTTCTCCGCCCGGACTTAGTCCCAACCACCAAATACCAATGGCGGTTGCGATCAGCAATAATCCAGAACCAAGCATTACTGAAATCATGAAGTCACCAAGCAAAGTTGTTCTTCTTCGAAACATGGTCGGTCCAGGTGATGTAGACGAGGAATTAGAACCTGAAGTAAAAGATGAGTGCCATACAAAGTACGGAGAAGTAAACAGCGTTATAATCCACGAGGCATTTGGAACAGCGCCGGAGGATGCAGTAAAAATTTTTGTGGAATTTAAACGAATTGAAAGCGCTATTAAAGGTATAAAATAATTAAAATGATTATTTTTTATAATAATAACAATCTTTTTTTAGCTGTTGTAGATTTAAATGGACGATTTTTTGGTGGTCGACAAGTTCGAGCACTGTTTTACAACTATGATAAATTTAAGAGTTTTCAATTAAATTAAATAAAAATCAATTTTCTTTTGTCTGTTTTTTTTTCATTAAATCATTCATATATCTTTAATTTTTAAAGCTTTGGTAAGTTTAAAGAGATTAAATACTAATACCAGGGACTGGTATCTGGTGAATTATGATTAATTAAAAAAATATATAGATAGATATATCAAATAAAAAAAAAACCTCTTGACGAGGTAAAATAAGGGTGGCGAACTCGCATGATTCTCCCAAAAAATCTGGTAACAACTTTGGTGACGAAAAAAATGCAATAAAAGTACAAAAAATTACATATAATGTAATGTGCGCAAACTACAAAAATCGGAAACCGAATATTTTTATGTAATGATATGAGTTTGTAGCTTAGCCAGCACCATCGGAAGCTATTCTTATCGGACTATATCCTGAGGAAGCAACTTTTCCCAGATATGTATGAACGATATATAAAAAGTTACGTTATCTTAAGAACTAATTACACGTGCCATAATATGTGACACGGCCTATCTTACCTCCTCGTGAGTGTACAAAATAAAGGATTAAACAAGAATGGAAAGCTAACTTCGAGCGGAGCCGAAGTTGATATACCCTTACAGATATGTGGCAGCTTATATTATTAGATATATATCGGATCTTATATAGTCGGCCGATTCTTATAAAACTCGGCAGATCAAATTAGTTTGCCGAAAGTAGAATCCATACAAAGTCCCAGTCTTCTAACTTTAAAAACGACAGAGATATGGCATTTCCGATCAATCAGTTATATGGCAGCTATAGGATATAGTTGACCGATCCTGGCCGTTCCGACTTATTCCGACTTGCAGGACGTTCCGACTGCCTGCAAAGGAAAGAAGGATGTGTTCAAAGTTTGAAGTCGATAGCTTTAAAACTGAGAGACTAGTTTGCGTAGAAACAGACAGACAGACGGACATGCTTATATCGACTCAGGAGGTGATCCTGATCAAGAATATATATACTTTATAGGGTCGGAGATGTCTCCTTCACTGCGTTGCACACTTTTGACCAAAATTATAATACCCTCTGCAAGGGTATAAAAATCTATTCTCTTATTTTCTGTACAAAATAAAGTTCAAGCTGTTTTTACAAAACAAGAATGCGCAGTTTCACTTTTTTTTTCTCATTAAATAAGAATCGAACGAAATTATTTCAAAGTTTCTCTTATTCTTTTTATGTATGGCCAAATAACATTTCCAAAATTTCATCCTTTTTCAAAATCACAGCCCTCACCGGCTTGATCTGTGGCATCTTCATCACCACCTTCATTATTCAGCTCCATGGCTTCTTCATCATCACAATCATCTTCCAACTCTGTGGTAACCCCCTTCTCAGGCATACGTCTCAAAAATTCGTGAGAATATTTATATGTCCTATTAGAACGGTCCTATAAACTTAGGGTGTAGTTTTGTCTGATGACGCTCTTCGTTCTTAAGCAATACGTAGTCACCGACCTTGTGTCTTGCAATAGTAGCCTTAGCTTTATCAAATCTAGCCTTATCGTAATGGGCATTCTTTTCCACGTTTTACTTCGAAATGTCTCTAACTTGGTCAATATCAACAACTTTCCCTTTTCCGACAACAGGTTGGAGACCAAATGGCCTTGTTTCTTTGCCAATAAGCATTTCTAAAGGACTAACCTTTATTGGGCTCTCTATAGGGAGTACAATTAAGAGCCAGTTGAAGTTCACAAAGAGCATCCTGTCATGAGCCCTGACCTGTCTCAACCGCCGTCAAGATTTTAGAGTGCCCATAACTCGCCCTACTTGCCCATTGGCCCGACTAGCGCCCGTGGCGATCAAATTTAAATCTATTTTTTGAACAGAGCAGATATTTCGGAATGCTGTACTAGAAAACTACGTCCCTGATCTTCAATCAGACCAGAAGAGACGCCAAACAATGATATTAGTGCTTTTATTGCTTTAATACAACTCTCTATATCCAGACTAACTGTATGGGACAAAGAAATAAACATCGTGAACGCGTCAATTGACACGATGTTATATTTAATTTTTACCACTAAGCTTTCCTGTAATGTCCATATGGACATTACCACGGGATGCCAATGCCACGGTATGCCAATCTTCGGTATAGGATGCAACGTACTTTGACATCTTGTCCATACAATAATACTTTTACTTTTTCTCAATGGTTTCCTCCCATCCAAGGTGCATAATAGACTCGTGCACATTATTTACGGCCGACCACCTAAACGGCTTTGGGATGATAGAAAGACAACGAGTTTTCCCATTTGGCGAAAATGCTTAATAGAATTGTAAACTGTAAGTGTTTCCAGTTGGTACGAATGGTATCGCGATTCCACTGGCGAGGTCCGTTTACTAAAGTATTCGATAACTTGTGGCTTCTGTTCGATATTATGCAATAAAATTGCGCCATAGCTATTAGCAGTCGCATCAGTATGGAGCTTAATAGGGAATTGTGGATCAAAGATAGTCAGGATAGAAATTACTTTCTGTCGTATTTGCTCGTGTCTAATTCCCATAAAAATGACATACTTTTTGAAGTTAGAGCATAGAGGGGTTTTAGCAGCTGTGAAAACTTGGGTACAAACTGACGAAGAAACGAGACCAGTTCAATAAATTGTCTCAGATGAGTGACGGATTGTGGGGGCGGTAAGTCTACTAGATCTTGTATTTTCCTAGGATTCGGTCGAATATCATCTGCACTAACTTCAAAACCTAAGTATTCGACACAAGATTTGAGAAAGGAACATTTCTTTATGTTGAAAGAAAATCCTGCTTCGGCTAGTGTTTGTAAGGTGATTTATAATCTCTTAAAAGCTTCCTCCTTTGTACGTGCGGCTATCATTACATCGTCCAAAAATGGCATATCGTAAAAACAATGGCATCTTTATAAGTCAGATCACCTAAGGCATGATTAATAGCCCTTTGGAATACAGATGGAGCAGTTTTAAGCCCAAAAGGCATAGGCAAGTACGAATACTGTCCTTCTGGTGTTACAAAAGCGTAAAAAATCTAGCCCCACTCAACCTAGCTTGTCAGATATAAGTGGCAACGGGTACTTGTCCGAAATAGTATTGGCATTAAGCTCCCGATAATCAACACTGAGACGGTCTGTACCATTTTTCTTCCGGACAAGTAACATCGGACTCGCGAAAGGAGAGTAACTGGATCTTATTATATTCGCATCCAACAGCTCTTGAATAGAATGTCTAACCTTTTCTTTTTCCTCCACACTCAAAAGATAAGTGCGCCTCCTTCTTATTTTGATCAATCAAGCGAATCTAGCTTTACCGTAGTCACGCGGATCTGTTGGATACCGTTTATGAACGAATTTGAGAATTTCTGTAATACTGATAACTGGTTTATCTTTATCTGCCAGGTCAGGAGTACATTCGGAGACTACGACAGGTAATATAGACTTTTCATTAAACAAAGTAAGTGCGCTTAATGTAATTGTCACGCAGATGCCCTGGCTCAAAATTTCGCGACCATTTAAAACGTCGTAATTGATATGATAATCTAGAACTACGTGAAATAAGATTTCAAATGAACGCTCAAAAATCAAAACATCTGCCATAATCTGTAAAGTGCTACAAAACGGAAATACCACCTATACCCCATAATATCACTACGTTGTTTATTCTAGTTCCTGATAATCTCAGCAATGCAGTCTCTTTAACGAGTGATCATTCGGCTCCGGAGTTGAAGTAAAATTGGAACGACATACCAATCTGCAGCAACGTTCCTAAGGGCTCATATGTATGAAAGTACGGTTCATATGTTCACATCTTTGATGATGTTGCTTTTGATTGGCGGACGCTGCAGCATCTCCACATTTGTAACAGATGACGGATGTTCGATCTCTTCCTCCAGTATATTCAGATCGATTAAGGTGCTGCTGACTCTGAGTTGTCTCTTTGTTAAAGCGATATTCCGCCATCTTGTGGCCGGGTTTGCCACAGTTGTGACATGTCATGTGAGGTATAGCCCTGACTCTTTTTCCTTGTGGTACTGGTACGTTGTTACCCGACAACGTACGCTGACTCTGTCTGGCGTCAATCAAAAAGGCGTTGAATTCCTAATGCAGCTCGTTTCGGGTTTGGATATCCGTGGTAAAGACCAAACGGCGCAATCGCGTATCTATCCCAGCTGCATGTGCCAACGTAACGGATACTGCAATCTGCTCGACGCTGAGCGACTTCCAGCGGGCCATAAGTGAAGTGACCATTTTGCTTCCATACAACGACAAGCACTCTCCTTCATTTGGGCGTGCATTTAGCAAATTGATAACGGTGGTGCCCAAACTCTCCGTTCCAGAAAAATGGTGCAAAAATAATTCTCGGAACTGTGCCATGTAATGCCGGGAATGTCTGCGAGAGCCGGCGGTGCCTTCCAGTAATTTGCTCAGTGCCATTACAAGAGCGCTGCCCACGATCTGGTTTTCAAACAAAATGTAGTTGACCGTTGAATACCAGGACAGCGCGTCTGATCATGCACGATCAGGGTTGAACTTTGGCAGTAAAATGGCTTTGACATCTTTTGGCTCATTTTGAGAGCACTGCACTTGTTTTATTAGTTCGGTGAAATTACGATTTTGCAACTCCAAGATTGCTAGAAGATTTCCACCATTGGCTGAAGGCAGAGGTAATCCCACCTCTGATGACGAAGATCCATTATCAGAGTTCCCAACTGGATTTTCGTCTAATCGTTTTCTGGCGCTTGGCATGATCCCCAACTTTTCTTCCCATGTGACTCTAAAACTCACGTCAGTTCCTCTTTAATTCTTTTCCTTCAAATTCACACGCACAGTGTGGTGAGTTATGACGAACACTATCTGTCTCACTAACGCCCACGCCCAGACTACGTGAACGGAATTGCGTATCCACCTCGCACGATAGAACGATAGAACAAATAATCGTTATAATTTGAATATTCAAAACAATCTGCGACATATTGTACTTCATAAATTGATAAAGAAGTTGCCCGAGTCATGCAATGCCGAAAATTTGTAAAATAAATTTGTCACCTTAAACTAAATAAAAACAAGAATGGAAAGCTAACTTCGGGCGGAGCCAAAGTTGATATACCCTTGCAGATATGTGGCAGCTTATATTATTAGATATATATGGGATCTTATATAGTCGGCCGATTCTTATAAAACTCGGCAGATCAAATTAGTTTGCCAAAAGTTGAATCCATACAAAGTCCCAGTCTACTAACTTAAAAAAAAACAGAGATATGGCATTTCCGATCAATCAGTTATATGGCAGCTATAGGATATATATATAGGCCGATCCTTATGAAATTTGGCATATCGAATAAGTCTGCTAAAAGAAGAGTCCACAGCAAGTCCCAACCTTATAACTTTAAAAACAACAGAGATATGGCATTTCTTTTTATCAATCAGTTATATGGCAGCTATAGGATATAGTCAGCCGATCCTTATGAAATTTGGCAGATCAAATAAGTCTGCCAAAAGGGGAGTCCATAGCAAGTCCCATCCTTGTAACTTAAAAAACAACAGACATATGGCATTTCCGATCAATCAGTTATATGGCAGCTATAGGATATAGTTGACCGATCCCGGCCGTTCCGACTTATATACTGCCTGCAAAGGAAAGAAGGATGTGTGCAAAGTTTGAAGTCGATAGCTTTAAAACTGAGAGACTAGTTTGCGTAGAAACAGACAGACAGACGGACAGACGGACATGCTTATATCGACTCAGGAGGTGATCCTGATCAAGAATATATATACTTTATAGGGTCGGAGATGTCTCCTTCACTGCGTTGCACACTTTTGACCAAAATTATAATACCCTCTGCAAGGGTATAAAAAAATAAAATAAAAAAAAAGTAAATTTCTTATCTCAGACTAAATTAAATTTTTGTTGACCCAAATGACTCAAGGCGGCATTGTACATCTCGAGTTGCGAAATAATTTCTCGTCTAAACACTGTGGCGCGCCTGCTGGGGCATGCTGGGGGCCCAAATTTTATGTCCGACGCCGTACTATACATAGAGTATAGTACAAAGGAGGGGACTAAACTGTAATTACTAATCTGTCACAAAATTGCTGCCGGTAGCATCCCTGTCCCCACTCCCTTTTCCGCCCAAACAGCTTCGGGCAAAATAAAAATCACGCATCGGATAGTAGGCCAATTTAGGGCCGGATAGTAGGGCCGAGATCCGCACCAGAACTCAAGACTAAGGAAAAACAAAGGTTTAAGGCCGAAGAAGTGTTGGAAGAGGGAAAGGTTACGGTAATAACTAAGTCGGGAAAAGCTTTTCATATGTCAGATCTGAGGAATTAAAAGTGCGGAAAATAAGATGAAAAAAATTTTTCACAAGGCCTGGTCTCAATATACACAACGCTTTATACACAACTAAAAGACATTATAAAGTAAAACAAACATATAAATAAGTACAAACACTATGTAACGAATTAAACACACACTTATTACACACCTTTATTTAAGCAATAATTTCTAGTCTTTAAGTAACACTATTACTGCATACAGACACTAGCCTGTAATACAAAGACACTGCTAACCGCGAATTACCAAAATTTACATCAACAAAAGGCATCCCCACACCGAGCGACATCGCCGCGCAGTTGGAGCAGCAAGCCGCCTCTGAGTCAAATAAGTCCATATAATCTGCGGGACGCAGATCTTGAGGTGGGGAGGAGTTGACACCCACCAGCTAAACGTTCCCCCCACCATCATCATCGGGCCGATCAACTGCCCGCACCTGACCCCGAGAGACGTTGCAGAATAGCCCTGCGGAAATGCAACGGGTAGCGCTTACTGCCCAGCGGAGTTAGCGGACTCAAATTTCAGTACGTCGGCAATGACGGCACGAGGCGCTGACGCTGCGAATCCCACGGTTGGGCTGGAACAGACGACTGGAGAGCACCGGAGCGCTTAGGTTTAAGAAGACTTATTTTGGACACTGAGTCGACGAGAACTTCTAGCTCACATAATTGTAAACTCGTATTAAATTTACTTTACCCAATTGTCAACTATAATTGTCAAATAAACAGCGAGAAAGGAATCCTCAACGTCTCATTACTCGACATCGGGGAAGATTTCATCTCATCTACATATGCAGTCATTGGCATATTTTCTCAGGTGAGGGGGCACATTGCCCTCGTGAAGGAATAATTGCAATAATGCAATTATTGTCGATAAATTAAGAGTTTCAAATATAATCAAAGAAAGCCCATGCGATCTATTACTAATATTATAATAATAATCTATTACTCGTTCCTTCATATCATAGAAGTGCGATAAATTAAAGGACACGAATCAGTATTTAATAATGGAGTAGTTTGGCAAAATGGACGTCCATTTTCATCATCAACATGATTGGGCAAAACCATAAAGATAGTTTTCAAAAAGGAAATGTAAGATTTTGTCCGTTCGGAAGTTGGTAAAATCCCTAACCATATAACATATAGACTACTCATTTCATACAACGATATTGGACGCAAATCTCTTGCGACAGGCCCCAGACCCTGTGGAAAGACAATAATATACAGTGGATCAAATATCATTGTCGACGTCCCATCCACTCCACAAGCATACTTCATTTGCCCTCGGGTTGCCTAGCCCGCAATGTCAATATAAACTTTACTACTTTCGTCACTAACCACTGAAATACAAACTTCGTTCAGTCGATTCGGAAATATCTCTTAGCCCCTTGAGCTTGTAGAGCTCACCCGCCATAAGGTCTCCCACCCATATTTTCTAATTTTTTATCAATTTGATGCTACATTTTGAATTTATTTTCATGATATTTTTCAAATATTAAAATTTTAAATTTACAAAAAAAGTATGCTAAATATATGCAAAAAATATTCAAAAACAAGAAAGGAAAGCTAACTTTGGGCGGAGCCGATGTTGATAGACCCTTGCTGTTAAGTGGCATCTTATATATTTTTAGATATATATCGGATCTTATATAGTCGGCCGATCCTTATGAAATTCGGCAGATCGGGTTATTTTGTCCAAAGTAGAATCCAAAGAAAGTCCCATCTTTCGAACTTAAAACACAACTAAGTTATGGCATTTCCGATCAATCAGTTATATGGCTATATATAGCTATAGTATATAGTTAACCGATCCCGGCCGCTCCGACATATAGACTGCCTGAAAAGGAAGGAAGGATGTGTGAAAAGTTTGAAGTCGATAGCTTTAAAACTGAGAGACTAGTTTGCGTAGAAACAGACAGACGGACATGCTTATATCGACTCAAGAGGTGATCCTGATCAAGAATATATATACTTTATAGGGTCGGAGATGTCTCCTTCACTGCGTTGCACACTTTTGACCAAAATTATAATACCCTCTACAAGGGTATAAAAAAAGGTGAAATTTAGTCTTAAAGTTTGGTGTCATTCTAATTTTGTATAATTTAGGTTAACTGCGAGAAAAAATTTCAATTGCAGATCAAAAGTTTCAAACATTCAATCATTCAATGAAGAAACCACAAATAATGGCAATTAAAATTTCAATAATGATTTTAAAATGGATCTTTGTGCAGCTATTGTTGCGGGAAATCATATTCATTTTCTGTGTTCCGTTTTCAACTATTCCTAATAGATGTTAATATGGCAAAACTAACCTTGTGGACATTTATCTGAGTGTTACTGCCTTATATTATGACGTTGTTCAATGAACTATCGATATTTCGACATCATCGATAATCTTGATTCGAGACCAATAAATTTTCCCAGATATTCGTTCTATTGAATGATGGCAATTTACTTATAAAAGACTTGCCAATATATTATGAATACAGTTCACCTAATGAAATAGTCTTATTTAAATTATTATCTTGGAACTTTATATGTGAGAAATATTATAAACTTTATGTAATTGTGTTCATTTTTTATGAGTAGCGGCTATGAGAAAAGAGGCAAAAAAGGCATTCAATCTGATCGTGATTAAGATCGGTTTTGGAAATGTCGAAATCTCTGCCAAATATCCAACTTTCACTTTGACACTAAAAGACTTTTTTTAGCAAGTGAACAAAGAAAAAAAATATAGCGAACAGCATTTAACTGGGTATTCTGCATTTGTGGCTACATTTTGTTTCACTCCAAAACTTCGGTGTGTGTGATAAGGATTCATTTAGAATGTCTAGCATTACCTTGCCCATGTTAACACATGGAGGTGGGAATGAAGGAATTGTCGACAATGCAAATATTGAGACGCGCACGGGAACTCTAACTCATCTCATAGAGCAGCATACGCTACCAAGAGAGGAATTATTAATAACGCATAGTGCAGCGCACGGCTTTATGACGAGTGGAGCAGAACAATTACGGAATCAAGGTAGTCGATTGCAGTCCTCACGTTTCATTTGTTGCGGAAACTTCCTTACTTGTTTAGTGAGACTGCGGAGTACTCCCGAAGAACAGGAACAACGCTGCAAGTCCAAAGAAATTGATCGATTCCTAGAAAAAGAAAGGCATACGTTTCGTCGCCAAGTAAGTAAATACATTAGTAAAAGATGATTCATATTTTTTTTTATACCCTTGCAGAGGGTATTATAATTTTGGTCAAAAGTGTGCAAGGCAGTGAAGGAGACATCTCCGACCCTATAAACTGTCCGTCTGTATGTTTCTGCGTAAACTAGTCTGTCAGTTTAAAAGCTATCGACTTCAAACTTTGCACACATCCTTCTTTCCTTTGCAGGCAGTATATAAGTTGGAAAGGACGGGATCGGTCAACTATATCCTATAGCAGCTATATAACTGATTGTTCGGAAATGCCATAGCTTGAAATGCTAGCTTTTAAACTTATCTTATCAACAACATTTTATAAGGAACTCACCTGACCGATCAGTCTGATCGGAATTGGCACAACCTTGCTATTTTTAAAGATGCCTGGGGCTGCTTCTAACATTTTTAATAAAAAATTGATTTAAAGGTGAAATGGATCGAAATGGAGTGAAAGGATTGAAAGGGATCGGCCAACCGAACCGATCCAGGGATCGGCTATATGATCCGATATATATATAATAATATAAGGTGCTACGTTACTGCAAGGGTATAGCTTGTTTTATTAGCTTGTTCTTGTTTTATTAATATAGGTAATAGATGTGAAAAAGCCTTAAAAATAATGAAAGTTATATTTTTGCTTATTGTATAAAAAAAATATTTAAAATAAAAACCATAAACACCATAAGAGAACCACTATACTACGATGTCTATCCAATGTTATGGCAATAACCCCTACACCTGGGCCACAATCAGCTAAAGTTTTCAATATTATTTGTTCTTTTTTGGTTGATTCGGTTCCACGTTGCATTTTAAATTTTTATTTCAATAACAGCTTTTGAAACAGGACGTGATATAGATTTTATTTTGGTGGCTGTTTGTTACCCAAATTTTCAGAACAGAAAATGATTTTTCTGTTTTGTTTGTTTGGATTCTATTAATCAATCTTAAAACTATTACATTTATATTCTATACTAAAATTATAACAATAAAGACAACTAAGACTTGCAGTTATGTATGTGGCAGCGTATATTTTTAGATATATTATATATCGGATCGTATATAGTTGGCCCATCCTTAGAAAAATTGTACTATTAAATCAATTTTCAAATAAATATGTTGGAAACAGCTTTAAGCTTCTTTAAAAATAGCAAGGTTGTCTCATCTCCGATCGTTCAGTTATATGGCAGCTACAGGATATAGTTAGCCGATCCTTATGAAATTTGGCAGATCGGATAAGTTAGCGTATGATGGAATCCGCAGAAAGTCCTATCCTTCTAACTTAAAAAAACACCAAGTTATGGCATTTCCGATCAATCAGTTATATGGCAACTATAGGATATGTTCTACCGATCCCGGCCGTTCCGTGCCAGAAATCACCGGAATAGGGCCAGAAACCGAAATCAGCAATATCAGCGGTAAGAATTACCGACTAACCGGAGCGAGCCAAATCAGCGAGCTCAGCTGAAACTTAATACCAAGCGATCTGAATCAGCAGACCCAGAACTAGTACTTAGCACGTACTTTCTTTAACATTAACCTAACCATAGTTAAGTCACCAAATATGTAATTATCTGATCTTATAAAAAATCACCTGTTCCAAAATAAAGAATTTTGCGAATACAGAGTTAATCGGTTCGTTACTCAGTATCAAGTTACGGTACTTTAAACTAGCCTACTTAGAGTGATGCTCCTGTCAAAAGGACCGCTACTAAGAACCACCTATACGTAAACGCCTCTGAGTGTTGCTCAGTGGGACCGTCAGTGGGACCGTTGCGTAGTAACCTGCGTGTGTTGCTCCAGACCGAAGAACTGCCGGAGGAACCTTTAATAAAAATACCACCACCACAGCTGACGCCAGCCAACCTCAACTCCATATTACCGCATATCAACCTCAGCCTGACCACACAAGCGACTATTCATCTGGAGCAGTCCCTTGCACAAGCCAGGTACCTTTAGTTAGTCTTTCAATAGGGTTTTGTCTACGACTCCTGGACCTACCGTTATGCCCACGAGTTCAAGTTCGACGATAGTGGCCGCATAACGCTCTATGGGCGCACATTTGGTGACCCCGACTTGATCCTTTTCCATTGGACCACAACCTGAACACAAGCCACACGGCAGTTCAACCGTTAAACCTGAATGAAAACCTCAACCATTGGATCCGAATCGGATCCCGTAATACAGATGCTCATTGATGAGGAAATTGAAAGCAATACAGCTATCCAAAGGCTTATAAGAAACTGTACAAAAGATTCAGCAGAGCGACTACCCAATAAAGGTTACTTCGATGAGCGACTAAAACAGCTCACCTATGTGTGGACCAGAGAATGGCAGCATGCCACTCACACAATGAGTGCACACGAAAAAAACCGAGTGCTTTATGCACCCGAGTGCCTTTCGTGCACAGTTTCGGGTACAAGTAGTTACTGTGCAAAAAATGTCGGGTGGCTGTAAACACCCATGATTTTGAGTACTTGCCTTTTCTTTACTGTGTAAAATTTTTAAAAGTAATCATAGGCACAAAGAAAGAAAGGCACAAAACAAATGTCATAAAACAATAATAGGCAAGGGTGATTATGGGCAGTTTACTTTTTATTAAAATAACTCGAACATATATATTAATTTATAATAACTTATAAAAAACAATGCATTTTTATGTTTAGGGACTTTATTGAAATTACAAAATTTTAAAATGACAAAAAAAAATAAAATAAAATTGAAAATATCTATGCTTCGCGTGAATTTTTAAAGATAGAGTGAAGAAAAATGATATTGTCTACAGACTTTGGTGTAAGCCTATTCCTTTTTTCTGTAATAATATTACCGGCCATAGAAAATACCCTCTCATAGCCCGCACTACTGGCGGGTATAGAAAAAACTTGTAGTGCAAGATAAGAAAGTCGGGGATATGAGTTTTTATTATATTGTTGACCACCGCCCAGTTGTCAACAATAGATTTAAGCATGGTATAGTGCGAGTTCCATCGGGTGGGGCACGCGTTTTTTAGGGTGGTTTGCAAATGGTGTTGCATATTGGATTTTTTGAAGTATTTTACCACCTTCTTGCACGTGACCAATGTCTCCGCCAAATCCGTTGCTATACCGAAGGAGCTTTCCAATGCGTTAGCCAACAGATGGGTGCTGCAGTTTAACCGGGTATTTCCTTCCAAAGCTTTTTTTATATTTGATCCTGGATCAGTTACAAATTTGACTTTTTCGATGCTGTCTACGTTGAAGTCGGCGAAGAGGCTTCTCAGCTTTCGAGAAATGTTATCCGCTGTTGACCTCTGGTAATCCATCAATTTAAGACACAGGACCAGACTTTTCAGTCTTGTGTCCTTAAAAAAGTGGAAGGTTACTCCTAGAAAGTTCCGCTGCACATAATTATCAGTCCACATGTCGACTGTGGCTGACACATCTCCGGCATTTACAGCGTTTCTTAAATTTGTTGCCAATTCAACTCTTTTTTTCGGCCGCTTCCTTTCCAGTGTTTCGGATTAGAGTCGTCGGATCGGGAAGTAAATCGTCAACATCCACGTTGCTCCCGTATGTGGCTCCTATTTTAATAAAAAATGTCACCAGTTCTTTAAAGCCGGGTCCCGACACTGCAGTGAAAGGTCGGCAATCCTGGACGATCCACGACGTACATTTCTTAATTGCCTCCTTCTTATCCGCATCCGTCACTTTTTTCTCCTCCGGTGGATTTTTTAATTGAAGGCAGCACTTGTGTCTCGACAAATTGGAGGTTTGCTTTTGGGAGTATTTTAGAACTTTTTCGCAAGTGCTGCAGAAAATCCACCCATCCACCAGTGATCCATCTTCTCTTTGAATTTCATTCAGAATATTCCAAATGAGGCTTTTACCTTTTCGTCTAGGTATAGTTTTAAGCTCGCCACTAGCAATTTTTCGGCGAATAGTTTCGGCTTCTCTTGACATGTTGTTTAATTGCATATCCATTAATGAATGACTGAAGTAAGAAAGTGTAACAAATAATATGGATAATAAATGTGCATATGTACACATATGTGTGCCCAAATGCATCTGAATGCCCTTTTTTGGCAACCAATTTCTTCCCCAGTGTAACCATGGCAACAGATCAATGCGTAGACACTCAGGTGTTGATGAAAACACTCAAGACTTTCATGTGTGTTTTTACTACTCATGTATTTTTTGCACAATCATGATTTTTACTAATCTCTCATTTCAAGACTTTTTAGTGTTTCAAGTATGATTCACACTCACGAGCGTAAAATACCTGAGTGTCTTGCATTTGAAGAAACACATACACAAAGTGAACAAGTGCATGAAAGACAATACACCCATTACATTTATAGAAATTTGTGTGTGTCGCATCATGTCATTTTTCTGATGAGTGGCGAGTGCCATCCGTGCACGAATTTTTATGAGTATGCATAAGGTGTTGAAAAGGGCCACCGGTGCCGTTCTCTGGTGTGGACCCAATTTAAAAAAAAAAGATGCTAAGTTCTATAATCTGGCACTAAGTTTAGACAATGAATACTTTTCAAAGGCCAAGGCACCCACAGACCTAGTAAAAAACTATGAAGCCATATTTTCGGATGGAATACCTTCAGAGTCAGGCCCAGCACAGCGGCCCCGAAAACAAGGCACAGCCTAGGACTACCGGACATGTTCTTACAGAGGACCCTAAGATCACACTGAAAGAAGATAAGAAGGACGGCTCGACGATCTCGAGGACTTCCTATGTTATCGCATTGAAGGAAAGAAAGTATCGTTTTACACCAGGCAACATATGAACTACATAACTCGCAAGGAGATTGTGGACGGCCATTATGACCTTATTGATTTGGATCCAAAAATTACTACAGATGGACATACTAGCGATCGATTACAGATCGTGCGTATTTTACGTTTCTAAGCAAGGAACCACAAGAAGGACAGGGAGCAACACCGTATTCCGCCTCATCGTTCGTAATTCCGCTGGTCGAAATTCCAAAGTTTGACGGAGATTACCGGCATTGGCTACGATTCGACGAAATATTCACGGAATTTATCACGGATGAATATTTCTGTCATCTTATGAGGTAATTATCTGATCTTATAAATGATCATCTGGTCCGAAATAAAGACAGTTGCGAATACAGAGTTAATCGGTTCGTTACTCAGTATCAAGTTACGGTACTTTAAACTAACCTACTTATAGTGATGCTCCCGTTAAAAGGACCGTCAGTAGGACCAATCCGTTAGTAATAACCGCCGTGTTTTGCTCCAGGCCGATGGACCGCAGGAGGATCAGGCTGACCACCACAGCTGAGGCCAGTCAACAGGACCTAAACTACCCGTTACCGCATATCTGTTGAATACACTTTGATCAACAATGCCTTTATTTTTTAATGCCAAAGTAATGTCAAGTACAAAAGTAGCTACAGAAACATTATCTATAAATTTAGTTCAGTCGTAAACGCCGTAACGTGAAATAAAAAGTGAAATAATTATAAAATTAAAGAGTGTTTTATTTTAGTGATTGAGGGATAAAACACAAATCTAATAGACACAGACACTAAAATAATGCAAATAATAAAGTGTTAATTTAAATTAAAAAAAGTGGTCAAGTGGTAGCATCATCTTCGGTAGCGTAATGCTACTGTAAACTTCTGTAGCGCAATAGAAGTTTATCTGGCATGCAGTTCTAAATTTGGTATCTCTCTTGTAATATGTAAGTTAGGAATAACTTTTCAATACTTTAATCAAGTTTAAATATGGAGAAGACTAAAGAAACATTAATCCTTTCGAATACGAAAACTATTCATTCTGTTAATTCCAAGTGCGATCTCTTTTGGAAGAAAATGATGTACTAGGTGTACTTAAAAATGATGTACTTGATAAAGTACCACCGTAAATAATTACAGAACACAGAACTCAACAAAAAAGATTTTTAAAAATCTAGACGCAATTTATGAGAGAAAGAGCTTAGTTTCACAGCTTCAGTGCGTAAGCAATTGTTAACAATAAAGTTTAAAGGCGATTCTCTTTTAATTAATCATTTTAATATATTTGATAACTTGATAATAGAGTTAGTTTCTTCAGGAGCAAAGCGTGACAAAATTACCATCATAATATGATAGCGTAATAACTTCAATCTAAACATTATTGGAAGATAATTTAACTTTAGCATTCATAAAAAATCTTCTTGATCATGAGAAAGAAATGCTACTAATGACACCAGTATCAAAGTTTAACAAGCTGTAGTTAACAAACCCCAACATTTTGGCAAAGAAAAGAGAAGAAAATATTTCACTCAAGAAATTAAGTTCAAGAGCTTAATTAAAATGTTATTATTGTCAAAAAATGGGTCATTAAAAAAAAAGGATTGTTTTTTTTTCAGACGAGTCGAGTAGTCTGAAAAATCTAAACAGGCTCAAATTGCAACTGGCCACCCACAATGTGGTTTTGCATTTATGATCGGGAAGAGTTTAGCTATTTAAAGAAATTATATTTTATTTATACTTGATTCTGTTGCTTCTAATCACATGATCAAAGATAAAAATTTATTTAATAGCTTTATTCATTTTGAAAGGTAAATTGAAATTGCAGTAGCTAAGTGCGATACTTATATTAAAGTAACGGCTAAGGGGATTGTACAGTTACAATTAATGAGTGGGAAAGAAATTACTTATTACCAATAATGTTCCCATCTTAGATTTCAATTTATGCCCAAGATTGTATGCAGCTTTGAATATTAAAAATGATGGCCATAAAAACCATAAAAAAATATGGTAGTATATTGGGACATGTTAGCAAAGGCAATTTTAATGAAATAATTAGAAACAATTTGTTTGAAGACACAAGTATTTTAAGAAGTAATCCTGAAAGTTTCGATTTAAACTTCCCAAGAGTTTTGTGAAGCCTGTGTAAATGAGATGCAAGTGCGTTTGCCTTTACAAAAGGTTAAAGATAAAGACTTTGTACAGCAACCACAATTTATAGTACATTCAGATGTTTGTGGTCCGATTTCTGCTTCTACAATAGATGAAAAGAACTTTTACGTTGTTTTAATAGAACAGTTTACTCACTACTGTGTGACATATTTGAAGTATTTACCATTTTAAAAGATTTTGTTGCTAAAAGTGAAGCATATTTTCATCTAAAGGTCGTGAACTTGTATGTAGATAACGGAGGAGAATATTTATCAAATGACATGCGTGAAAACTTTGTTAAGAAGGGTATAACTTACCATTTAACTATTCCACATACTCCTCGAAAGCTCGCTCAATGATCAGTTAGACAAAGAGCTGTTAGACAAAAGATTTTGGGGTAAAGCAGTTTAAACGGCTACTTATTTAATAAATAAATAATGCTTTAAATAGAGTAGCTAAAACTACTTATGAATAGTGGCATAATCGTAAACCATGTTTAAAATATTTAAGAGCCTTTGGCTCCATAGTTTATATACATAACAAGACAAGAAAAAGAAAATTTGATGAGAAGTCATTAAAGTCTATTCTTGTAGGGTATGTCCAAAATGGATATAAGCTTTGGGATCTTTAATTGTGTTTATTGGGTCTAGAGACGTTATTTTTGATGAGACGGATGTAGTTGATTCTAGAGTAGCTGCTGAATGTCGACCCCATAAGTTGCAGAATGTAAGTATGCAAAATTTTTTCCTAGAATGTGTCTTAGATTAGGGGACGAAATCTAGATGTTTTTCAGAATGAAAGTATGGAAAAAAATTTCCAGAATGAGAGTATGGGTCGAGGTCTTGACAACCTCAAGAATGAAAGTTTGGAAGATTTTTCTGAACAGAAATCAGAAAAGGAGCGCGACTTAGAACTTTCGGCTGTAGATGTTTCACCAAATGCTATGATTGATTCTGAATCAAGTTTTTTTTAAACAATATGGTTGTTAGACGAGGTGAACAATTAAAGGACAAAATTCCAAAATCTTATAAGTCTATAAATAAGTGCATTTTGAATGCACATACCTTTTTCAATAGTATTCCGAATACATTTGATGATACTCAGAATAGACCTGATACAGAAAAATGGAATAAAGCTATTAAAAAAGAATTAGACTCACATTCATTAAATAAGACTTGGTCTTTAGTAAGGCGACCTGAAAATAAAAATATAATGGACTGCAAATGGGTTTTCTCAATGAAGCATGATGAAAATGATAAAGCAGTTAGATACAATGCTAGACACTCAGGATTATGATGAGACTTATGCACATGTAGCTAGAATCTCGAGTTTACCATATGGATGGCAAAACTGCATTCCTTAATGGAATCTTGAGAGAGAATTATATATGACAGTTTCTTACGCAAAAGTTTCTTGCGTCAGGCCCCAGAGAGAAACTTGCTCTCATTCATACGCTCATAATCTCACTGAAAATTTTTGGTTGTTCAGCCGCTGAGAGGCGCATCATCAAGAAGGTTGCTCCGCGGTTAAATTAATCTTTATATGTATGCGTGCTCACACATTCACATACACGGATTCATGTGTGTGCGTTCGATTTCGTTTTGAAGCCAGCCAAAATTTTAGATTTTTGTAAGTTTAGCAAACTTTAGCAAATCTGAAAAGTTACAAAAATCTAAAATCAAAAATTTAGCAAACCTGAAAAGTTTTTCGCATCAATCCGCATGACGCTTCCATTATGACATCTATCAGTGTGCCTAAACAAAAAAAAATTTACGAATTTACGAAATTTACGAATAGATTGCGTCAAAAACTATTCGAGTCATTCCAAAAGCACTCTTCCCACTCTAACTCATTCTCAAAACAAGAGAATGACAATGAGTGAGAATATTCTCTTACACTCTCACTCCCACTCACTCAATTCGTTTTGGCGCTTGCACTCATTCATTCTGTTCCATTCGAATGCATTCTATGGCTGAGGCAATAAGAATGTATCCATGCAGTCCTCTAGTGTATACATAAATGTGAATGCGGCCAACAAAATTCCAAAAAAAAAAATAAATATTTTTAGAATTTAATCCCAGCTTTACAAGCTTTGGCCAACATAGAGCTTAAAACATAAAATCTGAAATTTGATGATATTGTTCAAATAAGCTAGTAGATGCGGTTCTGATTCAAATCTTGAGAATTTGATTAGTCAATGTGGGTTTTATTTATTTAATTGTCAATTTTCTTAGTAAAAGAATTGTTACTATGGAAAAAGCAGAGGGTACGGTCGACAAAGAAGTTAGTCAGGAAAGCTGTTTAGCCGAGTTCTTTTTAACCTATAAACCAACGTTTTTCGTTTTAAACAACGATCTCGACAGAACTCTTTTTTTACGCTAACGATTTCTTCTTATGGTAAGGACTTTTCGTTTGACTGAAATTAAACTAGAGCAAAAAGGTTTTCGATATATTTCGATGGAAATGTATTACTTTTAATCCTATTAAATCGGCCAATATTAATTTTAACCTTAGAAGAACTCTAAATATTCAATGTAATGAGATCATCTTAAACATCACCCCCCAGCTCGCTTCATTATATTAGCAATGAAAACTGCTGGTCATCAGTTTTAGGCAGGTCTTCTTTGCTTCTATATGTTTCCTGCAGGTAAGTCGCCTGTCTAAGTGGTTGCCAAGGTAGGTAGACTTCTGTCCACATGTATTAGATTTTTTATTTAAGCTTACTGGTGGACAAGTGTTTTGAGTGTAAACGTTAGTTGCTTACACTTTTATTTTTTTTTTACATTTTTTGTTGGAGATAGAATGAGCAGTACCGGAGAACAACCCGTGCCCTTTGGCTATCAGCGGTCAGTAGATCCATCTTGATCTTCAGCGACAATTTTTCCGTTTCGATATCGTGTGTTGAGAAGTACAAGTAAAAGCTATTCCTTTGGTTTACTAAGCTTCTACGCTCATACTTTTGTCGTCACTTACTTGAATTATTTTATAATACATTTATGCACTATTTATTTTAAAAATGACAAAAGTACTGTTAGATTAGGTTTGTCTTTCGTTTTTTTGTTTGTTTGTGGTTCAGCGACTTTTCGCGTATCTTGGGTTACACCAGATTTTTTTTTTTTTTAATGAACTGCTATTTTCTGTGAATTTTAACTGTGAACCTCCGCTCAGTTCCGTAATCGCTTTATCAATGATTTTAACAAATGAATTATATTTTTCACAATTTTAATTCACTTGCCTGTAAAGAATATTATAGAAATAGAAATTTTGCCTGTAGAGCATATAGTAATACTATATACTATATATTTTTATTCATTATACATTATATTAAGGTGTCACAAAACGTGATGCGGTATTTTTTCAATCATGCGATTCAAGTGAAATATGCGTCGTGTTGTTCGATGACTATTTCCTGACGAGATTGTCAAAAAACTTGGAGTGCCGATTCTCACAGGCCTCCTTTGTGGCCGACTTCTGGCTTACAAGCTTGTTTTCCATGGACAGAAACAGATGGTAATCGGTTGGTGCGAGGTCTGGACTATACGGTGGATACAAAAGAACTTCCCATCCGAGCTCAAGCAGCTTCTGGCGCGTCACCAAATATGTTTGTGTCCTGGCGTTGCCCTTATGAAAGACAATTTGGCCTCTGCTGATCAAAGATGGCCTCTTCTGTATGAGTGCTGCCTTTAAGTGGTCTTGTTGTTGGCGTTAAAGGACTGAATTATTATACATACATGTGTGCAAAATAAATCACTCACTCAAATAATTTCATTTTTACCAACTTTAATTCACTCTAGTCTAGGATTTTTTAAAAATGTTTTTCAATATTTTCATAATTTATAATTTAATAGTAGAAATACTCAAAAATATCTTTCTTAAAGGATTTCTGGAAATTTGAGACAAGTTTGAACTTTGAACTCGTTTTTCTCGGGACAAATTCTTTTAATACCGTAGAGACGAAAAATCAAGTTTTAATCCTCTCTTTATCTTAAAACGAACGGACGTGTTTTTTTGTGCACACTGAGTTAATATTAAATCTTGATATTTTATAAATAAACAATCCGGTGTTTATTTATTTATTTATTGTTTATTTATTTATATGTGTGCAGTGGTATATTTGGAGGTAAAATAATAATATCGCTCTCTTTTAGCTTTCTTTGTTTCCCTGGCGCAGTGGTTCAGGTAATTCAATAAAAATAAAATAATTAAAAAAATAATTTTTAATTATTAATTAAAAAATAATTTTTAATTATTGATTTCAAGCTTGTCTGTGCCATTAAGTCATCTAATAAGACAATCTCATCATCCTAGCCTACCATTCACTGCTGGTTGTGTGAAAAAGTTGTACACGCTAAGTATGCCGGGTTCACAGCCTCAGTTTCGGATGCCATTTCGCGTAGGTCTGGTCTCCACTTTTGATGTGACGGCTGTCGTGCTGTTCAGGACGAAATGAGGTAGTTCAGATAGACACTCTAAAAGTGGATTTGAAGAGTTGATCAGCGTTTTTCGCAAAATCAATGATCAACTCTGTGCGCTGTCTTCAACTGCTAAATGAGTCTCCAAAGCGTAAGAAGTCTGCTGTTAGTGATGAGCTTGTGGCGAATAATCTTCAGCCTGTTCAGCCGACACTTATGCAGCCGCTCATATCTCTGGTCACCCCAAGCTGGACCTGAGAAAAATAATGGCAATCAACCGTCCAGTTCTTGGCCAGAGTAAATTTTCGTCCAAGAATATCAGCCAAGTACGGTCAAGAAAAAAGTTCACCAAACCTGTGAGTACTAATTTCTTCACTAACACTTACCTATCACAATACTGGAGGGTTTCGTAGTAAACTTCCCAAACTGTATTCCTCCTCCTGTAGGAGGAACTGTGTTCCACCTTTGCATCCCACATTATATTTTTTACAGAAACTTGGTTAAAGCCGGACATCTTAAGCTCCGAAGTTTTTCCAAGTAAGTACACCACTTTCAGACGTGATAAAACACTGCGAAGCGGAGGAGGACTGTTAATTTCTGTAGACTCCAAATTCGCTTCTGAAGAGGTACAATCATAAGAGAATTGGTGACATAGAATTTGTTTGCATTAAAATCACTGTCCGGTCAATTTTTATACGTTACATGTTCTTACCACCTTCTAAAAAGTATAAAAATCTCTGAAAAGTCAGCAATTCCAAGGATTTTTGAGAAACTTATCACTCTACATTTGCAACACCTATGTAGCTCAATAATATCTCTGTGCCAGCATGGCTTCATGAAGCGCCGCTCTACCACAACCAACTTATTGGAGCTAAACATTTTGTCACGGATTGGTTACGGAATGGCTTTCAAACATACTTTATTACTTCCAACTTCAGTAAAGAATTTGACTCTGTTAACCATTCGCTTCTTATAAGTAAACTCAGTCTTTTGGGATTCCCAACTGATCTCCTGATTTGGATTTCGAGCTACTTATCGGGAAGAACCCAACGTGTCTTCCTTAAAGATGTTACCTCGCGTTTAGTCCGCGTCACATCTGGGGTGCCCCAAGGAAGCCATTTTGGACCATTACTTTTTATATTATTTATTAACGACTTGCCCCTTGCCCTAACTGATTCACTTGTACTTATGTACGCTGATGACGTTAAGCTTTGTCTCCAGTATAGATTCACTAGCGCCCAATCTAGACTTCAATCCGATTTGGATAAATTTCAAAATTGGTGTTTAGCAAATAACCTAAAGCTTAATGGATCGAAATGTAAACTCATGTCATTTTATCGATCTAGTCCGATCACCAGGCTAGGTACTTTCTCTATGGGAATGCCTTAGAACGATTAACTCAGGTTAACGATCTGGGTGTCCTATTAGATTTGAAACTTAAATTTACCGACCATATATCCACCATGGTTATAAAGCTATGGGTGTGCTTGGTTTTATTAAAAGATGGTCAAAACAATTCAATGACCCGTACTTAACAAAAACTTTATATACTTCACTAGTACATACGGTTCTTGAGTATGGATTGTGTGCCTGGAGTCCTCAATACGGAGTACACCAAGATCACATAGAATCTGTACAAAAAAACTTCCTTATCTTCGCACTTAGGGGACTTAATTGGAATGCAAGTCTTCACCTTCCATCCTATCATTGTAGACTTTTATTTATATACTTACCATCATTAAAAAACCGTAGAACGATGCTGGGTGTCATGTTTCTATTTAATCTTATTAATGGTAATGTAGACAGCCAGCATTTACTAAGACGTTTAAATTCCTAGTAGTAAGTCCTAGAGAAGTCCTAGTAGTCGTCCTCTACTCCTTAGCCATTGTAGCTCGACATATGCCAAACACGATCCGTTCAGGGTATTATGCTCGGACTACAATGGTCTCTACAACATCTTGCCACTTTGCTCTACTAACAATCTTAAATCCTTTATACTAAACGCCTTATCTGTGCAACACTCTTCCTCGTAATACTCTACTCCTTCTCTTTATACTCTCGCTGCCGCACGTTATGCGGCAGCGCCCCTCGGTCGGTTGGGCGGGAGGTGGGCTGTACGTATGCAGAGGGAACCGCGCGAAAAAAAAAAAATAAGGAAAAACTCAAATACCTTTAAACATTCAGATTTATAAGCAGTTAAGAAGTCAAGTTCTACTGCATAGAAGACGAACACTACCATAGATAAGGTGCAAGTGCGCTTTCTTGTGGAACTCCAGCTTTATTGACACATTCTAAGAACTATAGAAGATTTAAGGCCAGCGCCTCTCAAACTCATAAGCATCTTCCCAAAGGCCAAAACTATCGAGATCTCACTTTACTCGCACACGCTAAAGGCCATGCTTGACAATTATTACATTGTCAACATATCCAATGTTCTACCACGCCACAGTACTTTAAATGGAAAAGTAGAGCGTTTTCATAGGACTCTGGTTGAGATTCCAAAAAGTCTAAAGATCGAAAAAGGGATAAGCGTCTGGAAACAAAATAAGCGAAAAGTTTGGTCGGAAAACTTGTGTAAGAAAAGAATTTTAGGAGCAGACCTGGGAGCCATGATCCTCATTAAAGGTTGGTCCATAAAGATAGCTTAAAATGGAAACGGACAATGCCTCAACCTTCTTCTTGTTGGAAATTTTTTCCGATCGAACGATCATATTTTTACAGTAAGTAAAAATTTTTTGTAGTAATTGGCTTTGTATAAATTTATACCGGTGGAGGGATACCTTCTTCTAAACAAATTCAGCGAAAGCCTCAAATTCGCAGGTTCCGGATTATCATCTTCTTCTTATCACTGATAATTCGCAATCTATGTACATTCCCATCATAGATGTTGTGATTGTGGTGTGGAAAGCGTTAACCTTTATGAAACACTTGGCGAACCTCTCAGAGATGCGCGCAGAGTAAAGTAAGCAACCACACACCTACAATTGCACATGTAGAAGCTATTGGAGGTAGAAAATGCTTTCTTTAGGGACCTATCGTTATAGTCGTTAGGAGTACACTGGGACTATTGACTTTCTAGGGTCAATGCTAAGGGTTCGGAACGCCAGATGCCAGCGAATAAGAAAAAATTTTTTCAGAGAAATGCAACTAACACCTACCAACACTCCAATAGGAGATTTTATGTCCACGTCGTTCGAAAACTATTACAACCCGTTAACGAGCTACTCTTTATTATTATGTTTCTAAGAATAAAATTAGCCTGTAAAAACCTTCTGCTATTCAAGAACCTCACCATCTTCCCGGTTGATGGTGTCAGCAACAATCTCATAGCTAAGTTTGTAGGAGAACGTTCTGCAAGCTAGCATTGAAAAGCTGATGTGCTAAAGTGACTTTCGGGTGATCAACAAAGTGAACGAAGGAATTATTGACAAAAACGATCAACCCTCTCGGGTGCACGTAAACAAAGGCGATGCCACCTGGTTTTGCTCAAATATGTATCGGCCTGGCCAACGACCCATCAGGGTCGTTAGGCGAACTAGGGTCAGCCGTGGGCGGCCGCACACTTGATAAGAAGGTAGTTAACAAATGTAATCCTATATTGCCAGACTCAAATTGCTAACGCAGCTTTGGACCGGATGAATGTAAAATGTATACTTACTATAAATTTTAATTTTTTATATATCTTAAGTTCTGTTTTGATTCAACGAGCGAACAATCTCTCCATCATATCATAACAAAATACACCTTAGCCTTGAATGTATTTGCAATTAAATTTGGAATTTAGATTTGAAAAATTTGCAATTTGATTTGACTATACGAACCGTATAAGTAACTTCTACATATGTATATGCATAAATAAGTACTTTAAAAGCGGACGATCCGTCAACAATACCTTAAACAGTTTTAGACTTAGGTTTATCTTCAAAAAAAAAAAAAACAAGAATGGAAAGCTAACTTCGGGCGGAGCCGAAGTTGATATACCCTTGCAGATATGTGGCAGCTTATATTATTAGATATATATCGGATCTTATATAGTCGGCCGATCCTTACAAAACTCGGCAGATCAAATTAGTTTGCCGTAGTAGTAGTAGTTTGCCACAGCTAGTCCCATCCTTCTAACTTAAAAAACAACGAAGTTATGGCATTTCCGATCAATCAGTTATATGGCAGCTATAGGATATAGTTGATAGATCCCGGCCGTTCCGACTTATATACTGCCTGCAAAGGAAAGAAGGAGGTGTGCAAAGTTTGAAGTCGATAGCTTTAAAACCGAGAGACTAGTTTGCGTAGAAACAGACAGACGGACATGCTTATATCGACTCGGGAGGTAATCCTGATCAAGAATATATATGAAAAATATATATATATGAAAAATATTCTTACCCGGCACGTGTTTATATGGTATATTGGTATTGTTCCACATGCCGAATAAGAATATTTTCATATGTAATTTTTTATACATAGATTGCATTTATTTGTCACCAAAATTTATATCAGATATTTGGGAGTAACATGCGTGTTTACCTCGTCAAGCTGTTTTTTTTTATGATATCAGATATTTTGGGCGTTGCATGAACGATTCTCACCGCACTCAGAGAAAATCAAGAATTTCGTTTTTCGAATTTCAAATTACCCTTGGTGTTTCGTAAATACCAGGTATTTTATAACAAAACTCAATAAACACAAAAATTAATGAATAAAAAAACAAAATAACATTCGAGTTGTATTCTCAAACTCGGCTCGAACCTGGTACCCTTTACACATCAGCCGAGAACTCTGCCGTTGGGCTCCCCCTGCCAAGATTTCGCGCGAAAATTTTCTAAAGTTCAGTTGTGGCTCCGTGCTACTTTAAAAATCTTCCAAACACACGAGCGCTCTCTGGTGGTGAAAACTAGAAACTGCAAATTGCTTGGGATATTTTTTTCGGAGTGTGCCATCAGCTGTGTGTGAATTGTTTGGAAGAGTGCGGTCGCGGCCAGGTACCAGTTCTTAATAAAACACTTTTTATGTGAATTAAATAAATTAAATACATAATTTCTATTTGTTGTTTTGTTTTTAATGTTCGCAAACTTCAAAAAGTCAATCGGCAACCGAATAGATTATGTATTTCTATGAATATGCACCTTAGCTTCACAGCCAGCAACATGGGTAGCTCTACTTAAGGAACTATATATTGAGTAAGCGACTTTTCCCAGATATGAATGATATATCAAATCTCAAGGGCTATCTACACATGCAATATGAATCGGATCGTTAGAGTCAATTTAAAAAAAAAATTTTTTTTCTTTAACAAAATTTCTTATTAGTGCATTTTTTTTTCTTACGATATAGACATTTAATCTTAAAGAAACTGAAAAACGTATTAAAAAAACCTTTCTAACTAAATAAGGCATGTGAAGTTAGGTTCATTGGTTGTAAAGTTACGCGTTCCTTACATTTAAGTGTCTTTATAAATTTTTAAGGTAACCATGAGTAATTTAAAAAAATTCTAGAACAAACGTTGCTTAGATTTTGGTAACTAACATACTCAAATTTTTTCAAAATTTAAAAAAAACAAAATAAGGCAAACGCGGACGGGACATTTTTTCGGAGTAAAATTTTAAAAACATTTTCATTTGGGAAATTCTTTAAATAACGTTTTTCCTGAACAACTTTTGAAAGAAATGTCGGATCAGAATGGTTGAGGTACTAATCGTCGCGTATTTGGAGCCGAATCTGCGTATATAAAAACATTTTGTGTGGTGACACCAATGTCCCCACTATCTTCAATTTAGTGAATCGAAAGCGTTTTGGATTTACGCAAATTTCTCCCAAGCCAAACTACTTTTGGCCAATGTTTGGATTAAATCCCTCTAATGAAAACAATACCTTTCATTTGGTATATCACTCATTCAGATTAAACGCACACAGAAAATGTTTAATTCTTCGGCTATATATAGTGTCTTCACGTGCCTGCTACAAGCAGGGCATGCATGTCGCCACCTAGCGGACGGCCGTCCGCTGTGATGTAACTGTACAGTTTATCGTATTACCTTAACATTCTGTTAAGTATTTGATAAAATTGCCGAATTTATTTTTTCCGAAGAATTTGCCTAAATATTGACCCATGTTCGTTTGGGTTTTTAGACAAAAATCATTATGAAATCTTATCTAAAAGAGAAATTCAATTAAATCGAGATTGAATTGAAAATCTTTTTTCTCATCTAATTCAATATATAAATAAAATACCATTACAAACAATATGCCAATTTCAAACCAGAGAACAATGTGCAAAGTTAAATGCTGGAATGTTAGATTTAATAGATTCAGGAAAAATTTATTGGAGAGCTGAACATGCAATGGAAGCACAAGCTGTGATTCAAAAAGCAAAGCTAAATCTCTGGAATTGTTAAAAAAATTGTAAATACTTAAAAACGGCCAATGTAGCAGACAATATTGAAGTTAAGAAAGGAGCTAAAATTATGTTACGTCGAAATTTAGATGTTTCATCTGGTTGGGTGAACGGAGCTATAGGTATAATAGAGAAATTACATGAAACAATAAGCTACGTAATCGGTGAATCTATTACAACAGTTGTAAAACTAACTATTCAATTTCATGAGTGTGAATATGAAATCGAGAGAATAGAGTCAAAATTTCATTTGAAACATAATTTATTTTATGGAAACAGTTTCCCATTTGCTTGGCATATGTAATTATATGAAATACACAAAGGCGAGGTATTAACAGTTTCATCTGTTGTTGTTGATATTGGAGACAGCATTTTTGCCATTCAAATGGTGCTATAATAGAAAATAATCGACTCGAAATTTGCAGCCCATTGTTGGTAATAACAAGCCTAATAAAAATGGTTCAGATAAAAATATATATTTAAAAAGACAAGATTCTGGCATTATAGATCGTTTAATTTTAGAAAAAATTTTTCAAATCGGACTAAATATAATAATAATATTATACAAATTATCCGTGGTACGGAAAACCCAAATAAAGCTTGTTATGCTACTGCGGCATTTCAGTGTCTTATGAATGTTCGATTCATAAAAGAGACCGTAATGAATAATACAGACAGCAGTATATTACAAAATTCATTCTTAAATTTTACGAACCCCCAATTAATGGGTACACTTGCAAACATATTAGACTTACGAGCTAAAATTTACGATAATGTAGAATAGCAAGATAGTGGAGACTTTTTGCGGCAGTTACTTGATTGTCCTTCTTTAATAATGATTAAACCAATGTTTAAACATATTATGTCGAAAATATTAAATACATAAATTGTGATTATCGATATAATACACAAATATCAGAAAACTTGATCTCCCAATTATATATTTCTCACGAAAGAAAATAAAAAATTAATGAGTTAGTAAGCTATAACTTTGGACAATGGAAAAATATTGAACGCAACGGCTATCGTCAATTGTGGATCTTCATTGCAAAATCAAACACTTATTCAAAACACGGGGCGAGTATTTACATTTTCATTTTGTTTAGTTAATGAAACAAATACAAAAATAACAAATTTTAATTTGTCACATATTTCACAAACTGAGCTTAAAGTTAATAGTAAAAGGTATATTATGAAGGCCATTATACAGCAGTTATACGTAAAGACAAATTATTTTTTAAAAGCAATGATGCCACAATATCGAAATGGGGTTGGCCCCGTAATATCAAAGATCTTTATATATCATTTTATACTCAACAGTAATTTTTTTGTGCAGTGAGTTAGAGTTTAACAGGTTAATTTAATTTAAGTTTATATTTTTGTTGGCGAAAATCACCGTATTGAATCCTCATCGAGGGTGCCGACTGGTAATGATGCTACCATGCCTGTACACTCTCAGGCGGCGATCAGCTAAGATTAAAAGTAAGAAGTATGTGTTTCGATTTTTTAATGTGATCGAAACATATATAGACGACTTTTTATCATGGTACAGGGGTACAATAAAAACACTGATATCAAATTTAAAAAAACCTCTTGACGAGGTAAAGCAACGGTGACGAACGTGCATGCAATGACCAAAATGTCTGATATCAATTTTAGAGAGGTAGTTAGAGAGGTGCTGTTGTGATAAAGAACCATACAATGGATAAAGGGAAAAGGAATATGAAACCGTTTGTTTAATAATTGAATATTTAAGTGGTGCGTTCTTACCTTTGGCTAGCGGTGAGAACCCTGCTATGCAGATTTTTGCTAACTTAGATTCGATTTATGAGAGAAGAAGCATGGCATCACAACTATCTCTGCAAAAGAAACGTTTAGCCACGAAATTAAAAGGCGACACTTCATTTCTCAATCATTTTAAGTTCTTCGATGATCTCATCACTGAACTTACCGCGTCAGGAGCAAAGTTAGATAATATGGATAAAATGTCCCATTTACTACTTACTCTTCCACCCAGTTATGATGGAGTTATAACTGCAATAGAGACATTTTTTGAAAATAACATAACATTGGAAAGATTGAACTTTTTTATGAAGAGGCAGCCGAATCAGAGTTTAAGTGAAAACAAAAGAAAATATGGACAGGCTCAGATTGCAACAGCAGCAATAACCCAACCGGAGCGTAGTATTGCCTTCATGTTGCGAAATGCAACTTCCAATTCAAAAACAAGCGAGGCTAAGTTTATCCTAGACTCAGGAACATCGGACCACCTTATAAATAACAGCATTGTTCTGCGAGTATGAGCGATTGCAATCAAATGTGGCCAACTCTCTTTTCTTCTGGTTGTTCGAAGACCATTTTGTCGTGTTCGGTGAAAAAAAAGGTCTTTTGCGTATGTATTGGTAATCCCAATTTGGTAAACATACATTCACACGCATAGGCAAGCAAATCGTTAAGTGTCAGTTTTGCAGACGAAATATATTAGTTGCGATTCAATGTTTGACGTGTAAAATATTTGTTGTGTAAAATGGGAAGAGACTTTAATAAAGAAGTGCACCAATTCTTTAAATTTAATTTGGAAGAGAACAAGTCGATTTGTAGTGTTTACGGTATTAAATAGTCCGATTAAATCATTCAACCAACTTAAGACGGCATTTAGTACGAACGCACTTGGAAGTCGACCAAGAACTACTATACTTCAAGAAAAAAATGATTCATTTGGTACGATTTTTTTTCCTAAAGTTCGATTTTGAGAACGAAAATTCTTGATTTAAGCGTGAAAAATTATTTTGGCACAGATGAAAAATACATAAATTATAAAAAAAATAATATTTTATTTTATGATTAGTTAAACTTATTATTTTTACGTCTTTTATTGAAGTGATTAAAAGGGCTAGGAGTCGCAACCGAGCCTTTCGGGTCAATTAATGCGACGTTTTACCCATTCAGATATTATCCAAATCGCAATACCACTGTTAAATTACCCTTGGTGTTTCGTAAATACAAGGTGTTTTTATAACAAAACTTAATAAAAACAAAAATTAATGAGTAAAAAACAAAAATTGTTGAGAATTATCGAACTCGGCTCGAACCCGGTACCCTCTCAGCCGAGAACTCTATCGTTGAGCTGTCCCCGACAAGGGATCGCGCGAAAATTTTCTAAAGTTCTGTTGTTGCTCCATGCTACTTTAAAAATCTCCCACAAATTTGAGCGCCCTCTAGTGGTTAAAACAAGAAACTGCCAATTGCTTGGGATACTTTTTTCGGAGTGCGGTCGCCGCCAGGCAAAGCGCCATCAGCTGTTTGTGAATTGTTTGGGAGTATTTTTTTCAGAGTGCAGTCGCGGCCAGTGGCCAGTTCTAAAAACTTTTTATTTAAATTAAATAAATTAAATGCATTATTTCTATTTATTGTTTTGTTTTGCGGAAACCGAAATCGGAAACCAAATATGTTTATGTATTGCTATCAATATGCACCTTAGCTTCACAGCTAGCATTATGGGTAGCTCTTCTTATCGAACTATATCTTGAGTAAGCGACTTTCTCAGATATGAACGATATATCAAAAGTTCGTTATCTCAAGGGCAATCTCTACATGCAATATGAATCGGATCGTTAAACACAATATTTATTATCATTTATAATAATATTTTTACAATATTTATTTATCAATGTTTTTTTTTTCTTAGGTTAGGTTAGGTTATGGCGGCGACGCTGGGGGAACATATAAGACCCCCCAGCTTCCACTAGAGCCGCTAGGGCTCCTTGTGCTACCGCATGGGCAAGGGATTCACTGAATTATTCTTGCTCCATAGTTTCGCCTCTCGCAGTCTTATTGCCGCCAGAGTGGCTACCTTTAGCCCCATCAGTTCCACTGGTAGTAAGTCAAGGATGAGATTTAGGGCGTCGCTTGGCGTGGCGCGTAAACTGCCTGTTATACAGACTTCCGCCATGCGGTGCGTCCTCCTGAACCTATCCCTGCATAAGGAGTTGTCCAGGGCAGGCCACCAGACCACAACTCCATAAAATAAGATTGGTATGATGATAGCCGTGTATAACCAATCTTTGGGGACATTCCCCATTTCAGGCCTACTGCCTTGCGGCAGGTATACAGTGCTATTGCCGCTTTCTTAGTCCTCTCTGCGGTGTTCAGCTTCCAGTCCAGTTTCCTGTCTAACGTAATGCCCAGGTACTTCGCACTACTGCTAAGAGTTAGAGTTTCCTCTATGAGCTTTGGAAGCCTAAGATTCGGTATTTTGTACTTCCCAGTAAACAGAACGAGCTCTGTATTGGACGTATTAACTCCCAGCCCCTTCCTATGGATCCAAGCTGACAGCACTTCAAGCTTTCCTGTCATTAGGTCGCATAACGTTTGTGGGAATTTCCCTACCAAGGCAATAGTAACATCGTCCGCGTACGCATTGACCTTACAGCCGTCACCCTCTAAGGATCGCAGTGGGTTGTTAACCGCCACGTTCCAGAGTAGTGGTGAGAGTACACTTCGCTGCGAGGTGCCCCTCTTGACGTATCTTCGAATAGACGAACCTCCAAGAGTCGCCTCGACACTCCTGTTGACCAGGATCTGCCGTATTAGGTGAACTGATCGGTCGCTTATTCCAAGTCCCGTCAGTGCGTCGCTTATTGAGCATGGCAGGATGTTGTTGAAGGCCCCTTCTATGTCCAGAAATGCCACAAGTGGATATTCATTAAGGTTGATCGCTCGCTCGGCGATCATAGTGATTTCGTCCAGGGCTGTCTCTGTCGATCAGCCCCTCTTATAGGCATGCTGAGAGCATGAGATGTCACCTGGGTTAATGGTTAGTTGGAGATGGAGACCTAGGAGTCTCTCCATAGTCTCAAGGAGGAAGGATGAGAGAATTATAGGTCTGAAGTCCTAAGGGGTGCAGTGGGATGGTTTGCCCGCCTTGGGTATGAATACAACCTTCGTACACAGCCACGCCTCTGGTACCATACCAGTAGTGAAAACTATGCTAAAGATCTTCTTGTTCCATTGCCTTAGGTTAATACCGGCCCTAGATAGCTGAGCCGGTAGAATGCCTTCCGGGCCCGGGATGTCGTTCACCGCCCATCCGGGTTCCTTATATAACCTATGTTGGGGGCTGTAATAGAGATGATTTTTCTTAGGCGGATTGGTGCGATACGCCAGGTTAAAGCTCTACGCGCGTTTTTCTTGAAGGGAACTAGCGCCGAGTTCCACCATGGAGGCTTCTTCGATCTGCTGCTACCTTTTCTTCTTTTGGGGCAGGCCCTGCGCCTTGGCACTTGCCACAGTAAGCTTTTCTACCATGGCGTTAAACCCCCTGTAAGTCTCGATATTCCCTGAAGGTGGTTCCCCTAAGTATCTATATAGTATGTTTTTGTAGAGCTTCCAGTTTGCCTTTTTAAGCTACTGCTTGCTTAGTGAAGTTTTCAAAATTTACCGCTGTTTCAACGTAGCGGTGATCTGAAAAGGAGTCTAGGGAGTCTAGAAGTCCTTGTCTAGGGCTCTCCAGCTGTTGACTGCGTCAGCCAGGGAGTACGAGAAAAGGGTATCAGTGCTTCCCCACTGTAGGTGATGAGCGTTGGCGTCGCATACTATTAGAAGGTTGATCTTTTTCCTTTCGCTACCTTCCACAAGTCGCCTGAGTAGCATATACGCCGAGCATATTCTAAGAGGGCCGCCTGGGCTTTCACGTAGCTGCGGCTTCGTGATCTTTGTTGTTGAAATTTTGGTAGCAAGAAAATGTTAAGGTCCTTTTTTGCGAAAATGCAAGCTTACTTTTTACTTGTTACATCGGCTGTGTCCTGTCTCCATTGATCCAGGGTTTCTGGATGAGGGCCATGTCAAATCCACTCTCTGCGAGATGGAGCAGGAGGGCGGCGGATGCCTCCTTACTGTGATGGAGATTGATCTGCAGGAGTGTCAGGGACATCCTTTAGATTCTCCACCCCAGTGGTCGTTTATTTCCAAGTCGATGCCTTTTTACTTGCTCCTCGCATCCGACTTGTAGATCCTCAATGTTATATACTCGAAACCGCACTTGATACGGTTACCGGCATCCTCCAGGATCTTCACGGTTTCCTGATTCAGTGTGAGGGCAACCTTCGTAACCACATCGCATTCTCCACCTTGGCGACCCTTCAGTCCGCCGTGCGGAATGTGAGGTTGCACATCTTCTGCATGGCCAAGATTGTAGTTGGGTTCGCCCGCTTTTTTGTCAGCCAGACGCGGGGCCTCGGTTTGCTGGGGATCTTGTTCCAGCCTATCGGCTCCTGGGTAAACCTCCCCCAGCGACGCAATCATGAGCTGGTAGAGGCTTACTGACCTCGCATCTTGGCACGCTATCACCTCGATACTACCTTGGTACCACCCTGCGTCTTCGCAGTCTCTTGAGCATCTCCTCAATGCAACGCCCATGCGCTGATTCACTTCCTTCCGCCAAAGCTCCTTGGGGATCAGGCCATCCTTCGAGCCCCCTCGAACCGGCGCAACTCGACTCCAGATGTTGGCCCTCTGTGTGGAACTTTGCCATCCCAGCATCTCCTTGGCCTCTACCTGCCTTGGAGTTCCGTTCTCCACTATTTTTGAGGATTGAGGATTGAGGACAAGAGGATTGTTGTTTTTGTCTAACAAGGTTCCTCGGGCTCAATCAAAAGTCCAAAAAATGTATAAAATATACCAATGTGAATTTCCTTAAATCCAAAAGTTAAACATGATACGATCTACTGATTTCAATAAGAAAAAAAAATCTCCCATAGGAAAATGTTTGGGGAAAAAGCATAGATGCACGAAAATAAATGAATAAAATTAAAAATTTAATCTTTGGATGAATATTCCAATATTATGGTAGCTGCCATTTTTTTCAATAATGATATAAAAAAAAAATGTATCAATAATGATAAAACAATTATGGCCAACGCGGTTGCACGGCCTACATAATTCAATATATGGTCAAATTCTATCAATTTCTTCTCCTAAGTGTTCCGCGGAAACTTTGAATGATGGAGCCTATGTTTGTTATGGACTTTGGCCTTTCTTATTGTAAGTTGAGCTCTAAAAACACTTGATTTATAGATTTATTAAAAGCAAATAGTTCGAAAATTAGAGGAAAAATAAATGAAAAGTTAACTTCGAGCGGAGCAGGTTAATATAACCTCGCAGTTAAGTAGCAGCTTATATGATTCGAAATATCGGTCGGTTATAGTTCCCTTTGAGAATTTCACTGCCAAATTATATTTAAAAAAAAAATGTTGGAAAAGGTCACAAGCATCTTTAAAAATACCAAAATTGTGTCTTTTCTGATCGTTCAGTAATATGGCATATATAGGATATAGTTGGCCGATCCTTATAAAATTTGTTATTTTTATCTTAACGAAAAGAAAGAACTTAAGCATTCAACTGTGATGAAGGAGTGTAATAGGCGGGCACGATAGATTATAGATTATCGTCCACGGTAGCACGATAGGGACGAATTCAAATTTTATATTTTTAGGAGTTTTGGTAATATAATTTAAGCAATTAGAATATTCCATGCACAGCACATAAATGAAAGAGCCATTTTTGTAATTCCTCAATATTCGTGCGCAGGCGTCAGCACGTCGGAATATCATAAAAAGAAACTGAGCACGATGGCATAATATTTAGTAATAACGATGAGGTCGGCCGAATTACTAGTACTTGTGAGTGCCTGGTTCTTACTTGCCGAAAGCAGCATAGTGGGCAAAGATGTCTGGCTTCCAACTGGCCACAAAGTTGGAAATACTAGAAAAATTTCAATTCCCGATTGTGTTGAGTTTACCATTACGACAAATGCGTGTCGTGGATTTTGCGAATCGTACTCAGTTCCCTCAATCCACCAAGCCACCAAAACCTGTCGTGAGTGTTGGGCAATGCTGTAACATGATGAAGTCCGAGGAGGTATGCTAAAAACTATTTTAATATGAATGCAGAAAATAATAATGCCGTTTTTAGATACAACGTCGTGTCTTGTGTATTGAGGGCATTCGTAGCGTTACATTTAAAAGTGCCCTATCATGCAGCTGCTACCATTGTAAAAAAGACTAAAAATATAAAAAAATGCTTATAATGAAGTGCACCACTTATTAAATTTTATTGAGAATGATTTTTTTTTTCATAAAAATAACAATACGATACACGTATATACATAAATTTGAAATTTGTAAATAAAATATAAATTTGTTATTGTACTTTAAAAAAAATTTTAACAAAAATATGAAAGGAAGGATTTGCGTATGACACCAAAAATAGCCTATTGAAAATGTGAACAATTTTTTGACTATTTTTTTGAGGGTTTTATGTGTTTTTTATTTGATACCTTTTTCCAAAATTGTCATATTCGATAAATTGAAATATTTATATTTTTATTTAAATAAAATATAAAATTCATAAATATATCTATTATCGAAGAGAACTGCGTAAGTATAAAACTTATCTGGTTAGCATATGCGTCCGACATAGGCATTTTTATGACTTCCCGTTTCGCATGCGCTTTCTTATTATTTGCGCTTTTGGGACCTTTGATAGAGTTTCTGCGCCGGTCATTGAGTGACCGGCCGCTGCGCTTACGTTGTGGTTAAACTGACCCATTAATTAAGATTAAAATTGGACTTGAAATTGTTTAATTCAGCCGCTATCAAAAAGCTGATAGCGTTGCATTGCTCTTGTGCGCCCCCTGCGGCGCAGTAGATAAGCTTTTTTGTAAATATATCGAATTGATAAGTGAAGTCGAACGCACGTATTTCTTATTTGAATTCATTTTCGATTTTGTAAATTTTCCTACAGTCATTCAAAATCTTAAAGAGAGGTAAAAAGTATTCTTAAACTATTCCGCAACGATCCCCAATATGTCTGATTCTGTTCGGCATATAGGGCTTATAAACTCGGCTTAAAAAATACACATTTACACATCCTACACACCTACACAGGAAACCTACACATCTGCACCTGCAAAATCCTAACGCGGGATTTTTCAATAACCAACGTTGCATTACTCAAGATAATCGGAAAAGTATTTAATAATAAATATAACGTGAAATTTTCCCATCGCCTCTCTCTCCAGAAAACCCAATATTATAAAATACCTTTCTAACCTTAAATACAACTGCGAAACGAGCACCTCACTTAACTTCCGCTACTGGCGGAAACGCATCATACAAGCAAATACAACTTTCAAAAGAGGCTATACAATCTACCGCACAGATCATCCAGATGGGAAAGCCCACGGCGGAGCTGGAGTTCGAATCAGAGAACGCATTAAACATCATTTTCACAGAAGGTTTGCAACAAACTTCTTGCGGGCCACATCGATACAAATTCAGTCAAGTAACGGAAGCCTTTCAATCGCTGCCGTTTACTGCCCTCCTCGTTTCTCAGTCTCGGAAGGACAATTTACGGAATTCTACAATTCACTTGGGGATCGTTTTATAGCCGCAGGAGACTACAACGCTAAACATACGCGCTGGGGAACACGTCAAGTGACTCCCAAAGGAAAGCAATTGTACAATGCAATTATAAATGTGAGAAATAAACTGGACTCTGTTTCCCCTGGAAGCCCCACATACTCCCAGACCTTATTGATTTTGCAGTGACAAAAAACATACCTTGCAATCTAATAAGTGCCAAAGCAGTCTTGGATTTATCATCAGACCACTCGCCTGAGCTTTTAATGCTTCTTCAAAGCCCAGAAATAACCGAACACCCCTTCAGCCTGACGTCGCCAAAAACGAACTGGCTTAAATAAAAAAAGTACGTGAGTGCCCACATAGAACTCGCCCCGGGGCTCAACATGGATTCGGACATCGACTACACTACGAGCTCCCTGGAAGAAGTACTCGTTGCTTCAGCTAAAATCCCTAGCCCTCAAGGGAAGGCAGTAGACCGAAACAAATACTACAAATCCAATCAGCAAATCGTGATTGGCAAAACAGCAGATCACCAGCAACGCCTTAAGGAAGCTCTTCACCAACAGGAAGAAAATGCACAGCTGAGGTACATCCAGTATCTTTCGCCAACAAGCACAAAGTATCCCCTGTGGAGGGCCCACCCAAATCTTAGCGCCCCAATTGTAACGACCACCCCGACGAAGACCGAGCTGAAGCATTCGCTACACATCTCCAAAGTGGCTTCCAGCCAAACCCTGCCTCAAAATCATTCCTCCTGCCAGTAATTCAGCCAAAGGCTACCCCTCAGCCAACTGAGATTATGAGCGTAAGAATGAGAGTTAGAATGAGTAAGATGCTCTCTGGGGCCTGCTGGGGTCTTACGTAAGATATTTTTGCGTCAATTTTCGTTGTATGAAATGAGTAGTCTATATATGTTGTATAGTTATAATAACTAATAGCTTGAAAAAATAAAATATTGAATTCTACAAAAAATTCTTTGGTCAAAATAATAGAAGTGAATATTTTCATAAAATATTAAACCCAAAATAAATTTTCTAGGACTATTAGGTAGGACTATTTGGACTATTTATGACTGAAATTTGGCTTGCATAACTAGCAATCCACTGGCAATCCAATCCGCTTTTTTTTGTTGGCTCATATTTTTTGCATGCTTTATATCTCTAAAAGAACAACTAATAATATTCGTTTTTTGGACATACGTTTTGGTTTTCTGTATTAACTTTTATATCAGATTTCGCTTCTCGGCAGGACTTTTGTTGGTACGTACCATATTGTTAGGACCTAATACAAGAATCTAAAACGTTTAAAGACTGTTTCACAACATCCTAACGTATTATTTAAACTTAAAAATCTAACGAAAAATAGAATAAATTTCACTAATTTCCCAATTTTATTTGGCACTGTTATTATTTTGACCATTTGACCAGGTTTATAACTTAAAAATACATGGAAATGGAGTATTTATTGAAATGAAACAAAATTTTATTTGACAAAGCATCACTAATATTATTCTTACCACATCTGTATGTACAGTTGCGAAAATATAAACAGCACCACTAGTTCAAACAAAGTTTAAATGGTCGCTGTACTCTCTTACTTAACATTTAAATAAAACTCAATAAAAACTAGAATTGAAACAATTTATGAAAAATTTTAAGTTTTTACAATAGTGTCAAAAAGGTGAAAAATTTACGAAATAAATAGCACCACTGTTAATATATACCATTTATAAACTAGTTCTATAGATATAATTTATATCTGCACAACAAAAGTTAGCAACGACTTTTTGGAAATGGCCGCCAAAAAGGGGTTATTCTTGTAGCATGTAGCAAGTTTTCGAATTCCTCATACTATTTTCAATAGTTTTGGCTATTTAAGAAAATAAATTTAAAAAAAAAAGGTCCCAATTTTTTAAGCCGAAAAACCGCCGATCAATCGAATTAAATAATATTATAAAAAAAATGTTGATAATGTTTGAGAGTTGTGGCTAGATAATAAAGAGTTCTGTAGGTCATACATAATATTCACAAAGGTCATATTCACAAATTAGTTTTCGGAGGCAAAGGTGAGTGCAGCGTATTATATAGTCGGGAAACTTAACTATACCGTTAACAGCGCGTCAGTTTCTTAAACTGGAAATATTCTTATGAACGAGAGGCTAAATTTTTTTTTGTACTACTTTGGGGCTATATTTTACATTTATTTCAATTTGTTTATTACACCTTACAACTTTTTATAAATCTTTTCAGGTAAAGCTCTTGCTCTTAGGCGCTGGGGAGTCGGGAAAGTCAACTTTTCTTAAACAAATGCGTATAATACATGGGGTTAATTTTGATCCTGATCTGCTGCGCGAATACAAACATGTGATATATCAAAATATTGTTAGAGGTAAGTTTTAGGTTGAATTTTTCTACATACAAATTGTTATTTACACAATAAAAACCCATGATTAAAAGGTATGCAAGTACTTTTGGATGCTCGAAAAAAACTTAATATATCGTGGGGCACTGATGGTCAAGAACATGACGTTAACTATGCCAAACTATTAGAATGTAATGCAATAGAAGCCCTCAAGTTTTTGGAATATGCGCCACTTATTCAACGATTGTGGAAGGATCGTGGCATTCGAAGAGCTTTCGAACGGCGTCGAGAATTTCAAATTGTAAGCTGTTTTTTTTTTTAACCTTAAATTTTTTTTGCAATAATACTTTTTAGAGCGATTCTGTTAGCTATTTTTTAGACGATATTGAACGGTTGTCGAAACCAGATTATGTGCCAACACATAAAGATATATTGCATTGTCGAAAAGCAACCAAAGGTGTATACGAATTTTGTGTAAAAATACAGGTGAGCATTTTAGTATTGGTTTCATATTGGTAAAAAAGAAATTATATTTTTTACAGAACATTCCATTCGTATTTGTTGACGTGGGAGGACAGAGAACACAGCGTCAAAAGTGGACTAAATGCTTCGATACTTCTGTTACATCGATCATATTTCTTGTGTCTAGTTCAGAGTTTGATCAGGTTCTTGCGGAAGACAGGTAACTTGTTTTAATCTATCTTCTTAATTTACTAAACGTATATATATTTTTTTTTGTTTTAGAAGAACCAATCGTTTAGAGGAATCTAAAAATATATTTGATACTATTGTCAACAACAACACGTTCAAAGGAATTTCTATAATTCTTTTTTTGAACAAAACAGACTTACTCGAGCAAAAAGTACGTAATCCTGAGACTGACATACGCTGGTATTATCCTCACTTTAATGGAAATCCACACTCACTTCTCGATGTCCAAAATTTTATTCTGCAAATGTTTATGAGCGTACGTCGCACGTGTAGTTCCAGTACAATTTACCATCATTTTACTACTGCCATAGATACCCAGAATATTCATATAGTCTTTAATTCGGTTAAAGATACTATTCTTCAACGTAACTTAAATGCTTTGATGCTGCAATAGAAATTATGTAACTATTTTTTTATGTTAGACTAACCATATATATAACAAAATTTGATATGTATGTTATGCACGCAACATGAAAAGTGCTAGGTGTCAGCATATTCAATTTTATAAATGGTCGTCCACCACCAATTGTTGTTACATTTTTTTAACATATAAAATATTAAAAAAATTTGTATTACATTGTAAAAAAATGAATTTATATCGTATTAGTTTTTAACGGTAGAATTTTGTTTATTAGGTTATATTCATCTATGCGTAGATGTTACTTTCATGATTTCTTATAAAAATCTAAATATATAATTTATTACGTAAAATACTGCTGCTTTGTAGTAAAATTTGAACTTAAAATTCTGTGATATTTATAAAGGGATACTTTTGCGGGAATTAAAATTATCCTTTTTTAACCTAAAAATTCAAAGAATTCGAAATCATGTGAAGAATCAATACTTTTTAAATGCCTGCAAATAATAATCAACATAAATGTTCAGTTAAATTTCAATAATTTATTTGAGTTCCGAAATTACAACAAAGCACAATGTCTGTAGCTAAGAAGCTTTGAACCCATACAGTCATTCGAAAATTATAATAAATAATGTGGGCAACTGACAGAGTTAAACACAATAGAATTTCTGATAATGAGCCGTTTTAGCTAAATATAATATTGACATATTTGCGATGTGGCTGATTGGCCCATTAATTATTTTGTTATTAATACCACCGTCGAAAATACTTGATAACATCTTTACTTGGAGGTACATATATATGCTGGTTTGCGCAAGCAATACTTCTTTTCGTCCAATTGAATCCGGCCATCAATGGTAGATGTTTTTAATGAATTGGAAAAGGCATAGTACTTGGAAGACATCGCTTTATCTGCCCGAACAGAAATGATTATTCTTTTCATCGTTTACTTATAGTGTTTTTCTTTATTGAACAGAAAAAGCTAAATACTTCCAGTTATCCAGTTTTCTTTTTCGCTGGACGAAAGCGCAGATATTATTAGTATTTGCCAACTTATCATCTGTGTAAAAACAGTTGCTAAAAATCCAGTTTGTTTTGATCATAACTTTTTGACCTCTTCATGTTTATGTCACAGGGCAGAAATGGTTGGATCTACTATTGACGAAGGTGTTGTATTTCGTGTATTCAAAGTTTGAATTTAACACAAATGGAACGCACCGATTTGTATCGATGGAGCAGCCGTCATAAATATTTGACGACGACATATTAACCAGCAATAACAATGGTTATAAATGGGGATTATAAATAAATGGAATTTATTGCCCCTCCTTCCATTTTTTTAATCTACCAAGAGTCCCTATCCCTTTTCGCTAAAAAAAAAAACAAATTGATTCATGTGATGAAAATTTAGGTACAAACTATTTGTTTGGTCATTGAGTCTTTTCAATGACCTTTTCCTTTTTCCAAAATAACAAAAAGGAATTATTTATTTCAAAACGTTATAAAAATGTTTATTTGTACGCATATGAAATGGAGCGCGAGAAAGCTCCGATTTAGAATGCGTCTTCACTGAGATAAAGTATACAAGTACAAGATAAAGTATACAAGCCTTAGAACATAGGCCGGGCGAAAACTCGTTAACTTAATGCTAAAGATAAAGCCCGTTGAAGCCGAGCGGCCGAGAAGAGTCGTCTTGCGACCAACAATAGCGATAAGATAAATATAACAAATATGAAATGACAAACTATAATTATTATATTTTAGTGATAGTCTATGCTGTGGCTGCTGCCTGACCCGACATTCCCCCCCATTTGAGGCCTGTCCTTCAACTTCATCCTTAAGGGGCAGTTGGAGAAAACGTAGTCACTGCTTGGAAGTTCCAGATGCGGTTCTATTATCGGCCACTTGAGACACTCCATCCTGGCCGGGGTCTAGATCCATACTTCTCCCCAACGGCCACTTCATAATATGAGCTGTGGGCGCGATTGACCTTCTCTCCACGTGTGGCCGGAAAAACTTTGGATCGGCTAAGGTGAGGTTGGCCGGAATATTCCAGCTGGAGACGTCCAAGCTGAAACTAGGCTGGAGATCCGTGATGTTGGGGGCGATGACAGCGTTGACAAAGGCCGAATATTCGGAGCAACGGGAACGCAGGAGCACATAGACAGAGAATTCGTCAGTCGCGAAGCCAGTGTCGCCAATTCCAGACACTACCATGTAAGATCCGAAAAAGAATGTTCGCTGTAGCCAGTAAGGCTATCTCTGCGACCTCGGGCAACTAGTGCATTAGCAGCGGATGGTGAAGCGCTTATTGGCTCGGCGCCCTCGGTTGTGGCTGACGTAGATGATACAATAGAAGGCTGGCTACAGGATGATTGTATTTCCAAAAATTGCAACAGGCTGTGATGCCTCCTCCCACAACTGCGACAATTAGCAGCGAGGCACTCACGCAGGTGATGGCCAGGTTGGAGACATTTTCGACATAGACCGAGTCGCCTAGCCTCACCAAGGCGGCTCTCAGGGGCCATTAACAGACATCTGGGGCATGCAAACACTACGTTGGACCACCCACCACATAATAAACAAGTAGGGGAAGGTGAATTAGTGACGATAAAGGACGATCTACTATTATTTAAGACTCTACGTCTTCCCATCTGAGTGCCTGGCACGTAGGCGGTCATGGCCACATCCATAGCCTCCAGAGTCCTGCACCGCTGCTCCAAAAATTCTGCCATCGACTCCCAAGTAGGGATGAGGTTTTGGGCATTTTGCATTCCTCCCACTTGACATTCCTCCAGCTGGGTCCAACCGTTGAAGGATCACTTGGACAATGATACTGCTGGCGATCTGCATTGTCGTCCCCAAATTTTGCAAGGCTCGCATGTGGGCATTAAATTTATCGGAAAGCCCTCGAAGCGATGCCACTGAGCCACCTTCCAATAGACTGAGGTCCAGAATCCCGTTCACATGAGCCTGAAATATTAATCGACGGTTATTAAATCGTTTATCCAGGAGACGCAACGCGACATCATAATTCTCCTCGGAGATTTCCAAGGAACGAACTGTTTCTAATGCTGAGTCCCGAAGACAAGATCGAAACCTCTGCAGCTTTTCCACCTTACTTATTTGAGGATTGCAGCCCACGATCGTTGAGAAAGCCGAGTGAAACTCAGCCCACTCCGAATATCCTCCTCTAAAAGTAGGAAGAGAAAGAGGAGGCAAGGCTTGAAAACTCCGACTGAGCGCTGAGTCCACCTGAATACTGGAAACTCCTCTGGCAAGGGTGGAATGGGCAGCCATTTGAGCTGAGTGCAACGACGTCTCGTGCTCGATTTCGACATGCATCGTCGCTACAAGCTCAGGCACTGTCCATCGCAAGTCGCTGCTTATCTCAGCAATATCCAACTCTTCAAGCTCCCCGTGGATGGCCTTAAAATCCTCGTACATGGCGACCAACTGGCCTTGACGCACATGGAGCATCTTCCACCCACATAGCATCTTCCACCTTTGACATTGGCTGCAGGGCGCCTTGGATCCTCTTCAAATCCTGGAGGATACCCTTTGCCTTGCATTTTAAAATCGCACTCCGAGCTGGAGTGGGTTCTCCTGTGACGGCGCCGCTGCAGTTCATCGCCATTATAATTGAAATACGTGAATTTGAAATAAAGACCCGCACAAGTTAATGTTGGCGCCAAAATTATAGTTCTTATTTATTTTATTATATTTAATTATAATTGTGCGCGGCGAACACGATTTATCCCACTGTGCGCTCAGAACCGTACACTGAGTTGTGGAATGTATATATATATGAACGCTTGTGTGAGGCGAATGCACTTGCAAGTGGAACGTATGTATGTATGTTATAATTAGCGGACCGGATAGCAATTGTATTGCATGTTTATGTATTTATTTATATTATTAAACGATTTATATTATTTTTATATTTATATTTATAAATATAAATATATTTATATTTATATTATTAAACACAAAATATTTGTTTCCAGACACTGATGCACTGTATGCAGTTGCTGTTCAAAATGCACATACAAATGTTAAGACACTGCGCAAAACTAAACCGAATATATTTGCACTAGTTACATTTAATGTTCGTGAAATTGTTAATTTTATTAATTATATCACGTCGGGGTCACCAATGTTTGGTCATTGAGTCTTTTCAATGACCTTTTCCTTTTTCCAAAATAACAAAAAGGAATTATTTATTTCAAAACGTTATAAAAATGTTTATTTGTACGCATATGAAATGGAGCGCGAGAAAGCTCCGATTTAGAATGCGTCTTCACTGAGATAAAGTATACAAGTGGGCCCGCCTTAGAACATAGGCCGGGCGAAAGCTCGTTAACTTAATTCTAAAAATAAAGCCCGTTGAAGCCGAGCGGCCGAGAAGAGTCGTCTTGCGACCAACAATAGCGATAAGATAAATAGAACAAATATGAAATAACAAACTATAATTATTATATTTTAGTGATAGTCTATGCTGTGGCTGCTGCCTGACCCGACACTATTAACAAATTAAGAGGTGGGCTAATGCTTTGTCTCACAGAAAGTTAGTTTAAGGAGTTTCTAAAAGGTATCAATGCAGAATATGGCGACCTTTTAAAGGTTTTAATATACCCTAAAGAATGGTGGTTCAGAAGGGAAAATGCTTTTTAAAAACGCTGGAATTAACGCAACTGATCTCCTCATATCTATAGAATACCTGGAATTTTTAATTCTCTTGGCTTTCATTTGAATATTGATATTGATATTAATAAGTCCGTCGTAGACGTAAAAAAAATTAAGACGTTAAAAAACGCGGATCTTTATATGTATGCGTGCTCACTCATTCACATACACTGTTTCATTTGTGTGCGTTCGATTTCGTTTTGAAGACAGTTAAAATTTTAGATTTTTTTTTAACTTTTCAGGCTTGCTACCCTAAACAAATGGTTGTATTATTTTGACATACATTTTATACATGTTTAGAAATTTGATTAGGTGGATCAATTTAGCCGCGGCGAAACCTTATTGATGATGCGCTTTTCTACGACTGAACAACCAAAAACTATCTTAAATTAATTTTTTATTCATAAGATTGTTTGCGCAGCATGTGCCCCATGATGGACTTAAATTCTAGGCTAAAGTCATTTCCGTTGAGTTAGAAACCGCCATTCAGCTTCGGATGTGTGTCGCACTGTCTCTACGGAGGCATTGCAAGTTCTGTTTGGAGCAGTTCCCCTTGACTTGGAGATACGGCGTAGAGCCGTAAGCTATAAGCTCTAGAAGGGGCTGCCATTGCTGCAGGATGAATGGCTGTAGCGTGAAATCTCTGGGGGGAACATGAAGAGATTAGGGCAGTCAATGCCCTCAATGCCTTAGTCTATGTTGCATGAATATGTCCTGTCGGACTGGCAAGCCCGATGGGATGAGAGTGAGAATGGGCGGGTCTCTTACGAGTTCATTCCAGATATCACGTTCGTTGTCTACCGACCGGACTTTGGTTTTAACCTCAATGCCGAGTTCTTGTTGACTGGCCATGGATCGCTGAATGCATTCTTGCATAATTGGTACCTGGCAGACAGTCCGGAATGCCAGTGCGGCTCGGGAGACGAGACCTGGTAACATGTTCTCTGTGAGTGTCCGCTGTATGACGATCTTCGAGATTTGGGCGGGTTGGGTGTGATTCAGGCAGACTGGGGGACTTTGACTTTGTCAAGTGCTCTCTACAAGCGATAGGGTTGATAGGTTGAATGTGTTTGCGAGAGCCGTATTCAGTCGTCGACGAATGCGTTGATTTGTAGATGCCGGGATGTGTTAGGGGTGAATGGTGTGTGAATCAGGATCGAGTGAATAGGTGTGTGGAAAGTTTCGCCGGGGTCCCCGAGCTTCATGTTAGCTAAAACTCTGAGTGATTCGTTGAGTTGCACGAACCTGACCAGAGGATTTTTCTGGTATCATGGGTGATCCGCCTTGGCACAAGCCCTTAGGGGTTGTTGGGAACATAGCTGACCGCCTTCGAGCGGTCTGGTCACTGACCAGCAGTGATTGCCGCGGTTTGCGGAAAAGGAAGGTATAGTCCTCACCTTCGAACAGTGAGAAAGCCATGTCCATTAACATCATAGATAAATGTGGACATGGTGAATATGCACTTTCTATCCGGGGCCACCGAACCGTGACTGCTCTGGAGTCAAAATCGGTAGTGTCCTTGTTGGTACGGCGCCTGACCGGAGGCTGTGATAATTTCTGGTACCACGGGAGCCAGCGCCCACGGAACTTGTTCCATCCTGGCTATGGTTGAGGCCCCTTAGGGAGTTATGTGGTGGTTTATCACCCAAATGCCGGTAGAGCCCTTAGGCTCGACGTGGAGTTGTGGTATAAACCGGTTGTCGTGATCCCACAGATCGGAAATGTCGATAGGCGATGTAGATAGGCCGATATCCTTAACCTTAGGTCCTTAGGTCCATCCTTAAGTCATGACCCGAACAGATTTCCATTCGGTATCCGGCGGAACATGGTTTCAAAGGGGCGCGATTATGCCAACATGGCAGGTGTTCACGTTAAACCATTCCGACTTTTATAAGGGGGGAGAGTACACCTCCCTAAAAAAAGGGGCGCGTATACCTTGTCGTTGAACGCTTTTTCAACTATAGTGACATTCTCATAGAGAGCTGCCTCTGGAATCTACCTTTCCTATACAAGTGTTGTGAGCAAAAAAATGAGCGCGTATTCCTTGTCGTTGAACGCCTTTTCAACTATAGTGACATTCTCATAAAGAGCTGCCTCTTGGATCTACCTTTCCTATACAAGTGTTGTGAGCATTCAGGTTGTTTGGAGGAGGCCTCTCACTGAACCTCTCCATTGTCTTCAGGAGGAAAGGGGAAAGACTGATTGGTCTGAAGTCCTTTTCCTTGTCTGAAGGAAGTAGGAGTGAAAAAAAAACTTCGTGCGCAGCCACTCCTCAGTTATAAAACCAGTTCGATATATTGTACTAAAGATTTTGATAATCCATAATTGATAATCCTTACGTTAACCCCGACTTTGGTTGTTAGGGCCGGGAAGATTTAAACCATTGATTGTCTAGATGGGATTCTTATGTTGCGTTAGTTAGGACTCTAAAGACTCCTGGCTGATATAACCTACGTTTGGGGCTGTTTATGAGAGGATGTTCCTCAGAGGCGAGTTTTCTTGTTGCGATCCCAGTGAGCTGGGAAATCGAAGATTGTTTCCCCACTGATTGTAATGGGCGTGTATATTGATCAACTTCCGTATGATTCGGTCGACCCTTTTTCGCTGTCTTTCACCAGCTATATACGCTGATCATATTCCTAGGGCCCCCTATCGCTTCGGCTACATAGTCTTCGTTACTGAAATTGGCGAGCAAAACCTCCACCTTCCGTCGACGTCTGCTTCTTCGCACTCCGTCCGGCCTTCTTATCAAGGGTATTTTCGGACATTGGTCGCCTACGGTTTTCTTCTCCCACTGATCATCTCGGCCTGGTCCAGGGAGGACACGGACGATGTATTCGCCATCATTAATATGAAGGCTGCACTTTTTCTGCCCTTTTAAAAGTCGTTTCGCATCTGTGGGTGCCGGGATTTACCTTGGTGACTTCGCCGGATTGTTTTGAGTACGTTTGATTTGAGTTCTCCTTTTTTGGGGAGCTTCGCCATTCCATTGAATCCAGTTACTGCAGTGATCACAGTTACGACACTTTTGTACCCGTTGGCTAACGGCCTGACCACTGACTTAAACATCAAATTTTGAACATGTACATAATTTTGCTTCGTACTATGTATTCCTATATAAATATATATATACAGTGTGCGCCATCTTAAGGTTCGGAACAAAAAAACAAAAATTCATTGAAAATGTTTTGTGTTTATTTAGATTTATCCTTTAAAATTCATTGAGTTAGTATTTGAATACAAAATCGACCAAATGGCCACCTTTGCTCTTGACGGCGAAAAGTGTCCCTTTTTAAGGAAACTGTCACTCTCGTCGTGTAATGGTTTCTCATGAATGACGTGAGGATTCACAGTGCTTCAGATGAGGCAGTTCTCTTTATTGACTTCGCCAGACAGGTTGAAATGCGCTTCGTCGGGCATTAAAATTTCATGCAAAAAATTGGGCTCCGTTTTGAGAATCTCGCCTACTTTTCAGCTGTAGGCCAAAGGCTTGTCTTCTTGAAACCTTCAAAATAAGCCGCATCGTGGTGCCCCTAACTTTTTGATGCTGCGAACGCCGCCGGTACTATACGGTTGGGTTCTCCTCAACACTATTCCGTACATCCGCTATAACAGCATTGAAACTTCTCGGAGCTCGGTTGTGTGGCTCACTGTTCGCCACTGAACCGCGTTCAATAAAACTCTCATCCAAATCATCGATTCGGTGCCGCCGTGCCTATCATACCGCCTGTGTTGATTTGCCCTCTGAGGCTAAAAAACTTCTAATAAACATTCCAATCTTACTGTGGCAATGTAATAGTTGCGTCATTGGAAACGACTCTCATTCAAAAATTTGTGAGCTTAATAATAAGGTTCTGGATCTGGAATCCCTTTACCTGAGCCTTAATGCGAAATTGGATCATGTTCTTGAAAGTTCGTCTGGACTCATGGCTGCTTCAGAGGGGTCTCTAGTTGGAAATAAAAAGACTTCTGTGGCCCAGGTCCCCACTGCGTCAAAAGCGGCTGTCCCAAGAATGAAGAGGAATAGCCCTAACTGGCACATTGTTAGACATGCACCCAGCTGTGCGCGGCTCCAAGTTCTTCCCTCCTTAAAATACCTGCACATTGGTAAATTTGCAACGGCTACCCAACCGGCGGCACTGTGCAAATTTGTCACTGATAAGTTGTACCTGGACCCCAGTGATTTAGCCTGTGCTAGATTGGTTAAAAAAGATGCTGATATCAACGTTCTCAAATTCGTCAATTTTAAATTGAGAGTTCCCGAGCAACATTTCCCCGCTGTCTTCAATGATGATTTTTGGCCTATGTCGGTAAAAGTCACTCGTTTTCATCAGAGCCTGCTTAGGTTATTGACCTCCATGCGAGACTCCCACGACAACAACAACTGATTCAAAGGTGGGCTGTTTGCATACTATCTTCACTTGTGGATCTCCAGCAACAACAAAGGGTTCGAGATCGTGTTATTGGGAGCCCTTCTCTGTTCATCTTTATATCTTTCTTCGATAGGCTGTCCACTGTGAGATTGAACACTCGTGCTTTTTGGCGACTGGAGGAACTGTTTGTTTACATCTTGGTCTGGAGCGTAGAGCATCGCTACGCGTGGATGCTCAAAACTATAATCACTCTATATCTTTATATTTACCTGTCACTGGATTCGCACAGCGACTGGACATTCATTGGTCCAATTTGGAGTTTAAGGAAAATTTATGTGTGTCCACGTTGGCTATCTTGGAAGCTATGCGTTTGGGATATGCGGCCTCTTGCATCCGGACCCTGCCAGTGCCTTCACATTTACCCCCCAGCCGCCCAATTCCTACGGTGGACCGCATGGATTTTGCTGCATGGGCTCTAATAAAAGCTTAAAAGTTTTCTTCCAAAATATATCTGGAATGCGGACCAAATCCCGCATGGTGCTCTTGAATTCTACAGTCTGTGATTTTGATGTAATCATTCTCGTGGAAACATGGCTCAATAGCAACTTTAGTTCCTGCGAGTTCTTTGATCCCAACTTTTTTTAAATATTTGGAAAAGATCGTGATTCATCCAGCACCCATTGTGAGCGAGGATGTGGTGTGATTATCGCTATCGGACGATCCCTGCTGGCCCCGTTGGTTAGCCTTCCGGTTGGCGACCCTATACCGGATCAGCTAGCCGTCTCAATCCAGGGCATTCAGGGCCCAACGGGAGCTCTATTATTTGGTCTTGGGACCCAGCAATGTTCACCAATCGCATGAAATCGTAGTCTTGGATGATATTTTTAGCATGGGCTTCTCCCAAGTAAATAATATTTATAATGATTTATCGAAAGTTCTGGATCTAATATTTTTAAACAATATCGTACATAGTAAAGTATAAATTTGTAATGTACCATTGAGTCCGTGTGATATGCAGCCATTTTTGATACACATTGAATTTTATAGTTTTCTGCCTTCCCCAAATGAGTCTAACCTTTCACTTATTAATACTGCTATTGTAAGTTTTGATTGTGTTTCCCTGTTTTCGGATGGCACGATTGATGAGTGTTATACTAAGTTTTTGATTGCTATTTTCAATATTATTGACAATATAATAGAAGGGACAAATTTTATAAGCGATTTTTAAAGACAGGGAACAAAATGCTGGTGAGACGTACCGGCAATACAATCGGGAGTTTGAATTCCTCAATAAATTTCTATATAACCAATATATTTCCGATGTTGAAGCGAGCCTCATATCCAACCCTAAAGCGTTTTGGCGGTTTGTGAACGGGAAAAAATATACTATCAAAATTACCTCGATCACGCACATTCATAAAGGTGGCAGTAGGGAGACGTAGCAGACGTCATAAACTATCGTCCTATCGCCAAGATATGTAATATTGCCAAGTTACTTGAGCGTATAGTCACCAAAAAGCTAACATTTTTTATTCGTAACCTTATTTCTCACAATCAACATGGATTCTTGCCTGGGCGATCCACCACAACTTAGTGGTTTTCTCTAAGCACTGCCTTGAAGCCTTTGAACGCCGATGTCAGGCTGATGATATTTATACAGACTCTCTAAAGCCTTTGATAAAGTTTGCCACGGAGCCCTACTTGCTAAACTGTTCAGATTAGGCGTTCATTTCTCCTTGTTATTTTGGTTGGAGTCTTAATTGGCAGTCCAACCAGGCCACGTTCCCATTGGTGATACACCCTCGAGTCCCTTCATTGACTCATCTGGCCTTCCGCAAGGTAGTTCTTTGGGGCCGCTCCTATTCATCATATTCAAAAATGACATCTCCTCTTGCTTTTTTTATTCGAACTATCTGTTATACGCGGATGACCTTAAAGTGTTTAAGGCTGCATTAGAAATAGCTATCTGCTGTAGGAGGATTTGCGCCGAGTCTCTTCGTGATGCACCCTCAATCTTCTTCCTCTAAATTTATTAAAATGTCATTTTATTCGCTATAGTAAAGCGGCGCTTGATATTTGTACTGCCAATGCAATTGGCAACCACATTGCAACTAAAGGAGGAGGTGGTTGATCTTGGCGTCCTTTTTGATAAAAATGTAAAATTTTCCAGCCATTTAGATTTTATAATGCCTAAGGCGTATGCCATGCTGGGCTTTGTGAAGAGGCACACAGACAAGTTCAAGAGCCCGAACTCGAGGCTCAGTATCTATGCCGCATTCGTCCGGTCGAGGCTGGAATATGCCTCTATTATTTGGAGCCCCGCAAACAAAATAAGCTCTAATAGAGTTGAGCGACTGCAGAAGAAATTTTTAAAATTTGCACTTCTCCCTTTAAGGTTTGTGGATCCTCTACCCTCTTACCATAGGCTTCTCCTCTACATCTGTACACTTGCGGATCGACGCACTGTGGCAGCATTAATCTTTGTCAATAATATTGTGTCTAGCAGCATTGATTGCCCTATGTTATTGGGGCTTATAAACTTTAATGTGCCCCAGAGTGATCTTCGCTCGATTGCTCCCTTTCGTCCTGCCCTTATTGGCCCGTAGGGCCAATTATTATTATGTTATGTTTATTTTCAGGATCGGTTTAAATCAGAGCTTGCAAATAACAGTTAACCGTTTCTACTTGTTAAAAAAATAAGTCTCATTTATGGAGTCTTTGAACAAATTGTCAGGAAAAAACCTTTAGATTCGGTTTTTGAGTTAAAGGTTCTCTCTCAGAGAAAAACCGATATTCTTTGTTTTAATTTGATCAGGTTATTTACTGACCCTTTGACTGAGAGTTTGAAAAATAAAAGTTTTTTGGATATTTGTCAATTTGATTTTTCACTTTGATTTATCGTGTTGTTCGGCTTGCCTCTTGTTTTTTTAAACTTTTTTTCGTTTTAACTGGTATTTCTGGTAACTGGTGAGCCAAATAAAAAAGTGTATCAGTTTTTCTTTAAAGTTTTAAACTTTAAATGCTATCGACTTCAAACTTTGCACACATACTTCTTTCCTTTGCAGGCAGCATATAAGTCGGAACGGTCGGGATCGGTCAACTATATTCTATAGCTGCCATGTAACTGATTGAACGGAAATGCAATAACTTTGTTGTTTTTTAAGTTAGAAAGATGGAACTTTCAATGGATTTTGGGCAAAGTTATCCGATCTGCCAAATTTCATAAGGATCGGCCGCCTACATAAGATCCGAATTAAAAATATAAGCTGCCACTTAACTGCAAGGGTATATCAACTTCGGCTCCGCCCGAAGTTAGCTTTCCTTTCTTGTTTTTATTTGTATTACGCTATCAATCGTATTTGAATGCGGGCCAATTGATACAAAAGACGCAGCTCAATTTCAATGTTTGGGATTTTTATTAGTGGGTTCTATTACCCCTAATTAGCTGTAGTATCAATATCAAAACAAAAACTGTGTCAGATGAGCTTGGGCGCATAAGCTCTACCAAAAGCTCTCAAAAGCGCATATGCTATAAATAATAATTTTTTTTTTTTGGAACAGGATTCATTTATTGTGCATTATTAACAATTACGCTAAACAGTCTATTAATATGATCTTACTTTGTGCTTAACTGTAAAGACAAAAAAGACTAAAGCTCATGCGAAACTGGTTGGGCTTGGACCAACATCCTCCCCCATTGAAGAGGGTCCTTCAATAGAAATCCTGAAGTGCAGCCAATGCGCACTTATAATGGGTAATCCTTGGGTTGTGCAGCAGTCTTAAGAATGTCTACTTAGTAGAATCCTTCTTATTCAGTAATCGTGAACCAGAACATGCTCCCGCCAATTGGCCATTGCTGGGGTCGAATTCTCGGGGTGGTTACATAAGGGACGGAATGTTGATTTTTCTGTTTTTTCCGTCCAGATGGAATGGGCAATCTAGCCTCGCTAACACAAGAAGATGGCCCTGCCCGCGCCAGTCCACCATGTCCAGTCCAATCGCGTATTCTGGGTAATTGGGAGGTAGGAACCTAGCTGGATTTGCCAACAGGTCGATGAACAGGCCGGGCTTGGCCAGACTTATGTTGCCAGGAGTCTTCCAAATAGAAACATCTATGTTAAGGTTGGGGTGATTTTCTGTGGTGTTGACCTCTAGAAAACTTCAAAAGAAGCTCCATCCGTAGCAAACTCAGACATGATGCGGCGATTTCATGTTGGGCAGCGGGATGAAGAGCATCCACGAGCGAAATGGTCCTTTTTTAGGCAAATAAAACGATACTCGATTGGCTAGGCAATGAATTTTGGACAACTAGGCAAATCGTGTGCATCGACACCGCGCAGGGCGCAGGAATCAGACTGAGTATTAGTTGATTGTATAAGTTGTCTTAAAATCCCGCAAAATGTTCGAACAAAGACCAATAAAAATATTAAGATGAACACCGTACTCCTATTTAAATTATCTACGTTAGTGAAAAAGTTAAGCTGCCATAATTTTATCCTCCACTCGAACCACTATTAGGTGTTACAAGTAAGTCGAAGAAGTTTTTGGAATACCTACATCCAGAAAACCTACGCACAGAAAAAAACTGCTACTCGAAAATGTATAACATTTTGCCATAACTATGCGGAGGTTTTTTTTTTAATAAACATTGTAAAGTATTCTAGTTCACTATTCTGGAAAGTGAGAGAATTATTTTATTAGATGATTAAAATTTACCAAATCGTTCAATGCAGCTCAACTACGTTTAAAAAAAACGGAAAATAATGCAAGCTCTGATCAAGCGCGGACAATAACCCCAAAACTTGACGGAACTCTTAAACGTAGAGAACGAGAGTGCGCGATCTTGCTTCCCCTCGATACCATCGATGTCTCTGCAGCCGAAGATCGCTGAACATCCCCCAAAACAGGTATGCAATGACCTACGTTCATCAGTAACTAGCTCTGCAATCTCTTTAACAACGTGAACCGTAACAACAACAACCGCAACTGTAACTATAGCGCGCTGACGAAATCATCAGCTAGAAGCGCAAAAACGCCTGCCGCTTCGCTGCCGAAAAACAGAACAAAAACAATGAATATGTTAAGCCGGCTGTCCAGATTGGTATGGATCGCTACATCCAAATAAAAAGGAAGCTGAGTCCCCTAAACTCTCAACGCAAAATATCCCGTGTCAATGCTAGCCTAGCTTCAATAGAAACGCCCACGAACTCGAACCGATTTAATATTTTGGCAGACTCGTATGAGGTTGAGGCGGCCGTATCTACTGAAGTCGAGAAAAGGAAGCCAAAGCCTCCGCCTATATACGAGAAAAAAGTTCCAATGTTCTTGTCAATAAAATTATTGAGCTTATTGGCAAGGAAAATTTCCACATAATACCCCTTGTAAAGGGAAACATTCAGGAAACAAAAGTTCAAATGAAGTCTGAAGATAATTACAGACTATTATCGAAATACCTCACAAAGAATAAAAAGATCAGCTAAAAAGCAGCAAGGACCTGCAAGTCGTACTTAAGACATAGTAAAAAAGGCGCTACAAGAGAATGTATACAGCGCTATGACATAGTAAAAAAGGCGCTACAAGAGAATGTATACAGCGCTATGACAGTCTTCAATATCCTTAACTGGGATAGAAAGCCGCCGCCGCTCTTTAAGATGGAGCTCGAACCAGAAAACAAGCCCCTGAAGAAATACGAAGAGCACCCTGTATACAATCTCCTGTTCCAGAATTGCAGTAGAGGAACCGCACAAACGCAATGGCCCGGTACAATGATCTTTCATCTGATCACTCGCCTATCCTGCTTCTTCGACATCCAGGAAAATTGGAACAATCATTAAAATTTACCTCACAGAAAACCAACTGGGTTAAGTAAAGAAAGTATATTAGCTCACACATCGAGCTAAGTCTAAGTCCTCACCTCAACATTGAAGCCAACTTAAACAGCTTTGTTAATTCACTGGAGTCTGTACTCGTCTCTACAGCTCGAGCTTCAACACCCCAAATTACAAATACACAATGCAACCAACAGACGACAAATTTACAAATCGAAGAGCTTGAAAAGCGACGCTTACGTCGAGAGTGGCAACTCCACAGATCACCATCTGCGAAGCAATGCTTAAGAAATGCCTCACGCCAACTTACTAAAGCCTTAGAGGAAGCAGAAGCATAGGTCCACCGCCGCTTCATAGATCACAGTGATGCCTATTAGAAATCCCACAGGCGGCTGTGCGCGCAGCGATGCAGACAGAGCCAGCACGTTTGCTCTATCACCCAGCTTTTTAATGCAATCGCAAAGAAGGGAAAAGACCAAAAAATCCCAAAGTCGTATAGACCTATAAGCCTACTTTCTTGCTTATCTAAGCTTTTTGAAAAATACGTATTGACTCGGATAAACACATACCTAAGAACCCAGAAAGGAATCCCGTCACATCAATTTGGGTTTCGTGAAAAGCACGGAACAATGGAGCAGGTCAACCGGGTAACATCAAAAATTCGGAAAGCGTTTTCCATATTTTTAGACGTCTCTCAAGCATTTGATAGAGTCTGGCTAGAAGGTCTTATGTACAAGATCAAGACAATCGCCTACAACACCCACAAGCTTTTAGAGTCTTACCTTTAACTCTGAAAATTTGCTGTGACGTGCAACATTGCTATAACTGATGATTTCACTATATGAGCTGGAGTTACTGAAGGCACCGTGCTAAGGGCAACATTATATGTCCTCTACACAGCAGACATCCCGACAAGCACACGACTAACAACATCTACGTTTGCTGATGATACAGCTAATCTAAGCCGCCCAAAATGCCCGATGCAAGCAACTGCGCAGTTGGCTTCACATTTGTTTGATGTGCAGAAATGGCTATCAGGATGGCGAATTAAAGTGAACGAATAAAAATGCAGGCAAACAGGCAGGCTGAATAGGCGAAACTGCAGGCCGCTTACGTTAATCAACACTCCACTCCCGCAAGCAAACAAAGTGACATATCTAGAGTACCCCTCGACAGAAGACTCACATGGCGCCCGCACATTGAAGCCAAAAGATCACTCCTAAATGTAAAAGCCAGCAGCCTTCACTGGCTTATCAATGCTCGGTCTCCTCTTAGCATTGAATATTAAGTCCTGTTGTATAACTCGGTATTTAAACCTATATGGATGTCGGCTCCCAGTTATGGGGGAATGTCAGCAATAACAATATTGACATAGCGAGCTCAGTCGAAGATCTTGAGAACAATCACCGGGGCACTGTGGTACGTTCGCAACGAAAACATATATCGCGACTTAAATATTCTACCAGTCAAAGAAGTGATCACAGAACAGATTGAAAAGGTCTAACAAGGCGAGAGGTCTAACAAGGTTAAACCAATCACGTCTTCGTCGCAATGACTTAACTCACCCTCTTAGTTCACCCTGTTGGTAAAATTTTAATTTTAAGATTCCTAAACTTATTGTTAGTCTTATAATTAAGAGAATATTCGATTAAAAACTTATCCATGTTAAAAAAAAAAACCTGTATGAAAAATGAAAAAGCAGCTAAACTGGACCAAGAATAAACAAATTCAGACTGATTCTGTTATGTATGCGACTGCATTATCCCGAGTAGCGATTTTGCCATCTGCAGTCAGTCTACACTCAGTCGTGAACTGATGCAGATCGAGCTGGCCAGTCTCCAGACATCTGATCAGATTTGACCAGATCTGTGATTATTCCTTATACTACCTTGTCATTGCTTGAATAAATTTAATACATGCCTGCGCATACATAAAATTGGCGACGTGGATTGGATATAATTCTTATACATAAGCTTGTTAGATTCCACGCAATCGTAGTAGAGGGAGAGCAAGGGATACGAATTAACAGATCAAGAGTAATTACCGTACCTCCAATAGCGTTAGTGTTATGACTCGTAAAGCAAATACATAGATAAGCGCCAAATTGTCGATCAAACTGATAAAAGCTCCGGCAAAGAGGTTAAAAAAGAATCAAGCGATAATTAATCAACTCTACGAGGGATGTCTCTGAAAGCGGCTGTTCAGTTGAGCCGAATACTACGCCTGGTTCTAATACGAAAAAATACGTTTTCCATATTTGCGGAGTTGCTATGGCAGAAGTAGGAACTCTGGAAACCTTTGCTAGCCCCTGGAAATTGAACGCGTACAGGGAACGTTTTGAGCTTTTGTCGTGGACGAGGACCAGAAGAAGGCAGCTTTTCTTACACAAGAGGCCACTCCCATTTATAAGTTTCTAGTGTTTCTAGTATAGACCAAATGGTAGTTTCTAGTATTTCGGACAAATGGTAGATCATATGTTGCGGTGTGTGGCATGCGCGACGAAGCATGCTAGCCTAAGTCTAGCAGGGAATGTATGTGGGGGTCGGCACGTTCGTAAGAAGTGTAAGTTCCAAGTTCCGCTGTTGCCATTTCTTAGATCGGACTGGCCACTTACATCGAGTATGCAGCAGTAACAGTTATGCCGGGTTATCCAAGTCATCATCGCTGAATCCCAGTATCACGTGTCACAGGGCATCATCACACGTACGAGAACGTCAAATAATTCCAGTGGTCAGGTATAAGAAATCCGTGGCCGTGGTCCTCAATGGTCGTTCGAAGTTTATACCGGGTCGTCCGTCACTATCATGAAAGAATCATCGTACCGGACACTGGCCAAACGGTAATCCCTATCTCGTCAAGAGCACCCTAAGGCTAAGCGACTATCAGCGTAACCGGGCAAGGGAATCACCGATACGTCGGTCCGCTACATTAATCGCCATGAGTAACCTGCCACTGATCCTCACGTCTGTCGCGCGGGTCAAATCTCCTAGGTTGCAACTGGTAAAAATCCCTTCCCGCATAGAAGGAATTCATGGTGTGCAGTGCGGTAGTGGCATGCTTGGACTTAAAGTTTACGATCTCGGCATAAGGCCATCTGATACAGATCATCGTCCACTACTTGGAATATTTTAAACAGAAGAACCAATTCTTCACATCATTTTCAACCAGATGATGCGTCAATTTTTTTGAGGGCTTATAAATTCAAATTGATTTACCAGCCAGGAACCAAAATAAGTAACGCAGATTTCCTAAACCACTGTCCAACTTCAGAAATACATCACGAGCCACACTCAGAAGTTGTAATGATCGAATGAGCAACTGATCCCTCTGACACTGCGAACACCTTAGCATCCAACACATGTAAGGATTGCAGCCTCAGGATGGTGGTCAACTGGTTGTTAAGGGTATGGGTCAGTATTAAAGTTCAGCAACACGATGACCCGTACCATATCTTCGTACGGCGGAACGAACTTACCAATAACCAAGGGGTATTATTTTGGGGTAATCGGCACAGGAAGGAAATTCTCTCTGCTTTAAACGCGACCGCCGATTCATTTACGATGTGGCTTGAAGTTTGCTCTGTGAAATCGCCTACCATGTCCGCAGCAATCACCTTCCTTCGTCAGCTGCCACTAAAGTTTTTTTAGCGCAGGCTCGTTTCCTGTTCGACCAACATACTACGCCACATTCTGTTATAAAACATTTGCCAGCGGAGTTGCTGTTTAATAGGGATCGCCGACATCTTTGACAAATTAAATCCAGGCGAAATGTCATATGGGGTCCTATCATACGAAATATCATAAATATCATCAGATCTACGAGGTCCAAACTCAAAAGTCTTTCGTTCCGGCAGTCTCGCTTGGGCCCGAAACTTTGCAAGTGGGGCCCAATGGATTAAGGTACCGATTTGATATTCGGTAAGTCTGGAGGACGTCCAAATCAACTGCGATTGCGCAGTCCTTTGCAGCGGTAGCTGGCAAATCGACAACTCCAATTAGACTACAGCTCATGCCTGAGCTAATCGAAACTGAAGGACCGCGGCACAGGTCATCCCGAGATCGTCGCCGCCCTTACTTCTACGATCCGTCTGCGTATTAAGGGGTGTTATGCATGCGACTGCATTATCTCGCATGGCGAATTTGCCATCTGCAGTCAGCCTACACTTAGTCGAGAACCGATGCAGATCGAGCTGCAGTCACGGCCAATTTCCAGTCACTAAATTCATTCCCTATACTACATTTTTATTGCTTGCATAAAGTTAATATATGCAATAAAGAAAATTACTAGAACGTGAGATTTTGTGGTACAGGTACACAGGTACCATGTACCCCACATGGTTTCGAGAATATCGCGTTTAAAGTTTTTACAAAGTTTGCTATTGTAAACAAAACGAGAGATACACGCGTTTGCGGAAACAACGAATTATACGGTTAAGGCGAGTTTATATCGTTTTAAATATTCTCGTATGCGCTCATTTGTTATACACATATGTTAGGTTAGGTTAGGTTAGACGGCTGGCATTTACCTCTCGTGGAGGCACCCGCCACACTTAGACCGTATTTGATCCCTTGTGATACCGTGGGCCGGATCTAAAATCCCTTATGGCCTAGCAGTTCCCCCACCCTGAGGCTTTGGTGAATCTATCTGGTGTAGACCTAAGGCGTAGTCCTTAGGTGATGACTCTTTCTAGCGTCTTGAGCAGGAAGGATGATTTAGGATGATTTATTGGTCTGACTTATTGGTTTGCCCGCTTTGGGTATGAATACTATTCGCGATTTAAGCCATTTTCGCGGAATTTCGCCTAGCGCAAGGGATCTGTTAGAGATGTTTTGGAGCCAGTTGATGGCAATATCTCCCGCTTGTTGGATTTGTGCCGGTATTATCTCATCAGGACCGGCCGATTTATAGGGGTTGAAACTGTGAATTGCCCAGTGTAGGGTTTTCTGGTCAATATTAAGTTTGAAGTTTGTGTGGGTGGCATTACTGTTTGTAGTCCCAGCTGATTCCGGGGTACAGCCTGGAAAATGGGTTTCTAGGAGTGCATCTAGTGATTCCTCGCTAGTGATGGTCCAAGTTCCATCTTCTTTTTGAAGATGCCTAGAGTTGTGGCTGTTTGGGATAGAATTTTTCTTAGCCTCGTAGCTTGGGTAGTGTTTCCGATATCCGAACAGAAGGAGTTCCATGAGGAGCGCTTCTCTTTTCGGATGGCCTTTTTGTAGGAGGCCAAAGAGACCTTGTATTCGGTCCAGAGTGCCTCCTCGCTTCCGGTTTTGGCCCTGTTGAACAGGGTTCTGCTTGCTGCTTGTAGGGTTGCTAGCTCCGTAGACCACCAGGGTCTAGCCTATTTCGCTTTTGTGGTTTAGTTTTTGGGCAAGCTCCTCTGAGGGCATTATTACAGGCTTGAGTGAAAGCTTGCACCAGAGTGTTTAGACTTTCCACGGTGGGAAGATGTGGGTTGCATCTCTGGAGCATTATAAGGATGTGGTCCGGCTCCTTTATGGAGGCCGGGGTCCAGATCTTTGCTCTAGGTCTACAAGGGACGTCCCGCCAGCTCAGCGCAACAAGCTTGGCGCCATCGTAGACCTCTTCCAACTCCTCTACCGCTGTCTGATACAGCTCTGCCGAGCTCTCGTCGTCGCAGGCTATCACTTTCACACTGCCTTGGAACCACCCCACGTCTTTGCAGATAGGAGGGGGGCCCGTTCCTTGGCCAGGTGCTCAAAGCATTTCGCTGCCAGGGCGGTTTCCACCTATCTCCACTTATCCCTAGGGATTTGGCCGTCGGGGTTACCCCTGTCGATAACCCCTAGCAGGATGCGACTTTTCGCAATCTCTGCGAAGGACCTCTTTGGCTGTGTATGCAACCGCTTTGCCGTTGGTCCTCCCGGCACGTCCTGGGACCTTTCCCTCTTGGGATGTGGTTTTGGCTCCTGTTTTAAATCTGGGGGTGTCGGCGACTTGCCAGATTGAGGAAGAACTCCTTAGGCCCATTCCACCTTCTTGAGCCACTCCGAGGAAGTCTTTTCCGACTTGGCTCTGTCGTGGCTGCGCAGGATCTGCCCTACGGTTCTCTTCTCGGCGTAGGTATGCCTGATTTGAACAAGTTTGTTGACCGATTCAGGTTCGCTGCCCTTTACCGCACCTTTAGGAGGCATCATGGCACTTGGGCCGAAAGATGCCGCCATAGTGGCGGTAGTGGGTAGCTTGCCTTTGGCCACCCCGATTTTGGAGCGAGGTCCGCCCGGACCCTGCCAAGCTAGCTTGGTCGGACGGGAGGGCTCACTCGCCATCTGCATCGTCGTCGACTTTGGGCCAGACTCACTCGTCATTGCCAGTTGTTCGGGTTTTTTTGGAGATCCCGACTCCTTGTTTGTTATATTTAATTTGTTGCTACTTATATTTTTTTCCATAATTTGTTCGGTCCACCCGGGCGGAGATCCGCGGCGCCCGGGTAAAGCTTATTAGAAGAGGGCGTCGCCAGGCTGACTCTCGGCACGGGTCGAGTGACACCTTAGTCCGGCCCGGTGTGAGATGGTGTTTTGGGAAGGAAGGTGGCTAGGTATATTGTGTAGGAAAAGGGGGAAATGTGTGAGGCTACTTTTTAGAGGCGGCAACACAAGCGCATCGTCGGCACCGCTTACGGCGCGGTTACCCGCTAGCTGTCCGGGGCTGTTTATTTGCGAGGAGGATTCCCGAGGAGGGGAATCCTGCAGTGGGTGCCTTCGCTTTATTCACAGCTAACCTTAAATTGAACAAGGCCTTTCGATATCCGCAACCTGTGACCCATTCGGAAGCCCTAAGCTAGGCATCCTAGGAGTCATCCCACAAACCCTTTGGACACCTCTGCATAAGAACGAAAAAAAATCCGGAATCTCCAAATTGTCAGCGATTCCAAAGTTAAGTGCCTATTTGCAACACCTTTGCTCTTAAATCATTTCTCAATGTAAACATGGTTTTATAAAACTATAGTAAAGAATTAGATTCTTTTGATCACTCACTCTTTTGGGATTTGGAATCTTTTGGGATTTAGTACAGATTTCCTTACGTGGATCTCCAGCTACTTAGATGGAAGAACACAGAGAGTTGTATTTAAAAATGAACATTCTCGCTTAGTCCGTGCTTAATCTGGAGTCCCTCAAGGAAGCCATCTTGGCCCGTTACTGATTACTATTTTTATTAATGACTTGTCCCCATCTTTAACGAACTTGCTGGTACTAATAAACGCAGACGATGTTAAGCTTAGTGTGCAATACAAATCCTATTCTGCGCATTCCAGATTTCAGTCCAATTTCGATAGTTTTAAAAAATGGTGGTTAGCTAATGATACTTAATACATATTATTATTAGGTATACTTAATAACTAATACTTAATAGAACAAAATGCAAACTTATGCAATTTTTTCGTAATAGTCCTCAAAAGGCCACCTACTATCTCTAAGGGATTGCCTTTCAAAAATTAAATCAGGGTAATGATCTTTGTTATATAAGTTAACATCACCCATTCAAACACCAATTGTCGAATCCTTACTTAATAAATTGAAACAAAAGAAACCATAAGCACGATAACCTTATAACTGGATACAAGGGGGAGAAAGACACAGGACCGATGCGGTCAGCTGGAATATTCTTCAGGTGAGGGGGCATCTTGCCCTCATGTTTTAACTGGCGCCCGAGCAGTCCATGTACTTCAAGGACATGGAGCCCGATAAGTACTTATGTTATAAATTTTTAGAACGAAATGAAACAAAAAAAATGGTGGTCTGGGAATTGTGTAATTGTGCAGAAAATAAAAAATAATAGAAAAAAAAAAATAATAAAAAGAATAAAAGATGGTGTGGGGCAATCTACTAGATACGCTGGGAGGCGCGGAATGCGCCCGAAAAAGCCGCCTAATAGATTGTATGTAAACCCGTACCCTAGTAGGCTTACGCTAAAAGGGAAGAATACGGGTCACCGCGCCCAGTGCCAGAAAATACAAAAACGCAACTGAAAAACTCAAAAGAAAAATTCCAAACAATTAATTCTCCGTTTAAAAGAGCCGCATAAATAAAATTGAATAGAATCGAATAAAAAGAGCTAAAATGAAATTTTCACTAAGTGTCACCACAGTGTCACCAGACTACCCATTTCATACAACGAAAATGGACGCACAAATTTCATGCGACAGGCCCCAGAGAGAATCTTACTCTTATTCTTACGCTCTTTCTTGCGCATATAATCTCACTGAAAGTTTTTAGTTCTTCAGTCGCTGAGGGGCGCATCATCAAGAAGGTTGATCCGCGGTTAAATTGATCTTTATATGTATGCGTGGTCACACATTCAAATACACGGCTTCATGTGTGTGCGTTCGATTTCGTTTTGAAGCCAGCCCAAATTTTAGATTTTTGTAACTTTTCAGGCTTGCTACCCTTAGAAAATCGGGGTATACATTATTGGGTTAATGATGATGAATGAAATTATAGTTAATTTTTTGATTGTTCGAAATAAATTTTATATTTGTTAGGGTATCTATGAAGTGAAGCACCGATGGTGCTTGCATACCCTTCTGATAGATGATTTTTTTAAGGGAGTGAGCATAAACAAAAACAGCTGATGTTTAGTTTGTGTGGTCATCAGTAGGGTATGCAAGCATCATCCGTTTGAAAAACAACATAAAAACAATTTGGGTTTTAAGTGAAACCGACTGAGATACCCTGTTCCTATCTAATTACAATGATTTTCATACTTTTATAAATATATATATATGTATGTAAACCCTTTTACTGCTAACATTTAATTGTCTTTCTAAACATATATAAAATGTATGATGAAATATTTAAAAATATAATATTACATATAATAAAGTTGTTACATCAATAACCCAACAATGTATACCCCAATTTTCTTAGGGTAGCAAGCCTGAAAAGTTACAAAAATCCAAAAATTTTGGCTGGTTTCAAAACGAAATCGAACGCACACACATGAAGCCGTGTATGTGAATGTGTGAGCACGCATACATATAAAGATCAATTTAACCGCGGATCAACCTTCTTGATGATGCGCCCCTCAGCGACTGAAGAACAAAAATTTTCAGTGAGATTATCAGCGTAAGAAAGAGCGTAAGAATGAGACTGGGGCATGCTGGGGCCTGTCGCAAGAAATTTTTGCGTCCATTTTCGTTGTATGAAATGGGTAGTCTATATGTTGTATGATTAGTGGTGTCACATAATTATCTCCTTTTTCTTTTAATCTGAATCAGGAACACAAGATTCACACTCAACATAACCGGGGGTAAGTGAAACGTATTAACCTTATTTTCAGAAATTGTAGACTTTGATCCTCTAAATAGTAAAATTTTATGAAAAGACCGTACATTTTTGAAAAATGTTGATGGAAAGCCTGTAATAGAAACCTCAATTAAAACTCCAAGTCTATATAATTGATCCCGAGTGGATGTAGAAATTCCACACGAAAAAACCGTTGCTTTAACCTTTTTTGCACCTTTGAAATACACCTTTGCAAAGAAGTCTGATCCATCACAAGTCACAATAATTTTTTTTTTGTCCTATATCTCCCGGATTTTCTTACTCTCTGCGAATAGGGTTTCCTATTCTCTACGAATCATTGCCATCGGTTTATTTTCGACGATTCCCTGTGATATTTTTATTCGGAGCTTTTGGCCAGACGACATTTTCCCTTGGGCAGTGTTATAATTTTCCACTGTTGAAAACCCTTTGTTTTTCCCGCTACCGCAGCCAATTTAAAATAAAGAGAAATGGAGAAGATCAAGGAAACCATGAATAAATTTGACGCGAGCCGTCAGCGTGATGGGGGTGAAAGAAGAAGTCCAGAAAATAGGAGGACGTTTTTTTACTCTGGAGTTGGAATATGAGCAGGAACCGTTAACCGACCGTAGGCCAACACGCCCCGTTGGTGCGGTCGCGCAACGAATACGAACTGAAGGAAACGGTGACCTTGCAGAACTGTGTAAAGCAATTGCAGACATTTGAGGGGGAATTCGGAAAATATGTATCCTGGACTAACAGGGCCCAGGCCATCTTCAACGACTACGAGATCTTTATAGGCAAGCCATTGTTTCGATACATAGTTTTGCACATTAGACAAAAAATCCGGCTGACTGACCGGAAATTAAGCGAGTTTTGGTATTAAGCCGATAAACGGAATGTTTGTACTTTGGAGTACCAACTGAGTCAGTTGACCCAAGGGACAAAAACCCTAGAGGAATTTTACCTAGAGGTAAATAGCCACTTTACTTTTGTGTTGAACAAGTTGAAGGAAGGTGATCGCGATCCCGACATGGCCTGGGCCCTAATTGAAACTTATAGGGACAAGGTCCTAGATGTATTCGTGAGGGGACTTAACGGCCTGCCTGAAGCTTACTCATTTTGCTTAGACTTGCAGTATATATCTTTTAGAGGGGACACGGGCCGCCCTGGTCCCACGAATAGGTTCTCTCAACCATATCGGACAATTGGCGCACCGCGCTATGCTACTCCAAATCCAGTCCCAAGATATTCGTCACCTTATCAGTCAATGGCTGGTACCTCAGGAGCCACGAATCGCTACCAAAATGCAATTCCTCATAGATACCGGCGCGAATAGCAATTTTTTCTGTTCCAAAATTGCTGACGGTAGCATCGACTAGAAGTCAAATTTTTCAAATCGTCGGTAACGACTCCTTTATAACGTTCTACGTACTTCCTGGCTTAGAAACTTTCGACGGAATCATTGGCGATGATACCCTCAAAAGTATGAAAGCTCATATAGATAGAGAAAACGATTCTCATCTTATCTCTCGGATGCAACTTCCCTCTTATAGCAAAGTTTTCTTAAACCATCAACGCGCTAATCGATGGCGAACATATCCAGTCGGTCAAGGACGCACTAGAGGAGTATGTCCAAGAATAGGCCTCTATATTCCAAACACTTTCACCAGCCTTTCACCGGTCAAGGCTGTGGCACGACCGTTAGGGACCGGATCCGCACCAGAACTCAAGACACTATCTACTCACATAGCTAACCGAACCCCCCTAATATGAGACGATAAGTCGAAAGAAAAACAAAGAAACTCATAGACGCCGGAATAATCTGGCCGTTAGCGATTCCTTACAACTCTCCGCTCTGAGTGGTACCGAAAAAACCCAAACCAAACGGGGAGAAACAATACCGCATGGTAATTGACTTCAAGCGCCTAAATGCGGTTACTATATCAGACACATATCCCATACCCGACATAACCTCCACCTTTTTACTCCAGGTGGCAGCCACAGAAGTGGAAATCCACCCGTGGGAGAGACCCCAGCAAGGGCAAGGATTCTGGAGGTCTCAAACAACGTTCCCTTGGCCGCCCTGGTAGGAAATACTACAAGTGCAGAAACTGAGGGATTCATATCGGTAGACCCGTTTAGGAAGAGCAGTAAGTTGAGCCTCTCCCCGATGTCTTCGCCAAAAGCAGCTAGCTCATCCGGTCCCGGCCGCCCAGCTCCGGGAGAGAAAGATACGCCAAAGAGGCCTTGGGAGAGGCTCAGCCCGGACAAGGTCCAGAGCGCAGCCCCCACAGAAGAAAAATAAAGCGGGTGGCCTAGCTGCAAGGTACGAAGAATGACTGCCCTCGGCCACTTTAGTGAACGAGCTCCTATCGTGGGTGACAGAGAAAAACAAAAGGCATGCGGTGCAGAAGAGCCTCTAGGCTAGAGAAGAACTAGGCTAAAAGATTTTTACTCCATCCTAGTAGGATAGGTCCCGGTGGAGCCGACGCAAACAGCCATAATGCCCAGGCCAGTGTGTACCAGATGCGAGCGAGCAGGCACGGAAATAGTGGAAAAGGAGCAACACATCCTTCCGCCGGAAGTCTGGACGCTTGACCAGGCTGTGCAGAACGAGAGCAACCCGATCGACAAAGGCTAAAAGGGCGCCAACCCAGCAAGTAAAGTTAGGATGCCCGGGCCAAAGGGGTGGAGGATAACCCGATGAGTAACCCGCCCAGCAGCAAGCAGAGCGCCGGAAAAGCGACCACCAGCGCTCAGACGGAGGCTCAGTGGTCGAAGGCGCAAGGGAGAAACCTCAAGCGGAGAAACGCTCGGCCTGACGCAATATCATCCAAGCGGATGGCAGGTCCGAGCGAACTCTAAGGAAAAAAGAGTCGCTCATAGAATTGCGCGGTCTCGACGCCCTGGCCACAACGGAGGATATTACCGCCGCTATAGCAAAGCAGGCAGCGGTTGACCAAAGCTCCCTTTAGGTTAAGAAGCTGAGAAACAGCTACGGTGAGTCGCAGACCGCCATAATGGCTTTTCCCGCGGTCCTAGCCAAGTCTATCATGGACGTGGGTAGAATAAAAGTTCGGTGGACGGTCTGCCGCATCAATGATAAATAGGTGGTACAACGCTGCTACAGGTGCGTGGAGACGGGGCTCATCGCAACGGCGATGTTCGCGAGGTAAAGGCGGACGTAGCCCTCCTAAGCGAGCCCTGAAAGGTGGGCTCAGACAAGCGGTGGTCCGTAGATCACACAGAGAAAGCGGCGATCTGGAGCTGCGGTTAAAACATCCCAACTATGCACTCGGTGTATAGTGCGGAGGGATACGTCAGGGGAAGGATCCATGGGTATCGTCGCACCAAGCCTGGCTTTGAATGTCTTCGAAAGAATCATGGACGATCTGGTGAACGACATCCGTAGTCCTAGTTGCCGTGGACTTCAACGCATGGGATCAGGACTGAGCCGTGAGGGAAACATTTTCCTCCCTTGACCTGGTGCTGCTGAACGAGGGCAGTCAACACATATTCAGCAGAGCCGGGGCAGGGTTAGTCATAGACCTTACGTACGCCAGCCCATCTATAGCGGCCGTGGCTAAATGGCGTATAAGCTGATGTTTTACTGATAGCAACAACGAGGCACTACTCTGCTCAATTGGCTGTAGGACTTACCAAGGACAGCAGAGAGAACCGAACCTACGGGGCTTTAGAGCAGACACACACCAATCGAGGATCTTTACCGAAGTGGCACGAGACATCGGTAACATCCCATCTGGCGGCGCTGAAGAAATGGCTGACGCCTTTGCAGCTAAGCTCGAAGTGGCCTGTACGGCGGGTATGCAACAACGTAGCCGCTATCGAAGCCAGTACACCTCGGTGTATTGGTAGAGCAGTGAAATCGTCTCCGTCCGCAAGGAGTGTATGAAGGCTAGGAGGCTGATGCAATGAGCTAGAGGCAGCGACAGCTTCCAAGAGCGGCTCCTAACCTTTAGAGATCGGTGAAGAGACCTGAAGTCTGCAATACGGAATAGTAAATGGAAGTGCTTCCTAAAGCTGTGCGACTCAGCGGAGGTTAACCCATGGGGCAATGCCTACAGACTTGTGGTCAAAAGACTGTGCGCTGGAAGCCAGGCTCCCTCAGACCCGGACGTGCTTAGGACGATCGTGGCATCGCTATTGCCAGCCGGCAGCCCAGTACCCCCGCAGAGCACCCTGCCGGATGACAACCAAGAGGTCGGTGAGATAACGTTGGATGAAATAGTGGGAGCAGCGGGATAGTGGGATTGTGGCCTTATGCCACAATAAAAACCTTGGCCCTGACGCTGTTTCAAACCAGTCGTTAAAACTGGCGCTGCTTCAATACCCAACAAGCTTCGCCAGCCTGTACGACAAGTGCCTCTAAGAAGGTACGTTCCTCAGCAGATGGAAAGTGCAGAAGCTACTGCTGCTGCTCAAGCCGGGAAAACCCAGGGACGAGCCGTTATCCAACAGGCCAATCTGCCTGGTACACACAGTAGGCAAGGTTTTCGAGAGACTGATCGCCACGAGGCTCACAGCAGCGGTGGAACGTGCTGGAGAAGGGGAGGTCAACGGTGGATGCCATAGCTGCTGTCGTCAACGTGGCCAGGAACGCCACTGTCGGTTCTTGGACCATTGTTGTGGAATCCTGAGGCTGCAGTTACCAGCAGGATGCGACGTTGTCGGCTTCGCAGCCGACGTAGCGTTGCCAATGAATACGCCCAGTTATAGGAGAGGCGTAGATGCAGCCTACAGGCTAGGAGCCATCAGAGTTGTGTCTGGCTTCAGGACGGTCTCGGATAACGCCATCCTGGTCATTTCGGGGATGGTCCTGAAAAGAATGAACACCAGAGCTTAAGGAGATAAACGACGCTTGCTCCCGTTCCCGTTACGAAGGAGCAAATAGTATCCTAAATGCACCATCACGGGAAGAGGCCAGGGAGAGGACACTCGCAGCTTAGCAGGCGGGCTGGGATATTTCGACGAAGGGACGCTGGACGCACACCCTCATCCCATACATTAAGAAGTGGGTCCTCCGAAGGCACGGTCAGGTTGACTTCTACCTGATCCTAAGTGGGCACGGCTGCTTTCGCCAATACTTAAAGCGCATCGGCCGCGACGAGGAGGACTGATGCCCGGAGTGCGGGAGCTCCATCGTCGAGGATGTCCGGATGTCGTTTTCGAGTCGGCGAGCGGTTACAACTGGAGACGAAGACTGATCGCACAGTCCATCCGGGCAATCTCTTCGGCATTATACTGGATAACCAGAAGCTGCGGGACGCCGTAGCGCCTTTCGCGGATGTGATAATGAGGAGGGTCAGAAGCATTGAGCAATAGCGACAGTAGCGCGAAGCGTAAGCGCCTGTGGCGGGCGAAGCAATGCCTTGCGGCCGTTCCGCCCGTATGCAAGTCATAAAGCGATGTTTCGACGCATTATATCGACCTTTTCAGTTTTCAGTGATGATTATCAAAGTCATTGGCAGAATCTGAGAGCAGTATTTAATAATCTAAAAAAGGCCTAAAAAAGGAAGATTCCTATCGAGTTCGACGAGAAAGCGGCAAAAGCCTTCGAAGATTTACAAACCATTTTTTCCTTGTCGGTGGTATTAGCCTTCCCCGATTTCAATAAGCCATTCCATCTGACCACGGACGCCTCGAATTTCATCATTGGTGCCGTACTTTCCCAAAATGATTCGGGAAAGGATCGCCCAATAGCGTACATATTTCGCTCAATGAACCGAGCCGAGGAGAACTACTCCACGACAGAGAAGGAAATGCTCGCCATAGTATGGGCTTTAGACAACCTCCGATCCTATCTTCACAGCGCTGGGGCTATTCAGGTGTTCACAGACCAACAACCTCTTATTTTTGCACTAAGCAATAGAAACTTTAATGCAAAGTTAAAGCGATAGCACTAACTTACAAACCCGGCAAATCCATCGCCGCCGATGGTCTTTCACGCATTGCGACGCAGATAAATTACCTGGAATCAGACACAGCCACCGCTACCAAGGCTAATTCAATGGTTACGAATGGTTAAGGTGCGCTTGAGGACGCCTCCCACTTAATACCACATGTGGAGGGGTCGATCAATGCGTTTAGAAATTTGAAAAAAAATTTGAGTTGTACAAAATTCGATAAAAGCAACGACTAGTGAGGGACCTGTCCGACAAAGAATCTGTGAAGTCATCGAAAATGCAGGAACATCGCAGGGCGCACAGAGGCCCGAATGAAGTTCCTAATTCCCCAAAATGTCAAGCATTATACGCTCCCAACTTTCGTCTTGTGAATGCTGTAAGTTTTTCAAATACGAACGACATCCTAATAAACCAGAGCAACAACCGACGCCGGTCCCCAACTATCTGTGCGAAATACCCCACATATATATTTTTACCCTGGATAAGAGGGTTTTCTTTAGCTGTATAGAGTGTATAGGAGTTCCCCAAATTCGCTAAGCTTTTCCCCTTGGAATCCAAATGTTCAGTGCATTTGCGCGAATGTTTGGTGGAGGCGCTACACTACTTTTCAGTACCTAAAAATATAGTGTCCGACAACGAGAGAGGCTTGTTATATCCCACCGATCTGAATTATTTGAATATTGGGGATTAGGTTATATTATACGCCGATTCAGAAAAGTCAATGGTCAGATCGAAAGATTCCATTCGACGTTCCTGGAAATTTATACGTGTCTAAAAAGCGAGCACCCGAAGTTCAAGTGGACCGTGGACAGATAGATAACTAATAAAAATCCCGGGGATATATTCTAAAACAACAAAAAGCGTTTTGAACCTCAAAAATACAAAAGGGGCGACAAAGTGTATTTCGCTAACAAGCAAATTAAAACTAAGGAAAAACAATGGTTTAAGGCCGAAGAAGTGTTGGAAGAAAGGAAGGTTACGGTCATAAAAAGGCGGGAAAAGCTTATCACATGTCAGATGTGAGGAACTAAATAAAATGTTGATAAAATGGATAAAATGTTTCACAAGGCTTTTTTACGCAGCTGACATTCTCAAAAAAAAAACATGCTAAATAAATTCAAATACTATGTAATAAACTGTACACCTAGTTTTATATTTAGCTGAAATTCTCATAAAACATGCTAAATGAATTCCAATATATGTAATAAACAATACACCTAGCTTTATACACAGCTGACATTCTCAATATACATACACATTTATTTTTAAGCAATAATTTCCATAGCCTTTATGTAACATTAATAGTACTCCAGACACTAGCCTATAAATGTTGACGCACGAAACATTGTTAACCGAAAATGACCCAAATTAACGAAAACAACCGAAAAAATCCAACTCCTTCCCAAAACCCGTGGGACGTGGGTAGAATAAAAGTTGGGTGGACGGTCTGCCGCATCAAGGATAAATAGGTGGTACAACGCTGATACAGGTGCCTGGAAACGGGGCACATCGCAGGGGCCTTCAAGAACCCGGTGGATAGATGCGGCTGCTGCTTCCGCTGTGGAGCAACTGACCACTAGGTGACAGGCTGCAAAAACGAAGAACGGTGCCTCACTTACGAAACGGAGGGACTGAAGGACCTGAGACACCAGATTGGGAGCACTCGATGCCCCACTTCCAAGCAAGGTGGTGGTCCAAATTGGGGATGATAGTGCTTCAGCTAAACCTGAACCACTGTATAGCGGCACAGGATGTACTACAGCAGACTGTGCGCGAGGTAAAGGCGGACGTAGCCCTCCTAAGCGAGCCCTGAAAGGTGGGCTCAGACAAGCGGTGGTCCGTAGATCACATAGGGAAAGCGGCGATCTAGAGCTGCGGTTCAAACATCCCAACTATGCACTTGGTGTATAGTGCGGAGGGATACGTCAGGGGAAGGATACATGGGTACATGGATATAAAGTATCTACGTCGCACCAAGCCTGGCTTTGAATGTCTTCGAAAGAATCATGGACGATCTGGTGAACGACATCCGTAGTCCTAGTTGCCGTGGACTTCAACGCATGGGATCAGGACTGAGCCGTGAGGGAAACATTTTCCTCCCTTAACCTGGTGCTGCTGAACGAGGGCAGTCAACACATATTCAGCAGAGCCGGGGCAGGGTTAGTCATAGACCTTACGTACGCCAGCCCATCTATAGCGGCCGTGGCTAAATGGCGTATAAGCTGATGTTTTACTGCTAGCAACAACGAGGCACTACTCTGCTCAATTGGCTGTAGGACTTACCAAGGACAGCAGAGAGAACCGAACCTACGGGGCTTTAGAGCAGACACACACCAATCGAGGATCTTTACCGAAGTGGCACGAGACATCGGTAACATCCCATCTGGCGGCGCTGAAGAAATGGCTGACGCCTTTGCAGCTAAGCACGAAGTGGCCTGTACGGCGGGTATGCAACAACGTAGCCGCTATCGAAGCCAGTACACCCCGGTGTATTGGTAGAGCAGTGAAATTGTCTCCGTCCGCAAGGAGTGCATGAAGGCTAGGAGGCTGATGCAATGAGCTAGAGGCAGCGACAGCTTCCAAGAGCGGCTCCTAACCTTTAGAGATCGGTGAAGAGACCTGAAGTCTGCAATACGGAATAGTAAATGGAAGTGCTTCCTAAAGCTGTGCGACTCAGCGGAGGTTAACCCATGGGGCAATGCCTACAGACTTGTGGTCAAAAGACTGTGCGCTGGAAGCCAGGCTCCCTCAGACCCGGACGTGCTTAAGACGATCGTGGCGTCGCTATTGCCAGCCGGCAGCCCAGTACCCCCGCAGAGCACCCTGCCGGATGACAACCAAGAGGTCGGTGAGATAACGTTGGATGAAATAGTGGGAGCAGCGGGATAGTGGGATTGTGGCCTTATGCCACAATAAAAACCTTGGCCCTGACGCTGTTTCAAACCAGTGGTTAAAACTGGCGCTGCTTCAATACCCAACAAGCTTCGCCAGCCTGTACGACAAGTGCCTCCAAGAAGGTACGTTCCTCAGCAGATGGAAAGTGCAGAAGCTACTGCTGCTGCTCAAGCCGGGAAAACCCAGGGACGAGCCGTTATCCTACAGGCCAATCTGCCTGGTACACACAGTAGGCAAGGTTTTCGAGAGACTGATCGCCACGAGGCTCACAGCAGCGGTGGAACGTGCTGGAGAAGGGGAGGTCAACGGTGGATGCCATAGCTGCTGTCGTCAACGTGGCCAGGAACGCCACTGTCGGTTCTTGGACCATTGTTGTGGAATCCTGAGGCTGCAGTTACCAGCAGGATGCGACGTTGTCGGCTTCGCAGCCGACGTAGCGTTGCCAATGAATACGCCCAGTTATAGGAGAGGCGTAGATGCAGCCTACAGGCTAGGAGCCATCAGAGTTGTGTCTGGCTTCAGGACGGTCTCGGATAACGCCATCCTGGTCATTTCGGGGATGGTCCTGAAAAGAATGAGCACCAGAGCTTAAGGAGATAAACGACGCTTGCTCCCGTTCCCGTTACGAAGGAGCAAATAGTATCCTAAATGCACCATCACGGGAAGGGGCCAGGGAGAGGACACTCGCAGCCGCCCGTATGCAAGTCATAAAGCGACGTTTCGACGCATTATATAGACCTTTTCAGTTTTCAGTGATGATTATCAAAGTCATTGGCAGAATCTGAGAGCAGTATTTAATAATCTAAAGAAGGCCTAAAAAAGGAAGATTCCTATCGAATTCGACGAGAAAGCGGCACAAGCCTTCGAAGATTTACAAACCATTTTTTCCTTGTCGGTGGTATTAGCCTTCCCCGATTTCAATAAGCCATTCCATCTGACCACGGACGCCTCGAATTTCATCATTGGTGCCGTACTTTCCCAAAATGATTCGGGAAAGGATCGCCCAATAGCGTACATATTTCGCTCAATGAACCGAGCCGAGGAGAACTACTCCACGACAGAGAAGGAAATGCTCGCCATAGTATGGGCTTTAGACAACCTCCGATCCTATCTTCACAGCGCTGGGGCTATTCAGGTGTTCACAGACCAACAACCTCTTATTTTTGCACTAAGCAATAGAAACTTTAATGCAAAGTTAAAGCGATAGCACTAACTTACAAACCCGGCAAATCCATCGCCGCCGATGGTCTTTCACGCATTGCGACGCAGATAAATTACCTGGAATCAGACACAGCCACCGCTACCAAGGCTAATTCAATGGTTACGAATGGTTAAGGTGCGCTTGAGGACGCCTCCCACTTAATACCACATGTGGAGGGGTCGATCAATGCGTTTAGAAATTTGAAAAAAAATTTGAGTTGTACAAAATTCGAATAACGCAACGACTAGTGGGGGACCGAATGAAGTATTATACGCTCCCAACTTTCGTCTTGTGAATGCTGTGAGTTTTTCAAATACGAACGACATCCTAATAAACCAGAGCAACAATCGACGCCGGTCCCCAACTATCTGTGCGAAATACCCCACATATATATTTTTACCCTGGATAAGAGGGTTTTCTTTAGCTGTATAGAGTGTATAGGAGTTCCCCAAATTCGCTAAGCTTTTCCCCTTGGAATCCAAATGTTCAGTGCATTTGCGCGAATGTTTGGTGGAGGCGCTACACTACTTTTCCGACAACGAGAGAGGCTTGTTATATCCCACCGATCTGAATTATTTGAATATTGGGGATTAGGTTATATTATACGCTGATTGAGAAAAGTCAATGGTCAGATCGAAAGATTCCATTCGACGTTCCTGGAAATTTATACGTGTCTAAAAAGGGAGCACCCGAAGTTCAAGTGGGCCGTGGACAGATAGATACCTAATAAAAAACCCGGGGATATATTCTAAAAGATGTGAGAGGGTTGATTAAATACAAATAGGATACAACTAACCCCAACCGAAACAAAAAGCGTTTTGAGCCTCAAAAATACAAAAGGGGCGACAAAGTGTATTTCGCTAACAAGCAAATTAAAACTAAGGAAAAACAATGGTTTAAGGCCGAAGAAGTGTTGGAAGAAAGGAAGGTTACTGTCATAAAAAGGCGGGAAAAGCTTATCACATGTCAGATGTGAGGAACTAAATAAAATGTTGATAAAATGGATAAAATGTTTCACAATGCTTTTTTAAGCAGCTGACATTCTCAAAAAAAAAACATGCTAAATAAATTCAAATACTATGTAATAAACTGTACACCTAGTTTTATATTTAGCTGAAATTCTCATAAAACATGCTAAATTTTTTTTTTTTTTTTTTTTTTTTTTTTTTTAATTAAGTGAAGAATCTGTACAACAAGAAAGTACCTTAACATCACATGGAAGGAAACTTAAAAATAGACCAAACCAAAATACTAATGAGGATTACAAAATTTAAATATCTAACTTATAGTTATCTAACATTATTCGTTACGAATTGTTTTGGCAAAACCTAGCCGTTTCAGACGCCTCAATGGTCTAGCTGGAAGTAGATTCCTTGCAAGTAGGCTGCGATGTCTTAGAAGTCTGTCGCTATATCGGCTTGTGTGTCTTCCGATCTGTTCATCCACAGTATGTATGCTTAAATCTCTATGTAGAGTGGAGCCGCGCACGTACCAGGGACAGCCTGTTATGCTTCTAAGCATTCGATTTTGTAACACCTGGATGCGTTTGTAGTTCGATTTGGCGGCGATCCCCCAAATTTGTATGCCATAAAGCCAAATTGGCAAAATGCAATGGACATATACAGCCCTTTTACATCTGAGTGACATGGTGCTCTTTCTATTTATGAGCCATTGCAGTTGCTGAATCCTTATATTGGACTTTTTAACAGTGGACTTCAGATGTGGGCCAAAAGTAAGACGTTTGTCTAGAGTGATGCCAAGATATTTGGCTTCATTCGGCTGTTCCAGGGTAACTCCCTCTAGCTGGATTTGAGGGGTATTCATTCTTAGCCTTTTCAGGGTAAAACATACGTTCGTTGATTTCTGTGGATTGATTTTTAGATTCCACCTTTTGCACCAAGCTGCAAGAGTAACAAGATACTCCTGCAATCCATTAGCAGCTTCTCTATGACAGCTGTTGTTGTAAATGACTGCAATGTCATCTGCATAGGTGGCAATTAGTGCTTTGGATGGAGCAACCATATGTTGACGGTTAGGGCTGGGTATATCTGCAGTATATAATGAATAAAGCAACGGTCCAAGCACACTCCCCTGTGGAACTCCTGCTCTCATAAGAAAGTTATCCGAGAATGTATTTCTGACCTTGACTTTGAATTCTCGTCCTTCGAGGTATGACTTTAATAGTCCATAGTAGGGAGCAGTTAAAAAACTTTTAATTTTGAGCAATAAGCCATCATGCCACACCTTATCGAAGGCTTGCTGCATGTCTATGAAAACTGCGTTGGAATATTCCTTGTCGTCAAAGGCCTGCAATATATGATGTACCAGTCTGTGGACCTGTTCCACGGTGCCGTGTCCTCCTCGAAATCCAAATTGATGATCAGGCAGGATACTCTTTTCAGTTATAATCACTTTAACGCGATTTGCAATAAGTCTCTCCCACAGTTTAGACAAGGAGGGCAAGAGACTAATTGGGCGGTATGACTCAGGATCATCCTCTGGTTTTCCTGGCTTGTGGATCATCATAATCGCAGCCAATTTCCACTGCTTTGGAAACACTTGGATCCTAATAATAGCATTAAAAATTAATGCTAAGAAAAGGATCGCTCTTGTAGGCAATGCTTTTAACGTAGCGTGACAAATTCTATCGATACCCGGGGTTTTATTTTTGGGCAAGGATTGTATGACATCGGATATTTCCTCAACCCTTATGGGCTTTATTGGCCATGACATCTGCAATGGAGCCTCCAAACTCTGGTGGGTCTCTCTAATTTGTTCTGCTGAAGCAAAGCTAAAAGGAGTGAAGCGATCTTCTAGATGCTGACCAAAAGCATTGGCCTGCTCTAATTCATTTTTTGCAAGTTCACCATCAGGACATCGGACTGGAACCTGTCTAAAAGGTTGTCGTTTAAGCGATTTTGTGCACTTCCATAGTGAGTAGTTTGCGTCAACGGTGTAGTCCATGGAAGACAATTTTTGCTCGAAGAAATCGCTACGGAGTTCCCCTAAAACAGTTCGTAGTTGTCTCTCTGCCTGGTGCCATCTATTTCGGTCCAAAGGATCTTGAGAACGGATTGCTCTTCGTCGAAGGCGCCTTTTTCTTTTAATTAGCTCTCTGGCTTCCCTTGTAAGAGCAATGCCATAGCTTATAGGATGAGGATCAGGTTCTGGTGGGGTTGAAGCAGCAGCAGCTCTGTATATATTATCAGTAAGAATGTCAACTGCATTCTCGATGTCTTCACTAGAGTTAAGAACAGAGTTTAGCTGGAAGGAGCTTTCAAGATGTTGTTTGAAAGTAGTCAGATCAGTACGACTTGTAATTAAGCGTGGGCTTGGTCTAATCTGAACACCATTTGTTTGAAGATTTACAACTAGAGCTATGTGATCCGAGTCCAAATCCCAGTTTTGGCCAATATTTATTTGAGAATCCAATATCCCATGGTATAATGCAAAGTCTATGCAAGTAGCTGTGTGACCAGGTACATATGGGTATCTGGTTGGTGACCCAGTGGCAAGAATTTTAGCCCCTTTAACTAAAATGGATTCAGCTAGCTCACGTCCTCTCGGTGAATTATATGTGTCGCCCCACAACCAATGTCTTGCATTCCAGTCACCACCGACCAGATACCTCTGACCATAGGAAGCGAGTATGTTAGTGAAATGCCTTTCTTCAAGTTTGTGCCTTGGGGGACAGTATATAGCGCTTACTTCCATGTAACCCAAACCTGTGGCAACTTTAATGGAGGACATTTGAATGGTTTGTGTTTCAATGACACTTTGTGGGAAATGGCTGAGTGAGCTTCTTATCAATACCGCCGCTCCACCGATGCCGTGATTGTGCCGTGCTGGTTTATATGCTGGATAGAAGGTATATCCATAAATTTTGACAATTTTTCCTCGATTGAGCCTTATTTCACTTAAGAGTATGATATCCACGTTGTTGGTGTGCGCGAATAGCTCAATTTCTCTGGCCTTACCTAAAATGCCATTGACATTCCAGATAAGAATTTTGAGTGTGTTCATTGTGAGGCTGAAGCGTTCTTTTGGACCTGAAGAATTGATTTATCTCCAGTCCATTGCTTGATCGAGTTGGCCATTTCAAAAACCATATTTTCGAGACGTTCAAGTCGTTGACTGTTCAGCTTGTTTTGCATTTGTTGTTCTTGCTGCTGCTGCTTTAGCCACAAGAGGAATTGCTGCTGCTGCTGCTGTTGTAGTTGCTGTTGCCATTTCAGAAATTGCTGTTGCTGCTGTGCTAATATGGTCTGAACATCAGTCGCATATTGTTGTTGTAGATTTTCCTTCGTTTTGTGTAATTGTGACTGCGCTTGGAGATTATGTAGTCGGCGTTGAGCTGGTTCATTTTCATTTCTTACTATTGAGGCATAAGATAAGCCTCCACTATTGGTTGTAGAATTGATAGGCATTTGCTGTGTTGGTTTTTGTCGCGTTGGCTGTTGTGTCCTTGTTGTTTGCTTCTTTGTAGAACCCATAGATCGTCTAATGTAATTTTGGTACCACTGACAACCTTTGTAGCTTGGCGAATGATTGCCTCCACAGTGTATACAGATAGGCGGTTGATCTTGGGGTCTTATACATTCCTTTGTAAAATGGTCTTCGCCACATCGAGCACAATTGGGGTGCCGTCGACAGTACTTCGCTGTGTGGCCAAATTCTTGGCATCGTGTGCATTGAGCAATTTCTGATGATTTGCGCATCCTTTCAATTTTCACTCGTTGACGACAAAGTGTTACTATATCATATATAGCATTAATTCCTGCACAAGGCTTAATATTAATAAAAAATATGTTTAATTTTGCGTCTTGATTCGACCTTGATCTTGGGTTATGCACCTGAAGAGCATCGAATCCAAATGTTTTGAAATTGGCAACAATTTCACTAGTTAGTGTGCTATGATGAAGTCCCCTAACTACGATTCTGTGAGGCTTCTCTTCCTTCATTTGGTATGTATGGAATTCAATTTCCATTTTATCAAAATGGTCGACAATAGCTCTATAAGTTGATGAGTCTTTGGGAAATATTCTAGCCGTAGCTCCTTGATTAACTTTAACTGATACGTTATCCAAGCTAGTAACCTCCGAAATGAGATCAAATAGATCATTAAGGTTAGTAATGCTCAAAACTATTTGCGGTGGTTTTGCAGTATCTTGAGGATTAAAAACGCCATTTGAATCATTCTGTTGAGATCTATTGCCTAAATCATTTCTATCAATATTATCGATAGATATATTTAATTGATCTGCAATAGGAGAGCTAATAGGGTTTTTCTCTGCGTTGCTTGTTCTTTGCTCAGCCTGTGTGTCACCATTTAGGTCCACTTCCATGTCTAATAAGGCAAACCTATTGCTGGAGCTTTCCTGGCTGGTTGATTTTGTGGGTGATCCAAACTTCAATTCTCTGTGCACCTTTTTAGAGTTGATAGTGGGTGATAGTGGTTTCTTCCTCTTTTTCAAAAGATTTCTTTGGCCAATCTTCAATTTGGTAGCAGCATCACTAAGTTGTGTAGAGGAAATTGTACCATTCCCATCGAAAGTTGGAGAAGCAATTGAAGCATGTCCGCTGAATATTGAAGAAGCAGTGTCAGGTGAGCATTGCGCTGCAGTTGTAGTTGCCGTGGAAAATACTGTATTAACAATAGCACTAGTAAATGTTAGTGTTGTTGTTACTGCACTGATGTTCTGAGTCTCATAGCATAGTGAACGTTGAGCACGGATATCTTCCCTGATCTCCGAGGGTGTTTTTCCAGCAACATGGTACATTTTTTCATAGTCAATTTGCTTATTTCTAAGCTGCGAGTTAGAAAAATGACTTTCATCCATTGAAAATCAGCAAAACTTTGCTTAGTTCCCCTCGTGTGCGGCTGCGCACCACGTAGTGCGTGATGTGCTGCCCACCGGGCAAGAATGCAATTTAATCGCAGAACAGGTAAGTTTTTGTTGTTGTTCAGTTGCCGACACTGTGCAAGACAGCATCCAAACAAGTTATTGATATTTTCACAAGACCAGCAATTAAACTTGCCTTGTTTTCCAAATTAATAATCACACAAAAATTATTTTGTAAACAATTCTTTGGTTAGTGTCAACATGCTAAATAAATTCCAATATATGTAATAAACAATACACCTAGCTTTATAAACAGCTGACATTCTCAATATGCATACACATTTATTTTTAAGAAGTAATTTCCATAGCCCTTATGTAACATTAATAGTACTCCAGACACTAGCCTATAAATGTTGACGCACGAAACATTGTTAAGCCCCTCTCAACCCCTGAAGATCCATATCCCTTGAGGTTTTAATCGAAACCATTTCTGGTGTCGATCAAAAGCCTCCCCGCATGACAAATAAGATTCGCTGTTTTCGTAAGGCTGACTTTCACAAACTTAATTGGTTAATTGATACTTTTGACTGGTCCGATATTCTGGCATGCACCGATATAAATATCATCTTAGAAAAATTGTATTATGCTTTAAATACATTTTTTTTAAATAAAAATATCCGTCCGCTTCAAATAATCCTCCTTGATTTACAAAATGCCTCACGAAATTAAAAAAAAGATAAAGACAGGCTTTTAATAAATAAAAAAGAACCTGTAGCAGCATTGATTTCTTAAGATACTTAATAGCCCAGTTTGATTTCAACGGTTAAAACGCTGAATGTTATATAAAATATATATAAAATATATAAAATATATAACATTCAGTTCACTCGTTTTAAAAGTCGTTTTCAGTTCACTCAGGATTAAAATTTGTAAACACTAAGTGTTCCTAAACTGAGACGAGAGTATGGAGTGGACTGTATATTTTATTGTTCTTGTCCGTTTTGCTGCCTAATTGGTACTGAAGAAAATTTACATTTTGTGGAACTTAAACATATGTGTAGGTATACATGATGTGGATTGTAAAGCTAGTGCATACAAAAAATATAAAGATGACACTATGATCTAGATTCTAAGTTATGTTTCGATAGTTCCTAAACATCCCGGGCCGCCCTGAAACACGGTTTCTGAACGGGGTAATTCCGCTATTTTTGTTATTGGCCGGGTCACTTCTCCCGCTGCCATCTTGAGCCTGACCGCTCGAACCATAGTGTCCTTTCCTGGATAAGTGTCGATCACCTTCGCTAGATGCCATGATGCTGGTGGTGTGTTGGACTCCTTGACGAGCACAACACTGCCGATTGAAATGTTGGGTGTTGTAGTGGTCCACTTAGGACGCTGCTGCAGACTTGTCAGATACTCCTGGTGCCATTGTTTCCAGAAGCCTTGGTACATAGCTTGGATACTCTGCCAGTATCCCAGACGGCCCACAGGAATGTGGCCAAGATCCGCCTCCGGCATAGTCGTAAATGGTCTGCCGATAAGAAAATGGGCTGGTGATAGATAGTTGTCATCTGTATCTGAGGTGTAACATAGGGGTCGTGAGTTGACGACAGCACTGATTTGCGCAAGTAAGGTGCGCATTTGTTCATATGTAAGTATGGTGGTTCCAATTACTCGCCGAAGATGCAGTTTTACGCATCGAACCGCTGATTCCCATTTCTCTCCCCAATGCGGAGCACGTGGTGGGATGAATGTCCATTTTATCCCTTCATCTGCAAGAGTGTTCACGATGCGATCCTTGTGTTGTGATGAACTAAAGAGTTGTTGCATTTCATCGAGGGATCGCTTCGCTCCGATGAAATTTGTACCGTTGTCGGTGTACATCCGGTTGCATTTGCCTCGTATAGAGAAAAATCGTCGCAACGCTGCCAGAAATGTTTCTGTGGATAGGTCCGTGACGAGTTCAAGGTGGATCGCCGAAGTGACCATACAAACAAATAAGCAGATGTAGCCCTTACTGATGCGTGGCTTGCGCACCTTCGCGTCCTTCAGAAGGATGGGTCCTGCGTAATCGCATCCAGTGTTTACGAATGGAAGTGCTTGCGTGATACGTATGCTCGGTAGATCAGCCATACGTTGATGCATTGTGTGTTGCCTTTGCCGAAAGCAAGCCAGACAGTTGTGCGTGATTTTGCGTATCAAATTTCGTGCACCGAAAATCCAATACCTCTGCCGAACAATCACGAAGAGAGATGAGACTCCAGGATGGAGGTTGACACGATGCTCGTGATCTATGATCAAATAGGTGATCCGATGATTCTTCTGAAGCAAAATTGGATGTTTTGCCTCTGCTGACAACTGTGAATGTTGGATCCGTCCACCCACTCTTAACAGGTTGTCCTTGTCGATGATTGGTGAGAGCTTTATCAATTGAGATTGGTTCCCTAGAGCCTTGTTGTCGAGTATTAACTGGAATTCCTGTTGAAACCCAGCTTGAGCGTGTTGCAGCCATCGTGTTGCCGTGTTGCCGCATTGATCTCATCGAATGCTAGAGAAATCGATGCTTGTTTCGAGGATGGGTGTTTCATGCGGTGAATAAATCGCAAAACGTAACCAAGTGTGTGTATAAGCTTCGGCCAGGATGATGTGCGATTGAGAAGCTTATCCAAAGGGTTGACCGTCGTGACAGTCATCTGCGCAGCTAAGCAGTTAGTCTTGACTTCGCTTTGCATGCGTTTGTCTGAAAGAGAAGAACAGTTGTGAGATTTGTTCAGCTTTGCTATGAATTGATCCTTGTCCCTCAGCCATGAAGGACCCTTCCACCACAATCGGAAATCAATGAGCTCGGATACTCCCAAGCCACGAGATGCGCAATCCTCTGGATTCGATTTTGAATCTACATGCCGCCATGCAACGCTGGGCTCTTCGATACGACCATCCAACGATGAATGGATACGATGAATCCATCCAACGCCTTAACGAAATTGTAGGAAGAATCAATGCGATCGACGGGGATGTCCATACCACCACGGCCTTGCTTCATAAGGCCCTGATCTTGACAAGTCAGATCAATAAGATAACAAGGACATGCCAATTTGCGAAGTCTGGTGTGGTCAACTCGAATCTACTGGACTATGAAAAAGTCCAAACGATACTGACGGAAATTTTCTCGACCATCTATATTGACCAATGGGATAACTCTTCTCTAAATCCTGGCCATGCCTAAGGTCACGAACGGTGAGTATCGATTGATGCATCTACTTCCGCCATTAGCCAATGGAAGATAGGTGGCACTGGACTTCGTAGCCATGGACAACCAAGAAACATACGCCGTTGCTGGAAATTGCATGTCCATCGGCAACACCAAGGTCTGCTCGGAAAAGTAACTGATAAAGTTGAACGAAGATAGATGTATCCCCAGGCCACTGAGAGGAGGGCATGCTTTGTGCAGATACGTGAAGATCAACCGGCAAGTGGTCACACTAATCGACGAGGGTACGCTGTTCATCACCAAATTCAAAGAAACGATAGCTGATGAAGTAAGCGAACACCAACTGGAAGGAATTTTTATCATCCAAGTCGTCAACGAACCATAACCGTACAGGGCAGAAACTACAGCAGCTACTCATCAACCAGAACGATGGCCATGCCTTCCGTACTCCCGAAAGTGACTACGACAAGCTACGAATCAACTCTGGGATATGTCCATCGCCGGGCAATTGATGCATCGAGCCACCTCTGGGTCAAGTAAGTCCCTATGATCTGCGGAACGCAGATCTTGAGGTGGGGAGGAGTTAACCCCCACTAGCTAAGTGTTCCATCAACCCACCATCATCATCGTGTTAACTGCCCGCACCTGACCCCGGGAGAGGAATCGCCTAGCGGAAATGCTGCGGTTGGCGCTTACTGACCAGCAAAGCCAGCAAACTCAAGTTTCAATGCACAGGCAACGACGACTAAAGTACAACGGATCGCTTAGATATAGTCAGTGTTAATTTGGACGCACAACGAATCAGAACTTAATTTTATATTCTTACAAATTGTCGAATCGTATTAAACCCATTCAAACACCAATTGTAGAATCGTTACTTAATAAATTGAAATAAAAGAAACCATAAGCACGACAACCTTATAACTGGATGCAAGGGGGAGATACAGGACCGATGCGGTCAGGTGGAATATTCTTCGGAGTTCGGAGCCACACTTCTAGATGAACACCCATACCTCTCTTATGGACATAACATTTGGCAACGAGAAAAAAAAGAATGAAAGTTTTTTGCCATTTTCCACCCATTATGATGTCACGGCGGGCATGTCCACGATTAAAGGTTAAAGGTTAAATCAACCATGTTAGAAATTCGTTGGGTTGGCTTCTAGACTTATGTTTTGTATCTGATCCTGATGTATCTGACCACTCTGATCTGATTGTATCTGACCACTCTTTCCAAAGCTTCGCCCCTCTCAACCCCTGAAGATCCATATCCCTTGAGGTTTTAATCGAAACCATTTCTGGTGTCGATCAAAAGCCTCCCCGCGTGACAAATAAGATTCGCTGTTTTCGTAAGGCTGACTTTCACAAACTTAATTGGTTAATTGATACTTTTGACTGGTCCGATATTCTGGCATGCACCGATATAAATATCATCTTAGAAAAATTGTATTATGCTTTAAATACATTTTTTTTAAATAAAAATATCCGTCCGCTTCAAATATTCCTCCTTGATTTACAAAATGCCTCACGAAATTAAAAAAAAAGATAAAGACAGGCTTTTAATAAATAAAAAAGAACCTGTAGCAGCATTGATTTCTTAAGATACTTAATAGCCCAGTTTGATTTCAACGGTTAAAACGCTGAATGTTATATAAAATATATATAAAATATATAAAATATATAACATTCAGTTCACTCGTTTTAAAAGTCGTTTTCAGTTCACTCAGGATTAAAATTTGTAAACACTAAGTGTTCCTAAACTGAGACGAGAGTAAGGAGTGGACTGTATATTTTATTGTTCTTGTCCGTTTTGCTGCCTAATTGGTACTGAAGAAAATTTACATTTTGTGGAACTTAAACATATGTGTAGGTATACATGATGTGGATTGTAAAGCTAGTGCATACAAAAAATATAAAGATGACACTATGATCTAGATTCTAAGTTATGTTTCGATAGTTCCTAAACATCCCGGGCCGCCCTGAAACACGGTTTCTGAACGGGGTAATTCCGCTATTTTTGTTATTGGCCGGGTCACTTCTCCCGCTGCCATCTTGAGCCTGACCGCTCGAACCATAGTGTCCTTTCCTGGATAAGTGTCGATCACCTTCGCTAGATGCCATGATGCTGGTGGTGTGTTGGACTCCTTGACGAGCACAACACTGCCGATTGAAATGTTGGGTGTTGTAGTGGTCCACTTAGGACGCTGCTGCAGACTTGTCAGATACTCCTGGTGCCATTGTTTCCAGAAGCCTTGGTACATAGCTTGGATACTCTGCCAGTATCCCAGACGGCCCACAGGAATGTGGCCAAGATCCGCCTCCGGCATAGTCGTAAATGGTCTGCCGATAAGAAAATGGGCTGGTGATAGATAGTTGTCATCTGTATCTGAGGTGTAACATAGGGGTCGTGAGTTGACGACAGCACTGATTTGCGCAAGTAAGGTGCGCATTTGTTCATATGTAAGTATGGTGGTTCCAATTACTCGCCGAAGATGCAGTTTTACGCATCGAACCGCTGATTCCCATTTCCCTCCCCAATGCGGAGCACGTGGTGGGATGAATGTCCATTTTATCCCTTCATCTGCAAGAGTGTTCACGATGCGATCCTTGTGTTGTGATGAACTAAAGAGTTGTTGCATTTCATCGAGGGATCGCTTCGCTCCGATGAAATTTGTACCGTTGTCGGTGTACATCCGGTTGCATTTGCCTCGTATAGAGAAAAATCGTCGCAACGCTGCCAGAAATGTTTCTGTGGATAGGTCCGTGACGAGTTCAAGGTGGATCGCCGAAGTGACCATACAAACAAATAAGCAGATGTAGCCCTTACTGATGCGTGGCTTGCGCACCTTCGCGTCCTTCAGAAGGATGGGTCCTGCGTAATCGCATCCAGTGTTTACGAATGGAAGTGCTTGCGTGATACGTATGCTCGGTAGATCAGCCATACGTTGATGCATTGTGTGTTGCCTTTGCCGAAAGCAAGCCAGACAGTTGTGCGTGATTTTGCGTATCAAATTTCGTGCACCGAAAATCCAATACCTCTGCCGAACAATCACGAAGAGAGATGAGACTCCAGGATGGAGGTTGACACGATGCTCGTGATCTATGATCAAATAGGTGATCCGATGATTCTTCTGAAGCAAAATTGGATGTTTTGCCTCTGCTGACAACTGTGAATGTTGGATCCGTCCACCCACTCTTAACAGGTTGTCCTTGTCGATGATTGGTGAGAGCTTTATCAATTGAGATTGGTTCCCTAGAGCCTTGTTGGCGAGTATTAACTGGAATTCCTGTTGAAACCCAGCTTGAGCGTGTTGCAGCCATCGAATCCGTGCCGCATTGATCTCGTCGAATGCTAGAGAAATCGATGCTTGTTTCGAGGATGGGTGTTTCATGCGGTGAATAAATCGCAAAACGTAACCAAGTGTGTGTATAAGCTTCGGCCAGGATGATGTGCGATTGAGAAGCTTATCCAAAGGGTTGACCGTCGTGACAGTCATCTGCGCAGCTAAGCAGTTAGTCTTGACTTCGCTTTGCATGCGTTTGTCTGAAAGAGAAGAACAGTTGTGAGATTTGTTCAGCTTTGCTATGAATTGATCCTTGTCCCTCAGCCATGAAGGACCCTTCCACCACAATTGGAAATCAATGAGCTCGGATACTCCCAAGCCACGAGATGCGCAATCCGCTGGATTCGATTTTGAATCTACATGCCGCCATGCAACGCTGGGCTCTTCGATACGACCATCCAACGATGAATGGATACGATGAATCCATCCAACGCCTTAACGAAATTGTAGGAAGAATCAATGCGATCGACGGGGATGTCCATACCACCACGGCCTTGCTTCATAAGGCCCTGATCTTGACAAGTCAGATCAATAAGATAACAAGGACATGCCAATTTGCGAAGTCTGGTGTGGTCAACTCGAATCTACTGGACTATGAAAAAGTCCAAACGATACTGACGGAAATTTTCTCGACCATCTATATTGACCAATGGGATAACTCTTCTCTAAATCCTGGCCATGCCTAAGGTCACGAACGGTGAGTATCGATTGATGCATCTACTTCCGCCATTAGCCAATGGAAGATAGGTGGCACTGGACTTCGTAGCCATGGACAACCAAGAAACATACGCCGTTGCTGGAAATTGCATGTCCATCGGCAACACCAAGGTCTGCTCGGAAAAGTAACTGATAAAGTTGAACGAAGATAGATGTATCCCCAGGCCACTGGGGGGAGAGGAGGGCATGCTTTGTGCAGATACGTGAAGATCAACCGGCAAGTGGTCACACTAATCGACGAGGGTACGCTGTTCATCACCAAATTCAAAGAAACGATAGCTGATGAAGTAAGCGAACACCAACTGGAAGGAATTTTTATCATCCAAGTCGTCAACGAACCATAACCGTACAGGGCAGAAACTACAGCAGCTACTCATCAACCAGAACGATGGCCATGCCTTCCGTACTCCCGAAAGTGACGACAAGCTACGAATCAACTCTGGGATATGTCCATCGCCGGGCAATTGATGCATCGAGCCACCTCTGGGTCAAGTAAGTCCCTATGATCTGCGGAACGCAGATCTTGAGGTGGGGAGGAGTTAACCCCCACTAGCTAAGTGTTCCATCAACCCACCATCATCATCGTGTTAACTGCCCGCACCTGACCCCGGGAGAGGAATCGCCTAGCGGAAATGCTGCGGTTGGCGCTTACTGACCAGCAAAGCCAGCAAACTCAAGTTTCAATGCACAGGCAACGACGACTAAAGTACAACGGATCGCTTAGATATAGTCAGTGTTAATTTGGACGCACAACGAATCAGAACTTAATTTTATATTCTTACAAATTGTCGAATCGTATTAAACCCATTCAAACACCAATTGTAGAATCGTTACTTAATAAATTGAAATTGGCAACGAGAAAAAAAAGAATGAAAGTTTTTTGCCATTTTCCACCCATTATGATGTCACGGCGGGCATGTCCACGATTAAAGGTTAAAGGTTAAATCAACCATGTTAGAAATTCGTTGGGTTGGCTTCTAGACTTATGTTTTGTATCTGATCCTGATGTATCTGACCACTCTGATCTGATTGTATCTGACCACTCTTTCCAAAGCTTCGCCCCTCTCAACCCCTGAAGATCCATATCCCTTGAGGTTTTAATCGAAACCATTTCTGGTGTCGATCAAAAGCCTCCCCGCGTGACAAATAAGATTCGCTGTTTTCGTAAGGCTGACTTTCACAAACTTAATTGGTTAATTGATACTTTTGACTGGTCCGATATTCTGGCATGCACCGATATAAATATCATCTTAGAAAAATTGTATTATGCTTTAAATACATTTTTTTTAAATAAAAATATCCGTCCGCTTCAAATAATCCTCCTTGATTTACAAAATGCCTCACGAAATTAAAAAAAAAGATAAAGACAGGCTTTTAATAAATAAAAAAGAACCTGTAGCAGCATTGATTTCTTAAGATACTTAATAGCCCAGTTTGATTTCAACGGTTAAAACGCTGAATGTTATATAAAATATATATAAAATATATAAAATATATAACATTCAGTTCACTCGTTTTAAAAGTCGTTTTCAGTTCACTCAGGATTAAAATTTGTAAACACTAAGTGTTCCTAAACTGAGACGAGAGTAAGGAGTGGACTGTATATTTTATTGTTCTTGTCCGTTTTGCTGCCTAATTGGTACTGAAGAAAATTTACATTTTGTGGAACTTAAACATATGTGTAGGTATACATGATGTGGATTGTAAAGCTAGTGCATACAAAAAATATAAAGATGACACTATGATCTAGATTCTAAGTTATGTTTCGATAGTTCCTAAACATCCCGGGCCGCCCTGAAACACGGTTTCTGAACGGGGTAATTCCGCTATTTTTGTTATTGGCCGGGTCACTTCTCCCGCTGCCATCTTGAGCCTGACCGCTCGAACCATAGTGTCCTTTCCTGGATAAGTGTCGATCACCTTCGCTAGATGCCATGATGCTGGTGGTGTGTTGGACTCCTTGACGAGCACAACACTGCCGATTGAAATGTTGGGTGTTGTAGTGGTCCACTTAGGACGCTGCTGCAGACTTGTCAGATACTCCTGGTGCCATTGTTTCCAGAAGCCTTGGTACATAGCTTGGATACTCTGCCAGTATCCCAGACGGCCCACAGGAATGTGGCCAAGATCCGCCTCCGGCATAGTCGTAAATGGTCTGCCGATAAGAAAATGGGCTGGTGGTAGATAGTTGTCATCTGTATCTGAGGTGTAACATAGGGGTCGTGAGTTGACGACAGCACTGATTTGCGCAAGTAAGGTGCGCATTTGTTCATATGTAAGTATGGTGGTTCCAATTACTCGCCGAAGATGCAGTTTTACGCATCGAACCGCTGATTCCCATTTCCCTCCCCAATGCGGAGCACGTGGTGGGATGAATGTCCATTTTATCCCTTCATCTGCAAGAGTGTTCACGATGCGATCCTTGTGTTGTGATGAACTAAAGAGTTGTTGCATTTCATCGAGGGATCGCTTCGCTCCGATGAAATTTGTACCGTTGTCGGTGTACATCCGGTTGCATTTGCCTCGTATAGAGAAAAATCGTCGCAACGCTGCCAGAAATGTTTCTGTGGATAGGTCCGTGACGAGTTCAAGGTGGATCGCCGAAGTGACCATACAAACAAATAAGCAGATGTAGCCCTTACTGATGCGTGGCTTGCGCACCTTCGCGTCCTTCAGAAGGATGGGTCCTGCGTAATCGCATCCAGTGTTTACGAATGGAAGTGCTTGCGTGATACGTATGCTCGGTAGATCAGCCATACGTTGATGCATTGTGTGTTGCCTTTGCCGAAAGCAAGCCAGACAGTTGTGCGTGATTTTGCGTATCAAATTTCGTGCACCGAAAATCCAATACCTCTGCCGAACAATCACGAAGAGAGATGAGACTCCAGGATGGAGGTTGACACGATGCTCGTGATCTATGATCAAATAGGTGATCCGATGATTCTTCTGAAGCAAAATTGGATGTTTTGCCTCTGCTGACAACTGTGAATGTTGGATCCGTCCACCCACTCTTAACAGGTTGTCCTTGTCGATGATTGGTGAGAGCTTTATCAATTGAGATTGGTTCCCTAGAGCCTTGTTGGCGAGTATTAACTGGAATTCCTGTTGAAACCCAGCTTGAGCGTGTTGCAGCCATCGAATCCGTGCCGCATTGATCTCATCGAATGCTAGAGAAATCGATGCTTGTTTCGAGGATGGGTGTTTCATGCGGTGAATAAATCGCAAAACGTAACCAAGTGTGTGTATAAGCTTCGGCCAGGATGATGTGCGATTGAGAAGCTTATCCAAAGGGTTGACCGTCGTGACAGTCATCTGCGCAGCTAAGCAGTTAGTCTTGACTTCGCTTTGCATGCGTTTGTCTGAAAGAGAAGAACAGTTGTGAGATTTGTTCAGCTTTGCTATGAATTGATCCTTGTCCGTCAGCCATGAAGGACCCTTCCACCACAATTGGAAATCAATGAGCTCGGATACTCCCAAGCCACGAGATGCGCAATCCGCTGGATTCGATTTTGAATCTACATGCCGCCATGCAACGCTGGGCTCTTCGATACGACCATCCAACGATGAATGGATACGATGAATCCATCCAACGCCTTAACGAAATTGTAGGAAGAATCAATGCGATCGACGGGGATGTCCATACCACCACGGCCTTGCTTCATAAGGCCCTGATCTTGACAAGTCAGATCAATAAGATAACAAGGACATGCCAATTTGCGAAGTCTGGTGTGGTCAACTCGAATCTACTGGACTATGAAAAAGTCCAAACGATACTGACGGAAATTTTCTCGACCATCTATATTGACCAATGGGATAACTCTTCTCTAAATCCTGGCCATGCCTAAGGTCACGAACGGTGAGTATCGATTGATGCATCTACTTCCGCCATTAGCCAATGGAAGATAGGTGGCACTGGACTTCGTAGCCATGGACAACCAAGAAACATACGCCGTTGCTGGAAATTGCATGTCCATCGGCAACACCAAGGTCTGCTCGGAAAAGTAACTGATAAAGTTGAACGAAGATAGATGTATCCCCAGGCCACTGGGGGGAGAGGAGGGCATGCTTTGTGCAGATACGTGAAGATCAACCGGCAAGTGGTCACACTAATCGACGAGGGTACGCTGTTCATCACCAAATTCAAAGAAACGATAGCTGATGAAGTAAGCGAACACCAACTGGAAGGAATTTTTATCATCCAAGTCGTCAACGAACCATAACCGTACAGGGCAGAAACTACAGCAGCTACTCATCAACCAGAACGATGGCCATGCCTTCCGTACTCCCGAAAGTGACTACGACAAGCTACGAATCAACTCTGGGATATGTCCATCGCCGGGCAATTGATGCATCGAGCCACCTCTGGGTCAAGTAAGTCCCTATGATCTGCGGAACGCAGATCTTGAGGTGGGGAGGAGTTAACCCCCACTAGCTAAGTGTTCCATCAACCCACCATCATCATCGTGTTAACTGCCCGCACCTGACCCCGGGAGAGGAATCGCCTAGCGGAAATGCTGCGGTTGGCGCTTACTGACCAGCAAAGCCAGCAAACTCAAGTTTCAATGCACAGGCAACGACGACTAAAGTACAACGGATCGCTTAGATATAGTCAGTGTTAATTTGGACGCACAACGAATCAGAACTTAATTTTATATTCTTACAAATTGTCGAATCGTATTAAACCCATTCAAACACCAATTGTAGAATCGTTACTTAATAAATTGAAATAAAAGAAACCATAAGCACGACAACCTTATAACTGGATGCAAGGGGGAGATACAGGACCGATGCGGTCAGGTGGAATATTCTTCGGAGTTCGGAGCCACACTTCTAGATGAACACCCATACCTCTCTTATGGACATAACATTTGGCAACGAGAAAAAAAAGAATGAAAGTTTTTTGCCATTTTCCACCCATTATGATGTCACGGCGGGCATGTCCACGATTAAAGGTTAAAGGTTAAATCAACCATGTTAGAAATTCGTTGGGTTGGCTTCTAGACTTATGTTTTGTATCTGATCCTGATGTATCTGACCACTCTGATCTGATTGTATCTGACCACTCTTTCCAAAGCTTCGCCCCTCTCAACCCCTGAAGATCCATATCCCTTGAGGTTTTAATCGAAACCATTTCTGGTGTCGATCAAAAGCCTCCCCGCGTGACAAATAAGATTCGCTGTTTTCGTAAGGCTGACTTTCACAAACTTAATTGGTTAATTGATACTTTTGACTGGTCCGATATTCTGGCATGCACCGATATAAATATCATCTTAGAAAAATTGTATTATGCTTTAAATACATTTTTTTTAAATAAAAATATCCGTCCGCTTCAAATAATCCTCCTTGATTTACAAAATGCCTCACGAAATTAAAAAAAAAGATAAAGACAGGCTTTTAATAAATAAAAAAGAACCTGTAGCAGCATTGATTTCTTAAGATACTTAATAGCCCAGTTTGATTTCAACGGTTAAAACGCTGAATGTTATATAAAATATATATAAAATATATAAAATATATAACATTCAGTTCACTCGTTTTAAAAGTCGTTTTCAGTTCACTCAGGATTAAAATTTGTAAACACTAAGTGTTCCTAAACTGAGACGAGAGTAAGGAGTGGACTGTATATTTTATTGTTCTTGTCCGTTTTGCTGCCTAATTGGTACTGAAGAAAATTTACATTTTGTGGAACTTAAACATATGTGTAGGTATACATGATGTGGATTGTAAAGCTAGTGCATACAAAAAATATAAAGATGACACTATGATCTAGATTCTAAGTTATGTTTCGATAGTTCCTAAACATCCCGGGCCGCCCTGAAACACGGTTTCTGAACGGGGTAATTCCGCTATTTTTGTTATTGGCCGGGTCACTTCTCCCGCTGCCATCTTGAGCCTGACCGCTCGAACCATAGTGTCCTTTCCTGGATAAGTGTCGATCACCTTCGCTAGATGCCATGATGCTGGTGGTGTGTTGGACTCCTTGACGAGCACAACACTGCCGATTGAAATGTTGGGTGTTGTAGTGGTCCACTTAGGACGCTGCTGCAGACTTGTCAGATACTCCTGGTGCCATTGTTTCCAGAAGCCTTGGTACATAGCTTGGATACTCTGCCAGTATCCCAGACGGCCCACAGGAATGTGGCCAAGATCCGCCTCCGGCATAGTCGTAAATGGTCTGCCGATAAGAAAATGGGCTGGTGATAGATAGTTGTCATCTGTATCTGAGGTGTAACATAGGGGTCGTGAGTTGACGACAGCACTGATTTGCGCAAGTAAGGTGCGCATTTGTTCATATGTAAGTATGGTGGTTCCAATTACTCGCCGAAGATGCAGTTTTACGCATCGAACCGCTGATTCCCATTTCCCTCCCCAATGCGGAGCACGTGGTGGGATGAATGTCCATTTTATCCCTTCATCTGCAAGAGTGTTCACGATGCGATCCTTGTGTTGTGATGAACTAAAGAGTTGTTGCATTTCATCGAGGGATCGCTTCGCTCCGATGAAATTTGTACCGTTGTCGGTGTACATCCGGTTGCATTTGCCTCGTATAGAGAAAAATCGTCGCAACGCTGCCAGAAATGTTTCTGTGGATAGGTCCGTGACGAGTTCAAGGTGGATCGCCGAAGTGACCATACAAACAAATAAGCAGATGTAGCCCTTACTGATGCGTGGCTTGCGCACCTTCGCGTCCTTCAGAAGGATGGGTCCTGCGTAATCGCATCCAGTGTTTACGAATGGAAGTGCTTGCGTGATACGTATGCTCGGTAGATCAGCCATACGTTGATGCATTGTGTGTTGCCTTTGCCGAAAGCAAGCCAGACAGTTGTGCGTGATTTTGCGTATCAAATTTCGTGCACCGAAAATCCAATACCTCTGCCGAACAATCACGAAGAGAGATGAGACTCCAGGATGGAGGTTGACACGATGCTCGTGATCTATGATCAAATAGGTGATCCGATGATTCTTCTGAAGCAAAATTGGATGTTTTGCCTCTGCTGACAACTGTGAATGTTGGATCCGTCCACCCACTCTTAACAGGTTGTCCTTGTCGATGATTGGTGAGAGCTTTATCAATTGAGATTGGTTCCCTAGAGCCTTGTTGTCGAGTATTAACTGGAATTCCTGTTGAAACCCAGCTTGAGCGTGTTGCAGCCATCGTGTTGCCGTGTTGCCGCATTGATCTCATCGAATGCTAGAGAAATCGATGCTTGTTTCGAGGATGGGTGTTTCATGCGGTGAATAAATCGCAAAACGTAACCAAGTATGTGTATAAGCTTCGGCCAGGATGATGTGCGATTGAGAAGCTTATCCAAAGGGTTGACCGTCGTGACAGTCATCTGCGCAGCTAAGCAGTTAGTCTTGACTTCGCTTTGCATGCGTTTGTCTGAAAGAGAAGAACAGTTGTGAGATTTGTTCAGCTTTGCTATGAATTGATCCTTGTCCCTCAGCCATGAAGGACCCTTCCACCACAATTGATGCGCAATCCGCTGGATTCGATTTTGAATCTACATGCCGCCATGCATGCGTCGGAATGATTTCGAGGATCTCTGATGTGCGGTTCCCAACAAACGTCTTAAGTTGGGCTGGTGAGTACGATAGCCATGACAGGACTATCGTGGAATCACACATGCGTAGATCGTTACGTCTTTGTGCCTTAATCCAGTCTTTATGGATTGCAGAAGTCGACTCAGTAGAAGTGCGCCACATAGTTCCAGGCGCGGCAGAGATTGTTGCTTTAAAGGTGCCACCCTTGTTTTTGCTGCAAGTATGGCGACCGAAATGGTTCCATCATCGTTAACCACTCGGCTGTATACCACCGCTGCATACGCTTTGGTGGATGCATCTGAAAATCCGTGCAATTCGATTTTATCTGTGTCGCTCTCAACCAAGCGTGGCATCTGGAGCTTGTGAAGATTGTCTAGATCAGCTCGCCATTTGAGCCAGTTGTCTGCTAGTTTGCTCGGTAATTCGTCGTCCCAATTCAAATTCAACAGCCATAGTTTTTGAAATAAGATTTTGAATTGAACTACGGTTGGCGCCAATAGCCCAAGAGGGTCGAATATGCGTGAGACATCCGACAGCACTTGCCTCTTGGTGCAGCTAGGGTCACTTGATAGACTCACATTGTACGACAATGTATCCATCCCAGGGTGCCAATGCAGTCCTAGGACCTTGACTGGTGACGGTGAGGAGTCCTTATTATCCTCCGATTCGATGCATTTGGTATTCGATACCCATTTCCCGAGCTCCATGTTAGCACAGGACATCAATTGGACGAGTTCGTCCCGGTTGCGTAGCAGCTCATTCTCACTATTTGATCCAGTGAGAACGTCGTCGACATAGAAATCTTCCAACACGATTTTTGCCGCATTCGGAAACTCCTGCTGATGGTCAGCAGCCAGCTGCTCCAATACTCGGACTGCTAGATATGGTGCGCATGATGTTCCATACGTCACCGTGCATAGTTGGAAATGCTTGATAGGATCTGATGGATCCTCTCTCCATACGATTCTCTGATAATCTCTATGTTTTTCACTCACCAAGATTTGACGGAACATCTTGACTATGTCCGCTGAAAAGACGTATTTGTACATACGGAATCGCAAGCACACAGCAAACAAGTCTCGCTGAATACTCGGTCCAATCGAGAGGGTGTCGTTTAACGCCATGCCTTTGGCGTCTTGATATGAGCCGTCGAAAACCACTCTGAGTTTCCGGCCCAACACAGGATGGTGTGGTAAATAGAAATTCCTTCCCTTGGGAATTTCGCTCGGTGAAATTTCTCGCATATGGCCTAGTTCTTGATATTCCCTCATGAATTTTACGTAGTCGTTACGCAGTTGTTGATTATGTGCCAAACGCCGCTCAACTGATTTGAACCTCTGCATAGCTCCTTGAAGAGTATCTGCGAAGTGTGTTTCTGAAGCCTTGAACGGAAGCTCCACGATGAACCTTCCTTGGTCGTCTCGAGTGTGTGTTGCAAGAAAGTGTTTCTCGACCTCTTCATCCTCTGGTTTTACTTCTGCCTTGCGTTGTATGCTCTCCAGTTCCAAGAACCTTCTGAGATAAGCATCGATGTCGATTGTCGATGTAAGTGCCATAGCGTTGCTTTCTCGTGATGAAAGCATTGATGTAATTACCCATCCGAAAATTGATGATATAGCAATGAGCTTTCCTTTGTTGTCGTAGATCTTTTTTCCAGTTATAGCACTCCAAACATGTTCGCTGCCCAAAAGAATGTCAATTGGGGCATTTGTGCTAAATTGAGAATCTGCCAGTTGCAGATCGTTGAAGACTTGAAGTGCAGATGCGTCGATAGTCTGCCTCTCCAATGATGATGTGATCTTTCCAAGCACGTGAGCCTGGACTACCAGCTGATCTTGTGAAATACGGGATTGGATGCGTAGAGTACTGCACCCACGTGTAGTGTCTGCTTTGATTGATGAAATTCCCGTAACCAATATGCGTGATGGCGCACGAGCCAAACCAAGTGTTTGTATACAGCGTTCAGATACATACGACAGTTCTGAACCCGTGTCCAATAGGAGTCGGCATGCTACCAAATCCCCATTTGCGTTTCAAACGTTGACCATCGCCGTGGGCAATGTGCTCCTGTTCCATTCAGTTGCTTGGTTTGAGTTTGCAGTGCCTTGGGCACATACAATTGCTGTAGAACCTTCTGCGTGTGCGATGTGACTCGTAGTCACCGTTGTGATGTGTGCGTTAGGATCCTCCTGATCCTCACCAGTTTTAGCGATTGTTCCAATAGCCTGTTGCATGCCTTGCAGGTGCAACAGTGAGTGATGCTGACCATTACATTGTCTGCACTTGAACGTAGATTTACAGTTTCTGACCCCATGACCAGGTTTCAGACAATTGTAGCAGAGAGAGTTTTGCTTGGCAAACGAAATCCTCTGACCTGCTGACATATCCAAGAATGGTTGGCATCCATACAGACGATGTTCTGTAGAATGACATTTGCTGCACTCGTTTGCTTTAAGTACAACCAACGAATGTGTGACCTTTTTTGTCTTGTCACCCATTGAGGCTTTAGTCTTGCCTTCGATTGTTTCACGCTTGCTGAGCTCCAGTTCCTCGCAACGTGCATCCAAAAATTTGAAGAATTCCTCCAGTGTGGGTGAGTTCGACTCCACACTGCGCTCGATCCACCTGCGTCGAGTGTCTGCGTCCAGCTTCTCCAGCGCCAACTAGATGATCCAACAGTCCCGCCCCGTTTCCTCGATGGCATCCAGACCACGCACTATTTCATTTGCGCCGTCTGACACCTTCCGTAAAGTTGCCGCATCCGACCTTGTTGTTGTTGGCAGCTTCATAAACTGCTCCAAAAATGAATTCACGATGTGCCGCGGACGATTATATCTTTCATTAAGTCGCTCCCACGCAGTGGGAGCTGAATCCGTAATCGCTAGATGTCGTACCAGATTCGCCGCCTCGTCAATCAGAAGAGATTTCAAATGATGAAATTTGTGCGTCTTTGTCAAATTCGCCTTGTTGTGAATTGTGCTCTCGTAAATGTCTTTGAAAGCTGGCCACTCTGAATAATTGCCAGCAAACCGTTTAATTTGAATTTTAGGCAATTCGCTTTGAGCGGATGCCCCTGCCATTTGCGCGCTGCCTGAATTCGCCGCGTTGACGTCTCCTCCTTCAGGTCTCGACATGTTTGCAGTGTCTCGATGTGCCGCCAACTGCTCGAAGAGTTGTTGTTGTTGCTGTAGCAAACTGATTATTGCGTCGTTGTTGATCTGCAGCCCGCCGCTGCCGTTTTCACTGTTCACAATGGATGGACTAGGTCTTGTACCTACCATCGCCGAAAGTAATGCATGTGCACTTAGATATTTTTCCTCGTAGAAAATGTTGTCATGCTCTGGATCTACATAGCCATCTACTTCGTCTAGCATAGCTATTTCATCCCCAAATCGATTGAAGTCTTTCCATATTGTGTTGAGATGCTCCAGTCGCGAAGACACCTCTGCCCGTGTGGCGTTCGAATGATGCGCGTCCTCAGCCCAAGCCAAGCTCCGTGTGATATTGGCCTTGAGTCTGGCGCGTCCTTTTGTCAATGCTTTTAATTGCTCCATGCCGAGAAACAATTACAGTGAGAACCAATGCACAGAAAACTACAAAAACATCCGGCTCGAAGGACCAAACAATGTTCCTAAACTGAGACGAGAGTAAGGAGTGGACTGTATATTTTATTGTTCTTGTCCGTTTTGCTGCCTAATTGGTACTGAAGAAAATTTACATTTTATGGAACTTAAACATATGTGTAGGTATACATGATGTGGATTGTAAAGCTAGTGCATACAAAAAATATAAAGATGACACTATGATCTAGATTCTAAGTTATGTTTCGATAGTTCCTAAACACTAAGCGTAAAAATGTATTTTTTCCTGCTCTACTTACATTTAAAAAATCATCTACGACCTCAGATTAGGCCATTGCCGGCTTATTCGCAAAATTTTTTTTAAAGCAACTGCAATACAAATCCTATTCTGCCCAATCCAGACTTCAGTCTAATCTCGATAAGTTTCAAAAATGGTATTTAGGACTTAATATTTAATGGACTTAATAGATCCATATTAATAGATCCAATAGTCCTCACCAGGCCACGTACTATCTTTATCGGATTGCCTGAGAACCTGAGAAAAATTAACTCAGGTTAATGACCATTGTTATATATGTATACTAAATTAAAAAAACTTAAACTCTCCTCTCTTATACTAACGTTACCATACATTCCATTTGCTTACAGTATGGTAACTCCGTATGGTATGGTAACACAGTAACTCTGTAAATTCACAAATAGATATACATACTTTAATGAAAGCAGTTGGAAGCCACACTTCAAGATGAACGCCCATACCTCTCTTATGGACATACAATTTTGGCGAGGAGAAAAAAAGAATAGCGTGTCATGTAATCGTTGATATTCATGAATATGGCAACATATACTAGCTTAATACAAGCAATCCTTGCTCAACAGCAAAAATTTACGACAACCATATTGGAGCAGAAACGAAACTGGATGTAAAAAATATTAAGCAAAAATGCCGCAGCAGGTGTGAGTAATTCGGTACGCGCGAGTGAATCTTCATATATGCCTTTCACGTATTTGACAAAGATGTATAAAGCTGGGAGTAGGTTAGGTTAAGTTAGGGCGGCGATGCTGGGGGAACATAGAAGACCCCCCCCGCTTCCACTTGAGCCGCTAGAGCTCGTTGTGCTACCGCAAAGGCAAGGGATTCACTGAAGTGCCCCCCTTCCTATCCACCAGGGGTGCATATATGCCTAGACTTCCTGTGGCGGCCCATGGTCCCAACCTGCTTTTTGATGAAGGCTACCAGTCCGCGTGAAGAAAAAAGAAAAGAAACCACCTCCCGCCTGGCCGTTAAGTTTTGATCCATCTGTGTAGATATGAAGGGAGCCTTTTGGTCCCGGTGTCCGGGCAACCCATTCCTTCCTCGAGGGGATGATGACTTTCTAATTAGTGATGGGTTGGTCGACGGGCACGTAGTTGACTCCCAGCCCGTTCCTATGCGCCCAGGCCGACCGAACTTCAAGCTTTTCCGTCATTAGGTCACATAACGTTTGTGGGAATTTCCTACAAAGGCAATAGCAATATCGTCCGCGTACGCAATGATCTTGCAGCCGCCACCCTCTAAGGATCTCAGTAGGTTGTTAACCGCCACGTTCTAGAGTAGTGGTGAGAGTACATCTTCTTGCGGGGTGCCCCTCTTGACGTATCTTCGAATAGACGAACCTCAAAGAGTCGCCTCGACACTTCTGTTGACCAGGATCTGCCGTTTTAGGTGAAAAAAAAGGCCCTTTCTATGTCCAGAAATGCAACAAGTGGATATTCCTTAAGGTTGATCGCTTGGCGATCATAGTGATTTCGTGCAGGGCTGTCTCTGTCGATCGGCCCCTCTTATAGGCATGCTGAGAGCATGAGATGCCACCTGGGTTAATGCTTAGTTGGAGATGAAGACTTAGGAGTCTCTCCATTGTCTTAAGGAGGAAGGATAAGAGACTTATAGGTCTGAAGTCCTTAGGGGTGCAATGGGATAGTACACCGCCACGCCTCTGGCATCATACCAGTAGTGAAGACTGTGCTGAAGATCTTCTTGATCTATTGCCTTAGGTTAATACCGGCCCTAGATAGCTAATCCGGTAAAATGACGTCCGGGCCTGGAGATTTGAAGGGTTTAAAACTGTCTATTGCCCATTTAAGATTCCCATCACTAAGGAGGTAGTTGAAGGAGCCCTGGTGGCCCTGGCTGCGCATCACCTGGGTCGTTCCTTCAACTGAGCAACCCGGGAAGTGTGCGTTGATAAGGGTCTCCAGGGATTCCTGGCTTGATTTTGTCCACCGCCCATCCGGGTTCATAATCTATCCCACGTTGGGGCTCTAGTAGAGAGAATCTTTCTTAGGCGGGCGACCTCGTTGGTCTCCTGGATGTTGGTGCAGAAACTCGCCCAGGCAACCCTTTTTGCCTTTCGCAATTCCTTGTTATACCGCCTGAGTTCAGCTTTATAGGCCTCCCACGCCTCGTCCGTGTTGGTGCGGTACGCATGGTTAAAGGCCCTACGTGCATTATTCTTGAAGGGAGCTAACGTCGAGGTCCACCATGGAGGCTTCTTCGGATCCAATCTCACACCCGCTTTTGCTGGCTGAAAGTCAGGCAAGATTCCTCTCGCCCACTTTATGATCTCAGCCTGATCGGGGTTGGATTCCGCCGATGGGTCCGCCCTCATCAAAATGAAGGCCGCTGTCCTCCTATCCTTGTAGGAGCCCTTCCGCTGCAAGGAGCCAGCAGCCGCCGGACCGGGGCTTTCCTTAGGGATACCGTCGGTGCGAGAGGAGCTCGATCCTGGAATCTTGCCCCCCACACCGTTCGGTGGTTCCATAGTGGGCCCCGTTTTGGAGGTTGGTGCCTTGGCATCCCCTCCTACACCGGCGCAGCTCGCCTCCAGACGTTGTCCCTCAGTGGGGAGCTTCGCCATCCCAGCATCTCTTTGGCCTCTGTCTGTCTTGGAGATTGACGGAGCCATGATCCCATTTTCGGACTTTCTTGGGGAGTTCCGTTCTCCACTATTTTTGTTTTGCTTGTTGTAATTCAGATTCATATTTGGACCCACGAACAGGCGGGAAGGGGTTCGTCCATCATGACATAGCCCGCTTATCATGACAAGCTTGATTGAAACTGAGGGGTCGGCCGGTCCCCCAGAGTCCGCATATTAACGTCCGTGCACCCCCCGGAGATGCATCCCTCGGCATATGCTGTTCCACCTTGGATTGGGGTAATTTGAGGAAGGGAGTGTTCTTCTCCGCCCGACTACGATTCGCCAGCGCCCTCGGCAGAGACATGACCTTACCGGGACCTGTTTCCTGCCTCCCTTACGTGGAGAGTATTGTCGCACTACCAGCGGTGTACACAGTTACGGCACATGAATACTTATGCGTTTCTCCCCCTGTAGTACCCGTTGTCTGACGGCTAAGCTGGGAGGATATTCAGTGAAGATATGAACAAAAAGCTTACTTCCCTTCGTGGTGCGGTGTATCAATATTTGAACTTCTAAAAAATCTTTTGGTCTGGCTGTTGTCATTCCCACGCAAGAGAAAAATGAAGTTTCGCGATGCCGTATGCTACAAGTGCAGTAGAAAGGGGCATATAAAAGGGGCCGCCGTATGTATGTCAAAGCTAGACAAAGACGATTAGCAAAATCAAGACCAAGTTAAAAAGCAAGGTAAAAACGAAGCTAACGATACAGAAATGATTGAAGCAGTGTAAAGTATAATAGGCCTTATGAAAAAAGAAGAGTACAAAAGTGTCATGGATCTGGAAATCTTGAACAAGTCCTCCTGCCCCCCATTTTAAATGGACTCAGAAGCAACTGCATCCGTTATAAACTCAAATGCATATGCGCTCCTAAATAAACCACTATTACAGAAGTACTCACGAGTGTTACACGCGTTTGGTCGGAACCCAATTCCATTTCTTAGGGAGCTGCAAACGGTTGCGAAATGTGGTAAAAAAAAATAATATAAATTATGTTAAATAAATAAATCATTAATTATATTTATAGTGGCAAACGTGAAAATAAAATAATATAAAATATACAAATTATAAAATAAAATATTCGGGAACATTAACGATGAGCACAATGTCAATGTTACTGACATACACAACAAATTTAAAAACGTTTTTGAACCCGCAATGGAAGAGATAAACGTCTTCAAAGCCTGTGTGTTTTCGACAGCAACCGACAGCAACACCAACGTTTTTTAAACGTTAAACGAATAAATAGAAAAATTTAAGGCAGAGGAAGACAGATAAGTCCAATCAAGAATTTGGAAACCGGCGAAGTTTAGCAACTGGGCATCCCCAATTGTTCTCGTACCTAACTTCCTCTCTTTATCTTAATGTCAAGGCATGCAGTTCGTCACCTCGTGGACTGCCGCACACAATGAAAGCGAACGAACGTGTTTTTTTGTGCTCACTGCGTTTTTATTTAATATTTTATTTGAAACCTTTAAACAATCCGGTGTTTATTTATATATATTTTAATTTATAAATCAATTTTTTACATTTCAAATATTCGTATCGCTTTGCGAGTAGTATATTTGAAGGTAAAATAATAAATTTATTAATTTTCTTCCAAGCCTAGCTCTGCTCTTCTTCTTTATCTTTTACGGTGTTGCATTTATTGTCGCTCAATAGGGATTCTTATCTCTATTCTTTGCAGTTTACCCACACTAATCACCCACACTAAAATCTCCCATTTAAGTTTCCCTGGTACAGTGGTTCAAAGTACTTCAATAATAAAAAAATATATTAATAAAGTAATAATAAATAATCATGGAATTTAAACTTGTCTGTGCTATCAAGTCTTGTACTATCGACAATCTCTTCATCAATCTCTTCATCTCAGCCTTCCATCCACTGCTGCCTGTGTGAAAAAGTTGTACACGCTAAGTGTGCCGAGTTCACGGCCTCAGCTTCGGATGCCATTTCACGTAGGTCTGGTCTCCACTTTGGCTGTGAATGTTGTCGGGATGTTCAGGACGAAATGAGATTGTTCATGAGACAGACTAAAAGTGCATTTAAACTTTGTGCGCTCGATTCACAGTTATGTAGTCTTCAACTGCTAAATGAGTCTCCAAAGCGTAAGAAATCCGCTGTTAGTGATGTGCTTTTTGCGAATATCTTCAGCCAACTCAACCGACAATTACGCAGCCGCTTATATCTCCCCAACGTTCTAACTTAAAAAACCCAAAAATTAGTGCCTAAAAAAATTGTGCCGATCAATCAGTTAAATAACAGCTATAGGATATGGTCGGCCAATCCCTATGAAATTTGTCAGATCAGATACATTTGCCCAAAATGGAATCCATAGAAAGTTACATCTTTCTAATTTAAAATACAACAAAGTTATGGCATTTCCGATCAATCAGTTAATGACAGCCATAAGATATAGTCGACTGACCCTAATGAAATTTTTCAGATCAAATTAGTTTGCCAAAAGTGAAATCCATAGAAAGTCCCATCCTTCTAAGTTAAAAAACAACGAAGTTATGGCATTTCCGGTCAATCAGTTATATGGAAGCTATAGGATATAGTCGGCCGATCCTTATGAAATTTGGCAGATCAGATAAAAATATAACATTAAAAATATTCTTACCCGGCACGTGTTTGTATCGTCTGTTGTTATTGTTCCATGTGCCGAATAATAATATTTGTCGGGTCAGGCAGCAGCCACAGCTATCACTAATATACAACTAATACAACAATTATAGTTTCTCAGTTATATTTGTCCTATTTATCTGATCGCTATTGTTGGTCGCAAGCCGACTCTTCTCGGCCGCTTTATCTTTAGCATTAAGTTAATGAGCTTTCGCTCTGCCTATGTTCTAAGGCGGGCTCACTCATACCTTTTATATCAGTGCATACGCATCATTATAATCGGAGCTTTCTCACTCCCTGCCATACATATGCGAATAAACAAAATCTTATAACGTTGTGAAAATAAACAATTTCCCCCTTTTGTATTATTTTGAAAAAGGGGAAAAGTCATTAAAAAGGCTTAATGACCAAACATTGGTGACCCCGACGTGATCTAATTAATAAAATTATAAAATTAATATATATATAATATATAATATATAATTAACAAAATTAACAATTCCACGATCATAAACAGAACCAGTGCGAACATACATGATTCAGTTTTGTGCGGTGTATTAACATATGTATGTGCATTTGAACATAAACGGCATACAGTGCATCAGTGAAACAATTATTTTGTATTTATACACAAATCATATAAAATACATAATCGCATAAAATACAATTGTTATCCGGTCCGCCAACATACATACATACATACATACATATATACGTTCCACTTGCAAGTGCATTCGCCTCACACAAGCGTTCATATATATATACATTCCACAACTCAGCGTACGGTTCTGAGCGCACAGTGGGATAAATCGTGTTCGCTGCGCTCAAATAAAATTAAATATAATAAAATAATCAAGAGCCATAATTTGGCGCCAAAATTAATTTGTGCGTGTTTTTACTTAAAGTGAGCGAATTTCAATCATAGTGGCGATGAACTCCAGCGGCGCCGTCACAGGAGAACCCACTCCATCTCGGAGTGCGATCTTAAAATGCAAGGCAAAGGGTATCCTCCAGGATTTGAAGAGGATCCAAGGCGTCCTGCAGCCAATGTCAAAGGTGGAAGACGCCATGCTCCATGTGCGTCACGGCCAGTTGGTCGCCATGTACGATGATTTTAAAGCCATCCACGGGGAGCTTGAAGAGTTAGATATTTCTGAGATAAGCAGCGACTTGCGATGGACAGTGTCTGAGCTTGTAGCTACGATGCATGCTGAAATCGAGCACGAGACGTCGTTGCGCTCTGCTCGAATTGCTGCCCATTCCACCCTGGCCAGCGGAGTTTCCAGTATTCAGGTGGACTCAGCGCTCAGTCGGAGTTTTCAAGCCTTGCCTCCTCTTCCTCTTCCTACTTTTAGCGGAGGATATTCGGAGTGGGCTGAGTTTCACTCGGCTTTCTCAACGATCGTGGGCTGCAATCCTCACATAAGTAAGGTGGAAAAGCTGCAGAGGTTGCGATCTTGTCTTCGGGACTCAGCCTTAGAAGCAGTTCGCTCCTTGGAAATCTCCGAGGAGAATTATGATGTTGCGTTGCGTGTTCTGGAAAGACGATTTAATAACCGCCGGTTAATATTTCAGGCTCATGTGAACGGGATTCTGGGCCTCAGCCTATTGGAAGGTGGCTCAGTGGCATCGCTTCGAGGGCTTTCCGATAAATTCAATGCCCACATGCGAGCCTTGCAAAATTTGGGGACGACCATGCAGATCGCTAGCAGTATCATTGTCCAAGTGCTCCTTCAACGGTTGGACCCAGCTACCCAGGTCAAGTGGGAGGAATGTCAAAATGCGTCGAACTTGGACCTCATCCCTACCTGGGAGTCGATGGCAGAATTTTTGGAGCAGCGGTGCAGGACTCTGGAGGCTATGGATGTGGCCATGACCGCCTACGTGCCAGGCACTCAGATGGGAAGACGTAGAGTCTCGAACAATAATAATAGATCGTCCTTTATCGTCACTAATTCACCTTCCCCCGCTTGTAGATTATGTGGTGGGTGGTCCCACGTAGTGTCTGAATGCCCCAGATTTTTGTTAATGGCCCCTGAGAGCCGCCTTGGTGAGGCTAGGCGACTCGGTCTGTGTCGGAAATGTCTCCAACCTGGTCATCACCTGCGTGAGTGCCTCGCTGCTAATTGTCGCAGTTGTGGGAGGAGGCATCACAGCCTGCTGCATTTTTTGGAAGTACAGTCATCCAGTAGCCAGCCTTCTGTTGTATCATCTACGTCAGCCACAACCGAGGGCGCCGAGCCAATAAGCGCTTCACCATCCGCGGCTAATGCACTAGTTGCCCAAGGTCGCAGCAGTGAGGTAGCCTTATTGGCTACAGCGAACATTCTCGTTCGGAGTCGCACTGGAGTTTTTGTTCCATGCCGAGCTCTTTTGGATTCAGGATCGCAAGTGCACGTGATAACTTCCCGACTGGCTAGTCAGCTGCAGCTTCCTAGACGCAAATCTTACATGGCAGTGTCTGGAATTGGCAACACTGGTTTCGCGACAGATGAATTATCCGTCGATGTGCTCCTTCGGTCCTGTTGCTCCGAATATTCGGCCTTTGTCAACGCTGTCATCGCCCCCAGCATCACGGATCTCCAGCCTAGTCTCAGCTTGGACGTCTCCAGCTGGAATATTCCGGCCAACCTCACTTTAGCCGATCCAAAGTTTTTCCGGCCACAACGTATCGATTTGCTTATCGGAGCCAGTCTATTTTATGAACTATTGTGTGCTGCGCAAATCCAGCTTTCAGCTGGCCTACCGTTGTTGCAGAAAACAAGGCTTGGATGGGTTGTATGTGGAGGCGGTTCACACGTGGAGAGAATGTCAATCGCGCCCACAGCTCATATTATGAAGTGGCCGTTGGGGAGAAGTATGGATCTAGCCCCCGGCCTGGATGGAGTGTCTCAAATGGCCGATAATAGAACCGAATCTGGAACTACCAAGCGGAACTGACTAAGTTTTCGCTAACTGCCCCTTTAGGATGAAGTTGAAGGACAGGCCTCAACTGGGGGGGAATGTCGGGTCAGGCAGCAGCCACAGCTATCACTAATATACAACTAATACAACAATTATAGTTTCTCAGTTATATTTGTCCTATTTATCTGATCGCTATTGTTGGTCGCAAGCCGACTCTTCTCGGCCGCTTTATCTTTAGCATTAAGTTAATGAGCTTTCGCTCTGCCTATGTTCTAAGGCGGGCTCACTCATACCTTTTATATCAGTGCATACGCATCATTATAATCGGAGCTTTCTCACTCCCTGCCATACATATGCGAATAAACAAAATCTTATAACGTTGTGAAAATAAACAATTTCCCCCTTTTGTATTATTTTGAAAAAGGGGAAAAGTCATTAAAAAGGCTTAATGACCAAACAATATTTTTAATGTATAATTTTGTATACATATTTATATATGCATTTATTCGTCACAAAAATGAATATCAGATAAAATTAATATCAGAGTGGCATGCGGGTTCGCCAACGTTATTTTACCTTGTCAAGAGTGTTGTTTTATATGATATCAGATATTTTGGGAGTTGCATTAGATTTGTCACCGCACTTAAAGAAAAACCTAGAATTTCGTACCTAAACTAAGTACGAAAGCACTTGGAAGTCTACCAAGAACTACTTTACTTAATTCAAGAAAAAAATTATTCAATTAGGGACGAACTTGTTTTCCTAAATGTCGATTTTGAGAATGAAAATGCTTGATTTAAGCGTGAAAAATTCTTTTCGTAATTTATTTATAAATGAATAATTTTTTTTATAAAGAATGTATATAAATAAACATTCAAACAAACATTTAAAATTTTTTAAGAGACAAAATAAGGCAAACACAGACGGGACATTTTTTCGGTGCCTGATTTCTTTACGAAGTTCAAAATTATTTGGGTATTGGTTTCGTTGGGAGTGGCAAGAGCCATGATAGGGTTGAAGTCGCTGAAGGAAGAGGCACGTTGGTTGGCGATTGCTGGACAGAAGCACAGGATATGTCTGACATCTATGTGCTCATTGTTGCATAGTGGACAGATGCTACTTTTTTTTCTGTCCATGTAGTGAGAGTTTGTCAAGAACGAGTGGCCGAGTCTCTGTTTATTTAATATAATTTGGTCCCTCCTGTTAAAAGGAGAATAATTGTGGTGGATGTGAAAGATGTGTAATTTCTTGATACCACTTGGAAGTTTTTCTCTTTTTTCTCTTTTTGTTTATTGTGTAAGATGGATTTGAGAAAGATGGTTATGTCTTTAGAGCCATTAGAGACACATATTTTGTAGTTCGGGGTGAAAGTAAGTGGGAGTTTGGCCGCAAGCTGGGCGATAAAGTCAGCGTTTTCGTTGACTTTGATACCTATGTGACTAGGTATCCATATGAGCGTTATTTTTGGATAATTCTTTGTGAGTAGGTTCCTGACTCTGGTTGCATAGAAGAAATTATTGTTGCTGTTGGTGATAGGGGTAATGGAAGATTTCATATTGCGAATTTACCACTATTTTCCACACTTATATTTATGGCTTCTAGGATTCCAATTATCTCGCATGAGAGGACCGATGAGTATATTGGGAGGAGACCAGTTTTTAATGTTTCTGACTCTGTTGTGATGCTGTATTAACTAATGCCAGAAGATTTGGACCCATCAGTTTAAATAAAGATATGGTTGGGATAGTTGGTTGCTGCTAGGGAGTTGAAGAGCTGGTGATAACCGTTGGAGGCGTTGTACCCTTATATATATTGTGAGTTGTTTGTTGCAGTCTCTATGATACTCTGGTTGATGAAGGAGCTCTTCTGACGTTTAATTGAAAGATAGGGGAGTGACATATCATTGCATATTTTCTGTATATCGTGCTCGGGTATCGGTAAATTCTTTTATGAGTCCTGGTAAGTACTCTTAGGGGGGTGTCTATGGAGATAATCAAATTTTTACAGAGTTTTCCAGTTAAGAAGTCCCTCTTCAGTTCTATCGGGTGGATGTTAGCTTCTGCAAGTAGGTTGTTGGAAGGGGTAGTGCGAAATGCTCCTTTAGGGTTAAGGTAAGTAGTGTTCTATCTGTATCTACTGTTTATTTTAAGACCCAGAATTTTAAGTGTGTCGGTGGTTTCAGACTTGTTTTCTACTTATGTGTAAGGCTTTGCACTTTTCCTTTGAGAGAATTGAGCCCGATTATGTGCACCAGTCGTCTAATTGTTTAACAAGTCTTTTAAGGTTGCTTATTGGGGGTTTCATCCTGTTGTGTTCTATGATGAGATGGAAATCGTCTTCATGGGCACAGAATTTTATTTGTTGATGTCGTGTGATTATTTTTGTGACTGCATTGTAGGGTATCAAAAATAGGATAACTAAGAGTGGAGAACCTTGTGGGATTCCGTTATTGAGAGGGTATATGTTAGAGAGTACTCTACCACCTTTGACTAGTATCTTTCTGTTCGTCATAAAATTTTTAACATAATTCATACCTACTTCATACTATTCATACCTATAATAATAATAACCTAATTTCCACTCGAGTAGCTGTGCTATAACCGAGTGGGTGCCTATTTTGTCAAAGGCTTTGGTAAAGCCCAACGAAATAAGAGTCAAATGAGTAATAAGAGTCACTATTTCAAACGAACCACCACAATATTTTCGCCACTATTTTGTCCAAAAATTTGGAATAGGCTTGGGTTAGAGAGATAATACTATGGGATTTGACATCTGTGAGTGGTTTATGCGGCTTTATTATAGGAAATACCAAACTTATTTTGGCGGATTGTGGAATATGAGTATTAAAAATATTGTTGAAGTGATTAACGATTATGCATTTTAAGGCATAAGGGGTGTTCTTTATCATAGGGTACGATATTCTATCTTGTCCTGGCGAAAAGCCTTTTTGAGAACTGACGGCGGATGAGAATTCAAGATAGGTAATGCCTCTTTCTATATCTATTGCTGGATTGGACGGGGTATATGTTATTTTTGTGTAAGGGAGTATTTTGCTTTGCCGGAATTGAGTAGGGAAGTTGTGGTCTTGGGCTTCCTCTGACCTCGATTTGCCAAAACAGTTAGCGATTGATCTGTTGTTGCTATTTGAGTGGTGGGGTTGTTAATGCAGTGAATGAGTTTGGACTCCATACTTTGGAGGGATATAGGCCGCAAAGATGCTTGATGTTGGCCCAAGATGGGATCCGAACTGTGGTTGATTTCTGAGGTAAACTTTTGTATAGAGATACGTTTATCTTCTTTGACGGCCCTTTTCAGTTTGGCATTCGATTTTTTGTAGTCTATTCCCTATAAAGTTTATATTTTAAACCAAGGTTCCCTTGGTTTGTTTCCCTCTGAAGCTTTCTCCATTTGGTCGTTTTCTCTTTTTGGAGAGCTGCCAGCTCTATGTTCCACCACGGCAGAGTGCGAGATAGGGGAAAGGTCGTGTTTTGGGGTATGGCAAGATGAGCACTTTGAATTATGATCTTTTTTAATAAAGCTGCTTCTCTATTTACGTTGGAGCTGGGATGGCTGTTAGTAATGACAATCTAATGAGATTGAGGGCATTATCTCTAAAACATTCCCAGTTTGCCTATTTTAGTTTGAATGACGGTTTCGCGGTATTTGGGGGATTACTGGCATTGCTGGGCATTGTGATTATAACTGGAAAGTGGTCCAGTGGTCCACATTGGAGTGAGGGGGTATAATGGGTGTTGCTAATGTGTTTTTTTTAATTCAAAGTCTTCCTCAGTACTATATTATCGATCTTTTTGTTCTTCGATTTTTTGTGAGGTTTGGTTTTGGTGTTATGTTTCTCTTTGAATTTTTTCCTCTTTGAATTTTATTTTATTCGTTTTGGCGGAAAATAATTCAAGTTTTAGCTCATCGGAGATTTCCGATCGCGTTGAGATTTTTGATGATGTCGTGTCCATGGGTTCCTCGAGTAGGTCGTCATAGGCGGTGGTATGTCTCATTGGGTAGGTTGGTGATGTCGAGGTTAATGATGATGTTGATTTTGATGGTGTTGCTGGTGTTGATTCTGATGTTGATGCAAATGTTGATGCAAATGTTGATGTTAATGACAAGGGTGTAACCACGTGGTTCGTGGTTGTAATAATGTTGAAGATGAAGATAAAGTTGGACGTGGTGTGCTGGATGCTAAAAGGGCTGCTTTCTGGGCGTTGGAGTTTAGTGGGTGGTTGTCGCGTAAATTATAGATAAGACGTGCTGTCTTGTGGTCAACTTTTTGTAGTGTCTTAATGGCAGTTAATTCTTTTTGTTTAATAAAGGAAGGGCAACCTCTGCATACGTACAGCCCACCTCCCGCGCAACTAACCGAGGGCGCTACCGCGTAACGTACGGCTCGAATCGCGGGGATAGATCCGAGAGAGTACAAAGAAAAGGAGTAGAGTATTACGAGGAAGAGTGTTGCACAGATAAAGCGTTTAGTATAAAGGATTTAAGATTGTTAGTAGAGAAAAGCGGCAAGATGTTGTAGAGACCAATGTAGTCCGAACATAATACTCTGAACGGATCGTGTTGGGCATATGTCAAGCTACAATGGCTAAGGAGTAGAGGACGAAAGTTTCTAGTCCTTCTACTAGGAACATTAAAATTTAAGCGTGTTAGTAAATGCTGGCTGTCTACATTACCATTAATAAGATTAAATTGAAACATGACACCCAGCATCGTTCTACGGTTGGTTAATGATGGTAAATTTATTAATAAAAGTCTACAATGATAGGATGGAAGGTGAAGACTTGCATCCCAATTAGGTCCCCTAAGTGCGAAGATAAGAAAATTTGTTTGTACAGTGACAGATCTACAGTACAGATCTATGTGATCTTGGTGTACTCCGTATTGAGGACTCCAGACACACGAGCCATACTCAAGAATCGGACGGTCCAACGATGTAGATAAAGTTTTTGTTAAGTACGGGTTATTGAATTCTTTTGACCATCTTTTAATAAAACCAAGCACACCCATAGCTTTATTAACCATGGTGGATATATGGTCGGTAAATTTAAGTTTCAAATCTAATAAGACACCCAGATCGTTAACCTGAGTTAATCGTTCTAAGGCATTCCCATAGAGAAAGTACGTAGCCTGGTGAGGACTAGATCGATAAAATGACATGAGTTTACATTTCGATCCATTAAGCTTTAAGTTATTTGCTAAACACCAATTTTGAAATTTATCAAAATCAGATGGAAGTCTAGATTGGGTGCTAGTGAATCTATACAGAAGACAAAGCTTAACGTCATCAGCGTTCATAAGTACAAGTGAATTAGTTAAGGCAAGGGGTAAGTTGTTTATAAATAATGTAAAAAGTAATGGTCCAAGATGGCTTCCTTGGGGCACCCCAGATGTGACGCGGACTAAACGCGAGGTAACATCTTTAAAGAAAACACCTTTGGTTCTTCCAGATAAGTAACTCGAAATCCAAATCAGGACATTAGTTGGGAATCCAAAAAGACTGAGTTTACTTATAAGAAGCGAATGGTTAACAGAGTCAAATGCTTTACTGAAGTCAGTGTAAATGACGTCTGTTTGAAAGCCATTTCAGAACCCATACATGACAAAAGATGTTAGCTCCAATAAGTTGGTGGTGGTGGAGCGGCGCTTCATAAAGCCATGTTGGCTCGGAGATATTATTGAACTACATAGGTGTTGCAAATGTGGAGTGATACGTTTTTCGAATAGCTTTGGAATTGCTGACAATTTAGAAATGCCTCTATAATTGGCAGCATCAGATTTTTCCCTTTTTTATGAAGAGGAATAATGTAGGATTCCTTCCACATAAGGGAAAAAATCGAATTCTCCAGCGATAGATTAAAGAGTCTAAGGAGTGGTTTGCGCAGTGCCTCGGCGCAGTTCTTCAGAACGCATCCTGGTACTCCATCAGGGCCTGGCGAATACACGGGCTTGACCTTAAGAAGATCCGATAACACACCACTTTGATCAAAAGATGGGCAAAATATCTGGTTGGCTGATTGAATCTTATAAGTGTAAGGCTGAGTTGGAATGGTGCTATATGAATAAGTTGTTTGAAAAAACTTTGCGAAGAGATCGGCCATTGCCAGATCAGTGTTCGCATATGAGTTCTCAAACGTAAGTAGAGGAGGAAAAGGTACATGTTTGCGCTTAGTGTTTACGAAGTTATAAAACTGCTTCGGGTCCTGAGTAAACTGAATCCGGCAGCGGTGAATATAACTCCTATAACATTCGGCGTTATGCACGGTGAAATTGGACCGAGCCTCTAAGTATCTTGAATAACTCACTGTACAGCCAGATAATCTATGTTTATTTAAAAGTCTATTCATTACGTTCTTTAAGTTTAATAGGTGCTTTGTATACCAAGGCGGATTAGTTGAAGCGGACGGATATTTCCACGGCACGCAAGCGTCGAAGAATATATTAAGGGTATTATAAAATCTCTGTAAGGCAATGTTTATATTATCGCATGCCAGTAGATCGGACCAATCAAATTCCAAAAGTAATTTATTTAGTTTTAAAAAATCAGCCTTACGGAAGAAACTAACTTTATTAGATTTAAGTGAAGACTTAAGGTCAATTAAAGTATTGGTTTCGATTGAAACCTCAAGAGTGGGATGATATGGATCCTCAGGGTTAGAAAGGGGCAAAGTTCTTTAAAGAGTAATTCCATCAGGATCAGAAACGAAACACAAGTCCAACAGCCGACCTAAAGAATTTCTAACATGGTTAATTTGCCCGAGTGACATGTCGAACATACCCGCAGGGAAGTCGTGGTGCGAGTTAAGCAGTAAGGACGGAGAATTCTCAACATTAGATTACATGAGTTATGGTATATTGAAGTCCCCCAGAGCTACCAGCTGGTCATTGTCGGACAGACGGTCCGAAATGAGACGAATAGCGGACAATTGTTGCCAGTATGTAGTCGGTTCCGACGAAGGTGGTATGTAAGAACAGGTAACGTATAAAGATTGACCGGACAAAATGATTTTAATGCAAAGAAATTCTATGTCACCAAACTCTTGTGATTGTACCTTTCAGAAGCGAATTTGGAGTCTACAGAAATTAACACTCCTCCACCTCTTCGCAGTGTTCTATCACGTCTAAAAGTGGTGTACTTACTTGGAAAAACTTCGGAGCATAAGATCTCCGGCTTTAACCAAGTTTCTGTAAAGACTATAATGTGAGATGCAAAGGAAGAACTATCAGAATACAGTTTGGGTAGTTTACTACGTAACCCTCTAGTATTCGGATAGGTAAGTGTTAGTGTAGAAATTAGTTTTTTGAAGATGAGGTGGAAGGTTAGTCAGTGGCTCTAACCTGTGGGAGTGAAACTACCAACCTGTGGTACCTGTGGTAGTTTCACTCCCACAGGTTCGGCAGGAGTGTCAGGGACATCCTTTAGATTCTCCACCACAGTAACCTCTGCCTCGGTGTCGGAGCCTAGCAGTAAGTCCTCCTCGGGCGGACCTCTTCGGTCGGTTCCTCCAAGTCTGGCTCCTGCGCGCCTATCTCCAAGTCGATGCTTCCTGACTTGCCCTTCGCATCCGACTTGTAGATCCTCACTGCTACGTGCTCGAACCCGTACTTAATACGGCCACCAGCACCCTCCAGGATCCTCGCAGTCTCCTCATTTAAAGTGAGGACAACCTGCCTTCTTAGTGCCACTGCTCCTCCACCTTGGCGACTCTCCAGTCCGCCGTAGGGAGTGTGGGATTGCACATCTTGAGCATCGCCAGTATGGTTGCAGGGTCCGCCGGCTTCTCTGTCAGCCATACGCTGTTGACTTGGAATCTTGTCCAAGTCAACAGCCTCCAGACTGGCTCCTGGGTAAACCTCTCCAAGCGACGCAATCATGCGCTTGGATCATGATTGCGCATGATCACCTTGATGCTACCCTGATACCACCCTGCGTCTTCGCAGTCCAGTGGAGGTCCTCCGCTCTTGAGCATCTCCTCCATGAAGCGCCCATGCAGCTCGTTCACTGCCCTCCGCCAAAGGGAGGTTGTCAACGACCCCAATGATGGTCCTACCCTTCGTTACCTCAGCGAAGGATCGGTTACTTGGTTGTGTCTGTACCTTTTTCTTCTTCGCTAGGACCGCTCCACCGTCAGTCGTCCTCTGCCTCTTCGCACTTTGTGCGCTATCTTTGGCAGAGTCGCCTACTCCTGTCGGCTTCTTCGGATCCAATCTCACACCCGCTTTTGCAGGCTGAAAGTCAGGCAAGATTCCTCTCGCCCACTTTATGATCTCAGCCTGATCGGGGTTGGATTCCGCCGATGGGTCCGCCCTCATCAAAATGAAGGCCGCTGTCCTCCTATCCTTGTAGGAGCCCTTCCGCTGCAAGGAGCCAGCAGCCGCCGGACCGGAGCTTTCCTTAGGGATACCGTCGGTGCGAGAGGAGCTCGATCCTGGAATCTTGCCCCCCACACCGTTCGGTGGTCCCATAGTGGGCCCCGTTTTGGGGGTAGGTGCCTTGGCAACCCCCCCTACACCGGCGCTGCTCGCCTCCGGATGTTTTCCCTCAATGGGGAGCTTCTCCATCCCAGCATCTCTTTGGCCTCTGTCTGCCTTGGAGATTGACGGATCCATGATCCCATTTTCGGACTTTCTTGGGGAGTTCCGTTCTCCACTGTTTTTGTTTTTGTTGTTAAAATTAGTATTCATATTTTGGACCCACGAGTAGGCGGGAAGGGGTTCATTGGCATGACATAGCCCGCTTATCATAACCAGTCTGATTGAAACTGAGGGTCGGCCGGTCCCCCAGAGTACGCATATTAACGTCCGTGCACCACCCCGGACATGCATCCCTCGGCATATGCTGTTCCACCTTGGATTGGGGTAATTTGAGGAAGGGAGTGTTCTTCTCCCCGCCCGACTACGATTCGCCAGCGTCCTCGGCAGAGACATGACCTTACCGGGACCTGCTACCAGCCGCCCTCACGTGGAGAGTATAGTCGCACTACCAGCGGTGTACACAGTTACGGCACATGAATACTCATGCGTTCCTCCCCCTGTAGTACCCGTTGGCTGACGGCCTGTGGTGTCTAATGCCGTCGTCTTCATATTTGCAGTTAATGCCGGTTTTGGTGTTGGTGCATATTTCGTTGTTTTGGGTGTGTTCTTTTTCGGTACAATTGGAGCATACTTTGGGGCTTTTACATGTGATTGTGGTATGTCCGAACCTATGGCAGTTATAGTACCTCATCGGGAGGGATGTAGGGCCTTACCTGTAAGCTCTCGTAGCCTATCCATTTTTTGTCAGGTATTGTTACTGCGCCCAGGGTGAGTTTTATTAGGCCCGTCTGGGTCATATTGTTATCGTATTTGCTGACTTTCTTACGAATTTTGCGAACTGCACCTACTTTTTGGGGTTTTAGTTATGCCAAAATTTCGTTTTCATCTAGATATATAAGTTCCGGATTTGGTTTTATGGCATGCTTCGACTGCACAATTGCACTCAAAGTTTTTTTTTTTAAAACTTTTTTTCAAAAGTGTTGTCCGTTCTGGTAATTATGATATATTTAGAACAGTCGTTCTGACCCATAGATCATTATTCGTTCTATATAGTTTCTTATATACTATCAGTTTATAGGTCAATGCCAATTTTAACGTGTTGGGACTTGTGCCAGTTATTGTAATTATAACTAATTAGTTCGCTCAGTGTGACCGCAGCGGTCCACTAATTGCCCTGTCCATCTTCTTTTTTTCTCCCAGATTCGCATTCGCTTTGTTGTTCTTTGTTGCGCATGCACTTTCGGAGCTTTGGTAGAGCTTCTTCGCTCTTAGCTATGCACTTGTATTATGGAGGTGATATTGACTACTTGATATTGCCACTACCTGGTACTAGCTGGTAGCATAAGATAATGCATATAGCTGGTTCAGCTATTGCAAACCACCGACGATAGCTAAGGTGAGTGCCAGATGATATAGCATTTCAACTGGTCAGCTATTCTTAAAGGTGTTATATTCTTGGCACTATTTGCCAACTTGTACCATTTCCGATCGTTCAGGCATAAGCAGCTATGGGATAAAATCGAACGATTCTGACTTATATATTGCAATGTAAAGAAAAGAAGAATACGCGCGAAATTTGGATGCAATATGTTTAAAGTGAGAGACTAGTTCGCGTAGAAACTGACAGTTAGACAGACGAACCTATTGACAGATGGACATGGGGTGCATATGGAGGTGATGCTGATTGAAGAATATTGTGAGGAGATTATAATGCCCGGTATAATAACAATGCGGGCCGGTGGCCAAAGGGGGAGCATGGGGGAAGTGCCGGTAGAAGAGCCAACGCCCGGCATAATAACAATGCGGGCCGATGGCCAAAGGGGGAGCGCCTGGAAGAAAGCTGCTGCCGCGACATAATAACGATGCAGGCCGGTGGCCAAAGGGGGTGTGAACGGGAGCCGCCGGTGCGACTAATTGGAAAATGGGATTAACGGCGGGAATAGAAAGCCGAAGGATTAACGGCAGGAAGAAAGAGTTGCAAGGATTAACGGGCGCCTCTGGAGCTATATAAGGAGGGCCCCTGGAGTAAATCGAGACCGAGTCTTCTAGGGAAGCTGGCAGAGTTGAGTGAAAGACCCCCCGTGGGTAAGTCTAACATTCAAGCGAGAAAGTTTCCTTGGAGGAATTAGGAGTATAGGCTGAAAGACCTCCCGTGGGTAAGTCCGTCAGTCTCGATCATTGGCTCAAGGACCCCCTGTGGGTAAGTCCGGCGGCTGTACGCGAGTCATCGGAAGAGGATAAATCAAGGAGCAAGTGGGAAAAGCATCCAGGATCCGCGGCGAAACTGAAGCCCAAGGGTAAATAGAGTCGGGTTGAGTTACTCCCGGACACGACAGGTATCCTGGTGTTATAGCAAGGGCGTCGGATCGTTCTGGCGTACGCCTTACAGATTCCTGCCCGTTGTGACCAGGTGTGATCCTGTAAAGCGAGGGATAGCCAGCTCGGGAACTCAAGCCCATCAATAAAACCAAACAGGAACGTCCCGGAAAAGTCAAGAGATTCCTGATCCAGGCGCTGGAGCGTATGCACAGCGTATTGCCTGGAGTCAAAGGAAGCGCGACGCCAAACCTCTGGTCGTCCATAAATCCTGCGGAGCGTATGCACGCCGGTGTTTGGAGGCGAGTGGCAGACGCAACCGGGGGCGTATCCTGTGGGGTAGGTAGGCCCTTCGTGCCCTGATCCGGCCGCCAGGCACTAAGAAGCGTATCCTGCCCGGCATACGCCTGGGAGGTGTGCCTATTGGTCCGCCAACACAGATCAGGTGCCGGCCACGGCGAAAGGGCAGTCCCAGTGAGCCAAGGGTAACAGCGATCCACGCACCCACGGAAGAGGAGCAGCGACAGGGACGAGAGGAGCAGCGACAACAGGAGCGGCGACAACGAGAGCAGCGACAACGGGAGCAGCGTCGACGACCAAGCAGCGGCGACACGCAAGAGAGGGACGTCAGGAGCAGCGTCACCGGCACGAGAGGGGCAACACAGGCCCCGCAACAGGAGCACGTGAGTCCAAATGGAAGAAACCGTGAGCCGAACCGGCGCCAGGCACCGAGACCACACGTCCTGCTGGGCGAAAGCTTTGGGGGGGCGTGTGTATCGGCACCAACCCGGAACGGTGACCGGTGACCGAGGGGAGGACGAGCGGTCGATCGGCCGAGCCGAGCAGCCGGTGAGATTCACCCTTTTATAAACTTTGTGCAGATATCGTGTAAATAAAGGGTACATATTGTGAACGAAGCAATCCTGTGTTATTTCTGGGCTCGGGCAGTCACGTCGAATCTATAAATTCGGTGGAACGATCCATAAACTCTTTGAGCTAGCCGCGGCATTTGTTGCGAGCACCGATCAATTAAGAACAGTTCGTTACAATAGATATACTTTATAGCATGGGTGCCCAGTCCCATTGCTCTCGGTCCTCCTTTGTTGTTGGATTGCTCTTTCGAATGGGAAAAGCAAAATCATATACGTGTGCTGTGGTAATATTTAAATTTTTTATTTTATTCATTTTTGAATATTGAATATTTCATATATTTTTGAATATAATTTTTTTCAGTGATAAGATACGAAATGAAAAAAAAACTTGCAAAGATTGTTGCCGCTGAAATTTAAATACTGCTTTGATCCCTTCAATCCCTTCAAAAGGGATTTTGGCTTATATAAGTAAACGGCCACACAACTGATATCGACCGAAGAAAAAGACAACGTTTTTTGAAGTTCTTTCTTCTTTTCTTTTTAAACTTGTACTTAAAAAAAATTTAATGAAGTCGAATTACTAAAGAATTCGTCAATTCTTATTGGTCGGTCGAGCCAACACATTTGGGCCGCAACAAAAATGTAATTGTGATTTTGTGCATTGGTATTCATTGGTGACCTGGGGAATTTTCTCCCGTACTGAATAGGGGATTTCTCCAGGAATCAAAGAAATCATAGGAAAGGTATTCTTCGCCAAAAACTCTTCAAAATGTTCTTTGGGAATTCTTGCAAAAAATCTCAAGGAATTTCCTTAAACCAATTTGTAAAGTACCAATTGTAAACTAGACTAAAATTTTATGTAACATTAACAAATATCGCAAACTAAATATATTTATTACTTACCCTCCACTGGGAATTGAACCTCTAAGAAGCCTCTACGCTATCAAGGCATCAAGCGTAGATTTCCACTGACCATAATACGACTCTACAAATTGCATTGTATAAAGCAATCTCAATTTATTTCAAATCCCCACTTACAATAAAGAAATTAATATAAGATTTTATATTGAGACTGCGATATAAAAAACAACAATAAATAAATAAACAAAAAAAACTCATAATAAAACTTTTTCTGGCGAACCCCCGATTCTAAGATTAACAGTCAGATATCTTAACCATAAAACCATGGGATTAAAATTTTCCGCGCAAAGTATTTAGAATGACAAGAAAATTTTGGTAATGAATAACAAATAGGCGAAAAAACCAAAAATACGAAAAATACTCTCACTCTCCGATAACTGACTGTGCAGAGAGCATTTTTTCTCTCATCAAACTGTCTTTGCATTTTCTACTATTTTTAGAGATGTTGCCTCTCACTCATTACTCAGTATGTCCCTCTCTAACTCTGGGGAAGATTTTCCTTTATTATTTTTATTACTGAACTGCAGTGCTTGGGGACCCCTGCTTTATATGGTCGAATATGTGTCTTTCACCGCGTTGTACACTTTTGACAGCAATCATGATACCCTTTGAAAACGTAACAAAAGGAAAATGCTACCCCAAAAACACATTTTTTTTTACTTTTTTTTATACAAATCTGCTTAATACATTTATAAGTTAACACTTAGTGGCTCTTTATTAGTTATTACTATAATTTTTGTATTTATTTGGTAAGCTTTGATTAAAAAAACTTTTTCCGTCTAAAATTCTGGTGCAGCGTAACGAAAAAATGCGTTTGCTAGCTCAATTCCAAAAAAAGTGGCAGCGTTTGCAGGAAAGGCGCGAAGCATCACTGGTATGATTCCTCTATATAGGGCAAAAAGGCCATCATTTTTTATAAGATCCGCAAAAACGCTCCGTATTCCGTGCTTAAACTTTCCGTCAGGAGCTTGTTATTCAATGAAAAAAAAAATATTTTAATATAAAACCAAGAAAGGAATGCTAACTTCGGGCGGCGCCGAAGTTGATATACCCTTGCAGACAAGCAGCAGCTTATAATATTAGATATATATCGGATCTTATATAGTCGGCCAATTCTTAGGAAATTTGGCAGATTGGACAAGTTTTTCCAAAATGGAACAAACATTGAAAGTGCCATCCTTCTAACTTAAAAAACAACAAAGTTATGGCATTTCCGATCAATCAGTTATATGACAGCTATAGGATATAGTCCAATCCCGGCCATTCCGACTTATATATTGCCTGCAAAGGAAAAAAGGATGTGTGCAAAGTTTGAAGTCGATAGAGACAAGTTTGCGTACTAACGGGTACTACACAGGGAACAACGCGTGAGTCTTCATGTGCCGTAACTGTGTACACCGCTGGTAGTGCGACTATACTCTCCACGTGAGGGTGGCTGGTATCAGGTCCCGGTATGGTCATGTCTCTGCCGAGGGCGCTGGCGAATCGTAGTCGAGCGGGAAGAAGAACACTCCCTTCCTTCAAATTACCCCAATCCAAGGTGGAACAGCATATGCCGAGGGATACATGTCCGGGGGGTGCACAGACGTTAATATGGGGACTCTGGAAGACCGGCCGACCCCTCAGTTTCAACCAAGCTTATCATGATAAGCGGGCTATTTTATGACGGACGGACCCCTTCCCTCCTACTCGTGGGTCCAAATATGAATTCCAACGACTACACAACAAATCAAAAAAAGTGAAGAACAGAACTCCCAAAGAAAGTCCGAAAATTGGATCATGGATCAGTCGATCTCCAAGGCAGATAGAGGCCAAGGAGATGCTGGGAAGGCGAAGTTCCCCACAGAGGGACAACCGGAGGCGAGCTGCGCCGGTGTAGGGGAGGATGCCAAGGCATCGACCCCCAAAACAGAGCTCACTATGGGACAACCGAACGGTGTGGAGGGCAAAAGCCCAGAATCAAGGTCCTCTTGCACCGGCGGTGTCCCTAAAGAAAGCCCTGGTCCGGCTGCTGCAAGCTCCTGCTCCATCTCGCAGAGAGTGGAGCTGACGTGGTCCTCATCCAAGAGCCCTGGATCCACGGAGACAGGATTCTCGGCTTTAGGGCGTCGGATTTCAGGCTGTGCACAACCGATGTAACAGGTAAAAAGCGAGCATGCATACTCACAAAAAAGAGCCCTAACATTTTCTTGCTACCAAATTTCAGCAACGAAGATCATGTAGCAACAGCGATAGAAGGCCCAGGCGGCCCTCTCAGAATATGTTCGGCGTATATGGGTCCCGACCACATAGGACCTCCACTGCACTTGCTACTTAGGCGGCTTGCGGAAGATAGCGAAAGAAGGAAAATCAACCTATTAATAGGATGCGATGCCAACGCTCATCACAGTCAGTGGGGAAGCACTGGCACAAACGTGATGGGTGAGTCAATATTCGATTTTATCCTCAGTTCTAATCTGCTAGTTGGTAACAGAGGTTCAGAGCCCAAGTTCGTCGTCAAAAACAGAAGAGAAGTTTTTGACATTACCCTTTTCTCGTACTCCCTGGCTGACGCAGTCACCAGCTAGAGAGTCCTTGACAAGCACTCCTTTTCAGACCACCGCTATGTTGAAACAGCGGTAAATTTCGTAAACTTCACTAAGCGAGCAGTACGCAATCCTAGGAAGGCAAATTGGGAGCTCTACAAAAAGATTCTAAATAGATCCTTAGGGGAACCACCTTCAGGGAATATCGAGACTTATAGTGGGCCCAACGCCATGGTAGAAAAGCTTACTGTGACAAGTGCCAAGGCGTAGGGCCTGCCCCAAAAGAAGAATAGGTAGCAGCAGATCGAAGAAGCCTCCATGGTGGACCTCGGCGCTAGCTCCCTTCAAGAAAAACCTCGCGTACCGCACCAACACGGATGGCGGTATAACAAGGAATTGCGAAAGGGAAAGAGGGTTGCCTGGGCCAGTTTCTGCACCAACATCCAGGAGACATCAGAGGTCGCCCGCCCACTACTGGTATGGTGCCAAAGGCGTAGCTGTGTACGAAGGTTGTATTTATACCCAAGGCAGGCAAACCCTCCCACTGCACAGGCTCCTAAGTCTCCATCTCCAACCAAACATTAACCCAGATGATATCTTAGGCTCACAGCATGCCTACAGAAAGGGCCGACCGACAGAGACAGCCCTGCCCGAGATTACTGTTATCGCCGAACGAGCGATCAATCTTAAGGAATATGCCCTAATTGCATTTCTGGACATAAAAGGGGCCTTCAACAACATCCTGCCATGCTCAATAAGCGACGCACTGACGGGACTTGGAATAAGCGACCGATCAGTTCACCTAATACGGCAGATCCTGGTCAACAGGAGTGTCGAGGCGACTCTTGGAGGTTCGTCTATTCGAAGATACGTCAAGAGGGGCACCTCGCAGCGAAGTGTACTCTCACCACTACTCTGGAACGTGGCGGTTAACAACCCACTGCGATCCTTAGAGGGTGACGGCTGTAAGGTCAATGCGTACGCGGACGATGTTACTATTGCCTTGGTAGGGAAATTCCCACAAACGTTATGTGACCTAATGACGGAAAAGCTTGAAGTTCGGTCGGCCTGGGCGCATAGGAACGGGCTGGGAGTCAACTACGTGCCCGTCGACCAACCCATCACTAATTAGAAAGTCATCATCCCCTCGAGGAAGGAATGGGTTGCCCGGACACCGGGACCAAAAGGCTCCCTTCATATCTACACAGATGGATCAAAACTTAACGGCCAGGCGGGAGGTGGTTTCTTTTCTTTTTTCTTCACGCGGACTGGTAGCCTTCATCAAAAAGCAGGTTGGGACCATGGGCCGCCACAGGAAGTCTAGGCATATATGCACCCCTGGTGGATAGGAAGGGGGGCACTTCAGTGAATCCCTTGCCTTTGCGGTAGCACAACGAGCTCTAGCGGCTCAAGTGGAAGCGGGGGGGGTCTTCTATGTTCCCCCAGCATCGCCGCCCTAACTTAACCTAACCTACTCCCAGCTTTATACATCTTTGTCAAATACGTGAAAGGCATATATGAAGATTCACTCGCGCGTACCGAATTACTCACACCTGCTGCGGCATTTTTGCTTAATATTTTTTACATCCAGTTTCGTTTCTGCTCCAATATGGTTGTCGTAAATTTTTGCTGTTGAGCAAGGATTGCTTGTATTAAGCTAGTATATGTTGCCATATTCATGAATATCAACGATTACATGACACGCTATTCTTTTTTTCTCCTCGCCAAAATTGTATGTCCATAAGAGAGGTATGGGCGTTCATCTTGAAGTGTGGCTTCCAACTGCTTTCATTAAAGTATGTATATCTATTTGTGAATTTACAGAGTTACTGTGTTACCATACCATACGGAGTTACCATACTGTAAGCAAATGGAATGTATGGTAACGTTAGTATAAGAGAGGAGAGTTTAAGTTTTTTTAAGGTTCAGGAGGACACAGCTTATGCCAGAGGTCTGTATAAAAGACAGTCTGCGCACTACCCCTAGACTTTATCCTAGACCTACTACCAGTGGAACTGATGGGGGTAAAGATAGCCGCACTAGCGGCAATAAGACCGCTCGAAGCGAATCTATGGAGCAGGAATAGTTTTGGTCACAGCAGACTGGACCGCAACATTTCATGCCAGAGGGGAGTATGGAAAACTGCATCCCCGTCGACCAACCCACCATAAACTAAAAAAAATCGCCATATCATCGAGGGAAGAATGGGATGCCCGGACCCCGGGACCAGAGGGCTCCCTTCATATCTACACAGATGGATCAAAACTTAACGGCCAGGTGGGGGGCGGTTTCTTTTGTGAGCTAAAGTGACTAAAGGAGTCCTTCAGACTCACTGACCACTGCAGTGTTTTTCAGGCTGAAGTAATAGCCATCAGAGAAGCACTTGAATCCCCAGCACTTACGGGCAATCGGGGTACAATATGTATCTTCTCGGACAGTCAGGTTGCGCTCAAGGCACTTGACGGATTCTCATCCAACTCCAGGACTGTCAATGACTGTCGCAGATCTCTCAATGGGATGGCTGAACAGCATGACATCTATCTCTTATGGGTACCCGGTCATAGGGATTACGTGGGAAACTGCGTGGCTTTCTCCTTCCGGAGAAAGAACTAGTAGGCATCCCCTTGGCTACTTGCAGGCTTAAGTGCAGGGAGTTTTTCAACCTGGCAGCCACTAGGAAATGGAGTAATCTTCAGACCTGTAGAGCCTCGCGTTTGATCTGACCAACTCGCTCTCGGAAAAGATTGGCGAGACTTATCGCTCTCAGTAGACCAGACTGTAGCCTAGCGGTAAAGGCTATTTCTGGGCACTGGCTGATACACAGGTCAGCTTGCAGTGCCCCACAACGACTACTGCAGTAGTTGCAGGGATGAAGCGGAGAAGGAGTCGGTCACTCACCTCCTATGCCACTGCCTGTGAACTGTCACGGGAATCAATAGAAAGTTCTAACTTTCTAAAAAACAACAAAGTTATGGCATATAGGATATAGTCGACCGATCCCGGTCGTTCTGACTTATTTACTGCCGGCAAAAGAAAGAAGGATGTGTGCAATGTTTCAAGTCCAAAGCCCTAAAACTGAGAGACTAGTTTACGTAGAAACAGACAGACAAACAGACATGATTATATCAACTCAATAGGAGATCTTGATTAAGAAAATATATTTACTTTATAGGGTCGGAGATGTTACCTTCCATGCTTTGCCCACTTTTGACCAAAATTATAATACCCTCGAAAGGGTATGAAAGTCGTAATGGTTTAACGTGAGCACCTGCCACGTTGGCTTAATCTCATGACTTCTTTGGGCTTGGGATATGAAACAATGCGTCAATAAGCGCCCCTTTGGAACCATGTTCCGCCGGATACCGAAAGGAAGTCAATCTGTTCAGGTCATGACTTAATCCTCGGTTAAGGATGGAGGCCTATCTAAGCCTCCGATCTGTGGGATCACGGCACCCGGTTGTATAACGCAACTCCACGTCGAGCCCAAAGACTCTACACGCATTTGGGTGTTAAACCACAACCACCACGTAGCTCCATAAGGGGCCTCAACCATAGCCAGGACGGAACAAGTTCCGTGGGCGCTGGCTCCCGTGGTACCAGAAGGACACTACCGATTTTGACTCCAGAACAGTCACGGGTCGGTGGCCCCGGATAGAAGTGCATAGCTGCCTGGAATAGATTTTGAAGTGGCCGAGGCCAAATCATAAAGTGTTACAGTCTTATCTACCATGTTCATGGGCATGGCTTTCTCACTGCTCGGAGGCGAGGACTATTCCTTCCTCTTCCGCAAACCGCGGCAATCGCTGCTGGTCAGTGACCAGACCGCTCGAAGGCGGCCAGCTATGTTCCCAACAACCCCTAAGGGCTTGTGACAAGTCGGATATGAAGCACCTTCTCCGTGAATCCTCATCACCAGAAAAGTCCTCTGGTCAGGTTCGTGCAACTCAACGAAGCACTCCCAGTTTTATCTACCATGAAGCTCGGGGACTGGTCATTCCGGCGGCGGGCGAAAACCCGGCGAACCTTTCCACACACCTATTCACTCGATCCTGATTCACACACCATTCACCCCTAACACATCCCGGCATCTACAAGTCAACGCATTCGTCGACGACTGAATACGGCTCTCGCAAACACATTCAACCTATGAACTCTATCGCTTGTGGAGAACACTTGACTAAAGTCAAAGTCCCCCCCAGCCTGAACCACACCCAACCCCCCAAGATCTCGAAGATCATCATACTGCGGACACTCACAGAGAACATGCTTCCAGGTGTCGTCTTCCAAGCCACACTGGCATTCCGGACTGTCTGCTAGGTACCGATTATGCAAGAATGCATTCAGCGATGCATGACCAGTCAACAAGAACCCGGCACTGAGGTTAAAACCAAAGTCCGGTCGGTCGACAACAAACGTAATATCTGCAAGGGTATAATAAAATAATTAATTTGCATACCTGATTGTAGGCGGCTTTTTAGCACGTCCGCTGGCATTCCACCAATCCAGTAAAATATTCCCGCCATTCCTCCTGAGAATATAGCAGGAAAAAGATCTACATTAGGTCTGTTATATCGTCGCATATATTCAGATGTCAACGCCTCATAGCTTAAGAAGTACAATCCATTAGCAGGTAAGTCTGCAATAAAAATGTAATTAAAATTTAGATTAAATAAATCTATGCACAGTAGTTTGACCTTTAAGAAGCAGCGGCAATAATCGTTCTAGTGTTACTAGCACGCTGATTTCATCATAAAACCCATTTATTTGCAACCCGTATGAATTGTCAAGCACCACCCTTACCATTAGACACTACAATGGAACAATGCATTGCTATCATATTTTAAAAATAATGTAATAAATGAATCATACAATTAAAGGTTGTATATATATATACTTTGGAGGAGGTTGCAAAACTCTGATGGTTATAACCATTCATTGCTATCAATACTAGTTTGAATAGCATCGACCACTAATTAAAATTTTTATGCATTAGATTTTATGCTTCCCATAACATAATATGAAATAGAAAAAATACGCATCGGAGCAAATCGCCTTTGAAAATTAAATTCATAAAAACCAAAAAAATTAGAGTTGAACAAGAAATGCAGTTTATAGGCCCTTAATTGGCAGCTTATTTTGTAATATATGTAAAGTAGTAACAATCATACAAGTTCGATTGCACCCTTTGGTTTTTCTTGCTTTGGCGCCTATTGAGAGGCAAGCAAGTTCGATAAAAGAGTGGTGGATCAGCAGGAAAGGAAGTCGTTGAAGAAAAGTTGTCATCAAAGTCTGATTCTATCGCGCAAAAGATAAGTTGATAGTATTATTAAGTTAAAATAAGCTGAACTTAACACACGCCTTTGTCAATTCTAAAAGAAAAGTCCCAGTCTGCCGCGTCAAAGAAAACTAGAAAGTGTTATTAAGTTTATAGGTTATATTAGTAAACATTTATCATTTAGTAATAAACTCTACATTGGCTTTTACGAACCATTAATCAGTTCAAAAGTCCGTACTCGAGGCTCAGTGTGTATTCCGCATACGTCCGGTCAAGGCTGGAATTTTAACTCTATTAGTTTAAGCCCTGCAAGAAAAACAAGCACTAACAGTCTGGAGGGGCTGCAGAAGAAATTTTTAATATTTGTACGTCTCCCTTTACGGTTTGTGGATCGTCTTCCGTCTTACCATAGCCGCTGCCTTCTCCTCTATATTTGTACACTGGATGATTGATGTACTGAGGCATCATTAATGTTTGTCAATAATATCTCTATCAACATTGATTGCCCTATGTTATTGGGGCTTATCAACTTTAATGTGCCTCGAGAGATCTTCGTACGTTTGCTCCCTTTCGGATTGCATGTCGTGAGGCTAATTATTTTTTAAACGATTCGATAGAGCGGGCATTATCTCACTTTAACTCCTTACCGCCTAGCCTCTAAAATAAGTGGGGCTCAGAAAAATAAGCTTACTGGTTAGGCCTGTCAGGTAAATGTTGTAGTTAGAGGAAAACATTGTGATGTCCGAATTCGGATTAATTTTCTAGGCTGAACTCGTCGCGCCGTTGCTAAACGTCACAGTAACCAAGAAATTGCGCAGCTTGGAGCGAATAAAAAGAAGACTGAATGGCTAGTAGCAAAAACGAGAGGATCAGCTAGAGAGCGTGAGCGAGATAGCAATGGCGCTTAGCTTGGATAGCGACAATGTAGCCGAAAAAGAGGAAGAATTGTATGCAGGCAAAAGGGCGACAATGGAGAAAAAAATATTGCAATTTTCGAAATCGTTGGGCCCAATATTAGAGTAGGAAGCGAAGCGAATAACGCAAATAGGAACGTCAGCGGATGCGTTTGAGAATGTTGTAAGCGATTGTGATGGACCCTCGGTTCCAATTGCCAAGTGGTTCGAAATTTTCGAAAGAAATACAGAGGCGTACGAATTTTCAGAGTCGCATAAGTATTTACAAGCCAGAAATAGTATGAGAAGCCAAACAAAGGTTTTAAGAGGAGCCCAATAATATTGGTGTTACTCCAACGAGTTCCGTTTCAAAACTGTTTTTATTTAATTCATTCTTACACGAAAGATACATGAAAATCTTAATTTAATTTAAAAATACCTATCTACGGACTTCACGCTGACATGCTATGTGACCCTTTCTTAAGTGCTTCAATTGCACCACATATTTATTTCTTTAAGCTGCAGGGGATCGGCTTTAAATCATGCCTATCATGGCTATCTCGTAATTCCATGGGTCCGATCCCTTGAAACTCTATCTTGGGATTTTTATTGTATTCATTCTGCAAACGGCCACAAAGCTGGTGTACATTTTACGTTTTCTAGACCCATTATATTGTCCTATGAGAATAGTAGATAGCGGTCTGTGTGTATTATTATAATTCTTCGATAACAATATGTAGTTCACTGTATAATTTTAATTCATTTTTTTAAATATTTTAACATTGCATAAGTTATTATATTAGCTCCCATGTTCAACTTAATGTTTGAACATCCTGCAAGGGGCCACAAAAGTGCCTTAATTAAATATATATTTTTTGAATTTAAAATTCATTTTTTATTCGATTATTTTGTGGACTGTAATTTTTATTTATTTTATTTCTTATCTTCTTTTTAAAATATCGTTCTTCTTTCTTGGTTGTCGAGCAGCCGCCGGAAAGTTTGGCAATAATTTATTGAACTCGTGACGTCACTCTTTTTTACCTTTATGTTCCTATTCGCGTCGCCCGCTCTCGTGCATTCGATCGGCCACCTGCATCTGCCGTCTTGCGCTTTCGTTGTCTCGCTCTCTCGCAGTATCTCTCGGTAGCTCCGCAGCATCAAGCGTTGAGTCGTGCTCCCGCGTAAAATAAATAGATTGCGTTTATATATATAAATCAAACAGAACTTTGTAACGAACTTTTCTTAATTGATCGGTGCTCGCAATAAATGCCGCGGCTAGCTCAAAGAGTCGGCTCGGCCGATCGACCGCTCGTCCTCCCCTCGGTCACCGGTCACCGTTCCGGGTTGGCCGTTGAGACGTGTGGTCTCGGTGCCTGGCGCCGGTTCGGCTCACGGTTTCCTCCGTTTGGACTCACGTGCTCCTGTTGCGGGGCCTGTGTTGCCCCTCTCGTGCCGGTGACGCTGCTCCTGACGTCCCTCTCTTGCGTGTCGCCGCTGCTTGGTCGTCGACGCTGCTCCCGTTGTCGCTGCTCTCGTTGTCGCCGCTCCTGTTGTCGCTGCTCCTCTCGTCCCTGTCGCTGCTCCTCTTCCGTGGGTGCGTGGATCGCTGTTACCCTTGGCTCACTGGGACTGCCCTTTCGCCGTGGCCGGCACCTGATCTGTGTTGGCGGACCAATAGGCTCACCTCCCAGGCGTATGCCGGGCAGGATACGCTTCTTAGTGCCTGGCGGCCGGATCAGGGCACGAAGGGCCTACCTACCCCACAGGATACGCCCCCGGTTGCGTCTGCCACTCGCCTCCAAACACCGGCGTGCATACGCTCCGCAGGATTTATGAACGACCAGAGGTTTGGCGTCGCGCCTCCTTTGACTCCAGGCAATACGCTGTGCATACGCTCCAGCGCCTGGATCAGGAATCTCTTGACTTTTCCGGGACGTTCCTGTTTGGTTTTATTGATGGGCTTGAGTTCCCGAGCTGGCTATCCCTCGCTTTACAGGATCACACCTGGTCACAACGGGCAGGAATCTGTAAGGCGTACGCCAGACCGAGCCGACACCCTTGCTATAACACCAGGATACCTGTCGTGTCCGGGAGTAACTCAACCCGACTCTATTTACCCTTGGGCTTCAGTTCCGCCGCGGATCCTGGATCCTTTTCCCACTTGCTCCTTGATTTATCCTTCTCCGATGACTCGCGTACAGCCGCCGGACTTACCCACAGGGGGTCCTTGAGCCACGGATCACAGATCCTTGCGCACTCGCTCTAAATGTCGCATTTTAGACTGTCGGACTTACCCACGGGGGGTCCTTCAGCCTATACTCCCAATTCCTCCAAGGAAACTTTCTTACCCTTCCAGCTTTCCTAGAAGACTCGGCCTCGATTCGCTCCAATGGCCCTCCTTATATAGCGCCTGAGGCGCCCATTAACCCTCGCAAATGTCGCGTCCTGCCGTTATGTGTCAGGAAATGGAAGTCCTGTATCAGAAGGTCAAGGCTGCGATGCGGACCGACGACTCAACCATTCTATCCCTCGAGTCAAGTTATATTGGAAGTTCTTTCAGCTGGCCACGGACGTGCACGTTGACATCCAGGTGGAGGCGTACTCTTCGCTGTTGGATGGTACCAGAGGTGCTGGCATTTCACCCACTCCATACAGGCCTGCTCCCTCCTTGCCCCCGTTGCCGATGCCAACGTTTAGCGGCGGCTATGCCGAGCGGCCGGATTCCTGCGCCCTGTTTAGGACAACGATTGACAGCCATCCTCACTTGATCAAGATGGAGATGAATTTTACTTATGTATGTATGTATGTTTATGCTCACTTAAACTAATGGTAAGCGAGAGCGCGAGAGATGGAGTATATGCATAAGCGTGATGGCTAAATGGTCAAGCAGGAGGGAAATGCTTCACAAAGGTGAAGGGTAACGAGGACTTCCTCCTACAGCTGCTTCAGAACCAGACGTCCATTGTTGACTCTACCATCAATTTGGTGCGAAAAGGAATGTTTTCTACCAACAACCGCTTAAGATCTTTGGAACAACAGATGACGCTCATAAATAAGCAACGAGGACAGTACCAAGGCGCACATTTAGAGCAAGCGTTTATGATCCTCACGACACAATTGAATCTACTTGCAAATGGTTCACAGCGAATGCAGAGTGAGATAACTAATGTATTGACTGATGTTCGCCATAAAACAATCAGTCCAATTTTAATATCACCTACACAGCTATGAGATCAGCTCGACCAAATGCGGGATCATTTACCACCTGACCAGATCTTGCTAGTCGCCACAACGGATGTTGCTCTACAAAATAATGTATGCAATGTATGCAAGGCAGTACGACTGATACTCACGCCATTTTTCGAATAACAATACCATTGGTGTCGTCAGAATTATTGGATGTCTTCAGCATCGTGCCCATTCCAATATGGGAATCGAAAGGTTGGACGCTGTACAATCTTCAGACACCGATCATAGCTGTCAATGCCCATAGAGATCGTTTTATTGGATTTACTGAGGACGAATTCAAAAGATGCACATCTATAAAAATTGATCAGCATATTTGTTTCAATCACTTAACGGCATACAATGTTGACAGCAGATGCGAATTCCAGTTATTTAATAACAAGACTGGAACTGAATGTCACAGAAATCCTGTGCATTCTAGCATGGTGTGGTTAAAAACTCACCAATCTAACCAATGGATCTTCGCAACTAAGGACTCCATGGAACTTCAGGCTGTATGCAGTGGAGTCTCATCAACAGTCAACATAAAGGCGACTGGTATGCTGAACTTGCCCATTGGTTGCACTGCACGCAATGTCAATATAAGTTTGACTACATTCGGCACTATGACCACTGAAGTACAAACTTCGTTCAGTCGATTCGGAAATATTTCCGAGCCCATAAAGCCCATAGAGGAAACATCAGAAGTCGGGTTAAGGGCCCAATCACCAAGTAGGGACTCCTCATCCAGATCATTTTTTAAAAGTTGGACCCTGCCACAAAGGCCAAATGGGAAGACTCTCTGGCAGGAAGCACCTGCCAACTTGTGAATCTATGGCTCGGTTTCTGGAACAAAGGTGCCGTACCGGAGACGGTGGATTTGGCCTTAGCTCCGCATTTGTCAGCGAATCAAGCGGGCCGACGTAGGCCATTTAACAACCGATCCTGCATGCTCCTGAATGCTCCGCCTGCTTCGTGTGCCCTGTGCGGCATCCTGGCACACGCTGTGCCTTCTTGCCCAAGGTTTCTCGCCTTGTCAGTTGAGGAACGATACGATGAGGTCAGACGTCTTGCCCTCTGCTTTGTGTGCCTCAAGTCTGATCACTTAGCTCGTGGATGCTCATCCTCCCGCTGCCCAACTTGCAATCGCCGACATCATGCGCTATTGCATCCTTGCGAGCGTTTATCTAGCGCCACTTCCGTTCCTGCTTCTGGATCAAATCCGGCCAATGTAGCTGGGGTTGCGACCTCTCAGGCTCCTCCTGCTAATGCTCTTGTTGCACAGGATCGCAGCGCTGAAATAGTGTTCTTGCCCACCGCCCACATTCTCGTCCGTGGCAGATCAGGAGCCTTTCTTCCTTGTCGAGCGCTACTTGACTCCGGCTCCCAAGTTCACCTCATCACATCACGGCTGGCCAGCCAACTGCAGCTTCATCGGTCCAAATGTTCTGTAGCAGTGACTGGCCTTGGAGACGCTGAGTTTACTACGGATGGAGCCTCGGTTAAAGTTTGCCTGAAGTCTCGCCTATCCACGTATTCCGTTTACATTGAGGCAATTGTGTCGTCTCACATCATAGAGCGTCAACCTGGCCTGAACTCAGATGTGTCCAATTGGAAGGTTCCCGCCAATGTGGTTCTAGCTGACCCGGACTTCCACAGAGCTCAGCGTGTGGATCTGCTGATTGGAGCAAGCCTGTTTTTTGATCTGCTCTCAGTCGGGCAAATCCAGCTAGGAGATGGTCTGCCTCTGTTGCAGAAGACACGTTTTGGATGGGTAGTTTCTGGAGGAGGTTGCACCCCGGGAAACCCTCGCTTGGCCGCCTCATGTAGGATGATTCCTGCTGGCCCAGCAAACTCTTTTGACGATCGCCTCGATTATCTTCTCCGCCAATTCTGGGAAGTGGATGCCTGCACTGCGCCTATCGTTCAGACTACTAAGGAGGAGCTTGATTGCGAGGCCCACTTCGTCATGCACCACGTCCGGCTTGAATCAGGTGCCTATTCAGTTCGCCTTCCAATCAAGCACAGTGTGGAGCTGTTAGGGGAATCCTACGCACAGGCTTTGCGGCGGTTCCATTCACTTGAGCGCAAGCAGGATCGTCATCCGAATTTAAGGACCCAATATTCGTCTTTCATCAAGGAATACTTGGATCTGGGTCACATGTCTCTGGTGCCGCAGGAATTGCGAGGTAAGTGCCAGTATTTCCTTCCCCACCACTGCGTCCTGAAGGAAGAAAGTTCCACTACTAAGCTGAGAGTTGTGTTCGATGGTTCAGCTGCTACGGCCTCTGGCTATTCCCTCAATGATGTCCTGATGTCCGGCCCCGTGATTCAGCCTAAGCTTTTTCACACATTGCTTCGGTTTCGGTCTCACCTTGTAGCTTTGACTGGGGACATTTGCAAGATGTACCGCTGCGTAAGGGTCTTTCCGGATGATAGTTTTCTGCAGTGCATCCTCTGGAGAGATTCTATCTACGATGACGTGAAGGTTTTTAAGCTCGACACCGTGACGTATGGCACAAAGCCAGCGTCTTTTCTATCTATTCGCTCAATGCACCAGCTGGCTAAGGATGAAGGTGCCGGTTTTCCCGTTGGCTCTCGTGTTGTCCTTCAGGATTTTTATGTGGACGACCTTATATCTGGTGCCCCAACGAAGACTGAAGCGCTTGAGATAATAGCTCAGACATCGAGCCTGTTGAACAAGGGTCAGTTTCAATTAAGGAAATGGTGCTCCAACATCCCAGAGGTTTTGGAAGGCGTACCCGAAAGTGATAGAGAGTCATACTTGAAATTTGACGATGGCAGTCCGTTCACAAAGACTCTTGGATTAGCATGGGAGCCTTCTGCTGACCTGCTGCTGTTTTCCTTTGAAGCTCTTCAGCCCACCGCCAAACCAACCAGGAGATCTATACTATCTTCCGTCGCTCGGTTTTATGACCCAATGGGCTTGGTAGGTCCTGTCGTCACTAGAGCAAAGATCCTATTGCAGAAGCTGTGCCGAGAAAATTTGTCATGGGATGAAAGCCTTTCTCAATCCCTTCTCTCCGAGTGGTTACAGTTCTGCTCCAGTTTTGACCAAATTCAGCGAATTAAGTTTCCTCGGTTAGTCATTCCCTGCCAAGAAAGGCTGGAGGTCCACGGATTCTGCGACGCTAGCTTAGATGCGTATGGAGCTTGCGTGTATGTAGTGTCAGGTTCTGATTGTCGGCTGTTATGCTCAAAGAGTCGAGTGGCACCCATTAAAACTCAGACAATACCGAAGCTAGAGCTATGTGGAGCTGAGTTACTAGCAAGACTGATGGCTGAAGTTGCTGATCTTGGAACATATAAAGGAGATTATTATTGTTGGTGTGACTCCTTGGTTGCCCTATCCTGGATTCAAAATGAACCAGCTCGGTTTAACGTGTTTGTTTCTAATCGCGTTTCTTCCATTCAGGAGCTCACCAAGGCAATGAAATGGCTTTATGTTCCTACTGCCGTCAACCCAGCCGATCTACTGTCAAGAGGTTCTCTTCCCACTGAGCTATTAAATTCCCAGCTTTGGTTCCAAGGCCCTCCATTTCTTCGTGGTTCCAAGGATGATTGGCCCATCGCTATTGTGACCGAAAAGGCAACCATCAAACTTCGCGCCAGGACTTTATTGGCTACGGCTCCACCCAGGGATATCGCCGCATTGTCAAGGTTTGCCAACTCGTTTCCCTCCCTACAGAGAGTGTTCGCCTACATTTACAAATTTTGCCGCCGCATCCGTCACGAAGGGATTTCTGTTCAGGATCTCAAAGGAGGAACCCATCTGCTGTTGCGCGTCGTCCAGCTTACCGAGTTTAAGGAAGAGATAAACTTACTAAGGTCACGCAGATTGGTTCCGCCCTCAAACCCTCTGGCCTCGCTTGCTCCCTTTGTGGATGATGATGGTTTGCTTCGTGTTGACGGGCGATTGCGGAACTCTGCATTGGATTTTGACGGACGTCACCCGATCATTCTTCCCAGAGGCCATCCCGTCACTTCGGCTATAGTAACTCACTTTCACGAGAAGAACCTGCATTCTGGCCCTCGGGCACTAGTTGCGAAAATCCGTTCTCAATACTGGCCCATTGGGGGGAGGAAGACCGTTTCAAGGGTTGTGAATAAATGCGTACGCTGTTTTCGCGCAAAGCCTCGTCTACTGGAGCATGTCATGGCCGATCTTCCTACCGAGAGAGTTAAAGGATTCCAATGTTTTGATGTCACAGGTGTGGATTTTTGCGGACCGTTTTTCTACAAAGCAGAGACTCGGAATAAGGGCCCTATTAAGTGTTATGTAAGCGTATTCATCTGCTTCAGCACGAAGGCAATCCACTTGGAGTTAGTTAAGGACCTTTCCACCGCTTCGTTTCTGAGCGCCCTCCAACGGTTTATTTGTACGCGACGTAAACCCAGACAGATATGGTCGGATAATGCCACCAATTTCGTGGGTGCCAAGAATGAGCTTATGGAGTTGAAGCGAAGATTCCTCAGCCAGGCTCAACAGGCTTCTCTGCACGATTTTTGCCTGTCTGAGTCTATCGAGTGGCGATTTATTCCTCCACGCTCTCCCCATTTTGGTGGTCTGTGGGAGGCAGCAGTGAAGACGGCTAAGCACCATCTTTATCGTGCAGTTGGTCCCGCAGTTCTTGGCTTCGAGGAATTAAGGACTTTGTTGTGTCGCATCGCCTCAATTATTAATTCTCGGCCCCTTGTGTCGATTTCAGAGAATCCTGCGGATCTAGATGTTCTGACGCCGTCTCATTTTTTAAATGGCGGACCGCCTTCAACATTCATCGAGCCGGACCTTACTGCGCTAAACTTTAATCGGCTGGATGGGTGGCAGAGAGTCTCCTTCCTGCAGCAGGTTTTCTGGGCTCGTTGGAAGGAGGAGTACCTCACGCTGTTGCAGCAGCGTTCCAGATGGCGCACCCCTGGCCCTGTAATTGCTGTTGGAGACATAGTCCTGGTGAAGGATGAAAATCTACCCCCAATGAGGTGGCCTCTGGCCAGGATACTGGAGCTGGTTCCTGGGCGTGACGGAGTGAACCGTGTAGCCGTTCTCAAAACAGCGGTTGGAATGACTAAGCGTGCGGTGTCACGGTTGTGTCTGCTGCCTGTCAAGGATTCGGTTGAAGATCCAGCCTTCAACGGGGGGAGGATGTTGAGCCAAGCAGAAAAGGGCAAAGCTGCGTAAAATAAGTTATATATATTATAAGTCTGAGTAGCGGCGGCGGGTTATCGACAGTTCTGGTTTTGTTTACTTCTCCCACATTCGCATGCGCTTTGGTGTTAGTTGTAGCGCATGCGCTTTGGGGAGCTTTTTTGTAGAGCTGCTGCACACTAGCAAATATTGCATTTGTGTGCTTTCATATTGCTAAGCTTTGCTTCTTGTAATTTTTGTTATTGATTTGAGCGATTGCAAGTTGGGTTAGAGTTGAACTCTCGAAAATAAATAAAATAAATAATTAGAAACCTCTGGAATTATAATTCATTTGGCCGCTATTAAAAACGATTAATAGCATAACAGACAATAATAGCTATATTAAAATAAAAATAATATCTAATAAAAGATAAATATGACAAATGACAAACTATAATTATTATATTTTAGTGATATAATCTATGCTGTGGCTGCTGCTTGACCCGACATTGACCCCCAGTTGAGGCCTGTCCTTCAACTTCATGCTTAAGGGGCAGTTGGCGAAAACTTAGCCACTGCGCGCTTGGTAGTTCCAGATGCGGTTCTATTATCGGCCACTTGAGACACTCCATCTCGGCCGGGGGCTAGATCCATACTTTTCACCCACGGCCACTTCATAATATGAGCTGTGGGCGCGATTGACCTTCCCTCCACGTGTGAACCGCCCCACATACAACCCATCCAAGCCGTGTTTTCTGCAACAACGGTAGACCAGCTGAAAGCTGGATTTGCCCAGCACACAATAGTTTATAAAATAGACTGGCTTCGATAAGCAAATCGATACGTTGTCGCCGGAAAAACTTTGGATCGGCCAAAGTGAGGTTGGCCGGAATATTCCAGCTGGAGACGTCCAAGCTGAAACTAGGCTGGAGATCCGTGATGTTGGGGGCGATGACAGCGTGGACAAAGGCCGAATATTCGGAGCAACAAGACCGCAGGATCACATCGACAGAGAATTCGTCTGTCGCGAAGACAGTGTCGCCAATTCCAGACACTGCCATGTAAGATTTGCGTCTACGAAGCTGCAGCTGACTAGCCAGTCGGGAAGTAATCATGGCACTTGCGATCCTGATTCCAATAGAGCTCGGCAAGGAACAAAAACTCCAGCACGACTCCGAACGAGAATGTTCGCTATAGCCAGTAAGGCTATCTCACTGCTGCGACCTTGGGCAACTAGTGCATTAGCAGCGGATGGTGAAGCGCTTATTGGCTCGGTGCTCTCGGTTGTGCCTGACGTAGATGATAAAACAGAAGGCTGGCTACTGGATGACTGTACTTCCAAAAAATGCAGCAGGCTGTGATGCCTCCTCCCACAACTGCGACAATTAGCAGCGAGGTGATGACCAGGTTGGAGACATTTCCGCCATAGACCGAGTCGCCTGAAACTAGGCTGGAGATCCGTGATCTCACCACCAAGGCGGCTCTCAGGGGGCATTATCAGAATTCTGGGGAATGCAGACACTACGTGGGACCACCCACCACATAATATACACGCAGGGGAAGGTGAATTAGTGACGATAAAGGACGATCTACTATTATTTGAGACTCTACGTCTTCCTATCTGAGTGCCCGGCACGTAGGCGGTTATGGCCACATCCATAGCCTCCAGAGTCCTGCATCGCTGCTCCAAAAATTCTTCCATCGACTCCCAAGTAGGGATGAGGTCCAAGTTCGACGCATTTTGACATTCCTCCCACTTGGTCTGGCTAGCTAGGTCCAACCTTTGAAGGATCACTTGGACAATGATACTGCTGGCGATCTGCATTGACGTCCCCAAATTTTGCAAGACTCGCATGTGGGCATTGAATTTATCGGAGCGATGCCACTGAGTTACCTTCCAATAGACTGAGGCCCAGAATCCCGTTCACTCCCAAAATGGGGCCCACTATGGGACCACCGAACGGTGTGGGGGGCAAGATCCCAGGATCGAGCTCCTCCCGCACCGGTGTTACCTCTAAGGAGAGCCCCGGTCCGGATGCTTCTGACTCCTTGCAGCGGAAGGGCTCCTCTAAAGATAGAAGGAGAGCGGCCTTCATCTTGATGAGGGCGGACCCATCGGCAGAATCCAGCCCCGACCAGTCGGAAATTATAAAGTGGGCGAGGGAAATCCTGCCTCACTTCCAGCCAGCAAAGGCGGGCATTAGACTGGATCCCAAGAAGCCGACAGGAGTAGGCGCCTCTGCCAAAGAGATCGCACAAAGTGCGAAGAGGCAGACGTCGACTGATGGGCTAAGGGCTAGCGCCCCTAGCGAAGAAGAAAAAGGTGCAGACACAATCGATCCTTCGCCGAAGTAACGAAGGGTAGAACCATTATTGGGGTCGTTGACAACGGCTCCAAGGATGGTCCGATCCCCAAGGAGCTTTGGCGGAAGGTGGTGAATGAGCTGCATGGGCGCTTCATGGAGTAGATGCTCAAAAACGGTGGACCTCCACCTCACTGCAAAGACGCAGGCTGGTACCAGGGTAGCATCAAGGAGATAGCGTGCCAAGATGCGAGATCAGTAAGATCAGATAAATCTCCATCACAGTAAGGAGGCATCCGCCGCCCCCCTCACCATCTCGCAGAGAGTGGAGCTGACGTGGCCCTCATCCAAGAACCCTGGATCCATGGAGACAGGATTCTCGGTTTGGGGGCGTCGGATTTTATGCTTTGCACAGCCGATTTAACAGGTAAAAAGCGAGCATGCATTCTCGCAAAAAAGAGCCTTAACATTTTCTTCCTACCAAATTTCAACAACGAAGATCCGGATCCGGCTGCAGCGATAGAAGGCCCAGGCGGCCCTATAAAAATATGCTCGGCGTATATGGGTCCCGACCACATAGGACCTCCACTCCACTTGCTACTTAGGCGGCTTGTGGAAGATAGCGAAAGAAGGAAAATCAACCTATTAATAGGATGCGACGACAACGCTCATCACAGTCAGTAAGAAAGCACTGACACAAACTGGAGCTCTCAGCTCTAACAGAGGTTCAGAACCTATCTTTATCGTCAAAAACAGGCTGGACAGTTCTAGATAAGCTCTCCTTTTCAGACCACCGCTACATTGAGATAGCGGTTAATTACGAAAACTTCAGTAAGCAGTCAGTACGCAATCCTAGGAAGGGAAACTGGGAGCTCTATAAAAAGATACTAGATAGATCCTTAGGGGAACCACCTTCAGAGATTATCGAGACCTACGGGGGGCTGAACGCCATGGTGGATAACCTTACTGCGGCAAGTGCTAAGGCGTACCATAGGGCCTGCCCCAAAAGAAGAATAGGTAGCAGCAGAACGAAGAAGCCTCCATGGTCAACCTCGGCGTTAGCTCCCTTCAAGAAAAATACACGTAGGGCCTTTAACCTCGCGTACCGCACCAACACGGACGAGGCGTGGGAGGCTTATAAAGCTGAACTCGCGCGGTTCCCTCTGCATACGTACAGCCTACCTCCCGCCCAACAGACCGAGGGGCGCTGCCGCATAACGTACGGCTCGAATCGCGGGGATAGATCCGAGAGAGTATAAAGAGAAGGAGTAGAGTATTTCTAGGAAGAGTGTTGCACAGATAAGGCATTTAGTATAAGGGATTTAAGATTGTTAGTAGAGCAAAGTGGCAAGATGTCCGAACATAATACCCTGAACGGATCGTGTTGGGCATATATCGAGCTACAATGGCTAAGGAGTAGAGGACGAAAGTTTCTAGTCCTTCTACTAGGAACATTAAAATTTAAGCATTTAAGCATAAAATTTGAACATTAAAATTTTTTACCATTAATAAGATTAAATAGAAACATGACACTAGCATCTACGGTTTGTTAATGACGGTAAGTTTATTAATAAAAGTCTACAATGATAGGATGGAAGGTGAAGACTTGCATCCCAATTAAGTCTCCTAAGTGCTAAAATAAGGAAGTTTTTTTGTACTGATTCTATGTGATCTTGGTGTACTCCGTATTGAGGACTCCAGACACACGATCCATACTCAAGAATCGGACGGACTAGTGAAGTATATTAAGTTTTTGTTAAGAAGGGGGCATTGAATTCATTTGACCATCTTTTAATAAAACCAAGCACACCCATAGCTTTATTAACCATGGTGGATATATGGTCGGTAAATTTAAGTTTCAAATCTAATAAGACACCCAGATCGTTACTCTGAGTTAATCGTTCTAAGGCATTCCCATAGAGAAAGTACGTAGCCTGGTGAGGACTAAATCGATAAAATGACATGAGTTTACATTTCGATCCATTAATCTTTTTAATCCAAATCGCAAATAAAGTTATTTGCTAAACACCAATTTTGAAATTTATCAAAATCGGATGGAAGTCTAGATTGGGCGCTAGTGAATCTATACTGAAGACAAAGCTTAACGTCATCAGCGTACATAAGTACAAATGAATCAGTTAATGCAAGGGCCAGTCGTTAATTAATAATGTAAAAGTAATGGTCCAAGATGGCTTTCTTGGGGCACCCCAGAGGTGACGCGGACTAAACGCGAGGTAACATTTTTAAAGACAACACGTTGGATTCTTCCAGATAAGTAGCTCGAAATCCAAATCAGAAGATCAGTTGGGAATCCCATAAGACTGAGTTTACTTATAAGAAGCGAATGGTTAACAGAGTCAAATGCTTTACTGAAGTCAGTGTAAATGACGTCTGTTTGTAAGCCATTCCAGAACCCATACATGACAAAAGATGTTAGCTCCAATAAGTTGGTGGTGGTGGAGCGGCGCTTCATAAAGCCATGTTGGCTCGGGGATATTATTGAACTACATAGGTGTTGCAAATGTGGAGTGATAAGTTTTTCGAAAAGCTTTGGAATTGCTGACAATTTAGAAATGCCTCTATAATTGGCAGCATCGGATTTTTTCCCTTTTTTATGAAGAGGAATAATGTAGGATTCCTTCCACATAAGGGGAAAAATCGAAGTCTCCAGCGATAGATTAAAGAGTCTAATGAGCGGTTTACATAGTTCCTCGGTGCAGTTCTTCAGAACGCATCGTGGTACTCCATCAGGGCCTGGCGAATATACGGGCTTGACCTTAAGAAGATCCGATAACACACCACTTTGATCAAAAGATGGGCAAAATATCTGGTTGGCTGATTGAATCTTATAAGTGTCAGGCTGAGTTGGAATGGTGCTACATGAATAAGTTGTTTGAAAAAACTTTGCGAAGAGATCGGCCATTGCCAGATCAGTGTTCGCATATGAGTTCTCAAACGTAAGCAGAGGAGGAAAATATACATGTTTGCACTTAGTGTTTACAACGTTATAAAACTGCTTCGGGTCCTGAGTAAACTGAATCCGGCACCGGTGAATATAACTCCTATAACATTCGGCGTTATGCACGGTGAAATTGGACCGAGCCACTAAGTATCTTGAATAACTAACTGTACAGCCAGATAATCTATGTTTATTTAAAAGTCTATTCATGACGGTCTTTAAATTTAACAGGTGCTTTGTATACCAAGGCGGATTAGTTGAAGCGGACGGATATTTCCACGGCACGCCAGCTTCGAAGAATATATTTAGGATATTATAAAATCTCTGTAAGGCAATGTTTATGTCATCGCATGCCAGTATATCGGACTAATCAAAACCAAAAGTAATTTATTTAGTTTTGTAATATCAGCCTTACGGAAGAAACGAACTTTAGGAGATTTAAGTGAAGACTTAAGGTCAATTAAGGTATTGGTTTCGATTGAAACCTCAAGAGTGGGCTAATATGGATCCTCAGGGTTAGAAAGGGACAAAGTTCTGGAAAGAGTAATTCCATCAGGATCAGAAACGAAACACAAGTTTTGCCCGAGTGACATGTCGAACATACCCGCAGGGAAGTCGTGGTGCGAGTTAAGCAGTAAGGACGAAGAATTCTCAACATTAGACCACATGAGTTATGGTATATTGAAGTCCCCCAGAGCTACCAGGTGGTCATTGTCGGACAGACGGTCCGAAATGTGACGAATAGCGAACAAATGTTGCCAGTATTTAGGCGGTTCCGACAAAGGTGGTATGTAAGAACAGGTAACGTATAAAGATTGACCGGACAAAATGATTTTAATGCAAAGAAATTCTATGTCACCAAACTCTTGTGATTGTACCTTTCAGAAGCGAATTTGGAGTCTACAGAAATTAACACTCCTCCACCTCTTCGCAGTGTTCTATCACGTCTAAAAGTGGTGTACTTACTTGGAAAAACTTCGGAGCTTAAGATCTCCGGCTTTAACCAAGCTTCTGTAAAGACTATAATGTGAGATGCAAAGGAAGAACTATCAGAATACAGTTTGGGAAGTTTACTACGTAACCCTCTAGTATTCTGATAGGTAAGTGTTAGTGTAGAAATTAATTTTTTGAAGATGAGGTGGAAAGTTGGTCAGTGGCTCTAACCTGTGGTAGTATCACTCCCACAGGTTTGTTAATTTTTTTCTTCACCGTACTTGGCTGATGTTCCTGGACGAAAATGTTCTCTGGCCAAAAGCTGGCGGAACTAATCTTCTTGAACATCTGCACACGCATACGTATTTTGAAAGATGACGTGTGCCTGGTGTAGGTGTATTGGTATTTTATAATATCTACCACCTTTATGTCGGCTTTTGTTTTGGCTGTGATGTAAGCCGAGATATCAATCTCCGAAGTATCAGGGGCAAGCCGTTAAACAAATATGTGTTTCAATGGCGGGATCACCTGCAAGGCTTTTGGTGCCGCCGTAACTAATACGGCAGCATTAGTTCGTACCGGTGGTCCGGACGCTTGATTGCCCTGTTCGGTGACTCTTAAGGGGGTTTGTATTATTGCGTCTGGTGGTATGACTTGAAGCGATGCCACAGAGGACATATCGGACAATTGCTCATTTACCCCGAGATATTCGGAAGCCGAATTTTTCCCAGGTCTGGTCAATGGAGTCGGCTGAGTACGCTGATGATTATTCGCCACAAGCACATCACTAAAAGCGGATTTCTTACGCTTTGGAGACTCATTTAATAGTTGTAGACTACTAAACTGTGTATCGAGCGCACAGAGTTGGTCATTGATTTTACGAAAACCGCCAACCAATTCATTAAACGCTGAACAACACGACAACCGTCACAGCAAAAGTGGAGCCCAGACCTACGTGAAATGGCATCCGAAACTGAGGCCGTGAACCCGGCACACTTTGCGTGTAAAACGTTTTCACAGAGCCAGCAGTGGATGGTAGGCTGGGATGAGGAGATTGTCTTATTACAAGGCTTCAACGCACAGACAAGCTTAAATTCCATAATTTTGATTATTAATTTATTAATATTTTTTGTTTATATTATTAACGTACCTTGAACCACTGTGCCAGGGAAACGTAAAAGGGGGATTGAGGAAAGCGATTAGTGCGGGTTCGTAAACAGTAAAGAATAGAGATAAGAATCTCTATTGAGCGACGATAGAAGCAACACCGTAAAAGATGTAGAAGCAGAGCAGAGCTATGTTTGGAATAAAATTAATAAAGTTATTATTTTACCTTCAAATATACCACTGCACACACGATGCAATACGGATATATGTATTGCAAAGGATTGTTTATTATAAATATTAATAAATATAGATAAACACCGGAGTTTTAAGTTTTGAAATCAAATATTAAATAAAAACGCAGTGCGCACAAAAAAACACTTCCGTTTGCTTTAAGATAAGAGAAAGAACTCAGGCGATATAACAAGGAATTTCATCAGGCAAAAAGGGTTGCCTGGGCCAGTTTCTGCACCAACATCCAGGAGACATGAGAGGCCGAATCCGGATGAGCGGTGGACAACATCAAGCCAGGAATCCCTGGAGACCCTTATCAACTCACACTTCCCAGGCTGTTCAGTGGAAGGAACAACCCAGGTGATGCGCAGCCATTGTCACCAGGGCTCACTCAATTACCTCCTTAGTGATAGGAGTCTTAGATGGGCAATAGACCGTTTTAAACCCTTAAAATCTCCGCCGGCATTTTACCGGCTCAGACAATGGATCAAGAAGATCTTCAGCACAGTCTTCACTACTTGTATGGTACCAGAGGCGTGGCTCTGTACGATGGTTGTATTCATACCCAAGGCGGGAAAACCCTCCCACTGCACCCTTTGTAGGGAAATTCCCACAAACGTTATGCGACCTAATGACGGAAAAGCTTGAAGTTCGGTCGGCCTGGGCGCATAGGAACGGGCTGGGAGTCAACCCGTCTAAGACAGAGCTCGTTCTGTTTACCAGGAAGTAGTAGTAGAATCTTAGACTTCCGAAGCTCCTAGGGGAAATTCTAACTCTTAGTAGTAGTGCGAAGTACCTAGGCATAACATTAGACAGGAAACTGGACTGGAAGCTGAACACCGCAGATAGGAATAAAAAAGCGGCATTAGCGCTTTATACCTGCCGCAAGGCGGTAGGATTGAAATGGGGAATGTCCCCAAAGATAGTCAGATGGTTATACACGGTGATCATCAAACCAATCTTATTTTATGGAGTTGTGGTCTGGTGGCCTGCCCTGGATAACTCATTATGCAGGGATAGGATCAGGAAGACGCAGCGGACCTGCTTCACTTCATGCCAGAGGGGGGTACGGATTATTGCGTACCCGTCGACCAACCCACCACTAATTATAAAATCATCATCCCCTCGAAAGAGGAATGGGATGCCCGGACCCAGGGACTAGAGGGCTCCCTTCATATCTACACAGATGGATCAAAACTTAACGGCCAGGTGGGGGGCGGTTTCTTTTGTGAGCATCTGTGCCTAAAGGAGTCCTTCGACTCCCTGACCACTGCAGTGTTTTCCAGGCTGAAGAAATAGCCATCAGGGAAGCACTTGAATCCCCAGCACTTATGGGCAATCGGGGTACAATATGTATCTTCTCGGATAGTCAGGCAGCGCTCAAGGCACTTGACGGATTCTCGTCCAACTCCAGGGCAGTCAATAACTGTCGCAGATCTCTCAACGAAATGGCTAAACAGCATGACATCTACCTCATATGGGTTCCGGGTCATAGAGATCACGAGGGAAACCAGACCAAATGGACTACCTAAGGCAGGAACTACCAACCCTCTACTTCCGGAGAAAGAACTTGTAGTCATTCCCTTGGCTATTTGCACGGTAAAGTGCAGGGAGTTTTTCGACCTGGCAGCCAGTCGGAAATGGAGCAATCTCCAGACCTGCAGAACCTCACGTCTAATCTAGCCGAAACACTCTCAGAAAAGTCTCAGATTCACTTCGGTGAATCCCTTGCCTTGCGGTAGCAAAAGGAGCTCTAGCGGCTCAAGTGGAAGCGGGGGAGTCTGATCCCTGAGCATCGCCGCCCTAACCTAACCTAACCTAACTTAAGAAACAACAAAGTTATGGCATTTCCGATAAATCAGGTATATGACAGCTATTGGATATAGTCGGCCGATTCCTTTGAAAGTTACCAGATCAAATAAGTTTGCACAAAATGGAATCCATGAAAAGTCTCATCTTTCTTAATTGAAAAATAACCAAGTTATGTCATTTCTGATCGATCAGTTTCATGGCAGCTAAAGGATATAGTCGTCCGATTTTTATGAAATTTGGCAGATCAGATAAATTGGTCCAATATGGAATTCATAGAAAGTCCCATCTTTTTAACTTAAAAAACAAAGTTATGGCATTTCCGATCAATCAGGTACATGCCAGCTATAGGATATGGTCGGCCAATTCCATTAAAAGTTTCCAGATCAAATAAGCTTGCAAAAAATGAAATCCATGAAAAGTCTCATCTTTCTTAATTAAAAAATAACCAAGTTATGTCATTTCTGATCGTTAATTTTCATGGCAGCTAAAGGATATAGTCGTCCGGTTTTTTGAAATTTAGCAGATCAGATAAATATGTCCAATATGGAATTCATAGAAAGTTCCATCTTTCTAACTTAGGAAACAACAAAGTTATGGCATTTCCGATCAGTCAGGTATATGTCAGCTATAGAATATTTTTTTTTTTTTTATTAACGGAGATTTATGTAAGATCTGTCCTTAGAGTGAACATTAGTTAAATGGTGTGTTAGTGCCTTAACATAAAGAATTTTAGTTAACAATATATGACTAGCCTATGAACATTTGTTAATATAGTTGGACCTTAACAATAGGATATGAAATTATATGTCATGTTTAACCTATGAAATTAAATTAGTGAAAATGTTCCTTATCTATGGTGAACTAATAAAGTAGCTTATTCCGTATCTTCTCCAATGCGAAGATCCAATGGGTGAGTCCTCTTTAGTCTTCTTGCGGAGGAGCTGTTGTTCAGCAGGTTGATGGCCAAGGGGTTGGGATGCTGATCCAGCCTGTTGACGAACCTTTGTGTGAATCTTTGCACCTCGCTGTTGATCCATTTATTCCCAGTTGGGAATAAATAGTTGCGTTGTCATGGTAGGGGTGGGCCCCAGAGAGAGTCCTGAGCGCCCTGTTCTGCGCCAGTTGGATAAGTCTTTTGTTGCTGGGGCTTGCAGTGCCCCACAACTGGATGCCATATGTCCAGATTGGCTTGACAAGGGCTTTGTAGATAAGCAGCTTCATCTTGAGTTTGAGCTTGGAGCGCCTCCCAGTCAGCCAATAAAGCTGCCGTAGCCTATCCTGCATCTGCTTTCGCTAGCGCAGCAGGTGACTCCTCCATGTTAGTTTCCTGTCGAGAGTCATTCCCAAGTACTTTGGAGTTGGGTCTAGGGGTATGGCAGTGCCACCGAGGCTGACCTGTGAACAGTTGCCTCTCCTCAGGGTGAAAGTCGTTTGGGCGGATTTGTCGTGGTTTACCACTATGTTCCACCTGCGAAGCCACGGGTCAAGTTAATCGAGCTGATGTTGTAGGCAGTCAGAGGCATCTTGGGGCAAGCTTGTAGTGGCTAGGAATGCTGTGTCATCAGCATATGTTGCAGCTAGCAGTTCTTCTTCCTCTACGACGGGCATATCGGATGTGTAGATTGTGTAGAGTATAGGGCCAAGTACGCTGCCCTGCGGGACTCCAGCTTTAATGGGCCTGGAGTCAGACCTCGCATCTCCGCATCTAACCCTGAATGTCCTGTCGCTCAGGTAAGAGTTAAGGAAGGCATAATGTTTGTACGGTATACTTCTCTTAATTTTTATTTTGAGTTCCGGGTGCCATACCCTGTCGAATGCCTGCTTTACATCAAGGAACACAGCACAACAGTATTGTTTTTCCTCTAGGCTGTCCAGGATTTTTTGTAAAATGGCATTGCTCTGGGGTGGAGTGCAAGCGCCTGAAACCGAACTGGTGATCTGGTATCAAACCGGCCTCGTCCAGCACTGGCTGCAGTCTTCGCAGGAATATTCTCTTCTCGCATTGTCTATCTCCATTCCAATATTGAGATCCGGCTGTGTATCCCCAAGGGCGTTGTTAAGCCCCTCGGTGTAGTTATCAACGTTTGTGCGGGCGACCTTCTTCTCTATTGGGGTATTAATATGGAGCTCGACCGCACTGTGATCTGAGAAGAGATCGGCATTCGCTGAGCAGGCAATAGAATCCGGGTGCGAAATGGCGAAATCCAAAAAGGTCCGGCAGTTTTTGGTGGTCTGTAGGCCAGTACGTGGGCTCTCCGGTTGAGTGGCAGTTGTAAGCTCTGCGCTGGATGCAATTGAAGAGTGCAGACCCTATTGGGTTACTTACCCTCGAGCCCCACCATGGGTGCTTGGCATTGAGGTCGTCTACGAGAATACACTTATCGCCCATATCACTCAGCAGTAGGTCGAACTGTTTAGGGGGAATGTAGGCGGACGCAATGGTGATTTTTCCCATGGGAGTGGAGACAATTTTAGCGCACTGAATCCACTCTTCCTTGAGTGTTGCTATTTCGCTGTAGTCGATGCTAGCCTTGATTTTAATTGCTGCTCCTCCGTGTCCTCTGCCACTTGGATGGTCCGCATGAATGACGTCGTAGCCGAGCAACTTGAGGTACGATTTTTGGGTGAAATGGGTTTCTGCTATAAGTAGTATGTCGATGCATTGGGTGTGGATAAAATGCTCCACCTCTAGCCGGTTCCTGACCAGGCCATTAGCATTCCAGAAGGCTACGTGAAGTCCTACTTGCTGCATACCTGTGAGAGGATGGAGCTGATCATTGTTGTCATTCTCTCGAACATTTTGTCCATAACTCTCTCGAGTAGGTTCTCCATCCTTGTCATAAAGGCTGCCATCTGGTCAACTTGGGGCATCTCGGTTGCTGTCTTTTGTTGCTGTTGTTGTGGCCAGGCTCCCTCTTTAGCTGTATCGGCATAGCTTTTGGCTGAGGTGTCAACCGTTGGGTAGTTTTGTGCAGGTGGGAAAGCTAGTCGGCGTGACTGAGCTGGACGAGGTTCTTTAGGGGCCATGCTGGCCTTAGCTTTTTTATAGGCCGGGCAGCCTTTGTAAAAGGCAGGATGGGCCCCATGACAATGGACGCATTTTGCTTTTTCTTCTCTGGTCTTTTTGCACTCGCTTGAGCTGTGGTGTTCACCACATTTCACGCAGCGATGCTGCAGCTTGCAGTACCGCTGGCTATGCCCAAAACCTTGGCAATGATAACATTGCGGCACGTCGTGGAAATTTCTTGACGGTTCAACTGTCACTACGGAGTGACAGATCCTTTTTACGTTGAAGACATCTTTGTTGTTCGTGGAAGGCTCGAGGTTCACGAAGAAGATCGGTAGCGGGGTCTTCGAAATGTGCCCTATGGCATTGCGCACATCTCGGACTACTTGACCTTGACGCCGGAAATCCTCCTTGATCCGGTCGATGTCGGTGGATTGATGTAGTCCTTTCACTACAATTCTGTAGGCTCTGTCCTCTTTATGCTGGATGGTGTAGTACCTTTTCTCGGCACTGTCAAGCTGGGATTTTAGGGCAGTATATGACTCCTTATCCGGCATCATAACCCTCACCAGATTATTTCTGGCAGCTTTGTACGTGAAGTCTTTATCTTTGCCCACAGCGGCCTCGATACACGAAATTAGCACGGCTATGTTCGCCACGTCTGGGATGAAAATCGGCGGTGGTTTGATGGTCTTGGGGGCTTTCCGGGGTACCTCGTCCTTCTTCGACGTCGTTGACTGATCTTCCATGTCGTCACTAGAATCGGATCCATCATTTTCGTCATCATCTGACAGAAGGGCAAATGAGTTGCTCTTCAGCTATGTCAAAAGCGCTCTGGCTGCCTCACTGGTGCTGGGTTTGCCGCGTTTTTTGGGTTTTTGAGCTATAGAATATGGTAGGCCGATTCCTTTAAAAGTTGCCAGATCGGATAAATTTGCACAAAATGAAATCCATAAAAAGTCTCATCTTTCTTAATTAAAAAATAACCAAGTTATGTCATTTTTGATCGTTAATTTTCATGGCAGCTCAAGGATATAGTCAGTCGATTTTTATGAAATTTGGCAGATAAGATAAGTTTGTCCAATATGGAATTCATAGAAAGTTCCATCTTTCTAACTTAAGAAACAACAATGTTATGGCATTTCCGATCAATCAGGTATATGACAGCTATAGGATGTAGTCCGCCGATTCTTTTAAAAGTTGCCAGATCAAATAAGCTTGCGCAAAATGAAATCCATGGAAAGTCCCATCTTTCTTAATTAAAAAATATCCAAGTTATGTCATTTCTAATCGTTCAGTTTCATGGCAGCTATAGGATATGGTCGTCCGATTTTTATGAAATTTGGCAGATCCGATAAATATGTCCAATATGGAATTCATAGAAAGTACCATCTTTCTAACTTAGGAAACAGCAAATTTATGGCATTTTCGATCAATCAGGTACATATCAACTATAGGATATGGTCGGCCAATTCCTTTAAATGTTTCCAGATCAAATAAGCTTGCACAAAATGAAATCCATGAAAAGTCTCATCTTTCCTAATTAAAAAATAACCAAGCTATATCATTTCCGATCGTTAATTTTCATGGCAGCTATAGGATATGGTCGACCGATTTTTATGAAATTTGGCAGACCAGATAAATTTGTCCAATATGGAACTCGAAGAAAGTACCATCTTTCTAACTTAAGAAACAACGAAGTTATGGCATATCCGATCAATCAGGTATATGACAGCTATAGGATTTAGTCCGCCGATTCTTTTAAAAGTTGCCAGATCAAATAAGCTTGCGCAAAATGAAATCCATGGAAAGTCCCATCTTTCTTAATTAAAAAATAACCAAGTTATGTCATTTCTGATCGTACAGTTTCATGGCAGCTATAGGATATGGTCGTCCGATTTTTATGAAATTTGGCAGATCAGATAAATATGTCCAATATGGAATTCATAGAAAGTCCCATCTTTCTAACTTAAGAAACAACAAAGTTATGGCATTTCCGATCCATCAGGTATATGACAGCTATAGGATGTAGTCCGCCGATTCTTTTAAAAGTTGCCAGATCAAATAAGCTTGCGCAAAATGAAATCCATGGAAAGTCCCATCTTTCTTATTTAAAAAATAGCCAAGTTATGTCATTTCTAATCGTTCAGTTTCATGGCAGCTATAGGATATGGTCGTCCGATTTTTATGAAATTTGGCAGATCGGATAAATATGTCCAATATGGAATTCATAGAAAGTACCATCTTTCTAACTTAGGAAACAGCAAAGTTATGGCATTTTCGATCAATCAGGTACATATCAACTATAGGATATGGTCGGCCAATTCCTTTAAATGTTTCCAGATCAAATAAGCTTGCACAAAATGAAATCCATGAAAAGTCTCATCTTTCCTAATTAAAAAATAACCAAGCTATATCATTTCTGATCGTTCAGTTTCATGGCAGCTATAGGATATGGTCGTCCGATTTTTATGAAATTTGGCAGATCAGATAAATATGTCCAATATGGAATTCATAGAAAGTCCTATCTTTCTAACTTAAGAAACAACAAAGTTATGGCATTTCCGATCCATCAGGTATATGACAGCTATAGGATGTAGTCCGCCGATTCTTTTAAAAGTTGCCAGATCAAATAAGCTTGCGCAAAATGAAATCCATGGAAAGTCCCATCTTTCTTATTTAAAAAATAGCCAAGTTATGTCATTTCTAATCGTTCAGTTTCATGGCAGCTATAGGATATGGTCGTCCGATTTTTATGAAATTTGGCAGATCGGATAAATATGTCCAATATGGAATTCATAGAAAGTACCATCTTTCTAACTTAGGAAACAGCAAAGTTATGGCATTTTCGATCAATCAGGTACATATCAACTATAGGATATGGTCGGCCAATTCCTTTAAATGTTTCCAGATCAAATAAGCTTGCACAAAATGAAATCCATGAAAAGTCTCATCTTTCCTAATTAAAAAATAACCAAGCTATATCATTTCCGATCGTTAATTTTCATGGCAGCTATAGGATATGGTCGACCGATTTTTATGAAATTTGGCAGACCAGATAAATTTGTCCAATATGGAACTCGAAGAAAGTACCATCTTTCTAACTTAAGAAACAACGAAGTTATGGCATATCCGATCAATCAGGTATATGACAGCTATAGGATTTAGTCCGCCGATTCTTTTAAAAGTTGCCAGATCAAATAAGCTTGCGCAAAATGAAATCCATGGAAAGTCCCATCTTTCTTAATTAAAAAATAACCAAGTTATGTCATTTCTGATCGTACAGTTTCATGGCAGCTATAGGATATGGTCGTCCGATTTTTATGAAATTTGGCAGATCAGATAAATATGTCCAATATGGAATTCATAGAAAGTCCCATCTTTCTAACTTAAGAAACAACAAAGTTATGGCATTTCCGATCCATCAGGTATATGACAGCTATAGGATGTAGTCCGCCGATTCTTTTAAAAGTTGCCAGATCAAATAAGCTTGCGCAAAATGAAATCCATGGAAAGTCCCATCTTTCTTATTTAAAAAATAGCCAAGTTATGTCATTTCTAATCGTTCAGTTTCATGGCAGCTATAGGATATGGTCGTCCGATTTTTATGAAATTTGGCAGATCGGATAAATATGTCCAATATGGAATTCATAGAAAGTACCATCTTTCTAACTTAGGAAACAGCAAAGTTATGGCATTTTCGATCAATCAGGTACATATCAACTATAGGATATGGTCGGCCAATTCCTTTAAATGTTTCCAGATCAAATAAGCTTGCACAAAATGAAATCCATGAAAAGTCTCATCTTTCCTAATTAAAAAATAACCAAGCTATATCATTTCTGATCGTTCAGTTTCATGGCAGCTATAGGATATGGTCGTCCGATTTTTATGAAATTTGGCAGATCAGATAAATATGTCCAATATGGAATTCATAGAAAGTCCTATCTTTCTAACTTAAGAAACAACAAAGTTATGGCATTTCCGATCCATCAGGTATATGACAGCTATAGGATGTAGTCCGCTGATTCTTTTAAAAGTTGCCAGATCAAATAAGCTTGCGCAAAATGAAATCCATGGAAAGTCCCATCTTTCTTAATTAAAAAATAACCAAGTTATGTCATTTCTGATAGTTCAGTTTCATGGCAGCTATAGGATATGGTCGGCCGATTTTTATGAAATTTGGCAGATCAGATAAATTGGTCCAATATGGATTTCATAGAAAGTCCCATCTTTCTAACTTAAAAAACAACAAAGTTATGGAATTTCCGATCAATCAGGTATATGACAGCTATAGGATGTAGTCCCCTGATTCTTTTAAAAGTTGCCAGATCAAATAAGCTTGCGCAAAATGAAATCCATGGAAAATCCCATCTTTCTTAATTAAAAAATAGCCAAGTTATGTCATTTCTGATCGTTCAGTTTCATGGCAGCTATAGAATATGGTCGTCCGATTTTTATGAAATTTGGCAGATCGGATAAATATGTCCAATATGGAATTCATAGAAAGTACCATCTTTCTAACTTAGGAAACAGCAAAGTTATGGCATTTTCGATCAATCAGGTACATATCAACTATAGGATATGGTCGGCCAATTCCTTTAAAAGTTGCCAGATCAAATAAGCTTGCGCAAAATGAAATCCATGGAAAGTCCCATCTTTCTTATTTAAAAAATAGCCAAGTTATGTCATTTCTGATCGTTCAGTTTCATGGCAGCTATAGGATATGGTCGTCCGATTTTTATGAAATTTGGCAGATCAGATAAATATGTCCAATATGGAATTCATAGAAAGTCCCATCTTTCTAACTTAAGAAACAACAAAGTTATGGCATTTCCGATCCATCAGGTATATGACAGCTATAGGATGTAGTCCGCCGATTCTTTTAAAAGTTGCCAGATCAAATAAGCTTGCGCAAAATGAAATCCATGGAAAGTCCCATCTTTCTTATTTAAAAAATAGCCAAGTTATGTCATTTCTAATCGTTCAGTTTCATGGCAGCTATAGGATATGGTCGTCCGATTTTTATGAAATTTGGCAGATCGGATAAATATGTCCAATATGGAATTCATAGAAAGTACCATCTTTCTAACTTAGGAAACAGCAAAGTTAGGCCATTTTCGATCAATCAGGTACATATCAACTATAGGATATGGTCGGCCAATTCCTTTAAATATTTCCAGATCAAATAAGCTTGCACAAAATGAAATCCATGAAAAGTCTCATCTTTCCTAATTAAAAAATAACCAAGCTATATCATTTCTGATCGTTCAGTTTCATGGCAGCTATAGGATATGGTCGTCCGATTTTTATGAAATTTGGCAGATCAGATACATATGTCCAATATGGAATTCATAGAAAGTCCTATCTTTCTAACTTAAGAAACAACAAAGTTATGGCATTTCCGATCCATCAGGTATATGACAGCTATAGGATGTAGTCCGCTGATTCTTTTAAAAGTTGCCAGATCAAATAAGCTTGCGCAAAATGAAATCCATGGAAAGTCCCATCTTTCTTAATTAAAAAATAACCAAGTTATGTCATTTCTGATAGTTCAGTTTCATGGCAGCTATAGGATATGGTCGGCCGATTTTTATGAAATTTGGCAGATCAGATAAATTGGTCCAATATGGATTTCATAGAAAGTCCCATCTTTCTAACTTAAAAAACAACAAAGTTATGGAATTTCCGATCAATCAGGTATATGACAGCTATAGGATGTAGTCCCCTGATTCTTTTAAAAGTTGCCAGATCAAATAAGCTTGCGCAAAATGAAATCCATGGAAAATCCCATCTTTCTTAATTAAAAAATAGCCAAGTTATGTCATTTCTGATCGTTCAGTTTCATGGCAGCTATAGAATATGGTCGTCCGATTTTTATGAAATTTGGCAGATCGGATAAATATGTCCAATATGGAATTCATAGAAAGTACCATCTTTCTAACTTAGGAAACAGCAAAGTTATGGCATTTTCGATCAATCAGGTACATATCAACTATAGGATATGGTCGGCCAATTCCTTTAAAAGTTGCCAGATCAAATAAGCTTGCGCAAAATGAAATCCATGGAAAGTCCCATCTTTCTTATTTAAAAAATAGCCAAGTTATGTCATTTCTGATCGTTCAGTTTCATGGCAGCTATAGGATATGGTCGTCCGATTTTTATGAAATTTGGCAGATCAGATAAATATGTCCAATATGGAATTCATAGAAAGTCCCATCTTTCTAACTTAAGAAACAACAAAGTTATGGCATTTCCGATCCATCAGGTATATGACAGCTATAGGATGTAGTCCGCCGATTCTTTTAAAAGTTGCCAGATCAAATAAGCTTGCGCAAAATGAAATCCATGGAAAGTCCCATCTTTCTTATTTAAAAAATAGCCAAGTTATGTCATTTCTAATCGTTCAGTTTCATGGCAGCTATAGGATATGGTCGTCCGATTTTTATGAAATTTGGCAGATCGGATAAATATGTCCAATATGGAATTCATAGAAAGTACCATCTTTCTAACTTAGGAAACAGCAAAGTTAGGGCATTTTCGATCAATCAGGTACATATCAACTATAGGATATGGTCGGCCAATTCCTTTAAATATTTCCAGATCAAATAAGCTTGCACAAAATGAAATCCATGAAAAGTCTCATCTTTCCTAATTAAAAAATAACCAAGCTATATCATTTCTGATCGTTAATTTTCATGGCAGCTATAGGATATGGTCGACCGATTTTTATGAAATTTGGCAGACCAGATAAATTTGTCCAATATGGAACTCGTAGAAAGTACCATCTTTCTAACTTAAGAAACAACGAAGTTATGGCATATCCGATCAATCAGGTATATGACAGCTATAGGATTTAGTCCGCCGATTCTTTTAAAAGTTGCCAGATCAAATAAGCTTGCGCAAAATGAAATCCATGGAAAGTCCCATCTTTCTTATTTAAAAAATAGCCAAGTTATGTCATTTCTGATCGTTCAGTTTCATGGCAGCTATAGGATATGGTCGTCCGATTTTTATGAAATTTGGCAGATCGGATAAATATGTCCAATATGGAATTCATAGAAAGTACCATCTTTCTAACTTAGGAAACAGCAAAGATATGGCATTTTCGATCAATCAGGTAAATGACAGCTATAGGATGTCGTCGGTCGATTCCTTGGAAAGTTGCCAGATCAAATAAGCTTGCAAAAAGCCTGCTCCACCACCACTAATTTATTGGAGTTGACATCGTTTGTTTTAGATGGCTTCTAAAAGGGACTTCAAATTATATTATTTACACAGACTTTAGTAAAGCATTTGCTTCAGTCAATCACTCACTCTTGTTGAGTAAACTAAATCTTTTGAGATTCTCAACCGACCTCATTACGTGGATCTCCAGCTATTTAAATGGAAGAACACAGAGAGTCTTATTTAAAAATCAACATTCCCGCGTAGTCCGTGCCACATCTGAAGTCCCTCAAGGAAGCCATCTTGGCCCATTACTGTTCACTTTTTTTATAAATGACTTGCCTCCAGCCTTAGCGAACGCGCTGGTACTAATGTACGCAGACGATGTTACGCTTTGTTTGAAATATAAGTTCCCGTCTGCCCAAAACAGACTCCAGTCCGATCTCGATAATTTTTAAAAATGGTGTTTAGCTAATGACTTAATTCTTAATGGATACAAATGCAAACTTATGTCTTTTTATCGTACTAGTCCTCACCAGACTTCGTACTATCTCTTTGGGATTGCCTTAGAAAAATTAGCTGAGGTTAATGATCTTGGTGTCCTTGGTCGACCGTAGAGCAAACCTTGGGTTCGTAGAGCAAAGCTTAATTTTGTGCAAACTTATCCATATAAGAAAGATGGGACTTTTCATGGATTTCATTTTGTGGAAACTTATCCGATCTGGCAACTTTTAAAGAAATCGGCCGACCATATTCTATAGCTGACATATACCTGATTGATCGGAAATGCCATAACTTTGTTGTTTTTTAAGTTAGAAAGATGGGACTTTCTATGAATTCCATTTTGGACAAACTTATCTGAACTAATGAAGAAAGATGGGACTTTTCATAGATTTCATTTTGTGCAAACTTATCCGATCTGGCAACTTTTAAAGAAATTTGCCGACATATACCTGATTGATCGGAAATGCCATAACTTTGTTGGTTTTAAGTTAGAAAGATGGGACTTTCTATGAAATCCATTTTGGACAAACTTATCTGATCTGCTAAATTTCATAAAAATCGGACGACTATATCCTTTAGCTGCCATGAAAATTAACAATCAGAAATGGAATAACTTGGTTATTTTTTAATTAAGAAAGATGAGACTTTTCATGGATTTCATTTTGTGCAAGCTTATTTGATCTGGCAACTTTTAAAGGAATCGGCCGACTACATCCTATAGCTGTCATATACCTGATTGATCGGAAATGCCATAACTTTGTTGTTTGGTAAGTTAGAAAGATGGGACTTTCTATAAAATCCATTTTCGACAAACTTATCTGATCTGCTAAATTTCATAAAAATCGGACGACTTTATCCTTTAGCTGCCATGAAAATTAACGATCAGAAATGACATAACTTGGTTATTTTTTAATTAAGAAAGATGGGACTTTATATGGATATCATTTTGTGCAAGCTTATCCGATCTGGCAACTTTTAAAGAAATCGGCCGACCATATTCTATAGCTGACATATACCTGATTGATCGGAAATGCCATAACTTTATTGTTTTTTAAGTTAGAAAGATGGGACTTTCTATGAATTTCATTTTACACAAACTTATCTGATCTGCTAAATTTCATAAAAATCGGACGACTATATCCTTTAGCTGCCATGAAAATTAACGATCAGAAATGACATAACTTGGTTATTTTTTTATATAGAAAGATGGGACTTTTCATGGATTTCATTTTTTGCAAGCTTATTTGATCTGGCAACTTTTAAAGAAATCGGCCGACCATATCCTATTGCTGTCATATACCTATGAATTCCATGTTGGACAAATTTATCTGATCTGCTAAATTTCATAAAAATCGGACGACTATATCCTTTAGCTGCCATGAAAATTAACGATCAGAAATGACATAATTTGGTTGTTTTTTAATATAGAAAGATGGGACTTTACATGGATTTCATTTTTTGCAAGTTTATTTGATCTGGTAACTTTTAAAGGAATCGGCCGACTATATCCTATTGCTGTCATATGACTGATTGATCGGAAATGCCATAACATTGTTGTTTCTTAAGTTAGAAAGATGGGACTTTCTATGAATTCCATTTTGGACAAACTTATCTGATCTGCCAAATTTCATAAAAATCGGACGACTATATCCTTTAGCTGCCATGAAAATTAACGATCAGAAATGACATAACTTGGTTATTTTTTAATTGAGAAAGATGGGACTTTCCATGGATTTCATTTTTTGCAAGCTTATTTGATCTGGCAACTTTTAAAGGAATCGGTCGACTACATCCTATAGCAGACATAAACCTGATTGATCGAAAATGCCATAACTTTGTTGTTTTTTAAGTTAGAAAGATGGGACTTTCTATGAATTCCATTTTGGACAAACTTATCTGAACTCGGTTATTTTTTAATTAAGAAAGATGGGACTTTTCATGGATTTCATTTTCTGCATACTTATCCGATCTGGCAACTTTTAAAGAAATCGGCCGACCATATTCCATAGCTGTCATATAACTGATTGATCGGAAATGCCATAACTTTGTTGTTTTTTAAGTTAGTTTTGAGGAACGGAATGCATTTCGGCAACGTTGCCTCTACTTATGCTTCAAATCACCATGGCAACGCGGATCACCGCTGGTCGGTTGCTCATATACACATATACATATAAACATCATACTGCGTCAATGCGCTGCGACGCATTTAGATTTAAGTTAGTTATTCTTGAGCCGTCAATCCGTAAAGACGAGCGAGGAATATACAGTCCACAAATAAATAGAAAGAGGTTTTCATAAGAAACCATCACAAAATTTTCATTTCTGTCCATAGAAACGATGGTCCTTCGAGCCGGATTGACTGGAAGAATAATTCACCACTACACGTAGTTTTGCCTTAAATGGAGGAATACAAGTTGCTGGTTGCTGGATGCCGCAGACTGAAGGGTACGATCATGAGGATCGTGTCCTTTGCTGAGCGTTTACCTGCAACACAAATGAAGGAAGGAATCGATGTCTTGCTGGAGCGTCTGGATTTGGCATGGAGTGAATTCGAGAAGCTTGGGGACAAGATATCCCTTCATGATGCGGTCGATAGGTACATAGATCCAGCCGACGACAACGAGGAGTACGAAGGAAGGTGCCTGAGGGCAAGGGAGTTACTTGTCGCAGGAAAGCGCTCAGTGGAGCCACAAACAACAATTCAAAGCAATGAGTCAATGCCATGTAATGGAGATGCACTTCTCCGGTTACTACAACAACAACAGATGCTGGAACGAATGGCTGTTTCTGATGCAGCGAGTACACCTATTTCACAAGATGACGCAATGGACGCGGTAGCAACGCACAATGAACTACCGAAAATTCAAATCAAACGTTTTTCGGGAGACTACAAAGAATGACCGACATTTTGGGATATATATAAAAGCACTATCCATAAGAAGCGGCAACTATCAGATACGCAGAAATTTCACTATTTGAAATCACTATTGACCGATGGGGCAGCGAATCTAATTGCGCATTTGCCAATTAGTGACAGCGCATATGAGACAGCGGTGTCGCGATTGAACGAGAGGTACGACAGACCACGCCATATTGTGTTTTCCTTATTGGAAAGGTTTACAAAGCTATCGGAAACAACAAGGATCGATATAAAAGTGCTACGGAAAGTGACGGATGAAGCAAACGAAATAGTTCGTGCGTTGGACGCAATTGGAGAAAACACACGTGATTGTTGGATCATTTTTCTGATTTTGCAAAAAATGGATGCCTAAACACGTCGCAAATGGATTGAGGACAGCCGCGATTTGAAATCACCAATAACCATGTATTTATTCAAGTTCCTGGATACACGCTGTGAGGAGCTTGAACTCAGTCAACGCCAAAGCATAGGAGATGGCAAGAACAAGCAATTTGAAGGGGTGAAAAAACCTACGCCTGTCTAAGGGGTCAGTGACGTCAAGGGTAACATGAACGGACCCAATCTGGTTCGATCTGCGGAATTTCTGGCGCTGAGTTGTGAACGACGAAGAGCAACGGCAAAGGAGAAATCAGTATGTTTTAACTGCTTGAAACCTGGACACTTTACAAAACAGTGTGAATCCAAATTCAACTGTAGGATATGTCATGGTCGACATCACTGTTACATCTGTACAACCGGCTGCAAGCGCGCAAGGCTTTGCAGCAACCACGAACAGTTCGCAGGATATGGTACAGACCGTGTCAACAGGAAGAGAGGACCAGCGTACTGTGAACGCTACACACACTACATCCGTAACAGTGAGTCATATCGCACGAGCCCATAGCTCACAATCGGCTGCAGACGCACAAGGCTTTGCATCAATTCCATCATGGGCGTCGCCAAAGCACGCTACCGACTGCATTGGTATATGTCAAAAACGCAAATGGGATATATACAAGCTGTCGGCTGCTATTCGACAGTGGATCTGAGTTGTCATACATTTCGGAACGTTGCATCAACGCACTTGGGCTAGCACGTTCATCATCACGATTACTGGTCTCGGGAATTTCTTCCATCAAGGCTGAGACAACCAGATGGCTCACTCAGCTGCTTCTCAAATCTAGAGTTTCGGACAACACTCTAAAGGTTATTGAGCATATTCTCAGTAAGATCACATCTTCGCTGCAGAGACACAATGTTGATCCATCATCACTTGAGGTGTTCAATGGATTCCTGATGGCGGATACCAACTTCGCGTCAATGGCCCCGATAGACATTCTATTGGGGAGCGTCTACGTTTGGGCCACTCTAACGGGCCAAAAGATGCACGACAGCATGAGCAATCTTATTGCTATATCTTCAATATTTGGATGGGTCATCACATCGGTTGGAGTTAATCAATCTCCAACAACTACAACGCTATTCTCCACATGCAACATTGACACTATACTACATAGATTTTGGGAGATAGAAGAAGTCAGCTGCTTCGCACAGAAGGATCCAGACGAAGACACGGTGGAGAAACATTTCCTCGAAACGCACAAAAGGGATGACGATGGAAGGTATATCGACGAGCTACCTTTCAAAATAGAAAGCCCGAAGTTTGCAGACACTTTCCAGGGAGCGCAGTCCCGCTTCATGGCAGTAGAACGAAGACTACAGCGCAATCAGGATTTACAAGAAAGGTACATCAAATTTATGCAGGAATACATCAGTCTTGGACTCATGCACGAAATCAGGACACCAAGCTTCGATTCAGGAAATTTCTTCTATTTGCCGCATCACCCTATAGTTGGACGAAAATTTAGGGTCGTTTTCGACGGGTCATTTAAGGACGCCAATGGAGTGGCACTGAATGACATATTACACATTGGGCCTAGTATTCAACGCAATCTATTTGCCGTATGCCTACGCTTCAGAATGTATAGATATGTATTCCTCGCAAATATGGTCAAAATGTTTCGCCACGTTTGGGTAAGCACCGTTCAAGAATCTTCCTTCACTTCATAGCGAACGGTCGTGATTATTTTTTGCGCTTGCGATAAATTTTATTCTTGTCAAACGCGGGCTTGAAACCTTAATTTAAACACTTGTTTTATTACTAATATTGTGTCTTAATATTAAAGTTATACCCGTATCGCTACGCGCTTGTGCAGTGCCATATTTGGGTGAGCATTTAATAAAATTAAAAAGTCGCAATCCAAATATAGCTCTGCTTCTTTTTCATTCTCTGCCTTTTGAATCTTTGCAGTTAATTCTGCTCTTATCTTTTTGCGCGCATTTCTTTACACTTGCGCTCTCCCGTAGCTCTCTTTTTTACTAACCTCCTCCTCTACCTACCTTTTATTAACCTTAGTTGGTACAGTGGTTGAAGGCTAATTTGTTTAAATTAAAAAAAATATAAAAATCGTGCAATAAGCCGATATCTTCGTCCCAGGCCAGCATCTATTGTTGGCTGTGCGAAAGTGTCTCACATGCCAAATGTGCTGGCCTTACTTCATCTGTCTCGGATGCCGTATCCCGCCGTGTTGGCCTCCATTATTGCTGCAGTGGGTGCGGTGCTGTCCAAGATGAAATGCGATCATTCATGCGACAGACCAAGAATGGGTTTAAAGATTTGATCGTTGGTTTCCGAAAAATCAACGATCAACTCAGTGCGCTGGATGTTCAATTCAATAGCCTTCAGCTGTTGAATGAATCTCCAAAGCGGAAAAATCTGCTACTAGGTAAGTTGCAGCTCCAGAGATCGCGGGACAGCTGGATCCTCCCCCAATAATGCAGCCGCTCATTTCCTTTGCTACTCCAAGAGCAGGGACGGTAAATGAAAAGTCAGCACCCGAATTTACCGTAGCAGAGCATAACTTGTCCGCTTTGTCCTCCATAGCATCACTCCAAGTGATTCCTAGAATTAACCCCCATAGCTTCCACTAGAAATGGTAACCCGCCGCCCGGACCCCCGGAACGGACTGATGCCGCGGTATTACCGACCGTGGCACCAAAACCATTACAGGTAATCCCACCTGTTAGACAAATATTTGTCTCACGGCTAGCCCCCGATACCTCGGAGATTGATATCTCGGCTTATATCAAAGCCAAAACCAACGCCGTTATTAAAGTGGAAGACATTAGGAAATTTAAATACTCCTACTCGAGGCGCATGTCATCCTTCATGATACGTGTGAAAGTGCCGATGTTTGCGACGCTATGTTCGCCTGGCTTCTGGCCAGAGGACATATTTGTACAAGAGCATCAGCCGAGTAAGGTAAAGAAAAAAAATTCGAAGCCTGCTGGAGTCAAGCTCCCAACATCTGTCCAATCCGACTCTTCAAAAAACTAACATCTTCTATCAATCTTACCTATCAGAATTGTAGGGGCCTACGTAGCAAGCTCCCTAGACTCTATTCTGATAGTCTTTCCTTTGCGTCCCATATTATAGTTTTTACTGAAACCTGGTTAAAGCCGGAGATCTTAAGCTCCGAAGTTTTTCCAAGTAAGTACACCACTTTTAGACGTGATAGAACACTGCGAAGGGGAGGAGGAGTCTTAATTTCTGTAGACTCCAATTTCGCTTCTGAAGAGGTACAATCACAAGAGTTTGGTGACATAGAATTTCTTTGCATTAAAATCATTTTGTCCGGTCATTCTTTATACGTTACCTGTTCTTACATACCACCTTCGTCGGAACCGCCTAGAATTCTCCGTCCTTACTGCTTAACTCGCACCACGACTTCCCTGCGGGTATGTTCGACATGTCACTCGGGCAAATTAACCATGTTAGAAATTCTTTAGGTCGGCTGTTGGACTTGTGTTTCGTTTCTGATCCTGATGGAATTACTCTTTCCAGAACTTTGCCCCTTTCTAACCCTGAGGATCCATATCATCCCACTCTTGAGGTTTCAATCGAAACCAATACCTTAATTGACCTTAAGTCTACACATAAATGTAATAAAATTCGATTCTTCCGTAAGGCTGACTTTATAAAACTAAATAAATTACTTTTGGAATTTGATTGGTCTGATCTACTGGCATGCGATGACATAAACATTGCCTTAGAGGGATTTTATAATACCCTTAATATATTCTTCGACGCTTGCGTGCCGTGGAAATATCCGTCCGCTTCAACTAATCCGCCTTGGTATACAAAGCACCTATTAAATTTAAAGAACGTCATGAATAGACTTTTAAATAAACATATATTATATGGCTGTATAGTTAGTTATTTATTCAATTTAGTTATTCAAGATACTTAGTGGCTCGGTCCAATTTCACCGTGCATAACGCCGAATGTTATAGGAGTTATATTCACCGCTGCCGGATTCAGTTTACTCAAGACCCGAAACAGTTTTATAACTTCGTAAACACTAAGCGCAAACATTTTTTTTTTCCTCCTCTGCTTACGTTTGAGAACTCATATGCGAACACTGATCTGGCAATGGCCGATCTCTTCGCAAAGTTTTTTCAAACAACTTATTCATGTAGCACCATTCCAACTCAGCCTTACACTTATAAGATTCAATCAGCCAACCAGATATTTTGCCCATCTTTTGATCAAAGTGGTGTGTTATCGGATCTTCTTAAGGTCAAGCCCGTGTATTCGCCAGGCCCTGATGGAGTACCAGGATGCGTTCTGAAGAACTGCGCCGAGGCACTGTGCAAACCGCTCCTTAGACTATTTAATCTATCGCTGGAGACTTCGACTTTTCCTCTTATGTGAAAGGAATCCTACATTATTCCTCTTCATAAAAAAGGGAAATAATCCGATGCTGCCAATTATAGAGGCATTTCTAAATTGTCAGCAATTCCAAAGCTTTTCGAAAAACTTATCACTCCACATTTGCAACACCTATGTAGTTGAATAATGTCCCCGAGCCAACATGGCTTTATGAAGCGCCGCTCCACCACCACCAACTTGTTGGAGCTAACATCTTTTGTCATGTATGGGTTCCGGAATGGCTTACAAACATACGTCATTTACACTGACTTCAGTAAAGCATTTGACTCTGTTAACCATTCGCTTCTTATAAGTAAACTCAGTCTTATGGGATTCCCAACTGATCTCCTGATTTGGATTTCGAGTTACTTATCTGAAAGAACCCAACGTGTTTTCTTTAAAGATGTTACCTCGCGCTTAGTCCGCGTCACATCTGGGGTGCCCCAAGGAAGCCATCTTGGACCATTACTCTTTACATTATTTATTAACGACTTGCCCCTTGCAATTCAACGAATTGTTTGGGAAGAGCATCCACCAGCGCCTCTTAAGCACTACAAATTATGCACAGTAACTTATGGAACTGCGTGTGCGCCATACCTGGCTGTTAGAGTATTGGAGCAACTGGCATTAGATCACAAGGATCAATATCCCACTGCATCGAAAATCCTTTTGGAGGATTTCTACGTAGACGATGTACTTACTGGATCGAACAACGAGAATGAGCTTGTAGCAATTAGGAATGAGCTATTAGAACTTATGTCCCACGCCGAATTGAAACTCGACAAGTGGGTCTCCAACTCATCACGTTTCTGAAAATCCGAATCCAGCGACGCCGCCTGCACCGCACGACAAGAAGATTCAGTAAAGATACTTGGACTTTACTGGACAATCCGAAATGTACTAAAAGGCAAATCCTATCAGATGTTGCGCGTATATTTGACCCTCTTGGCTTATTGTCGCCGATAGTGGTTAAATTCAAAATCATGTTTAAACAGTTATGGCTATTGGACCTGGACTGGGACACTAAGCTCCCACCAAGCATTTCCGAACCCTGGTTCAAGTGCAGCACAGATCTCGACACGCTAAAAAGGCAGAAAGTATCTCGATTTGTTCCCAGCCAGGAGGACTCGATTGAACTGCACGCCTTTTCTGACTCATCATCCAAGGCATATGCTGCTGTTGTTTACTGCAGGTTTCGACATGAAGACGGAACATATTCGGTTTCCTTGGTGGCTGCCAAAACTAGGGTAGCACCACTGAAACAACAATCATTACCACGGCTGGAGCTATGTGAAGCACTGCTACTAAGTCGCCTGGTACGATCACTCAAGGATGGTCTACGACACAAAAATATCAAGGTTCACGCAATGTGCGATTCAACGATTGTATTAGCCTGGCTATCATACCCACCATCGAAGATGAAAACATTTGTCGCAAATCGCACAGCGGAAATACTGGAAACGTTGCCACGACATGCCTGGCATCACGTAAGCTCAAAGGAAAACCCCGCAGACGAGAGGCATGACGACCACTCAGCTCATGGAATTTCACCTCTGGTAGAACGGACCAACTTGGCTACTCGATGAAGATGAGTACACACTACAAATGCAAAACTCAGAACCTTGTTTGAATCTTTCAGAAAATCACCCACAAGACGAATTGAAGACCACAGCCATGCTCACTTTGAAGGAGATGGACAGCTCATTATCAGAATTTGACGAACTAAACTACACTCAACGCGTGTCATCCTGGCAAAAGCTGGTACATACCATGGGCTATGTTTTACGTTTTATCCAACAACTGAAAGAACCACGAAAACGAGTGGAATCAACAACACTGTCTTTTGAAGAAATCAAGGCAGCACAAATAGTATGCCTACGGAATGCACAGGCGTGCTTGGGGAAGACAGAATGCTTATACAGAAGAATCAACCACTGCGAAACAGGTCGCAGTTATTAAAGCTAACCCCTTTCATTGGACAGGATGATCTGCTACGAGTTGGAGGGCGTTTGAGGCAATCTCAATTACCGGAAGAAGTCAAACTGCTTCCTAAGGCACACCGCATTACGAAGCTAATCTTGGAATACGAGCACTGGGTAAACTTACACCCAGGCATATCTGCACTGTTTGTAATAGTTCGCCAACGATACTGGATAATTGGAGCCCGCAACCTTATAAGACAGGTCACACACAACTGTTTCAGATGCTTTCGTCAAAGGCACCATACTACGCATCAACTCATGTCCGATTTGCCAAGTATCCGAATCACACAATCACTTCCTTTTGTCAACTCTGAATGTGATTACGCTGGACCAATTACTCTAAAGGATCGAAAGGGTCGTAACGCTAAGAAGTCGAAGGGATACATATGTCTATTCGTGTGTCTCGTCACCTCGGCTCTACACCCAGAACTAGCCACTGACCTTAGCACGGAGACATTTTTGGCAGCTCTGAGAAGATTCATGTCGCTCCGAGGAAAATGTGCACAAATCTGCAGCGACAATGGCAGGAACTTTATTGGAGCAAAGCGAGCATTGGATGAAATGCAACAACTCCTGGCAACCCCACAGCATAAGGACCTACTCTCGCAGACATTGACAGATGAAGGGATTAAATGGGGTTTTTTTCCGTCGTACGCACCTCACTGGGGAGGAAAGTGGGAGTCTTCCGTACGATCAATCAAACTGCACCTGCGCCGCGTCATGGGCAACACTATCCTAACAATTGAGCAGATGCACACCCTACTAGCACAAATTAGTGCAGTGGTAAACTCAAGACCACTGTTCTATACACCGGACACCGACGTCACATATCTGTCCCCAGCACACCTGTTGATAGGCAGATCATTCACGACAATCCCCGAAGGCGACCTGAGCCACATACAGGAAAATCGACTAGACTACTGGCAAGGCGTTCAAGCACTATACCAGGGGTTCTGGAAGCGCTGGCACCAGGAATATCTCACAACATCGCCCAAAATGGGGAACCCCACAACCCAATGTGGAATTGGGATCAGTCGTTCTCATCAAGGATTCGAATACTCCGCCAGCAGCCTGGCCACTGGCAAAGGTTATCTCAACTCAGGCAGGAACAGATGGAAGGGTTCGTGCAGTCAAACTGAAAACTGCTTCAGGAGAAACAACTCGTCCTATAACCAATATCGTTTTACCAAGTTCAGAAACAATGTTTCAGGGCGGGCCGGGATGTTGAGGAACGGAATGCATTTCGGCAACGTTGCCTCTACTTATGCTTCCAATCACCATGGCAACGCGGATCACCGCTGGTCGTTTGTTTATATACACATATACATATAAGTATAGATACATACTGCGTCAATGCGCTGCGACGCATTTAGATTTAAGTTAGTTATTCTTGAGCCGTCAATCCGTAAAGACGAGCGAGGAATATACAGTCCACAAATAAATAGAAAGAGGTTTTCATAAGAAACCATCACAAACTTTTCATTTCTGACCAGTTAGAAAGATGGGACTTTCTATTAATTCCATTTTGGACAAACTTATCTGAACTTGGTTATTTTTTAATTAGGAAAGATGGGACTTTTCATGGATTTCATTTTGTGCAAACTAATCCGATCTGGCAACTTTTTAAGAAGTCGGCCGACCATATTCTATAGCTGACATATACCTGATTCATCGGAAATGCCATAACTTTGTTGTTTCTTAAGTTAGAAAGATGTGACTTTAGACTCTATGAGACTCTATGAATTACATTTTGGACAAACTTATCTGATCTGCTAAATTTCAAAAATCGGACGACTATATCCTTTAGCTGCCATGAAAATTAACGATCAGAAATGACATAACTTGGTTATTTTTTAATCTAGGAAGATGGGACTTTCCATGGACTTCATTTTTTGCAAGCTTATTTGATCTGGCAACTTTTAAAGGAATCGGCCGACTACATCCTATAGCTGTCATATACCTGATTGATCGGAAATGCCATAACATTGTTGTTTCTTCAGTTAGAAAGATGGAAGGTTTCTATGAATTCCATTTTGGAAAAACTTATCTGATCTACTAAATTTCATAAAAATCGGACGACTAAATCCTTTAGCTGCCATGAAAATTAACGATCAGAAATGACATAACTTGGTTATTTTTTAATTAAGAAAGATGGGACTTTCCATGGATTTCATTTTGCGCAAGCTTATTTGATCTGGCAACTTTTAAAAGAATCAGCGGACTACATCCTATAGCTGTCATATACCTGATGGATCGGAAATGCCATAACTTTGTTGTTTCTTAAGTTAGAAAGATAGGACTTTCTATGAATTCCATATTGGACATATTTATCTGATCTGCCAAATTTCATAAAAATCGGACGACCATATCCTATAGCTGCCATGAAACTGAACGATCAGAAATGATATAGCTTGGTTATTTTTTAATTAGGAAAGATGAGACTTTTCATGGATTTCATTTTGTGCAAGCTTATTTGATCTGGCAACTTTTAAAGGAATCGGCCGACTACATCCTATAGCTGTCATATACCTGATTGATCGGAAATGCCATAACTTTGTTGTTTGGTAAGTTAGAAAGATGGGACTTTCTATAAAATCCATTTTCGACAAACTTATCTGATCTGCTAAATTTCATAAAAATCGGACGACTTTATCCTTTAGCTGCCATGAAAATTAACGATCAGAAATGGAATAACTTGGTTATTTTTTAATTAAGAAAGATGGGACTTTATATGGATATCATTTTGTGCAAGCTTATCCGATCTGGCAACTTTTAAAGAAATCGGCCGACCATATTCTATAGCTGACATATACCTGATTGATCGGAAATGCCATAACTTTATTGGTTTTTAAGTTAGAAAGATGGGACTTTCTATGAATTTCATTTTACACAAACTTATCTGATCTGCTAAATTTCATAAAAATCGGACGACTATATCCTTTAGCTGCCATGAAAATTAACGATCAGAAATGACATAACTTGGTTATTTTTTTATATAGAAAGATGGGACTTTTCATGGATTTCATTTTTTGCAAGCTTATTTGATCTGGCAACTTTTAAAGAAATCGGCCGACCATATCCTATTGCTGTCATATACCTATGAATTCCATGTTGGACAAATTTATCTGATCTGCTAAATTTCATAAAAATCGGACGACTATATCCTTTAGCTGCCATGAAAATTAACGATCAGAAATGACATAATTTGGTTGTTTTTTAATATAGAAAGATGGGACTTTACATGGATTTCATTTTTTGCAAGTTTATTTGATCTGGTAACTTTTAAAGGAATCGGCCGACTATATCCTATTGCTGTCATATGACTGATTGATCGGAAATGCCATAACATTGTTGTTTCTTAAGTTAGAAAGATGGGACTTTCTATGAATTCCATTTTGGACAAACTTATCTGATCTGCCAAATTTCATAAAAATCGGACGACTATATCCTTTAGCTGCCATGAAAATTAACGATCAGAAATGACATAACTTGGTTATTTTTTAATTGAGAAAGATGGGACTTTCCATGGATTTCATTTTTTGCAAGCTTATTTGATCTGGCAACTTTTAAAGGAATCGGTCGACTACATCCTATAGCAGACATAAACCTGATTGATCGAAAATGCCATAACTTTGTTGTTTTTTAAGTTAGAAAGATGGGACTTTCTATGAATTCCATTTTGGACAAACTTATCTGAACTCGGTTATTTTTTAATTAAGAAAGATGGGACTTTTCATGGATTTCATTTTCTGCATACTTATCCGATCTGGCAACTTTTAAAGAAATCGGCCGACCATATTCCATAGCTGTCATATAACTGATTGATCGGAAATGCCATAACTTTGTTGTTTTTTAAGTTAGTTTTGAGGAACGGAATGCATTTCGGCAACGTTGCCTCTACTTATGCTTCAAATCACCATGGCAACGCGGATCACCGCTGGTCGGTTGCTCATATACACATATACATATAAACATCATACTGCGTCAATGCGCTGCGACGCATTTAGATTTAAGTTAGTTATTCTTGAGCCGTCAATCCGTAAAGACGAGCGAGGAATATACAGTCCACAAATAAATAGAAAGAGGTTTTCATAAGAAACCATCACAAAATTTTCATTTCTGTCCATAGAAACGATGGTCCTTCGAGCCGGATTGACTGGAAGAATAATTCACCACTACACGTAGTTTTGCCTTAAATGGAGGAATACAAGTTGCTGGTTGCTGGATGCCGCAGACTGAAGGGTACGATCATGAGGATCGTGTCCTTTGCTGAGCGTTTACCTGCAACACAAATGAAGGAAGGAATCGATGTCTTGCTGGAGCGTCTGGATTTGGCATGGAGTGAATTCGAGAAGCTTGGGGACAAGATATCCCTTCATGATGCGGTCGATAGGTACATAGATCCAGCCGACGACAACGAGGAGTACGAAGGAAGGTGCCTGAGGGCAAGGGAGTTACTTGTCGCAGGAAAGCGCTCAGTGGAGCCACAAACAACAATTCAAAGCAATGAGTCAATGCCATGTAATGGAGATGCACTTCTCCGGTTACTACAACAACAACAGATGCTGGAACGAATGGCTGTTTCTGATGCAGCGAGTACACCTATTTCACAAGATGACGCAATGGACGCGGTAGCAACGCACAATGAACTACCGAAAATTCAAATCAAACGTTTTTCGGGAGACTACAAAGAATGACCGACATTTTGGGATATATATAAAAGCACTATCCATAAGAAGCGGCAACTATCAGATACGCAGAAATTTCACTATTTGAAATCACTATTGACCGATGGGGCAGCGAATCTAATTGCGCATTTGCCAATTAGTGACAGCGCATATGAGACAGCGGTGTCGCGATTGAACGAGAGGTACGACAGACCACGCCATATTGTGTTTTCCTTATTGGAAAGGTTTACAAAGCTATCGGAAACAACAAGGATCGATATAAAAGTGCTACGGAAAGTGACGGATGAAGCAAACGAAATAGTTCGTGCGTTGGACGCAATTGGAGAAAACACACGTGATTGTTGGATCATTTTTCTGATTTTGCAAAAAATGGATGCCTAAACACGTCGCAAATGGATTGAGGACAGCCGCGATTTGAAATCACCAATAACCATGTATTTATTCAAGTTCCTGGATACACGCTGTGAGGAGCTTGAACTCAGTCAACGCCAAAGCATAGGAGATGGCAAGAACAAGCAATTTGAAGGGGTGAAAAAACCTACGCCTGTCTAAGGGGTCAGTGACGTCAAGGGTAACATGAACGGACCCAATCTGGTTCGATCTGCGGAATTTCTGGCGCTGAGTTGTGAACGACGAAGAGCAACGGCAAAGGAGAAATCAGTATGTTTTAACTGCTTGAAACCTGGACACTTTACAAAACAGTGTGAATCCAAATTCAACTGTAGGATATGTCATGGTCGACATCACTGTTACATCTGTACAACATGCTGCAAGCGCGCAAGGCTTTGCAGCAACCACGAACAGTTCGCAGGATATGGTACAGACCGTGTCAACAGGAAGAGAGGACCAGCGTACTGTGAACGCTACACACACTACATCCGTAACAGTGAGTCATATCGCACGAGCCCATAGCTCACAATCGGCTGCAGACGCACAAGGCTTTGCATCAATTCCATCATGGGCGTCGCCAAAGCACGCTACCGACTGCATTGGTATATGTCAAAAACGCAAATGGGATATATACAAGCTGTCGGCTGCTATTCGACAGTGGATCTGAGTTGTCATACATTTCGGAACGTTGCATCAACGCACTTGGGCTAGCACGTTCATCATCACGATTACTGGTCTCGGGAATTTCTTCCATCAAGGCTGAGACAACCAGATGGCTCACTCAGCTGCTTCTCAAATCTAGAGTTTCGGACAACACTCTAAAGGTTATTGAGCATATTCTCAGTAAGATCACATCTTCGCTGCAGAGACACAATGTTGATCCATCATCACTTGAGGTGTTCAATGGATTCCTGATGGCGGATACCAACTTCGCGTCAATGGCCCCGATAGACATTCTATTGGGGAGCGTCTACGTTTGGGCCACTCTAACGGGCCAAAAGATGCACGACAGCATGAGCAATCTTATTGCTATATCTTCAATATTTGGATGGGTCATCACATCGGTTGGAGTTAATCAATCTCCAACAACTACAACGCTATTCTCCACATGCAACATTGACACTATACTACATAGATTTTGGGAGATAGAAGAAGTCAGCTGCTTCGCACAGAAGGATCCAGACGAAGACACGGTGGAGAAACATTTCCTCGAAACGCACAAAAGGGATGACGATGGAAGGTATATCGACGAGCTACCTTTCAAAATAGAAAGCCCGAAGTTTGCAGACACTTTCCAGGGAGCGCAGTCCCGCTTCATGGCAGTAGAACGAAGACTACAGCGCAATCAGGATTTACAAGAAAGGTACATCAAATTTATGCAGGAATACATCAGTCTTGGACTCATGCACGAAATCAGGACACCAAGCTTCGATTCAGGAAATTTCTTCTATTTGCCGCATCACCCTATAGTTGGACGAAAATTTAGGGTCGTTTTCGACGGGTCATTTAAGGACGCCAATGGAGTGGCACTGAATGACATATTACACATTGGGCCTAGTATTCAACGCAATCTATTTGCCGTATGCCTACGCTTCAGAATGTATAGATATGTATTCCTCGCAAATATGGTCAAAATGTTTCGCCACGTTTGGGTAAGCACCGTTCAAGAATCTTCCTTCACTTCATAGCGAACGGTCGTGATTATTTTTTGCGCTTGCGATAAATTTTATTCTTGTCAAACGCGGGCTTGAAACCTTAATTTAAACACTTGTTTTATTACTAATATTGTGTCTTAATATTAAAGTTATACCCGTATCGCTACGCGCTTGTGCAGTGCCATATTTGGGTGAGCATTTAATAAAATTAAAAAGTCGCAATCCAAATATAGCTCTGCTTCTTTTTCATTCTCTGCCTTTTGAATCTTTGCAGTTAATTCTGCTCTTATCTTTTTGCGCGCATTTCTTTACACTTGCGCTCTCCCGTAGCTCTCTCTTTACTAACCTCCTCCTCTACCTACCTTTTATTAACCTTAGTTGGTACAGTGGTTGAAGGCTAATTTGTTTAAATTAAAAAAAATATAAAAATCGTGCAATAAGCCGATATCTTCGTCCCAGGCCAGCATCTATTGTTGGCTGTGCGAAAGTGTCTCACATGCCAAATGTGCTGGCCTTACTTCATCTGTCTCGGATGCCGTATCCCGCCGTGTTGGCCTCCATTATTGCTGCAGTGGGTGCGGTGCTGTCCAAGATGAAATGCGATCATTCATGCGACAGACCAAGAATGGGTTTAAAGATTTGATCGTTGGTTTCCGAAAAATCAACGATCAACTCAGTGCGCTGGATGTTCAATTCAATAGCCTTCAGCTGTTGAATGAATCTCCAAAGCGGAAAAATCTGCTACTAGGTAAGTTGCAGCTCCAGAGATCGCGGGACAGCTGGATCCTCCCCCAATAATGCAGCCGCTCATTTCCTTTGCTACTCCAAGAGCAGGGACGGTAAATGAAAAGTCAGCACCCGAATTTACCGTAGCAGAGCATAACTTGTCCGCTTTGTCCTCCATAGCATCACTCCAAGTGATTCCTAGAATTAACCCCCATAGCTTCCACTAGAAATGGTAACCCGCCGCCCGGACCCCCGGAACGGACTGATGCCGCGGTATTACCGACCGTGGCACCAAAACCATTACAGGTAATCCCACCTGTTAGACAAATATTTGTCTCACGGCTAGCCCCGATACCTCGGAGATTGATATCTCGGCTTATATCAAAGCCAAAACCAACGCCGTTATTAAAGTGGAAGACATTAGGAAATTTAAATACTCCTACTCGAGGCGCATGTCATCCTTCATGATACGTGTGAAAGTGCCGATGTTTGCGACGCTATGTTCGCCTGGCTTCTGGCCAGAGGACATATTTGTACAAGAGCATCAGCCGAGTAAGGTAAAGAAAAAAAATTCGAAGCCTGCTGGAGTCAAGCTCCCAACATCTGTCCAATCCGACTCTTCAAAAAACTAACATCTTCTATCAATCTTACCTATCAGAATTGTAGGGGCCTACGTAGCAAGCTCCCTAGACTCTATTCTGATAGTCTTTCCTTTGCGTCCCATATTATAGTTTTTACTGAAACCTGGTTAAAGCCGGAGATCTTAAGCTCCGAAGTTTTTCCAAGTAAGTACACCACTTTTAGACGTGATAGAACACTGCGAAGGGGAGGAGGAGTCTTAATTTCTGTAGACTCCAATTTCGCTTCTGAAGAGGTACAATCACAAGAGTTTGGTGACATAGAATTTCTTTGCATTAAAATCATTTTGTCCGGTCATTCTTTATACGTTACCTGTTCTTACATACCACCTTCGTCGGAACCGCCTAGAATTCTCCGTCCTTACTGCTTAACTCGCACCACGACTTCCCTGCGGGTATGTTCGACATGTCACTCGGGCAAATTAACCATGTTAGAAATTCTTTAGGTCGGCTGTTGGACTTGTGTTTCGTTTCTGATCCTGATGGAATTACTCTTTCCAGAACTTTGCCCCTTTCTAACCCTGAGGATCCATATCATCCCACTCTTGAGGTTTCAATCGAAACCAATACCTTAATTGACCTTAAGTCTACACATAAATGTAATAAAATTCGATTCTTCCGTAAGGCTGACTTTATAAAACTAAATAAATTACTTTTGGAATTTGATTGGTCTGATCTACTGGCATGCGATGACATAAACATTGCCTTAGAGGGATTTTATAATACCCTTAATATATTCTTCGACGCTTGCGTGCCGTGGAAATATCCGTCCGCTTCAACTAATCCGCCTTGGTATACAAAGCACCTATTAAATTTAAAGAACGTCATGAATAGACTTTTAAATAAACATAAATTATATGGCTGTATAGTTAGTTATTTATTCAATTTAGTTATTCAAGATACTTAGTGGCTCGGTCCAATTTCACCGTGCATAACGCCGAATGTTATAGGAGTTATATTCACCGCTGCCGGATTCAGTTTACTCAAGACCCGAAACAGTTTTATAACTTCGTAAACACTAAGCGCAAACATTTTTTTTTCCTCCTCTGCTTACGTTTGAGAACTCATATGCGAACACTGATCTGGCAATGGCCGATCTCTTCGCAAAGTTTTTTCAAACAACTTATTCATGTAGCACCATTCCAACTCAGCCTTACACTTATAAGATTCAATCAGCCAACCAGATATTTTGCCCATCTTTTGATCAAAGTGGTGTGTTATCGGATCTTCTTAAGGTCAAGCCCGTGTATTCGCCAGGCCCTGATGGAGTACCAGGATGCGTTCTGAAGAACTGCGCCGAGGCACTGTGCAAACCGCTCCTTAGACTATTTAATCTATCGCTGGAGACTTCGACTTTTCCTCTTATGTGAAAGGAATCCTACATTATTCCTCTTCATAAAAAAGGGAAATAATCCGATGCTGCCAATTATAGAGGCATTTCTAAATTGTCAGCAATTCCAAAGCTTTTCGAAAAACTTATCACTCCACATTTGCAACACCTATGTAGTTGAATAATGTCCCCGAGCCAACATGGCTTTATGAAGCGCCGCTCCACCACCACCAACTTGTTGGAGCTAACATCTTTTGTCATGTATGGGTTCCGGAATGGCTTACAAACATACGTCATTTACACTGACTTCAGTAAAGCATTTGACTCTGTTAACCATTCGCTTCTTATAAGTAAACTCAGTCTTATGGGATTCCCAACTGATCTCCTGATTTGGATTTCGAGTTACTTATCTGAAAGAACCCAACGTGTTTTCTTTAAAGATGTTACCTCGCGCTTAGTCCGCGTCACATCTGGGGTGCCCCAAGGAAGCCATCTTGGACCATTACTCTTTACATTATTTATTAACGACTTGCCCCTTGCAATTCAACGAATTGTTTGGGAAGAGCATCCACCAGCGCCTCTTAAGCACTACAAATTATGCACAGTAACTTATGGAACTGCGTGTGCGCCATACCTGGCTGTTAGAGTATTGGAGCAACTGGCATTAGATCACAAGGATCAATATCCCACTGCATCGAAAATCCTTTTGGAGGATTTCTACGTAGACGATGTACTTACTGGATCGAACAACGAGAATGAGCTTGTAGCAATTAGGAATGAGCTATTAGAACTTATGTCCCACGCCGAATTGAAACTCGACAAGTGGGTCTCCAACTCATCACGTTTCTGAAAATCCGAATCCAGCGACGCCGCCTGCACCGCACGACAAGAAGATTCAGTAAAGATACTTGGACTTTACTGGACAATCCGAAATGTACTAAAAGGCAAATCCTATCAGATGTTGCGCGTATATTTGACCCTCTTGGCTTATTGTCGCCGATAGTGGTTAAATTCAAAATCATGTTTAAACAGTTATGGCTATTGGACCTGGACTGGGACACTAAGCTCCCACCAAGCATTTCCGAACCCTGGTTCAAGTGCAGCACAGATCTCGACACGCTAAAAAGGCAGAAAGTATCTCGATTTGTTCCCAGCCAGGAGGACTCGATTGAACTGCACGCCTTTTCTGACTCATCATCCAAGGCATATGCTGCTGTTGTTTACTGCAGGTTTCGACATGAAGACGGAACATATTCGGTTTCCTTGGTGGCTGCCAAAACTAGGGTAGCACCACTGAAACAACAATCATTACCACGGCTGGAGCTATGTGAAGCACTGCTACTAAGTCGCCTGGTACGATCACTCAAGGATGGTCTACGACACAAAAATATCAAGGTTCACGCAATGTGCGATTCAACGATTGTATTAGCCTGGCTATCATACCCACCATCGAAGATGAAAACATTTGTCGCAAATCGCACAGCGGAAATACTGGAAACGTTGCCACGACATGCCTGGCATCACGTAAGCTCAAAGGAAAACCCCGCAGACGAGAGGCATGACGACCACTCAGCTCATGGAATTTCACCTCTGGTAGAACGGACCAACTTGGCTACTCGATGAAGATGAGTACACACTACAAATGCAAAACTCAGAACCTTGTTTGAATCTTTCAGAAAATCACCCACAAGACGAATTGAAGACCACAGCCATGCTCACTTTGAAGGAGATGGACAGCTCATTATCAGAATTTGACGAACTAAACTACACTCAACGCGTGTCATCCTGGCAAAAGCTGGTACATACCATGGGCTATGTTTTACGTTTTATCCAACAACTGAAAGAACCACGAAAACGAGTGGAATCAACAACACTGTCTTTTGAAGAAATCAAGGCAGCACAAATAGTATGCCTACGGAATGCACAGGCGTGCTTGGGGAAGACAGAATGCTTATACAGAAGAATCAACCACTGCGAAACAGGTCGCAGTTATTAAAGCTAACCCCTTTCATTGGACAGGATGATCTGCTACGAGTTGGAGGGCGTTTGAGGCAATCTCAATTACCGGAAGAAGTCAAACTGCTTCCTAAGGCACACCGCATTACGAAGCTAATCTTGGAATACGAGCACTGGGTAAACTTACACCCAGGCATATCTGCACTGTTTGTAATAGTTCGCCAACGATACTGGATAATTGGAGCCCGCAACCTTATAAGACAGGTCACACACAACTGTTTCAGATGCTTTCGTCAAAGGCACCATACTACGCATCAACTCATGTCCGATTTGCCAAGTATCCGAATCACACAATCACTTCCTTTTGTCAACTCTGAATGTGATTACGCTGGACCAATTACTCTAAAGGATCGAAAGGGTCGTAACGCTAAGAAGTCGAAGGGATACATATGTCTATTCGTGTGTCTCGTCACCTCGGCTCTACACCCAGAACTAGCCACTGACCTTAGCACGGAGACATTTTTGGCAGCTCTGAGAAGATTCATGTCGCTCCGAGGAAAATGTGCACAAATCTGCAGCGACAATGGCAGGAACTTTATTGGAGCAAAGCAAGCATTGGATGAAATGCAACAACTCCTGGCAACCCCACAGCATAAGGACCTACTCTCGCAGACATTGACAGATGAAGGGATTAAATGGGGTTTTTTTCCGTCGTACGCACCTCACTGGGGAGGAAAGTGGGAGTCTTCCGTACGATCAATCAAACTGCACCTGCGCCGCGTCATGGGCAACACTATCCTAACAATTGAGCAGATGCACACCCTACTAGCACAAATTAGTGCAGTGGTAAACTCAAGACCACTGTTCTATACACCGGACACCGACGTCACATATCTGTCCCCAGCACACGTCAATGCGTCAATGCGCTGCGACGCATTTAGATTTAAGTTAGTTATTCTTGAGCCGTCAATCCGTAAAGACGAGCGAGGAATATACAGTCCACAAATAAATAGAAAGAGGTTTTCATAAGAAACCATCACAAACTTTTCATTTCTGACCAGTTAGAAAGATGGGACTTTCTATTAATTCCATTTTGGACAAACTTATCTGAACTTGGTTATTTTTTAATTAGGAAAGATGGGACTTTTCATGGATTTCATTTTGTGCAAACTAATCCGATCTGGCAACTTTTTAAGAAGTCGGCCGACCATATTCTATAGCTGACATATACCTGATTCATCGGAAATGCCATAACTTTGTTGTTTCTTAAGTTAGAAAGATGTGACTTTAGACTCTATGAGACTCTATGAATTACATTTTGGACAAACTTATCTGATCTGCTAAATTTCAAAAATCGGACGACTATATCCTTTAGCTGCCATGAAAATTAACGATCAGAAATGACATAACTTGGTTATTTTTTAATCTAGGAAGATGGGACTTTCCATGGACTTCATTTTTTGCAAGCTTATTTGATCTGGCAACTTTTAAAGGAATCGGCCGACTACATCCTATAGCTGTCATATACCTGATTGATCGGAAATGCCATAACATTGTTGTTTCTTAAGTTAGAAAGATGGAAGGTTTCTATGAATTCCATTTTGGAAAAACTTATCTGATCTACTAAATTTCATAAAAATCGGACGACTAAATCCTTTAGCTGCCATGAAAATTAACGATCAGAAATGACATAACTTGGTTATTTTTTAATTAATAAAACTTGACTGTGCGTTCAAGTCTTGTAATAAGACAATCTCCTCATCCCAGCCTACCATCAACTGCTGGCTTTGTGAAAACGTTTTAAACGCAAAGTGTGCCAGGATCACGGCCTCAGTTCCGGATGCCATTTCACGTAGGTCTGGGCTCCACTTTTGCTGTGACGGTTGTCGTGTTGTTCAGAACGAAATGAGATCGTTCGCTAAGGATTGGTTAGCGGTTTTTGTAAAATCAATGACCAACTCTGTGCGCTCGATACACAGTTTAGTAGTCTACAACTATTAAATGAGTCTCCAAAGCGTAAGAAATCCGCTTTTAGTGATGTGCTTGTGGCGAATAATCATCAGCGTACTCAGCCGACTCCATTGGCCAGACCTGGGAAAAATTCGGCTTCCGAATATCTCGGGGTAAATGAGCAATTGTCCGATATGTCCTCTGTGGCATCGCTTCAAGTCATACCACCAGACGCAATAATACAAACCCCCTTAAGTGTCACCGAACAGGGCAATCAAGCGTCCGGACCACCGGTACGAACTGATGCTGCCGTATTAGTTACGGCGGCACCAAAACCCTTGCAGGTGATCCCGCCATCGAAACATATATTTTTTTCACGGCTTGCCCCTGATACTTCGGAGATTGATATCTCGGCTTACATCAAAGCCAAAACAAAAGCCGACATAAAGGTGGTAGATATTACAAAATTCAAATACACCTACACCAGGCACACGTCATCTTTCAAAATACGTGTACCTGTGCAGTTGTTCAAGACGATTTGTTCCGCAAGCTTTTGGCCAGAGAACATTTTCGTCCAGGAACATCAGCCAAGTACGGTGAAGAAAAAATTGGTAATTTTTTAAGAGTGAAACTACCACAGGTTAGAGCCATTGACCAACCGTCCACCTCATCTTCAAAAAACTAATTTCTGCGCTAACACTTACCTATCAGAATACTAGAGGGTTACGTAGTAAACTACCCAAACTGTATTCTGATAGTTCTTCCTTTTAGACGTGATATGACCTATAGCTGTCATATGCCCGATTGATCGGAAATGCCATAACATTGTTGTTTCTTAAGTTAGAAAGATGGTACTTTCTATGAATTCCATTTTGGACAAACTTATCTGATCTACTAAATTTCATAAAAATCGGACGACTAAATCCTTTAGCTGCCATGAAAATTAACGATCAGAAATGACATAACTTGGTTATTTTTTAATTAATAAAACTTGTCTGTGCGTTCAAGTCTTGTAATAAGACAATCTCCTCATCCCAGCCTACCATCAACTGCTGGCTTTGTGAAAACGTTTTACACGCAAAGTTACAAATGACATAAACATTGCCTTACAGAGAATTTCTAATACCCTAAATATATTCCATATATTCCAGTAGAATCCATACAAAGTCCCAGTCTTCTAACTTAAAAAACATCAGAGATATGGCATTTCCGATCAATCAGTTATATGGCAGCTATAGGATATAGTCGGCCGATCCTTATGAAATTTGGCAGATCAAATAAGCCTTTCTAACCCTGAGGATCCCACTCTTGAGGTTTCTATCAAAACGTATACTTTTATTGACCTTAAGTCTTCACTTAAATCTCATAAAGTTCGTTTCTTCCGTAAGGCTGATTTTATAAAACTAATTACTTTTGGAATTTTATTGGTCCGATATACTGGCATGTGATGACATAAACATTGCCTTACAGAGAATTTATAATACCCTAAATATATTCTTCGGTGCTCCTCTGCTTCCTTCTCTGCTTACGTTTGAGAACTCATATGCAAACACGGATCTGGCAATGTCCGATCTCTTTGCAGAGTTTTTTCAAACAACTTATTCACATAGCACTATTCCAGCTCAACCTTACACTTATAAGATCCAATCAGCCAACCTCATATTTTGTCCATCTTTTGATCCAAGTGGTGTGTTATCGGATCTTCTTAAGGTCAAGCCCGTTAATTCGCCAGGCCACGATGGAGTACCAGGATGAGTTCTGAAGAACTGCGCGGATGTACTGTGCAAACCGCTCCTTAAACACTTTAATCTATCGCTGGAGACTTCGATTTTTCCCCTTATGTGGAAGGAATCCTACATTATTCTTCTGCATAAAAAAGGGAAAAAATCCGATTCTGCAGCAATTCCAAAGCTTTTCGAAAAACTTATCACTTCACATTCGCAACACCTATATAGTTCAATAACATCCCCGTGCCAACATGGCTTTATGAAGCGCCGCTCCACCACAACCAACTTATTGAAGCTAAGATCTCATGTCATAGATGGGTTCCGGAATGGCTTTGTCTTCAGTATAGATTCACTAGCGGCCAATCGAGACTTCAATCTGATTTGGATAAATTTCAAAATTGGTGTTTAGCAAATAACCTTAAGCTTAATGGTTGATCCATTGTAAACTAATGTCATTTTATTGATCTAGTCCTCACCAGGCTAAGTACTTTTTCTAGGAGAATGCCTTAGAACGATTAACTCAGGTTAATGATCTCGGTGTCCTATTAGATTTGAAACTTCAACTTACCGACCATATATCCACCATGGTTAATAAAGCTATGGGTGTGCTTGGTTTTTTTAAAAGATGGTCAGACGAATTCAATGACCCGTACTTAACAAAAACTTTATATACTTCATTAGTCCGTCCGATTCTTGAGTATGGATCGTGTGTCTAGAGTCCTCAATACGGAGTACACCAAGAGCACATAGAATCTGTACAAAAAAACTTCCTTATCTTCGCACTTAGGGGACTTAATTGGGATGCAAGTCTTTACCTTCCATCCTATCATTGTAGACTTTTATTAATAAACTTACCATCATTAACAAACCGTAGAACCGATGCTGGGTGACATGTTTCTATTTAATCTTATTAATGGTAATGTAGACAGCCAGCATTTACTAACACGCTTAAATTTTAATGTTCCTAGTAGAAGCACTAGAAACTTTCGTCCGCTACTCCTTAGCCATTGTAGCTCGACATAGGCCCAAAACGATCCGTTCAGGGTACTATGTTCGGACTACAATGGTCTCTACAACATCTTGTAACTTTGCTCTACTAACAATCTTAAATCCTTTATACTAAACGCCTTATCTGTGCAACACTCTTCCTCGTAATACTCTTCTCCTTCTCTTTATACTCTCTCGGATCTATCCCCGCGATTCGAGCCGTACGTTATGCGGCAGCGCCCCTCGGTCGGTTGGAAGGGACGTGGGCTGTACGTAGGAAAGAGGAAACCGCGCGAAAAAAACAAAATTCCTTTAAAAGTTGTCATATTAAATAAGCTTGCAAAAAATGAAATCCATGGAAAGTCCCAACTTTCTAGATTAAAAAATAAACAAGTCATGTCATTTCTGATCGTTAATTTTCATGGCAGCTAAAGGATGTAGTCGTCCGATTTTTACAAAATTTAGCAAATCAGATAAATTTGTCCAATATGCAATTCATAGAAAGTCCCATCTTTCTAACTTAAGAAACAACAAAGTTATGGCATTGCCGATCAATCAGGTATATGACAGCTATAGGATGTAGTCCGCCGATTATATTAATAAGTTGCCAGATAAAATAAGCTTGCAAAAAAATTAAATCCATGAAAATTCCCACCTTTCTTCATTAAACAATAACCAAGTTATGTCATTTCTAGTCGTTCACAGTTTCATGGCAGCTAAATCGGCCGATTTTTATGAAATTTGGCAGATCAGATAAGATTGTCCAAAATGGAATTCATAGAAAGTCCCATCCTTCTAACTTAAGAAACAACAAAGTTGTGGCATTTTCGATAAATCCGGTACATGTCAGCTATAGGATATGGTCGGCCAATTCCTTTAGAAGTGTCCAGATCAAATAAGCTTGTACAAAATGAAATCCATGAAAAGTCTCATCTTTCTTAATAAAAAAACAAGAATGGAAAGCTAACTTCGGGCGGAGCCGAAGTTGATATACCCTTGCAGATATGTGGCAGCTTATATTATTAGATATATATCGGATCTTATACAGTCGGCCGATCCTTATTAAACTCGGCAGATCAAATTAGTTTGCCGAAAGTAGAATCCATACAAAGTCCCAGTCTTCCAACTTAAAAAACAACAGAGATATGGCATTTCCGATCAATCAGTTATATGGCAGCTATAGGATATAGTCGGCCGATCCTTATGAAATTTGGCAGATCGAATAAGTCTTTTAAAAGAAAAGTCCACAGCAAGTCCCATCCTTCAAACTTAAAAAACAACAGAGATATGGCATTTCCGATCAATCAGTTATATGGCAGCTATAGGATATAGTCGGCCGATCCCGGCCGTTCCGACTTATATACTGCCTGTAAAGGAAATAAGGATGTGTGCAAAGTTTGAAGTCGATAGCTTTAAAACTGAGAGACTAGTTTGCGTAGAAACAGACAGACAGACGGACATGCTTATATCGACTCAGGAGGTGATCCTGATCAAGAATATATATACTTTAAAGGGTCGGAGATGTCTCCTTCACTGCGTTGCACACTTTTGACCAAAATTATAATACCCTTTGCAAGGGTATATTACCCAAGTTATGTCATTTTTGATCGTTCAGTTTCATGGCAGCTATAGGATATAGTCGGCCGATCCTTATGAAATTGTGCAGATCAGATAAGTTTGTCCAAAATGGAATTCAGGTCCAATCAGGTATATGACAGCTATAGGATGTAGTCCGCCGATTCCTTTAACAGTTGCCAGATCAAATAAGCTTGCACAAAATGAAATCCACAAAAAGTCTCATCTTTCTTAAATAAAAAATAACCAAGCTATGTCATTTCTGATCGGTAATTTTCAAGGCAGCTATAGGATATGGTCGGCCGATTTTTATGAAATTTGGCAGATCAGATAAATTTGTCCAATATGGAATTCATAGAAAGTCCCATCTTTCTAACTTAAGAAACAACAAAGTTATGGCATTTCCGATCAATCAGGTATATGACAGCTATAGGATGTAGTCCGCCGATTCCTTTAAAAGTTGCCAGATCAAATAAGATTGCACAAAATTAAATCCATAAAAAGTCTCATCTTTCTTAAATAAATAATAACCAAGCTATGTCATTTCTGATCGTTAATTTTCACGGCAGCTATAGGATATAGTCGGCCGATTTTTATGAAAAGATCAGATAAATTTTTCCAAAATGAAATCCATAGAAAGTCCCATCTTTCTAACTTAAGAAACGACAAAGTTATGGCATTTCCGATCAATCAGGTATATGACAGCTATAGGATATAGTCGGCCAATTCTTATAAAAGTTGGCAGATCGGATAAGTTTGCCCATAATCGAATCGATAGAAGGCCCATCTCTCTACATTAAAAAACAACCAAGTTCTTCCGAGAACCGAGATCCGAGGTTCGAGAAAGTAGGAGTAAAGTATAACGAGGAAGAGTGTTGCACAGATAAGGCGTTTATTATAGAGGATTTAAGATTGTTAGTAGAGCAAAGTGGCATGATGTGGTAGAGACCATTGTAGTCCGAACATAATACCCTGAATGGATCGTGATGGGCATATGTCGAGCTACAATGGCTAAGGAGTAGAGGACGAAAGTTTCTAGTGCTTCTACTAGGATCATTAAAATTTAAGCGTGTTAGTAAATGCTGGATGTCTACATTTTCCATTAATAAGATTAAATAGAAACATGACACCCAGCATCGTTTGTTAATGATGATAAGTTTATTAATAAAAGTCTACAATGATAAGAGGGAAGGTGAAGACTTGCCTCCCAATTAAGTCCCCTAAGTGCGAAGATAAGGAAGTTTTTTTGTACAGATTCTATGTGCTCTTGGTGTACTCCGTATTGAGGACTCCAGGCACACGATCCATACTCAGGCATCGGACGGACTAGTGAAGTATATAAAGTTTTTGCTAAGTACGGGTCATTGAATTCGTCTGACCATCTTTTAAAAAAACCAAGCACACCCATATCTTTATTAACCATGGTGGATATATGGTCGGTAAGTTGAAGTTTCAAATCTAATAGGACACCGAGATCATTAACCTGAGTTAATCGTTCTAAGGCATTCTCCTAGAAAAAGTACTTAGCCTGGTGAGGACTAGATCAATAAAATGACATTAGTTTACAATGGATCAACCATTAAGCTTAAGGTTATTTGCTAAACACCAATTTTGAAATTTATCCAAATCAGATTGAAGTCTCGATTGGCCGCTAGTGAATCTATATTGAAGACAAAGCTTAAAGTCATCAGCGTACATAGTCATCAGTCGTTAATAAATATTGTAAAAAGTAATGGTCCAAGATGGCTTCCATGGGGCACCCCAGATGTGACGCGGATTAAACGCAAGGTAACATCTTTAAAGAAAACACGTTGGGTTCATTCAGATAAGTAACTCGAAATCCAAATCAGGAAATCAGTTGGGAATCCCAAAAGACTGAGTTTACTTATAAGAAGCGAATGGTTAACAGAGTCAAATGCTTTACTGAAATCAGTGTAAATGAAGTCTGTTTGTAAGCCATTCCGGAACCCATCCATGACAAAAGATGTTAGCTCCAATAAGTTGTTTGTGATGGAGCGGCGCTTCAAAAAGCCATGTTGGCACGGGGATATTATTGAACTACATAGGTGTTGCAAATGTGGAGTGATACGTTTTTCAGAAAGCTTTGGAATTGCTGATAATTTAGAAATGCCTCTATAATTCGCAGCATCGGATTTTTCCCTTTTTTATGAAGAGGAATAATGTAGGATTCCTTCCACATAAGGGGAAAAATCATAGTCTCCAGCGATAGATTAAAGAGTTTAAGAAGCGGTTTGCACAGTGCCTCGGCGCAGTTCTTCAGAACGCATCCTGGTACTCCATCAGGGCCTGGTGAATACACGGGCTTGACCTTAAGAAGATCCGATAACACACCACTTTGATCAAAAAAGGGGCAAAATATCTGGTTGGCTGATTGAATCTTATAAGTGTAAGTCTGAGTTGGAATGGTGCTATATGAATAAGTTGTTTGAAAAAACTTTGCGAAGAGATCGGCCATTGCCAGATCAGTGTTCGCATATGAGTTCTCAAACGTAAGCAGAGGAGGAAAAGATACATGTTTGCGCTTAGTGTTTAAAAAGTTATTGAACTACTTCGCATCCTGAGTAAACTGAATCCGGCAGCGGTAAATATAACTCCTATAACATTCTGAGTTATGCACGGTGAAATTGGACCGAGCCACTAAATATCTTGAATAACTAAATTGAATAAATAACTAACTATACAGCCATATAATTTATGTTTATTTAAAAGTCTATTCATGACGTTCTTTAAATTTAATAGGTGCTTTGTATACCGAGGCGGATTAGTTGAAGCGGACGGATATTTCCACGGCACGCAAGCGTCGAAGAATATATTCAAGGTGTAATAAAATCTGTGTAAGGCAATGTTTATATCATCGCATGCCAGTAGATCGGACCAATCCAATTCCAAAAGTAATTTATTTAGTTTTATAAAATCAGCCCTACGGATGAAACGAACTTTATGAGATTTAAGTGTAGACTTAAGGTCAATTAAAGTATTGGACTTGACAAGAGTGGAATGATATGAATCCTCAGGGTTAGAAAGGGGCAAAGTTCTGGAAAGAGTAATTCCATCAGGACCAGAAACGAAACACAAGTCCAACAGCCAAACTAAAGAATTTCTAACGTGGTTAATTTGCCCCAGTGACATGTCGAACATACCCGCAGAGAAGTCGTGTAGCGAGTTAAGCAGTAAAGACGCATGATTCTCAAAATTAGACCACATGAGTTCTGGTATATTGACGTCCCCCAGAGCTATTGACGATGACCAGCTGTCATCGTCAGACAAACGGTCCGAAATTTTCCGGTAGGCGGTTCCGACGAAGGTGGTATGTAAGAACAGTTAACGTTTATAGATTGACCGGACAAAGTGATTTTAATGCAAAGAAATTCTATGTGACCATACTCTTGCGACTGTACCTCTTCAGAAGAAGATTTGGAGTCTACAGAAATTAACACTACTCCTCCCCTTCGCTGTGTTCTATCACGTCTAAAAGTGGTGTACTTACTTGTAAAAACTTCGGAGCTTAAGATCTCTGGTTTTAACCAAGTTTCTGTAAATACTATAATGTGAGATGCAAAGGAAGAACTATCAGAATATAGTTTGGGTAGTTTACTACGTAACCCTCTAGTATTCTGATAGGTAAGTGTTAGTGAAGAAATTAGTAGTTTGAAGGTGAGGAAGATGAGGTGGAAGGTTGGTCAGTGGCTCTAACATGCGGTAGTTTCAATCCCACAGGTGTGCAAGTTGATGATGATCTTTGAAGAAAATGTTCTCTGTCATAAAAATGACGGAACAAATCGTATTGCATATCTGCAGGGGCAACTGTATCTTAAAAGATGACGTGTGCGTAATATAAATGTATTTAAATTTAGTAATGCTCGCCACCTTTATGTCGGATTTTGTATGGCTTTGATGTAAGCCGATATATAAATCTCAGAAGTGTCAAGGGCACTCTGAAAACTCTGTAGTCGTTTTGTTATCACAGTTACTAGTACTGCAACATCAGTTAATACCGGGACGGTTTTCCAGGTTCAGCACTTGGGTTGGCCAGATATGTGCAAAAACCTCTAAAAAAATGTCTTTAATCCACCCTCCTTAGGAAACTGATGTCAAAACACGGATTATGTTCATACCCAAAACGGACAAGTCCTCGCTACGACCACAAGAGACTTTAACTATTCTTTCTCCGTAAGACTAGTAAGGGATATATGCTTTCACTTAAGATCCACCTTCATCCCAACCCTAATATCTAACGCACAAATTGCCTACAAAAGGGTATGCTGCTCCTCTCCTGCTGCTGTCGCTGATCCTGCTGTTGCCACTCCGGTCGTTGTTGTTGCTTTCTTCGTTGTTGTCGCTCCCGTCCCGATCCTGTCCCTCGTTGCCGTCGACTGCCGGTGTCCCAGGCTTGCTGACTCTGCCCATTCGCCGTAGCCAGCAACTAACCTGTGTTGGACACCAATGGGCACACCTACCAGGCATACGCCGGGCAGGATCCGCCTTCCTGGAGCCTGGCAGCCGGATCAGGGCACGATGATCTATAGCCGGCCAGAGGTTGGACGTCGCGCCTCCTTCGCTTCAGGTGACCACTGTGTGTACGCCCCAGCGAGCTTGGATCAGGAGTCTCCTGACTTGACCGGGGTGTCTTGATTGGTCTTATCCCCTTGCGTTAAGGATCACACTTGGGCGTACGCCAGACCGATCCGTCACTATTGCTCCGACACCAGGATACCTGTTGTGTCCAGGAAATGAACCAACCCGACTCGGTTTACTCTCGCCTTGCCGAGGATCCCGGATCCTGTTCGCACTCGCTCTTTGATTTATCCTTTCTCTAGATTCGCGTACAGCCGTCGGACTTACCCACAGGGGATCCTTGAGCCACAGATCGCAGATCATTTCGCACTCTCTCTAAATCCCGCACTTGAGACTGTCGGACTTACCCACGGGGGTCTTTAATCTCGCCCGTTAATCCTTGCAACTCTCGCTTCCTGCCGTTAATCCTTCAGGTTTCTATTCTCGCCGTTAATCCTAATTTCCAATTTATCGCATCCCCATTGGCGGGCTCCCTTTCTCACACCCTTTTCCATCCTTCGGCCACCGACTCGCATATTACCGACTCGTTATTTTGCAGGGCATCGGCTTTCTTCCAGACACTCCCCCCCGAACTCCTCCTTTGGCCGTTCCAAACGCATTTCTTTCCTTCCGCCACCAGTTTTGGCGTGTGGTAGATTTAATCGCCTCACACTTCCCCCTTCTTCGGGAAACGACCGAAATGACGCGGTTCCAGCTTCTTAAATTTCGGGTTTTTTTTTCTCTCCCTCCCGTTCGATTGTTTTGTTCGCCCCTTTTTTTTTGCGTGGATAAACTTATCCACCTTCCCCCTTCTTCGGGCAGCAACAGGCTGTTACCCTTTCTTGTTTTTTTTTTGTTTAAAAATTTTTTTTGATTACCCTTTTTCTTTTACTACTCGTTTTGTTCCCGCCGTGTAAGTTATGCATATACCATATATATATATATATATATATATATATATATATTCTTTTTGCCAACTTTACTTTTCTCTTTCTTTACTTTTCTTTTGTTTTTTTTTTCAGTGTTATATCCCCCTTTTTTGTGTTTTTTTGGTCTTTTTTTTTGTATATATATTAATTCTTTTCCTATTATAACCTTTTTTTTTCATTTGTTTTTTTCCTTTTTTTATGAATATTTATTTTTTTTTGTTATTATTTTTATTTTGTTTTCCTTGTTTATTTTTTTCTACCCCCTTTTATTATATTTTTATAAGGGTATAACCCTTGCAGAGGTTATTATAATTTTGGTCCAAAGTGTGCAACGCAGTGAAGGAGACATCTCCGACCCTATAAAGTATATATATTCTTGATCAGAATCACCTCCTAAGTCGATATAAACAAGTCCGTCTGTCTGTCTGCTTCTACGCAAACTTCAGCTCCGCCCGAAGTTAGCTTTCCACTCTGGTTTTTTTTTCAACCCTCCCTTTTTCTTTAAATATTCTCCTCTTGTTTTTTATATTTTTTAAATAATTTATTTTTTTCTTTCTGCTTCATTGTTTGCGAGTGACGCGGACCCCACCCGAAAACATTCTACTCCAACCTACCACACGACACTCCACGGGCCGGTCCTCTCCCGTCGTCGCCTTATCTCCTCCTTCACCCGCGGCCGCGTCATCATCCGGATCCTCGCGTCGACTGCCTTCCTTTGGCCCATCGAATCCTGCTCTGAAGGCATCTCCGGCGCGCTGCTCTCCTCACCGTGCCCTCTCCGCTTCCTCGGCCATTGTCCTGGCCAACTTTTCCCTAGTCCTTGCCAGGACCAAGACCGCGTCCGCCTCTCGCCGCCTGCCGTCCTCCTTCTCCCGGCGACGGAGCGCCGCCAACTTCGGACTCGGGCGGTGCTCCAGCTGCTCCACCGCTTCAAAGAGGCTCGCCCGGTGCCTAATTTTTATAGTCACAACTATCGGCCACCTGGAAATGTTCCGTTCTTGGTTCCTTTTTGTTATGTCCATAAGGTAGATGTCTGTGCGTTCATTTTGAAGTGTGGCTGCGAACTGCCTTTATTTAAGTGTCTTTATCTATTTATGAATTTACAGAGTTGCCCATAATGTTAGTGATTACAATGTCTCGTAACGTTAGTATTAGAGAAGGGAGGTTAGGTTTTTTAAGTATACATATATGACACTTTTCATTTTCGTTATGACCGTTCAGTTTCTGCTCCTCCTTTTTCTTTGACGCCTATGGCGCCGATTCCTCTCCCGACGCCGCTGCTTGGGCTTTTAGCTCACTGACATGTGCCCTCTTCTCCTTCTTTGTGCATATGTGTCCTAGAACGGTAAACACCGGCGACACGAAATTCAACACTGTGTATGGCCCGTCGGATCGTGGTGCTAGTTTCGCCGCGAAACCTTCGGCCGCTTTGGACAAGTGATGCTCTTTCGCCCACACTGTGTCGCCAATGTCGAGCTCCACTTCCGCCTCCTTAGGTTGTAGTGGGAGGCCTACTCCTGCGCCGCCCGCTCCATGTTCCTCCGCACTTCGGCATTCTCGGCTCTCGTCCTTAGGTCACGAAGCACGGCAAGTACCCTGTGGAAATGTCAGTTGCCTGTTTATGAGGAGATAAAATCTCCCACACGCCAAGACAGGTGGCAAGAGAGCGCGGATGCAGGAGAAAGCGGAGGCAACGTGGAACGTAACGGTTCCGGAGAGAGTGGAGGCAGCGGGGAACATAGCGGCCCGCGGTGGCCGCTGTGTTTAGAAAGTGCGGAAGGAAAGAAATGCGTTTGGAACGGCCAAAAGGGGAGTGCGGGGGGAGTGTCCGGAAGAAAGCCGATGCCCTGGTAAATAACAATGCGAGTCGGTAGCCGAAGGGGGGGAAAAAGAGGGTAAGAAAGGGAGCCGCCATGACTTATGAAGATTAACGGCGAGAATGGAAACCTGAAGGATTAACGGCAGGAAGCGAGAGTTGCAAGGATTAACGGGCGCCTTTGGAGCTACATAAGAAGGGCCCCTGGAGTAAATCGAGACCGAGTCTTCTAGGGAAGCTGGAAGTGTGAAGTTTAAGGACCCTCCTTGGGTAAGTCCGACATTCAAGCAGGAAAGTTTCCTTGGAGGTATTAGGAGTATAGGCTGAAAGACCCCCGTGGGTAAGTCCGACAGTCTCAAGTGCGGGATTTAGAGAGAGTGTGAAATGATCTGCGATCCGTGGCTCAAGGACCCCCTGTGGGTAAGTCCGGCGGCTTTACGCGAATCTAGAGAAAGGATAAATCAAGGAGCGAGTGCGAACAGGATCCGGAATCCTCGGCAAGGCTGAAGGGTAAACCGAGTCGGGTTGGTGCATTTGGAGCGTCCGACGGCGGAGCCGAGCGGCATCGACTGGATCCACCGGAGAAGTCAATGCCGGTGAGATTCCCCATTGAAATAATTTTGTACATTAAAAGGAATAAATTAAAATGTTACGGAAAGGAAACAAATTCCGTGTTATTTCTGGGCTCGGATTCACGTCGGATCTATAAATTCGGTGGAACGACCCACAAACTCTGTTTGAGTGAAGTATGGAGCTGAGTGAAGTATGTAGCGAGCTCGGTCTCCCAGCAGAGGGAACACTAGAAACTTGTAGCAAGATGGGTCGACGAGACAAAGGACGACGAGGTGTTGGCGGTCATGCATGGATTTGAAGAAAAATTCAAGGAGAGATCCACGCCAAGATAAAGAGTAGTGAGTGAATCAGAAAATCCATCAAAAGTGTGGCGTTACCAGAAATGAAGAGCATGAGGAGCATGGAGCCACAAGTCCGGAAGCCAGTCCTGGTGCCGGTGGACTATGAGAAAGTGGCCAAGTTCGGTATTGGTCATTCCGGTTCGACCCGTTGGAATTCGTGGACCGAGTGGCATGATCCGCCAAGACATACGGATTGGACATAAACACCATCCCGCGGGCAATTCCAAGATTTTTTCAGGGAAGAGCGCAGAGATGGTTCATAATGAAAGATGAAGAGTGGCCTAGATGGAAGAAGTTCAGGAGGAGTTTCGAGTCGGACCAGATTCGGCAGCGGAAGCAACAACGAGGAGAACCCTTCAAGGAAGAACAACGCTGGGATCTCAGACAGCCGGCGGGAGAGAGAAGGTGGCAGGCAGAGGAACCTCACCAGGACCCGCGAGAGCAACAGAGCCCCCCAGGACAAGATTGGATGCAGGGATGGCATGCAGAGGAACAAAATGAAAGAAGGCAACAACAGCCAAGTCAACATTGGGCTGGAGGCCCAAGGCAGCAGCAGGCAAATCAGCAATGGGCAGCAAGCCGCAGACAGCTACAACCAAATCAGCAATGGGCAGCAACGCCTAGGCAAGGACATGTCGAAAAGCATGCAACAGGTGTGGAGGCATGGGCCATTGGGCAAGTGGGTGCAGGAACCCAAGGATATTGTTCTGCAGGATATGCGGCGCAATAGGAGTGAGGAGCACAGAATGCTGCCAACGATCGGGAAACGCGCAGCGATCTTAGCCATAGAGAGGAAGGCAGTGATCGCGAGGTGCTGCCTCTCAAAACTAGTTGGAGGTTTATCAGGCGACGATCAGCAGTTTTCGGCGGTCGTCAAGGTCAGAGGAGCAGAAATCAAGGCCATGATAGACACTGGGGCAACGGCTAGCTTCATTTCAGAGAAATTCGCGGAGAGCCCGGAAATCATCGGAGAACGAGTTGCAACGAGGAGATTGGTGAAGTTGGCCAGCGACACGGAAACTTCAACGGCACTCCATACCAATGGAGGAGTATTCTCTGAACAATCATCTTAATTAAGAACTAGCGCCCGATCAGCTTGCTGCCAGCATTTCTTGCCAGATGCAAGAAAGGTGCATCCTGGCCCACTTGCTTTTCAATCTTGGAGTCCTAGTCACTAATTTGTCTTCAGGAAAAGACGTGTGAACCTGTATCGAGTAGAGCAGTTCAATTTGGAAGGATAGCAACGCAAGAAGTATGTAGGGGCTCTATTCCAGGATATCCAATAGGTCTTCGATAGGGTATGGTTCCTGTATAAGCTTAATGGCCTCCTCTAAAGGCCTTCCAAGATGGAACAGCCACAACCTCAAAGCCTATCTCTGCAGCACTTGGCTAAGGAAGCGTCCTCGTACTCATCCTGTCTACGCTCTTCATCCATGACGCTCCTCAGCAGCTACCCGGATGATAAATATGTGTTGCCACGTATACAAATGACACGGCCATTTTAGAAGGGAGCCGCTGTGTTTACGAGGGAATAGACACCTTTCAAAAGTTCCGAAATAAGTTCGAGAACTGGGCCTGCCGATGGAATGACACCATAAGCCCCGAAAAGTGAGCAGTGGTGATATACACACTACGGAAGGACTGCTGCCCTCGACTATTTCTCCGCAAAAGTTAAGAATCCCAACGAACGAGCACATGTACATAAGTGGTACCTAGGTGGTACATGTGCTCGTACCTACATGTACCTAGCCTAAAGGAAAAGATGAGGCGCCTTTACGCTAAAGGGATTAATTAGGAATAAGATAAGGATGTAAAAGGGTCCGATCTGAAAATACGGTATTTTGACAGGAATATGCCTGCGCTATGCGAGTCTTCTATTGAGATGTACTCCCAAGTACATTCATTCGTTTGCATGCCAAAACTGCTTGTTTAGGGTGAATGCGACGTGTTGTTTTCATTTTTGTTCGACTTGCGAGACTTCGGCATCAATGAAGTGGACGTCGAACATAGCAGAAATACAATTTACTGCAAATTTCCTGTTGTATGATGCATTATGATGTTGAAGGACTGGGTAAAGAGATGCTGCATTCTGTTGACTTACACGATATTTAAATTTGCTTTATTCAGTCCTTTAGTAATTTCATTGATTGAGACTACTCTTTATGTTTTTTTGGTAACCACCTGCCCTTTAGTTGGTAGGTAGTAGTAACATTTTTCGTTGTCGAGGGGCTTAGTGGTCTTTTTCTGCTCTTTAGTTGGTAGGTGTTGGGCCATGCCGTCTAATGTCCCAACATAATTATAAAATATTTAGCCGTACCTTCATATTATAATCATTTATTGTTCTCTGTGTCTCTTCCAGTTCCACATGCACTTTGGTGTTATTTTCAGCACATGCTATCTTAGGAGCTTTTCGTAGTTGAGCGACTGGTGCAATTTGTTTTGATATTGATACTAAGTGGCCGCTGACTTGGGGTTAAGTTGAACCTACTAATAAACATTGAAAATTCAAATGCACCTTTTGTATAAATTGGACCGCTATCAAAAACGATTAATAGCGTAACATTTTAATGACCTCGACGTGATTTCGCCTGGTGTTAGTGGGATATTTAGTGCTTTAATATTCTGAGAAAATAGGAGTAAGTAAGTAAGGAGTAAGTGGAATAAAGTGGAATGGCACACTCCACCCTTCTCGACGGCACCAGTGGTGCCAGTGCTATATAGGCCTCCTCAGTCTTTGACTCTCAGCAGTGGCTGAAAGTGGTTCAGCATATATGTACGTTTACAACATTCATGGTTCAAAACCAAGGGTCAATGTTCATTATAAAAACAGACAGACTAGAACACAGATATTTATCTTGACCTTAAACTTTTTTTTTAAGATAAATATACAGACAAGAACCCTTCTTTCTACCTAAGCAAAATAATTTCAAGAAGATTGACAATTCTATAATAGGTATATAATATATACCTGTATAGTATTTTATATGCTATATATACAATATATTTTTAAATATATCGATATTTAAGATTTCTTTATCACATTAAATGAAATCTTTTAGACTTAAATAAAAAAAAACCGTTTCTTTTTAAAATTCTGGAGCCACTATATCAAAGAAGTTGTTTGCTATTTCAATGCCAAAAAAACAGGCAGCATTTGCTGGAAACGCGCGAATCATTATAGGTGTTACACCGCGATACAAAGCCATTGGTCCATCCTTTACAATTAATTCTCTGAAAACGCTACGAACTCCCAGTCTGTAAGTTCCTTCTGGGGCTGAAATAGAAAAAATTAATATGTAAAATAAACTATATATTAAATAATTTTGTTACCAGATTGCAGTCGACTTTTTAATACATCGGCTGGCATTCCTAAAACCCAATACGCCATTCCAGCGGCTCCACCAGCAAATATTGTTGATGCTGTATTAATTTGGCCAGTTTCAGATTTAGCTTTAGCCACATCTTGAATATATTCATATACCAGAAAATATAAACCATTTGCAGGTAAATCTGAAATACATTAATTTTACTGTTGAAATTTAATCTTATAAAAATAATAACAAAAAAATAGAATTATTATATTTACTTACATCTTATATTTATTAAATATTCTTGAAAACCAGTTAGCGTCTGGAAAGTACATTTTTTTCAAATATTATGGTACCTTATACATATGGTACCTTCTGATCCATTGTACGCTTATTCCTTTTATTTCCTTTTTTTTGTTTAAATTTTTAAAGAAATTAAAATTTTTGTTATTCCAGCATAAATGTGTATACTTGAATCAACAACAATTATTATTTGATATTGTAAATTGGATTCATTCTAAAATTTCGAACAATAAAATACCCGTTTCACTTCTTATCCATAAACACTCTTTCTATAAAGGTATACCCTTGCAGAGGTTATTATATTTTTGGTCAAAAGTGTCCAACGCAGTAAAGAAGACACCTCCGACCCTATAAAGTATATATATTCTTGATCAGGATCAACTCCTGAGTCGATATAAACCTTTTCGTCTGTTTTAACGCGTACTAGTCTCTCATTTTTAAATCAAACTTCCTCACTTCAAACGTTGCACACATCTTTTTTTTTTGCCCGCAGTATATAAGATGGTGCGGCCGGGATCGCCCTATATAGTCCCATAGTCCTTATAGTGCTTGGGACTATATCCTATAGATGCCAAATACCCAGAGCTCGTAAAAATTATGAAAGATTCCTTCCACATGGGGGGAACGATGAAAAGAGATACATATTTACGCTTAGTGTTTACAAAGTTATAAAACTGTTCGAGATCCTGAGTAAACTGAATCCGGCAGTGGCGATTATAACTCCTATATTATAAAGTTATTAAGCTCCTATATATAATATTATATTATTAAGTTAAGCTACCAGTTATCTCGAATAACTAACTACAACCCGTTTTAATGTTTATTTAATAGCCTATTGTTAATTTTCTTTCTATTTTTATTATTTTCTTATATATATATAATATATAGTATATAATATATAATAATAATGTTAATCAAACTTCGATCATCGGTAAATGAATTACAAAATTATCCCTGCACAAAACCATTGTTAGTCAGTTTGAATTACGCGCCACTAGGGCGGCTTTTTGTTAAGTGTGATTTGTACTATGTTTGTACAAATCTTAACTTTGGCCACACTGTTTTATGGTCAAAGTTAAGTTAAGCTTTGCGCCACTGTTACTCCGATCGGTGATCCCAAGAGAGAAGGGATGAAATACTGCGGTATGTAGAAGAAAATGGGTTAAGATTAAATCTAAGTTTGTATTTCTCAACAGAATATAACGCTCTTATATGGTCACTCATTACCACACTGAAGTTTTTAGTGTTGGCTATGCTTCAAGATCTGGCATATCTTGATTCAGTGGAGTCCAGAGTGTTAGAGGCAACTCCAGGGATTTAGATCGGCGTCAAGAATAATATAGGAATGATGGATCTCAACGACTCTCGCTTAATAGTCTGATGCATAAAATCAAAATGTATTTTGATTTAATCCCACAAGCTATTTAGGTCATTGCAAGTATTTTCAGTGATATGAAACATAGCAGTTGCGATATGAAACATAGTAGTTTTGTCCCAAGCTTAGAATAAGAAAATGCATTGCAAAGCGTGAGTTGAGCGGTGAGTAAGTAGCAGTGAATCGATGGATGGCACTTGTGGATGTTTTTTTTGCGAACATACCAATGTTCTCCATTGAAAGTTCTTTAAAATTTTTGTGCGGGCTATGTGATGATTGCTTTATGCTCGTGTCCTAAAAAAGACGCATGTCTGTCATTTAAGAATAAATGTTACGTGTTTACATTTTAGTTTGTTTATTTTGGATACTCCTGTCGGTTAGCAACTACCACAAGATAATCATGATTGATCTATATGGATTTACAATTTAAAGCAGCGATGCCCACGACTCCATCCAACGAACACTAAAAATTTCTCTGGATAGTGGCTAGGGGCTCGGTCGTAGGAAAGTTCGCAGTATACAAGAAAAAAACGGTAGTCCCAAGTTCTCTTCCTTGTATAACTAATTTCGTGTAGTTGTCCGATGAATTTTTGCGAAGCTTGTTCCTATGATAAGCCACATTTTTTAAGTCAGTCACATTTTTGGAATCAACGCAAGCCCAGCGCATCGGGAATATAAACGTTAATATAAACCAATAACGACAGATCTAACTTTCAGCGGTCGTATTTATGATGAACCACATTGCCTTTATATAAAGTTTTCCATTTATACTAAATAAAATATGAAGATTTCATTATCCTTATGTTTCGTATACAATGAATTTTCAAAGTCCCGAATTTATATTTTCAAAACACCAATGAAGTTAAATTCCGATCGTCCAGATATAAGGCAGCTATAGGGTATAGTCGGCCCATTTTTATAAATTTAGTTAGATCGAAGATTAGATGGCCCAAAATAAAAAATAGCAAAGTTGTTTTATTTCCGATCTCATCGTTGCACATTTTTTTACCAAAATACTCTTCCCAATAAAGACTCTTAAATTCTGATCTGATGCCTCATTAAATTATTTTTTTAGAACCACTTTTTTCAGATGATATATAATATTTCTTATGGACAAAAATGGATAGCTATATCTTTTATAGTCTCTCAGACCTAATCGTCCAAATAATAGTATAAGAGTATAAATGTTGTTCAATAAGAGTATAAATGTCTACAAATTTACAAAACGTCCGATTAGACTAAATTTTGTTTTGTAAATATAAATTAGCTATAGCAATGGTGTCACATCAAAATTTTAAAATCGATAGCAATCGATCGCTGGAAGAGGAAAATAATATCGATTTTTTGGTGACTAATCTCCGAGTTTCATGGGCACCTATATTCACCTATGCACCTATATTCCATAAAGAAAATAGTTTTCAAATAGCTGGTTTCCCAAAGAAAAGGCTAAAATCGTATGTCCAATAAAACAAACCCCCTACATAGCTAATCATTTTTGTCCTTCGAGCCGGATAATCATCTCAAAATCCTGCACCCGGAATTGGAACCTGTAACTCATCGTTTCCGGCCAGATAAGGTTGATACGAGTATTCATTGTTTTTTTATTTGCCAGACGAATTGAGTGGACACTCGCTCAACTGCTGTTTATTTCTTTTCAAACCTGGAACCTTGTTTAGATTTATCCGAAAACAACGGCAATTAATAGCTAATTGATTATAGGTAATTAGTAATCATTCTAAACTAATCTAATATATAGGTGCAAAGGGCCCCGTAAAGAAGAGGATTCAAATGCGAATGCCGATTAGATTACATAATTGTGAAAAACTTAGGCATAAGGCAATAAATAGAGTGTCGCAGGAGACAAAAAAAAGATCAAAACGAGACGGGGCCAGACCCAGAACAGGCCAGAACAGAACGACAACGGTAAGAAAGAGATCAACGGTGACTTGATTCAAGAGCGGCGGCGTTGGTCATATCGAATCAGTGTATTCGGAGGGACCAACAACAGCAAAACGAATAACGAGAGAAGATCAGACTTGTGATACATTAGCCCAACTGAAATTCAACATGGTAAGTAGTTTCCATTTTTTTTTTAATTCTGGATCTGAATGCTCTCTTGTTAAAGATTCGGGATCTGAATGCTCTGGTTAAAGAGAAGGTCGGCGAGAAGCTATTATTAATTTTAAGAGACATAGGCAACAACATTGTCAAACGGCCAAAGAATACTAGGTGCTGAACTATAAACTAATATTTAATAAGGACTTTAACTTAATTTTTATAAATAAATGTAGTTTTAATATACATATACAATTTTAAACTAACTTACCCCTTAGCATTGTTGCGCAGCTTCCCTTAAAAACACTGCGAAGGCCTCCTTCCTTGTATAACTTTACGGCGCAGTCGATCATTCCGTTATATTTCCGCTGACCTTGTCCCTGCTGAGTTTGCAAAAGTACTTTTATACGCTCCCCTGGAGCCATGATGAGAGTAGAAAACAGTCCAGAGAATGAGCCGGCAATAAAAATTTGAGGATATGTGAGTTTGGCATCCTCGCCTCGTTGCTGCAGTCGTTTACCAAGTGCATACCCAGCAAAGCACATTGCAAAAATTGGTGCTACACCAGTTAAAGGTGCGGACATGCCTTTGTATAAGCCACGCACGCCTTCATTTTTAATAGTCTTTGCAGCACAGTCGAAGGTACCTTTGTACATGGGTTGCTCTCCAGGAGCCGGTCGTGGCATAGTCTGTAAACGTACCTTAATTGTGTCCAAAGGATGGCCCGACAAAACATTACAAATTCCGCCGAAGCCACCAGTAATGAAAGACTTGGCGGGATTTGCCTTTCTTTCAGTAGATAATTTCTCTACAGTAGCCATTCTTTCTGAATAAAAAAAACATTCGAAATTAACCTTTAGGTTTAATTGATGGGTCCTTGAAACTTACGATTCAAAAGACGGCTTTACACGCTATTATTTAATAGTAGGCAGTAAAAAGCATCTGCTCTCGGTTTTTTTATATAAGTAGTTTTTTAGTAATTTCGCATAGTCCAAAGTCCGAATACTGCTTTTTAATTTCGCTGTTCAGAATTAACCAGGGATAGAAAACAAAAATAAGGTATCTACATACATACATACATATGTATATGAACGTCAAAGTAGCGTCGCCTAATTACTGCCAATATGGGAAAAGGAAAACAGGTAGCACTTTTAAGTTTTTAATATTTCCCTGTTAATAGCTCATTGATTGCATCATATTGACTGATTGAATATTGAAGTTATAATATTTGACATACATATGTACATATGTGAAACAGAAGATTTCCGTGAACACATCCATTATTGGATAACAGCTGATCTGAACAACTGTGACGCATCAAATCAAACGGAATCGTTCATATGTATATTTGGTATTCACTACACGATCAAATGAATTAATTCGAATTTTTATTGAATTGAGTGAATGTGACAGAAAAGCGAAATGAAGTTGTATGACATTCATAGAAATAAGTTGGAATTAATGAAACGTTAATCGGAATCACTATCCATACAACATATAGACTACCCATTTCATACAACGAAAATGGACGCAAAAATTTCTTGCGACAGGCCCCACAGAGAATCTTACTCTCATTCTTACGCTCTTTCTTATGCTCATAATCTCACTGAAAATTTTTGGTTGTTCAGTCGCTGAGGGGCGCATCATCAAGAAGGTTGATCTGCGGTTAAATTGATCTTTATATGTATGTATGCGTGCTCACACGTTCACGTGCTCACGGTTTCATGTGTGTGTGTTCGATTTCGTTTTGAAGACAGCCAAAATTTAGATTTTTGTAACTTTTCAGGCTACCTAAGAAAATTGCGGTAAACATTATTGAAATTATATTTTATTTATTAATTTTCTAGAATAAATTTTATATATGTTTGGGAATACTATGAAGTGTATTTTTGCGTCTATTTTCGTTGTATGAAATGGGTAGTCTATATGTTGTATGGTTAGTGTAGGAATGAAATATTCTGCAAAGTCCGCAGGCTTTCGAGTAATTCGACTTGTTGAGTGGCATTTGACCATTTCGTGGACACATTGAATTGAAAACGTCGACTACATATGTACAACCTTTAATGTGCAAAAAAATGATTGAGTTTAAGAAAATAAAAAATATCTTTAAACTAAAATTATTTTTCATTATTGTTGGTCTAAGCTGTCACAACAAAACCCATTGGTACCCATATTGATACCCAAAACCCATATTGATAATTTTCCATCTTCGCATGCACTTTGTTGTTATTTTGTAGCGCATGCGCTTTTGGGAGCTTTGGTAGAGCTTAGTTTAGTGTACTTGTTTTCGGCATTTGTTTTGAGCAGCTGGGTTTTTGGTTAAATTGAACCCCAGAAATAAAAATTGAAATTAAAACAGAAAATCGTGTGTTTATTCGGCCGCTATTAAAAACTCTTAATAGCGTAACATTTGGTGACCCCGACGTGATTGAGCCACGAACATCAATCAGTTTAAGTGCCACAGGAAACTAAAAGAAAAATAAAAAAAACTAAAAAGAAAAAAAAAATTTGTTTTCGTTTGCATTACTCGCGCTGGATAATTACGAAATGGAGTCTGGAGCTGAAACTATTGGATCTGCTACCGCATCCCGGGAAAGGATGTTGAGAAGAATAGCTGAGGTCACCTGCCAGGGGATGGAGGCTCTGCATCATAAGGTGAAGGCTGCAGCGCAAAATGAGGATTGCACCATTATGGCGCTGGAGTCAGTGGAGAAGCGTTTGCGTGATCGGTTCACCACGCTTCAAGAACAGAGTTGGAGGAGCAAAATTTCAGCGAGATCGGTAGTGAGCTGTACTGGAGATTCTCGCAGCTGGCGACTGGTGTGCATGTGGTCATTCAGGTGGAGGTTGCCAAGCGCTCCATAAGAATCGCTGCCCATTCCACACTTCTCGACGGTGCCAGTGCCATACAAGCCAGTCCCCTCCTTGCCACCGTTGCCGATGCCAACATTCAGCGGCGGCTATGCCGAGTGGCCGGATTTCTGCGCCCTTTTTAAGACCACGATGGACAGCCATCCTCACCTAAAAAAAATGCAAAAGCTCCTGTGGCTCATTTCATGCCTGCGAGAGTCAGCCTTGGAGACGGTGAGAGCGCTGGAAATTACTGATACGAACTACGATGTGGCCCTTGACCTATTGCGCAATCGTTTCAGTAATCGGAGGTTAGTATTCCAGTCACACATTAATGAGATCTTGCAGCTTCGTGTGGTCGAGCCAGGATCTGTTGCTACTTTGCGTGAGTTATCGGATCGGTTCAATGGTCATATGCGGGCTCTCATGAGTTCCGGATCAGCTGCCGAGATCCAAGGATGCTTGCTTATCAAAATTATCCTCCAGAAGCTGGATCCTGCCACAAAAGCCAAGTGGGAGGACACTCTCGCCGGAACCAACGACAGCCTTCCATCGTGGGAGTCCATGGCACGATTCTTAGAACAAAGGTGCCGGAAACTCGAGAGAGTTGATTTTTCTTTGGCGGCGTATCTACAAGCTTATCAAGTGGGTCGAGGAAGATCTTGCAATAATCGATCTTCGTGCATGCTTATTAACCGTCCTGAACCATGTGCCCTGTGCGGTGTTTTGGCGCACGCGCTTCCTTCATGTCCAAGGTTTATTGCCTTGCTGATCAGTGAACGGTACGACGAAGTCCGACGGCTGGCCCACTGTTTTGTATGTCTGAAAGATGGCCATTATGCTCGCGGATGTTCAGCTTCCCGTTGTCCAACGTGCAATCGCCGACATCATTCTTTGTTGCCCAGCCCTTCCACTGTCCCACCAGCACGAAACTTGGTGCCTTGTTGGTGGGTGTGCCTTGTTCGCCTTGCGGGAATCCTAGAAGGGACGAAAAACAATTAAATGGTAGCAGTAAAAGACTTTACATATATATATATATATATGTTTAAAAAGTATGTTAATCATTGTACTAAGATAGGAACACGGTATCTCAGTCGGTTTCACCTAAAAACCAAATTGTTTTTATGTTGTTGTTTTTCAAACGGATGATGCTTGCTTACCCTACTGATGACCTCACAATCTAAAAATCAGCTGTTTTTGTTTATGCTCACTCCTCTAAAAATCATCTATCAGAAGGGTATGCAAGCACCATAGGCTGGCAGAACAAAAACCACTTTAAAAAATTGGGTTTTTAATTGACACCGACTGAAATATACCTCTTTTCTACCTTAGTATATAGATTTGTATTCATTCGTTGACATCTATGAATGTATATATATATGAAAAACATTTTACTGCTTACACTTCGAAATCGAACACACACACATGAAACCGTTTATGTGAATGTGTGAAAATTTTTGGTTGTTCAGTCGTTGAGGGGCGCATCATCAAGAAGGGTGATCTGCGGTTAAATTGATCTTTATATGTATGCGTGCTCACACATTCACATACACGGTTTCATGTGTGTGTGTTCAGTGATTTAACAGTGAGATTTTCAATTTTCAGTGAGATTATGAGCGTAAGAATGAGAGTAAGATTCTCTATGGGGCCTGCTGGGGCCTGTCGCAAGAAATGTTTGCGTCCATTTTCGTTGTATGAAATGGGTAGTCTATATGTTGTATGGTTAGTGGCAGAGGTGACCTACCAGGAGATGGAAGCCCTGCATCATAGAGTCACAGAGGCTGCAGTGCAGAAGAAGGATATCGCCATCATGGTACTGGAGCATAAATACACCACGCTCCAGGATGAGTTAGAGCTACTGAGGTCTCGTGATATTGAGAGTGAATTATTCGGGAAGTTCTCCCAGCTTGCCGCTGATGTGCGTGTTTACATCCAGGTGGGAATGGCCAAGCACTCCATGAGTCTAGCTGCACACTCCACTCGTCTCGACGGCACCAATGTTCCCAGTGCTGCGTCAATGACAATGGAAAATCGTCGCTCATGCAGTCAGGATTGCATCTCATCAATGCCCCCACTATCCACCGCTACCCCAGTGGTCGCTAATTCCACGTCGCGTCTGGCAGTCGTCTGCGAAGGATTTTCTGAAGCTGCTCTTCCTAATCCCTCATCTGACCCGAGATTTTGTTTATTGTCACCGCTGGCGACTAAGTCAGCGTCCAGGTCTTACTACATTCTAGACTATAACCTGCACCCTTCCAATGGGGGGAGGTCTGCAGTTCCCAAGGGGGCTGCTGTTCCAGCCTTGAAGGCTCCCGATCCTGCAATCTCCCTTCACCGTACTTCCGATAGTTACATCGAAAGGTGCGCCTCCGCCCGGCGCAATCCCGGAAAGAAGTTTCCCGTTACTTTCGCCACACTATTTGTGAATACTGCCATGTCTCCGGACACCGACCTTTATTTTGCTGTTAACGCTGACCAAACCAATAGGCATTTAGTTACGGCTGCTGATTAAGTACGGATCGCCGTTGCCAAATTCATCGCTTCCAGGATTGGGTCTGCAGCGGCCGACTTCTCCCAGAATCAGGATTCTGCAGTCGTCGTCAATAAGCATCGCAGTCTGCAGTTACTTCGAGTGTTGGTCATGCCTCAAATAAACTCGTTGGATGTATTGTTAGCATCTTGTTCAAGCGCTCGTAGGATGACTCTGGAACTGGATGGACACGACAGCCTTCAACCGAGAATTATAGATCTTGGGATCATGAGAATGATGATGGCAATGTGATGGAGGGACAGCTCCATCACAATGCCCCTTAGGATTTTTTGTTGAAAGTTGAATTTCCAACGGGGTGAGGATGTTGGGACTTGTGCCAGCATCAATTTTTATAGTTATCACTTATTAGTTCTCTCAGTGTAATTAGGACCACTGCGGCGGTCCACTAATTGCCCGTTATCAGCAGTTCTATCTTCTTTGATTCTCCCAGTTTCACATGCGCTTTATTGTTATTTTTAGCGCATGCACTTTGGGAGCTTTTGTAAAGCTTCTGCGCAGCTCTTAGTTTTGGCACTTGTATGTTTGGCATTGATTGGAGCTGCTGTATATATTGGGGTTAAATTGAACCCAAAATAAATATTGAAATTGAATCGGAAATTCCTGTTTAATTTGACCGCTATCAAAAGCTGGTAGCGTTACATAATCATTATTTTTAGAGAGAAAAAACCAAATTCACAAATAATGATTATTTTTGTTTTTTATATTTTTCGCTCAAAAATTCCATTTGATTAAAGATTGCAGGCTATTTAAAAACTTTTCTGCGATTGCCTATATCCTTTGACTAGGTACAAATTAACAGGTAAATATTAATATTTTTAATATTAATATACACTTATTTTCCGCAATGAACCGCATGATATTTCCGCGATTGCTCCTCCGTATCATTAAAAATTATAAAAAATATAACTGAAATGAAATAAAAAAGTGTTTCTTTTTTGAAAATATGAGAAATAACATTTAAGTTTCATTACCGAAAATATTTTTTTATCAAACTATGTATAATAAAGTTTTCCCGAGCTTTTCCTTAAATCCGAATTCGTTTTGCCCAGAATCATGCAGGAATTTTTTGATAAAATGTATCATATAAAAAAAACCTCTTGACAAGGTAAAATAACGGTGGCTAAATAAGTAATCACATGAAAGCCCAAAATGACATTATAGTGTGTCATTTTGGGCTTTCATGTGATTACTCATTAACAAACAAGAATGGAAAGCCCTAGGAAATACCCTTGCAGTTATATGGCAACTTATATAATTAGATATATATCGGATCTCATACAGTTGACCGATCCTTATGAAATTTGGCAGATCTGATCAGTTTGCCCAAAGTGGAACGCATATCCCATCCTTCTAACTTAAAAAACAACAAAGATATGGAATTTCCGATCAATCAGTTATATGGGCGCTATAGGATATAATTGACCGATCCCGGCCGTTCCGACTTATATACTGTCTGTAAAGGAAAGAAGGATGTGTGCAAAGTTTGAAGTCGATAGCTTTAAAACTGAGAGACTAGTTTGCGTAGAAACAGACAGACAGACGGACATGCTTATATCGACTCAGAAGGTGATCCTGATCAAGAATATATATACTTTAAAGGGTCGGAGATGTCTCCTTCACTGCGTTGCACACTTTTGACCAAAATTATAATACCCTTTGCAAGGGTATATTACCCAAGTTATGTCATTTTTGATCGTTCAGTTTCATGGCAGCTATAGGATATAGTCGGCCGATCCTTATGAAATTGTGCAGATCAGATAAGTTTGTCCAAAATGGAATTCAGGTCCAATCAGGTATATGACAGCTATAGGATGTAGTCCGCCGATTCCTTTAACAGTTGCCAGATCAAATAAGCTTGCACAAAATGAAATCCACAAAAAGTCTCATCTTTCTTAAATAAAAAATAACCAAGCTATGTCATTTCTGATCGGTAATTTTCATGGCAGCTATAGGATATGGTCGGCCGATTTTTATGAAATTTGGCAGATCAGATAAATTTGTCCAATATGGAATTCATAGAAAGTCCCATCTTTCTAACTTAAGAAACAACAAAGTTATGGCATTTCCGATCAATCAGGTATATGACAGCTATAGGATGTAGTCCGCCAATTCTTTTAAAAGTTGCCAGATGAAATAAGCTTGCAAAAACTGAAGTCCATGGAAAGTCCCATCTTTCTAGATTAAACAATAACCAAGTTATGTCATTTCTGATCGTTCAGTTTCATGGCAGCTATAGGATATAGTCGGCCGATTTTTATGAAATTTAGCAGATTAGTTAAGTTTGTCCAAAATGGAATTCATAGAAAATCCCATCTTTCTAACTTAAGAAACAACAAAGTTATGCATTTCCGATCAATTAGTTATATGGCAGCTATAGGATATAGTGGGCCGATCCTGGCTGTTCCGACTTATATACTGCCTGTAAAGGAAATAAGGATGTGTGCAAAGTTTGATAGTCGATAGCTTTAAAACTGAGAGACTAGTTTGCGTAGAAACAGACAGACAGACGGACATGCTTATATCGACTCAGGAGGTGATCCTGATCAAGAATATATATACTTTAAAGGGTCGGAGATGTCTCCTTCACTGCGTTGCACACTTTTGACAAAAATCTTAATACCCTCTGCAAGGGTATAAACATAATATTTTATTCATCAATAAATAAAACAATATTTAAAAATAAAAAAAGAAAATATTCATCTTTTTTTTTTATTTGATTAGTTCAACCTTTTATTTTTAAATCTTTTATTGAACTGATTGAATGCTAGGAGTCGCGCCAGAGACCTTCCGGGTCAAAATATGCGACGTTTTAACCATTCAGCTATTGTCCAAATCGCAATACCACTGTAAAAATTACCCTTGGTGTTTTGAAAATACCAGTTTTTTTATAACTGTTGGGCCAAGCAGCCACCAGAAGAAAACATTTGTGCATAATTGTAATGTATTTATCTGCAGCGTTTGTTATCACCCTTTTCTTGTCTGTCTGTCTCCCAGTTTCGCATGCGCTTTGTTGTTCTTTGTAGCGCATGCACTTTGGGAGCTTATGTAAAGCTTCTGCGCGAGCTTTTGTCACTTGGTTTTCGGCATTTGTTTTGGGCAGCTGGGTTTTTGGTTAAATTGAACCCTCGAAATAAAAATTGAAATTAAAAGATAAAAGTCGTGTGTCTATTCGGCCGCTATTAAAAACTACCTCTACCTACCTCTAACCGGACGAGCCGATGTGGATCGCATACCAACCGATCTTCGTGCATGGTTGCTACAAGGCAGGACTTGGGCACCCTGTGCGGTGTTGTGGCTCACCCCTTGCCAGCTTGTCCTAGGTTCATTGCTTTGCTAATTGAGGAACGGTACGACGAAGTGCGGCGTCTAACTCGCTGTTTTGTGTGCCTAGAGGATGGCCATTTCGCTCGTGGATGCTCAGCTTACCGATGCCCAGCGTGCAATCGCCGTCATCATTTGCTGTTGCACCATCGCGGGCAGTTTTCCAGTTCTACCAATGCTTCACCTGCACGAATCTCAGCTCCCATCAATGCAGTTTCCGTCGCGAACCCACCATCCCGCTCAATCAGCACTGTCGTGACCCAGTATCGCAATGCTGAGCCAGTACTCTTGCCAACCGCCAATGTACTCGTTATTGGTCGACCTGGAGCCCTCCTGCCTTGCCGAGTGTTAATGGCTTCCGGTTCCCAAGTGAATCTCATCTCGTCGCGGCTGGCAAGTCAACTTCGTAGCCGGCCTCGGCGGCGGTGAGTTTGAGACGGATGGAGTCTCTATTAGTGTGTGGGTGAAGTCCCGCCATAGCACATACTCTGTGAAAATGGAGGCTGTTGTAGCTTCTCACATTACGGACTATCAGCCCAACCTCAACATAGACGATTCGAGGTGGAAGATTCCCGGAAACATGAATCTGGCTGACAACAACTTCCACCGAACGCAGCGAGTGGACCTGCTGATTGGGGCCAGCTTATTCTTTGACTTGTTGTCAGCTGGCCAAATCCAGTTAGGTCACGGGCTCCCCATTGCTCAGAATACTCGATTTGGCTGGGTGATTTCTGGACGCGGTGGACTATCACGGGAATCGTCGGCGTCCTGTGCTAGAGAGGAGACTGGAGTAGCCTATACTGAAGGATGTGAAGTGGATTCTTAGAGCTACGTGATAGGATAATCATTGCAATGATGTGACTGCTGCCCCTTCCAAAATTGTTATTGAAGGGCCACCCTTCAATGGGGGGAGGATGTTGGGCCAAGCGGCCACCAGAAGAAAACATTTGTGCATAATTGTAATGTATTTATCTGCAGCGTTTGTTATCACCCTTTTCTTGTCTGTCTGTCTCCCAGTTTCGCATGCGCTTTGTTGTTCTTTGTAGCGCATGCACTTTGGGAGCTTATGTAAAGCTTCTGCGCGAGCTTTTGTCACTTGGTTTTCGGCATTTGTTTTGAGCAGCTGGGTTTTTGGTTAAATTGAACCCTCGAAATAAAAATTGAAATTGAAACATAAACATGATATCAGATATTTTGGGAGTAGCATGCGTGTTCGCCACCGTTATTTTACCTCGTCAAGAGGTTTTTTTTTATATGATATCAGATATTTTGGGCGTTGCATGAGCGTTTGTCACCGCACTCAGAATCCATCAAGTATTTCGTTTTTCGAATTTACCCTTCCAATTTTTACAAATTACCCTTGGTGTTTCGTAAATACCAGGTGTTTACAACAAACTTAATAAAAACAAAAATTAGTGAAGAAAAAAACAAAATAACAAAAATATTTGTATTCTCGATCTCGGCTTGAACCCGGTACCCTTTACACATCAGCCGAGAACTCTACCGTTGGGCTACCCCTGAAAAGGTTTCGCGCGAAAATTTTCTAAAGTTGGGATATTTTTTTCGGAGTGCGCTATCAGCGCACTTTGTGAATTGTTTGGGAGAGTGCGGTCGCCGGCAGGCAAAGCGCCATCAGCTGTTTGTGAATTGTTTGGGAGAACCAGTGACCAGTTCTTAGTAAAAAACTTTTTATTTAAATTAAATAAATTAAATGCATTATTTCTATTTATTGTTATGTTTTTTATGTTCGCAAACTTCAAAAAGCCAATCGGCCACCGAATAGTTTATGTATTGCTTTGAATATGCACCTTAGCTTCATGGCCAGCACCATGGGTAGCTCTACTTATCGAACTATATCTTGAGTATGCGACTTTTCCCAAATATGAATGATATATCAAAAGTTGCGTTGTCTCAAGGGCTATCTCTACATGCAATATAAATCGGATCATTAGAGCCAATATAAAAAAAATTTTTTTCTTAAAAAAAAATTTCTTTTCAGTGCATTTTTTTTTCTTACGATTTAGACATTTGATCTTAAAGCGAAAAAGATATTAAAAAAACCATTCTAACTAAATATAGCATGTGAAGTTAGGTGAATTGGTTGTAAAGATACGCGTTTCTTACATTTAAGAGTCTTTTTAATTTTTTAAAGGTAACCATAAGTAATTTAAAAAAATCGTAGAACAAACGTTGCTTAGATTTTAATTGATAACAAACTCAAATTTTTTCCAAATTTTAAGAGGGAAAATAAGGCAAACGCGGACGGGACATTTTTTGTTTCATGTTTTTCAAAAACATTTTAATTTGGGAAATTCTTTAAAAATCGTCTGGTTTTTCAACATTTTGTCTGGTTACACCAATGACCCCACTATCTCCAATTCAGTGAATCGAAAGCGTTTTACATTTATGCAATTTTCTCCCAAGCCAAACTACTTTTGGCCAATGTTTGGATTAAATCCCTCTAATGAAAACAATACCTTTCATTTGGTATATCACTCATTCAGATTAAACGCACAAAGAAAATGTTTAATTCCTTGGATATATATAGTGTCTTCACGCGCCTGCTACAAGCAGGGCATGCATGACGCCACCTTGCGGACGGCCGTCCGCTGTGATACCTAAAATATTTAGTGGCCCTGACTATAGCCAGTTCTTTTTCTATCGCTGAATAGTTAGTTTCATGTTCATTAAGAGTTCTACTAGCATAGAAAATGGGTTTATGATTTTGTGATAATACTGCGCCTATAGCGACATTGCTAGCATCTGTTGTTAAAGAAAAAATTTTTTTTAAGTTAGGGTAAATTAAAATTGGGTCTGATGTAATAAGAAGTTTTAAATTTTTCAAATGCTTCTAAATATTCCACTTTTTTTTTTATATATAGCGGAACCTTTCTTTAAGTTTCAAGAATTTTCTATAAAATCCACAGACACCTAAAAATTATTTGATCTCTTTTTGGGTTTTTGTCCAAAGAATTCGGTTTCTTTTTTCATAAATTCACATTTGTCAAGTTGAAGTTTAAGATTAGCTTCTCGAAGTTTTGAAAACTCCCTTTTGGGGACAATACGTGCTTCTTTAATGAAGAAAATACAATTATGTCATCCATATAAACAAGGCAATGCTGGTATATCAAATATTCTAATAAATTGTTTATGCAACGTTGGAAAGACAGGCGCATTTTTTAGACCAAATGGCATTCGTGTGTATTCGTAATGTCCATTTTTGGTTGAAAAAGCTGTTTTTAAAATGGAATTTTCATCCATTTGAATTTGATGAAAGCCTTTAGCAATGTCAATTGACACTTTCCAAGTTTAGTCTATTACTATTCGAGATTTCCTTTTCCATGTACTGAATAACACTGATTTCAAATAAAATGTTATTTAATTTAGTTTTTTCTTCTTTATTAAGGTGATTTTTTCCATTTATTATTTTCTTCATTATTTTCTTCAAGTCATTATTTATTGCAAAGGTAAAAGATTTATCCTCAGATAAAGGTGGACTGAGTTAATCTTCCAATGTTTCCATTTCGGTATTCTCGAAATTTTCGTGATTATATATCATGGAAAAATCAAATCCGCTTAAAGAGACTGTTTCTCAACAGCAATTAATTATTGCTTCACATTCTTCTAAATAATCGCTTCCTATCAATATGTCTTATTTTTGGGAAAAATTGTGAACCCAAAATGGTTGATCGATCGGACAAAGTTTACTTGATTTGAAATTTACGGACTTATTTAATTTAATTACACCATTAATTGTATGCACTTCTAACGTTTTTAATGTTTGTGGAAAATTTAAATAGTTTTCTTTTATTAGGTGGAGTGAACTTCCTGTATCTATTAAACATTTAAGCGATCGTTAATAGTAATTCTGATTTCTATTTCTTCTATTGGGTCCGAGGCTATTTGATAAAAATTTTCGATTTCCATTTTAGATTGATCGCTTGAATATTCACGATGTCTTTTCACAGGTTTGTTAGAATTAGTAGCTTGTAAAGAAGATTGTGGCTGCTGATAATTCATAGGATTCTGAGCTCTACCTTGATTTAAGTTTTGATGCAATTCCTGTCGAAATTGTTCTTGATTGAAATTATTTGGTTGTCTATAGTTACTTTGCTGATTATAATTTTGTTGGTTATTATTATTATAATAAGAATTATTTCTTTTGAAATTATTATTTCTTTGATAATTTCTGCAATCTTGTCCGTTTTGATTTTGTATTATGTTGTGATTTAATTTTATCAGAACCAGATTCATAACAATCTTCTTGTTGTGCTACTTGTTAAGGTTTACTAGCTTTAGTTATATCGTGCCTGGCTTATGTCATGAATAACCTGTCAGGAAGATTTCTCATTATTACATCTTTTACAGTATTATTCATGGCATTAGTATAATTTATTGTATTTAAATTAATGTTTTCTAGCGACAATTTGTTTGAGTTTTGTGCTCATCGATGAGAGCAACCCTTAGATCGGGCCAATTGGTTGCTGCTGATAGCTGGGACACTCGCTGGGCATCTCCTGATAATTCCATCTCAATTGCACTGAAGAAAACAGATGTTTGACGTGGATCAGTTGATGGATACAAATTTAAAATGTATTCGATCCGTCTGATGAATGCACTTAATTCTCCGGCGTTTCCATTAAAAATGGGAACTTGCCTAATCTGGCCCAAAGCCTGATTAAGGTGTAGCTCGGAGAGTAACTGTTGTGTTGTGTACTGTTTGTGTTTCTTATTTATTTCGGTAGCGGTCACACTATGAAAGCGGGCTACAAGTTCAAAGTAACACCAATTTATTTTAGGTTTTTATGATTTGTATATTTTCGCTAGCCGTCACACTGCGAAATGTGGGCTACAAATGAAAATAACACGTAAGTTCTTTTGCGGATGTGAATAGTGATTAACACTCGCGGTAAGTATTATAGCTGCAGTTGCATTAGCATAAAATACTTGAACGATGTTCTATGATCTCGATTGATCACTGGTCACTTTTACACATCCTGTATAATTCATGTAGAATCTTAAGTTTGAATTTTTTGAAGTCAGTGAACATTTCGGCGCCCCCGGGTGGACTGTAATATATTATTCAATTAAAAAGCAACACAAAAAAAAGTGACAGTGACACAATATATGTATTGACACAATATACATATAAAAAAAAAGAGGGGTGCTCGCGACGGTTGTGGTGAATAAAAATAAAAAAAACTCCGCGTCGTGAAACAAAAGGGAAGGATTCGTCGTACTGGAAGGATTCGTCGTCCCCATGCCTTGCACCTGCATCGACTGCAAAAGGAAAGTGGCCGCAGGATTAAAGGATCCGAACGCAGAACCACAGGTATTTGTGCAAAAAATAGAAAGTCGAGAAAAGACAAATTAAATCCGTCTTGTGCTGGAATATTGCACCCTCCTTTCAATTCTTGGCGCATACGTACGAACAAAAGATAGGTGAGCTAAAATAAATAATAAAGTATATAGCTATAAACATTTCATTATAAATATATGTATGACAACATAAATGTAGTGCCTGTGGACAAAATCAAAAAAACATATATATGTATATTATCTGCAATCACTGTCGCCCCCTACCCATCGTTCTTGATTATACAAATTTGACAAATAAATTTTAAATGCAGACAAAATTATTTTATTTATTACAGATAAAATAAATGTGCATAAATATTTGGTGTAGATGCAACGGTAATATAATCGTTTTCGCTTCCCACCGATATCCGCTGTTGTATGTATGAATGTACGTATTTGTATTTTTTTGCGCATTTAGTTTAACGAAACGCCAAGTGACGCGCTACCCTACAACTAGGTTGGGTATATTGTTTTCGGTGTCATTGGCGACCAACTATTTTAATGTGTACTCTGTGCCTCGACTATCAAATTATTCGACTATCAATTAATTAATCAATTTCGATTTTTTGGTTAAATTTAATAAATACTAATAATAATATTAATAATTATATTTTTTATAAAATGGAGAGTAATAAACAGAAACTTAATTCCACGACTCTTATTGATTTAAAAACAAGATTAAATGTAAAAGCATTCGCCGGTTGGAGAAACAATTGGAAGCTGGATCACTTCCACTTCCAAACAACACCGAGTTAGAGTGCAGGCTTCCGGTTATAGATGAGACAATTTCTAAAGCAAATGAGTTGCAAGACCAGATCGAGCCATTGCTCGATGAATTGGATGATTTCGGAGCCGAGTTGGAAGAATTAGCAATAACAAACAAGGCAAGGATTATGTCCTTATGTAATGCCTTTCTTTCAACTGAAGACTCCCGTCCAGCTACTGCAATTTCTGCAGCCCCAACTCGAGCTCGACTTCCCAGTTTGGCATTACCAAAATTCAGTGGAAATTATTCTGAGTTCAAAAATGTTATTTTTCTTTCTAAAGTCTTTTCGAGACATTAGTCGACAAAGATGTGGACATTCCTGTTATCGAAAAATTTAATCATTTAATTTCTTGCCTCTCTGGTGAGGACTTAGGAACTATTAAGGCATTCCAGGTCACCGAGAGTAATTATGACAAAGCTATCGCTAGTCTAAAAAGAGTTTATGAAAACGAATATCTCATCTTTGCGAACCAAATAAGTCAACTGTTCAGGCTTCCGAAAATTTCCCAGCCGTCTGCGTCGTCGTTGAGGGGTCTCATCGACACTGTGTTATCAATTTATAGCCAAACGTTGTTTTCTGTCGCTCGAGAGAAGATTATCTCGAGATCCGAACTTAAAGAAAATGTACTTGGAATTTATGGAAGAATACGAATCCCTCGGCCATATGTCCCGTGCAAGCAATGATGATCTTGCTTCTCCACCAGTGTGTCTTACGGCCTCAAAGTACAACGATCAAACTACGAGTCGTTTTTGATGAGTCCTGTAAGACATCCACACAGAAGTGTTGAAATGAGATGGTGGGTCCAACAATTTAGAAGAGCTCTTTCTTAAAAGACTTTACTCAACTCTTTTTAGGTTTCGGCTAAACAAATTCAGAAGTTGGTCTTCATTGGATTCGTTCCCATCCATCGTCGTTGTCAACGTTCAAATAGAGTTGCTGAGATTCAAGAGTGGTCAGAGGATAGCACGTGGTGGCATATACCAACAAAAGAACCCGGCAGATATTGTGTCAAGAGCTGGAGATGTAAAGGAAACGGTAGAATCGTTCTGGTTCACAGGTCCATAGTTTTTAACGGAGACGGAAGATAAGTGGCCAACGAGTCCCCGTTTTGAACCGTCACCAGAGATTTTGCAGATAGAAGCAAAGAAGAATGCGGTCGGACTGACCGCATTGGTCTCCACCTCATATTTGGAACTAAAAGAAGGATTTTCCTCTCACTTAAAACTGCTGCGAGTGTTCGTTTACATGGTCCGCTTTATAATGAAGTGTAAAAAATTAGTAGTTACTTCTGATAGTGCACCTTCAAATATCAAGAAGCTTTTAATAAAATTGTTCAGATAGTCCAAGAGCACGAGTATCAACAGGAAATTAAAAATATTCGAAAAAATCTGGTTGTTAGCCCAAGCCTACAGAAGCTATGTCCGATGGTCCATAAAGCCACTCAGGCTGGGCTTACCTTTTCGTTGTTGCAGATCGGGAGGCGACTAGCTAATGCTCCTATTTCGTACGATGCCAAGTTTCCAGTATTGTGGACGAAGCGCTCTCAATTTGTTCAGAGCTACGTCCGATACTTGCACGAGTTAAATTTTCTTGTGGGTCCACGAGCACTGGTGAGTCTTTTGCGACAGCGCGTTTGGATAGTAAACGCGCAGGAAGTCTGCAGTCAGATAGTACGGTCATGCATACGCTGTTTTAAATGCAAGCCTCATCTGATGACTCAAATCATGGGAGATTTACCCTTAGATCGAGTCCGTGCTCCCCGCCCATTCTCCATATGTGGCGTGGATTTCTGTGGCCCTATTGAGACGACATTGAAAATTCGTGGTAGGCCACCATACATGTCCTACATTGCCCTGTTTGTTTATTTTGCGTCCAAAGCAGTACATTTAGAAGTAGTTTCCGATTTGTCATCTGATTCCTTTTTATTGGCATTTCCAAGGTTCGTTGGGCGCCGAGGATGTCCGCAGATCGTGCACTGCGACAACGCGACGAACTTCGTCGGAGCGAGTCGCCACTTCGCGGCACTGCGGCACCAAATCGAAGACGAAGCGGACGAGCTGCGGCATTTGAATTTGCATTCATACCGCCGCGGGCTCCGCACATGAGCGATGGGCAGCGCGAAGTTGACCGCAGAGTAGCTGCAGGCCGTCCTTGTTGGAGTCGAGGCCGTCCTGAACTCGAGGACCCTGGGCGCCCTCAGTCAGGACCCAAGCGACGGCGAGGCGTTGACTTCCGGGCACCTGTTGACAGGCGGGCCGCTCATCGCCCCACCAGCACCACGGACCCTGGACTAGCAGGGTCTAACGTGCTTGCGGCGATGGCGGCTTGTTTCGTCAATTAAGCAAAGGTTTTGGCAGCGATGGTCCCTGGAGTACGTCTTGGGCCTACAGGTGCGGTCGAGGTGGCAGCGGGAGCAGGAGGACGTCCTGGTCGCCGAGGGACGTCGAGACTCACGCCGCGCGGACGGAAGGGCAGGGTCGCCATCGTTAGGACTAGTTTAGGAGCGGTCTTTGAGAGCAGTCCACAAACTGGCGAGACAGCCAGTGGTTAAAGCCTGATGGAGGCCTTCAACGGGGCCGGTGTAGAATTTTAAGTTTGAATTTTTTGAAGTCTAAAAAGTCTCTAGTATAAGTTAGCATAGGGCGGAGCGGGAGCGCAAGAAAAGCTCACTTGCGCTCTCTCGTGAATTCGCCCCGCTTCGCCGCAATAGATAAGCTAGGCAAGCTAGGCTTAAGTTAGTTGTTAAATATAATCGAATTTGTAAAGTGAAAGCGAGTGCACGCATTTTTGTTCTTTGATCGTAGTGCTTTTAAAATGTACAGCCACCCTTTTGTTTCGGTGAAAGATATTGAAAGAGATAAACTTATCTCAGTGAACATACCCTACCGACTGCGCCAATTAAATATTTTTTCCAAAATAGTTTGAAAAAAAAAAATATTTTTATTGGAGTTCCGTTTTTAATACAGTGTGATATAAAGCTGCTTAGACTTTAGAATATCAGAACTTTAGAACAGGCTTAACTTTGCGGCTCTAAATTTTTTTTTTAGGCTATATCATATCTTACCATCCGTTTTTTGTTCGAATGGCTTTAAAAACTCCTCTTGTGAGTACCAACTCGGATCTTATAGTTCAAATTACTGCCAAGGAGTTTATGGTCGGTTACCCGTCAGCGCTGTATATATATAGCTATATAGCTATCACCAATCATAACCATTTTACTGTTTGCATACCCTAGTCTAGCAAAAAAATGGCTATCATTTGCCGTCGACAGCTTTCACATGCCCAAAATTTCAGGCAGGATATGAGCCACGCTGTCTTTTGAGATGCCTACTGTCTCAGCTATCTCGCGCATCTTCAATCGGCGGTCTGCCAATACGAGATCGTGGATTTTTGTTATCCTCCGTGGTAGCCGTTTTCGGGGCACCTGGGCGTGGCACATCAAAAACCGACGTGCGACCACGTTCAAACACGTTGAACCAATCGGGCGGTGAGTCTAAGTACTTATCGGACTGCCATCGTAATAATATAAGCTGCCACTTAACTGCAAGGGTATATTAACTTCGGCTCCGCCCGAAGATAGCTTTCCTTTCTTGTTAAGTCTTATATTGATCTGATTGGATGTGCTAGGAGTCGCACCAGAGAACCTTCCGGGTCAAATAATGCGACGTTTTAACCATTCAACTATTGTCCAAATCGCAATACCCATGTAATTACCAGGTGTCTTTATAACAAAACTTAATAAAAACAAAAATTAATGAGTAATAAAACAAAAATAGTTCAATTCTCGAACACGGCTCGAACCCGGGACCCTTAACACATCAGCCAAGAACTCTACCGTTGGGCTATCTCTGACAAGGTTTCGCGCGAAAATTTTTTCAACTTCAGTTGTTGCTCCGTGCTACTTTAAAACTCTTCCAAAAACATGAGCGCTCTCTGGATGTAGAGTCGATTGAAAAGCGCTTCCAGTGATGAAATCAAGAAACTGCAAATTGTTTGGGATATTTTTTTTGGCGTGCGGTTGCCGCCATGAGGAGCGTCATCAGCTGTTTGTTAATTGTTTTGGTGTATTTTTTTCCGAGTGCGGTCGCGGCCAGTGGCCTGTTCTTCATAAAAAACTATTTATTTAAATTAAATAAATTAAATGCATTATTTATATTTATTTTTTTGTTTTTTCCGTTCGCAAGCAAATAATTTATGTATTGTTTTGAATATGGACCTTAGCTTCACAGCCAGCACCATGGGTAGCTCATATAAAAAGGATCGTTAGAGCAAATTTTGAAAAAAAAATGTTCTTGAAAAAAATGGCTTTTCAGTGTATTTTTTTTCTTTCGATTTAGACATTTGATCTTAAAGAAAGTGAAAATAATATTTGAAAAACCTTTTTAACAAAATATAGCATGTTAAGTTAGGTGAATTGGTTGTAAAGTTATGCGTTTTTAAAATTTAAGAGTCTTTTTAATTTTTTAAGGTAACCTTAAGTAATTAAAAAAAAATCGTAAAACAAACGTTGCTTATATTTTAGTGTCTAACATACTTAAATTTTTTCAAAATTTTAAAAGCTAAAATAAGGTACTTTTTTCGGAGAAAAACTTGAGAAACTTTTTCATGGTTGTGGTACCGGCGGCAAAACCATCAACAGCTTTCGCACCCCACAAATGAAATAGGAACAAAATTGTATAGTAAAAATTGAAACTTTATTTAAAAACAAGAATGGAAAGTTAACTTCGGGCGGAGCCGAAGTTGATATACCCCATAAAAAGTACCATCCTTCTAACTTAAAAAACAACAAAGTTATGGCATTTCCGATCAATCAGTTATAAGACAGCTATAGGATATATTTATTTATTTATGAAGAGCTACCAAGTAATTTAAAATTAAGAGGTAGCGATGATTTTGAGCAATGGCAACGGGGGGCCTTCAGCTCGGTTTTTACAATAAAAACATGATTACTATTTTATTTATACATTTTGGCTAAATTAGAATTATCTTAAATGAGGTGATATAAGTTTGTGTTTTTTAGAAATAGTATTATTTTTAATATGTTTGGTGATGTAGGATTTGAGATGGATTCAAGTGAATTGGTGTTTTTAAATATTAGCTGTCTTTGGCAGTTTAGTGACTTTAGTGGCGGTTTAGTTAGTCAGTAAATGAGTAATTGATAAGGCATCGTTGGTATCATTGCAGAGCGAACAGGTCCCGATTTGAGTTGGGTCCATGTAAGGTGTATGTGTAATTTTTGTGTGTCCAAGCCTGAGTCTTGTTATTATTTCCTGGTCTGTACGTGATCGATGGGTGAATGTTTTTGGTAATTTGCTGGGAGTTGAGTTGGGGATAGTTAATTGCTTGGTACCAGCTTGAAGTTTTGGATATGTTTGATTTCATATTCGAGATGGCTGTAAGTGATTTTGATTTCAAGTTTTCGATGGCTGTAAGTGGTTGTCTTGTGGCGTTTTGTTTGCATTAAATTGCAACTAAATGGCAACTAAATATTTCTTCGAATCACATATGAGCGTGACTGCATATTCATTTCCTCTCTCAGACTTAGGTAATGGTCCAATCGTATCCACTATCACTCTGTCGAAAACCTTCATTGGGGTTTCAGTAATGGTTAGAGGAGTCTTAGTGTTTTTTGTTATTTTGGCTTTTTGGCATTTTCGGATGTACTCAGTTATATCACGAGTTATACCTTTCCAATAATAATGTATTTTGACCTAGGCCAAGGTTTTTGTAATGCCAGTGTGACCTCCTTGTATTGGATCATCATGTAATGTAGACAATATAGCTTCTTTCTCTTTAAAATTTGTTATTGTGGTCACCGGGTTGAGTAGCGCTACTCTTAATGTTTTCAATATTTTATTGACCATCACTTTAAAATTATCTATTGAAATTTTTTCAAAGATATTTTCCCACGGTGCCATTTTCAATTGGCGAATATTTAAAATACTGCCTCCTTGTTCAAGTTGTCCTAAGTCAATATTTCCATTAGTATATAAATCACCAATATCTATTCTTGCTATAATTTTCTTACCATGTTTAAAGAAACATAGCATATCTTTTATATGCAAGGTCACTACTTTAGGTACTTCGTCCTTATTAATGACTTCGTGGGCTGACAAGCTTTTTCTGTAGATTGCCTTGGCACTTCTACTTCTTTGTTTCCTGTGCAGGATTTTTGTCTACTTTGATACCTGGAAGTGACTTTCAGGACTTTATTATGTCATTTTTTTAATTCGGATATTGTTATCCGTGACAGAACGTCTGCTACGAAATTGTCCTTGCCCCTTAGGTACTCTACTGTAAAATTGTGTTCCTCTAATTCAAGTCTCATACGTGTTAATTTTGAATTTGGGTTTGTCATTGAAAACAAAAATGTTAGTGGTCTATGGTCTGTTTTTACTAAAAAATGTTTTCCGTATATGTATGGTCTAAAGTAAATTATTGCCCAATGAATGACAGTTAACTCTTGTTCCGTTGTACTCTTGTTACTTTCCCCTTTTGTAAATGCTTTCGATGCATAGGCAACTGAAAGTTGAATTCCATTGTGGTCTTGTGTTAGCACTGCACCACAAGCTTTCTTACTTGCATCTGTGATTATAAAAAATTATTTTGTAAAATCTGGGTACTGTAAGAGAGTTGGTTTTACTAGTTGAGCTTTGAGATATTCGAATGCATTTTGACATTCATCAGTCCATTCAAATCGTCTAGCACCGTCTGAGTCATGAGGTACTGGATATTTTAATATGACATCAAACTTTGTGACGTCTGGTAAGATTCCTTTATCTGTCCATTTATGTGACTTCATGCATGAAAAATGAGCATTTTTCAGGATGTAATTTTAAGTTGTATTTCCTACAACTGTTTTTCGGAACAACTAATTACTACCCTGCAGTACCAGAATTCATGAAGGAAAATATTCCCCAGCGTTAGAGAGGGACACACTGAGAAAAGAGTGAGATGCAACGTCTCTAAAAACAATAGAAAATGCAAAGACAGTCGATGAGAGAAAAAAATGCTCTCAGCAAAGTAAGTGAGCGGAGAGGGAGAGCATTTTTCGTATGTTTTCTTTTAAACGCGTGGTCTTTATTCATCACCATTTTCTTGTCATAGTTAATATTTTGCGCGGAAATTTTCAACCCCATGGTTCAATGCTTAAGATGTCTGCCTGTTAATCTTAGAGTCGTGGGTTCGATTCCCACCAGAAATGTTTTATTATGAGTAGTTTTTTGTTTATTTATTTATTTTTTTTTTTGTATCGCAGTTTCAATATAAAATACTATATTTATTCTTTTTTTTTAAGTGGGGATTTAAAATAAATTGGGATTGTTTTATACATGCAAATTTTTAGTGGTATTGTAGTTAGTCGCAATCTACGCGCGATTCCTTGATAGCTTAATATATTAAATCATCCTTATAAAGGAATGCTTGCTATGGTTTAAGTCCAGAGAATGCAATTGTCATCATTCTTTGAAATGAATTTGTCGCTGTTTTTAATCCAAAAGGTAATTGCGTGAAGCGATAAGAGCCATTGCTCATTGAAAAAGAACTTATATCCCTAGATTTTTCGTCTAGCTCTATCTGATGGAATCCTGACATTAAGTCAAGGCAAGAAAAATACTTAGCTCTTCATAGTCGATCAAATATATTGTCGATCCTAGGAAGAGGGTATTTATCAGGCAATAATTTTTTATTAATTTGACGATAGTCAATTACTAATCGCCATTTCTTTTCATTATTTAATGACTTTTTAGGTAAGATTACTTTTTAGGTTTTATGACTTTTTAGGTACCAGTATTCGGTCCGAGGAGTTTGTGGGATGACTCCTAGGATGCCTAGCTTAGGGCTACCGAACGGGTCGCAGGTTGCGGATAGCGAAAGGCCTTCAAGGATTCCACTGCAGGCCCTCCTCGAGGATCCTCCTCGCAAATAAACAGCCCCGAACAGCTAGCGGGTATCCTCGCCGTAAGCGGTGCCGACGATGCGCTTGTGTTGCCGCCTCTAAAAAGTAGCCTCACACACTTCCCTTCCTACACAAGTTACCTAGCCACCTCCCTTCCCAAACACCATCTCACACCGGGAGGGACTGTGTCAGCCGACCCGTGCCGAGAATCAGCCTGGCTGGGGGCCCGGTATATAAACTCTGCCCAGTCTCAAACGGAGGGCTCAGGGTACCTGGCGACCCCTGTTCTAATAAGCCTTACCCGGGCGTCGCGGATCTCCGCCCGGGTGGACCGTCCCTTCTCCGCAACTCGTTGGAACAAACTATGGAGCAAAATACAATAACAAATAGCACAAAAACAATCAAGGAGTCGGTATCTCCCAAAAAACCCGAAAAAATGGCATTGACGAGTGAGTCTGGCCAAAAGTCGACGATGGTGCAGATGGCGAGTGAGCCCTCCCGTCCGACCAAGTTAGCTTGGCAGGGTCCGGGCCGACCTCACCCCAAATCTGGGGGTTGCCAAAGGCAAGCCACCCACTACCGCCACCATGACGGCATCTCCCGGCCCAAGTGCCATGATGCCGCCTTCAGGAGCGGTAAAGGGCAGCGAACCCGAAGCGGCCAACAAGCCTGGTCAAATCAGGCATACCTATGCCGATAAAAGAACGGCAGGGCAGATCCTGCGCAGCCATGGCAGATCCAAGTCGGAGAAGACTTCCGCGGAGTGGCTCAAGGTGGAATGGACCAAAGGAGTTCTTCCTCAATATGGCAAGACGCCGACACCGCCAGCTCCAAAAAAGGAGCCAAAACCACATCCCTAGAGGGAAAGGTCCCAGGACGCGCCGCGAGGACCAACGGCAAAGCGGTTGCGCCCACAGCCGAAGAGGTCCTTCGCAGAGATCGCGAAAAGTCGCATCTTGCTAGGGGTTATAGACAGGGGTAACCCCGACGGCTAAGTCCCCAGGGATAAGTGGAGATGGGTGGAAGCAGCCCTGGCCGCGAAATGTTTCGAGCTCCTGGCCAAGAAACCAGGCCCCCCTCCTGTCTGTAAAGACGTGGGGTGGTTCCAAGGCTGCGTGAAAGTGATAGCCTGCGACGACGAGAGGTCAGCAGAGCTTTACAAGGCTGCGGTAGGGGAGCTTGAAGAAGTCTACGAGGGCGCCAAGCTTGTTGCGCTGAGCTGGCGGGACGTCAATAGTAGACCAAGAGCAAGGATCTGGATCTCGGCCTCCATAAAGGAACCGGGCCAGATTCTCACAATGCCACAAAGATGCAACCCGCATCTTCCCACGACGGACTGGCATGTGGCGAAGGTGGAGGAGATGGAAGGGCCAACGAACCAGGCGGTCCTCATTATAAATAAAGAAAGTCTAGCTCCCATAGAGGCTGCTCACGGGGAACTAAACTTTGGTTTCAGCTCCAGTTCCTCAGGAGGAACTGGCCTCCGAGATAGAGGCCTCAGATATAGAGAACGGCTACAGCACCGATGCGTCGGTGTAAAATCTAATAGGCAATTATATTTTTTGATAAAATCTAATCCTAAAATTCCATCACACGGTTTTGAAAAAGTTGAATCGACAATCACAGCGGACGGCCGTCCGCTAGGTGGCGACATGCATGCCCTGCTTGTAGCAGGCGCGTGAAGATACTATATAGAGCCGAAGAATTAAAAATTTTCTGTGTGCGTTCAATCTGAATGAGTGATATACCAAATGAAAAGTATTGTTTTCATTAGAGGGATTTAATTCAAACATTGGCCAAAAGTAGATTGGCTTGGGAGAAATTTGCGTAAATGTAAAACGCTTTCGATTCACTAAATTGAAGATAGTGGGGACACTGGTTTCACCAGACAATATATATTTTTATATACGCAGAATTACTTTCTACTCCAAAATACGCGTCGATTGGTACCTCAACCATTCCGATCCGACATTTCTTTCAAAACTTATTCAGGAAAAACGATTTTTAAAGAATTTCCCAAATGAAAATGTTTTTAAAATTTTACTCCGAAAAAATGTTCCGTCCGCGATTGCCTTATTTTGTTTTTCAATATTTAGAAAAAATTTGAGTATGTAAGTTACCAAAATCCAAGCAACGTTTGTTCTAAAATTTTTTTTAAATTACTCATGGTTACCTTAAAAAATTAAAAAGACTCTTAAATGTAAGAAACGCGTAACTTTTAAACCAATGAACCTAACTTCACATGCTATATTTAGTTAGAAAGGTTTTTTTAATATCTTTTTCGCTTCCTTTAGGTTCAAATGTCTGAATCGTTAGAAAAAAAAAATACACTGAAAAGAAAATCTTTTTTTTCAAAATTGGCTCTAACGATCCGATTCATATTGCATATAGAGATAGCCCTTGAGACAACGCAACTTTTGATATATCATTCATATCTGGGAAAAGTCGCTTACTCAAGATGTAGTTCGATAAGTTGAGCTACCCATGGTGCTGGCTGTGAAGCTAATGTCAAACCAATACATAATGTCAATACCAATACATATTCAAACCAATACATAAACTTTACGATTGCCGATTGGCTTTTTCAAGTTTGCGAACATAAAAAATAAAACAATAAATAGAAATAATGCATTTAATTAATTTAATTTAAATAAACAGATTTTTATTAAAAAATGGTCATTGGCCGCGACCGCACTCTCCCAAACAATTTACAAACAGCTGATGGCGCACTCCAAAAAAAATATCCCAAAAAATTTGCAGTTTGTTTTTTTCACCACCAGAGAGCGCTCGTGTGTTTGGAAGATTTTTAGAGTAGCACAGAGCAATAACTGAACTTTAGAAAATTTTCGCGCGAAACCTTGTCAGGGTTAGCCCAACGGTAGAGTTCTCGGCTGCTATGTAAAGGGGTATAGGGTTCGAGCCGAGTTCGAGAATGCAACTATTTTTGTTATTTTTTATACCCTTGCAGAGGGTATAATAATTTTGGTCAAAAGTGTGCAACGCAGTGAAGGAGACATCTCCGACCCTATAAAGTATATATATTCTTGATCAGGATCACCTCCTGAGTCGATATAAGCATGTCCGTCTGTCCGTCTGTCCGTCTGTCTGTCTGTTTCTACGCAAACTAGTCTCTCAGTTTTAAAGCCATCGACTTGAAACTTTGCACACATCCTTCTTTCCTTTGCAGGCAGTATATAAGTCGGAACGGCCGGGATCGGTCAACTATATCCTATAGCTGCCATATAACTGATTGATCGGAAATTCCATAACTTCGTTGTTTTTCAAGTTAGAAAGATGGGACTTGCTGTGGACTCCTCTTTTAGCAGACTTATTCGATCTGCCAAATTTCATAAGGATCGGCCGACTATATCCTATAGCTGCCATATAACTGATTGATCGGAAATGCCATATCTCTGTTGTTTTTTAAGTTATAGGGTTGGGACTTACTGTGGATTCTTCTTTTAGCAGACTTATTCGATCTGCCAAATTTCATAAGGATCGGCCGACTATATCCTATAGCTGCTATATAACTGATTGATCGGAAATGCCATAACTTTGTTGTTTTTTAAGTTAGAAGACTGGGACTTTGTATGGATTCTACGTTCGGCAAACTAATTTGATCTGCCGAGTTTTATAAGGATCGGCCGACTATATAAGATCCGATATATATCTAATAATATACGCTGCCACATATCTGCAAGGGTATATCAACTTCGGCTCCGCCCGAAGTTAGCTTTCCATTCTTGTTTTTTTTACTTATTAATTTTTGTGTTTATTAAGTTTTTTTGTAAAAACCTTGTATTTACGAGACACCAAGGGTAATTTGATATTCGAAAAACGAAATTCTTGATGGTTTCTGAGTGCGGTGACAAACGTTCATGCAACACCCAAAATATCTATCATATAAAAACAAGAATGGAAAGCTAACTTCGGGCGGAGCCGAAGTTGATATACCCTTGCAGATAGGTGGCAGCTTATATTATTAGATATCGGATCTTTTATAGTCGGCCGATCCTTATAAAACTCGGCAGATCAAATTAGTTTGCCGAAAGTAGAATCCATACAAAGTCCCAGTCTTCTAACTTAAAAAACAACAGAGATATGACATTTCCGATCAATCAGTTATATGGCAGCTATAGGATATAGTCGGCCGATCCCGGCCGTTCCGACTTATATACAGCCTGCAAAGGAAAGAAGGATGTGTGCAAAGTTTGAAGTCGATAGCTTTAAAACTGAGAGACTAGTTTGCGTAGAAACAGACAGACAGACGGACATGCTTATATCGACTCAGGAGGTGATCCTGATCAAGAATATATATACTTTATAGGGTCGGAGATGTCTCCTTCACTGCGTTGCACACTTTTGACCAAAATTATAATACCCTCTGCAAGGGTATTAAAATATAACTTTATTTATTTTCAATTTTATTCTAAGTACAAACTTATATTTTACTTTGAAGATACACCGACTTTATCATAAGGGAAAGTATCAAACTGTAAACTTCTGAAGCTATTATGAGTAACTCGTTAGTTGGTTAGAGAGTATGGTTTATATAGGGATCGGATTCGTTCCACATTGAGGAAGCCGAGAGGGCTGCTTAGGGATCTTGGCTGATCCATGATTCTCTTTCTTTAATTACTCTTACAAGACAAGTGCGTTCGTTCTCTTGAATGTACTGGTTTTTTTATGACATTTGAAATTTGATTTTATGTCTGGCATCCAAAATTTGTTATTGATTTCGGACGTGGGAACGTGTCAGAATTTTGGGGTTGGTATTCGGTTGTTTAGTCTAGTAGTCTAGGGTTCCTTATTTCGTCTTTTACGATTTCTTTTAGACTCTGACTTTTGTCTTTAATTGCTAGGCTTGCTTGTTACTAAGGGTGTCTCGGGTATGAGTAAGATCGAATGATCCTCGAATCGTAATGGGAGATTGGTTTATTAGTAAATATGCATATAGTGCATGTGATTGTGTATGTGGTGTGGATGTAGGCATATACATAGGCTTACTAGCTACTTGCTTACTTCCCCAAACTTTGAATCTTGCCTGTCCTCAGGAAGAAATTTTTGGTTATAGTGTTAGATTTTCTTCTGTGTTAATTTGAGTTGGAATATAATCAATTACAATTTTAGGTGTGTTTTCGTTTTGCTTAGTATACTTTACAATAAATCGTTTAGGAATATTTTTGAACTTATAGATAAGATACATTCTTATTCTTAAGATTATAAGTACAAGCGATGTTATGCAACTTATTTGGAATACACTACAGTATTTAACATGGGAATTTATTATTTCTTTAGTTTGAATGTAAACGAGTGGTTCCAATTTTGTTACATTGTTACTGGCATAAATAGTTTGTGTATAATCTGACATAGTATTTGATAATATAAACTCATCTATTTGAATAGAACAATTCATAATTTTGATGATATTATTTCGTTGTATAGATACTTCTTTGTTAATGCAAGCTTGATTTATAATTGTTTTTGGAATATTTCAAGTAAGTAATATGTTGGGTTCAACATAGTTTAACTGAAAGTTCTTATGAGTTTTTACGTATTTGCATTCTGTTGTTTCTTGCTTAATTATACCTATGATGCAATTGTCGAATATTATTTTTCCCGTATTCTTACTATATACTTTGTTTTCAAAAATATAAAATTTGTCAAAAGTGTTTTCTGTTAAAATATTATTATATTCATCTGGATATGGAATTATTTCATACACAGGTGTGTTAATCATTTCATTTGGAATATGGGAAATAATCAGAATATCATTAATGTCTTTTCTTAGCCAAGTTGATGTTTTAATTTTTAATAATCTCTCAGAATTCACATGTATTAAATAATCATGTTTTAAAAGTTTTGGGTTAAAAATCCCTAATCTGGTTAACTGCATTCCTAATTCAATGTCCTCAATATATTCTGTAAATTGCTGTAAATTAAAGATTAAAACTGATATCTGTTGTTCTTTTTCGTCATCCTCTTAAAGTTGATTTATTACAGTAATACCGTTGTTAATAACATCAATTATTTGATTTAAATCATGATTTTGAATTGAATTTTCTGCTAAAATGTTTCTAACGGTGAGTGTTTGGAATGAGTGTCTATCTCATAGTCATGTCGGTTTTCAATTAACTTATTTTTCTTTATTTGTTGTCCTGCATTTTTACATTTGGAGTTCCTGCATATAAGAATATGTCTGTTGAGGTACGGTCAGTCGTATTGTGTTTAGTTTTATGGTTGTATATGTAAAGAATTTTGTATATCGGTCTTCTATATCTTGTTCACTAGTTATAATTCTTAATTTTTCGTTCAATTTTCTATGGAATCTTTCTATGTCTGACCCACCATTTTTACTGGTTGTAACGTTTATATTAACACCTTCTGATTCTAACCAATTCTTTAATGCTATGCAAATTAAGTTTTCCCGAAGTTTATTTTTTAAAAAAATTTATTTTTATTTCTTAACTTCACAAACTTCTTAAATCAATTTTTAACTTAGCCGATCAAACGTTTTAACTCCCGAATTATATTATTGATAGCGAATCAGTTCGCTCCAAAACTCCGACTGCCCTTTTTCAATTATCAATTTTCCATCTAACCTCGGCTTAAGAGAGAAAGCTCAAAAAGAGTTATTCGAGGGTGTAAACAATTGTTCTAAGAGACTCTAAGAGAATCGGACAATTAGCTGATGCAATGATTGACTCGTTTGGGAATTTGGCAGACAGGATATGACTCATCCAGCAAAGGTTTCTGCGATTGAAAATAATGTTTATAAATCGTATTAGATTAGTTAGACTATGGGTTGGATAACACTCCCCCTTCTAAGTTGAAGCGTCCCGATTCAAAAGATGGTGCAGAGATGGAGTTTAAATGAGCTGTTAATTCTGCTACGATGCTCTCCTCTTGTTTTTCCTAATTGGGTAAATTGTTTCTTTTAAAAATGTTTCTTAGCCGTGGTTTTATGGATGGACAAATTTTTCTCAGTTTTGAAATTGCTAGCAAAACTAAATATATTGACGTTAGTGTTATTACAATTAGTGTTAATGGTATTCCTGTTTTTTTTTTAATTTGAATAAATGGGTTTAATGTGTTGATGTTTTCAAATGATAGTTCCGAATTGTTTGAGATAATATGTTCGGATATTTTATAATTGTTATAATTATGGGCTGTAATATAATTTAATATCTTATTTTCTATGTTTGTATATGACATGTTATTAATTATTGTGGTGCCATTAAATGTTATAAGATATGATCCTTTTAGGTAGGAATCATTTACAATATTATTTCCGTTTACTAAGATGGCACCTTCTTGAATTATATCTATTGTTTTTTTTTTTTCTCTTATTTTATTACATAATGATTTTTCACCGTTTAAGAGACGAGTAAAACAAGATTTTTCTATATTAAATTATTTATTTCATAATATGTGTTTTCGCATTTAGCGACTTGATTATTTGAAATTAATTTTCCATCGCTATGTGAAATAGCTCTGGCATAGTATATTTCGCATCCATTTTTAATAACTGGATACTTTATATAGATTATAAATAATTCCTTATGCAAGGCAATTTTAAATTCGGAAATATCCATTAAATCCGTGATTACTACAGGTTTTAATTCGTGTTTATAAATTTCCTGAACATCATCATTATTTAGGATTTTGGTATTAAATACATCGATCTTAGCCAATGTTATTGTGTCTATTAAATTTTGTAAATCATAAGTGATCAAATGTAATCGGTGTTTTCTTTCTGTTTTACCATTTTAAAACAGTTCCTAATTCATTAATACCCCTTCTAGTTCTTGTTGGGAGTAGTTGTGATAAAAATAGCTTGATAATTTTTAGATTGTAAGTGATTTCCCAATATAGTTTATCATTGTTAGTATTTTTTATATGATAATATTCTCTTTTTATATGATAATAATGATTTCCTTATAGAAGCTAATATTTGTGACATGAAATAGTTCAGCATAAGAATCATAGGTAAGGACATCTTTATTGTCTTTAAAAAGGAATAAGTCATGGTTTGAATAATCTCTAATTTCGGATGTTGTTGATACTATGATCAGAAATAGTTGTAGTGTGAAAAGCATTGTTACCTGCAAATTAAAAGAGATTTTAAAACTTAATATTATCTTTGTGGATTATTCTATTTCTGTTATTTATTATTACTTTATTTTTCTGATTTTCTTTGACTACTTGTTTCTTGTATCTCGGTTTTAACTTATTTATTTCCCCATATTTTTTTTCGTATATTATTTCTCCTACATTATATGTTTTTTCTTTTGTATTTTTGTTATGTGTGCTAAGCATGTTAGGTTGTGTCTGTTGGAGTATAATTGGGATATTTTTGTGATTTATTTTGTTATTCAAGATATCTGATGGTTTTTCGATAGTTACCGAGTGGATACTTTGATTATATTTTTGGGCTGCTCTTATAATTATTTCTGAATAATCTGTGAGATTATATTCATCTTTTATACACCTAGCAATTTCTGTAAGTGTTGAATGAGCTCTTTCAATTTGTCCGTTAGATATGCTGTGTCTTGGATCAGCGAAATGTATTATTAGACCGCTTCTGTTTACGAACGATCTGAATTGTGCTGATGTGAAACTTGGTTTGGTACCCGTCATAATTATCTTTGCTAACGGATAATGTTGTAAAACTTCTAGGACTTTGTTTTCAATATTAGATTTGTTTTCAATTTCTTTTACGATTAGAAACTTTGAGTATGCGTCGCAGGTAAGAAACATTTTTTTGTCCGCGTAAAATATATCTAAATGAAGATTTTCACCTTCATTAGTTGGTATAGGTGCTTCGCCGATAGGTATTTCTATTGGATGTCTTTGATATTTGTTTTGTTTTGCATATTGTACAATTTTTTTATATTCTTTAAGTTTTATGAATAATTTTGGCCAGTAGTATAATCTATGTATTTGTTTGTAATTCTCATCTAATCCTCTGTGGGCGCGACAATGAGTTTCCTCAATAATTAAGGCTTTATCTTCTTCATTTTCCACGTCTTGAACGAATATTCTTGTAAAAAGAAATTTGTTTACAAAATTTTCTTTCAGAGGATTTTGCAATATATAAAGATCTTCTAAAGTGCAATGAAGGCCAACAGTTATGTTTGGTGGGATAAATTCTTTCAATATTGATATTAAATTTTCTGGAATATCGTATTTAATAATATGCCTTGTATTGTTGAAGACGTATATTGATTCGTGAATTGTATATTTTCCAGTGGAGATCAGCAGTTAGATTTTGAACTGATTGAGTGGTTTTTTTGTATCCTTAATTGAATTTTCAAAGCTGCTTTCCGCTGAATGAATTGTATTATCGTCTGATCTACTATCTGATAAATCTACGTCAGTTAAATTATTAATCTGTATCCTAGACAAAGCGTCTGCCACGACATTCGTTGTTCCTGGTTTATATTTAATTATTGGTGTGAAACTTTGTATAAATGAGTACCATCATTTCATTTCTATGTTAGAGTTCTTGTCTGATATTGAATATCCTAATGGCTGATGATCGGTATGGATCTCCATTCCTACTACTCCGTATAAATAGTTTCTAAGATTTTTTAATGCCCAAACTATAGCTAATAATTCTTTTTTGTTAGTGGCATAGTTTTGTTCAGTTTTATTCAGCGTTTTTGATATGAAGGTTATTGGTTTTCCTTTTTGTGATAATACTGCTCCCAATGCAACGTTTGAAGCGTCTGTGGTTAGGACGAATTTTTTATTGTAATCTGGTTGTATTAGTTCAATTTGATTTGACAGATTTGGTTTAAGTTCATTAAAAACTTTGATGGCTGAATCATCTAATTGTATTATCATTTTTTTGGACATGTTTTTGGACATTTTTTGGATATGTTGTAAGTGGTTTTGCTATATAAGCATAATTGCGGACAAACTTTCTATAATAACTAGTTAGGCCCAGATAACTTCTAAGTTCTTTAATGTTTTTTGGGACAGGATATTTTTGTATTGCTGCTACTTTTTCGGGGTCTGTTTTTATTGCGTTGAATGAAACTACATATCCGAGAAAGCTTGTTTCTTGCGGAATTAAATTTTGATTTTTCTAGAGAAATTTTCATATTTGCTTTCAATAAGATGCTGACTATTTTCTTTAGATCGTTAAAATGATCCTCTATTGAATTTGAGAAAATTATAATATCGTCCATATAAACGTGACAGATTTTTCCAACTTGATCTCTTAGTATGTCGTCCACAGCTCGTTGGAAGATTCTAGGGGCGTTTGTCAACCCGAAGGGCATTCTTAGAAATTCATATTTCCCATTATTTATAGAAAAAGACGTTTTATCTACGTCAGAGTCTCTCATTAGTGGAATCAAACACTGGTGGAACACTGATTCCAAGTCAATTGTTGAAAAAAATTTTGCTTTTCCTAGGTTTGCTAGTATAATGCTTGGGTCCTGCATTGGGTATCTGTCCGGAATAGTATTTTCATGTAATTTTTTAAAGTCGATGACGAGTCTTAGTTTTGGACTGCCATCTTCATTATAAACATTTTTTTGGAACTACAAGGACTGGGGAGTTGTATGGGCTCCTACTAGGTTGAATTATTTTTTCATCTAACATTCTTTTGATTTCTTTATTGACAAATTCGGCGACTGATTGGGCATAGGGGTATTGTTTACTGTATGTATATTGGTCTATCGTGTTCTAAATTTATTTCCCCTATGATATCAGTTCGGAAAGGAATTTGCATATTTATTTTAGAGTGTTCTTTTTTTATATGGTTAACCATTACTTGTCGTAATTCTTCCATTTGTTTTTCAGATTTTAAATAAATATTATTTATATTATCGTTTTAATTTTAATTTAATTTTAATTTTAATTGATTTAATTGAATTTAAATCTTCTGTACTGTTATGATGACCCGTGATAGAAATACTATCATTTGAAGAGTCGGGTTTTATACTACCTATTTCATCGTTAACTGAATCCGATTTGGATACTTTTATCTTGTTGAAATATTTATTTATCATGAATTCGTTGAGAGAATGGTTGCCTTTTTCCTCGGTGTGCGAATTTTTTTCGAAACACACTTTATTATGATAAAGTAATTTTTCCTCTTTTCCATGATAGCATATAACACCCTTCTTCGTGTCAATTATTGCCCCTATTTTATTTAGTAGGTTATAGCCGACTAACAAGTCAGTTTCTAACCCTTCGATTTCATAAAAGATATGTTTAATATTGAAGATTGTTATTATTTGGTAGTATTTTATTATAGAAAAACCATTGACTGTTGATATTTTTTTATGTATGGGGAGCTCGATTTTATTTAAAAAGATCCCACTTTTTATATAACAGGCCGTTGCGCCCGTATCGATTAATACTATAAATATCTTATTGTACTTTTTATTAATTCGTACTAGATAAGGAAGGTTTGCTCTTGTCCCTCTTCTATAAAATAATCCTCTTGAATGTTCTTGACTTTCATTGTATTATTCTGAGGCTGATTTAGTGTTCCCTCATAAACTCGTTTCATAGGAAAATTTTCACCAATCGGTATTTGTTTGCTTGAGGTTTGTGGGCCATTATAATTTGGACGACTAAAGTTCTGAGGATTATAATTTGGCCGACTTAAATACGGACGTTCTTGATTCTGATTTTGGAAATTTCCTTGACGGTAATTATTTGATTGCCATTTAGGTCTGTTTAATACTTGTATTAATGGATATATTTCCATCGGTTCTACTGTTGTCTTTGAAAATGTTGAGTTTGAAAATTATTTTGGTCATTATTTCGTTGAGGCCAATTTTGGTTTTGGTTGGTTTGGTTCGGCTATTGATACCCTGTTCTTGCTCTGCTATAATTAGGTTTTGGTTGCGCTGGATTGAACCTCAGGAAATTGGTGTGCTTACGGGTTTCAGTTTGGAAACCATAATATCTACTTGATCCTAAACTAAGACGAGAGTGAGGAGTGGACTGTATAATTTATTGTTCTTGTCCGTTTTGCTGCCTAATTGATATTGAAGAAAATTTACATTTTGTGGAACTTAAACATATGTGTAGGTATACATGATGTGGATTGTAAAGCTAGTGCATACAAAAAATATAAAGATGACACTATGAGCTAAATTCGAAGTTATGTTTCGATAGTTCCTAAACATCCCGGGCCGCCCTGAAACACGGTTTCTGAACGGGGTAATTCCGCTATTTTTGTTATTGGCCGGGTCACTTCTCCCGCTTCCATCTTGAGCCTGACCGCTCGAACCATAGTGTCCTTTCCTGGATAAGTGTCGATCACCTTCGCTAGATGCCATGATGCTGGTGGTGTGTTGGACTCCTTGACGAGCACAACGCTGCCGATTGAAATATTGGGTGTTGTCGTGGTCCACTTAGGACGCTGCTGCAGACTTGTCAGATACTCCTGGTGCCATTGTTTCCAGAAGCCTTGGTACATAGATTGGATACTCTGCCAGTATCCCAGACGGCCCACAGGAATGTGGCCAAGATCCGCCTCCGGTATAGTCGTAAATGGTCTGCCGATAAGAAAATGGGCTGGTGATAGATAGTTGTCATCTGTATCTGAGGTGTAACATAGGGGTCGTGAGTTGACGACAGCACTGATTTGCGCAAGTAAGGTGCGCATTTGTTCATATGTAAGTGTGGTGGTTTCAATTACTCGCCGAAGATGCAATTTTACGCATCGAACCGCTGATTCCCATTTTCCTCACCAATGCGGAGCACGCGGTGGGATGAATGTCCATTTTATCCCTTCATCTGCAAGAGTGTTCACGATGCGATCCTTGTGTTGTGATGAACTAAAGAGTTGTTGCATTTCATCGAGGGATCGCTTCGCTCCGATGAAATTTGTACCGTTGTCGCTGTACATCCGGTTGCATTTACCTCGTATGGAGAAAAATCGTCGCAACGCTGCCAGAAATGTTTCTGTGGATAGGTCCGTTACGAGATCAAGGTGGATCGCCGAAGTGACCATAAAAACAAATAAGCAGATGTAGCCCTTACTGATGCGTGGCTTGCGCACCTTCGGGTCCTTCAGAAGAATGGGTCCTGCGTAGTCGCATCCAGTGTTTACGAATGGATGTGCTTGCGTGATACGTATGCTCGGTAGATCAGCCATACGTTGATGCATTGTGTGTTGCCTTTGCCGAAAGCAAGCCAGACAGTTGTGCGTGATTTTGCGTATCAAATTTCGTGCACCGAAAATCCAATACCTCTGCCGAACAATCACGAAGAGAGATGAGACTCCAGGATGGAGGTTGACACGATGCTCGGGATCTATGATCAAACAGGTGATCCGATGATTCTTCTGAAGCAAAATTGGATGTTTTGCCTCTGCTGACAACTGTGAATGTTGGATTCGTCCACTCACTCTTAGCAGGTTGTCCTTGTCGATGATTGGTGAGAGCTTTACCAATTGAGTTTGGTTCCCTAGAGCCTTGTTGGTGAGTATTAACTGGAATTTTTGTTGAAACCCAGCTTAAGCGTGTTGCAGCTCAAGCCTTGATCTCATCGAATGCTAGAGAAATCGATGCTTGTTTCGAGGATGGGTGTTTCATGCGGTGAATAAATCGCAAAACGTAACCAAGTGTGTGTATAAGTTTCGGCCAAGACGATGTGCGATTGAGAAGCTTATCCAAAGGGTTGTCCATCATGACAGTCATCTGCGCAGCTAGGCAGTTCGTCTTGACTTCGCTTTGCATGCGTTTGTCTGAAAGAGAAGAACAGTTGTGAGATTTGTTCAGCTTTGGTATGAATTGATCCTTGTCCCTCAGCCATGAAGGACCCTTCCACCACAATTGGAAGTCAATGAGCTCGGATACTCCCAAGCCACGAGATGCGCAATCCGCTGGATACGATTTTGAATCTACATGCCGCCATGCATGCGTCGGAATGATTTCGAGGATCTCTGATGTGCGGTTCCCAACAAACGTCTTAAGTTGGGCTGGTGAGTACGATAGCCATGACAGGACTATCGTGGAAGCACACATGCGTAGATCGTTACGTCTTTGTGCCTTAATCCAGTCTTTATGGATTGCAGAAGTCGACTCAGTAGAAGTGCGCCACATAGTTCCAGGCGCGGCAGAGATTGTTGCTTTAAAGGTGCCACCCTTGTTTTTGCTGCAAGTATGGCGACCGAAATGGTTCCATCATCGTTAACCACTCGGCTGTATACCACCGCTGCATACGCTTTGGTGGATGCATCTGAAAATCCGTGCAATTCGATTTTATCTGTGTCGCTCTCAACCAAGCGTGGCTTCTGGAGCTTGTGAAGATTGTCTAGATCAGCTCGCCATTTAAGCCAGTTGTCTGCTAGTTTGCTCGGTAATTCGTCGTCCCAATTCAAATTCAACAGCCATAGTTTTTGAAATAAGATTTTGAATTGAACTACGGTTGGCGCCAATAGCCCAAGAGGGTCGAATATGCGTGAGACATCCGACAGCACTTGCCTTTTGGTGCAGCTAGGGTCACTTGATAGATTCACATTGTACGACAATGTATCCTTCCCAGGGTGCCAATGCAGACCTAGGACTTTGACTGGTGACGGTGAGGAGTCCTTATTATCCTCCGATTCGATGCGTTTGGTATTCGATACCCATTTCCCGAGCTCCATGTTGGCACAGGACATCAATTGGACGAGTTCGTCCCGGTTGCGTAGCAGCTCATTCTCACTATTTGATCCAGTGAGAACGTCGTCGACATAGAAATCTTCCAACACGATTTTTGCCGCACTCGGAAACTCCTGCTGATGGTCAGCAGCCAGCTGCTCCAATACTCCAATACGCCATGCCTTGGGCGTCTTGATATGAGCCGTCGAAAAGTACTCTGAGTTTTCGGCCCAACACAGGATGGTGTGGTAAATAGAAATTCCTTCCCTTGGGAATTTCGCTCGGTGAAATTTCTCGCATATGGCCTAGTTCTTGATATTCCCTCATGAATTTTACGTAGTCGTTACGCAGTTGTTGATTATGTGCCAAACGCCGCTCAACTGATTTGAACCTCTGCATAGCTGCATAGCTCCTTGAAGAGTATCTGCGAATTGTGTTTCTGAAGCTTTGAACGGAAGCTCCACGATGTACTTTCCCTGGTCGTCTCGAGTGTGTGTAGTATGAAAGTGTTTCTCGACCTCTTCATTTCTGGTTGTACTTCTGCCTTGCGTTGTATGCTCTCCAGTTCCCAGAACCTTCTGAGATAAGCATCGATGTCGATTGTCGATGTAAGTTCCATAGCGTTGCTTTCTAATGATGAAAGCATTGATGTATTTACCCATCCGAAAATTGATGATATAGCAATGAGCTTTCCTTTGTTGTCGTAGATCTTTTTCCCAGTTATAGCACTCCAAACATGTTCGCTTCCCAAAAGAATGTCAATTGGGGCATTTGTGCTAAATTGAGAATCTGCCAGTTGCAGATCGTTGAAGACTTGAAGTGCAGATGCGTCGATAGTCTGCCTCTCCAATAATGATGTGATCTTTCCAAGCACGTGAGCCTGGACTACCAGCTGATCTTGTGAAATACGGGATTGGATGCGTAGAGTACTGCACCCACATGTAGTGTCTGCTTTGATTGATGAAATTCCCGTATCCAATATGCGTGAAGGCGCACGAGCCAAACCAAGTGTTTGTATACAGCGTTCAGATACATACGACAGTTCTGAACCCGTGTCCAATAGGAGTCGGCATGCTACCAAATCCCCATTTGCGTTTCGAACGTTGACCATCGCCGTGGGCAATGTGCTCCTGTTCCATTCAGTTGCTTGTTTTGAGTTTGCAGTGCCTTGGGCACATACAATTGCTGTAGAACCTTCTGCGTGTGCGATGTGACTCGTAGACACCGTTATGATGTGTGCGTTAGAATCCTCCTGATCCTCACCAGTTTTAGCGATTGTTCCAATAGCCTGTTGCATGCATTGCAGGTGCAACTGTGAGTGATGCTGACCATTACATTGTCTGCACTTGAACGTAGATTTATAGTTTCTGACCCCATGACCATGTTTCAGACAATTGTAGCAGAGAGAGTTTTGCTTGGCAAACGAAATCCTCTGCCCTGCTGACATATCCAAGAATTGTTGGCATCCATACAGACGATGCTCTGTAGAATGACATTTGCTGCACTTGTTTGCTTCAAGTACAACCAACGAATGTGTGACCTTTTTTGTCTTGTCACCGATTGAGGCTGTAGTCTTGCCTCCGATTGTTTCACGCTTACTGAGCTCCAGTTCCTCGCAACGTGCATCCAAAAATTTGAAGAATTCCTCCAGTGTGGGTGAGTTTGACTCCACACTGCGCTCGATCCACCTGCGTCGAGTGTCTGCGTCCAGCTTCTCCAGCGCCAAGTAGATGATCCAACAGTCCCGCCCCGTTTCCTCGATGGCATCCAGACCACGCACTATTTCATTTGCGCCGTCTGACACCTTCCGTAAAGTGGCCGCATCCGACCTTGTTGTTGTTGGCAGCTTCATAAACTGCTCCAAAAATGAATTCACGATGTGCCGCGGACGATTATATCTTTCATTAAGTCGCTCCCACGCAGTGTTGTAAGCTGAATCCGTAATCACTAGATGTCGTACCAGATTAGCCGCCTCGTCAATCAGAAGAGATTTTAAATGATGAAATTTGTGCGTATTTGTCAAATTCGCCTTGTTGTGAATTGTCCTCTCGTAAATGTCTTTGAAAGCTGGCCACTCTGAATAATTGCCGGCAAACCGTTTAATTTGAATTTTAGGCAATTCGCTTTGAGCGGATGCCCCTGCCATTTGCGCGCTGCCTGAATTCGCCGCGTTGCCGTCTTCTCCTTCAGGTCTCGACATGTTTGCAGTGGCTCGATGTGCCGCCAACTGCTCGAAGAGTTGTTGTTGTTGCTGTAGCAAACTGATTATTGCGTCGTTGTTGATCTGCAGCCCGCCGCTGCCGTTTTCACTGTTCACAATGGATGGACTAGGTCTTGTACCTACCATCGCCGAAAGTAATGCATGTGCTCTTAGATATTTTTCCTCGTAGAAAATGTTGTCATGCTCTGGATCTACATAGCCATCTACTTCGTCTAGCATAGCTATTTCATCCCCAAATCGATTGAAGTCTTTCCATATTGGGTTAAGATGCTCCAGTCGCGAAGACACCTCTGCCCGTGTGGCGTTCGAATGATGCGCGTCCTCAGCCCAAGCCAAGCTGCGTGTGATATTGGCCTTGAGTCTGACGCGTCCTTTTGTCAATGCTTTTAATTGCTCCTTGCCGAGGAACAATTACAGTGAGAACCAATGCACAGAAAACTACAAAAACATCCGGCTCGAAGGACCAAACAATGATCCTAAACTAAGACGAGAGTGAGGAGTGGACTGTATAATTTATTGTTCTTGTCCGTTTTGCTGCCTAATTGATATTGAAGAAAATTTACATTTTGTGGAACTTAAACATATGTGTAGGTATACATGATGTGGATTGTAAAGCTAGTGCATACAAAAAATATAAAGATGACACTATGAGCTAAGTTCTAAGTTATGTTTCGATAGTTCCTAAACACTACTGGCGAATTGAGCTCTGAAATTATTGGACTCGAGCTCTTGAACTTTTGCTAGGGCATTTGGAAGATCGGACGGATTTAGTGAGAATAGGGTCTCAGAAATTGATCCGTTCAGACCGGAGATAAAAATTCGTAGGGCATTGTTCCTAATTATTCTGTTTGTTTCTTTAGTTATTTCACTTTCTTTGCCATATGTCATAATGGTCTAATTTATTAATAAAGGCATTTCTTTGTTGACTTCATTATAGAACTCGGTTATTGATAATCTACCTTGTCTTAAGATGCTTAACTCAGCTTCTAGTATGTGGATTGGTCTTCTATCATTGTAGATAAAATCCAGTCAAGATAGAATAGCGTTAAAATTCAGCACAGTACCGTGGTTTGTTAGGGCGTCATGTGCTGATCCCATTATTTTGTTTCGCAGTATTGTTAATGCGATGAAGTATTGCTCACTGTTTATCTTATAAAGGCTCATTGCTGTTTCAGCTGCCTCCCGCCAGCCAACATATTGGGTTTGTTCTCCGTAAAATTTTGGTAATGCTTTGACTACTTCTAGCGTAGTATCGCAACTGATATTCGGGTCAATTATTTGAACTTTATAATCTTCTACAGTGTTATTTTTGTTCTCTAACTTTGCGATTAGATCGTCTACCTTTGTGTTTAAATCATTTAATTGGACGTTAATTAATATATTGATTAATTCCATAGTAATACTGCTACTCGTCCCTAATCCGCTACCTAACATATGTGAGTTAGCTCCACCACCGTTAGCCATGTTTAAGTTGTCTAGTTTTTTGATTATTTCTTCCAGATTGTTTTTTTGCAAATTGTTTCAAATTTCTAAAATAACAGGAGATGATTCCTAATTTATTTATATATATTTATTTTTTTGTTAGTAATTTTTTTGTGTGATGTAAATGTACATTTAGGGAATTTAGGGAATTTTTCTATAACTATTTTTTTATGACTACTATTTTTAGATCATTAATAAAAATTTTCCTCACGGTTTTGGTAGTTGTCCTGTTTAGATAGACGTCTGCAAGTCGCTTCCTTTCCAGGTTGTGGGCTGATTATGTTCCTCCTATGGTTCGTTGGTGCTGTTTTTTTGCTGGAAGCAAAAATCGTTGGGTTTCTCCTGTGGTTCCTTTGTTTTTTACTTTTATTTCTCCTTTTTCTTTCTTCTTCCTTTACTTTTTATAAACTTTTGTTCTTTGTTTTTTTTTATTCGTTTACTTTGGATTTTTTAATTAAATTTTGGTTTGGTTTTTTTATTTAGGTTTTGGTTCTTTATATTTTTCGTACTTGTTAGTTTTTGATTTTTTTTTTTTTTACTTTTCACATTTTGTACAAATTTTTCTTTCTTCTTTTTTAATTACATAAAAATAGTTTTTAGTATAAATTGTTGTCACTTTTTTTTAATTTTATAAAAAAGAGTTTTCAGTATAAATTGTTGTCACTTTTTTTTTTTTTTAAATTATATAAAAAAGAGTTTTTTTTTTTTTGTATAACTCTTTTGGGAGTTGTTTGATTTTTGGCTTAAGTGTTTTTATCAATTTTTTTTTTTTGGAAATTGAGTTTTTTGAGCCACGCCGGTTTTTCCGTTTTTTCAAATTAATTTTTAATTCTTTGGAACACCGTTTTATTGCATGGCCCCACGTTGGGCGCCAATTAAGTTTTCCCGAAGTTTATTTTTTAAAAAATATATTTTTATTTCTTAACTTCACAAACTTCTTAAATCAATTCTTAACTTAGCCGATCAAACGTTTTAACCCGAATTATATTATTGATAGCGAATCAGTTCGCTCCAAAACTCGGTTTTCAATTATCAATTTTCCATCTGACCTCGGCTTAAGAGAGAAAGCTCAAAAAGAGTTATTCGAGGGTGTAAACAATTGTTCTAAGAGATTCTAAGAGAATCGGACAATTAGCTGATGCAATGATTGACTCATTGGTGAAAACTGATAGGATCGGAAGATCTATCAAATTCGGACTGGCGGCGGCGAGCCGGGTTTAATTTTTTATCTGTCTGGCTCAAACCGTGGAAAAGTTTTAGAATTATGTTTACAGTTAAAGACTGGATGTTTATTCTACCAATCACTTGGAGATTCTTAAAGACGAATGAGGGGGAATTTGGCAGACAGGATATGACTCATCCAGCAAAGGTTTCTGCGATTGAAAATAAGATTTATAAATCGTATTAGATTAGTTAGACTAGGGGTTGGATAACATGCACATGAAAGCTGAATCTTTATCTGCTTTGATTTCTTGGGGTTTTCCCATGTCATTAAAGATCTTCATTATGGCTCTTTTTGTTTCTTACCAATCTCGGCCTTTTACTTCAATTAATGTAACAAATTTCGAATAGATGTCGATGCAAGATAAAAATTGTTGATTATTTATCATGTAAAAATCCATAACATATTTTTCTCTGGCATTTTGTATTTCTGGTGTTAGTTCGAAAGTCAAACTAGTGTCTCGATGTTCTGTCTTTGAAATGTTGCAAATTTCACATTCATTGATAATGTTCTGTATTAGCTTCTGGCTATCTGGGAAATAATATTGTTCTTTAATCCATTTATAAGTTTTTTCAATTCCTGGATGTAAAACTTCTTTATGTCTTTTTAGAATTGTCTCTTTGAGTTCGGCGTATGTTAGAATGTTTATTAATTTACACGTACATTTGACTAATTTTGTTAGGTGATTAGGACTGATAATTTTGACAAAAGCTCTTTGAAATACTGGGAAATCTTCATCATTATGGAAGTATATTGCGCTTTTCTTGGTACATAGGTATTCTTTAATTATATCTTTAGCAAATTCTTCTGTCATTTCCATATATGTGATTGCAATATTAATTGAAAATAATGTTTTACTTCAACCTTGTTCTCTCCACCTTTAAATAATTCAATTTGTCTTGCAAAATAATTTAATGGTCGTTCTGTGATTGCGATGTAATTATAATTATCTTCTTCTGCACTATGCACTGTTGCATTTACGCTATTTCCATCTTCGTCAAACATAACTTCTTCAATTTTAGTTCTAGACAATGCGTCTGCTACGTAATTTTCTTTTCCTGGAAGGTATTTTATTTTATAATCAAATTCATTCAATTTTATTTTCCATCTCTGTAGTTTCATATTTGGTTCTTTCATGTTGTTCAGCCATACAAGGGGTTTATGGTTACTTAATATTTTGAAATGTCTTCCAAAAAGGTATGATCTGAAATATTTAGTTGCCAATACTATTGCTAACAATTCTTTTTCAATTGTAGAGTAATTTATCTCATGTTCACTTAATGTTCTACTAGCATAATATACTGGTTTATGATTCTGCGAGAGTACGGCTCCAATGGCTATGTTACTAGCGTCAGTTGTCAATGAGAAAGGCTTATTAAAATCAGGGTAGATTAATATCGGATCTGAAGTTATAAGTATCTTTAGCTTTTCAAATAACTCTACGTAATCTTGACATTTTGTAGCAATTATTGCTCCTTTCTTTAATCTAGTGGTCATGGGTTTTACTACATTTGCGAAATTGGGTATGCGTTTTCGGTAAAATCCACATAATCCTAAAAATAATTTAATTTGTCTCGGAGTTTTTGGTAATGGGAATTTGATGATGGCATCTGTTTTGTTTGGGTTAGGTTTTATGACGTCTACTGTAATAATGTGTCCTAAGAATTCTGTTCCTTTCTTTAAAAATTCACATTTATCAAGTTGAAGTTTTAAGTTCGCGTTCCGTAACTTTTCAAAAACTTTCTTTAGAGACAAGATGTGTTCCTCCAATTAAGTGGAAAAAATTACTATGTCGTCTAAATAATCTAAACAGTCTTTATAGATTAAGTCTTCTAAAAGATTGTTCATACATCTTTGAAATGTGGCGGGTGCATTTTTGAGTCCAAAAGGCATTCGAGTATATTCGTAATGGCCATGTTTGGTTGAAAATGCTGTTTTGGCGATAGATTTAGGATCCATTTGAATTTGATGGAAACCCTTAGCTAAATCAATCGTTGTAAAATACTGGCATTTTCCTAATTTATCCAACATTTCATACATTCTTGGGATCGGAAATTTGTCATCTATTGTTATTTCATTTAAGTTTCTATAGTCAACTACTAATCTGAACTTTTTCTTTCCTGAGGCATCTGCCTTCTTTAGGAGATTTCGATTTTTGAATTATTCCCTGTTCTATCATTTCTTTGATTTGCCTATTTACTTCTTCATCTACGCTTTGTGGGTACTTATAAGGTTTTCTATATACTGGGTCTTCATGTTGTGTCTGGATAGTGTGTTTTATTGTACTGGTAAAGGTCAAATTTTCACTATATTCGAACAAGACCTTTTTTAAATTTTTTATTTCTTCATCATTCAAATGGTTGAGTCGGAATTAAATACATTCTCTTAACTCATTATGAATTGCAAAATTTACGGCTGAATCTTCGACTAAGGGTGGAATGAGGCAATTAACTGCGGTCTCTTCCTTTTCAAAGTCTTGATTACTATAGTAAAATTTGAAGGTTTTATTATTTTACAAAACTGTCTTTGACTCGTAGTCAATTTTTGCTTTGATTGCTTCTAGATATAGTCGACCTAGAAAGATGTCATAATTATCGGAAAATTGGTGTATGTAAAATTTTTGTTCGGACGGACACTGGGTTTTAGTTTTATAGATTTTGATAAAATTACTATACCCTTGATTGTATATACTTTCAGGTTTTCAATGTTTTCTTCTAAATTTGCATTATTTTCTATCATAATATTAATAGATGATCCTGTATCTATTATACTTTTATATCGTTTATCTTTCAGTACTAATTTTATAAATGGATTTCGTTTTGATTCTCCGTTTGCTGAAAATTTACGTCCATACGGTATTGTCCACTAGTGCTTTCTCTCTGTCTTTTAATGGGTCCATTATTAGAATGCATATTTGAGGTTGAAGCTTAATAATTCAATGGGTTTTGTGCCCTGCCTTGATCTAATGTTTTCTTGGTAGTATGATAACTGAGAGTGTTTTGATTATTTAAATTTTGTGAATTTTGAGGAGTTACAGAAAACTGTGAGTGGTAACTAGAATATCTTCGATTTTGGTTCTGATTATTATTACCCTTATTTCTGAAATAATTTTCACTTGGATTGGCATCGTATAATCCCAATTCCATAGATGCTTATTTTAATTTCATGATGGTTGAAATATCTTTTCGGACTAAGGACCTATATAATCTGTCGAGAAGTTTTCTATCTATTGTTTCATTATGGTTTTCTCTAAAAGTCTAGTATAATTAATTTGATCAACCGGGCTAGATTCCAATTCGATTTTTTCGAATATACTTCTAGATCGTTTTTCCAACTCTAAGATAAACTTACTTATACTATTTCTAAATTCGGTTTCTCCAAGATGTTTTAGTAGATTCTCGTACGGTCGATGATCCTTGAATGCCATGATGAGTGCTGACTTCATTGCTGGCCAGTTCTGTGCTTCTGTGTGTGCGATCACTTCCTGTGCTGAATCGATTAGGATCCTCCTGATTCCTCCGAAAATAACGCTTATCTGGGGTCTTGTGTGGGGTACAGAGTGAGAAGGTCTTCGATCTCCTTGATGAAGCTTCCGAGCTTTCCTGGGGTTCCATCGTATTGGTGAACCACCTTCAGTTGCTGAAGAAGTTGGTTTAGGTGTAGTTCGGACAACTGTGGTACTGACATTATTGTAACTTTAATTTTTTTGTTCGGTTGCTTTTAATTTTATTTTGTGGCTGAGTAGTTACAGTCACTGTAAGTCTTAAGATTTCTGGACTGAGTCGTTACAATCACTGTATGTTTGAAGATTTTTGGGTTTGTCAGAAATTAACGCGAATACACTTGAGGTTTTTACAACGCGATTTGTAAGTTATTTTACGATTCCTTAGTGACTGAATAGTTACAATCACGATTTGTTCTTTGTTAGGAATTAACGCGAATACACTTGAGGATTTTACAACGCGATTCGTAAGTTATTTCCTGATTCCTAAGTGACAGTAGTTACAATCACGATTTGTTCTTTTTTAGGAATTAACGCGAATACACTTGAGGTTTTTACAACGCGATTCGTAAGTTATTTTACGATTCCTATTTTGGAATCGGTTCACCATGCGGTTTAATCGAGTAGTGTTCTTTTGCGGATTACTTTTCTTCGGTGCACTTTTTTCTAACGGAGTGATCTGGACTTATTTTATCCTTGATCCCGAAACAAAAGGACTTTTGAAATGTTATCCTACCGACTTCGCCAATTACAAGATATGACTTTGAATTATTGCAAAAAATATAACTTTATTTATTTTCAATTTTATTCTAAGTACAAACTTATATTTTACTTTGAAGATACACCGACTTTATCATAAGGGAAAGTATCAAACTGTAAACTTCTGAAGCTATTATGAGTAACTCGTTAGTTGGTTAGAGAGTATGGTTTATATAGGGATCGGATTCGTTCCACATTGAGGAAGCCGAGAGGGCTGCTTAGGGATCTTGGCTGATCCATGATTCTCTTTCTTTAATTACTCTTACAAGACAAGTGCGTTCGTTCTCTTGAATGTACTGGTTTTTTTATGACATTTGAAATTTGATTTTATGTCTGGCATCCAAAATTTGTTATTGATTTCGGACGTGGGAACGTGTCAGAATTTTGGGGTTGGTATTCGGTTGTTTAGTCTAGTAGTCTAGGGTTCCTTATTTCGTCTTTTACGATTTCTTTTAGACTCTGACTTTTGTCTTTAATTGCTAGGCTTGCTTGTTACTAAGGGTGTCTCGGGTATGAGTAAGATCGAATGATCCTCGAATCGTAATGGGAGATTGGTTTATTAGTAAATATGCATATAGTGCATGTGATTGTGTGTGTGGCGTGGATGTAAGCATATACATAGGCTTACTTGCTACTGTGGATATGTCACTATATATATATAGTTAACAAATAAAAAATAAATAACAAAGTAGGCACCAGTAAATACCTATTTTTAAGTCCAGTCTTTTTGCTGAATCAGCAGAGTCACTTTTAGGGGACCGGCCTTCAGCCATTCGGTTCGCTATGTGATGTATTCTGCATGAAGTACATGGTCAGCACATCTCAGTTATGCGTGGTCTAGCCACCGACAATAGCTTAGATTTAACAAGAAAGGAAAGCTGACTTCTGGCGGAGCCGAAGTTGATATACCCTTGAAGTTCACTGGCAGCTTATATTATTAGATATGTATCGGATCTTATATAGTTGGCCGATCCTAATGAAATTCGGCAGATTGAATAAGTTTGCCCAAAATGGAATCCATAGAAAGTCCCATCTTTCTATGTTAAAAAACAACAATGTTATAGCATTTCGGATCAATCAGGTATATGACAGCTATAAGATATAGTGTGGCGCCATGCGCCATGCAATGGAAAGAAGGATGTGGCAAAGTTTGAAGTCTTGAAAGTATGCGTAGAAACAGACAGACGAACATTCTTATATCAACTGAGGATGTGATTCTGATCAAGAATATGTGTACTTTATAGGGTCGGAGATGTCTCCTTTTCTGCGTTGCACACTTTTGACCAAAAATTGTAATACCCTCTGCAAGGGTATTTTTTTTTTTTTTTTTTTTTTTTCGCCCGGTACCCTCTGCATACGTACAGCCCACCTCCCGCCCAACCGACCGAGGGGCGCTGCCGCATAACGTACGGCTCGAATCGCGGGGATAGATCCGAGAGAGTATAAAGAGAAGGAGTAGAGTATTACGAGGAAGAGTGTTGCACAGATAAGGCGTTTAGTATAAAGGATTTAAGATTGTTAGTAGAGCAAAGTGGCAAGATGTTGTAGAGACCATTGTAGTCCGAACAAAATTCCCTGAACGGATCGTGATGGGCATATGTCGAGCTACAATGGCTAAGGAGTAGAGGACGAAAGTTTCTAGTCCTTCTATTAGGAACATTAAAATGCTGGCTGTCTACATTTCTATTAATAAGATTAACTAGAAACATGACACCCAGCATCGTTCTACGGTTTGTTAATGATGGTAAGTTTATTAATAAAAGTCTACAATGATAGGATGGAAGGTGAAGACTTGCATCCCAATTAAGTCCCCTAAGTGCGAAGATAAGGAAGTTTTTTTGTACAGATTCTATGTGCTCTTGGTGTACTCCGTATTGAGGATTCCAGGCACACGATCCATACTCAAGAATCGGACGGACTAGTGAAGTATATAAAGTTTTTGCTAAGTACGGGTCATTGAATTCGTCTGACCATCTTTTAAAAAAACCAAGCACACCCATAGCTTTATTAACCATGGTGGATATATGGTCGGTAAGTTGAAGTTTCAAATCTAATAGGACACCCAGATCGTTAACCTGAGTTAATCGTTCTAAGGCATTCCCATAGAGAAAGTACGTAGCCTGGTGAGGACTAAATCGATAAAATGACATGAGTTTACATTTCGATCCATTAAGCTTTAGGTTATTTGCTAAACGCCAATTTTGAAATTTATCCAAATCGGATTGAAGTCTAGATTGGGCGCTAGTGAATCTATACTGAAGACAAAGCTTAACGTCATCAGTGTACATAAGTACAAGTTTTTTTTTTTTTTTTTTTTTTTAGCAGGGTACATATTTTTATTTAAAACTGTCCGTTGCGGACAACCATTAAATTGTTTTACATCGACTTCACTCATCATTAGCAATACATGTTGAACTAAGTAATTCTAGACTAGGGTACATTAGGGTATATTAACAAAATGTAGAATGTGGAGCTATAAATGTAGGAGCACAAGGCCGTTATTCTAGTTTAGTATAAATCTGTTACATCTATGTTAAGTACAGGCGAGGTCTATTGGGTGCTTCCTTTTTAATCTTCTGGGCTGCTCTGAGTTGTCCAGCAAGGCGATGGCCGTCCGATTTGGGTGGTCGTGCAGCCTCTGTATGTAGCGCTCGCTGCTTTTCTTGATTTCATCTCTCACCCATGGGAACTTCAGGACCTCGTGGATGGTGTGGTTGTCGTGGAAGGGGTGGGCCCCAGTGGCGATCCTCAGAGCTCTATTTTCAAACCTTTGAATGATTTGTACATTCGATGGCTTAGCAGTGCCCCAGAGTTGGATGCCATATGTCCAGATTGGACGTATTATGGCCTTGACACAAGAAGCTTCGAAGATGTTCGGAGCTTCGATCGTTTGCCCATAAGCCAGTAGAAGGAACGAAGTCTTTCGCAGGCCTGCTTACGTTTCTTCTGTAGGTGCGGCCTCCAGGTGAGCCTCCTATCAAGTGTGAACCCCAGGTATTTGGGAGTGTCCACCTGCGGGATTGGGAAGCCGTTTAGGTAGACTGTAGGGCAGTTGCCTGGCCGGAGGGAGAATGTGGTGGTGGTGGACTTCTCATTGCTAACTTCAATATTCCACCGCGTTTGCCATCTGTTGAGCAGGTCGAGCTGTGTTTGCATGACGGCGGCAGCCTCTATGGCGCTGTCCGAAACGGTCAAAAATGCGGTGTCATCTGCATAAGTTGCAGCCATCAGGTCCCGGTTCTGTAGAACGGGGAGGTCAGCCGTGTATAAATTGTAGAGCAGTGGACCAAGAACGCTGCCTTGGGGCACTCCGGCGTGAACCACTCTGAGCTGTGAGATGGCTTCGCCGCATCTTACCGCAAATTTACGGTCTTCCAAAAATGACTTCAAGAATAGGAAGTATGGTCGGGGGAGGGCTGTCTTGAGTTTGTAGAGGAGTCCGGGATGCCAGACCCGGTCGAAGGCTTGCTTGACGTCCAGCATGACGGCCATGCAGTACTTTTTGGTTTCAAAGGCGTCCAGAATGTACTGCACGACCCTATGGCACTGCTCAGGTGTTCCGTGTCGCCGCCTGAAGCCAAACTGGTGATCAGGGATCAGTCCAGCCTCGTCCAGTACAGGCAATGCCCTATTCAAAAACACTCTTTCGAGTATTTTGAAGAGCATTGGAAGCAAACTTATTGGGCGGTATGATGCGAGGTTGGCTTCAGGTTTACCAGGCTTAGGTATCATGACTACTTGGGCACGTTTCCATGAAGACGGAAAGTATCCTATTTCCAAGCATCTATTGTAGATTCTGGTGATTAGCTGGATGCTTGGAGGTGGTAGAAGCTTTAATGCAATTGCATTGATACCATCATCGCCCGGGGCCTTGGTGTTGCTCATGATGGAGATAAGCTCGGCTGTTTCTTCAGTAGTGACTGGACGAATCGGGTCGGCATCCTGGAGAGGCTCAGCTAGTAGCCGCGCGGTTTCCGCTGCGTCCTCAGTTGAGCAACGATTGTGGGGCGTAAAGACCTCTTCTAGGTGTTCGGCGAAGGCATTGGCCCTGTCAGTCTCAGATCTGCACCAGATGCCGTCGGTTCTTTTTACGGGTGGGATCCTTTTCAGGGGCCGTCTGATGCTTTTTGTGACCCGCCATAGGTTGTGCTGAGGGTCACCTGGCTCGAGTTGCTCTACGAACCCGTCGAAAGCTTCCTTCCTTACCCTCGCCAGCGTATCCGACAGAAGTTTGGACGCTCTGTTAAGGGCGGTTTTATCTCTGGGGTTCCTTGAAAGCATCCATACTCTCCGGAGTCGCCGCTTTTCGAGCTTGAGCTCTTCGACTTCCGGGCTCCAGAAGTGAATATCTCTGTCGCTAGCTCTTGGGCGGTTGGAGGGTCTTGGTGCAGCTACTGAGGCTGCTTGTTGGATGTAAGCGGTCATTGTTTCCACGGCCGTTTCGATGTCATGAGGAGAGTCAAGAGGCAGGCTGGGGTCGGTGAAGGTGTTTAGGTGAGATTGGTACTTGCCAATATCTGTTGCTTTAAAAATTAGCCTTTTACGGGCTGACCTGAGCAGGGCAGGGCTGTAGAGTGATACGGCGAAAGCGCTGTGGTCCGAAATGAGATCGACCACTTTTCTGGTTTGGATTCCAGCAGAATCCAGTCCTCCTGAGATTACGAAGTCCAGCACGTCTGGGATCTTATGTGGATCCGTGGGCCAGTATGTGGGTGCCCCTGTCGCGTGACAACTCAGATTTCTGGACTGTATTTGCCTGTACAGTGCAGTGCCTTTCGGGTTCCTGATCCTAGAGCCCCACCAGGGGTGTTTGGCATTGAAGTCCCCGCCAATGATGAATTTGGGACCAAGACAATCAAGGAGCAAACCAAAGTCCTCGACGCTAACGTTGTGTCTGGGTGGGCAGTAGGTAGCAGCAATGGTGATGTCTCCGTTGGTGGTGGTGACCTGAATTTGGGCGCATTGGACCCAGTCTTCTGTGATGGCAGGAAGGGCCTCATATTTTATACTGCTTCGGATCAGAATAGCGGCGCCCCCACGACCTCTGTCGTTGGGGTGGTTGGCGGCAATGATGTCGTATCCTCTGATTTTTAAATATGATCGGGTGGTAAAGTGCGTTTCCGAAATTAGGAGAACGTCGGCTTGATTGGTCCTACAGTAGAGTTCGACTTCTGGCCTGGAATTGACCAGACCGTTGGCGTTCCAAACTGTGACATCTAGTCCCGTTTGCATAGGGAGCTGCAGATGGTGGCCATCATTTTGGTCATTTGGCTCATGACCTTCTCCATCATGCGCTCAAACATTGATTCCATTCTGGCCATTAAGGCGTAGGACTAGAGTCGGGATTGGCATTGAAGTCCATCTGTGGAACTCCGCTTTTGGCAGCGCTGGCATATCTTATATTTGGGTTGACCTTGCTGAAATGAGGTTGCTGGACTCGTGGTACTGTCGGCTTTGGGGCGAACGCGCCTTTGGCCCTTTTATAGGTTGGACAACCTTTGTATGAGGCTGTGTGAGGCCCATTGCAGTGGAGGCAAAGGGCTGGTTCGCTAGAGGCCTTAGTGCACTCAGCGGTGGGGTGGCGATCTCCGCACTTTTACGCATCGGTGTTCCATTTGGCAGTAGCGCTGAGTGTGGCCGAACGCCTGGCAACGATAGCATTGAGGCACGTCATTGAATTTGATTGGCGGCTCGACGGTGACAACGGTGCTGCATAGCCGTTTAATTTGGAAGACTTCTTTATTATTTTTCGCAGGCTCGAGGTTAACGAAGAAGAGGTTCAACGGCTTCTTCGTTCCTTTTTGTGTGGGATTGTGTATGTCCCTGACGTTGTGCCCGTGGAAGCTGAAGCCCTCCTTAATGTCGTCCGGGACAGTGGAGAAGTGAAGGCCTTTTACGACTACTCGGTAGGCGCGTTCGTCTCTGGGCTGAAAAGTGTGGTATCGCTTGTTGTTTTCACTTAGGAATTGCTTCAATTTAGTGTATGTCTCCTTGTTCGGAGTCATAACCCTTGTGGTGTTGTTCATGCTGGTCTTAAAAGTGACGTCAACGTTATCGCCGAGGACGTCGTAGATGGCTTTAGAAAAGGCTTTAATGTTGGTCACGTCTGGTATAAAAATCGGAGGCGGCTTTATTTCCTTGGGGGTCTTCTTGGGAGCGTCGGTCTTGAGCTTGGTCAAAATAGCGGCTCTAGCTGCCGCGCTGGTGCTGGGTTTTTCGTCATCCGACTTCTTTTTGGCTGTCTTCCTTCTGATATCCCAAGGCTCGCAGGAGTCATTGGAGTCAGTACTGGCAATTCTACCGCTGCCTCTTTTTCTTGGCGGTTGAGTAGATGAACTGGGCAATCCTTGCCAGTCCATCCTTGGGCTTGGGCGCGAATTTGAGTTTTAAAATGAGTCTCGAAATTCGCGCCAAACTACCAAAGTTATCGATAAGATATCGAGTTAAAGTTGATTCGATACTTGGTTGAAACGGTATAAAATGAACCGATAAATATATCGATATACCGAACCGGACTCTGCTAGATGTATTTTCAAGACTTTGGCCTCTGGTCACACTTTTTTTTTTTTTTCTCGTCTTTACGGCACTTGTCAAAATTTTATTCATATAAAAAAACGCAATTAAACAGCGTATTGTCAATGTGGCTGCCACAAAAATATGTCTGTTCGGTGGAGCCGAAGCTCGCGCACGCGATCCAACACAGCACGACTTTCTTAGATGCGTAGTTCGGCCGGAAACGATTTTACACACGGAGCGCACGGAAGGCACGTCTGTTCACTTCGGAATCTGGATCGAGACCATAAGTACAAGTGAGTCAGTTAACGCAAGGGGCAAGTCGTTAATAAATAATGTAAAGAGTAATGGTCCAAGATGGCTTCCTTGGGGCACCCCAGATGTGACGCGGACTAAACGCGAGGTAACATCTTTAAAGAAAACACGTTGGGTTCTTTCAGATAAGTAACTCCAAATCCAAATCAGGAGATCAGTTGGGAATCCCATAAGACTGAGTTTACTTATAAGAAGCGAATGGTTAACAGAGTCAAATGCTTTACTGAAATCAGTGTAAATGACGTCTGTTTGTAAGCCATTCCGGAACCCATCCATGACAAAAGATGTTAGCTCCAATAAGTTGGTTGTGATGGAGCGGCGCTTCATAAAGCCATGTTGGCACGGGGATATTATTGAACTACATAGGTGTTAAAAATGTGGAGTGATACGTTTTTCAGAAAGCTTTGGAATTGCTGATAATTTAGAAATGCCTCTATAATTCGCAGCATCGGATTTTTTCCCTTTTTTATGAAGAGGAATAATGTAGGATTCCTTCCACATAAGGGGAAAAATCATAGTCTCCAGCGATAGATTAAAGAGTTTAAGAAGCGGTTTGCACAGTGCCTCGGCGCAGTTCTTCAGAACGCATCCTGGTACTCCATCAGGGCCTGGTGAATACTCGGGCTTGACCTTAAGAAGATCCGATAACACACCACTTTGATCAAAAGATGGGCAAAATATCTGGTTGGCTGATTGAATCTTATAAGTGTAAGTCTGAGTTGGAATGGTGCTATATGAATAAGTTGTTTGAAAAAACTTGCCAGATCAGTGTTCGCATATGAGTTCTCAAACGTAAGCAGAGGAGGAAAAGGTACATGTTTGTGCTTAGTTTTTAAAAAGTTATAGAACTACTTCGCGTCCTGAGTAAACTGAATCCGGCAGCGGTAAATATAACTCCTATAACATTCTGAGTTATGCACGGTGAAATTGGACCGAGCCACTAAATATCTTGAATAACTAAATTGAATAAATAACTAACTATACAGCCATATAATTTATGTTTATTTAAAAGTCTATTCATGACGTTCTTTAAATTTAATAGGTGCTTTGTATAACTTCGTTCCATTGGTCAAATAAAGCAAGGTCCGAACCATCCCACACTTAAAAAAACTCTCCTTGGGTGGATAGTATTGGGAAAATATGTGACAAATTCCTCAACTTCTCAACCGCCTTTATCTCGCCTGAATTGCAACGAAGAAATATTAGAGTCAATAGACAAAAATTTGAAAAAATGCTGGTCGTTAGGATAAGTTCCATCTTCAAAAAAAATTTTGTCGCCAGAACAGAAATTGTGTAAGGAACATTATCGGAAGAATACTAAAATACTGCCTTCAGGTCTATTTGACTTCCATTTAAGTTGGATCCAAGCCTTTTGGACGACTCATTCGAGATAGCCAAACGCCAGTTTCTGTCGCTCGAGAGAAGATTATCTTGAGATCCAAACATAAAGAAAATGTATTTGGAATTTTTGGAAGAATACGAATCGACAATGATGTTCTTTCTACTCCACACTACGTCATACCCCACTAGTGTGTCCTATGGCCTCAAAGTACAACGACCAAACTACGATTATTTTTTGATGCGTCCTGTAAGACATCCACACAGAAGTGTTTAAATGATTTGTTGATGGTGGGTCCAACAATTCAGGAAGAGTAAAGACTCAACTCTTCTTCGGGTTCGGCTTATCAAATTCGGTCTGATAGCAGACATTAAAAATTGGTTTATAGAGCTCAATTCTTATTGAAGGAAAGATCTTGTTGCAGGAACTGTGGCTTAATAAGCTAGATTGGGATGAGTTGATTCCACTGCACTTGGAAACAGCGTGGAACAAAATTCAGCTTGCTTTGTCGCAGTTAGAAGATATCTCAGTACCGAGATTTGTAATGAGTAAGCCGATGTCACCAATTCAATTTCATGCCTTTTCCGACACATCGATGAAAGCCTATGGAGCCTGTGTCTATATTCGTTGAAAATCTGCAGAAGGTATTAAAGTCTCGTTGTTGACTGCAAAGTCCAAAGTAGGTCCACTCATGATAAAGACGCTCCTCCTCGTTGAGTTATGTGTCGCTCACCTTCTCGCAGACCTCTGCCACAAAATCAAGCGTCTTATTAAAGTACCAATCTAACGAAGTGTATATTGGTCAGATTCAGAAGTTTGTTTTCATTGGTTTGTTCCCACCCATCGTCGTTGTCAACGTTCGTATAAAATAGAGTTGCTGAGACTCAAGAGTGGTCAGAGAATAGCCCTCGGCGGCATGTACCAACTAAACAGAACCCTGCAGATACTGTTTCAAGAGGTGGGGACGAAAAGGAGACAATAAAATCAATCTGGTTTAACGGTCTAACGTTTTTAAAAGATCCGAAAGATAAGTGGCCAACGAGTGCCTAGTTTAATCTGTCACCAGCGCTTTTGTAGATGAAAGCAAAAAACGATGCGGTCGGGTTCACCGCAATGGTCTCTACCTCATATTTATTGTGATTATTGATATTTATAAGGGATAAGAGGCTTTCTCCTTACCTAAAACTGCTGCGAGTGTTCCTTTACATGTTCCGCTTTATAAGGAAAAGTAAAAAATTAATAGTTACTTATTGTTCCCCAGTCCATTGGGGGACGCCAAATAAATTAGATATAGATAGTAAATAGAAATGGAGATTCGTTGAATGTAATTGGAGTTGTCGGGAAGTCTAGTATAAGTTAGTATTGGGCGCAGCGGGTGTGCAAGAAAAGACCAGTTTTACTTTTGTGTGAATTCGCCCCGCTTTGCTGCATTAGAGTAAATGATGTAATAAGTGTAAATAAGTGTAAATGAGAAATAGGCATCGTATTATAACGTTATGCTTAGTGCACGCCGTCCCCGTAGAAAGCTTCCATCCGGTTTCAACCAACTGGCAGCCTCGCCATCTTGTGGACTACTTTTTTAAAAATAGCTCCAGAGCTAGTCCTCACGACGGCGACCCTAACCCTTCCATCCGCGCCAGTATGAGTTTATACAACCTTTCCAGTGATCCACTGTTGGGGCGGTTGGTGATCCTCTGCGACCAGAACCAGCTCGCCCTTCAAAATATCCTGCTGCTTCAGCTCCCACTTCGACCGCACCTGTAAGCCCAAGCTGTACTTCCGGGACCATCGCTGCCAGAACGTTTGCTTGATTGACGAGACAAGCCGTCATCGCCGCAAGCTGGTGGGGCGATGAGCGGCCCGCCTGTCAACAGGGGTCCGGGAGTTAAGCCTTGCCGTCGCTTGGGTCCTGACTGAGAGCACCCAGGGGTCTCGAGTTCAGGACGGCCTCGACTCCAACGAGGACGGTCTGCAGCTCCTCTGCGGTTAGTCTTGCGCTGCCCACCGTTCGTAGGAGTAGATGCTTGGCAGACTTGACACATGCCTTCCATAGTCCAAATACGCATCCTTTTCTTGATGCGTATTGTCGCAGTTCCACCGCCTCTTTCTCGATTCAGTGCCGCGAACTGGCGATTTGCTCCGACGAAATCGTAGCGGTGTCGCAGTGAACGGTCTGCGGACATCCTGGCATCCAACGAACCTTTGAAATGCCAATAAAAAGCAATCAGCTGATAATCGGAAACTACTTCTGAATAAACTGCCTTCGACGCAAAACAAACAAAAAGGACAGTGTAAGACTTGTAGGGTCTACCAGGAATTTTCAATGTCGTCTCAATAGGGACACAGAAATCCACGGCACATATGGAGAATGGGCAGCGAGCATGGATTCGATCTAAGGGAAATCTCCCATGAATTTAGTCATCAGATTTTTAAAACAGCTTGTGCATGACCGTACTATCTGACTGCAGACTTCCTGCGCATTTACTATCCAAACACGCTGTCGCAAGAGACTCATCAGTGCTCGTGGACTCACATGAAAATTCGACTCGTGCAAGTATCGGACGTAGCTCTGAAGAAATGGAGAGCTAAACAGGCTCTATAAGCTGAACCCCATAAAAAATACTGGAAACTTGGCATCGTACGATATAGGAACATTAGCTAGTCGCTCGACCCGCAACAACGGAAGGGTAAGCCCACAAACGGATTTAGCTTCTGCAGAACCAGGTTTTTCGAATATGCTTATTTCCTCTTGATAGTCGTGCTCTTGAACTATCTGGATAATTTTATTGAAAGCTTCATGACATTCGACAGGTGAAGGTACACAATCAGAATTTTATATATAGATTGTAAATAACGGATTTAGCTTCTGCAGAACCAGGTTTTTCGAATATGCTTATTTCCTCTTGATAGTCGTGCTCTTGAACTATCTGGATAATTTTATTGAAAGCTTCATGACATTCAACAGGTGAAGGTACACAATCTGAATAATATATAGATTGTAAATAAATTAGATATAGATAGTAAATAGAAATGGAGATTCGTTGAATGTAATTGGAGTTGTCGGGAAGTCTAGTATAAGTTAGTATTGGGCGCAGCGGGTGTGCAAGAAAAGACCAGTTTTACTTTTGTGTGAATTCGCCCCGCTTTGCCACATTAGATAAGCTAGGCTTAAGTGTAAATGAGAAATAGGCATCGTATTATAACGTTATGCTTAGTGCACGCATTTTTTTAGTCGTTCCTCTATTTGAATCATTTATACAGGCACCAATTTTTTCGTAATTGTGAGATAAAATAATCTCATCAAACACATAGCATACGATCAAAAATGGTCAATTATAAGAATCAACCACAGTTTGAATTAGGAAAAAGACCACTTTTCCCACCGAATTACCCAATCGACAAAAGGCAACGGAAATTTAATATTCAAACAACTTCAGTTTCCCCAGAGGATGGCGTTCAACACAAACAAATGCTTATGCAACCGAGGATGAATATGAGCAAGTTCCAGCTGAATACGTCGAACCAGACAATCCAGATGAGAGCTGGAATGAGTACCTCAACGATACAGAAACACCAGAAGTACAAACTGATAAAAACCAGACGGCCCGGAATTTTTTAGAATAAACACCTCCTCACTACCTTATTTAAAGTGTAAATTGGGAGATAAAAAAATTTAAATATTAATACATACAGGATTCAATAGAAACTACATAAAACCAAAATTTGCTAAACACCCAAAAAAAACCCTCTACTATTGTAACAATATTGTAACTAGCCAAACGAAGAACTCACTTACGCTTCAAGGGAGGAAGCCGAATCAGAACTTCAAAGGACTCTCCTGTTTAATCTAAATGTTCTCAGTTTCCTATGACATTGAAATACGAAGTAGATAAACAGAGCAAATCATTATTGGACAATGAAATAATTTGTCCTTCACGATCCCCATATAATTCTCCAGTGGGGATCGTCCCTAAAAAACGAGATGCCTCAGGAGAAAAAAAATAATAAAAAATAAGGTCACTGTAACGCTACCAGCTTTTTGGTAGCGGCCGAATTACACACGATTTATCAATTTAATTTCAATTTTAATTCCGGGGTTCAATTTAACCCCAAACAAACCGCTCCAATCAAATGCCGAAAAACAAGTGACAAAAGCTTGCAACCAGCTTTTTGGTAGCGGCCGAATTAAATACACGATTTATCAATTTAATTTCAATTTTAATTCCGGGGTTCAATTTAACCCCAAACAAGCCGCTCCAATCAAAGGAAACCAATGAGGAAACTGATCAGTAGGTTAGGTTAGACGGCTGGCGTTCACCTCCTGGTGGAGGCAACCGCCACACTTAAACCGTGTTCGGTCCCTTGTGATACCGTGATCTAAATCTAAAAATCCCTTTTCACGCAGAAGGTCTTATGGTTTAGCAGTTCCCCCACCGTGAGGCTTTGGTAAACCTTTCTATCCTGTTCGGGTCTATTTCTGACATCGCTGAGATGCTGTTAAGGAATCTGTCGCCTAGGTGCTTAAGTCTGAGAGACTGCAGCGTTGGACAGTGGCAGAGAAGGTGCTCAACTGTTTCTTCCTCTTCTTCGTCCCTGCAGCTGCGGCAGTAGTCGTTGTGGGGTGCCAGTGCCACTAGCCAGTGCCCCGTAATGACTCTTATCGCCGTGCCGATGCGGGTTCTATCCATCCTAAGTAGTTGGGATGTTCTTTTTGTAGAGATTTTGGGCCATAGTTGGCGGGCCAACCGGCAGTTTGGGACGGTTTGCCAGCTAAGCTGGTTCTTCTCCTTATTTGCTTACCTAAGTTGGAGCTTGCATGAGGCTAGTGGTGCACCAGTGCCCTCCAGTTCTCCCTGGAGTGGTGTGGTGGTGCCTTTGCGTGCCAGTTCATCTGCTATGTAGTTGCCTGTGATGACCCCTATGTTGTTTAGTTTGGAGCCGTCAGTGTAGAAGCATATTGCGTTCTCTGGGCCTAGTATTTGGTCTCCCCATTCCTCTCTGTTAGGAATGAGGGCTTGGAAAGGTGTTTGTGTGTACTCTTTTGGAGTACAGTAGTCTGTACTGCTGGGAATGAGAGGATCGTTCAGCAGAATGGTGGAGTGGCCCTTATTTAGGAGGCTCCATTGCTGAGTTTCCCTAAGCCTGATTGCCGATACTTTCGCTTGTTCTATTCCAGCTCGTCCTGGATTTTGTAAGCTAAGTATGGCGTTTAGTGCTTCGTTTGGTGTGGATCTTAGTGCACCGCTGATGCATAGTGCTGCTGATCGCTGGATTTTTTCCAGCTTTTTAAGTGTGCTTTTCTTTTTGAGGGCTGGCCACCATACCAGAACTCCGTAAAGTATTATGGGTCTGACTATGGCAGTGTAGATCCAGCTTACTATGTTAGAGGACATGCCCCACTTGTTTCCTTGTCTGAAGCATTTTAGACAGTCATGCGTGATCCTTCGAATGAGGTTGCGTGCGCCAAATACCCAGTAGCGTTGGCGTGCGATCACGAATAAAGCCGATACACCAGGATGTAAGTGAATCCGGTGCTCATGTTCCAGAATGAGCTTCGTTAAGCGATGAGATTTGGGCAGAATTATTGGATGCTGCACATCCGCTGGCAGTTCTGAATTACCTAAGCGGCCACCCACTCGCAGGAGTCCATGTTTGTCGATTTGCGGTGAGAGGGTGCGCAATTTTGATTTGTGTCCTAAATCTTTCTGGTTGAGGAGTCGCTTGTAGTCAGCTTGGAATTCGTCTTGGGCATGGCGCAGGTACAGGATCCGTGCGTCATGGATTTCCTCAAATGTCAGCGTAGCGGTGTTGGATTTTCCGCGATTGCGTCGGATGAACTTGAGAACGTAGGCGAGAATACGAAGTAGCTTTGGCCACGAGGAGACACGGTCGATCAGTTGGCCCAATAGTGAGGTTTCAGTGTTGTATGTGATTGTCGTGAAGGCGGAACCCTTTACTTCAGCCTGGACTTGTTCATCTGAAACAAGACTAGAATGTGGAGTGCTAGGTGTTTTTAAGCATTCATCTTCGGTTGAGTATAGCCAGTGTGGGCCCTTCCACCATAGGTTGTGGTTTACTAAGTCAGCAGCTAGCATGCCTCTTGAAGCGCAGTCAGCAGGGTTGTCATCTGATTTGACATGTTGCCAGTGATCTCGTGGAATGATGCTGAGGATTTCGGCAGTGCGGTTTGCGACGAAAGTCTTTAGTTTGGCAGGTATGTGCGAGAGCCAAGCCAAAACAATGGTAGAGTCGCACCAGGCGTAAACAGTGACGTTGTAGTTTTTCAGTGCAGCCTTGACTGAGTTGATGAGTCGACTTAGTAGCAGTGCGCCGCACAATTCCAGGCGTGGAAGTGATTGTGTTTTGAGCGGTGCAACACGAGTCTTTGCAGCTATAAGAGTAACCTGTATGTTACCATCAGGGAGAGTGACTCTACTGTAAACGGCAGCGGCGTAGGCTTTTATAGATGCGTCCGAGAAGGCATGCAATTCAATTGTGTCAGTAGAGTTGCCAATGTAGCGTGGAACCTCAAGTTCATTGAGCGTGTTGATATCGTGTTTGCATTTGAGATACCAATCTTCCAGGCTGAGCGATAGCGGGCTGTCCCAGTCTAAGTTGAGAACCCAAAGTTCTTGGAACAGGATTTTGAATTGAATAACCACTGGAGCCAGCAATCCAAGTGGGTCGAAAATGCGAGACACGTCTAATAAAACTTGCCGTTTTGTAATCTTTCCCTCGCTGGGCAAAGATACCTTGTATGCCAATGTGTCCGTGTGCGGTTGCCAATGAATTCCCAAAACCTTGTTCGTAGTTTCGAGTGGACTGTATGATGTGTTGTTTGTGATTGTTGTCTCAGGGTCGACAACGCGGTTGCTGTTGGAAATCCATTTTCCAATTTCGAGTTGAGCACATGACATTAGTAGAATTAGTTCTTGTTTGTATTGTAGAAGCTTCTCCTCGGTGTCAGCTCCTGTTAAAACGTCGTCAACGTAGAAATCTTCAAGAAGAATGCGCGCAGCAGTTGGATACAAATGTTGGTAGTCTCTGGCCAGTTGCTCAAGAACCCGTACAGCCAGAAATGGTGCACACGCAGTGCCATAGGTTACAGTGCAGAGTTGGTAATGTAGAAGTGGAGCTGAAGGATGTTCTCTCCAAACGATACGTTGATAGTTGCGGTGATGCTTGTTGATCCAAATTTGCCTGAACATCTTGATAATGTCCGCAGAAAAAACGTATTTATGTAAACGAAAGCGTACGCATACATCGAACAGGTTTCGTTGAATGCTCGGCCCAACGTTCAGGGTGTCGTTTAAAGATTGACCAGAAGAATCTTGAAATGAACCGTCAAAAACTACTCGTAGTTTCTTTCCAAGTACAGGGTGATGTGGCATATAGAATACCCTTCCATCGTTGGTGAGAATTTCGTCAGGGTTCAATTGGCGCATGTGGCCTAGCGAAATATACTCTTGCATGAATTGTACATACCGTGAGTGCAGATCTGTGTCTCTATGTAGACGGCGCTCCACAGAAGCAAAGCGTTGGGTTGCTCCCTGCAGAGTGTCAGTGAATTGAGGATCTGCATCCTTGAATGGAAGCTCTACGGTGTATCTTCCCTTGGAGTCGCGTGAGTGCGTGGTTTGAAAATGCTCTTCAACCTTAACATTTTCAGGATCATGGTGAGTGGTGATTTGGGAGTCCTCGATTTCCCAAAACCTTTGTAGAGTAGCATGGATATCGACTGTAGACAAAAATGACGTGGTGATTGATGGATTTTGATACGCAATCGATGTGATAACCCATCCAAAGATTGTTGAAATAGCTATTATGTTGCCTTGCGCATCCAGCTTCCTGTTGCCGGTTAAAATAGCCCATACAGAATCGGTGCCTAATAGAACGTCTATAGGCGATGCCGAGTTGAATTCCGTGTCTGCAATTGAAGATCCCATTGAAGATCTCAAGCGCAGATGCATCGATGTTTTCCCTTGCCAGCGTAGATGTGATTTTTCCTAGAATATGAGCTTTTACTTGTAGCGAGTGATCAGAAACTCGAGACTTGATCGTGAGTGTGCTGAATCCCCTCGTGGTATCTTCAATGCCGGAAATGAGAATCCGGCCAGGAGCCCGACTAAGACCCAGTGCCTTAATACAGCGTTCCGATACATATGATAACTCCGAGCCCGTGTCGAGTAGCACCCGGCAGTTTGTGTATGTGCCTTGAGAGTTGCGGATGTGTACCAATGCAGTTGGCAAGGTACATGTTCGTCCTACTTGCCCATGTGACAATAGGGTTGGCGTGAGTAGTGCCTGTGACATGTGACTCGCAGTCACCGATGTCGTGTCTGGATCCTTGCGATCGCTTGAAGACGTGGATGTGATTTGACCCTCGTTGGTCTGCATAGCATGCGTGTGTATGAGTGTGTGGTGTCTGCTGCCACACTGCTGACAGTTGTACTTTGAGCTACAGTTTGATGACCTGTGACCTGGTTTGAGACAGTTAAAGCAGAGAGATTTGTGCTTTAGAAAAGAACGGCGTTGGTCGATAGACAAACCAATGAATTGAGGACACTTAGACAGTTGATGCCCATCCGCATTACAATTCACGCATTTTGTCAGCGCAGCAGTTACCATGGCTCTGCTTGTCTTCTTGTTGTTACCACCCTGTTTCGGTACAGGATCGCTTTGACACAGCTCAAATTCTTCACATCGTGCGTCCAGGAACTTGAAGAACTCTTCGACTCTTGGTGAATTTGAAGCACGGCTTGCATCTACCCATTTGCGGCGTGACTCTGGATCGATTTTATTCAGCAATAAATGGATAACCCAGCAGTCTCGGTCCATATGGCCAATTGAGTCCAATGCACGGATGACTTCATTTGCACCATCTGACACGCTACGCAATATGGATACCTCTCCATTGTTAGTCGATGGTAGCTCCATAAAGGTTTCCAACAGGTTGTGAATAATTTGCCGTGGTCGATCGTATCTCTCGTTGAGGCGCTCCCAAGCGTTGTCATATGCCGTCTCAGAAATCGGCAAATGGCGTACCAAACTTGCAGCCTCGTCCACGAGGAACGATTTTAGATAGTGGTACTTTTGTATCTTACCCAGATGTTGCTTGCTATGTACAGTGCTTATGTACAGTGCTTTGAAGGCTGGCCACTCCTTGTAAATGCCACCAAACGGTTTTATGTGAATTTTCGGTAATTCTGTCTCCCTTACTGGCGCCGCGGCGTCAGCCTGGGTTGGTGTTGTCGGCTCCTGTGTGCGCTTGAGGGAAAACAAAAGCGCACGGGTTTTTATGTACTTCGCCTCATACTCGTCGTAGTCATCCGCAGGATCAACCCAGCCCTCGACGTCGTCAAGCACGCTCAGATCATCTCCGGCAAGTTCGAAATCATTCCAAACCTTGTCGAGCCTGGCTAGCAGTACCTCCACGGCGTCAACGCCGATTGATGCGGAAGAGTTTTCTGCTGTGTGTAGCAGTTTGGTGAGGCTGGATTTGAGACGGCTCCTCACTCCCTTTAGCCGTTTGAGTTGTTCCATCGCAATGGTGCTTTACTTTTAGTTACTAACAATAACGAATCTGGCTCTGAAGGACCAACTTCCTTATGATGATTAACCTTATTTATTGGAAATAGAGCTGGCTCAATCTCTTGATTTCGCCATCTGTCACAACAAAGCAAGCAAAAAACTCGCACGCCGAATTTGCAACCGACCCTTCAAGTCCCTTCTTCTTCTCTACATAAACTTTTTGTGTGACCAGTTTCCAAACCGAATTGTGGATTAATGCAGTTTCCAGTCTGAAGTGACCGTTCATCAACAAGACTTATTGGTCTAAAATCTTTTGGGGTCGTATGTGATGGTTTGCCCGCTTTGGGTATGAATACTATTCGCGATTTAAGCCATTTTCGCGGAATTTCGCCTAGCGCAAGGGATCTGCTAAAGATGTTTTGGAGCCAGTTGATGGCATAGTCTCCCGCTTGTTGGATTTGTGCCGGTATTATCTCATCAGGACCGGCCGACTTATAGGGGTTGAAACTGTGAATTGCCCAGTGTAGGGTTTTCTGGTCAATATCGAGTTTGAAGTTTGTGTGGGTGGCATTACTATTAGTGGTCCCCGTGAGTACCGGGGTACAGCCCCGGAAAATGGGTTTCTAGGAGTGCATCTAGTGATTCCTCGCTAGTGTTGGTCCAAGTTCCGTCTTCTTTTTTAAGATAGCCTAGAGTTGTGGCTGTTTGGGACAGAATTTTTCTGAGCCTCGCAGCTTGGGTAGTGCTTTCGATATCCGAGCAGAAGGAGTTCCATGAGGAGCGCTTTGCTTTTCGGATGGCCTTTTTGTAGGAGGCCAGAGAGACCTTGTATTCTTCGCTACCGGCTTTGGCCCTGTTGAACAGGGTTCTGCTTGTTGCTTGTAGGGTTGCTAGCTCCGTAGACCACCAGGGTGGCCTATTTCGCTTGCGTGGTTTGGTTTTTGGGCATGCTCTTCTGAGGGTAACTGATCAGTATCAGTATGATGACTGAAATGGCCTATGCTGCGACATGGTTGTACGCATTGACAATGCGTGCTGTGCAACCAGTAGGCAAATTCAGCATAACAGTCGCCTTTATGTTGACAGTTGAAGAAACCTGAAGTTCTTTCACTTCTTTCTCTTATCTTAAAGCGAACGGGCGTGTTTTTTTGAGCGCACTGCGTTTTTATTATATAGTGGTATATTTGGAGGTAAAATAATAACTTTATTAATTTTATTCCAAACATAGCTCTGCTCTGCTTCTTCATCTTTTACGGCGTTGCTTCTATCGTCACTCAATAGATTCTTATCTCTATTCTTTACTGTTTACTAACCCACACTAATCGCTCTCTTCAATCCCCCTTATTCATTTCCCTGGCACAGTGGTTCAAGGTACGTCAATAATATAAACAAAAACAAGAATGGAAAGCTAACTTCGGGCGGAGCCGAAGTTGATATACCCTTGCAGATATGTGGCAGCGTATATTATTAGATATATATCGGATCTTATATAGTCGGCCGATCCTTATAAAACTCGGCAGATCAAATTAGTTTGCCGAAAGTAGAATTCATACAAAGTCCCAGTCTTCTAACTTTAAAAACAACAAAGTTATGGCATTTCCGATCAATCAGTTATAAGGCAGCTATAGGATATAGTTGACCGATCCCGTTCCGACTTATATACTGCCTGCAAAGGAAAAAAGGATGTGTGCAAAGTTTGAAGTCGATAGCTTTAAAACTGAGAGACTAGTTTGCGTAGAAACAGACAGACGGACATGCTTATATCGACTCAGGAGGTGATCCTGATCAAGAATATATATACTTTATAGGGTCCGAGATGTCTCCTTCACTGCGTTGCACACTTTTGACCAAAATTATAATACCCTCTGCAAGGATATAAATATTAATAAATATATAATCAAAATTATGGAATTGAAACTTGTCTGTGCGTTGAAGTCTTGTAATAAGACAATCTCCTCATCCCAGCCTACCATCCACTGCTGGCTCTGTGAAAACGTTTTACACGCAAAGTGTGCCGGGTTCATGGCCTCAGTTTCGGATACCATTTCACGTAGGTCTGGGCTCCACTTTTGCTGTGGTGGTTGTCGTGTTGTTCAGGACGAAATGAGACCGTTCATGAGCCAGACTAAAAGTGGATTTAACGAATTGGTTAGTGGTTTTCGTAAAATCAATGACCAACTCTTTGCGCTCGATACACAGTTTAGTAATCTACAACTATTAAATGAGTCTCCAAAGCTTTAGAAATCCGCTTTTAGTGATGTGTTTGTGGCGAATAATCATCAGCCTACTCAGCCGACAATTATGCAGCCGCTTATATCGCTGGCCACTCAGTAATATCTCAGTATAATTGAGTAATTGTCCGACATGTCCTCTGTGGCATCGCTTCAAGTGATACCACCAGACCCAATAATTCAAACCCACTTAAGAGTCACCAAACAGGGCAATCAAGCGTCCGGACCACCGGTACGAACTGATGCTGCAGTATTAGTTACGGCGGCACCAAAACCCTTGCAGGTGATCCCGCCATCGAAACATATATTTGTTTCACGGCTTGCCCCTGATACTTCGGAGATTCATATCTCGGCTTACATCAAAGCCAAAGCAAAAGCCGACATAAAGGTGGTAGATATTACAAAATTCAAATACACCTACACCAGGCACACGTGATCTTTCAAAATACGTGTGCCTATCAAGACGATTCAAGACGATTCGTTCAAGATTCGCTCGTTCGTTCAAGACGATTTGTTCCGCCAGCTTTTGGCCAGAGAACATTTTCGTCCAGGAACAACAGCCAAGTACGGTGAAGAAAAAAATTA